>JANXHW010000002.1:259129508-261740341 GCA_026170595.1 Plestiodon gilberti rubricaudatus | reverse complement strand
TGTGTGCTCCCTGAGGCATCTTGTGGGGCCACTGTGAGATACTGGAACTAGATGGGCCTTTGGCCTGATCCAGCAGGGCTCTTCTTATGTTCTTATGTTCTTACCACATGGAAGCAACGGCATCTTAAAGGAAGCGATGTAGTTAAACATACTCAAAATACATAGATACAGATGAGATGAAATTCAAAGCAACCAGTCGTACAGCTACACTAAATTAAGACAAGCACATGGGAGCGACGGCATCGAATTGATTCACTCCTTGTGAGCTGGAACATAACCCTTTGGACACGATGGCAAGACAGTAAGAAGGGGGGCATCTGGGGGGGGAGGAAGTTGTAAGAGGAGAGGGTTGTAATGGTCAGGGGTTCACCTTCTGAAGGGTTCTGGGCTTCAGTCCACAGGCGGGGAGAGTCTCCCCCAAACTGTGCTCCAAACCAGCCCTGCCTTCACCCCGTGTCATTGTCCGCTTCAGCAAACTGCCAAGCGCTTCCCTTCTCCCCCAATCTGCTCTGCCAAGACAAACGGCTGCAGGCCCAGCTGGAGCAAGAGGAGGGGAAGAAGGCAGAACGAGGGGATCAGAAATTCAATTCCTCCCAATCCACCAGGTTCCTTCCAGGTCAGTGATAGCACATGCACGCGTGAGTGTGTGTGCGTGCGCGCACACACACACACACACACACACACACACTGATCTAAGGAAAAGGATTTATTTAAAAGAAAGAATAAATCAAAGCTGTTAGTACTCTGTTACTACAAAGGGTTCACTCTCCAGAGGAGAGGAAATTACGTTTTGGAAAGCAGCAAAAAAAATAAAGTACAAGTACGTAGGTAGATTGAATCAAGGTTACAGGGTTAAAAATCATGTCTGCAATTAAAAAAAACACGTTTTTAACCCCGCAACCTTGATTCATTCTACCTATGTTGTTGTAGATCTTATCTTAAAATAAAGTACCTAACTACCATATTTCTTCGATTCTTAGGCGCCATCAATTCTAAGACGCACCTTAATTTCAGTACCACCAGCAGAAACCATCGATCGTAAGACGCACCTGCTTTCATGAATGTGCCAGCTCAGCACCAGCTCTCCCCAACTTGCCTCACGCTCCACTGACAATCAGAAAGGTGCTCAGGAGCCGAGTGCCTTTTCCGCTGCGCCATTTCAGCCCTGGTCCCCTCTGCTCTGCACCCTCTTCTAGAACCAGAGAGCAGTAGCATCGCAAGGGCACAGTGGGGTGTGTGTGTTCCGCTGGGGTGTGTGACGCGGCGGAGCAGGTGATGCGCCGAGGGCTGTGTCACCCCGCCCCCAAGGCCACCGCGTCACCCTCTGAGGCTGCCCGATATGAGGGCAAGAGGCTTCAAGCGGTATTGTGCGCATGTGCGAAAACGCCGCTGAGGGTCTAGTCAGAAGAGGCCAAACCACGGGCCGAAGAGGACACATCCAGACCCTCTTCCGGCTCATACCTGACTGCCTCAGAGGGTGACATGGCGGCCTAGGAGGGTGTCGTGGCGAGTCGCCGACACTGTGCGTAACATAGCTGCAGGGGATGCATGATGCATAGGCAGGGGGTGACAGGACGACCCCCTACCCCTGGGTGATGCGCACTGCCTTACTGACGCCACTGCCCGAGAGCTTGCCCCCGCATGCCCCGCGCTCGAGCTGACGATCAGGCTCAGGAGCCGAGTGCCTTTGCGCTCGTCAACAAGGGTGGGCAGGGCACGCTGTGAAGAGTTCCTTCCTTTCCAGCCATCGCGCCATTTCGCCCCCTCTGCTCAGCACTCTCTTCCTGAATTTCCTTGAGTAAAGCTCCACTGTACAAAACAACCAACGTTTTAGCATTTCTAAGAGCTTAAAGCTGCAGTGAGGCCTGAGAGAATCCAGAGGGAGGCCCCCGTCTCGCGCCTTCTCCACAGAAACGTTGTCCGGTGGGCTAGCAAAGCTGCCTCCCTCCCAGGACCAGTCGGGTTGCAACAGGTCACGCAGCCACGATTGTGCAAAAACAGCTGACTGGGAGAAGGCTGAGATCCTGTGTGTGCTTTCCTAGGAGTCAGTGCCACTGAATTCATTGGGTTTATTCCTGAGTATACATGCCTAGGAGTGCGCCTTAGAAGTCCTACTCCTCTGATGCAACTAATCCAGATTCTCTCTCTATTCCAGGAAACAGCAGACAAGACAGTGAGGATCAGAGGGAGCCACGTGGGCTGTCACCGGAAATGACACAGATGCTTGACACAGAGGAAGTGAGTTTCAGGGACCAAGACGGATCAGGAGGGCAGGAGGGAAGCCCAGCACTTACTGGGAGGACTGAATCTGTTCTTTGTCAGGATTATGACGGCCATGAAATCCCAACCCAACTGGAACAACCCAAAGGGAAGGGAAAGAAGAAGTGTCCCTTACCCAGGGAAACAATCAGTTCTGCAGGCAACATTAATAAACGCAGCAAACACTACACAGGAAAGAAAACCTTTCAGTGCTCTGAGTGGAGAAAGAGTATCATCCCAGTCAGTCCAGAACAAGGAACTAAAAAGAGGAAGAGAAAAAGCCCTCAATCTGCAAAGATGTTCAAGGGTAAATCTGAATGTAAAACGCATCAAAGAAGCCACATAGGGCAGAAACCATATGAGTGTTTGGAGTGTGGAAAGAGCTTCAGTGAGCGCTCAAAGCTGACTGTGCATCAAAGAACCCACACAGGGGAGAAACCCTATAAATGCTTGGAGTGTGGAAAGAGCTTCACTCAGAGCGCACATGTGACTGTGCATCAAAGAACTCACACAGGGGAGAAACCGTTTAAATGCTTGGAGTGTTTAAAGAGTTTCAGGGTGAGCTCAAGTCTGACTTTGCATCAAAGAACCCACACAGGAGAGAAAAGATACAAATGCTTGGAGTGTGGAAAGAGCTTCAGTAGGAACGATAGCCTAACTTTGCATCAAAGGACCCACACAGGGGAGAAACCATATCAATGCTTGGAGTGTGGAAAGATCTTCCGTCAGAGCTCAGGCCTGACTTTGCATCAAAGAACCCACACAGGGGAGAAACCATATCAATGTTTGGAGTGTAGAAAGAGCTTCAGTACGAGCTCAGGCCTGACTTTGCATCAAAGAACCCACACAGGGGAGAAACCATATCAATGTTTGGAGTGTGGAAAGAGCTTCAGTAAAATCTCACACCTAAAAGTACATCAAAGAACCCACACAGTGGATAAACCATATAAATGCTTGGAGTGTGGAAAGAGCTTCAGTGTGAGTTCACAGCTGACTGTGCATCGAAGAACCCACACAGGGGAGAAACCGTATAAATGCTTGGAGTGTGGAAAAAGCTTCAGTCAGAGCGCAATCCTGGCTGTGCATCAAAGGACCCACACAGGGGAGAAACCGTATAAATGCTTGGAGTGTGGAAAGAGCTTCAGTCAGAGCGCAGACCTGACTGTGCATCAAAGAACTCACACAGGGGAGAAACCGTATAAATGCTTGGAGTGTGGAAAGAGCTTCAGTGTGAGTTCACAGCTGACTGTGCATCGAAGAACCCACACAGGGGAGAAACCGTATAAATGCTTGGAGTGTGGAAAGAGCTTCAGTGTGAGTTCACAGCTGACTGTGCATCGAAGAACCCACACAGGGAAGAAACCGTATAAATGCTTGGAGTGTGGAAAGAGCTTCAGTGTGAGTTCACACCTGACTGTGCATCAAAGAACCCACGCAGGTGAGAAACCGTATAAATGCTTGGAGTGTGGAAAGAGCTTCAGAGAGAACGCAAAGCTGACTTTGCATCAAAGAACCCACACAGGGGAGAAACCATATCAATGTTTGGAGTGTGGAAAGAGCTTCAGTACGAGCTCAGGCCTGACTTTGCATCAAAGAACCCACACAGGGGAGAAACCATATCAATGTTTGGAGTGTGGAAAGAGATTCATACAGAGAGCTCACCTGACTGTCCATAAAGAGACCCACAGAGGGAAGAAACCATATAAATGTTTTCAGTGTGGAAAGAGTTTCACAGAGAGCAGAAACTTAAATAGGCATCATAGATCCCACACAGGGGAGAAACCGTATCACTGCTTGGAGTGTGGAAAGAGCTTCAGTAGGAAAGAGAGCCTGACTTATCATCGAAGGACCCACGCAGGGGAGAAACCATATCAATGTTTTCAGTGTGGAAAGAGCTTCACAGAGAGCGGAACTTTAAATATGCATCAAAGAACGCACACAGGGGAGAAACCATATAAATGCTTGGAGTGTGGAAAGAGCTTCAGTCAGAGCGCACACCTGGCTGTGCATCAAAGAACCCACACAGGGGAGAAATGATACAAATGCTTAGAGCGTGGACAGTGCTTTAGCAGGAGCGACAGCCTGACTAAGCATCAAAGGACCCAGACTGGGGAGAAGCCTTGTAAGCCATTTACCGTATATCATTTGGAGCTCAGATCTGATGGCATATCAAACAATCCATAGAGGTGGGCACCCTCATAAGTGTTTGAAGTGTGTAAATTTTTCTCTCATTACTTAACATATGAAGAGCTCTGCTGGATCAGGCCAAAGGCCCATTTAGTTCAGCTTCCTGTGTCTCACAGTGGCCCCACCAGATGCCTCAGGGAGCACACAAGACAACAAGATAACCTGTTTCCTGTTGTCACTCCCTTCCACCTGACACAGAGGAAACCTACTTCTAAAGCCTGGAGGTTGCTTATGGCTTGTAACCTGTGATGGTCTTTTCCTCCATGAATTTGTCCAAACCCCTTTTAAAGGCATCAAGGCCAGGTGCCATCACCACATTCTGTGGCAAGGAGTTCCACAAATGAATTACACGCTGGGTGAAGAAATATTTTCTTTTGTCTGTTCTAACTCTCCCTCCACTCAATTTTAGTGCATGTCCCCTGGTTCTGGTGTTGTGCGAGAGGGAGAAGAATTTCCCTCTATCCCCTCTCTCCATTCCATGCATAATTTTATATGCCTCAATCATGTCCCCCCTCAGGCGCTTTTTTTCTAGTCTGATAAGCCCCAAATGCTGTTGCCTTTCCTCATAAGGGAGGTGCTCCAGCCCACAAATCATTTTGGTTGCTCTTTTTTGCACCTTTTCCAATTCAACTATATCCTTTTTGAGGTGTGGTGACCAGAACTGGACACAATACTCCAGATTTGGGCTTATCATCGATTTGTACAAGCAGAAACCGGGCATGAGATGCTTTTTCAAAAGACCTGCTCTCTTTTTAATGAGCGAAGAAACAGACAGAGACTCAATGTGGAGGCGATCTCAATCTCCCAGAGAAAATGGATGTCCCTTTTGAACCGACAGCAAGAGCTGTCATTTGTGAATAAAATATGGTTTACTTTTTTAAACAGATCGCGTCTCCAGCGCTCTATGGCAGAGAGGTTACATTCAGTCAACTCAGAACCCGCTGTTCCACTTCCAATTATCCAATTTAGCGCTTCCCGCGCTTTCTAGCATTTCTCCTATAAAATTGTTAGGTGCTTTCCACAAGGCTATGACTATCTACCGGCTTGCTGCCGTGTTTTTTTGTTCTTAATTTGCTTTTGAAAAATCCCTAGTGCGGGAGGAAACGTAAAGCAGAAGATCTAACGTTTTTTGTGCTTGGCTGTTTTGGATAATCCTTAAAACGTACGCCCACAACATTGACGGTGTGTGCAGTTAAAAAGGAATTTCTTCAGGCACGTTTATGTGCAAAGATCTTTATTTCTTCAACCTTTGAAATTATACATGGCTGAAAAACCCATAAACCTTATTTCTCTACAAAATGTGTTTTTAGACTTTTTCTGGTTTTTAATCAGTTTTTAAAGGAACATTATATATATATATAGGAATTTTATGACACATTGCTCTTTTTTCTGGTTTCAAACCTAAGACTGTATAGTCAGATATTTGTGGAAGTCAATGAAGTCAAGAGAAAAATTAATGGAAGAAGACTTAATTGCCAATGGTTTGTATATCCTCAAATTTTGGAGATATTTAAAGTGGACAAGAAGGCATATGGATTTGTAGAAGAAGAATCAATACTGGAGGTACAATTAAAATCTGAAGATCAGGTAATCTCAAAAATGTATAAATTGCTTTTGAAGTTCGAGCTGGAAGAAGAACAGGTTAAAGAATACATGATTCAGTGGGCGAAAAATGTAGGTCATGTTATTTTAATGGGAACAACTATGGTTAAAACAGTTGAAATTTACGTAAAATGTTAGTATAAAGGAAAATACCATATTGGTCTGAGTATAAGACTCACTTTTTTCTCCTAATTTAAGTTTTTAAACTAGGGGTGTGTCTTATAATCAGGCTGTTGCAACAATGCCAGTGATTTAATTAAAAAATTTTTAATAGCACCAAACTGTCTTATAATCAGGTGCGTCTTATACTCGGGACAATACGGTATGTATAAAATGATGTATAGATGGTATATAACACCAAGCAAATTAGCAAGAATGTATGAGAAGTAACACCAAGCAAATTAGCAAGAATGTATGAGAAGATGACTAATAGCTGTTGGAAATGTAAAAAGCAAGAGTGAACTTTTTATCATATGTGGTGGACATGCCCCCAAGCAAAGAAGTACTGGACTCAGATTCATAAACAGATAGAGTTGATTTTAAAGAGTAAGGTTCAAATGAAACCGGAAACCTTTTTGTTGGGTATGAGGAATGATCATGTAGGCGAAAAATTTCATATTTTTCTTTGAGCTAATCCTAAATTACAAATAAGGAGGAAATCTTTTTTGTGAAAGAATTGGATGGATAGAGCAAGTTTTACCATCATCCCATTAACTGGTCAGGACCAGGAGTTTCTCCCCTTTACTAGGTTGAAGGATGAATATGATTTCCCATTATCAGCTCTATGGCAATATCTACAACTACAACATTTGTTAGTGACTAAATTCAGACCAGCTGCATTATCAGCTTCACAGTTACCTCCAATTCTAGAGATACTTACGGGCAGCACAATCCAGTACAAGGATCCGGCCCAGGGCCGCTCACCGGATCCTGAGCCCCAGTGGCCGTTCTGCCGCCAGGCTGGAGGTTTACTCGGGGAAGGGGATGTTTGTCCTCTTCCCCGGGTGTAAACCAGGGCTGGCCCTATCGATCTCCTCATATTTCCGCCAGCTAAATAGCTGGCAGAAGTAGAGGAGGCTGTGTAATGGCGTAGCCGGCCCGGTGGGGATGGGGATATGGCCGACGCCATACCCCGCCCCCTCCGGGCTGGCTAGGCCAATGGCACCCCTTCCTCCCAGGCCAGATCGCCCATGCAGCTGGTGGAGGAGGACTCATGTGCTGCCGGGCGCATCCTCGGTCCGGTGTCAGAGTGAGGCATCTTACTCTACTCTAGAGGCATCGCAAACATCTCTTACTCTAGAGGCATCGCAAACATGCTTTACGGCACGTTCATGGCATTGTCTGGCGACGAAACGCTCGTTTCGTCACCAGACCTTCCAGGATTGCGCCCTAAATTTCCTGAGAAAAAGAAGCCCACGATGTTGGTATATAAGAATCAAATGTTGCTTAAGAAATATGACACTTATAATCTTAGAAAAGCGTGGAACAAAGAGTTTTACATAAAAGCAGTTTTACATATCCTGTTTTACATAATCAATGGAAAACACTGTTAGCTACCTTAACCGTTGGGGTCAAGCTATCTGAAGAACAATGGAAACGGGCTCTCGTGCCCTTGTTGTAGCTCAAAGGCTCATACCAAAGTGTTGGGAAGACAAGTGCCCTCCCACTATTTTTCAGTGGACACAAAAAATGGTTCACTGAACATTGGGTCCAGTGGACCTTTTCAGAGGAACTTTGAACTCTGCCCATATATGAATCCATAGAAGGCAACTGCATATGGATACGGTTTTGGAAGCCCTTTTTTGAAGTGTATGTCTAGACGATTAACATCTATATAGCCATGTTTATTTGAATGTTTACTGACTTTAATTCTTTTGTGTGTGTTTTCCCTTTGCTCCCCTTTATTTCTTTTCTTTTTACATTTGTTGTTTTGTTCAGCAGTTGTATTACTGTTTTATTATTCACCAACTAGCGTGATACCCGCGCTTCGCTACGGGATGTAAGTACTTTAAATCCATGTTGATTCCAATAAAGTTTCCTTTGATTGCAATGAACCATTTAAATGTAGTACTACTACCCCATGTTAGGCAATAACCTGCAATTATTCAAAGTCAGGGTTCCCTCGAATGACATGACCCACATCACATTCATGTTCAGGTTGAAATTCCCTTTAATATGATACCTCACTGTGGGGTTACCTTCGCCGGGGACCCTGGTAAGGGGGTGGCCAAGGCTAACCCCGAAGCTTGGGGTGCACTGGGGTCTGTGGCGGTAGCCAGTCCAGAGCCAGGGAGGGGCGGATAGGGATGCCCCTGTAGCGAGGGCCTCAAATTGGGCCCAAAGGGGAGGGGGTTGCAACAGCCGTGTCCTCCCCCTTATCAGCCCGGTTGCAGGTGACTTCCCTTGGCTGTCGCACCTTTCCTCCAACCAGTCAGCCCGCAACTGCCTCCTCATCGGCCACGGTATCCCTAATATACCCTCTCCCCAGGTCCTTAGTCCCGCCTCCCCGCAAGGGGCACTTCCTTGTGCCTTTAACCAATCCAACCAGGTCTGCCTGATGGGCAGAGGCAGGACGTTCCCTGAGTCCGGGAGCGTAGGCCGGAGGTAGGTGGGACCTCTGGCGTCCATGCTTCCTGAGGGCCGCAGCCTGGCCCTAGATCGGCCGTCCTCCGGCACATGACGGCGTGCTCTTTGGGCTCTGCGCTCTCGCCTGGGGTCCGGGGCGGTCCGGGGCTGCCAAAGACGCCATGCTCGCCCTCCTGCCGGCAGTCCCCCGGCTGGCTCTGGACCAAAGTCTGGGAGCCTGGTCTGGGCAACTCCGATGTTTCCGGAGGGCTTGCAGTTGCGTTCAGCATCAGGTAACATTACGCAGGCGTTGAACATGACTGGGAGCTTTGCGCAAACATCACAGTTGCTGCGATGTTTGCGCAGGGCTCGCTGGTCGCGTCCAGCGCCTGGGAACGTAGCGCAGGCACCAAACGCGACTGGGAGCTGAGGCACACGAATATTGGAGCTGCAAAACAACAGCCAGGTAAGCTGTTAAACTGTTAAAAGCAAGACATTTTTCCCCCTATTTTTAGCTCCATAATACACATGCGTCCTATGCTCCGTTGCATCTTATGGTGCGAAAAATACAGTACTTGGCAAACTTCCTCGGCTGGGTATCGCCACAAGCTTCCATTGTATTCTTTATCTGTTGCTTATTATGCTAGCCTCTGAACAGCAGCCAAATAACGTCTTGGGCAACAGCTAATATTCAGAATCGAGTGAAAACTTTCATGGCTCGAAACAATTTTGCAAGATAAGGGATTTATGGGAATAAAAGCCATGTGAAAAAATATATTCTGAAGCCAGTAAAATACAATAAGAATAGGTTAAAACACAGATACCGTTGGGTTCCACAGCACAGTAGAGATCAGAACACCGGGATAAAATCTTAAGATCACAGGCTAATAACAGACACCGACGTTTCGTCCTGTCCACAGGACATTTTCTAGGTACAGACCGACAAGTCTGTGTAGATGGTATCAAGCTGCAGCTACAACTCAAAGTTTAAAATACGAAAAGTGTGCGAAACCGGCAGGAAACAATTAACAGCGGAACTGTGGGGAAGAATTAGGTCATCTGTTGCAATGACCGCGAGTCACCTCCGGAGGCAAAAGTCCATATTGATTTTCATAAAGAGCCATCGGTCGAATCTTTGTTTAAAATGGGAAACCATATCTTGTCCACAAACATCAAATCTTGCTGCCTATTAATCAATTTTTGAGATCTCCTTTTGTTTATTTCACTCAAAGTGTTACCATTTACTCAGAAGAAGAAACACCTTTAGCTTTCCATTTGCAAACAATCAATATAAACAAGCAAGTGAACAGGTGTATATGCTGGATAAGTATGTCCCATATGGTTTGGCTTACAATAAGAGAGTATGTATTTCTGAACTCAGGAATATTTACTACAAGAAAGACACTCTGTTTATGCTCAGGAGACCATCTCTTGTATCAGTGGTGTAACTAGAGTGGAGCGGAGGCAAGTAGTTTTGCAAGACTCCGTTACACCGGAGTCAGCGGCCCCTCCCCTTTGCTGTTGGAGCCATTCTGGCAGCAACAGCAACAGGCAGGACACTCCCCTGTTGCTGCTGGAATGGCTCCAACAGCAAGGGGGAGGGGCCGCTGACTCCGGTGTAACGGAGTCTTGCAGAACTACTTGCCTCCGCTCCACTCTAGTTACACCACTGTCTTGTATTACCACCTTACATGACCTCCTCACAGGCCTCCAAATTGGCTGGGGGAGGGAGTTACACTACTCCGCGTCCTCCTCCCAAGCCTGGACTCTGTGACAGGTCACGGACAGCTGGTCTGCCTCCACCGGTGTCTCCCCAACTCCTCATCGGCCATCAGAGGTCTATAGACAGTTAGTCCTCGCCTCTGGCCCTCCCCTTCCTATCTCCCCCTTAACCAGGACCTGCTGGCCTGGCTTGTTTGACTGTTTCTCACCTCGAGCAACACTTGCAAGTTTTGCCAGCATCCGCTGGCCTGGCTGGGTCTCCCCTTGTGCAACTCCCTTAAGTGTGGCCAGGACCCGCTGGCCTGGTTTGTCTACCTGGGCTCCCCTGCCCTGATCCTGCCCCACCCCCAGCTCTGATCCTGGGCACCTGCTGCTAGGGTGTCTGTCACAGCTCTCCCTGTTCCCGATGGGGAGGGGTCCCATGCTCCGGGGGCGTGGGCATCCCCCCACTGGAGGGGCTCCCCCAATTCTGGGAGCATTGCGGGGGAAGAGGCCAGAGTCCCCGTCGGGGTAGAACACACCTATTTAAGTGTGTCGAATAGTAGTAAGCCTTCTGAAAAGAACTGATTCAGAAGTATGGGGAAATACTGAAACACAAAGGAGTCCTAAGAACAAATAATTATTCACAGAATGCTCATATGCATCTACAGATGTCGCCCCTCAGCCACTCATACTTATTACCACAACTTCTCTTGCGAGAGCTATGTCACCTATGGTGCTAACACGCTACTACATGTCTACTCGCCACCTATCAGATGGATAAAGCCTACAAAAAAGCTGTTCGGGGATGTCCAGAGAAATGTCCTCTCTCAAATAAAAAATACCACTTTTTGAAAAATGTTAAAACACTTTCTAAAGATTTTTAAAAGACACCTATATGCCAAAAAAAAGAACGTTATAACTCAAACACAGGAAACACAAAGTTTCTATAATTGAAACTATAATTGACCCCCCATTAGGACAAAATCCTGAATTATGCTTTTAAGCACTTGTATGGGTAACCTTTGTAAGCAAAAACCAAGTCGATATCTCATAGGGCGTAAGAGATATCGACGAATCCGTGAAAACACATTGTACACCTTTTCACTCCCTTCTTAGTGGGTGCGTATATCATGGAAAGAATGCACTCCCCGAATTTCATGTTTTTGGTCTTTCTTAAAGATTTTTAAAAGACACCTATATGCCAAAAAAGAACGTTATAACTCAAACACAGGAAACACAAAGTTTCTATAATTGAAACTATAATTGACCCCCCAAAAAAAAACCTAGATTCGCCCGTTTAGGGGACGATTAGAGCAAAATCCTGAATTATGCTTTTAAGCATTTGTATGGGTAACCTTTGTAAACAAAAACCAAGTCGATATCTCATAGGGCCTAAGAGATATCGACGAATCTGTGAAATCTTGTACCCCTTTTCACTCCCTTCTTAGTGGGTGCTTAAATCGCGGAAGGAATACACTCCCCGAATTTCATGTTTTTGGTCCAGGGGTTTGGACTGGGCGGTGATGAGTCAGTCAGTCAGGACATTTGCCTTTATAGATAGACTAGAGTGATGCCCGAGTACTTTAAATCCATTTTGTAAGTACTTTAAATCCATTTTGTCTCCAATAAACTTTCCTTTGATTGCAATGAACCATTTAAATGTAGCACAACTACCCCATGTCAGGCAACACCCTGCAATGATTAAAAGTCCTGGTTCCACCGAATGATAGTTGTCCCTCTTGCTGTCGTGGGGCATGATGGAGAACTCCTTCCAGTTGTCCACCATGTGCCTCACGATTAGCTCACACACCTCCTTAGCCATGAGGTGAGTGTCATACATGAGATAGGAGAGGGACCGGAACAGGCAGGCTCCGTCTTCTGTAATGATGGGGACAATTGTGTGAGGCACCATCTCCCCATTTCGAAACTCAATGGCCATCCCGACTTAAAAAGCAATAGAGAGACAGTGCAATCCACACTAAGTTTAGACCGGCGGAGCGTGTGCTCCGTCAGTCTAACCTGTCGCAAACGTGCCATAAAGCAGGTTTGTGACAACTCAGCCCTCACTTCACTGCCGAAGCGACCCAGCTGCCGCCGGAGAAGGTAAGTCTCCCGCCGGCGGGTGCAAGGGCAGGCCAGGCAGCGAGGGAGGTTGGCGGTTGTTCGAGCCAGCCTGGGAGGGGGTGGGGATGTCGGCCGCCACATACCTGTCCCATTTCCGGGCTTGGCGGCAGGCATTTCACATGCGCCATATTGACATTGCTCAGCGCAAGGTGAACATTTAAATGAGGAAGGTCTTCAGTGCACAGGGTGGAGCGACTATCGCTCACCCCGATATTGTTGATACTTCACCAGCCCTGCTTAGGCGCAATGGCATCCACCTCTCCACGACTGGTGCTGACGTTTTCCTCGGGGACCTGCAGCAGGGACCTTTGAGCCTTCTGGCCTGGATTGGGGGCAGTTGGCGTCAAGCGCTATGCTAAGTCCTCCGTGTGGCAGGTTGCGTGCAGGATGGGTACGTAGAGATGCATTCTGAGGTAGCAAGGTCAAGATTGATAGATAAAGACTGGGCGTTTTGTGTTTGCCTCTCTGGTGATTCATCTCATTTGTACCCCTCTCTTCCTCTGAGCCACTGGGGGCAGCATACTCAGTTCTTACCTCTCAAGTCATTACATCATCACAACAAACCCTGTGAGGTAGGTTTGCCTGAGAGGAAGTGACTGGGGTATGTTCAACCAGTTCCGGCAGCTTCTTGGCTGAGTGCAGATTTGAATCAGTTCTGCAGTCTGACTCTCCAACCAGTGTGTGTATAGATTGACATCATGATGCCAGTCTCCGGTGCTCAAACACAGGGAACTCTCCGCTGCAGAGAGGGATCTAGTTATACTGTAGATATACTCAGAGTGTGATTGGTACGTGACAACACAAGAAGGGTTCACAAATGAAAACAGACACGGCGAGAACAGCGGATGGCGTAGAAGAGAGTGATGCCTTTCAGGTCAATGAGCAAGAAGAAGATGGGATTCTTTCCGTTGTCTTTCTGTTCTTAAGGCCGACCCACACCGCACGATTTCCGGCACGTCCCAGACACGTGTGGAGCTGTGCTGAGCTGTGCTGAGCTGTGTGGTCACCATTCCGGAAGAGAGCAGCTGAACGCAGAGCAGCTGCGCTCTCCCAAATTCCGGCACAAGCGAAATTGTTTGTGGCCCATCTTGGAGGGGGCGGGTACGCAGAGCTACTCCAGCCACCAATCGGATGAGAGGGCGGGATGAAAGGGGTTGTCAAATCAATTGGAACTCACTTGAGTCTCCGATTTCTCTTGGATCCATTTCTCCTTCTCACAAAAGTTAGCAAGATGAATTCTATTCCTGGCACAAATTGTTTTGTTAGTTTTCTCTCCTTCCTGCCCCTCTCTCTCTTCTCTCGTGTATCGGACCGCACTTGTGCTTAGCGAATCACCGCTGCGCTTTCTAAGAAGGCGGGACAACAGGAGGGACTATTCGCTGGGAGACACTCGTGGAGACGAAGTCAGCGCGCAGAGGCGAGCTGCCAGGTACCTATGGTCGCTCGCCTCCGCGCCAGAGCTCGTGCAGTGTGGGTCAGCCTTTAGGTGCTCAGCTGCGGTGCGAACGAGGGAGGAGGGAGTGCCAAAGCTTTCATGGAAAGGTGGATGTAACGAAGAGGTCGTTCAGTCCCAGCACAATACAAGGCCAGCGCAACCCTGAATGAGCACTCTTATGCATTTTTTTAGTTCACTCCTGAAACAAGGAGAAAGGTAGACTGCCACTAGCTGGGAGGTCCCTTGGCACATCCAGTTCCCAGCTACTGGAAGGCCACAGGTAATATGTTGTGCAGGCTGACCTCGCTGACCAAGGGAGACAGCGGCACAAAGCAATGAATTACGGTAGCGTATGGCTTCAGCGTACAAGGCCCAAGGATTTAGCTTATTTGGTTCCAAGAAAACACACCAAGGTAAAATATAGATGTTTTATTTAAGACTATGCAAAATGACATAGAAGCACATAAGAGCAGTAAATACTGCAACACAGAAATAAGGCTTAACATGCATAATACAAAGCAACAGGTTAAAATAATAAACCTTTGCTCCTAGCATCTGTCCCAGAAAATCCCTGGTCTGGTCCCTTTAAGAGGCCTAGCCCCACTCTGGGCTGATTAGTTCCCCTTTTTCCACTCACAGGTTTAGCAGTCCAAGTCCAAATAGCAAAGTCCAAAAGCCGGTCCGAAAGCCCGTCAGGGTTCTCAAGCCAGTCCGCATTCAAAGCCAAAGCAGGTTCCTCAAGCCAGTCCAGAAGTCGGTCACAAGCCAAATCAAGGTCAGTCCAGAAGCCAGTTAGCCAAGGTAGTCAGTCACTCCTTCTCCTTTCTGCAATCCACAACCTTCCTTCCTCCAGGTGCCGCTTTTATACCTGATGACCTCTAGTGGCTGCACCTGAGTAGCCTGCCTGCTGCTGGAGCCTGGATGTTAACCCCTTATACCCTAAGCCTATGAGGAACCACTGCTAACACCACACCCTATCTCCTCGGGGGAAGTATTCCGTGTTTTCCAATACAGCATCTAGACTTTAGAATACTATCACTCACCAAGAAGAGAAACCCCCAGTGCTGGGTCGCACTTAGCAGATGTTGCAGCCAAGTGGCTTCCATCAGTCCAAAGAAAGGAGCGCGAACAACAGGTCTCGCATGACGATCTATGCTGTTCCCATGATGATCTCAAAATGGCTCTCACTAAGGGGCAGTTAAATAGCATTTTGATGGTCAGATGATTGACATAAATGAAGCACCCAATGAAATACAGAGCTGCAGCGTACCTTCCAGAAGATGACTTCATGTTAAACGTGCCCCTCCCAACCAGAGTAATATAAAGGTAAAGGTATCCCCTGACAATTAAGTCCAGTCGTGTCTGACTCTAGGGTGTGGTGCTCATCTCCATTTCAAAGCCGAAGAGCCAGCGTTGTCCGAAGACGCCTCCGTGGTCATGTGGCCGGCATGACTCTCCTTACCGCAGCGCGTAGCATGCAGCTGGAACATGGAGCGCTATTTACCTTCCCGCAAGTGGTACCTATTTATCTACTCGCATTAACATGCTTTGGAACTGCTAGGTTGGCAGGAGCTGGCCAAGCAACGAGTGCTCACCCCGTCGCGGGAATCGAACTGCTGACCTTTCGATCGACAGCTCATGGTTCAGCGGTTTAACCCACTGCGCCACCCGCTGGCCTGTTAGTGTAAAAGGAAATACCAGGTGCAAATAATAATGAGAATATGCCGTATAGATAACACTAACGAGCAACACCAGCTTGTCCGAGCTGGGAACACTGAGCCTCCAAGGACGTTGGCTATTGTCCGGTTACTAAGGCTCTGAGGTAGAATACAGCAGCACCTCCGGTTTAAGATGGAGTCAGAACAAACTCAGAGTTTTACTTTCTTGACAGTGGATTTTAAAAGGAACAGGACAGGAGGTGGGGGGAGAAGGATCCTGCCCTAGACAGCGGGACTCATGAGGAGCGTGGGGCAAATTTAGCCCCTGCAGATGTTTGGACAGCGACAGAAGTAAAGACAGCATCTGTTGTTGTTAAGAATGTGTCTGCTTCAGAACACTGTCGCTTTCTGCAAACTCATGGGAAAATGTTGTGTCCTGTTAAGAAGTGCGGGCATCGACTGAGTGCAACGAGAGGTCCCCTTAGCCCAGAATTGTCTCCCTGAGTGGCGGCGGGAGTGTCTCCGACCTCCAGCAGAGTAAAGCCCGACCCACACCGCACGATTTCCGGCGCGTCCCAGACGCATGCGGAGCTGTGCGGAGCTGTCTGGTCACCATTCCGGAAGTCTGCAGCTGAACACGGGAGAGATGCGCTCTCCCGAGTTCCGGCGCGTGCAGAAAGTTGTTTACCCATCTTTTGAGGGGGCGGGCTCACGGAGCTACTGCAGCCACCAATCAGATGAGAGGGGGAGGAGAGTTGTTGCCTGCCAATCGGAACTAACTTCCAATCACCGTGGAGGTTTATTCCAAGAGGATTAAAATTGTAACAAGAGAGAGCTTGCTTTCGTGCAGTCCAAACACGTGGCAGAACGACTTTGCGGACCTGAGAGGAAAAGAGAATCGGCTACCGTAAAAACCTTCCCAGTCCTCTGGAGCCTGGATGCTTTTGAACCCCTCCACCCCACCCCCTCAGTCTTTGCAATAGGCCCAGAAGGTGAAATTGACAACCTGCTGTATATCAGATATGCAGGAGATGAAATTGACGAGGTTTGTTAATTTCACCACTTTCAGTCTAGACTGGGGAATATTGCAGCTGCCTACTGTAACTCTTGGAAGGGAATTACCCCCCTTCAATCCAGGAAATATTAATCCAATAATGTACAGTGTATTAGGAAATTTTAGAAGAGGGTTCAATTAAAGAGAGGAAGGAGTGATGTACTAAAAGGCATCTGGGAAGAAGCTAAAAGCTGCAATCCTATTCACGCTTGAGAGAAGAAGCCCCAGGAGAAGCCGCAGAGTCTGTGCTGTGCACGTTGCATCGGGAATTGGGGAGCAGGGGATGCGCGGATGGGGGAGATACCTCAGGAACCTTTTGGAATTCTTCATGAAGGTCAACAGGCATGTGAATGCGAGCAAACCCGTGGATATTATATACCTGGATTTTCAGAAGGCGTTTGACACGGTCCCTCATGAAAGGCTCCTCAGAAAACTCCACAGTCAGGGAATAAGAGGGCAGGTCCTCTTGTGGATTAGGAACTGGTTGAAGACCAGGAAACAGCGAGTTGGGAGTCAATGGGCAATTTTCACAATGGCGAGAGGTGAAAAGCAGTGTGAACATAAGAACATAAGAACATAAGAACATAAGAAGAGCCCTGCTGGATCAGGCCAAAAGCCCATCTAGTCCAGCTTCCTGTGTCACACAGTGGCCCCACCAGATGCCTCAGGGAGCACACGAGACAACAAGATACCTGTGTCCAGTCGCCACTCCCTTGCACCTGGCACAGAGAAAACCCACTTCTAAAACCAGGAGGTTGCTTATGGCTTGTAACCTGTGATGGTCTTTTCCTCCATGAATTTGTCCAAACCCCTTTTAAAGGCATCTAGGCCAGGTGCCATCACCACATCCTGTGGCAAGGAGTTCCACAGATGAATCACACGCTGGGTAAAGAAATATTTTCTTTTGTCTGTTCTAACTCTCCCTCCACTCAATTTTAGTGCGTGTCCCCTGGTTCTGGTGTTGTGCGAGAGGGAGAAGAATTTCCCTCTATCCACTCTCTCCATCCCATGCATAATTTTATAAGTCTCAATCATGTCCCCCCTCAGGCGCCTTTTTTCTAGGCTGAAAAGCCCCAGACGCTGTAGCCTTTCCTCGTAAGGGAGGTGCTCCAGCCCACTAATCATTCTGGTCGCTCTTTTCTGCACCTTTTCCAATTCAGCTATATCCTTTTTGAGGTATGGTGACCAGAACTGGACACAATACTCCAGATGTGGCCTTACCATCGATTTGTACAAAGGCATAATGATATTGGCCGTTTTATTCTCAATCCCCTTTTTAATGATCCCGAGCATGGAATTGGCCTTCTTCACAGCCGCCGCACACTGGGTCGACACTTTCATCGACCTGTCCACCAGGACCCCAAGATCTCTCTCTTGATCCGTCACAGACAACTCAGAACCCATTAGCGTATATGTGAAATTTTGGTTTCTTGCCCCAATGTGCATCACTTTGCACTTACTTACATTGAAGCGCATCTGCCATTTTGCTGCCCATTCTCCCAGTTTGGAGAGATCCTTCTGGAGCTCTTCACAATCCCTGCTGGTCTTCACCACCCGGAAAAGTTTAGTGTCATCCGCAAACTTGGCCACCTCACTGCCTATCCCCAAGTCCAGGTCATTTATGAATAAGTTGAAAAGCACCGGTCCCAAGACCGATCCTTGGGGCACACCGCTTTTCACCTCTCGCCATTGTGAAAATTGCCCATTGACTCCCACTCGCTGTTTCCTGGTCTTCAACCAGTTCCTAATCCACAAGAGGACCTGCCCTCTTATTCCCTGACTGTGGAGTTTTCTCAGGAGCCTTTCATGAGGGACCGTGTCAAACGCCTTCTGAAAATCCAGATATATAATATCCACGGGTTCGCTCGCATCCACATGCCTGTTGACCTTTTCAAAAAATTCTAACAGGTTTGTGAGGCAAGACTTCCCCTTGCAGAAGCCATGCTGACTCTCCCTCAGCAGAGCTTGTTCTTCTATGTATTTTAAGATTTTATCCTTAATGAGACTTTCCACCATCTTCCCTGGAACAGATGTTAGGCTGACCGGCCTGTAGTTCCCCGGGTCCCCCCTCCTTCCTTTTTTAAAGATTGGCGTGACATTAGCTATCCTCCAATCCTCTGGCACAGTGGCCGTTTTAAGGGACAAGTTGCATATTTTGGTCAAGAGGTCAGCAACTTCATTCTTGAGTTCCTTCAGAACTCTTGGGTGGATGCCATCCGGGCCTGGTGATTTATTGATCTTTATTTTGTCAATTAAGTCTGAGACGTCTTCTCTTTTAACCTCTATTTGACTTAATTCTTTAGTCAGGGGAGACCGTTCCGGCAGCGGTATTTGCCCGAGGTCTTCTGCCGTGAAGACAGATGCAAAGAACTCATTTAATTTCTCTGCAGTCTCCAAGTCCCCTTTTATCACCCCTTTCTCTCCCTCACCATCCAGCGGACCCACCGTTTCCCTGGCAGGTTTCCTGCTTCTAACATATTTGAAGAAGCTTTTATTATTCCCTTTTATGTTGCCTGCCATACGTTCCTCAAAGTCTTTCTTGGCCTCCCGTATCATCTTTTTACATTTCTTTTGCCACAGTTTGTGCTCCTGTTTATTTTCCTCATTAGGGCAAGACTTCCATTTACGGAAGGAAGCTTCCTTGCCTTTTATAGCCTCCTTAACTGTGCTTGTTAGCCATGCCGGCATCCTCCTGGACTTGGTCGAGCCCTTCCTCCTTTGTGGGATACACTCCCGCTGGGCCTCTACGACTGTTGTTTTAAACAGCCTCCATGCACTCTGGAGCGATTGGACTCCTTTTACCTTCCCTTTCAGCTTTTTCTTAACTAGTCTTCTCATTTTGGGGAAGTCTGCCCTTCGGAAGTCAAGGGTTTTCGTGTCAGATTTGCTCGGCACTCTCCCTCTGACATGCATGGCGAAACAGATCGCAGCATGGTCACTGTTCCCCAACGGTTCGGTAACATTTACCTCCCTGACCAGATCTTGAGTGCCACACAATATCAAGTCCAGAGTCACCTGTCCTCTGGTCGGTTCCGTGACAAGCTGCTCTAAGGCACAGTCATTTAACATATCCAGAAATCCAGTCTCTCTTTCATGACCTGAGCATGAATTGACCCAGTCGATGTGAGGATAATTGAAGTCCCCCATGACTACAACCCTGTCTCTCGTTGACACCTCCCTGATTTGCTTCCTTATTTCAAGGTCCCCTTCAGGTTTTTGATCTGGAGGACGGTAGCATGCCCCTACTATTACATCACTCTTGGAGCCTGGTAATCTAACCCACAGTGATTCTACGGAGGAGTCAGAGCCCCCCTCCAGCTCTACTCTGGTGGATTCTACCCCCTCTTTGACATAGATGGCCACCCCACCTCCAACACGCCCCTCTCTGTCCCTCCTATAGAGTTTATATCCTGGAATTGCAGTATCCCACTGGTTCTCCGCATTCCACCAGGTTTCTGTTATACCTACTATGTCAATGTTTTCCCTAGCCACCAAACATTCCAGTTCTCCCATCTTTGCCCGTAGACTTCGGGCATTTGCATAAAAGCACTTATATACCTGGTCCCCCAAGAAGGGCTGCATGTTTGCCCCTTTATTCCTGCAGCCTTCTGTTTTGCTAGACTGGCTGTCATGTCCCATCACGCTACCACTCCCAATTCTTATTCTGTTATTACTTGATTGTTCCCCATCCTCTGCACCCTCATTCCCGAGGAATGAGGAGTCCCGAACCGGATGCCCCTCGGCTCCTGTCGGCTTTCCCCCAGGAGTCAGTTTAAAAGCTGCTCTGCCACCTTCTTAATGTTACGCGCCAGCAGTCTGGTTCCGTTTTGGTTCAAGTGAAGCCCGTCCCTCTTGTACAGGCCCGGCTTGTCCCAAAACGTTCCCCAGTGCCTAACAAACTTAAACCCCTCCTCCTCACACCAGTGTCTCATCCACGCATTGAGACCCCTGAGCTCCGCCTGCCTAGCTGTCCCTGCGCGTGGAACAGGTAGCACTTCTGAGAACGCCACCTTTGGGGTCCTGGATTTGAGCTTCCTACCTAGCAACCTAAATTTGGCCTCCAGGACCGCCCGGCTACATTTCCCCACGTCGTTGGTGCCAACATGCACCACAACCGCTACCTCCTCCCCAGCACTCTCTACCAGCCTATCTAGACGAGAGGTGATGTCCGCAACCTTCGCACCAGGTAGGCAAGTCACCGTGCGGTCCTCACATCCGTCACAGACCCCCCTTTCTATGTTCCTGACTATAGAGTCACCCACAACAAGAAGCCCCCTTCCCCCTCTCCCCAGAGGAGTATCCATAGTGCGACTGGATACGGGCCCATCACCTGAAGAAGGGGTCCCCACTGTGGGATTGTTTCCCTCTTTTCCAGAGCAATGTCCTCCAGCCCTGAGACTCCCTTTCCTGGCAGCTGAGGCGCTGGCCAACTGAGGGTAGGACGATGCCTCCACGTCCCTAGAAGTCTCACCCTGGTTCCTCTCTACCTGTCTCTGCTTCTCCAGGTCAGCAACCGTGGCTTCAAGGGAGCGAACCCGTTCCCTGAGAGCCTGGAGCTCTTTGCACCGAGCACACACCCATGACATGTGCCCAAGAGGCAGATAGTCATACATGTGACACTCAGTGCAAAACACTGGATAGCCCCCACCCTTCTGCTGGCTGTCTGACTGCATAGCTTTTTTTGTAAGTTATGGGTTTAAAACAGTTTGGGTACCTTAATGTTATTGGAGCTCTCCTCTCTTCAAGGGACGTGCCGGGCAGTGTGTGGGGCCTGGCTTCCTCGCCCCGCTGCTGAACTCGCCCAGCTGCTTAACTCGCTGTGTCTTTTTTTTATCTTGCCACTTTGTCCCCGTGAGCCACTTCGTTCCCGTGAGGCCACTCGCTGCTCCTGAATGTGTGCCCCAAGGATCGGTCTTGGGACCGGTGCTTTTCAACTTGTTCATAAATGACCTGGAGTTGGGGATTCTGCATTTTATGCGCACTAAAGGGGGACAGTTTTTCCCGGCAGCTCTTAAACTTTTCAAGGCTAAGACTTTGGCCCAGGTGCTATATGGGGCACAGTTGGGCTCTTTTCCCAATATGGTGAAATTGGAGTGGGTTCTATCTAAGTTTATTAGGTCAGCTCTTGGGGTTCCCAGAGGGGCCCCAAATGCTCTTCTGCGCTTGGAGACAGGTCAGATTAGAATGGAAGCTCGAGTGTGGTTGGCTATATTCTCATATTGGTTAAAACCGTTTTAACGCAGAATTTCGGCGGCAAGCCACGACGGATGGCCAATCGCCCCTTTCAGATCGATCGCCCCAACGCCCTGGTGCCAGCCGCACCACCGCACCAGGTCCCGCGATGCATCTACGTACTCTAGAGTACCGCCCCCCTCTAGCAAAACTACTGCCTGTCGCCATTCCCTTGCTCCTGGCCTTCAGAGATAGGCTACCTCTAAAATACGGAGGTTGCATTTCGTCCTCATGACTTGTAACCTGCAATGGACGTTTCCCCCAGGAGCCCATCCAATCCCCTCCTAAGATATCCAGGCCAGGTGCCATTGCAAATTGAGACGTCCTCAAGACCTGCTTGTGAGTCATCCCAGATTAATCTCCAGAGGTGGAAAGGTTACAAACAGGAATCAATTAAATGTCGTACCACAAGCATAGTTAGGAGAGTACAGGAGATGGCTGCACAGAGGGATTCCACAAGCAACCTCCTGGTTTTAGAAGTGGGTTTTCTTTGTGCCAGGTGCAAGGGAGTGGCGACAGGATACAAGTATCTTGTTGTCTTGTGCTCCCTGAGGCATCTGGTGGGGCCGCTGTGTGATACAGGAAGCTGGACTAGATGGGCCTTTGGCCTGATCCAGCAGGGCTCTTCTGATGTTCTTATGTTCTTATGTTCACTTCTTCTCCCGATCTTCCACAAACCAGACCTTGTTTCTTAGCCAGTTTAGCATCCTGTTCACACCCACTCTGAATTAGGGCCATGAGGGGAGGGGCCTGAATTAACCATGGAGAGCAGCTGTGACTTGACGTGGACAGAATCACCCCTCCCTCCGCAATCTGTTCACTGCCAAACCGCCCTCCCCAGCAATAATTTCTTTCTGAGATCCAACCAGAATCTCCTCTCTTGCAGTTCGAACCCGTTCGATCTAGTTCTACTCTCCGAGGCAGTGGAGAACAAATGTGTCCCTCCTTCCGCATGAAAGCCCTTCCCGTGCTTGAAGAAGAGCGCTCTCCTATCCCCTCTCAGCCTCCTCTTCTCCAGGCTAAACACACCACGTTCCCGTTCCCTCACCCTTCCCTCCTAGGGCTCCTTCTTCTCCGCTGATCATCCCCGTAGCTCTTCTCTTAACCGGCTCCAGCTTGTCTGCATCTTTTCTAACTTGAGGTGCCCAGAATTGGACACAGGACTCCAGGTGAGGTCTGACCACCATGGAGCAGAGCAGAACCACCGCTTCTCACCACTTGGAAGCTGCGGTTCGACTAACGCAGGCTAGCATCATGTTAACTTCACCTTGTTCATCTCAGCCCAGCATTGCCATTCTGTCAGGATCTTCCTGAAGGCTTCTACTGTCCTCTATAATAGTGTTTGCTACTCCTCCCAAATCTCTCTCTCTCTCTCTCTCTCTCTCTCTCTCTCTCTCTCTCTCTCTCTCTCTCTCTCTCTCTCTCTCTCTCTCTCAGTGTTCCAAAATTCCTGCGGAGGAATGAGGTGATGATGGCGCACTTCTGCTGCCTCCTTTGGGAGGTGCAGATGGGGACCCTCAGGAACGAACCACCACCCCCGCCTGCTGCTGAGGATCGCTGCCCGAGCCCCGCCGCCCCCGCTGCCCATCGCCCGAGGTCCCCCCCCTTCTGCGTGCCGCGTTCCTCGGCTCTGCCCCTGGCCGCCTCCTGCTGAAAATGCAGGCGCCCCGCAGAGAAGGGGGACCCAGCAAGGCAGCTTCTGGCCCAGTTTGTTACACATGTGTTGGTCCAGCTGCGCCCCCCCCTCTCATGGGGACAGGATGCCAGGCTGGGAACAGAGACCCGGGAAGAGCCGCGGTCCGAGTTGGCCACTGGCAGCCCGGGGAAGAAGAAGAGAGGATCGGTCCCAGGAGCAGCCGCAGCGTCTGTGCCGCGCACGTTGCATCAGGAATCGAGGAGGAGGAGGAGGAGGGGAAACCTGACGGGGGGGGGGGAGATGCGTCTCCCTGTCACTTGGGGAGGGGGGATGGATGGAGAAGAGCCTTTTCCTCTCGGCCGAGTGAGAGGCACTCTAAGGGTTAAAAGAAGCGACTCCGATTTCCTAGTGGGCAAATCAGGGGGAGTGGAGTGAGTGGGAATCCCCTTCCTGCTCCGCCCCTTCCTTGGTCTCCCCCACACATTTGTGTGGGGTCAGCAGCCTCCACGGGTGAGTCCAAAGTACCTGGGGGGAGTGAAGGGGGTCCAAGGACTCCAATGGGTGGAAAGGAATAGAGAGGGGTGGGAGAGAAGCCCCCAGGTGGGCGGACCCAGGCTCAAAGGCCAGCTGGGGAAGGGGAAGAGGAGGGGGGTGATAAGAGGAACTGCGACGTGTCCCCCCTCCCCCATGTGTATGCTAAGCTTTGGGTCTGCTCTTAAATGTCTTTATTTTCTGGGTGTGTGTGACAGGGATGGTGTAAAGGTGGAACAGAAGGGACCATTCAGCTCTGAGGTGCAAAAACAGCCGGATGTAGGAGGGACACTGGAGAGCAAGACTGTAAATCTGAAACTGGTCCTGAGACTGACGAGGTGGGTGGTGCTTTTTAAGTGTGTTGTGTTTTTAATGTATGTTATATCTTTAATATTGCGTCTTATTGTTTGAACCTTTGTAAGCTTCTCTGCTCCTGGTGTTAACAGAGGCAGGTTTGATAAATATCAAAAGAAAGGGATCTGGATTTTGCAGCTGGAAAAGATCCTTCCAGCATCTGCGCCTGACCCAAAAGCAGCAGGGAATTTGCTTGAGAGCAGATCTCTTCCGGAGGAGGAACTGAGGTGGGCAAAGCAGGGTGAGCCCCCAACTACTGAGCCCCCCAACAACTGATAAAGCCCCACATGTCTGTCCTGCAGAGAATGAAGTCCTTGCAGAGCCAGTGTCAAAACATCTGCATCGTTCAAGGTGTGTGTCTCAGCCGGGTGGGGGGACGACCCTCTTTCCGCTTACAGAGATAACTGGGCTTCCCCCCAGGCCTGGAGTGTCTGTCACTGGAAACAGCCCCCCTCCCCAGACACCCCCATTGCACACAACCCTCCTCCATCCCCTGCACCTGCAAATCAGGGTTTCCCCCACATCATCTCTCATGGTCCAAGTTCCAGGACGGCAGCTGGAATCGACACAGCACCTGTCTTGCATGCTGCTAAATCTCAGTCTTTGCCCAAAGGGGCGTGAGCTGCATCAAGAATAGTTTTACACGTCCTGTGATTCTCGCCAGGGAGCTTCTGTCCTTTCCTATCTGCCAATGGAGCCCCATGGCCTAGCGCCTCCTGCTGGCTGTTGTCATGTTTACTGTTAGGTTTTGATCTTGGAATGAATGCCAGATGCGCACAGCAAAGTATTCGACTTGCAGACGGCCCTGGCGTCAGAGGATGCCGGCTGCCTTCCAGTTCCAGGAAGACCTTTTCTTGCGAGCAGCTGAGCACTGTGCAGGCAAAGAGCTGCAAAACGCAGAGCCCCGTGGAAGGACAGGACGTGTGTTACGAACCAACTCTGCCGTAAGCAGAGCCCCTGAAAGCCAAACTCTGCTGAGCTGGCAGCGGCTGACGGCAGGAGATCCCGGAGAGAGGCCAAGGGTGGGGGCGGGGGGTTCCAAAAGGGACGCAGCTCAGCAGCAGGCGGGAGGGAGGGAGGTTGCTCACTCCAAAGAGAGCGCACACGTGCAGTCAGCACTCTGGCCTGCAAGGCTGCGACTCGGGAGGGGGCTGTTCCAGGTCCCTGCCTGCAGGAGTGGGCGGGGATAGAGAGACATCAGCACAGTCAGGTCCTGGGTGTTGTGCTTCTCTGTAAGCAACAGTGCAGCTTTTTTGCACGGTGAAAGTGGGCCCCAGTCCCCCCAAGAGAGGCCGCACTGAGCCCCCTATCCAGCCCCGCGAGGGAAAGGGGGTTGCCAGGGCTGCGGGACGCCAACGTGGCTGCTCACCCCGCTGGCTATGGACAGCAGCCCCCCTGCACCCTGGGGTCCAGCTGCGGCCCCCTGTGCTGCAGGGCTCAATAACGTTCAGAGATTCGAGAAGGGAGAGAAGGATGCCTTGAAGGAAACCAGCTCCACTGAAAGGAAACAGTCAACGCAGTCTGTGAATGTTTCCAAGACCACTTTTCAATTACTGTCAAGTCTTCCATTGATCCCAACTTATAACCCAATCCTATGGACACATGATGCCGCCATAACGTTCTTTACGCCGCTGCGTTGTCGCACGGGGAGTTACAGAGGATGAGGCTGCCCGTTTCGTTTTTCAGACTGTGGGCAAAAGAGCAGGGAGACGTTGGCTCCAAAAGGTGGGACCTTATCTGAAACGTCTTTTCCTTGCAGGGTCCGGTGTCCTTCGAGGAGGTGGCTGTGTGTAGGGCTGGAATTCATGCCCTAGACATGCCTGCTGTTCCTCGCTGTTGCAGGGCGGAGATAGCCCTAACCCATGCTCTTTGGGGATGAAACAATAAGATATAGATGTCTGGCTAAAGAAATCAATGGTGAAAAGCACAGTATCCCAGTTGGGGACTTGCAAGGCCCACAAATTGATCCACGTGTAACGGACAGCGCCTGACATGCCTCGTTGTTCCCCTTCCTCTGCATCACCCAATGTTGAGCCCATTGACTGGCGGTTTGTCCAGGATCCAGTGATACTTCTGGGGGCGACTTGCCTGATCTCCCTGCCTACCATTGTATCTGCAGCGGAATCATCAGGCCCACCTGCAGGGGGCGTGGTTTCCCATCTCCTGTGCCTGATGACACCTGTGAGGCGCTGCGCTCTGATTGGCCGATTGCAGGGGGGGCATGATGGAGTTCTGATCCGCTTCCTCATGTGGGTGGCTTCACATTTAAGCAGAAGTGGAGCCAGGAGTCACGATTATTCTTACATTCCCCTGATACCAAGAACTGTGTTCATGTACTGGGTCACCTCCAAAGGTTGTTGTGGACCTGGTCTGTTGTGGCACCAACAAAGGCCTCTGGGATTTGCCGGTTTGCCAGCCCTCTTTGGTCATCAGCCAGACAGAGAAACAGCCAGTTCAACTTTCTCCTCCTCCTCCTCCTCTTTGTTTTCTTTTGTGACCAGATCCTGATACTTTATCTTGCTATGAAAAACCACTTTGTTTAAAAAGAGATTTTACTGCCATTGTGAGCCAAGGGGAAGGCGGCGGGGGGGGGGGGTGTATTAGCCCCGAAAGCAGCTCTTCCTCTCGTTCAGGACTGTCTACACTGACTGCCAGCCAGCTCTGCAGCAGATTCATGTAGTAGTAGTAGTACTAGTAGTAGTAGTAGTAGTAGTAATAATAATAATAATAATAATAATAATAATAATAATAATAATAATAATAGTCCCACTATTTATATACCACCTTTCATGGTCATTGAATTTCTGATTTCAATTCAAGGCTTTTTACAACAGGCAAGCAACTCTAAACCAAACGGTTTGTACATTAAATAAAGGTCCTCATCTTTCATAGGATGCTTCTTTCCAGGTGTTTCCTTTCGCGGTCTGGCCTCTTTGCTGGCATTCACCTCCCACGTGTGGACTGACAGGCAGCTCCCTCTCACGGAGCACCAGCTGCAGCTTTCTCTCTCTCACACAGAGGACTTCTGTAGCTTTGTCAGCGGCACCGGAGTCTCGAACTGCCGTCCTTGATCTTCAGGCATGTGAGGCTACAGCTCTCCCGACTGAGCCAGACCTCCTGCACCATGGACATGTGCCTCGTTTGAGCATGCAGGAGAGTTGAAAGACGTTCCTTCTTCTCCTGCCCCATTCCATGCCCTTTTGGGGGTAGGGGGCAGCCTAGGATCAGGTCCCTTTGGAAAACTTTGACATTTTGTAGTCCGAAGTAACTTATTTCTTTATTCCCTTCTCAGTGGAATTTCCCAAACCTGCCTTCATTTCCCAGCTGGAGGAAGGGGAGAGGGCCGTTTTGCTGGGTCTCCAGGAAGAAGAGGAATCTGCAGGTAACTTGCTTATGCACAGTACTGCTTAACACAGCAGTAGCTTTGGACCAGAGGGTACTGGGAGAATGGGCGGAATGGGACCAGAAGGGTGCTGTGATGAATGGGGACCTTTCCTTCCTGGGGTGGCTCAGCACTGGTTGGGATGAGTCAGCAAAATTCATTTCTGCCCTTCTGATCTCCTCACCTGGAAGGCCAGGAGAGCCGCTTGGCTGAGCTGTAGACTGAGAGGCCCCGTGTGATCTCCGTGAGTGATGCTCCGGCCCTCCACCTTCCTCTCTGCATCACAACTTCCTCCAAGGACACCTGACTCTAAACGTGGAAAGTTACCAGTCAGCCCCCCCCGAAAATGCAGAGGCCCAGCTGCTGTCCTGGCCTTCCAGGTGATGAGATCAGAGCAGCAGAGCTGTGCTGTGCTGACTCATCCTAACCAGCGCTGAGTCACCCGAGGAAGGAGCAGAGTTTCTGTTGTGAGGAAGGGTCCCCGTTCTCCATGCCACCTTTGGGAGGGGTCCTCACAGGGCTTTTGCCCCAAGAGCTGGAGCCGATGCTGGGGAGGTGGGGGGAGAGCAGGAGGGGTGGGGGGAGGTGAGCAGTGACGTTTTGTTATCCTCTGACTCCATTGAATTCTTGTTGACTTGCACCACCTCTGAAGTCAGCGCAGTCATTGGCACAGGTCCGAGTTGACCCATCGGGGCGCCAGGCGCTTACCTGAGGGAAGGGAACAACCTGAGGAGGCCTCTGGAGGCTGAAACTCTCCCGCGGTATATAGCGGATGCTGCATCGCGACGCGGGAGTTACGAGGATTGGGCTGCCCGGTATCCTCTCTCATTGGGGGGCCTTGATGTGAAGGAGCCCCCTCAGCTCTTATGGGCTTGTAGAAAACAGAATGTCATAACCATTCCAAACAGGAGAGAAGAATGTGAGGGAATTTCAGCAGGTGCAGCTTTCCGAACCCAGATTCCCCTTCCTTTTGCTCATCATCATTAGCCCCCCCCCCAGGCCCCATTTCTGCTCCCGCCCAATAAGGTCATCATTCACTCTGGCCTCCCTCCCCCTTCCCAGCTGCAGCCACCCAGGTTCTGCCGCCTCCTATCACGTGACTGCCCTCCCCTCCTCTTCTTCCACAGCCCTTCCGCCCACCCCTCCTGCCAGCACCAGAGGCGTCATTGGGGTTTGCGTCACCCCGTGCGAGAGGTCAGCACATCACCCCAGTGATGGACCTCCTTCCGTGCAGTGCTGCCATTGTCCCGCCCCTGTGTCATGGCCCCGCCCCCTCTTCGTCGCCCCGTCCTCTCCCATGTGCAGAGGACTTGAATGCGGAGTGTGGGTGGCTCTTATGTCCCCCTGACCTTTGGAACGGGCCGCAGCAGTGTGAAGCTTTGCTTGGCTTCTCTCAGCCTGAAAGGAGAGACTTCCAGTTCCAAGCCCAGCCTCTCCTCAGCCGTGACGGGCAGCGGAACTGGGGCCACAAACCGGGGGGGGGGGCTGGCACGTGGGTTGCAGAGGGATTTGCCTGGCCACTGCTGGAAACAAAGCACTGGGTTAGATGGCTGTTTGCAGAGGTGTTCTAATATGGGGGGAGCTGGTGTGGTCCACCGCAGGCGCTGAGTGGGCGTGGGGGTGCGGCAACCAGGCTCGGGGCTGCGCAGAGCGGTGCGGCACGGGAGCCCGGCTGGCGCGCCCCTCTGAAGCAGCACGCCCACTCGGCGCGTCCCCGGCCTCCGGAGGCTCCGCTCCGGAGGCCAGGGATAAGCCCTCCTTAGAGCGACCGCCCACTTCGGTGGTCGAGGGCTTTCTGAGAGGGCTGAACGCGTCGCCGGCTTTTATAGGTTTTGCGCATGCGCATGCATAAACCCTATAAAAGCCAGCGACGCATTCGGCCCTCTCAGAAAGCCCTCGACTGCCGAAATGGGTGGTCGCTTTGAGGAGGGCTTGTCCCCGGTCTCTGGAGCGGAGCCTCCGGAGGCCGGGGACGCACCGAGTGGGCGCTCAGCCCCGAGTCCGGCTGCTTGGGGGGACGCTCCAACCCCGCCCCCCCCAGGCTGGGAGGGCTGGGAACGCCACTGGGCCTGTTTGGTCTAGGCTGCCAGGCATTTGGTACTGGACTTTCCACACGGCAAGAGAAAACGTTGCATGCGACCCACGTACCAGCCTACTTTGCAGGGTTGTTGTGAGGTCAGTGCCTATTCACGGGGAAGTTCCACTGTGTCCAATGGGGCTTACTCCTTGTAGTACCAGGACCATCCCAAGGACACACAGGACTTCCACCTCCAATCCTAAACAGACTCACTGGGGAGTCCGTCCTTTTGAACACGTTTGGGCTTTCTCTGAACACTCCTAGGGTCACGTTGTTAAATACTGAGCTCCTTGGAAGAGGTTAAAAATAATGACAGAAAATGGGGAGCAGTACTAAATTAAGGTGTTGACGTTGGGAGCGCTTTCCAGTCTCTTCTGCAGAAGAGCGACGAGGGCCCACAGGCAAGCCAGTCTCTGCCCAAAGGGGCAGCAGGGCTGGCGTATTCATACCTCGTGGTGCAAGCAGGGAAGCGTTGGCCCATTGGGGGGCTGAGCATCACACAGAGTGGTCAGTCACATTCCCACCCATTCATTCGTTATCCCTTTTTGGCTGGGTTTTTCCAAATTCTCCAGGCCCGCTTTCTATGCAGTAACAACCAGCTTTTTGGCCTTCCTCTGGTGTGCGATCTGCTGGCTTTGCTTAAAGTGATCTCATGATAGCTACAAGCTGCGTGTGTTGGGGGCTGGTGTTTCAGCCATGTTTTCTTGCTCCAGAGTCTCCTGCCAGGGAATGGGGCAGCCAATGAGGGAAAGGGATGATTAAAGGGGACTTGGAGATTGCAGAGAAATTAAATGAGTTCTTTGCATCTGTATTCACGGCAGAAGACCTCGGGCAAATACTGCTGCCGGAACGGCCTCTCCTGACTGAAGAATTAAGTCAAATAGAACTTAAAGAGAAGACATCTCAGACTTAATAGACAAATTAAAGATCAATAAGTCACTGGGCCCAGATAGCATGCACCCAAGAGTTCTGAAGCAAAGCTTGTTCTTCTATATGTTTTACAATTTTTTCATTGATGAGGCTTTCCACCATCTTCCCTGGAACAGATGTTAGGCTGACTGGCCTGTAGTTTCCCGGGTCCCCTTTCTTTCCTTTTTTAGAGATTGGTGTGACATTAGCTATCCTCCAATCCTCTGGCACAGTGGACGTTTCAAAAAGGGACCAGTTGCATATTTTAGTCAAGATATCAGCAACTTCATTCTTCAGTTCCTTAAGCACTCTTGGGTGAATGCCATCCGGGCCTGGTGACTTATTGATCTTTAATTTGTCAATTAAGTCTAAGATGTCTTCTCTTTTAACCTCTATTTGACTTAATTCTTTAGTCAGGGGAGACCGTTCCGGCAGCGGTATTTGCCCGAGGTCTTCTGCCGTGAAGACAGATGCAAAGAACTCATTTAATTTCTCTGCAATCTCCAAGTCCCCTTTTATCACCCCTTTCCCTCCCTCACTGTCCAGCGGGTCAACCGCTTCTCTGGCAGGTTTCCTGCTTAAGAACATAAGAACATAAGAACATAAGAAGAGCCCTGCTGGATCAGGCCAAAAGCCCATCTAGTCCAGCTTCCTGTGTCACACAGTGGCCCCACCAGATGCCTCAGGGAGCACACGAGACAACAAGATACCTGTGTCCAGTCGCCACTCCCTTGCACCTGGCACAGAGGAAACCCACTTCTAAAAACCAGGAGGTTGCTTATGGCTTGTAACCTGTGATGGTCTTTTCCTCCATGAATTTGTCCAAACCCCTTTTAAAGGCATCTAGGCCAGGTGCCATCACCACATCCTGTGGCAAGGAGTTCCACAGATGAATCACACGCTGGGTAAAGAAATATTTTCTTTTGTCTGTTCTAACTCTCCCTCCACTCAATTTTAGTGTGTGTCCCCTGGTTCTGATGTTGTGCGAGAGGGAAAAGAATTTCCCTCTATCCACTCTCTCCATCCCATGCATAATTTTATAAGTCTCAATCATGTCCCCCCTCAGGCGCCTTTTTTCTAGGCTTCCATTTACGGAAAGAAGCTTCCTTGCCTTTTATGGCCTCTTTAACTGTGCTTGTTAGCCATGCCGGCACCCTCCTGGACTTAGTCGAGCCCTTCCTCATTTGTGTGATACACTCCTGCTGGGCCTCTATTACTGTTGTTTTAAACAGCCTCCATGCACTCTGGAGCGATTGGACTCTTTTTACCTTCTCTTTCAGCTTCTTTCTAACTAGTCTCCTCATATTCGGGAAATTCGCCCTTCGGAAGTCAAGGGTTTTTGTGTCAGATTTGCTTGGCACTCCCCCCCCCCCCCCGATATGCATGGCGAAACAGATCGCAGCATGGTCACTGTTTCCCAATGGCTCTGTAACATTTACCTCCCTGACCAGGTCATGAGTATCACACAATATCAAATCCAGAGTCATCTGTCCTCTGGTTGGCTCTGTGACTAGCTGCTCTAAGGCACAGTCATTTAGCATATCCAAAAATCCAGTCTCTCTTTCATGACCAGAGCTTGAATTGACCGAGTCGATATGACTGTTGTTTTAAACAGCCCCCATGCACTCTGGAGTGATTGGACTCTTTGAAGTCCAAAGTCCCCCATGATCACAACCCTGTCTCTCACTGACATCTCTCTGATTTGTTTCCTCATCTCGAGGTCCCCTTCAGGCTTTTTATCTGGGTTACGATAACACCCCCCGGTATTACATTGCTCCTTGAGCCTGGTAATTTAACCCACAGTAATTCTATGGTAGAGTTGGACCCCCCTTCAATCTCTACTCTGCTAGATTCTACACCTTCTTTGACATAGATGGCCACCCCACCTCCAACACGCCCCTCTCTGTCCCTCCTATAGAGTTTATATCCTGGAATTGCAGTATCCCACTGGTTCTCCACATTCTATCAGGTTTCCGTTATGCCCACTATGTCAATGTTTTCCCTAGCCACCAAACATTCCAGTTCTCCCATCTTTGCCCATAGACTTCGGGCATTTGCATAAAAGCACTTATATACCTGGTCCCCCAAGAAGGGCTGCATGTTTGCACCTTTATCCCTGCAGCCTTCTGTCCTGCTAGACTGGCTGTCATGTCCCATCACACTACCACTCCCAATTCTTACTCCGTTATTTCTTGACTGTTCCCCATCCTCTGCACCCTCATTTCCTAGGGATGAGGAGTCCCAAACCGGATGCCCCTCGGCTCCTGTCAGCTTTCCCCCAGGGGTCAGTTTAAAAGCTGCTCTGCCACCTTCTTCCTTGGAGGGTGACGCGACAACCCCGGTGGGTGATGCGGCAGTAGAGGGTGGGTGACGCAGCGGTAGGCGGGGTGACGCAGCGACTCCCTCCCCCAGGGTGATGCGTACTCGCGCCCCTAGTGACGCCACGTGCCCCAGCATATCCTGCGCTTAAGCTGACAATCAGGCTCAGGAGCCTAGTGCCTTTGCGCTCGTCAGCAAGAGCGGGCAGGGAACGCTGTGAAGAGTTCCAGCCATCGCTCCATTTCGCCCCCTCTGCTCAGCGCTCTCTTCCTGAATACCCTTGAGAAAAGCCCCACTGTACAAAACAACCAACGTTTTAGCATTTCTAAGAGGTTATAGCTGCAAAGAGACCTGAGAGAATCCAGAGGGAGGCCCCCGTCTTGCGCCTTCTCCACAGAAACGTTGTCCAGCAGGGCTAGCAAAGCTGCCTCCCTCCCAGGATCAGTCGGGTTGCAACAGGCCACGCAGCCACGGTTGTGCGAATTGTCCCCAGCAGCTGACAGAGTCGGTCACTGAACAGGGCTGAGATCCTGTGCGTGCTTTCCCGGCAGTCAGTGCCACTGTATTCATTGGGTTTACTTCTGAGTAGAGTGCACTTTAGAAGTCCCACTCCTCTGTTGCATTGCTAATCCAGATTCTCTCTCTGTTCCAGGAAGCAGCAGACAAGACAGTGAGGATCAGAGGGAGCCACGTGGGCTGTCCACGGAAATGACCACGCTGGACACAGAGGAAGTGAGTTTCAGGGAACAAGACGGATCAGGGAGGCAGGAGGGAAGCTCAGCGCCTGCTGGGAGGACGAAATCTGTTCTTTGTCAGGATTATGACGGCCATGAAATCCCAACCCAACTGGAACAACCCAAAAGGAAGAGAAAGAAGAAGTGTCCTTTACCCAGGGAAACAATCAGTTGTGCAGCCAACATTAATAAACGCAGCAAACTCCACACAGGGAAAAAATCATTTCAATGCTCTGAGTGGAGAAAGAGCTTCAGTACAAGCACACGTCTTCCTTCGCGTAAAAAAAACCACAGAAGAGAGAAAGCAGTTATATTAAAGGAGGAGGGAAACCAGACAGACAAATGGAGAAATGAACCTGATGCTAGACAGGGTGGAGATTTCGATGTCATCTCACTCAGGCCAGAACAGGGAAGTAAAAAGAGGAAGAGGAAAAGCCCTCAATGTGCAAAGACCTTCAACAGTAAATCCGAACATAGAACACATCAAAGAAGCCACACTGGGGAGAAAACATATCAGTGCCTAGAGTGTGGAAAGAGCTTCAGTCAAAGCTCAATCCTGACTTTGCATCAAAGAACCCACACAGGGGAGAAACCGTATCAATGCTTGGAGTGTGGAAAGAGCTTTAGTGTGAGCTCAAGCCTGACTGTGCATGAAAGAATCCACACAGGGGAGAAACCATATAAATGCCTGGAGTGTGGAAAGAGCTTCAGTCAGAGCGCACACCTGGCTGTACATCAAAGAAGCCACACAGGGGAGAAAACATATCAGTGCCTAGAGTGTGGAAAGAGCTTCAGTCAGAGAGCACACCTAGCTGTACATCAAAGAACCCACACAGGGGAGAAACCATATCAATGCTTGGAGTGTGGAAAGAGCTTCAGTGTGAGCTCAAGCCTGACTGTGCATCAAAGAACCCACACAGGGGAGAAACCATATCAGTGCTTGGAGTGTGGAAAGAGCTTCAGCATGAGCTCAAGTCTGACTTCGCATCAAAGAACCCACACATGGGAGAAACCCTATAAATGCTTGGAATGTGGAAAGAGCTTCAGCATGAGCTCAAGCCTGACTTTGCATCAAAGAACCCACACAGGGGAGAAACCATATCAATGCTTGGAGTGTGGAGAAAGCTTCAGTGTGAGCACAAGTCTGACTTCTCATCAAAGAACCCACACAGGGGAGAAACCATATCAATGCTTGGAGTGTGGAAAGAGCTTCAGTGTGAACTCAAGCCTGACTTCTCATCAAAGAACCCACAAAGGTGAGAAACCATATAAATGCTTAGAGTGTAGAAAGAGCTTCAGTCAGAGCTCACACCTGGCTGTGCATCAAAGAACCCACACAGGCGAGAAACCCTATCAATGCTTGGAGTGTGGAAAGAGCTTCAGTCAGAGCTCAAAACTGACTGTACATCAAAGAACCCACACAGGCGAGAAACCATATCAATGCTTGGAGTGTGGAAAGAGCTTCAGTGACAACAGAAGCCTGACTGTGCATCAAAGAACCCACACAGGCGAGAAACCATATCAATGCTTGGAGTGTGGAAAGAGCTTCAGTGTGAGTTCACATCTGACTGTGCATCAAAGAACCCACACAGGGGAGAAACCGTATCAGTGCTTGGAGTGTGGAAAGAGTTTCACTGTGAGCTCAAGCCTGACTTCGCATAAAAGAACCCACACAAGGGAAAAGCCATATAAATGCTTAGAGTGTAGAAAGAGCTTCAGTCAGAGAGCACATCTTGCTGTGCATCAAAGAATCCACACAGGGGAGAAAACATATCAATGTTTTCAGTGTGGAAAGAGCTTCAGTGTGATCTCAAGCCTGACTTTGCATCAAAGAACCCACACAGGGGAGAAACCATATAAATGTTTGGAGTGTGGAAAGAGCTTCAGTGTGAGCTCAAGCCTGACTTCGCATCAAAGAACCCACACGGGGGAGAAACCATATCAATGTTTGGAGTGTGGAAAGAGCTTCAGTCGGAGCTCAACCCTGACATTTCATCAAAGAACCCACACAGGGAAGAAACCATATAAATGCTTAGAGTGTAGAAAGAGCTTCAGTCAAAGAGCACACCTGGCTGTGCATCAAAGAAGCCACACAGGGGAGAAAACATATCAATGCTTGGAGTGTGGAAAAAGCTTCAGTGTTAGTTCACACCTGACTCTGCATCAAAGAACCCACACAGGGGACAACTGTATCAATGCTTAGAATGTAGAAAGAGCTTCAATCAGAGAGCACATCTTGCTGTACATCAAAGAATCCACACAGGGGTGAAAAGATACAAATGCTTGGAGTGTGGAAAGAGCTTCAGTAGGAAAGATAGCCTAACTTTGCATCGAAGGACCCACACAGGGGAGAAACCATATCAATGCTTGCAGTGTGGAAAGAGCTTCAGTGTGAGCTCAAGCCTTACTGTGCATCAAAGAACCCACACGGGGGAGAAACCACATCAATGTTTGGAGTGCGGAAGGAGATTCACCCAGAGTGCAACCCTGGCTCGGCATCAAAAGGACCACACGGGAGAAGCAAACAATCCATAGAGGCGATCAGCCATATAAGTGTTTTAAGTGTGTAAATTTTTCTCTCAATACTTTACATAAGAACATAAGAAGAACCTTGCTGGATAAGGCCAAAGGCCCATCTAGTCCAGCTTCCTGTATCTCACAATGGCCCCACCAGATCCCTCCGAGAGCACACAGCCAACAAGATAACCTGTTTTCACTCCCTTGCACCTGGCACAGAGAAAACCTACTTCTAAAGCCAGGAAGTTGCTTATGGCTTGTAACCTGTGATGGTCTTTTCCTCTATGAATCTATCCAAACCCCTTTTAAAGGCATCTAGGCCAGGTGCCATCACCACATCCTGTGGCAAGGAGTTCCACAGATGAATTACACGCTGGGTGAAGAAATATTTTCTTTTGTCCACTCTAACTCTCCCTCCACTCAATTTTAGTGCATATCCCCTGGTTCTGGTGTTGTGCAAGAGGGAGAAGAATTTCCCTCGATCCACTCTCTCCATCCCATGCATAATTTTATATGCCTCAATCATGTCCCTTCTCAGGCGCCTTTTTTGTAGACAGAAAAGCCCCAAACGCTGTAGCCTTTCCTCATAAGGGAGGTTCTCCAGCCCATGAATCATTTTGGTTGCTCTTTTTTGCACCTTTCCCCAAGTGTGGAAAGTGTGGAAAGAGCTTAATTCAGAGCTCAAAGCTGACTGTGCACCCCCAATCCCTGTTTCTATCTTTTACCCTATGTTCATCTTCTTTTTCGGGTGTAAACTGGGGCCGGCCCTATCGACCTCAGATTTCCGCCATCTAAATAGCTGGCTGAAGTAGAGGAGGCTGTTTAATGGCATAGCCGGCTCAGTGGTGATGGGGATATGGCCGACGCCATTCCCCGCCCCCTCCGGGTTGGCTAGGCCAATGGCACCCCTCCCACCCAGGCCAGACCGCGGCTGGCGGCGGAGGACTCACGTGCTGCCAGCCGCATCCTCGGTCCGGCGTCGGAGTGAGGGAGGATGGCCTTGGCCTTGCGCCGTTCTCTCTTACTCCAGAGGTGTCGCAAACATGCTTTACGGCACGTTCGTGACATCGTCTGGCGACAGAACGCTCGTTCCGTCGCCAGACCTTCTTCCAGAATTGCGCCCTCAATCTCCTGAGAAAAAGAAGCCCACAATGTTGGTATATAAGAATCAAATGTCGCTTAAGAAATGACACTTGTAATCTTAGAGAATCGTGGAACAAAGAGCTGGAATATCCTATTTTACATAATCAGTGGAAAACAGTGTTAGCTACCATCACTATAATTACTATGGATCTTAAACTGTGACTGATTCAGCCAAAAAATCTCTTTAGAGTCTATTGGATGCCAAAATGCCACTATAGGAAGGGGCTTGCCAAGGAATTCTACTGTTGGCACTGTGGCAAATCTGAAGCGACCCTCAGGCCTATGGTATAGACTTGTATAGTGATACAACCCTATTCACCAGGAATTAAAAGAATCGTCGTTGCTTGTGGATCTGTGTATTCTCTCGGATTACCTGCCTATTGTATGGAAGCTATCTGAAGGACAACGGAAATAGGCTCTGTGTGCCCTCGCTGTAGCTCAAAGGCTCATACCAAAGTGTTGGGAAGACAAGTGCCCCCCCCCACTATTTTTCAGTGGACATGAAAAATGGTTCACTGAACATTTGGTCCAGTGGACCTTTTCAGAGAACCTTTGAACTCTGCCCATATTTGAATCCATAGAAGGCAACTGCATATGGATACGGTTTTGGAAGCCCTTTTTTGAAGTGTATGTCTAGACGATTAATATCTATATAGCCATGTTTATTTGTATGTTTACTGACTTTAATTCTTGTGTGTGTGTTTTCCCTTTGCTCCCCTTTATTTCTTTTCTTTTTACATTTGTTGTTTTGTTCAGCAGTTGTATTACTGTTTTATTATTCACCAACTAGCGTGATACCCGCGCTTCGCTACGGGATGTAAGTACTTTAAATCCATGTTGATTCCAATAAAGTTTCCTTTGATTGCAATGAACCATTTAAATGTAGTACTACTACCCCATGTTAGGCAATAACCTGCAATTATTCAAAGTCAGGGTTCCCTCGAATGACATGACCCACATCACATTCATGTTCAGGTTGAAATTCCCTATAATTTGATACCTCACTGTGGGGTTACCTTCGCGAGGGACCCTGGTAAGGGGGTGGCCAAGGCTAACCCCAAAGCTTGGGGTGCACTGGGGTCTGTGGCGGTAGCCAGTCCAGAGCCAGGGAGGGACAGATAGGGATGCCCCTGTAGCGAGGGCCTCAGATTGGGCCCAAAGGGGAGGTGGTTGCAACAGCCGTGTCCTCCTCCTTATCAGCCCGGTTGCAGGTGACTTCCCTCGGCTGTCGTACCTTTTCTCCAACTAGTCAGCCCAAAACTGCCTCTTCATCGGCCACGGTATGCCTAAAATACCCTCTCCCCAGCTCCTTAGTCCCGCCTCCCCGCAAGGGGTACTTCCTTTTGTCTTTAACCAATCCAACCAGGTCTTCCTGATGGGCAGAGGCGGGGCGTTCCCTGCATCCGGGAGCGTTGGCCAAAGGTGGGCAGGGAGCTCTGCGCAAACATGCAGTTGCTGCGATGTTTGCACAAGACTCCCTGGTCGCATCCAGAACCTGAGAACGTAGTGCAAACGCCAAACGCGACTGGGAGGTGAGGCACACGAAGATTGGAGCTGCAAAACAACAACCAGGTAAGCTGTTAAACTGTTAAAAGCAAGACATTTTCCCCCTATTTTTAGCTCCATAATTCACATGCATCCTATGGTCCGTTGCGTCTTATGGGGCGAAAAATACGGTACTTGGCAAACGTCCTCTGCTGGGTATCTCCACAAGCTTCCATTGTATTCTTTATCTGTTGCTTATTATGCTAGCCTCTGAACAACAGCCAAATAACTTCTTGGGCAACAGCTAATATTCAGAATTGAGTGAAAACTTTCATGGCTCGAAACAATCTTGCAAGATAAGGGATGTATGGGAATAAAAGCCATGTGTAAAAATATATGATGTAGCCATTAAAATACAATAAGAATAGGTTAAAACACAGATACCCTTGGGTTCCAAAGCACAGTAGAGATCAGAACACCGGGATAAAATCTTAAGATCACAGGCTAATAACAGACACCGACGTTTCGTCCTGTCCACAGGACATTTTCTAGGTACAGACCGACAAGTCTGTGTAGATGGTATCAAGCTGCAGCTAGAACTCAAAGTTTAAAATACGAAAAGTGTGCGAAACCGGCAGGAAACAATTAACAGTGGAACTGCAGGGAAGAATTAGGTCATCTGTTGCAATGACCGCGAGTCACCTCCGGAGGCGGAGGCATAGGCTGAGTGAAGTTGCAATAAATAAACACATGAGGCATAGGCTGAGTGAAGTTGCAAAAGAAAAAGTTTTACTCATGGTTTCAGTTCATATATACAGCATCTGGTTAAGACCAGAGGTTACTCTAACTTAGAATGGTGTGCCCCTACAGCTGGCACGCCCTGCATGAGGTATGCTGGAAGATGGCCGCTGGGCAGCAGAGCCCAGCATGGCACGTCCTCCCAGGTTGGTAGTCAGTAGAAGAAGAGAGCGAGACTGGGAAGGAGAAGGAGGAAATAGGGTCAGGGGCCACACCTCTTCCTTGGATCACAGAGAGGTCAAGGTAAAAGGTCTTTCAGGTGACTAGACAACACACTGCCCCCCAGTGTCCAGCAGCTGAACGCTGCCTATCTCCAACAAACCCTGTGAGGTAGGTTTGCCTGAGAGGAAGTGACTGGGGTATGTTCAACCAGTTCCGGCAGCTTCTTGGCTGAGTGCAGATTTGAATCAGTTCTGCAGTCTGACTCTCCAACCAGTGTGTGTATAGATTGACATCATGATGCCAGTCTCCGGTGCTCAAACACAGGGAACTCTCCACTGCAGAGAGGGATCTAGTTATACTGTAGATATACTCAGAGCGTGATTGGTACGTGACAACACAAGAAGGGTTCACAAATGAAAACGGACACGGCGAGAACAGCGGATGGCGTAGAAGAGAGTGATGCCTTTCAGGTCAATGAGCAAGAAGAAGATGGGATTCTTTCCGTTGTTTTTCTGTTCTTAAGGCCGACCCACACCCCAACGATTTCCGGCGCGTCCCAGACGCGCGCGGAGCTGTTTTGAGCTGTGTGGTCACCATTCCGGAAGAGAGCAGCTGAACGCAGAGCAGCTGCGCTCTCCCAAATTCCGGCACAAGCGAAATTGTTTGTGGCCCATCTTTGAGGGGGCGGGTACGCGGAGCTACTCCAGCCACCAATCGGATGGGAGGGCGGGATGAAAGGGGTTGTCAATCAATTGGAACTCACTTGAGTCTCCGATTTCTCTTGGATCCATTTCTCCTTCTCAGAAAAGTTAGCAAGATGAATTCTATTCCCGGCACAAATTGTTTTGTTAGTTTTCTCTCCTTCCTGCCCCTCTCTCTCTTCTCTCGTGTATCGGACCGCACTTGTGCTTAGCGAATCACCGCTGCGCTTTCTAAGAAGGCGGAACAACAGGAGGGACTATTCGCTGGGAGACACTCGTGGAGACGAGGTCAGCGCGCGGAGGCGAGCGGCCAGGTACCTACGCTCGCTCGCCTCCGCGCCAGAGCTCGTGCGATGTGGGTCGGCCTTTAGGTGCTCAGCTGCGGTGCGAACGAGGGAGGAGGGAGTGCCAAAGCTTTCATGGAAAGGTGGATGTAACGAACAAAGAGGTCGTTCAGTCCCAGCACAATACAAGGCCAGCACAATCCTGAACGAGCACTCTTATGCTTTTTAGTTCACTCCTTTTTATTTAAAAGAGTGAGTTTAAAGAGTTTTATTTAAAAGTTTTATTTAAAAGTTTTATTTAAAAGAAATAAGCTCAACATACAGTGTTTCAGAAATACAGGAACAGACGCCATGTAGAAAAGTTACTTGAAGTTTTAATATCCTCCACTCCGCTCGCGGGTTTCCTGATTCAGGCAGCCGCCAACGGACAGAAACACCATAAAATCCAAGTTATGCAGCTCTCCAGCGTTTCGTTCCGTGAACCCAGAACCTCTTCACAGGACAATCATTACAGCTTGAGATGAAATTGCCCGAGGTTAGCCTGTTCCTTGTTTAAAACAGCACTAGCGCTGGAAACGGCCGGTGATCAGGAGCAGAAATGACCTGACCCAGTGACCGCGCGCTGTCAATTAATCAATTAAACTGCTACCGCTTTCTCCATTCACCGTTTCAAGATGATGTGACTTGTGTATTATAGGGAGCCAGATTCTGTTAGTGAAAACCAGGTCCTGCTATCTGTTCAGAAGCCCCCCTGTAGATCTTTTACTAATCTCCAATGATTCCAGGTGGCGTAGGATCTTAAAATTATTTTCATTTTGCAGGCATCTGGTGTCTTCAAAAAGAATCTTATGCCCGGTGTTCAAAGAATGCTCTGCAATCAAAGATTGCTCAGGATGTTTAAGACGGAACGATCTTTCATGCTCCCACATCCTTGTTCTTATCAATCTGCACGTCATGCCCAGATAACATTTTCCACATTCACAGGGGATGCAATAAATTCCAGCGTTGGACAATGCTGGTCTCCTGCCTTTAGGATTACCCAGGACTTGCTGTAATTTCGTTGTAGGTTTAAAAATTGTTTTAATATTCCCCTGTTGTAAAACACGTGCAATCCTATCTGTTGTCCCCTTAATAAACGGTAAACAAATCCATAATTTTTCATCTGATGTGGTTTCCTTAATTTCGTTATCTTTATTAATTAAACCTTCTCTCTTAGCTTTAATTTTCTGGCTCTGCTGCAGCCAGCACTTGTTTATCTGGGCTGTGTTATAGCCATTAGCTTGCAATGACTGAAATATCACTCCTTTTTCTGACTCTAAAGATTCTTTATCGCACACACTAATTGCTCTGTGAATAAGGGAATTTATTAATGAATTTTTCTGTGAGGGGTGATGATTTGATTTTTGGTTTAAATACCTGCCCGTGTGTGTGGGTTTTCTGTATACTTTGGTACCTATTGATAGATCCTATTGGTGCCTATTGACACCAATATTAACACCAAGTATTAACATCTGCACAGCAGTCTGTGTTATTAAAGGGGGGCAATTTTGCCATCACACCTAGAAGTATTCCAAAGGAACAAATCATTGCGAATGTAGAAGCCACCTTGGCAGCATTTGACAAGGACTCTGCAGAAGAATTGAGGATCCAAATAGCTAACATCTTGCTTAAGACAAAAATTCCGGACAGCAACATTAGCAGGGCAGAAGCCCTGGCGATTAGACAATTAAGGGACATGACTAATGTGGTGATATTGCCAGCAGACAAGGGCAATGCCACAGTGATCTTAAATTCTGAAGATCATTGCAGCAAGATTGTTGTTGTTGTTGTTCAGTCGTTAAGTCGTGTCCGACCCTTCGTGATCCCATGAACCAAATCCCACCAGGCCTTCCTGTCCTCCACTATCTTCCTGAGTTCGCTCATTTTCATGTTGGTTGCATCGGTGATGCTGTCTAACCATCTCATCCTTTGCCTTCCCCTTCTCCTTTTGCCTTCAATCTTTCCCAGGATCAGAGTCTTCTCCAGAGAGTCCTCTCTTCGCATTAGGTGGCCAAAATATTTGAGCTTCAGCCAAAATATTTGAGCTTCAGCCTCAGTACTTGTCCTTCCAGGGAACAGTCAGGGTTGATTTCATTTAGGATTGACTGATTTGATCTCCTAGCAGTCCAAGGGATCAAATAATAAACTATGACTATACGTACTTTTGTTGGCATGGTGATATCTCTGCTTTTTATTATGCTATCTAAATTTGCCATAGCTTTCCTTCCAAGGAGTAAGCGTCTTTTAATTTCATGGCTGCTGTCTCTGTCTGCAGTGATCTTGGAACCCAAAAAAGTAAAATCTGTTACTGCTTCCATTTCTGCCCCTTCTATTTGCCAGGAATTGATGGGACCAGATGCCATGATCTTAGTTTTATTAATGTTGAGTTTCAAGCCAACTTTTGCACTCTAAGAACATAACATAAGAACATAAGAAGAGCCCTGCTGGATCAGGCCAAAAGCCCATCTAGTCCAGCTTCCTGTATCTCACAGTGGCCCCACCAGATGCCTCAGGGAGCACAAGACAACAAGAAAACCTGTTTCCCGTTGTTACTCCCTTGCACCTGGCACAGAGAAAACCCACTTCTAAAACCAGGAGGTTGCTCATGGCTTGTAACCTGTGATGGTCTTTTCCTCCAGGAATCTGTCCAAACCCCTTTTAAAAGCATCTAGGCCAGATGCCATCACCACATCCTGTGGCAAGGAGTTCCACAGATGAATTATATGCTGGGTAAAGAAATATTTTCTTTTATCTGTTCTAACTCTCCCTCCACTCAATTTTTGTGCATGTCCCCTGGTTCTGGTGTTGTGTGAGAGGGAGAAGAATTTCCCTCTATCCACTCTCTCCATCCCATGCATAATTTTATACGTCTCAGTCATGTCCCCCCCCCCAGGCGCCTTTTTTCCAGACTGAAAAGCCCCAGACGCTGTAGCCTTTCCTCATAAGGGAGATGCTCCAGCCCACGAATCAATCTGGTCGCTCTTTTCTGCACCTTTTCCGATTCAACTATATCCTTTTTCTCCAACATGTCTCGGATATACGGGTAAGGACGCCATGTAAAAAGCAAAAAAAAAAAAAGCAGAAAAAAATCTCTTTGAAGTTCAAACGAACCTACAAACCGAGCGCGGTTTTCCTGTCAGGCAGCCACGCACGGGCAGAAACATTAAAATCCAAAGAAGAGTAGCACCCAACGTTTCGTTCCGTAATCTACTCGGAACCTATTCATGGGAGATCATACGATCAAGATGGTATAGCTGACTGTTCATTTTCAAACTTTATTTTTAAATAGCAGAAAACGCGGGAAAACGCTCTCTCACAACAGACGGAAGTAACCTATTGACCTAGATCTGTCAATAGAGTAGCGCCGCTTCCTCCGGTTTCACTTTCATCCTGTTGTGACTTATGGATGATCGGCAGCCAAATCTTGTTTGTGAATACCAAATCCTGTTGCCTGGTATTCACAAACAAGATTTGGCTGCCGATCTTCCGTAAGTCACAACAGGATGAAAGTGAAACCGGAGGAAGCGGCGCTACTCTATTGACAGATCTAGGTCAATAGGTTACTTCCGTCTGTTGCGAGAGAGCGGTTTCCCGCGCTTTCTGCTATTTAAAAATAAAGTTTGAAAATGAACAGTCAGCTATACCATCTTGATCGTATGATCTCCCATGAATAGGTTCCGAGTAGATTACGGAACGAAACGTTGGGTGCTACTCTTCTTTGGATTTTAATGTTTCTGCCCGTGCGTGGCTGCCTGACAGGAAACCCGCGCTCGGTTTGTAGGTTCGTTTGAACTTCAAAGAGATTTTTTTCTGCTTTTTTTTTTTTTTTTTTTTGCTTTTTACATGGCGTCCTTACCCGTATATCCGAGACATGTTGGAGTAACTGCTGGCCATGAAACATTTGGCAACAAATTATATCCTTTTTGAGGTGTAGTGACCAGAACTGGACACAATACTCCAGATGTGGCCTTACCATCGATTTGTACAAGGGCAGAATGATATTGGCCGTTTTATTCTCAATCCCTTTTTTAATGATCCCGAGCATGGAATTGGCCTTCTTCACAGCCGCCGCACACTGGGTCGACACTTTCATCGACCTGTCCACCAGCACCCCAAGATCTCTCTCTTCATCCGTCACAGACAACTCAGAACCCATTAGCGTATATGTGAAGTTTTGGTTTCATGCCCCAATGTGCATCACTTTGCACTTACTTACATTGAGATCTCTCTCTTGATCCGTCACAGACAACTCAGAACCCATTAGCGTATATGTGAAGTTTTGGTTTCTTGCCCCAATGTGCATCACTTTGCACTTACTTACATTGAAGCACATCTGCCATTTTGCTGCCCATTCTCCCAGTTTGGAGAGATCCTTCTGGAGCTCTTCACAATCCCTGCTGGTCTTCACCACCCGGAAAAGTTTAGTGTCATCTGCAAACTTGGCCACCTCACTGCCTATCCCCGACTCCAGGTCATTTATGAATACGTTGAAAAGCACCAGTCCCAAGACCGATCCTTGGGGCACACCGCTCCTTGGGGCACACTCTCCTCTTTCACTCTCATCAAGGGGCTCTTTAGTTCTTCTTCACTTTCTGCCATTAGGGTGGTATCGTCTGCATATCTGAGGTTGTTGATATTTCTCCCGGCAATCTTGATTCCGGCTTGTGATTCATTCAGCCCTGCATTTCTCATAATGTACTCTGCATATAAGTTAAATAAGCAGGGTGACAATATACAGCCTTGCCGTATTCCCTTCCCAATTTTGAACCAATCGGTTGTTCCATGGCCGGTTCGAACTGTTGCTTCTTGACCCACATACAGGTTTCTCAGGAGACAGGTAAGGTGGTCTGGTACCCCCATCTCTTTAAGAATTTGCCAGTTTGTTGTGATCCACACAATCAAAGGCTTTTGCGTAGTCAATGAAGCAGAAGTAGGCAGCAAGATTAGGATAAGTCCTGAAACCTATACAATTTAAAAAAAAGACCCTACAAAAAGAATTTTAAAAGAAACTAATAAACTTATTAAAAATTCCAATTTTAATTTAGAATTGAAAAACAGATTAGTAAAATCCGAGGCATTGCCACCAAGATTATATGGAATGCCCAAAATTCACAAAAATGGTTGCCCACTAAGGCCAATTGTGAGTAATATTGGGGCCCCTACACATGGATTATCCCAACATTTAGCGAAAATATTACAGCCATACTGATGTGAGGCCCCACCCCTCCCCAATATTTTTTGTGTCGTCAACCACTCTTTCCTGAACCCCCTCCTGTTTACCCCATCCAAATCCGTCAAGAAACCACGGAGATATAGCCATTTATAGAAAAGCGCATTTAAAATTCGACTTCTTTCCGCTTTTCGCAAAGTTTGACAGCCGGCGCGTGCCAGTCGAGGGCAAAAGTTCACCGGCACGCGCCCAACACGAGCCCTCCAGAACCCCAAGAGAAGCAGCAGTAGCAAAAGTTCACCATGGACCTTTTTAATCCCCTTCAACTTCTTAACCCACTAAGCCTTTAATCCCCTTTCTGGGCGTTCAGACAACTCTAGCAGACGGCGTGTGCCGCTTGTTAACTAACCCGGCTTTAACCTCTCGCCTTTTCACACTAACAGCCGGCTTTCGCTCTCTTCCTGCAGTTGACAGCTTTAAAGCTACAGTACTCTATTTCCATGGAAAAGGCTTCTGACGTTTTTATCGGTTCTTTGGGGGTTCCCTTGGGGTTTATGTGTCCGGATCTTCTCAGAGGTCATCGGGGTCTCTCTAGGGATGGGATCCCACACGGAATGGTCCCGATCCTCCCGCTTAGCTGGGGCAAGCCTCATGCTGAGTGGAGAGGCTCCTGGAAGCAGCACAATAGATTTGCAGCTATTAAAGAGTCCAGTTCGAGGCTGGACGTCCTGCTTGGGGTTCCGGGGAGCAGAAACATGGAGAGCGGTTCGAGGCCGTCTACCCTCTTCCAGCGCGAACACAAGAGGTCAAAAGTAGGCAGCCCGGGGGGCGCCTCCTGCCATAGATCTGTGCTGCAGGGAGTAGGAGAGACAATTTTAAAACACATAACCTAAGCTAATACTCATTGTTCCTATTCTGTGCTGCTCTCAAATGGCTTCCTTCTACCTGGGATGCTAGATGGGGGCAGGGAATCCAGGGAACTCCTGATACACCATGAGAACTCAGATTGCCACAATTCCCTAAACTCCTAGCTTATTTCTTTGTGTGCCTTCCTCTCTGTCAATCACCACCATCCCCCTCATCCTGGAACCATTGTCTCTGCCTTCTGTTGTCACTATCATTCAAATGTCTATGTCCTGTTGCCATTTCCCTGATTGCAAGCTTGTCACTCTGTGCATGCTCCCCTCCATCTAAACTACCACTATCTCCTCACCCATTGTTCCTGATCTGCCTTGCTACAATTATTTAAATGCTAATCCAGCTATCTGCCTTGCTCTTTCCTGACTGACAGCATTAAGTCAAATGTCCTCAACTGTATACCTAGTGCCATGGGGCAGGGACCTATTGTGTGGCACTTTTGGCTATCTAATTGGAAACACTGCCTTTTGTGTTAAGCAGGCTTCTCAAAAGGACCCATTCATCAAACCCCGGAAAACCTCGCTTCACCTGAAGTGGGGGTCTAATCCTATTACCTCCTGCCACCCAGTACCCCTACCCATCATCCCATTGGTTCCCAGTTACACAAAGCACTACACTTTTCATTGGTTCTTTTAATAAAGTTTATCTTTTATTGGTTCCAAGTTTCACAAACGCTGCTGCTGTTCTCATTGGTGAAAAGTTTCAATCCCACATCTGATTGGCTGTATCAACGTATAACTTCTTGGATCCTTTCCTCTATTGGTTCTTCTTTATCATGTATCTTCTCTAACAATGAACTCCATGATTCTGTATGAAATAATGAATGTATGTAAACTTTTGTATTGATTGTATATGTTACACTTTCTGCCTTGCTGATCGTGTCCTTTGCTAGCAAAGTACTTCTTTACCCCAGTGCTGGACTTTTGGAGTTCTATTTTTGGCGCCTCCGCAAACGCGGATCTTTCTTTCTTTGTCCTTTCCCACCTCTATTTTTTGGGTACCCTCTCCGCCCGCTGAGTCAGGTGTCTGCTCACCGAATCAAACGAGCTGAAATCACTTGCACCCTTGGGTGCTCACAACAATACATTGGCAATACTTCCAGTTTTGTGAAGAATACGTATCATTTCATAGAACTGTTACAATTGGTCATTCTGAAACCTGAATCTAGATCAGGGGTGCACAACATGCGGCCCGCCTGACGATTTCCCGTGGCCCGCGAAGAAATCCGGGATCCCAGCGAGCAGCCGCTCTCTGTGATCCTCAAGTTCTTCGCGGGCCACGGGAAATGCTCCTTGCCTGTTCTGTAATAGAAGATGCGGCTCATTCCGCTCCTTACGCGGCTCATTCGGCTCCTGGCCGAACGCCAGGAGACTCCAGGCGGCGCTTTGATCGCCGCCAATCAGCTGAGTCTCCTGGCGTTTAGCCAAGAGCCGAATGAGCCGCGTTTCCGTTCGGCCAGGAGGCGAAAGAACGAGCGAGGAGGCTGGAGGAGGAGCTGGCTTGGTTCTGTTGCTGCTGCTTTGAACCGGCTTGCAGGCGCTGCTGCTGCGGGCTTGCAAGCAGCTCGGAGAGGCGCCTCCTCCTCGCCCGCGCTCGTGCCAGGCAGGCAGGGAAAGTGCAGCCGCAGCGACGCTGTTTTCCTCTTGCCCGGCAGCAGCAGCTCCACGGAAGAACAGTGCCTCGGAGCCTCACTGCGCAGGGCTAGCTAGCGAGGGGCTGCCCCGCGCATGGTCTCCCAGCGCCCTGGCTGGGCCACTCGGGGCAGAGTGGAGGGGCACCTTCCTGATGCAAGCTGAGGAGTCCCACTTCTCTCGCGCCTTCCACTCACTGTTCTCCGGGCAGAGGAAGCTTCGGGTACGGGCAGTTGCACACACGTTCTCTTTCCCGCTCGCTCTCGCAAACGCACACATAGGGAGCACTCATCCATCAATCCCAGACAGCAGGAGCAGCATTGGCTCCGCCCCCAACCCCCCATCCCATTCTCCTCCCTCCTCCCTCCTCCCTCCCACCCCGCGGCAGAAAGGGAGAACGCCGTGCTAAGCAGGGGACCAACGCCGCTGCTGTTGCTGCTGCTGAGGGGCGGGGGGCGCCGGGCCTTCACCATGAGGAGGGAAATGAACGGGGTCACGAAGAGGTTGGTTGCTTGGCCCTTTTAAAGTTTTGCTGACTAGATTGCACTGAAGTGGGTTAGTGTCGTCGTCCGTCTCCTGTCTTGCCCCCCCTTCACAAACACAGATTCCTTTCACTAGGCCTGGGTCCATCACCTATTACTAATGAGTCTGCAGGCAGAACTTAATAAGATGGCCATTTGACAACCACCCAGAATTGTAAATACATCCCGAACTACCAAGGATTATACTGGATATATAGCAGGATATATAGCAGGTTTTTCCCCTCCCCTTTCGATAGGTGGATCTTGAGAGAAGAGTGTATACACCAGACCAGAACAGGAGAGGGATATTGCAGGGGGTCTGTTGTGTGCATAGTGGGGCCACAGTATTTTAGAGAAGTGCTTTAGGTTTGTTGAGTTTTTCCTCCCTCCAGGTCACGGAATGGGGGATGGACATGAGCTAGCAGGGGAAAGAGAGATTGTAATCGGGGAGGAGCCTAAACTGTGAGCAAATCAGGGTGGGGCCAATGTTATTATTTATTTATTACAATTATTTATTCATTAAAATGTTGCTTTTCGGGATATTTTCCGCCCATGGACACGCCCCCTGTGATGTCACTTCCTGAGGAAGTGACATCACGGTTTCTTGACATGCCCCCCGTGCGGCCCCAGAGAAGTTTGGCCTATTCATTTTGGCCCCCACCTACTTCCAAGTTGTGCACCCCTGATCTAGATTAATTAGCCTGGATGTAGTATCCTTGTTTACTAAGGTGCCTCTAGCTAGAGTAATGAGATTAATTGAAGAGCTTACCATCCCTAAGGATCTTGTGGCTTAATTTCATCATTGTCTGACATCGACGTACTTTATTTGGAATGGGGAGTTTAGGGAGCAAAAAGAGGCGGTGGCGATGGGAAACCCCCTGAGTCCGGTCGTAGCTAATTTATTTATGGAGACATTTGAACGTCAGGCACTGGACTCTGCTAGCCTGAAACCGGAGTTTTGGGTGAGATACGTGGACAATATTTTTTGTGTATGGTCACATGGTATAAAAAATTGCGCTTGGCATCTGACCATCATTGGGGAGGGGGCTGTGTCTCTTCTGGGGCAAAGAGCTCCATATTCCGGGTGCCACAAGAAAGGCAGACCTTTTTCTATACTCTATACTCAAAATATTTTGGCCACCTAATGCGAAGAGAGGACTCTGGGAACTGGGATTTCAGTCATGCGCCTCCCAGCGTAATGTGTTATTCGGCCTTTCAGTTTAGAGTTAATAACCAAGCTGCAAGATTGTAAGTGCCTGAAATATTCTCATTTCCTTTTGAAGTTCCTTTGTTTAAGTATAAAGAATTAAACTAAGGGTTCTGGCTCTGTAAAGAAATCTTGAAAGACTTCGAGCTTCTTAACCCTATGCATTTTTACTCAGAAGCATGCCCCATTAAGTTCAACGGAGAAATATGTAAATGAGAGATCTGTCCTTTGTATTGTACATCTTGTTTGTCTTATTTGTATCCCAACTTCCCTCAAGGGGACTTAGGGGGCCATATGTAGAGGGTTAGAAGAAATGGAGTAGCCCTCATAGTCAATAAAAGAGTGGGAAAGGCAGTACTGGGGTGCAACCTCAAAAACGACAGAATGATTTCAGTTCGAATCCAAGGCAAACCATTCAACATTACAGTAATCCAAGTGTATGCCCCAACCACTGATGCCGAAGAAGATGAAGTTGACCGGTTCTATGAAGACCTACAACACCTTCTAGAACTAGCACCCAAAAAAGATGTCCTTTACATCATAGGAGACTGGAATGCTAAAGTAGGAAATCAAGAAATAAACGGAATAACAGGCAAGTTTGGCCTTGGAGCGCAAAATGAAGCAGGGCAAAGGCTAACGGAGTTCTGTCAAGAGAACACGCTGGTCATAGCAAACACTCTTTTCCAACAACACAAGAGGCGACTCTACACATGGACATCACCAGATGGTCAATACCGAAACCAGATAGATTATGTGCTTTGCAGCCAAAGATGGAGAAGCTCTATACAATCAGTAAAAACAAGACCTGGAGCTGACTGTGGCTCAGATCATGAGCTTCTTATTGCAAAATTCAGACTTAAACTGAAGAATGTAGGAAACACCACTAGACCAGTCAGATATGACCTAAACCATATCCCTTATGAGTATACAGTGGAGGTGAAGAATAGATTTAGGGCATTAGACCTGGTAGACAGAGTGCCTGAAGAACTATGGACGGAAGTTCGTAACATTGTACAGGAGGCAGCAACTAAAACCATCCCAAAGAAAAAGAAATGCAAGAAAGCAAAGTGGCTGTCAGATGAGGCTTTACAAATAGCTATGGAAAGAAGGAATGCAAAAAGCAAGGGTGAAAGGGAAAGATATAAACAACTGAATGCAGAGTTCCAGAGAATAGCAAGGAGAGATAAGAAGGCCTTCTTAAATGAACAATGCAAGGAAATCGAGGAAAACAACAGAATGGGGAGGACTAGAGATCTCTTCAAGAAAATTGGAGATATCAAGGGAACGTTTTGTGCAAAGATGGGCATGATAAAGGACAAAAAAGGCAGAGACCTAACAGAAGCAGAAGAGATTAAGAAGAGATGGCAAGAATACACAGAAGAACTATACAAGAAAGATCTCAATGTTCCTGATGACCACGCTGGTGTGGTCACTGACTCAGAGCCGGACATCCTAGAGAGTGAAGTCAAGTGGGCCTTAGGTAGCATTACTAACAACAAAGCTAGTGGAGATGATGATATCCCAGCTGAGCTACTTAAAATCCTAAATGATGATGCTGTGAAAGTGCTGCACTCAATATGCCAACAAATTTGGAAAACTCAGCAGTGGCCAAAGGATTGGAAAAGGTCAGTTTACGTTCCAATTCCAAAGAAGGGCAGTGCCAAAGAGTGTTCAAACTACCGTACAATTGCACTCATTTCACATGCTAGCAAGGTTATGCTCAAAATCCTACAAGCTAGGCTTCAGCAGTACGTGGACCGAGAACTACCGGACGTACAAGCTGGGTTTCGAAGAGGCAGAGGAACTAGAGATCAAATTGCCAACATGCGGTGGATCATGGAGAAAGCACGAGAGTTCCAAAAAAACACCTACTTCTGCTTCATTGACTACACAAAAGCCTTTGATTGTGTGGATCACAACAAACTGTGGCAAATTCTTAAAGAGATGGGGGTACCAGACCACCTTACCTGTCTCCTGAGAAACCTGTATGCGGGACAAGAAGCAACAGTTCGAACCGGCCATGGAACAACTGATTGGTTCAAAATTGGGAAGGGAGTACGACAAGGCTGTATATTGTCACCCTGCTTATTTAACTTATATGCAGAGTACATTATGAGAAATGCAGGGCTAAATGAATCACAAGCCGGAATCAAGATTGCCGGGAGAAATATCAACAACCTCAGATATGCAGACGATACCACCCTAATGGCAGAAAGTGAAGAAGAACTAAAGAGCCTCTTGATGAGAGTGAAAGAGGAGAGTGCAAAAGTTGGCTTGAAACTCAACATTAATAAAACTAAGATCATGGCATCTGGTCCCATCAATTCCTGGCAAATAGAAGGGGCAGAAATGGAAGCAGTAACAGATTTTACTTTTTTGGGTTCCAAGATCACTGCAGACGGAGACAGCAGCCATGAAATTAAAAGACGCTTACTCCTTGGAAGGAAAGCTATGGCAAACTTAGACAGCATAATAAAAAGCAGAGATATCACCATGCCAACAAAAGTTCGTATAGTCAGGGCGATGGTGTTCCCAGTAGCAATGTATGGTTGCGAGAGTTGGACCATAAAGAAGGCTGAGCGCCGAAGAATAGATGCTTTTGAACTGTGGTGCTGGAGAAGACTCGAGAGTCCCTTGGACTGCTAGGAGATCAAATCAGTCAATTCTAAATGAAATCAAGCCTGACTGTTCCCTGGAAGGACAGGTACTAAGGCTGAAACTCAAATATTTTGGCCACCTAATGCGAAGAGAGGACTCTCTGGAGAAGACTCTGATGCTGGGAAAGATTGAAGGCCAAAGGAGAAGGGGAAGGCCAAGGATGAGATGGTTAGACAGCATCACCGATGCAACGAACATGAAAATGAGCGAACTCAGGAAGATAGTGGAGGACAGGAAGGCCTGGCGGGATATGGTTCATGGGATCACGAAGGGTCGGACACGACTTAACGACTGAACAACAACATGTAGAGGGTTATCCCATCTTCTCCTCAGAAACGGAAGCTTCCCAAATGAGTACCTTTTCCAATTCCACTATATATTCTTTTTGAGATGTGACAACCAGAACTGGACGCAATACTCCAGATGTGGACTTACCATCGATTTGTACAAGGGCATAATGATATTGGCCGTTTTATTCTCAATTCTTTTTTTAATGATCCCAAGCATGGAATTAGCCTTCTTCACAGCTGCCACACACTGGGTCGACACTTCCATCAACCTGTCCACCAGCACCCCAAGATCTCTCTCTTGATCCGTCACAGATATCTCAGAACCCAGTGTATACTGCAGTAGAAAATATTATAGACTATACAACTGGTACTGTAAACTGCATACATTCATCATACATTATTGGATATGCGAGAACAGCAGCACACTCTTCTAAAAACCATTTATTGCTTGCAACTCACTGGAAAAACCCCACCACAGTATACAACAAATGTATATATCGTGAATGGGGAAAGTCTGCCAGCAGGGCAAGGACCTTTCCCGCTGTCTCCCCAGATTTAGCGCTCGGAAGAATATTGCCTCTGAAACAGGGAGGTGCCATTTGTAACTACTGTGTACTGTGCTCATATCTTCCCCAAAGCATCTATCTAGCTGCTGCGATTGGTGCTCTAGTTAGGCTCCTAGGACCACGCACGACCCCTAAAGGGTTACGGCCAGGGAGCTTTGCGTCCTAGAGGGGCCGGAAGTACTGCGGCCGGAAAGGTGAACCCAGGAGGAAAAAAGCCATTTCCTGTTCCTCTTCCAATGGGAAAGTGGCCTTTGAATTTTCCCACGCGCAGCAGCGGGGCTGGAAGGAGCGTTTCGGCTACTGAGCAGCAGGGACCAGGCGAGTGGCGACCAGGGACTTCGGGACGGAGCCGCAGCCGCTGGAGGACGTCCTTCCCGGTAGGCGCCCGGGGCTCGATGGCAGCAGAGGCGCCTTCTTGGCAGGCAGCAGCAGGGCTCGGGTTCCATCCGGCTCTCCTCCGAGTGCTGAGCGCCGGTGCGTCCCAAGGGACTGACTCGGGAGCGGAAGGAGCTTCCTAGATGGATGCAAATGCTGCATCTCTTGCTGTCCTGCACCGGGGCGGGGCCGGGTCAGGTCAGGAGCTTGTCAAAACAGGACGGGAAAAGGGTCCGTGGTGCGGGTAGCACCAGCCCCAAGGCGAGCAGAGAAGGCGTTGGGAAGGAGAAGAAGGGAGACTGTCAGCAGCTCTCAGCTTGCATGGAGTGAGGTGGTAGAAATCCGGACCCATTGCGCAGCTTCAAGTTGTGTGCGAGATCATGTGTCTGAATGCGTCCCCACATTAAAACACAAATCTTCCCTATAGGGATAATAAAAACCCTCCCTTCCGAAGAGCCAAACCCTCACAAAAGCTGTTGTGTTCGTTTGTTCTAATAAAGCTGTGTTGTACTCTCGGTGCATGGAATTTTTTGAGCAGACCAACAGCACTGCTTATTTTAGCACCTACAGCAAAGAGCGATTAGGGTGGTCTTCCTTCCTGGTTTACTATATGCAAGGAGCTTTGCAAGGGAGCAAAACAGGAAGATCTAGGTTCAAATCCCCTTTAAACGGGGAAGGGAATACCTTAGAGACGCCCCCATGCCCCATTGTCTCATCCCCAGACCTTGGCATCCATGCACTTTATTCTGTTCAGGCAACCTGGCGTCTGCAGCTCAGCCACATCCCCTTTTCCAAGAGTTGCATCCTGGCCAGGATGGTGTAGTGGTTTGGGAGTCGGACTTAGACCTGGAAGATCCAGGTTCAAGTCTCCGCTCAGCCACGAAGCTTCCTGAGTGACCTTGGGCCAGTCACTATCTCTCAGCCCCACCTACCTCACAGGGTTGTTGTGAGGACAAAACAGAGGGGAAGAAATATGTACACCACTCTGAGCTCCTTGGAGGAAGGGCGGTATACAAATGTGAAAATAAAATAAAATAAACAAGTCATACACTTGCACCCTTCCCCACATCTACCTTTAGTTTGACATGGTGCAGTCCAAAATTCTACCGCCTTATGCTGTACAACAGGTCAATGGACCCCAAGTCCCTTTCTGCTGCTTTCAGAGAGACTTTGCCATGGATAAATGTTTGCTGAATCATGCCAGTTGTTGTTCAGCCGTGAACAGAATCCCAGTTAAGCATGTTGTTTCTTATTGCCTTTGGTCATAGCTGGCCATGAGCCAGCAGTGTGATGTGATATTTAGGCTGTGTTAATAGGCTCATAGTTTCTAAGTCAGAAGGAGAAGAAAAAATGGGGTGGAGGGATGACACATGATAGCTCTTCAAACAGGCCATTTTTTCCAGCTTTAAGTCAATTGGACCATTTGCTCCCAGTTGGGCTAAGAGGACCTAAGAGGCCTAAGCCTAAGAGGGCCCAACGGTAGGGTAATTTTATATTAAAATGTGCTTAGGTCCATTAACTCACATGCATGTTTTAAGAACACATTTTGATTGCTTTCCATTCTACCACAGAGATACAAAGCCTATAATAAATTTAATTTATATCTCTAAGATTCTACAGACCTTGGCTGTGAACCTGGGGCTCTGCAAAAATGTTTCCAGTTGGACCCCGCAGCTCCTAAGGTCAGCTCTGTCCTCAAATACCCGAAAGGCTGTGGCATAGAAGTTGATAAAAACTTGTTCTCTGTTGTCCCAAAAGAAAGGAGAAACTAATGTGGTTACATTAGAGGAGGGTAGATTTCACCTGAGCAATAGAAGAAACTCCTTAATGATAAGAGAGGTTTGATAAAGGAACCCATTGGCAGGGATGTGGGTGGACAGGTTCTCCATTCTTAGAGATCTTCAAGCTGAGGCTGGACATGTGAAATCAACCAAATGCATGAAACCTTAATGTCATGGATTTGGTTCATTTTTGGTGCATTACCATGAGATGTTTTAAAAAAAATTGTCCACCCATTTTTGAGATATTGAATTTTCCAAATTGCCTAATACACTAAAATTCACTAGCCACCTAAACGTCAAATGCCATTCACGAGATACCTATGGTAGCTACAGGCATGGGACAGGTGTCATTTTAAAGCATCTGAATAGGGCTCCCATTTGATATGCAACATGACACCATTTTAAATGTTCAAGAAATTCAAAAACTTTCAAAAAACAATTTTGAATTTTTTGAAACATGGATTTTAAATTTTCAAAAAAAAAATCACACTTAAAGGTATGTGTCATCAGTCCGAATTTCAAGGTGGTATCTCAATGTTATACAAAAATTATTTTTTCTTGTTGGCAGTGACAAGGAATTAAACCCCTCAATTCTAAGATGTCTCTGTTCTCCTTTGAAAATGCAGCTGTCACCCCACTCAGCATCTTAGAGGAGGGAGAATGGCCCGCCTCCTGCCTGAACTCTGCAGAGAAACTCAGCTGACTGACAGCACCCTGTGGGCCAATGACAAAATCGGCTGCTTGAAAGTGAAGGAAGAGGTCCTGGAGGAGGAGACCACCAGCTTGGAGCTGCAGCGTCAGCACTTCCGGCAGTTTGGCTACCAGGAGGTCGACGGACCACGGGAGATCTGCAACCACCTCTGGGAACTGTGTAATCTGTGGCTGCAGCCGGAGAGGCACAGCAAGGAGCAGATCCTGGAGCTGGTGGTGCTGGAGCAGTTCCTGGCCGTCCTGCCGCCAGAAATCCAGAGCTGGGTGAGAGACGTGGACCCCGAGAACTGCGCCCAGGCAGTGGCTCTAGCGGAAGATTTCCTGATGAGACACCAAGAGGACGAGGGGCAGGAAGAGCAGGTGAGAGTAGTGGATCGGCACTGCTGAAGGGGGAAGCGTGGGCGGAAGGGACACGGAGAGCTCGCTCTGGGTGAGTTGTCTATATGGGGGACTGAATGGAGTGGCCAGGTTTTTTCCCCAGTGGTGCCCCTCCAGACTGCAGGTGGGAGGTTGCTTGTTTAAATGCTTCCCTCACGCAAAGAAATGCTCCTTGCGTGTAGAAATCTAGCAGTGAACAAATACCCTATTTCTTCGAGTCTAAGGCGCCATCGATTCTAAGGCGCATCTTAATTTCAGGAACACCAGCAGAAAAACAAAACAAAAACCATCGATTGCAAGACGCACCTCCTTCCTGCTCAGCACCAACTCTCCCCAGCTTGCCTGCCACGGCAGTCCGATTTTTACCGCACCATTTTGCCCCCTCTGCTCAGCGGCGAGCTCTTTCTTCCTGAACCTGAGAGCTCGCCCCAGCATGCCCCGCGCTACAGCTGATGATCTCCTCACTGCCTTTGAGCAGTGCCTTTGCGGTCCACCAGGAAATGCAATTTCCTTACTTACCGGGGCTTGGGGTAGCTTCAGGGAGGCCTGCATGACCCTCTGCGGGCCTCCCTGATCTTCAGTTCAGTAAAAAACAGCGATTTTTGGCCATTACCGGTTTTCGAGAAACCCGGAAATGGCCGAAAATTGCTGTTTTTCACTGAACTGAAGATCGGGGAGGCCTGCAGAGGGTCGCGCAGGCCTCTCTGAAGCTCCCCCAAGCCCCGGTAAGTAAGGAAATTGCATTTTGGGGTGCTTTTTAGAGACCTTCGATTCTAAGACGCACCCCATTTTTTGAAATGCTTAATTGGGAAAAAACATGCATCTTAGAATTGAAGAAATACGGTAATTCTTCCTACCATGTTAGCTTTCTACAACTTTAAACATTTCTCAAGGAGGAGGTATGCTGCTTGAAACTTAAGTGTGCATTTGATACAGTGTGCCGCACTGTAGCCGGAAGTGGGACAGTCTGGGGGACATTCAGCGAGCTGCATAAGTTGCCCTTGGTGTCTATTTCAGGTCATTCAGAGGAGAGGGGGTGGGTGGGTGGGTGTGGATGTGGTGTAACTGGTTGACTCCAGATGGGAAGGATATCCTGTGTCTAATCCTAAATTCTTAAAATTGGAGTAGGGTCCCACTAGGGTGGAGGGATGTGTGAGGAGGGGCATGTGGAATGGACCATGATAGGTGAAGGGAACCTCCTTGTGCTGAGCCAGTTAGATACCTCCTTGTTCCAAGTGCTGGACAGGGAGGCTTCCTAGAGCTGGCACATGGCTGTCCACTGATGGAAACAGGATGCTTGGGCTAGATCAGCGATGGCGAACCATTTGAGCTTGGTGTGTGTCAAAGATTTTGAAAATGCCTAACTTGACTCTGCTGGTGTGTTTCTCCCCCCCCCCCCCCGAACCTTTAATAGTACTTTGACTATTGCTACTTTTAATAGTTAATATTGAACTGAACTGAAAACAACTATCAAACACATTGCTTTTTATTTAACATCAATTAGTGACTTTTTGGTTGCTGAGTTTTACTAGATAATAGACAAGCCTGTAAAACTTTTGCGAAAATATAAGGTGTGTCGGGGCCCTCGGGGAAACGCTGGCGTGTCACCCAAAATGACCTCACATGTCACCTGTGACACGCGTGTCACAGGTTCGCCATCACGGGGCTAGATGGCCCTTTAGTCTGATCTAGGAGGTTGGCGGCTCTTCTATCATCTTAGGTGGTTTTAAAAAGAGGTTAGGAAAAATCTTGGGGGATCTATCCCTAAATAGCAACTTATAGTGGAGCCTCCAGCTTCAGTGGCAATGTACCTTTGTGTATTGTTTGCTGAAGATGAACAATAGGGGAGGGCTGTTGTCGTCATGCCCTGATGTGGAATGCTGGACTAGATTTTACTCAGATTCAGGAAGGGCATTCTGATGTTCTTTTGGAGGCTTGAGAAAGTAGTGAGGCCCTGATTTTGAAAAACCGAGTGTTCTTGATTGCTGCTTGCGCCACCAGGAGGTGATTCTATGAATTGCTCCGTTACAAAATGTCACCTTTCTGTCTTCAGTTGAATCTTTTTCTCGCTCCTCCTTTCATGGGACCTGTGTTGCCATTTCAGGTGCTGGGGCCGTTCAAAGAGGAGGCCGCTAATTCTCCCGAGACTGAGGACGCTTCGTCAGAGACCTGGCAGAGAGTTATCTTGGGGGAGATCAAAGAGGAGGAGGAGGAGGAGGGAGACACGGCCTCTCTGGGTAAGGATTTCTTAAGTTACGGAGGGCTTGGAAATTCCTGCAGCGACGTCCGCAAGCAGTGGAGCCCAAGGGAGACCCTGCGGCTTGTGCGTTGTGGTTTTCATCCCTGGGGCCTCTGAGAGGGGAAGGTGATCGCCTGAAATGGACTGGAGGTGTCGGTATTCTGGAGGATGACAAGAAAACAAAAGGGACAATGAATGGTGAAATTTAAAAACTGGGGGGGGGGTAATTATTATTAATTAATAGAGGGCTGAGAGATACAGAGGCTTGAATCCACCTGTCGCCCTTGCTGAGCCTCAGTCTACCTGTTCAGTGAAGGATGCAGGGAACAACCCTTGGATGGAGGATCGGGCCCCATCATCACGCATGCACGCACATGCGCCCCCTGCCAGCCTGCTCCCTAAGGCAACCACCTCAGTCGGTCTTGGGAATGGGCCGGCCCTGAATAGCCCTCTCGCACTGTTGCTTCCCAGCAACTGGTATTCAGAAGTAATCTGTCTCTAGAAGTATGTCATTATTATGGCTGATAGCCTTTGAGAGATCACTCTTATTAATTCTGGGATTCTCCCCTACATTTAAAATAAAATAAATCTCCTTGCAAGTAAAAATACTAGCAAACCAATGAGGTTCCATCCTTGCCGTGCTAGCTTTCCACTTACATGGAGGCTTAAACCAACAAATTAGGGGAGCATTCCCCCCGCATCTGTATTGGAACAGGCCATTCTACGACCCTCAGGCCTGTTCCACCTCAAACCCACCGCTTGTGTGAATCCAGCCTCGGTAACATGACTTGAAGTTCGCTTTCTCCCTGGCTCAGGGAAGGGCTTGTGTGGAGGTTGGTAGCGCTCCTACCAAAGATTCAGGATCAGTCCTCTAGCTAAATAGCTGGAGCCCTGCCACCCAAGATGCTTTTAGTTAGAGATGCGGGGGACCAATTGGGATCTGGAGCCCTGCTAGCCAAGATTCTTCTAGCTGGAGATGCGGGGGACTGCCCACACAAGCAATGGTACTGAACTCATTGGACCAGTGGTTGGTACGTGTCTCACGTGTTTTGGATTCTCTCCTTCTGGCAGGTGACGAGGGGGCAAATGGGGAGGAGCCAGAACAGTCAGGGGGGTCAAGACCACACGCGACGTTGTCGGGAAGAGCCAAACGGAACACTTTCCACAATCCTGATCTGGGAGAAGCCTCCGAGAGCCAGCCAGGAAGTTGCCTGGAGAAGGCGAGGGAAACATTAATTTCTGCTCCGCAAGGGTACCAACAAGTCAAGGGCGTGGCGGGGCAGCCACGAATCCAAGATGAGCGCTTGAAAAAATGCCCGGAATGTGGGAAGGGTTTCGTGTGGAGGTCCGAACTTATCGAGCATCAGCGATCCCACACGGGGGAGCGACCCTACTCGTGCTCGTACTGTGGGAAAAGCTTCAGCCGCAAGTCGTACATCATTAAACATGAAAGAATCCACACGGGAGAGAAACCTTACATTTGCTCCCACTGTGGGAAGGGCTTCATTTCAAAGTCTGACCTTATTAAACACGAGAGAACCCACACAGGGGAGAAACCCTACATCTGCTCAGACTGTGGGAGGAGCTTTAGCAGGAAGCAGTTCCTCGTGACCCACCGGAGGACGCACACAGGAGAGAAGCCCTACAAATGCTCCGAGTGCGGGAAGAGCTTCAGTCAGCGGACGTGCTTGGTCATCCATGAGCGAGCCCACACTGGGGAGAAGCCGTTCAAATGTCTGGTTTGTGGGAAAAGCTTTGGCCGGCGGGATATCCTCATGACTCATCAGAAATTGCACACCAGAGAGAAAGCGTTCCAGTGCGCTGAGTGGTTGTGAGATGGTCCTTTGTAGCAAATGCCGTATCGGGAGGCTTCAAGCCCTCAATTTGTATATATTTGAGAAATGTGTTACAAAGGAAGGCTGAGAGTGTGAGAAACTGGAATGGTTGGGTTAGAATGAAATGGGCGTGAAAGACCCTTAAACCACAAGCTCTTTCACACTTTGTTACACACAGCCTAAGATGCTTTTAAGTGAACACCCCGAAACGTCATGTGTGAACGAATACACAAGTGTATCAGACAGGTAATGCTGATCGGAGAGCCCAAGATTAGTTGCAGCTTTCTGTTGCGCGTTCTGCTAACAGATAATGGAACGGCTGTCCAGAATCAGCTTCCCCATAAATTAATTAATTAAAAAGTAACCTATTTTTAGATTGTACGCCTGAGGCAGAGACTCTCTCTTTTAATATTGGCATCTAATGTTCCTTTTAAGCCCTTGATAAAGAAGTAATACCTTAATCAAGATATGCATTTTTCTTTCCACTGGGGCCGAAATGAAACCTGGAAGGTGTTGGTTTAATTTTAAAGAACTTCACCTGTATAATTGCAGTCATCCTTATGACAACCCTGTAAAGCATCATTTCTCAAACTAGTGCAGTGTTTCCCAAACGTTTTTGACTTGCGTCTCCCTTTACCATTGGCCAATACATTATGTTGATGCCTGCCAATTGGCTTTGCACTGCTTTCTGAGAGGATTCCGTGGCACTCTGTGGCTTCCCTGGCTGGTATCCGCAGCTCACCTGGGAGCCGCACCTCCCAGTTTGTGAACTAGTGGGTCGCAACCCACCAGGTGAACCGGATGCTGTCCCTGCCACCTTAAGGGGCAGGGGCAGCATGGCGGTGGGGAAAAATGTATTTTAAACACTAAGAGGGGGTCCTGCAGCCCTCTGGGCGGTGTGGAGAAGCCTGCGGCACCCTCTGCAGGCCTCCCCGAACTCTTGATTGCTGCTCTGCGGCTATTACAACCACCTGGGTTTCAGATTGGGGGGGCTGCAGGACCCCAAGTAAGTGTTTAAAATACATTTTTTTTCCCTGCTGGCAGCAGCGATTCCCATCCCCACAAATACTCAAGAGTTCTGCCCTCTTTGAGAATCACTGCTGTAAAGTAAGCTAGTGCTATTCAGTTGTTTTGGAGGGTTTGGGGGGGGGGGGAGAGAAGAGGGAATGGTGGTTTAAGGCTGAGGGACAAATAATTCACTCTGTGGCCTTTGTGGCTCCTGCTCTTAGCCACAGCTACACATAGGAGTGTGTACGTTGCAGTGCTGCCTCGGAATAGGACTCCATGCACAGAGAAAAGGAGCCTGTCAGGGAGCAGGCAAGGTGGAGCCCTGCTTCTTGCCGTGCTAGTTTTCTCATGCAAAGACATTTTGGGTTTCAGGGTGGGAAAATTCCAGCATATGAATCTTTGCCTGCAGTTTGCAGTGGGTGGAACACAGGAAAAGCTTTAGCCATTAATGTGGTTTGGTTGTACGTCTTAACCTGGCCTTAATGATCTACATTGTAGGCTCGGTCAGGTTCTCTTGTGGTCCCAGGCTGGTCTGCAGCAGGTGTAGGCAGACCCCAGAACCTATTTTGTTTTTCACTTCTTGGCAGTGGTGCCCCAGTTGTGGAATTCCCTCCCCCTGGAATTGAGAATGGCTCCCTCCTTAGAGACCTTTTGGCGGGGCGTTAAGACATTTTTATTTAGATCAGCATTTGATGTTTGACATGGCGGGCTGGCTTTTTGATAGATGGCTTTTGACAGATGTAAATGTGAATGACCCACTGGGGCTGTTTGTTTTAATTGTTTTAATTCTTGATTTTAAATGTATACATGTATTTTAATGTTTTTATTGTAAGCCGCCTTGGTTGCCCTTGTGGGAGAAAGGCGGGGTATAAATTCTATAAATAATAATAATAGAAACCCCCCCCCCCCAAGTCTACTGGCCAGAGCAAAATAAAAAGGGCTCCGGGGCCAACTGTCTGCTTAGAGCAGCGTTTCTCACAGTGCTTCTAGGAGCCCTGGGACTCCCTGAGGCCCTTCAGGTGCCCCACAAGCACACCGTGGGGCCGCCCCCTACCTGGCTTGCTCATCCGTCCCTCCTGCCTCTCCTGTTTGTGGCTCTCCTTCCTCATCCCCCCCCCCACACACCGTTCTGGTTCTTTGTTTGTATTTGCTGCTGCACCACTCTGCACATGCTCTGGAGCTCCCCAATACTCCTTTTAGGATTGTAAAGGGCTCCGGAGACTGAAAAGTTTGAGAACCACTGACTTAGAGAATGGAACTCCTCTGACCGCGTGCTGAGCCCAGGAGTTTGCCAGGGCCAAATGGACGGAGCTCACAAGCCTGTTGCACAAAGGTCCGTTCCTGGTTCTCCTCCAAAACTCCCTTTTAAAGCTTGCTTTGAAAAAGAAAGTGTGTTTGTTGCTATTATTCCAGCAGGGGTCAGAAACGTCTGCCGATCTCCTGCAGATCCATCTAGAGATCTACCAGTAAATCCCAGTCTGAGTTCTTCCCCCGCACTGCCCCATTGTGGTTTGGCCCCATGGTGAGCAAAGTGCTTGCGTTGTGGTGAGCGAGGCAGAGAGTGTGGAGGAGCTCCTTCCCCTCTCTCCCCCCCCCCCGTCAATTGAGAGAGAGCTCCGCGTGCAGCAGTCCAAGAACCCATCCTTGCTGGATCAGAGCAAAGATCCAGTTTGACCAGTCCTCCAGGTCCAGTAGCTGCCAGCCAGATGCATCGGTCTGGGAAGCTCCCAGGCAAGCAGGGTATCCTCAGGACGTATCCTTTTTCCCTGTTTGTCCTCAGCAGCTGTTACTCAAAAGTAAACCATCCCTGAACACGGGGTTTTTTGTTTCGCCCTTGTGGCCAGCAGCCATGGATAGGTCTACCCTCTGTGGTTTGGTTTGGAAGGACAGGTACTGAGGCTGAAGCTCAAATATTTTGGCCACCTAATGCGAAGAGAGGACTCTCTGGAGAAGACTCTGATGCTGGGAAAAATTGAAGGCAAAAGGAGAAGGGTAAGGCCAAGGATGAGATGGTTAGACAGCATCACCGATGCAACGAACATGAAAATGAGCGAACTCAGGATGGAAGATAGTGGAGGACAGGAAGGCCTGGCGGGATATGGTTCATGGGATCACGAAGGGTCGGACACGACTTAACGACTGAAAAAAAGTTAGTGGCCACTGTCATATCTTGTGGCCATGAATTCTGCAGGTTAATTGTGTGATGAAGCACGCCTGCCACCCAAGGAACAGTTAAGCTGCGTAGAGGGGGCAGACTCTGGGGTAATTTCATGGCGAGGGGAAGGTCAAACAATTTCCAGAGCCTTGCAAAATTTATCAGATGAGTGATTTGAGGCATTGGTGTTTTGAGGGATGCAATGTAGGCCTCGTAGCAGCAGCTGAGGGAGTAAAAATCCAGCATATGGGCTGTATCAGTTCAAACTGCAGGGGAGCACCTCGTATGATACACACAGAAAAGCCTGCAGCTGCCACACAAGCCTGTTTCACCCATCCACCGGCACCCTTTTTCCTATTGCTCACACCATTTATTTTATGTATTTATTTTCAACTATTTATTTCCTGCCTCACTTTTGAAGAGGCCAGAGGTGGCTAACCACTTTGAAACAATGGAAGGCAATAAATGTCTGCATATGGGGTCGGGGCAGGCCGGTACTTCTGCCCCCTGTGAGTCAGCTAAGCTAAGGTGCTTTGCAAAAAGTTTCAAAGGTGGCATTCATGACGGTGTGTCACCCCTTCTGCTCTGCCCCCCCCCTCAGTCCACTAGACCCCTGCTAATTCTTACAACCTACAGCACTCCTTTGAAGTAAGGCAACATTATTAGCCTCATAGTGTAGATGGCAGGGTTGAGGCTGAGCCTGAAGCCACCTAGTGAGGTCATGGCAGCAGCAGGATTCGAACTGGCTACTTCCTCATTCGTAATTTGATTTACAATTCTGTATTTTGAAAGCATTCCGCAGTCACCACCAGTCCAGGGGAATTCTACAGCGTAGATAGAATTTATGCCTCTCTGGCTGTAAAGGGGTTAAGGTGATAGAGTAATCATTTGTATAGATTGAATGTTTAGAGGGGAGTCTATTGGCTTTCACCACACAAAAGTCACTTCCTGCTCCTGTAGGGGCTATAGGCTCAATGGTTTTCTAGTAAAACATATGGTTCCTGGTTGCAGGTCTTAGAAACTTCCATGTGCTGGTTACAAAAGGTGGCACTGCAAACGATTGTTAAAAAAATTAACAGCTCACTGCAATTTGTCTAAAGACAAGAATTTCATGCACAAATTCAAATCAAGCAGAAATCATTGAAGCAGTTACCAAAGAAGCTAGACAAAGCTGACACTTTTGTCTATTTTTATGTTTTTTATACACACACATGTATATACATATTCTCTCTCTCTCTCTCTCTCTCTCTCTCTCTCTCTGTGTGTGTGTGTGTGTGTGTGTGTGTGTGTGTGTGTGTGTGTACATTTTATTTTGGGAGAGCAGTTTATAAACCTTCTAAATAAATACATGTAATATACTGTACATTATATAATCCTGTACACTGTTACTTGGGAGTTGGGACTAAGCCCTACTGAATTCAATGGCACTTCTGAGCACAGAATTGCACTGTCAGGCCAGGGTATGTATATGTATACTTAACACACACGCACGCACGTACACACGTTCTTGACAGGACTGATATTTTAAATGCCTTGAAACGGGATTGTTTCATCAGGGTGGCAACGTCCTGATGAGAACTGCTTCTCCTGTTGAATTTCTACTTGTTGAGGTTTTAAAGGCACAGAGATATGGCCGATTTCTTTTGCAGCGGCATCCATCCGTCCATGCGCAGAAGGGTACTCTCTCTGCCTTTCGTTTTTGTATGGCAACACGTTCACAGCCTCCTCCTACCCATAACCGCCAATAATAGAAAATGGGGAGGGGGCTACTTTCCCTTTCAAAGTGGCAGGCTGAAACTACTAAGGGGGGGGTTCTTATTACCAGAAGGGTGTGGGTCTTCTTGGGAGGGGGATTGCCGTCCACTGAAATTGACTAGCAGTAGATTCAGGACAGAATCTAGTCACATAAAAATCAGCCACGACGCGGTAGTGTTTAGAATAGATTGTAAACTCCTCGAGGCAGAGACCTGCTGCTTTCTTGTGCGTGGTGGCTCTCTGGCAAATGTACTCCGCAGGTGCTACTGTATCTGAATATTATTTATAAAGCAACACGTGTTGTGCTTGGAGAGTCAGGCTAGGGCTGGGGTGTGTGTGTGTGAAAGTCCCACCCACCGAGCCGTGAACCTCGATGGATGACTGCGGGCAGATTATTCTCAGCCTCCCCTACCTTGCAGGGCTGTTCGGAGGATACGAGTGGGGAAGACCCATGATGAGCAGATTGGAGGGATGATGATGGGATTGCAATATAATTGTTACAAATCCAAATACAGAAGTCTATACAGTATTTATATTGTGTGAGTGTATAGCGAGGTGACACTTGGTATTCAATCAAATACTGTTAAGAAGTATTTGCTCAGCCGTCTCTCCTGCCTCTCCTGTTCGTGGCTCTCCTTCCTCCCCCCCACCCCGTTCTGGCTCTTTGTTTGTATTCGGTGCTGCACCACTCTGCACATGCTCTGGAGCTCCCCTCCTCCCACCCTCAGTGTCAACTACTGTACTTTTCAAATCCTGGAAAACCAACGGGCCGTGCAGTACGATCGATCCTGTGCATTACTCACAAGTAAAGCCCCATTATGGCTGACAAAGGACCGCAGCTTTATAGGGTGGTTAGTTCATGGTAGACATACATACTATACTAGAGGTGCAATCCTGTACACTTTTACTTGAGAGTAAGCCCTATTGAATTCAATGGCGCTTACTTCTGAGCACAGGATTGCGCTGTCGGTGTACTCTGTACTCTGATAATTTAATCCCGCTTTGAAACCAGAATTCTCGGGGGGGGGGGGAGAATAGGCGAGGCCAGTTTTTAAAAACACAACACACATTTTTTGGCGGCGGCGGCGGCACGATCCAAGCGACTGAAGCGAGCCCCTAACTGGCTTCCCCGTGACTTTTTCTGCATTTGTTTTCTATGGACTTCCACTCTTTCCCCGCACATGGAGGGAACCGGAAGTGAGGGCGGTTTGGAACGCTTTTTATTTTTTTAAACTCTCTCTTTGTATCAGAGGCTGGAGAGAGAATCTGGTGAGTGCAAAGCAGTTTGCGGATGGAAAGAGCAGGGGGAAAAATAACCAAGAAATGCAGGAATGTGAGAACTGGGGAGAGTAGGAGGGAGGGGGGCACTCAGAAGGGAAGCAGAGCAAAAGTGTCATCTCTTAAAGTTGCTGGAAGAGCGCGTGTGTTCTTCTCTGTCTAGAGTTGCCAACTGGCCAGAAAAATGGACTTGGCCTGCTTCTGTGCCTTATGACTGGTTTGATCAGCCAGTGAAGCTATTCATCTACTAAAGCTGAACACAATCAAATGGTCATACTTGCAGATCTAACTGCTGTTAAAGGCAGAAGAGCAGGCGTGGGTTCTAAAGTTGGCAACCCTACCACCACCACCTCATTCATTCTCTCATTTGTTTTACTCTTCTTCTCTTGCCTACTATTCCTCTTTACTATTCCTGATGAGTGTACAAAAAACTGTTGCACAGAAAAAGAAGTCCATAGATATAGTCCAATATTATTTGCTCTGGCTGGGAGAGCTTCTCCAGGGTCTCAGGAAGAGAGAGTGGTCTTTCTCACTCTATGCTGCCTGACCTCCATATTTTACTGGTGACTTAACCAGGAATTGAACCTATTTGGGGTTTTTTTTTTAATTGTGCTAATTAAAAATAAATAAATTCCACTGTTAAATATCAAACAAAAGTCCCAGTAATTTTTTGTCTATAGCAGCAAAAGCAACCAAGAGTCTTGTGGCACCTTAAAGACACCAGCATGTAATTAATCTGTGGAACTCTTTGCCACAGGATGTGGTGATGACAGCACCTGGCCTATATGCCTTTAAAGGGGGATTGGACAGATTTATGGAGGAAGGGTCCAAACACAGGTTACAAGCCATGATGGGTAAAAGCAACCTCCTGGTTTTAGTAGTAAGCTATTTCTTAATGTCAGATTCCTGGTAGTTTGTTGTCTTGTGTGCTCCCCGAGGCATCTGGTGGGGCCACTGTGAGATACAGGAAGCTGGACTAGAGGGGCCTTTGGCCTGATCCAGCTGCAGGGCTCTTCTTATGTTCTTATACACACAGACCCCGAAGCATCTTATACACACAGATCAAGCATCTGAGTAAGTGGACTCCAGTCCATAAAAGCCACAATAAATGTTAGCAAATGAGGTGCCACAAGACAGATTTTTGTTCTAGCAAACGTTACACCCTTAAGCATTAAACCCTCAATTCTCCCACCCACCCCCATCCCATTACATTGCCCTTTTTGTGAGCTTTGAGTTGTGTTTGAGAGAAAAGCAGATTATAAGTAATTAAAAAAAAGTCACTGGATGATGATGATGATGTTTGACTGGCTGGCGTGAATCACACCTGGCTCTCTCTGGTGTAACGGACTAACACAGCTTGCCCCTTTCCAGTTTATCATGCTTTGTTACTAGAAACTCTTCAGAAATGTCTGGTGGCCTGAGCGTTTGTAGACAAGGACCATCTTCATTAGATGTGTGTACCATTTGAACTTTGCCTTGGAAGCCCTGTCTGAATACCGGTGGTGGTATTATTATTATTATTATTATTATTAAATATCTTTTCAAATGAAATGGTGTTGTAGGAACTTTGGCCAACCCTCTAGGCACCCTTTTGTTTTTTTCGGGTAACTAACTGCCTCCTTTTTCCCCTCAGGGAAAAGCCTCTCTTACTCGTCACCACCAGAATTTTAAAATTCTGCCCATCAACTCCCTGCCTTATTTGGAGTCCGGTTAATTCTTGGGAACTTGTACGCTCGGCTCCCCCCCCCCCCCCGGTGGATCTTGTCCCGAGAGGGGAAATGGCGGCAGAGCAGCAGGTTGCGTCCAAGCTGCCTTTCCAGATGAAGGGTGCCCTGGAGAATGGAACGAAAGTGGCGGACATGACGGATACAGCTGGCCTGGAACCAGAGAAGGGGGTTGAGCAGCGAGGCCTTCCCATCACCCAGGCCAGGAGCACCAGAGGATCCTGGGAAAGAACAGCACAGGAAGGGACTAGACAGGCGCCAGGTGAAGGACGACATCGGCACTGGGAAGGCGCTGGGAAGGCGAAAGCACCCGCGTCCCTTCAGTCAGCTGGGGGGAACTCTCCGCCCCCACAGCTCAGGCCAAGGGAGGACAGGAAGGGTGGCGCTGCAGCTGACCCCAACCAGCCGCCGAGAGAGGCGACAATGACCCCAGAACCTCCAGGCCTCTGTTCGGAATCGCAAGTGACTGACAACGGCATGTTGGCAAGGGTCAAGGAAGAGCCCCTGGAGGAGGAGACCCCGGGTGCAGATGTCCCGCGGCAGCACTTTCGGCAGGTGTGCTACCGAGAAACAGAGGGTCCCCGCCAAGCTTGCCGAAGCCTACAGGAGCTCTGCCGCCAGTGGCTGAAGCCCGAGAGCAACAGCAAGGAACGGATGCTGGAGCTGGTGATCCTGGAGCAGTTCCTGGCCATCCTGCCCCCGGAGATGCAGGGCTGGGTCCGGGAGTTCAGCCCAGGCTCCTGCAGCCAGGCGGTGGCCTTGGCGGAGGATTTCCTGCGGAGGCAGCGAGGGGGGGAGAGGCAGCGAGAGCAGGTGAGTGAGGTGGCTTGTTCTGGGCGGCAAAGCCATGCTAGCTGAAGGGGCCTCGTGGGGCAACTGCTTGAACCTGCTGTTTCAAGGCAGGATCTGAACTCGATCCCAAAGGTGCGCGTCCCGTTAGAGCAGCTGCTTTGCATGCACAAGGGCCCAGGTTCCGTCTCCAGTTCGAAGGCTCTTAAGTAGCAAGACCTGGAAGTACCCCTGCCGTCGGTTCTGCAGAGTCGCTGCCTGCAGAACAGACAGTCCATCACCAAATGCTGTAGAAGCTGGCGTTTGTCCACCCAGAGCCGGCCCATCCATGAGGCCAACTGCAGCAGGCGCCTCAGGCAGTGAGAGTGGTGGGAATGTCCACCCCCATCAACCCACTTTGCTGCTGCTCTCTGGATTGAAAAAGGACGAGTGGGATGGAGTGGAAGAGAGAGGCTCGTGTTGCTACCACGCCAGCCCACCATTCTCCTCTCCTCCACACGTCTTCGTCCTATCACTCTCTTCCTGTTCCAATCCCGACAATAGGAAGGGGAGCAGAGGATGTGCTGTCCTAGATCTCCCACCTTTCTCCCTGAAGGGCACCCAAGGTGGCCAAAATATCCAATATACAGTAAAAAAGAAAGACATTCGTCCTAAAGCAGGGTTTCTCAACGAGTGGTACTAGTACCACCAGTGGTACTTCAGCTGACTGCTGGTGGTACTCGGACCACCGGAACCCCGCTCTGACGCATCGCCTCCTGCCTTTGACTGAGCCTCTCGGGAACACTGAGAAGGGCCCTCCCTCCCTCCCTCCCACCCAGTGCTTTCTACCTGTGTTTTCTGGCCTCCAAAAACCTGAAAACCCAGAAGTGGTACGCAGCAGGAGAGTGACGCCGGAGGTGGTACTCGGCCGGAAAGGGGTTGAGAACCCCTGTCCTAAAGCATTTGAAAGACCCCAACCAGCAGCAACAAGAGACAATCTGAAAATCAGGTTTTTAAAAAATGGGGAAAAGTTGAACTGGTTGGAGCAGCAGCCATCATTTTTATTATTGGAGAATAAAAAAGTCTTGGTGTCTGAGCAAGAGAAGTGTTAGCGCCTTTGAAACTTGTGCGGGGCCCTTGCCTAGCAAGGGTGCTGCTACCCAAACTGGAGATCTCTCCAGTTCCCATTCCTCTGAAGGGGGGCAGGGGGAGGAACAGAGAGGCCTGGAGGGGCCCCTTCAAGGCACATTTTGACTTTCAGGCACGTTTGTATGGGAGAACCCTGATCAGCCCAGGTCCCAAGCCTTGGAGGGCTTGAAAGATCAAAACCACCACTTTCTAGAGACATACTGGGAGTCAATGAAGTTCTTCTAATACAAGTTACATGTTGGCGGACCAGCACGTCCCAGCGAGTGCTCTAGCTGCCATGTTCCAAACCAACTGAATTTTCTGAGCAGTCTTCAAGGGCAGCCCCTTGTGTAATGCATTGCAGTAATCTAACCTGGATATCATTAGGCTTTGGATTAGGCAATTCATGTGGAAGGAAGCATGCAGAATATAACTCTGCCCAGTAGCATTCATGTCTGTCTTTTTTTTTTCCTGATGGGGTTCTTCTACTGTTCTAGGTGTTGGAGCCATACAAGAAAGTAGTGGTTCATTTCCATGAGGCAGAGGTACCAACTGGTACCTTCATGGAGATCAAACAGGAGAGTGACTGGGATGGCATCTTGCTGGGTAAGAATTCCTTAGACTTGAACTACTGAAGATGCTCTGAATTGTCCTAATACAGACTTGGCTCAGTCAACAAAATGGATGGTATATTCGGGGCAGGCAAGAGGAAGCAACTCCTTCGCACAGTGTGCAGTTTAGCTTGTGTCCTGCTGCTACAGCCTCATCGTTGGCACTGACTGAAGCCTTTACATTGGAGCCTGCCTTATATGGGTAGCCTTACCAGCGTCCTGGAATCGAGGCTGGCTTCGGCCTAGAGTGGACCCGAGCCGCTCCCAAGTGTGCACTGCAGCTGCCCAATAGGGTTCCGGCTTCCGGTCAATATCGCAACGGAAGCCGGAACCCCATTGGGCAGCCGCGGTGCACACTTGGGAGCGGCTTGGGTCCGCTCTAGGCCGAAGCCAGCCTCAATTCCGGGACACTGGTAAGGCTACTTATGGGCATGTGTCTCCCCCCCCCCATATCCTTGTTGCCCAAGCGACGGGGGGGGGGGATTGCCTTGGGAGCCTCAGGTGAGACGTAAGTAGTTGCAGGACCTGACTGCCGGCTCCCGCAGCGGGTGTGGTGATGTCTATGGAGCTGGCGGTTGGGTTGCCGGGCAGCTCGTTGGTCATCCAGGTGACCCCGGCAACGGGTTCAACAGCTGTGCACGGGAGGGGGGGCTGGCTTTCTAGGGGGGCTTGGTGGGTGCAAGTCCAAGGGTGTCAACGCTGTTCCCGGACAGCTTACGTATTGAACTGCTTAATGTTCTTTCTAGGGGAACTTTTGACTTCCTCAACGTTGTTATGGTGACTGATTAACGTTGTTTTTTAGTTGAATACAGTTCCTACATTTTGTGTATGATAAATATAGACTGCATTTGTTATATAAATCTTTCAGTCCCCTGATGGGTAACCTGTGAGTATAAAATGTGTTGGGACCACAACTAGTTTGCAGTACTACATCTGCACCCGAGAGTATTTGATTCTTTGCTTTTCTAGAGTGCTGCTTCCCCCTTCTTTCCTATTGCTGAAAAGGGCTTGGCCGGATTGGATATCGAGCCATGGACATTAATCGTGATAGAATGTAACCTTCATGTATCAGGGCAGGGTAGTTTACGTGACCAAGCTACGAATCAGGACATTCCTGGTTTGAATCTCACCTCCGACATGAATTCATTCGGTGGCCTTAGCTAAGGCACTCTGCCTTGACCTTCCTGCCTGTAATATGGGCATAATGATACTTGCCAGTTTTATACAGGATTGTTGCAAAGGTTACAGGAAAATACTGTGCACGAAGAGCTATGAACACGTGAACCCCCTTTATGAATGCTGAGTATTTTTTTTATTATACGGCAATATACCTTGGCTGCCTTGCAGACAGCTCTGAGCTACTAGCAGTGGCGTCGTCTGATATGGTGCAGTGGTGCGGTGGGCCCCAGGGCGTTGGGGCGGAAAGGCTCCGTGGGGGGCGGGAGCCTCCTTAACTTTCGTTTTTCCCCCCTTTCCCCCCGTTTTTCGGGTTTTTTAAAAGGTTTTTTTAAAGGTTTTAACGCTAACGGGGCTTCTAAAAGGGTATGTATGCTTTGCGCAAACTTATCTGTAGTTCTAGGACCCTCCAGCGACGATCAGGGGCGCAGATCGTCCCTCTGCTCCCAGGCGCGAACTCTGCAAAGTGCCCAGGAGCGCGCTGCAAACGCATGCGCAGAGCGACGATTGGAAACATCGTCGCTCTGCGCATGCGTTAACTCTGCAGCGCGCTCCTGGGCGCTTTGCAGAGTTCGCGCCCGGGAGCAGAGCTGCAGAGGGACGATCTGCGCCCCTGATCGTCGCTGGAGGGTCCAGATAAGTTGCGCAAAGCACACATACCCTTTTAGAAGCCCCGTTAGCGTTAAAAACCTTAAAAAAAACCTTTTAAAAAACCCGAAACTCATTATGCAAATTAATTATTTAATTTGCATAATGGGGCGGCGGGCTTTTCGGCCCCAGTATCACGGGCGCCTGGCTACCCCTCTGGCTACTAGCCCACAAAAGCGCTTTAGTAGCCTGTCTGCGTGAAGTAGCCCAGGCGTGTCAGGGCAAGTCATTTGTGGCACATCAGCCTGAGAGGTGGGGGAAAAAACACACACGCTCAAATCCAGTTCACAAAAGCTTTCACTTTTACCCTGCCTTTAACAGCCACCTGGCATGTTGAAGTTCAGCAGGTGAAGCTTTTTGTTGGGATATGTTGATTGTTGTTGTTGTTCAGTCGTTAAGTCGTGTCCGACCCTTCGTGATCCCATGAACCATATCCCGCCAGGCCTTCCTTTCCTCCACTATCTTCCTGAGTTCGCTCATTTTCATGTTTGTTGCATCGGTGATGCTGTCTAACCATCTCATCCTTGGCCTTCCCCTTCTCCTTTTGCCTTCAATCTTTCCCAGCATCAGAGTCTTCTCCAGAGAGTCCTCTCTTCGCATTAGGTGGCCAAAATATTTGAGTTTCAGCCTTAGTACCTGTCCTTCCAGGGAACAGTCAGGCTTGATTTCATTTAGAATTGACTGATTTGATCTCCTAGCAGTCCAAGGGACTCTCAGGAGTCTTCTCCAGCACCACAGTTCAAAAGCATCTATTCTTCGGCGCTCAGCCTTCCTTATGGTCCAACTCTCGCAACCATACATTGCTACTGGGAACACCATGGCCCTGACTATACGAACTTTTGTTGGCATGGTGATATCTCTGCTTTTTATTATGCTGTCTAAGTTTGCCATAGCTTTCCTTCCAAGGAGTAAGCGTCTTTTAATTTCATGGCTGCTGTCTCCGTCTGCAGTGATCTTGGAACCCAGAAAAGTAAAATCTGTTACTGCTTCCATTTCTGCCCCTTCTATTTGCCAGGAATTGATGGGACCCGATGCCATGATCTTAGTTTTATTAATGTTGAGTTTCAAGCCAACTTTTGCACTCTCCTCTTTCACCCTCATCAAGAGGCCCTTTAGTTCTTCTTCACTTTCTGCCATTAGGGTGGTATCGTCTGCATATCTGAGGTTGTTGATATTTCTCCCGGCAATCTTGATTCCGGCTTGCGATTCATTCAGCCCTGCATTTCTCATAATGTACTCTGCATATAAGTTAATTAAGCAGGGTGACAATATACAGCCTTGCCGTACTCCCTTCCCAATTTTGAACCAATCAGTTGTTCCATGGCCGGTTCGAACTGTTGCTTCTTGTCCCGCATACAGGTTTCTCAGGAGACAGGTAAGGTGGTCTGGTACCCCCATCTCTTTAAGAATTTGCCACAGTTTGTTGTGATCCACACAATCAAAGGCTTATGTTGATAGTGATGGGAAAAGCTTCACATCCTGCGTTGCTGTAAGTGAGGCTGCTGTTGGAAGGCACAAGAGCACACAACCAGTTTATTTATTTTATTTACAAACACACAAACCGTGTTTCCCCAAAAATAAGTCAGTGTCTTATATTAATTTTGGCTCCAAAAATGTAGTAGGTCTTATTTTCAAGGAGGTCTTATTTTTCCCCCAACCCCCCCACCCACCCAGCACTTACTTTGACCGATTAAACTAAAGCTTCATTCTTTCCCGAGAGTGCAAGGCTTGCATGGCCAGTACTTGAGTCCTCCACCATAGAGACGACATGCTAGAGAGGCCTGCAAGGAGGCTGCAACCTTGCAGAGTCTCTCTAGCACGTCGTCTCCATGGTGGAGGACTCAAGTGAAGGCCTTGCACCCTCAGGAAAGAACAAAGCTTAAATTGTTCAAAGTAAGTGCTGGGGGGAGGGGGTCGCGTCTGTCTGTCTGATGATCCTAGCTAAGTCTTATTTTCAGGGGAGGTCTTATATTTATGAGTGCCAGCAAAAATCACACACCCCAAAAAATGATGGTACGTCTTACCCCAGGGGGAGGTCTTATTTTCAGCAAAACACGGTATATACAGTACCTGCATCTGTTTCCAGCGATATCTGTCCGTATCCTAACTCAGTCCCCTCCATGCAATTGTTTTTTTTAGCTGAGCCTTCCTCACCCCTTCCATTTCTCGTCTAGTAGGTTGGAAATATTTGAAATCATTTGCATAGCAGGTTGTTTCTCTCTCTGCCTGTTCAAGAATGACTCATGTGTAGGATTCTCTCCTTACTCTGGCAGGTGATAGAACGAGAGGGGAGGAAAGGGAGCCAGGAAACTCTAGGAGACTGGAGGAGCAGCAAGGGGTGTTGCAGGGAAGAGCCAAACCGAATGTTTTCCACGGTCTCGAGCGGGGGGGAGCCTCTGAGACCCCGCCAGGAAGCCGCCCAGAGAAGGAAAAGGAAAAATTCATTGACAGTCAGGGCAGATATGAAGAACTGGAGGAAGAGACGGTGCCGCCAAGAATCCTTCAAGATGAGAGATTAAAAACATGCCCCGATTGCGGGAAGGGCTTTGTGTGGAGGTCTCAGGTGATTGAACATCAGAGAACCCACACAGGCGAGAGACCCTACGCCTGCTCGTTCTGCGGAAAAAGCTTCAGCAGCAAATCGTACGTCATAAAACACGAGAGAATCCATACGGGCGAGAAGCCCTACAAGTGCTCGGACTGCGGGAGGAGCTTCAGCAGGAGAGACGTCCTCGTTGCTCACCAGAGAACCCACACGGGAGAGAAGCCCTACAAATGCATGCACTGTGGGCAGAGCTTCAGCGCCCGGGAGCGCCTCCTTGTGCACGAGCGGATGCACACGGGGGAGAAGCCGTACAAATGCTCCGAGTGCGAGAGATGCTTCCGAGACCGATCGAGCTTCTACGCACACAAAAGGACCCACAAGGGAGAGAAACCAATTATGCTTCACAGACTTTGGGAAAAGGTTTAGTCGTCATTCAAGCCTTCAGCCTCCCGCATAGAAACCGTATCAAATAAATGAAGAGATTGTGGCAAAGGCTGGGCTTGTACAGGTGGGCCCCCATATCCACTGACTCGCTATCCACGGTTTCAGTTATCCACGGATCGCGGGGACCCCCCCAGGCTTTTACTTTTTTCCCAGTAAGCTTCGTTTCTTCCTTAAACAAACAGAAGAAGCAGCTTATTGCAGGCAAGTAGAACGAGACTAAGTCCTAGAGAGGCTCTGCAAGGTTAACAGCAACCTTGCAGAGCCTCTCTAGGATTTAGTCTCGTTCTGTTGTTGTTGTTGTTCAGTCGTTAAGTCGTGTCCGACCCTTCGTGATCCCATGATCCCATAGTCTCATTCTACTTGCCTGCAATGGAGGCTGCTTTTCTGTTTGTTTTAAGGAAGAAACAAAGCTTGCTGAAAGAAAAATAAGAGCTGGGAAAGAGCCATGGAGGGGGGTGTTTGCTCCTATCCACGGTTTCAAGTATCCACAGAGGGGTCTGGAACATATCCCCAGCGGATATGGGTGGGAGTACTGTAGCTCACTCTGTACTGGCAGTAGAGAAGCAAAATCGATGCTCTCAGTGCAAGAAATGCCTCGGCAGGAAGACCGTCCCAAACAGATGCAAGAGCAATTTCTCCAGGAAAGGAGGAGAAAGCAGTGTTTACACTGTGGGACAGGGCTGGCCCATCCATGAGGCCAACTGAGGTGGCTGCCTCAGGCAGTAGGCTCATAGGGGACACCCTTTTCTGTCAGCCACTCACCTCTACTGCTTCTGCTCTTGCCACTCCCTGGCTTTGAAAAGGAAAAGGGGGCAGAGTGGAAGTCTGAAGGAGAGGAGAGTGGTGGACTAGAGTGTTCGGAATACTCTAGCCCACCAGTCTCCTCTTGTCTATGCTTCCTCTTCCACTCTGTTGCCTCTTCCTGTCCAAGCCAGGGGACAGGAGGGGCAGTGACTGGCACATCACCAGGTCAGGGGGTGCAACGTTTGGCGTGCTGCCTCCAGTGCCAGGAGGTCTTCTCCCCTGCTCTGGCTGGAGCACTTCAGAGTGCAGGTCAGGGTTCCCATGACCAACTGCTCTTCCAGACCAAAAAATGCCCTGTGCATAGAAAAAACTAGATGGCTGGGAGAAAGAGCCCTAGGCTAGCCTTCTCCTTGATGTGCTGGATTTCTGTGCTCGGGGTCGGGTGTGCGCATATTTGTATGGAGGAGTATTCAACCATGGTACATCTGTATCTGAGGCCCATGTGGTAAACCTGAGTCTACGCTGCAGGGAGAGGTTGGGAGGCACTCCTATCAAATGCTCTTCTAGACCAACAAACATCTCTGCACATAGAAAACTAGCAGGTCAACGAGAAGGCTAAGCTAGAGCTCGCTTCTGTGAACTCTCCAAAACAGAAGTGAAGCAGAAGATCTGTGATGACATCTCCTGAACGTTTCTTTAAATATAAAGGAAGCGATAGGGAAGGCATGGATGAGGCAAATGGGATCAGGGTTCAGTCCCAAGAGGGGACTGTTTTTAGGACTTTTGTTCTAAATTCTTCATGTTACAAGCCAGGAAACCCAGGCTTTGCCCAGGCGTAAACTGGGAGATGTGGCCCCTCTCGGCTCTCTGATAAGTTTATCTGTATAATAAGCTTTCTCCAAACACCTGTTTGTTACATTCACACATTATGTTGTTCGGTGTTTCCTTAAAAAAGACAAACAGCTTTGGGTGTACACTGAAAAATATAATGTGTGAAGTAGCTTTTAGTGCCTCTGTTTGTGGGGTGGGGGGCAGAGGAACAAATCTAGGAGTTGGGCAGTACAATCCTGGGTAAGGATACCTGACCGGCTGCGGTATCCTTTTGCTGTTCCGGGCTGCCCCGGGGCGACCCGGGAGCACCTTGGAAGAAGGGTACGCTTGTCCCCTTCCCCAGGTGTCGGCAAGCCTGGGGCCAATGGGCCTACTCCAATGTAAGCCACCTCCGAAGCTGACGTACATTCAAGGCCTGGGTGTCGGGGCAAATGGCCGGGAGAGGGCTGGGGATATCGGTGGATCTCGCTGCTGATATCCCCTCCCTCCCCCCGCCTGATTCGGCCAGTGGACACCCTTCCTCACCACCTGATCCGCCCTCCCTCCGCCCCTGCACCGACTGGTGCAGGGCCTACCTGGTCCGACAGGCACAGGGACGGTCCCCTAGCGGAGCGAGGGCTGCCGGCCTTTGCCCCAGTGGCCCTTACTCGCCGGGAGTCACAAACCCGCAAAGCGCGTTTGCGACGTCATAGAACGGCATAGCACACACTCCACTGCTCTATGTTTACCCAGGATTGCACTGTAAATCAATGTTTACATTAAAATAGGTGCTTCGATCTGGGATCTGGTGTTCTGTTAGGGTTTGCTTTGGGGGCAGACGGTGGCTTTTATAACGTATTTAAAAGAAGCTAGAAAGTTGTTTTGATTATCTATAGGTGAACATACTTGTGTGTTATATTTTATATTTAAAAATAAACAGGTTTTTTTTGTTTTTAAAAGGAAAAAGTATCTCATTTGTGGTTATTCAGTGGGAAGCACTGACCCAGTGTCACCGGCTTTACAGAGTTTCAAAAACGAAATATGTAAAAACCATTTGTGAATCGTCCTTCCAGTCAGAAGCCGGTGATGCACACAACACAATAAAAACAGAGAGTCAAAACCAATATGGTGACACAATAAAATAAATACAGCACAGTGTTATTCAGCAATGGTGAGAATTGCGTGAAACAGAGAACTGGGTAGTGTAAAGGCTAAGGGCAGAGGCGGTAAAGCAGCATTTCTCCGCACGGGATGGCTCCAACAGTGAGGGGGCGGGGCCGCCTCCTGCTCACTCGGTAAAGGGTCTAGGACGGAGCGATACTTACGGCCCCGCCCCTACCGGAGCGACGCCTCTGGCTAAGAGATGGAGCTAAGAGTCCGGAAACCCATGGTTCAAATTCATCTCTGCCCTAATTTACCAGGCGTCTGCCCACTCTAAGCCTCAGCTCCCCACTACCACAATAGTGGGTAATAAATAATTCTGATCTACCTTACAGGCTTGTTCAGAAGGGCTATTGCACAATAACATTGCTTTCTTTTCAAATGTTTCTTTCTGCCCTGGAAAAAAGATCACCTAAGGAAGCTCACAAGACAGTATCAACAGGCAGGCAACTGAAATCGAGTAGCATTTTTAAAAACCCATCGGAAAGAAAGAACCACCACCGTAGGCAAAACTGTGTAAAGGGTGGCTCTTCCTGGTGTGGTCAGTCCAGGTCACAGGCCCGTTGGAAGAGGGTGGTCATCGTAACCAGCCTTCGAAAGACACTTTTGACTTGTAAGTAGGTCCCACGATGTTCAGACTTACTCCCAGGTACGTTTGAGGAGGATTGTGGCCATCGTCACTTGTGACCTGCTGCTGCAAGACAAAGGGAGCTAAAACTGTCATTCTCTGCACACAGTAGGACTTACTTCTGAGTAAATCTGCTTAGACTGGCACTGTAAGTATGCTTAATGGAGAGTAGGGGCCCGATCCTAACTAGGGTCTGTCTGCAGGGCGCAGCGGCGCCGGTACAGCGGTGTTTTCTGCTGTATCCTGTGGGCAGCCGGAGACCAGGCGAGGAGAGGCACCCTCGGATCCGTCACAATCTGCTGCTGATGCAACACACATCGGGGGGGGGGGGCTGCGTGGATCGGCTGGCAGCGTCCATAGGGCAAGAGCAGGTAGGAGGCGGAGAGAGAGGAGGCACGACCACGCCGTTTCTGGGTGATGTGCAGTAGGTTGGCCAGGAGGAGCCTGGTTCCCAATTGCTCAACAACCACAACAACCACAACGACAAGGCCTCTCTCTCTCTCTCTGGCTGCTGAAATGAAGAAAGCTTGGGAGGAAAACCAGGCAAGGATTTCACGTGAAAGCACTATGGCCGGAAGCGCTGGTACCGAATATCGGGCTCAGTCTGTGCCTTAATCCTAAACAGGGCCGGCCCATCCATGAGGCCAACTGAGGCTGTCACCTTAGGCAGCAGATTGGCAGGGGGTGCCCACCTCCATCCACCCATCTGTCCCCACTGCTCCTGGAAGTGTGGAGGAGAGCGGAGTGGTGGGCAAGAGCGGCTCTGATGCTCTAGCCCACCATTCTCTCCTCCTCCACACTTCCTCTGTCAGTTCATTCTCCCTTTTCCAGTCCAGGGAGTGGATGGGGCAGGGGATGGTGCATCACCAGGTAAGGGGGGGGGCAGCATTTGACACATCGCCACAGGTCCTGGGCAGGCCCTGATTCTGAGTGTGTGTGTCTGCTCACTCCCATAACTCACAATTTTGCTCCTGGCTCCTCAGGGTCCTAGTAAGAAAAACCCAGGTAGATCCTCCAAATGTGAGTCTGCCCATCACTGCTATAGATCACCCCACAACCACAGGCCAAGGGGGGCACCTGTTTGGCTGCAAGCAGTCTCTGGAGGCCCATGGAAAAGACGCAAGGGAGAGTCAACACTGTTCAAGAATACAGCACACAGTCTGGGACAATTTATTTTTTAATTTATAAACACTGTGTTGCGTCACAAGCATCTAATTTTGTTCCCACCGAACCTTAAAAACGTATTGCCATCGCGTACTGCTTTAGGTCCCGCGGGAATTGCTTTGCTACCTCAACGGTTCCTCTAGCCTAGGACTCTGGCCACAACCAAAGAGTTGCCAACTTTTCTAACTGTCCTTGCTCCTGTGCCTTTAACAAGCACTTGATCAGAAAACATTAGCAGAGTGCAATGCTCATCTCTATGATATGAAATGCTTCACTTGCTGATTTCTACAAACCTAGTTTGCTGTTAAACATAGGAGCAGGCCATGTTAATTTTTTTGCTCAGTTGGCAACCCCACAAGGGTAGGCAGAAGACACGAAAACCTCTGATAAGGAAAACATCTTCCAATTGCATGAATTTGCTGAATTTAACACGTTGGTGGAAAAGGTTGTTAGTCTGTTACGATAACGAAAAAAAATTAAGTCAAGGGTTCCTTTGCTTTCATGATATCTGAGTGCAGTACAGTATAAAGAATACATTTTGTCTGGCTCTGTTTCTTTATTGCTGGGTCAAATTCGACCATAAGTTCAGGGTCAAACAGAAAACCAGGTTAAATATTGCTTGTTAGTTAAAGTTAACAATCTCAGCTAATAAACAAAAAAGATTGTGTTTTGACTTGATATCTGAGCAAGAAAAATTACTTATCAAATTATAAAGCAGTAAAGAAAGGAATTTCTCATTAAGTCATTTGTGGAAGAATGTCTCGGTGTTTGGCTCTGTGTGCGAACTATTAAAAACAAATTTTTGTTTTTGTCTTCTGTTAGGTATGTAAACAGCGGCAACAAAAAGCCACATATTTGGTTCTTCCAAAGTCGCCGTTGAGCTTGTGCTTCCTTGCAGACTGAAGTGCTGATCCAATTGTAATGTGGATTCGTAACCGATTCAGGAACCAAACTGAGTCTGGTTAGTTGAGGCTGGTGTTAAATCTGAGCCAAACGTTCTCATGAAGATCATGGAAGCCAAGTTCTTCTTTCACTGTGGGGCCTCCAATTTTCAATCCGAAAAGAAGCGTGTCTCTTGAGCACCAGAAATTTGGAGAGCCCTGCCAGAGCTGCCTATGGGGTGGTTCCAGCATGGCTACTATTTCCCCGATCCTTTATCTCCAGTTCAACAGCAGTTGTCCGCCCAGCTTCCTTGACAGGGCGATGCCTGTCCCGTGCAAACTCTACAGTGCTACTCACCCTTTGCAACCCAGAACCCTTTGCACACAATGCACAGAGGCCTTGCCAGGAAGAAAAAGGAGAATCCCCATGGTGCCTGGAAAAAGAGTTCATGGCTTGCCTGGTTTCCCAACTCTGCGAAACAGGCAATCTCAGACGTATCTCTATTTGCAACACAACGTGTGGAGTGTGTCTGTATTCAGTTTCCTATACAGTTCTGCTTTTTCTCCCGTTTCCCCATAGTTTTTCTTTTGCCTTCGAGATCCTTTGCTACATTTCTGTTCATTCTACTCCCCCCCCCCATTTTATAGATATCATGATGCGGATTTTATGCGAGTGGAGGTGACTTACACACTGGACGACCCTGACGGATGGCTTGTAGGCTGCTCTGGGTTGATGGTTGCATTGGAAGCACAGCTGTTCATCTCGTAACCCACTGTGAGCTTGTCTTTACGACTGGGTGGGTATAAATGGGTCTAGTGACCATCATCGTCACCATATGGTTTTATTTTTGCGCAATTTGTAGTGCTTTTTCGAAAGGTGTTGGACCAATTAACTGGTTTTTTTGTGTGTGCACTTGGAGGGTTTCTTTTTTTTCTGCTTTTCCTCCTTTTTTCCTCCTCCCCACCACGAAGAAATCACCCCAAACATATGGAGCCACGCAGGAGGCACCTCCCCAAGCATGGTCCTCTACGCTGTGGAGCGTCAAGGTTTTCTCAAAAAGCTCTGTAACCGAGTGCCCAAAACCGCTGTGTGCCAAAGGCACCAGAGATCCGCGATTTTCAACCACTGTGCTGTGGCCCACTGGTGTGTTGCGAATGGTCCACAGGTGTGCCGCAGGAGTTTTGGGGGTCATTTTGTAGTAGGGTCATTGGGGTGTGTGAGCCCCCCCCTGCCGCCGGCAGCATGGTGTGCCTTGCCAGCTGTAAAAAAGGATGGTGTGCCTTGTCAGTGTGCCGTGAGATGAAATAGGTTGAAAATTGCTGTGCCGGGCGCTGCCCACTGCCGCCGCGCCCTGGCACGACAACATGAAAGCCGCGACTCCATCTGTTCACCACCATCGTCGCCTTGCTTGGATTTGAAAGGGAGCAGGTGGCACACAGAGGAAGAGGAGGAGAGAAGGACGATGGGCTGGTGCACAGCCCCTCCACTCTTCTGCCCCACCTCCTTCTCCTCTTCAAATGCAAGTGAGCTAACAGGGGTAGGCAGGTGGGGCGAGGCACAGGAGCAGGCCAGGTTGGTTGTCTTCTGGTCAGTTGGCAACCCCATCAGGACCCTGGTCTTGTCCGGAGTACAGCTAATTAAACGGATCCTGAGCGGATATCACTGCGATATCTCCTTGGGATCCCAATCCACATTAAACCTTTTTGAGTTCCTGTGAGGAATTTCGCTGACCCCAAGCCTGCAGGGTTTGGGTGCCAAATTCGACAAGTATTGCTAGTTCCCTTCCTCCTTCTCCAGATCCAAGTACCCTTCTTTTTTCTCCCGTTGCCTGAAAAGGACAGAGGAGAATCGCGGCAGATTGGGGGTGGGAGTGGGAGTGGGGAAGGTTTTGAAGCTGTATGCACCAAACCTTGCACCATGTTTCTGACGACTCAAAAGGGGCTTCTTTAAAAAGGTCCGGCTGCTACTGGAAAAGGAAGAGACCCTTCTATCAGCTTCCTGAACCTTGGGGTCAGGATAAGAAGTCTGCGGATACCCTGCATGCTGATCCAGAGATGTTGAACAGTGTGTTATCGGGTCTGCCCGTTCGGCTTCGCTGCGCGGAATGGCTCCGACAGCGAGGGGGCGGGCCCTCCTCGCTCCGGTTTGTGAACGTGATAGTCGGTCGGGGTGCGACTTAGTGTCGAGCCCCTACCGCAGGAACGCCACTGGTGTTATCCTAGTTGGGGTGGGGGAACCAGCCTGACGCCACCTTGTAGGTGCATGGCTCCAAAAGACAGGTTATAAATATATAAAATAAAAATAAAATAAATAAAAACAACAATTAAAATGTTCACAATCCGCCAACTGCTTTTGAAGAATTAAAAAAAAGGCAGGGAGCGGATATAGAGCAGGGCTGTGTCTAGCCAAGTGGGCAATCCTGCAAATCTCACCTTTCATTAAAAACACACAAGCAAGTTTCTAGCCCTTATGGCTCCCAAAGATGAATGTTAAAGAACAGGAGCAATGTCCGGTGAAATCTCTGAAGTCAGTGGGGCAGAGCAGGATTTCCAGTACAGTACTCCCCCCGTATCCGCTGGGGATATGTTCCAGGTCCCTCTGTGGATACTTCAAAATGTGGATAGGAGCGAACACCCCCTCCATGGTTTCCTGAGGGCCCCCGCCCTGCCTCCCCTGCGGGCAGGCATGCGCCCCCCCCCAGCTCTTATTTTTCCTTCCTTAATACAAACAGAGAAGCAGCCTCCATTGCAGGCAAGTAGAACGAGACTAAGTCCTAGAGAGGCTCTGCAAGGTTTCTGTTAACCTTGCAGAGCCTCTCTAGGACTTAGTCTCATTCTACTTGCCTGCAATAAGCAGCCAGAGGCTGCTTCTCCTGTTGGTTTAAGGAAGAAACGAAGCTTACTGGGGAAAAAAGTAAAAGCCTGAGGGGGTCACCATGATCTGTGGATAACTGAAACCATGGATAGCGGATCAGTGGATATGGGGGCCCACCTGTAGTTTGAGGAAGGGGGAGGGGGTTCATTGTCTTGTCTGACTCTTTGCCCCTCCTCTCCCTGGTAGAAGCAAAATAAATTATGCAAGCTATGGAAATCTGCACTTCATTAAACAGTTTGCAGGATTCCGCTCTTGGTGATGCAGAATCTGGGTTACCTGGGTGCAGAATGTTGAAAGTTTTTTTCAAAATTATTCTACACAAGTTTGATGTTTGGCGAGTTCTCCTTGAAGTGCTTCGACCTACATTCGGGCTGTATCACGTCAGACTGGAGGCAGGGGTCCACATGACCAAATGCTCTTCCATGCAAAGGAAAAAAAAAAAGCAAACCCCTGCATGCAGACAATTAGCATGTCAGGGCTATGGCTTCTCTCTGACATGCTAGCTTTCAATGTGCAGGGATTAGGTTTTGTTTTGTTTGCATGGAGGCGCCTTGTCAAGCCCCACATGATCTGATACGGTACAGTCCAGACACAGGTTGTGAGCGAAAAACTAAGCCTCAGCTGAATGCCTTCATCAAAACAAGCAACTTGGCCAGAGGTTCTCAAACGAGGCAGGCGGCCCTGCTGCCAAGAGGGGAGGGATTGTTAACCTTTGCACAGGTCCCTGCAGGCATGCCGTTAGCGGCAGTCCGATTGTGCTTAGTAGTGATCGTGTTTTTCTCCCTGTCAAACGAACCTCTCGTAAAAGCACAGAATCAGCCAGGCTGGTTCCCCCACCACAGTTGGTGGGCAAGCAGTTGGCAGTGGGGCACGAGGTTCCAGAGAAGCAAAGGACCCTGAAGCGGGGAGTACCAGGGGCACTTTCCTCCCAGAAAAGGATCTTGCAGTCCCAAGACGGCTGCGTAGCTGCAGGAGGGGCGTTCTGGCGGCCACATCAGCTCACCTCCCTCCTTCCACAGCTGGCTGACTTAGGAGGGAACCGGAGCCTCCTCCTCGGACGTCTCTCATGCCAATGTGGGATGAGCGAGATGCAGACATGCAGCTGGGCGCGAGGGTACGCTGCTGCACCCACCTGCTGAAGAGGGGGCTGCCAGTGGGTGGGGGGCTTCGGAGGGACAATGGCTTAGAAGGCACCCCTCCCGTGTTCAGACAGTCTGAGGAATCACTGGGCCGCAGCCACACGTGTAGCGCAAGGGGTTGCCGCCTAGTGCGGAGCTCAGCAGGCAGTGAAGGCCAGAGGGCCGGGAAGCGAGAACTGTGGCCCCAGGGAAGGGACAGGGCAAGCGAGCCCAGCGGCTGCTTCAGAAACTGGCGCCAGGGCCGGCATCAAAAGGCGGTGCCCTCGGGCCCCTACTGAGGGTCTGCTGCTGCTGCTGCTGCTGCTGGCTTGGGCCCCTCCCCACACAGGGAGGCCGGGGCCTGGCTTGGCCTCCTGGTCCCTTTTGCTGGAGCATTGATGGACCGCTGCAGGGGCAGAAGCAGAAGGGAGGCGGCTTGAGCCAGCCGGCCACACCATGCCCAGACCAACGTAGGGGGTCGCCACATTACACCGCAAGGCATTGTGGGAGGAAAATGCTGGGCACCACAAGCCCACAGCCTAGAACAGCATTATTCTGTTGCGCTGCCAAGGCAAGGGGACGGGGCCCCCAGGGGCCCCCCCGTCACATATGGAGCCAGCCCTTCTCACTATGGCCTCTTTGGAAGAGCCCCGGGGGGGGGGGGAGAACACGATGGTTGCAAGACTGCCAAGAACCTGCTTTTCTGTTACGGATTTTGCTTCCCTGCAGCCTCTCCCAGCCCTCGCACTCAACTCTCAGTGCGGGAAGGGATGCTTCTGTGCTGCCGTGACAGGTTGTTAACAGGATCTTTTTTAAAGGAAGAACTGCCAACCTTCCCCTCTGCATTGCCTCTCAATGATGGTGCTTGATAAAGTTTGAGTTGTCGCTGAATCGCTTCCCGCAGACAGAGCACTCATACGGCTTCTCCCCTGTGTGGATCCTCTTGTGCACAATGAAGTTGGAGTAATCGTTGAAGCGCTTCCCGCAATCCAAGCATTTGTACGGCTTCTCCCCTGTGTGGATTCTCTTGTGCCTGGTGAGGCTGGAGCCCGTGTTGAAGCCCTTCCCACAGTAAGAGCACTTGTAGGGCTTCTCCCCAGTGTGTACCCTCTGGTGGATGAGGAAGGCGGCTCGGCTGACAAAGCTCTTTCCACAATCCGAGCAGTTGTACCATCTCTCCCCTGAGTGGGTTCTTTCATGTGCGATAAGGTTGGACCGCCGGCGGAAGGCTTTCCCGCACACGTGGCACGCATTGTCTCTCTCACCGGGGAGACTTCTCTGCTGCATTATGCTTTCGTCCAAGTCCTCATATGTTCCCTGGGAATTAATGAATTTCCCCCCACCCCTCTCTAGGCAGTTGCCATAGAGGCTCTCGGAGGTTTCCCCTTGATCAAGATAGTGGGAAATGTTCTGTTCACCTCTTCCCAACAACATCCAACGTGGTTCCAGCTGCCTGGAGTTTTCTGGCTGATTTTTCTCCTTTCTGCATGCCTTCTTATCTGCTGGAATATATATATATAAAAAAAAAACAAGCAAACCATTTTGTTTACCAAGGATGGAATGCTACCACAAATCTTTGGCACAGTTCTCCATGGAGTCATGCATTTGTACCTTGGCTGTACCACTTCAGACTGCAGGTCTTCAGACTCATGAGAGAATGCTTCCCCATATTAAAAAAAAAAATCCATGCACATAGACATTTAACAGAAAAAAGGGTTATATCCTTGGACCCCAAGATGGGGATGCCCAAGTTATGGACAGCTGTGTCAGTGCTCTTGCACAAGCACAACAGCGCCAAGGCACATATTATTATTATTAATAATAATAATAACAGTATTTATATACCGCTTTTCAACAAAAAGTACACAAAGTGGTTTACAGACAAACTCAAATGATTCAATGGCTCCCGGTCCCAAAAGGGCTCACAATCTAAAAAAGATGCAGAAGAACACTAGCAAACAGCCACCAGAAAAGAGACTGTGCTGGGGTGAAAAGGGGGCAGTTACTCTCCCCCTGCTAAATATAAGAGTGAAAAAGTGCCTCTTGCCCAGTTAGAATGTATGTTCTGACCTCTGCACAGATCTCTGAAATAGTACCGGTATGTATGTTAGGGACTTAGTGCAGTCCAACCTTCTTCCTAACATGCTAGTTTTCTAGGTGCAGGGATGGGGAGCATTCAGCCGCATGACCTGTAGTCTGAAGTGGTGAAGCTCAGGTGCAAGTTGATCTCCTCAAGGAGAACTAGGTCTTCCAATCTGCCAGGAAGGAAAGAACAAACCGAGGCACAACCCTGAGATAGTCACAGGCCATCAAACTAAAAACCAAACAAAAACAAATAACCATACAGGATTTATGAGCAGGGATGAAAAAACCAAAGGAAGCGTCTGCCTAGATCAGACGGAGGACGGCGTTCCCTAGTCCAGCATCCTCTTTCCAACAGTGATCAGCAGGATATTGGGAAGAAGCCCAAAGGCAGGACTGCTCGCCCCTCTTGTTTGCCCCTCCCCCCCACAACTGGCATTCAAGGGAACGCTGCCCCTGCACATGGAGGCTCCATTTTGCAACCAGAGCGAAGGACAGAACTCCTGCTGGATGGCATCAAGGTTCCCTCTAGCCCCAGCGTCCTGTTTCCGCCACAGCTCAGACAGACGCCTCCAGCACATCCATGCGCAAGGCATGGAAGCAACAGCACTCCCCGTTGGCACCACAGAATCACCTTCCCCAGCAGAGGCTGAGTGGAAGGAGGCCAGAGCAGTGAGTCAAGCAGAGACATAGCAGGCAGCCTCCTCTGTGGGTGGCTACTTTGGACTCCCAGGAGCCTCGGACTGATGGACTTCTGAAGGCACAGGCACAGCACAGGCGGCTTTCAGGGCGTTCTGATGGAGCTCCCTGCCTCACAAGGGCCCTGCAGGGAGAAAGGCAGCCCAGGACTGTCAGGGAGCCTGAGCTGACGCCCCTCTCATCTCTGGCATCTCAAAGCCCCAGGCTACTTTTTGCACAGGGAGATCCTTACCCCACAAGGTGTCAGCGTCTCCGCCCCCCTCCTGCTTGACCTCATCGAAGAGGGGTCTCCGCCAGGCGTCCAGTGGGACCTTCTCTGCTCGCTCGTCCTCTTCACGCGGAGCCATCGCCTGTCACGGCAGAAAGAATCTGGTTCGGGACGACAGACACTTTGCGCAGCAGGGGCGGTGGAGTGGAGCCTCCCCACCTACAGCCTTGCCAGCCCCCCCCCCCACAAATTAGACAGACAGGGCCGGCTCATGCATGCAGCAAACTGAGGCAGTCATCTCAAGCCAGAGGTTGGCAGGGACCGCTCAGCCCCGCTTGCCTCCAGTGTTACTTCTCCTCCTTCCACTCCTGGGATTGGAAGAGGCTGAAGGGCGTCAGAGCAGCAGACCAAGTGTGGAGGAGAGGAGAGCGGTGGGCTAGAGCAGCTCTCTTCTGCTCCTGACGTTCTAGCCCACCACTCTTCTCTCCACTTCCTCTTCTGTTCTGTCCCCCTCTTCCTTTTCCAGTCCAGGGAGTGGGAGCATCACCAGGTCAGGGGGAGGCAGCAGCATTTGGCCTTTGGCCCCACCAGGAGATCTTGAACCAGCCCTGTAGCCAGAACGGTCGACTTGGGCTGACTGACAGCGGCTCTGCAAAGCCTTTTCTCGTCCTGCTACCTGAGCTGCCAGGGATGGAGTCGATGCCACCATCCGTTCGAGTGCGGAAACTAAGAACGGGGCTTCTTTGCCCTCCCCTCCCCCCAACCCACCTGGGTGTTGCCAGCACTCCTTCCTGGCTCCTCCTCCTCCTCGTTCTCTTGCTGCCTCTGCAGGAAATCTTCCGCCAGGATCACTGCCTGAGCGCAGGTCTGGGGGCTGCACTCCCGGACCCAGCCCTGCATCTCCGGGGGCAGGATGGCCAGGAACTGCTCCAGGATCACCAGCTCCAGGATCTGCTCCTTGCTGTGTCTCTCGGGCTTCAGCCACTGGTGGCAGAGCCTCCGGAGGTGCCTGCAGGCCTCACGGGGCCCTTCGGCCTCCTGGTAGCCAAACTGCCTGAACAGCCGACAATCAACCTGCGAGCTGATGGTCTCCTCCGCCAGGATCTCCCCCTTCGCTTTCTGACAGTCGGTGGTCTGGTCTTTGGCCAACACGGTTTTCTTGACCTGGAGGGTTTCACCAGCGAGGCTGGGCAGGGGTTGGGTGCCTCTCCCCCCTCTAGGCCGCTGGCCCATGTCAGCAGTCCCCTCAAAGGGGGTAAGGAAAGCCCGAGCACTGTTCCTTGGCAGGGGCCCCAAAGGCTGTGGGCTGCCCCCTTCGGAGTGGGGCGTCTCCAGCTCCTTCAAGAACTCTTGCAATTGGGATTCCCACCTCTGCTGCAGGCCCTTGCGCTGTTCCTGGGTCACTTCCTGGGGCATGGCTCTTTCCCAGAAGTCCCGGATGCTCTCTGCAGGGAAGACGTGTGGGTCTCTTCCTTCCCCCTTTCCTGCCTCTGCTCCTGCTGAGCTCTGCCCTTCTGTTTCCAGCCCCTTCTCCTGCTCAGCCTGCAAGAGACCTGGGGGCAAGGCATCTTGGTCCTCTGCAGCCATTTTCTCTCTTGGATGCTCTGTTAGTCCCAGCGGTGCTGCCAACTCCAAGCTCCCAAAGATAGGGAGACGGTGCACAAGAGGAAACCGGTCTTTCTCAAGAGCAGGCAGGAATTTCTCCCTGAAACAAAGAGAGACCATCAGCCAGGATCAACCTACAGAGACCAAGGAAACCAAACTTCGAGTGCAGCCATGTTCAACCCGTGTGCTGTAGCACATTGGTGTGCCGCGAATGGTCTGTAGGTATGCTGCAGGATGGTCATATACCAGGGGTGGCCAAACTTGCTTCATGCAAGAGTCACATACGATAAACTTCAGATGTTTGAGAGTCACAAGAGAGATGTTTGAGAGCCGCAATATTGAAGAAGCATTTAAATTGTTAAATATATTTACTCACCATAAACATTAAACTTATGTTTTAATCCAGCGGACTCTCAGTTTATACCTGGTCAATAATTATAAAGCTTGAAAATTTCTTATTTCCCTTTTATATTACGTAATTGTGATGCAAAAAAGAGCTCAGCCAACATTTTCCCGAGAGCCGCACATTATAGGTCAGAGAGCCGCATGTGGCTCAGGAGCCACAGTTTGGCCACCCCCATCATATACTGTATTAGGAGGGCCATTGGGGGATGTGAGCCCCCCACCAGCAGCATGGTGTACCTTGACAATAGTAAAAAAAAAAACTGATGGTGTGCCTTGACAACTTCATTATTAACATTACTATTAACCGTATTTATATGCCGCTTCTCAACAAAAAGTTCCCAAAGCAGTTTGCAGACAAAATCAAATGATTAAATGGCTCCCTGTCCCAAAAGGGCTCACAATCTAAAAGCTTTAGCACCTTGTCAGTGTGCCGTTAGATGAAAAAGGTTGGAAATTGCTGTTCTAGTGCCTAAAAACAGCACCCCGTTATGCATCGGATCAAAGGCCTCCTTCTTCCCACCGTGGCTAATGAAATGCCTTTGGGAACCCTTCCTAACTTTTTGCATCAAAAATGCAGAGGTAGGGGCTTCATTGAACTATCAGGGCTATCAGACCTTTCGTCTTCTATGCATTTGCCTAAACCTTTTAAACAGGTCTGTGAACTAGCAGCCATTACCATACTTTGTGGCTTGATACCATCTGGTGAACCACAAGTTAACGGTGTATTAGATGAAGCAGGATTCCCGTTTGCCTGTTCTCAACCTACTGCTGATCAGTGGGAGAAAGAACCTTCTCGCCACCTTCCCCACACACCATTCATTCCTTGGATTAACTCTGTAACACGCCCCCCCCCTTCCGCAGTATTTTTCCTCAATGAAAAAAGCGCCCAATGCTTTCGCCTTTCCTCTGCAGGAAGGGTGCATCATCTGACCATTGTGGTCATTCTTTCCTGCACATTTTCCCAGCTCTGGAATCCTTTTGGAAATTGGTCCGCTAGAACTGTACACAGATTTGCTCAGAGACATTGCAAGAAGACTGGCTGTTTTATTTCCAGCCCCTTCCCAATAATCCCTAGTGTGGGATTTGCCTTCCCTGCAGCTGCCACACCCCAACCCGAGCTCTCATTGCGCGGACTCCAAGGTAGCTGGCTGCCTTGTGAGACCATCAGTCCGTCTCAGTCACTACAGCCTCTCCTTTTCAGCCATGGAAAACAGAGGTCTTGTGGCAGGGAGGACCCTCTGCATACCAAACCAGCTCTCTTCCACCAAGCTCCAGCCCCCAAATCTCTTGCCTGGCTAGTCCCGACCTATTCGGATCTCATCATCAGACCACCTTCTCCAGCAGCAGATCAAGCGGCTCTCAATGACAGGAGCAGGGCCAGTTAAAAAGTTGGCAATCTGGGTCTGTGCTTGGAAAGGACACCCCCACCCCGCCTTGCCTGCCCCACCCATTTGCCCCACCCATTCTCCACAATCCTCCTCCGGCCCCAAATGCCCTCTCAACCCACCTGATTCCCTCCCAGAAGCCAGGAAAATCTTGCAGCCACAGTCTGGGAAATTCAAAGGCCACTTTCCCACAGTAGGCGGGGCAGGAAGTGACTTCCACTGTTTACATCCCGCCCTAGCTTTCCCACAACATCCGCTCCTCTCTAGGAAAGACCGCACTTGTTCCGTTTAACCCTTTTACGGACGTGACGCCGACGTTCCAAGCCCGAGCTACATTGCACGCGTTCGCGGTCCGTATGCATCTGGTGTCAGGGCCCCCAGGTCAAACAACGGGCTCTGATTGGCTGAACGAAACGCAAACGCAGCCAAAGTCGAGTTGTCTCCTGGCTACAGTCTCAGACCTTTCCAAAATGTCACAGATGGAAAAAGCAAAAAGGGGCATTTCTGTGTGCATTTGCAACATTCCCCTCAGGCTCTCAAGAGTCCCGGTTTTGCTGTCCTCCTACTTGAACAATTAGCGAAAAACTCTTCCTCCTAGAGTGCATTCACTTAGTTATTTTGCAAGAGCCTGCCCTGTCCTATGTTCTGCAGCAGGGCGTGCTAGCAACCTGGCCACTACAAAGTTTTGCTTAAAAACACAAACACAAATCAAAGCATTATAATCTCATACTAAGTTTTGTTTATACTTTTTATAGTGGCTACAACTCAAAAATATCCAGCAGTATTTACACGCTGGACAGGCAAAGTAAGGAAAGGGAAGTTTACGTTTAATTTAATTTAAAAATATTAACTATTTTTTAATTTGCTCTGTAAACCTCTTTGTGAACTTTTTTGTTGAAAAGTTTCACACAAATCTTCTTCTTCATCCCTCCCTATCCATACTTTGGCTATATCGATTTTCACATAAATACTGCAAATATCGAGACCATGTTTCTTTTTCTGTACCAAAATTTTTGGTATGCAGTACAGGCTGGCAAGAGGCGTCCAGTCAATGTGAGTTGAGACTGCAATTAAAAATTGTGCCAATCAAGCAGCTGCGTGAGAAGGTTGAAGGCAGGGCTGGGAGGGGAGATAAAATAAGTGGGGAAACATCAGGTGGAGCAAGTAAGTCTGTAGAGGGCGCTGAAGGAAAGAACAAGGATGTAATGAAACAACTTTATTAAAGTGGAATAATTATTTGGAAGGAGACGACTCCAGATGTCCCATGGGAGCAAGAGGGGACTGACCACTGCCGATTCCCTGCTTTGAATGGAGCGTGTCAGTCCTGGTCAAGACAGGAAAAGCTTAATTAGAAAGCAGGAAAAGCTGTGCTGGTCCATGGGGAAAAAATAGAAGAATCCCCAGGAGGGTAATACTTTTATAATTAGTAACGAGCGTGATACCCGCGCTTCGCTACAGGATGTAAGTACTGTACTTTAAATCCATTTTGACTTCAACAGTGGCGTCGTTAGGGGGGTGGGGGGGCGTGGGCCCATGGGCGCAGGGGTGTCGAGCTTGGAGGGGGTGTGCTGCCACCACGGCGCCAAATTTCGGCAGCGCTGCAGGAGCAGTGCACCCCCTCCGGAGCTCAACACGCCCCCAATCTCAACACAAGCAGGGGGCGAAAGCAGCCAGGGTGGTGGTGCACTCCGAGGGTTTTTCTTTCTTACCACGTTTGTGCACCACCACCCCCGGTGGCGGGCGGGCGGCCAGACGCGTCCTTCCTGGCTGGCCGGCACTATCAAAGACGATACCCCAGCCAGCGAGAGGGCTGATTCACACTAGCCTTTTTCGGCACGCATGCCCTGCTCTAGCGTCTGTACGTGCGTCTAGCAGTTCTCTGAACGTTTGCCCGCCTTCTTGAAGAAAGCGCAGCTGTGATTTGGTGAAGAGAAATGCGCTTCTCTGATTGGTGGGCTGCCTAGCACCGCGAGCATAAACGCTAGCTTAAACGCGAGCGCATCAAAAAGATAAACCGAAACATCTCTCCTGGCTGCGTCGTAAGCTCATGCTGCGTCTGACGCAAGCATGAAAAACGCACGAAAAGACCAAACGTTAAGCCAAAAAGCGCACGGAAAGGGCTAGTGTGAATCAGCCTAAGGGAGCTAGAGAGGCTGCGGCAAGTTTGCGCAGGCACAGCAGCCTCTCCAGCATCGTCTTTGATACTGCCGGCCAGCCAGGAAGGACACGCCTGGCCGCCCGCTGGGGGGGGTACACGAGCGCGGTAAGAAAGAAGAACAACCACCCGGCATGCACCCTCCTGGGGCCTTTTTAGGAGGAGGGTGGATGTCCTCCCTTGCGTGGAGGACGCAAAAAAACGGCCTAAAAGGGGCTTTTTAAAGCCTCTTTTTAAACCGTGTTTTGCAGGTTCGTTTTGCAGGTTCGTGAGCCCGCCCACTCACCTTCAGAGCCGAGCGGCGAAAGCAACGCGCAGGGAGTCTCCCCCTCTAGCGACGCCCCCCTCTAGCGACGTACTCTAGAGTACCGCCCCCCTCTAGCAAAGCTACTGCCTGTCACCACCTGGCCTTCAGAGTTAGGCTACCTCTAAAATACGGAGGTTACATTTCGTCCTCATGACTTGTAACCTGCAATGGACGTTTCCCCCAGGAGCCCATCCAATCCCCTCCTAAGATATCCAGGCCAGGTGCCATCGCAAATTGAGACGTCCTCATGACCTGCTTGTGAGCCATCCCAGATTAATCTCCAGAGGTGGAAAGGTTTCAAACGGGAATCAATGTAATGGTCAAACCATTAAACGTCATACTACAAGCGTAGTGAGGAATGTACAGGAGATGGCTGCACAGAGGGATTCCACTTCTTGTCCCGATCTTCCACAAACCAGACCTTGTTCTGAGCCAGTTTAGCATCCTGTTCACACCCGCTCTGAATTAGGGTCATGACGGGAGGGGCCTGAACCCCTGCAAGCAGCTGCTCCTTGGCGTAGACAGAAGCAGCCCAGGGGGACCACTGGTCTGCCGACCGATTTAAGGCACCAGCAGCAGCAGCTCCATCGACTCACCTGGCAGGCAAGGACCAGCAGGACCGTCGCTCAGTGGAGGAGCTCCTGCTTTGCCTGCGAAGCCCTTGGCAGCGGGTCCAGGTAGGCCTGGGAAAGATCTCTGTCCAAACCCTGGAGAGCTGCTGCCGGTCAGGGTTGACACCCATGTGCCATTAGGCAGCTGCACATCTGTGCATGCACACGCACATATGCTCCTATTTGCCTTACGGAACATTGCTTTCTCTAGCTCAGTGTCGTCAACATTCATTATAATCATAGAATCAAAGCTGGAAGAATTAGTAGAATTAGAGGAACCCACAAGCTCATCTAGTCCAGCCCACTGCTTGTAGCAGGAAAGCCTCCTAGAGGATCCCCAACAGGTGCCTGTGGAGCCTCTGCTGGAAGAGAGCCAGTGAGGGAGAATCACCCCTCCCTCCTCAATCTGTTCCCCTGCCAAACCGCCCTCCCCATCTGGAATTTTTTCCTGATATCCAGCCAGAACCTCATCTCTTGCAGTTTGAACCTGTTCGATCTAGTTCTACTCTCAGAGAACAAATGTGCTCCTCCTTCCGCACAACAGCCCTTCCAGTGTTTGAAGAAGAGTGCTCTCCTATCTCAGCGTCCTCTTCTCCAGGCTAAACATCCCACGTTCCCTCAACCTTCCCTCGTAGGGCTTCTTCTCCAGTCCTCTGATCATCCTTGTTGCTCTTCTCTGAACCCGCTCCAGCTTGTCTGCAACTTTCGTAACATAAGGTGCTGCCCAGAACTGGACACAGTACTCCAGGTGAGGTCTGACCACCGTGGAGTAGAGCAGAACCACCACTTCTCACCACTTGGAAGCTGCAGTTCTACTAATGCAGGCTAGCATCGTGTTAGCCTTCTTTGCAGCCGCATCACAGTGCTGACTCCTGTTCAGCTTGTGATCCACTGCAGCTCCAGATCCCTCTCACCTGTTCTGCTACTGCCAAGCCAGGTACGTCCCATTCTGTACCCGCGTCTTTGGTTCTTTTTGCCCAAGGGCAGAAGGTTGCATTTGTCCCTGTTGAACTTCACCTTGTTCATCTCAGCCCAGCATTGCCATTCTGTGTGCTCCAAAGGACGCAGCTGAGACAGTCGAGGGAGAGCTGATCAGGAGAGTCAGGGCGAGAGCAGCAAAATATGATATATCTCTGCAGTAGAATGAGGTGATGGAGCGTCTCTGCCTCCTTTGGGAGGTGCAGATGGGGACCCTCAGGAACCCCCCCCCCCCGCGCGCTGCTAAGGATCGCTGCCCGAGACCCGCCCGCCACCATCGCCCGAGGCTCCCCCGCCTTCTGCAAGCCGCACTCCTCGGCTCTGCCCTGGCCCCCTCCCCTGCTGAAAATGCAGGCGCCCCGCAGCAGCGATGGGGGACCCAGCAAGGCAGCTTCTGTCCCAGTTACACGTCCTCTGGTCCGCCTGCGTCTGTGACCCCTTCGGGCTGCTGACAAGGTTTCCTGCCCAGATCTTCCAGCCCCCTTGACTTGGGGACAGGATGCCAGGCTGGGAAGAGAGACCCGGGAAGAGCCGCGGTCCGAGTTGGCCACTGGCAGCCCGGGGAAGAAGAAGAGAGGATCGGTCCCAGGAGCAGCCGCAGCTTCTGTGCCGAGCACGTTGCATCAGGAATCGGGGAGGAGGAGGGGAAACCTGACGGGGGGGGGGGAGATGCGTCTCCCTGTCACTTGGGGAGGGGGGATGGATGGAGAAGAGCCTTTTCCTCTCGGCCGAGTGAGAGGCACTCTGAGGGTTAAAAGAAGCGACTCCGATTTCCTAGTGGGGCGAATCGGGTGTGTGTGGAGTGAATGGGAATCCACTTCCTGCTCCGCCCCTTCCTTTGTCTCCCCCACTCATGTGTGTGGGGTCAGCAGCCTCCCCGGGTGAGTCCAAAGTACCTGGGGGGTGAAGGGGGTCCCAGGACTCCAGTGGGTGGAAAGGAATAGAGAGGGGTGGGAGAGAAGCCCCCAGGTCAGGTGGGCGGAGACACGCAGGCTCAAAGGCCAGCCGGGGAGGGGAAGAGGAGGGGGTTGAGAAGAGGAACTGCGACATCCCCCCTGCATTTGAATGCTAAGCTTTGGGTCTGCTCTTAAATGGTTTTAATTCTGTGGGGGGGGGGGGTTGACAGGGACAGTGTAAAAGCCGGAACAGAAGGGGCCATTCAGCTCTGAAGCCAGGTGCAAAAACAGGTGGATGTAGGAGGGACACCGAGAGCAAGACTGTAAATCTGAAACTGGTCCTGAGACTGAGGAGGTGGCTGTTTTTTAAGTGTGCTGTGTTTTTAATGTATGCTCCATCTTTAGAACAGTTCACACAATAAAAGATGATACTGAACTTTAGTATCATCTTTTATTGTCTGAACCTTTGTAAGCTTCTCTGCTCCTGGTGTTACCAGAGGCAGGTGGGATACAAATCATAAGAAAGGGATCTGGATTTGGCAGCTGGAAAAGACCCTTCCAGCATCTGAGCCTGATCCAAAAGCAGCAGGGAATTTGCTAGAGAGCAGATGTCTCACGGGGGAGGAACTGAGGTGGGCAAAGCAGGGTGAGCCCCCCAACAACTGATAAAGCCCCACATGTCTGTCCTGCAGAGAATGAAGTCCTTGCAGAGCCAGTGTCAAAACATCTGCATCGTTCCACGTGTGTGTCTCAGCGGTGGGGGGGGGACCCTCTTTCCGCTTACAGAGATAACTGGGCTTCCCCCCAGGCCTGGAGTGTCTGTCACGGGAAACAGCCCCCCTGCCCAGACACCCCCATTGCACACAACCCTCCTCCATCCCCTGCACCTGCAAATCAGGGTTTCCCCCACGTCATCTCTCATGGTCCAAGTTCCTGGAATCGACACAGCGCCTGTCTTGCATGCTGCTAAATCTCAGTCTTAGGGACTGTCTTTGCCCAAAGGGGCGTGAGCTGCATCAAGAATTGTTTTACGCGTCCCACGACTCTCGATTTGCAGCTAGCCCAGTACCCGACTTGCAGCCGGCCCAGGCATTGGAGGATGCCGGCTGCCTTCCAGTTCCAGGGAGACCTTTTATTACGAGCAGCTGAGCACAGCGCAAGCAGAGAGCTGCAAAACGCAGAGCCCCATGGAAGGACAGGACGTGTGTTTCGAACCAACTCTGCCCTAAGCAGAGCTCCTGAAAGCCAAACTCTGCTGAGCTGGCAGCGGCTGATGGGAGGAGAAGGGAGTGGGGGAGGGCGGATCGGTCTGAGGACGGGGGTAGGATTGATGGCCATCAGCATCCACTGAATCCTGACCCCCCCCCCTTCCCAGACCTGATCCTGCTGCATGGGTCTGCGCAGACTGGCACCAGCGATATCGCCGGCACAGGTTCAAGTTGACCCATGGCGGTTGCTGGGACCTCCCCCAGGGCAAAGGAACAAATTTCCCTTCCCCCGAGGAGGCCTCAACATGCTGGAACTCCTCTGCGGGATATAGCGGACACCCCTGTATTGTTACAGAAGATTAAATTGCCCATTTCGCTTTTCAGACTGAGGGCAAAAGAGCAGGGAGACGTTGGCTCCAAAGGGTGGGACGTTATTTGAGAGGACAGACTGTCCTTTCCTTGCAGGGTCCGGTGTCCTTCGAGGAGGTGGCTGTGCGCTTCACAGAGGAGGAGTGGGCTCTGCTGGATCCGGGCCAGAAGGCTCTGTACAGGGAAGTCACGCTGGAGAATTACGGGATCGTGGCCTCTCTGGGTAAGGATGCCCATCGTTCGTGGTGTGTAGGAACCAAAGGCATGAGCTCCTCTTCTTGTTGTTTGCCCTTCTCAGGGTCGCACCATAGAAATGGGGCGTGTGGGGTTGGAATTCATGCCCTAAACATGCCTGCTGTTCCTTGCAGAGTGGAGATGGGCACAGGGAAGTCATGCTGGGATCGTGCTGGGAAGTCATGCTGGGATCGTGGCCTCTCTGGGTAAGGATGCCCTTCATTCGTGGTGGGTAGGAACCAAAGGTTTCTTGTTTCTCCCTGTCAGGATTGCACCACATAAATGGGGCGTAAGGGGCTAGAATTCATGCCCTGGACATGCCTGCTGTTCCTTGCAGAGCAGAGATGGGCCTGACTGAAGCTCTTTGGGGAGGAATCATCAAGATATAAATGTCTAGCTAAAGAAATCAATGGAAAAGCACAGTATCCCTGTTTGGGGACTTGCAGGGCCTACAAAACAAGCCACGCGTAACGGACAGCGCCTGACACGCCTCGTGGTTCTCCTTCCTGGCATCGCCCAGTGTTGAGCCCATTGACTGGCGGTATCTGCAGCGGAATCATCAGGCCGACCTGCAGGGGGCGTGATTGAGGCGTATAAAATTATGCATGGGATGGAGAGAGTGGATAGAGGGACACTCTCGCACAACACCAGAACCAGGGGACATGCACTAAAAGTGAGTGGAGGGAGAGTTAGAACGGACAGAAGAAAATATTTCTTCAACCAGCATGTAATTCATCTGTGGAACTCCTTGCCACAGGATGTGGTGATGGCATCTGGCCTAGATGCCTTTAAAAGGGGTTTGGACAGATTCATGGAGGAAACTACAATCACAGGTTACAAGCCATAAGCAACCTCCTGGTTTTAGAAGTAGGTTTTCTCTGTGCCAGGTGCAAGGGAGTGACAACGGGAAACAGGTTATCTTGTTGTCTTGTGCTCCCTGGGGCATCTAGTGGGGCCACTGTGTGATACAGGAAGCTGGACTAGATGGGCTTTTGGCCTGATCCAGCAGGGCTCTTCTTATGATCTTATGCTTTTCTTGGAGTCAGTCCCACTGAATTCATTGGGTTTTCTCCCGAGTATACATGCCTAGGATTGCGTTTTAGAAGTCCCACCAGTGGCGTCACTGAAGTGTTGCGGGGGAGGTAGGACACTGGGGGTGACGCGCTGGGAGGGTGTGACTCGCCAGGAGGGTGATGTGCCAGGAGTCCCGGCGCATCATCCTCCCGGTGCGTCACACCCTCCTGACTCATCACCCCCGAGAAAGGGTGACGCGCCGGTAGGTCGGTGGCTCGGCCGCTTCTAAGTAGGCCCAGCAATGCTTCAAGCGACACGCACATAACGTTGCTTGAAGCTTTGTCCTCAGAAGGGCCAAACAAATACGCAATTGCGTCTTCGTTCGGCCCTTCTGAGGGCAAAGCTTCAAGCTGCGTTGTGCGCATATGCCGTTTCAAGCATTGCTGGGCCTACTTAGAAGCGGCCGAGCCGATGAAGAAGATGCAACTCGGCCTGCCGGTGCGTCACCCTCTCGCGGTGCATGGAGTGAGTACAGAATGGTGACGTGACATTGGGGTGATGCGGCTGGGGGGGGATTTAAACGCTGAGCTGGCGACCCCTCGCCCGGGGCGACGCACCAGCTAGTAACGCCACTGAGTCCCACTCCTCTCTTGCATTGCTAATCCAGATTCTCTCTCTGTTCCAGGAAGCAGCAGACAAGACAGTGGGAATCAGAGGGAGCCACGTGGGGTGTCCACGGAAATGACCACGCTGGACACAGAGGAAGTGAGTTTCAGGGAACAAGACGGATCAGGGAGTCAGGAGGGAAGCCCAGCGCCTGCTGGGAGGACGAAATCTGTTCTTTGTCAGGATTATGACCGCCATGAAATCCCAACCCAACTCGAACAACCCAAAGGGAAGGGAAAGAAGAAATGTCCTTTACCCAGGGAAACAATCAGTTATAAATCCAGCATTACTAAACGGAGCAAATTCCACATAGGGAAGAAATCATTTCAGTGCTCTGAGTGGAGAAAGAGCTTAAGTACAAGCACAAGTCTTCCTTCACGTAAAAAAATCCACAGAAGAGAGAAAGCTGGTATATCAAATGAGGAGGGAAACCAGACAGACAAATGGAGAAATGAACCTGATGCTAGACAGAGTGGGGAATTCGATGTAATCCCACTCAGTCGAGAACATGGAAGTAAAAAGAGAAAGAGAAAAAGCTCTCGATGTGCAAAGACCTTCAACAGTAAATCCGAACATAGAACACATCAAAGAAGCCACACAGGGGAGAAAACATATCAGTGCGTAGAGTGTGGAAAGAGCTTCAGTAAAAACTCAATCCTGACTTTGCATCAAAGAACCCACACAGGGGAGAAACCATATCAATGCTTGGAGTGTGGAAAGAGCTTCAGTCAAAGCTCAATCCTGACTTCGCATGAAAGAACCCACACAGGGGAGAAACCGTATCAATGCTTGGAGTGTGGAATGAGCTTCAGTCAGAGCGCACACCTGGCTGTGCATCAAAGGACCCACACAGGGGAGAAACCATATAAATGCTTGGAGTGTGGAAAGAGCTTCAGTTGGAGCTCACACCTGGCTATGCATCAAAGAACCCACACAGGGGAGAAACCGTATCAATGCTTGGAGTGTGGAAAGAGCTTCAGTCAAAGCTCAATCCTGACTTCGCATGAAAGAACCCACACAGGGGAGAAACCGTATAAATGCTTGGAGTGTGGAAAGAGCTTCAGTCGGAAGATAAGCCTGAGTTTGCATCAAAGAACTCACACAGGGGAGAAACCGTATCAATGCTTGGAGTGTGGAAAGAGCTTCAGTCGGAAGATAAGCTTGAGTTTGCATCAAAGAACCCACGGAGGGGAGAAACCGTATAAATGGCTGGAGTGTGGAAAGAGCTTCAGTGACAGCGGAAACCTTGCTGTACATCAAAGAATTCACAAGAGGGGAAAACCATATCAATGCTTGGAGTGTGGAAAGAGCTTTAGTAAGAGTTCACACCTGGCTGTGCATCAAAGAACCCACACAGGGGAGAATCCATATAAATGCTTGGAGTGTGGAAAGAGCTTCAGTCAGAGTGCACACCTAGCTGTGCATCAAAGAACCCACACAGGGGAGAAACCGTATCAATGCTTGGAGTGTGGAAAGGGCTTCAGTTGGAGCTCACACCTGGCTGTGCATCAAAGAATCCACACGGGAGAAACCGTATCAATGCTTGGAGTGTGGAAAGAGCTTCAGTCAAAGCTCAATCCTGACTTCGCATGAAATAACCCACACAGGGGAGAAACCGTATCAATGCTTGGAGTGTGGAAAGAGCTTCAGTCGGAAGATAAGCCTGAGTTTGCATCAAAGAACCCACAGAGGGGAGAAACCGTATCAATGCTTGGAGTGTGGAAAGAGCTTCAGTGTGAGCTCAAAGTTGACTTTGCATCAAAGAACCCACACAGGGGAGAAACCATATCAATGCTTGGAGTGTGGAAAGAACTTCAGTCAAAGCTCACACCTGGCTGTGCATCAAATAACCCACACAGGGGAGAAACCGTATACATGCTTCGAGTGTGGAAAGAGCTTTAGTCAGAGCGCACACCTGGCTGTGCATCAAAGAACCCACACAGGGGAGAAACCATATAAATGCTTTGAGTGTGGAAAGAGCTTCAGTCAGAGCTCAACCCTGACATTTCATCAAAGAACTCACACAGGGGAGAAACCATATCAATGCTTGGAGTGTGGAAAGAGCTTCCGCGATAGCAGAACCTTGAGTAAGCATCGAAGATCCCACACAGGAGAAACTATTTAAATTCTTGGAGTGTGGAAAGAGCTTCAGCATGAACTCAAGCCTCACTTTGCATCAAAGAACCCACACAGTGGAAAAACCATGTAAGCCATTTACCGTTTATCTTTTGGAGGTCAGATCCGACAGCATATGAAACAGTCCATAGAGTTGGGCAACCACATACGTGTCTCACTGCGCGATCCAGTGTAACTTGAGCGTGCGCTCCCCTGGCACTGGGTGTCGCGAAAGTGTCTTAAAGCCCTCTCTCCACCGGCGGACTGTCTCTGCTCCCGCTGGGCAAGGTAAGTCCTGCACCGGCCTGTGCAGGGGCTGGGGGGAGGGCAGACCAGGTGGTATGGGAGGGTGGCCATTGGCCGCACTGGGCGGGGGGGAAGGCAGGGATATCAGCAGCGAGCTCCGCTGATATCTTTTGCCCTCTCCTTGCCCGATTTGCCCCAACACCCGGGCCTCATATTTACGTCAGCTTCAGAGCTGGCGTACATTCAATTAGGCCCATTGGCTTCGGGCTTTCCAACACCCGGGAAAGGGGACGAGTATCCCCTTCTCCTGAGGTGCTACTGAGCTGCCTTGGGGCATCCCGGGACTGGGATAGGATAGCCTTTAGGCCAGGCTGCCCATTGTGTAAAATTTTCTCTCATAACTCATAGTATAAAAACTAATCTGCATAGATGAGGAACGATATTAATGTTTAGGGTTTGAGAGAGCTTCTTCCTCAGCTGAAGCCTTAAGACACATCAAAGTGTTTGGAGAGCTGAGTTGGATGAAAGAAGAGACACAGGAGAAAGGAAGGGGGGGTGCGAGGATGGGAGGGAGACCTGGCGGGGGGAAAGCGGGAGAAGGAGATTCAAACAAAGAAAATAATAAGGAGAAACAGACAGGAGGAGGAATTGAGCAGAGAGAAGGAACCTGGGCCAAGTCTCAAGGGGCGGGACAGAGGCGCTCCGAGTGGGGCCTGGTTTCCACCCACTCCTGGACTCAGTGGCGTTGTTGGAGCGTGGCGGGGGGGGCGGACCGCCAGGGGGTGATGCACATGTGACGCGCACCCCCCCGTGCGTCACCTTCGTGACGTGCGTCACCCGCGCTTCACCCTCCAGACGCTCCAAGGCTGACTCCGAGGCCGGCAGATGGGCAGCCCTTTGCCCTCAGAAAATGTACTGCGCATGCGCGAAAACGTAAAACTTTACGTTTTGAACCATCGGGCCTTCAGAACTGTTGGAGAGGAGCCAAACGTCTCTCTATACTTCATATAGAAACCTGGTTATAAGGCCTAACATAAAGGCTCTTGACATAACACTACTTCTAACCGTCTCAACCTCCAAGTGAACTAAAGTCCTTGGAAAGAAACAATAACAAACATCTGGATGATAATGACATGTCCTTGGCAAGGAAATGAATGGTCAAGCTGACCTAGACTAAATGTGGAACCAAATGTGTCATAAACATCTAGACCCCTGATGGCGAACCTATGACACGCGTGTCACAAGTGACACGCGAGGTCTTTTTGGGTGACACGCCAGTGTTTCCCCCCCAGGGCCCCCGACACACCTTACATTTTCTTTTCGCAAAACTTTTACAGGCTTGTCTTGAACATTTAGGGCAAAGATTTTTGGAAGACCTCTTCCATTATCTAGTAAAACTCAGCAACAAAAAAGTCACTAATTGATGTTAAATAAAATGCAATGTGTTCTATAGTTGTTTTCAGTTTAGTTCAATTCAAAATTACTATTAAAAGTAGCAATAGTCAAAATACTATTAAAACTGTCTGTGTGTGTGGGGGTGGGGGGGGAGACACACCAGCAGAGTCAAGTTAGGCATTTTCCAAAATGTTGACACACCAAGCCCAAATGGTTCACCATCACTGATCTAGACTGATGATCCTATTAACAATGAGGTGATCATGATCACATGATACTGTTATACAAGTAACAGGTATAAAGGTTTCCGTATTTCCCTTGTTCGGGGTGGTAACCACTTGTTGCCAACCCTTGCCTACCATACGTTGTATTGTATACAAGGTAATAAAGAACTCCTACTTTGAGTTCAAGTCTCTGTTTGTTTATTTAGACTGTCTAGCACCCAGACATGGGGACGTCTCTATCAAGAACGTTGCGTTGCGTAGAGCAGCTAGAAAATCTCAGTATGTCTTGTTTTACAGGATTGCAATGCAACGCAGCTCTCCTAAACAAATTGAACTTTGGCCAATGAGAGGCCGTGTTTGGTGCTGTGGGGCTAGGACACCGAGTGACGCGTTGGACAATCAGAATCCAGTATGAAAAGACTGGATTCTGATTGGCTAACAGAGAGCAGGGGGAGGACGAGGACGGTATACCCTTATTCTGCACAGTATACCTGTTTTCCAAGATTCTTAGACATGCGTAGAGTAAACCTTACTAACTTTCTATTCTCCAATGTCACGTGGTTCTGCAATAAATTAGGGCACTGTTTCTAGACACAGACAGTTTAATGTAACTCAGGCCTGGAATGTGTGCCCAAGTTGATAAGAATAAGAATCCAAGGAGGTCTATTGGTCCCAGCCGCGGTTACTCTCAGGGAAGTGGACAAGTGTCCCCTTTCTGCCATGGGCTGCCTACTGCAGGCTGCCTGCGGCAGAGATCAGGATCCGGCGGGTGGCCTCGGATGCCTGCCGGATCCTTACGGAGGATTGGGCTGCCCGACAGTTTAATGTCACTTAGGCCTGGAATGTGTGCCCAAGTTGATAAGAATGCCAAGTCATAACAAAATGTGAGAATCAACCATATTTTCTCTATGTCTCATAAGAACATAAGAAGAGCCCTGCTGGATCATGCCAAAAGCCCATCTAGTCCAGCTTCCTGTATCACACAGTGGCCCCACCAGATGCCTCAGGGAGCACACAGCCAACAAGATACTTGTATCCTGTTGCCACTCCCTTGCACCTGGCACAAAGAAAACCCACTTCTAAAACCAGGAGGTTGCTTATGGCTTGTAACCTGTGATGGTCTTTTCCTCCATGAATCTGTCCAAACCCCTTTTAAAAGCATCTAGGCCAGATGCCATCACCACATCCTGTGGCAAGGAGTTCCACAGATGAATTACACTTTGTTCAGTGTCTCTTTGTTCAGTGATTTCTAAAACAAAAACAAAAAACCCACAGGCTTCAACTCCTCACGTGTACAGAAAGGAGAACTGACAAATAAAATACTAAAGCGTACAACACATCATTACTATAGAAGGAATATATAACTTAACATTTTTAAATGAATATAAACCTAATATCATAACTAATAAAATACTGCTAAATGCCGTTAAATAAAATACTGTTAACTAGGCAAGTTCAGGACCACATGACCATCCTATTCTGCACCTACAATTTCTTTGAGAGCTACTAGTCAAGACCCTGGGACCTCTGGGTCCAGCGACAGTCAGTGGGCCTCTGAATCCCAGGCGCAGAGGATCAGTGGCGAGAGAGAGACAGACCTGGCTTCCCGGAGGTAGCGGGTGAGCCACTATGGGAACAGGAGGGTGGGCTAGATGGGCTCCCTTGGCGCCATCCAGCTGGGCTCTTCTTTGTTCCAGCTCATGCGCTTCCTCGGCCAGGTCTTTGTGCTGCGCGGCAGATTGTGTCCCCCCCCCCCCGAGGCTCCAGTCAGGCTCTCTCTGTGTGCGAGTCGGTCAGTCCAGAACGCAGCAGGAGGGCTGAGTGTTGCTGTGTTTCTGGTCGCATGAAAGTGCTGCGTTTCCAGCTGCCTTGGCTTCCCCTTGGTTTCTGGGCCCAGTGCAAACCTTGGTTTCAGCCTAGAAAGCCCTGAACCGTTACGGACGCCACGGTCAACACCAGGACAGGGGGAGGTTTGTGGGCGGGGAGGGGAGGGGCAGGGGGAGTAACTGGGCGGGAAGGGGGTGGATCTGGTGGCAGCGACTTTTGCCAGATCCTGTCCCCCATTTTGTAATCCGACATGGCCCCTGGTTCTCCTTGGATATGCGCCAGAAGACTGGATTCCGAGAAGCCCCATAGACCTTTGGCCAACCTACTTGGAGGGAAGTAAAAACTACTTACCTGCTGCAGGCTGTGACGTGACGGGGGATGGAGTTGGGCTGTGAGCTGGGTCCCTGTACGGAGGAGCAAACGGGATATACATTCAATAAAGAATAATAATAATATTTTGGTCATTTGGGTTTCCTGATTTGTGTGAGTTTGTGCTGGTGCTGCACGTTCTGGGTTTTTACCTTTGCCTTTTCTTTCCTTTTAAATTCTTTTTTTATGGAGTTGTTATCTGTCTTGGAGACTTTGTTATGGAGCCAAAAGATGGGTTCGTTACAGTCTTATTATAACCAAATAAAGGCTGGGCGTTTTGCGTTTGCCTCTCTGGTGGTTCTTTTCCATTTGTATCCCATTCTTTCTCTGAGCCACTCAGAGCAGTGCTACATGGTTCTTACCTCCCATGACATCCTCACAACAACCCTGTGAGGTAGGCTAGCCTGAGAGGTAGTGACTGGGGCAAGCTCAACCAGTTCTGGGGCAAGGCTGGCAGGAGGGAACAGCCTTTGTGCAACCCAGAAGTGGGCCGTTAAGCTTGCAGAAGCCCTCTGGAAGCGTCAAAACGTCGTGGTTTGCACACTTAAAGATAGAGATGGGGATTGGGGGTGCTTTTTCTACTTTTTACAGGTTTTTGAGGGTGGACCCCAGTATCCACGGATTGCCAGGGCCTGCTGTATTATTCCTTGCATTATATATGTATTTCTTTCAACCCCTGTCTATTACACACACACACACACACACACACACACACACACACACACACACACACACACACACTCTTACACTTTAAGGGCGCAATCCAATCCTACTTACGCCGCTGTTGTAACCAGCGGCGCAGCGAAAACAGGAGACCCCAGAACGTGGCTTGGTGAGACCCCAGAACGTGGAATGTTTGGTGGCTAGGGAAAACATTGACATAGTAGGTATAACAGAAACCTGGTGGAATGTGGAGAACCAGTGGGATACTGCAATTCCAGGATATAAACTCTATAGGAGGGACAGAGAGGGGCGTGTTGGAGGTGGGGTGGCCATCTATGTCAAAGAGGGGGTAGAATCCACCAGAGTAGAGCTGGAGGGGGGCTCTGACTCCTCCGTAGAATCACTGTGGATTAGATTACCAGGCTCAAAGAGTGATGTAATAGTAGGGGCATGCTACCGTCCTCCAGATCAAAAACCTGAAGGGGATCTTGAAATGAGGAAGCAGATCAGGGAGGTGTCAACGAGAGACAGGGTTGTAGTCACGGGGGACTTCAATTATCCTCACATCGACTGGGTCAATTTATGCTCAGGTCATGAAAGAGAGACTGGATTTCTGGATATGTTAAATGACTGTGCCTTAGAGCAGCTTGTCACGGAACCGACCAGAGGACAGGTGACTCTGGACTTGATATTGTGTGGCACTCAAGACCTGGTCAAGGAGGTAAATGTTACCGAACCGTTGGGGAATAGTGACCATGCTGCGATCTGTTTCGCCATGCATGTCGGAGGGAGAGTGCCGAGCAAATCTGACACGAAAACCCTTGACTTCCGAAGGGCAGACTTCCCCAAAATGAGGAGAAAAATAGTTAAAAAAAAAAAAAGCTGAAAGGGAAGGTAAAAAAGAGTCCAATTGCTCCAGAGTGCATGGAGGCTGTTTAAAACAACAGTCATAGAGGCCCAGCGGGAGTGTATCCCACAAAGGAGGAAGGGCTCGACCAAGTCCAGGAGGGTGCCGGCATGGCTAACAAGCACAGTTAAGGAGGCTATAAAAGGCAAGGAAGTTTTCTTCCGTAAATGGAAGTCTTTCCCTAGTGAGGAAAATAAACAGGAGCACAAACTGTGGCAAAATAAATGTAAAAAGATGATACGGGAGGCCAAGAAAAACTTTGAGGAACGTATGGCAGGCAACATAAAAGGGGATAATAAAAGCTTCTTCAAATATGTTAGAAGCAGGAAACCTGCCAGAGAAACGGTTGGTCCGCTGGATGGTGAGGGAGAGAAAGGGGTGATAAAAGGGGACTTGGAGACTGCAGAGAAATTAAATGAGTTCTTTGCATTTGTCTTCACGGCAGAAGACCTCGGGCAAATACCGCTGCCGGAACGGTCTCCCCTGAATAAAGAATTAAGTCAGAGGTTAAAAGAGAAGACGTCTCAGACTTAATTGACAAAATAAAGATCAATAAATCACCAGGCCCGGATGGCATCCACCCAAGAGTTCTGAAGGAACTCAAGAATGAAATTGCTGAAACTCTTGACCAAAATATGCAACTTGTCCCTTAAAACGGCCACTGTACCAGAGGATTGGAGGATAGCTAATGTCACGCCAATCTTTAAAAAAGGAAGGAGGGGGGACCCGGGAAACTACAGTCCGGTCAGCCTAACATCTGTTCCAGGGAAGATGGTGGAAAGTCTCATTAAGGATAAAATCTTAAAATACATAGAAGAACAAGTTCTGCTGAGGGAGAGTCAGCATGGCTTCTGCAAGGGGACGTCTTGCCTCACAAACCTGTTAGAATTTTTTGAAAAGGTCAACAGGCATGTGGATGCGAGCGAACCCGTGGATATTATATATCTGGATTTTCAGAAGGTGTTTGACACGGTTCCTCATGAAAGGCTCCTGCGAAAACTCCACAGTCAGGGAATAAGAGGGCAGGTCCTCTTGTGGATTAGGAACGGGTTGAAGACCAGGAAACAGCGAGTGGGAGTCAATGGGCAATTTTCACAATGGCGAGAGGTGAAAAGCGGTGTGCCCCAAGGATCGGTCTTGGGACCGGTGCTTTTCAACTTATTCATAAATGACCTGGAGTCGGGGATAGGCAGTTAGGTGGCCAAGTTTGCAGATGACACTAAACTTTTCCGGGTGGTGAAGACTAGCAGGGATTGTGAAGAGCTCCAGAAGGACCTCTCCAAACTGGGAGAATGGGCAGCAAAATGGCAGATGCGCTTCAATGTAAGTAAGTGCAAAGTGATGCACATTGGGGCAAGAAACCAAAATTTCACATATACGCTAATGGGTTCTGAGTTGTCTGTGACGGATCAAGAGAGAGATCTTGGGGTGCTGGTGGACAGGTCGATGAAAGTGTCGACCCAGTGTGCGGCGGCTGTGAAGAAGGCCAATTCCATGCTTGGGATAATTAAAAAAGGGATTGAGAATAAAACGGCCAATATCATTCTCCCTTTGTACAAATCGATGGTAAGGCCACATCTGGAGTATTGTGTCCAGTTCTGGTCACCATACCTCAAAAAGGATATAGTTGAATTGGAAAAGGTGCAGAAAAGAGCGACCAGAATGATTCGTGGGCTAGAGCACCTCCCTTATGAGGAAAGGCTACAGCGTCTGGGGCTTTTCAGCCTAGAAAAAAGGCGCCTGAGGGGGGACATGATTGAGACTTATAAAATTATGCATGGGATGGAGAGAGTGGATAGAGGGAAATTCTTCTCCCTCTCGCACAACACCAGAACCAGGGGACATGCACTAAAATTGAGTGGAGGGAGAGTTAGAACAGACAAAAGAACATATTTCTTTACCCAGCGTGTAATTCATCTGTGGAACTCCTTGCCGCAGGATGTGGTGATGGCACCTGGCCTAGATGCCTTTAAAAGGGGTTTGGACAGATTCATGGAGGAAAAGACCATCACAGGTTACAAGCCATAAGCAACCTCCTGGTTTTTTTAGAAGTGGGTTTTCTCTGTGCCAGGTGCAAGGGAGTGGCGACTGGACACAGGTATCTTGTTGTCTTGTGTGCTCCCTGAGGCATCTGGTGGGGCCACTGTGTGACACAGGAAGCTGGACTAGATGGGCTTTTGGCCTGATCCAGCAGGGCTCTTCTTATGTTCTTAACGGAAAGGGGATTCAAATCCCCTTTGAATTCTCCTTTTGCTTACAACAGCGGCATAAGTAGGATTGGATTGCGCCCCAGGTCTTGTTTAGGAAAATTTCGTGGGGTTCTTCCCCACCAAGAATTTCCTTCTGAGGCTGCAACTTCCATATAATGCAGGGGGATTTGGATTCTCAGATCTCAGTTGATATCATCAGGCTTCTCTTCTGACCCCCACTAATTATTGGGGTGACTCTTTCAATTCTAGCCAGCCGTCTGGGGCTACTTTGGAGGCCTCTTGTCTGGCATCTCTTTCTAAATGGGCGGCATGAGGGTCCACATGGATAAAAATGGACGGAGCTCCACCTACAGTGTCTTCAGTCTGATATTTGTGGGCCACAATTTCGAGGTAGAATACACTTGATCCATTTACTCATGCCAAGTTAACACTTTGGGCTAATCCTAAATTACAAATAAGGAGGAAATCTGTTTTGTGAAAGAATTGGATGGATAGAGCAAGTTTTACCATCACCCCATTAACTGGTCAGGACCAGGAGTTTCTCCCCTTTACTAGGTTGAAGGATGAATATGATTTCCCAGTATCAGCTCTATGGCGATATCTACAACCACAACATTTGTTAGTGACTAAATTCAGACACAGCTGCATTATCAGCTTCACAGTTACCTCCAATTCTAGAGATACATACGAGCAGCGCAATCCAGTGCAAGGATCCAGCCGGTGGCTGAGGGCCGCCCACCAGATCCTGAGCCTACGGAGGTCTACTTGGGGAAGGGGATGTTCCCCTTCCCCAGGTGTAAACCATGGCCGGCCGACCCTATCACCCCCCCCCCCCGATTTTCCGCCAGCTAAATAGCTGGCGGAAGTAGAGGAGGCTGTGTAACAGTGTAAGGCTGACGCCATTCCCCTCTCCCTCCCGGGCTGGACTGCCCATGCGACTGGTGGCGATGGACTCACCTTCTGCTGCCGGCCGCATCCTCGGTCAGTGAGGGAGGACTGCCTTGGCCTTGCGCTGGCCTCCCTTAGATCAGAGGCTTCAGCTGTCGGGCGGCACAGGGGTCATTAGGGCGGCACGCGCGCCCTTGCTGCGCGACACCCCCCTCTAGCAACGTACTCTAGAGTACCTCCCCCCTCTAGCAAAGCTACTGCCTGTCGCCATTCCCTTGCTCCTGGCCTTCAGAGATAGGCTACCTCTAAAATACAGAGGTTGCATTTCGTCCTCATGACTTGTAACCTGCAATGGACGTTTCCCCCAGGAGCCCATCCAATCCCCTCCTAAGATATCCAGGCCAGGTGCCATCGCAAATTGAGACGTCCTCAAGACCTGCTTGTGAGCCATCCCAGATTAATCTCCAGAGGTGGAAAGGTTTCAAACGGGAATCAATGTAATGGTCAAACCATTAAACGTCATACTACAAGCGTAGCGAGGAACGTACAGGAGATGGCTGCACAGAGGGATTCCACTTCTTGTCCCGATCTTCCACAAACCAGACCTTGTTCTGAGCCAGTTTAGCATCCTGTTCACACCCGCTCTGAATTAGGGTCATGACGGGAGGGGCCTGAACCCCTGCAAGCAGCTGCTCCTTGGCGTAGACAGAAGCAGCCCAGGGGGACCACTGGTCTGCCGACCGATTTAAGGCACCAGCAGCAGCAGCTCCATCGACTCACCTGGCAGGCAAGGACCAGCAGGACCGTCGCTCAGTGGAGGAGCTCCTGCTTTGCCTGCGAAGCCCTTGGCAGCGGGTCCAGGTAGGCCTGGGAAAGATCTCTGTCCAAACCCTGGAGAGCTGCTGCCGGTCAGGGTTGACACCCATGTGCCATTAGGCAGCTGCACATCTGTGCATGCACACGCACATATGCTCCTATTTGCCTTACGGAACATTGCTTTCTCTAGCTCAGTGTAGTCAACATTCATTATAATCATAGAATCAGAGCTGGAAGAATTAGTAGAATTAGAGGAACCCACAAGCTCATCTAGTCCAGCCCACTGCTTGTAGCAGGAAAGCCTCCTAGAGGATCCCCAACAGGTGCCTGTTGAGCCTCTGCTGGAAGAGAGCCAGTGAGGGAGAATCACCCCTCCCTCCTCAATCTGTTCCCCTGCCAAACCGCCCTCCCCATCTGGAATTTTTTCCTGATATCCAGCCAGAACCTCATCTCTTGCAGTTCGAACCTGTTCGATCTAGTTCTACTCTCAGAGGCAGTGGAGAACAAATGTGCTCCTCCTTCCGCACAACAGCCCTTCCAGTGTTTGAAGAAGAGTGCTCTCCTATCTCAGCGTCCTCTTCTCCAGGCTAAACTCCCTCGTAGGGCTTCTTCTCCAGTCCTCTGATCATCCTTGTCGCTCTTCTCTGAACCCGCTCCAGCTTGTCTGCAACTTTCCTAACGTGAGGTGCTGCCCAGAACTGGACACAGTACTCCAGGTGAGGTCTGACCACCGTGGAGTAGAGCAGAACCGCCACTTCTTGCAACTTGGAAGCTGCGGTTCGACTAATGCAGCCTAGCATCGTGTTAGCCTTCTTTGCAGCCGCATCACACTGCCGACTCCTGTTCACCTTGTGATCCACTGCAGCTCCAGATCCCTCTCACCTGTTCTGCTACTGCCAAGCCAGGTACGTCCCATTCTGTACCTGCATCATTGGTTATTTTTGCCCAAGGGCAGAACTTTGCATCTGTCCTGGTTGAACTTCATCTTGTTAATTATAGCCCAGCATTTCCATTCTGTCAGGATCTTCCTGAAGGCTTCTACTGTCCTCTATAGTGTTTGCTCCCAACCCTCCCAAATATCTCTCTCTCTCTCTCTCTCTCTCTCTCTCTCTCTCTCTCTCTCTCTCTCTCTCACACACACACACACACACACACGCACGCACGCACACACACACACACACAGAGTGCTCCAAAGGACGCAGCTGAGACAGTCGAGGGAGAGCTGGTCAGGAGAGTCAGGGCGAGAGCAGCAAAATATGATATATCCCTGCAGTAGAATGAGGTGATGGAGCGTCTCTGCCTCCTTTGGGAGGTGCAGATGGGGACCCTCAGGAACCCCCCCCCCCCCGCGCGCTGCTAAGGATCGCTGCCCGAGACCCGCCCGCCACCATCGCCCGAGGCTCCCCCGCCTTCTGCAAGCCGCACTCCTCGGCTCTGCCCTGGCCCCCTCCCCTGCTGAAAATGCAGGCGCCCCGCAGCAGCGATGGGGGACCCAGCAAGGCAGCTTCTGTCCCAGTTACACGTCCTCTGGTCCGCCTGCGTCTGTGACCCCTTCGGGCTGCTGACAAGGTTTCCTGCCCAGATCTTACAGCCCCCTTGACTTGGGGACAGGATGCCAGGCTGGGAAGAGAGACCCGGGAAGAGCCGCGGTCCGAGGTGGCTACTAATAGCCCGGGGGGGGGGGGAGAAGAGAGGATCAGTCCCAGGAAGAGCCGCAGCGTCTGTGCCGAGCACGTTGCATCGGGAATCGGGGAGGAGGAGAAACCTGACGGGGGGGGGGGAGATGCGCCTCTTGGGGGGTGGGGTGGAGAAGAGCCTTTTCCTCTCGGCCGAGTGAGAGGCACTCTGAGGGTTAAAAGAAGCGACTCCGGATTCCTAGTGGGGCAAATGGGGGGAGTGGAGTGAGTGGGAATCCACTTCCTGCTCCGCCCCTTCCTTTGTCTCCCCCACTCGTGTGTGGGGTCAGCAGCCTCCCCTGGTGAGTCCAAAGTACCTGGGGGGTGAAGGGGGTCCCAGGACTCCAGTGGGTGGAAAGGAATAGAGAGGGGTGGGAGAGAAGCCCCCAGGTCAGGTGGGCGGAGACACGCAGGCTCAAAGGCCAGCCGGGGAGGAGAAGGGGAGGGGGTTCATAAGAGGAACTGCGACGTGTCCCCGACCCCCCATGTGCATGCTAAGCTTTGGGTCTGCTCTTAAATGGTTTTAATTCTGGGGGGGGGGGTTTGACAGGGACATTGTAAAAGCCGGAACAGAAGGGGCCATTCAGCTCTGAAGCCAGGTGCAAAAACAGGTGGATGTTGGAGGGACACCGGAGAGCAATACTGTAAATCTGAAACTGGTCCTGAGACTGAGGAGGTGGCTGTTTTTTTAAGTGTGCTGTGTTTGTAATGTATGCTCCATCTTTAGAACAGTTCACACAATAAAAGATGATACTCAACTTTAGTATCCTTTCATTGTTTGAACTGTTGTAAGCTTCTCTGCTCCTGGTGTTAACAGAGGCAGGTGGGATACAAATCATAAGAACAGGAGCTGGATTTTGCGCAGCTGGAAAAGATCCTTCCAGCATTTGCGCCTGATCCAAAAGCAGCAGGGAATTTGCTAGAGAGCAGATCTCCCCCGGGGGAGGAACTGAGGTGGGCAAAGCAGGGTGAGCCCCCCAACTACTGAGCCCCCCAACAACTGATAAAGCCCCACATGTCTGTCCTGCAGAGAATGAAGTCCTTGCAGAGCCAGTGTCAAAACATCTGCATCGTTCCACGTGTGTGTCTCAGCGGAGGGGGGGACGACCCTCTTTCCGCTTATAGGGATATCTGGGCTTCCCCCCAGGCCTGGAGTGTCTGTCACGGGAAACAGCCCCCCTGCCCAGACACCCCCATTGCACACAACCCTCCTCCATCCCCAGGACCTGCAAACCAGGGTTTCCTCCACGTCATCTCTATTAAGAAATACCAAGCCTAACGAGCTTGCTTCCAGCGGAGTGCACCGGCACGCCTGCTCCAAGGTCGTTCCTCAGCCGCCGAAAGGAAAACAGACAAGGCAGATGTCCACCACCAAGACTGTATTTTAGCATTTACAGATAAGCTTCCTATATACAACACTCCACGGCATAGACTCCACATAACAACCCACAACAACCCACACAGGTAGGCTCTGCCAGCCTCCTTATATACTGCTTTCCACCAATCACTGTGGTGCTTGATGCATCTGATTAACTATTGCATCAGCTTTCGCTCACAGGTGCTCAGTCACCATGATTCAGCATTTTTTCTTTTTCACATTACATTATATACATACATATACAGTGTCCATTAGAAACCAATCATCAGGGCCCTGCACTATTCAGACTGGAATTTCCTGGGTTTGGTGAGCTAACCCTAACAATCTCTCATGGTCCAGGTTCCAGGACGTCACCTGGAATGGACACAACACCTGTCTTTGCCCAGTGGGGCGTGAGCTGCATCCTGCAGTACGGGGACAGTCTCAGAAGCCTCCTCAAGGTAAGGGAACAAACATTCCCTTCCCTTGGGGCTGCATTGTGGCTGCATCGCCCCTGGAAAGTTGGATAGGCTTGGGCCCTTCAAGGGGAGCAGTCGATGAGTAAATCACCTAATTCATAACATGTACCTGTCCTTGCATATTCTCAGCTGGTCCTTGGAGTCGAGAATTCCCTTCTCCTCCTTTTTCACAGCCTCGGGGCCCTTTGATTGCAGTGGCTGCAGTGAGGACAGGCAGGGAATCTTTTCTCCCAACCACTCTTTAGGCGAAGGCAGCACTGGCGTCAACAATAGTTTTACAGGTCCTGCGACTCTCGCCAGGGAGCTTCTGCCCTCTCTCATCTGCCAATGGAGCCCCGTGGCCGAGCACCACCCGCTGGCCATTTGCTTCGTCGTGTTTACTGTTAGGTTTAGTACTCTGCTTGCAGCCGGCCCAGGCGTTGGAGGATGCCAGCTGCCTTCCAGTTCCAGGGAGACCTTTTCTCACGAGCAGCTGAGCACTGTGCAAGCAGGGAGCTACAAAACTCAGAGTCCTGTGGAAGGACAGGAAGTGTGTTACCAACCAACTCTGCCCTAAGCAGAGCTCCTGAAAGCCAAACTCTGCTGAGCTAGGAGGAGAAGGGAGTGGGGGAGGGCGGATCAGTCCAAGGAAGGGGGTGGGATCGATGGCCATTGGCGCCCACCGAATCCTGACCCCCCCCTTCCCAGATCTGATCCTGCTGCATGGGCCTGCGCAGACTGGCACCAGCGATATCGCTGGCACAGGTTCAAGTTGACCCATGGCGGCTGCTGGGACTTCCCCCAGGGCAAAGGAACAAATTTCCCTTCCCCCGAGGAGGCCTCAACATGCTGGAACTCCTCTGTGGGATATAGCGGACACCCCTGTATTGTTACAGAAGATTAAATTGCCCATTTCGCTTTTCAGACTGAGGGCAAAAGAGCAGGGAGACGTTGGCTCCAAAGGGTGGGACGTTATTTGAGAGGACAGACTGTCTTTTCCTTGCAGGGTGCGGTGTCCTTCGAGGAGGCGGCTGTGCGCTTCACGGAGTAGGAGTGGGCTCTGCTGGATCCGGGCCAAAAGGCTCTGCACAGGGAAGTCATGCTGGAGAACTACGGGATCGTGGCCTCTCTGGGTAAGGATGCCCTTCATTCGTGGTGGGTAGGAACCAAAGGTTTCTTGTTTCTCCCTGTCAGGATTGCACCACATAAATGGGGCGTGTGGGGTTGGAATTCATGCCCTAAACATGCCTGCTGTTCCTCGCTGTTGCAGAGCGGAGATAGGCCTGACCGATGCTCTTTGGGGAGGAAACAGCAAGATATAAATGGCTGGCTAAAGAAATCAATAGCGGAAAGCACAGTATCCCAGTTGGGGACTTGCAAGGCCCACAAATTGATCCACGTGTAACGGACAGCGCCTGACATGCCTCGTGGTTCCCCTTCCTCTGCATCACCCAATGTTGAGCCCATTGACTGGCGGTTTGTCCAGGATCCAGCGATACTTCTGGGGGCGACTTGCCTGATCTCCCTGCCCACCATTGTATCTGCAGCGCAGCGGAATCATCAGGCCGACCTGCAGGGGGTGTGGTTGCCTATCACCTGTATATAACCTTTCCAGACTTACCTTTCGCCGTCATCCGCATCCTCGGTGCAGCGATGGAGCAAGGGAGGCCGGCCTTGTGCCAGGCTCCCTTATTCCAGAGGTTGCACAAAGGTGCTGTCCGGGGTCCGTTACCCTTGGTGGGAACACCCTTCGAGAGGGTCGCCATGGATTTTTTAGGGCCCCTCACCCGCTCTGCAAGGGGGCACCAATTTGCGCTAGTCATAGTGGACTATGCCACCAGGTACCCCAAGGTCGTACCGCTGAGGTCGATTTGTACAACGGCAGAGAGAGAGAGAGAGATCAAGAGAGAGATCTTGAGGTGCTGGTGGACAGGTCGATGAAAGTGTCGACCCAGTGTGCGGCGGCTGTGAAGAAGGCCAATTCCATGCTCGGGATCATTAAAAAAGGGATTGAGAATAAAATGGCCGATATCACTATGCCTGGCGCATCATCCTCCCGGCGCGTCACACCCTCCTGACTCATCACCCCCGAGAAGGGGTGACGCGCCGGTAGGTCGGTGGCTCGAACTCTTCTAAGTAGGCCCAGCAATGCTTCAAGCGACACACACATAACGTTGCTTGAAGGTTTGTCCTCTGAAGAGCCGAACAAATAGCAATTGCGTCTTCGTTCGGCCCTTCTGAGGGCAAAGCTTCAAGCTGCGTTGTGCGCACATGCCGTTTCAAGCATTGCTGGGCCTACTTAGAAGTGGCCAAGCCGACGAAGAAGATGCAACTCGGCCTGCCGGCGCATCACCCTCTGGAGTGAGTACAGAATGGTGACGTGGCTTTGGGGTGATGCGGCTGGGGGGGATTGAAGCGCCGAGCTGGCAACCCCTCGCCCGGGGTGACGTGCCAGCTAGTGACGCCACTGAGTGACGCCACTCTTCCCTTGCATTGCTAATCCAGATTCTCTCTCTGTTCCAGGAAGCAGCAGACAAGACAGTGAGGATCAGAGGGAGCCACGTGGGCTGTCCCTGGAAGTGACCACGCTGGACACAAAGGAAGTGAGTTTCAGGGAAAAAGATGGATCAGGGAGGCAGGAGGGAAGCCCAGCGCTTGCTGGGAGGACTGAATCTGTTCTTTGTCAGGATTATGACCGCCATGAAATCCCAACCCAACTGGAACAACCCAAAGGGAAGAGAAAGAAGAAATGTCCTTTACCCAGGGAAACAATCAATTGTGCAGCCAACATTAATAAACGCAGCAAATTCCACATAGGGAAGAAATCATTTCAGTGCTCTGAGTGGAGAAAGAGCTTAAGTACAAGCACAAGTCTTTCTTCACGTAAAAAAATCCACAGAAGAGAGAAAGCTGGTATATCAAATGAGAAGGGAAACCAGACAGACAAATGGAGAAATGAACCTGATGCTAAACAGGGTGGGGAATTTGATGTCATCCCACTCAGTCCAGAACATGGAAGTAAAAAGAGGAAGGGAAAAAGCCCTCGATGTGCAAAGACCTTCAACAGTAAATCCGAACATAGAACACATCAAAGAAGCCACACAGGGGAGAAAACATATCAGTGCGTAGAGTGTGGAAAGAGCTTCAGTCAAAGCTCAATCCTGACTTTGCATCAAAGAACCCACACAGGGGAGAAACCATATAAATGCTGGGAGTGTGGAAAGAGCTTCAGTCAGAGCACACACCTGGCTGTGCATCAAAGAACCCACACAGGGGAGAAACCGTATCAGTGCTTGGAGTGTGGAAAGAGCTTCAGTGTGAGCTCAAGCCTGACTTTGCATCAAAGGACCCACACAGGGGAGAAACCATATAAATGCTTGGAGTGTGAAAAGAGCTTCAGTCAGAGCGCACACCTGGCTGTGCATCAAAGAACCCACACAGGTGAGAAACCGTATCAATGCTTGGAGTGTGGAAAGAGCTTCAGTCGGAAGATAAGCCTGAGTTTGCATCAAAGAACCCACAGAGGGGAGAAACCGTACAAATGCCTTGAGTGTGGAAAGAGCTTCAGTAGGAACGATCACCTGGCTGTGCATCAAAGAACCCACAGAGGGGAGAAAAGGTACAAATGCTTGGAGTGTGGAAAGAGCTTTAGTCGGAAGATAAGCCTGAGTTTGCATCAAAGAACCCACAGAGGGGAGAAACCGTATAGATGCTTGGAATGTGGAAGGAGCTTCACTGACAGCGGAAACCTGACTGTGCATCAAAGAACCCACAAGAGGGAAAAACCATATAAATGCTTGGAGTGTGGAAAGAGCTTCAGTTGGAGCTCACACCTGGCTGTGCATCAAAGAACCCACACAGGGGAGAAACCGTATAAATGCTTGGAGTGTGGAAAGAGCTTTAGTCAGAGCTCACACCTGATTGTGCATCAAAGGACCCACGCAGGGGAAAAACCGTATAAATGCCTTGAGTGTGGAAAGAGCTTCAGTGGAAGTAAATATCTGGCTGTGCATCAAAGAACCCACACGGGGGAGAAACCGTATAAATGCCTTGCGTGTGGAAAGAGCTTCAGTATCAGCTCCAGCCTTAATCTGCATGAAAAAACTCACACAGGGGAGAAACCATATCAATGCTTGGAGTGTGGAAAGAGCTTCAGTCAGAGAGCACACCTGGCTGTGCATCAAAGAACCCACACAGGGGAGAAACCATATAAATGCTTGGAGTGTGGAAAGTGCTTCAGCATTAGCTCAAGCCTGACTGTGCATCAAAGAAGCCACACAGGGGAGAAACCATATAAATGCTTGGAGTGTGGAAAGAGCTTCAGTCGGAGCTCAAGCCTAACTTTGCATCAAAGAATCCACACAGGAGAGAAACCATATCAGTGCTTGGAGTGTGGAAAGTGCTTCAGTATGAGCTCAAGCCTGACTGTGCATCAAAGAAGCCACACAGGGGAGAAACCATATCACTGCTTGGAGTGTGGAAAGAACTTCAATAACAACTCACACCTGACTCAGCACCAAAGAACCCACACAGGGGAGAAACCATATCAATGCTTGGAGTGTGGAAAGTGCTTCAGTATGAGCTCAAGCCTGACTGTGCATCAAAGAAGCCACACAGGGGAGAAACCATATCACTGCTTGGAGTGTGGAAAGAACTTCAATAACAACTCACACCTGACTCAGCACCAAAGAACCCACACAGGGGAGAAACCATATCAATGCTTGGAGTGTGGAAAGAGCTTCAGTTTGAGCTCACAACTGGCTGTGCATCAAAGAACCCACACAGGGGAGAAAACGTATAAATGCTTGGAGTGTGGAAAGAGCTTCAGTCTGAACTCAAGCCTGACTTTGCATCAAAGAATCCACACAGGGGAGAAACCATATCAGTGTTTGGAGTGTGGAAAGAGCTTCAGTTGGAGCTCACACCTGACTGTGCATCAAAGAACCCACACAGGGGAGAAACCATATAAATGCTTGGAGTGTGGAAAGTGTTTCAGCCAGAGCTGTGTCCTTACTTCGCATCAAAGAATCCACACAGGAGAGAAACCTTATGAATGCTTCAAGTGTGGAAAGAGCTTCAGTCAGAGTGCACACCTGGCTGTGCATCAACGTACCCACACAGTAGACAAATCATATCACTGTTTGGAGTGTGGAAAGAGCTTCAGCATGAACTCAAGCCTCACTTTGCATCAAAGAACCCACACAGTGGAAAAACCATGTAAGCCATTTACCGTTTATCTTTTGGAGCTCAGATCCGACAGCATATGAAACAGTCCATAGAGTTGGGCAACCACATACGTGTCTCAAGGCGCGATCCAGTGTAACTTGAGCGTGCGCTCCCCTGGCACTGGGTGTCGCGAAAGTGTCCTAAAGCCCTCTCTCCACCGGCGGACTGTCTCTGCTCCCACTGGGCAAGGTAAGTCCTGCACCGGCCTGTGCAGGGGCTGGGGGGAGGGCAGACCAGGTGGTATGGGAGGGTGGCCATTGGCCGCACTGGATGGGGGGGAAGGCAGGGATATCAGCAGCGAGCTCCGCTGATAGCCTTTGCCCTCTCCTGGCCCGATTTGCCCCAACACCCGGGCCTCATATTTACATCAGCTTCAGAGCTGGCGTACATTCAATTATGCCAGTTGGGTTCGGGCTTTCGAATATCCCCTTCTCCTGACTGGGATAGGATAGGGCAGCCCAGGTCTGGCCCTTTAGGACAGCCACCGCATCTTAATAAGATGATCTTACATAGGATTGGGCTGCCCATTGTGTAAAATGTTCTCTCATAGCTCATAGTACAAAAACTAATCTGCGCAGATGAGGAACAATATTAATGTTTAGGGTTTGAGAGAGCTTCTTCCTCAGCTGAAGCCTTAAGACACATCAAAAAGATTGAAGAGCTGAGTCGGATGAAAGAAGAGGAACAGGAGAAAGGGAGGGGGGGTGCGAGGATGGGAGGGAGAGCTGGCGAGGGGAATGCGGGAGAAGGAGAGATTCAAGCAAAGAAAGAAAGAAGGAGACACAGTCCAGCCAAAGTCAGATTAGGAATTGAGCAGGAATAAGGAACTTGGGCCAAGTCTCAAGGGGCGGGACAGAGGCGCTCCGAGTGGGGCCTGGACTCCACCCACTCCTGGACTCCAGCCAGCACGAGGGCAAACCGTCGTGCCCACTCTTCCCTGCAGCGTAAGGTCCAATTCTGCTCCTGCTGGGGATCAGAAGCCGCCACTTACAGGACCAGGTTCTGGACTAGCAGATCTACTTTTAATCCCCTTTCCGTTCTGGGGCCTCCCGTTCTCACTGCACTGCTGGTTACACCGGTGGCATAAGTTGGATAGGGTTGAGCAGAGCTCAGCCAGTGGCATAAGTTGGATAGGATTGCGCCCTAAGTCTTGTTTAGGAAAATTTTGTGGGGTTCTTCCCCACCAAAAATTTCCTTCTGAGGCTGCAACTTCCATATAATGCAGGGGGATTTGGATTCTCAGATCTCAGTTGATATCATCAGGCTTCTCTTCTGAACCCCACTAATTATTGGGGTGACTCTTTCAATTCTAGCCAGCCGTCTGGGGCTACTTTGGAGGCCTCTTGTCTGGCATCTCTTTCTAAATGGGCGGCATGAGGGTCCACATGGATAACAATGGACGGAGCTCCACCTACAGTGTCTTCAGTCTGATATTTGTGGGCCACAATTTCGAGGTAGAATACACTTGATCCATTTACTCATGCCAAGTTAACACTTTGGGCTAATCCTAAATTACAAATAAGGAGGAAATCTGTTTTGTGAAAGAATTGGATGGATAGAGCAAGTTTTACCATCACCCCATTAACTGGTCAGGACCAGGAGTTTCTCCCCTTTACTAGGTTGAAGGATGAATATGATTTCCCAGTATCAGCTCTATGGCGATATCTACAACCACAACATTTGTTAGTGACTAAATTCAGACCAGCGGGTGGCGCAGCGGGTTAAACCGCTGAACAATAAGCTGTTGATCGAAAGGTCGGCAGTTCGATTCTCGCGACGGGGTGAGCTCTCGTTGCTTGGCCAGCTCCTGCCAACCTAGCAGTTCCAGAGCATGTCATTGCGAGTAGATAAATAGGTACCGCTTGCGGGAAGGTAAACAGCGCTCCGTGTTCCAGCTGCATGCTATGTGCTGCGGCAAGGTCAGTCATGCCGGCCACATGACCACGGAGGCGTCTTCGGACAACGCTGGCTCTTCGGCTTTGAAATGGAGATGAGCACCACACCCTAGAGTCGGACACGACTGGACTTAATTGTCAGGGGATACCTTTACCTTTAAATTCAGACCAGCTGCATTATCAGCTTCACAGTTACCTCCAATTCTAGAGATACGGCCAAGGGCCGCCCACCAGATCCTGAGCCCCGACGGCTATTCTGCTGCCGGGCCGGAGGTCTACTCGGGGAAGGGGACATTTGTCCCTTCCCCGGGTGTAAACCGTGGCCGGCCCTATCAGCTTCCTCAGATTTCTGCCAGCTAAATAGCTGGCGGAAGTAGAGGAGGCTGTGTAACAGCGTAGCCGGCCCGGCAGGGTTGGGGATAAGGCCGACGCCATTCCCCGCCCCCTCCCAGGACGGCTAGGCCAATGGCACCCCTCCCCCCCCGGGCTGGACTGCCCATGCGACTGGCGGCGACGGACTCACCTTTTACTGCCGGCCGCATCCTCAGTCCAGCGTCGGAGGGAGGGAGGGAGGCCGGCCTTGGCCTTGTGCCGGCCTCCCTTACTGCAGAGGCGTCGCAAACATGCTTTACAGCACATTTGTGACCGGACCTTCTTCCAGGATTGCGCCCTGAATCTCCTGAGAAAAAGAAGCCCGCAATGTTAATATATATATAATCACATGTCGCTTAAGAAATATGACACTTATAGTCTTAGAGAAGTGTGGAACAAAGAGCTGGAATATTCTATTTTACATAATCAGTGGAAAACAGTGTTAGCTACCATCACTATAATTACTATGGATCTTAAACTGCGACTGATTCAGCCAAAAAATCTCTTTAGAGTCTATTGGACGCCAAAGTGCCACTATAGGAAGGGACTTACCAAGGAATCCAACTGTTGGTACTGTGGCGAATCTGAAGCGACCCTCAGGCCTATGGTATGGACTTGTATAGTGATACAACCCTTTTGGATGGAGGTTATGAGTTGTATTCAGCAGGAATTAAAAGAATCGTCGTTGCTTGTGGATCTGTGTATTCTCTCGAATTACCTGCCTATTGTATGGGAGCTATCTGAAGGACAACGGAAATAGGCTCTGTGTGCCCTCGCTGTAGCTCAAAGGCTCATACCAAAGTGTTGGGAAGACAAGTGCCCCCCCCCCCACTATTTTTCAGTGGATACGAAAAATGGTTCACTGAACATTGGGTCCAGTGGACCTTTTCAGAGAACCTTTGAACTCTGCCCATATTTGAATCCATAGAAGGCAACTGCATATGGATACGGTTTTGGAAGCCCTTTTTCGAAGTGTATGTCTAGACGATTAATATCTATATAGCCATGTTTATTTGAATGTTTACTGACTTTAATTCTTGTGTGTGTGTTTTCCCTTTGCTCCCCTTTCTTTTCTTTTTACATTTGTTCCTTTGTTCTGCAGTTGTATTACTGTTTTATTATTCACCAACTAGCGTGATACCCGCGCTTCGCTACGGGATGTAAGTACTTTAAATCCATGTTGATTCCAATAAAGTTTCCTTTGATTGCAATGAACCATTTAAATGTAGCACAACTACCCCATGTTAGGCAATAACCTGCAATTATTCAAAGTCATGGTTCCATCGAATGACATGACCCACATCACATTCATGTTCTGGTTGAAATTCCCTATAATTTGATACCTCAGATTATATTTTTGACATTTGTATTTAGAATTTGAAATGTATAGAAAAAGTATATGTAGTTTGAATAAAGCGAAGCATGTTGATGCAGAGAAATGATGAAATGAAGTTCAAAACATAACATTTGATGAAGAAATTAAACAGAGAAGATTGTAGTGGGGAAAAAACGTACTTGAACAGTTGCCCAGTCGCCACCAGCTCACATAAACTACCATTAGTAAAGGGTTGGGACATGTGAGTGAGGTAGTCAGCGGAGCTGGTGTAATTGTCCCCCTCGCTGTCGTGGGACATGATGGAGAACTCCTCCCAGTTGTCCACTACGTGCCTCATGATTAGGTTTTTGCGATAGTTTTTGCATTAAAAGCTATTAGCGCAGCAGGAACATACAAATTGCCTCTAGCAAAATAAAAGTGAGTGATGGCCCCTGCTTGGCTGAATTTATCATCGCTTTACAATGCTTAAAATAAATACCTAAATATTTGAACTCCCTCACCTGTTCTATTTTGTTCCCCTTGAAGGACCACAGGTATAATGTCTGTTATATGTTACCAAATATGGTATATGTTATAATGTCCGATAGTTACCAAAGGCAACTATCGTGGATTTATCGTAATAAATTTGCAGCTTGTTTTTGGTGAAAAAAATCTACACAGCCGTTGATCAAACGTTTCAAGCCGATTCTCGTACTGGACAATGAGACCATGTCGCCCACATGCAAGAGGAGTGGGACTTTCAGTGACCCAAGTTGGCAGCAATTGTTTGGGCCCCTGCTAGCCAGGACGCATTCACTGCTCCCGTTGGTGCAGCACAAGGCAGAGTACATCGCTCCACTTTGCTGAAAGCACAACTCACACACACAGCAACTGTGTATTTTTTCCACACCAAATTTTTGCCCCCGGTCAACTCCAGGCATCTCCAGGCAGGACAGAGACAAATTCCTCTTTGGCACCCTGAAGGGCTGCTGCCAGCCTGTGTTGACAATGCCGGCTTGGATAGACCGATGGTCTGACTCAGTAGAGGGCAACTTCTTGCTATGCCTGTTTACATTTTAAATGGTCTAACCCTCCGTGACAGCCTGAATGAAGGCCAGGGAAGAAGATGCCTTGACTCCAGCTGCACCCACTTGGCCTGACTTACAGCATGGGATGGGAACGGACAGCAACAGATCCGGGTTCAAATCCCTGCCACAAAGCTTGCTGGGTGCCCTGGGCCAACTCAGCCTCACCTACCTCACCGGGTTGTTGTAAGGAGAAAAGGGGGGAAGGAAGAGCCATGCTTTGAGTTCCTTGGAGGAAGGGCGGTATAAAACTGGGGGGGGGGGGGGAGACACGAATCCTAGCTTGCTTTCTAGAGATATGATGAGGACTTTGGATTGGGGTGGGGGCTGCAGAGTTTTTCCTTATTCCAGGCAGTAAAGGGGGAGAAGCCACAGGAGGAGGCACCGGAGACATCCTCAGACCCAGCCAAGCGAAGCGGGCTTGCAGCCAGGATGCTTCTGGTCCCTCCCCGTTGCGAGAAGGGGCGCCCGCCCGCCTCGACGGGGCGCTCGGTCAGGAGGATGGACGGCTGCTCAGCCAGTGGCCCGGAAGCCGCGCCAGCCGCTGCTGCTTTGCGCCCTGCCGACATCCGCTTCCTCCTGCTGCTGCTGCTGCCTTTGCACGGTGCGGCTTTCTGTTTTCCTGTAGCAGCGGCAGCAGGAGTCTCCCTCCTTCCTTTCTTGGCGGTGCTGCAAGCGCGCTGCTGTCCAGGCGGGGAAGGTCTCGGGCGATCCGGAGAGAGGGCGGCTGAGGCCTGATTCACACTACACTTTTACAGGCGCGGATGCCCCTGCCCCAGAGGCCGGAAGTCCTCCTGCTGTCCCGCCTTCTTATGAAGGTGATTGGAGGTAGTTCTGATTGGCATGCAGCCACTCTCCCCGATTGGTAGGCTGCAGTAGCTCCGCGAACCCTCCCAGCTCCGCAAGCGCAACCGCCTCAGAAGTAGAGGGGAAACCAATTTTCCTGCCTCTGCGTTTCTGCTCCGCAAGCATCAAAACAGCTGTCAAAGAGCTGCAGATCCGCAAAGAGCCTGGAAAACTGTGGGCCGATTCACACTACAGTTTTCCGGGTGCGGATGCCCCTGCCCCTGCATATGCGCTTGTCTATACGGTTGGAGCTGGGGGAGTGTCTTGCCGCCTATTGTCCCTCCTTCTGTCCCGCCTTCTTAAGAAAGCGCAGCTGTGATTTGGTGAACAGAAGTGCACTCCTCCGATTGGTGGGCTGCTGTAGCTCCCGAACATCCCCAGCTCTACAAGCACAACCGCCTCAAAAGTTGAGGGGAAACCAACTTTCCTGCCTCTGCGTTGTTGCTCCGCAAGCATAAAAACAGCTCCGCGCTACGCTCCGCAGATCCGCAACGAGCCTGGAAAACTGTAGTGTGAATCGGCCCTCAATCGGCCCTGAATCAGGCCTGAGTGGTGCGTGGGGAGGCAAACGCCAGGGCAAGAAGGACGGGCAACGACCCTACTCGCGTGTAAGCCCCCTGTAATCGGGCTTACTCCCAGGTAAGCCTGCACAGGACTGTCTGCAGTAGCCCTACAACGGTACCCACTCACGCGTGGACGTGGCCCCGGGAGCCGCTGTAAGGCTGCTCTCCTGTGCACACGGGTGGGGAGCGAGTCCCACTGATCTGTCGGCAACTCCCGGTGCAATTCTGTGCATGTTTACTCAGAAGTAAGTTTCGCTATGTTCATTGGGACTGACTCCCCCTTAACGGTGCGGAGGATCGCAGCCTTAATAAGCTGCAGATCGGACCGTGCCAATTGTGGTCAGGAAAAGCTTATAGGTACCTGTGCTGGGTCATGGGGGGAAAAATAGAAGATACCCCCCCCCCAGTAGGGTAAAACTTTGATTAGCCTCCAAGTAGAGAGCAGGTTTTGGAGTTTTTCAGAACTCTTGTTCAAGCCGGATGGTAAACGAAACAACAGAAGGGGGATGGAGAGAAAGCTGGGCATGAGTGTTGGAGAAAGAGTCCCAAGGTCTTATGCGTCGTGCAGGAGAAGGAAGGGATGCCCTGCCGCCGGCCGGAGGGGATGCGCCTCCCTGTTCTGTCTGTTGGAGGGAGAGTTGAGTTCGCTCCTCTGGAAAGAGCCGTTCCTCACGACTGACCGGCACACTGAGAGTTAAAAGGAGTGACTCTGGATTCCTAGAGGAGCGAGGGGGTGGGGAGTGAATGGAAAGCCCCTTCCTGCTCCGCCCCATTCGTTTGCTTTCCCCTCTGGTGAGTTCACAGCCCGATTTGGGCGAAGAAGGTGGGTCCCAGGGCTGTGATGGGGAACAGGAATAGAGGGGGCGGGAGAAAAGCCCCCCAGGTGGGCAGTGAGACGGCCAGTCGGTGAAGGCAAAGGGGGGGCTGAGAAGAGGAACTGCGACCCCCCCCCCCCCCAGCCCCGTTGCATGCTAAGCGTCAGCTCCGCTTGTAAATGCAGTAACGTCATTTCTGTGCTGGGAGTTTTGACAGGGACAGTGAAAAAGCCGGAGGCGAGAGGGCTGGAAGGGGCCATTCAGCACTGAAACCATTGCAAAAAACTGCGGGATGTAGGAGGGACCCAGGAGGACAATAGGTTCGGCCTGGGACTGTTCCTGGAACGGAGAGGGTGCATGTTGTCTTTTGAATGCACGCTCTCTCGTTGATATTGTTTACTGTATTGTTCAGTGTAAAAATCGTCAGAAAGAGAGCTGGATTTTGCAACTGCAAAGGAGCCTTCCCACATGCGGGCCTGATCCAAAAGAACCTGCGGGTCTCCAAACGTTTTGGCACGAGGGCCACATCATGAATCTGACCCGCTGCCGAGGGCCGAGAACATAAATCATTAGATGAATAAATAGAATTCATTTACTGGACTTAGAGATATTCCAGACATTTGAGAAAGCTGAGATTCAAAAGATTAAACTACTGTAGATGATCACCTAACTCCATTTTCAAGATCCAGGCTTCCAAATGCTGGGGGGGGGGGACTGGACGTGATGGTTTCAGCTTTTGCCTGTTGTTTGCAATCATCATCCCCCTCCCTGGTTGAAGCTGATCAGCTCTTTGAGTGATCTGTGCAAACTTGCCATTTGTAAGGGAAAGACGGAAACGTTGTCCTTGCTCCATTTGGGTCTGGGGAACTCCCCTCTCTCCCTCTGTGCAAGGATCCCTCGGGGCTGCCAGGGAGGGAAGGCTGATCTCTCCGGAGCGAAGCACACCGGAAGCCAGGCTCCTTCACGGCCAGGCGTCTGTCTTCTTTGCCGCTTCGCCAGCTCTCTGACTGCGGCGGCAGGGGGCGAGGGACGGGCAGGGAGGGACCCCCCCCCTTTGGGAGCCCCCCCCCCAGGCACCTCCTGCACACAACACGAACCCCACACACAGGAAACGTTTCCCTGCACTGCCGGCACCGGACTGGGCAGCAGAGAGAAGGGCGTCTCTCCCCCCCCCCAGATCCCGGCAGTGCTCAGGAGGGGCCCGGAGGCTGCTGGGAGATGTAGTTTTCTGCCTCCTTCTGGCTGTGGGGTGGCCGCGATGGAGCGGTGCGGCTTCCACCCGCCGGCGAGATTGTGAGTTGCCCAACCAGGAGGCTTGCCGGGCCAGAGGCTTGCTGCAGGCCACGGGCTTGCTTGGAGCAGATAGAACACATAGGAAGAGCGTTGCACAAGGAATTGAAGTTAGAACTGGGCATGAAGGGTAAATGTCTCCCCATCGCATTTGTCTCCCTCACAGGCACTGGGATGGCATCGGGGCCTCGTTCCAGACCGTCTCCTCTTTGGCATGGAGCAGAATCAGCAACTCCGCAGCCTGCTCAGGTAAGGGGCAGATCACCGGAGCACCGTGCAAGAATCAGCTTGGCTGCCTCCTTCTGTCTTATGGGCCTTGAAGGAAGGATTTTTGTCTGGTGCTGTCAAATATCAAGTTCACCTCTCAGAAGAGTGTATGTGAAGCAGGGTAGAGTGACCACTCCCTGATCCAAATCCCTGACTATGTCATGATTCCTGGGACTGATGCTATGTGCAGAACTGGGGGGGGGGGCTAATTAGTGGGGCTGTTTGGCTGATCAGGAGGGCCTGGGGTCTTCTCTTTTATTTTGTCACTTGGTGTGTGAATGGCAAGGGAAGTCTTTCTTTCTAATCAGGATGTACGGTCGGTAAGCAGGGTTGCTTCAAAGACCTAGCAGTGTCTCGAAAGGAGGTTTCCCAGGCTCTGTGCAGAATGCAGGTGCATTAGGACAGGTGAAATGCAGGTGTTTTGATACAGGATACAGAGATGACTGAAGTTGCATTCACTGAAGGCAAACACAAACTAAATACAGTACAGGAGATGCATAGAGAGAAGGTTACAGGGTTGTGTTCAGAGCAGAAGGGTCTGGCTCAGTTGGGAGAGCTGCCGTCTTGTAAGCCCGAAGACCTGTGAACTTGAGAAGTTCGAGACCTGCCACCGACAAAAAGCTGTAAAAGCCTCCAGGAGGAGAGATAAGAGCTCCCAGCTGCGTCCGTTGAGTGTGGGAGGCGCCAGCCAGCAGAAAAAGCCAGGCTGCAAAAGGAGACCACCTGGAATGTAGCCGTTCATGAAAGATTGGACACTGCCTTGGATTAAAGTTGGAGGAGAAATCCAATGACCAAGAAAGGCGGTATATAAAGTGTGTGTGTGAGTGTGAGAGAGAGAGATTCAATGGAGACACAAAGTGAGATTATCTTCTTCCTACCATGATATGTGACAGCGGGGGAGGGATCATGTACTGTATACCAGAGTATGAGGCTTCATAACCGGAATTCTTGAGAAATACGGCCTGCGTGTGAGAGAAGTCGGCGTGTCTTGGTAAAGAGTCCATCTGGCACTCTAGCATCCATATGGCGTCTGAAGCTGGTAGTTATGTTGCTTGGCATCAGAGTCCATCTTGTCCTTTCTTAGTGAGCATAATAAAGCCAGGAAGAGAAAGAAAAAAAAAGGACAAGAAAGGGGGGGCATAATATCATTAGTAGGTAGAGATGGAAGAAAATGTTTTTTGTTTTGTTTTTTTGCAGATTTCGGTGTTTTAACCAAAATGAAATAGCAGAAAGTGGTGTTATGTGTTTTTAGTCCAAAATTTTCCCATGTTTATATTTTCCCATGTTTATACTAGGTATGTGGTATAGGTTGTACAGTGTCAGCAGATGAAGAATGATGCAAAATGACATGGTTCAATTTTTTGTTTTTCGTAGATTTTTTAGCAGGAAGAGGTGTTCTGTATTTTTATTTCGTTATCACCATTTTCTGCTGCCCCTACTAATAGGGGGAAATGGGGAGATCCATCCATAACAAGATGGACTTAGCTCTTTGTGTGTGTGTGTGTGTGTGTGTGTGTGTGTGTGTTTGAGAGAGAGAGAGAGAGAGAGAGAGGTTGCTGACCCCAGGGGAGAGAACGTGGGCGTGTCAGACCCCTGGTCTCAAGGACTGCGACACTGGCGCTGGCCATTCCACTTGCACGCCTGCAGGAGTCTGACTGGACGGGGGAAATCAGCAAAAGTAGAGTAATGAATTCAATGTTTTCTGTGGTGACCAGTGAAGCTTCTTTGCAAGGTCAAAGTTGGCCCCAGTCTCTCCAAGAGAGCCCACCCCTGAGCCTCGCTATCTGGCCCCTGCTTGGGAAGAGGGATTGCCTTGACGGGCGGGGGGATTCCAGCCCCCTCTGCAAGCTGGGATCGGGTTGCAAACTCCTGCTCTCCACCCTCATGCATAAATATAATTCAGGGCCTCTAAGAAGTATGCAAAAATGTATCTCTAACATTACCAAATACAAATTATTAATACAGTTGTTCCTCGCTATCCGCAGGGGATCCATTCAGCCCCCCCCCCTTGATGGATAGCGAAGATCTGCATATACTGGGGTCCACTGTAAAACGTCTTAAAAAAAGGGGAAATCAGGTGTTTTACCTTGTTATGAACTGTAAGTTCATGTAAGCTTGGGATTTTTTTTTATTTGCAGGATTAACCTTACAGTACTTCTTATGTGTAAATTATCAGATGAAGAGTTAATTGAAAACAGAAGGGTTTCTTGCTATGGGAAATATAAATCTCTCAAGAAGAGCAGAGTTAGTTAGTTCCCTCTGGTGTAAGGATTGAGTATTTGGCTAGTCAAGGAGATTAAAGTATTTAGTTTTTTAAAAAAAATTATCAGCTGTTTGTAAAGGTTTTAGAGTTTATGCAATTGTACTTTAATGTTGGGGAAATCCTCTTATTTTATTTTTTGGATTTCCAATTAAAATTTAAGTAATAACATTTGTGCCTGGGTTGTTCTGTGAAATTAATTGAAAGACATCCGCATACCCTGAAATTTGTACTGTAATAAGAGGGGGTCTAGCTCAGGAGACCCCTCTAGTCATATTAGGTCCTGAGCTGGTGGCAGCGGTACTACCAATAAGTCTTTGTTTTCTTTCTTGCTCCGCCATGACTTGAGTGAATCCGCTGTGTGTTCTTGCTGTAAACATGCTGAAATCTCGCTATGAAATCGCAACTCCCTCTACCCCTCCCAAGGTCCCCCCTGGGGCAACCTTGGGAGGGTGGAGTTACACGACCCTGAAGATGCTTCTGGAGCATGATTTCAGCATGTTTATAGTGTTGCCCGCCAGCGGGCTGGGGCAGGCATGAGTTCGTTACCGGAGTGAACACAATCCAATTGAACACGCCACGGGGAAGGATACAGCAGAGAGCAAGGCACAAGGAGCGTACTCGGGTCATGTGCAGAGTGCCACCAATTGCAGCTGGGCCTTCAATACTTTTTCTCTAGCGCCTCCTAGTGGCCAAGCAAATCATCCAAGGCACAAGCAGTCACTTTGGGAAACTGTCCATGATGTCACACACACCCCTCCCTTCGTCCTGCAGCTGCTGCCCCCCTCCGTCTCCCTCCGGCCTCCTTTGCTCATTGCCACCAACTTTCCCCTGGACAGTCTGACCCTAAGAGAGAAGATACCCAGGCAAGGTGCTGACGTAGGAGACTTGCGAAAGGAACAAGGCTGGGGCGGTGATCTGGGTGAAAGAGTTGGAAGACTCTTTAGCTGGCAGACATGAAAAGAGAGTCGAGGCGAGCCTGGCTGAGAAATACAAAATGGAGTTTGTCTTGCCCTGGCCCAGCGTCCAGACAGGAGCCTCTTATCCGCTCTCACGGCGTTCCAGTATCTCCGATTTATAGGGTCCTGAGCCAGGGGGCAACAATAGCAACAACACACAGCGGTTTCACTCTAAAAGGTTAAAAAAAATACCGCTTTATCCCTGTTTTTTTTTAAAAAAAAACATTTTTTCAGTTTACCCCAGCGGGTCCATGATCCGCGGTGAGACAAATTTGCGGATCCTGAACTCACGGTTAGAAAGGGTCCACTGTATTCACATTAATATCGGGTTGGCATTTGTTCCATTAGAAAAGAAAGAAGAAAAAGCCCAGGCAACTGACTGGTCTGATTTGCCAAGTAAAACACTCGGATGCTGCTACCAGAATTTTTCTTTTCACACTGAGCAAGAGAGCAGGGGGATGTTGTGTTACCCAGTGGCTTATAATGAGAATGTGCCAAAGAGACTCTGAATGCTAATGACCTGTGAGCTATGACTTTGGATGAAACATGTGCCAGACTGGACTCTATTATGACACAATGCCGCTTGTGTTCCTGCCATGAGCAATGCTGAAGAAAGGTCTCCCCAAGAAGCATGAGGGAAAAACCTGACCAGCTGCCTGACACCATTTTCGCCATGTGTCCAAAAAAGCTCTCACAGAATTTACTCTGCATTCCCCCCCCCACTGTGATGTTCCTAGAAGAAACAATAGAGGAACACCTGAGATGACTCCACCCAGCCTTTGCTTTTGTCTCTTAAGTACCGACCATCAAGACAGCCTCCCCCTGTCTCCTCTACCCTCCTCCCACTTGTTTGTTTTACCCAGAGATGCACTGAGGTGTCCCTTCTAGGACCTGCTTCCTGTTTGTCTGTGTACCTGGGGATCCTCCTGGACATGTGCTCAGGTCCCTATAAAAGGCAGGAACAGGCTGGAAACCCCCTCTTCATTTTCCTCCTGGACTGGTACTGGTGAGATTCCTCTGCCCCATCTGGTTTTCCCTTCCCCCCCTCCTCTTCCCTATCTCTTGCAACCCTCCCTCCCTTCTCTCCTCAGTTAGTCACTGATTTGATTCCTGAACCCAGCTTGTTCAGAACCTGGGAATCATTTATTTCTCCCCCTTCTCCCAATACCCCCCACTCTTAATTTGACTTCTCAGTCATTCTACAGCTCAGTCATTCTAGACTGCTAGTCTGATCAGTTCAAACCCAATTGCTTCATCCTCTTTTCATCCAATGCTCACTGTTGTGCCAGAATTACAGCATTTACAGCATCAGAGATGAATTCTCCAGGATTTAGGTGACTATAACCCAAGTGAATCAAGATCCCTTCTAAATCTCTACTTCTACCTAAGTTCCTAGAACTGTATGATGTGTATGATTGTATTTCTGTATGATTTTTGCCTGAACTATTTAGTAAATATTGGAAAGTAACCACGTGTGTTCTCAATATTATTTAAAAACGGAATTCTGTGAAGCTGGACTCTGGTATACACAGGATCCCAGAACATGCCAACTTGCCTTATTTAAAGCTATTCCCCAAAGTAACGGGCATTTTGGCTAACAGTTGGGTCAAAAGGTTGGGACATTATTTTGAGGAGAGACTCTTTCCTCCTTGCAGGGTCCGGTGTCCTTCGAGGAGGTGTCTGTGCGCTTCACGGTGGAGGAGTGGGCTCTGCTGGATCCGGGCCAGAAGGCTTTGTACAGGGAAGTCATGCTGGAGAATTATGGGATCGTGGCCTCTCTGGGTAAGGATGCCTATAGTTTGTGGTATGTAGGAACCAAAGGCATGAGCTCCTCCTCTTCTTGTTTCTCTCAGTCAGGATTGCACCATAGAAGTGGGGCGTGTGGGGCTGGAACTGGTGCCCTCTGCATGCCTGCTGTGCCTCACTGTTGTAGAGCCGAGCTTGGCCTGACATTCTCTTTGGGGATGAAATATATAAATATAAATGGGAGGATAGAAATGTCAGATCCAGAAATCTATTGTGAAGACTACAAACATCCTAGCGGGACCTGCCCAGTCTGCAAAACGAGCCACTCGTAACTAACAGTGCTTGACACGCCTCGTCCTTCTCCTTCCTCGGCATTCTCCAGTGTTTATTTTATTTATTTATTTATTTAAAAAAATTATATCCCGCCTTATCCTATGCTGAGGCAAATGCCCAAGGCGGCTTACAACAAAAATTCAAAAACATAGTTTAAAATACAGAAAATAAGTTTAAAACAATACATACTTAATTTAAAAACAATAAAATCCACGGGGGGGGGCACACAATATGGAGCACAAAAGCAGCATGGCAGAGCATCTATTTATCTTTATGCATTTATCTTTAGTTAACTGATGTTTCGTCCAGGATCAGGTGCTGCTGCTGGAGGGATTTTGCATGATCTGCTTGTCCTTCCTTGTCTGTCCAGGGGAATGTGGGACTTCTGAGACTCGAGTCTCTGGATTTGGGGGGCTCCGTGTTTCCAAGGACTGGGGAGTGAGCACATTGGGCATCCACTTCCCCTTAGCTGGAGGGCTGGCTGTGAAAAGGGGGGGCTGCACCTCCCGTTGGACAGCTGGCCCTCAGAAACCGCACACCCATCCGACGGGGGGGGGGGTGTTGGCCAGTAATGGGGTTGTGCGCGCAAGAATCTGTCCTTGCCGTGAGGCACATTTGCCCTGTGGACTGTTGTGGCGGAGGCTGCCCTACCTTCACAGCTCCAGCCATGAGGGAAGGGGGTAATCTCCTGAGTCCCGCTCCAACGGAACCCCCAAACAACGTCCCCAACAAGGAAGGGTACAGTAAATTCGCTGCCACCACCTGAGGAATTACGGTAGGCCAAGCCACCCCAGGAACTGCGTGCCTCCAAGATAGTTGCTTTGGGGTACCAGCTCCAACCGGTCCTCAAACCACAACCCACGTAAGTTAGCAACACAGCTGCAACCATGTGCTAGATAGTCTTAGTGAAACAGCTCCAACTGTTTGGTTGTTCCGGGTAACATGCCAAGCGTCAGGCAGGGGTAAGATTCGTCCAATTCAGTAATCCACACCGGATGTAAAAATATATAGGTGTTTTACTTAAACTATGCCAGCATAGAATAGAAGGCAGAATAACTGCGCATATATATATAACGTTGACAGACACAATACATTTAGGGTACAAAAATAACAAATGCTATACTCCTCAATCTGGACTGGTTTCCCTCACTCACCCAGAAAGATACTTTGATGATAAACCAACCTGGTCCGAGCCCAGCAAAGGAGTAGGCCAGAACCATGATGTTAAGGCATGTTGTTCTCCATAGGGTTGCATGCAGCATGGAGCTCACACTCAGATGGTATGCACCAAGAGACGGCTACAAGATAAGACTGACCATGCCCCTCAGGGGTCACTTATTTATACCTTTTGGGGTCTCCAAAGATGGACACACTGTGTTATCCAATGAGGGGGGAGAGGTAGGACTTCCCGTGGTGGATGACTTGGCATTTCTGTCTTACTTCCTGTGACTCAAGCAGCCACAGGTGCGCCAATAACGAGCTCCCAAGTTCTCAGGCGATAAGAGCTCCTGTTATGCATTCCAAATCTACTGCAGCTGGTTAGCTCATGAGAGCCTGGCTGCTGCCCATCTCCAAGGACAAGCACAAATACCTCCTTGGTTGAAACTGACAGAACTGTAACTCAAAGGGTAGAGACACAAATTTGCTTTTTTGCTACAACTGTACACTGCTATCTACTTGGAGATGGAGGAATCCGCGGGAACCTGTGGAGAACGTGCATCTCGGACCCGCTGGGAATTGTTATGCCAGTGATGTGGATGTGTGTGTGTAAGGATGGTTGGAGAGAGCAAAAACGTGACAGTGAAACGTTACTGAAAGGCATTTTGTGACTTCAACGAAGAAATACATACACATACAGGAATAAAGGAATAAAGCTAAGCTCCCAGAATTACGTGTTCCTAATGCTCACCAGGACAGCAGCTTCAAATTGCCTTCTGGCCTGCAAGATGGAGTCAGACCTAGCCAATGATTTGACCATGTTTGTCATAGTTGGAGGTCAGCCTAGGATCAGGTTGCTTGGGAAAGCTGGGATATGTTGTAGACGGAAGAATTTCATCTCCTTGTTTCCTTCTCAGAGGAGTTTCCCAAACCTGCCTTCATTTCCCAGCTGGAAGAAGGGGAGTCTGCGTTTTTCCAGGGTCTCCAGGAAGAAGAGAAGTTGGCAGGTAACTTGTTTTATGCAGTAGTACTTAACTCAGCAGTAGCTTCAGCTTAGAGGGTATTGGCTGACTGGGGGCCCTTCCCCACAACAGGAACTCCCCTCCTTTCTGGGGTATGTGGGCCCTGCGAAGGGGGAGTCAGTAAAGTACTGCTGTGCCGTTGTGGTCTCCTCGCCTGCAAGCCACAACAGCAGCTTGGCTGAACTGAAAGCGGCAGTGTGATTGGAGCAACTGGCGCTCTGGCCCTCCACTTCCCTCTCCGCATCACAACCTCCTCAAAGGACACCTGACCCTGAGAGAAGACAGTCCCAAATCAACCCCACCCAGCAAACGCAGGAGCCCAGCTGCTGTCGCGGCTTCCAGGAGATGAGACCAGACCGGCAGAGCTGTACTGCCAGCGCTGAGTCGCCCCAGAAAGGAGGGCAGCTTCTGTTGTGGGGAAGGATCCTCAACGCCACCCGACCTTCGGTAGGGGGCCCTCACGGGGCTTCTGTCCCAAAAGCTGGATGCAAAGGTGGGGGCAGAGAGGAGAGCAGCGACATTTTGCTCTCCATTGTGGTTCAAATTGTTCGGGCTTAATGGCCGCGGTCTCCTGTGAGTTTTTCTTCATGTTTCGCCTGTATCTGTGATGGGTATTGTCAAAAGTGGGAGGGGGCAACAATGACCCCACACCACCCTGTCTCTTAAGAGGAGTGCTCAATCGTAGTTGGTGTTAATCCTGGCTACAGAAGGTGCTAACTGCCAGTGTTGCTGCAAGACATGATTGATTGGTAGATTGTTCATCTTAAAATGAAACTGACAACATTTTGCTGATCAAACACCGAAGCTCTATTGAAGTCTCGGATCTTACTGTTTTTAAGGAAATGTTAGGAAGAAAAACTCACAGGAGACCGTGGCCATTAAGCCCAAACAATTTCAACCACAATAGTTATACCAGACCCGAAAGCCTTAGATCCTACATAATCTTGTTCTCCATTGATTTCAAGGAGTTCATTTTAACGTACACCACCTGTGAAGTCAGTGCAGCTTTAGGGCCGATGGTGTGGCTATGACAGCACAGAATTTCACCGACCTCTCTGCCCACCATAGTGGTATGTGGTAAAAATGAAGCCACTAACTGACAAGCCCCAGTGTACAAAAGAACAGGCATGTTAGCATTTCTAAGAAGATAACGTGACAATAAAGCTATCTGTGAGGCCTGAGAGAATCCAGAGGGAGACCCCTTTTGTGACTTCTCCAAAAAAAATTGTCTACCAGGGATAAGAACATAAGAACATAAGAAGAGCCCTGCTGAATCAGGCCAAAAGCCCATCTAGTCCAGCTTCCTGTATCACACAGTGGCCCCACCAGATGCTTCAGGGAGCGCACAGCCAACAAGATAACCTATTTCCTGCTGCCATTCCCCTGCACCTGGCACAGAGAAAACCTACTTCTAAAACCAGGAGGTTGCTTATGGCTTGTAACCTGTGATGGTATTTTCCTCCATGAATCTGTCCAAACCCCTTTTAAAGGCATCTAGGCCAGATGCCATCACCACATCCTGTGGCAAGGAGTTCCACAGATAAATTACACGCTGGGTAAAGAAATATTTTCTTTTGTCTGTTCTAACTCTCCCTCCACTCAATTTTAGTGTGTGTCCCCTGGTTCTGGTGTTGTGCGAGAGGGAGAAGAAGTACCCTCTATCCACTCTCTCCATCCCATGCATAATTTTATACGTGTCAATCATGTCTCCCCTCAGGCACCTTTTTTCTAGGCTGAAAAGCCCCAAACGCTGTAACCTTTCCTCATAAGGGATCAAAAAGCTGCCTCGATCCCAGGACCAGTCAGGTTGCAACAGGATACGCAGCCATAATTGTTCTACTCCCGCAGAACATCTTCTTGAGAGTTGGTCACTGCACACTTTCCTGGGAGTCAATGCATCTGAATCCGGTGGGGTTTTGATTTGAGCGATGGCGTGGCTATGACAGCATAGAATTTCACCGACCTCTCTGCCCGCCATAGCAGTATCTTTGCTGAAAGGGGATTTCTGTCAAATCCTGTGCTGCTCATTCTGGAGTCATTGCAGCGGAGGAGTGTATTTATTTATTTATTTATTTGTGCCCCGCCTTTCTTCCAACAGGGGAACCAAGGCAGCTTACAAACATATTAAAAAACAAAATACAATGAAAAGATTAAAAACATGGCAATTAAAACAGTCACACAGGTTGCAGGAGTTATGCGTAGAGACCAATTTGGGTGATGAGGAGCAGCAAGCACCACATTAATTGATGACAAGGTTGATGTGCGCATTCACACACGAGCACACATGCTCGCACACATGCTCACACACATACACGCTCCATGTGACTGATAGTTCCCAAAACGTGCCCACTTGCCCTTGATTGCCAGTGCAGTTCAGGGGTGGAGCGGAGGCCCCGTCTATTGTATCCCGAGTCCTCCAAGAGGTTGCAGAGGAATATTCCACTCGACTCTTGCACCCCGCGGCAAGATCTCCAGCCTGTGAGGAACTGTTTCTCTGGGCTTATTAAAAAATGAAGCCACTAACTGACAAGCCCCAGTGTACAAAAGAAGATACATTTTGTGCCATCGTTTCCTTTGCCAGTATGGCTGCCTAGCATTGAAAATATTCATGGCAAATGAATGAAACGTCTGCTTTATTGAAAGACCTTATAGTTTTTAATTGTTGTTTTAAACAGTAAACTATATTTTTGATATGACCTTTAATCCCAGTGAGATGGTCCGTTCTTGTTAGACATTTTAGCGTTTCTAAGAAGATAATGTGACATTAAAGCAGCGGTGGGGAACCTCCAGCCCGCGGGCCGTTTAAGATCCCCTACCGCAGTGGTTCCCAAACTGGGAGGCGTGGCTCCCAGGGGAGCCACAGAAACTAGCCAGGGGAGCCATGGAGTGCCACAGAATCCTTTTGGAAAACAGTACAATGCCAATTGGCAGGCAGCAACATAATGTTATGGGGAGCCGCAGCCAATAGTCGCCAATGGTCAAGGGAGCCGCGAGTCGAAAAAGTTTGGGAAACACTGCCCTACCGCATTCTGTCCGGCCCGTCGAGGCCCACCCCAGAGCTCATTTCGTCCAGCCTGCCGAGGCCCCGAGAGGAATTTCTCTCGGGGCCTCGGCGGGCCGGACTGAATGAGCTCAGGCACTTTCCTTGTATCGTCGTGCAACCGTGAGGGCGATCAGGAAGAGGAAGCGCCCCTTTAGGAATCGCCTAATATCGCTGGTGACTCACTGGTGAGATTAGGGAGGCGGTTCCTAGACAGGCGCTTCTTCTTCCTAATCGATTGCCCTCATGGCTGCACGCCGATACAAGGTAAGTGCCTAATGTTCGCCCCTGCGCCCGGCCGATAACCTCCCCGCCTGGCCTCCGTAGGCTCCGCACTCACTCTCCCGGCCTCCGGGGGTGAGCACGGAGCCGAGCACGGAGCCTATGGAGGCCGGTGCGGCGGCAGCCCCGGTTTCTTCGTGGGCCGTGGCAGCCTGCGAAAAAACTGGGGCTGCCGCCGCATCGGCCTCCGTAGGCTCCGCGCTCACCCCCGGTGGCCGGGAGAGTGAGCTCAGCACCGCAGGATTTATGAAATAAATAAATCCTGCATTTATTAAATACATAAATGCAAGATTTATTAAATTAATAAATAAGTAATTTTACTTCAAACGGCCCTCGCCAAGAAAAAGGTGCCCCGCCCCTGCTTTAAAGGTATCTGTGAGGCCTGAGCACTGGTGTCACTGCAGGGGGGGGGCGGACGTCTAAGTTCCTCCGCGGCTCCGACTCTCCGTTACACCGGAGCACAAAGCGGCCCCGCCCCCTCGCCTTCAGAAGCATTCAAAGCAGTGAAAGCCTGCTTTGAATGGTTCCGAAGGCGAGGGGGCGGGGCCGCTTCATGCTCCAGTGTAACGGAGGGTCAGAGCCGCGGCGGAACTTAGAGCTCTGCCCCCCTGCAGTGACGCCAGTGGGCCTGAGAGAATCCAGGGGGAGGCCACCTCTCATGTCTTCACCATAAAAACATTGTCTACCAGGACAAAAAAGCTGCCTCAATCCCAGGACCAGTCAGGCTGCAACAGGCCAACTAGCCATAATATTTCTACTCCTGCAGCTTATTGAGAGTTGGTCACCACACAGGACTGCAATCCTATCCATACTTTCCTGGGAGTCAATGCAACTGAATCCAATGGGGTTTACTTCTGAGTATGTTGAAGTAAATTCCAACACTTGTAAAATAGAAGTAAAATACTTCTGAGCAGTGACCCTACACTGGTGCGGGGTGTGTGGACCGCAACATGTGACAACCTCGGGGGAGTGACATCACTAGTGGCCAAAGTTGTGAAAACCTTTGTCTTTATAATAGCGTCATGTTCTATATCATTCAATGTGTAATCACATGCAGTGAAACAAACCGTTGTGAAATATCTTTATTCTATCAAAAGATATGGCCAAATAACCAGAAACAGAAAACACAACTTCCTTGTGTAACAAAAAGTGGATTTCCTTCACTCAAAACAGACCAATGAGACTGATTGTTCTGAGAGCCGAGTTGGTTACTGATTTGTTGGGTGACCTGTACTGTTATACATTAAAATAAATTAAGTTAATGCTGTCGCACTGGGAAACGCAAACCCTAGTGGTGCCTCTGTTTAGGCTTGCAAACATACATTAGGCTGTGCATATAATATTGTAAATTGAAAGGTGTAATTTTGATTAAGAGGGTGGTGGGGCAATGGTATGGGGGCGGGGCAATGTTGCATTTCCCCGCCCACTGCATGGGAGAAGGGCCATCATGGGGGTGACGCACTGACCTCCCACACCGGGTGACGCAAAACCTAGGAACGCCCCTGGAGTATTTTTCAACCGCTTTATAGTTGAAAAGTGGTATATAAGTACTGTCATTATTATTATAATTACACCTAGGTGTGCGTTAGAGGCTCCATTTCTCTATTGTACTGCTAATCAAAGTTCTCTCTCGGTTCCAGGAAGCAACAGAGAAGACAGTCAGGATCAGAGGGAGCCACGTGGGGTGTCGCTGGAAACGACCACATGGGACATACAGGAAGTGACTTTTGGAGACCTGGATGGAGCTGGGAGGCAGGAGGGAAGCCCAGTACCTGTCTGGGGGATGAAATCTGGTGTTTGTCAGGGTTATGACAGACACGAAATCCTGATCAAACAGGAACATGTCAAAGGGAAAAGAAGGAATAAGGGTCCTTTGCACAGGGACAGAATCAGTTGTACATCCGATGTTAATAAACACTGCAAAATCCACACAGGGAATAAATCCCTTCAGTGCTCAGAGTGGAGAAAGAACTTAAGTACAAGCACTCATCCTACTTCCCATAAAAAGATAAATGAAAGGGAGAAAGCTGCAATTCAAGAAAGAACTGGGAAGCAGGAGGAAAAGCAGACAGATAAATGCAGAGATAAATCTGATACTGATCAGGGTGGTGATTTCAGTACCATTCCAGTCAATCCAGAAAAAGGAGCTGGAAAGAGGAAAGAAAAATGCCCTCAAATTGCAAAGACCTTTAGCAGTAAATCAGAACTTGGATCACATCAAACGAACTACAGAGGAGAGAGGTCATATAAATGCGTAGAGTGTGGAAAGAGATTCAGTACGAGCTCAAACCTGACTTGGCATCAAAGAACCCACACAGCGGAGAAACCATATAAATGTCTTCAGTGTGGAAAGAGCTTCAGACGGAATGATCACCTGGCTGTGCATCAAAGAATTCACACAGGACAGAAACCCTATCAGTGCTTGGAGTGTGGAAAGAGCTTCAGTCGGAACGATCACCTGGCTGTGCATCAAAGAACCCACACAGGGGAGAAACCACATAAATGCATGGAGAGCTTGAGCTCACACCTGATTGCGCATCAAAGAACCCACAAAGGAGAGAAACCACATAAATGCATGGAGTGTGGAAAGACCTTCAGTTGCAGCTCACAACTGACTGTGCATCATAGAACACATACAGGAGAGAAACCGTATAAATGCTTAGTGTGTGGAAAGAGCTTCAGTGCGAGCTCAAACCTGACTTTGCATCAAAGAACCCACACAGGGGAGAAACCATATAAATGCTTGGAATGTGGAAAGAGCTTCAGCGTGAATTCAGCCCTGACTTTGCATCGAAGGACCCACACAGGGGAGAAACCATATCAATGTTTTCAGTGTGGAAAGAGCTTCAGAGTGAATTCAAGCCTGACTTTGCATCAAAGAACCCACACAGGGGAGAAACCGTACAGATGCCTGGAGTGTGGAAAGAGCTTCAGTGACAGTGGAAACCTAACTTCGCATCAAAGAACCCACACAGGGGAGAAACCGTATAAATGCCTGGAGTGTGGAAAGAGCTTCAGTCAGAGGTCAGACCTGACTGTGCATCAAAGAACCCACACAGGGGAGAAACCGTATAAATGCTTGGAGTGTGGAAAGAGCTTCAGAGAGAACGCAAAGCTGACTGTGCATCAAAGGACCCACACAGGGGAAAAACCGTTTAAATGCCTTGAGTGTGGAAAGAGCTTCAGTCAGAGCGCAATTTTGGCTGTGCATCAAAGAACCCACACAGGGGAAAAACCGTTTAAATGCCTTGAGTGTGGAAAGAGCTTCAGTCAGAGCGCAAATCTGGCTGTGCATCATAGAACCCACACAGGGGAGAAACCATATCAATGTATGGAGTGTGGAAAGAGCTTCAGTGACAGTAGAAACCTGACTTCGCATCAAAGAATCCACACAGGGGAGAAAAGATACAAATGCTTGGAGTGTGGAAAGAGCTTCAGTCAGAGCGCAAATCTGGCTGTTCATCAAAGAACCCACACAAGGGAGAAACCATATCAATGCTTGGAGTGTGGAAAGAGCTTCAGTGTTAGCTCCAGCCTTACTGTGCATCAAAGGACCCATGCAGGGGAGAAACCATATCAATGCTTGGACTGTGGAAAGAGCTTCAGTAGGAACGATTGCCTGAGTTTGCATCAAAGAACCCACACAGGGGAGAAACCATATAAATGTATGGAGTGTGGAAAGAGCTTCAGTCAGAGTGTAAAACTGGCTGTGCATCAAAGAACTCACTCAGGGGAGAAACCATATCAATGCTTGGAGTGTGGAAAGAGCTTCAGTAGGAATGATAGCCTGAGTTTGCATCAAAGAATCCACACAGGGGAGAAACCGTATCAATGTATGGAGTGTGGAAAGAGCTTCAGTCAGAACTCAAAACTGAATTTGCATCGAAAGACCCACAGGAGAGAAACCGTATAAAATGCTTGGGGTGTAGAAAGAGCTTCAGTCAGAACTCAACCTTGACTTTGCTTGAAACAGTCCACCTAGAGGAGAAACCAGAAAAGTGTTTGGAGTGGAGTGTGGAAAACGTTTCACTCATTGTAACGAATCCACGCAGTAGTGGAATCATGTAAATGCTGAGGGGGTGGAAAGAATTTGCGCCTCAGCTGAGGCCTTAATTGCCATCGGAGAGAGAAAAGACGTGGGGGGGTGTTGCCTGTTTGGAGCAAGAGCCTTTGAAAATCTAACCAGGCGACCTGGAAGAGGCTCCAGTGGAAGAAGCCCACTGCCCAGGAGGAAGGAGGAATTGGGTAGTGAGGAAGACTCTGGGCGTCCCAAGGCATAGGAGAGTGGCGCTTTTGGGGGGGGCTACTTTTCTCCATATAAGCCTATCCTCACTTTGCAATCAGCCTAATGTGGCCTAATCTCGAACTCTTGTTTGACGTAGGAACGGGGGCTTTTTGGTGGTGGTGCCTCATCTTTGGCATTCCCTTCTCGGATATTCTTTAAGCCCCTTCTCTTTCTGATTGTACATTTGTAGTAAAAACCCTTCTGCTCCGCAAAGATTTTAATCGTTGGCTTTAGCTGATACATTTTACTGCTGTTTCTGATGTGTAATTCTTTTGTTGTTGACTGCTCTAAGAGGTCTTAAAGCTCAGAGCACAAACACGTTAAATGAATTGTGAACTGGAAAATAAGATATCTTCTTTGCACAATAAAGAGGGTGATGTTGGTGCCCCACCTTGGCAGTTGTTGAAGAACCCATGTTTTATGTTTAGTCGCTTAGTTTCCAGCCAGTTTGATGAAGTTAAGGTCCCAATCCTGTCCTACTTTCCAGTGCCGATGCAGCCCCAAGCTAACAAACGTTCCCTTACCTTGAGGAGGCCTCCGTGACTGCCACCCCCCAAGATGCAGCGCACGCCTTGTAGGATTGCATCGGCACACTGGGAAGGTGCATTGACACTGGAAATGTGGATAGGATTGGGCCGTCACATATTAAATTAAATACCTCCAGTTCTCTAGAGCTGCTGTTTGAGCTGTGTGTTAAGAATGGAAATGGAGGGGGGCAGGGCGGAAGAAGATACATTTGAGTATGCTGGAAAGGGGGGTGCTTAAAATTGATCCTCCCCGGGTGTCAGATGCGCTAGGTACACCACTGCAGCCGGCACTCTGGCCTCTGAATCCAGCACACTGAGTTTGTGCCCGGGAGAGAACTCTCTTGCCTGAGAGCCAGTGTGATCGAGTGGATCTTTCACAGGTCGGTGTGATTGAGGACAGAGCGTGAGCAGGGAAAGAATCAGGCCTGCTCCCCTGAGCTCCTTGGCAGGAGGGCGCGATGAAAATGTCGTGAATACAACATTGCACGAGGAATTCAAAGAAGATGATCACTCCCAAGTATCTCAAGTCAGTTCAGAGGATGAGGGTAGATATATTATCCTACTGGTCACCTGGCAAAGGGTAACCTTGACCCTCTTTAATCTTTATGGTCCAACCAAGACCAGCTGCAGATGTTTCAACCACTTGGTTAGTCCTGATTACCGTTACCTGATTATTGCTGGAGACACTAAAAGTGTGTTGACTGTCATACCCTCCCCTCAAGGATAAACACTAAGGTTAGATCTACACATTGATGACCTGGGTTTAATCGATCCCTGGCGCGTTCTGCATCCACTGGTCAGAGGATACATTTTGTTTCCCCTGTCCATCATAACTGCTCTAGATTACTTTCTCTCCTATTTCGATCTCTTTTACAATCTCAGGTGAAGATTTGGTGTTTAGGCCATGGTGCTTGGATGTTTCCTTGCTGAACGATGATAATTTTATAAATATGGTATCCAAGGAAACGAAAACAATTTTTTTGGAACTAAATGAAGGTAGTGTGTTGTCACAAATCTGAGGGTTGGAGACATTTAAGTAATGTTTAAAAGAGGTGAAATTATATCCTTTGCCTTCCACAAGAAAAAAATGAAGACAGTCCTCAAAGACACGTTAAAAAACAAACTGCAGTCTTTAATTCATCAGTTGGCCATCCTACCCACTTCTAATACATCTGCCCAACTACAAAAGATTAAAGTCGAGCTAGAGGAGCTTTATCAGAGAAGGTCGAACGAGCTTCGTTTTACCTACGCCAGAAATATTGGGAGAGTGGAGAGAGACCAGGCAAAATCGTTTCTCATCGCTTAAAGCACCAAGGAATGAAAAGACACATTTATAAAAGACGAGGTTGGTAATTCTAGTCTTACATCCATAGAAATAAATGTGCAATTCTTGGGATGCCCAATCCTGTGCAAGATGTGGCGGCTGGCCTAGGGTGTTTTTTTCTCTGTGTGTGAGGGAGGCCTGTGACTTATATGCTGACAGACCTAGCATGCTGCTTATTTTCCCTGTGATACTTCACAAGGGAGGTCTACATGCCCGACAGAGACTCCTGACAGGAGTGACAAAGAGGAGGGCACCCAGCAGCAGCCTCGGAGCCCACACAGTGTTTTTGGCGGGAAACAGCAATCATCTCACTGGGGTTTCCCTATAGGCAGATCTGTCAACGCAACAGCCCAGGGCTCAGGTCTAAGTCAGGGCTCAGCTTTGCCATACTCAGAGCACTACAGCAGTGGCAAAGCTGTGAGAGCACCACAGAACTCCTTGATCCACCTTGCCTTCCGCATCTGGCTTGGTTGGATCTGGCAGGCCCGCGCATTTGGCGCCTTCCCTCTCTAGCTACAGCCTCCCCTTCTCACCCTGTGCCTGGGAGGAGTCGGGTAGAGTACATTCTCCCTGCCTTGTGCTGGGCCCACACTATGCCAGCTGCACGAGAGGCAAGAGAAGAGGGAGAATGTGGCAAGCCCTGCAACAGCCGTCCCAGCAGCCACAAGACCAGGTATGGCGCCGGGGACGTGTTTTTTTGGGGGGGGGGAGTTGATCCCAGGCTGACCCCCTCTCCCAACCAGTTTCCCAGTGATGCAGGTTCCACTACCTCCTCAGCCCAACCCCTTGGGAAATTTTATTTATTTATTTATTTTTCACATTTTTAGACCACCCTTCCTCCAAGGAGCTCAGAGTGGTGTACATATTTCCTCCCCTCCTTTTTGTCCTCACAACAACCCTGTGAGGTAGGTGGGGCTGAGAGATAGTGACTGGCCCAAGGTCACCCAGGAAGCTTCGTGGCTGAGCGGGGATTTGAACCTGGATCTTCCAGGTCTAAGTCCAACTCCCAAACCTGGCCAGGATGCAACTCTTGGAAAAGGGGATGTGGCTGAGCTGCAGACGCCAGGTTGCCTGAACAGAGTAAAGTGCATGTATGCCAAGGTCTGGGGACGAGACAATGGGGCATGGGGGTGTCTCTAAGGTATTCCCTTCCCCGTTTAAAGGGTTTTCCTGGGTTTGCGGTGTTTGGACCCCTCACAAAATCCCAGGGCGAGGCTGTGGCTCAGTGACTGAGCACACGCCACTCATGCAGAAGGTCATAGGTTGACTCTTGGTATCTCCAGGTAGAACAGAGAAAGGCTCCTGTCCAAATCCTGGAAAGTTGCTGCATGTCCATTTGGACCCTATTATCCCTTGCCCTCTGAGAAGGTGGCCAGCTATGCTTCCTTTTCTAACCATGCTTCCTTTTCTAAGTTGCTATTTCCACAGGCACCAGCTAAGCCAGCAGTGATACTCTTTGTGAAGGAGGGGAGGGTCATTCAAGAGCCAGAATGACCCTTTCCTCTTTCCCAGAACAGGATATTCCCAGGTAAGGAATTCCGCCTTTCTCTGGAAGGAGGACCACTTTGTGACCACAAGGCTTCGTCCAGGGAGAAAACCCTACAGGATCTGCTCTCTACTTTGGACTGCCTGCAGAACCTGGGGTTTGTGATAAATATGGGGAAAAGCTCCTTAGTTCCCACCCAGGAGCTGGAACACTCGGGCCTTCTCATGAACACCCAGTCCTTCAGAGTCTCCCTTTCCCCTGCAAGGCAGAGCTCCATCCTAAGTGTGCTTCAGCTGGCTCAGAGGGCCAAGCGTCAAAGTGGTTCCATCATTGGGGACTGTGGGTTGTAGCGCAGTAGCGGAGCGCCTGGCTTGCACTGTGCAGGGTCCCAAACGCCATCTCCTGTCGAAGGAGCAGGATAGATCATTGCCCAAGGCTGCGATCGGGAAGTAAGCCCATTGAACAGAATGGGGCTTACTTCTGAGTAAACCTATCTGTGGTCCTGCTCCAAGCTCCTGCAGCGATGGGCTGGGTTGGGCGATCCACTGTTGTCTCTCGTAAGTTAGCCGCTGTGTGTGCCACTGTGTATGGCGACAGGACATCTGATCGAAGAGCCGAGGCAGTGCAGTACTGACAGCGTTGGGGGGAGGCTGGGAAGGGGAGGCCCAGGTTCAAATCCCCCCCCAGCCATGTGGCTCCCTGGGAGTCTTTGGCCCAGCCAGGGTGAAACTGGGCGAAGGGAGACCCTGGCAGGCCACCGAAAGCAAGAAATACATGGCTGAAAGATGGGGTGGGGGAAACCGGCTTCCTATGCCTGCTTTTCTCCTCTCTGGGCTCAATGCCGCCCTCCACTGGACTCTGTTTCCCTAATCATCTCCTGGCCCGGTCCTGGAAAAACGTTGTGAAACAGGTTTCCTGCAGGCAAAGTGTGTGCGTGTGCGTGTGCACTTCGAGCTAGCCTCCTACAGCCCAGTCCCCTCCCCCGCTTTGTCTGCTTGAAGATGAGATCTTATCTCTGAGAGCAAGTTGGCTGAGAAGAAACCCTGCCTGTAAAAGGCAAAGGGGTGGGGGGAGCTGGCTTCTGGACTCTGTATATACTATCATCATCATCTCCTGCTGGTTCCTGAGAGCACGTTGCAAAACAGCCCATTCCTGGGAGGTAGGGGTGTGTGTGTGTGTGTGTGTGTGTGTGTGTGTGTGTGTGTGTGTGTGTAAAAGAGGGGCATTCATTCATATGTTATCCCCCTGAAGTGGTATAGCCCTGACCTAGGTTTACTGCCTCAGCAAGATCCAGGTTTTTACATGGATGGGCTTTGTGCCAGCAGGGCTATACCACTTCAGTCAGACGACATGTGAATGAATGCCTCTCTGTTCATATTCACACACTTCTACTCTGGCACAACAGGAAGCCAACGTTGCCACCTTCGTAACAGCAGAGGACATGTGGCTGAACGACAGGCAGAGATTCAACAGGTCAAACTTTCCCTCATTGTTGTAATTTTTCATGTCTTCCGAGCTTACAAGAGGCTTTACTGAGTTTCATATGCGAAAAGGAAAGTGTAACATCTGTCAGGTGAGGTAAACATACAGAAGGGGGTGGAAGAAATAAAATGCATCAATACACCTTGAGACTCTGGACAAAGATTATGACAGCTCTGCAGCCTGACTGATTTCTTGGCTGCTTGCCTGCTTCGGGAAGGCCAGGAACTGACTTGCCTGTCAGCCACCCTGATGGTGGGTTTCCTTCTTCCTCTCTTGTCCCAGATCAAGCGTTGCAGTCTTCACTTCTCTTGCAGCTCCTCTCGCTCAGTCAAATTCTTACAGGTGGGATCTGGGAACCAGGAAGGATGGACTTCATGCCAGAAGGAATTTCCTTTGCTTTCTTTTGTAACCAGTAAAGAGAACTGATTAGATTTCTTACAAGAGAACAAAACAGGTCCCTGCTGCACTCGAGAACCGCACAGTCTAAAATCGATAGCGAGGGAGGGAGAGACAAGGGGAGAAGATTTGGGACTAATGATGAGATGCATTCTTGCGCCTGATCTGGCGACAGCTAGAGAAACAAAACGGAGGCAGTTCTGGACCAGCATGACTAAAACGAAAAAAAAAAAAGTCAGGAAAGTTCTGTGCTGGGCAGAGCTGCACCTTTTGCATTTCTGTCTGTCAAGTCACAGCAGCAGCCCGGCTTGAAAGAGACGTGGGGCAAGCCTTAGCATTGGTTCTCTGTTTTCTTCCGCAAAGGGTTAAGTAGACTGAGTCTTGACTCCTAGAGAGGCCTTGGTGGGAAGGATGTCACCCGAGACAATCGCTTCCTGCGCGGCTCAGCCCTGGAAAATACGAGTTGTTTGGTGATCGGAGGGAGTGAGAGCAAAGTGGCGCTTTGTGGCTGGTTTCTGAGAGGGGATCTGGTAAGTGTCAGTGACCGACCAGCTGTGCATGTTTGTGTGTGGGAGGAGGAGGTGGAATTGCCAAAAAGGACTCTGAGAAATGCAGTTGCAGAAAGAAAGACACTCAGTCCCCTCCCCCAGCAGCAGTGTGGTGCAGGGGCGGGGGGGGCCGTTTTGTTGTTGTTGTTCAGTCGTTAAGTCGTGTCCGACCCTTCGTGATCCCATGAACCATATCCCGCCAGGCCTTCCTGTCCTCCACTATCTTCCTGAGTTCGCTCATTTTAATGTTCGTTGCATCGGTGATGCTGTCTAACCATCTCATCCTTGGCCTTCCCCTTCTCCTTTTGCCTTCAATCTTTCCCAGCATCAGAGTCTTCTCCAGAGAGTCCTCTCTTCGCATTAGGTGGCCAAAATATTTGAGTTTCAGCCTTAGTATCTGTCCTTCCAGGGAACAGTCAGGGTTGATTTCATTTAGGATGGACTGATTTGATCTCCTAGCAGTCCAAGGGACTCTCAGGAGTCTTCTCCAGCACCACAGTTCGAAAGCATCTATTCTTCGGCGCTCAGCCTTCCTTATGGTCCAACTCTCGCAACCATACATTGCTACTGGGAACACCATCGCCCTGACTATGCGAACTTTTGTTGGCATGGTGATATCTCTGGTTTTTATTATGCTGTCTAAGTTTGCCATAGCTTTCCTTCCAAGGAGTAAGCGTCTTTTAATTTCATGGCTGCTGTCTCCGTCTGCAGTGATCTGGGAGCCCAGAAAAGTAAAATCTGTTACTGCTTCCATTTCTGCCCCTTCTATTTGCCAGGAATTGATGGGCCCAGATGCCATGATCTTAGTTTTATTAATGTTGAGTTTCAAGCCAACTTTTGCACTCTCCTCTTTCACTCTCATCAAGAGGCTCTTTAGTTCTTCTTCACTTTCTGCCATTAGGGTGGTATCGTCTGCATATCTGAGGTTGTTGATATCCCAGCAATCTTGATTCCGGCTTGCGATTCATTCAGCCCTGCATTTCTCATCATGTACTCTGCATATAAGTTAAATAGGCAGGGTGACAATATACAGCCTTGCCGTACTCCCTTCCCAATTTTGAACCAGTCGGTTGTTCCATGGGGGGGGGGCGTACCAGGTGCAAATTCTTGCGATCATTAATTTGTCTTGGGCAGGTGACATCATTAAAATATATCTGAGTCTGGACTGTACCACTTCGGACAGTAGGCAGGGCTCACGTTAATTGCATGATCGTCCATGCAAAAAAAAAAAAAGGAAGAAAAGTTAAAAGTTAAAATCCCTGCACATAGAAATCTAGCATGTCAGAAATCTCACATGACCACTGTGAGTTCCCTGAAGAAAGGGTTACAGCTGTGGCAAACAAGCATTTACTGGTTACCTGTATTGTACTGCCAGTTAATGCGGAGGTTTAAAATAAAAGTTGTGGTTTTTTTTAAAGCATCCCATGTTTGTGAGGATACAACAAGGAGCAGGGTATATTATTACTTGTTCAATTTCTATCCTGCCTCTCTCCCCACGGGGACCCAGTATACATTGCCAGGAGCTTTCTGAGAATGGTCTCGTTTTACACAGGCAGGAGCCAGTCCCATGAAGGACGTCAGTTTTGGGCACTGTGTGATTGTATCATCTTTCTGGATAGTAATGCTAATATTTTAAGCAAGTGCATTTTTTTTTCCTTAAAGGGCTAACAGTTTTCCGTCGACTAATGAGGAAAATGTCTGCAGATACAGGAGGTGTTTCTGCCTTGAGTTTTCAGCTGCAAGGACAAAAAATGAAGGAGGAGCCCAATCCAATGTGCCCAGAGAACGGAGCAGGACCAGACCCTCACGTCAACATTGCTGGGAGATGCTGGGAAGGGATTTCCCCACAACAAGGGGTCTGGGAAGCACAGGAGGGGGGGTCGTGGCAGCAGCAGCAGCAGCGTTGGGAGGCCCAGTGGCAGGAGTTCCTGACGTCGATGGAGTCTGCAGAAGAACGGAGAGACCCACAGGTGCTGGAGCCAGTCGGAGTCGCCATGGTCCAGGCTGCTTGCAGGGAAGTGAAGGAAGAGACCCTGGGTGAGGAGGACAGCAGCCCGGAGAGGTGGCGCCAGCGCTTCCGGCGGTTTGGCTACCAAGAGGCCAAGGAGCCCCGTGACATTTGTGCCCAGCTCTGGGAACATCGGTGGCTGAAGCCCGAGAGACACAGCAAGGAGCAGATCCTGGAGCTGCTGGTCCTGGAGCAGTTCCTGGCCCTCCAGCCCCCGGAAATGCAGGGCTGGGTCAGGGCAGGTGGGCCGGAGAGCTGCAGCCAGGCGGTGGCCCTGGCGGAGGAGTTCCTGCGGAGGCAGCAAGAGGTGATGAGGCAGCAGGCGCGCGCGGGGGGGGGGGGAATTGGAGGTCAGAAGGTCCTGCGAGCGGAGAGTACATTTTATTTTATACATTGTTATCCTGCCTTTCTGCTCCCAATGGGGAGAACGAAGGTTTAAAAATGGGATGAGGAAAAAGTCTTTCAGAGAAAGCAGGGAGGAGGGGTGCCTATCGAATTTCTCGGGACTGGGAATTCTGCATCATGGGTGGGTGCCACAACAAAAAAGGCCCTCTCTCTGGTTCCCACCAAAACAAAACTCTGACGGTCGTGGGACACACCTCTTGGCCTCCTCAGGTGACCTTGGGATGGGCAATTGCATAACAGGGAGAGGTTGTCCTTCTGGTCCTTGGATCCTTTAGGGCTTTCAAGGTCATGACTAGCATGTTGCAGTGTATTCCGAAATGAACCGGTAGCCAAAACAGCTGGCATAGCACTGGCATCGCCCGGTGGAATTGACTGGTGCCACCTAAATGCCAGCTGTAGCACCAGGGCAGCCCAAGGCCTCCTGATGCCTGGGGTGGCATGTCGAATGATGCCCTCTTTCTACCCAAGGATGTTGCAGCCTCTGCTCCTCCCACTCCCCTAATTGTCCCAAGAATGCAGCCCCCTCCCCAAGGAGGTGCACTCAGCACACCCCTGGCTGCGTTTGTGGCCGGAAACAGCAGCTGGAATGATGATATTTTACGTTTGTCATCTGTGCTCTTTTGTGATCTTGGTTTTATTTTTGTACACTGTAAATCTTTGTGTTTGTATTGTATACAAACCTTTATAAATTAATTCTGAAAAGTCATGTAGGCACTAAATATAACTATAAGCTGAATAGTGTGTGTGTGTGTGTAAATACTAGTGTAGTCAGAAGCATTTCAGAGCAGAAACTCAACAACAGGTTAAGGGAGGGGAAGAGGAGGAGGAAGAGAGAGAGCGAGAGAGCGCCTGAACCTCTCGCAACCTGTCTCTTTCTTCATCCCTTTCCTGGATCAGCACCTTGAATTAAGTCCTCTTTGTTGCTCTGTTTCAGGTTCGGGAGCCTCTGAGGAAGGGGACCGTCACCTTCTCCAGAACGGAGGACGCACTTTCAGACCCCTGGCCAGGATCACACTTGCCGGCTGTCAAACAGGAGGGTGATGATGGAGCCCCCTGTTCCTTGGGTAAGGGGTCTTCCCGTCCCATCACATCCCAAGGGTCTGAAGCTGTCTTCTGCCATAGAAACCTGCCCTTTCATCTGCTGAAGCTCTGCTTCGCTGCCACCATCTTGGGCTGGATTTGGGTTGGAGGGAACCACGTTCTCTTTGTCACCACTGCCTGAGTTCAAAGCAGCCGCAATACTCCTTTTGATGACTGCCATAATTTTTCACCCAGAAACCCCCTCTGCGTTATGCCGCATCATGAGGTCGTGTCACACAGACCGGCCTTCTGGGAGGGAAATTGAGGGTGCCGGCTGCTGGCCACCTTGAAGATGTAAAGCCGCCATTAGACGTAATGCTTCCATTTGGCCAAATATGTTTTTTTTAATAATATTAAATAGATAGAGCGCTCTGCAAGAGGGATGGCCAACGTTTCTGTTCTTGAGGACTGTGTGGCTCCCTAGATGGGCGTCCAAAAGGCCCTTTTGCTTCACAGTCTCTCTTGATCCTTCTGTTTCCAGCAGCAGCCATGTCCCTGTGTTCTGTGTTCGAGTGTCTCTGTGTCATGCTACAGGGGCCAGACAGGATCGGGATGCTGCTGGTGTAGCGTCCTCCTGGTGACCCATCAGTCTTGCTACCTGAGATGACCAAGGGGATCTCGGTGGTGGCATTGGAGTCTCCATGCGATTTGGTGCTGGAGGAGTTCGGCTGCGCGGCAAAAACACACCAAAAGTGAGGTTTTCTGCTGCTTTTAGGGGCTGGTGCACTCCGTCTCCGAGTCCGTCCTCACCTCCTGCTCACTCCATTCGCCGCCACCCCCTAACACACCAGCAGCTCTGCCCCACACCTTCTTGTCTCGTCTTCCTCTTCATGCATGCGCATTGCGCACTGGTACTCTATTTCCATGCATGCGCGAAGTACGTTAGTGTGCGATGCGCATGCGGGAAGAGGAAGACAAGACAAGAAAGTGTGGGGCAGAGCTGTCGGAGTGTTGTAGTCATTCCGGGCCCGACTGCTGCGCCAAATGGAGTGAGCACTCGTCCCGGCAGGAGTCCAGGACGGAGTGCCCCCCCCTACGGACAGAATGAACCGTGGGGGTGTGTATGCTTTTAAGAAGCAGCTTTCTGCCGTGGCATCGCTGAATTCAGACACGGCGGGCCGCAGCAAACACCCCCACTGGTTTTTAGGACACGTTTAGGGAGGTGTGTAAGGCCGCTTTTAGTCCGTTTCCAGTGGGTGCGCTGCAAACGGCCTAAAAGCGGTCAAAACCGTGGAGGGGTGCTTTTATTGCCGCGGCCGAATCCAGCGGCAAATTGGCACCCTCCCACTGAGTGTCACCCCCGACGCCCGGGGCCCCACTGCCCCTCCCCCCGATGATGCCACTGCCGAGAGAGACACACAGTCAGAACAGAGTGAGCAAGAACGATGGGAAGAAATTAAGGTTTTGATTCAATATGCCTTTATATCTCTTCATATTCACAGTCTGCATATAAAACAATATAGTCATACATAGAAAACACTATGATACAGAGTTAATCCTCGTTCTGTTAAGTAAGAGAAAATAGTGCCAATGTTCTGCATGTTTGCCAGAGATAATCAATATATTTAAAAGCAAATGTCCTGACTGACTGATCCATCATCACCGTCCAGCCCAAACCGCTGGACCTAGAAACATGAAATTCGGGGCGTACCTTCCTTCCAGGCACCAACTAAGAAGGGATTTCTAAAATTCGACCCCTGCAAGCAATCCAATTCATTTTTAGAAATTCAACCTGAATGCTGCAAACCTATTCCTAATAATCTGGGAGTAAGCCCCATTGACTATAACAGGACTTCGTTCTGAGTAGACATGCATAGGATTGGGCTCACAATGTGTTTTCACGGATTCGTCAGGATCTCTTAGGCCCGATGAGATATCGACTTTGTTTTTGCTTACAAAGGTTACTCATACAAATGCTTAAAAACATAAGAACATAAGAAGAGCCCTGCTGGATCAGGCCAAAAGCCCATCTAGTCCAGCTTCCTGTGTCACACAGTGGCCCCACCAGATGCCTCAGGGAGCACACGAGACAACAAGATACCCGTGTCCAGTCGCCACTCCCTTGCACCTGGCACAGAGAAAACCCACTAAAACCCACATATTTCAGGATTTTGCCCTAATCATCCCCTAAAGGGGTGAATCTAGATTCGGGGGTCCATTATAGAACCCTTTGTATCTCCAGCGTTTGTGGAGTTCTAACATTCTTTTTTGGCATATGGGTGTCTTTTTAAAATGATTAGGAACTGTTTAACACTTTTTTCAATTTCACCCCTAAAGGGGTAAAAAGGGGTGTTTTTTATTCGATTCAGGACTTTTCTGTGAATAATGATTTGTTCTTAGGACCTGGCTCAGAATATCTCTACCTACCCATCCTGCACGCAACCTGCCACACGGTGGGGTCAGCCAATGCTTGACCCCCAACCGCCCCACAACCAGCTAGAAGGCTCAAATGTCATTGCTGCAGGTCCGTCCCTGAGTAAAATGTCGGCAGCAGCCAGGGAGAGGTGGACACCATTGCGCCTAAACAGGGCTGGCAAAGTATAAACAATACCAGGGTGAGCGATAGTCGCTCCACCCTGTGCATTGAAGGCCTTCCTTATGTAAATGTTCACCTTGTGCCGAGCTATGTCAACATGGCGCAGGTGAAATGCCCCACGTCAAACTCTGCATGGCAGCGTGTCGGACCAGAGGATTAGAATCCCCGGAATCCAACCCCTGACTATGGCGATAATCCAACCCCTGACTATGGTGACCTGCAGCCTCAAGGACAAGAAAGTCCTCCGAGGGGACCGTTGCGGAACGCCTACGGTCCCTCAGTCTCACCCCGCCCCAGAACGCGTTGCAGTCAGTGGGCTGCCGGCATTTTCTCGCCTCTTCCCAGCACAGAGGGGGGTAGCAAGGCAAGCGGGGGCAGTGCGTGATGTGCTACCCCCATTTTTTCCTGAGGTATTTTTTGTGTCCCCCAAACTTTATGATCTTTAACATTCCTTTCAAATCCCAACTGTCACTTTCTAACTTAACTGTCACTTTTCATTGGCTAGCTAGAAGTCCTTCGTCTGAATTAATTCTCTTCAGAACCGTTAGTAATATTCCACAGCTATTACATAGCTCATCATGTCTATTGGGGTCGGTGCTCTGGCGAGCTGGGTAGTGGGGTGGCCAGGGCAAGCCCAGCTTCAAGGGTTGAGGGTGAAGAATTGCTCTCCAGCCTGGCAAAGGGATGCGAGGACCTTACCTGGCTTGCAGAGAATCCGCTCTTTAGTAGGCCTCAGAATTCCTCAGGGGAGGGGGTTGGATTCACCCTCTTCCTCCTCCCTGTCAGGTCCTACAAGAGGTTCTGGGCTCAACCCTAAGGGCAGGTAAGAGCCAACCTCCAGCCTTCCTTCATCATTGGCCGTCTCTGCCTTTATAGTTCTGGATGCCTTCTTACCCCTCCCTTCCCCTTCCTGGTCCTTGAGGTCCCGCCATGGCTCCTCCCGAGTAGACCTTGGTCCCTCCTCCCGAGTAGACCTAGGTCTCGCTCCTGGCTTCCCTGATCCTGTTACCCTCCTGTTGGGTCTTTCCCACACTCTCCCTGTGGACTTGCCCCCACAAGGGTGTGCCCCCTAGACTCCTACGATGAGCACGGGAGACTAGTGGGTTTCCAGTCACCCCCTTCGTTGACCTCACCCCACCCCGGGCCCCGCCCCTTGGAGGCACATTCCGGCTGCCTTGGTTTGGGCGACGAGAGGGGCCACTTTGGCGGAGGGTGTTGCTTGGGCTGCCGGCCACGAGACCACCCCGGGAGGCCAGAGTCCTTCAATGGACGGGATGGGGCCTCCCGCTGAGGCACTAGGAGGCGTCCGCCTGGTTTCCTCTGGGGTTGGGTTGGGGTTGGATGCTTCCCCTGCTAAGGCACAGCTGTTTGTGACCTCAGGGTGGTTGGTGCTGAAGGGCATGGAGGGATCCCCGGCTAAGCCAGCTGTACGTACGGGCTGGACCAGACAATGTGATGGAGCATTTATATAACTAGTTTGCATTAAATTTGGCGCCAACTCCAGAAAGTTTAAATTAATGTATTTAGGAAAGGATTATTTTACACTTTTTAGTGCGCCTCCCCTTTCCCTTTTTCAGTCAGTATGGCTATTTAGTTTCTAAGCGTTAATGGGGAGATGGTGCCTCACACTATTGTCCCCATCACAGGCGACGGAGCCTGCCTGTTTCGGTCTCTCTCCTATCTCATGTATGACACTCGCCTCATGGCTAGGGAGGTGCGTGAGCGAATCGTGAGGCACATGGTGGACAACTGGGAGGACTTCTCCATCATGGAATTGTTGTCTGCATTTAAATGATTCATTGCAATCACAGGAAAGTTTATTGGAGTCAAAATGGGTTTACTTACATCTTGTAGTGAAGAGTGGGTATCACACTAGTCCTGAAATATGTTTTTAAGCACTTGTATGGGTAACTTTTGTAAGCAAGAACCAAGTCAATATCTTATTATGCTTAAGAGACATTGAGGAATCCCTGAAAACAGACTGTACCCCTTTTCACCCCCTTAGGGGGGGTCGAATTTCTAAAAATCCCTTCTTACTGGGTGCTTACGTTAAGGATGGAATGTATTCCCCCAATTTCATGTTTCTAGGCCCAGGGGTTTAGGCTGGGCGCTGAAGAGTCAGTCAGTCAGGACATTTGCTTTTATATATTTAGAAGATGAGGCTTTCCACCGTCTCACCGGGAACAAATGTTAGGCTGACTGGCCTGTAGTTTCCCGGATCCCCTCTCCTTCCTTTTTTAAAGATTGGCGTGACAGTAGCTATCCACCAATTCTCCAATTGTGCTACTTCTCAATTACCTGAGAGTCGGCTACTGAGAAGGGCCCCAATCCTACCGTATGTAGCCTTTGCTGGTGTTACCAAAATTGCCTTTGTTATTATGGGGAATAGCTTTAAATGTGGCAATTATTATGCCAATAAAGGTCTGATTCTGAAATATGGCAATTTGGTATGTGCAGGGATCTTGAGACCTGTGTATACCAGAGTTGGGCTTCCAGAATTCCGTTTAAATAATATTGGTTGCTTTCCAATATTTACTAAATATACACAAAACCAATTGCACTCAATACACAAAGCTAAGAAACTTAGGGCGCAGTCCAAACCTACTTAGGCCACCATTGTAACCAGCGGCCCAGCGAAAACAGGAGGCCCCAGAACGGAAAGGGGATTCAAATCCCCTTTGAATTCCTCTTTTGGAGGGGTTTTGAATCCCCTTTCCGTTCTGGGGCCTCCCATTTTCGCTGGGCCGCTGGTTACAACGGCGGTCTAAGTAGGTTTGGATTGTAGGTTTCGCAACGGCGGTCTAAGTAGGTTTGGATTGCGCCCTTAGATCGAAAAAGACAATAATATTGGTTGCTTTCCAATATTTACTAAATATACACACAACCAATCACACTCAATACACAAAGCTAAGAAACTTAGATCGAAAAAGACAGAAACTTAGCAGGTTTCCTTGATTTGTACATGGGTGATATTTACCTATCCTGGAGAGTTGTCCTGTGATTGCAGTACTGGGTGTATTAATAGAGAAAGAGCGGGGGGGGGAGGTCATGAGGAGGAGGGGGAGAAACAAAATGGTTCTAAGGTTCTGAACAAGCTGGGTTCAGGAACCAACAGAGTGGCTAACTGAGAAGTAATGCAAAGAGAAGGGAGGGGTTGCAAGAGAGAGAGGGGGGGCAAAGGGGGGAGGAGAACAAGATAGAGCAGAGAGCTCACCAGTAAGAGTCCAAAACGCAAGGGAGAGACTGGCAGGCTGTCTTTACCTTTTATAGGGCCAAACATATCCTGGGGCACAAAGAACACATGGGGGAAGAAGGGGAGGAGGATACCTTAGGCACATGGGGAAAATGGGAGGGGGGAAAATGGGAGGAGTGTACTACTTTGAATGGACCTCCAGTACACCTCTGGGTAAAACTATATACAAACAATAGGAAACTGGGAGGAGGGTTGATGGTCTGGCTTGAGACAAAGCAGAGGCTCTGGAGAGTCTGGGATGAGTCATTTCAGGTGGCCAGTCTGTTGTCTTCTCCCAGGTCCATACTTAGTATATCAATGACTGGGGGGGGGGGGGATGCAGAGTAGAGTTTGTGAATGCTTAGACACATGGCAGACATGGTGGCAGCCTGGCAGCTGGTCAGGTTTTTCCCTCATGGCTTCTTGGGGAGATTTTTCTCCAGCACGGCTCCACTAAACTTGGCGCAGAAACGCGGCGTGGCCCTCACATTGCACCGTAATACAGTCCAGTCTGGCACATGTTCCATTCTTGCTCACAACCCATTTCAAAAAGCCTCATAGCAACAAGCATTTTTAAAAGTCTTTTGGCAACAATTCTCATTTTAAAATGACAGTGGGCAACACTGGGGATCAAAGCACTGATCTCATTTTTCCTCTGGTTTTTGGTTTTTTTCCCTCTGGTGTTCAGGTTGTGCCAAGGCTTCACTGCCCCGAGGGCAATACAATACGAGACTAAACAAGATGGGTGATAAAGTGGAGCCTGTGGAAACCTAACCGCTCCTAACAGTTCCAGTGCAGCTGACCTCAGGGTTGAAACAAGAAAAAAGCCACTCCTGGAAAAGGCCAGATCTACAAAATAGCAGATGTTTTAGCACTTGTAAGAGGATAAGGTGAAGTGGAAGCTACTGTGAGGCCTGGGGGAACCCAGAGGGAGGCCCTCCCTTCGTGTCTTCTCCACAGAGACGAGCACAGCCAGGGCTAAAAAAGCGGCCTCCATCCCAGGACGGGGTCAGGCTGCAACAGGCCAAGGAGCCACGATTGTGCTACTTCTGCACAACCGCTAGCTGAGAGTTGGTCTCTGAGAAGGGACACAATCCTATGCATCCTTTCTGGGGAGTCAGTGCCACTGCATCCATGAGGGTTTACTTTTGAGTGTACAGCATATGCCTACCTGTGTGTGTGTTAGAGGTCCAATTTTTCTCTTGCGCTGCTAAGCAAGATTCTCTCTCTGTTTCAGGCAGCAACAGAGAAGACAATGAGAATCTGAGGGAGCCCCATGGAGTGTCGCCGGAAATGAACATGCTTGACGTAGGGAAAATGGCCTTTAGAGACCAAGGTGGATCAGGGGGGCAGGAGGGAAGCCCGGCACCCGTCTGGAAGACCACATCTGGTGTATGTTCTGGTTATGACCTCCCTGAAACCCCAGTCCAACAGGAACATCCTGAAGGGAGAAATAAATCTTATACTCATCGGGGTGAAGATTTCAGTGTCATCACATTCAAGCCAGAAAAGGATAATGGAAACGGGAATGAAAAATGCCCTCAGTGTGCAAAGAGCTTCAACGATAAATCAAGACTTAGAAAACATCAACTAACCCACACAGGGGAGAAACCATATAAATGCTTGGAGTGTGGAAAGTGCTTCAGACAGAGCTCAAAGCTGACTGTGCATCAAAGAACCCACACAGGAGAGAAACCCTATCAATGCTTGGAGTGTGGAAAGAGCTTCAGTGTGAACTCAAGCCTGACTTTGCATCAAAGAACCCACACAGGGGAGAAACCGTATAAGTGCTTGGAGTGTGGAAAGAGTTTCAGCCAGAGCTCACAGCTGGCTGTGCATCACAGAACACACACAGGGGAGAAACCCTATCAATGCTTGGAGTGTGGAAAGAGCTTCAGTTCGAGCTCAAGCCTGACTTTGCATCAAAGAACCCACACAGGGGAGAAACCGTATAAGTGCTTGGAGTGTGGAAAGAGTTTCAGTCAGAGCTCACTCCTGACATGGCATCATCAAAGAACCCACACAGAGGAGAAACCGTATCAATGCTTGGAGTGTGGAAAGAGCTTCAGTGACAGCGGATACCTGACTTTGCATCATCGAAGATCCCACACAGGGGAGAAACCGTATCAATGCTTGGAGTGTGGAAAGAGCTTCACTAACAGCCAAAGCCTGAATGTGCACCAAAGAACCCACACAGGGGAGAAACCATATAAATGCTTGGAGTGTGGAAAGAGCTTTAGCCAGAGTGCACACCTAGCTGTGCATCAAAGAACACACACAGGGGAGAAACCATATACATGCTTGGAGTGTGGAAGAAGCTTCAGTCAAAGCTCAATCCTGACTTTGCATCAAAGAACCCACACAGGGGAGAAACCGCATAGATGCTTGGAGTGTGGAAAGAGCTTCAGACAGAGCTCAATCCTGACTTTGCATCATCAAAGAACCCACACAGGGGAGAAACCGTATCAATGTTTGGAGTGTGGAAAAAGCTTTACTAACAGCAGAAGCCTGAAATTGCATCAAAGAACCCACACAGGGGAGAAACCATATAAATGCTTGAAGTGTGGAAGGAGGTTTAGTCAGAGCTCAAACCTGGCTGTGCATCAAAGAACCCACACAGGGGAGAAACCATATCAATGCTTGGAATGTGGAAAGAGCTTCAGTGTGAACTCAAGCCTGACTTTGCATCAAAGAACCCACACAGGGGAGAAACCATATAAATGCTTTGAGTGTGGACAGAGCTTCAGTGTGAGCTCAACCCTGACTTTGCATCAAAGAACCCACACAGGGGAGAAACCATATAAATGCTTGGAGTGTGGAAAGAGCTTCTTTGACAGCTCACACCTGACTGTGCATCAAAGAACCCACAAAGGGGAAAAACCATATAAATGCTTGGAATGTGGAAAGAGCTTCAGTATGAGCTCAAGCCTGACTTTGCATCAAAGAACCCACACAGGGGAGAAGCCATATAAATACCTTGAGTGTGGAAAGAGCTTCACTGACAGCAGAATCCTGACTGTGCATCAAAGAACCCACACAGGGGAGAAACCATATCAATGCTTGGAGTGTGGAAAGAGCTTCCGTAGGAACAATAACCTGACTGTGCATCAAAGAACCCACACAGGGGAGAAACCATATAAATGCTTGAAGTGTGGGAAGAGCTTCAGTCAGAGCTCAATCCTGACTTCGCATCAAATTACCCACACAGGAGAGAAACCATATCAATGTTTGGAGTGTGGAAAGAGCTTTAGTGTGAAATTAAGCCTGACTTGGCATCAAAGAACACACACAGGAGAGAAACCATATCAATGCTTGGATTGTGGAAAGAGCTTCAGTGTGAGCTCAAATCTGACTGTGCATCAAAGAACCCACACAGGGGAGAAACCCTATCAATGCTTTGATTGTGGAAAGAGCTTCAGTGAGAACTCAAAGCTGAATTTGCATCGAAGAACCCACACGGGAGAGAAACCCTATAAATGCTTGGAGTGTGGAAAGAGTTTCAGTGTGAACTCAAATCTGACTTTGCATCAAAGAATTCACACAGGGGAGAAACCACACAAATGCTTACAGTGTGGAAAGAGTTTCAGAGAGAACTCAAAGCTGAGTGTGCATCAAAGAACCCACACAGGGGAGAAACCATATAAATGCTGGGAGTGTGGAAAGAGCTTCAGTCAGAGACCACACCTGGCTGTGCATCAAAGAACCCACACTGGGGAGAAACCATATCAATGCTTGGAGTGTGGAAAAAATTTCTGTCATAGCGCAAGCCTGGCTGTGCATCAAAGAAGCCACACAGGGGAGAAACCATATAAATGCTTTGAGTGTGGAAAGAGCTTTAGTCAAAGCTCAAACCTGGCTGTTCATCAAAGGTTCCACACAGGGGAGAAACCATATCAATGCTTGGAGTGTGGAAAAAGTTTCTGTCATAGCGCAAGCCTGGCTGTGCATCAAAGAACTCATACAGGAGAGAAACCATATAAATGCTTGGAGTGTGGAAAGAGCTTCAGTCGGAGCTCAAGCCTGACTGTGCATCAAAGAACCCACACAGGGGAGAAACCTTATCAATGCTTGGAGTGTGGAAAGAGCTTCAGTCAGAGCTCAAGCCTGACTAAGCATCAAAGAACCCACACAGGAGAGAAAAGTGTTTAAGCCAGGGGTTCTCAACCTGTGGTACGGGTACCCCTAGTGTACGTATCCCCTCTTGCTGGGGATACGCCAAGCCCTGCCCCTTATCTGCCCCTTCAGCACTTAAGTGTTAATTAACATGGATTTTAAAATGTTATTATTTTTGGAGCTCTTCTGTCTCTGATTTTGGTTTTGGCCGTATTTTTGTACTTTGGAAAATGTACTTTTGGGGGTGGGGGAGGGAGGAGCTGATTTTGGGAAGTGTGAATTGGAGGGAAAAAAATCCTTGCCCTCCCTCTCTCTCACACACATACAAACACACAGTTAAATAAGACAATTTTTCACATTTAAAATTGTTTTAGTACTTTTTTGTTTAACGGTTAATTACCTAATTAATTAATTAATTGATTAATCCAATTAATTAGCAGTTAATTTGCAGGGGGTACTTCAGAACATTGGACCGTGGTAGGGGGTAACCAGGCCTCCATAGGTTGAGAACCCCTGGTTTAAGCCATTTACCATGGAGCTGAGATCTGACTGCATATCAAACAGTCCATAGAGGTGGGCAACCACATAAATGTTGTAAACATTTCTCTCATTTCTTACTGTACAGGGACAAATCCACACAGATGAGGAACCACATGAATGTTTAGGGTTTGAGACAGCTTCTTCCTCAGCTGAAACCTTAACTGCCTAACTCCTAGAGCGGCAGAGTGCACGCTCCGCTGCCCTAAACCATTGCAAAAGTGCCATAAAGCACGTTTGGGACGACTCGGGAGTAAGTGCCGCCAGTGCAGCGACCGGCAGCCCACACTCCGCCACCTTCTGGAACCCGCACCAGCCGATTCGAGTAAGTCCTGCACCGGTCTGTGCAGGGCCGGGGGGAGGATGGGAAGGGGCATTCCAGGGGGGTGGCCCTTGGCCTGCTCGGGCTGGGAGGAGTTGGGGATATCGGCAACGCACTCCTCGGATATGCTCTGCCCGTTCCTATCCTGGTTTGGCCTTACATGGCCTCTCTGAATATACATCAGCTTCATAGGTACATCGGAGGAGGCCCATAGGGCTCCGGCCAGCTTACACCTGGGGAAAGTGACCAATGTCCCCTTCTCCTGATGAAGTAACGATCCAGATTTAGGGTTCTTATTGTCAAGGCTTTGATCACAGAAGTCGATGTCTCTTAGCTAAATAGATTTATTGTGTATACATACTTGCACAATATGACCGGATCCGGATGAAGGCCAGAGAGCGGCAGCAAAAAGGCAAAAAGCAGCGGAGGTGGAGACCCCGAAAATGGTAGGGATGGGAAAACAAACACATAAAACAATTCGGAGGCTTAAGCTTCGAGTTGCGGCCCGCCCGTCAGCTGGGCACAAAGCATCTTCTTGGGACTTGCAATACATTCAAAAAGCCCGCCCAGAACTGAAGGTCCGTTTTCCAGTCAAGTTTGCATCTCTATTTTGTCGTGGTCCGTTTCCCCCCCCCCCCCATCTGCCTTTTTTTGCCAAGAATGTCCTGGGTCCTTGTTTTGCAAATTAGCTGTCAAAAAATTGAAAGTGTTTTGGTGGTTGAGATCTGCAGATGAGATCTGCCCTGGAGCTCTCTCTCTTCCCCCCCCCCCCCGCTGGGATGAACAACATCCCACTTCCTTTATATTTGAAAAAGCCTTATCATTGATTTACCGTATTGGTCTGAGTATAAGACTCACTTTTTTCTCCTAATTTAAGTTTTTAAACTAGGGGTGCGTCTTATAATCAGGCTGTTGCAATAATTCCAGTGATTTAATTAAAAAATGTTAATAGCACCAAACTTTAAGGGTGCGTCTTATAATCAGGTGCGTCTTATACTCGGGGCAATACGGTATTAGCTGGTGATTGCTGGAGGTGGGGCAGAGGTTGCTTAAAGAGGGAAGAATATGAAGATCGGCGTTATCCCCTCTTCCTTGTAGCTCTTAAAGCTCCATATATTCCATTTAAACTTGCATGAATATAACTGTTTTCAGATGTATCTTTCAGCAGAATCAAAATCAGTTTAGGTTGGAACTGACAGGAGGCGTCAGTGTGTGAGTGAGTGAGAGTGAGAGTGAGAGTGAGAGTGAGAGTGAGAGTGAGGTGGTGGTGGTGGTGGTGGTGTTTTTGTTCTCAAGCTGTTGGAAAGTGTTTCTGAAATTAACAGTTCTGGATGGAACAAAGCAGAGGAAAGCAGAATGATGTTGGAGATTGTAGGGATGCTATGGCAGATGGATTATCACATTGATGTTTTGACTGTAGACTAGGCGCAAAGGCACTCTGCACATGCTCAGAGGGGCCCAGTGAATGAAAAAATGAATACAAATGTAAGTAAAAATATTGATTTATTTAAATATGTTACTTTTATGGAGATTTTATGCCCCCTGTGACATCACTTCCGGTGGAAGTGACATCTTGGTTCCTTGATCCGCCCCCGTGATGTCACTTCCGCCCCCCTCAGAGTCCCGGAAAATCTGGTAAGCCTATATCATGAAGGCAAATATCTCAACAAGACGCCCATGGCTGCCAAAGACAGAGGAGGAATTGAGCAGGAAGAAGGAACCTGGGCCAAGTATCAAGGGGCTGGATAGAGGCGCTCTGAGTGGGGCCTGGTCTCCACCCACTCCTGGACTCCAGCCAGCACTAGGGCAAGCCGTCGAGCCAACTCCCGGTCTGCTCCTGAAGCCACAGGCAAGCTGGGCAGTGAGACACCCTGGCGTCCCCTGCTGGGGGTCAGACTACAAGCCGCCACTTACAAGACCAGGTTCAGTGGCCCCACCAGATGCCTCAGGGATTACTCCAGAAGCGTCACCTGATATGGGGCGGTGGTGCGGTGGGCCCCAGGGCGTAGGGGTGCTGGCTCTGGGGGGGGGGGCTGTGGCCTCCTTTAGTTTCATTTTTATTTTAACTTTTTTTCGGTTTTTAAATTTTTTTAGGGGTTTTGTAGCGCTAACGGGGCTTCTAATCGTGTGTGTATGCTTTGCGCACTTAGCTTTTGTATAGGAGCCTCCAGCGACGATCTCCTCCAGCGACGATAACTTCCGGGGGCGATCTGCGTTCCTCTGCTCCGGGCGCGAACTCTGTAAAGCGCCCAGCAGCGCTTTACAGAGTTCACGCAGGCGCAGCACAACGATGTTTCCAATCGTTCTGCGCCTGCGTGAACTCTGTAAAGCGCCCAGCTGCACTTTACAGAGTTCACGCAGGCGCAGAACGATTGGAAACATCGTCGTGCTGCGCCTGCGTGAACTCTGTAAAGCGCTGCTGGGCGCTTTACAGAGTTCGTGCCCGGAGCAGAGGAACGCAGATCGCCTCCAGAAGAGATCGTCGCTGGAGGAGATTGTCGCTGGAGGCTCCTATACAAAAGCCAAGTGCGCAAAGCATACACACAATTGATTAGAAGCCCTGTTAGCGCTACAAAACCCCTAAAAAACCGAAAAAAAGTTAAAATAAAAACGAAACTTAAATTATGCAAATTAGTTTGGGGGCGTCGGGGGGGCGGCCCCATTCCTAGCTACGCCACTGGATTACTCAAGACAACAAAATAACCTGTATCCTGTTGCCACTCCCTTGCACCTGGCACAGAGAAAAAACCTACTCTTAAAGCCAGGAGATTGCTCATGGCTTGTCATGGACTTTTCCTCCATGAATCTATCCAAACCCCTTTTAGAGGCATCTAGGCCAGGTGCCATCACCACATCCTGTGGCAAGGAGTTCCACAGATGAATTACACGCTGGGTGAGGACATATTTTCATATGTCTATGTGAAGGAGTAAGGCCCATGCCCCTCCTGAATTGTGGGTACAAATAAAGTATGTGGTAAGGTGTTCATGTAACAGGAAGATGAAAGGCTGGAGGAAAGGAAGAGAAATACTTTGAAATGTATTTTACACAATTGGGCTATCCGGTATTAGAAAGGTGATAGAAAGGCGGGATAAAAATATTGTAAATAAAATAAACAAATAAGTACGTGCAAGCAACAGGATTGGTTAATTAACCTGGGGAGATGGGAAGTCCTTTGGCTGAGAGCCCAAGAGGCAGAAAAGGTAAAAATCCTATAAAAGTACCAAGGTGTGGTTGCTAGCAGAGCTCCTTGGATTCGGTTTTGCTGCAGGCCATGCTGGTGGAGGATACTTTCCCTTGGGATGGAGGACGGTAACTATCTTAGCTTGAGTAGTTTAGGGAGACTAGCTAGCTTTATTGTTTTGTTAATGTGCCTCTGTTGAAATGTATATTTGCAGTGTTACTAACTTTGAGCTGCTCCCATTACTTTCCCTGTTTGGAAGGAGGGAGACCCCACTAACTTACTAATGCTAGCCTAGGAATAAACTTTTAAAACTTTCCATGACTGGCTGTGTGTGCCATATTTTCTGGACCAAGAAGGAGTAAACCACTTTTGAAAGAGATTAAGAGAACCAAGGGTACAGTGTGGGAGGAACAGAATACTGGAAGCTTGTCCCAGTTCCAGTCTGGCGGTGCGGAGCCCGGAGAGGGGTGGAGAGGCACCAGAGGAGGGGAGAAGGAAGCGCTTGTGGAGAGAATAAGCGGACCAGGGTTCTTTGAAGTTTAACTGTACCTAAAGTGGGGAAAATAGAGAAGTCTTTTTATTCCCTTGCCTCTTGGACCGAGGTTTTACCGTAAATAAGGTGGGGAATCCTCCCAATTTAATTCCCTTCTTCAAGGAACCAGTGACAGTCTGTTTTAACGCTCCCTCCACTCAATTTTAGTGCATGTCCCCTGGTTCTGGAGTTGTGTGAGAAAAGACCTGAATGTGCATCGAAGAACCTACACAGGGGAGAAACCCTATAAATGCTTGGAGTGTGGAAAGAGATTCAGTCAGAGCAAAAGCCTGATTATACATCAAAGGACCCACACAAAACTGTGCAAGTGATTGAAGTGTGGAAAGAGCTTCAATCAGAGTTCAGATCTGATTGCATATCAACAAAATCTATCCATGGGGAAGCCACATAATTGTGGACAAAGTTTCACTCATTCCTTAGGGGTGGCGGGGGTTTTTTTGTTGACAACCATATAAAACTGCATAAAAATACAGAATACCACTTAATGTTAAAAAAAATCTGTGAATTAAATAAAATAAAACCATGTAATTTTGTGTCATTTTTCATCTGCTGACACTGTAACTTATCCCCTGCTAACTGGGCAAGAGGCACTTTTTCAATTGGTGCTCCTCTTATATTTAGCAGGGGGAGAGTAACTGCTCCCCTCTCACCCCAGCAGTGTCTTTTCTGGTGACTGTTTGCTGGTGTTCTTCTGCATCTTTTTTAGATTGCGAGCCCTTTGGGGACAGGGAGCCATTTCATCATTTGAGTTTGTCTGTAAACTGCTTAGTGAACATTTTGTTGAAAAGCGGTATATAAATACTGTTATTAAATAATAATAATAAAATATTCCACCTACTTAATACACTTTTAAAGTGGTTAAAATGGGAAAATTTGGATTAAAAACAGCTGCTTTTAGTGATGGGGACTCGAGTCAAATGACTCGACTCGCAAGTGTGACTTAGCCACTTTTTCCCTGACTCGTACTTGTACTTGTGACCCACTGACTCGCACTTGTGACCCACGGGACTCGTACTTGACTTGCACTTGTGGGGGTAACGACTTGCCATTTCTGAGTCATTTTCCTTTAATGGCCGGCATCAACACAGGCAGGCAGGCAGGCAGGCAGGCGCAGTGGAGACCTCGGAGGAGGAGGGCAGCAGGGAGGAAGGGTTTTCAAGGGGGTGGGAAAGCAAGCCTGGCTCTGAGTCCCCCCCTTTTGTTGCTGTCTGTTTGCCATTGGCCACAACTCCGAGCGTGAGGGGTGGGGAGGAGTGAGGGAAGGCGAAGCTGCTGCAGCAGTTCCTCCTCATTGACCAAAACTCCGAGTCCAAGGGATGCTCGGCTCAGCAAGGGGAAGGTGCAGGGAGGGAATAATAAATAGTTTTAATGTAGACACGCTTGTTCTTCCCAAACCAGATGGGTGGTGACAAGACTGAGAGGTGAGGGAAAGGGCATAGGGGGAGCCAAGTGGGTGCTTTAATAGTCTCAGAGGTCCCCACACAGACACCCACCCCATTTTCAGGGAAAAAAGCCATTTTCCCCAAAGTGACTCAACTCATGACTTGTGGTTTCTGGCCTTACTCGTACTCGACTCGCACTTGTGCAAAAATGACTCGCACTTGACTCGTACTTACCCAAAAAGTTTGACACTGACTCGCACTCGGACTCGCACTCTTGCAAAAATGACTCGTACTCACACTCGCACTCGTGACCTAGTTACTTAGATACATCCCTGGCTGCTTTCTTCTACTTCATTTTGGTTAAACACTGTAATCTGTGAAAACAAAAACCATCAAAGTCACCTCTACTTATAGTACATCAACAAATCCACACAGAGGAGGAATCATATGAATGCTAAGAAGTGCTTGGAAGGAGTGTCCATCTCAGCTTAAGTGTTAAGTTACAACATCAAAGAATCTGAAGATCTGAGATGAAAGGAGAGATGAGGAGAAAGGGGGAGGTGAGGAAGGCTTCAGCAAAAAGAGTAAGGGGCACAGCCTAGCTGAGGGGAGGGGAGGAATTGGGGGCCAATGTGGGCCAAGTCCCAAGCGGTAGGAGAGGAGCGCGCAGAGTGGGGGCCTAGTTTCCTAGTGTTCTTCAGTGCAGGGGCTCATTTTGCCAACTTCTAACAGAGGAAAGATGGGAGTAGTGGTGGGGTACCCTCATGGGGGTGTTTCAACAGTCTAAAGGAAGTTTGGCTCAGTCGGAGAGCTGTAGCCTTACATGCCTGAAGATCACGGCCAAGGACGGCAGTTCGAGACTCCGTCGCCACTGACAAAGCTGCAAAAAAACCCTATGAGAGAGAGGGAGGGAGGAAGCTGCAGCTGGCACTCTGTGAGGGGGAGTTGCCTGTCAGTCAATGTATGTGATGCGAATGCCAGAGAGTCCAGACCGTGAAAGGAAACTCCTGGAAAGAAGCGTCTTACAAAAGCTTAGGACATTTATTGTATTGTAAAAACCTTTGGTTTAGAATTGTCTGTCCGTTGGAAACTGCCTTCAATTAAAGTCAAAGGAGAAATCCAATGACAAAAAAGGAAGTATATAAATACTGGAATACTGGGCGGCCACTGTCAACATCATGTCTCAGTGTTACCTCACCCTTCAGGATCACCCTTGAGTGTTCCAACAGTCCAGGATCTGGTCTTTTTAAGGGGCTGCTTAAATTTCAACCCCCGGAAATGGACAGCTAGGGTGTCTCAGGGCCCAGCCCACCTATCACTGCAGGAGCAGACCGGGACCTTGGGCTGCAGGGTCCTCCCACCTGCAGAATGGACATATTTACATATTTACAAAGAGTAACGTACAGAAACACTGAGCACATCCGATTCTCACACAACACCAAATTTGAAGCTCTTCTTTAAGCCCATCCCTGTTTCCATGACGTTTGCAAGTCTACGTCTCTATATGGCTATCTTTCTCCATCCATTGGCCATCCCACCTCTTATATAACAGGACAATTACTTGAGGGGTCCGTTTGACCCTTACAAGAAAAAAACATATGTTCTCAACCCCTTTATATAACCACTCCTGGCCATATGCCTGTAACATTCCTCGGGCAAGAATTCCACCTATTTTTCTTACTTATATAGGGAAAATGCTTTAACTCTCAAGTATCTGCACACTTGTGCTGAACTTGTGTCTGATTCTATGATGAATGTAGTGCAATGATCAATACTCTTTATTAGGGATTGGTTTCTTTCCACCACAGGGGTTCATTTTGCCAATGTCTAGCAGAGGAAACACAAGAGGAGCGGGGGGGACCCTCGTGGCGGATGTTGCAACAAGCTAAAGGTCAAAGCCACCCCTCAGGGTTACATCACCCTTGGGAGCTCCAACAGTCCAAAATGTGGTCCTTAAAGAGGTGGTTTGTCTTTCAGCCTTGGGAATGGAGGGCCAGGGTGTCTCAGGGCCCAGCCCACCTTTCGCTTCAAGATCAGACCGGGAATCTGGACTGCAAACTCCTCCCACCTGCAGGAAGAGTTGCCATGAGGGCTTGTCTAGGAACCTATGTAGGTTCTTGGATGCAAAGGCAGGCTGGAGCTCTGACTGAAGCTCTTTCCAAACTCCAAGCATTTATATAGTTGCAGAAGATAAAATATATGTTACGGGGTTAAAAGTCCCACTTGCGAGCTTCCCAGAGACATCTGGTGGGTCACTGGAAGAAATCAGATGCTGGACTAGACAGCAGGCCTTGGGCCTGATCCCGTCTGATACCCTTACCCACCACAACCAGCACAGCTACTACTCCGTACATCATGGCACACCCCGTACCTTGGCATCATGCTCAGCACTTTGCCAGTACAGTAGATTGGGGAGGAAACCATCACCGAGTAGCAGAGCCCCTCTTTTGCACGCAGAAGATCCCAGGATCAGTCCCCGCCAGGACCTTCGAACACCGTCGGGAAAGACCTTGCCGGAAGCTCTGGAGAAGCTTTGCCAGTCAGGGGCCACCATATGCTGAGCTGGGCAGACCATAGTCAGGCCGATGCTTCTCCTCCCACGTCCTTCATTCGGGGGAGGGAGGGAGGCAGGCTGAGGCCGTCACCCACCCCAGGCAGCAGCAGCAGCAGCAGGTTGGCAGGGGCCACTCACCTCTGTCAGCCTACTCACCCCCACTGCTCCTCCTCCCCTTGCAGGACTGGAAAGGGAATGGAGGGGGGGAGGAAGTGTGGAGAAGGCTGGTGGGCTAGATGAGCACCAGAAAGCTTTCCTCTACTCCACACTTCCTCTTCCGCTTGGTTCCCCCCCTTCTCTAATCCAGGGAGTGGGAGGAGCAGAGGCTGGCGCACCACCACCAGCTGAGGTGGAGGAGCATTTGGCTCGCCATCTCATGCGCTGGGAGGTCTTGGGCCGGCCTGACGCCATTCAAGCAGTCCAAGCCGGGTTAAACACCATCCCTTCCGTTCCCCAAATGCTGTAGACTAGAGAATTTCAGGGGATGGACACCCTCAAAAGACACCACCAAAATGCAGCGATGAAGCTCAAGAGCCCATTCTAGTCCGTCTTCCGTCATGGATGGTTCTTTGGCAAAGACCAACGCAGCCATTGGGGAGTGGGGTGAAAGAAGAGTCTAGTGTACAGTGTGTACAATGGGGGATGGGACTGTGCCCCAGTAGCAGAAGCACCTGAAGAGCCGCTGTGGTGCGTCCGGGGGGGGGGGGCTCCCTGTCCAGGGCCTCCTCCTTCCTTGTCCCACTGCCAGCACTGTCTTTGCGGAAGGGGAGTTTGTCAGGCTCCCGCAATGCCCTAGAGAGGCTCGGTGGGACTTGGATCACCCTCTTGACCCTAGGCTGTGGGTGGAAGTCAGCCGTGTCCCCAAGAAGGGGCAGAAAAGGCTCGGTGTTGTTGTCCCTTGAAGCGCATTGGAACAAACAGCAGCAAACAGATGTGTCAGATCCAAAAACAGTTTATTTGAAGCTCATGAGCTGATCTCTCTGGGACTCGAGTCACAAAGCGAGAGAGACTTCGGCTATTGTTCTAAGGGTCTTTTTATAGTCTCAGACCACAAGGCTCAAGCGGTTTGTTGTTGTTGTTCAGTCGTTCAGTCGTGTCCGACCCTTCGTGATCCCATGAACCATATCCCGCCAGGCCTTCCTGTCCTCCACTATCTTCCTGAGTTCGCTCATTTTCATGTTCGTTGCATCGGTGATGCTGTCTAACCATCTCATCCTTGGCCTTCCCCTTCTCCTTTTGCCTTCAGTCTTTCCCAGCATCAGAGTCTTCTCCAGAGAGTCCTTTCTTCACATTAGGTGGCCAAAATATTTGAGCTTCAGCAGTTACAGAGAAGCAAAAGAGCATTTCATTATTTCATCGACTGCTTTTCAGCTATAGGTGTTACATCATATATCACTAAGCAAAACGATTAGCGCAAGGTAAGACAAGTTAAGAAGTTTTGGTACTTTTCCACTGAGTTATGAGCATTCAAGCTTTCCTTTCTGCCTTCGTTAAGCGTCTCCTGAGCTAGCTGAACAGGTACAGCATAGGCTTTGTGGTTAGCTACATTTCCTCAGCTGAAAGTGTCTGTTGTGTTAATATCTCGACAGAGAAAACTCCCTTGTCTTAGCATACTAGCAGATTCTGAATAGATATGCCATACAGCACATCATAGTAAACACTAGAAAGGCACTCTTCACATGTCCAGGAGCTGGTGTCTAGCGGTGTAGCCCTTCACCCTCGAAGGGGGCTGTCGCAGCTGAGAGGCCCCCCATTGGAACGAGGGGGCTCCTGCGCTCGCACAAAGTGCTGGAGTTGGGTTTCCCAGCACTGCTGACGCTCCTCACTGGGCTCCCGCGTCACCGGTTGCGGAAGGGCACTTTCCCAGAACTCTCTTCTCCTCCCAAGCTGGATCTCCAGAGGGCCCTTTCCGCTCCTGGGCCCACCGCTGAGTCCAGCTCCTCCCCCTTCATTCCGTTCTCTGGGGCAGTCTTGACACCAGTGGGCCCACCACACTCCATGTGAGGCAAGAGTGGCCTGACTGGCCGCACCAGTTGTCTTCAGAGAACCAGCAGGGCTTTCTCTGGACCAGTGTCTCTAGGTGGGAGAAGCTTTAAGGAGGGCAGGCGTTCGGCTTCTGGTGAAGTGGGAAAAGCGTCACCCTAAGAGAAAGAGCGAACAGGAGCCCTCAGACAGAACTTGAAGGCCTGAAGGAGACACCATTCGGATGTCAAGGAGCAACCTGCTCCGACCAAAAAGTCATATCCTTCAAGCCGACAAGACAAAGCCCCCTTCTGCCCTCTCCAGCTCTCCTCCTCCTGCTGCATCCCCAACAGCCCCTCCTCACTCAGGAGCTCACTCAGGACACTTCAGATGTCTCCAGCCTCCCCCCCAGTTCTCAGACCCCCCCCAGCCATCTCCAAACGACTATAGCACCTACATCAGCATAGGCGGCATTTAAGAGGAGGGGGAGCAGAGAAAAGTGTTTGGTTTTGTTGTTATTCTTTTAATCTATTTTTACCCAGCTTTCCCCCCCAGAAAGGGGCACCCAAGGCAGATTACAAAATACACTAAAACACAATAAAAACAGCAAAATACAATAAAACACATCAGCGATGCAATAAAGGGTAATTAAAAGAGCAAAAGACACAGCATATTAACTTTTTATTAGAGAATGTTTCAGTTTTACAGGGAATCAGCAGAGTAGCAAATATAGCAAACCCCAGAACATGGTTACATACGCTGGGAAGAGATTGGTGATCACAAGTACAGAGTATTCTTCAGGCATAGTATACTCTACAACAGCAAAAACAGATAAAACATCAGTCAAGGGAGGTGGCAATATAAAACAAGCACAGTGCAATAAAACCCTAAGCAGAAGCTGGGCATAGCGTAAACCAATCATCAGCATAGCATCATCATCCAATCAAAACACACATTCACTCACCAATCAAACTACACCCCAAAGGTGACCTGGAAAAACAAAAGTCTTCAGACCCAGCCAACCCCCCTCCCCCCCAGGTGCCAATCTCAGAACAACAGGCAGGGAATTCCATAGTTGCCACCACAAAGAAGGCCCTACCTCCTGCCACCGTCCACCCTTAACACGCAGGAGGGGCCACTCCGAAGAGCTGGAATATATGCCAAAGCCGGTCCCTCAAACACCCTGGTCCCAAACTGGACTCTTCTGTCCCCCCTTCACTCACAGGATCTTCTAGGCAGTGGCGTTGCTCCCGTCAGGTGACGGGAGCAGGCCACCACGGGGTGACGTGCGCAAAGGGGTGACGCGCGCACCCCGCGCGCATCACCTCCGTGACGCGCGTCACCTCCAGACACTCTGAGGCCGGCCCGGGAGCTGGCCTCGGAGTGTCTGGCCCGGCCGGCGCTCCAGGGCCTTCTTTCCAATGCGTCAATACGGGTATTTTACTGTTTTCGAGCATGCGCAGAGACGAAACCGGTCTGCGCATGCGCAAAACAAGTAAAATACCCGTATTGCCTTGGCAGCAGATTCGGTGGTCGCTGCTTGGCACAAGAAAGAGGGCCTTCTCCCGTACCCACCGACCACATCTCTGGTGGACATGAAGGGGGGGGGCGTCCTGACAACCTGAGTGGGCAGCTACGAATCCAATTTCAGAGTATGACACCCCCGCACGAGACGGCATGATGGAGATTAAAGGATCCAACTGGATGTGAATCCCCCCAAACGAAGCTTGCACTAAGCCCCCACCTCCTCCCCATTGATTTCCTGGCAGCAAAGGCAGCTTCTGCCCCAGTTACACGTCCCCCTGGTCCCCCAGCGCCTGTGACCCCTTCTTTGGGCTGCTGACAAAATTTCCTGCCGAGACCTTCCAGCCCCCCTTGACTGGGGACAGGATGCCAGGCTGGGATCAGAGGCCCGGGAAGAGCCGCGGCCACCCGCTGGGGGGGGGGGGGGAGAAGATCAGCCCCATGAGAAGCCGCAGAGTCCGTGCCGCGCACGTTGCTGCATCATCGGGTGTTGCGTGGGGGGAATCGGGGAGAAGGAGGAGGGGATGTGCCCGGCCGGAGGGGAGGCAGCTTCTCGTTCTGCCTGGAGTGGGAGAGTTGAGACCTCGCTCCTCTGGGAAGAGCCGACTGACAGGCACAGTGAGAGTTAAAAGGAGCGACTCCGGATTCCTAGAGGAGCGAAGGGGGGAGGGGGAGTGAGTGGAAAGCCCCTTCCTGCTCCGCCCCATTCCTTTGCTTTCCCCTCTTGTGAGTTCACAGCAGGTTGCGGGCGAAGAAGGTGGGTCCCGGGGCTGTGATGGGGAACAGGAATAGAGGGGGTGGGAGAGAAGCCCCAGTTGGGTGGGGAGACGGCCAGTCGGTGAAGGGAAAGGGGGGGCTGACAAGAGGAACTGCGACACCCCCCCCCCCTCCAGCCCCGTTGCATGCTGAGCATCAGCTCCGCTCGTAAACAGTAACGTCATTTCTGTGCTGGGAGTTTTGACAGGGACAGTGAAAAGCCGGAGGAGAGAGGGCTGGAAGGGGCCATTCAGCACTGACTGAAACCATTGCAAAAAAACAAAACAAAAACAAAACAGCGGGATGTAGGAGGAGGGACACTGGAGGACAATAGTTTCGGCCTGGGACCATTCCTGGAACTGGGGGTGGGTGGGTGCTTTTTGACTGTGTTGTTTGACTGTATGCTCTATCTTTCATATTGTTTGAACTGTGGTAAGTTTTTTTGCTCCAGGTTCTAACGGGCGGGTGGGATAAAAACCATAAGGAAGAGAGCTGGAGTTTGCAGCTGAAAAGGATCCTTCCAGCATCTGTACCTGATCCAAAAGAACAAGGAGCTGATCTCTTCGAAAGAGGAGGACAAAGCAGGGGGATCTTTCAAGGTGTGTGTGTCAGCGCGGCGGGGGTCTCGTTCCACTTAGAGAGAGATCTGGGCATCTACCCAGGACTGCAGTGTCTGTTCCGGGAAACAGCCCTGCCAAGAAACCTCCGTTGTTCCATCCCACCAGCTTCCATCTGCATTTCAGGGTTTTTCCCCACATCAGCTCTGACGGTCCTCGTTACAGGATATCACCTGGAATCAACACAGCACCCGTGACCCGTCTGTCATGCTGCTAAACCTCCATCTTTGGGACTCAGCTCTGTGAAAGGACAGAAGCAGGAGGACTGAATTGAGGCAGAAGAGAGAGCAGGAATGGCGGGTCTTGGAGGGCCAGGAAAGGCTTTGGAGGAGAGAGTTTAGCAGGGAGATTTCAAAGAAGGGAGGGAGGTGACTAGACAGGCAGAGAGGGGAAGAAACGGGGACAAGGGGGCAGAAGGAAGAAGCGGAAGAAAGTGACTCAAGATGTGTGGGGCTCAGCCCATTTGGGCATTTCTGGGTCAAATAGGAGGAGCGTTGCACAAATAATTGAAGTTAAAAACGGGCATGAAGGGTAAATGTCTCCCAATCCCATTTGTCTCCCTCACAGGCAGTGGGATGGCATCGGGGCCACGTTCCAGACCGTCTCCTCTTTGGCATGGAGCAGAATCAGCAACTCCACAGCCTGCTCAGGTAAGGGACAGATCACCGGAGCACCGTGCAAAAACAGCTTGGCTGCCTCCTTCTCTCTTATAGTCTTATAGGCCTTGAAGGAAGGATTTTTGTCTGGTGCTGTAAAATATCATATTTCACCACTCAGAAGAGTGTGTATGAACCAGGGTAGAGTGACAACTCACTGGTCAAAATTCCTTACTATTTAATGATTCTTGGGGATGCTGCTATGTGCAGAATTGGGGGTGGGCTAATTAGTGGGGATATTTGGTGATAAGGAGGGCCTGGGGTTTTCTCTTTTAATGTGTAACTTGGTGTGTGAATGGCAGGGGAATTCTTTGTTTCTAATCAGGACAGGAGGTTTATCAACAGGGTTGCTTCAGAGGCTTAGCAGTGTCAGCTAAATGTCACCAAACAGCGGTGCCTGGGGGGGTGACTGGCATCTTGAGATGAGGTTTACCTTGGCTCCGTGCAAGATGCAGGTGCAATAGAACAGGTGAACTGCAGATGTTTTGATACAAGATACGGAGATGACTGAAGGTTCGTTCACTGAGGGCAAACACAAACTATATACAGACAGGAGATGCACAGAGAGGGCGACAGGTTGTGTTTAACAGACACGTACAGTGAGATTATCTTCTTCCTGCCATGATATGAGACTGTGGGGGGTGGAGGGGGACTGTACTGTGTACCAGAGTATGAGGCTTCATGTCCTGAGTCCTTGAGAAATACGGCCTGCATATCACAGAAGTCGGTCTTGGCAAACAGTCCATCTTGCACTCTGGCATCCATCTGGTGTCTGAAGCTGGTAGTTATGTTCCTTGGCATCAGTGTCCATCTTGTCCTTTATTATAATAGAGGGCATAACATAGCCAGGAAGGGAAAGAAAAATAAAGGACAAGGAAAGGGGGGGGGCATAATATCACTAATAGGTAGAGATGGGAGAAAATGGTTTTATTTTTTTTACATGTTTTACAGTGGACCCTTGCAGGTCTGGGATCTGTGGTAAGACAAATCCGCAGATCCCAAGGTTGTAACCCAAGTTTAGAAAGAGTCCACTTTGTTGATATTAATATCAGGTTGGCATTTGTTCCTTCAGAAACGAAGGAAGAAAACACCCAGGCAACTGACTGGTCTGATTTGCCAAATATCCTGTGGAAAACACTCAGTTGCTGCTTCCAGAATTTCTCTTTTCAGACTGAGCAAGACAGCAGGGGGATGTTATGTCAAAAGGGTGGGACGTTATTTTGAGGAGAGACTTTTTTCTCCATCCAGGGTCCGGTGTCCTTCGAGGAGGTGGCTGTGCGCTTCACGGCGGAGGAGTGGGCTCTGCTGGATCCAGGCCAGAAGGCTCTGTACAGGGAAGTCATGCTGGAGAATTACGGGATCGTGGCCTCTCTGGGTAAGGATGCCCTTTCTTCCCGGTGGGTAGGAACCAAAGGCATGATCTGCTATTCTTCGTGTTTCTCCCTGTCAGGATTGCACCATAGAAGTGGGGCGTGTGGGGCCGGAACTTGTGCCCTCGGCATGCCTGCTGTGCCTCAATGTTGCAGAGCCGAGCTTGGTCTGACGTACTCTTTGGGGATGAAAGATGTAAATATAAATGACAGGATAGGAATGTCTAGATTAAGAAATCCATTGTGAAAAGTACAAAAACCCCAGTGTGGGACCTGCCCAGCCTGCAAAATGAGCTACTCGTCACTGGCAGTGCTTGTCACGCCTCGTCCTTCTCCTTCCTCTGCATTCTCCAGTGTTTATTTTTAGTTAACTGATGGTTCGTCCAGGATCAGGTGCTGCTGCTGGAGGGATTTTGCATGATCTCCTCCTCCTTCCTTGTCTTTCCAGGGCAATGTGGGACTTCTCAGGCTTGAGTCTCTGGAGATGGGGGGCTCCGCGTTTCTAAGGACTGGGGAGTGAGCACATTGGGCATCTACTTCCCCTTAGCTGGAGGGCTGGCTGTGAAAAGGGGGGGCTGCACCTCCCGAAGGGCAGTTGGCCCTGAGAAAACGCACACCCATCCGACTGGGGTGGTGGTTGGCCAGTAACGGGGTTGTGGGGGCAAGAATCTGACGTTGCCGTGAGACACATTTGCCCTGTGTTCTGTACACCGCTATCTCATGGAGGGTCCTGATCTTGGAGATGGAGGAGTCTGCGGGAACCTGTGGAGAATGTGCATCTCGGACCCGCTGGGAATTGTTATGCCAGTGATGGGTGTGTGTGTGTGTGTGTGTAAGGATGGTTGGAGAGAGCAAAAACGTGACAGTGAAACGTTACTGAAAGGCATTTTGTGACTTCAACGAAGAAATACATACAGATACCGCGCTAAAGGAATAAAGCGAAGCTCCCAGAACTACGTGTTCCTAATGCTCACCAGGACAGCAGCTTCAAATTGCCTTCTGGCCTGCAAGATGGAGTGAGACCATATTCGTCATAGGTGGGAGTGAGACTAACATCAGGTTGCTTGGGAAAGCCGGGATATGTTGTAGACAGAATTATCTCATCTCCTTGTTTCCTTCTCAGAGGAATTTCCCAAACCTGCCTTCATTTCCCAGCTGGAAGAAGGGGAGTCTGCGTTTTTCCAGGGTCTCCAGGAAGAAGAGAAGTTGGCAGGTAACTTGTTTTATGCAGTAGTACTTAACTCAGCAGTAGCTACAGCTCAGAGGGTATTGGCTGACTGGGAGCCCCTCCCCACAACAGAAACTCCCCTCCTTTCTGGGGCGACTCAGCGCTGTTTGGGATGAGTCAGCAAAGTACAGCTGTGCCGTTGTGGTCTCCTCGCCTGGAAGCCACGACAGCAGCTTAACGGCAGTGTGATTTGAGCGACTGGTGCTCTGACCATCCACTTCCCTCTCCACCCCACAACCTCCTCAAAGGACAACTGACCCTGAGAGAAGACCGTCCCAAATCAACCCCACCCAGCAAACGCAGGAGCCCAGCTGCTCTTGCGGCTTCCAGGAGATGAGACAAGACCGGCAGAGCTGTACTGTGCTGACTCATCCCAACCAGCACTGAGTCGCCCCAGAAAGGAGGGCAGCTTCTGTTGTGGGGAAGGATCCTCAACGCCACCCCACCTTCGGTAGGGGGCCCTCACGGGGCTTCTATCCCAAAAGCTGGATGCAAAGGTGGGGGCAGAGAGGAGAGCAGCGACATTTTGCTCTCCATTGTGGTTCATTATTGTTTGGGCTTAATGGCAGCGGTCCCTTGTGAGTTTTTCTTCCTCATGTTTCACCTGTATCTGTGATAGGTATTGTCAAAGGTGGAAGGGGGCAACAATTACCCCACACCACCCAGTCTCTTAAGAGGAGTGCTCCAGTTGAATCGCAGTTGGTGTTTATATTGGTTATAGAAGGTGTTAACTGCCAGCAGAGATGTCACTAGAGAGCGTGCTGCCTGGGGCGCGCGCGTCACCCTAGTGATCCCTCCCCCCCGGACACACCCCCTTGCGATGCGGGGAGGGGGCACCCGATAGGTCGCCGCTCCGGGTGCCTGGCGGGCGCCGCTTCGGGCGCCTGACGGGGCCCGCTCCGGGTGACCCCTCAATCGTTGTAGCCGGCTCGGGGACGTCTTCCCCGGCTGGCTGTCCTGGACCTTCTGAGGAAGGCCCGCTGCACGAACGTTATTTATAACGTGTTTAGCGCATGCGCAGACCGTTCCTGAGGGAAAAGGGCAGCCCTTTTCCCTCAGGAACGGTCTGCGCATGTGCTAAACACGTTATAAGTAACATTCGCGCAGCGGGCCTTCCTCAGAAGGCCCAGGAGCGCAGGCCCGGGAGGATGGTCCGAGGCCTTCTCTCGGCCTCGGAGCCTCCCGGGTGATGCGCGCAGGGGAGGTGACGTGCACGCGACACCCTTCTGCGCGGGCTCCGCCCCGCGGGCCACGCTACAGTGACGTCTCTGACTGCCAGTGTTGCTGCATGACAAGATTGATTGATAGATTGTTCATCTTAAAGTGAAAATGACAAAATTTTGCTGATGAAACACCGAAGGTCTGTTGAATTATCGGATCTTACTGTTTTTAAGGAAACGTTAGGAAGAAAAACTCACAGGAGACCGTGGCCATTAAGCCCAAACAACTTCAACCACAATAGTTATACCAGACACGAAAGCTTTCGATCCTACAGAATCTTGTTCTCCATTGATTCCAAGCAGTTCATGTTAACTTACAGCGTCTCTGAAGTCAGCGCAGCCTTAGGGCCGATGGTGTGGCTATGACAGCACAGAATTTCACCGACCTCTCTGCCCACCATAGTGGTATCTTTGGTGCAAGGGAACCTCTGTCAAATCTTGTGCTGCTCATTCTGGAGTCATTGCAGCGGAGGAGAAGTGTATCACACAGGTTTCGGGAGTTATGCGCAGAGACCAATTTGGGTGATAAGGAGCAGCAAGCACCACATTAATTGATGTGGTTGATCAAGGTTGATGTGCGCATTCACACACGAGCACACATGCTCACACACATACACGCTCCATGTGCCTGATAGTTCCCAAAACGTGCCCACTTGCCACTGATGGCCAGTGCAATTCGGGTGTGGAGCGGAGGCCCCGTCTATTGTATCCCGAGTCCTCCAAGAGGTTACAGAGGAATATTCCACTCGACTTGCACCCCACGACTTCTACCGTTCTCCTCCCAAATCTTGCCGTCTCCTGCCTGTCGCTCGTTTCATGTAGTTGCAGTAACTGCTTGGTCCAGATCAAGGTTTGGCTGAGCCAGTCCTGACAAGAGCAGAAGTCCCATTGAGACAGGTGTTTGCAGGTTTGCCCTGACAGATCTCCAGCCTGTGAGGAACTGTTTCTCTGGGCTTATTAAAAAGCCACTAACTGACAAGCCCCAGTGTACAAAAGAACACGCATGTTAGCATTTCTAAGACGATCACGTGACATTAACATAAGAACATAAGAAGAGCCCTGCTGGATCAGGCCAAAAGCCCATCTAGTCCAGCTTCCTGTGTCACACAGTGGCCCCACCAGATGCCTCAGGGCGCACACGAGACAACAAGATACCTGTGTCCAGTCGCCACTCCCTTGCACCTGGCACAGAGAAAACCCACTTCTAGAAAAACCAGGAGGTTGCTTATGGCTTGTAACCTGTGATGGTCTTTTCCTCCATGAATTTGTCCAAACCCCTTTTAAAGGCATCTAGACCAGGTGCCATCACCACATCCTGTGGCAAGGAGTTCCACAGATGAATCACACGCTGGGTAAAGAAATATTTTCTTTTGTCTGTTCTAACTCTCCCTCCACTCAATTTTAGTGCGTGTCCCCTGGTTCTGGTGTTGTGCGAGAGGGAGAAGAATTTCCCTCTATCCACTCTCTCCATCCCATGCATAATTTTATAAGTCTCAATCATGTCCCCCCTCAGGCGCCTTTTTTCTAGGCTGAAAAGCCCCAGACGCTGTAGCCTTTCCTCGTAAGGGAGGTGCTCCAGCCCACAAATCATTCTGGTCGCTCTTTTCTGCACCTTTTCCAATTCAACTATATCCTTTTTGAGGTATGGTGACCAGAACTGGACACAATACTCCAGATGTGGCCTTACCATCGATTTGTACAAAGGCATAATGATATTGGCCGTTTTATTCTCAATCCCCTTTTTAATGATCCCGAGCATGGAATTGGCCTTCTTCACAGCCGCCGCACACTGGGTCGACACTTTCATCGACCTGTCCACCAGCACCCCAAGATCTCTCTCTTCATCCGTCACAGACAACTCAGAACCCATTAGCATATATGTGAAATTTTGGTTTCTTGCCCCAATGTGCATCACTTTGCACTTACTTACATTGAAACGCATCTGCCATTTTGCTGCCCATTCTCCCAGTTTGGAGAGATCCTTCTGGAGCTCTTCACAATCCCTGCTAGTCTTTACCACCCGGAAAAGTTTAGTGTCATCCGCAAACTTGGCCACCTCACTGCCTATCCCCAACTCCAGGTCATTTATGAATAAGTTGAAAAGCACCGGTCCCAAGACCGATCCTTGGGGCACACCGCTTTTCACCTCTCGCCATTGTGAAAATTGCCCATTGACTCCCACTCGCTGTTTCCTGGTCTTCAACCAGTTCCTAATCCACAAGAGGACCTGCCCTCTTATTCCCTGACTGTGGAGTTTTCTCAGGAGCCTTTCATGAGGGACCGTGTCAAACGCCTTCTGAAAATCCAGATATATAATATCCACGGGTTCGCTCGCATCCACATGCCTGTTGACCTTTTCAAAAAATTCTAACAGGTTTGTGAGGCAAGACTTCCCCTTGCAGAAGCCATGCTGACTCTCCCTCAGCAGAGCTTGTTCTTCTATGTATTTTAAGATTTTATCCTTAATGAGACTTTCCACCATCTTCCCTGGAACAGATGTTAGGCTGACCGGCCTGTAGTTTCCCGGGTCCCCCCTCCTTCCTTTTTTAAAGATTGGCGTGACATTAGCTATCCTCCAATCCTCTGGCACAGTGGCCGTTTTAAGGGACAAGTTGCATATTTTGGTCAAGAGGTCAGCAACTTCATTCTTGAGTTCCTTCAGAACTCTTGGGTGGATGCCATCCGGGCCTGGTGATTTATTGATCTTTATTTTGTCAATTAAGTCTGAGACATCTTCTCTTTTAACCTCTATTTGACTTAATTCTTTAGTCAGGGGAGACCGTTCTGGCAGCGGTATTTGCCCGAGGTCTTCTGCCGTGAAGACAGATGCAAAGAACTCATTTAATTTCTCTGCAGTCTCCAAGTCCCCTTTTATCACCCCTTTCTCTCCCTCACCATCCAGCGGACCCACCGTTTCCCTGGCAGGTTTCCTGCTTCTAACATATTTGAAGAAGCTTTTATTATTCCCTTTTATGTTGCCTGCCATACGTTCCTCAAAGTCTTTCTTGGCCTCCCGTATCATCTTTAAAGCTATCTGTGACATTAAAGCTATCTGTGAGGCCTGAGAGAATACAGAGGTAGTCCCCTTTTGTGACTTCTCCATCAAAAATATTGTCTACCAGGGATCAAAAAGCTGCCTCAATCCCCGGACCAGTCTGGTTGCCACAGGCAACGCAGCCCTGATTTTTCTACTCCCGCAGAACAGCTTCTTGAGAGTTGGTCACTGCACATTTTCCTGGGAGTCAATGCATCTGAATCCGGTGGGGTTTCCTTCTGAGTATAGACACCTAGGTGTGTGCGTTAGAGGTCCCGTTTCTCTACTGCGCTGCTAATCAAGATTCTCTATTCTAGGAAGCAATGGAGAAGACAGTCAGGATCAGAGGGAGCCACGTGGGGTGTCACCAGAAATGCTCACGCATGTCATCCAGGAAGTGACTTTTAGAGACCTGGATGGATCTGGGAGGCAGGAGGGAAGCCCAGCACCTGTCTGGGGGACAAAATCAGTTGTTTGTCAGGGTGATAACAGACATGAAATTCCAGTCCAACAAGAACAACTCAAAGGGACGAGAAGGAATAAGGGTCCTTTGCACGGGGACAGAATCAGTTGTACATCCGACGTTAATCAACACAGCAAAATCCACACAGGGAAGAAATCCTTTAAATGTTCAGAGTTGAGAAAGAACGTCAGTACAAGCAGTCATCCTACTTCCCATAAAAAGATGAACGAAAGGGAGAAAGCTGCGCTTCAAGAAAGATTCGGGAAGCAGGATGGAAACCAGACAGAGAAATGCCGAGGTAAATCTGATAATGATCAGGGTGGCGATTTCAGAGTCATTCTAGTCAATCCAGAAAAAGGAACTGGAGAGAGGAAAGAAAAATGCTCTCAATTTGCAAAGACCTTCAGCAGTAAATCAGAACTTGGATCACATCAAACAAACTACAGAGGAGAGAGGCCATATAAATGCTTAGCATGTGGAAAGAGCTTCAGTCGGAGCTCAAACCTGACTGCACATCAAAGAACCCACACAGGGGAGAAACCGTATCAATGCTTAGAGTGCGGAAAGAGCTTCATTAGGAACGATAGCCTGAGTATGCATCAGATAACCCACACAAAGGAGAAACCATATAGGTGCTTAGAGTGTGGGAAGAGCTTCAGTGAGAGCAGAAGCCTGTCAGTGCATCAAAGAAGCCACACCGGTGAGAAACCATATAAATGCTTGGAGTGTGGGAAGAGCTTCAGTCGGAGCTCAAACCTGACTGTGCATCAAAGAACCCACACAGGGGAGAAACCGTATCAATGCTTAGAGTGTGGAAAGAGCTTCATTAGGAACGATAGCCTCAGTTATCATCAAATAATCCACAGAGGGGAGAAACCATACAAATGCTTGGAGTGTGGAAAGAGTTTCAGTTGGAGCTCACAGCTGGCTGTGCATCAAAGAACCCACACAGGGGAGAAACCATATCAATGCTTGGAGTGTGGAAAGAGCTTCAGTGTGAGCTCAAACCTGACTAAGCATCAAAGAAGCCACACAGGGGAAAAACCGTATAGATGCTTCGAGTGCGGAAAGTGCTTCAGTAGGACCTCAAACCTGACTGTGCATCAAAGAACCCACACAGGGGGGAAACCGTATAAATGCTTCGAGTGTGGAAAGAGCTTCAGTTGGAGCTCACAGCTGGCTGTGCATCAAATAACTCACACAGGGGAGAAACCGAATAAATGCTTGGAATGCGGAAAGAGCTTCAATCGGACCTCAAACCTGACTGTGCATCAAAGAACCCACACAGGGGAGAAACCATATAAATGCCTTGAGTGTGGAAGGAGCTTCAGTTGGAGCTCACAGCTGGCTGTGCATCAAGGAACCCACACAGGGGAGAAACCGTATAAATGCTTGGAGTGTGGAAGGTGCTTCAGTAGGAAAGATAGCCTGACTTTGCATCAAAGAACTCACACAGGGGAGAACCCGTATAAATGCTTGGATTGTGGAAAGAGCTTCAGACAGAGCTCATACCTGACTGTGCATCAAAGAACCCACACAGGGGAGAAACCATATAAATGCCTTGAGTGTGGAAAGAGCTTCAGTTGGAGCTCACAGCTGGCTGTGCATCAAATAACTCACACAGGGGAGAACCCATATAAATGCTTGGAGTGCGGAAAGAGCTTCAGTCTGAGATCAAACCTGACTGTGCATCAAAGAACTCACACAGGGGAGAACCCGTATAAATGCTTGGAGTGCGGAAAGAGCTTCAGTCAGAGATCAAACCTGACTGTGCATCAAAGAACCCACACAGGGGAGAAACCATATAAATGCCTTGAGTGTGGAAAGAGCTTCAGTATGAGCTCAAACCTAACTGTGCATCAAAGAACCCACACAGGGGGGAAATCGTATAAATGCCTTGAGTGTGGAAAGAGCTTCAGTCAGAGCTCAGCCCTTGCTGTGCATCATAGAACCCACACAGGGGAAAAACCGTATGAAATGCTTGGAGTGCAGAAAGAGCTTCAGTCGGAGCTCAAGCCTGACTTTGCTTGAAACAGTCCACCTAGAGGAGAAACCAGAAAAGTGTTTGGAGTGTGCAAAATGTTTCACTCATTGCTTCCTGCACAGTAACGAATCCACACACAGTGGGACCATATAAATGCTTAGCGGGTGGAAAGAACTTGCGCCTCAGCTGAGGCCTTCATTGCCATCAGAGAGAAAAGACAAGCGGGGGGGGGTATTGCTAATAAGGGAGGCGACCTGCTTGGGGCAAGAGCCTTTGAAAGGAGAGGGAGGGAGGAGGAATTGGGTAGTGAGGAAGAGTCTGGGCAAAGTCCCAAGGCATAGGACAGTGGCGCTTAAGGGGAGGCTGGTTTCTCCATAACCCTGAGCGCCAGCCAGCGCCAGCCCTTGTGCCAACTCTTCCCTGCAGCTGTGGCGACCCTGCCGTCTACGGTCCCAGAATGCTCCTGAAGTGACGGGGGCTGAGCCCTGAGACCCCCTGGCCTCTTTTCCCGCTGGTCGGAAGGCATAGCGCTAGCTAGGCCAAGGATAAGATTTTGGACAATTGGCGCCAGCAAGGGAGACGTAACCCCGAGGGGTGGCATTGACCGTCGCCTCCTCATGATGTGTTTTACTGCTATTACACCTCCCACGAGGGTCCCCCCCCCCACTTATGCCGCCTGTTAGACATTAGAAAAATGAACCCCTTCCTTGAAGAGCACCTCTCTCCCATCTCGCATTTTTGGACCCGGTCTTCAGGAATCCTTTTGATAGTCAGCTACCCAGTGGTGTCACTCTGGTGTCACCCTGTGCGGAGAATTGTAATTGGTGGTGACACCCATTACTTCCACCTTGTGAGTCGTCGAAGGAGAGGGGTGAGTCCTCCGATTACAGCCACTTGGAGCCCTGTGGAGGCTCAAAAGGGAGGGCTTAAATGTTCAAGAGAAGCCTGTAAAACGTTTGCAGAAATGTAAGGTGTGTCGGGGCCCTGGGTGAAACACTGGCGTGTCACCCAAAATGACCTCGCGTGTCACTGGTGACACGCGTGTCATAGGTTCGCCATCAGGGCTCTCAATCCTTCATGACATGTCTCAGATACCTCCACTGCTGATCACGTTGGGTCTTGTACAGAAATAGGATATATGGGATTATCAGCCATGTAAATTTTTGTTGAAGAAATAAAGTTTTAAAACTTGTACAACACTTATCTGGAGAAATTCCTTATTAGCAACAGCACCTTCAACAGAAGCCAACAGTAGCAGCGTCCAAGGATTATCCAGGTCAGACAAGAAAAAGACTTTAGTCCTCTGCTTACGTTTCTTCCCTCGCTTGGGATTTTTTCAAAGCATAAACCCGGCACCAGCCGGCAGATGGTCCTATACCTGAGCGAAATACCTTGCAGACTTATCAAGCAGAACCGCTGAGAAAGCGCGGGAAAGGGTTAATTGGTTAATCAGAAACGGATACGTTCACCTCTGTGCTGACCGGAGGAAACCTCTGCATCGGAGGCTGGAGCTGCGTCCTACATAGAAACGGAAACCAGGTTCTATTGACATATACCAGTTCTTGCTGACGGTTCAAAGGGTTTAAAGATCTTATTGGAGAAATAGAGATCCAGGTTTCTCCTCTGTCTATTTTTATAAAGAGAGCGAGTTTCCTGGAAAGCAATTGTATGTCCGGTTTCTGCTACATGCGCTGCGATCGCAGATTTATCCTCCTGAAGTAATTTGGTCTCTTAAATGTTCCTGTAATCTGACACTGATCGGTCTCATTGTATTGCCCATGTAAGAACGTCCACAATCACCACAGGGGATCTCGTAAACACCTGGATTTGACAAAGGGCGTTGGGTTTTATTCAAAGAAATGGGGATACACACATATATAGCCAGGATGGTGTAGTGGTTTGGGAGCCGGACTTAGACCTGGAAGATCCAGGTTCAAATCCCCGCTCAGCCACGAAGCTTCCTGGGTGACCTTGGGCCAGTCACTATCTCCCAGCCCCACCTACCTCACAGGGTTGTTGTGAGGACAAAAAGGAGGGGAGGAAATATGTACACCACTCTGAGCTCCTTGGAGGAAGGGCGGTATAAAAATGTGAAAAATAAATAAAAATAATTAAAATTAAAACTTTACCTTTTAATGTCAACTTAGTGGCCTGTGCTTTACAATCATTATTAGCCATCATCAAAAGTTCTGAATTCAAGTGCAAAGTAACCAATGTGGCTAAACCCACAAGAGCACGACCCTTGATCTTGGCTTTTTGCACAGGTAGGATGAGTCAAACCCTTCCAAAAGTACTTGCTCTTGGGTCCACGTTTCCTGAAATAAACAGCCTGTGGTTGTTTGTTTTAATTGTTTTAATTACTTGTTTTAATTATTTTTAATGTATTATGTATTTTAAAATGTTTTTATCTGTAAGCCGCCTTGATTGCCCTTGTTGGGAGAAAGGCGGGGTATAAATTCTTTAAATAAATACAATAAATAAAATGACATCAAAAACCTTAAGAAAGGCTATGAATTCTCCATCCTTTAGCTTCCCTTTCCAACCAGCTACTTTCCAGGAAAGGATTTTAACAGAGGTATTAGCTGGGACATTGACCTCCTCTAAAGGAGGAATATTGGGTCAATCCTCAATCAACAGCACTTCTCCTACCCAGGAGCCACATGCTGGATACAACCATTCAGAGTGGCACCTGCTACTAACCCATCCTCCACTGACATAGATAATTGTGTCGGAATCCCCTCATTGGGATTGTCTAAAACAATACCCCTAGGAGGTGAACAATGGATAATCGCTGGTGTTACAACCCAGTTCAAGTCTTGAAAATTATGTGGCAGGATCTGCGGAGGAGCCAGAGCCTCTGTTACTGTGTAGAGTCTAACAGTGTGGTCACGTTATCAGCAGGGTCAGGAATCTCTCAATGTTATCTTATATGCCTCCCACCCTGAGATTTGGGACAGCACACTACCTTCATTTAGTTCAAAAAAATATTTCGTTTCCTTAGATGCCATATTTATGAAATTATCATCGTTTAGCAAGGAAACACTCTCCTATGTGTCGGCACTGGAAAGTTGGATTGGGACCTTAACTTCATCAAAAAGCCTAGAAACTAAGCGGTTAAACCTAAAACATGGGTTCTTCAACAACTGCCAACATGGCGCACCATCATCACCATCTTTATTGTGCAGAGAAGAGGTCTTAGTTTCCAGTGCACAATTCATTTAACGTGTTTGTGCTCTGAGCGTTAACACAAGTCCTCTTAGAACAGTCAACAACAAGCGAATTAAACATTAGAAACAGCAGTAAAATGTATCAGCTAAAGCCAGCGATTAAAATCTCTGCGGAGCAGAAGGGATTTTACTACAAACGTGCAATCAGAAAGAGAATGTGGTTAAGGAATATCCGAGAAGGGAATCCCAAAGATGAGGTACCACCACCAAAAAGCCCCCGTTCCTGCGTCAAAGAAAAGTCAGAGATTAGGCCACTTTCGCCTGATCGCAAAGTGAGGATAGGCTTATAATGGTGAAAAGCAGTTCTAAGAGCCCAATCCTAGCCATGTCTACTCAGAAGTAAGTTCCATTGTGTTCACTGGGGCTTACTCCCAGGAAAATGTTATAAGGTTGCAGTCAGTTATCCACTTACATGGGGGGGGGCGGCAAACAGGAAAGGAGAACATAAGGGAATTTCAGCAGGTGCAGCTTTTCTCACCCCCTTTCTTCTTGCCCATCATCACCAACCCCCAGGCCCCCATTCTGCCCCCCACTCAACACGTGGCTCCTTCACTCTGTCCTCCCTCTAAACCACCGGCAGCCCCGTATCCTGCACCTCCTCTCCTCCAGTCCTTCCGCTCACCCCAGGCACTACCAGCAGGAACGTGGGGGGGGCAGGGGGGAGTGGAGACAGGTCTGTCACAGGGGCCGCGGATGAGCTGCCCACCCAGTCCCTGCTGCTGGTGGAGCTGCAGCTGCCACCCCCATCATCCCCTCCGTCGTCAGAAGGCTCAGAACTTCTGAGGATGCTTTCAATGTTGGGAGCGAAACGTAAAGTTTTACCATCAAAATTTTAATAATAAAGTGTATTTTATGACGGAGGTTTCCCGGCAGAATGATTGTTTTGAACTCTTTTGAGAAGGCCCTTTTGCGGGTGCCGTCGCCCAAGGAGGTGCGAGGGGCGGCGGCCAGAAACAGGGCCTTCTCAGTAGTGGCACCAACCTTATGGAATTCCCTCCCCTTTGACCTACGAACTGCTCCCTCCTTGGACACTTTCCGACGAGGCCTAAAAACCTTCTTGTTCAAAGAAGCCTTCTGAGCCCCTGCCTTTTTTTAACATCGCTGGTACAGGTGGGGGTCCTGCTGTTTTTATGCTACTGCTCTGATAGTAGCCATGATCTTTTTAATTGTTTTTAGACACTGTTTTTATTAATTTTTATTGATTGTTTTTACTGATTTTTTATACTGTGTTTTTTTGTATGTATTTTTTTGTTGTTGTTGTAAGCCGCCTTGGGTCCCTTCAGGGAGAAAGGCGGGATAAAAATACTGTAAATAAATAAATAAACTCTAAAATCTGGACACGTCAAGAGAATCTAAGAACGTATCTAAAATTGTGGGTTTCAGTGAATCATGGAAGCCATTTACTAATTGGAACTTCAGTGGCAACAAAATAGAGCAGGTAAAACAGTTTAAATACCTAGGGATCCATTTCCACTATAAACATTCGTGGATCCCCCATTGTAAAGCTGTTTTAAATACCGCCAGGGTTACGGCCCAAGCTATTATCCGTTTCCACTATACCAGAGAGAATTCGTATGTGCCAGCAGCTCTTTAATGAGGTCTTTAATGCTAAAATCATTCCTATATGGTGTCCCTATTTGGATGCGTGCGATGGACCGCTCTCTAGAGAGGATTCAAGCGTCGTTTCTCCGGAAAATCTTTGGGTTGCCAGGTTGTGTGGCTTATGCCACTCTCTGTTTAGAAGCTGGTCAATCTCGGGTGGAGACTGTGGCATGGCTAAGATATTTTAAATTTTGGTTAAGAGTTTTCTATAATCTAGAGCAGGATAGTTTACTTACCCGACTTCACTTGGACTCCGAGCCCCCTTTTGGGGCTACTTATTTTGAAAAGAAAATTCAATCTCTAGGCCTTGCGTTAGTTACAGTAGGTTCACTGACTCATGACCCAGCATTTAGAACAATTAAGGGCAGGCTTCTGGATATTGAACAGCAAGAACTTCAGCCTACTGCCACACGCTCACTACTCCATTTTCAGATTCCTACTAAGTATGGCCAACGGGCAGAGTATCTATACCATCTAAAATGCCCACATGATTTTTGCATTCAAAGCCATTAGCGCAGCAGTAACATACAAATTGCCTCTAGCAAAATGAAAGCGAGTGACGGTCGGTCTGTGCTTGGCTGAATTTATCATCGCTTAACAATGCTTAAAATAAATACCTAAATATTTGAACTCCATCACCTGCTCTATTTTGTTCCCCTTGAAGGACCACAGGTATAATTTCTGTGATTTACAAAAGGCACATAACTTGATTTATCATAATAAATTTGCAGCTTGTTTTTGGTGAAAAAATCTTCACAGCTGTTGATCAAACGTTTCAAGCCGATTCTCGTACTGGACAATAAGACCATGTCGCCTGCATGCAAGAGGACTGGAACTTTCAGTGACCCAAGTTGGCAGAAAGCGTTTGGGCCCCTGCTAGCCAGGACGCATTCACTGCTCCCGTTGGCACAGCACAAGGCAGAGTACATTGCTCCGCTTTGCTGAAAGCACAGCTCACACACACAGCAGCTGTGTATTTTTTTCCACACCAAATTTTTGCCCCCGGTCCACTCCAGGCATCTTCAGGCAAGATAGAGACAAATTGGCACCGTGAAAGGCTGCTGCCAGCCTGTGTTGACAATACAGGTTTGGATAGACCCATGGTCTGACTCAGTAAGGCAGCTTCCTGCGATGCCTATTTGCCTTTTAAATGATCTAACCCTCCGGTGACAGCAAAGGGAGAGATGAAGGGCTGGGAAGAAGATGCCTTGACTCCAGCTGCACCCACTTGGCCTGACTTACAGCATGGGATGGGAACTGACAGAAACAGATCTGGGTTCAAATCCCTGCCACAAAGCTTCCTGGGTGACCCTAGGCCAGTCAGGATCTCTCAGCCTCACCTCCCTCACCGGGTTGTTGTAAGGACAAAAGGGGGGAAGGAAGGAGCCATCAGAGGCGTCTTCAAAGGGGGGGCCCTGGGGCCCAGGGCGCTGAGGCAGGGGAAGGGGCGCAGGACCCCTCAAGTTTCGTTTTTGTTTTAGGCTTTTTTTTGTTTTTTTTTGGGGGGGGTTCCGGCTGCCGCCCCCGCTGCTTCCTTTTGTTTTCACTGTTCTGTCCCACTTAGCATTCAGTGCATGAAGGTGAAGGTGATATGGGGCACCCCCCAAATGTTTGTTTTTCACCCTAAAAACCCCCAGACCCCCCCCCAGAAAAACCACTTTATTAAAACCGAAACCTAATTTTGACAGTTTTATGACCGGGGTTATGATAGTTTTATGGGGGGAGGAAAGGTCGGGCCCCCGGTCAAAAAATGTCTGGGTCCTTCTCTGGGAGCCATGCCTTGAGCTCCTTGGAGGAGCTCAAGGTGTTGTTGCTTCTGGTCCCTCCCCGTTGCGAGAAGGGGCGCCCGCCCGCCTCGATGGACGGCTGCTCAGCCAGTGGCCCGGAAGCCGCGCCAGCCTCTGCTGCTTTGCACCCGGCCGACATCCGCGTCCTCCTGCTGCTGCTGCTGCTGCAGCCTTTGCACGGTGCGGCTTTCCGTTTCCCCGGCAGCGGCAGCAGGAGTCTCCTTCTTCCTACCTTCCTTCCCTGGCGGTGCTGCGAGCACGCTGCTGTCCAGGCGGGGAAGGCAGGCAGGTCTCGGGCGATCCGGAGAGACTGCGGCTGTGTGGGGGGAGGGAGGCAAATGCCGGGCAAGAAGGACGTGCAGCGAACCTACTCGCACGTAAGCCCCCTGACCTCAACCGGGCTTATTCCCAGGTAAGCCTGCACAGGACTGTCTGCAGTAGCCCTGCAACAACGGTATGCACTCACGCGTGGACGTGGCCGGGAGCCGCTGTAAAAGGCTGCTCTCCTGTGCACACAGGTGGGGAGCGAGTCCCACTGATCCGTCAGCGACTTCCGGTGTGCGCTGTGTTAAATGAGACTGAGAGCGGATTGTGGAGGAAAACACAGGACGAGGAGAGAGAAAACCAGAATGGTGGGAAATACTCAAAATAGCCCAAACTCCTGTCACCATTTATTCCAAGAGGATTAATTGTAACAAGAAAGAGCAGGAACAATCAGAGAGATTTGCGAGTGTGTGTGTGTGGGAAGCGTTTCGGTACTCGCTTGCGGCAAGGGAACGGTCTGTTGTGTGTGCACAGGCAGAGCAGAACAATATTTCCACTGCAGACCGATTATGGATTGAAAGCAAAATATTGCTTACGATTGCTTGACTCATTCAGAGATGCACGGGAAGTTGAGCAGTACCCGAAACCCCTCAACGTGTGTGTTAAAACGAAATAGAGAGAAACGTGTGAAGCTTGTGGGTGATTTTGTCTCGGCTGCCTTTGCGACTAAGTAAAGATGCATAGGTAAACTGTAAAAGAGCAGACCTGCAAGTTTTTCGGCCAATCAGTGAGCGCTTGTGTTTAACCAATCACAGCTGCGCTTTCTTAAGAAGGCGGGACAGCAGGAGGGACAACAGGCGGGAAGACACGCCCCAGCTCCAAGCGCAGAGGCAGAGCCTCCGCTTGTAGTTCCAGCCTGAAGGCTGATCTACACGACAGCGTCGCGGAGCGTTTTTGTAATCCGGCGGAGCCGCCGGACCTCCGCCCCACTGCCGCGTACTCCAAGTCGAGTGCTCTATTTTTTTGGAGGCGTACGGCAGAGCTTGGAGGTGGCTCGCGGAGCTGCTGCAGCCTACCAATAACAGAGAGGGGGGGAAGAGAGCTACCAATCACAACGGCGCGTTCTTAGGAAGGCGGGACAACATGAGGGGTAACATGCTTGAAAACACTCCCCCTGCTTCCAGCGCGGAGGCGCCAGGCAGAGGCGACGGCGGAGCCCCTCCGCTGTCGTGTAGATCAGCCTTGACTGCCCTGTTCGCCTTCGGACATGGACCATGCTGATATTTGGCCACGTTCGGCCAATTGGAAGAAAGTGGGGGCGGGACGTAGAGCGTTGTGTTTAACCCTTGAGAAGAGGGGGGGCTTTCAGCCAACAGGAGCACACATGTTTGGAGCACACCCAATCACAGGGGCCAGCAAGCGACCAATCAGGAGGGACAAGCAGGGAAACTACGCAGGGAAAAAAGGCTGGGCTACACTATAGCCGTGCGGCAAGCGTGCGTCCTGTGGTACGTCCTGCGTGCGGCACGCATGAGCACGCACATCAAGTGCAGGCTGCTGATGGCAGCCGGCTCTGGCCCGTCGGCAGCCGACGTCCCCGCATCGGCCTCGGCTCGACTTTTGCCCCGTTTCTGGAACGTCGGGCCAATGGGGGGCAGTCCTTGAACAGTACGGGCGGGACACGTCTGTGGGGACCAGCTTCTGTCCAATCAGAAGCCACAACTGGAGAGCACGTGTGGCTTTGTTCCAGCTGCGTTCCAGCAGCGCTCCGGCTGCCAGCCGCAGCCGCGATGCAGCCGTGGACAATGTAGCTCGGGCTGAAATCTGGTGGACATAGGGCAGACTGATCCCCTGCGTTGAATGGACCGTGTCAGTCCTGGTCAGGGAAAGCTTATAGGTACCTGTGCTGGGACATGGGGGGGAGGGGAATGGAAGATACCCCAGTAGGGTAATACTTTGATTAGCCTCCAAGTAGAGAGCAGGCTGTGGAGTTTCCCAGAACTCTTGTTCAAGCCGGATGGTAAAAAAAACAACTGAAGGGGGGAGGGAGAAAAAGCTGGGCGTGATGATGGAGAAGAAGTCCCAAGGTCTTCTGCATTGCAGCGTGCAGGAGAAGGAGGAGGGGATGCCCGGCCGGAGGGGATGCAGCTCCCCGTTCTGCCTGGAGTGGGAGGGTCGAGACTTCGCTCCTCTGGGAAGAGCCGTTCCTCTCGCCTGATTGGCACACTGAGAGTTAAAAGGAGCGACTCCAGATTCCTAGAGGGGCGAAGGGGGGGGAGGGGAGTAAGTGAGTGGAAAGCCCCTTCCTGCTCCGCCCCATTCAGTTGCTTTCCCCTCTGGTGAGTTCACAGCCGGTTGTGGGTGAAGAAGGTGGGTCCCACCGGGGCTGTGATGGTGAATGGGGGGGGGAGGAGCCCCATCCCAAAGGCCAGTCAGTGAAGGGAAAGGGGGGCTGAGAAGCGGAGCTGCGACACCACCACCCCCAGCCCCATTGCATGCTTACCGTCGGGCATGGAGGTGCTTCCGGGCTGCGCATGCGTTTGTTGAGTGTGACATACCTTCGTTCTCGCCGCTGGCCGTCAGGTCCGTGTCCCAGCCCCCTGGGGGCAGGACACAGAGCAGCCAGAGCCAATCAAAGGGAAGGAAGCCAAAGTCAATCAAAGGGAAAGAGGGGCAGAATGTTGTGGTAAAGCAGCCATTTTTCTCCTCACTTGGGGTAACTACGAGCGCGCGGTTTTGTTTTTTCAAACCTTCGTCACTTGGAAGAGTTTTAACTTTTTGATAATCCAGAAGTACAGTGTTGAAACATGTGCCTGGAGCAGCCAGCAAACTCCATCCTTTTCTCCAATGCGTCTAGCGGTGTTTGCTGTCACTTGCTAATTCCCCCCCCCCCTTTGCTGGTTTTATTTTGTAGTTACTGCCATTTAATATTGTTGCAGGAGGCAGCGGAGGAACGAGCGAGCTAGCGAGGGGGAGGGGAGAGGGGAGAGAAGAGGTGAGGGGACCTGCACAGAAGAGAAACGCATCTGTACTGTACTCGTGTGTGTGTGTGTGTGTGTTTACTAAAGCTACAATATAAATGGCAGTAACTATCGCAAGTTGCGATAGTTACTGCCATTTATATTGTGGCTTTAGTACACACAAACAAATGCGTTTCTCTTCTGTGCAGTCCCCACTAGTCCTGGCCTCTTCTATTCCCTCTTTTCTCCCCCCCCTCTCCCTCGCTCCATCCTCTCTGGCAACCCAGCACGGCTGCGATCTGGTGGGACATGGTAACATCCCATCCGGCCCCCTAGCGTGCGTCCCGTGTGGCAACGCAGCCTGAGCGATGTGCGTGCCGCATGGCCTCAGCCTAATGCCATTTCTGTGGTGGGAGTTTTGACAGGGACAGTGTAAAAGCCGGAACAGGGAGGCGCGGAAGGGGCCATTCAGCACTGAAACCATTGCAAAAAAACGGCGGGATGTAGGAGGGACACTGGAGGACAATAGTTTCGGCCTGGGACTGTTCCTGGAACCAGAAGCGTCGCTCTGGTAGGGGCGGGGCTGTAAGTATCGCTGCGGTTACAGTCGCTTTACCGAGCGAGGAGGAGGCAGCCCCGCCCCCTCACTGTCCGAGCCAGTCCCCTGCGGAGAAAGTAGCAGGCAAGAGACCCTGCCTGCTGCTTTCTCCTTAGGCGAATGGCTCGGACAGTGAGGGGGCGGGGCTGCCTCCTCCTCGCTCGGTAAAGCGACTGTAACCGCAGCGATACTTACAGCCCCGCCCCTACCGGAGCGACGCCTCTGCCTGGAACGGAGAGGGTGCATGTTGTCTTTTGAATGCTTGCTCTCTCGTTGATATTGTTTACTGTTTGAATTGTTGTAAGTGTAAAAATCGTCAGAAAGAGAGCTGGAATTTGCAGCTGAAAAGGAGTCTTCCAGCATGTGGGCCTGATCCAAAAGAACCTGCGAGTTTAGGGGTCTGACCCGGGAAATAGCCCTGCCAAGACACCTCCGTCTTTCCATCCGACCAGCTTCCATCTGCATATCGGGGTTTTCCCCCACATCAGCTCTGACGGACCTAGTTACAGGATATCACCTGGAATCGACATCACTCCTGTCTTCTCATGCTGCTAAACCTCCGTCTTTGGGACTCAGCTGTGTGAAAGGGCAGTAGCAGGAGGACGGAATTGAGGCAGAAAAGAGAGCAGGGAAGGCGGGTCTTGGAGGGCCAGGAAAGGCTTTGAAGGAGCCAGTTTAGCAGGGAGATTTCAAAGAGGGGAGGGAGGTGACTAGACAGGCAGAGAGGGGAAGAAACGGGGACAAGGGGGCAGAAGGAAGAAGCGGAAGAAAGTGACTCAAGATGTGTGGGGCTCAGCCCATTTGGGCATTTCTGGGACAGAAGTAAAGCTATGGAACAAATAGGAAGAGCGTTGCACAAAGAATTGAAGTTAGAACTGGGCATGAAGAGTAAATGTCTCCCCATCGCGTTTGTCTCCCTCGCAGGCAGTGAGATGGCATCGGGGCCACGTTCCAGACTGTCTCCTCTTTGGCATGGAGCAGAATCAGCAACTCTGCAGCCTGCTCAGGTAAGGGGCAGATCACCGGAGCACCGTGCAAGAATCAGCTTGGCTGCCTCCTTCTCTCTTACAGGCCTTGAAGGAAGGATTTTTCTCTGGTGTTGTCAAATATCAAGTTCACCACTCAGAAGAGTGTGTGTGAAGCAAATCCCTGACTATTTCATGATTCTTGGGCTGCTGCTATGTGCAGAACTGGGGGTGGGCTAATCAGTGGGGATGTTTGGCTGATCAGGAGGGCCTGGGGGGTCTTCTCTTTTATTGTGTCACTTGGTGTGTGAATGGCAAGGGAAGTCTTTGTTTCTAATCAGGATGTAAGGTCGGTAAGCAGGGTTGCTTCAAAGACTTAACAGTGTCTTGAAAGGAGGTTTCCCAGGCTCTGTGCAGAATGCAGGTGCAATAGGAGAGGTGAAATGCAGGTGTTTTGATACAGGATACAGAGATGACTGTAGTTGCATCCACTGAAGGCAAACACAAACTGTAAATACAGGAGATGCATAGAGAGGGTTGCAGGGTTGTGTTCAATGGAGACACAAAGTGAGATGATCTTCTTCCTACCATGATATGTGACGGGGGGGGGGGGGGGGGAGAGGGAATCATGGACTGTGTACCAGAGTATGAGGCTTCATGACCGGAGTCCTTGAGAAATACGGCCTGCATGTCAGAGAAGTCGGTCTTGGCAAACAGTCCATCTGGCACTCTGGCATCCATCTGGTGTCTGAAGCTGGAAGTTATGTTGCTTGGTATCACAGTTCATCTTGTCCTTTACTATAATAGAGGGCATAACATAGCCAGGAAGGGGGGGGGGAAAGGACCAGAAAAGGGGGACACACAGATAATATCACTAATAGGTAGAAATGGGAGTAAATGCTTTTATTTATTTTTTTTGCAGATTTCGGTGTTTAACCAAAATGAAATAGCAGAAAGTGGTGTTATGTGTTTTTATTTCAAATCATTCCCGTTTTTATCAATTGGAACTGCATTAAATGTATACTAGGTAGGTGGTATAGGTTGTACATTGTCAGCGGATGAAGAATGATGCAAAATGACGTGGTTCTATTTTTTGTTTTTTGTAGATTTTTAGCAGGAAGAGGTGTTATGTATTTTTATTTCATTATCACCGTTTTCTACTGCCCCTACTAATAGGGAAATGGGGGTGGGGAGATCCATCCATAACAAGATGGATATAGCTCTGTGTGTGTGTGTGTGTGTGTGAGAGAGAGAGAGAGAGTGAGAGAGAGAGAGAGAGAGAGAGAGAGAGAGAGAGAGAGGTTGCTGACCCCAGGGGAGAGAACGAGGGCGTGTCAGACCCCTGGCCTCAAGGACTGCGACACTGGCGCTGGCCATTCCACTTGCACGCCTGCAGGAGTCTGACTGGACAGGGGAAATCAGCAAACGTACGTATGGTAATGAATTCGATGCTCTCTGACGCCCAGTGACGCTTCTTTCCAAGGTCAAAGTTAGTCCCAGTCTCTCCAAGAGAGGCCACCTCTGAGCCTCCCTATCTGGCTCCCGCTTGGGAAGAGGGATTCCCTTGACGGGGGGGGAGGGGGAGGGATTCCAGCCCCCTCTGCAAGCTGGGATCGGGTTGCAAACGCCCCCCCCCACCCTCATGCATAAATATAATATAATTCAGCGCCTCCAGGAAGTATACAAAAATGTATCTATAAGATTACCAACGTATCTATAAGATGAATATTAATATTAATACAGTTGCTCCTCGCTATCCGCAGGGGATCCATTCCAGTCGCTCCCTACTCCCCGATGGATAGCGAAGATCTGCATATACTGGGGTCCACTGTAAAATGTCTAAAAAAAGGGGAAATCAGGTGTTTTACCTTTTAGAGTTAATTCGCTGTGTGTTCTTGCTGTAAATATGCTGAAATTGCGCTCTGAAATCGCAACTCCCTCTACCCCTCTCAAAGTCTCCCCTGGGGCAACCTTGGGAGGGTGGAGTTACGTGAACCTGAAGATGCTTCTGGAGCATGATTTCAGCATGTTTATAGTGTTGCCCCCCAGCGGGCTGGGGCAGGCGTGAGTTCGTTCCCGGAGTGAACACAATCCAATTGAACACGCCACGGGGAAGGATACAGCAGAGAGCAAGGCACAAGGAGCGTACTCGGGTCATGTGCAGAGTGCCACCAGTCGCAGCTGGGGCTTCAATACTTAGAAGAGGCCAAGCAAATCATCCAGGGCACAAGCAGTCACTTTGGGAAACTGTCCATGACATCACACACACCCCTCCCTTCGTCCTGCAGCTGCTGCCCCCCCTCCGTCTCCCTCCGGCCTCCTTTGCTCATTGCCACCAACGTTTCCCTGGACAGTCCGACCCTAAGAGACACCCAGGCAAGGTGCTGACGTAGGAGACTTGCGAAAGGCACGAGGGTGGGGGGTGATCTGGGTGAAAGAGTTGGGGACCCAGTTGGAAGGCTCTTTAGCTGGCAGACATGACAAGAGAGTTGAGGCGAGCCTGGCTGACAAATACAAAATGGAGTTCGTCTTGCCCTGGCCCAGCGTCCCGACAGGAATGTCCAGTATCTCCGATTTGCAGGGGCCCGAGCCAGGGGGCAACAATAGCAAGAACGCACAGTGGTTTCACTCTAAAGGTTAAAAAAAATACCGCTTTATCCCTGTTTTTGTTTTTTTAACTTTTTCAGTTTACCTTTGCGGGACCATGATCCGTGGTGAGACAAATCCGCGGATCCCGAACCCACGGTTAGAAAGGGTCCACTGTATTGATATTAATATCGGGTTGGCATTTGTTCCATCAGAGAAGAAACAGGATAAAACCCTGGCAACTGACTGGTCTGATTTGCCAAATATCCTGCAGAAAACACTCAGTTGCTGCTACCTGAATTTCTCTTTTCAGACTGAGCAAGAGAGCAGGGGGATGTTATGTCGAAAGGGTGGAACTTTATTGGTGTTTCCTCCTTGCAGGGTCCGGTGTCCTTCGAGGAGGTGTCTGTGCGCTTCACGGTGGAGGAGTGGGCTCTGCTGGGTCCAGGCCAGAAGGCTCTGTACAGGGAAGTCATGCTGGAGAATTATGGGATCGTGGCCTCTCTGGGTAAGGATGCCTATAGTTTGTGGTATGTCGGAACCAAAGGCATGAGCTCCACCTCTTCTTGTTTCTCAGTGTCAGGATTGCACCATAGAAGTGGGGCGTGTGGGGCTGGAACCCGTGCCCTCGGCATGCCTGCTGTGTCTCAATGTTGCAGAGCCGAGCTTGGCCTGACATTCTCTTTGGGGATAAGATATAAATATAAATGGGAGGATAGAAATGTCAGATCCAGAAATCTATTATGAAGACTACAAACATCCTAGCAGGACCTGCCCAGTCTGCAAAACGAGCCACTCATCACTGACAGTGCTTGAGACGCCTCGTCCTTCTCCTTCCTCGGCATTCTCCAGTGTTTATTTTATTTATTTATTTATTTATTTATTTATTTTAAAAAATTATATCCCGCCTTATCCTATGCTGAGGCAAATGCCCAAGGCGGCTTACAACAAAAATTAAAAAACATAGTTTAAAATACAGAAAATAAGTTTAAAACAATACATACTTAATTTAAAAACAATAAAATCCACGGGGGGGGCACAATATGGAGCACAAAAGCAGCATGGCAGAACATCTATTTATCTTTACGCATTTATCTTTAGTTAACTGATGGTACATCCAGGATCAGGTGCTGCTGCTGGAGGGATTTTGCATGATCTGCTTGTCCTTCCTTGTCTGTCCAGGGGAATGTGGGACTTCTGAGGCTCGAGTCTCTGGATTTGGGGGGCTCCGTGTTTCCAAGGACTGGGGAGTGAGCACATTGGGCATCTACTTCCCCTTAGCTGGAGGGCTGGCTGTTCAAAGGGGGGGGCTGGACCTCCCGTAGGGCAGCTGGCCCTCAGAAACCGCACACCCATCCGACTGGGGGGGGGTTGGCCAGTAACAGTGTTGTGGGGGCATGAACCTGTCCTTACTGCGAGGCACATTTGCCTTGTGCACTGTACAACTCTGTCTCCTGGAGGGTCCTGATCTTGGAGATGGAGGAATCCGCGGAAACCTGTGGAGAACATGCATCTCGGACCCGCTGGGAATTGTTATGCCATTGACGTGGGGGTGGGGTATAAGGATGGTTGGAGAGAGCAAAATAGCAACAGCGAACAGCTCCAAATGGCCTTCTGGCCTGCAAGACAGAGTCAGACCGAGCCAATGATTTGACCATGTTCATCATAGGTGGGGGTCAGCCTAAGATCAGGTTGCTTAGGAAAGCCGGGATATGTTGTAGATGGAAGGATCTCATCTCCTTGTTTCCTTCTCAGAGGAATTTCCCAAACCTGCCTTCATTTCCCAGCTGGAAGAAGGGGAGTCTGCGTTTTTCCAGGGTCTCCAGGAAGAAGAGAAGTTGGCAGGTAACTTGTTTTATGCAGTAGTACTTAACACAGCAGTAGCTTCAGCAGCTCAGAGGGTATTGGCTGACTGGGGGCCCTTCCCCACAACAGGAACTCCCCTCCTTTCTGGGGTATGTGGGCCCTGCGAAGGGGGAGTCAGCAAAGTACAGCTGTGCCGTTGTGGTCTCCTCGCCTGCAAGCCACAACAGCAGCTTGGCTGAACTGAAAGCGGCAGTGTGATTTGAGAGACTGGCGCTCTGGCCCTCCGCTTCCCTCTCCGCATCACAACCTCCTCAAAGGACAACTGACCCTGAGAGCAGACAGTCCCAAATCAGCGCCATCCAGCAAACGCAGGAGCCCAGCTGCTCTTGCGGCTTCCAATTGAGGAGGTGAGACTGGCAGAGCTGTACTGTGCTGACTCATCCCAACCAGCGCTGAGTCACCCCAGAAAGGGAGGGGAGTTTCTGTGGTGGGGAAGGATCCTCAACGCCACCCCACCTTCGGTAGGGGGCCCTCACGGGGCTTCTGTCCCAAAAGCTGGATGCAAAGGTGGGGGCAGAGAGAAGAGCAGCGACATTTTGCCACACCACCCAGTCTCTTAAGAGGAGTGCTCCAGTTGAATCGCAGTTTTTGTTAATACTGGCTATAGAAGGTGTTACCTGCCAGTGTGGCTGCAAGACATGATTGATTGATAGCTTGTTCAACTTAAAATGAAACTGACAAAATGTTGCTGATCAAACACCGAAGCTCTATTGAATTCTCAGATCTTACTGTTTTTCCATGTCCATTAAGCCCAAACAATTTGAACCACAATCGTTTTACCAGCCATAAAAGCCTTCGATCCTACAGAATCTTGTTCTCCATTGATTCCAAGGAGTTCATGTTAACTTACAGCATCTCTGAGGTCAGCGCAGCTTTAGGGCCGATGGTGTGGCTATGACAGCATAGAATTTCACCGACCTCTCTGCCCACCAAAGTGGTATCTTTGGTGCAAGGGAACCTCTATCAAATCTGGTGCTGCTCATTCTGGAGTCATTGCAGCGGAGGAGTGTATCACACAGGTTGTGGGAGTTATGCGCAGAGGCCAGGGGTGGTCAAACTTGCTTCATATAAGAGCCATATACAATATATTTCAGATGTTTGAGAGCCGCAAGAGAGATGTATGAGAGCCGCAATATTTAAGAAGCATTTAAATTCTTAAATATATTTACTCACCATTAACATTAAACTTATGTTTTAATTCAGTGGACTCTCAGTTTATACCTGGTAAATAATTATAAAGCTTGAAAATGTCTCATTTAACTTTTATATTAATTGTGATTCAAAAAGGAGCTCAGCCAAATTTCCGAGAGCCGCACATTATAGGTCAAAGAGCCGCATGTGGCTCAGGAGCCACAGTTTGGCCAACATGGGTGATAAGGAGCAGCAAGCACGGGGGCGTGGCTGGGATGGCGAGCCGAAGACGCGACTCTGGAATGAGCTCCGGAGCCGCGCCGCAAAACGGGGGATTTCCTTTGATCCTGTAAGGATCGGGACCACCCACGCTAGCAGAAGCGTGGCTGAGAGATTGGGGGGCATGCTGATCGGACCGGGTCGGGGCGCCGACCCGGTGCTCCTTCGGTATCCCCTTTTCTATCCCCGTTCTGCTGCGGACACCTTTTGGTGTCCGCGTAGGCCCGCTGTTGTCGCTCTCTCCCGGACGGAGCAAAGACTTTACTTGAAAGTAGACTCGTAAAGTTTCCAACCCTACTCTGGAGTAAGCTCATTTCTGCTGTGCTGATCGATTGCTGGTGAGTGAAATACTTCGGAAGGGGGAAAACTATATGGCATTCACGAGCAGCGAAGGGGGATAGAAGATTTTCACCCCACCCCCCCTCGCGCGGAGACTGTTTTGTTTGTGGAGACGGCGTGTGTGCTGGCGATTTGTGGTGTGTGAAGTGCTTCGGAAGGGGGAAAACTATATGGTATTTTTAAGCAGCGAAGGGTGATAGAAGATTCTTACCTCTCCCCCCCTCGCTCGGAGATTGTGTTGTTTGTGGAGACGGCGGCGTGTGTCTTGAATTTACTATCCGGGACCGAGGAATATCGAGGCTGTAGGGGGTGTTTGTGCTTGAATTACGTTTCTCTCGGGCCAGGACGTTTCTAGTTCCTGTGTTGGAGATTAAGTTTACCGGGCTGGCGAGTATTATCCTTCGATTTTATGCATCCCCTCACTGATTCTTTATGGATGTAGTGGACTACTGGCGGAAGGATCTTTACCTTTGATTTCTTGTGAAGAGGATTCCTTGCCTTTTGCTGTCTACTGCTGTTGGGTCCCTGGATTACAAGTCTGTTTTGTCTATTGGGTTGTGCCTACTGACCTTGAAAGATCACTACGTTCTGGGAGTTCTGCCAAGATCCTATCGCTTTTGGGATTATAAATTTTTTTTTTTTCTTCTTGTCTGTATTTTGAACTGAGTTTCATCCGCTGACTGATTTGGAACTAAGAACTCTGAAGATGGGAAGTTTTATGTGGAACTGAGTTGTATAAAAAAGGGAAAACAAGAGAAAAAAGGACTATTGAGTTTTTATTTTGTTTATTAGTGTTATAATTTGATTATATTGTTGCATTGTCTTTTTCAACTGTTGATATTGTTGTACAGTTATTTGAAGGGTGAGATTGGGGTTGTTGTGAGAGATACGGGTAGATTTACGCCTTTAAGAGATAGTATGGCAGATTCAAAGAAATCTACACCTCCCGTGGTCCCCAAGGTTTCTAAACCATCACAATCACCTGCCGCCACATCTTTACTAGCTAATTTAGCAACTGCGGGTGTACAAAAGTCAGATATGCAACAGATGATGGAGTTGTTGAAAGGCATGCAAATGAGCATAAATGAAGTTAAAGATAATCAAAATAAGGCTTCGGAAGAAACACAACAGTTATTGCAGCAAATGAAACAGCTGGATGCTTCGATAGGACTTGTAAAGCAACAAGTTAAAGAAAATACAGATGAAATTAAAGAAATTCAGGAGGTGACTCATGATTTGCAAACAGGTTTGGATGAACTAAGAGATCAACAAGAAACAGATATGGAAACAACCCAGACGTGGTGCGACGAATTGGAAACTGCAACTTTAAGATTGGAGATGGAGAGAGCTGCTTTTATGCTTAGAGTACAGAATTTTTCAGAGGAGGATCAAGAAAATTTACGACAACGCTTTACTGATTGGATGATAAAGGAATTACAGATTCCAGAGGTAGAAGTCTCAGAAATTACGAACAGTATTGAACGTATTTACAGGATGAATACTAGGAAAGCTAAAGATTTGGGCGTTCCAAGAGAAATTATGGTTATTTTTTATAGCAAATTTACAAAGAATAAATTGATGGAAAAATTTCTTGAGAAACCAAGAGTGATGAAAGGTTTGACTTTGAGGTTTCTTAAAGAGATTCCTTTTAAAATAAGGATGAAGAGAAGAGTTTATGAAGACTTGGTGACAGTTTTGAAGAAGAACAATATAAGATTTGGCTGGGAGATCCCTCAAGGGCTCTTCTTTGTTTACAAAGAGAAAAAAGTCAGGATTACATCGGTGGAAAAAATGAGAAACTTCTTGAGGAAGAATGGGAGAGATCTGGGAGTTCCAGAAGAAATGTTATCAGACTCCAATGGGACAGACTCCAGTCGACAAAGAAGACAGAAGGAAGAAGAACAAAGTCGCAGAAAAGAAAAGAGAGATCAAAAGATGACCCAACTTAGAGAGAGAAGAGATGTTTCAGAGTATCAGTTACCAGAGGAAGAACTTGGCGCAACAGGAGGAGAACCAAGGGCACAGAGGGAGCTAAGACCAAGATCAACGATGAGGAGATATCTGGACAGGCTGGCAGGTTCCAAGGAACATAAAGATAAGAGTACCAGATCTAAGACTAAGAAATGATGGCGAATATGAATATGAAGATTTTTTGTAATAATGTCAACGGGCTGAATGACCCCTCTAAAAGAAATAATGTTTTTCATCAATTAATGAAGTTGAAAGCAGATGTTATTTGTTTGCAGGAGACACACATCAGAAGTGACCATGTTAAATATTTGGAAAAGAAAAAATTGGGCAAAATGTATTGCGCGGCACATCAATCTACAAAGAAAAATGGTGTGGTAATATATGTTAATTTAAGATTTGAATCAGATCTGGAGTGGATGTCTGAGGATGGAAGAATCCTGATGGTGAAGATTCGCTATAATGGGAAAATGATGTTATTAGTAAATTTGTATGCCCCAAATGATAAACAAGAAGAATTTTATAGTATATTGTTACAAGAAATTAAGAAGAGAGAATTTGATGATTTATGGATTTTGGGCGATTTTAATGGGGTTATCAATTATGATTTGGATAGGAAGTCTTCTAAAGCAAAAAGAAGGAAAACAGGTCTTTTGCCAAAGGTTTTTTTGGAGTTGGTGGAGGAATATCAATTGATTGATTGTTGGAGAACACAGAACCCAGAAAAGAAGAAATTTACATTTTACTCGCATAGACATAATTCCTGGTCACGTATTGATATGTGTTGGAAAACAAGTGTAACTAATTTAGATTTTGATTGTGAAATCCTACCAATGACAATTGCAGATCACAGCCCGCTGATGATTTCTTTGAATAGTAGGGACAAAAAGATGATCTGGAGGATGAATACTTCGATTCTGAGAGACAAAAATTTTAAAGATAAATGTTTTGAGGAAGTTCTGGCTTATTTCCAAACCAATATTCAACCCGGAATGAAGATGATAACTATTTGGGACGCCTTTAAAGCTGTGATTCGAGGAATCATAATAGAATTTACGGCAAGAAAGAGAAAGGAGAAAGAAAAGAATATGAAAGACTTGATAAGAAATTTACAGAAAGAAGAGGATCGATCCCAAAGAGCTAAAGGTTCAGTGAAAGAGCTATTGGGAAAAATTAATGACTTACAACACCAAATTAGAATTGCTCAAACTGAAGAGATGGAGAAGAAAATAAGATGGGCCAAACAGAATTTTTTTGAAAATGCAAATAAACCAGGGAGATGGTTGGCCTACAAATTGAGGAAAGAAGCTCAAAAATATATGATATTGAGTCTGAGAGATAAGAAAGGGAAGGAAATAATATCTAGTGAAGGTATGAAAAAGATTGTAACAGACTTCTATTCGGAACTATATAAAGGGAAAAATATTGCTACAGCTCGGCAGGATCAATTTTTGAAAAAGGTTAAAATACCTGAAGTTAGCAAGCAAGATTCCGACTTTTTACAAGAAGATATCACATTAAATGAAGTTAAAGATGCAATATTAAGACAAAAAAGTGGCAAATCTCCGGGACCGGATGGACTACCGGCTGATTTTTATAAGTTGCTGGTTGAGTTGATACAGGTACCATTACAGATGCTGGCTCAAGAGATAGGATGTACAGGAGAGATACCAGCGACATGGAAACAAGCTATGATTTCATTAATTCATAAGACGGACTCAGATAAATCTGACATTAAGAACTATAGACCTATATCTTTATTGAATACTGACTATAAGATTTATGTTTCAATTTTAGCCTCCAGATTAAAAAAGGTGTTGGTGAAATATATTCATGAAGACCAGACAGGCTTCCTGCCTAAGAGACACTTGAAAAAGAATGTAAGAACTATAATTGATGTTTTAGAATATTATGAAAATCATTCAGGAAGAAAAGTGGGTTTAATGTTCTTGGACGCTCAGAAGGCTTTTGACAATGTGAACTGGATTTTTATGTTTAAAGTGATGGATGGAATGAAACTGGGCCCAAATTTTTTGAAAATTATTAAGGCGATTTATACACAACAAGAAGCTAAGATAAAATTGAATGGCAATTTAACAGAGAAAATACAAATTGAACAAGGTACAAGACAAGGTTGCCCCCTCTCACCTCTGTTGTTTGTGTTAACAATAGAGGTTTTGAACATTTTAATTAGAAATGATGAGAGAATAAGGGGGCTCAAGATAAAAAATCATCACATCAAGCTACAGGCATATGCAGATGACTTGGTGTTTATATTTGAAGATCCAAAAGAGACCTTACCTATACTTAAAGAAGACTTGTTAGAATATGGTGCTGTAGCAGGGATGATGGTGAATTATCAGAAGACAAAAATATTGCTCAAAAATGTGAATTCAAAAGAAATTGGAGACATCAAGGAATTGGGTTTCCAGATAACGGAGAAGGTTAAATATTTGGGCGTTAATCTGTCAAAAAAAGTGAGTTCTTTGATGCAGGATAATTATATTAAGATATTGGAAGTAATCCAACAGGACTTGGAGAGATGGAAAAATTTACAATTGTCAATAAGTGGAAAGGTTTCAGTAATTAAGATGAATGTTTTACCTAAGTTACTCTTTCTGTTCCAAACAATTCCAATAATTATGAAAAAAACTTTCTTCGTTGATTTAGATAAGATGACAACAAGATTTATTTGGAGTGGCAAGAAACCTCGTGTTCGTTTGAAACTGTTACAAGATCAAAAGAAGAGGGCAGGGATGGCCGTCCCGAACTGGTTGTGTTATTATCAAGCTACAGTTCTGCAATGGGTTCGAGATTGGGTTTTGAAAAGTAAAGAGAACTATGTTACCCTAGAAGCAGAAGGGCTAGAAGTTGGATGGCCTGCCTTTTTGATTTATGATAAAGCTAAACATTATGCGTTTTTTAAAAGACATACCTTAAGGAAATCTTTACTATGGGCATGGGAGCAGGTTAGATATAAGGTTTATGATAAAATACCCGGTTGGGTGAAACCGTTAGAAGTGGCTAACAGACCAGATTGGATAAAAGATTCTCAAAATAGATCATATAAAGAACTGATCGATCCCCAGGGGAAACTATGGGATGAGAATCAATTGAGGATGAAAGGTATCCTGATGGACACTTGGTTTCAAAATCAGATTAGAAGCAGGATACGGGAAGATCAAAAAGTGGGTTTCCACCTGGGTGATACTGACTTTGATAAGGTATTTTTAAATGATGATGACAAATATGTAACTAAAATGTACGATTTTTTGTTGGACTTTGAGATGATAGATGAAACAGTTAAAGATGTTATGATACAGTGGTCACAAAATTTGGGACGAGAGATTTACTTTCAAGAGTGGGAACAGGTTTGGAATTCTGGTATTAAAATGGTTAAAGCTGTTGCATATAAAGAGAATCTTTATAAAATGTTTTATAGATGGTACTTAACACCTAAGAAGTTATGTAAGATGTATAAGAATGTTTCGAGTACTTGTTGGAAATGCAACAATTTGGAAGGTTCTTTTTTCCATATGTGGTGGACATGTGAAAAAGCAAGAAAATTTTGGAGGATGGTCCATGCGGCATTGGAAGGGATATTACGACATACGCTGTTGTTCGTACCAGAATTATTTCTTTTGAATATAATGACATCAGTAGTATTTCAAAAAGATAAATATATTATTATACATATAGTTACTGCTGCTAGGTTGTTATATGCTCAGCAGTGGAAAGTTGAGACGATACCAGATATTGATGAGTTAATAATTAAGATTTATGACTTGATAGAATTAGATATTTTAACGGAAAGATTAAGAGAAGGAGATGTTAAAAAGAAACTAGATTGGTGGCAACCATTTTATGATTGGTTGAAAAGATAAAATTAAATACTAGATTATTAGTAGATGTAAGGAGGTAAAAGATAGTGGGGTTGGAATATGTATGAAGCTAATTTTGTTTAGCATAATTGAAGAGTGTGAATAGTCATTTTAATGTAGTTCGACGTCCGTTAGTTATTTTTCCATTTGTTTCATGTTGGTTACCCTTGTTGCCCTATGATTTTCCCTACCCTATTATCCCTGTAGTTTTTGTGGTTAATAAATAAAAATGTGGGGAAAAAAAAAAAAAAAGGAGCAGCAAGCACCACATTAATTTATTACAAGGTTGATGTGCGCATCCACACATTCACACACAAACACACATACTCACTAACATACACGCTCCATGTGCCTGATAGTTCCCAAAACGTGCCCACTTGCCACAGATGGCCAGTGCAATTCAGGTGTGGAGCGGAGGCCCCATCTATTGTATCCCGAGTCCTCCAAGAGGTTACAGAGGAATATTCCACTCGACTTGCACCCCACGACTTCTACCGTTCTCCTCCCAAATCTTGCCGTCTCCTGCCTGTCGCTCGTTTCATGTAGTTGCAGTAACTGCTTGGTCCATATCAAGGTTTGGCTGAGCCTGTCCTGACAAGAGCAGAAGTCCCATTGAGACAGGGTTTGCAGGTGTGCCCTGACAGATCTCCAGCCGGTGAGGAACTGTTTCTCTGGGCTTATTAAAAAGCCAGTAACTGACAAGCCCCAGTGTACAAAAGAACAGGCATGTTAGCATTTCTAAGAAGATAACGTGACATTAAAGCTATCTGTGAGGCCTGAGAGAATCCAGAGGGAGACCCCTTTTGTGATTTCTCCAAAAAAATATTGTCTACCAGGGATCAAAAAGCTGCCTCGATCCCAGGACCAGTCAGGTTGCCACAGGCAACGCAGCCCTGATTTTTCTACTCCCGCAGAACAGCTTCTTGAGAGTTGGTCACTGCACACTTTCCTGGGAGTCAATGCATCTGAATCTGGTGGGGTTTCCTTCTGAGTATAGACACCTTGGTGTGTGTGTTAGAGGTCCCTTTTTTCTACTGTGCTGCTAATCAAGATTCTCTATTCCAGGAAGCAACGGAGAAGACAGTCCGGATCAGTGGGAGCCACGTGGGGTGTCACCGGAATCGACCACGCGTGTCATCCAGGAAGTGACTTTCAGAGACCTGGATGGATCGGGGAGGCAGGAGGGAAACCAGACAGAGAAATGCAGAGATAAATCTGATATTGATCAGGGTGGGGATTTCAGAGTGATTCTAGTCAATCCAGAAAAAGGAGCTGGAAAGAGGAAAGAAAAATGCGCACTATTTGCAAAGACCTTCAGCAGCAAATCAAAACTTGGATCACACCAAAGAACCCACACAGGGCAGAAACCGTATAAATGCTTGGAATGCGGAAAGAGCTTCATTAGGAACGATAGCCTCAGTAATCATCAAATAATCCACAGAGGGGAGAAACCATACAAATGCTTGGAGTGTGGAAAGAGCTTCAGTTGGAGCTCACAGCTGGCTGTGCATCAAAGAACCCACACAGGGGAGAAACCATATCAATGCTTGGAGTGTGGAAAGAGCTTCAGTATGAGCTCAAACCTGACTAAGCATCAAAGAAGCCACACAGGGGAGAAACCGTATAGATGCTTCGAGTGCGGAAAGAGCTTCAGTATGAGCTCAAACCTGACTAAGCATCAAAGAACCCACACAGGGGGAAAACTGTATAAATGCTTGGAGTGTGGAAAGAGCTTCAGTCAGAGCTCAGACCTGACTGTGCATCAAAGAATTCACACAGGGGAGAAACCGTATACATGCTTGGAGTGTGGAAAGAGCTTCAGTAGGAAAGATAGCCTGACTTTGCATCAAAGAACTCACACAGGGGAGAACCCGTATAAATGCTTGGAGTGCGGAAAGAGCTTCAGTCTGAGATCAAACCTAACTGTGCATCAAAGAACCCACACAGGGGAGAAACCATATAAATGCTTGGAGTGTGGAAGGAGCTTCAGTTGGAGCTCACAGCTGGCTGTGCATCAAGGAACCCACACAGGGGAGAAACCGTATAAATGCTTGGAGTGTGGAAAGAGCTTCAGTAGGAAAGATAGCCTGACTTTGCATCAAAGAACTCACACAGGGGAGAACCCGTATAAATGCTTGGAGTGCGGAAAGAGCTTCAGTATGAGCTCAAACCTGACTAAGCATCAAAGAACCCACACAGGGGAAAAACCGTATAGATGCTTCGAGTGCGGAAAGAGCTTCAGTATGACCTCAAACCTGACTGTGCATCAAAGAACCCACACAGGGGGAAAACCGTATAAATGCTTGGAGTGCGGAAAGAGCTTCAGTAGGAAAGATAGCCTGACTTTGCATCAAAGAACACACACAGGGGAGAAACCATATATATGCCTTGAGTGTGGAAAGAGCTTCAGTTGGAGCTCACAGCTGGCTGTGCATCAAAGAACTCACACAGGGGAGAACCCGTATAAATGCCTTGAGTGTGGAAAGAGCTTCAGTCAAAGATCAAACCTGACTGTGCATCAAATAAGTCACACAGGGGAGAAATCGTATAAATGCCTCGAGAGTGGAAAAAGCTTCAGTCGGAGCTCAAGCCTGACTTTGCTTGAAACAGTCCACCTAGAGGAGAAACCAGAAAAGTGTTTGGAGTGGACTGTGGAAAACGTTTCACTCATTGTAACGAATCCACACAGTAGTGGAACCATGTAAATGCTGAGGGGGTGGAAAGAATTTTCACCTCAGCTGAGGCCTTCATTGCCATCGGAGAGAAAAGACAAGCGGGGGGGGGGGTATTGCTAATAAGGGAGGCGACCTGCTTGGGGCAAGAGCCTTTGAAAGGAGAGGGAGGGAGGAGGAATTGGGTAGTGAGGAAGAGTCTGGGCAAAGTCCCAAGGCATAGGACAGTGGCGCTTAAGGGGAGGCTGGTTTCTCCATAACCCTGAGCGCCAGCCAGCGCCAGCCCTTGTGCCAACTCTTCCCTGCAGCTGTGGCGACCCTGCCGTCTACGATCCTGGAATGCTCCTGAAGTGACGGGGGGCTGAGCCCTGAGACCCCCTGGCCGTCTCTTCCCGCTGGTCGGAAGGCATAGCGCTAGCTAGGCCAAGGATAAGATTTTGGACAATTGGCGCCAGCAAGGGAGACGTAACCCCGAGGGGTGGCATTGACCGTCGCCTCCGCATGATGTGGTTTTACTGCTATTACACCTCCCACGAGGGTCCCCCCCCCGCTACTGTTATGTCGCCTGTTAGACATTAGAAAAATGAACCCCTCCCTTGATGAGCACCTCTCTCCCATCTCGCATTTTTGGACCCGGTCTTCAGGAATCCTTTTGATAGTCAGCTACCCAGTGGTGTCACTCTGTTTGGTGTCACCCTGTGCGGGTAATTGTAATTGGTGGTGACACCAATGACTTCCACCTTGTGAGTCGTCGAAGGAGAGGGGTGAGTCCTCCGATTACAGCCACTCGGAGCCCTGTGGAGGCTCAAAAGGGAGGGCTTAAATGTTCAAGAGAAGCCTGTAAAACGTTTGCAGAAATGTAAGGTGTGTCGGGGCCCTGGGTGAAACACTGGCGTGTCACCCAAAATGACCTCACACGCGTGTCATAGGTTCGCCATCAGGGCTCTCAATCCTTCATGACATGTCTCAGATACCTCCATTGCTGATCATGTTGGGTCTTGTACAGAAATAGGATATATGGGATTATCAGCCATGTAAATTTTTGTTGAAGAAATAAAGTTTTAAAACTTATACAACACTTATCTGGAGAAATTCCTTATTAGCAACAGCACCTTCAACAGAAGCCAACGGTAGCAGCATCCAAGGATTATCCAGGTCAGACAAGAAAAAGACTTTAGTCCTCTGCTTACGTTTCTTCCCTCGTTTGGGATTTTTTTCAAAGCATAAACCCGGCACCAGCCGGCAGATGGTCCTATACCTGAGCGAAATACCTTGCAGACTTATCAAGCAGAACCACTGAGAAAGGGTTAATTGGTTAATCAGAAACAGATACGTGCTGACCGGAGGAAACCTCTTCATCAGAGGCTGGAGCTGCGACCCAAGTTGGCAGGAAGCGTTTGGGCCCCTGCTAGCCAGGACGCATTCACTGCTCCCGTTGGCACAGCGCAAGGCAGAGTACATCGCTCCGCTTTGCTGAAATCACAGCTCACACACACAGCAGCTGTGTATTTGGTCCAATCCAGGCATCTCCAGGCAAGCTAGAGAGAAACATTCCTCTTTGGCACCCTGAAGGGCTGCTGCCAGCCTGTGCTGACAATGCCGGCTTGGATAGACCGATGGTCTGACTCAGTAGAGGGCAACTTCTTGCGATGCCTCTTTGCGTTTTAAATGGTCTAAGCCTCCGGTGACAGCAGAGATGAAGGCCTGGGGAGAAGATGCCTTGACTCCAGCTGCACCCACTTGGCCTGACTCACAGCATGGGATGGGAACTGACAGAAACAGATCTGGGTTCAAATCCCTGCCACAAAGCTTCCTGGGTGACCCTGGGCCAGTCATGATCTCTCAGCCTCACCTCCCTCACCCGGTTGTTGTAAGAACAAAAGGGGGGAAGGAAGGAGCCATGCCTTGAGCTCCTCGGAGGAAGGGCGGTATAAAACGGGGGGGGGGGAAGGGAAGAGTCCTTGCTTGCTTCCTAGAGATATGAGGAGGACTTTGGATTGGGGTGGGGGCCGCAGAGTTTTTCCTCATTCCGGGCAGGGAGGGGGGGGGAGAAGACACCGGAGACATCCTCAGACCCAGCCAAGCGAAGCGGGCTCGCAGCCAGGATGCTTCTGGTCCCTCCCCGTTGCGAGAAGGGGCGCCCGCCCGCCCCGACGGGGCGCTCGGCCAGGAGGATGGACGGCTGCTCAGCCAGTGGCCCGGAAACCGCGCCAGCCGCTGCTGCTTTGCGCCCTGCCGACATCCGCTTCCTCCTCCTCCTGCTGCTGCTGCAGCCTTTGCACGGTGCGGCTTTCCGTTTCCCGGCACCAGTCTCCTTCCTTCCTTCCTTCCTTCCTTGGCGGTGCTGCGAGCGCGCTGCTGTCCAGGCAGGTCTCGGGCGATCCGGAGAGACTGCGGAGACGGGGGGGGGCAAACGCCGAGGCAAGAAGGACATGCAGCGAACCTACTCACGCAAAAGCCCCCTGACCTCAATCGGGCTTACTCCCAGGTAAGCCTGCACAGGACTGTCTGCAGCAGCCCTACAACAACAGTACCCACTCACGCGTGGACGGGAGCCGCTGTAAAAGGCTGCTCTCCTGTGCACACAGGTGGGGAGCGAGTCCCACTGATTTGTGGGCAACTCCCGGACCGGTGCAATTCTGTGCATGTTTACTCAGAAGTAAGTTGCGCTATGTTCATTGGGACTGACTCCCCCTTAACGGTGCGGAGGATCGCAGCCTTAACAAGTTGCAGATCGGACCCTGTGCAGCAGCGTGCAGGAGAAGGAGGAGGGGATGCCCGGCCGGAGGGGAGGCAGCTCCCCGTTCTGCCTGGAGTGGGAGGGTCGAGACTTCGCTCCTCTGGGAAGAGCCAACTTCTGACCGGCACACTGAGAGTTAAAAGGAGCGACTCCGGATTCCTAGAGGGGCGAATGGGGGGGGGAGGAGAGTAAGTGAGTGGAAAGCCCCTTCCTGCTCCGCCCCATTCGTTTGCTTTCCCCTCTGGTGAGTTCACAGCCCGATGTGTGCGAAGAAGGTGGGTCACAGAGCTGTTATGGGGAACAGAAATAGAGGGGGCGGGAGAGAAGCCCCCAGGTGGGAGGAGAAGCCTCGCCCCAAGTGAAGGCAAAGGGGGGGCTGAGAAGAGGAACTGCGACCCCCCCCCCCCCCAGCCCCATTGCATGCTAAGCGTCAGCTCCGCTCGTAAATGCAGTCATGTCATTTCTGTGCTGGGAGTTTTGACAGGGACGGTGATAAAGCCGGAGGCGAGAGGGCTGGAAGGGGCCATTCAGCACTGAAACCATTGCAAAAAACTGCGGGATGGAGGAGGGACCCTGGAGGACTGGGACTGTTTCGGCCTGGGACTGTTCCTGGAAGGAACTGAAAGAGGGTGCATGTTGTCTTTTGAATGTACGCTCCCTCTTTGATATTGTTTACTGTTTGAATTGTTGTCAGTGTAAAAATCGTCAGAAAGAGAGCTGGATTTTGCAGCTGAAAAGGAGCCTGATCCAAAAGAACCTGCGAGTACTTCAGGGGTCTCCAAACGTTTCGGCCCGAGGGCCACATCATGAATCTGACCCGCTGCCGAGGGCCGGGAAAATCAATCAATGAAATGCATTTACTGGACTTAGAGATATTCCAGACATTTGGGAAAGCTGAGATTCAAAAGATTAAACTACTGTAGATGTTCACCCAACTCCATTTTCAAGATCCAGGCTTCCAAATGCTTCGGGGGGGGATGGGACTGGACGTGATGGTTTCAGCTTTTGCATGTCGTTTGCAATCATCATCCCCTTCCCTGGTTGAAGTTGACCAGCTCTTGGAGTGATCCGTGCAACCTTGCCGTTTGCAAGGGAAAGACGGAAACGTTGTAGTCGGTACATTTATGTCTGGTGAACTCTCTCTCTCTCTCTCTCTCTCTGTGCAAGGATCCCTCGGGGCTGCCAGGGTGGGAAGGCTGATCTCTCCGGAGCGAAGCACACCGGAAGGCTCCTTCACGGCCAGGTGACTGTCTTCTTTGCCCCTTCGCCAGCTCTCTGACTGTGGCGGCAGGGGGCGAGGGACGGGCATGGAGGGACCCCGCCCCTTTGGGAGCCCCCCCCCCCAGGCACCTCCTGCACACAACACGAAACGTTTCCCTGCACTGCCGGCCCCGGACTGGGCAGCAGAGGGAAGAGCGTCTCTTCCCCCCTCCCAGATCTCGGCAATGTTCAGGAGTGGCCCGGAGGCTGCTGGGGGATGTAGTTTTCTGCCTCCTTCTGGCTCTGGGGTGGCCGCGATGGAGCAGTGCGGCTTCCGCCGGCAGTGATATTGTGAGTTGCCCAACCAGGAGGCTTGCCGGGTCAGAGGGTTGCTGCAGACCACGGGCTTGCTGTGGAGCAGATAGAACCTGGTTGGTGACGAGACAGGCAGAGAGGGGAAGAAACGGGGACAAGGGGGCAGAAGGAAGAAGCGGAAGAAAGTGACTCAAGATGTGTGGGGCTCACCCCATTTGGGCATTTCTGGGTCAGAAGCAAAGCTATGGAACACATAGGAAGAGAGCAGGACATCGCACAAGGTGTTACAGTTAGAACTGGGCATGAAGGGTAAATGTCTCCCCATCGCGTTTGTCTCCGTCACAGGCACTGGGATGGCATCGGGGCCACGTTCCAGACCGTCTCCTCTTTGGCATGGAGCAGAATCAGCAACTCCACAGCCTGCTCAGGTAAGGGGCAGATCATCGGGGTGACGTGCAAGAACCAGCTTGGCTGCCTCCTTCTGTCTTACGGGCCTTGAAGGAAGGATTTTTGTCTGTTGCTGTCAAATATCAAGTTCAGCTTTCAGAAGAGTGTATGTGAAGCAGGGTAGAGTGACAATTCCCTGATCCAAATCCCTGACTATTTCATGATTCTTGGGCTGCTGCTATGTGCAGAATTGGGGGTAGGTGAATTAGTGGGGCTGTTTGGCTGATCAGGAGGGCCTGGGGTCTTCTCTTTTATTGTGTTACTTGGTGTGTGAATGGCAAGGGAAGTCTTTGTTTCTACTCAGGATGTACGGTCGGTAAGCAGGGTTGCTTTAAAAACTTAGCAGTGTCTTGAAAGGAGGTTTCCCAGGCTCTGTGCAGAATGCAGCAGGTGCAATAGGACAGGTGAAATGCAGGTGTTTTGATACAGGGTGCAGAGGTGACTGAAGTTGCATTCACTGAAGGCAAACACAAACTGTAAATACAGGAGATGCATAGAGAGCGGGTTACAGGGTTGTGTTCAACGGAGACACAAAGTGAGGTTATCTTCTTCCTACCATGATATGTGACGGGGGGGGGGGGGAGAGGGAATCATGGACTGTGTACCAGAGTATGAGGCTTCATGACCAGAGCACTTGAGAAATACGGCCTGCATGTCAGAGAAGTCGGTCTTGGCAAACAGTCCATCTGGCACTCTGGCATCCATCTGGTGTCTGAAGCTGGAAGTTATGTTGCTTGGTATCACAGTTCATCTTGTCCTTTACTATAATAGAGGGCATAACATAGCCAGGAAGGGAAAGGGAAAAAAAGGACAAGAAAAGGGGGACACACAGATAATATCACTAATAGGTAGAGATGGGAGAAAATGCTTTTATTTATATTTTTGCAGATTTCGGTGTTTAACCAAAATGAAATAGCAGAAAGTTGTGTTATGTGTTTTTATTTCAAATCATTCCCGTTTTTATCAATTGGAACTGCATGAAATGTATACTAGGTAGGTGGTATACGCTGTGCAGTGTCAGCGGATGAAGAATTATGCAGAATGACGTGGTTCTATTTTTTGTAGATTTTTTAGCAGGAAGAGGAGTTATGTATTTTTATTTCATTATCACTGTTTTCTGCTGCCCCTACTAATAGGGGGAAATGGGGGTGGGGAGATCCATTCATAACAAGATGGATATAGCTGTGTGTGTGTGTGTGTGTGTGTGAGAGAGAGAGAGAGAGAGTGAGAGAGAGCGTGCGTGCGTGCGTGCGTGCGTGCGTGATGGAGGTTTCTGACCTCAGGGGACAGAACGTGGGCGTGTCAGACCCCTGGCCTCAAGGACTGCGACACTGGCGCTGGCCATTCCACTTGCCCGCCTGCAGGAGTCTGACTGGACAGGGGAAATGAGCAAACGTATGGTAATGAATTTGATGCTCTCTGACGCCCAGTGCCGCTTCTTTCCAAGGTCAAAGTTAGTCCCAGTCTCTCCAAGAGAGGCCACCTCTGAGCCTCCCTATCTGGCTCCCGCTTGGGAAGAGGGATTCCCTTGACGGGGGGGGGGGGAGGTATTCTCTGCAAAGTCTCTGCAAGCTGGGATCGGGTTGCAAACGCCCACCCCCCCCCACCCTCATGCATAAATATAATATAATTCAGCACCTCCAGGAAGTATACAAAAATGTATCTATAAGATTACCAACGTATCTATAAGAGTATGAATATTAATATTAATACACTTGCTCCTCGCTATCCGCAGGGGATCCATTCCGGTCGCCCCCCACTCCCCGATGGATAGCGAAGATCTGCATATACTGGGGTCCACTGTAAAATGTCTAAAAAAAGGGGAAATCAGATGTTTTACCTTTTTAGAGTTAATTCGCTGTGTGTTCTTGCTGTAAATATGCTGAAATTGCGCTCTGAAATCGCAACTCCCTCTACCCCTCTCAAAGTCTCCCCTGGGGCAACCTTGGGAGGGTGGAGTTATGCGACCCTGAAGATGCTTCTGGAGCATGATTTCAGCATGTTTATAGTGTTGCCCGCCAGCGGGCTGGGGCAGGCATGAGTTCGTTCCCGGAGTGAACACAATCCAATTGATCACGCCACGGGGAAGGATACAGCAGAGAGCAAGGCACAAGGAGCGTACTCGGGTCATGTGCAGAGTGCCACCAGTCGCAGCTGGGGCTTCAATACTTAGAAGAGGCCAAGCAAATCATCCAAGGCACAAGCAGTCACTTTGGGAAACTGTCCATGACGTCACGCACACCCCTCCCTTCGTCCTGCAGCTGCTGCCCCCCTCCGTCTCCCTCCGGCCTCCTTTGCTCATTGCCACCAACTTTCCCCTGGACAGTCCGACCCTAAGAGACACCCAGGCAAGGTGCTGACGTAGGAGACTTGCGAAAGGAATGAGGGTGGGTGGTGATCTGGGTGAAAGAGTTGGGAGACTTACTTACTAGCCCCATCCTGATTACTAGTTGGAAGGCTCTTTAGCTGACAGACATGACGAGAGTCGAGGCGAGCCTGCCTGACAAATACAAAATGGAGTTCGTCTTGCCCTGGCCCAGCGTCCCGACAGGAGTGTCCAGTATCTCCGATTTGCAGGGTTCCGAGCCAGGGGGCAACAATAGCAAGAACGCACAGTGGTTTCACTCTAAAGGTTAAAAAAAAATACCGTTATCCCTGTTTTTTTGCGTGTTTTTTTACTTTTTCAGTTTACCTTTGCGGGTCCATGATCCATGGTGAGACAAATCCGCGGATCCCGAACACACGGTTAGAAAGGGTCCACTGTATTGATATTAATATCGGGTTGGCATTTGTTCCATCAGAGAAGAAACAGGATAAAACCCTGGCAACTGACTGGTCTGATTTGCCAAATATACTGCAGAAAACACTCAGTTGCTGCTACCAGAATTTCTCTTTTCAGACTGAGCAAGAGAGCAGGGGGATGTTATGTCAAAAGGGTGGGACGTTATTTTGAGGAGAGACTTTTTTCTCCATCCAGGGTCCGGTGTCCTTCGAGGAGGTGTCTGTGCGCTTCACGCCGGAGGAGTGGGCTCTGCTGGATCCAGGCCAGAAGGCTCTGTACAGGGAAGTCATGCTGGAGAATTATGGGATCGTGGCCTCTCTGGGTAAGGATGCCCATAGTTTGTGGTATGTCGGAACCAAAGGCATGAGCTCCACCTCTTCTTGTTTCTCAGTGTCAGGATTGCACCATAGAAATGGGGCATGTGGGGCTGGAACTGGTGCCTTCAGCATGCCTGCTGTGCCTCCCTGTTGCAGAGTCGAGCTTGGCCTGACATACTCTTTGGGGTTAAGATATAAATATAAATGGGAAGATAGAAATGTCTAGATCAAGAAATCCATTGTGAACAGTTCAAAAATCCCATTTTGGGACCTGCCCAGCCTGCAAAATGAGCCGCTCGTAACTGACAGTGCTTGACACGCCTCGTCCTTCTCCTTCCTCTGCATTATCGAGCATTTTAGGGCATTAACAGATGGTTCGTCCAGGATCAGGTGCAGCTGCTGGAGGGATTTTGCATGATCTCCTCGTCCTTCCTTGTCTCTCCAGGGGATTGTGGGAATGATCAGACCTACCAGCAGGGGGTGTGGTTGTGCATCGCCTGTACCTGTTGACAGCAGTGAGACGCTGGGCTCTGATTGGCCTGTTGCACTTGGAGCATGATGGAGTTCTAATCCAGTTACTCGTGGGGGAGGTTTTGAGTTTCAGTAGAAGTAGAGCCAGGAGTCAAGAGTAACTTTATCTCCTCCTGATTCCAAGAGCCACATCTGTTTGCCGGACCACCTCCAAGGCATGTGACTGATGCCATCTTAGACTTGGCCTTTGGAACCTGCCGCTTTGCCAGCCCTATTTGGGCATCGGAGCCAAACAGAGGAACCGGCCACTTGAGTCATCCTACTCCAGATCATGATACTTTCTCTTCTTATGAAAACCTGCTTAAACACAATTATTATCATCACCATAATCTCCTTGTTTCCTTCTCAGAGGAATTTCCCAAACCTGCCTTCATTTCCCAGCTGGAAGAAGGGGAGTCTGCGTTTTTCCAGGGTCTCCAGGAAGAAGAGAAGTTGGCAGGTAACTTGTCTTATGCACTCAGTAGTACTTAACTCAGCAGTAGCTTCAGCTCAGAGGGTATTGGCTGACTGGGGGCCCTTCCCCACAACAGGAACTCCCCTCCTTTCTGGGGTATGTGGGCCCTGCGAAGGGGGAGTCAGCAAAGTACAGCTGTGCCGTTGTGGTCTCCTCGCCTGCAAGCCACGACAGCAGCTTGGCTGAACTGAAAGCGGCACTGCGCTTTGAGAGACTTATGCTCTGGCCCTCCACTTCCCTCTCCGCATCACAACCTCCTCAAAGGACGCCAGACCCTGACGGAAGACCGTCCCAAATCAATCCCGCCCAGCTGCTGTTGCGGCTTGCAATTGATGAGGTGAGACCGGCAGAGCTGTACTGTGCTGACTCATCCCAACCAGCGCTGAGTCACCCCAGAAAGGGAGGGGAGTTTCTGTGGTGGGGAAGGATCCTCAACGCCACCCCACCTTCGGGAGGGGGCCCTCACGGGGCTTCTGTCCGAAAAAGAAAATATTTCTTTACCCAGCGTGTGATTCATCTGTGGAACTCCTTGCCACAGGATGTGGTGATGGCACCTGGCCTAGATGCCTTTAAAAGGGGTTTGGACAAATTCATGGAGGAAAAGACCATCACAGGTTACAAGCCATAAGCAACCTCCTGGTTTTTAGAAGTGGGTTTTCTCTGTGCAAGGGAGTGGCGACTGGACACAGGTATCTTGTTGTCTCGTGTGCTCCCTGAGGCATCTGGTGGGGCCACTGTGTGACACAGGAAGCTGGACTAGATGGGCTTTTGGCCTGATCCAGCAGGGCTCTTCTTATGTTCTTATGAGTGGGAGGGGAGGCAGACACACAAGCAGGCAGACAGGGGGTGCTGGGGAGGGGCATGGGTGGGTCAGAGACAGACAGACAGACAACAAGGCTGGTGGGAGACAGATTCCGAGAGAGGGGTCTGCAGAGACCGATAGGGACACAGGGGGCGCTCCGCAGATGAAGGTGATGCATAAACAGGCGCCTCTTATGCAGACAGACTTTGGGCGGAAGTGGCTGCATTACGGGCAGACCTTCGACGGAGGCGCCTGCATTACGGGCAGATCTTCGACGGAGGCGCCTGCATTATGGGCAGACGCCCTGGCTGTCACTGTTTGCCTGCCTGAGAGGCCCACCCGACTCCCCCCTCCCCTCTGTGCCATGGGGGTCTGGCAGCGCCCCTGCTGGGTTCTCCCAGGGAAGGCCGTGGCAGTCCCTGGGTGGGGACTCATGTAGGGGCTTCAGTGCTGGGGGCTGTCTGTGTGTGTGTGGGGCAATGCTTGTGTAAACACTGGGCACATATGTGTCACTGGGGCTCTGCCCGAGGGGCATCTTTATTGTTCTGGAACGTTAGCAGAGATGGCCAGGCGAGGCTGCCAGGGGTAGTCACAGCAGCCAATCTGAAAGCAGCAGCAGCACACCTGCCCCATGGACCTGGAGATGCAGGCTCTTCCCCTGTGGAACCACAGCCTGCTCCATAGAAAGGGGAGGGACAGCAAGAACGACAGCCAGGGAGGTGCAGCAGCACCGGCAGCTGAGGAGGGTTGCAGGGCTGGCTCCCTGACCTCTGGCAGCAGCGAGGCAGACGACAGTGGGGCAACCAGACTGCAGCCCCAGGGGTGCTCCCAGGAAGGTAGGTGGTAGTGGACGTTCCTGGGGAGACAAAAAACAAGGGGGAGTTACATGTCAGCTGGTGTGTGGGAGTTACATGTCAGCTGGTGTGTGGAAGCAATCGCCAGTGAAGAAATGCCAGTGTGTCGGTTGCAAAAGCCTGCAGGGAGAGAAATAAAACACAGCTGAGAGGTGTGACACACATAGCATGGTCTGGGCTGCTTACCTGGGTGTAAGGAGAGCATGATCCTGTAAGGGGAAAGGGTCAAAGAGAGAGACAACACCACAACTTGGGGGTCACTACCATGGCAAACCTAGCACTACTGACCTGTCAGTTGATCCTGTGGAGAAAAGGGGGGGGGGGGAAACAGGTGGTGTCTACATAAGGCTAACAGTTCCACACTTGTGGCAGTGTCTGCTCACATGACTACAGGCAGCTATCAGACACAACAGTGCTAAAGAGGCATGTATCCTATATATCAGGGGTGGCCAACCTTCCACCATTAGGGCTACTGTGTTCTTAAGAGTTGTGTAGAAGACAGAAACTTGGCAGCTGTAAGTGCTGATGGTGCTGCTAAAGCAGCTGCACCTGCTGAAATGCCTTCCCCTATGCAACCATTTAAAGGGCCAGCATTCATGTTGAAAGGTTGGCCACCACTGCTATATATCATGGCAGGCTATGCGGGCAGCTATGAGACAAGACATATCATGGCAGGCTATGCAGGCAGCTATGAGACAAGACATTGGTAGAGAGGCATGTCATGGCAGGCTATGCAGGCAGCTATGAGACAAGACATTGGTAGAGAGGCATGTCATGGCAGGCTATGCAGGCAGCTATGAGACAACACATTGGTAGAGAGGCATGTCATGGCAGGCTATGCAGACAGCTATGAGACAACACATTGGTAAAGAGGCATGTATCCTTCCTATATTTCTAAATGCAAAGAGGCAGCAGTCAGGCCACATGTCAGCACAAACCCTGCTCTTACCTGCTGGTGTTGTTGCCTGGGGGGGGGGGGAAGAGGGGCTGGGAAAAAGACATGGGTTAGCAAACACTTGCATGGAGGCAGCTGCCCAGGCACAGCTGTAAACAGGTTGGCCACAGCCAGAACAGCCCTCTCTGCCCTAGAGGGAGGCAGAGAGGAGAAGAGAGAAGTGGGGTGTTTGTGAATTTTGCCCTCCACCGACAAAGTCCCACTTTGTGGCTGTGGGGGACAGAACCCCACGCCACGTGCTCAGAGAGAGAGAGGTCTGGGGCTGGGCTTTTGTGGGAATGAGGCTGGGTGGGGCTGGGTGCTGATAGGCTCCCTATCTTAGGCATAACTCTGTCGGTTTCCAGACCTAGCAGGCCCAACTCCGTCCTAACTCTGACCTAACTCAGGAGTAGGGTGTTAGAAATTTTCAGGAGAGGGCTGGCTTGGGTAAGGTAAAATGGCTCCTATGGGTCTCCTCGAATTTGGGTCCACCTTTTTGGTCGACCTAAATTTTGTGTCAGCATTTGTGTTGGAGGGGGCGTGTCTGTGCTTGCCAGGGTCTGGAATCCAACGTTAATTGGTTGCCGCCCCTGTTACACCCACGGTCCGCCCACTTTTAGGTCAACTTTAGGTCTGACTTGTGCTGCTTAGCCCTTGGGTTGGAATGGGCTGTTCTTAGTCCGTCGGTCGTAACTTCAACCTAACTTTGACCTAACTTCACCCTAAATGGTTGCGTTCCAGACCTAACTTCGACCTAAACGACTTAGGCTGACTTTAGGTCTGACTTGGGCTGCTTAGCACTTGGGTTGGAATGGGCTGTTAGTTTCATACATTCCCCCAGAATGCATGAGCATTTGCATTTTAGCTGTTCCTGGTACCTAGCCAGGGGCAACATCCCCTGTCATTTCACATTTTGATTTCTCTTAATGGTGGGCCAGGAACACAGATTCTTTCCCCATCTCCTGGATTATTTTCCAAAGTTGCACGTAGCAGCAACCCAAAAACTCCTTAAAACAGGAGGATTTTGAACAGAATTGTGTAACTCTTCTGACAAGAGTTCCCACACTACCTCCAGGCTCTCCAAGAAGACAGGTAGCTATGAGAGAACGCTGAAACTCTTTCTTTCTTCCCCCCCCCCCCTTTCTCTCTCTGTTCCTTAGCTGTTAGAAACTGGGTTGGAAGAAGCTGGGACACCTAAAATTCTCTCCCAACACCTTTTTCTTTCACTGCACCAAATACACCTTGCATTACAAGCAACCACCATAAGAAATCAGGAACATATCACGCTATCTGTAAGGAAAAGTAACGTATCTTCTATTAATCCTCTGTATGAACAATTTCCCCTTTATCCTTTTTTTTTTAATAAACCTAATACTTTGATTGGAAGCTATTTCTCTCAGTCTCTTTGCTGTTAAAAAGGGGGTGCTCTGCATTACGTTGATCTCTTATCTAGTCTACAGATCCCATCTTCCAAATCGGGCTGTGCCAATTATGTGGAAAATTTTAAAACTATGAAGTAAAAAGCTCATGATTTTGATAGTTTTACCAAAAAGCTGGTCCTGTAAAAGAATAGAAAGTGAATTCATTCTCTATAAATCTATAAGTCTATAAATCTATAACTCTAAGTCCGGTTATAAACTTTTGGATTCATTTCAGTTTACCACATGATTTTATCAATGTAAACTGTAGAAAAATGGACTTGAGGGGTTTAATTCCTGGTCACTGCCAACAAGAAAATTTTTATTTTTGTATGATACCATTGAGATACCATCTTGAAATGTTGACTGATTGACTACAAGACATAGTGTGATTTTTTTTTGAAAATTTTTGAAAATCCCATTTTTCCAAAATTACAAATTATTTGAATATTTTTGATTTTCTTGAAATTTACAATTTTGTCATGGTGTATATCAAATGAAAGCCCTATTCATAAGCCTTAAAATGACACCTGTCCTATGTCTTTAGCTTTCATCGTTATCTTGTAAATGGCGTTTGAAGGTATAGTGACAAGTGAATTTTGGCATTTTTAGGCACTTTTGAACATTCAATATCTCAAAAACGGATGGACAAAAAAATCTGAAAAATAATTCTTAAACATCTCATGGTAAGGTACAAATGTACCAAAAATGAACAAAATCTGTGACATCAAGTTCCAAAACGGATTTTTCATTGGTTGATTTGACATGGAATGACCCTTATACATTATTATAATGTTGTTGCTATTTTGTTATAATGAACATTATTTCAATGTTTAATATTAGAAGCGTTTTGAGTCTTTATTTAGAAGTTACAATTCTAAACTTTATTTAGAAGTTTGTTGATGCTTTTGTGACCAGAAATATGCCATAGGAACCGAACTCTTGTTTACTTATGTTAGCCTATGGTAAAATTGGTTTTGTTATAAGTTGTTTCACTTAAAGTTGCAGTTTCCAGGAACCTATCTACAACTTTAAGTGAGGACTTCCTGTACTGTTTTACTGCTCTACTAATGTGTATATTTTCTTTAAGTTAAGAAAAGTTAAAATTTTAATTTTTAAAAAATTAGCACCAAACCTTAAGGGTGCGGCTTATAATCGGGAGCGGCCTATACTCGGGGCAATACAGTATTCCACTCAACTCTTGAACCCTGCGGCTTTTATCCTTCTCCTCCCAGATCTTGTCCTCTTTCCTAGACCATCTCCTGCCTGCTTCTCCTTTCACGTAGATGCAGTAACTGCTTGGTCCAGATCAAGGTTTGGCTGAGCCTGTCCTGACACCAGCAAAAGCAATGCAACTGAATCCAGTGGGGTTTACTTCTGAGTATATTGAAGTAAACCTGAATACTTGTAAAATAGAAGTAAAATAGTTCTGGGCAGTGGGGTCCCTACGCTGCTGTGGGGGGTGCGGACCCCACCATGTGACAACCTCAGGGGGTAACATCACTAGTGTTCTGACATCAGTGATTGTTCTGAGAGCCGAGTTGGTTACTGATTTGTTGGGTGATGTTTATATATATATATATATATATATATATATATATATATTAATAAAGTTAACGCTGTCACACTGGGTGATGCAAATCCTAGTGATGCCTCTGGTTTAGGCAGGCTACAAACATACATTAGGCTGCGCATATAATATTGTAAATTTTGATTAAGCGGGAGGTGGGGCAATGGTATGGGGCAGGGCAATGATGCATTTCCCCACCCACTACATGGGAGAAGGTTTATCATAGGGGTGACGCACTGACCTCCTGCACCGGGTGACGCAAACCCTAGGAACGCCCCTGCCATTGGCGTCACTGCAGGGGGGGGGAGCTCTAAGTTCCGCCGTGACTCCGACCCTCCGTTACACTGGAGCACGAAGCGGCCCCGCCCCCTCGCCTTCGGAACCATTCAAGGCGGTTCTGAAGGCGAGGGGGCGGGGTCGCTTCGTACTCCGGTGTAACGGAGGGTCGGAGCCGCGGCGAAACTTAGAGCTCCGCCCCCCTGCAGCGACGCCAGTAGCCCCTGCTCCTGAGTATTTTTAAACCGCTTTATTGTTGAAAAGAGGTATATAAATACTTTTAATAATAATAATACACGCCTAGGTGTGTGTTAGAGGCTCCATTTCTCTATTGCACTGCTAATCAAAGTTCCCTCTGTGTTCCAGGAAGCAACAGAGAAGACATTCAGGATGAGAGGGAGCCATGTGGGCTGTCGCCGTTAATGCCCACGTGTGACATACAGGAAGTAACTTTAAGAGACCAGAATGGATCGAGGAGGCTGGAGGGAAGCCCAGGACCTGTCTGGGGGACGAAATCAGTTGTTTGTCAGGGTTATGACAGACATGACATTCTGATCAAACAGGAACATCTCAAAGGGAAGAGAAGGAAAAACTGTCCTTTGCACGGGGACAGAATCAGTTGTGCATCATCCAACATTAATAAACACTGCAAAATCAACACAGAGAAGAAATCGTTTAAATGCTCTCAGTGGAGAAAGAACTTAAGTACAAGCATTCATCCTACCTCCTATAAAAAGAAGAACGAAAGGGAGAAAGCTGCGCATCAAGAAAGATCCGGGAAGCAGGAGGGAAACCAGACAGAGAAATGCAGAGTTAAAACTGATCAGGGTGGGGATTACAGAGTCATTCTAGTCTATCCTGAAAAAGGAGCTGGAAAGAGGAAAGATAAATGCTCACTATTTTCAAAGACCTTCAGCAGTAAATCGGAACTTGGATCACACCAAAGAAGCTACAGACGAGAGGAGCCATATAAATGCTTGGAGTGTGGAAAGAGCTTCAGTCGGAGCTCAAACCTGGCTGTGCATCAAAGAACCCACACAGGGGAGAAGCCATATAAATGCTTGGAGTGCGGAAAGAGCTTCAGTATGAGCTCAAGCCTGACCTTGCATGAAAGAACCCACACAGGGGAGAAACCGTATCAATGCTTGGAGTGTGGAAAAAGCTTCAGTATGAGCTCAAGCCTGACTTTGCATCAAAGAACCCACACAGGGGAGAAACCATATCGATGTTTGGAGTGTGGAAAAAGCTTCAGTATGAGCTCACGCCTGACTTTGCATGAAAGAACCCACACAGGGGAGAAACCGTATAAATGCTTGGAGTGTGGAAAGAGCTTTAGTCAGAGCTCACACCTGACCGTGCATCAAAGAACCCACAGAGGGGAGAAACCATACAAATGCTTGGAGTGTGGAAAGAGCTTCACTAACAGCGGAAACCTGAATGTGCATCAAAGAGCGCACACAGCGGAGAAACCATATACATGCTTAGAGTGTGGAAAGAGCTTCAGTCAGAGCCCTGCCCTGATTTCACATCAACAAACACATACTAGTGAGAAACTATACAACTGCTTGGAATGTGGAAAGAGCTTCACTTGGAGCTCAGCCCTGACCCGGCATCAAAGAACCCACACAGGAGGGGAACTACATAAATGCTTGGAGTGTGGAAAGAGCTTCAGTCAGAGCTCAAGTTTGACTGTTCATCAAACAACACACACGGGGGAGAAACCGTATAAATGCCTTGAGTGTGGAAAGAGCTTCACTGACAGCAGAAACCTGACTGTGCATCAAAGAACCCACACTGGGGAGAAACCATATCAATGTATGGAGTGTGGAAAGAGCTTCAGTCAGAGCTCAAACCTGGCTGTGCATCAAAGAACCCACACAGGGGAAAAACTATATCAATGCTTGGATTGTGGAAAGAGCTTCAGTCAGAGAGTACAACTAACTGTGCATCAAAGAACCCACACAAAGGAGAAACCATATCAATGCTTGGAGTGTGGAAAGAGCTTCAGTTCGAGCTCAAGCCTGACTTTGCATCAAAGAACCCACACAAGGGAGAAACCATATCACTGCTTAGAGTGTGGAAAGAGCTTCAGTTCAAGCTCAAGCCTGACTAAGCATCAAAGAACCCACACAAGGGAGAAACCATATCACTGCTTAGAGTGTGGAAAGAGCTTCAGTTCGAGCTCAAGCCTGACTTTGCATCAAAGAACCCACACAGGGCAAAAACCATATCAATGTATGGAGTGTGGAAAGAGCTTCAGTCAGAGAGCACACCTGGCTGTGCATCAAAGAACCCACACAGGGCAAAAACTATATCAATGTATGGAGTGTGGAAAGAGCTTCAGTCAGAGTGCACACCTGGCTGTGCATCAAAGAACCCACACAGGGGAGAAATTGTATTAATGTATGGAGTGTGGAAAGAGCTTCAGTCAGAGTAAAACTGATTGTGCATCAAAGAATCCGCACTGGGGAGAAACCATATAAATCATGGTGGTCCAATACGCGGCCCGCGGGAGGCTTCTCCTGCGGCCCCCGGAGGCTTCTCCCTCCCCCCACCCTCCCCCCCAGCAAAGGTGCTCAGCTCCGATCGAAACTGACCTCAGAGAATCACTTTGTTCCTGAGCGCTTCTCCAAGCGTCAGCGAGGGCGCGCGGGGCATGCCGGAGAATTCGTCGGCTGAAGCGCTTGCCCCGTGCTCCAGCTGATGATCAGAAAGTCGCGGGGCAAGCGCTTCAGCCGACGAACTCTCCCAGGCATGCCCCGCGCGCCCTCGCTGACGCTCAGAGAAGCGCTCGGGAGGAAAGCGCTTCTCTGAGGTCAGTGGAGCGCAAGGCATGTTGGGGGCGACCTGTTCTGAGACAGACAGCCCGACCGGCTCTCTCCCTGAGGTTCAGGAAGAGAGTGGATCGATCTGGCTGCCTCGGAACAGCTCAGCGCTGAGCTCCTTTGCTGGGAGAAGGGAGGGGGGAGGGAGAAGCCTCCAGGGGCCACAGGAGCCAAGCATCGGGGGGGGGGGAACACGCCAGTGAGTGCTTTTGTGGCTTGGGGGAGGGAGGGGGCTTTGGGAGCTGCTGCGTGCCGCAGAAGTCTGCGGGGGGGGGGAGTCCCAGGGTGAACTTGTGGGGTTTCGGCAGGCAGGCAGCCCGGAAAGTTTGTCTGGCAGTTGGCCTCTCGCTTTGCCAGGAGCATTTAGCTGTGCGCGGGAGATTTGGTTGTTCAGGTGGTTCAATAGACTTAACTTTTAGCAATATTTGCTGCAGAATGAGGAATCTCTGGGTCAGAGTTGGGTTAGACTTGGTTTCCCTCTGCACAGGGCTACAGTTTAAGGAAGGTGCCTCTCCCTCTCTCTCCCCCTTCTCCTGGTGATGCAATGTTGGGACCAGCCTTTTGAGGGGCTGGGCTTTTCCGGGGTGGGGGAGGGAGTTAATCCAGTCCTCTTTCTTTTGTTGTTGTTGTTGTTTTTCCTACCCATCTCCCTTTTCAGTCCCCACCCCCAAGATTTCTGGCTTGAGTTTTAAGCCATATCTGGACCAATTGAAAACGCACACCTGATTTGCCTGGGCAAGGGTTGCCTTTAACACACACACACCCCCACTTACTTGCCAACAGGGAGCCCACTTCCATTGTTTTTCCACTCGCCATAAGCAAAGGGAGCAGCGTATCCTGCAAGATCATGACCTCTCTTGTTGCCCCTCCCTTGCCCCCCAACCACGAAGTACCCAGCTGTTCTTATTTCTTTCTCCACTTCTCCCAGAATTCCTCTGTGCTGTGGATGAGAAGGAATAATCGCTTCCCAACGTATGTAACCATGTTTTGGGGTTTGTTATATTTACTATTTTGCCGATTCCCTGTAAAACTGAAACATTTTCTAATAAGTTATTCTGTCTTTTTTGTTTTTTGGGGGGGGAGGTGGGAGGGAAAGGAGTCTGGGTGTCAGTGAATCACTGTCGCTCCTATTTATATTTGGGGAGGGTAGATGAGATGGATCATGGGAAAGGAAAGGGGGTGTTGCATTGGAGAGGTTGTCTTTTTTAAAAAAAGAACAGACCCTTTGGGGGGGTCAAAGGGAGAATGGCGGGGACAACATCTTGCACTTCTGCTTTGAAGAGAATTATTTATAATTATATATTATTAAATTAATAATTCATTAATTGTGCGGCCCCTGGGTTTCGTGTCGAAGTCAGCATGCAGCCCTCGAGGTCGGAGAAGTTGGACCACCCTGGACTATAACAAGGAGTTCCACAGGTTAATTACTCGCTGGGTAAAAGGAATATTTCCTTTTGTCTGTTTTAACTCTCTCACCAGTCAATTTTAGTGAATGTCCCCTGGTTCTGGTGTTGTGCGAGAGGGAAAAGAACTTCCCTCTCTCCGTCCCATGCAGAATTGTACAGGTCTCCATCATGTCATAAGAACATAAGAAGAGCCTTGCTGGATCAGGCCAAGGGCCCATCTAGTCCAGCTTCCTGTATCACACAGTGGCCCCGCCAGATGCCTCAGGGAGCACACAGCCAACAAGATAACCTGTTTCCCGTTGTTATTCCCTTGCACCTGGCACAGAGAAAACCCACTTCTAAAACCAGGAGGTTGCTTATGGCTTGTAACCTGTGATGGTCTTTTCCTCCATGAATCAGTCCAAACCCCTTTTAAAGGCATCCAGGCCAGGTGCCATCACCACATCCTGTGGCAAGGAGTTCCACAGATGAATTACACGCTGGGTAAAGAAATATTTTCTTTTGTCTGTTCTAACTCTCCCTCCATTCAATTTTTTTGTCCCCCCTCAGGCGCCTTCTTTCCAGACTGAAGAGCCCCAGACGCTGTAGCCTCTCCTCATAAGGGAGGTGCCCCCCAGCCCACCTATCATTTTGGTTGCTCTCTTCTCTGCGTTTTCCTGTTTTAGGGACAGGGCAGAGAGCAAGCGAGTGGGGCCTCTACCAACAGAGTGGGGCAGCTCTTCCTTCCGGGCAGCAGACCAAGGGCAGTCCCTCCCGGGGAGGCCTCTTGCAGCAGCTCAGTGGGGCAGTGGCTGCCTCCTGCCCCCAGAGGGATGGAGCAGCAGCAGCAGCAACGCCAGGGAGTGAAAGGAAGTGCTGTGAATCAGACCAGAAGCCAGCAAGCCAACTCCATCCACACCTTTATTATTATTATTATTATATTAAATAATTTCATGACAATGCATATCAATATCGTGAATCACATTCTACCATCAATACTTTATACATATAACAATACATTTAACAATACTTATAATCCTAATAAATAATTGACCAATATACCAGTGGATCAGTTCTATTCATTTCTATATCTGTTTCCCTATCCAATTTTAACAAGGGGAACCAAATTTTACTAAAGTTATCTATTTTAGTCTCTCCTCTTAAAACTCTATCTTTAATAGTCATTTTCTCCATACATGCTGTTTCCCATTCTTTACCTAAATATCTCTGGAAAGAAAGATTCTTTAAATCCTTCCAGTTACTAGCTATTTCTAATCTTGCTGTTCCAATGAGGAGCTCAATAAGATCTTTATTATTCACTTGTTCTTTTTCTTCCGTAAATAAGGATAACATTAGAAGCATTTCATTAGCTTTATTTTCTGATCTGTCAATTTTTTCTAACCACTTAATCACTTCTTTCCAAAATAGTTCTACTTTAGGACAAGACAACCACATATGTTCAAATGACCCTTTTTCTCCACAGTTTCTCCAACACATGTTTGATATTTCTGTTTATCTTATGGAGTTTTACAGGAGTTAAGTACCACCTATGTATTATTTTCAACATCATTTCTTTAGATTTCGCTGATACTGACCTATATGCCCGATTATTCCAAATTTGTGTCCATAACCTTTCTGGTACTTTTATATTTATTTATCTATTTATTTTTCACATTTTTTATACCGCCCTTCCTCCAAGGAGCTCAGAGTGGTGTACATATTTCCTCCCCTCCTTTTTTGTCCTCACAACAACCCTGTGAGGTAGGTGGGGCTGAGAGATAGTGACTGGCCCAAGGTCACCCAGGAAGCTTCGTGGCTGAGCGGGGATTTGAACCTGGATCTTCCAGGTCTAAGTCCGGCTCCCAAACCACGACACCATCCTGGCTCTGCAAATTCTTTTCCCACACCATTGCCCCCCTAACGACGACGCTTCTGGTCAGGCCCACTGCAAATCAGCCAGGGCCTCTGAGAGAAATTTTATCAGGGGGTACAGTTTCTTTTGGGCCCCTTCCCGAAGGGGGAGGGGGCAAAATGGGGTGGGGGGGCGGATCGAACCCAAAAGGGGGCGGGATTGGCAACCTTTAAATAAATAACTAAATAAAAGAGGATCAGGGATAAGGAAGAACATTTGATTTGAACATCTTTGCCAGCCTTTGCAAGCCTTTATTAGCCCAGCCTTCAGTTGCAACTTGCCACACAAATTTAGGGCCCATCTTCCCTCAGAATGCCAGGAACCCCAGCAAGCCAGCCCCCCCCCCCCCCCCGTAGGAGCACTGTGCCACTTTGCCTTGTGTGGACTTGGAGGCCAGGTCCTCGTCGGTCGGAGCCTGTGAGGGCTGCCTGGGTGCAAATTACCCCTTGGGACTCTGGGCCCACCCAGGTACACATTAATTACCCCCTTTACCCCCCCTCACATGGGCCCGGCAATCAGCAAGGCTTACCTCGGAGAAGCTGTGGAGAAGATTCTGTGGAGAAGAATGGCGGGGACAACATCTTGCACTTCTGCTTTGAAGAGAATTATTTATAATTATATATTAATTATTAATTAATTTAATTAATTGTGCAGCCCCTGGGTTTCGTGTCAAAGTCAGCATGCAGCCCTCGAGGTACGAGAAGTTGGACCACCCTGGCCTATAACAAGGAGTTCCACAGGTTAATTACTCGCTGGGTCAAGGAATATTTCCTGCTGTCGGGGTTGTTATGCCAACCCAAAAGGTGTCTGGAAAAGATGGTCTTTGAGGAGGACCCGACACAGATTTGCTTACAGGGCAATGCTGTAAGTATAAATATTATAGAGAAATAATATTCTTCTGCTTAGAAGAACCATGGGCCCCGCCCCAAAGACAGACAGTTGCACTTAAGTCCCATTGAAATGAATGGGCGTGCGTTACGGTTGCTTCCCCAGATTTCTGATGCATGCATCATTACAGAAGCCCCCCAGTCCCTGACCCTACCACAGACTCCCACCTCAACACCATCCATCAGCCCCACCCACACACCACACACGCACCCTGCGAAACAGGGTCCTTGGGGGAATCAAAGACCGCGAGTCTAAAAAAGCACCTGCCGTTCCAGGCCTAGCCCTGTTCACATGCTAAATACTCAACGCGTGTACAGCAGCAGCACATGCCTGCATTGAGGGGTCCAGCCAAGGGTGCGCTCAAGCTGCGCGTTTAATGAACGCAGAAAAAGATCCCTGCTGCTGCTGCTGCTGCTGGACCAGCGCTGGGACCGGCGGGTGACGGCGTTCGGCCCCTTCACCTGTGGGCGGGGCCTCCCTCCGCAGGCCGGGCGGGTGGGTGGGGCGGGGCCTCACACCTGCCCGAGCCGCCGAGCGCCCAGACGGGCAGAAACTTCTGCGAAGTGTCCGCGCGTCTCTGCTCTCTCGCTCCGATGGGGACGCAGCCGGGGTTCTGCCTTTTGCTGCTGCTGCTACAGGTAAGAGGGGCAAAGACGCCCTTCAGGCTCCCTGCCAGCAAAGGGCCGCTAGTCTGAGCCAGAGGGGAGGGTGGCAGTCGCCACATGCACAGAGGAGCTCTTTCACAGGCGCGCGCGGGTGAGCCCTGCTCCAGAGCTCTCACGGACTTTTCCCGGGTGAGAAGCCCTCGGAAGCTGCCCCCGTCCTTCTCCTGGGAGGGATGCCCCCCCCCTGCTCCCGCCGGAGCCTATCTCTGGCCCCTGGGAGCCTCCCTGGCGGCTGGTGCAACGTCCACCTCTTGTTGCCCGGAATGGGCGCGGCGGGCAGGGCAGTTGAAGGCAGAGCTGCCCTGGGGAACCCCCCCCCCCGCAGAGCTGCTCTGTGTGAACGCCTTCCCTGCGGGGCAGGGCAGGGCCAGTTGGAGAGGAATTTTATCAGGGGGTACAAACACTGGCGTCGCTCGAGGTGGGGCAGAAAGCTAAGTTCTGCAGCTTTCCACCCCACCTTTACTCTCCTGCACGAGGCACCCCCTCGCCGTAGGAGCCCGTCAGTGGAGAGAAAGCAAAGCAACGTGCAGGAGAGTCCCTGCGCTTTGCTTTCTCTCCGCTGACGGGCTCCTACGGCGAGGGGGTGGGGCGCCTCGTGCAGGAGAGTAACAGTGGGGTGGACAGCTGTGCAGAACTTAGCTTTCCGCCCCACCTCCAGCGATGCCAGTGGCCCAGCCTCCTCCTTTCACTCTCCGTGATTGAAACCAGCTGAGATCCCAAGAAATTTTTTGAGCCCCTCCTTTGACTCCCAGGCCCCCTTTTTGACCCTGGGTGTCAAGAAAGTCGTAATCTTACTTTGGTTCTGACTCCATTTTGAGCAGGAATTGCCATAGTCTGCTTCTTCACCCCGGTGATGGGACATTAGCCAAATGTCCTTGGAGCTGGGCGCTGCTACAGCTAGCCCCAGCTTGTTAGGGCCTTATCATCATGTGAATAAGCTGATTCTCTTCCTCATTATTTCGTCCACCTGTTTTCTCATCACCAGTTTCTCCAGGAGGGGTCATGATCAGGCTTACCAGATCGTCGCCGGGATGGGAGCGGTCTACCCTTAAGGGGGCGGGGCGTAGGGGGGCCAGAACGCGATGCGTTCTGGCCCCCTACACCCCGCCCCCTTAAGGGTAGACCGCTCCCATCCCGGCGACGATCTGGTAAGCCTGATCATGAGTAAGATGAAGTCAACTTCCAGAACTTACCCTGTATAGCTGTGTCTGATTGGATGGTGGGCCTGTGTCAATCATCTGGCCCTCAAAAGTCTATTTAACTATCTCTTTGGGCAACCATTTTGTCAGATCTCTAACTTCTTTGTTGGAGTCAGTCTCCCTGTTTTTTCCACTCCGTCCCTGATGTCGACGCTCAGCCCTGACACCAGCTGAGTAGGCCTCACAGCACCCCTGTAGGGATGACTGGCGACCTTGTATGTCTTGGTGAGTGCTGCTAGGTAACGTACAGATGTTGTTTTGAATCTGGTATGTTATGCCAAATTGCTTTGCAGTTCTACTGCTCCTTTACTATGTTTCCTCGAAAATAAGACCTCCCCTGAAAGTAAGACCTCCCCTCATTTTTACGTGATTTTTGCTGGCACTCGTCAATATAAGACCTAGCGTGGCTGAGCCTCCATTGAAAACATGGGCATTAATTAACCACTGCACCAGCTTGGCGCTAAATAACAGTACTGCACCTCTCCCATTTCCGTGCTCATCATGGCCATGTGACCTCCTTGATTGACATTAGTGAAGCTGGAAATGGGGGAAGGACCACAGCATGCCTGGAGAAGGAGACCGGTCTGTGTTCCACCTTGGCTGGGCAAAGCTATTCAAAATAAGAGCGCGCGCTGTGTAAAATGAGTCTGTGCAGGAACTGGGCTCTTGGGGTTGCTTCCCCAGCGGGGCTCGTCCCTTCTGCCTCCCCCTCTTCTCAAAGCGGATCCTGTCCTTGGTGTGCCTCCCTTCACCACCCCACCCTGCCTGCCATAGTCCTCCCTCCCCAGCTCTCATGGCAGGGGAAGAAGAACCCTGGCTGCAGTCTCTCTAATCGCCCAGCCCCTGAGGAACACCCAAGTCAGGATGGTGTAGTGGTTTGGGAGTCGGACTTGGACCTGGAAGATCCAGGTTCAAATCCCCGCTCAGCCACGAAGCTTCCTGGGGGACCTTGGGCCAGTCACTATCTCTCAGCCCCACCTACCTCACAGGGTTGTTGTGAGGACAAAAAGGAGGGGAGGAAATATGTACACCACTCTGAGCTCCTTGGAGGAAGGGCGGTATAAAAATGTGAAGAAGAAAAAAGTCCTCAAGCCTGGTCAGGCTGCTCCTAGCAGCTGCAGGTGCCCCGCTGTGAGCTGGCCTGCCTGAGGACCTGGCTGGATTCAGTCGGTGGCATCATGTGCCAGTGTCCGCTCATCGGGAAGGCTCTGCAAGCCTGGGGTAAGTGCGTGCCTGGACAGGGGGCTAATTGCAGAGGTACAGGGAGGAGGGCAGGCTCCCGGTGGGAGAGAAACGTGGTGCTTTGCCTTGAATAGGTTGGAAAGGGGGGGGGGATTTTTGGCTGGAGAAGGATCTAGTCTGCGTTGTGCCTTGACTGCAAAATAACAGCACGTGCACGCTGTGAGAGGTGTGCTGCTTTGCCCTGAATAGGTGGGAAAACGGGCTGCTGGAAATGGGGGGGGGGGAATGATTTTTGGCTGAAGAAAGATCCAGTCTGTGTTCTGCCGCCTTGACTTGACTGCAAAATAACAGCAGCACATGCACGCTGTGTAATGGAATCGCGGCTTAGGTTTGAACTGGAGATAGTCAAGGATGTGGGTGTATCTATGCTAATGAAGGTGCTCCATGCTCTGTGATTGGCCATGCTGTGATCTTCCAGGCTTGTTCGGGTTTTGCAGCTTGGCAAGCGTTTGTCTCCTGATTCAGTAGCCCTCTGTATTTAGAGACCTTATCCGTAGGTGGTGCTTGATATTACTATGGAAGTTTAATTTTTCTCCATTGTTTTGCAATGTGCTCCCTTCATTTGCTTTCATTTATCATGGTTTCCAGCTGATTAAATTGTTTAGAGATGGAGGGGGGAGGATGCCTCTGTGATCTGTTGATCTCTGAAATGCATAGCCTTGGGCTCTCTTTTGCAGCCTGCTATTTTAGCTTTTTTACTTATCTTTGAATTTGTTTTAGCTTTTTAGTTACCTTTTGAAAATAACTGGATGGTGTGTAAGCAAGACTTACAGACCAATCTAAGCATGTCTACTCAGAAGTAAGTCCCATTATAGTCAATGGGGGCTTACTCTCAGGTAAGTACGGATAGGATTACAGCCAGTTTTCTAAGCTTGACTTGCAATTGGTGCAGTGGTCTCTGACAAGCAGTTTTGTCTTGTATAACGATACACATAATATCCAGTGAAGCCGCCCACTGGTGCAACTTCGAGTGGACTGAGGCAGCTGTCTGTCTGTCTGTCTGTGTTGTGTCCATCAGGCAAGTCAGCTTTTCCTTCTGCTTCAGAAAGGAGAAGCCCTTCCCACTGCGAGGGTGGCTCTGAGAAGCTGAGATGCTGACTTTTGCATCACATTTGTTTGGCAACTCTGCAGTCCAGGGTTTTTTGCATGATTTTTTGTGTGTGTGAAAAACCCTGCAGGTTTTTTTTTTTTTGCGTGATTTTTGCTGGCACTCATAAGACCTCCCTGAAAATAAGACCTACCGTGTTTTTGGGAGCCAAAATTAATATAAGACCCTGTCCTATTTTTGGGGAAACAGGGTACGTTTGAAACATATGGGGGGTGTGGCGGCGCTTCCCCTGCGAGCAAAGGAGACTGGTTTGGGCTTCCGAGTTTGGGAAAAGGGTGGCCGAAGGTGGGGTGGGCAGAGGCCTGGGAAGGGGTAGGCAGCGTGGAGGGGGAAGCTGCTCTCTTCCTCCTCCTCACACTTGGGTAGGCTTACCATATCGCCAACCTTCTATCGCCCCTCCCCCCGCCTCCCTTAAGGGCAAAATGGAACATCCCGGTTGGCGATATGGTAAGCCTACACTTGGGGTAAGCGCAACAAGGCCTCGATGATTCCCCCCCCCCTGCAGGATGACGGGTTTGTGTGCTGGGGGGAGATTGCTACCTTCATGCCTGCCCTGCTTGTGAGCTGCTCGAGGTTATCTGCTTGGCCGCTGTGGGAAAGAAAGAAGCCGGATGGGGGCTGACAGGTGCCTGTTTTTTCAAAATCCGAACTAGTCTGGAAAGGGTTCTGTAGGAAGGCTTGAAAAGGGAGGCGGCTTCCGAGGGCTGTATTCATGTTTTTTTTGTGTGTGTTTTTTTGGCATGCCAGGCTAGAAGGTGGCTTTGTGAGGAAACGGCCCCCCCGTGCCAGCCAGGCTTCAGCCCCGAGAGGTACACTTCCACCGTGTCCAAGCCGGACTTGGAAAGACGTCGCGTGCTGGGCAAAGGTAAGGGTCTCCCTATAAAATGTCTGTCCTCCTCCGGTTCCAGGACTCTCTTCTTGGCCTCTCGGCTTCCTTGCTCATGATGCCCAAATAGCTTTGTGGCTTTGGCTGATTTATCCACCTGCCCCAGCCTTAAAGCCCCTGTGTCTGGGGCAGGATTAACCATTTCACTAAGTTTGCAAAAGGGCAGAACCTGTTCTGATGCCGCCATTGTCTGGGAGTTTCCCAGGCAGCAAACGCGTTCTGCGCTCTCTCTCTCTCTCTCTCTCTTTTGTATATATTTATATTTTATTAATATATTAAAACATAAAAACAATACAGATTTCATAAAATTACAGCAAGCGCGAAGCAATACATCCTACTAGCATACTATTCACTATTTTCTACATATAATATCCAACTAAGCCAAAATAACACCCACGTTCTATTCATTAAATCCGCATATCATCCCTTCGTTCTTTCTCTCTCTCTCTTAAAAAAATCAATAAATGGTTTCCAGTTATTCACAAAAAGGTTAAGTGACTTTTCCTTAATTGAAATTGTAAGTTTATCCATTTCAGCATAATCCAAAACTTTCAACCACCAATCTTCCAGCGAAGGTATCTCTGAATTCTTCCAATATTGTGCGTATAAAATTCTTGCCGCAGTTATCATATATAAAAACAAATTTTTCGCCTACATGATCATCCTTCATACCCAACAAGAAGGTTTCTGGTTTCATTTGAACCTTAATCCTTAAAATCAACTGTATCTGTTTATGAATCTGAATCCAGTACTTCTTTGCTTGAGAACATGTCCACCACATATGATAAAAAGTTCCCTCTTGCTTTTTACATTTCCAACAGCTATTCGTCACCTTCTCATACATTTTTGCTAATTTGCTTGGGGTTATATACCATCTATACATCATTTTATACATACTTTCTTTAATATTAACATTTAACGTAAATTTCAATTGTTTTAACCATAGTTGTTCCCTTTGCTCCATTAACATGACCTATATTTTTCGCCCAATGAATCGTACATTCTTTAACCTGTTCTTCTTCTGTCTCAAACTTCAAAAGCAATTTATACATTTATTAGCATGTTCAAAATGCCTTTGTTTCACATACTTCATTTTAATTTCTGTTTCTCTTGTTATCAGAGATAATTGACTCTGTAAAATTTTAATTTGTTGTAGAACTTTTTTATCACCAGGTGTCGTCCTCAACTCTTGTTCTTTCTTCTTCCTCTCTTCTTCAAACCTTTGAAACTTAATTTCTCTTTTTAGTCCATTCTGCATTTTTGTATAAAATATCCTCTTATGAATGCTTTACTTGCATCCCAAACCATTCTTACTTCTGTTCCTTTATTCATATTTAACTCCAAAAAGTCTTTTAGTTTACTCTTAGCTTCTTCTATTATCTCTTCTTTCTGTAATAATTCATTCAGTCTCCATCTATAAGTTTTAATTTTCTTCCTTATGGCCAGCAATATCGGATATTGTTAAAATCTCTGCTTTGGAAGTTAACATAAGAACATAAGAAGAGCCCTGCTGGATCAGGCCAAAAGCCCATCTAGTCCAGCTTCCTGTATCACACAGTGGCCCCACCAGATGCCTCAGGGAGCACAAGACAACAAGATAACCTGTTTCCCGTTGTCACTCCCTTGCACCTGGCACAGAGAAAACTCACTTCTAAAACCAGGAGGTTGCTTATGGCTTGTAACCTGTGATGGTCTTTTCCTCCATGAATCTGTCCAAACCCCTTTTAAAGGCATCTAGGCCAGGTGCCATCACCACATCCTGTGGCAAGGAGTTCCACAGATGAATTACACACTGGGTAAAGAAAGAAGTTGTAATAGCTATATCCTTTGACACCCAAAACATATCAATTTTTGAACTTGACCCATGTCTCTCTGAATGAGTCCGTCAGGTGCAGCCACATCCCCCCCCCCCCCCCGCGGTGCACCTTTTTGGATGTGCTGCTGCTGCAGGCTGAAGAGGCTGCCTTGCCTGCTTGGGGTGGGGCCTCGGCCTCTCTGGCTCTGGGGCTGAGCCGGCTGAGCCAGCCCTGTTCTTCTGAATGGCAGGAGATGCCGCCGGCCTCCTCCCCCAGGCTCCTGCCTTGGCTGCGGGGCTGGAACATTCGCCTCTCTGCATGGAAGGCAGCTTCAGCAGAGACCTTGGCAGCAGCATTTCCCCCCCCCCCCCGGGCGCTTTCCTAATCCCTTTTCGGGGAACGAGTTGGTCCTGGGGCACACCTGCCTTGGGAGTGTGCACCAACCCCGGCAAGGCTTCAGGTGGCCTGAGTCTCGCCAGGGCCGCGCCCTCCCTGCCGATGTTGATCTGGAGTGGCATCTGGATTGGATTAGGCCTCTGACTTCTGGGAGACCAGCTGACCTCGCAGGCCGAGGAGCCTTCTGTCCCGGTGGCTCCCTTCTTTCCTTCCTCCCGCCTGCTAAATTGGTTCACTGGGCACAATGCCATAAGGAAATAAATAAATTCTATAAATTCTATAAATAAATGCGCTCTGAATCAGCTTTCAGGCGAAACTCCTGTTCTGCAGGTTTTCAGGTCGTGGTGACACTCCAGGGTGATGTCGCCGCTGTTCAAACACCCGTCCTCCTTCCTCGAGGTGGGCAGGGCCGGGTTTGCCCGTGTGGAAGAGTGGGTCATGGGTCCTGCTGCCTAGCGGTCCTCTTTCGTAGACGGAAGCCAACGAAGAAGGAATCTTTGCCACTGAGCCACAAAAGTGTGCGTTGTTGCTCAACGCAGGAGAACGGAGCGGAGGGAGGCCGGAGCACCTGCTTCAGTCTGTGGCTCTTCTGCCCACTCCTCTGCTAGCCAGCCAGAGACCAGCTGCTGGCTGCTTGCGCCTTTCATGGGCCGGGGGAGCCCACCTGCCCCCAGGCAGCCTTTGGGAGATGGGAGCCGGCCAGTGCAGGTCTCCATCTTGCTGACGGCGCACGGATCCATTGTTTTCAAGAAAAGAGAGTTCTCCAGCTGTGTAAGAATCGGTTTGTTTGGGTTTTGTGCGTTGTTATAACTTCATAAGTAAAAAAGGAAATGCTGAGAAGAAGCGTGTTGGCTCCAGGCAAACTCCTTGCCGTGCCTCCGTTTCTGGAACGCCAGCAGATCCGTCCGGGCATTTCTTGCAGTTGTGTGCCGTGGCTTTTCTCGCACACTGCTGATGCTGGGAAGCGCTTCAGAGGTTCTTAACGGGAAGCGAAAGGAGAGTTTTCCGTTTGTGTTTTACTGTCCGCTGGCTGGCCCACTGTTGCTTCTCACTGCACCAAGATAAGAAACAGGTGATCTTGTTGTCATGTGTGCTCCCTGAGGCATCTGGTGGGGCCACTGTGTGATACAGGAAGCTGGACTAGATGGGCCTTTGGCCTGATCCAGCAGGGCTCTTCTTATGTTCACCTCCTTCCTTCTGAGTTTTGCTACGGAGCGCTAAGGCGAAAGGTCCACCTCGACCTGTCCTCGCTGGCTGGGCAGCCATTTCACATCTGAGTGGCTTGTTGCCGAGTCTGCGCCCTGCCGCTGCCATCTGAAGGTGGAAACGTACCTGTCTCTGTATCCAGGAGGTGCTTCCGCCCAACCAAAGGTGGCATGTTGGTGCCCCCTGGTGGTGGCAGCGGCCTTGGCAGGGTCCCTTCCAAAGACCCGCCTTTGTTCCCTGACCTCCGGGACATTTTGCTCCCTTTTGCTTCTCTGTGCAGTGAACTTCGAGGACTGCACGGACAGGACCAAAATCCCCTACGCTTCGGACGATACTCGTTTCCGGGTGGACTGGGATGGCACCATGAGGGTGCGCCGGCCCCTGCGTCTCCATGGCCGCGAGCAGAGCTTCTTCGTCCATGCCTGGGACATTTTTGGCAAAAAGCATTGTGCCAGGGTGACCATGAGAAGTCGCCACGGACATGACCGGCGTCCTGCTGCGGTATGGAGCCTCCTTTGCGCTGTCTCCTCCTCTCTGGGCTGCCCCCCCTCTGCGTTTGCTGAGGAGCCTCCCTGTGGCTGCTTCTCTGGGGAAACGCAGCTCGGCCTTTTCCTGCCTTGCTGATGCCAGAAAGACCCCTCCTTTTTTTTTTCTCCAGGAATCCCGTCAGCTGGCTGCTCAGGGAGAGGTGTTGACCTTCCCAGACTCTGGCCCAGGCCTGCGGAGACGGAAGAGGGATTGGGTCCTCCACCCCATTTCCTGCTCTGAGAATGAGAAGGGCCCCTTCCCCAAGGACCTGGTGCGGGTAAGGGTCCTGGCTTCTGTTCTCCCCCCTCCGGGAGACGGCAGCAGCTTGTTGCGACTCTGTACCGAGGCCCAAGTCGGTGACAGTCTCGGCTGCTGGCAGTGCTGGGTCTTCACGCGGCCCATCAAGACCCTGCTGGCATCCAGCCAGGATCCTGCAGTGGCTACGCTCTGGACCAATCCCTGATCCAGCCCATGCCTGTTGGCAGGTAGGATCACTAGGAGCTCGGTGGCACGGCTGCCGCGCTTGCTCACCCGTGGAGCGAGGGGTGACTTCCGGGTCCCCTGCTGCTCTGTCCCCCTTCCCCACCTCGATGACCTCTTTTGTTTTCCACCAGCTCAAGTCCAATAAGGACAAGGAGACCAAAGTCTTCTACAGCATCAGTGGGCCGGGGGCGGACGCTCCCCCCAAAGGAGTCTTCACCATCGAGCAGGAATCGGGCTGGCTGAGGGTGACCCGGCCGCTGGACAGAGAGGCCATCGACAAATACGTTGTAAGTGGTCGTCCCGTCCTGTCGTCTGTCGGCAGCCTTCCAGCTGTGCTCTGCAGGCCCACCAAGGCGACTGCCAGGCTACTTGCTGCGACATTTGCAGAGGCTCCTGCCTGCACATAGACCCGTTCCTTCCCCAGCAGGAAGCCTGATTAGTCCTGGGTCCAGTCTAGGTAGCCTCACGTCATGTGAGAAGCTGTTTTGTGTCTCCCCCCCCCCCCCCCCCGGACAAACAAGTGAGCTTCTCCTGGCTTGTGTGAGGGGCTCGTCTGTTTTGCAAGCCTGACCCGTAGAAGAGACCTGAAAGCTGGGCCTTCAGTGGCTTCCAGGCATCCATGAGACCCACCCGTCTTTTCTGCATTTCGGCTGCTGGAGGGTGGAGAGGAGGAGAGGGACCCAGGGAGCCCCAGCTGCATGATTGTAAAGTTCTCCCTAGAGTGACAATCTCCTCTTCTGCCCTTTGGGGGCACTTCCCCTCTGCCTCCTGCAGCTCTTGTCTTACGCAGTGTCTGCAGATGGGCAGCCTGTCGAGGACCCCATGGAGGTCATCATCAAGGTGACCGATCAGAACGACAACCGGCCCGAGTTCACCCAGAGCGTCTTCCAAGGATCTGTTCCAGAAGGAGCCACACCAGGTAGGAGCCCAGGAGACAAGCCAGCTGTGCTATGGGGGGGGGGGGTTTGAGCAGGGTGTGCTTTCTTTCTGTGCAGCTTGCACACACTTTGGGGACATGGGTACACTGGCTCAATATTGTTTGCAAAGCCACCCAGGCCTTGAGCCAGGCACCTTTTCGGACTGACGAGAGAGTGGCAAGGAGTCTGTGCCGGGGTCCACGCTGTCCTCGCTCGGAGGCTGGGAGCAGGTTTGGCAGCTGCCTGGGATGGAAACCTCCCGAAATCGCACGTGTGTTTCATCTCTCTCTCACATGTGCTCAGGGGCTCCCGTGATGCAAGTGCTGGCCACCGACAAAGACGACAGCGAGAACAGCTACAACGGGGTCGTCTCGTACTCCATCCTCAGCCAGGAGCCCCCAGAGCCCTACGGACAGATGTTCACCATCAACGCGGACTCGGGCGGGATCAGTGTGCTCACGACAGGTCTAGACAGAGAGGCGAGTATCTATTGGGACTGGCGGGTGGGCAGTAGGACCACCCCCCAAGCTCCCCGTGAAGCGGGGCTCGTGTGTCAAGGGAGCACTGTTGAAATCCTGCCGGCAGCCCTGAGAGCGAGGCGCACAGCGCGCCTGGAGGACACTGGAGCCTCTTCTCCTTCTGTTCTTCCTTTTGCGGAGGAGTGCTGAAGGCCCCTCGACCCCAGGCAGGAGGGGGCCAACCAGGCTCCAGCTGGGGTGGCCTTTTCCCAGGCGGGTCCTGGAGCCCCCAGCGTTGGATCTCCCTGTGTAACGCAGGCGGAATTCTTTTCTTGCTGTGCTTGCAGAAATTCCCCCAGTACAAGCTGATCCTCCAAGCAACCGACATGCAGGGCCGAGGCTTATCCAACACAGCGACAGCACTGATAACCGTCAAGGACACAAATGACAACCCGCCAATATTTAACCCAAATACGGTAATGTTGGGGCTCCTTCTGTCCCCCCTTTCCTTTGGACACCCACCTACACACAACCTGTTGTCTCCCCAGGAAATAAAAGTGGGGCCTGGGCCCTCTGTGGGGCTGCGGGGTGGCCTGTCCTGCTAGCGCCCTCCCCCAAGAACACGTGGGACTCTTGTGGCCACATCCCAGCCAGCCTTTTCCTTCCGCCCTGCAGTACGTGGCGGCAGTGCCTGAGAACGCGGCCAACTACCCGGTTGCCCGGCTGACGGTGACGGATGCGGACGAGAGGGGCACCGCGGCCTGGCAAGCCGCCTACCTGATCCTGAAAGGGAACGAGGGGGGGAGCTTCGCCATCGCCACCGACCCCGAGAGCAACGACGGCCTGCTGATGACAGTGAAGGTGAGCGGAGGACCCTTCGCCTCCAGCCCTGTTGGCTGCCCTTCGCCAGCAGCCCTTAATGGTGCCACCCGGCTCTTTCCTGCGTTCTCCACAGGGCCTGGACTTTGAAATGAAGAAGCAGTTTGTCCTCGAAGTGGCTGTGAGGAATGAAGACGAGTTCTCGGTGACGCTTCCGACCTCCGTGGCGAGAGTCACTGTCAACGTGGAGGATGTCAACGAGGCCCCCTTCTTCGTCCCTGCCATGAAGGTTGTGGAGCAGTTGGAAGACCTCACTGTCGGGCAGGTGGTGGCCACCTACACGGCTCAGGACCCCGATAAATTCATGCAGCAGACAATCCGGTATGGGAGAGGATCGGTGCTGGAGGGCGCTTGGTGCCCTGTCTAGGGCAGAGTGCAGGGATGGGGGCCAAGTCCTGATGGCCAAAGGCCAGGACACTCCTCTTCTCCTCTTGGGACGGGGAGGCCAGCTGCGGAAAGGTTGGCCGGAGAACTGGTGCTGGAAAGGGGGCTTCAGATAAGAGGGCCCCGACTAGCCAATGGCGTTGCATGACTGCCGGAAGAGGGCGGGGGGGGGGGGTCTGGAAGCCTGAATGTGGCAGGCAAGGAGAGAAGAAGCAGGGCGGGGACACCAGGAAGATGGGCGGGAGATGAAGCCCCTTCGGCCCTGGGAGCGTGAGGTAGGTGGCCTGCAGGAAGACAGTGCCCTGCGGGAGACGGGATCCTTCCCCTCTCTCCTGACACTGTGTTTAGCCAAACGGGGGTCGGCAGCAGTGGTGGAGGGGCAAATGTATAACCCACCCACCCCAGCCTTGCCCCACTGGGACCATCCAGCCGAAACACCAGCTTTAAATTTCTCCATCTTCCCGCGACGGGGTGAGCTCTCGTTGCTTGGCCAGCTCCTGCCAACCTAGCAGTTCCAAAGCATGTCAGTGCGAGTAGATAAATAGGTACCGCTTGCGGGAAGGTAAACAGCGCTTCGTGTTCCAGCTGCATGCTACGCGCTGCGGCAAGGAGAGTCATGCCGGCCACATGACCACGGAGGCGTCTTCGGACAGCGCTGGCTCTTCGGCTTTGAAATGGGGATGAGCACCACACCCTAGAGTCGGACACGACTGGACTTAATTGTCAGGGGTCACCTTTACCTTTACTATGCATGTTTACTCAGAAGAAAGTCCCACTGAATTGAAAAGGGCTTGCTCCCAGGTAAACGTGCACAGGATTGTAACCTTACTGTAACCTGAGCTACAGTACGTACACACGGCTGCGATCCTCTTCTGAACCCCAGAAGAGAAGAGGAGGGGAGAGACAGACAGACGGGGTGCTCATCGGTTGGCTGCTTAATGCGACGCTTTCCTGCCGCTTCCCGGAAAGGGCAGCCTGGCAGACAGTAGGTCCAGTCAAGCCGCCTCTGCAGCACCCTGGAAGGTGGGAAGCGTTTTGCTGGTCTGTTGATGCCTGTTTGTCGTGATGGCTGAATAGCAGCTCCAGGGTTGGAGGTCGCTTGTGCCACAGATCCCCGTGTGCCGCAAGAGGGGGGGAGGGGCTGCTTGCCTTTGCGCCTGGCTTGTGGGCTTCCTGGCCAGCTGGGTGGCCATCGTCGGAAACGGAAGCCTGGGCTAGTCAGACACGGGGCTCTGTGTGTGGTGGCTGTGTGAGTTGGCTCCAGAGGAGCGCAAGGGCTGCGCCCTGGTTGCCTTGACTAGCAAAATCCAGCTGTCCTTGAAGGTGAAGGGTATTGCTGTGGGAGGTGTGTGCCAAGAGCTGCTGTTTCTCTGGCAGGTATTCCATTGGGAGCGACCCGGCCGGGTGGCTGAAGATCGACCCCGACAACGGCATCATCCTGTCCAGAGCCCCTTTGGACAGGGAGTCGGCGTTTGTGAAGAACAGCACCTACTCGGCCTTCATCTTGGCGAGTGACAGTGGTGAGTCACACGGGGGCTCTTCCCCTCCGAGTTTGCTGCTTGTCCTGCACCCAAGCAGGGAATGACCTGGCTACGGGGGGGGGGGGGGCTGTTGTGCCAAGGATCCTGCTGGGCCCTTGCAGTGGTGTCGCCACCTGGCGTTTCCCAAAGCACGCAGAGGGCCCCTGAGCTCCTTATTCGCGTTCTCCTGGGGCGTCTGCCTGTCCAAGTCTTCCTTTCGGTGTGCCATGTGCCTTGTCGAAAAAGCCAGCCGTTAACCTGCGAGAGAGAACAGGACTTTCTAAAAACAGACTCTGTTAATCTACGCAATGGAGGCACAAAGAAGGCTGTGACCTTGCCTCTGAATGACGTTTTATGCGCCTTTTCATCAGCTTGCAGCAGGCTCAGCTCCACAAGTGTTCTAGTTTCTCAGTTGGGACAGGGGGGGGGGGAGTGCCCAGAAAATGTGCCCGTTTTGTGCCCAAACCTGCCCATTGCACTGAGTCCACCGCTGCTTCTGCTCAGGGATGCCGTCGGCCACGGGCACAGGGACCCTCCTCCTGCACCTCCTGGACGTGAACGACAACCCGCCTCTGCCAGAGCCCCGAAGCTTCGACATCTGCAGCCGCAAGCCGGAGCCCCAGCAGCTGGCCATGGTCGACAAGGACCTTCCTCCAAACACCTCCCCTTACTCTGCAGAGCTCATGAGGGGCTCCAGTGCCAACTGGACAGCTCGGGTGAACCAAGGTAAGCCGGGCACAGCCGCGTCGCTCTGCACTCGGGGTTGAAAATGTGCCCCTGGTGCTGTCGGCGGCCATCTTGTCGTCTTCCCTTTTGGTTCTGACTCGAAGGCCCCATTCCCAGCGGTAGAAGTGATGCGAACCCCCTGTGTGACTTCAGGCTGCAGATGGGGGGATTAAGGCATTGAATGTTCCTCAAAAGGTTCTCTGTACATATGGAACACACTAATGTCCAGGAGGCCTGCCTCGAAGCCTGGCCCCAACTTGCTAGCTTTCTGTGTTTAGGAAAAGCCTCTCCCACGTCGCAGGGGACAGCAGCCCCACATTTATGTAAGCCCCCCCCCCCACCTGCCCCCTGATGTGGTCCAGTCCAAGGCACAGGTTTCCTTCCTCGGCAGCTGCTCTGAGAGCCCTGCCCAAGTCTGACAACGGGCATCTGTGAAAACGGCAGGCCTGAGGACGGCGCCTGGACTCCTTCCTTCCCTGTACTCTTGACAAGTTCTGCAGATTAGGAGACCGTTTCAGACGGGAAGCTCCAGTTATCGCAGTCCTGTGTTCTCCTTCTCAATGTTCTTCTATTAAGCTTGCAGTGCAGCGACGTGCACTTGGAAATGGCCTCGCTGGATGACAAGGGAACTCTGGAATATTCTTGTGGAACACTCCATCGTGCACCTCGGGAAAGAGGAGCAGAGCGCCTGACCGTCGTCCCTCTGGGCAAAGTGACAGCCCTCTTCGCGCCTGCATTCCCTACCGCCTTAACCCCGTGTCTGGCTGTTTCTTTCCTCCCCCAGACAACACCCTGACCCTGGTGCTGATCAAGACGCTGGAGCCTGGCGAATACATCATCTCCCTCAAGCTGACTGACGGCCAGGGCCTTGCCCAGGTCACGACCGTCAAGGCCCAAGTGTGCAAATGTGAAGGGGCAGCCAAAAACTGCGAGAGAAGGGCGTACGACGTGGCAGGCGGGATGGGCATCCCGGCCGTCCTGGGCATCCTTGGGGGGATCCTGGCCTTGCTGAGTGAGTACCACGCGCTGTGTCTCCAGGGGCTCAGGGGACTGTGGGGCTAAGTTTTTTTTAAAAAAACATTACTCCTCTGATGCCAAATCTAAATTCTGTGCCATGAAAAGCTGAATTCTGCAACCCAAATGAATGATTCTGCATCGGCTGCCTCTGCAGAGTTGATGGTGTTCCCTTCTACTCGTGGGGAAAGGTACAGAAACTCCCCCGCTGGCCAGTGGGTTTCCTTCCTCCTCCTCCTCTTCCTCCTCGCTGCTGCCTCTTGGGGCTCACATAACCTTTGGGCATACAGAATCGGAGAGGGAGGGTCAGTTCCTCCAGTGCTTAGAAGGGGTCCCCCCTGGACACAGACAGGGCCGGAGATTCGATTCCAGAGACGTTCTGGTGCAGGGAAAGTGGAGGACTTGGCCCCTGCAATGCCCGGGGTGGGGAGAGAGGAGGGGGGGAGTGCAGCAGAAGGGCTGCAGGAAAGACCACCTTCGAGAGCGTGAGGCTTGTCCTGTGTTTGAATGAAAAAGCTCCGCTTCTTGGCCGCAAAATCCCTGTACCAGATGGCTGATTTGCGAGCAGCAACACATATACCCCACCTCCGGCCAGACTTGTCTGGGGAGGATAGTTGCTGTCTGCTCCAGCCTGGTGGGTATTCCAGCCGGTTGCGGCTTGGCTTCTGCTGTAGCTCACTGTAGCTCTCCCCCCCCCCCCCGGTCTTGTGTTCCAGTCCTGCTGCTTTTGCTCCTGCTGTTTGTGAGGGGGAGGACAAAGGTGAAGGAGCCTCTCCTTCCCCCGGAGGATGACACGCGGGGTAACGTCTACTATTACGACGAGGAAGGTGGTGGAGAAGAGGATCGGGTAGGTGTGGGACCCCTCTCCCTTCCCCGAGTGCGCAGTTTGGGAGCAGCACCTCTTCCCTGCCCACTGGCTTGTGTCAGTCCCACACCGGCCTCTGTCTCGCCTGGGCTTGCAGAATAAGATCCTAGGGCTGGTCTGGAGGTCCCAGGCAGGCAAGTGGGCTCTGCAGCCGGATCCAGCGTTGGCTCCGTCTCCAGGCTCTGCACTGGTTGTTATAAGATACGTTTTTGAAACGTACAAAAAATAATCTAATAAAAATGGACTTCAAATGCAGCTTTGAAGTATGGAGGTCTCCCAACCATCGTACCTCCCCGGAGGGAAGGAGGTGTATTCCTAGCTTCATTTCTGCTGGGTGTGTAAGAGTGAGAGACTCCTCTGTGGTCCTCCTTCCTGCTCTCCCCACCCTATCCAAAGGCAGCGGCTGTGGCTCAGGAGCAGAACATGCAGCTTGTGCCCCGCTCTGAAAGGAGAAGCTGCATGTGTGGAAGAGGAGTGAGAAGAGGCTTCTTCTGTGCCCCAAGCCTTCCTGCTGCTGCTGCTGCTGCTGCGTCGTCGTCGTCTCCTTCTTCCTGACGTGGTGTCTGTCCCCTCGTCGTAGGACTATGACCTGAGCCAGCTGCACCAAGGCCTGGGTGCCCGCCCAGAGATCACCCGCAACGATGTCGTCCCCACCCTCATGCCAGCCCCACAGTACCTGCCCCGGCCAGCCAACCCTGATAAGATCGGCAACTTCATAGAAGAGGTGAGTGGGGGGGGGCACAGGCACCGGAGGCCCCCAGCGCAGTTGCTGAGCCGCTCCTCCCTGGCTCGAGGCTTCCCGAGGGCTGTTGCAGCGGACGGTGATGCTCTCGGCCCCACCTTGGAGCGGGCTTTTTGTTCCCCGACTGCTGTGGGCCAGCAAAGGGGCAGTAGGAGAAGGAACTGCCCATCTCCTCTGGGCGTGTGGCTTCCCTCGCAACCGCCTAGCAACCGGCTCCTCAACACCCTCTGGATATGGGCTGGAGAGCAGCCAGCTTGGTCCAGGGACGGTCTCCAGGGAGCGGCGCATCCTTTGCGCAGGACTGACAAGCGGCTTCTCCTCCTGCAGAACCTGAAGGCGGCAGACACGGACCCCACGGCGCTTCCCTACGACTCTCTGCTGGTGTTTGACTACGAGGGCAGCAGCTCGGTGGCCGCCTCCCTCAGCTCTCTCAACTCCAGTGGAGACCATGACCAGGATTACGACTACCTGAACGACTGGGGCAGCCGCTTCAAGAAGCTGGCCGACATGTATGGTGGAGGCGAGGAGGAGGACTAGGGGGGCGGCTGGGGTTCCTGCACACGCTGGAGGAGAGGGCAAGGAGACCAGGCTCCGCTCTGCCTAGCAGCTGCGGGGGGGGGGAGAGGGAGGGGGCAGATTTGCCACTTTCTTTCCACCACTTGCCCAAGTGCTGCAGAAGCTCGCTGTCCGGATGCTTGGGCCTCTTTTGAACGTGGGGGTCGTAAGCGGCACGGGGTGGCGATGGCCCGTTTTCAGAGCTCCTCCTACCCCATGGCTGGTCGAAATCTACTCATTTTGCCAAGAGCCAAAATATCCATGGGGATTGGCCTTCCCGTGTGACGAGCTGGTTGTCTGTCTGAACCCACCCTCTCCTCCAAAGAGCAGAGAGCGCCTGTTCAAGGACATCTACTCCCCCCTCCCCCACCTCCCGCTAGCATAACTCCCTTAGAAAAGACAATCGGAGCACTTGCAGGAACATAAATGCCTGAGAATAAAGCGTGTTAAGGAAGATGATGCAGGAAATAATAAATGGGCGGGGAGAAAAGGCATGATTCTAACCCTGGGATATTGTTTTCCAAAAGTCGGTAGGAATATTTAGCTATGGGTACCTTCTGCCTTGTTACCAAACTTGCCCTTGAAATTAGGGGAATAGCTTAAATATGGCAATTTGGTATTAGACAGGGACCTTTAGACCAGCTATACCAGAGTCGGGCTTCCAGAGTTCCCCTTTTAAATAATATAGAGGACACACTTAGTTAATTTCCAATATTTACTAAATAATTCAGGCAGATTCATACAAAAATACAATCATACACATCACACAGTTCTAGGAACTTAGGTAGAAGTAGAGATTTAGAAGGGATCTTACTTGGGTAATAATCACCTTACTCCTGGGGAATTCGCCTTGGCTGCTGCAAATGCTGTCGTTCTTGGCATCAACCAGCATTGAATGAAAAGAGGATGAAGCAATGGGTCTGAACTGGTCAGACTAGCAGTCTGTAGAATGACTGAGAAGTCAAAGGGGAGAGTGGGGGAAGAAGGGAAGGGGAGAGAGGGAGAGAAGATGGAGCACACACCTACACCTATTTCCAGAATGTAAGAAGAGAGAGGCTGGCATGCTGGCAGCCTGTGTTTTAAGCCTACACACAGGGGAGGAGTTTTGGGGTCTTACGCTGCAAAAAGAAATACCTTGTTTGGGCTGGAGGTAAATCTGTGGGAGGGGACATACATCAGGAGGGAGGATGAGGGAGACAAAAGCAGAGGCTGGGTGGAGTCATTCCAGGTGGCCCTCTGTATTGTTTCTTCTATCAGGAACATCACAGTGGGGGGGGGGAATGCAGAGTAGTTTCTGTGAGAGCTTTTTGGCCACATGGCTGTTGCTCCTACAAAATGGAGGCTGTTGCTCAGGTTTGCAGGCAGCTGGTCAGGTTTTTCCCTCATGGCTTCTTGGGGAGACCTTTCTTCAGCATGGCTCATGGCACAGGAACACAAGCGGCAGGACCCTCGCATTGTGTCATACAGTTCAGTCTGGCACATGTTCAGCTCACAAGTTCAAAGTCTTTGGGGGGGGGGGGCACATTCATATTTTAAAAGGACACTGGGTATCAGCCTCCATGACCTCAGGCCCCATGGCAGCCTCATGACAGGGAGTCTCTGCTGGGAAGCTGGCTGTATGTGTGCCCTTTTTTAGCTCTACACACACACACACACACACACACACACACACACACACACACACACACACACACACACACACACACACACACACACACACACACACACACACACACACACACACACACACACACACACACACACGGCGACAATATGCACTGTATATATGCACTGTTTTTGTTGTATATGCACTGTTTTTGTTTTTGTTGTTGTAAGCCGCTTTGGGGAGAAAGACGGGATAGAAATATTATAAATAAATAAAAAATGTGTCCCTAGCACTATAATTGCAAGGCATTTGCCAAAGATGGTCTTTGGGGGCTGTGTATTTGGCAATTCTGCAGAAGCACAAGTGTGAAATGGGAGGAGGGGAAGTGGGATTCCGTCTCCTGAAAATCTCGGAGTTCTGCGTTGGAAGTGTGAAATCTTAGAAATCTCTTTCTAAGTGTGGTCCAGAGGCTCCAATACTGTTGGAGCGAATGGCATACCGGCGATGTTACGTTTGGATATGTTTGACAATAGGTGGAGGCTATTCCTCAACAAAGCATTTGAACTTGTGTGTAATACAGGCTGTCTACAAATGATTGGAGCGGTTCCGTGATTTTTTTATGGCTGTAATATTAGCGATATGCCGCGCGAATGGGATGTTATGAGACATGCATTGCTCAAAGTTTGCTTTGGGCGCTGCTAGCGGCCGCAAGAGGGCAGTAGGTTTTTTTTAGTCGGCAAGATGGCTTCCAACAGCGAGAAAGTGTTTACTATCTTTGAATTTCATGCTAGTCAATCCCCCGACTTAACCCCCAGCCGAGATGTTTTCGTGTGGGGTTATGTGAAAGACTCGGTGTTTGTGTCGCCTTTACCAGCCGATCTACCAGAACTGCAGGCTCACCTCATCAATACCTTTACTCACAATGATAGAGACCTGCAAACGCGCATGGGGGAGGGACGTGATGACAGAGTTGACGTTGCAGAATCACTCAAGGGACGCATATCGACCACCTGTAATACGCCCCCCAAAAAACCCCGTTATGCATTGTTATATGTTGTAAAGTTTTGTGATCATATGTCAAATAATATACCTACCATAAAATCGTGAAACCGCTCCAATAATTTGTAGACACCCTGTATGTAAATAGAACTACTGTACAGTATACCTGTGGGTTTTGTTTGTTGGTTTAATCTGTAAATGACTTTGGACTATAATGCTTTCCTTTTTTCTTTTCTTTTCCTATTTCTATCAAATAAAGTATTAAAAATGAATCCAACCTTCCTCCCTTCATGTTTCTACTGTTCGTGAACATTTCTATCCTGCTCCTCCTCCACCTCCCAGGAGCTCAGGGTGGTGTTAGCCAAATTCTGAACCCCGCTAGTGGGCTGAGTTTGGCCCTGGTGTGGCAACTGAGAGGTGTTAAAGTCTGGACCGCTTTCCCGTTCCTTCTGCAGAAGAGAGACCAGGTCAGGGCACCCGGAGGCAAGCAAGCCAGTCTCTGTCTGAAGGGGCAGCAGGGCGGACGGATTTCTACCTAGTCATGCAAGCAAGCATGCAAGCCTTGGCCCATTTGGGGGCTGAACCCATGACACAGAGTGGTCAGTGGATTCCCGCCCATTCCTTCTTATCAACACCCCCCCCTTTGGGCTGGGTCACGGGCGTCACTACCGCAGGGCAGGTGGGGCGGGGCGCCCCGTGCGACGCGCGCACCCCCGTGCGTCACCTCCGTGACACGCGCGCCACTCTTCGGACGCTCCGAGGCCGGCCCGGGAGCCGGCCTCGGAGCGTCCGACCCTGACTCCAGGGAGCGTCCGACCCTGAAAGAAGGCCCAAGCAGCGCGTCAATCCGGGTATTTTCCGGATTTTCATGCATGTGCAGACCGTTTTGAGGGCAAAACGCCCTCAAAACGGTCTCTGCGCATGCACGAAAATCCGGAAAATACCCGGATTGACGCGCTGCTTGGGCCCTGGAGCGCCGACGGGTCGGAAGCCTCAGGGCCTCCCGGCCCGGCCTCAGAGCATCCGGAGGGCGACGGGGGGGGCTGGGTCGCCCCCCCCCCCGCACTGCTTGCGTCACTAGGGTGATGCGCGTCTAGTGACGCCATCCTCTGCATCTTCTCAGATTACGATCAGCCCTTTTGGAACAGGAAACGCTATTTCTGCAAACTGCTTACTGAACTTATTATTCTTTGATGCAAAGTAGTATCTATAAAGATTATTTCCTCTCAGCTGACCGAGGCTCCAAGGGTTAAAAGGAGTGACTCCGGATTCCCAGAGGGGAGAACGGGGAGAAGTAGGAGTGAGTGCGTGCGTGCGAGCGAAGCCCCTTCCTCTGTCTCCACGCCAGTGTTTGAGGTCAGCCCCCCCCTCTGGTGAGTCCAGGCCCGTCGTTGGGAGCGAAGGGGAATCCCAAGGCAGCGGGGGGCGTAGGGGGAGCCCCCCCCAGGTGGGCGGAGGAGCCCAGGCTCAAAGCCCAGCTGGGGGAGGGAAAAGGGAGAGGCTGGAAAGAGGAACTTGGGTCTGAAACCGTTGCAGAAACAGCCGGATGTAGGAGGGACGCCGGAGAACAATACTGTAAACAGGAAACTGCTTCCGTGCTCCCGAAACGGAGGGGGTGGGTGCTGCGTTGCATCTTTAATGAATGCTTAGAGAGTTTTTAATGAGAGTTCGTTAGAGAGCTGATTTCTTCCAAAGAAGGAACGGAGGAGGACAACGCAGGGTGATCGTCCGAGGTGTGTGTGGGGTGGGGGGTCTCATTCTGCTGACAGAGATAGCTGGGCTTGCACCCAGCACCGCAGTGGCTGTTCCAGGAAACAGCCCTGCCAAGACACCTCCGTCGTTCCACCCGACCAGCTTCCATCTGCATATCAGGGTTTTCCCCCCACATCAGCTCTGATCTGGTCTGAGGATATCGCCAGCCAGGAATCAATACAGCACCGGTCTGTCATGCTGCTAAACCTCAGTGTTTGGGACGGGGGGGGGGGAGTAAAGGGGACAGAGTGGGGCAAAGCAAGAAGCAGAAGAAAGTGACTCAAGATGTGTGGGGCTCACACCATTTGGGCATTTCTGGGTCAGAAGCAAAGCTATGGAACAAATAGGAAGAGCGTTGCACAAAGAATTGAAGTTAGAACTGGGCATGAAGGGTAAATGTCTCCCCATTGTGTTTGTCGCAGGCAGTGGGATGGCATCGGGGCCACATTCCAGACCGTCTCCTCTTTGGCATGGAGCAGAATCAGCAACTCCGCAGCCTGCTCAGGTAAGGGGCAGATCATCGGGGTGACGTGCAAGAACCAGCTTGGCTGCCTCCTTCTCCCTTACAGGCTTGAAGGAAGGATTTTTGTCTGGTGCTGTCAAATATCAAGTTCACCACTCAGAAGAGTGTGTGTGAAGCAGGGTAGAGTGACCACTCCCTGATCCAAATCCCTGACTATGTCATGATTCTTGGGCGGCTGCTATGTGCAGAATTGGGGGTAGGCGAATTAGTGGGGCTGTTTGGCTGATCAGGAGGGCCTGGGGTCTTCTCTTTTATTGTGTCACTTGGTGTGTGAATGGCAAGGGAAGTCTTTGTTTCTAATCAGGATGTACGGTTGGTAAGCAGGGTTGCTTCAAAGACTTAGCAGTGTCTTGAAAGGAGGTTTCCCAGGCTTCGTGCAGAATGCAGGTGCAATAGGACAGGTGAAATGCAGGTGTTTTGATACAGGATATAGAGATGACCGTAGTTGCATCCACTGAAGGCAAACACAAACTGTAAATACAGGAGATGCATAGAGAGGGTTGCAGGGTTGTGTTCAATGGAGACACAAAGTGAGATGATCTTCTTCCTACCATGATATGTGACGGCGGGGGGGGGGGAATCATATATAGGGCCTCCCCCGGTATCCACTGAGGAGTGGTTCCTGCCCCCCCCCCCGTGGATACCTGGAACCCGTGGATAAGTGCGAACGCCATCTTCTACAGCCCCGCCCCACATCCATTTTAACTAATTGTTGCGCAAGCGCGCCAACGGCTTGCAACGGGCTCTGTAGAGCCGAGTCTCAAGCTTCGCAGCCCCCTGCACGCTCCCCTGGCAATTGTTTTACCTTAAAGTGGTGTTTGCGTCTTGCTTTCAACAAAGGCTATAAGTAGCATACTGCTGCTGCTTTTAGCAAAGACGGAAGCTCAGTCAAAGACCAGGAAACAGAAACTGAAACTGCTTCCTGGTCTTTGGCTGACCCTGCGCCTGTGCTATGAAGCAGCAGCAGCATTTCTACTTATATAGCCTTTCCTGACTCCTTCATGGATCATTGCCTTGTCGTGGCGAAGGGGCTTGTGTAACTCAATGAAGCCATGAGCTATGCCGTGCAGGGACACCCAAGACGGACAGGTCGTAGCAGAGAGTTCTGACTAAAAGTGATCCACTGGAGAAGGAAATGGCAACCCACTCCAGTAACCTTGCCAAGAAAATCCCATGAACAGTACCAAAAGGCTAAAAGATATGATGCCGGAAGATGAGCCCCTCAGGTCGGAAGGTGTCCAATATGCTACTGAGGAAGAGCGGAGGACTATTCCAAGTAGACCCAGAAAGAGTGAAGCGGTTGGGCCAAAGCCAATAGGACGTCCAACTGTGGATGTGTCTGAGGTTGAAAGGAAAATCCAATGCTGCAAGGAGCAATACTGCTTAGGAACATGGAATGTGAGGTCTATGAATCAAGGCAAGCTGGATGTGGTCAAAAATGAGATGATAAGATTGAACATTGACATCTTGGGAATCAGCGAACTAAAATGGACGGGCATGGGCGAATTTAAGTCAGGTGACCATCATATCTACTACTGTGGGCATGAATCCCTTAGAAGAAATGGAGTAGCCCTCATAGTCAATAAAAGAGTGGGAAAGGCAGTACTGGGGTGCAACCTCAAAAACGACAGAATGATTTCAGTTCGAATCCAAGGCAATCCATTCAACATTACAGTAATCCAAGTGTATGCCCCAACCACTGATGCCGAAGAAGATGAAGTTGACCGGTTCTATGAAGACCTACAACACCTTCTAGAACTAGCACCCAAAAAAGATGTCCTTTACATCATAGGAGACTGGAATGCTAAAGTAGGAAATCAAGAAATAAACGGAACAACAGGCAAGTTTGGCCTTGGAGCGCAAAATGAAGCAGGGCAAAGGCTAACGGAGTTCTGTCAAGAGAACACGCTGGTCATAGCAAACACTCTTTTCCAACAACACAAGAGGCGACTCTACACATGGACATCACCAGATGGTCAATACCGAAACCAGATAGATTATGTGCTTTGCAGCCAAAGATGGAGAAGCTCTATACAATCAGTAAAAACAAGACCTGGAGCTGACTGTGGCTCAGATCATGAGCTTCTTATTGCAAAATTCAGGCTTAAACTGAAGAATGCAGGGAACACCACTAGACCAGTCAGATATGACCTAAACCATATCCCTTATGAGTATACAGTGGAGGTGAAGAATAGATTTAGGGCATTAGACCTGGTAGACAGAGTGCCTGAAGAACTATGGACGGAAGTTCGTAACATTGTACAGGAGGCAGCAACGAAAACCATCCCAAAGAAAAAGAAATGCAAGAAAGCAAAGTGGCTGTCAGATGAGGCTTTACAAATAGCTGTGGAAAGAAGGAATGCCAAAAGCAAAGGTGAAAGGGAAAGATATAAACAACTGAATGCAGATTTCCAGAGAATAGCAAGGAGAGATAAGAAGGCCTTCTTAAATGAACAATGCAAGGAAATCGAGGAAAACAACAGAATGGGGAGGACTAGAGATCTCTTCAAGAAAATTGGAGATATCAAGGGAACGTTTTGTGCAAAGATGGGCATGATAAAGGACAAAAAAGGCAGAGACCTAACAGAAGCAGAAGAGATTAAGAAGAGATGGCAAGAATACACAGAAGAACTATACAAGAAAGATCTTAATGTTCCTGATGACCACGCTGGTGTGGTCACTGACCCAGAGCTGGACATCCTAGAGAGTGAAGTCAAGTGGGCCTTAGGTAGCATCACTAACAACAAAGCTAGTGGAGATGATAATATCCCAGCTGAGCTACTTAAAATCCTAAATGATGATGCTGTGAAAGTGCTGCACTCAATATGCCAACAAATTTGGAAAACTCAGCAGTGGCCAAAGGATTGGAAAAGGTCAGTTTACGTTCCAATTCCAAAGAAGGGCAGTGCCAAAGAGTGCTCAAACTATCGCACAATTGCACTCATTTCACATGCTAGCAAGGTTATGCTCAAAATCCTACAAGCTAGGCTTCAGCAGTACGTGGACCGAGAACTACCGGACGTACAAGCTGGGTTTCGAAGAGGCAGAGGAACTAGAGATCAAATTGCCAACATGCGCTGGATCATGGAGAAAGCACGAGAGTTCCAAAAAAACACCTACTTCTGCTTTATTGACTACGCAAAAGCCTTTGATTGTGTGGATCACAACAAACTGTGGCAAATTCTTAAAGAGATGGGGGTACCAGACCACCTTACCTGTCTCCTGAGAAACCTGTATGCGGGTCAAGAAGCAACAGTTCGGACCGGCCATGGAACAACCGACTGGTTCAAAATTGGGAAGGGAGTACGGCAAGGCTGTATATTGTCACCCTGCCTATTTAACTTATATGCAGAGTACATTATGAGAAATGCAGGGCTGAATGAATCGCAAGCCGGAATCAAGATTGCCGGGAGAAATATCAACAACCTCAGATATGCAGACGATACCACCCTAATGGCAGAAAGTGAAGAAGAACTAAAGAGCCTCTTGATGAGGGTGAAAGAGGAGAGTGCAAAAGTTGGCTTGAAACTCAACATTAATAAAACTAAGATCATGGCATCTGGGCCCATCAATTCCTGGCAAATAGAAGGGGCAGAAATGGAAGCAGTAACAGATTTTACTTTTCTGGGCTCCAAGATCACTGCAGACGGAGACAGCAGCCATGAAATTAAAAGACGCTTACTCCTTGGAAGGAAAGCTATGGCAAACTTAGACAGCATAATAAAAAGCAGAGATATCACCATGCCAACAAAAGTTCGCATAGTCAGGGCGATGGTGTTCCCAGTAGCAATGTATGGTTGCGAGAGTTGGACCATAAGGAAGGCTGAGCGCCGAAGAATAGATGCTTTTGAACTGTGGTGCTGGAGAAGACTCCTGAGAGTCCCTTGGACTGCTAGGAGATCAAATCAGTCAATCCTAAATGAAATCAACCCTGACTGTTCCCTGGAAGGACAGATACTAAGGCTGAAACTCAAATATTTTGGCCACCTAATGCGAAGAGAGGACTCTCTGGAGAAGACTCTGATGCTGGGAAAAATTGAAGGCAAAAGGAGAAGGGGAAGGCCAAGGATGAGATGGTTAGACAGCATCACCGATGCAACGAACATGAAAATGAACGAACTCAGGAAAATAGTGGAGGACAGGAAGGCCTGGCGGGATATGGTTCATGGGATCACGAAGGGTCGGACACGACTTAACGACTGAACAACAACAACAAGCCTTTCCTGAAAGCATGACACAAACACCACTTTAAGGTAAAAGAATCGTCAGGGGAGCATGGGGGGAGGGGGTTCCTGCCATCCTTGGATAAGTGAATCCGTGGATACCGGGGGCTCCCTGTACTATATACCAGAGTATGAGGCTTCATAACCGGAGTCCTTGAGAGATACGGCCTGCGTGTCACAGAAGTCGGTCTTGACAAACAGTCCATCTGGCACTCTGGCATCCATCTGGCGTCTGAAGCTGGTAGTTACGTTGCTTGGCATCAGAGTCCATCTTGTCCTTTATTATAATAGAGGGCATAACATAGCCAGGAAGGGAAAGGGAATAAAGGACAAGAAAGGGGGGGCATAATATCACTAAGAGGTAGAGATGGGAGAAAATGATTTTATTTTTTTGCAGATTTTGGTGTTTAACCAAAATGAAATAGCAGAAAGAGGTGTTATGTGTTTTTATTCCAAATCTTTCCCATTTTTATAAGAACATAAGAACATAAGAAGAGCCCTGCTGGATCAGGCCAAAAGCCCGTCTAGTCCAGTTTCCTGGATCACACAGTGGCCCCACCAAATGCCTCAGGGAGCACACAAGACAACAAGATAACCTGTTTCCCGTTGTCACTCCCTTGCACCTGGCACAGAAAAAAACCCACTTCTAAAACCAGGAGGTTGCTTATGGCTTGTAACCTGTGATGGTCTTTTCCTCCATGAATCTGTCCAAACCCCTTTTAAAGGCATCTAGGCCAGATGCCATCACCACATCCTGTGGCAAGGAGTTCCACAGATGAATTACACGCTGGGTAAAGAACTTTTTTCTTTTGTCCGTTCTAACTCTCCCTCCACTCAATTTTAGTGTGTGTCCTCTGGTTCTGGTGTTGTGCGAGAGGGAGAAGAATTTCCCTCTATCCACTCTCTCCATCCCATGCATAATTTTATAAGTCTCAATCATGTCCCCCCTTAGGCGCCTTTTTTCTAGGCTGAAAAGCCCCAGACACTGTAGCCTTTCCTCATAAGGGAGGTTCTCCAGCCCAAGAATCAATCTGGTCGCTCTTTTCTGCACCTTTTCCAATTCAACTATATCCTTTTTGAGGTATGGTGACCAGAACTGGACACAATACTCCAGATGTGGCCTTACCATCGATTTGTACAAAGGCATAATGATATTGGCCGTTTTATTCTCAATCCCCTTTTTAATGATCCCGAGCATGGAATTGGCCTTCTTCACAGCCGCCGCACACTGGGTCGACACTTTCATCGACCTGTCCACCAGCACCCCAAGATCTCTCTCTTGATCCGTTACAGACAACTCAGAACCCATTAGCGTATATGTGAAATTTTGGTTTCTTGCCCCAATGTGCATCACTTTGCACTTACTTACATTGAAGCGCATCTGCCATTTTGCTGCCCATTCTCCCAGTTTGGAGAGGTCCTTCTGGAGCTCTTCACAATCCCTGCTGGTCTTCACCACCCGGAAAAGTTTAGTGTCATCTGCAAACTTGGCCACCTCACTGCCTATCCCCGACTCCAGGTCATTTATGAATAAGTTGAAAAGCACCGGTCCCAAGACCATTATCCATTGTAACAACTTTAAATGTGTACTGGGTAGGTGGTATAGGTTGTACAGTGTCAGCAGATGAAGAATGATTCAAAATTACATGGTTTTGTGTGTGTGTGTTGTAGATATTTTTTTTTTAGCAGAAAGAGGTGTTATGTGTTTTTATTTCATGATCACCATTTTCTTCTGCCCCTTCTAATAGGGGAAAATGTGTGAGGGGGGGGGAGATCCATCCATAACAAGATGGATATAGCTGTGTGTGTCTGTGTGTGAGCGAGTGAGAGAGAGAAGTTGGCTGAAGGTTCTGATGTGGCTGCAGGCAGAGGCGTGGAAAGACTGGAGCGAGCGGAGCAGCGGCTCCGGGCAGCTCCTCAGCCCTGGGTGGCGCTGCTCCGCTCGCTCCAGTCTTTCCACGGAGCGCGCGCTCGCCCGGTGACGCCTCGGAGCCGGAGAGAGCCCCGGAGCGTCCACCACGACCGGTGGCCATGGCTTTCTAAAGGCGGCCGACTGCCGTACCGCACTATTTATCCTTTTTTTTGCACATGCGCAGAACGTTTTAATGTGTGGCAAATTCCCAGGGCAAATTCCCAGCCCCCTCTGCAAGTTAGGATCAGGTTACAAACTCCTGCTCCCCTCCCTAATGCATAAATATAATTCAGCGCATCTAGGAAGTATACAAAAATGTATCTATAAGATTACCAAATACAGATTATACAAATACAGATTGTTGTTGTTATTGTTAATATTAATAATATCGGGTTGGAATTTGTTCCTTCAGAAAAGAAAGAGGAAAAAGCTCAGGCAACCGAATGGTCTGATTTGCCAAATATCCTGCAGAAAACACTCAGTTGCTGCTACCAGAATTTCTCTTTTCAGACTGAGCAAGAGAGCAGGGGGATGTTGTGTCGAAAGGGTGGAACTTTATTGGTGAGGAGAGACTCTTTCCTCCTTGCAGGTTCCGGTGTCCTTCGAGGAGGTGGCTGTGCGCTTCACGGTGGAGGAGTGGGCTCTGCTGGATCCGGACCAGAAGGCTCTGTACAGGGAAGTCATGCTGGACAATTACGGGACTGTGGCCTCTCTGGGTAAGGATGCCCATTGTTTGTGGTGGGTACGAACCAAAGGCATGAGCTCCTCTTCTTGTTTCTCAGTTTCAGGATTGCATCATGGAAGTGGGGCTTGTGGGGCTGGAACTGGTGCCCTCGACATGCCTGCTGTGCCTCACTGTTGCAGAGTCGAGTTTGGCCTGACGTACCCTTTGGGGGTGAAAGATATAAATATAAATGGCAGGATAGAAATGTCTTCTAGATCAAGAAATCCATTGTGAAGAGTACAAAAATCCCATTTTGGGACCTGCCCAGTCTGTAAAACGAGCCACTCGTCACTGTCACTGTAAAACGAGCCACTAGTCACTGTCACTGCTTAACATGCCTCGCCCTTCTCCTTCCTCGGCATTTTCCAGCGTTTTAGGGCATTAACGGATGGTTCATCCAGGATCAGATGCAGCTGCCGGAGGGATTTTGCATGATCTCCTCGTCCTTCCTTGTCTCTCCTGGGGAATGTGGGAATTATCAGGCCTACCAGCAGGGGGTGTGGTTGTGCATCGCCTGTACCTGTTGACCCCAGAGAGACTCTGGGCTCTGATTGGCCTGTTGCACTTGGAGCATGATGGAGTTCTAATCCGGTTACTCGTGGGGGAGGTTTCAGTAGAAGTAGAGCCAGGAGTCGAGAGTAGTTTTATCTCCTCCTGATTCCAAGAGCCACATCTGTTTGCCGGAACACCTCCAAGGCATGTGACTGACGCTACCTTAGACTTGGCCTTTGAATCATCCGCTTTGCCAGCCCTATTTGGGCATCGGAGCTAAACACAGGAACCGGCCACTTGTCATCCTACTCCAGATCATGATACTTTCTCTTCTTATGAAAACCTGCTTAAACACAATTATTATCCTCATCATAATCTTCTTGTTTCCTTCTCAGAGGAATTTCCCAAACCTGCCTTCATTTCCCAGCTGGAAGAAGGGGAGTCTGCGTTTTTCCAGGGTCTCCAGGAAGAAGAGAAGTTGGCAGGTAACTTGCCTTATGCACTCAGTAGTACTTAACTCAGCAGTAGCTTCAGCTCAGAGGGTATTGGCTGACTGGGGGCCCTTCCCCACAACAGAAACTCCCCTCCTTTCTGGGATATGTGGGCCCTGCGAAGGGGGAGTCAGCAAAGTACAGCTGTGCCGTTGTGGTCTACTCGCCTGCAAGCCACAACAGCAGCTTGGCTGAACTGAAAGCGGCAGTGTGATTTGAGTGACTTATGCTCTGGCCCTCCACTTCCCTCTCCGCATCACAACCTCCTCAAAAGACGCCAGACCCTGAGAGAAGACCGTCCCAAATCAACCTCACCCAGCAAACGCAGGAGCCCAGCTGCTGTCGCGGGTTCAGGAGATGAGACCAGACTGGCAAAGCTGTACTGTGCTGACTCATCCCAACCAGCGCTGAGTCGCCCCAGAAGGGAGGGCAGCTTCTGTTGTGGGGAAGCATCCTCAACGCCACCCCACCTTCGGTAGGGGGCCCTCACGGGGCTTCTGTCCCAAAAGCTGGATGCAAAGGTGGGGGCAGAGAGGAGAGCAGCGACATTTTGCTCTCCATTGCGGTTCAAATTCTTCAGGCTTAATGGCCACGGTCCCTTGTGAGTTTTTCTTCCTCTTTTTTCGCCTGTATCTGTGACAGGTATTGTCAAAGGTGGGAGGGGGCAAAAATTACCCCACACCACCCAGTCTCTTAAGAGGAGTGCTCCAGTTGAATCGCAGTTGGTGTTTATAGTGGCTATAGAAGGTGTTAACTGCCAGTGTTGCTGAATGACATGATTGATTGATTGTTCATCTTAAAGTGAAACTGACAAAATGTTGCTGATCAAACACCGAAGCTCTATTGAATTCTCAGATCTTACTGTTTTTAAGGAAACATTAGGAAGAGACCGTGGCTATTAAGCTCAAACAATTTGAACCACAATAGTGTTCCTACAGAATCTTGTTCTCCATTAATTCCAAGCAGTTCATGTTAACTTACAGCGTCTCTGAAGTCAGCGCAGCTTTAGGGCCGATGGTGTGGCTATGACAGCACAGAATTTCACCGACCTCTCTGCCCGCCATAGTGGTATCTTTGGTGCAAGGGAACCTCTGTCAAATCTTGTGCTGCTCGTTCTGGAGTCATTGCAGCGGAGGAGTGTATCTCACAGGTTGCGGGAGTTATGCGCAGAGACCAGTTTGGGTGATAAGGAGCAGCAAGCACCACATTAATTGATGACAAGGTTGATGTGCTCATCCACACATTCACACACGAGCACACATGCTCACACACATACACGCTCCATGTGACTGATAGTTCCCAAAATGTGCCCACTTGCCACTGATAGCCAGTGCAATTCAGGTGTGGAGTGGAGGCCCCGTCTATCGTGTCCAGAGTCCTCCCAAGAAGTTGCAGTGGAATATTCCACTCGCCTCTTGCACCCCGCGGCTTCTACCGTTCTCTTCCCAAATCTTGCCGTCTCCTGCCTGTTGCTCGTTTCACGTAGTTGCAGTAACTGCTTGGTCCAGATCAAGGTTTGGCTGAGCCTGTCCTGACAAGAGCAGAAGTCCCATTGAGACAGGGGTTTGCAGGTGTGCCCAGACAGATCTCCGGCCTGTGAGGAACTGTTTCTCTGGGCTTATTAAAAAAGGAAAGAAAAAATGAAGCCACTACCTGACAAGCCCCAGCATACAAAAGAACAGACATTTTAGCATTTCTTAGAAGGTAACATGACATTAAACGTGACATGGGGGGGGGGGGGGGTGTAAGGATGGTTGGAGAGAGCAAAAAGCGAAATACATACACGTACAGGACTAAAGGAATAACGCTAAGCTCCCAGAATAACGTGTTCCTAATGCTCACCAGGACAACAGCTCCAAATTGCCTTCTGGCCTGCAAGATGGAGTCAGACCTAGCCAACGATTTTACCATATTCGTCATAGGTGGGGGTCAGCCTAGGATCAGGTCGCTTGGGAAAGCCTTGATATGTTGTATACAGAAGGATCTCATCTCCTTGTTTCCTTCTCAGAGGAATTTCCCAAACCTGCCTTCATTTCCCAGCTGGAAGAAGGGGAGTCTGCGTTTTTCCAGGGTCTCCAGGAAGAAGAGAAGTTGGCAGGTAACTTGCCTTATGCACTCAGTAGTACTTAACACAGCAGTAGCTTCAGCTCAGAGGGTGTTGGCTGACTGGGGTCCCTTCCCCACAACAGGAACTCCCCTCCTTTCTGGGGTATGTGGGCCCTGCAAAGGGGGAGTCAGCAAAGTACAGCTGTGCCGTTGTGGTCTCCTCGCCTGCAAGCCACGACAGCAGCTTGGCTGAACTGAAAGCGGCAGTGTGATTTGAGCGACTGGCACTCTGGCCCTCCCCTCTCCACCCCACAACCTCCTCAAAGGACTCCAGACCCTGAGAGAAGACAGTCCCAAATCAACCCCACCCAGCAAACGCAGGAGCCCAGCTGCTGTCGCGGGTTCAGGAGATGAGTCCAGACCGGCAGAACTGTACTGTGCTGACTCATCCCAACCAGCGCTGAGTCTCCCCAGAAAGGGAGGGGAGTTTCTGTTTTGGGGTGAGGATCCTCAACACCACACCACCTTTGGTAGGGGGCCTTCACAGGGCTTTTGTCCCACAAGTTGGATCCAAAGGTGGGGTGGAGATTGGAGAGCAGTGACGTTTTGCTCTCCGTTGATTCCAATGAGTTCTTTTTCACTTACATCGCCTCTGAGGTCGGCGCATAGAATTTCACCAACCTCTCTGCCCGCCATAGTGGTATCTTTGCTGAAAGGGGATTTCTGTCAAATCCTGTGCTGCTCATTCTGGAGTTATTGCAGCGGAGGTGTATTTTATTTATTTGTTCGTTTGTTTTTTGTGCCCCGCCTTTCTCCCAACAGGGCAACAAAGGCGACTTACAAACATATTAAAAAACCAAGTACAATAAAAAGATTAAAAACACGGCAATTAAAACAGTCACACAGGTTTCAGGAGATATGCGCAGAGACCAGTTTGGGTGATAAGGAGCAGCAAGCACCACATTAATTGATGACAAGGTTGATGTGCGCATCCACACATTCACACACAAACACACATGCTCACACACATACGTGCTCCATGTGACTGATAGTTCCCAAAATGTGCCCACTTGCTACTGATGGCCAGTGCAATTCAGGGGTGGAGCCGAGGCCCCGTCTATCGTGTCCCGAGTCCTCCAAGAGGTTGCAGAGGAATATTCCACTCATAAGAACATAAGAACATAAGAAGAGCCCTGCTGGATCAGGCCAAAAGCCCATCTAGTCCAGCTTCCTGTGTCACACAGTGGCCCCACCAGATGCCTCAGGGAGCACAAGACAACAAGATAACCTGTTTCCCGTTGACACTCCCTTGCACCTGGCACAGAGAAAACCCACTTCTAAAAACCAGGAGGTTGCTTATGGCTTGTAACCTGTGATGGTCTTTTCCTCCATGAATCTGTCCAAACCCCTTTTAAAGGCATCTAGGCCAGATGCCATCACCACATCCTGTGGCAAGGAGTTCCACAGATGAATTACACGCTGGGTAAAGAAATATTTTCTTTTGTCTGTTCTAACTCTCCCTCCACTCAATTTTAGTACATGTCCCCACTCGACTCTTGGACCCCAACGGCTTCTATCGTTCTCGTCTTGTCTTTCTGGCCTGGAAGTCTCCTGCCTGCTTCTCCTTTCATGTAGACGCAGTACCTGCTTAATCCAGATCAAGGTTTGGCTGAGCCTGTCCTGACACCAACACGAGCACCATCAAGCTGGAGTTTTGCAGATGTGCCCTGACCGATTTCCAGCCTGTGAGGAACTGTCCCTCTGGGCTGCTTTGTTTGTTAACGCTCAAGTTCATGTAGCGTTTATTGCCATTTTTTAAAAAAATGAACCACTCGCCGACAAGCCCCAGTGTACAAAAGAACAGACGTTCTAGCACTGGGGTTCTCAACCTGTGGTACGCGTACCCCTAGGGGTAAGTGGACTACTTACAGGGGGTATGCGAAGCCTTGCCTGTTATCTGCCCCATCAGGAGCTAATTAAGTCTTAATTAACATTTACTTTTAAAACATTTTTTACGTTTACATTTCCTTTTTTTTCGGCGCCAGCGAGATCCGCCAGGAGCTCCGCAGCGTAAACTTCCTCATCAGCCAGCAGCTGATTGTCGTGAGTTAATTTATTCACGCAGTATTTTATTCACCGGCCATAGCAGCGTGGCACGTCTACTTCCCTGCAAGGAAGGTGAATTTAGAACCTCCGCAGGTCTTTTTAAGGGCCAAGAAATGACTTTTTTTTACGGATCCTGGCTTCAGAAGAGGGAGGAAGACTAAGGAAGAGACGTGAAAGGATTAAAGGGGGAAAGCGGAGAAGGGTCAGGATGCTTGTGGGGACGCTTCTCCCTGCCCGGGGGGGGGGCAGACACGGCAGGAAAAGGAGGGTGGAGGAGGCTCAGGGGTTCCAGGCTTGGGGCTCGAAGGGTCATGCGGCAGCGGCTGCCTGGGCTTCCCCGCTGGGACAGGAGAGCTACTCAGTGAAAGCTGATTCACACTACACTACTCCAGATGAGTTACGGAGATGCGCGAAGCTCTTTGGCAGCATTTCGGATGCAAGCGGAGCAGCTGCGAGCTCCGCAATGCAGAGGCTGGAAAAATGGCTTCTCCTCATCTTTTGAGGGGGCAGGCTTCGCGGAGCTACTGCAGCCTACCGATCAGATGAGAGGGAGGGAGAGTGGCTGCATGCCAATCAGAACTACCTCCAATCACCTTCATAAGAAGGCGGGGCAGCAGGAGGGCTTCCGGCCAGCTCTGCGCGCTGGGGCAGGGGCATCTGCGCCTGGATTTGTGTAGTGTGAATCAGCCCTGAGTGCTGGCAGAGCGGAGTGTCCAGCTTGGGTCCCAGCCTCCGCAGCTTGGTCTCTCCCTTCCCTAAGCAAGATGCAGGCACCTTTGGACATGGTGTCTGTGTCTCTCTCTTATAGGGCACTCATTTGCGTGCCTGGAAGTCTGAAGAGGGGGCTAGGAGGGGGCTGCCTTGCTCTGACCCCGTCAGGGATTTTCAAGCATTTTCTGCTAAGGGGGAGGGCAGAATGCTTCACCCGCCTTTCCATCTCTCTCTCTCTCTCTCTCACTCTCTCACACACACACACACACACACACACACACACACACACACACACACACACACACACACACACACACACACACACAGAGTTTAAGAAGCCTTTTTACATTTTTATATATATATATATATATATATATATATATATATATATATATATATATATATATATATATATATATATATATATATATATATATACAGAGCACATAAATACAATATATTTTTAAACTATAAATAATATATATATTATATATGCCGTACCAGCTGGTCACCCAGCATTAGGCTCAGCCAGTTTTTATCTTGTGGCTGGCCCTGCTGGATGACTGAACTGAGAGGCTGGGCTCAGAAGGGTGGCCTTGCCAGGTGAGTAGGTATGTGTTTCATCTTAGGAGGGAGCTTGGGGGAGGGGAAGGGTGCCACTACCAAGGCAGTGACGGGCCATGGAAGATATGGTGGTGGGGGTCAGACAAGCCGTTCCAGGAGAAGGAGGGTCCATCATAGACAGATTGTCTCTCCTTCTGGTCCTTCCCCCAACTCTTGGATGACTGGTACTCTTGGCAGTGACTCCCTGAATCTGAAGCTGCTGCTTTTGAACGCCAGGGTGGTAAATAATAACACCAACATCATCCGGGACTTGGTCCTGGATGAGAACACCGACCTGTTATGTATCACGGAAACCTGGTTGGATGAGGCGGGAGGGGTAGGCCTCTCCCAGCTTTGTCTTCCAGGTGGTGCAGCAGCCATTATTGCAGGGATGGGGAGGAGGAGTTGCGATGGTCTATCAACAGGCTCCCTGCCTGAGCTGACAGGGGTAATCTTGGCATTGGAGTCCCCCCTCCTATTAGTGCTGGGGGACTTCAATATTCATGCCAATGCCTCCGGGGTTGGCGCGGCTCAGGATTTCATGGCTGCCATGACAACCATGGGCCTGTCCCAGAAGATCTTGGCTCCAACACACGAGGCGGGACATGTATTGGACCTGGTGTTTACAGCTGAGTAAGGAGGCGGTGATCTGGATGTGGAGGAGATTAAGATCACTCTGTTGTCATGGACAGATCATTGTCTGGTAAGGTTTAGGCTTGTTGCAGCTTCCTTCCTCCGCAAAGGCAGGGGGGGCGCATTCTATGGTCCACCCCCGGAGGCTAATGGATCCAGAGGGTTTCCTGAGGGCTCTGGGGGGCTTTCCCACTGCCAAGACTGGTGACTCGTCTGAAGCCCTGGTTGACTTCTGGAATGGAGAAATGGCCAGGGCAGTGGATGAGATCGCTCCTGAGCGACCTTTGCCACGCCGCAGACTCAGAGCGGCTCCTTGGTTTACTGAGGAGCTGCAAATGATGAAGCGACGGGGTAGATGTCGTGTCTGCAAGCAATCGTCCAGCGGAGCTGTACCGTGTGGTGCGAGGCCTACTCCATCAGGCCCCTCCAACAGATCAGGAGGAACACACGGTGGCCCGCTGTGACATTTTTGCTAAACATTTCGCAGATAAAATTGATCGGATTTGCCATGACTTGGATGCTTCATTGACAATATCTGAGGATGTCCCCTTGGCATCTGCCAGTCCGGTGTTGTGGGACACTCAGTGACACTCAGTGTTGTGGGATTCTTTTCAGCTTGTACAGCCTGAGGATGTAGACAGGTTCCTTTGGAGTGTGAGGACGACTGCCTGCCTGCTTGACCCTTGCCCGGGAGGGGCTGGCCGAGTGGACGGGGAGAGTGGTCAACTCTTCTTTGGTGGAGGGGGTGCTGCCGCTCGCTTTGAGGCGGGCGGTGGTTCGACCCCTTCTGAAGAAGCCCTCCCTTGATTCCATAGTAATGGACAACTACCGGCCAGTTTCAAACCTCCCGTTTTTGGGCAAGGAAATTGAGCGGGTGGTGGCGTCTCAACTCCAGAGGGTCCTGGATGAAGCGGATTATCTAGAGCCCTTTCAATCTGGTTTCAGGCCGGGCTTTGGAACGGAAACAGCCTTGGTCGCCTTGGTGGATGATCTACGCCGAGGACTGGACAGGGGGAGTGTGTCCCTGTTGGTTCTGCTGGCTTTCGACACTATTGACCATGGTGTCCTTCTGGGCCAACTGGCCGAGTTGGGGGTCGGCGACACCATTCTGCGGTGGTTCCGCTCCTACTTGGCAGATAGGTCCCAGACGGTGGTGCTGGGGGATGCTTGTTTGGCACTCTGGCCCTTGAGGTATGGGGTGTCACAGGGTTCCAGCTTGTCCCCCATGCTATTTAACATCTACATGAAAACGCTGGGAGAGGTCATCCGGGGATTTGGAGTTGGGTGCTATCAATATGCTGATGACACCCAGCTCTATCTCTCCTTTCCACCTGATTCCAGGGTGGCTGTTGAGGTTCTGGAACGCTGCCTGGAGGTGGTTGGAACCTGGATGAGGGCTAATAAACTGAAATTAAACCCGGACAAGACAGAGGTTCTCCTGGTCCGTATATCCACGATGCAGGTACTAGAGTATCGTCCTGCTCTGAAGGGGGTTGCACTCCCTCCGAAGGAGCAGTTCCGTAGCTTGGGGGTCCACCTGGATCCGCAGCTGCTCCTGGATTCCCAGGTGGCAGCTGTGGCCAGGGGGGCCTTTGCCCAGCTTCGGGTGGTGCGCCAGCTGCGACCGTACTTGGATCGTGCAGACCTGACCACGGTGATCCATGCCACGGTGACGTCATGGTTAGACTATTGTAATATGCTCTACGTGGAGCTGCCTTTGAAGACGGTTCGGAAACTGCAATTAGTGCAGAATGCGGCGGCCCATGTAGTCACTGGAGGTAGGCGGTTCGACTCCGTCGGGCCGCTTCTCTGACGGCTGCACTGGCTGCCGATTAGTTTCTGGGCCCAATTCAAAGTGCTGGTTTTGACCTTTAAAGCCCTATATGGCTTGGGGCCAGGATATTTGAGAGATCGCCTACTTCTATATAGTCTGGCTCATCTCCTTAGATCATCAGAGAAGGCCCTTTTCCTGGTACTGTCGCCCAGGGAGGTGTGAGGGGCAGCGGCCAGAAATAGGGCCTTCTCAGTAGAGGCAACAACCTTATGGAATTCCCTCCCTCTTGACTTACGAACTGCTCCCTCCTTGGAGACTTTCCGGCGAGGCCTAAATACTTTCCTGTTTAAGGAAGCCTTCTGAGTCCTTGTCTTTTTAAACATCCTGCTGGTACAGGATGTTTTTATGCTCTTGTTTTAATTGTAATGTGATCTGTTTTTTATTAACTTTTAAATGCTGTTTCTTACTAGTTTTCGTTAACTGTTTTTTATTGTTTTAAAAAGTGATTTCTGTAGTTTCTGTATTGTATTCTTTTTTTTTCATGTTGCAAGCCGCCTTGGGTCCCTTTGGGGAGAAAGGCGGGGTAAGAATACTGTAAATAAATAAATACTTTTTTATTTTTACCCGGTTAGCTACTTAATTAATTAATCCAATTAATTAGCTGATTGCTTAGCCAATTAATGAGCAGGGGTACTTCAAAAAATTGTGCCATGATAGGGGGTACATCAGCCCTCTAAGGTTGAGAAACCCTGTTCTAGCATATCTAAGAAGATCACGTGACATTAAAGCTATCTGTGAGGCCTGAGAGAATCCAGAGGTAGTCCCCTTTTGTGACTTCTCCATCAAAACATTGTCTACCAGGGATCAAAAAGCTGCCTCGATCCCAGGACCAGTCAGGTTGCCACAGGCAACGCAGCCCTGATTTTTCTACTCCCGCAGAACATCTTCTTGAGAGTTGGTCACTGCACACTTTTCTGGGAGTCAATGCATCCGAATCCGGTGGGGTTTCCTTCTGAGTATAGACACCTTGGTGTGTGCGTTAGAGGTCCCTTTTCTCTACTGCGCTGCTAATCAAGATTCTGTCTTCCAGGAAGCAACGGAGAAGACAGTCCAGATCAGAGGGAGTCACGTGGGATGTCACCAGAAACGACCACGTGTGTCATCCAGGAAGTGACTTTCAGAGACCTGGATGGATCCGGGAGGCAGGAGGAAAACCAGACAGAGAAATGCAGAGATAAATCTGATATTGATGAGGGTGGGGATTTCAATGTCAGTCCAGAAAAAGGAGCTGGAAAGAGGAAAGAAAAATGCCCACTGTTTGCAAAGACCTTCAGCAGCATATCAGAACTTGGATCACACCAAAGAAACTGCAGAGGAGAGGAGCCATATCAATGCTTGGAGTGTAGAAAGAGCTTCAGTTGTCGCTCAAAACTGAATGTACATCAAAGTACCCACACAGCGGAGAAAGCATACAAATGCTTTGAGTGTGGAAAAAGCTACAGTATGAGCTCACATCTGACTTATCATCAACGAATCCACACAGGAGAGAAACCGTATAAATGCTTTGAGTGTGAAAAGAGCTTCACTGACAGCGGAAACCTGACTGTGCATCAAAGAACCCACACAGGGGAGAAACCATATAAATGCTTGGAGTGTGGAAAGTGCTTCAGTATGAGCTCAATCCTGACTTCACATCAAAGAATCCACACAGGAGAGAAACCTTATAAATGCTTCAAGTGTGGAAAGAGCTTCAGTCGGAGTTCAAACCTGGCTGTGCATCAAAGAACCCACACAGGGGAGAAACCGTATAAATGCTTGGAGTGCGGAAAGAGCTTCATTTCGAGCTCACACCTGATTGTGCATCAAAGGACCCACACGGGGGAGAAACCGTATAGATGCTTGGAGTGTGGAAAGAGCTTCAGTATGGGCTCAAGCCTGGCTGTGCATCAAAGAATCCACACAGGGGAGAAACCATATCAATGCTTTGAGTGTGGAAAGAGCTTCAGTCATAGATCAAGCCTGACTATTCATCAACGAACCCACACAAGGGAGAAACCGTATAAATGCTTGGAGTGTGGAAAGAGCTTCACTGACAGCGGAAACCTGACTGTGCATCAAAGAACCCACACTGGGGAAAAACCATATAAATGTTTGGAGTGCGGAAAGAGCTTCAGTCAGAGCTCCAGCCTTACTCTGCATCAAAGGACCCACACGAGGGAGAAACCGTATAGATGCTTGGAGTGTGGAAAGAGCTTCCGTGAGAGAGCAAAACTGACTGTGCATCAAAGAACCCACACGGGGGAGAAACCATATTCTGTCTTCCAGGAAGCAATGAGATTCTGTCTTCCAGGAAGCAATGGAGAAGAGCCACGTGGGGTGTCACCGGAAACGACCACACGTGTCATCCAGGAAGTGACTTTTAGAGACCTGGATGGATCCGGGAGGCAGGAGGGAAACCAGACAGAGAAATGCAAATATAAATCTGATACTGATCAGTGTGGGGATTTCAGAGTCACTCCAGTCAATCCAGAAAAAGGAGCTGGAAAGAGGAAAGAAAAATACCCACCATTTGCAAAGACCTTCAGCAGTGATATCCAGTGGCTTAAAATGAGAATGTGCCAAAGAGACTCTGAATGCTAATGACCTGTGAGCTATGACTTTGGATGAAACATGTGCCAGACTGGACTCTATTATGACACAATGCCGCTTGTGTTCCTGCCATGAGCAATGCTGAAGAAAGGTCTCCCCAAGAAGCATGAGGGAAAAACCTGACCAGCTGCCTGACACCATTTTCGCCATGTGTCCAAAAAAGCTCTCACAGAATTTACTCTGCATTTCCCCCCCCCCCAACTGTGATGTTCCTAGAAGAAACAATAGAGGAACACCTGAGATGACTCCACCCAGCCTTTGCTTTTGTCTCTTAAGTACCGACCATCAAGACAGCCTCCCCCTGTCTCCTCTACCCTCCTCCCACTTGTTTGTTTTACCCAGAGATGCACTGAGGTGTCCTGTCTAGGAATTCTTTTTCCTGTTTGTCTGTGTACCTGGGGATCCTCCTGAACATGTGCTGAGGTCCCTATAAAAAGGCAGGAACAGACTGGAAACCCTCTCTTGTCTCTTCCTCCTGTGCACTGAACTGGTACTGGTGAGATTCCTCTGGTTTTCCCTTCACCCCCTCCTCTTCCCTATCTCTTGCAAACACCCCCTCCCTTCTCTTTGCATTACCCCTCAGTTAGTCCACTTTATTTCCCCCCCTTCTCCTCCTATCCCCCACTCTTAATTTGACTTCGTTCTCAGTCATTCTGCTAGTCTGACCAGCTCAGACCCAATCTGCTAGTCCTTCTTCATTCACTACTGTGCCAGAATTACAGCATTTGCAGCATCAGAGGTGAATTCTCCAAGATTATTAGGTGATTATAACCCCAGTGAATCAAGATCCCTTCTAAATCTCTACTTCTACCTAAGTTCCTAGATCTTTCATGCTTTGGGAGTATGATTGCATATTGAACTGTATTTTCTTTTTATTGTATGAATCTGACTGAATTATTTAGTAAACTTTTGGAAAGCAACCACGGGTGTCTTCAATATTATTTAAAAACGGAATTCTGCAAAAGCCCAACTCTGGTATACATAGGTCTAAAGGTCCCAAAACATGCCAAATTGCTATATTTAAAGCTATTCCCCAAATTAAAAGCATTTTGGCTAACAGATTAATGGTGGAGAACGGCGGGCAGGCCCTGTTTGTCTGAATGCACGTTACATGCTAAGTACACGTGTGTTTTCAGAAAACAGACGTAGGAGAAAGGCTTTTCAGAATTCCAGTCAGATAGAAGCAAGAACTGGTGTGTGTGTGATCTGTGTATTTGGCTCTAGAAAGCATCCTATCGTGTGGGTGGCTTTTTCCCCTTTTCCAAATCCTTCAACGAAGCTTCTTAGCCGCCCTGAGCTCTGTGCGAGGAGAAATCCAATGACCGCAGTTTTGTCTCAAACGCAAGGGAGAAGCTGAGTGAAGTCCTGGTCGTGCTATCTTGTGGGTGGGAATCAGTGTTAGGGCATTCCCCCACTCCTCTCCTTTTTACACCCCACGCTACATACATGAACGTAGAGCTGGCTAGCACTTTTCAAGGTAGAGTTACAGCTCAGCAATATGTGCCACACCAACCCCTTTTTACTGAAGGGGAAGCTCAAACTCTGAAACCCAGTAGAGCTGGGACCTTGTTGCTTTTGTTCTTTTCTGGAGAAGAGACAAGTTCTCTCTCCCCATTTTTGCCAGAGAGAACGCTGGGGGCGACTCTCTGAGCGCATTTAATTCACTAGGGATTGCTGGGGGCAATTTCCTCAATAACTCCAAAGCGGGATAGCTACCCCAGGAGTTAAATCACAGGATCACTGGGGGTGACCGTGATATATTAAATATTCCACAGAGGAATATCCAATTTCACGCGCGCGCCCCCCCCTGTACTTTAAAATTTATGTTATGTTATTTATTTAACTCGTGTCTAAAATAAATAACTAAATAAAAAATTATGGGTGCACTTCGCGCAACAAAGGGGACGCCCCCTTGGTATTTTAAAATTGATTTATGTATTTAATTGGTGGGGGTGTCCCGGTTCAAGGTACAAAAAATATGGTGAGCCTAGTTAGTGTGGCTCGATTTCCCCTTGCAGAATCCATGCTGACTCTCCCTCAACAAAGCCTGTTCTATGTGTTTTAAGATTTTATTCTTAATGAGAGTTTCACCATCTTCCCTGCTCCTGCATCCTCAGGATCTGATCACCATTCAGTATGCCATGAATCAAGGTGCTCAGACAGAAGCACATTCCATTCTCCCCCCTATGCCAATGATGTGCAAACTACCAGCAAAGAGAGAATATGCTAAAAACCAACTTTCTGGCTCCCGAGGCCCAATCCACATGGGCAACAATGAAGTCATCGGTCCTCTCCCTCCTCCCCACCCTCTCACATGCCCTCTCCCACAGATTTACCTCCAGCCCAATCAAGGTATTTCTTTTTTCAGCGTAAGAGCCCAAAAAACTCCTCCCCTGTGTGCAGGTTTAAGAGGGCAGGCAGCCTGCCAACTTCTCTCTCTTGTCCCTTTCATCCTGAACTATGACTCTTTGCTGCATGTCCTATGGCACGAACCCCCTCCTCAGGCCTCCTCCTAGCTTGTGCTATGCTGGTTGGAGCCCTAGCCATCCCTACCCCTCTCCTTCTTCTTCCTCTCTCTCTCTCTCTCTCTCTCTCTCTCTCTCTCTCTCTCTCACTCCATCACTGCTGCCAAGGACTCCAGGAACAGGTGAATATTACCCCCAACGCTTCAAAGGGAACCTGCTAATGCGAAAGTCTCTGTCTTTTCCATCTGAATTCCTAGATCTGTATGATGTGTATGATTGTATTTGTGTATGACTCTGCCTGAACTATTTAGTAAATATTGGAAAGCAACCACGTGTGTTCTCAATATTATTTAAAAACGGAATTCTGTGAAGCTGGACTCTGGTATACACAGGTAAAGATCCCAGAACATACCAACTTGTCCTATTTAAAGCTATTCCCCAAAGTAACAAAGGCATTTTGGCTAACGGGGCAAAAATTTGGTGTGGAAAAAATACACAGCTGCTGTGTGTGTGAGCTGTGCTTTCGGCAAAGCGGAGCGATGTACTCTGCCTTGTGCTGCGCCAACGGGAGCAGTGAATGCGTCCTGGCTAGCAGGGGCCCAAACGCTTGCTGCCAACTTGGGTCACTAAAAGTCCCACTCGTCTTGCATGTGGGCGAAATAGTCTCATTGTCCCATACGAGAATCGGCTTGAAATGATTGATCAATAGCTGTAGATTTTTTCACCAAAAACAAGCTGCAAATTTATTACGATAAATCCATGATACTTGCCTTTGGTACATCACGGAAATTATACCTGTGGTCCTTCAAGGGGAACAAAATAGAGCAGGTGAGGGAGTTCAAATATTTAGGTATTTATTTTAAGCCTTGTAAAGCGGTGATAAATTCAGCTAAGCACGGACTGACCGTCACTCGCTTTCATTTTGCTAGAGGCAATTCATATGTTCCTGCTGCGCTAATGGCTTTTCGAGCTCGTGGCCAGCCGGCCGGCACCACGTTTTCTGACTGCCAGAGATGGATGAGGCTGTGTGACAAAGTCCGTAGTCTTCCTCTCTGCTGCAAGTAGCGGGACCTGAACCAACCACATATGCTGCTACCCCTCTACGCCCCAAACTCCATTCCCCTCTTGGTCTGTTGTGTCCCTTCGGTCAATGTCTAGATTGCAACCCCCTCAGGGCAGGGACCTGGCTTGTCATCCTTTGTATAGCGTGGTATACATCGATGATGCTTTATAAATTGTTCATAATAATAGTAGAATCTAAACAGATTCTCCGTCCTGTGGGTGATTTTTGCAGACAGACCACACAAACCACCATCGCATCACAGTCTGCAACATCGCTGTCTAGTCCAGAGGTTCTCAACCTGGGGTCACATGGCCTCCAGGGCCCCCCAGGATATTACAAGGGGGCCACAGGAGAAAGTCACATAAAAGGGGGGCACGGTATAAGATTAGGGGGCCACAGAGAGACGTGAGAAGTGAAGAAAACAGAGAAGTGATGAAGGAAAACAGAAAAGAAAAACGAAAAGAGAAGTGACTGTGCTTCCTAGTGGGTGGATCGCCAAGCGCACTCTGCGGCGCAACGTCGCTTCCCCTTCCTCCTCCCTCCCACGTCCGCACTCCACCACCGTGCGCGCCAAGCTGTCCGCATCTCCTTCGTCACAGGCAAGGTGTGTGGCTGAGCAGCTACCTTTCTACCGGTAGGACGGGGGGGGCACAGGATGGAAACAAGGTCGGAAGGGGGGCACGGTGGGAAAAAGGTTGAGAAACACCCAAGGACGAGCTGTAATTCGGAATCTGAGAGGAGGGGGGGGGCTCCACGTATAAATCGCGAGGATCTCTGAACACTTTTACTTCTCTCTCCATAAATCCCCCCCCCAAAAAAAATTTCAAAGCGGTGCTTCTCTCACATTGAGCAGGCGGAGCAACAACAAGCAGAGCTGGGCAGGGGGCGGCGGGGGGGGGCGAATTGGGCCACTTCAGCGGCGCGAGCGACGGGTTTGCCCTTCCCGCCAGCCCGCCCTGCGCCTCTGGTGTGGGGGGCGGGGGAGTCGGAGTCTGTCCTGATTCAGCCCGGCTCAGCACCGTATGTTGTGCTACTACGGGCTGTTTGCGGCTGTTCCTCTGCATCTTCTCAGATTACGATCAGCCCTTTTGGAACAGGAAACGCTATTTCTGCAAACTGCTTACTGAACTTATTATTCTTTGATGCAAAGTAGTATCTATAAAGATTATTTCCTCTCAGCTGACCGAGGCTCCAAGGGTTAAAAGGAGTGACTCCGGATTCCCAGAGGGGAGATGGGGGGGGGGAAGAGGAGTGAGTGCGAAGCCCCTTCCTCTGCTTCCACTCCAGTGTTTGAGGTCAGCATCCCCCTCTGGTGAGTCCAGGCCCCTTGGGAGCGAAGGGGAATCCCAGGGCGGGGGGGAGAGCCCCCCGGTGGGTGGAGAAGCCCAGACTCAAAGCCCAGCTGGGGGAGGGAGAGGCTGGGAAGAGGAACTGTGAACTCCCCCCCCCCCCCGCACGCTAAGGTTTGGGTCTGAAACCGTTGCAGAAACAGCCGGATGTAGGAGGGACGCCGGAGAACAATACTGTAAACAGGAAACTGCTTCCGTGCTCCCGAAACGGAGGGGGTGGGTGCTGCGTTGCATCTTTAATGAATGCTTAGAGAGTTTTTAATGAGAGTTCGTTAGAGAGCTGATTTCTTCCAAAGAAGGAACGGAGGAGGACAACGCAGGGTGATCGTCCGAGGTGTGTGTGGGGTGGGGGGTCTCATTCTGCTGACAGAGATAGCTGGGCTTGCACCCAGCACCGCAGTGGCTGTTCCAGGAAACAGCCCTGCCAAGACACCTCCGTCGTTCCACCCGACCAGCTTCCATCTGCATATCAGGGTTTTCCCCCCACATCAGCTCTGATCTGGTCTGAGGATATCGCCAGCCAGGAATCAATACAGCACCGGTCTGTCATGCTGCTAAACCTCAGTGTTTGGGACGGGGGGGGGAGTAAAGGGGACAGAGTGGGGCAAAGCAAGAAGCAGAAGAAAGTGAATCAAAAGATGTGTGGGGCTCACCCCATTTGGGAATTTCTGGGTCAGAAGCAAAGCTATGGAACAAATAGGAAGAGCGTTGCACAAAGAATTGAAGTTAGAACTGGGCATGAAGGGTAAATGTCTCCCCATTGTGTTTGTCGCAGGCAGTGGGATGGCATCGGGGCCACGTTCCAGACCGTCTCCTCTTTGGCATGGAGCAGAATCAGCAACTCCGCAGCCTGCTCAGGTAAGGGGCAGATCATCGGGGTGACGTGCAAGAAACAGCTTGGCTGCCTCCTTCTCTCGTTTAGGCTTTGAAGGAAGGATTTTTCTCTGGTGCTGTCAAATATCAAGTTCACCACTCAGAAGAGTGTGTGTGAAGCAGGGTAGAGTGACCACTCCCTGATCCAAATCCCTGACTATGTCATGATTCTTGGGCGGCTGCTATGTGCAGAATTGGGGGTAGGCGAATTAGTGGGGCTGTTTGGCTGATCAGGAGGGCCTGGGGTCTTCTCTTTTATTGTGTCACTTGGTGTGTGAATGGCAAGGGAAGTCTTTGTTTCTACTCAGGATGTACGGTTGGTAAGCAGGGTTGCTTCAAAGGCTTAGCAGTGTCTTGAAAGGAGGTTTCCCAGGCTCTGTGCAGAATGCAGCAGGTGCAATAGGACAGGTGAAATGCAGGTGTTTTGAGACAAGATACAGAGATGACGGAAGTTGCATTCACTGAAGGCAAACACAAACTGTAAATACAGGAGATGGATAGAGAGGGTTACAGGGTTGTGTTCCATGGAGACACAAAGTGAGGTTATCTTCTTCCTACGATGATATATGACAGGAGGGCGTGGAATCATGGACTGTGTACCAGAGTTTGTGGCTTTGTGACCGGAGTCCTTGAGAAATACGGCCTGCATGTCAGAGAAGTCGTTGTATCTTGGCAAACCATCCATCTTGCACTCTGGCATCCATCTGGCGTCCGAAGCTGGAAGTTACGTTGCTTGGTATCAGAGTCCATCTTCTCCTTTATTATAATAGAGGGCATAACATAGCCAGGAAGGGAAAGAAAAATAAAGTACAAGAAAAGGGGGGGCATAATATCACTAATAGGTAGAAATGGGAGATTCTATTTTTTATTTTTTGTAGATTTTTTTAGCAGGAACGGGTGTTATGTATTTTTATATCGTTATCACTGTTTTCTGTTGCCCCTACTAATAGGGGGAACTGGGGGGGGGGGAGATCCATCCATAACAAGATGGATATAGCTCTTTGTGTGTGTGTGTGTGTGTGTGTGTGTGTGTGTGTGTGTGTGTGTTTGAGAGAGAGAGAGAGAGAGAGAGAGAGAGAGAGAGAGAGAGAGAGAAGTTCAAGTTAGAGGAGTGGCAATGCGTGGGCGAGCCTTCTCTGCTGTTGCACCAGAATTGTGGAACTACCCCCTCCCCCATGACGTTTCGGCGCGGGATCAAAACGTTTCTGTTTCGTCTGGCGTTTGGGTGATGTGTTGATGTCTGACTTCTGGGTCTCAAGGTGTTCTGCTTCGCTTTTTATTTTATTGTTTTTAATTTATTTTATGTATTGTTTTGAATTATGTATTTTAATCTTCGTTGTAAGCCGCCTTGGGCATTTGCCTTGGCATAGGATAAGGCGGGCTATAATTTTTTTAATAAAATAAATAAATAACATAGCCAGGAAGGGAAAGAAAAAGAAAGGACAAGGAAAGGGGGGCATAATATCACTAATAGATAGATGTGAGAGAAAATTGTTTTATTTATTCGCAGAGTTCGGTGTTTAACCAAAATGAAATAGCTCAAAGAGCTGCTGCATGTTTTTATTCCAAATTTTCCCATTTTTATCCATTGTAACAACTTTAAACGTGTACTGGGAAGGTGGTATAGGTTGTACAGTGTCAGCAGATGAAGAATGATGCAAAATTACATGGTTTTGTATGTGTGTGTTGTATATTTTTTAGCAGAAAGAGGTGTTATGTGTTTTTTATTTCATTATCACCATTTTCTTCTGCCCCTTCTAATAGGGGAAAATGTGTGTGTGTGTGGGGGGAAGATCCATCCATAACAAGATGGATATAGCTGTGTGTGTCTGTGTCTGTGTCTCTGTGTGAGCGAGTGAGAGAGAGAAGTTGGCTGAAGGTTCTGACGTGGCTGCAGGCAGCGGATTACTCAACTTGCAGCAAGTCCAGGATTCAGAAAATGTCAGCTGCCCTCCGATTCCAGGTAGGACAAGAAGTGTGTTAAGAACAAACTCTGCCCTCAGAAGAGCTCATGAAAGCAGAACAGTTCTAGTTTGTATCACTGAGGGGACGAGGTCCTAGAGAGGCAGAGTTTGGAGCACTGAGGGGATGAGGTCCTAGATAGGCAAAGGGCCAGGAAAGGAGGGTCCACAAGGAACTCGGCACAGCAGCGTGATGGAGGCTGCTGATCCCAGGGGAGAGAACGTAGGCGTGTCAGACCCCTGGCCTTAAGGACTGCGACACTGGCGCTGGTCATTCCACTTGCACGCCTGCAGGAGTCTGCTTGGATGGGGGAAATCAGCAAAAGTATACTAATGAATTTGTACAGACGTGGGTTCTATGGGATTTTTAGCCATGTTAAATTGTTAGAAATTGAAGAATAAAGAAATATATTGTCCAAAATTTGCCTGAAGAAATTCCTTTTCTACTCGATCCCCAGTGATATGGGTGCCGCTTTCAAGGATTATCCAGAACAGACAGGCACAAATAATTCTTTAATCCTCTGCTTTACGTTTCCTCCTGCCTTGGGACATTGTCAAAAGCTAAAAAGAAGAACACTCAGCAACTTGCTGGTAGATGTACATGAACCAGATATTACATTGACACAAACATATAAAGAAAAAGAGAAGTACAAAAAAGCAGGAACAGCTTAATTGAATAATTGAAATCAAATGACCGCTCTGCTGTAACCTAGCTGGTACAGTCACCTCAGGAGCAGGGGCAAAACACCCAGGAAACCTGTCAAAACTTAGTGTTTCCATAGGGCTGTAAACACAAATCATTACATAGCAGTTGTGAATCAAAGCGCAGGGTTTTGAGGAACCGCTAACTTGATATTGCAAAAGGCAAAAAACATTATATATTAAAGCATATCTTTAGTCAAGTCTTTAAGTTAAATTATTAGAAGCAGAGTCCCTTATTTCCACATTAACCCCAGATGATCTTCCTATATTCTGGCGGCACCCATATCACTGGGGATCGAGTAGAAAAGGAATTTCTTCAGGCAAGTTTTGGACGATATATTTCTTTATTCTTCAATTTCTAACAATTTAACATGTCTGAAAATCCCATAGAACCCACATCGGTATAGAAAATAAGCCATGAAAATCTGCATGCCACACTAATGAATTTGATGTTTTCTGTGGTGACCAGTTAAGCTTCTTTGCAAGGTCAAAGTTGGCCCCAGTCTCTCCAAAAGAGGCCACCCTGAGCCTCCCTATCCGGCCCCCACTTGGGCAGAGGGATTCCCAGGGCAAATTCCCAGCCCCCTCTGCAAGTTGGGATCGGGTTACAAACCCCTGCTCCCCTCCCTCATGCAAAAATATAATTCAGCGCATCTAGGAAGTATACAAAAATGTATCTATACGATTACCAAATACAAATTATACAAATACAGATTGTTATTGTTATTGTTAATATTAATAATATCGGGTTGGAATTTGTTCCTTCAGAAAAGAAAGAAGAAAAAGCCCAGGCAACCGACTGGTCTGATTTGCCAAATACTGTATCCTGCAGAAAACACTCAGTTGCTGCTACCAGAATTTCTCTTTTCAGACTGAGCAAGAGAGCAGGGGGATGTTGTGTCGAAAGGGTGGAACTTTATTGGTGAGGAGAGACTGTTTCCTCCTTGCAGGGTCCGGTGTCCTTTGAGGAGGTGGCTGTGCGCTTCACGCCGGAGGAGTGGGCTCTGCTGGATCCGGGCAAAAAGGCTCTGTACAGGGAAGTCATGCTGGAGAATTACGGGATCGTGGCCTCTCTGGGTAAGGATGCCCATCGTTTGTGGTATGTAGGAACCAAAGCCATGAGCTCCACCTCTTCTTGTTTCTCAGTGTCAGGATTGCACCATAGAAGTGGGGCGTGTGGGGCTGGAACTGGTGCCCTCGGCATGCCTGCTGTGCCTCAATGTTGCAGAGCCGAGTTTGGCCTGACGTACTCTTTGGGAGTGAAAGATATAAATATAAATGGGAGGATAGAAATGTCAGATCCAGAAATATATTGTGAAGAGTACAAATATCCTAGTGGGACCTGCCCAGTCTGCAAAACGAGCCACTCATCACTGACAGTGCTTGACATGCCTCGTCCTTCTCCTTCCTCTGCATTCTCCAGCGTTTTAGGTCATTAACGGATGGTTCATCCATCAGGTGCAGCTGCCGGAGGGATTTTGCATGATCTGCTTGTCCTTCCTTGTCTGTCCAGGGGAATGTGGGAATTATCAGGCCTACCAGCAGGGGGTGTGGTTGTGCATCGCCTGTACCTGTTGACAGCAGTGAGACGCTGGGCTCTGATTGGCCTGTTGCACTTGGAGCATGATGGAGTTCTAATCCGGTTACTCGTGGGGGAGGTTTTGAGTTTCAGTAGAAGTAGAGCCAGGAGTCAAGAGTAACTTTATCTCCTCCTGATTCCAAGAGCCACATCTGTTTGTCGGACCACCTCCAGGGCTTGTGGCTGACGCCATCTTAGACTTGGCCTTTGAATCAGCCGCTTTGCCAGCCCTATTTGGGCATCGCAGGAACCGGCCACTTGAGTCATCCTACTCCAGATCATGATACTTTCTCTTCTTATGAAAACCTGCTCAAACACAGATATTATTATTATTATCATCACCATAATCTCCTTGTTTACTACTCAGAGGAATTTCCCAAACCTGCCTTCATTTCCCAGCTGGAAGAAGGGGAGTCTGCATTTTTCCAGGGTCTCCAGGAAGAAGAGAAGTTTGCAGGTAACTTGTCTTATGCAGTAGTACTTAACACAGCAGTAGCTTCAGCTCAGAGGGTATTGGCTGACTGGGGGCCCTTCCCCACAACAGAAACTCCCCTCCTTTCTGGGGTATGTGGGCCCTGCGAAGGGGGAGTCAGCAAAGTACAGCTGTGCCGTTGTGGTCTCCTCGCCTGCAAGCCACGACAGCAGCTTGGCTGAACTGAAAGCGGCAGTGCGCTTTGAGAGACTTATGCTCTGGCCCTCCACTTCCCTCTCTGCATCACAACCTCCTCAAAGGACGCCAGACCCTGAGAGAAGACCGTCCCAAATCAACCCCACCCAGCAAACAGAGGAGCCCAGCTGCTCTTGCGGCTTCCAGGAGATGAGACAAGACCGGCAGAGCTGTACTGTGCTGACTCATCCCAGCCAGCGCTGAGTCGCCCCAGAAAGGAGGGGAGTTTCTGTTGTGGGGAAGGATCCTCAACGCCACCCCACCTTCGGGAGGGGGCCCTCACGGCCCTTCTATCCCAAAAGCTGGATCTAAAGGTGGGGGCAGAGAGGAGAGCATCGACATTTTGCTCTCCATTGCGGTTCAAATTGTTCAGGCTTAATGGCCACGGTCTCTGGTGAGTTTTTCTTCCTCATGTTTTGCCTGTATCTGTGACAGGTATTGTCAAAGTATCTGTTCCGCCATGGATGTCGGGGGGAGAGTGCCGAGCAAATCTGACACAAAAACCCTTGACTTCCGAAGGGCAGACTTCCCCAAAAACTTCCAGTTTTAATTTTAATTATAACTATGTCTAACTCCTGTTCACTGCAGCAGATATACTGACAGCGCGCAGCGCTAGGGGTTACGATCAGTTAGGGGAAATTTCTTGTTCCGCTTTGAATCATTTAATTAGGCTGTCCTCTGAACTCTTCCTTAGGAGCACTAAGATGTTTATCTGTAGTTCTAACTGTGTATATATTTTAACCTTAGTTTCAACTTGTTTAAACTTCCTTTCGCTGCAGCAGCTATACTGACAGCACGCAACGCTAGGGTTATGTTCGGTCAATACGGAAGTATTTCGTTCCGCTGTCAATTACCTAACTTGGCCGTTTTTTTCTCAGTTGTGCTGGGATATGTTTAATACTTGTGTGCCTTCTGCTTGTATTCTTAATGTTCTTTGACGTTCTTCTAACTGTGTATATGTTTTAATCTTAGTTTTAACTTGTTTAAACTCCCTTTCGCTGCAGCAGCTATACTGACAGCACGCAACGCTAGGGTTATGTTTGGTTAATGCGGAAGTATTTCGTTCCGCTTTCAATTACGTGGCTTAGCTGTTTTTTCTCAATTGTGCTGGGATGTGTTTGATGCTTGTGTGCCTTTCACTTGTATTTTTGATGTTTCTTGACGTCTGTGTTTGAGACAAACACGCTGACAGTGCGAGCGCCAAGGGTTATGTTCGGTCAATGCGGAAGCAGTCTCTTTGCTTCCGATTATCCAATTAAGCCATTCCCGCGCATTTTCTGGACCTCTCTCTTGTTAAAAAGGTAGCAGTGCTCCAGAAGTTCAGGTCCAGCTACCAGCACGCCGCTGAGTGTTCTTTTAGCTTTTGATAAGGTCCCAAGTTGGGATGAAACGTAAAGCAGATCTTAAAGAAGTATTTGTGCTTGACTGTTTTGGACAATCCTGAGAAGCGGTTACTATAACATCTTTGAACCGAGTTTGAAAGGAATCTCTCCAGGAAAGTTTTAGTATTTCTATTTCTTTATTTTTATCTTCTATTTCAACATGACGGAAAATCCCATAAACTCAATGTCTACAATTGTAACAAGTCATGAAAATCTACATGCCACTCTATAAATAATATATATTTTATATATGCCGTACCAGCTGGTCACCCAGCATTAGGCTCAGCCAGTTTTTATCTTGTGGCTGGCCCTGCTGGATGACTGAACTGAGAGGCTGGGCTCAGAAGGGTGGCCTTGCCAGGTGAGTAGGTATGTGTTTCATCTTAGGAGGGAGCTTGGGGGAGGGGAAGGGTGCCACTATCAAGGCAGTGACGGGCCATGGAAGATATGGTGGTGGGGGTCAGACAAAGCCGTTCCAGGAGAAGGAGGGTCCATCATAGACAGATTGTCTCTCCTTCTGGTCCTTCCCCCAACTCTTGGATGACTGGTACTCTTGGCAGTGATCCCCTGAATCTGAAGCTGCTGCTTTTGAACGCCAGGTTGGTAAATAAAAACACCAACATCATCCGGGACTTGGTCCTGGATGAGAACGCCGACCTGTTATGTATCACGGAAACCTGGTTGGATGAGGCGGGAGGGGTAGGCCTCTCCCAGCTTTGTCTTCCAGGTGGTGCAGCAGCCATTATTGCAGGGATGGGGAGGAGGAGTTGCGATGGTCTATCAACAGGCTCCCTGCCTGAGCTGACAGGGGTAATCTTGGCATTGGAGTCCCCCCTCCTATTAGTGCTGGGGGACTTCAGTATTCATGCCAAGGCCTCCGGGGTTGGCGCGGCTCAGGATTTCATGGCTGCCATGACAACCATGGGCCTGTCCCAGAAGATCTTGGCTCCAACACACGAGGCGGGACATGTATTGGACCTGGTGTTTACAGCTGAGTAAGGAGGCGGTGATCTGGATGTGGAGGAGATTAAGATCACTCTGTTGTCATGGACAGATCATTGTCTGGTAAGGTTTAGGCTTGTTGCAGCTTCCTTCCTCCGCAAAGGCAGGGGGGCGCATTCTATGGTCCACCCCCGGAGGCTAATGGATCCAGAGGGTTTCCTGAGGGCTCTGGGGGGCTTTCCCACTGCCAAGACTGGTGACTCGTCTGAAGCCCTGGTTGACTTCTGGAATGGGGAAATGGCCAGGGCAGTGGATGAGATCGCTCCTGAGCGACCTTTGCCACGCCGCAGACTCAGAGCGGCTCCTTGGTTTACTGAGGAGCTGCAAATGATGAAGCGACGGGGTAGATGTTGTGTCTGCAAGCAATCGTCCAGCGGAGCTGTACCGTGTGGTGCGAGGCCTACTCCATCAGGCCCCTCCAACAGATCAGGAGGAACACACGGTGGCCCGCTGTGACATTTTTGCTAAACATTTCGCAGATAAAATTGATCGGATTTGCCATGACTTGGATGCTTCATTGACAATATCTGAGGATGTCCCCTTGGCATCTGCCAGTCCGGTGTTGTGGGACACTCAGTGACACTCAGTGTTGTGGGATTCTTTTCAGCTTGTACAGCAAATATGTTTAACAAATACGGGATTAATCGCCATGGAAACAAAAACAAAGAAATTACTGACTTTAAACCGCAGCGGGTTTCCTTTATAGGCAGCCGCTCACGGAGAAAATATACAATAAAATCCGAGGTAGTACAGCCCAACGTTTCGCTCTACAATAGCCTTAGAGCTTTTTCACAGGAAAACAATCCAAGATGATTGCTGGTGGAGTTGTCCTGGGTTCACCCTTCTTCTAAATAAAAGCAAAAAGCGCGGGAAACCAGTCCTTCGAAAGCGGAAGTAATTATCTCCGCAGCTGTCAAACTTAGCTTGTTAGATAGCAATACTGTCCTAGGATTGGACGGTTCGAAACTTCATTCGATGGCATTCAATAAGTATTTATTCCTTATTTATTAATGCCTGGGGCATTCATAAATATTTTATAACCCTGAATCCCGAAGATGTTTCGTTCTATTTGCATAATAGCGGGTTATAACAGTCTCCAATCTCTATTTTTAAATGCTGCTTCTTACTAGTTTTCGTTAACTGTTTGTTATTGTTTTAAAAAGTGATTTCTGTAGTTTCTGTATTGTATTCTTTTTTTTCATGTTACAAGCCGCCTTGGGTCCCTTTGGGGAGAAAGGCGGGGTAAAAACACTGTAAATAAATAAATACTTTTTATTTTTAACGGGTAAGCTACTTAATTAATTAATCCAATTAATTAGCTGATCGCTTAGCCAATTAATGAGCAGGGGTACTTCAAAAAAATTGTGCCATGATAGGGGGTACACCAGCCCTCTAAGGTTGAGAAACCCTGTTCTAGCATATCTAAGAAGATCACGTGACATTAAATCTATCTGTGAGGCCTGAGAGAATCCAGAGGGAGACCCCTTTTGTGACTTCTCCATCAAAACATTGTCTACCAGGGATCAAAAAGCTGCTTCGATCCCAGGACCAGTCAGGTTGCCACAGGCAACGCAGCCCTGATTTTTCTACTCCCGCAGAACAGCTTCTTGAGAGTTGGTCACTGCACACTTTCCTGGGAGTCAATGCATCTGAATCCGGTGGGGTTTCCTTCTGAGTATAGATGCCTAGGTGTGTGTGTGTTAGAGGTCCCGTTTCTCTACTGTGCTGCTAATTGAGATTCTCTATTCCAGAAAGCAATGGAGAAGACAGTCAGGATCAGAGGGAGCCACGTGGGGTGTCACCGGAAATGCTCACGCATGTCATCCAGGAAGTGACTTTCAGAGACCTGGATGGATCCGGGAGGCAGGAGGGAAACCAGACAGAGAAATGCAGAGATAAATCTGATATTGATCAAGGTGGGGATTTCACAGTGATTCTAGTCAATCCAGAAAAAGGAGCTGGAAAGAGGAAAGAAAAATCCCCACCATTTGCAAAGACCTTCAGCAGTATATCAGAACTTGGATCACACCAAAGAAACTGCAGAGGAGAGGATCCATATAAATGCTTGGAGTGTGGAAAGAGCTTCAGTGTGAGCTCAAGCCTGACTTTGCATCAAAGGACCCACACAGGGGAGAAATCATATAAATGCTTGAAGTGTGGAAAGAGCTTCAGTCAGAGCTCACATCTGGCTGTGCATCAAAGAACCCACTCAGGGGAGAAACCATATAATTGCTTGGAGTGTGGAAAGTGCTTCAGTATGAGCTCAATCCTGACTTCGCATCAAAGAATCCACACAGGAGCAGTGGCGGAGCCAGCCGATCTGGCAGGGGGGGCGGCATCCTCGACGCCCCCCAAAACTAATTAGCATAATTTATGCTAATTAGTTTTGCCCGCTTTTTTCGCCGATTTTCGGTGATTTTAAGGCTAGAAATGGGTTTTTTAAAGGATTTTTAGTAAGTGTGTATGCTTTTACCTGCACTTTAGTGAAATTGGACGGCTCCCACGACGATTTCAAGCCTTCTCCCGGGGGCGCAGCGTCTCCGTTCAGCCGCTCACTTGGTGCGGCACTTGCTGCGCCCCCAGAAGCAATCTCCGTAGTTTGCGCATGCGCAAAACCACGGAGTCTCCAGGGACGCTCCAGGAAGTAGTTTGCGCATGCCCAGAACGTCCCTGGAGACTCCGTGGTTTTGCGCATGCGCAAACTACGGAGATTGCTTCTGGGGGCGCAGCAAGTGCCGCACCAAGTGAGCGGCTGAACGGAGACGCTGCGCCCCCGGGAGAAGGCTTGAAATCGTCGTGGGAGCCGTCCAATTTCACTAAAGTGCAGGTAAAAGCATACACACTTACTAAAAATCCTTTAAAATCGGCGAAAAAAAGCGGGAAAAATTCAAATTTTTCCCGCTTTTTTCCGGAGCCTCCCGCCCCCCTGGACAGCCTTCCGCCCTGACGCCCTGGGGCCCACCGCCCCCCGGCCCCCAGTCAGCTAACGCCCCTGCACAGGAGAGAAACCGTATAAATGCTTTGAGTGTGGAAAGAGCTTCACTAACAGCGGAAACCTGACTGTGCATCAAAGAACCCACACAGGGGAGAAACCATATAATTGCTTGGAGTGTGGAAAGTGCTTCAGTATGAGCTCAATCCTGACTTCGCATCAAAGAATCCACACAGGAGAGAAACCTTATAAATGCTTCAAGTGTGGAAAGAGCTTCAGTCGGAGCTCAAACCTGGCTGTGCATCAAAGAACCCACACAGGGGAGAAACCATATAAATGCTTGGAGTGCGGAAAGAGCTTCATTTCGAGCTCACATCTGATTGTGCATCAAAGGACCCACACGAGGGAGAAACCGTATAGATGCTTGGAGTGTGGAAAGAGCTTCAGTATGGGCTCAAGCCTGGCTGTGCATCAAAGAATCCACACAGGGGAGAAACCATATAAATGCTTGGAGTGTGGAAAGAGCTTCACTGAGAGCGGAACCTTGAATAGTCATCAAAGAACCCACACAGGGGAGAAACCGTATAAATGCTTGGAGTGTGGAAAGTGCTTCAGTATGAGCTCAGTCCTGACTTCGCATCAAAGAACCCACACAGGAGAAAAACCTTATAAATGCCTTGAGTGTGGAAAGAGCTTCAGTTCGAGCTGCTACCTGGCTGTGCATCAAAGAACCCACACAGCGGAGAAACCATATAAGTGCATGGAGTGTGGAAAGGGCTTCAGTTCGAGTTCAAGCCTGACTTTGCATCAAAGAACTCATACAGGGGAGAAACCCTATAAATGCTTAGAGTGTGGAAAGAGCTTCAGTCAGAGCTCAGGCCTAACTTTACATCAAAGAACCCACACAGGGGAGAAACTGTATAAATGCCTTGAGTGTGGAAAGAGCTTCAGTCGGAGTGATCAGCTGTCAGTGCATCAAAGAATCCACACTGGGGAAAAACCATATAAATGTTTGGAGTGTGGAAAGAGCTTCAGTTTGAGATCACACCTGGCTGTGCATCAAAGAACCCACACAGGGGAGAAACCATATCAATGCTTGGAGTGTGGAAAGAGCTTCAAGCAGAGTGCAAACCTGTCTGTGCACCAAAGAACTCACACAGGGGGGAAACGGTATAAAATGCTTGTAGTGTAGAAAGTGCTTCAGGCGGAGCTCAAGCCTGGCTTTGCTTGAAACAGTCCACCTAGAGGAGAAACCAGAAAAGTGTTTGGAGTGTTGAAAACGTTTCACTCTTTGCTTCCAGCACAGTAACGAATCCACACAGTAGTGGAACCATAGAAATGCTGAGGGGGTGGAAAGAACTTGCTCCTCTGCTTAGGCTTTCATTGTCGTCAGAGAGAGGGAAAAGACATGGGGTTTTTTTTTACCGCATTTAATCATTTGATTTTGTCTGTAAACCGCCTTGTGAACTTTTTGTTGAAAAGCGGTATATTAATACTGTTAATAATGATGATGCTGATGTATGAAGTGTGGAAAGAGCTTTACTGACAGCAGAAACCTGGCTGTGCATCAAATAACTCACCGTATAAAATGCTTGTAGTGTAGAAAGTGCTTCAGTCGGAGCTCAAGCCTGACTTGCTTGAAACAGTCCACCTAGAGGAGAAACCAGAAAAGTGTTTGGAGTGTGGAAAGCGTTTCACTCTTTGCTTCCAGCACAGTAACGAATCCACACAGTAGTGGAACCATAGAAATGCTTAGGGGTGGAATGAACTTGTGCCTCAGCAAAGTCCCTAACCATAGGAGAGTGGCACTTGGGGGGGGGGGGCTGGTTTCTCCACATTCCTGAGCAGCAGCCAGCGCCAGCCCTTGTGCCAATTCTTCCCTGCAGCTGTGGCAACCCTGCCGTCCACGGTCCCAGAATGCTCCTGAAGTGACAGGGGGGCTGAGCCCTGAGAGCCCCTGGCCGTCTCTTCCTGCTGGTTGGAAGGCATAGCGCTAGCTAGGCAAAAGACCAGACTCTGGACTCTTGGCACCAGCAAGGGAGATGTCACCCCAAGGGGTGGCATTGACCGTCGCCTCCGCATGATGTGGTTTTACTGCTATAACACCCTCCACGAGGGTGTCCCCCGCTACTGTTATGTCACCTGTTGACATGAGAAAAATGAACCCCTCCCTTCCTTGAAGTGCCGCTGTAAGGGACAAGGGGCTTAGAGTGCTGAGCGTCAGGTCCGTTCCAACAGACCGCACCCTCGACCCCATGTCTAACCCCTCTTAAGTCCCAAGTGGTTCCCCAACCAAGGAACCAAACACCCCCAAACTAGGGGAAGGTATACAGCCACCACCTGAGGATATTCCACCAGGCCACGCAGCCTCAGGACCTGCGAGTCTTGTCGGTAAACTGCACTGTAAGGCTGACCCCTGGACAAGGGTGTCAGGCTACAAGGCACAAATAGCTGAACTCAGCACCACAGCATTTGCTGTCTGGTTTGGTATTATGGCTTGTCCAGCAGTCGTGGTAGTGGCCCATCCCATTTCTTTCAATACACACACCAGGTGGATAACATGTAGGTGTTTTATTAAGCTATGCAAGCATAGGTTCAAAAGGCAGAATAACTGCACAGAAAGAGACATGACATACAATACAGGTTTACGGGATAAAAACAACAAAGCTAATACTCCTCAAGCTAGACTGATTCCTATCACCCACCCTATAATACACTTTGATGATATACCAACCAGGTCCCATCCCTCGAAGGGGAATGGGCCTGACCCATGGTGTTAGGTAGGCTGGTCTCCCTAAGGCTTCATGCGATGCAGCGTGGTGGAGCAAGACACAATGGTAGAATGAACAGGAGGCGAGCTAGGCCCTCCCCTTTGAGGTACCTAAATACTTTTTAGAATCTCCAGTTGACTGACAAGTGATTGACCCAATGAAAGGCTGGTTACAGAACTTCCGCCCAGAGGGGAACTCTCACTGTCCCACACCGCTCCCATTTCAAGGGAGTGCAACCACAGGTGCTCTCACTAACGAGCTGAACTGACGAGTTATCTTCTTCCCAGGCACATAATGGGTTCCCCGGGCATGCCCCCCAGCCTGGCCACAGCTGGGAACACGGCGGCAAGCCCTGGAGAATTTGGCTAGTTTCCAATCACTGGGGAAGAGACAAGCTCTGCTCTTCCTGTCACAAAATGGATTCCACACACAGACTGAGATTTGCCTTTTCCGCTACAGCACCTCTCTCCCATCTTGCATTTTTGGACCCGGCCTGCAGGAATCCTTTTGATAGTCAGCTACCCAGTGGTGTCACTCTGTTTGGTGTCGCCCTGTGCGGGTAATTGTAATTGGTGGCGTCACCCATGACTTCCACCTTGTGTGTCTCCGGAGAGGGGCGAATCCTCCAATTACAGCCAATCGGAGCCCTGTGAGTCGCTTCTTTGGTTTCTCCGAGTTCTGCTGAGGCTCTCAAGGCAGACAAAGACTCGCAAGAAGCTCACAACTGGAACACAGGCAACTGGAAGCTGTGAAGTCAGCTTTGGCGGCTAGTGCTGCTGGTCACATGTAGAGAAACAAGGGTGCGGTGGGGGGGCTCCTCCCAGGGCACAGGCACTAAGGGGGCTCTTTTGAGCATGGGTGCAAAAACATGAAGGGGGAAAAGGAGAAGAATCACGCCTCTCTCTCTCTCTCTCTCTCTCTCTCACTCACACACACACACACACACACACAGAGCTATATTTCCATCTTGTTATGGATGTATCTTCTGCGCCCTCCCCCATTTTTCTCTATTAGTAAGGGGCAACAGAAGATGGAGATAATGAAATAAAACACATAACACCTCTTTCTGATTAAAAAAAACTACGAAAAATAAAAACCAAGTTATTTTGCATCATTCTTCATCTGCTGACACTACAACCTTTACTCAGAAGTAAGTCCCATTCTGTTCAATGGGCTTACTTCCCGATCGTAGCCTCGGGCAATGATCTATCCCGCCCCTTCGACAGGAGATGGCGTTTGAGACCCTGCGCGTGCTACCAGGCGCTCCGCTACTGCGCTATGACCCACGGTCCCCAATGAGGGAACCACTTTGATGCGATCCGACCACTGGTGCTCCTGGCCCAGCATGGGTGCTCTGGGCAGCTCTCTGAGGCCTGGAGATCTCCTGGAAAACTCCACTCTGCACCCCGTTCACGGTGCTATTTCCTTCCAGGAATTTCAAAGGGGGCCATGGCAGGTGAACCAGTGTCGTGTGTGTGTCGTGCAAAGAAATACAGAGATCTGGTTCACACTGCAGTGACGGCACTGAGGGGTGGCGGGCCACCTCGGGTGACACGCTGGGAGGGGGTGACGCGCCCGCTTCCCTCCACTTCTTTCCCAGAAGCATCTCACGCAAACATTCACCCAGGTGCTGGTGCACAATGCCGTTTGGAGCCTCTGGCCAAGTCCGCTGCTGCTGGGAACACGGCACCGTGGCAGCATTTAACTCCTAAGGGGACAAAGAAGAAGTTGGCGGCAGCGGCGGCGGCGGGGGGGATTCAGTTCAGTCCTGAAGGGACAGAGATTTGCCTTTTTCGCTACACCGGGACCCTCCTTCTAAAATGATACTCTATCGGCACCCACCTAGCTTTTATGAGACTTTTTAAAAAAGGTGATCTAATAAGAAATAATTTTTTGATTTGTTTACAAGTAATATTTATTTGCAAAACTCAATCCATTTCTCATAATGAGGCAGCCGCACTGAATAGCCTCAAAGCTTGAGGGGCTTAGTTATGTGACCCAGCCTTCACCTGCCCCCACTACCTGTTATTGACAGACTTGGGAAAAAATGCACCAGAAACAAGACCTCAAACATTGTTCTCCCTATATTTACACAAGCTTGCAAACTGCAGGAGCTCAGCTCGTCGGACAATTAGCAGTTATCTGTTTTTTTGAATAGAATCAGGGCTGAAGGGAATTACTGATCTTTCCATCATCCCTGTTTTCATTGGAGGTTCTGTGGGACCCACCAGACATCAGGTTGCGACCCGCCAAGTGGGTCCCGATCCACAGTTTGAGAAATACTGATCTACGGTAGTCATCTGCCTGAGTGGGAGGATGAGCGGGGATGGAGTGACACATCGGAGAGAGCCAGGGGTGGTCTTGTGAAACGTCACGAGTTCACGAACATTTCCGTAGCAGAATGACCGGGCACAGAGAGAAAGCGGGATGGGATTGGCTGCTAGCTGGGGGTGCGGCTTCCATGGAAATCTGGAGCGATGGTGGGAGGAGATTTGGGTGCCGACATCTTGGATCTCACGAGATTTCGTGAGCCAACATGCCGACACATGGGTAAGTAAGTTAAATTTCAAAATGGCGTCAGCGGTGAGTGAGCTTGCCGGCCAGCCGGCCAGTCCCACTCTCCAAGCCGGCTCTCCTGCTCTCGCTGCTCCAAGCTCCGGGGAGTCCGGCCCGGTCGACTGAGGCTCGCGCAGACCCGGCCGGCCAACAGAGGAAGGATGGGCAACGCTGGTGACGGGATAAGGTAAGTCTATTTAATTAACTATTTTGCCCTAAAATAAATAAATAAAAATTTCACGCGCCCCCCTGTACTTTAAAATTTATTTTATTTCTTTAATTATTTATTTATTTAACTCGTTTCTAAAATAAATCAATAAATAAAAATTACGGGTGCGCTTCGCGCAGCAAAGGGGACGTCCCCTTGGTATTTATTTATTTATTTATTTGGTGGGGGTGTCCTGGTTTAAGGTACAAAAAATATGGTGAGCCTAGCAGAGGCATCGACTGATATGGGGCGGGGGGCCCCAGGGCGTAGGGCGCTGAGGCTCCGGGGGGGCGGGCCTCCTTAAGTTTCGGTTTTGTTTCCCCTTTTTTTGAGTTTTTTTTAGTGTTTTCCGGGGCTTTTTAGTGGTAGTGGGGCTTCTGCGTGTGTGTGTCTGCTTTTCCCCCACTTAGCTTGTGTATAGGAGCCTCCAGCGACGATTGGAAGCGACGTTCCTCTGTCTGCCCCGGGCACGAACTCTGTAAAGCGCCCAGCAGCGCTTTCCACAGTTCGCACAGGTGCAGAACGACAATGTTTCCGATCGACGTTCTGCGCCTGCGTGAACTGTGGAAAGCGCTGCTGGGCGCTTTACAGAGTTTGTGCCCCCGGGCGCAGGCAGAGGAACGATCTGGAGGCTGGAGGCTCGTCACTGGAGGCTCCTATATACAAGCTAAGTGGGGGGAAAGCAGACCCACACACGCAGATGCCCCATTACCACTATAAAGCCCCGGAAAACAGTAAAAAAAAAAACCTCGAAAAAAAGGGGAAACGAAACCAAAACCTAAATTTTTTTCATTTTTATGGGGGGTGTCGGGGGGGCGCCCCTACCTCGGGGTGGTGGTGTAGCTACGCCACTGAAGCCTAGTTAGTGCGGCTCGATTTCCCCTTGCAGAAGCCATGCTGACTCTCCCTCAACAAAGCCTGTTCTATGTGTTTTAAGATTTTATTCTTAATGAGATTTTCCCCATCTTCCCTGCTCCTGCATCCTCATCAGCCCTGTTACTTCCACTTCAGTTGTCTCCCACCCACGTTCTCAGCCCCCCCCCCAGCCCTCTCCAAACGACTATAGAGCATAGGCGGAAAAGAGGAGGGGGAACAGAGAAAAGTGTTTGGGATCTTTTTGTTATTCTTTTAAACTATTTTACCCAGCTCCCCCCCCCCCAGAAAGGGGCACCTAAGGCAGCTTACAAAATACACTAAAACACAATAAAAACAGCAAATACAATAAAATACATCAGCAATGCAATAACGGTAATGAAAAGATCAAAAGGCACAGCATATAATACCGTACAACAGCATATAATACCGATCAAGCAGCAGTCAAGGCGGCAATATAAAACAAGCACAATGCAATAAAACCGTAAGCAGAAAATCAAGCTGGGCACAGCGTAAATCAATAATTGGGATAGCAGCACAATCCAAGAAAAGCACACATTCACTCACCACTCAAACAACACCCCAAAAGTGACCCGAAAAACAAAAGTCTTCAGACCCAGCCAACCCCCCTCCCCCCCGGAAGCTGCCAATCTCAGAACAAGAGGCAGGGAATTCCATAGTTGCAGTGCCACCACAAAGAAGGCCCTACCTCCTGCCACTGTCCACTTAACACACAGGAGGGCCCCTTCCGAAGAGCCGGAATATATACCAAAGCCAGTCACCCTGGTCCCAAACCAGACTCTTCTTATGCCCCCCCCCTTCACTCACAGGATCTTCGTGGAATGTGATTCACGCTCACATTGCTAAAACAAACTTGGCAGCCACACAACAGCTAAACAAACCCTCTGGCAAAGACTAGCAGTCCTCTGAATGCAACAAGGCCAACAAGCAGCAGATGCCAGAGGGTGACCTGACGTGGCCTCGTGCCCTGGCAGCAGATTCGGTGGCCGCTGTGGGCACTTTTGGTCTGACGCAGCAGCAGAGCTCCTGTGTCACTGAACCAGAAGCCCCTCCACCCAGGCAATGTGAACTCTGGCATTTTCTCCCCATTCCCACGATTATTCTCCCCATTTCCCTCCCCATTCTCAAATTCACAGCACAAGAAAGGGGCCTTCTCCCGTACCCACCGACCACATCTCTGGTGGACATGAAGGGGGGGGGGGCGTCCTGACAACCTGAGTGGGCAGCCAGCTACGAATCCAATTTCGGAGTATGACACGCCTGCACTAGATGGCATGATGCAGATATATAGGCTCCAACTGGATGTGAATCCCCCAAACGAAGCTTGTACTAAGCCCCAACCTCCCCACTGATTTCCGGGCAGTAAAAAGGCAGCTTCTGCCCCAGTTACACGTCCCCCTGGTCCCCCAGCGCCTGGGACCCCTTCTTTGGGCTGCTGACAAGATTTCCTGCCGAGATCTTCCAGCCCCCCTTGACTCGGGGGCCGGATGCCAGGCTGGGAACAGAGACCCGGGAAGAGCCGCGGTCCCAGTTGGCTACTAATAGCCGGGGGGGGGGGAGAAGATCAGCAGCCCCCTAAGAAGCCGCAGAGTCCGTGCCGCTCACGTTGCTGCATCATCGGGTGTTGCGTGGGGGGGGGATCGGGGAGAAGGAGGAGGGGATGCCCGGCCGGAGGGGATGCAGGTTCCCCTTCCGGCTGAGAGTTGGAGAGTTGAGACCTCGCTCCTCTGGAAAGAGCCGTTCCTCCCGGCTGACCGGCACACTGAGAGTTAAAAGGAGCGACTCCAGATTCCTAGAGGGGCGAAGGGGGGGGAGTGAGTGGGAAGCCCCTTCCTGCTCCGCCCCATTCCTTTGCTTTTCCCTCTTGTGAGTTCACAGCAGGTTGTGGGCGAAGAAGGTGGGTCTGTGGGCAGTGATGGGGAACAGGAATAGAGGGGGTGGGAGAGAAGCCCCAGTTGGGTGGAGAGATGGCCAGTCGGTGAAGGGAAACGGGGGCTGAGAAGAGGAACTGGGGGTGGGTGGGTGCTTTTTGACTGTGTTGTATTTTTAATGTATGCTCTATCTTTCATATTGTTTGTTGTTTGAACTGCGGTAAGTTTTTTTGCTCCTGGCTCTAACAGAGGCGGCTAGGATAAAAATCGAAAGAAAGAGAGCTGGAGTTTGCAGCTGAAAAGGATCCTTCCAGCATCCGTTCCTGATCCAAAAGAACCAGAGAGTTCATTAGAGAGCTGATCTCTTTGAAAGACGGAACGGAGAAGGACAAAGCAGGGTGGTCTTTCAAGGTGTGTGTCTCAGTGGTGCGGAGGTCTCGTTCCACTTAGAGAGAGAACTGGGCTTGCACCCAAGAAACAGCCCTGCCAAGACACCTCTGTCGTTCCATCTGACCAGCTTCAATTTCCATCTGCATATCAGGGTTTCCCCCCACATCAGCTCTGATGAACCTAGTTACAAGATATCGCCAGGAATCAACACAGCACCCGTCTGTCATGCTGCTAAACCTCCGTCTTTGGGACTCAGCTCTGTGAAAGGACAGAAGCAGGAGGACTGAATTGAGGCAGAAGAGAGAGCAGGGAAGGCGGGTCTTGGAGGGCCAGGAAAGGATTTGGAGGAGAGAGTTTAGCAGGGAGATTTCAAAGAGGGGAGGGAGGTGACCAGACAGGCAGAGAGGGGAAGAAACGGGGACAAGGGGGCAGAAGGAAGAAGCGGAAGAAAGTGACTCAAGATGTGTGGGGGCCTCACCCCGTTTGGGCATTTCTGGGTCAGAAGCAAAACTATGGAACAAATAGGAAGAGCGTTGCACAAAGAATTGAAGTTAGAAAAAGGGCATGAAGAGTAAATGTCTCCCCATCACGTTTGTCTCCCTCGCAGGCAGTGAGATGGCATCGGGGCCACGTTCCAGACCGTCTCCTCTTTGGCATGAATCAGCAACTCCACAGCCTGCTCAGGTAAGGGGCAGATCATTGGGGTGACAAGCAAAAACAGCTTGGCTGCCTCCTTCTCTCTTACAGGCCTTGAAGGAAGGATTTTTCTCTGTAGCTGTAAAATATCATATTCACCACTCAGAAGAGTGTGTAGAGTGACAACTCCCTGATCCAAATCCCTGACTATTTCATGATTCTTTGTGCTGCTGCTATGTGCAGAACTGGGAATGGGCTAATTACTGCGCAATCCTAACTTTCCAGTGCTGGTGTAACCGTGCCAACAGGGCGCACACTGCATTTTGCAGTGCAGGGGCAGTCATGGAGTGTAGCGTTGAGCTGCACTAGCTTAAGACGGAGGAAGGACACGAAGGCAAAAGTCTGTGTTCGTGGAAGAACAACAGCTCACTTTCGGGAGCTCCCGTGGGGGGAAGGTACCTGGCCAGGCACCTCCGGGAAAGCACCCCGATTCATGGCTGCGAGCTCCATTTATTGAGATACAACATTCCACAAAAGCAGGATGACGTGATACAATACAAAGCTGCAAAGAGCTGCTTCAAGCAGGATTTAGTTCACACAGGCATATTGTAGACCGATACATTCTTATCATGTATTCATGTACATGTACTGCTAGCTGTAAACAGGCTGTGCTTTTTGTGACAGTCTTACATGATCCAGAGGAAGTATGCTGATAATCAGGAACGCAAGAACAGCGTGGTTTGCCAGCCACTGCCCCATTGATCCTTGGTTCGCCGGCGTGGTTTGCCAACCACCGACTCAATTATCGCCACAATGGAGGCCTCTTTAAAGTGAGGGAACATTTGTTTCCTTACCTCGGGGCTGCATTGCGGCTGCACCGGCGCTGGAAAGTTGGTTAGGAGGATCGCGCTGTTAGTGGGAAACTTGGGTGATGAGCACCTGGAGTCTTCTCTTTTAACGTGTAGCTTTGTGTGTGAATGGCAAGGGAATTCTTTGTTTCTAATCAGGAGGTTTATCAACAGGGTTGCTTCAGAGGCTTAGCAGTGTCAGCTAAATGTCACCAAACAGCGGTGCCTGGGGGGTGACTGCCATCTTGAGATGAGGTTTACCTTGGCTCCGTGCAAGATGCAGGTGCAATAGGACAGGTGAACTGCAGATGTTTTGATACAAGATACAGAGATGACTGAAGGTTCATTCACTGAGGTCAAACACAAACTATATACAGACAGGAGATGCACAGAGAGGGCGACAGGTTGTGTTTAACGGACACGTACAGTGAGATTATCTTCTTCCTACCATGATATGAGACTGTGGGGGTGGAGGGGGACTGTACTGTGTACCAGAGTTTGAGGCTTCGTGACCAGAGTCCTTGAGAAATACGGCCTGTATGTCAGAGAAGTCGGTCTTGACAAACAGTCCATCTGGCACTCTGGCATCCATCTGGTGTCTGAAGCTGGTAGTTATGTTCCTTGGTATCAGAGTCCATCTTGTCCTTTATTATAATATAGGGCATAACAAAGCCAGGAAGGAAAATAAAGGACAAGAAAGGGGGGCATAATATCATTAGAAGGTAGAGATGGGAGAAAATGGTTTTATTTTTTTGCAGATTTCGGTGTTTAAACAAAATGCAGAAAGTGGTGTTGTGTTTTTATTCAAAAATTTTCCCATGTTTATCAATTGGAACTGCATTAAATGTATACTAGGTAGGTGGTATAGGTTGTACAGTGTCAGCGGATGAAGAATGATGCAAAATGACGTGGTTCTATTTTTTATTTTTCGTACATTTTTTAGCAGAAAGATGTGTTGTGTTTTTATTTTGTTATCACTGTTTTCTGCTGCCCCTACTAATAGGGGGAAATGGGGGTGGGGGAGATCCATCCATAACAAGATGGATATAGCTCTGTGTGTGTGTGTGTGTGTGTGTGTGTGTGTGTGTGAGAGAGAGAGAGAGAGAGAGAGAGAGAGAGAGAGAGAGAGAGAGAGAGAGGTTGCTGACCCCAGGGGAGAGAATGTGGGCGTGTCAGACCTCTGGCCTCAAGGACTGCGACACTGGCGCTGGCCATTCCACTTGCATGCCTGCAGGAGTCTGACTGGACAGGGGAAATCGGCAAACGTATGGTAATGAATTCGATGTTTTCTGTGGTGACCAGTGAAGCTTCTTTGCAAGGTCAAAGTCGGCCCCAGTCTCTCCAAGAGAGCCCACCCCTGAGCCTCGCTATCTGGCCCCCGCTTGGGAAGAGGGATTGCCTTGACGGGCGGGGGGATTCCAGCCCCCTCTGCAAGCTGGGATCGGGTTACAAACTCCTGCTCTCCACACTCATGCATAAATATAATTCAGCGCCTCTAGGAAGTATGCAAAAATGTATCTCTAACATTACCAAATACAAATTATTAATATTAATATTAATACAGTTGTTCCTCGCTATCTGCAGGGGATCCATTTAGCCCCCCCAGTGGATAGTGAAGATATGCATATACTGGGGTCCAATGTAAAACGTCTAAAAAGGGGGGAAATCAGGTGTTTTACCTTTTAGAGTGAATCCGCTGTGTGTTCTTGCTGTAAACATGCTGAAATCGCGCTCTGAAATCGCGACTCCCCTTACCCCTCTCAAGGTCACCCCTGGGGCAACCTTGGGAGGGGGGAGTTGCGCAACCCGGAAGAGGCTTCCGGCGCATGATTTCAGCATGTTTATAGTGTTGCCCCCCAGCGGGCTGGGGCAGGCGTGAGTTCGTTCCCGGAGTGAACACGATCCGGTTGAACACGCCAGGTGGAAGTACGTATGTAGTAGAGAGCAAGGCACAAGGAGCGTACTCAGGTCATGTGCAGAGTGCCACCAGTCGCAGCTGGGGCTTCAATACTTTTTCTCTAGTGCCTCCTAGTGGCCAAGCAAATCATCCAAGGCACAAGCAGTCACTTTGGGAAACTGTCCATGACGTCACACACGCCCCTCCCTTCGTCCTGCAGCTGCTGCCCCCCTCCGTCTCCCTCCAGCCTCCTTTGCTCATTGCCACCAACATTTCCCTGGACAGTATGACCCGAAGAGAGAAGAAACCCAGGCAACGTAGGAAACTTGCGAAAGGAACAAGGGTGGGAGGGTGATCTGGGTGAAAGAGTTGGAGACCCAGTTGGAAGGCTCTTTAGCTGGCAGACATGAAAAGAGAGTCGAGGCGAGCCTGGCTGACAAATACAAGATGGAGTTCGTCTTGCCCTGGCCCAGCGTCCAAACAGGAGTGTCCAGTATCACCCATTTACAGGGGCCCGAGCCAGGGGGCAACAATAGTAAAAACACACAGCAATTTCACTCTAAACGCGTAAAAAAAACCCCACCACTTTATCCCTGGGTGTTTTTTTTACACTTTTTTCAGTTTACCCCGGCGGGTCCATGATCCGCGGTGAGACAAATTCGCGGATCCTGAACCCACGGTTAGAAAGGGTTCACTGTATTGATATTAATATCGGGTTGGAATTTGTTCCATCAGAGAAGAAACAGGATAAAACCCTGGCAACTGACTGGTCTGATTTGCCAAGTATCCTGCAGAAAACACTCAGTTGCTGCTACCTGAATTTCTCTTTTCAGACTGAGCAAGAGTGCAGGGGGATGTTATGTCGAAAGGGTGGAACTTTATTGGTGAGGAGAGACTGTTTCCTCCTTGCAGGGTCCGGTGTCCTTCAAGGAGGTGGCTGTGCGCTTCACGGCGGAGGAGTGGGCTCTGCTGGATCCGGGCCAGAAGACTCTGTACAGGGAAGTCATGCTGGACAATTACGGGATCGTGGCCTCTCTGGGTAAGGACGCCCTTCAGTCTTGGTTTGTTAGGAACCAAAGGCATGAGCTGCTCTTCCTGTTTCTCACTGTCAGGACTGCAGCATAGAAGTGGGGCGTGTGGGGCTGGAACTTGCAGCAGCGTCGTATGATGGGGGGCCCTGTAGCCCTGGGCCCCAGGCGCTACTTCTGGGGAACACCAAAGGGGCGTCAAAAGGTCCAGGATATTTTTTTTATTTCCGCGATGCTGTTTTGGCTGAGAGAAGTACAATGTTATGTCTCTTAAGGGCAATGCCTCTTAAAAGGGTAAGCAGCCGCACCGCCCGGGCCAGTTTACCCTTTGAAGAGACATTGCCCTTTTAAGAAACGTACTTCTCCAGCCCGAGCGAAAGAAAGGTAAGGGAGAGGCGCTTCTGAGCGCCTCCAGAATGAATGAAGGGATTACTATTGTGGAGAAGAAATGGGCATCTACAGATTTAGCAAAGAACACCAACATGAAATGGAAAACTGAGAAAGAGTGCAAACCAAATGCGGTTCAGAACTTGAACATAAACATAAACAAACCTAAGAAGGAGAGAAAATGGACTAGTAGCATTACGAATGCCATGTGTTTCTCAAAGTGGAGAATTCCACACTTTGAAAAAGTTTGCTTTGAGAGCTTTTATAAAATGGGGATGTCACTGACCTAGAAATACCGTTTAGTTATGTGATCGTACGTCCCTTATCAATTCCAAACCTGCATGCTTAAAGGCAAACAAAAGAAAAAATGCCTCCCCCAATTTGGAAAATGTGAAGGCATGCCAAGAATAGAAGAAACGTTAGGGAAGAGTACAGTACACAGGTCTAATGCCAAGTGGGCAAATTAAGGCAATGAGGTGGCAATATTTGCATTATATGCTGATTGACTGCTCTCTCTCGCTCTCGCTCTCTCTAGGTAGAGAGATATAGGTATGAGAGCGAGAGAGAGGAAAAAGTGCATCAACTGACTATGAAGCCATAGACGGAACCTCATCTCACATTCACTGCCCTGTGCAACAAGAAGCAGTGCTGACTCTCTCTGCACAAGAGCTTCCTATTCTCTGTGAGTGCCAATTAGATGCTTTGAAACACAGACAGCTCAAAAGCCTGCAAGCTAGCCCAGATCTTTGGAAGAAACAAGAACGTAAAAAAGTCTGAGGAAGGGTGGGTGAAGCATTCTCTCCTCCCTTCCTCCTTAGCAGAAAAGGCTTGAAAATCCACCCCTCCACCTGCTGCTGCCGCTCTAAGGCTCGCCTCCTGGGAAATCCTCCTCTTCTTTGGCCGCGCCGGGGAGAAAAGAGAGGAGGGAAGGAGGGGGTGCCAATTCGAGGATGGGGGGTTCGTGCCCCTGGTAGATTTAGGGCTAGCTATGCCACTGATTTCAATCCTAAATGAAATCAAGCCTGACTGTTCCCTGGAAGGACAGGTACTGAGGCTGAAGCTCAAATATTTTGGCCACCTAATGCGAAGAGAGGACTCTCTGGAGAAGACTCTGATGCTGGGAAAGATTGAAGGCAAAAGGAGAAGGGGAAGGCCAAGGATGAGATGGTTAGACAGCATCACCGATGCAACGAACATGAAAATGAGCGAACTCAGGAAGATAGTGGAGGACAGGAAGGCCTGGCAGGATATGGTTCATGGGATCACGAAGGATCGGACACGACTTAACGACTGAACAACAAATGCCACTGGGAACTTGTGTCCTCGGCATGCCTGCTGGCCTCACTATTGCAGAGTCGAGCTTGGCTTCACATTCTCTTTGGGGATAAGATATGAATATAAATGGGAGGACAGAAATGTCAGGTAAATGTCTGATAATCCATTGTGAAGAGTACAAAAATCCTAGCGGGACCTGCCCAGTCTGCAAAACGAGCCGCTCGTAACTAACAGTGCTTGACACGCCTCGTCCTTCTCCTTCCTCTGCATTCTCCAGTGTTTATTTTTAGTTAAGTGATGGTACGTCCAGGATCAGGTGCTGCTGCTGCTGGAGGGATTTTGCATGATCTGATCTCCTCATCCTTCCTGGTCTCTCCAGGGGAATGTGGGACTTCTGAGGCTCGAGTCTCTGGATTTGGTGGGCTCCGTGTTTCCAAGGACTGGGGAGTGAGCACGTTGGGCATCAGCTTCCCCTTAGCTGGAGGGCTGGCTGTTCAAAGGGGGGGGGGCTGCACCTACCGTAGGGCAGCTGGCCCTCAGAAACCGCACACCCATCCGACTGGGGGGGGGGGTTGGCCAGTAACAGTGTTGTGGGGGCATGAACCTGTCCTTACTGTGAGGCACATTTGCCTTGTGCACTGTACACCGCTATCTCCTGGAGGGTCCTGATCTTGGAGATGGAGGAGTCCGCAGGAACCTGTGGAGAACATGTATCTCGGACCCGCTGGGAATTGTTATGCCATTGACGTGGGGGTGGGGTATAAGGATGGTTGGAGAGAGCAAAAAAGTGACAGCGAACAGCTCCAAATGGACTTCTGGCCTATAAGACAGAGTCAGACCAAGCCAATGATTTGACCATGTTCGTCATAGGTGGGCGTCAGCCAAAGATCAGGTTGCTTGGGAAAGCCGGGATATGTTGTAGACGGATCTCATCTCCTTGTTTCCTTCTCAGAGGAATTTCCCAAACCTGCCTTCATTTCCCAGCTGGAAGAAGGGGAGTCTGCGTTTTTCCAGGGTCTCCAGGAAGAAGAGAAGTTGGCAGGTAACTTGTTTTATGCAGTAGTACTTAACACAGCAGTAGCTTCAGCTCAGAGGGTATTGGCTGACTGGGGGCCCTTCCCCACAAGAGAAACTCCCCTCCTTTCTGGGGTATGTGGGCCATATGCGATGGATTCTCAGAGGTTCTCTGATTGGAGCTCATTGTTTCATGCGTATAGGTAACCCCTACAACATTACAGTGGGAGATTTGGACTGTAAGGCAGGATGGATCTGTAATGGGACCACAAAGGCCTATATGGATTTAGCCCGCAGTGAAACTACAACTGACCCACTCAACCCATTTAATCAAGACACCCAACCTATACTGTGGAATCTCTGGAACGACCCCTGTAACCATACACTCCCATGGGACGCGCCAGATCACTTATACTGGATCTGTGGCATGGTGGCCTATGCCCAATTACCATTGCAATGGGCAGGATCATGCGTGCTGGGAACAATAAAACCTAGTTTCTTTTTGCTTCCTATATCCAAAGGAGAAACTCTGGGTGTTCCAGTGTATGGAGAGGTGGGACGTGCTAAAAGAAGTCCAGAAATTGGATCCTGGGAGGAGGATGAATGGCCACCAGAGCGTATTATTGAAGTTTATGGACCAGCAACATGGGCAGCAGATGGGATGTGGGGCTATCGCACTCCTGTTTATATGCTCAATCGTATCATACGCTTACAAGCTGTGTTGGAAATAATAACTAATGAGACTTCAGTGGCACTTACTCTACTTGCAAAAACCAATACCCAACTTCGGACAGCAGTGTATCAGAACAGGTTAGCCTTAGATTACCTGTTGGCATCCGAAGGTGGAGTCTGTGGTAAGTTCAACCTAACGAATTGCTGCCTGCAAATTGATGATAATGGCAAAGCTATTGAACAAATCACAGAACGAATGCGGAATTTGGCACATGTTCCAGTGCAGACTTGGACTGGTGTGATAGATACCAATGGATGGTTTGCCAGTATGTTCGCTGACTGGAAACGTATCCTTTTCTTGGTTGGGTTGGCATTGGGAGGTCTCTTATTGCTCCCATGCTTGATACCCATAATAAAGTCCACAGTCAAGTCTGCAGTAGAAGCAATTACCCCTCAGAATGTTATGGTTCTTAATCCTATGTATGAGAGATTCGCACTCGCTCCACAAGAACAACAATGCTTGTTGAATATTAGTGCAAATTGATTTGCAAAGGGGGAAATGTAAGGTTTCCTAACCTTAATCAGAGTGCTTTCCTCTGACTAAGTATTTCTGAGTTCAGAAATACAAGTCCCTGTTAAGAGAGAAATATATATATATGTTTGTGTTTGATTTGTATTCACTTACAGTAGAAAGTTATAGCCCATGTTCTGCATATAGTCAAAAGCAGGAGCACAATATTAAGATGCATTTCAGTAGAGGTATAGAGGTATGACGTATGGAAGAGATACCTGCTATCCTGGAACAGATACCTGCCATAGATAATAGGTTGGCAGGGTGTGACCTGGACAGAAGCTTGCTGGCAGGGTGGAGCTGGAGGTCAAAGGGAGAAGCAAGCATGTGTGGGGTGAAGCTTTGGATCAGCCCCACTCCTGTTCCTGATAAAGTTAACTAAAAGCGTCATAAGAGTACGTAAATCTAATTCCAAGAATTATGTACGTCAGACCTCAGAAAATGACCAACAAGATGTATAACTTGACTATTACGTATATTCCTGTATTTCTGTAACCAATAAGAAGTTAATGTGAACCTTTGACACACCTCCTGTATTGCAGCTGTACATTTTAGACTATAAAGTGAAGAGAGAGCAATAAGTTGGCACAGTTCTTGTGCTTTGGACTTGAGCCCCCAGGAGCTGTCAAACTTGTGTTTTTCCTAATAAACTTTCCGGATCTTTCACGCTGGTTGTTGCGTTATTCAACGCATTACAGAACCAATTGTTATTATTTTCTTTCCCAATCTCCCTTTCACTAATATATATCTTCCCTCTGGGTCAGCCAGATATTCCAATACCTCAAATTTAGAATCCTTCATAAAAATTACAGCTATTCCCCTTGAGTCGTTTGTCCCCTGCTGCACTATATTGTTCTCCCAATATTGAGTGACGAATGATGTCTCCTCCTTGCTCTTTATGATGAGTTTCTTGTAACAAAATAACATCAGCACCTAGTTTTTGTATAGTTTTCATAACTCTACATATATCGCTTTACTGGTGTCCCTAATCCATTAGTATTAAATGAAATTATATTTAAATCTAACATTAAGTTCTTAATGAAGCAGGCATTATGGGTTTTCTAGCCATGTTTATTATTTGAGAAATAAAACTAAAATCATACTGTCTTCTTAAGAGATTTCTCTCACACACACACACTCTGGAGATGTGCGTAGAGGCGAAGATGAGTCTTTATTTCTCCTACCAACGTTTCATCCCACACGAGGGACCTTGTCAAGGTAATTCAGCATAACACTGCTGGATGATACTGAGAACATGGAGCTCATGCTAGCATATACCAGTAAAAGTCATGGCAACCGTTAACTGACAACAGAATCATCAACCTCTGCTCTATTCCTCCTAGGCTGCAAATATGCTCTTTTCAGGATAGGTAGCCAGATTTTATTGGCAAATGACAGCTCTTGCTGTCTATTCAGAAGACTTGCAGGTTTCCTTTGGGAGATTGAAATAGCCTCCAGATTTAGTCTTCGTTTTAGACTGGCTTCCGAAAACAACGAACGGACTTGCTCAAAAGCAATTTGGTGGCCAGATTCCAGGGCGTGCGCTGCCACAGCAGATTTTTCTCCTTGTGACAATTTTACCGCTCTCTGGTGTTCTTGTACTCTTACTTTAATAGGTCTCATTGTATTTCCAATGTAAGCACGACCACAACCGCATTTTATTTCATAGACTCCTGGGTTCATTAACGTAGGTCTTTGATCTTAGAAAACCCATAATGCCTGCTTCATTACAAATTGTACCAAGCCATGAAAGTTTCCATACTACATTAAGTTCTTACTTTAATCCTATCTTATCAATCACCCCACGCTTCATATTAACCCTGTTTACATATCTATTTTGCAAGCTAATCATCTTGGATTGTCTCTATACTCTTAACTCATGATTTCCCACCCCTCCCCGCACCATCCCTCATCCCTCCCTCTTCCCTTCCCCCTTCCCCTAACCCTTCTTTGGATAGTGAAGCCATATGACCTCCAGCTCATTAAACTGAGCTGATCTATGTGGGTTGTGATGTGAGGCCAAGAGGGATTCCTCCTGTGGCAAACCTACAGCCCCGACATGCCATTAAATTACTAATATATATTTCTAAACAACATGTACTAGTTATTGTTACATTGCATTCCCTTTACATTGTTCTATATGAGTCCATCTTCAATTACTAGCTTTTAAATATCCAATGTTTTTTCAAACGTTTATCAATTTCTTATCTCCTTCTCGGTAGCCGGGGGGCAGGCAGCCCAGAAGCACAGCTTGGCAGGCAGCCCAGAAGCACAGCTGCTCAAATTAGTCTGCTCTTATGGAGACCTAGCCGTGTTCTTCATCTTTTTTTTACCCATTGTCTTCCACTGTAATTCTTTCTCCTCCAATTGCTTTTTTTGAATTTGCACAATCTTTTCTCTCACAGTTAATGGAAGCTGTATCTTCATTTCTCTAAAAAGATCTTGTAATTGTTCCATTTCTGTTATCACTCTTGATTTATGTCCATGCAGAACGATCAGTTTAAACAGATATCACCAATTGTACTTCACATTCTGGGGTCTTAAAACTTCTGTGTACGGCTTCCACTCCTTCCTTCTTTGGATCGTCTCTGGAGCTAGATCTTGATAAAGTTGTACTTTTTCTCCTTCATACGCCAAATCCTCCACTCTATTTAAAGAACGATACACATCCACTTTTGTTGTATAAAAGGCAAATCTCACAATTATATCTCTAGTCCATTCTATTATCCTTATTCCACCAACTTGATGCACGCGCTCTATTTGATTTTCTGGTATCTCCAAATCCGGACAAAGGTCTTTAATCCATTTTAAAATTATACCTTTTAATTCCTCTTTTTTCCCTCCTTCCTTAAAATATCTCAAACATATATTTTGACATTACGATTTTCTTGATCTTCAACTTTATCTTGCAGATGTTTTAATTCCTTCTCCAAATTATCAGTCCTTTCTTGTTGCTTTTGTGCCAGATCAGACGCATCATTAGCAGTTTTTCCATTTTTTTCCATGTTTGTTTTAATTTCAAACATTGTTTCTTTTATTGGAGCAATAACAGTTTCCATGTCCTTTTGCACATCTTTTCTCAATTGTTGCAATAAGGACTTCATATCTCCTTTTTGTTCATCAACATTTTTATCTTTCTTATGTTTCTTATACTCAGTCTGCCCTCTCCCCTTTGTCTTACCGATGTTTTCAGTAGCGGTATCTTCTGGGGAGGAGGAGGAGGAGGAGGATTCAGCAAATTCGCCTTGTTCTTGTTCTGCAGCCAAAGTCTCCGTTATTTTTCTTTGCCGCATCCTCCGGGGCTGACACATATTTACAATTCTTCACTCGTATTTCAAAGAAAAGTTCCAAAGTACATGTTTGTTTCCAAATTGGCAAAAGTCAGAGCGGAGCAGTTCTTCTAAGCCATTCTCGTTGCAGCTAGCCACGCCCCTGCCTTTCTTATTACAATGTCTTATCATGATTGTACCTGCTTTTGCTACAGTTGTAAGCTGACAGTCCGTTCCAACCCAAGGCTAAACGCCTTAGGCCGAATTTAGGATGGAATAGCGCAGTTTAGGCCGATTTTACGCCAAATTTGTGACAGACGGACGACGGTTTTAGGACGGGTGGACGCGCATGCGCACAACGGGCGCCACCGCAATTCCGTCCTAAATTTGGCCTAAGAGTGGGCGTGCCAGGGGCGTGACGTGGGCGTAACAGGGACGGCTTCGAATTTGGGTCCGTTTCCAGACACTGGCGAGCTCCAACATGCCCCCTCGAGCTCCGGAAAAGACCTAACATTTAGGACGACAAAAAAGGTGGTTCTAAATTCGAGGAGACCCATAGGCGCCATTTTACCTTACCCACTCCAGCCCTCTCCTGAAAATTTCAAACACCCCACTCCCCAGTTAGGCCAGAGTTAGGACGGAATAGCAGCAGCAAGGTCTGGAAACGGCTGAAGTTAGGCACCCAATCAGCACCCAGCCGCACCCAGCCTCTTTCCCAAAAAAGCCCAGCCGCAGACCTCCATTCCCTCTCTCTCTCAGAGCACGTGGCGTGGGGCTCTGTCCCCCCACAGCCACAAAGTGGGACTTTGTTGGTGGAGGGGAGCACTTGGCTCCAAAAATTTCACAAACAACTCACTTCTCTCTTCTCCGCATCTCTGGCTGTGGCCAAACTGTTAACAGCTGTGCCTGGGCAGCTGCCTCTATGCTTGCTCTTGCTAACCCATGTCTTTCTCCCAGCTTTTTCCCCCCCACAGGCAACCCCTGGCTGTGGCCACAACACCAGCAGGTAAGAGATATATATATATATATCTGCCAGCTTATACCAATGTGTGCTCTGATTTCTGCCTGTCGTCATGTGAGCAGAAAACTCCATGTTTGTGTAACTGTACGTTCCTGTAGGCAACAGCTGTTTCTCTCCCCCCCCCCCTTTTCTCCACAGGGTCTACGGACAGCAGGTGAGTTTTGATTGGTTTGCCATGTTTGTGACCCCACAGTTGTGTTGTTTTCTCTCTCTTTGACCTTTGTCCTTTGCAGGATCGTGGTCTTCTGACGTCCAGGTAAGCAGTTCAAACCAGGAGTGTCACACCTATCAGCTGTGTTGTTTTCTCTCCCTGCAGGCTTTTGCTACCTACACACTGGTTCATTCTCAAAGGCTATCGCAAGCAGACACCAGCTGACATTTAACTCCCCCTTGTGTTTTTTGTCCTCCGCCACCTACGTTCCTGGGAGCAACCCAGGGGCTGCAGGGAGAGAGACCCACTTTTGCCTGTCTTGACGCGGCCAGAGGCCAAGGAGCCAGACCTGCAACCTTCCGCAGCTGCTGCTGCTGTTCCCTGGCTCTTGTGCTTGCTGCCCCTCCCCTTTCTACTGTGCAGGCTGTGGTTCCACAGGGGAAGAGCCTGTGCCTCCAGGTCCCTGGGCTGCTGCTGCTCCTGCTGCTGCTGCTTTCAGATCAACAATAAAAACGCCCCTCGGGCAGAGCCCCCTTGAGACCTCTGTGCACAACGTTACACAAGCATTTCCCCCCCCCATAGACAACTCCCACCATTCAAGCCCCTGCATGAATCCCATCCAGGGACTGGCAATACCTTCTCAGGGAGGACACAGCAGGAGCGCAGCCAAACCCCCAAGCCACGGAGGGGGGGAGAGTCGGGGGGGGCCTCCCAGGCAGGCAAACAGTGACAGACGCTATGGCGCCCGTAGCGGGTCCACTCGCGGCCGCCACATCCGGGTCGTAACTGTTCGGTGACCGGGGCTCTCACCCGTGCACCACAGAAATGGTGTCACCACGCGCCCGCTGTGACGGACGACATTAGGGGTCCGGATGGGCGCAGACCCTGTGATGTCACAATCGGCTGACGACCGGCATTCCGACGCAAAATGGCGGCCGTAACGGGTGAGCCGATGGTGGTTGGCTGAGGAGAGGGCACAAATGATGGCTGCAGTCGGCCGCAGCCCCCACCTGCCAACCCTCATGTCCTCCTCCACCGCCCCCAGCCTTGAGGCCTGGGCCAAGGTGTCTGGCGCCATGGCTCGCCGGGGCTTCCGTCAGTCGCTGGGCCAGATCCGGGGGCGATGGAAGGCCCTCAAGGTCTCCTTCCATGAGGAGAGGGAGTACCGGAAGCGGCACCCCAGCAGGCACTCCTCACCCCTGTTCGACACCATGCTCTGGCTGTGGCGGCGCGCCGGGCGCCCACGCTACCGGGATCGCCACCAAACCGGTAACTTCTCAGACAGGGGTTGGGGTCTTGTCAGAGAGGGGGCAGAGGGGCCTCACCAGCCGCACCACTGTCATGGGATGACGCGTGGCCATGGGTACCCAATGCGGGGGGGCAACTCTCTGCAGAGAGATGCTGGTGGGGCCTGGGGGGAGAGGGCTATGGGCTTGCCAGGGGCTGCTTGCCTGGTGAGGAGGGACCCCCTCCAGAAACACCTGGGCCCTCCATGCCCGAAGCCCCGAATACAGGCAGTGACCGGGACCCCTGCGGGGAGGGCGTGCCTGGCACGGCACAGAGCCCTCCAGGACCGGGTGCAAGCTGCGCCAAGGCTGCTGCGGCAGCCACCCGGCTCCCTGATCCACCCTGGCCCACCAGCCCTGGCACAGGCCTGGTGCCAGCCAGGGTCTCTCCTGCCCACCATGGGTACAGGCCACTGTCTCTGATCAGAGGCCCGTGCCAGCAGCCCTGCTGACCCTCCAGGGCAACCTCTGGGTTCCTTCCCCTATCTGGCAGTGGAGCCGCCAGAGGATTCAGGGAGGGCATGGGGGGATGGGACGCTGGACCCCCTTCTCACCCCTGTTGCTCAGGCACATAGATAGACTGGCCCCAGACACCAGGAGGGTGAGATGGATGCCTGCCTTCAGAGGGTCGGGCAAGCCATGCATCTGTCCAGGCCCCACCTACAGGACCCTGTCCCTGGAGCCTATATCACATACCTTGGCAGGGAGTTCCACAGGCAAAGGCCACGCTGCGTGCTGCCCTCGGTCCCGGTGTCAGGCCTGCCTCCCCGTCCGCTCCTGCTGAGTGCAGACGGCCTGATTTGGGGTCTGTCTGTGAGGGCACGGCACCAACCTCGACCCAGCTGCTCCATCCCATGCAGGCTGCCAGTCTGTCAGGGCCCCCCTCATACACCTGACAGCTGGGCTGCTGCTGCTGCTGCTGCTGCTGCTGCTGCAGCCCCTCCACATGGCCGGCAGCTGGGCACACGACTGGCCTTGTCACAAGCACCCGGGGGTCCATGGGAGGCTGCTGGGCTGAGGAGGGAGAGTCCCAGCCTTGGAACCTGGGCCTGCATGGCCCTGGGGAGGCGGGGGGGGGGGGGTTGGCCACGCTGGGCCAGATGGCCATGCCAGCCGCAGGGGGCAGGATGGAATAGAAGAGGCCTCCAATGGCACAGGGCTGGCCCTGGGGGGTCAGGGGGCCCTGGGCGCGGGGACCATGGAGGCGCTAACCGTATGTCTTTTCTCCCCCATAGTGGCCATGGGGCAGGCGGAGGGGCAGCCTGTCCAAGAGGCAGCAGCAACACCACCATCAGCGCCACGCACCCCGCCACCACAGCGTCGTCCGCGGCAGGTGGTTGTTTCCTCTTCTTCCTCCTCCTCTGCAGAGGGGGCAGAGGGAGCTGCGGTGGCCCCACCGTCTGGGCCCCCCTCCCTTGCCGTCTCCCAGGCCCATGCAGAGGAGGGGGAGGGGGAGGAGGATCTGCCCGTGGCAGGCGAGGTCATGGTGGTGGGGGAGGAGCAGCAGCAGCCTAGCACATCTGCTGTGGCACGGGAGGTGAAGGCGGCAGCAGCAGGACCACCATCAGCAGGTCGCCACGCCAGACCAGGCCACGCAGACGAGGCGGTGTGGAGGCCAGCAGGGCCAGGCCTCCAGGGCCCGGTGCCACTGTAAGTGACCCCAAACCCACCCCCCACAAGGCAGGGAACTGGGTTCAGAGGCCAGGCTGCACTGAACCTGCAGGCCAGTGCCAGGCGTGAGTGCCAGGGTGAGTGCCAGGCGGCTGGCACCCAGAGGGATGGCTTCCAGGGGCAGATCCCCGGCTCCAGTGCGCTGAGGCCCTGACAGTCTGCCTGTGCCCAGGGGAGCTGCCAGGGCCAAGGCCCACACTGGTCAGGCAGGTGCCGTGCAGGCCTGGGGGACACACATCCTGGGCCATGGGGTGGCAGAGGGGTTGGGGCATAGGCAGCCGCGGCTTGGCAGAGCAGTGGGCATCTTTCATGCCCTGGCAAGTTGGCTGTCAGAGGGCCAGCCTCCAGCCGATGTCCGGGGTGGCAGACCACAGGGGACAGGGGGGTGTCCTCACCCATGCCATCCTCTTCCTGCTGCTGGGGCAGGTGCAGCTGGGGCTCTTGCCCCCAGTGGCGTGGCTGCTGTTGCAGCCGCAGCCAATGCTCTTGCCACTGGCGTCGATGCTGCCTGCGCTGGTGCCAGTGCTGAATGCGCAGCAGCCACTGCTGCCGCTGGCGCTCCTGCTCCTGTGCGTGCAGCTGTGGGGGCTCCTGGGCCCAGGCCCTCTCTCCCTCTCCCTCCGAAGGCACCACTGGCCCGGGGCTCCGGAAGCGCACGGGCAAGTCATGTCGGAAGCGGTTCCAGACATCATACGGGGATCTGAATGCACAGGTTCGGTCCCTGATGTCTGACCATTCCATGACTGTGGATGAAGCCATTGCCCGTGCCACAGAGGACAGTGTCACCTCAGTACTGGGGCCGCTTGCTCGCAAGGAGGCCGTCACAGGAGTTGGCCTGGAAGTCTTCACTGGTATGTGATGGGGGGAGGGGGCCACGGCAGGGCATCCCCGCAGCCCTTGAACTGCCTAACCTGTGCTCTGTCTCCCTCCAGGCAACCAGGCCGCAGATGGAGGGGCCGGCTCACCCCAGCCAGGGCACAGCGGAGTGGCTGCAGGCCGCCAGCCTGCCTGTAAGTCTCCAACACCCTGGGGAGGGGGGGGGAGGCGGCATCCTGCCTGACCCAGGTGTGTTTCCCGTCCACAGCCCATCCTGACGCCGGACAATCCTCTGACGAGACCTGCCCCCGGTCGGGCTCCATGCTTCGCCGCACGGAGCCCACCCAACCCAGCACAGCTCCACTCCCTTCTCTGACCGGGGAGGCAGGGGACAACCTCGAGCCTGCTGAGGCAGAGCCAGAGGGAACCCTCCCTCCGTCCTCATCAGATGAGGAGGAAGCTGTCCTCCCAGTGGCCTATGTCTCGGCCGAGGAGGTACCCCGCCAAGAGTCCTTGCCAGGGGAAGGGTCTGCCAGCGAAGGGGATGGCGACGCCCTCCCTGCCACATCAGGGGCAGGCGCTCCCAGCGGCTGCTGCATTGGAAGGGGATGCAGCAGCTGAGGCGGCGCTGGGGGGCACTAACATCCTTCCCCGTGCCTGCGGGCCGCACCCAGTTCGACAGCTCCCCCGGAGCGTGGGGGACTTACATTGTGCCATGGAACAGGGCCGTCTTGAGGCTGGGCAGATGTGGTAGGCATGCCTGGAAGCCGGCGAAGAGGGGCGGGCCAAGCTTCTGGATGCCTTAGCTGAGCAGCGGCACGAGTGCCAGGAGCTGAACGCAGGGCTCCAGCATGTGGTGGAACACCTGGAGGGCCTGGAGGCGGGGCAGGCGGCAGAGATCAGGACCCTCACCAAAGTGGTGAGGGAACTGGCCGCTGTCCAAAGGAAACGCCTTGCCTTTGACCGGGAGCGGTATGCCGCAGAGCATGCACACAGACCCCCGGTCCATGCCACCATGGCTACAGACGGTGTCCCTGCTGCGTAGTCAGCTGGGCCTGCTCTGGCAGTGCCAGCTGCCACCCGGGGGCGTGGCTCAACGAGGACACTATGCAGCACGGCAGCTCAATGGGGGTAAGGCCACCACCAAAAGGAAAAGGTAAGACCCCCTTATGTGTGACTTTCCCTCCCCCCTTCTTCCCTTCCCTCCCCCGCTCCCCCCCTGAATCCCATGTGCAGCCTCAACGTGGCATGGGGGTGGGAACACCTGATGAAGGTGGGAGGGGACGGGCACTCTCCCCTGCAGCAGGTGGCTAATGCACAGGCTGCCCTGGGGAGGTTGGCACAGGCGCGTCCTGCACCCGTCACGTGACGGGCGCGAACCGAGTGCCGGCTGCCGCGCCCCTAGCAACCGGGCTGCTACGGATGCGAACCGGCAGCCGGCGCCCACGCCCGCGCCGTAGCAACCGGGCTGCTATGGATGTGGCAGCAGCTGTAGTGGCTGAACACTGACGAGTGCAGGAAGAGGTCGGCGCATGCGCGTGACGGACGCCGAGCCACGGGAGCCTGCCTGCTTCGGTTGTAAGTTTTGCCTTGATCCTAGGCTGGTGCAGGCCCACTGCTATTGCATGCTGCCTAACTCAGGCATAGTAGCGGCCTACCTTAGACCTATCTTATGCCAAACTTAGGCCAAACGTAGGCCAGAATAGTTCCAAGTTGGGTTGGAATGGGCCGTTAGTTTCATACATTCCCCCAGAACGCATGAGCATTTGCATTTTAGCTGTTCCTGGTACCTAGCCAGGGGCAACATCCCCTGTCATTTCACATTTTGATTTCTCTTAATGGTGGGCCAGGAACACAGATTCTTTCCCCATCTCCTGGATTATTTTCCAAAGTTGCACGTAGCAGCAACCCAAAAACTCCTTAAAACAGGAGGATTTTGAACAGAATTGTGTAACTCTTCTGACAAGAGTTCCCACACTACCTCCAGGCTCTCCAAGAAGACAGGTAGCTATGAGAGAACGCTGAAACTCTTTCTTTCTCCCCCCCCCCTTTCTCTCTCTGTTCCTTAGCTGTTAGAAACTGGGTTGGAAGAAGCTGGGACACCTAAAATTCTCTCCCAACACCTTTTTCTTTCACTGCACCAAATACACCTTGCATTACAAGCAACCACCATAAGAAATCAGGAACCTATCACAGTATCCGTCAGGAAAAGTGACGTATCTTCTATTAATCCTCTGTATGAACAATTTCCCCTTTATCCTTTTTTTTTTAAATAAACCTAATACTTTGATTGGAAGCTATTTCTCTCAGTCTCTTTGCTGTTAAAAAGGGGGTGCTCTGCATTACGTTGATCTCTTATCTACTCTACAGATCCCATCTTCCAAATCGGGCTGTGCCAATTCCCCTAAGAACCAGCTCTTTTAACAGGGACAGAGTGCCTACCCTTAACCATTGGAATTTGGGCAGGTGCAGCTCATCATCATGGAAGGGTGCGACAAGCTGCACCTGCCCAAATTCCAAAGGTTAAAGGTAGGCACTCTGTCCCCCCTTGGATCTGGGAAGGCTACTTATACATTATTATAATGTTGTTGCTATTTTGTTATAGTAAACATTATTTCAATGTTTAATATTAGAAGTGTTTTGAGTCTTTATTTAGAAGTTACCATTCTAAACTTTATTTAGAAGTTTGTTGATGCTTTTGTGACCAGAAATATGCCATAGGAACCGAACTCTTGTTTACTTATGTTAGCCTATGGTAAAATTGGTTTTGTTGTCGTTTCACTTAAAGTTGCAGTTTCCAGGAACCTATCTACAACTTTCCTGTACTGTTTTACTGTTCTACTAATGTGTATATTTTCTTTAAGTTAAAAAAGTTAAAATTTTATTTATTTTGAAATTAGCACCAAACCTTAAGGGTGCGTCTTATAATCAGGAGTGGCCTATACCAGGGACGGTACGGTATTCCACTCAACTCTTGAACCCTGTGGCTTTTATCCTTCTCCTCCCAGATCTTGTCCTCTGTCCTAGGCCATCTGCCTGCTTCTCCTTTCACGTAGATGCAGTAACTGCTTGGTCCAGATCAAGGTTTGGCTGAGTGTGTCCCGACACCAACACGAGCCATGCAACTTAATCCAGTGGGGTTTACTTCTGAGTATATTGAAGTAAACCTGAATACTTGTAAAATAGAAGTAAAATAGCGTGGCGTCCCTACGCTGGTGTGGGGGGTGCGGACCCCACCATGTGACAACCTCAGGGGGTGACATCACTAGTGTTCTGACATCACTGATTGTTCTGAGAGCTGAGTTGGTTACTGATTTGATGGGTGACCTGTACTGTTATCTGTTAAAATAAATACAGTTAATGCTGTCACACTGGGTGACGCAAACCCTAGTGTTGCGTCTTTTTAGGCTACAAACACATTAGGCCATGCATATTAATATTGTAAATTTAAAGGTGTAATTTTGATTAAGCGGGAGGTGGGGCAATGGTATGGAGGTGGGGCAATGATGCATTTCCCCGCCCACTGCATGGCAGAAGGTTCATCGTGGGGGTGACGCACTGACCTCCCGCACCCGGTGACGCAATCCCTAGGAACGCCCTTGCTTCTGAGTATTTTCAACCACTTTATTGTTGAAAAATGGTATATAAATACTGTTAATAATAATAAAACACGCCTAGGTGTGCGTTAGAGGCTCCATTTCTCTATTGCACTGCTAATCAAAGTTCTCTCTCAGTTTCAGGAAGCAATGGAGAAGACAGTCAGGATCAGAGGGAGTCACGTGGGGTGTCACCGGAAATGCCCACGTGTGTCATACAGAAAGTGATTTTTAGAGACCAGGATGGATCCGGGAGGCAGAAGGGAAAACAGAAAGAGAAATGGAGAGATAAATCTGATACTGAGCAGGGTGGGGATTTCAGAGTGATTCTAGTCAATCTAGAAAAAGGAGCTGAAAAGAGGAAAGAAAAATTCCCTCAGTTTGCAAAGACCTTCAGCAGTAAATCAGAACTTCCATCACACCAAAGAACCCACACAGGGGAGAAACCATATAAATGCTTGGAGTGTGGAAAGAGCTTCAGTCAGAGCGCATACCTGATTGCGCATCAAAGAACCCACACCGGGGAGAAACCATATCACTGTTTGGAGTGTGGAAAGAGCTTCAGTCGGAGCTCAAACCTGGCTGGCCATCAAAGAACCCACACAGGGGAGAAACCATATCAATGTTTGGAGTGTGGAAAGAGCTTCAGTCAGAGCTCAAGCCTGACTTTGCATGAAAGAACCCACAGAGGGGAGAAACCATATAAATGCTTGGAGTGTGGAAAGAGCTTCGGTCGGAGCACAGATCTAGCTATACATCAAAGAACCCACACCGGGGAGAAACCATATTTCTGCTTAGAGTGTGGAAAGAGCTTCAGTCGAAGCGAACACCTGATTGAGCATCAAAAAACCCACACCGGGGAGAAACCGTATAAATGCTTGGAGTGTGGAAAGAGCTTCAGTCGGAGCTCAAACCTGAAATTGCATAAAAGAACCCACACAGGGGAGAAACCGTATAAATGCTTGGAGTGTGGAAAGAGCTTTAGTATAAGTGGAAACCTAACTGTGCATCACAGAACACACACAGGGGAGAAACCATATACATGCTTGGAGTGTGGAAAGAGCTTCAGTAGGACTGATAGCCTCAATGTGCATCAAAGAAGCCACAGAAGGTAGAAACCGTACAAATGCAGTGTGGAAAGAGCTTCACTAACAGCGGAAACCTGAATATGCATCAAAGAACGCACACAGGGCAGAAACCAATATACATGCTTGAAGTGTGGAAAGAGCTTCAGTCAGCGCTCTGCCATGATTTCACATCAGCAAACACATACTGATGAGAAACTATACAACTGCTTGGAATGTGGAAAGAGCTTCACTTGGAGCTCAGCCCTGACCCGGCATCAAAGAACCCACACTGGGGAGAAACCATATCAATGTTTGGAGTGTGGAAAAAGCTTCAGTTGGAGCTCACACCTGGCTGTTCATAAAAAAAAAAAAACCCACACAGGAGAGAAACTGTATAAAATTATTTTACTGTGGAAAGAGCTTCAGTAGGAACGATAGCCTGAGTTTGCATCAAAGAACCCACACAGGGGAGAAACTCTATCAATGCTTGGAGTGTGGAAAGAGCTTCAGTCAGAACTCAAAACTGAATTTGCATCGAAAGATCCACAGGAGAGAAACCGTATAAAATGCTTGGAGTTTAGAAAGAGCTTCAGTCAGAGCTCAAGCCTGACTTTGCTTGAAACAGTCCACCTAGAGGAGAAACCAGAAAAGTGTTTGGAGTGGAGTGTGGAAAACGTTTCACTCATTGTAACTAATCCACGCAGTAGTGGAACCATGTAAATGCTGAGGGGGTGGAAAGAATTTGCGCCTCAGCTGAGGCCTTCATTGCCATCGGAGAGAGAAAAGACGTGGGGGGGGTTGCCTGTTTGGCGCGAGAGCCTCTGAAAGGGGAGGGGGCTTGCCACTAAGAGAGGCGACCTGGAAGAGACTCCACTGAACAGAGGGAGAGGGAAGGAGGGGGAATTGGGTAGTGAGGAAGAGTCTGGAGGCAAAGTCCCAAGGCATAGGACATTGGTGCTTGTGGGGGTGGGGCTGGTTTCTCCACAATCCTGAGTGCCAGCTAGCGCCAGCCCTTGTGCCAACTCTTCCCTGCAGCTGTTGCCACCCTGCCGTCCACGGTCCCAGAATGCTTAAGAACATAAGAACATAAGAACATAAGAAGAGCCCTGCTGGATCAGGCCAAAAGCCCATCTAGTCCAGCTTCCTGTGTCACACAGTGGCCCCACCAGATGCCTCAGGGAGCACACGAGACAACAAGATACCTGTGTCCAGTCGCCACTCCCTTGCACCTGGCACAGAGAAAACCCACTTAAAAAAAAAAAAAAAACCAGGAGGTTGCTTATGGCTTGTAACCTGTGATGGTCTTTTCCTCCATGAATTTGTCCAAACCCCTTTTAAAGGCATCTAGGCCAGGTGCCATCACCACATCCTGTGGCAAGGAGTTCCACAGATGAATCACACGCTGGGTAAAGAAATATTTTCTTTTGTCTGTTCTAACTCTCCCTCCACTCAATTTTAGTGCATGTCCCCTAGTTCTGGTGTTGTGCGAGAGGAAGAAGAATTTCCCTCTATCCACTCTCTCCATCCCATGCATAATTTTATAAGTCTCAATCATGTCCCCCCTCAGGCGCCTTTTTTCTAGGCTGAAAAGCCCCAGACGCTGTAGTCTTTCCTCGTAAGGGAGGTGCTCCAGCCCACAAATCATTCTGGTCGCTCTTTTCTGCACCTTTTCCAATTCAACTATATCCTTTTTGAGGTATGGTGACCAGAACTGGACACAATACTCCAGATGTGGCCTTACCATCGATTTGTACAAAGGCATAAGGATATTGGCCGTTTTATTCTCAATCCCCTTTTTAATGATCCCGAGCATGGAATTGGCCTTCTTCACAGCCGCCGCACACTGGGTCGACACTTTCATCGACCTGTCCACCAGCACCCCAAGATCTCTCTCTTCATCCGTCACAGACAACTCAGAACCCATTAGTGTATATGTGAAATTTTGGTTTCTTGCCCCAATGTGCATCACTTTGCACTTACTTACATTGAAGCGCATCTGCCATTTTGCTGCCCATTCTCCCAGTTTGGAGAGATCCTTCTGGAGCTCTTCACAATCCCTGCTGGTCTTTACCACCCGGAAAAGTTTAGTGTCATCCGCAAACTTGGCCACCTCACTGCCTATCCCCAACTCCAGGTCATTTATGAATAAGTTGAAAAGCACCGGTCCCAAGACCGATCCTTGGGGCACACCGCTTTTCACCTCTCGCCATTGTGAAAATTGCCCATTGACTCCCACTCGCTGTTTCCTGGTCTTCAACCAGTTCCTAATCCACAAGAGGACCTGCCCTCTTATTCCCTGACTATGGAGTTTTCTCAGGAGCCTTTCATGAGGGACAGTGTCAAACGCCTTCTGAAAATCCAGATATATAATATCCACGGGTTCGCTCGCATCCACATGCCTGTTGACCTTTTCAAAAAATTCTAACAGGTTTGTGAGGCAAGACTTCCCCTTGCAGAAGCCATGCTGACTCTCCCTCAGCAGAGCTTGTTCTTCTATGTGTTTTAAGATTTTATCCTTAATGAGACTTTCCACCATCTTCCCTGGAACAGAGGTTAGGCTGACCGGCCTGTAGTTTCCCGGGTCCCCCCTCCTTCCTTTTTTAAAGATTGGCGTGACATTAGCTATCCTCCAATCCTCTGGCACAGTGGCCGTTTTAAGGGACAAGTTGCATATTTTGGTCAAGAGGTCAGCAACTTCATTCTTGAGTTCCTTCAGAACTCTTGGGTGGATGCCATCCGGGCCTGGTGATTTATTGATCTTTATTTTGTCAATTAAGTCTGAGACGTCTTCTCTTTTAACCTCTATTTGACTTAATTCTTTAGTCAGGGGAGACCGTTCTGGCAGCGGTATTTGCCCGAGGTCTTCTGCCGTGAAGACAGATGCAAAGAACTCATTTAATTTCTCTGCAGTCTCCAAGTCCCCTTTTATCACCCCTTTCTCTCCCTCACCATCCAGCGGACCCACCGTTTCCCTGGCAGGTTTCCTGCTTCTAACATATTTGAAGAAGCTTTTATTATTCCCTTTTATGTTGCCTGCCATACGTTCCTCAAAGTCTTTCTTGGCCTCCCGTATCATCTTTTTACATTTCTTTTGCCACAGTTTGTGCTCCTGTTTATTTTCCTCATTAGGGCTAGACTTCCATTTACGGAAGGAAGCTTCCTTGCCTTTTATAGCCTCCTTAACTGTGCTTGTTAGCCATGCCGGCATCCTCCTGGACTTGGTCGAGCCCTTCCTCCTTTGTGGGATACACTCCCGCTGGGCCTCTATGACTGTTGTTTTAAACAGCCTCCATGCACTCTGGAGCGATTGGACTCTTTTTACCTTCCCTTTCAGCTTTTTCTTAACTAGTCTTCTCATTTTGGGGAAGTCTGCCCTTCGGAAGTCAAGGGTTTTCGTGTCAGATTTGCTCGGCACTCTCCCTCCGACATGCATGGCGAAACAGATCGCAGCATGGTCACTGTTCCCCAACGGTTCGGTAACATTTACCTCCCTGACCAGATCTTGAGTGCCACACAATATCAAGTCCAGAGTCACCTGTCCTCTGGTCGGTTCCGTGACAAGCTGCTCTAAGGCACAGTCATTTAACATATCCAGAAATCCAGTCTCTCTTTCATGACCTGAGCATGAATTGACCCAGTCGATGTGAGGATAATTGAAGTCCCCCATGACTACAACCCTGTCTCTCGTTGACACCTCCCTGATTTGCTTCCTTATTTCAAGATCCCCTTCAGGTTTTTGATCTGGAGGACGGTAGCATGCCCCTACTATTACATCACTCTTTGAGCCTGGTAATCTAACCCACAGTGATTCTACGGAGGAGTCAGAGCCCCCCTCCAGCTCTACTGTGGTGGATTCTACCCCCTCTTTGACATAGATGGCCACCCCACCTCCAACACGCCCCTCTCTGTCCCTCCTATAGAGTTTATATCCTGGAATTGCAGTATCCCACTGGTTCTCCGCATTCCACCAGGTTTCTGTTACACCTACTATGTCAATGTTTTCCCTAGCCACCAAACATTCCAGTTCTCCCATCTTTGCCCGAAGACTTCGGGCATTTGCATAAAAGCACTTATATACCTGGTCCCCCAAGAAGGGCTGCATGTTTGCCCCTTTATTCCTGCAGCCTTCTGTCTTGCTAGACTGGCTGTCATGTCCCATCACGCTACCACTCCCAATTCTTACTCTGTTATTACTTGACTGTTCCCCATCCTCTGCACCCTCATTCCCGAGGGATGAGGAGTCCCAAACCGGATGCCCCTCGGCTCCTGTCGGCTTTCCCCCAGGAGTCAGTTTAAAAGCTGCTCTGCCACCTTCTTAATGTTACATGCCAGCAGTCTGGTTCCGTTTTGGTTCAAGTGAAGCCCGTCCCTCTTGTACAGGCCCGGCTTGTCCCAAAACGTTCCCCAGTGCCTAACAAACTTAAACCCCTCCTCCTGACACCAGTGTCTCATCCACGCATTGAGACCCCTGAGCTCCGCCTGCCTAGCTGGCCCTGCGTGTGGAACAGGTAGCACTTCTGAGAACGCTACCTTTGGGGTCCTGGATTTGAGCTTCCTACCTAGCAACCTAAATTTGGCCTCCAGGACCGCCCGGCTACATTTCCCCACGTCGTTGGTGCCAACATGCACCACAACCGCTACCTCCTCCCCAGCACTCTCTACCAACCTATCTAGACGAGAGGTGACGTCCGCAACCTTCGCACCAGGCAGGCAAGTCACCGTGCGGTCCTCACATCCGTCACAGACCCCCCTCTCTATGTTCCTGACTATAGAGTCACCCACAACAAGAAGCCCCCTTCCCCCCCTCCCCAGAGGAGTATCCATAGTGCGACTGGATACGGGCCCATCACCTGAAGAAGGGGTCCCCACTGTGGGATTGTTTCCCTCTTTTCCAGAGCGACATCCTCCAGCCCTGAGACTCCCTTTCCTGGCAGCTGAGGAGCTGGCCAACTGAGGGTGGGACGATGCCTCCACGTCCCTAGAAGTCTCACCCTGGTTCCTCTCTACCTGTCTCTGCTTCTCCAGGTCAGCAACCATGGCTTCAAGGGAGCGAACCCGTTCCCTGAGAGCCTGGAGCTCTTTGCACCGAGCACACACCCATGACTTGTGCCCAAGAGGCAGATAGTCATACATGAGACACTCAGTGCAAAACACTGGATAGCCCCCACCCTTCTGCTGGCTGTCTGACTGCATAGCTTTTGAGTGTAAGTTATGGATTTAACAAAGTTTGGGTACCTTAATGTTGCTGGAGCTCTCCTCTCTTCAAGGGACGTGCCGGGCAGTGTGTGGGGCCTGGCTTCCTCGCCCAGCTGCTTAACTCGCTGTGTCTTTTTTATCTTGCCACTTTGTCCCTGTGAGCCACTTTGTCCCCATCTGAGCTTGTGAAATGACAGGGGGGCTGAGCCCTGAGCCCCCCCGGCCGTCTCTTCCCGCTGGTCGGAAGGCATGGCGCTAGCTAGCAGGGATGTATCTAAGTAACTAGGTCACGAGTGCGAGTGCGAGTACGAGTCATTTTTGCAAGAGTGCGAGTCCAAGTACGAGTCAGTGTCAAAAATTTTAGGCAAGTACGAGTCAGGTGCGAGTCATTTTTGCACGAGTGCGAGTCGAGTACGAGTAAGGCCAGAAACCACGAGTCACAAGTCAAGAGTCGAGTCACTTTGGGGGAAATGGCTTTTCCCCTGAAAATGGGGTGGGTGTCTGTGTGGGGACCTCTGAGACTTTTAAAGCACCCACTTGGCTCCCCCTATGCCCTTTCCCTCACCTCTCAGTCTTGTCACCACCCATCTGGTTTGGGAAAAACAAGCGTGTCTACATTCAAACCATTTATTATTCCCTCCCTGCACCTTCCCCTTGCTGAACTAAGCATCCCTTGGGCTCGGAGTTTTGGTCAATGAGGAGGACCTGCTGCGGCAGCTTCGCCGTCCCTCACTCCTTCCCACCCCTTGCGCTCAGAGTTGTGGCCAATGCCAAACAGACAGCAACAAAAGGGGGGGACTCAGAGCCTGGCTTGCTTTCCCACCCCCTTGAAAACCCTTCCTCCCTGTTGCCCTCCTCCTCCGAGGTCTCCACTGCGCCTGCCTGCCTGTCTGTGTTGATTCCGGCCATTAAAGGAAAATGACTTGGAAATGGCAAGTCTTTACCGCCACGAGTGCAAGTCAAGTACGAGTCCCGTGGGTCACGAGTGCGAGTCAGTGGGTCACGAGTACGAGTACGAGTCAGGGAAAAAGTGGCTAAGTCACACTTGCGAGTCGAGTCATTTGACTCGAGTCCCCATCACTGCTAGCTAGGCAAAGGACCAGACTCTGGACTCTTGGCGCCAGCAAGGGAGATGTCACCCTGAGGGGTGGCATTGACCGTTGCCTCCGCATGATGTGGTTTTACTGCTATACCACTCTCCACGAGGGTGTCCCCCCCCCCCACTATTGTTATGTTGCCTGTTAGACATTAGGAAAATGAACCCCTCCCTTGAAAAGCACCTCTCTCCCATCTCGCATTTTTGGACCCGGCCTACAGGAATCCTTTTGATAGTTAGCTACCCAGTGGTGTCACTCTATTTGGTGTCGCCCTGTGCGGGTAATTGTAATTGGTGGCGACACCCATGACTTCCACCTTGTGAGTCGCCGAAGGAGAGGGGCGTGTCTTCCGATTACAGCCACTCGGAGCCCTGTGGACGTTCAAAAGGGAGGGCTTAGAAGAAGCGGTTCAGGGCAGCTGAGATCCGTCGGGCCAAGCAAGGGTCTCACCACTCTGAGTCGCTTCTTTGGTTGCTCCGAGTTCTGCTGAGGCTCTCAAGGCAGACAAAGACTCACAAGAAGCTCACAACTGGAACACAAAGAACTGGAAGCTGTGAAGTCAGCTTTGGCGGCTAGTGCTGCTGGGGACATGTAGAGAAACAAGGGTGCGGTGGGGGGCTCCTCCCAGGGCGCAGGCACTAAGGGGGTTCTTTTGAGCATGGGTGCGAAAACATGAAGGGGGAAAAGGAGAAGAATCACGCCCCTCTCTCACACACACACACACACAGAGCTATATTTCCATCTTGTTATGGATGTATCTTCTGCGCCCTCCCCCATTTTTCCCTATTAGTAAGGGGCAACAGAAAATGGAGATAATGAGATAAAACACATAACACCTCTTTCTGATTTAAAAAAACTACGAAAAATAAAAACCAAGTTATTTTGCATCATTCTTCATCTGCTGACACTACAACCTTTACTCAGAAGTAAGCCCCTTTCTGTTCAATGGGCTTACTTCCCGATCGCAGCCTCAGGCAATGATCTATCCCGCCCCTTTGACAGGAGATGGCGTTTGGGACCCTACGCAGCGCAAGCCAGGTGCTCCACTACTGCGCTACGACCCACGGTCCGCAATGATCGAACCACTTTGACTGGATCCGACCACTGGTGCTCCTGGCCCAGCATGGGTGCTCTGGGCAGCTCTCTGCTGCCAACCAGTTGCAGGGGGTGTCGTTGCCAGCCCCCCCCCCACCGGAGATGCTTCTAGCTGGAGATGCCGGTGATGAGGGGACCTGGCAGGATTTCATGCAAGCCAAGGACGTGCTCAGCCACTCAACTATGGCGGCAGCCACCGAGACCCTCCCTGCACCCAGAGGCCCCCTAAACTCACCTGATTCTTCCCTGGAAACGTCCCCCAAACCCCCAACACCGCAGGGCACAGTGGCAGCTTTTAATTCCAAAGGGGACAAAGAAGAAGTTGGCGGTAGCGGGGGACAGTGGGGGGGGATTCAGTTTAGTCCTGAAGGGACAGAGATTTGCCTTTTTCGCTACACTGGGACCCTCCTTTTAAAATGACACTCTATCGGCACCCACCTAGCTTTTATGAGACTTTTTAAAAAAGGTGATCTAATAAGAAATAATTTATTGATTTGTTTACAGATATTTATTTATTTGCAAAACTCAATCCATTTCTCATAATGAGGCAGCCGCAATGAATAGCCTCAAGGCTTGAGGGGCTTAGTTATGTGACCCAGCCTTCACCTGCCCCCACTATCTGTTATTGACAGACTTGGGAAAAAATGCACCAGAAACAAGCTTGCAAACTGCAGGAGCTAAGCTCTTTTAAGGGCAATTGGCAGCTATCTGATTTTTTGAATAGAATCAGGCAGGGATGTATCTAAGTAACCAGGTCACGAGTGCAAGTGCAAGTACGAGTCATTTTTGCAAGGGTGCGAGTCTGAGTGCGAGTCAGTGTCAAGGTTTTGGGCAAGTACGAGTCAAGTGCGAGTCATTTTTGTGCGAGTCGAGTACGAGTAAGGCCAGAAACCACGAGTCACAAGTCAAGAGTCGAGTCACTTTGGGGGAAATGGCTTTTCCCCTGAAAACAGGGTGTGTGTGTGTCTCTGTGTGGGGTCTGTGTGGGGACCTCTGAGACATTTAAAGCACCCACTTGGCTCCCCCTATGCCCTTTCCCTCACCTCTCAGTCTTGTCACCACCCATCTGGTTTGGGAAAAACAAGCATGTCATTCAAACCATTTATTATTCCCTCCCTGCACCTTCCCCTTGCTGAGCCGAGCATCCCTTGGGCTCGGAGTTTTGGTCAATGAGGAGGAACTGCTGCGGCAGCTTCACCCTCCCTCACTCCTCCCCACCCCTCGCGCTCGGAATTGTGGCCAATGCCAAACAGACAGCAACAAAGAGGGGGGGACTCAGAGCCAAGCTTGCTTTCCCACCCCCTTGAAAACCCTCCCTGTTGCCCTCCTCCTCCGAGGTCTCCACTGCGCCTGCCTGCCTGCCTGCCTGTGTTGATGCCGGCCATTAAAGGAAAATGACTTGGAAATGGCAAGTCATTACCCCCACGAGTGAAAGTCAAGTACAAGTCCCATGGGTCACGAGTGCGAGTATGAGTCAGTGGGTCACGAGTACAAGTACGAGTACAAGTCAGGGAAAAAGTGGCTAAGTCACACTTGCAAGTCGAGTCATTTGGCTCGAGTCCTCATCACTGGAATCAGGGCTTGAGGGAATTACCGATCTTTCCATCATCCCTGTTTTCATTGCAGGTTCTGTGGGACCCACCAGACATCAGGTTGCGACCCATCAAGTGGGTCCCAATCCACTGTTTGAGAAATACTGATCTACGGTAGTCATCTGCCTGAGTGGGAGGATGAGCGGGGATGGAGTGACACATCGGAGAGAGCCGGGGTGGTCTTGCGAAATGTCACAGGTTCACGAAGATTTCCATAGCAGAATGACCAAGCACAGAGAGAAAGCGGGATGGGATTGGCTGCTAGCTGGGGGCGCGGCTTCTATGGAAATCTGGAGCGACGGTGGGAGGAGATTTATGTGCCGACATCTTGGATCTTGCGAGATTTCGTGAGCCAACATGCCAGCACCCGGGTAAGTAAGTTAAATCTCAAAATGGCGGCAGCGGTGAGCGAGCAGAGGAAAGAGCACTGTGGTGATGGACAACGGTGGTGGCGGGATTAGGTAAGTCTATTTAATTAATTATTTTGCCCTAAAATAAATAAATAAAAATTTCACGCGCCCCCTTGTACTTTAAAACTTTATTTATTTATTTATTTATTTATTTATTTATTTAACTCGTGTTTTACATAAATAAATATTTTAAAAAATTGAGTGCGCTTTGCGCAGGAAAGGGGCACCCCCTTGGTATTTTTAAGTCTATTTATTTAATTGGTGGGGGTGTCCCGGTTCAAGGTACAAAAAATATGGTGAGCCTAGTTAGTGCGGCTCGATTTCCCCTTGCAGAAGCCATGCTGACTCTCCCTCAACAAAGCCTGTTCTATGTGTTTTAAGACTTTATTCTTAATGAGACTTTCCACCATCTTCCCTGCTCCTGCATCCCCATCAGCCCCTCCTCACTCAGGAGCTCCTGTTACTTCCACTTTAGGGTCATTCCGTGTCAAATCAACCAATAAAAAATACATTTTGGAACTTGATGTCACGGATTTTGCTCATTTTCGGTACATTTGTAGCATACCATGAGATGTTTAAAAATTATTTTTTTCAGATTTTTTTGTCCATCCGTTTTTGAGATATTGAATGTTCAAAATTGCCAAAAAAGGCCAAAATCCACTTGTCACCATACATTCAAACGCCAGTTACAGGATAACGATGAATGCTACAGACATGGGACAGGTGTTGTTTTAAAGCGTATGAATAGGGCTTTCATTTGATATACAACATGACAAAATTGTAAATTTTCAAGAAATTCAGAAATATTCAAATAATATTAATTTTGAAATTTTGAAAAATTGAACTTTTTTAAAATTTTCAAAAAAATCACACTTAAAGGTATATGTCTTGTAGTCAATCAGTCAAAATTTCAAGATGGTATCTCAATGGTATCATACAAAAATTAAATTTTCTTGTTGGCAGTGACCAGGAATTAAACCCCTCAAGTCCATTTTTCTACAGTTTACATTGATAAAATTAGGTGGTAAACTGAAATGAATCCAAAAATTTATAACAGGACTTATAGAGATAGATTTATAGAGCATGAATTCACTTTCATGTAACTGTAGAAAAATGGACTTGAGGGGTTTAATTCCTGGTCACTGCCAACAATTTAATTTTTGTATGATACCATTGAGATACCATCTCATGGCATGCTACAAATGTACCGAAAATGAACAAAATCCATGACGTCAAGGATTTTTCATTGGTTGATTTGACACGGAATGACCCTTTAGTTGTCTCTAAGGTGTCTGTATGACAACTCTAAGAAAGACAGGAAGTGGGTGGGTGTAGCCAAAGACAGAGAGAGAGCTACTTAAAAAACATCTTAATAATTTCATATCTCAAAATTCAGTTCATATCAGAGTGAGAAATCAAAGACTTTAAAGCTGCAGGACCTGCTCAGCTTTCACCATTTTCAAGTGCTGGTCTTGCAAAGTGCTGGAGAGCTTCCCAGGCTTCTCCCCAAATCCTGACACATTGCACGTTGCTCTGAACTCGGGAAGCGCCCCAGCTGAGCACACACACGGCTCCCGTTGAGCACAGCACAAGGCAGAGTACATCGCTCCGCTTGGCTGGAAGGAAGCACAACTCACACACACAGCTGTATTTGTCCACACCACATTTTTGAAGTGTTGAAGGATGTTAACCTGTTTTCTTCTCATTTAACAGTTGCACCAAGTTCTTCTCATGTAACAGTTGCACCAAGGACAAAGAGTGCTATAACGAAACAACGTTGTTATCTTGCCAGTTCATCGTGCACCTAATGAAACAGACGGTTATCGAAGAGCTGTGGCTCAGTGGTGGGACCCAGTTTGGACGTAGACAGTCCCCGGTCCAATCCAGGCATCTCCAGGCAGGACAGAGAAACATTGGCAACCTGAAGGGCTGCTGCCAGCCTGTGCTGACAATGCCGGCTTGGATAGACCGATGGTCTGACTCAGTAGAGGGCAACTTCTTGCGATGCCTCTTTGCGTTTTAAATGGTCTAAGCCTCCGGTGACAGCAAAGGGAGAGATGAAGGCCTGGGGAGAAGATGCCTTGACTCCAGCTGCACCCACTTGGCCTGACTCACAGCATGGGATGGGAACTGACAGCAACAGACCATCTCGTCCTTCTTGGAAGAAGGGGGTGGGGGAGAGCAAGGCAGGGAAGAGCCACCTGACAGAGGGTGATGCGCTCAGATCGCTGGTGGATTTGCACTGAGGGGATCCGGTGTTGGATTTAGACCTGGAAGATCCAGGTTCAAATCCCCGCTCAGCCACGAAGCTTCCTGGGTGACCCTGGGCCAGTCACTATCTCTCAGCCCCACCTACCTCACAGGGTTGTTGTGAGAACAAAGGGGGGAGGAGCCATGAAGGTGCCTTTAAGGACGGTATAAAAATGTGGGGGGAAAATGGAACCCTTGCTTGCTTCCTAGGGGACTTTGGACTGGGGTGGGGGCCACAGAGGTTTGCCTCATTCTGGGCAGCAGGGAGGGGGGAGAAGCCACAGGAGGAGACACCGGAGACATCCTCAGAACCTGCCCAAGCGAAGTGGGCTTGCAGCCAGGATGCTTCTGGTTCCTCCTCGTTGCCTTGCGAGAACGGGCGCCCGCCTGCCTCAAAGGGGTGCTTGGTTAATACCTGCCGAGGATGGACAGCTGCTCAGGCAGTGGCCTGGAAGCCGCGCCGGCCTCATCCGCTTCCTCCTGCTGCTGCTGCAGCCTTTGCACGGTGCGGCTTTCCGTTTCCCAGCAGCGGAATCAGGAGTCTCCTTCCTTCCTTCCTTGGCGGTGCTGTGAGCGCGCTGTCTTGGTGGGCACCGCACATAAGCCCCCTGACCTCAACCGGGCTTACTCCCAGGCAGTGGCATCACTAGGGCGCGTGTGGCCCCAGGGCGGGGGCGCGCACATCACCCTAATGACCCACACACGCACAGCCCCAAAATGAAAGTTTGGCGTTTGGGGTGTGTGTGACTCGACGGTACTCTGCCCCGGGTGCCCCCCGACTCTGCCCCCCGCCACTCAGAACTACCTTCAATTTTCCGCACCTTTCTGTTGCAGCCGGCTCCAGAGACGTCTTCGGAAGGCCCTGGAGCGCCGGCCTGGGAGGACGCTCCGAGGCCTTCTCCCGGCCTCTGAGCCTCCGGAGGGTGACGTGCGCAGCGGAGGTGACGCACATGGGTGCGCGCGTCACCTTTCTGCGTGCGTCACCCCCGCCCCCGGCTTCTGATGAAACGCACCAACAACGCGAGGGTCCAGCTTCCTGCCGAGTGTTTCGTGATCTGTCAGGATCTCACCGTTGGGCCAAAGGACCCTCTGAGCAGCAACCATTGCATGAGGGAGCCGAGGCTGTGAGGTGGCGACTTGCTGACACTCCCTGACTGAGCCTTGTGGCTGAGCTCGCTGATTTATGTAGCCGCCCCCCTCCCACATTTATATTCCACTTTTTCCCCCTCCTGAGACTCCATCAATTTCAGTCTTGCTTCCCCACCCCCCATCCAAACCCTGCAGGTCACCCTATGGCACCACACTGGCAGCACCCTGGGGGGCAGGGATACTGGTGATCAACTACTATTGTGCCAGATTTTTTACACACATGCGCGTGCACACACGCAGACACACACCTGTTGCTAGTCGAGTTCAAAATCCTCTCATCGAGGCAAATGAGGACAGATCCTCCTTGGAGCCCTCCTGACGGTGCCTGTTTCCCTGCTTTCCGCTGGAACTCAAGGCAGCAGACACGGGATTCTCGGATCGCCTCATGCGCAGCCACTGACATGCTCAGCACAGTCGCTGTTTTTCAGACCAAATCCTGGAGTCAGAAAAAGAGATCTTGTGCGTGGCAGATTAATAAACCATTTTTACCCAAGGGTGTATATACGCATCTGGAGTCGAATGCATACACATGTGGGCTGGGAGGAAATGGGTAAGAAGGGCCCTGCTGGATCAGGCCCAAGGCCCCTCTAGTTCAGCTTCCTGTATCACACAGCGGCCCCACCAGATGCCTCAGGGAGCACACAAGACAACAAGAGACCTGTGTCCTGTTGCCACTCCCTTGCATCTGGCAATCCTGAATAATCCTTCCATTATCCATTATCCATATTCAGTGGTCAGGGTGTGTTTTCCTAAACTAAAGTGTCCCCCAATGTCTCCTCTCCAAATTCCTCGTCTACCTCCTCCCTAAGATACCATTGATGCCATTTGGTTGGAGGAAACGTGGGGATCCTGTCTGCGCAGGCTCCAGGAATCTGCTCCTGGCAAACCAGGGTCCCTCTTTTTGACTCTGGAAAACTCCTTCTTGAAACAGTCCTGGAAACACCTCAAGCTGGCCGGCTCACTCCCTGGGGTTGCTAGAAGGTAAAGGTGTCCGAGGGCCAGGTGGGCACATCTTGGCTCCAATGCTCAGACATGCGCATGAATATTGAGGCGCCGTGGAGCGCGCAGCCCGCTCCTTTCCAACTGCTCACAACAGCAAGATGACGTTTTTCTGGAGTATGTTAATTGAGCTAAAGAACAATCCGAGCAGGAAATGCTTGGAAGCTTGGTGATGGCATGATGACGTCATTGCCGAACAGCCGGCCCCTCCCCCCCCAGGTTGCCGACCCCTGCTTTCAAAGAAACCAGAGACCTTTGGGCAGCGGAGAGCAGAGAGACTGGAGGAGCCAAGGTCAGAAGGAGGGAGGGCTGGGAGGGGGGAGAAGTGGGGAAGAAGCACTGCCGATTCCCTGTCAGTCGTGGCCAGGAAAAGCTTAATAGGTACCTGTGTGGTGGATTATGGGTGGGGGGGGGGAGAATAGAAGATACCCCAGTAGGGTAATACTTTGATTCGCCTCCAAATAGAGAGCAGGCTGTGCAGTTTTCCAAAACTCTTGTTCAAGCCGGATGCTAAATAAAACAACAGAAGGGGGGGGCAGAGAAAAAGCTGGGCGTGATGATGATGGAGAAGAAGTCCGAAGGTCTTCTGCAGCGTGCAGGAGAGGGAGGAGGGGATGCCCGGCCGGAGGGGAGGCAGCTCCCCCTTCTTCCTGGAGCTGGAGGGTCGAGACTTCGCTCCTCTGAGAAGAGCCGTTCCTCCCGGCTGACCGCACACTGAGAGTTAAAAGGAGCGACTCCGGATTCCTAGAGAGGCAAAGGAGGGAGTGGGAAGCCCCTTCCTGCTCCGCCCCATTCCTTCGCTTTCCCCCCTGGTGAGTTCTCAGCCGGTTGTGGGCGAAGAAGGTGGGTCCCGGGGCTGTGATGGTTAATAATAGGAATAGAGGGGGTGGGAGAGAAGCCCCCCAGGTGGGCGGAGAGACGCCCCGCCCAGGCCAGTCGGTGAAGGGAAAGGGGGGGCTGAGAAGCGGAACTGCGACCCCCCCCCCCAGCCCCGTTGCATGCTAAGCGTCAGCTGCTCCGCTCCTAAATGCAAAAATGTCATTTCTGTGCTGGGAGTTTTGACAGGGACGGTGAACAAGCCGGAGGCGAGAGGGCTGGAAGGGGCCATTCAGCACTGAAACCATTGCAAAAAACTGCGGGATGGAGGAGGGACCCTGGAGGACAATAGGTTCGGCCTGGGACTGTGCCTGGAAGGAACTGAAAGAGGGTGCATGTTGTCTTTTGAATGTACGCTCCCTCTTTGATATTGTTTACTGTTTGAATTGTTGTCAGTGTAAAAATCGTCAGAAAGTGAACTGGATTTTGCAGCTGAAAAGGAGCCTGATCCAAAAGAACCTGCGAGTTCAGCAGCAGAGGGGGGAGAGACGCTCTTCTCCCTCCCAGATCTCGGCAGCCTGAAAGCAATGCTCAAGAGGGGCCCGGAGGCTGCTGGGGGATGTAGTTTTCTGCCTCTTCTGGCTGAAAACTGAAACCATTCAGCACTGAAACCATTGCAAAAAACGGCGGGATGTAGGAGGGACCCTGGAGGACAATAGTTTCGGCCTGGAACTGTTCCTGGGGATGGGGTGGGTGGATGCTTTTTGACTGTGTTGTATTTTTAATGTATGCTCTATCTTTCATATTGTTTGTTGTTTGAACTGTGGTAAGTTGTTTTGCTCCTGGTTCTAACAGAGGTGGCTGGGATAAAAACCGTAAGAAAGAGAGCTGGAGTTTGCAGCTGAAAAGGATCCTTCCAGCATCCGTTCCTGATCCAAAAGAACAGAGAGTCGATCTCTTCAAAAGACGGAGTGGAGGAGGACAAAGCAGGGTGATCTTTCAAGGTGTGTGTCTCAGCGGGGCGGGGGTCTCGTTCCACTAGAGCAGTGGTTTTCAAACTTTTTTGCACTGGGACCCACTTTTTAAAATGACACCTATCGGGATCCACCTAGCTTTACGAGATGCTCAAACATTTATCTCCCTGTATTTACACAAGCTTGCAAACTTAAGCATTTGATTTTGTCTGTAAACCGCTTTGTGAACTTTTTGTTGAAAAGCGGTATATAAATACTGTTAATAATTAATAATAACTTCAGGAGCTCAGCTCTTTGAAGGGCAATTAGCAGCGATCTGGTTTTTGAATAGACTCAGGGCTTATCTGATGCCCATCACCTGCCCCCCCCCCCAGAAATAGCGAGATCCAGAAATAAATTGTGAATAGTAAAAAAATAATCCCATTTTGGGACCTGCCCAGCCTTCAAAATGAGCCACTAGTAACTGGGCATTAACTGATGGTTCATCCAAGATCAGGTGCAGCTGCCGGAGGGATTTTGCATGATCTGCTTGTCCTTCCTTGTCTGTCCAGGGGATTGTGGGAATTATCAGTCCTACCAGCAGGGGGTGTGGTTACGCATCACCTGTACCTGATGACACCAGTGAGACGCTGGGCTCTGATTGGCCTGTTGCACTTGGAGCATGATGGGAGTTCTAATCCAGTTACTCATGTGGGAGGTTTTGAGTTTCAGTAGAAGTAGAGCCAGGAGTCAAGAGTAGTTTTATCTCCTCCTGATACCAAGAGCCACATCTGTTTGCCAGACCACCTCCAAGGCATGTGGCTGATGCCAACTTAGACTTGGCCTTTGGAACCTGCCACTTTGCCAGCCCTATTTGCGCATCGGAGCCAAGCAGAGGAACTGGCCACTTGAGTCATCCTTCTCTTGGTTTTCTCTAGCCCTAGATCATGATACTTTCTCTTCTTATGAAACTTGCTTTGTTGAGGAAGAGCTTTTATGCCCACGTCAACCACGGGGAACCCCTTGGCTAACCCTCCCCCCATCGTCCCTTAGGAATCTTTCCTCCCAAGCTGCGGTTGTGTGTTCGGGGACACAGGGAAGCCACCCTTGGCCCATCTAGCTCAGTACTGTCTACAGCAGGGGTTCTCAACCTGTGGTACGCGTATCCCTAGGGGTACGCGGACCATCAGGCAGGGGTACTCGAGAGGCTTCCCCTTATCAGCTAAGACCAGCTGATTGTCGGAGACCAGAGGTTTTTTTATTTTTACTTTTAAAAAATTGCCCTGCCCCCAAACTCCCAGCTCGGCCTCCCACTGGTGGGGATATGTGAGAGGCTGCTCCATATCTCCCTGGATCAACTGAGTGTTGGAGAGGCAAGTGTTTTTAAATTCAAACTGCTCTGCAGTTTCACTTTCATTTTTACTTCAGAGCAGCAGAACACAAGCCGAGGGTTCCTTGCAACATCATGAGGATTCCCTGCTTCTGGAGTGTCTGCTTCTCTCAGATACTAACAGATAAGAGACTAGGTGGGGTGGGGGAGGGTGGAGTTGATTTTGGGAAGTGGGAGAGGGAAAAGATGGAGAGGAAAAAAAGAGATCCTGGGATGTGTATTTTTGCACTAACATGAAATCAAGCTCTCTGTTTGGTTTTTTTCCTTCTCTCTGATCTGTGCAGTGTATTTTTTGTAGTTGAGAAAATGCAATCCACCCCAGAGGCGTTTCTACGGTAGGGGTGGTACTGTAAGCTGCGCCCCATCCTAGTCCCCGTTTACAAGACGGAATGAGGAGGCCCCGCCCCCTCGCCGTCGGAGCCATTCCGTGCGGTGAAGGCAACGGGCAGGGAGTCTCTGCCCCCCCTTGTGTCTCTGATTTTGTGTTGGGCCTTCCACACCCACAAACATACAGTTAAATAAGACTTTTTCACATTTAAAATTGTTTTAATATTTTTTATTTTAAAACAAGTAATTAATTGGTTAATCCAATTAATTAGCAATTAATTAGCAGGGGGTACTTCAGAAAATTGGACCGTGATAGGGGTTACCCGGGCCTCCAAAAGTTGAGAAACCCTGGTCTACAGGCTTGTGTCTGTGTGAGTACCAAGGAACTGACCGTTCTAAATCCAACCTGAGCCACTCAGTCAAACTACGGTACTGATGCAAACCAGATCCTTGAGACTCGAGTTGGGGGACTTCAGCTCCCCCTTCGCTGGAGGACTAGCTATTAAAAGGGGTGGCGACACCTACCGTAGGGCAGTTAGCCATCAGAAACTGCATACCATTTTGTCTGGGGTGTTTGGTCAGTCAGGTGGGGGTGCCCAAGAACCTGTACTTACAGTGCGGCATATTTATGAACTGTGTACACTGCCATCTCATGGAGGTTGTGGTCTTTGAGATGGAGGAGTCCACGGGAACCTGTGAAGAACATGCATCTCTGACTCGCTGGGAGTTGTTAAGCCAGGGAGGTGGGGGTGCGTCAGAACTGGTTGAGAGAGCCAAAACCGCAACAGTTACACAATACTGAAAGGCATTTCGTTACTTCAGAGAATAAATACATACAGTACTAAAATTGTGCAAACCCCCCCCCGGCTCGTGGACGCCCCAGAACGCATGACGACACGCGGAGGGGGGTGCACGAGCCGCCACTTCTGTGACAATTTGAATTTCCTCCAAATTGCCGCGGATGTGGCAATGGGTGCAACCCCCCTCTGTGTGTCCCCACCGCCCCCGACCCCCTTAACGACGCCACTGCCCAGAATTATTTGTTCCTAACGCTCATCTGGACAGCAGCTTCAAAATGGCTTCTCGCCTGCAAGATGGAGTCAGACCTAGCCAGTGATTTCACCACGTTCATCACAGGTGGGGGTTCTTTTTCACTTACACAACCTCTGAAGTCAGCGCAGCTTTAGGGCTCCATCGGGGTCGTGACTGGGATTCGAGTGGGGCATAAGATTTGACATCCCACCTGCCCTCTCCATCATCTTTGTGCCTCTTTCACATTTTAGCTCCACACTGGTGGAGTTGTGCCAGTGGTGTGGCTAAGACAGCATAGAATTTCACCGACCTCACTGCCCACCTTAGTGAATCTTTGGTGCAAGGGAACCTCTGTCAAATCCTGTGCTGCTCATTCTGGAGTCATTGCAGCGGAGGAGAAGTGTATCACACAGGTTGCGGGAGTTATGCGCGTAGACCAATATGGGTAAGCAGCAAGTACCACATTAATTTATTACAAGGTTGATGTGCGCATCCACACATTCACACACAAGCACACATGCACACACACATACACGCTCCATGTGCCTGATAGTTCCCAAAACGTGCCCACTTGCCACTGATGGCCAGTGCAATTCAGGGGTGGAGCGGAGGTCCCGTCTATCGTGTCCCGAGTCCTCCAAGAGGTCGCAGAGGAATATTCCACTCGACTCTTGCACCCCGCGGCTTCTGTCGTTCTCCTCCCAGATCTTGTCTTCTGTCATATGCCGTCTCCTGCCTGCTTCTCCTTTCACGTAGATGCAGTAACTGCTTAGTCTAGATCAAGGTTTGGCTGGGCCTGACCTGACACCAGCACAAGCACCATCGAGACGGGGTTTAGCAGATGTGCCCTGACCGATCTCTCGCCTGTGAGGAGCTGTTTCTCTGGAAATATAAAAAAAACCGAAGCCACTAACTGACAGGCCCTAGTGTACAAAACCCCAGACGTCTCAGTGTTTCTAAGAGGATGGCGTGACATTAAAGCTAGGCTTGCCATCCGGTCCCGGTGAGGCAGCCTCATACCCTCACGAGATTTGGGTGCCTCCATCTTGGATCTCGTGAGATTTCACAAGATCCAAGATGGCCGCCAACAGGAAAAAAGCTAAGTTTGAAAAATTTCTAGCCTCGTAAAAGCAGCGGCGGTGGCGGCTGGGGGCACCAGTAGGAGTCCTCTTTATTCACTTTGCCTCTCATTAGTCGGGCTCTTGGCAGGGAGGGTGTGTGTGTTTGTGTGTGTGTGTTGTGGGTACCCTGGTGACAGAGATGCTGCTGTTGCTGCAAGCTAACAGAGCACCTGCCACTATTTTAGACCTGCTCCTGTCTTCCTTCTCCTAGCTCCTTACTGCGCTCTCTCGCTCTCGCTCTCTCTCAGTGTGTGCATGTGAGGGAGGGAACATTTATTTAGCTATCTTTAAAAATGATCCTGATTTGGCATTTCAAAATGTAGATATTCCAATTCATTTTCGCTATTCATATGTGCTGTCCCTCTTTTAGCGGAAAATTACTGAAAACAGGAAGAAGAAAAGGAAAAAAACCTTCAAAGTGACAGAGAATGTTGTCTCCTGTTTCTTTTATCTGCCTCCCCTGTGTGTGTGTGTGCGCGTGTTTGTGTATATGTGTTAATTGTGCCACAGCGTCACACTGTAAAGTGGTCAGTTTGCATAGTGAGCGTCCATGCAGATTTCCCTCTTCTCTCCCTTTTCTTTTTGCTTTTCTTGGATTACTTTTGATCACCAGACAAAGGTTAGGAGAAAGATAACAGGCATATGGGGCATATTTCATCTGCTGCAAGTCCTGCCAAGTCTTGCATCATTTGAAGGAAAAACAAGTTGTGTTCCTTCATATAGCCAGGATACTCCCTTCACCCCCATCCCTGGAGCTGCTGCAGGTGACAAGGTGATGCCAGTAAAATGAAAATATCCTTTTACTCACTTTGGAAAAAGAACAAGTAACAAAAACATCTAACGTATTTCAAAATGGTTCTGAAAGACCTGCTGCTATAAAAACGAGGCTTGTTCTTGGTGGGCTTGGCCCCTTTTAGGCTGCTGCAGCAAGAAAAAAAAGTATGTTTCATTCAGTTCCCAAAATGTTCCTGGATTCTCATCACCATCCTCCTGTTCCCAACCTTTTATTGTGTCCTTGTAGCTAGGAGGTGCGTTTTGCCTATCCTGATCCTCCCCATTTAGCCAAGGTTTTGCTTCGCACTGCTGCTTAATAATCCTGACACGTGTTCAGTTGTCTGCTTCTGAACTGGGTGGTTTTGAGAAATCGGATGGGGAAGGAGGACACAAATCTGGATCCCCTGCCTGATCCACCTCTTCTGACGGGGCTGCTAAGAGCTTCCGGTGCCCAGGAGTGCTGCCAAGCTTGGGAAGGAACTGGCTCTGGAGGGATGGGGTCCATTTGCCAGGAATGGGCACACCATGGCAATCAAATGGTCTCATCCCATGACATCAAGGCAAATAATATGTTCTTGAGGCTACGGAGAGGAGAGGGTGGTAGAGTAGGATAAATTACAATCAATATTCCTATTGTGTTAGTTCCAGCTGAGGATTTTGAATTCTGACTCATTTTATTCAATATAGGCTTACCATATTTTACCAGTCATAAACAGGGACACCCCCACCAAGCAATTAAATAAATAAATAAATTGATTTTGGGGGGGGCACAAAGTGCCCCTTTTGCCATGTGAAGCGTGCCCGAAAATTTTAATTATTTATTTTAGCACCAAAATAATTAATTAAATTGACTTACCCCATCATCGCTGTCGTTGCCCATCGCCGCCGTGCTGCTGCTCCTCTGAGTCCTCGTCGTCACCAGTCGGGCCGGGCTAGCCTCATCCGGGCCGGGCCAGGTGAGCCTCGGAGCAGTGAGAGCAGGCGAGCCGGCTCAGAGCAGCGTTCCTGTCGCCAGTCAGCCCAGCCCGCAGGCCGGCCCGGGCTGCTCTCACTGGCTCGGAGTGGCAAGAGCAGGTGAGACGGCTTGGAGCTGCGGCGCCAGCTGACCCAGGCCACGCGAGCCTCCCTCGGCTTCCAGAGGATCTCTCGCCGGCCCATTCACCCACTCACCCGCTTGCCGCCGCTGCCATTTTTAATGGCGGCCTGGAAGCCCTTCATTCTAAAAGGCTTCCAGGCCGCTTGTGTGCATGCATGCGGCTCGAAAAGCCATACGCATGCGAGCAAATGGCCTGGGAGCCCTTCAGAACCAAGGGCTTCCAGGCCGCCCTCACAGATGGCGGCGGCGGTGAGCAGCCATCCAGGATGGCACCATACCTCCGGGGATGCCGGGACCAGGGCCCAAAATCCGGGAGAGACTAAGTCCAATTAAATACTGTATATCATTGCTAGTTTTTGGCATCTGTCATTTTAAGTCTTTTCTTTTTAAAGCTGACAATATGTGCAAGTTGAAGTCTGTTTCATGCCTATATAGCACTGATCAAATCCACTTGGCTAACATGTAAAAAGGCTTCAATATGACTCTTTGGGCAGTTCCTTTGATGGTGATAATGCAAAAGTTAAGAGTAAATTAGCTCTGCATCACTTTAGTATAGAAAAAATGGGCTGTAATTTGATGTAGCACTAGAACAAAACAACAGGTTGAAGAAGAAAAAAGAGGAAACAGCAGTGATGTTTGTTACTTACCCCCTTTTTACATTCCAAGCAGTAAAACACAAGCATCTATACTTAGCACAATGTAAACCTACATTTGAAATTAGATGCACAGCTAAAAGAGGGAGAGAATGAATGAAAACTAACCATCACCTACTAACACATCAGCTTTAGTTTTCGAAGCACAAACAATCTTAATTAACGGAGTCCAGCAACTCTTCATTTTAACTGTCCTGTGGAGAGGAATTAATTTGCTTTTTACTGACAGCGGCAGAATGGCGGCGGGACAGGCAAGTCAATATAATTAATTAATTTGCTAGCTAAAAATAAATTAATTTTCGACACACACCCCAAAAGATTTCTCAAATTTTAATTAATTAATTAATTAATTGTGTGGGGGGGGCGGTTAAGAACCGGGAAAATCTGGTAAGCCTAATTAAAGCTATCAGTGTAGCCCCCTCTCTTCACTTCTCCATAAAAACACGTCTACCAGAGATTTTTAAAAAGCTGCGTCAATCCCTGGACCAGTCAGGTTGCAACAGACAAAGAAGCCATAATTGTTCTACTCCTGCAGAACAGCTTATTGTGAGTCGGTCTCTGAGGAGGGCCACAATCCTATCCATACTTTCCTGGGAGTCAGTCCACTAAATCCACTGGGGTTTACTTCTGAGTATATGCACGTCGGTGTGTGCGTAGGAGGTCCCAATTTTCCTCTCTTTTTAATATATATTTTATTTTATTATAAAACACAAAACTGAACAATACAAAAAGAAAAGAAAATACAAAAAATTCTAAAAGGTTTGTGAGGCAAGACTTCCCCTTGCAGGAGTCTTGCTGACTCCCCCTCAGCAAAGCCTGTTCTTCTATTTGTTTTAAGATTTTATCCTTAATGAGACTTTCCACCATCTTCCCTGGAACAGATGTTAGGCTGACCAGCCTATCTAGAGGAGAGGTGACATCTGCAACCTTTGTACCAGGCAGGCAAGTCACCATCCGGTCCTCATATCCGTCATAGACCCCCCCCCCTCCGCTCTCTGTGTTCCTGACTCCAGCCTATGAGAAACTGTATCTCTGGGCTTATTAAAAAATAAAATAAAAAATGAAGCCACTAACTGACAAGCCCCAGTGTACAAAAGAACAGATGTTTTTGCATTTCTAAGAAGATCACGTGACATTAAAGCTACCCGTGAGGCCTGAGAGAATCCAGAGGGAGGCCCCCTCTTGTGACTTCTCCATCAAAACATTTATGATTTAACCAGAGATTTAAAAAAAGCTACTTCAATCTCCGGACCAGTCAGGTTGCAACAGGCCAAGAAACTATTGTATAGGCCACAAAACTAAACAATACGGAAAGAAAAGAAGTACAAAACAACAGAAAAAGTTCAGACTAGCCACTAACATTTATACTTAAATTCATGGTGGATCCTGTGCTCGGCCACAGGCAGGCTCCTGCTTAGCCAGAGTTATACTCAGGGAAGGGGACACTCGTCCCCTTCCCCGAGTGTAAATTGCGCTCGGGCCGATAGGCCTCCTCAGATTTCCGCCAGCGAAATCCTTGGCGGAAGTAAGAGGAGGCCGTGTAAAGGCCCACCCAAACGGCGGGGGTCAGGATTAGGATGAGGCTGTCCTCCACCCCCTCGCTTATGGCCACCCGCCTATGGCCACCCTCCCTTCCCCGCCTTGCGCCAGTCTTCCCTGCTCTTGAGTCGCCGCGACAGTGCTTTACGGCACGTTCACGACAGCTTAGGACAGCGGAACGCTCGTTCCGTTGCCCGAGCTTCTGTAGGATTGCTCTGCCCTTCTTATAATTACTTATACTCTGCCTAATTGCATAAATTATTTTTATATCCATAAATCAATTATACTTGTAATACTACCCTTAAACAAAAACGACCTCAGATTTTTACTACTTAAGTATAAAAAAAACATGTCATCCTACTCAACAAACCCACATATCATTAAATCATTTTTCTTTTCCCTTACTTGCAAAAATTGTATAAACGGTTTCCAATTAGAGGTCCCCTTTCTCTATTACTCTACTGATTAAGGTTCTCTCTCAGCTCCAGGAAGCAACAGAGAAGACAGTCAGGATCAGAGGGAGCCACGTGGACTGTCACAGGAAATGACCACACGTGACGTACAGGAAGTGACTTTTACAGACCAGGATGGATCAGGGAGGCAGGAGGGAAACCAGACAGAGAAATGCAGAGATAAATCTGATACTGATCAGTGTGGGGATTTCAGAGTCCTTCCAGTCAATCCAGAAAAAGGAGCTGGAAAGAGGAAAGAAAAATGCCCTCAATTTGCAAAGACCTTCAGCAGTAAATCAGAACAAGGAACACATCAAAAAACCCACACAGGGGAGAAACTGTATAAGTGCTTGGATTGTGGAAAAAGCTTCAGTAAGAGCTCAGAGCTAACTGTGCATCAAAGAATACACACAGGGGAAAAACCATATCAGTGCTTGGAGTGTGGAAAGAGCTTCAGTCAGAGTTCACAGCTGGCTGTGCATCAAAAAACCCACACAGGGGAAAAACCATATCAGTGCTTGGAGTGTGGAAAGAGCTTCACTGAGAGCGGAACCTTGAATAGGCATCAAAGAACCCACACAGGGGAAAAACCATATCAGTGCTTGGAGTGTGGAAAGAGCTTCAGTGTGAACTCAAGCCTGACTTTGCATCAAAGAACCCACACAGGGGAAAAACCATATCAGTGCTTGGAGTGTGGAAAGAGCTTCAGTATCAGCTCAAAACTGACTTTGCATCAAAGAACCCACACAGGGGAAAAACCATATAAATGCATGGAGTGTGGAAAGAGCTTCAGTGACAACGGAAACCTGGCTACGCATCAAAGAACTCACACAGGGGAGAAACCATATAAATGCATGGAGTGTGGAAAGAGCTTCAGTCAGAGCGCAAACCTGACTAAGCATCAAAGAACCCACACAGGGGAGAAACCATATCAATGCTTGGAGTGTGGAAAGAGCTTCAGTTTGAACTCTCACCTGGCTGTGCATGAAAGGACCCACACAGGGGAGAAACCATATCAATGTTTGGACTGTGGAAAGAGCTTCAGTGTGAACTCAAGCCTTACTATGCATCAAAGAACTCACACAGGTGAAAAACCATATCAATGCATGAAGTGTGGAAAGAGCTTCAGTCAGAGCTCAGGACTGACCGTGCATCAAAGAACCCACATAGGGGGGAAACCATATCAATGCATGGAGTGTGGAAAGAGCTTCACTGAGAGCGGAACCTTGAATAGGCATCAAAGAACCCACACAGGAGAGAAGCCGTATCAATGCTTGGACTGTGGAAAGAGCTTCAGTGACAGCAAAGGCCTAACTTATCATCAACGAACCCACACAGGAGAGAAACCATTTCAATGCTTGGAGTGTGGAAAGAGCTTCAGTGCGAGCTCAAGCCTGACTTTGCATCAAAGAACCCACACAGGGGAGAAACCATATCAATGCATGGAGTGTGGAAAGAGCTTCAGTGTGAGCTCACACCTGGCTGTGCATCAAAGAACCCACACAGGGGAGAAACTATATGAATGCTTGGAGTGTGGAAAGAGCTTCAGTGACAGCAAAGGCCTAACGTATCATCAACGAACCCACACAGGGGAGAAGCCGTATCAATGCTTGGTGTGTGGAAAGAGCTTCAGTTTGAGCTCACACCTGACTGTGCATCAAAGAACCCACACAGGAGAGAAACCGTATAAATGCCTTGAGTGTGAAAAAAGCTTTAGTGAGAGAAAAAGCCTGACTGTGCATCAAAAAACCCACACAGGGGAGAAGCCGTATCAATGCTTGGTGTGTGGAAAGAGCTTCAGTTCGAGCTCACACCTGACTGTGCATCGAAGAACCCACACAGGGGAGAAACCATACAAATGCTTGGAGTGTAGAAAGAGCTTCAGTCAAAGCGCAAGCCTGGCTGTGCATCATAGAACCCACACAGGGGAGAAACCATATCAATGCTTGGAGTGTGGAAAGACCTTCAGTCAGAACGATCACCTGACTAAGCATCAAAGAACCCACACAGGGGAGAAACCATATAAATGCCTGGAGTGTGGAAAGAGTTTCAGTAGGAGCAATAGCCTGACTGTGCATCAAAGAACCCACACAGAGGAGAAGCCATATAAATGTTTCGAGTGTGGAAAGAGCTTCAGTGTGAGCTCAAGCCTGACTATGCATCAAAGAACGCACACAGGGGAGAAACCATATAAATGCATGGCGTGTGGAAAGAGCTTCAGTCAGAGAGGAAACCTGACTGTGCACCGAAGAACCCACACAGGAAAGAAAAGGTCAGAGTCAACAGTTCAAACGATTGTACGTTTGTAAATTTAGGTTTGCTTCTCTACTAACCTCAACTGAAACCATATGAAATGCTCGGTGTGTAGAAAGTATTTTATTCAGTGCTCGAGCCTTAGTTTGTTTCAAACAGTCCACGTAGAGGAGAAACTACATATGTTACGGGCAGCCCGATCCGACTTAACTTTTTTAGGTCCGCCGGCCTAACTTAGGCTTTATCCAATGCACCCAGCTACGCTGTATTCAAATGGTTTAGGGCCACCGGCGCACCGGTACCCCTCCAGAAGGCAAGGAAACAAGCAACACTTACCTGGGAAGGCTCCGTCGACACAGTGTCCGTCGCGGCATCTGTCCCACGCATACGCCACAACCGTATCGCACCTCTCTCTGCCGATCGACCACAGCTGCCATGAGGACCACAGTGTCCTTAGCGACCCCGGTCGCCAGGGGCCAGACTGCTACCATTGCGCCTGTGCCAAAACGCAGAGGGCGCTCTGCGCAACAGCCACCTGCAGCGTGGAGTCCAATGACAGACAGATACTGTGGAGACGTTTCAATATGTTGTTTTTGTTCATTATTATAATTACAATAACTATTTACAAATGACCAAACAACTCGGGCTCAGAGTGCCCAGACCCCAACATGGTGCAGAGTGTTGGCCAGTTCACGTCGGAATGACATCATCCCGACAACCGACCGCGACCCGTTCAGCGGACGGGCGCCCTTCAGTCGCCGTTTGGCTGTGCTCCGGTCGTCGAACGGGTGCGGCTCGGCCGTGTGAGCAGCAAGCGGCTGCGCGAGATCAGGCTTTTTGCCTGTCATTGTTTGGCAACCTGTGGCACTCTCCGACCTCCCCCCTCCCTTGCTTGGGGGTCTAGCTGACCTCCAGGTGTGTTCTCCCAGGGAAGGTATTGGCAGTTCCAGCATGGGTAGGTGCAAGGGCTTGACTGGTGCATGTCTGTGTCTGGGGGGCTGTCTGTGTCTGGGGGGACGCTTGTGTGACTTTTTGCACATGTGTATAACCGAGGCTCTGGAGGGGGGCATTTTTATTATACTGGAACCGTAGCAGGGCTGCCCAGGCGTGCCTGCCATGGGTGGTCACAGGTCCAGCGGCAGCTCTTGCAGCAGCAGCAGCCCAGGGACCTCGCAGGGCTGGCTCTTCCCCTGTGGTACCGCAGCCTGCAAAAACAGAAAAGGGGGGAACAAGCAACAGAGCAAGGTTGCAAAGGCATGCCATGCCTTCAGTACCCGCAGCTGCAAAACCAGCAGCGGCGGCAACAGCAGCATAACCATGAGCCCAGGAAGCTGGCAGGGTTGGCTCCTTGGCATCTGGCAGCGTTGAGGCAGGTGGGAGGGGAGCAGCAGCTTCCCCCCCCTGCAGCCTCTGGGGTTTTCCCACTTGTAGGCGGCTGAGGATGTTCCTGTGAAGACAAACGGAGGGAGGGGGTGGGATACAGCTGGTGTTTGGTAGCCATAGCCTTTGAGCACATAGTGCTTCCCTGTGTGTAGGTGGGGAGAAAGAGAGAGACACCTGGTGAGGGTAATGCATTGCATGGTATCACATACCTACCTGCCAGAAGCTGAACAAGGAAGTCCCTGTGGAGACAAAGGGGAGAGATGCACAGCTGTTGTCGACAGGCAAGTAACATTTCTGCAAACAAGGTGTTCCTACCCTCTGTGGTGGTGGAGGTGGTGGTGGTGTCTTGTGCACAGAGTGCTCCCCTTCACCTTACACCCTTGTCTTACATGCTTGCTGTGGCTGGAGCCAGGAATTGCCTGTGTGGGGAGAAAACTGGGAGACAGTCATGGGTTAGGAAGAGCTGCAAGGCAAAGCTGTTAGCAGTTTGGTTGCTGCAAGGAGCTCTCTGCCCTTGACAGGTCAAGAGAAGAGAAGTGAAGTGAGGAGTGAGGTGTTTGTGATTTTTGGAGCCAAGTGTTCCCCTCCACCAAAGTCCCTCTTTGTGGGTGTGTGGGGACATAGCCCCACGCCACGCGCCCTGTGCTCTGAGAGAGAGGGAGACTGGGAAGGCTGGGGCTGGGCTTTTATGGGAAGGAAGCTGTGGGCTGATTGGGTGTTGTGCTAGGCCAGTGGTGGCACGCCGCACGCCGCCTCCCTCCCGGCTTCTCCCTCCGGGTCCGCGCAGCTCCGGAGGCCGGGAGAGAGCGTCCTCCTGTCACGCCGGCTCGGCCTATACTGCCCAGGCCTGAGCCAGCAATTTCGCACATGCGTACAACGTCGATGCATTGTACGCATGTGCGAAATCGTCGGCTCAGGCCTGGGCAGTATAGACCGAGCCGGCGTGATGGGAGGACGCTCTCTCCCGGCCTCCGGAGCTGCGCGGACCCAGCGGAGCCTCGGCTTCTCCCTCTGCCTAATCTCCCTTCAGCCTAATCTAAGGGAGGAGAGAGAGAGCGCGCCAGGTAATTCCAGGCTTTTCCATTTACTTTCAGACTGGAATGTATGGGGCCAAGTTTCAAGAATCCCCACAGCAAGATGGTCAGAAGCTATATGTCTGATTTCCCTTAGCTAATGGGAAGAATTTACCTTCCAACCGATGTCCTGGATCCAAACAAACCCACCTCTTTACACCTCCCCATGATATCTTCACCATTACAGTGATAAATACGATTTCAGGTTTTTTCATGGCCAGCAACAATTTTAAAATAACTAGAGCCTAATGGGTAAAAACCCATGTCAAAAATATATAAGCTATCAATAAAAACAAGCATACCCAGTATTCCACGTAGAAAAGACTGGACTGGTTAAAATAACCAAAATGCTGTATTGGCTAAATTCCAGTGATAGTTGTAATTCTGCTCTTCAAAATATTCCGAATGATCTTCCCAAAGCATGGCCATACTTCCCTAATTGGCAACCTGACTCTTGAGAGTGGAACTTCCTGCTCTAAAGTAAAGTAAAGTGACGCTGAAATGCAGGCTCAAAGTGTAATTTATTTAATAAAATAAAAACACGGTTATTTTTTATTTATTTATTTATTTTTGTGGCACGCCCAAGATACAAAAAAACTAAAAGTGGCACATGTCATAAAAAGGTTGGCCACCACTGTGCTAGGCTGTATCCAGTGCTCCCAGTCCAGAGGAGGAGCCAGGCCATTTTTCACCCGTGGCCCAACCCTTTATGCCCCCATCTAAAGTGCGCGGCCGTAACCTCTTACATCCTCACGGCGTGGCCATAAGACCGCGTTGCAAAATTTTTGCGCCTCCTTGTCCACTTGTACCTCCTGTCTCCATTTCCAGCAGCAGACATGATGAGGAATTCATAAGAGATGAATGAGGGGTGAAAGGGGGCAGTTCCCCCCTCCCCACCCTGCAACAATGTCCTCAAACCACCTCAGACTTTGAAATTGATTTCTGATTATTTCTGAAAATGATTTCAAACCGCTTTAATCTTTACTCACTTTACTGTAGAATAAGTTGCACTTCTGAACTTCAGCTGAGCTCTGCTCGGAGGCAGTGGGAGGGTCTAAGGCAGTCAGAGTAAGGCAGCCATTGGTCACGTGATGCAAACAGGAAGCAAACAGCAAGACGTTGCAAAACGCTCCGGTAAGAAATACTGGTAAAGTGCTGAAGCGCCCCCAAACCCACCGTCGCCCCCAGGGTCCGGCAGCGCCCCAAGGCAGGCACTGGCAGCTCCCCAAATAGCGGCAAACGGCACCCCAAGGTAGTGGTCCGCTCCATGTCGTCCTCGCTACCATTTTCCCCAGGTGTTGGCCACGTGAGGTGATTCACGTGTGCAGCAGCGTGGGCAGAAGAGCCTGGAAACGAATTACGGTAAGCCTGGCAGCCACAGGACTGAGGGAGCCGAAGGAACAGTCCCGTCCCCCCCGCAAGGCAACGACAAAACTACTACCGGTAGTTACACAAGGCAAGGGAAATGTGCATGTTTATTCCACTTCTACGGGGGTGGTGGTGGAAGGGGACATGGGAACCAGATTGTGTGCATTTGTGTGTGTGTGTGTGTGTGTGTGTGTGTGTGTGCATACAACAAGTGTGCCCTCTGTTGAGGCCAGTAGAGTAAACCTGTCGAAGCCAGCAATTTATAGTCTGAATCCAGTTAAGTTCCAGAAATGTGTAGGCTGCAGCATGTTTGCTAAGAGCCAGGATGGTGTAGTGGTTTGGGAGTCGGACTTAGACCTGGAAGATCCAGGTTCAAATCCCCACTCAGCCACGAAGCTTCCTGGGTGACCTTGGGCCAGTCACTATCTCTCAGCCCCACCTACCTCACAGGGTTGTTGTGAGGACAAAAAGGAGGGCAGGAAATATGTACACCACTCTGAGCTCCTTGGAGGAAGGGCGGTATAAAAATGTGAAAAATAAATAAATATAAATAAATAAGTAATTTACAGCTCTGTGTGAAAACAGATACTTTCGGCAGGAAACAATGACAACTGGCTTCTTAATGAAGTGCCAACACTTTAAAGAATCCCAAAACCCACACATGATCTGTGGCATGAAGTCAAGTTGGTATAACTGTAGTTGGTATAACAACACTGTGTTTTTGTTCATTTTTACAAAAATAAATACATAAGTACATACATTTAGGCTGTGAGTATGATATTGTAATTCAAAGGTGTAATTTTGATGACGCTGGGGGCGGAGCGATGACACAGGGGCAGGGTGATGATGTGGGGGCGGGGCGATGACATCACTGCATGGGAGGAGGTCCATCATGGGGGTGACGCGATGAGTTCTCGCCCCAGGTGACGCGAACCCTACTAACACCTCTGGGTTCATACTGGCTTTCAAGGCATGTGCAGTGTGCAAAGTTGTGTGTGTGTGTACTTGCCTGCTTATGCTTCCTTTTATCTGTTATCAGTCACTGAGGGAGATCTCCCTCTCCACCACCACAGTCTTCCACTTCTCACTCGTCCCCCTCTGCCTAAAATCATCTGTACTTCTATTAGGCATTTGGGGTGATTTTAGTATGAACTTAGATTGGGTTTGGAACCAGTTAGAATTTGTCCTATTCAAATTAATGTAACAATTGTACTTGTATCTAGATGTTCGCTGTAAGGGCAGTGTTAAGGAACGAATTACGGTAGCTATGGATAACGAAGGAAGAGTATAATATATTGTTTATTATTATTATTATTATTATTATTATTATTATCAACAACAATGTGAGCACAAACAGAGTGATTACAAAAAATGCCACAAGAAGGTCGCTGCTATGCTCCACTGGAATTTGTGCAAGAAATATGGAACAACATCAGGGAGCACATGCGCCTCCTTCCTTATAATCTGACCCGTACTCTGAGGTCATCAGGGGGGGCCCTGTTAACTGTGCAACCATTGACGGAGGTGAGGGGGATGGCGGCACGAAATAGGGCCTTCTCGGCATTGGCACCCCAATTATGGAATTCCCTCCCCCTGGAATTAAGAACAGCTCTCTCCTTGGAGACCTTTCGGCTGGGCCTTAAAACACTTTTATTCAGGTTGGCATTCGATGTCTGATATGGTAGGCTGGCTTTTTAACAAATGGCTTTTAACAAATGTAAATATTGTACAGTGTTGCATGTATACGGGATAAGACGCCATGTGTTAAAAGACTTGTATTTTAATATCTCCAGTGCCAGACGGGTCTCCTAACGGCAGCCGACAGGCACACAAAAATCACTAAAATCCAAGGTTGTTAGCCCTACGTTTCGTTCCGATCTCGGAACCTCTTCCTGGGGCAAAATCGAATAGATTCTGATGGTGTTATCGTTTGCTGACTCCCTGTTTATATAGGTATCTGTGAGTCACGAGAAGGACGTGATTAATCAAAGCGAAAGTGCCCGTTGCAGCTGGTGTCGGGCTCACGCGCTGTTAAAGTGTCTAATCAGTAGCGGCTGTGTAGAGTGTCTAATCAGTAGCAGCTGTGTAACATTCTTCCAGTAGTGTTGTCGCCTGGTCTGTTTTACTCATGAGGAGTACACTTTCCCCTTTTCTTTTCTGGGGGCTTATCCTTTGATGTAGCTGTCAAATCTTCATCCCTATCGTTTCCTCTTTCTAACTGTATGTCAGATCCTTTCGTGTAGATGCCATCATCCAGCACAAAAAAACTCCCTAATCAATTCATTAGTATACAGATCCATCAAAGTATGTGATAAAGACTCACTTGAAAGAGAAAAAAGAATTCTAGGGGACTCACTACAAGCGAATGGGTACTCAATAAATCAATTCAATAAATGTTGGACAAAGCAATATAAACAGATCACAGCATGCAGAGTAGGAACAGAAATGAAAAACAACGAAAATGATAAATCCACCACAGAAGATAAAACATGGGTCTGCCTACCGTTTATCAAAGGAACTACGGATAAAATTGCAAGGGTACTACAACGGGGAAATATAAGAACAATCTTCAAACCCACTACTAAAATACAACAAATAATCGGGAACCCCAAGGATAAACGACAGGCCCTTTCTAATCCTGGTATTTATTCCATACCATGCGAATGCAATAAAAGTTATATTGGCATGACGTACAGACATATAAAAACTAGAATAGCAGAACATGAGAGATCCTGGAGATTAAACCATCCGCAACAATCCGCGATCGCTGAACATGCGATAAAAGAGGGACATGCCATCCGCTTTGAAGAAGCTAGATGCTTACAGAAGGAAGACAACTACAAAGTATTGAGACATCTTGAGGCTCTTGAAATAAGTAAAAAAGGACCAGGAGGTTTGGTGAATCGCCAACAGGACCTGTCATTTGCTAACCGCATCTGGTTACCGATAATAAGAGACAGACAGAACATCTACACGAAAGGATCTGACATACAGTTAGAAAGAGGAAACGATAGGGATGAAGATTTGACAGCTACATCAAAGGATAAGCCCCCAGAAAAGAAAAGGGGAAAGTGTACTCCTCATGAGTAAAACAGACCAGGCGACAACACTACTGGAAGAATGTTACACAGCTGCTACTGATTAGACACTTTAACAGCGCGTGAGCCCGACACCAGCTGCAACGGGCACTTTCGCTTTGATTAATCACGTCCTTCTCGTGACTCACAGATACCTATATAAACAGGGAGTCAGCAAACGATAACACCATCAGAATCTATTCGATTTTGCCCCAGGAAGAGGTTCCGAGATCGGAACGAAACGTAGGGCTAACAACCTTGGATTTTAGTGATTTTTGTGTGCCTGTCGGCTGCCGTTAGGAGACCCGTCTGGCACTGGAGATATTAAAATACAAGTCTTTTAACACATGGCGTCTTATCCCGTATACATGCAACACTGTACAGTAATCTCGGGCCATGAAAGTTTTCGAACAAAATTAAAATGTAAATATTGGTGACCCACTGGGGCTGTTTGTTTTAATTGTTTTAATTACTTGTTTTTAATCATTTTTAATGTATATATGTATTTTAATGTTTTTATCTGTAAGCCGCCTTGATTGCCCTTGTTGGGAGAAAGGCAGGGTAGAAATTCTGGTTGGAAGAAACAAGTGATATTTATTCATGTGGCCATTCCAGGAAAAAATGGAATAGAGGAAAAACAATTTGAAAAGATTGCAAAAATAAAGACCTGGAAACAGAAATACTGTACAGCGCCTTTGGGGAAAGAAAACCACCAACAACAACTCTATTGGCATTGGTGCGCTAGGTGCAGTCCTCAAGGGAGGCTCTTAAGAAATATCTGGCTGGTATAGGTATAGTCGACAAGATGACAGTTGAACTGCACCGAGGCACACTGCTAGGAACATCGAACATTATATGGCGATATCTCACCAGTTCTTAAACTCTTGGGTAGAGTTTGAACTGGTGAGAACCCAAAAACTCCGGTCCAAATATTTGGTGGGCTGTGACAACACAGAATAATGTGGGCGCAAACAAGCATATGCTAACCATCACCCCAAAATCTCAGTGTGGAGAATGCATGCATCAATAGTCCTTTGAGTGATAAAAAGGTAAAGGTATCCCCTGACAATTAAGTCCAGTCATGTCCGACTCTAGGGTGTGGTGCTCATCCCCATTTCAAAGCCGAAGAGCCAGCGTTGTCTGAAGACGCCTCCCTGGTCATGTGGCCGGCATGACTCTCTTTGCCGCAGCGCGTAGCATTCAGCTGGAACACGGCGCGCTGTTTACCTTCCCGCAAGCGGTACCTATTTATCTACTCGCATTGACATGCTTTGGAACTGCTAGGTTGGCAGGAGTGATACAAGCATACAAATTGGCAGAGATGTTGTGAAAAATGTTGTGAACAATCAGTGGAAGTGATGAATCAGTGTGTGGGAAGGGTTAAAGATTATCCCCCCATATTAGATTCCAACATAGAATCTGTCTGGTTCTTTCTCATTCTACAATGGTTTTACATTTTACAATGGTTTCTGGCCCAACAGTACTATGAGCAAACTTTGGCTGAACTAGCACACTTTGCGTAGTAGCCATAAGGACACAATAACTTAATTGCACAACACTGCATGAACACATCTGGAATCTCTCTTCTGTCCCTTGGACAGTAGGAATGGGTCAAATCGACCTGATAACCATATATGGGAGAGAGAGACAAAACTGTGAGATCAGGAGTAAAGGAATGTTGAAAAACAAGTTGTGTAACACATTGGGTAATCATTGATTTCCTATAAAACCCCTATTCAAGCTGTATTGCTTATGCTTAGCTGCTATGGCATCCCTTCCATGCAATTTGATACCCTTGCTTGCATCAAAGGAAATAAATAAATAAAAACTCCGTGCTTTGAGCTGAAACCTTGTCTCCGTGTCTTTACTTAGACTGCTAACTGACAAGTCTCTCAGACAGCCACAACCAGGTAAAAGAACCCAGTAACTCATTTTTTTCACATTTTTTATACCGCCCTTCCTCCAAGGAGCTCAGAGTGGTGTACATATTTCCTCCCCTCCTTTTTTTTTGTCCTCACAACAACCCTGTGAGGTAGGTGGGGCTGAGAGATAGTGACTGGCCCAAGGTCACCCAGGAAGCTTCGTGGCTGTGCGGGGATAGTCTAGTTTCACCAGGTGTCAGTGAAACGTTACTATAGAATATCCCTGCATTTTAGAGAGGGGCCACATAGCTCAGTGACTTTGCAGGCAGAAGGTCCCCAGGATCAACCACTGGCATCTGCGCATGGGGACAGAAAAAGACCTCTCCACTCCTTTGCCCAAGATCTTGGAGTGTATTTCGCCTCCTACAAAAATTGTAGGCTGCTGTTAAGCAGGATATAACCAAAGAATAAAAGCACACAGCAGAGTCATTATGGCACACGCTTGTGTGGAAAAGATTTCACTTTGGCAGGAGGAGGTAGAGATGCAAAGCAGTGAGTGGCCTCCTGGGACGAAGCGCCTCAGTGGGACAAAGTGCCAAGGTAAGAGAAGACACAGCGAGTTGAGCAGCTGTGCAAGTTCATCAACAGGGCGAGGAAGCCAGGCCCCACACACTGCCCGGCACTTCCCTTGAAGAGACGAGAGCTCCAACTACATTAAGGTACCCAAACTTTGATAAACCCATAACTTACACACAAAAGCTATGCAGTCAGACAGACAGCAGAGGGGTGGGGGCTATCCAGTTTTTTGCACCAAGTGATGTATGACTATCTGCCTCTTGGGCACAAGTCATGGGTGTGTGCTCGGTGCAAAGAGCTCCAGGCTCTCAGGGAATGGGTTCGCTCCCTTGAAGCCACGGTTGCTGACCTGGAGAAGCAGAGACAGGTAGAGAGGAACAAGGGTGAGGCTTCTAGGGACATGGAGGCGTCGTCCCACCCTCAGTTGACCAGCTGCTCAGCTGCCAGGAAAGGGAGTCTCAGGGCTGGAGGACTTCATTCTGGAGAAGTGGGACACTATCCCCTAATGGGGACCCCTTCTTTAGATGGTGGGCCCATATCGAATCACACTACAGATACTCCTCTGGGAAGGGGGGGAAGGGGGCTTCATGTAGTGGGTGACTCTATAGTCAGGAACATAGATGGGGGTCTGTGATGGATGTGAGGACCGAATGGTGACATGCCTGCCTGATGCAAAGGTTGCGGACATCACCTCTCGTCTAGATACAATAGCTGAATTGGAGAAGGTGCAGAAAAGAGCAAACAAAATGATTCGTGGGCTGGAGCACCTCCCTTATGAGGAAAGGCTACAGCGTATGGGGCTTTTCAGTCTAGAAAAAGGCGCCTGAGGGGGGACATGATTGAGACGTATAAAATTATGCATGAGATGGAGAGAGTGGATAGAGGGAAATTGTTCTCCCTCTCGCACAACACCAGAACCAGGGGACATGCATTAAAATTGAGTGGAGGGAGAGTTAGAACGGACAAAAGAAAATATTTCTTCACCCAGTGTGTAATTCATCTGTGGAACTCCTTGCCACAGGATGATGGCACCTGGTCTAGATGCCTTTAAAAGGGGTTTGGATAGATTCATGGAGAAAAGTCCATCACAGGTTACAAACTATAAGCAACCTCCTGGCTTTTTAGAAGTAGGTTTTCTCTGTGCCAGGTGCAAGGGAGTGACAACAGGAATCAGGTTATCTTGTTGGCTGTGTACTCCTTCATTCTTCTTTAAAATGTGTTTCCTTTCCGGGCAAAACGTGATCTTCTTCCTCACTAGTGAAATGAGATTTTCGGGGTGGGTGGGAAAGAAAAGACAAGTCAAATTTTGATCAGCAGCTCCAGACCTTGGATTCCTGATGCCCTGTTGCTCATTGCCCCCTCCAGAATTAAAATGGAAAGCCCACTTCAACCTTGACAAAAAGAGATGTTCGTTTAATCCAAAATTCCTCCCCCACCCCGCCTATCTACACTGTAGCCTGGCCGAGAGAGCGCAAGCCACCGGTTGTTGTTGCATCTCCCCCGTCCTGATAAACTCTGTTCCTTTTCTTCACATCTCTTTGTAATCCCTGCCCTCTCCGATCCCTCCTCAAGCATCCTGGGAAATGAAGTCCTCACCAGCAGGGCCACAGAAACTCTCCCACGGTCCACCCGTCCCAGGGCAATAGCAGCAATTGCAAGGAGCTGGACACAATCCCTGCAGTCAGAGAGCTGCTCTTACGCAGGACAACGAAGAAGATGAACATGGCGGCCGGCCACCTCTCTGTCGTCCTTCGCTCCTCTGGTTTGCCTGCAGTTTCTGGAGAGCAATCAGTACAGTTGTACCTCCTGTTGCTTGGAGGGTTTGTGCTATTATTATTATTATTATCCACCTCGACTTGCTTCTCGACTCCAGCTTCTGAGGGTTTTTTCCTTCCACTCCACTGCAGCCCTTGCCTCCCTTTCACCCACGGGATCCTTCACCTCACCGGATTCCAAGGAGTTTTGCAGCTCCCGGCCCGGTACCCCGAGTCAGAGGCATCAGTAGGGTTGGCATCACCTGGGGCGAGAACTCATCGCGTCACCCCCATGATGGACCTCCTCCCATGCAGTGATGTCATTGCCCCGCCCCCACATCATCACCCCCCCTGCGTCATCGCCCCCCCAGCGTCATCAAAATTTCATCTTTGAATTGCAATATCATACGCACAGCCTAAATGTATGTACTTATGTATTTATTTTTGTAAAAATGAACAAAAACACAAACAGTGTTGTTATACCAACTACAGTTATACCAGCTTGACTTCATGTCATGTGTGGGTTTGGGACTCTTTAAAGTGCTGGCACTGCATTAAGAAGCCAGTTGTCATTGTTTCCTGCTGAAAGTAGCTGTCTTCACACAGAGCTGTAAATTAGCAAAAATGCTGCCTACACATTTCCAGAACTTAACTTGATTCAGATTTTAACTGGTTCACCTGCCATGGCTCCCTTTGGATTTCCTGGAAGGAAATAGCACCGTGAATGGGGTGCAGAGAGGAGTTTTCCAGGAGATCTCCAGGTGACCAAATACCAAGGAAGATGAAGCTTCTACGCCTTGAACAGTTGTGCTGAAGAGGGAATCTTGGCAGGCGAAGCCGAAAGACATCTGGTCACCCTGCCAGCAGGTGCACAGCTCTTCCTTCCAAGACAGGGCCGCTTAAGCCCCATTTTGCTTGGCTGGCTCTCTCAGGGTTAAGATGAAAGAGCTTAGGTTGCTAGAAGGGCGAGGGAGGGAGGGGGGACACTTCCTGAAAATGTCATGAATACAACATTGCACGAGGAATTAAAAAAAAACATCACTCCAAGTATCTCAGGTCAGTTCAGATGATGAGGGTAAATATATTATCCTACTGGTCACCTGGCAAAGGGTAACATTAAACCTCATCATCACCAACACCTAGGCCCCCATTCCTCACTCAATACGTGGCTCCTAGACTCTGTCCTCCCTCCAACCACCTGCGGCCTCCTATCCTTTGCCTCCTCCAGTCCTTCCGCTCACCCCAGGCACTACCAGCAGGAACGTGGGGGGGGGGGAGTGGAGACAGGGCTGTCACTGGGGCCGTGGACGAGCTGCCCACCCAGTCCCTGCTGCCAATGGAGCTGCAGCTGCCACCCCCATCATCCGCTTCCTCCACAGAAGGCCCAGGCTCCTCCCTTTCCTGGCTGCTGCTTGTCCCGCCCCCCACTACTGCACCCGCCACCAGGGCTCTCAACACCGGGATGCTCAGCACTTCCAAGCAGAGACAGCAGATTGTGGGTGTGATTCTTCTTCTCTTGCCTCTTCCCCCTTTATGCTTTCCTGCCTGTGCCCACAGGCACCCCCTTACTGCCTGCACCCAAGGCGGACCACTCCCCCGCCCTGCCCTTGGTACTCTAATGTGCGGAGCAGCACTAGCTGTCCAGGCTTGGTCGCTCCTCCAAGCCACTTCTTCGTGTTCTTCTGAGCGCAGCTTGCGAGAACACGAAGAAGAAACACGGAGCGCAAGATGACTCGGCACTAATCAGCCGCTCCGAGTTCTGCCGAGGCTGCGCCTTGAGAGACTCAGCAGATCTCAGAGCAGATGAATACGGTTCCACTTCTGTGTGGATTCGTGACTGTACTGGAAGCAATGAGTGAAACGTTTTCCACACTATGTAACACATGTAGTTTCTCCTCTACGTGCACTGTCTGAAACAAAGTAAGGCTTCAGCTCCAAATGAAGCTCTTTCTACACTTCAAGCATTTTATATGGTTTCAGTTGAGGTTTGTAGAGAAGCAAATCTAAATTTACAAACGTACAATCGTTTGAACAGTTGACTTTGACAGTATCTTTCCTGTGTGGGTTCTTCGATGCACAGTCAGGTTTCCTCTCTGACTGAAGCTCTTTCCACACGCCATGCATTGATATGGTTTCTCCCCTGTGTGAGTTCTTTGATGCGTAGCCAGGTTTCCGTTGTCACTGAAGCTCTTTCCACACTCCATGCATTTATATGGTTTTTCCCCTGTGTGGGTTCTTAGATGCAAAGTCAGGTTTGAGCTCACACTGAAGCTCTTTCCGCATTCCAAGCATTTATATGGTTTCTCCCATGTGTGGGTTCTTTGATGCACAGTCAGGTTTGCACTCTGACTGAAGCTCTTTCCACATTCCAAGCATTGATATGGTTTCTCCCCTGTGTGGGTTCTTTGATGTACAGTCAGGTTTACACTCTGACTGAAGCTTTTTCCACATTCCAAGCACTGATATGGTTTCTCCCCTGTGTGGGTTCTTTGATGCACAGTCAGGCTTCTCCTCTCAGTGAAGCTCTTTCCACACTCCAAGCATTCATATGGTTTCTCCCCTGTGTGGGTTCTTTGATGCACAGTCAGGTATGAGCTCCGACTGAATCTCTTTCCACACTCCAAGCATTGATATGGCTTCTCCCCTGTGTGGGTTCTTTGATGCATATCCAGGTGTGAGCTCCGCCTGAAGCTCTTTCCACACTCCAAGCATTGATATGGCTTCTCTATTGTGTGGATTCTTTGATGCCTATTCAAGGTTACGCTCTCAGTGAAGCTCTTTCCACACTCCAAGCATTCATATGGTTTCTCCCGTGTGGGTTCTTTGATGCACAGTCAGGTATGAGCTCCGACTGAATCTCTTTCCACACTCCAAGCATTGATATGGCTTCTCCCCTGTGTGGGTTCTTTGATGCACATCCAGGTGTGAGCTCCACCTGAAGCTCTTTCCACACTCCAAGCATTGATATGGCTTCTCTATTGTGTGGATTCTTTGATGCTTATTCAAGGTTCCGCTCTCAGTGAAGCTCTTTCCACACTCCGAGCATTTATATGGTTTCTCCCCTGTGTGGGTTCTTTGATGCACAGTCAGCCTTTTTCTCTCACTGAAGCTCTTTCCACACTCCAAGCATTGATATGGTTTCCCCCCTTTGTGGATTCTTTGGTGCACAGTCAGTATTGAGCTCTGACTGAAGCTCTTTCCACACTCCAAGCATTTATATGGTTTCTCCCCTGTGTGGGTTCGTTGATGCACAGTTAGGCTTCCACTTATACTGAAGCTCTTTCCACACTCCAAGCAGTGATATGGTTTCTCCCCTGTGTGGGTTCTTTGATGCACAGCCAGGTGATGACTCCTACTGAAGCTCTTTCCACACTCCAAGCATTGATATGGTTTCTCCCCTGTGTGGGTTCTATGATGCACAGCCAGGTTTGCGCTCTGACTGAAGCTCTTTCCACACTCCATGCATTTATATGGTTTCCCCCCTATGTGGATTCTTTGATGCACAGTTAGGCTTCCACTTATACTGAAGCTCTTTCCACACTCCAAGCAGTGATATGGTTTTTCCCTTGTGTGGGTTCTTTGATGCACAGTCAGGCTATAATTCCTACTGAAGCTCCTTCCACACTCCATACACTGATATGATTTATCTCCTGTGTGGATTCTTTGATGCGAAGTCAGGCTTGACCTCACACTGAAGCTCTTTCCATACTCCAAGCATTGATATGGCTCCTCTCCTCCACAGTTTCTTTGGTGTGATCCAAGTTCTGATTTACTGCTGAAGGTCTTTGCAAATAGTGGACATTTTTCTCTCCTCTTTCCAGCTCCTTTTTCTGGATTGACTGGAATGGCACTGAAATCCCCACCCTGCTCAGTATCAGATTTATCTTTGCATTTCTCTGCCTTGTTTCCCTCCTTCCTCCCTGATCCATCCTGGTCCCTAAAAATCACTTCCTGTATGTCACCCGTGGTCGTTTCCGGTGACACCCCATGTGGCTCCCTCTGGTCCTGACTGTCTTCTCCGTTGCTTCCTGGAACACAGAGAGAACTTTGGTTAGCAGTGAAATAGAGAAATGGGACTTCTAACTGCACACACCTAGGCGTATATACTCTGAAGTAAACCCCACTGGATTCAGTGGCACTGATACCCAGGAGGTATGTATAGGATTGCAGCCCTGGGCAGTGACCGACTGTTCTGCAGGAGTAGAAAAATTGTGGCTGCCTGGCCTGTTTCGGCTTTTTTAAAATCCCTGGTAGACTACGTTTTTATTTAGAAGTCACGAGAGGGGGCATTCACGGGTATAGCTTTGTCTGGTCCTCAGTGTCTTCTCTGTTGCTTCCTGGTATATAGAGAGAACTTGGTTAGCATAGTAATAGAGAAATGGGACCTCTGATTGGAAACCGTTTATACAATTTTTGCATGTAAGGGAAAATAAAAATGATTTAATGATATGTGGGTTTGTTGAGTAGGATGACTTGTTTTTTGAGGTCATTTTTTGGGTAGCATTACTAGTTTAATTGATTTATGGATAGAAAAAATAGTTTACTCTGCAATTAGGCAGAATTATAAGAATGAATTATAAGAATTAATTTAAATATAAATGTTAGTGGCTAGTCTGAACTTTTTCTGTTATTCTGTTAATTTTTTTCTTTTTGTATTGTTTATTTCTGTATATAAATAAAATAAAATTGGGACCTCCTACGCACACACTGAGGTGCATATACACAGAAGTAAACCCCATTGGATTCAGTGGACTGACTCCCAGGACAGTATGGATAGGATTGTGGCCCTTCCTAGAGACCGACTCTCAAGAAGCTGTTCTGCAGGAGTAGAAAAATTATGGCTGCGTGGCCTGTTGCAACCTGACTGGTCCTGGGATTGAGGCAGCTTTTTGATCCCTCGTAGATAATGTTTTGATGGAGAAGACACAAAAGTCACTTCCCTCTGGATTCTCTCAGGCCTTACAGATAGCTTTAATGTCACGTTATCTTCTTAGAAATCCTAGCAGGACCTGCCCAGCCTTCAAAACGAGCTAAAATGTCTGGGGTTTTTTTTACACTGGGGCTTGTCAGTTAATGGCTATATTTATTTATTTTTTATTTTTAATAAGCCCAGAGAAACAGTTCCTCACAGGCTGGAGTCAGGAACATGGGGAGGGGGGGGGGTCTGTGACGGATGTGAGGACCGCATGGTGACTTGCCTGCCTGGTGCGAAGGTTGCGGACATCAGCTCTCGTCTAGATAGGCTGGTAGAGAGTGCTGAGGAGGAGGTAGCGGTTGCGGTGCATGTTGGCACCAACGACGTGGGGTAATGTAGCCGGGCGGTCCTGGAGGTCAAATTTAGGTTGCTAGGTAGGAAGCTCAAATCCAGGACCCCAAAGGTAGCGTTCTCAGAAGTGCTACCTGTTCCACGCGCAGGGCCAGCTAGGCAGGCAGAGCTCAGGGGTCTCAATGCGTGGATGAGACACTGGTGGCAGAGCAGCTTTTAAACTGACCCCTGGGGGAAAGCTGACAGTAGCCGAGGGGCATCCGGTTCGGGACTCCTCATCCCTCGGGAATGAGGGTGCAGAGGATGGGGAACAGTCAAGTAATAACAGAGTAAGAATTGGGAGTGGTAGCGTGATGGGACATGACAGCCAGTCTAGCAAGACAGAAGGCTGCAGGAATAAAGGGGCAAACATGCAGCCCTTCTTGGGGGACCAGGTATATAAGTGCTTTTATGCAAATGCCCGAAGTCTTCGGGCAAAGATGGGAGAACTGGAATGTTTGGTGGCTAGGGAAAACATTGACATATTGGCCTGAGTATAAGACTCACTTTTTTCCCCTAAGGCAAGTCTTTAAAGTAGGGGTGCGGCCTACAATCAAAGCCTAGCATTTTCTGCCTAGTGTTTTCTGCAAAGCGCTTTCAAAGCCAAGCCTCTCCGAGTCTCTCCCAGTCTCTTTCAAAGGTAAAAGGGGGCTTTTTTCATCTTCTTTCGCCTCTGAATCACTTGCTAAATAGCCAAAAACAATGATCTCTCAGCAGCCTCTACCCTCAAGAAGCATTTGAAAAAAATAACCCTTAAGTTCCAGCCCCAGGACTCTGTGGAAACTAAGATATTTATTGATCTTGCAGTTTAAAAGTTGAGAGCAAGAGCTCCTGCATAGGCTTACCATATCCAAAGGAGGACAGAGTGCCAACCTTTAGGCTGCAATTCTATGCACACCTTCCTGGGAGTAAGCCCCACTGAATGCAATGGGACTTACTTCTAAGTAGACATGCGTAGGATTGTGCTGTTAACCATTGAAATTTGGGCAGGGTACAGCTCATCATCATGGAAGGGTGCAACAAGCTGCACCTGCCCAAATTCCAAAGGTTAAAGGTAGGCACTCCGTCCCCCTTTGGATCTGGGAAGGCTACTAATACTACAGTGCCCAGATTCAATAAAGGACAGGGTGCCTATGCCTTTAACTGTACTAAAGCTGTACTGTTTTACTGTTCTACTAATGTGTATATTTAAGTTAAAAGAAGTTAAAAATGTATTTTAAAAAAAAAATAGCACCTATACTCGGGACAATACGGTAACAACAGAGTAAGAATTAGGAGTGGTAGCGTGATGGGACATGACAGCCAGTCTAGCAGGACAGAAGGCAGCAGGGATAAAGGTGCAAACACGCAGCCCTTCTTGGGGGACCAGGTTTATAAGTGCTTTTATGCAAATGCCCGAAGTCTATGGGCAAAGATGGGAGAACTGGAATGTTTGGTGGCTAGGGAAAACATTGACATAGTAGGTATAACAGAAACCTGGTGGAATGCGGAGAACCAGTGGGATACTGCAATTCCAGGATATAAACTCTATAGGAGGGACAGAGAGGGGCGTGTTGGAGGTGGGGTGGCCATCTATGTCAAAGAGGGGGTAGAATCCACCAGAGCAGAGCTGGAGGGGGGCTCTGACTCCTCCGTAGAATCACTGTGGGTTAGATTACCAGGCTCAAAGAGTGATGTAATAGTAGGGGCATGCTACCGTCCTCCAGATCAAAAACCTGAAGGGGATCTTGAAATGAGGAAGCAGATCAGGGAGGTGTCAACGAGAGACAGGGTTGTAGTCATGGGGGACTTCAATTATCCTCACATCGACTGGGTCAATTCATGCTCAGGTCATGAAAGAGAAACTGGATTTCTGGATATGTTAAATGACTGTGCCTTAGAGCAGCTTGTCACGGAACTGACCAGAGGACAGGTGACTCTGGATTTGATATTGTGTGGCACTCAAGATCTGGTCAGGGAGGTAAATGTTACTGAACCGTTGGGGAACAGTGACCATGCTGCGATCTGTTTCGCCATGCATGTCGGAGGGAGAGTGCCGAGCAAATCTGACACGAAAACCCTTGACTTCCGAAGGGCAGACTTCCCCAAACTGAGGAGACTAGTTAAAAAAAAAAGCTGAAAGGGAAGGTAAAAAGAGCCCAATCGCTCCAGAGTGCATGGAGGCTGTTTAAAACAACAGTCATAGAGGCCCAGCGGGAGCGTACCCCACAAAGGAGGAAGGGCTCGACTGAGTCCAACAGCAGCACCTGATCCTGGACGTACCATCAGTTCATGAAACACTGGAGAATGCAGAGGAAGGAGAAGGATGAGGCGTGTCAAGCACTGTCAGTGACTAGTGGCTTGTTTTGCAGACTGGGCAGGTCCCAAAATGGGATTTTTGTACTCTTCACAATGGATTTCTTGATCTAGGTTTCTCTCCTGCCATTTATATTTATATCTTTCACCCCCAAAGAGTACGTCAGGCCAAACTCGACTCTGCAACAGTGAGGCACAGCAGGCATGCCGAGGGCACCAGTTCCAGCCCCACACGACCCACTTCTATGGTGCAATCCTGACACTGAGAAACAAGAAGAGGAGGAATTCATGCCTTTGGTTCCTTCATACCAAGAACAAAAGTATGTTACCTTACCCAGAGAGGCCACGATCCCGTAATTCTCCAGCATGACTTCCCTGTACAGAGCCTTCTGGCCTGGATCCAGCAGAGCCCACTCCTCCTCTGTGAAGCGCACAGCCACCTCCTCGAAGGACACCGGACCCTGGATGGAGAAAAAGTCTCTCCTTACAAATAATGTCCCACCCTTTCGACATAACAACTGCCTGCTCTTTTGCTCAGTCTGAAAAGAGAAATTAATGAGGCAACAACTGCTTTCTGCTGTATATTTGGCAAATCAAGACAAACTGGTTGCCTGGGCTCTTTCTTTCTTCTTTGATGGAACAAATTCCAACCCAGTATTATTAATATTAACAATAACAACAACAATCTGTATTTGTATAATTTGTATTTGGTAATCTTACAGATACATTTTTGTAAACTTCCTAGAATCGCTGAATTATATTTATGCATAAGGGAGGGGAGCAGAAGTTTGCAACTGTATCCTAGCTCGCTGAGGGGGCTCGTATCCCCCACTCCATCCAGGAAACCCTGCTGCCCAAGTGGGGGATGGATAGGGAGGCTCAGGGTGGCCTCTTTTGGAGAGACTGGAGCCAACTTTGGCCCTGCAAAGAAGCTTCATTGGTTGTCACAGAGAACATCGAATTCATTACTCTACTTTTTTCTGATTTCCCCCATTCAAGCAGACTCCTGCAGGCGTGCAAGTGGAATGGCCAGCGCCAGTGTCGCAGTACATGAGGCCAGGGGTCTGACACGCCCACGGTCTCTCCCCTTGGAGCAGCAACCTCCATCACGCTGCTGTGCCGAGTTCCTTTTGGACCCTCCTTCCCCGGCCCTTTGCCTCTCTAGGACCTCATCCCCTCAGTGCTCCAAACTCTGCCTCTCTAGGACCTCGTCCCCTCAGCCGCTCCAAACACAGCACTGTTCTGCTTTCATGAGCTCTTCTGAGGGCAGAGTTTGTTCTTAACGCACTTCTTGTCCTACCTGGAATCAGAGGGCAGCTGACATTTTCTGAATCCTGGTCTTGCTGCAAGTTGAGTAATCCGCTGCCTGCAACCACGTCAGAACCTTCAGCCAACGTCTCTCTCTCTCTCACTCGCTCACGCTCACGCACACAGAGAGCTATATCCATCTTATTATGGATGGATCTCCCCCCCCCCCGCATTTTCCCCTATTAGAAGAGGCAGAAGAAAATGGTGATAATGAAATAAAAACACATAACACCTCTTTCTGCTAAAAAAAATATACAAAACACACACACAAAACCATGTAATTTTGAATCATTCTTCATCTGCTGACACTGTACAACCTATACCACCTACCCAGTACACGTTTAAAGTTGTTACAATGGATAAAAATGGGAAAATTTGGAATAAAAACATGCAGCAGCTCTTTCAGCTATTTCATTTTGGTTAAACACCGAACTCTGCAAATAAATAAAACCATTTTCTCCCACCTCTATCTTTAGTGATATTTGCCCCCCCTTTCCTTGTCTTTTCTTTTTCTTTCCCTTCCTGGTGTTAGCCAAAATGCCAGTTACTTTGGGGAATAGCTTTAAATAAGGCAAGTTGGCATGTTCTGGGATCTTTAACTGTGTATACCAGAGTCCCGCTTCACAGAATTCCGTTTTTAAATAATATTGAGAACACACGTGGTTGCTTTCCAATATTTACTAAATAGTTCAGGCACGAATCATACAAAAAGAAAATACAGTTCCATATGTATCACTTCAATCATACTCCCAAAGCATACAGATCTAGGCACTTAGGTACAGAGATTTAGCAGGGTTCTTGCTAGAGTTCACCTTGGCTTGGAATGCTGTAGCATTGAATGAAAAAGTAGGCAGTCAGTAGCGACTGAGAAGTCAAGTTAAGAGTGGGGGGTATGAGCAGAAGGGGGAGAAATGAAATGATTCCAAGGTTCTGAACAAGCTGGGTTCAGGAACCAAATCAGTGACTAACTGAGGGGTAATGCAAAGAGGAGGGAGGGGGGTTGCAAGAGAGAGGGAGGGGGCAAAGGGGGGAAGGGGAACAAGATAGAAATAGGGAGATCTCACCAGTACCAGTCCACAGCACAAGAGGAAAAGCCAAGAGAGGGCCGCCCAGTCTGTTCCTACCTTTTATAGGAAGCTGAACACATGGCCAAGAGAAGGGGATGATCCCCAGGTACACAGAAAAACAGGAAGGAGAGTTCCTAGAAGGGACATCTCAGTGCACCATGTGACAGGGAAGAGGGTGATCAGGGTTTTGTTGGCCCAACCATTAGGGAGCTGGCTTGAGACAAAGGAGAGGCTGGGATGACTCATCTCAGCTAGCCCTGTATTGTCTTCTGTCAGGAACATCACAGTGGGGGGGGGGGGATGCAGAGTAGCATCTGTGAGAGCTTTTTTGGACACATGGTGAAAATGGAGGCTGGCAGCTGGTCAGGTTTTTCCCTCATGCTTCTTGGGGAGACCTTTCTTCAGCATGGCTCATGGCGCAGGAACACAAGTGGCAGGACCCTCGCATTGTGACATAATACAGTCCAGTCTGGCACATATTCCAGTTTTGCTCTCAATCCTTTCATGGCAACAAACAGTTTTAAAAGCCATTTCCTAACACTGGCTATGTTATTTATTTTATTTAAAAAATTATACCCCACCTTATCCTATGCCAAGGCAAATGCCCAAGGCAGCTTACAACAAAGATTAAAATACATTATTTAAAACAATACATAAAATCAAAAACAATAGAATAAAAAGCGAAGCAGAACACCTTGAGACCCAGAAGTCAGACATCAACCCATCACCCAAACGCCAGACGAAACAGAAACGTTTTGAGCCCCCGCCGAAAAGTCATGAGGGAGGGGGTAGTTCCCAAGTCCCCTGGCAGGGAGTTCCACAGTTGTGGTGCCACAGCAGAGAAGGTTCACCCACGTTTTGCCACTCCCCTAACTTGAACTGCCTCTCTCTCTCTCTCTCTCTCTCTCTCACACACACACACACACACACACACACACAAAGAGTCTATCTATCTTGTTATGGATGGATCTCCCCCCCCCCATTTTCCCCTATTACTAGGGGCAGCAGAAAACGGTGATAACGAAATAAAAATACATAACACCTCTTCCTGCTAAAAAATCTATGAAAAACAAAAAAGAACTACGTCATTTTGCATCATTCTTCATCTGCTGGCACTGTACAACCTATACCACCTACCTAGTATACATTTCATGCAGTTCCAATTGATAAACATGGGAAAAATTTGGAATAAAAACACATAACACCACTTTCTGCTATTTCATTTTGGGTAAACACTGAACTCTGTAAATAAATAAAACCATTTTCTCCCACCTCTATCTATTAGTGATATTATGCGCCCCTTTCCTTGTCTTTTCTTTTTCTTTCCCTTCCTGGCTATGTTCTTTATTTATTTTATTAAAAAAATTATACCCTGCCTTATCCTACGCCAAGGCAAATGCCCAAGGCGGCTTACAACAAAGATTAAAATATATAATTTAAAACAATACATAAAATAAGTTAAAAACAATAACATCCAGTGGGGGGGGGCAACAATACAGAGCAGAGAAGCAGCGACGAAGAACATCTTGAGACACAGAAGTCAGACATCAACCCATCACCCAAACGCCAGACGAAACAAAAACGTTTTGAGCCCTCGCCGAAATGTCATGGGGGAGGGGGTAGTTCTCAAGTCCCCTGGCAAGGAGTTCCACAATTGTGGCGCCACAACAGAGAAGGCTCGCCCATGTGCTGCCATTCCCCTAACTTGAGACAGAGGTGGCACTCGCAGGAGAGCCCCCTCAGATGACCCAAGAGGGCGGGCCGGAATGTATGGGAGAAGGCGGTCCCTCAGATATCCTGGACCCAAAGCGTGGAGCACTTTAAAGGTCATTACCAGCACCCTGAATTGGGCTCGGAAACGAATGGGCAGCCAGTGCAGCCGCTGCTGAGTCAAACCGCCTAGCTCCAGTCACACCCCCCCCTGGCACCGCAGTTTGGGGAGCGTTTAGCCGACACTGCTAAGCCTCTGAAGCAACCCTGCTTACCTACATCCCGATCAGAAACAAAGAATTCCCTTGCCAATCACACACCAAGTGACACATTAAAAGAGAAGACCCCAGGCCCTCCTCAACACCCAAATATCCCTCTAATCATTAAATCAAGAATCATTAAATAGTAACAGGGTTTTGATCAGCAGCGAGTTGTCTCTCTACCCTGATTCACACGCTCTCTTCTGAGCGGTGAAATATACAGCGTCTCTCTCTCTCTCTCCCCCCTTTCCACCCTCTGCTGCTCTGGGACCCCCCTGGACCCCCCAAGGGGCTTTGGACTCACCAAGAGATGCTGCTGAACCCACACACGTGGAGGAGGCAAAGAAAAAGGGGCGGAGCAGGAAGTGACTCCCCACTCACTCCAGTCTCCCCCCCTCCATCGGCTCCTCTAGGAATCCGGAGTCGCTTCTTTTAACCGTTCGAGTGCCGACAGGAAAGACTGCAGAGTATCCAAGTCTGGACCCTCGACTGACTCCCAGGCGGGGCGGGGAGGCGCATCTCCTCTGGCCCGGCATCCCCCCCCCTCCTGCTCCCCCCCCCCATTAATTCCCGATGCAACATGCGAGGCACACAGACTCTGCCGCTTCTCTTCTGTCTTGGGCTGATCTTCTCTCCTCCCTGCCGGGGCTGCAAGTGGACAACTCGGACCGCAGCTCTTCCCGCCAGGCGGGTCTCTTTTCGCCCCCTGACATCCTGTCCTGTCCCCGAGTCGAAGGAGGGCTGGAAGATCTTGGCGGGGAATCTTGCAAGCAGCCCGAAGGGGACACAGGAAGCACATAGAAGAACACAACAGGTGTGACTGTGACAAAGGGTGCCTTCGTGGGAAATCAATGGGGAGGTGGGGACTTGTATGCAGTACAAAGAGTCTCCTTCTCTTCCACATGTCTGTTGGGGTCCTCCGGGTCTTTTCCCCTTCTAAAGTCCTGTCACGGTTGCAGGTGTCCGTGTGCGTCCGTCCCTGTTCAGTTGTTTGCTGCTGCGTCTCTTTTGCAACTTTATTGCCTTTTTTAGTAAAACGAGAAACGTGAAGGTGGTAATAATCTGCTGCTGAGGGACATAGAGACGGAGCAAGGGAAGAGCTGAGCGCGACGATGCAGGTCTGGAATGCCGAAAGGGGGAAGAAGAAGGAAGACGCTCCACATCCCCGCAAGTCTCAGAGGAGGAGCGTTTGGAAGGAGGGGTCGGCCCGGCCGGGGTGGGATCCCTCGGAGCAAAAGCGCCTGCCCTTGAACCAGTAGCCTCTGAACGCTCTAGCCTCTAGGTGGGGCGGCAGCTCTGAAGCCGGAACTACACTGCCGGCGCTTTGCGGAGATTCTGACAGCATTGCCATCTTTTGAGGGGCGGCTTCGCGTACGCACTGCAGCCTACCAATCGGATGAGAGGAGGGGTGAGTGGCTGCATGCCAATCAGAACTTCCTCCAATCACCCTGGAGGTTTATTTCAAGGATGAATCCCAGAGAAAAACACAGGACGAGGAGAGAGAAAATCAGAATGGCGCGAAATACTCAAAATAGCCCAAACTCCTGTCACCGTGGAGGTTTATTCCAAGAGGATTAATTGTAACAAGAAAGAGCAGGAACAATCAGAGAGATTTGCGAGTGTGTGTGTGGGGGGGAGCGTTTCGGTACTCGCTTGCTGCTTGCAGTCTGTTGTGTGCGCACAGGCCGAGCAGAACAATATTTCCACTGCAGACCGATTATGGATTGAAACCAAAATATTGCTTACGACTGCTCCATGTTGACTCATTCAGAGATGTACGGGAAGTTGAGCAGTACCCGAAACCCCTCAACGTGTCCGTGTGTGTTAAAATGAAATAGAGAGAAACGTGTGTGAAGCTTGTGGGTGATTTTGTCTCGGCTGCCTTTGCGACTACGTCAAGATGCATGGGGCAGGGTTGTTAAAAAGTAAAAACCAACCCCGCTGTAAAGAGCAGACCTGCAAGGTTTTCGGCCAATCAGAGCGCGCTTGTGTTTAACTAAACACAGCTGCACTTTCTTAAGGCGGGACAACAGGCGGGACAACAGCGGGAAGACACTCCTCCGACCAGCTCGGTGGAGGCAGGGACAAGACGCCTCCACGCCGGCCGCAGTGCAGTGTAGTTCCGTCCTGACCCTCCGTTGAAGCTGGATTCACACTACATGAATCCAGGCGTGGAGGCGTCTATCCCTGCCTCTGCCTCTGCGCGCAGAGCTGGTCGGAAGGAGTGTCTTCCCGCCTGTTGTCCCTCCCGCTGCCCCGCCTTCTTAAGAAAGCGCAGCTTACAGATTGGAAGTAGTTCTGATTGGCATGGCATGGCTCCTCTCCCTCTCATGCGATTGGTGGCTGCAGTAGCTCCGCGAACTGGCCCGCGAGCTGGAGGTTCCCCACCGCTGCTTTAGAAAAACAGAACTTGCACCACCGTCTCTATTGCATATCAGCTGGCATTCCAATCCCTTCACTTTCTGTGCCAGGAAAGTAGCCTGCCTGCCTGCCTGCCTGCCAAGAAATACTTTTATCAAAGAAGCCTTGACACACTGTTGCTATTTCTCATATATATTCTTCACCTGAAAAAGCTTAGCTATGCAAAATTGCCTCTAATTTGGGGGAAGGGATTGAAAGGTGGGTCAGATCGTGAAGACCCTAAAGACTGGACCCTAAAGGTTGGAAGGGTGACTAGGTAATTCTATTTACGTGGAAGTTCATGATGAATTGATGAAGTCGCTTCTGGTCACTTTTATTTTTCTTTTAACAGGCTTTTTAGGAGCTTACAATGTGGCACCGGACTTAAAGTGGGTGGCGGGCCTGGGCGGTGCCTCAAAAAAGGTAAAATGATGCCGCCTCTGCCCCCAGTGGGATCCTTCCCTCTATCTGCGGATAGTCAAATCCGCGCATGGCCAATCCGTGCAGATAGGGTCCACTATACATAGGCTTACCATCCGTCCCGGAAATTTGGAATGGTCCCGGAATCCAGGATCGGGTCAGAATCGTTCCAGGCCGGATGGAACACGGAACGATGAGGCGCCACCATCTTGGATCTCGTGAGATTTCGAGAGATCCAAGATAACCAAAAGGGAAAAAAAGGTAAGTTTAATCGCAGTTTAAAAGCAGCAGCGGCAGAGGACGCATGGTGGGTGACCAAGGCGGCGGCCGCGGTGGCAATGGCACGACAGCAGTGGCGGCACGGGCACAGGCAGAAGACAGAGGCAATGGCACAATAGCGGCGGTGGCACGGGCACAGGCACACAACAGGCGGCAACAGCACGATGGGGGCAAAATGGCAGCAATGGGGTAACTGGTACAACGGGCAGCATGGCGACAGGCACGATGGGTGGCACGGCGACGGGGGACAGCAGTGAGTGGCGGCATGACGACGGGCGGCACGGCAATGGAGACAGCAATGGCAGCGGCAGCAGAACAGGCAAGTAGATTCAATCAGAGGCGTACGGAGGGCGGAGCCACCGGAGCAGTGGCTCCGGGCGGCTCTGCTGCTTGGGCAGCTCTGCCGCTTGGGCGGCACTCTGGGGGAGCGCGCGTGTGCGCGCGCCCACCCGGTGATGCAACGGCTCCGCGGCTCGGGCGGCATTCCCCTGGAACGCCTGCCCAGCCTTGGAACCTGAGAAAGCCCTGAAGCGTCCGCCACGACCGGCGGCCAGGGCTTTTCTGAAGGCAGCCGCTGCGTCGTGGCCTTATTTATACTTTTTTCCTGCACGTGCGCAGAACGTTACGTTACGTTACGTTCTGCGTCTGTACAGGGAAAAAAAGTATAAATAAGGCCACGACGCAGCGGCTGCCTTCAGAAAGCCCTGGCCGCCGGTCGTGGCGGACGTTCCAGGGCTTTCGGGGGAGAAGGCGGGCGCGCACGCAGTCGCCCCCTCCCCGGCGGAGGCCCCAACCCAGTGGCGGCCGCGCCCCAAAGCAGGGGTGCTCCAGGCAGCCTTAGCTGCCATGACGCCTCTGAATTCAATTAATTAATTCTTTGCTTAAAATAAATAAATAATTCTAACTCTAATTTTACTTATTTTTTTATTTATTTAGTTGTTGGGGGTGTGTCCCAGTTTAGGACTGGGAAAATCTGGTAAGCCTAGCGATGGACAGGACTCCCTCGTAACTGGGACCGGGTGGCAGCGGGGGGAGAGTGGGGCAGCAGGCGCGTCACACGGAGGCTCCTGGAGGGCGTTTTCCACCCGCCCTTTAGATGCCACGTGACGTAAGTCAGGCCAAGTGGGTGCAGCTGGAGTCAAGGAATCTTCTTCCCAGGCCTTCATCTCTCCCTCTGCTGTCACCGGAGGGTTAGATAATTTAAAAGGCAAATAGGCATCGCAAGAAGCTGCCTTACTGAGTCAGACCATTGGTCTATCCAAGCCGGCATTGTCAACACAGGCTGGCAGCAGCCTTTCAGGGTGCCAATTTGTCTCTATCCTGCCTGGAGATGCCTGGAGTGGCCCGGGGGCAAAAATTGGGTGTGGAAAAAATTCACAGCTGCTGTGTGTGTGAGCTGTGCTTTCGGCAAAGCGGAGCGATGTACTCTGCCTTGTGCTGCGCCAACGGGAGCAGTGAATGCGTCCTGGCTAGCAGGGGCCCAAACGCTTGCTGCCAACTTGGGTCACTGCAAGTCCCACTCTTGCATGCGGACAACATGGTCTTATTGTCCAGTACGAGAATCGGCTTGAAACGTTTGATCAACAGCTGTGTAGATTTTCTCACCAAAAACAAGCTGCAAATGAATGACGATAAATCCAAGATACTTGCCTTTGGTAAATCACAGAAATTATACCTGTGGTCCTTCAAGGGGAACAAAATAGAACAGGTGAGGGAGTTCAAATATTTAGGTATTTATTTTAAGCCTTGTAAAGCGGTGATAAATTCAGCCAAGCACGGTCTGACCGTCACTCGCTTTCATTTTGCTAGAGGCAATTCGTATGTTCCTGCTGCGCTAATGGCTTTCCATGCAAAAACCATCACACAGCTTTTATATGAGATCCTGTCTGGATGTCGGCCTTTGACCATTCAGTTGACAGGGTCCAGGTGACGTTTCTTCGTAAAATCGGAGGCGTCCCAGGATGTGTAGCATATGCGACCCTCTGCCTTGAATCGGGGCAGCGCAGCTTGGAGACCCTGGCTTGGCTGAAGGTCTTTAGATTTTGGCTGAGAGTGCTCTTCCATTTGGATCAGGATGGTGTACTAAGGAGTCTTTTGTCGGATTCCTCAACCCTCGCAGGGCTAGCTTTATTCACCAAAAAGATCCACCTCATGGGGCTTGCTCCAGATCTGCTAGGATCACTAATCCTACAACAGGCCGCATTTAGAGCCTTGAAAATCAAGCTGCTGGATATAGAACAGCCGGATTTGGTTGGTAAGGCTTTGACTACCTGGAGGCCAGACTATTTCTATTTTGGGGGATGTCCCCAGGAGTGAAGGGCGTTTACCCTCGTGAGGTGCAATGCCATCCCCCGCGGAGCTGTTATTTGGCCGGTTTAGAGGGACACCAGCAGGTGAAAGGTGTGGCTCATGCAGGCTGACGGGTGTAAAAACACTCCAGCAGATGTTATTCTTCTGCCCACTGTGCCAGAATTTGCGATCACGTCATTTAACCCCGATTCTGGTCACCCGTTCGGGTTGGAAAGACCTGGATATAATACACTATATTCTTAGAGGTACAGAAGAAGGGCTATCAGAGCTGGTGGCTAATTGGATTAATTAGATTAAGCTGATCATAAGGAGATGTATGATCCTCCTTCATGGATCATTGCCTTGTCGTGGCGAAGGGGCTTGCGTAACTCAATGAAGCCATGAGCTATGCCGTGCAGGGACACCCAAGACGGACAGGTCGTAGCAGAGAGTTCTGACTAAAAGTGATCCACTGGAGAAGGAAATGGCAACCCACTCCAGTAACCTTGCCAAGAAAATCCCATGAACAGTACCAAAAGGCTAAAAGATATGACGCCGGAAGATGAGCCCCTCAGGTCGGAAGGTGTCCAATATGCTACTGAGGAAGAGCGGAGGACTATTCCAAGTAGACCCAGAAAGAGTGAAGCGGTTGGGCCAAAGCCAATAGGACGTCCAGCTGTGGATGTGTCTGAGGTTGAAAGGAAAATCCAATGCTGCAAGGAGCAATACTGCTTAGGAACATGGAATGTGAGGTCTATGAATCAAGGCAAGCTGGATGTGGTCAAAAATGAGATGATAAAATTGAACATTGACATCTTGGGAATCAGCGAATTAAAATGGACGGGCATGGGCGAATTTAAGTCAGGTGACCATCATATCTACTACTGTGGGCATGAATCCCTTAGAAGAAATGGAGTAGCCCTCATAGTCAATAAAAGAGTGGGAAAGGCAGTACTGGGGTGCAACCTCAAAAACGACAGAATGATTTCAGTTCGAATCCAAGGCAAACCATTCAACATTACAGTAATCCAAGTGTATGCCCCAACCACTGATGCCGAAGAAGATGAAGTTGACCGGTTCTATGAAGACCGCAACACCTTCTAGAACTAGCACCCAAAAAAGATGTCCTTTACATCATAGGAGACTGGAATGCTAAAGTAGGAAATCAAGAAATAAACGGAACAACAGGCAAGTTTGGCCTTGGAGCGCAAAATGAAGCAGGGCAAAGGCTAACGGAGTTCTGTCAAGAGAACACGCTGGTCATAGCAAACACTCTTTTCCAACAACACAAGAGGCGACTCTACACATGGACATCACCAGATGGTCAATACCGAAACCAGATAGATTATGTGCTTTGCAACCAAAGATGGAGAAGCTCTATACAATCAGTAAAAACAAGACCTGGAGCTGACTGTGGCTCAGATCATGAGCTTCTTATTGCAAAATTCAGACTTAAACTGAAGAATGTAGGGAATACCACTAGACCAGTCAGATATGACCTAAACCATATCCCTTATGAGTATACAGTGGAGGTGAAGAATAGATTTAGGGCATTAGACCTGGTAGACAGAGTGCCTGAAGAACTATGGACGGAAGTTCGTAACATTGTACAGGAGGCAGCAACGAAAACCATCCCAAAGAAAAAGAAATGCAAGAAAGCAAAGTGGCTGTCAGATGAGGCTTTACAAATAGCTGTGGAAAGAAGGAATGCAAAAAGCAAAGGTGAAAGGGAAAGATATAAACAACTGAATGCAGATTTCCAGAGAATAGCAAGGAGAGATAAGGCCTTCTTAAATGAACAGTGCAAGGAAATCGAGGAAAACAACAGAATGGGGAGGACTAGAGATCTCTTCAAGAAAATTGGAGATATCAAGGGAACGTTTTGTGCAAAGATGGGCATGATAAAGGACAAAAAAGGCAAGGACCTAACAGAAGTAGAAGAGATTAAGAAGAGATGGCAAGAATACACAGAAGAACTATACAAGAAAGATCTGAATGTTCCTGATGACCACGCTGGTGTGGTCACTGACCCAGAGCCGGACATCCTAGAGAGTGAAGTCAAGTGGGCCTTAGGTAGCATTACTAACAACAAAGCTAGCGGAGATGATAATATCCCACCTGAGCTACTTAAAATCCTAAATGATGATGCTGTGAAAGTGCTGCACTCAATATGCCAACAAATTTGGAAAACTCAGCAGTGGCCAAAGGATTGGAAAAGGTCAGTTTACGTTCCAATTCCAAAGACGGGCAGTGCCAAAGAGTGTTCAAACTACCGTACAATTGCACTCATTTCACATGCTAGCAAGGTTATGCTCAAAATCCTACAAGCTAGGCTTCAGCAGTACGTGGACCGAGAACTACCGGACGTACAAGCTGGGTTTCGAAGAGGCAGAGGAAGTAGAGATCAAATTGCCAACATGCGCTAGATCATGGAGAAAGCACGAGAGTTCCAAAAAAACACCTACTTCTGCTTCATTGACTACGCAAAAGCCTTTGATTGTGTGGATCACAACAAACTGTGGCAAATTCTTAAAGAGATGGGGGTACCAGACCACCTTACCTGTCTCCTGAGAAACCTGTATGCGGGTCAAGAAGCAACAGTTCGAACCGGCCATGGAACAACTGATTGGTTCAAAATTGGGAAGGGAGTACGGCAAGGCTGTATATTGTCACCCTGCTTATTTAACTTCTACGCAGAGTACATTATGAGAAATGCAGGGCTGAATGAATCACAAGCCGGAATCAAGATTGCCGGGAGAAATATCAACAACCTCAGATATGCAGACGATACCACCCTAATGGCAGAAAGTGAAGAAGAACTAAAGAGCCTCTTGATGAGGGTGAAAGAGGAGAGTGCAAAAGTTGGCTTGAAACTCAGCATTAATAAAACTAAGATCATGGCATCTGGCCCCATCAATTCCTGGCAAATAGAAGGGGCAGAAATGGAAGCAGTAACAGATTTTACTTTTCTGGGTTCCAAGATCACTGCAGACGGAGACAGCAGCCATGAAATTAAAAGACGCTTACTCCTTGGAAGGAAAGCTATGGCAAACTTAGACAGCATAATAAAAAGCAGAGATATCACCATGCCAACAAAAGTTCGCATAGTCAGGGCGATGGTGTTCCCAGTAGCAATGTATGGTTGCGAGAGTTGGACCATAAGGAAGGCTGAGCGCCGAAGAATAGATGCTTTTGAACTGTGGTGCTGGAGAAGACTCCTGAGAGTCCCTTGGACTGCTAGGAGATCAAATCAGTCAATTCTAAATGAAACCAAGCCTGACTGTTCCCTGGAAGGACAGGTACTAAGGCTGAAACTCAAATATTTTGGCCACCTAATGCGAAGAGAGGACTCTCTGGAGAAGACTCTGATGCTGGGAAAGATTGAAGGCAAAAGGAGAAGGGGAAGGCCAAGGATGAGATGGTTAGACAGCATCACCGATGCAACAAACATGAAAATGAGCGAACTCAGGAAGATAGTGGAGGACAGGAAGGCCTGGCGGGATATGGTTCATGGGATCACGAAGGGTCAGACACGACTTAACGACTGAACAACAACAAGGAGATGTAATGCAATGGTCGCACCCAATGGTTGAGATTTAGTAATGATTAGCAACATTTTAATGTATACGAGAGTTGGGGGATTTTTTTCTTGTTTTATGTAATTTAGCTGCTGTATTTTGTTGTTCAGTCATTAAGTCGTGTCTGACCCTTCGTGATCCCATGAACCACATCCCGCCAGGCCTTCCTGTCCTCCACTATCTTCCTGAGTTCGCTCATTTTCATGTTCGTTGCATCGGTGATGCTGTCTAACCATCTCATCCTTTGCCTTCCCCGTCTCCTTTTCCTTCAATCTTTCCCAGCATCAGAGTCTTCTCCAGAGAGTCCTCTCTTCACCAGAGACGTCACCAGGCGCCCCCGTAACTGGGGCGACCCCCCCCAACGCCCCCAATAAAACTGTCAAAAAATTAGGTTTTGGTTTCAAAACCTATTTTTGACAGCTTTGGGGGGTTTTTTTAATGTGTTCGGGCGATTTTAAGGGGTAAAACGGCATGGTAAAAGTGTATGTTTGCTTTGCAGGCATTTATCTGTAATATGGGGCGTTCTGGACGTTCCAGCGATGATCATCTTCCTGCGCCCGGGCACAGCTTCTCCCTGCACCCAGGTGCGGACTCCGTAATGCCCCCAGCAGCGCTTTCCGGAGTTTGCGCATGCGCAGACCCATGGAGTTTCCAGGGACGTTCTGGCCATGCGCTTTACAGAGTTCGCGCCTGGGGCAGGCAGAGCAGAGGAACGATCTGCACCCCCGGAAGAGATCGTCGCTGGAGGAGATCGTCGCTGGAGGCTCCTATACAAACGTTAAGTGGGCACAAAGCATACACGCACGGGTAGAAGCCCCGGTAGCAAAAACAAAACTGAAGGAGGCCCGCGCCCCCCCCAGAGCCTCAGCGCCCCTACGCCCTGGGGCCCACCGCCCCATATCAGCCGATGTCTCTGCTCTTCACATTAGGTGGCCAAAATATTTGAGTTTCAGCCTTAGTACCTGTCCTTCCAGGGAACAGTCGGGGGTGATTTCATTTAGGATTGACTGATTTGATCTCCTAATTATGCCAAAAATGTTCTGCTGATGACATCTGGATTTTTTTTACTAAATCCTTTTAAATATATGTGGTGTCCAATAAACCCTAAAAATAGTTTTCGCCGTATAAAGCATAGTCTGAGGTCCATGAAATTGCTGGTACACTTTTTAATACAGTGTCCCATGGGTTGTTCAAAATAGGGCGAGCGTTCCATTTGACTCAAAGTTGTGTATCCTATTTATTACATGACAATAGGTACTTATAAACAAATATTGCCAGCTGTTTCTTTTCTGCAGACTGTATATCTAAAAGTAGGGGAGTCTGCAATGTTGCTGGTGCTGTGGGGTCAAATTTTGACATGAGTAAATGGCCCATATATTGCCCGCAAGCAGAGCTTGGTACATTGTATTGCGCAAGTATGCATTGTGAGAATTGTGGGCTGCAGTGGCCCGGCCTGGGCTCACCTTGGGAGAAGGGGACGTACATCCCCTTCCCCTGCTGGAAGTGGGGCAGGGCCCAAGGGCCTCCTCGCATGTATGCCGGCTTGAGCTCGCATGTGTCCGGGGAGGCTGTGTAAGGCCGGCCCAGGCTGCGACAGGCCGCTGGATATTGGCGCTGAATTCCACACACTCTTCCAGCCCAGGCTGGCCAATGGCCCACACCTGCCCACATTCCTTCTCGTAAAGGTCTAGCACTCTGTCCGGGTATGGATCTGGTAAGCTTACCTAAGGGGCATGGTTTCAGATTTACTCCAGTTAATAGTATCACCAGATATCTGTCCAAAAGCAGTGACAAGTTTCAGTACTTCAGGTATAGATACAAGGATGATAATATATCATCAGCATACATAATGATTTTAAATTAATTAGCATTGTAAGTAATACCACTGATCATACGATTTTGTCTAATTGCACCGGCTAAGGGCTTCATACAAAGACCAAATATTAGGGGAGATAATGGACATCCTTGTCTGGTACCCTTTTCCAGGCGTATCTTGGGGACTAGGTGACCGTTCACTATTATCTGTGATATGGGACCCGAATACAAAATCCAAATGCATTGCAGAAATTCTGGGGGTATACCAAATTTCAAAAGAGTTTTAAAAAAAAAGTTCCACTGTACCTTCTCAAAAGCTTTCTCAGCATTAAGTTAAAAAATGGCTGTTTGGTGCACCTGTTGAGCTTCCAAAGCAATCGGGTCAATGGCAAGTCTTACGTTATCGGTCCCTTGTCATCCGTTTATGAATCCCACCTGGTCTGGGTGTACAAGTGTTTTTATAACCTTCTGTAATCTATTACCTTAGGCTGTTGATAAAATTTGGCATCAACATTCATTAACGATGATAATTATTAGCACATTAGGTTAATCTGGTTTTGGGGATAAGTGTAATGTAAGCTTCCGCAACAGAAGGAGGCAAAATACCAGTTGCAATGATCCCCTTGTGGAATAAAAACAATTTAGTGGCTAAGCGGTATCAGAAAATATTCTATACCATTCCACAGGACCCGGTGCCTTGCCCATGGGGGGCTTAAGAATAGCGGCCTTGATTGCCTCTAATTTGATTGGTTCAGCCAAAAGATGTTATTGAGGGAGAGAAAGGGGTGATAAAAGGGGACTTGGAGACTGCAGAGAAATTAAATGAGTTCTTTGCATCTGTCTTCACGGCAGAAGACCTCGGGCAAATACCGCTGCCAGAACGGTCTCCCCTGACTAAGGAATTAAGTCAAATAGAGGTTAAAAGAGAAGACGTCTCAGACTTAATTGACAAAATAAAGATCAATAAATCACCAGGTCCGGATGGCATCCACCCAAGAGTTCTGAAGGAACTCAAGAATGAAGTTGCTGACCTCTTGACCCAAATATGCAACTTGTCCCTTAAAACGGCCACTGTGCCAGAGGATTGGAGGATAGCTAATGTCACGCCAATCTTTAAAAAAGGAAGGAGGGGAGACCCGGGAAACTACAGGCCGGTCAGCCTAACATCTGTTCCAGGGAAGATGGTGGAAAGTCTCATTAAGGATAAAATCTTAAAATACATAGAAGAACAAGCTCTGCTGAGGGAGAGTCAGCATGGCTTCTGCAAGGGGAAGTCTTGCCTCACAAACCTGTTAGAATTTTTTGAAAAGGTCAACAGGCATGTGGATGCGAGCGAACCCGTGGATATTATATATCTGGATTTTCAGAAGGCGTTTGACACGGTCCCTCATGAAAGGCTCCTGCGAAAACTCCATAGTCAGGGAATAAGAGGGCAGGTCCTCTTGTGGATTAGGAACTGGTTGAAGACCAGGAAACAGCGAGTGGGAGTCAATGGGCAATTTTCACAATGGCGAGAGGTGAAAAGCGGTGTGCCCCAAGGATCGGTCTTGGGACCGGTGCTTTTCAACTTATTCATAAATGACCTGGAGTTGGGGATAGGCAGTGAGGTGGCCAAGTTTGCGGATGACACTAAACTTTTCCGGGTGGTAAAGACCAGCAGGGATTGTGAAGAGCTCCAGAAGGATCTCTCCAAACTGGGAGAATGGGCAGCAAAATGGCAGATGCGCTTCAATGTAAGTAAGTGCAAAGTGATGCACATTGGGGCAAGAAACCAAAATTTCACATATACGCTAATGGGTTCTGAGTTGTCTGTGACGGATCAAGAGAGGGATCTTGGGGTGCTGGTGGACAGGTCGATGAAAGTGTCGACCCAGTGTGCGGCGGCTGTGAAGAAGGCCAATTCCATGCTCGGGATCATTAAAAAGGGGATTGAGAATAAAACGGCCAATATCATTATGCCTTTGTACAAATCGATGGTAAGGCCACATCTGGAGTATTGTGTCCAGTTCTGGTCACCATACCTCAAAAAGGATATAGTTGAATTGGAAAAGGTGCAGAAAAGAGCGACTAGAATGATTTGTGGGCTGGAGCACCTCCCTTACGAGGAAAGGCTACAGCGTCTGGGGCTTTTCAGCCTAGAAAAAAGGCGCCTGAGGGGGGACATGATTGAGACTTATAAAATTATGCATGGGATGGAGAGAGTGGATAGAGGGAAATTCTTCTCCCTCTCACACAACACCAGAACTAGGGGACACGCACTAAAATTGAGTGGAGGGAGAGTTAGAACAGACAAAAGAAAATATTTCTTTACCCAGCGTGTGATTCATCTGTGGAACTCCTTGCCACAGGATGTGGTGATGGCACCTGGCCTAGATGCCTTTAAAAGGGGTTTGGACAAATTCATGGAGGAAAAGACCATCACAGGTTACAAGCCATAAGCAACCTCCTGGTTTTTTTTTTTTTTTTTTTTTTTTTAAAGAAGTGGGTTTTCTCTGTGCCAGGTGCAAGGGAGTGGCGACTGGACACAGGTATCTTGTTGTCTCGTGTGCTCCCTGAGGCATCTGGTGGGGCCACTGTGTGACACAGGAAGCTGGACTAGATGGGCTTTTGGCCTGATCCAGCAGGGCTCTTCTTATGTTCTTATGTTCTTATTGATCCATATCTAACCTAGGTAGGCTCAGATTAGGAATAAAAACCCTCCATATCTTCATCCGTAGGCTCCTCATTCCTAAAATACAACTCAGAATAAAATTTAAGGAATTCCACAATTATTTCTTTGGGATTAAGACAAGAATTACCATCCTCGTCTTTTATGATAGGAACATCTCTTTTCATTGCTTGGTGCTTTAAGCAATGAGAAAGGACCTTCTCAAATATGCAATAACGGGATTAAAAGCTATGACAATTAAAATCTAACGTTTAAAAAACAAGATAAAACTCCGTTTTAAAAAGCTTTTATAGATTAAAATCTGGGTGGGCGACGTCTCGATCATGCATTCGATGATCTTCCTCAGGCAAAAGCATAGCTGGTTGCCGGATGGTCCTCTTTTGTCTCCTTTGTTTTCAGATTTAAAAGACACGGAACCGCTGATCAGCTGGAGCTCATTAGCGCCGAAGAAGTCAGTTCCGGGTTGAAAAGATCGCAGCCCAGGAGTATTTAGCTGACAAACTCATTTAACCTCGGATGTGGGTAAGGGAAAGCGGAGTTTTCAGCTTTTTTCCTTAAAGCTGGAGCCCAGATCTTATTCATAAAAGATGTTTCTTCTATTCAATAAAATACTGTATGCTGATTTTTGAAGATCTCAATCGCTTCTCTGTGGTATCTCTGTCGATAAGATGTCTCATGGACCAACCTTTAGTATTATCAATTTTATGACCCATGTCAGACAATGTTCAGCAAGCGCTGATTGTTGCGGATGTTTTAATCTGCTCCCTCAGATGTTTTAATTCATGCTCCCTCAGTCTGAGGAGAATGATGTGCTTGGTAGTACCGATATAAACCTTAGCGCATTCACAAGGAATGTGGTAAATTCCTGGGGTTGATAGTTTAGGTCTAACATCCTTGACATTTTTAATGTACTGGGATAGCTTCCTAGTAGGTCTAAATATGGTCTATATCTCAACTCGTTTAAAAATCCTAGCAATCCTATCGGTGACCCCCCACCCCTTATATATGGTAAACTAATAACATTTTCCCTTTCTGTGTTGGTCACCTCTTCCCTCCTTCTATTTTTATTGGCTATTTTTTATTGCCAGGAGTTATTAATAAGAGCCCTGGAGTATCCATTGGTACTTAAGGAATCCATTAAAGGACCTTGCCTGGTACACCATCCCTTGGTGCTTTAAGCAATGAAAAAGGATATTGCCTGGTCTCTCTCCACTCTCCCAATATCTCTGGCATAGGTAAAACAAAGCTCGTTCGACCTTGTCTGATAAAGCTCCTCTAGCTCGACCTTAACCTTTTGAAGTTGGGCAGAGTTGTAGTTGGGTATTAGAAGGGGGTAGGATGACCAACTGACGAATTAAAGACTGCAAATTTGTTTTTTAGTGTGTTCTTGTGGGAGGCAGATTATTTTACCTCTTCTCAATGTTATCTTATATGCCTCCCACCCTCAGATTTGCGACAACACACTACCTTCATTTAGTTAAAAAAAAATCTTTCATTTCCTTAGATGCCCTAATTATAAAATTATCATCATTTAGCAAGGAAACATCAAAGCATCATGGCCTAAACACCAAATCTTCACCTGAGATTGTAAAAGAGATCGAAATAGGAGAGAAAGTAATCTAGAGCAGTTATGATGGACAGGGGAAACAAAGTGTATCCTCTGACCAGTGGATGTAGAGCGTGCCAGGGATCGATTAAACCCAGGTCATCAATGTATGGTTTAAGTGTAGATCTAACCTTAGTGTTTATCATGGAGGGGGGGCGGTATGACGGTCAACATCTGGATCCAATACTGTTAGTGTCTCCAGCAATAATCAGGTAATGGTAATCAGTATTAACCAAGTGGTTGAAACATCTGCAGCTGGTCTTGGTTGGGACCATAAAGATTAAAGAGGGTCAATGTAACCCTTTGCCAGGTGACCAGTAGGATAATATATCTACTCTCATCATCTGAACTGACCTGAGATACATGGATCATCTTTTTTGAATTCCTCGCGCAATGTTGTATTCACGACATTTTCGTCGCGCCCTCCTGCCAAGGAGCTCAGGGAAGCAGGCCCGATTTTTTCCCTGCTCATGCTCTGTCATCACTCACACTGACCAGTGAAAGATCCACTCGATCACACTGGCTCTCAGGCAAGAGAGTTCTCTCCCGGGCACAAACTCAGTGTGCTGGATTCAGAGGCCAGAGTGCTGGCTGCAGTGGTGTACCTAGCACATCTGACACCCGGGGAGGATCAATTTTTAGCACCCCCCTCTTCCATCATACTCAAGTTGTGTCTTCTTCCTCCCTGCCCCCTCTATTTCCATTCTTAACAAACAGTTCGAAGAGCAGCTCTAGAGGAGGTATTTAATTTAATAATATGTGAGGGCCCAGTTCTGTCCACCTTTCCAGTGCCGATGCAGTTGTGCCAACGAGGCGTGCGCTGCATCTTGGGGGGGGGCAGTCACGGAGGCCTCCTCAAGGTAAGGGAACGTTTGTTAGCTTGGGGCTGCATCGGCACTGGAAAGTTGGATGGGATTGGGACCTTAACTTCATCAAACTGCCTGGAAACTAAGAAGCTAATCCTAAAATATGGGTTTTTCAACAACTGCCGATGTGGGGCACCATCATCACCCTCTTTAATGTACAGAGAAGAGGTCTTAGCTTCCAGTGCACAATTCATTTAACGTGTTTGTGCTCTGAGCGTTAACACAAGTCCTCTTAGAACAGTCAACAACAAAAGAATTAAACATCAGAAACAGCAGTAAAATGTATCAGCTAAAATCAGCTATTAAAATCTCTGCGGAGCAGAAGGGTTTATACTACAAACGTACAATCAGAAAGAGAAGGGGCTTAAGGAATATCCAAGAAGAGAATCCCAAAGATGAGGCACCACCACCAAAAAGCCCCCGTTCCTTCATCAAAGAAGAGTCAGAGATTAGGCCACTTTAGCCTGATCACAAAGTGAGGATAGGCTTATATGGAGAAAAGTAGTTCTAAGAGCCCAATCCTAGCCATGTCTACTCAGAAGTAAATCCCATTGTGTTTAATGAGCTTACTCCCAGGAAAACGTGTATAGGGTTGCAGTAAGTTATCCACTTACATGGGGGGGGGGCTTTGATGTGAAGGCACTCCTTTAGCTCTTACAAACTTGTGGAAAGCAGAACTTCATAACAAACAGGAAAGAAGAACATAAGGGAATTTCGGCAGATGCAGCTTTTCTCAGCCCTTTCTTCTTGCCTATCATCACCAAACCCCAGGCCCCCATTCCCCACTCAATACGTGGCTCCTTCACTCCTTCCTCCCTCCAACCACCGGTGGCCCCCTATCCTCTGCCTCCTCTCCTCTCCTCCTCCAGTCCTTCCACTCACCCCAGGCACTTCCAGCAGGAAACCGGGGGCGGCGGGGAGGATTGGAGACAGGAGAACCCGCACGACCACGCCGCAGCCCGGAGAAACAGCAAAAAAAAAAAAAAAAGCCGGCGGCGCTCGATTCCCTTACCTTGAATCCCAGCTGCCTCCAACTTGAATAGCACGAAAATCTCACAAGATTCAACATGGCGGCGGCCAAATCTCATAAGGGCATATGAGGCATGAGACTCATGTGCCCTTAAGAGATTTGGCCGCCGCCATCTTGAATCTCACAAGATTCTCGCGAAATTCAAGATGAAGGCAGCCGGGATTCAAGGTAAGGAAAGCTAGCGCCGGCAATTTCCCCGTTTTTGCACTCCCCTTTATCAGCTGCTGATCGCAGCAGCTGATAACGGGGACCATCCCGCGTACTCCCAGCCTGTGGTCCGCGTAGCCCAGGTTGAGAATCTCTGGTTTAAAACAAAGTAAGGCTTGAGCTCCGACTAAAGCACATTCTACACTCCAAGCATTTTATGTGGTTCCTTTCCTGTGTGGGTTCTTTGATGCGAAGTCAGGTTTCCGCTGACAATGAAGTTCTTTCCACACTCCAAGCATTGATATGGTTTCTCCCCTGTGTGGGTTCTTTGATGCACAGTCAGTCCTGAGCTCCGACTGAATCTCTTTCCACACTCCAAGCATTGATATGGCTTCTCCCCTGTATGGGTTCTTTGATGCTTATTCAAGGTTCCGCTGTCAGTGAAGCTCTTTCCACACTCCCAGCATTGATACGGTTTCTCTCCTGTGTGGGTTCTTTGATGCTTATTCAAGGTTCCGCTCTCAGTGAAGCTCTTTCCACACTCCAAGCATTGATATGGTTTCTCCCCTGTGTGGATTCTTCGATGCACAGTCAGGGTTGTTCTCTGACTGAAGCTCATTCCACACTGCATGCATTGATATGGTTTCTCCCCTGTGTGGGTTCTTTGATGCACAGCCAGGCTTGAGCTCTGACTGAAGCTCTTTCCACATTCAAAGCATTTATACGGTTTCGCCCCTGTGTGGGTTCTTTGATGCAAACTCAGGTGTGCACTCTGACTGAAGCTCTTTCCACACTCCAAGCATTTATATGGTTTCTCTCCTGTGTGGGTTCTTTGATGCAAAGTCAGGCTTGAATTAATACTGAAGTTCTTTCCACACTCCAAGCATTTATACGGTTTCACCCCTGTGTGGGTTCTTTGATGGAAACTCAGGCTATGATTCCTATTGAAGCTCTTTCCACACTCCATACATTGATATGGCTTCTCTCCTGTGTGGGTTCTTTGATGCACAGTCAGGTGTGCTCTCTCACTGAAGTTCTTTCCACACTCCAAGCATTTATGCGGTTTCTCCCCTGTGTGGGTTCTTAAATGCGAAGTCAGGCTTGATCTCTGACTGAAGGTCTTTCCACACTCCAAGCATCTATACTGTTTCTCTTCTGTGTGGGTTCTTTGATGCACAGCCAGATTAGAGCTCGACCTGAAGCTCTTTCCACACTCCAAGCATTTACATGGTTTCTCCCCTGTGTGGGTTCTTTGATGCACATCCAGGTGTGAGCTCCGCCTGAAGCTCTTTCCACACTCCAAGCATTGATATGGCTTCTCTATTGTGTGGATTCTTTGATGCCTATTCAAGGTTACGCTCTCAGTGAAGCTCTTTCCACACTCCAAGCATTTATATGGTTTCTCTCCTGTGTGGGTTCTTTGATGCGCAGCCAGGTTTGAACTCATACTGAAGCTCTTTCCACACTCCAAGCATTTATACGGTTTCACCCCTGTGTGGGTTCTTTGATGCACACTCAGGCTTGAGCTCACGCTGAAGCTCTTTCCACACTCCATACATTGATATGGCTTCTCTCCTGCGTGGGTTCTTTGATGCAAACTCAGTTGTGCACTCTGACTGAAGCTCTTTCCACACTCCGAGCATTTATATGGTTTCTCTCCTGTGTGGGTTCTTTGGTGCACAGTCAGTCCTGTGCTCCGACTGAATCTCTTTCCACACTCCAAGCATTTATATGGTTTCTCTCCTGTGTGGGTTCTTTGATGCGCATCCAGGCTTGAGCTCACACTAAAGCTCTTTCCACAATCCAAGCATTGATATGGTTTCTCCCTTCTGTGGATTCTGTGATGCACAGTCAGGTTTCTGCTAGCACTGAAGCTCTTTCCACACTCCATGCATTTATATGGTTTCTCCCCTGTGTGGGTTCTATTATGCATAGTCAGGTTTCCGCTGTCACTGAAACATTTTCCACACTCCAAGCATTTATATGGTTTTTCTCCTGTGTGAATTCTTTGATGCAAAGTCATGTTTGATCTCTGACTGAAACTCTTTCCACACTCCATGCATTGATATGGTTTCTCCCTTGTGTGGGTTCTTTGATGCACAGTCAGGCTATAATTCCTACTGAAGCTCCTTCCACACTCCATACACTAATATGATTTATCTCCTGTGTGGATTCTTTGATGCAAAGTCAGGCTTGACCTCACACTGAAGCTCTTTCCACACTCCAAGCATTTATATGGTTTCTCCCTTGTGTGGGTTCTTTGATGTGTTCCTTGTTCTGATTTACTGCTGAAGGTCTTTGCAAATTGAGGGCATTTTTCTTTCCTCTTTCCAGCTCCTTTTTCTGGATTGACTGGAATGACACTGAAACCCCCACCCTCATCAGTATCAGATTTATCTCTGCATTTCTCTGTCTGGTTTCCCTCCTGCCTCCCTGATCCATCCAGGTCCCTGAAAGTCACTTCCTGGATGACACGCGTGGTCGTTTCTGGTGACACCCCACGTGGCTCCCTCTGATCCTCATTGTCTTCTCCGCTGCTTCCTGGAATAGAGAACCTTGATCAGCATAGTAATAGAGAAATGGGACCTCTGATTGGAACCTGTTTATACAATTTTTGCATGTAAGGGAAAATAAAAATGATTTAATGATATGTAGGTTTGTTGAGTAGGATGACTTGTTTTTTTACACTTAAGTAGTAAAAATTTGAGGTCGTTTTTGTTTAAGGGTAGTATTACAACTGATTTATGGATATAAAAATAATGTATGCAATTAAGCAGAGTATAAGTAGTTGTAAGAATGAATTTAAATATAAATAGATACAATTGTAGACTCTCACGACGTGACCATATTTTTGAGTTAAAAACCCACATATTTCGGGGTAAGACTACGTCGTTTCAAAACTCTTTATTACAAAAACAAGATGTTATCACTAACTTAATGTTTCACCCCTGACAGTCGGGGCATCATCAGAAGAAGGCATCATCTTCTGATGATGCCCCGAATGTCAGGGGTGAAACGTAAAGTTACTGGTAACATCTTGCTTTTGTAATAAAGAGTTTTGAAACGACGTAGTCTTACCCCGAAATATGTGGGGGTTTTAACTCAAAAATTTAATATAAATGTTAGTGGCTAATCTGAACTTTTTCCGTTATTCTGTACTTTTCTTTTCGTATTGTTCAGTTTTGTGTTTTATAATAAAATAAAATATATATTAAAAAAGAAAGGAAAATTGGAACCTCCTACGCACACACCGAGGTGCATATACTCAGAAGTAAACCCCTGTGGATTCAGTGGACCGACTCCCAGGAAAGTATGGATAGGATTGTGGCCCTTCTCAGAGACCGACTCGCAATAAGCTGTTCTGCAGGAGTAGAACAATTATGGCTTCTTTGTCTGTTGCAACCTGACTGGTCCGGGGATTGATGCAGCTTTTTAAAAATCTCTGGTAGACAATGTTTTTTATGGAGAAGTGAAGAGAGGGAGCCACACTGATAGCTTTAATTAGGCTTACAAGATTTCCCTGGTTCTAAACCACCCCCCCATTAGTTCATTAATTAATTAAAATTGCAGAAATCTTGGGGGGGCTGTCGAAATTTACAATTATTTATTTATTTTTAGTTGGCAAATTAAGTAAATTGATTTGCTTGTCCCGCCACCGCCATTCTGCCACCATCAGTAAAAAGCAAATTAATTCCTCTCCACAGGACAGTTAAAATAAAGTGTTGCTGGACTCCGTTAATTAAGATTGTATGTGCTTCGAAAACTAAAGCTGATCTGTTACTAGGTGATGGTTAGTTTTCATTCATTCTCTCCCTCTTTTAGCTGTGTATCTAATTTCAAACTTAGGTTTACATTGTGCTAAATATAGATGCTTGTGTTTTACTGCTTGGGAATGTAAAAAGGGGGCTAAGTATCAAACATCACTGCTGTTTCTTCTTCAACCTGTTGTTTTGTTCTAATGCTACATCAAATTACAGCCCATTTTTTCAATACCAAGGTGATGCAGAGAGAAATTAATCTTAACTTTTGTATTCACCATCAAAGGAACTGCCCAAAGAGTCATATTGAAGCCTTTTTACATGTTAGCCAAGTGGATTTGATCAGTGCTATATAGGCATGAAACAGACTTCAACTTGCACATATTGTCAGCTTTAAAAAGAAAAGACTTAAAAAAACGACAAATGCCCAAAACTAGCACTGATATACAGTATTGAATAAATGAGTCAGAATTCAAAATCCTCAGCTGGAATTAACACAATAGGAATATTGATTGTAATTTATCCTACTCTACCAGCCTCTCCTCTCCTTAGCCTCAAGAACATATTATTTGCCTTGATGTCATGGGATGAGACCATTTGATTGCCATGGTGTGCCCATTCCTGGCAAATGGACCCCATCCCTCCAGAGCCAGTTCCTTCCCAAGCTTGGCAGCACTCCTGGGCACCGGAAGCTCTTAGCAGCCCCATCAGAAGAGGCGGATCAGCCAGGGGATCCAGATTTGTGTCCTCCTTCCCCATCCGATTTCTCAAAACCACCCAGTTCAGAAGCAGACAACTGAACACGTGTCAGGATTATTAAGCAGCAGTGCGAAGCAAAACCTTGGCTAAATGGGGAGGATCAGGATAGGCAAAACGCACCTCCTAGCTACAAGGACACAATAAAAAGTTGGGAACAGGAGGATGGTGATGAGAATCCAGGAACGTTTTAGGAACTGAATGAAACATACTTTTTTTTCTTGCTGCAGCAGCCTAAAAGGGGCCAAGCCCACCAAGAACAAGCCTCGTTTTTATAGGAGCAGGTCTTTCAGAACCATTTTGAAATACGTTAGATGTTTTTGTTACTTGTTCTTTTTCCAAAGTGAGTAAAAGGATATTTTCATTTTACTGGCATCACCTTGTCACCTGCAGCAGCTCCAGGGATGGGGGTGAAGGGAGTATCCTGGCTATATGAAGGAACACAACTTGTTTTTCCTTCAAACGATGCAAGACTTGGCAGGACTTGCAGCAAATGAAATATGCCCCATATGCCTGTTATCTTTCTCCTAACCTTTGTCTGGTGATCAAAAGTAATCCAAGAAAAGCAAAAAGGGAGAGAAGAGGGAAATCTGCATGGACGCTCACTATGCAAACTGACCACTTTACAGTGTGACGCTGTGGCACAATTAACACATATACACAAACACGCGCACACACACACACAGGGGAGGCAGATAAAAGAAACAGGAGACAACATTCTCCGTCACTTTGAAGTTTTTTTCCTTTTCTCCTTCCTGTTTTCAGTAATCTTCCGCTAAAAGAGGGACAGCACATATGAATAATGAAAATGAATTGGAATATCTACATTTTGAAATGCCAAATCAGGATCATTTTTAAAGATAGTTAAATAAATGTTCCCTCCCTCCCTCCCTCACATGCACAGAGAGAGAGAGAGAGAGAGAGAGAGAGAGAGAGAGAGCGCAGTAAGGAGCTAGGAGAAGGAAGACAGGAACAGGTCTAAAATAGTGGCAGGTGCTCTGTTAGCTTGCAGCAACAGCAGCATCTCTGTCACCCGGGTACCCACAACACACACAAACACACACACCCTCCCTGCCAAGACCCCAACTAATGAGAGGCAAAGTGAATAAAGAGGACTCCTACTGGTGCCCCCAGCCGCCGCCACTTTGCGAGGCTTGAAAATGTTAAAACTTACCTTTTTCCCTGTTGGCGGCCATCTTGGATCTCACGAAATCTCGCGAAATCCAAGATGGAGGCGCCCAAATCTAGTGAGGGTACGAGGGATTTTCCTGTACGGATGGCAAGCCTAGCTTTAATGTCACGCCATCCTCTTAGAAATACTGAAATGTCTGGGTTTTTGTACACTGGGGCTTGTCAGTTAGTGGCTTCATTTTTCTTTAATACGTCCAGAGAAACAGTTCCTCACTGGCTGGAGATCGGCCAGGGCACACCTGCAAACCCGTCTCGATGGTACTTCTCCTGTTGTCAGGACAGGCTCAGAAAAAACCTTGATCTGGACCAAGCAGTTACTGCAACTACGTGAAACGAGAGACAGGCAGGAGATGGCCTAGGCCAGAAGACAAGATCTGGGAGGAGAATGGTAGAAGCGGCGGGGTGCAAGAGTCGAGTGGAATACTCCTCTACAACCTCTTGGAGGACTAGGGACTAGGATGGGGTGCAACTTACAGTACCACCCCTACCGTAGAAACGCCTATGGGGGGGGGGGAGATTGCATTTTCTCAACTACGAAAAATACACTGCACAGATCGGAGGGAAGGAAAAAACCCAAACGAACAGAGAGCTTGATTTCATGTTAGTGCAAAAATACACATCCCAGGATCTCTTTTTTTCTCTCCATCTTTTCCCTCTCCCACTTCCCAAAACCAACTCCACCCTTGCCCACCCCACCCCATCTAGTCTCTTATCTGTTAGTACATGAGAGAAGCAGACACTCCAGAAGCAGGCAATCCTCATGATGTTGCAAGGAACCCTCGGCTTGCGTTCTGCTGCTCTGAAGTGAAAATGAAAGTGAAACTGCAGAGCAATTTGTGAAACTGCAGAGCAATTTGAATTTAAAAATACTTGGCTCACCAACATTCAGCTGATCCAGGGAGATAAGGAGAAGCTGCTCCTTATCTCCGCCAGTGGGAGATATCCTTTCACGTTTCACGTAAAGTTTTTTATAACATCTTGTTTATTTAAATAAAAAAAATTTAAACAACGGTGTTTGCCCAGCAATATGCTGGTCTTTAATTCAGAAATTTGGTCATGTCATGAGAACCTGCGAATGTATTTATTAGGCAAGGGTGGCTTCCCTCTGTCCCCGAACACACAACCGCAGCTTGGGAGGAAAGATTCCTAAGGGACGATGGGGGGGGGGGGGGAAGGTTAGCCAAGGGGTTCCCCGTGGTTGACGAGGGCATAAAAGCTCTACGTCAAAAAAGCAGGTTTCATAAGAAGAGAAAGTATCATCATTTGACCACTAGAAAAAACTAAGAGTAGGATGACTCAAGTGGCCGGTTCATCTGTTTGGCTCAGTGCAACAGGCCAATCAGAGCCCAGCGTCTCACTGGTGTCATCATCAGGTACAGGCGATGCATAACCACACCCCTGCAGGTAGGCCTGATAATTCCCACATTGCCCTGGAGAGACAAGGAAGGACAAGCAGATCATGCAAAATCACTCCAGCAGCAGCACCTGATCTTGGACGAAACATCAGTTAATGCCCTAAAATGCTGGAGAATGCAGAGGAAGGAGAAGGACGAGGCGTGTCAAGCACTGTCAGTTACAAGTGGCTCGTTTTGCAGGCTGGGCAGGTCCCAAAACGTGATTTTTGTACACAATGGATTTCTTAATCTAGACATTTCTATCCTGCCGTTTAAATTTATTTCTTTCATCCTCAAAGAGTACATCAGGCCAAGCTTGCCTCTGCAACAGTGAGGCACAGCAGGCATGCCGAGGGCACAAATCCCAGCCCCACACGCCCCACTTCTATGGTGCAATCCTGACACTGAGAAACAAGAAGAGGAGGAATTCATGCCTTTGGTTCCTATGTACCACAAACGATGGGCATCCTTACCCAGAGAGGCCACGATCCCGTAATTCTCCAGCATGACTTCCCTGTACAGAGCCTTCTGGCCTGGATCCAGCAGAGCCCACTCCTCCGCCGTGAAGCGCACAGCCACCTCCTCGAAGGACACCGGAACCTGCAAGGAGGAAAGAGTCTCTCGTCAATAATAATGTCCCACCCTTTCGACCTAACATCCCCCTGCTCTCTTGCTCAGTCTGAAAAGAGAAATTAAGGAGGCAACAACTGCTTTCTGCTGTATATTTGGCAAATCAAGACAAACTGGTTGCCTGGGCTTTTTCTTCTTTCTTCTTTGATGGAACAAATTCCAACCTGATATTATTAATATTAACAACAACAACAACAACCTGTATTTATATAATCTGTATTTGGAAATCGTATAGAAACATTTTTGTATACTTCCTAGAGGCGCTGAATTATATTTATGGATAAGGGAGGGGAGCAGAAGTTTGCAACCGGATCCCAGCTTGCAGAGAGGGCTGGTATCCCTCCTCCATCCAGGTAATCCCGCTGCCCAAGGGGGGGCTGGATAGGGAGGCTCGGGGTGGCCTCTTTTAGAAAGACTGGAGCCAATTTTGACCCTGGAAAGAAGCTTCACTGGTCGTAACAGAAAGCATCGAATTCATTATTATATTTTTGCTGATTTCCCCCATTCAAGCAGACTCCTGCAGGCATGCAAGTGGAATGGCCAGCGCCAGTGTCGCAGTCTCTGAGGCCAGGGGTCTGACACGCCCACGTTCTCTCCCCTTGGACCAGCAACCTCCATCACGCTGCTGTGCTGAGTTCCTTGTGGACCCTCCTTCCCCGGCCCTTTGCCTCTCTAGGACCTCATCCCCTCAGTGCTCCAAACTCTGCCTCTCTAGGACCTCGTCCCCTCAGCCGCTCCAAACACAGCACTGTTCTGCTTTCATGAGCTCTTCTGAGGGCAGAGTTTGTTCTTAACGCACTTCTTGTCCTACCTGGAATCAGAGGGCAGCTGACATTTTCTGAATCCTGGTCTTGCTGCACGTTGAGTAATCCGCTGCCTGCAGCCACGTCAGAACCTTCAGCCAACTTCTCTCACTCGCTCACACACAGCTATATCCATCTTGTTATGGATGGATCTCCCCCCCCCCAATTTTCCACTATCAGTAGGGGCAGAAGAAAATGGTGATAATGAAATAAAAAACACATAACACCTCTTTCTGCTAAAAAATCTACAACACACACACATAAAACCATGTAATTTTGAATCATTCTTCATCTGCTGACACTGTACAACCTATATCACCTATCCAGTACACGTTTAAAGTTGTTACAATGGATAAAAATGGGAAAATTTGGAATAAAAACATGCAGCAGCTCTTTCAGCTAATTCATTTTGGTTAAACACCAAACTCTGCAAATAAATAAAACCATTTTCTCCCACCTCTATCTTTAGTGATATTATGCCCCCCTTTCCTTGTCTTTTCTTTCCCTTCCTGGCTATATTCTTTATTTATTTTATTAAAAAAATTATACCCCGCCTTATCCTATGCCAAGGCAAATGCCCAAGGCGGCTTACAACAAAGATTAAAATATATAATTTAAAACAATACATAAAATAAGTTAAAAACAATAACATCCAGTGGGGGGGGGCAACAATACAGAGCAGAGAAGCAGCGACGAAGAACATCTTGAGACACAGAAGTCAGACATCAACCCATCACCCAAACGCCAGACGAAACAAAAACGTTTTGAGCCCTCGCCGAAATGTCATGGGGGAGGGGGTAGTTCTCAAGTCCCCTGGCAAGGAGTTCCACAATTGTGGCGCCACAACAGAGAAGGCTCGCCCATGTGCTGCCATTCCCCTAACTTGAGACAGAGGTGGCACTCGCAGGAGAGCCCCCTCAGATGACCCAAGAGGGCGGGCCAGAATGTATGGGAGAAGGCGGTCCCTCAGATATCCTGGACCCAAAGCGTGGAGCACTTTAAAGGTCATTACCAGCACCCTGAATTGGGCTCGGAAACGAATGGGCAGCCAGTGCAGCCGCTGCTGAGTCAAACCGCCTAGCTCCAGTCACACACACCCCTGGCACCGCAGTTTGGGGAGCGTTTAGCCGACACTGCTAAGCCTCTGAAGCAACCCTGCTTACCTACATCCCGATCAGAAACAAAGAATTCCCTTGCCAATCACACACCAAGTGACACATTAAAAGAGAAGACCCCAGGCCCTCCTCAACACCCAAATATCCCTCTAATCATTAAATCAAGAATCATTAAATAGTAACAGGGTTTTGATCAGCAGCGAGTTGTCTCTCTACCCTGATTCACACGCTCTCTTCTGAGCGGTGAAATATACAGCGTCTCTCTCTCTCTCTCCCCCCTTTCCACCCTCTGCTGCTCTGGGACCCCCCTGGACCCCCCAAGGGGCTTTGGACTCACCAAGAGATGCTGCTGAACCCACACACGTGGAGGAGGCAAAGAAAAAGGGGCGGAGCAGGAAGTGACTCCCCACTCACTCCAGTCTCCCCCCCTCCATCGGCTCCTCTAGGAATCCGGAGTCGCTTCTTTTAACCGTTCGAGTGCCGACAGGAAAGACTGCAGAGTATCCAAGTCTGGACCCTCGACTGACTCCCAGGCGGGGCGGGGAGGCGCAGCCATCTCCTCTGGCCCGGCATCCCCCCCCTCCTGCTCCCCCCCCCCATTAATTCCCGATGCAACATGCGAGGCACACAGACTCTGCCGCTTCTCTTCTGTCTTGGGCTGATCTTCTCTCCTCCCTGCCGGGGCTGCAAGTGGACAACTCGGACCGCAGCTCTTCCCGCCAGGCGGGTCTCTTTGCTCCGCCTGACATCCTGTCCCCAAGGAGGGCTGGAAGATCTTGGCGGGGAATCTTGCAAGGAGCCCGCAGGAGACACAGGCGCACATAGACCACAACAGGTGTGACTGTGACAAAGGCTTCCTTCGTGGGAAATCAATGGGGAGGAGGGGACTTGTATGCAATACAAACAGTCTCCTTCTCTTCCACATGTCTGTTGGCAGAGGGTGTGAATATTTACAGTGCAATCCTGTGCAATTAAAGGGTGTCGCAAAAGTGTTGTAAAGCACTTTCGCAGCACCCATAGAGTAAATGGAGATGAGTACCACACCCTAGAGTCGGACACGACTGGACTTAATTGTCAGGGGATACCTTTACCTTTAACTCCCTGGGACTACAGCTGCTCACCTTTGTCCCCAAAGCACCAGTTAAACCTGATTCACGCGATCCCTACGTCATGCTCTTCCTTCCAGTTGGGCTGTGCGAGGCTGAACGTCCCGGGGAGGGAGCCGGGCATTGATTGAGCCACACACAGCTCCTGGCAGGGGGGAATCGCACAGCCAGGAAGTGCCTCGCTTTGTAAAAGCAAAAAAATTCAGTGTTTTGGCATGCAAAAGCACCCAAAGGACAAAACAAGATATTTTAAATTTGAGTCCCCATCACTGCCTATTACCCCCTAGATTTTCATTTTGACCCCACTTGGGGTAATTTACCCCGGTTACCCGACCCCTGATTTGGAGGAATAGCACCAGCTATATTACAGGTGGTTTGTACCCTTTCATCATGTCCACTGTGGGGCTTAGAGCAGCTTTGGGAGAAGGAGTTTAGAATGGCAAGATAAAAGGTGACCCTTTCCCAGGGTCGAGGTGCCCATCAAATTTAGAGCCCATTTTAGTGAAAACAAAAGCTGTGGATTGAAACAATTTGAGACCTCAGCACCTAGAAGATCAAGGTCACAAAATGGACACATCCCGTTTCTTGAGCTTCCCCTTCAGAGCAGATCCAGAGATATTTCCAGTTGGAAGTCTAAAGAACGAGGATACTTAAAAAGCCCACGAAGAAGAGAGCATGACGAGCCTCTCTTGCTCTGGGTAGTAAGGGATAGTAAGCAGAGGGGTCTGGCTCAGTCAGTAGAGCCGCCGTCTTGCAAAGCCCGAAGATCAGCGTATAGCAAGTTTGAGACACGCCGCCGACAAAAAGCTCTGAAAAGCCTCCATGAGGAGAGATAAGAGCTCCCAGCTGCATCGGTCGAGTGTGGGAGGCGACGGTCAGTGGAAAAAGCCAGACTGCAAAAGGATACCACCTGGAATGCAGGTGTTCACGAAAGATTGGATATTTATATATTGTTTTTTTTAAAAAAAAACACATTATAGGGGGGTTAGGAAAGCCTGCCCATGTACACCGCCTTGGATTAAAGTCAAAGGAGATATCCAATGACCAAGAAAGGCAGTATGTAAATTTTTGTTGTTGTTCAGTTGTTAAGTCGTGTCTGACCCTTCATGATCCCATGAACCACATCCCGCCAGGCCTTCCTGTCCTCCACTATCTTCCTGAGTTCGCTCATTTTCATGTTTGTTGCATCGGTGATGCTGTCCAACCATCTTATCCTTTGCCTTCCCCTTCTCCTTTTGCCTTCAATAGTATATAAATACTGTATATTTATTAATTATTATTATTATTATTATTATTAGTAGTAGTAGTAGTAGTAGTAGTAATAGAGGCATACTGCCAATGTGCGTGTTTGTTTCCCAAAGGCGGCTGCAATATTCACACTTTTTAGAAATGCAGTTTCTGGAGACCCTGGAACCACGGAAAATGTCCATTTTAACTTCCTCTGGGGAAACCAGAAATGTCTGTTGTATGCAATGCTTATTTTGTCATCTGTTCTGAAGACAAGTAGAATTGCCTTCATTCTATTCAAACAATTAATTTAAAAAAAAATCTACCATTGATAGCAAAGGCACCTAAAAGGCACCAAAGCATATTTTTATAATTTGCCCGCTGGAAAAACAGGAGGAAGACAAGACAAGAGTTGAAAATAGCAATCCTCAACATGGTAATAAACAGGAAGTTTTTATTAGCTGGACTTAGAAATTGTCTCCTCTCCTTACTGTCAGGGTTATCCAGAAGCAGAACAATACAAAATCTTGCAATTTCTTGTTTACCACTGGCAATGCACATCCAAAAAATGCTCTTTCAAACGGCTTCCAACTCATCAGAAAAAAAACACCCCCAAACAGACTCTGCCACCAGGCAATCTGCAAATCGGGATACTGAGTTCAAAGTTCTTATACAGTTTAAATTTTTCAGTAGTTGTCATCACACACAGTGTTTACACAAACTGTGGACAAAATTAGCCCCATGAGACCCACATCATGTTGTTTACACAATAAATAATGTATCTTTGAAAAATAGGACCATCACAACATTCTTTCTCTGATTATGAACCTGTTTCTGAAACAGCAATAACTTTACATAAGAACATAAGAAGAGCCTTGCTGGATCAGGCCAAAGGCCCATCTAGTCCAGCTTTCTGTATCTCACAGTGGCCCCACCAGATGCCTCAGGGAGCACACAGCCAACAAGATAACCTGTTTCCTGCTGTCACTCCTTTGCACCTGGCACAGAGAAAACCTACTTCTAAAGCCAGGAAGTTGCTTATGGCTTGTAACCTGCGATGGACTTTTCCTCCATGAATCTATCCAAATCCCTTTTAGAGGCATCTAGGCCAGGTGCCAGGCATCTAACTTTCCCATTGTGAACTTTTTGTTCTTTTATCTCCATGGACTTAGGAGAAGAACTGAAGGAGAAGAACTGAAGGTTTTCACCGACTGTAAACAACCTCCTGTACCCATTCCACGTGAGAGCTTGTTCAGCGATTCGGTGTGCCCATTTCCAAGCAGAGACCGTGCTGTAGAAGACAGAGCAATCTGAAACGGGAGGGAATTTGTGAATGGAAAGCTGAACCCAGGAAGCCGCCTGCCCGGGTCCAGCCTCCCTCAATATAGTCTACACAGGCGGGCAGCAACTCAGTGGGTTTCAGGCTCTGGCATCTTTCTTAGCGCTACTAGTGGAAGGTTGAACCAGGGACCTTCTGAAGACTGGGCAGATTATATGCAGACTTGTAGATGTGTGCTGCAGACTGTCTGACCTACTACATAGTTATTAGAACACAATGGGAGGGAGTAAACAGAAAGTAAAACAGTACTTTTTAAAAACCTTGCCTAAAACACATTTCAATCACCATTCTAAAAGAAAACACAGTTCATTTATTTCCAGCTTTCCTCACGGAATCCACTGGTTCCAGTGGGGAAAAAGGCCTTTGGAAAAACACAGATCTCCTTCCCTGCTTCCCTCGCCACCAATTTCACTGTTTTGCTTTTTTTCCACCCCAGGTGTCCACATCTCTGCAGCCTTCCTCTTGTCATGATGCACATTTTGCGAGCATTTTATACACAAAGTGGCAACAGGAATGCCCTGGGACCACATATGAGTTCATGTATGTAGCCATTCGGTTCAAAAATGCTTATCAGTTGTCCTCCAAACAATGCTACGAAGTGAGTTTCTGTTACTCCCATTTTTCAGAAGGGGAAGAACTCGGGCTGAGAGAAAGCGACTCTCCCCAAGACACAGAATTTGTCCACGGTACTGGGGGCTTGTCTCCAAAGGGAGTTCTCTTCTCTGCCAACAAGTCTGTGCTGTTGCTTTTCCCCACTTCCAAGCACTTCAACGATTTCTCTCCATTATGGATTCGTTCGTGTCTAATGAGGGTCGACTGATGACTAAAGCTTTTCCCGCATTCCGAGCATTTGTATGGTTTTTCACCGGTGTGAGTTCTGTTGTGGGCAATCAAGGAGGACCGGTCGCTGAAACTCTTCCCGCAGTCTGAACATGAATACGGCTTTTCTCCGGTATGTGTTCTCTTGTGTGTAGTCAGAGTTGATCTATCACTGAAACTTTTCCCACAGTACGGGCATTTGTAAGGCTTCTCTCCTGTATGGATTCTTTCATGTTTAACCAGGTGTGGCCGCTGACTGAAACTTTTCCCGCAGTCCAAGCACTTGTATGGTTTCTCCCCAGTGTGAGTTCTCTCATGTAGAATGAGATGTGATCTCTGGCTGAAGCTTTTCCCACAGTCCAAACATTTATATGGTTTCTCCCCGGTGTGAATTCTCTGATGAGTGATAAGGACGTTTCTTCTGCAAAAGGTTTTCCAGCAAACTGAACATTTGTACTGGGACTCTCCAGTAAGAGTCCTCTCATGCACAAAAAGATCAGACCTCAGTCTCAAAACCTGATCCAACTGAATGCCTGTGTTTTCCCTTCCACCTTTGAGGATTAGCGGTTGCTGCATTACGTTTTCACTGAGATCCTCGTACCCTCCCTGAGAATTAATAAACTTCCCCCCTTCTGCCTCCGGGTTGTTTCCCAGAAGGCTCTCAGACTCTTGATTACGGTGGCAGATAGCACTGTCCTCTGTATCTCTTGAAAACGTTCCAAATGACTCCAGTTCCTTAGAATTCCCCAGCTGATTTTTCTTCTTCTGACAAACTCTCTCGGGACCTGCTAGAATGAGAACATAATTCAGATGTGCATTTATCCTCTGTCAAAAGAAAGCGAGCTTCAAATCAGCTTTAAAGAATCAACCTATTAATTCCCCTCCCACCCCATACAAGCCATTACTGCTATGCCATTCTCTCAAAAGCAAATGAAAACACTTAGGGGAAAAGAGGGGCTCAGTGCCAAACTAGGGGACTATTGCCACCACAGCAGCTGCTTCCGTGTTGTCTCAAACCTGCCGAGGAAGAATCTTGTGGCTAAAAGACCAAGGGAAAACAGGGGTACAAGGAGCTCATGTTGTAAGCACAGTACTGGGACTGTGGAATGTCCTCCCTGCTTATGTAACATGGACATTATGGCAGGAGAGGCATCGTTCGATAGGGGGCCTGGTGCCCTGGGCACCAGGTGCCGCTTTGGGGGGGGGGGCGGAATGTCGCAGGACGGGGGCAGAATGCTTACCTGGTTATGTACAAGGACTTGGGTATCACGGGCAACATAGCCATGTATATAAAATAAACTGACTTGAATAAAAACAAAATTACCCGACTGCTTGTGTCTTTCGTTGTTAAGAAATACAGGCAGGCAAAATTACAAACTGCTTGCGCTTTTCGTTGTTAAAATTCTTTAAATTGTTAAAATGTTAAAATTTTAACAACAAAAAGCGCAAGCAGTTTGTAATTTTGCCTGCCTGTATTTCTTAACAACAAAAGACACAAGCAGTCGGGTAATTTTGTTTTTATTCAAGTCAGTTTATTTTATATACATGGCTATGTTGCCCGTGATACCCAAGTCCTTGTACATAATTGCTGGCCATGAAAGTTTCCATGCTTACCTGGTTGTTGCTGCTGCTTCGCAGCTGAGGCAGCTGCGTTTGGGCCCTCCTGCCCGCCCTTGGTCCGTTTGGCTCCAAAAAGGAAGCCAAACGGCGGGGGGGGGGGGATGACTGGAGCCGCATGCTGACTTCACGACGTGGGCATTGCTGCGTCGCGGAGCAACACCACTGAGGAGCCTTAACTTACAGCTTCGGGGCAGGGAGCCATGAGTGAATTTGTCTTCTGTTAGACATTCTAAGATTTTTTAAAAAACCCTTCAGTTTTAATTTGTTGCTTTAACATATTATCAGACATGAGAAACCAGCAATAAATCTGTATTTAGGATTATTCCATGAGATGTTGTTGAATTTGAATGGCATATTTCATATCTTTGCATCTACTGGTACTCACCTTGAGCAGAACGGGCCCCAGGTGTTCCATAATTCTTCTTCGTACTTAGCCATCTTCCACTCCGTTTCCTGAACAGGACACCCCACCACCCTATGAAGTCATCTCTCACATGGTCTTGTGGACAACACACTGCAAATCCTTCATGGACTTTTGTCCTTAAAACTCCTCCCTATTCTTATTCTTTATATCCTACATTTCTCGCATCATGGAACTCAAGGCAATGGAGGTTCATCAGCGCATCATAACAACCGCATTGCAGTCAACACCAGTGCTTTCATCTACAAAATCCTCTGCAAACGTGTCGCAGTGGGCTACAAAGCAGTTGGTCTCAGTATTCTCTGGTTTAGAGTAAGTCTCTGAAGCAGCCGGAATAGCACTGAATGGATGCAATGCTGGTGAAGAAATATTTGATGATTGATTTTCAGGTCTTTATAAGTCCCTCCCTACCTTCTTCCAGCTCAAATGATGGACAATGGTCCATCTATCCAACCACAAACACACAGTTTTCCTCTACCTGCACTCTAGCTGCTGTTCCTATCATATCAGAGAGTGGCTTCAGTTTTTATATGTGATAACTGCGGCAAGAATTTTATATGCACAATATTGGAAGAATTCAGAGATACCTTCACTGGAAGATTGGTGGTTGAAAGTTTTGGATTATGCTAAAATGGATAAGCTTACAATTTTAATTAAGGAAAAGTCAGTTAACCTTTTTGTGAATAACTGGAAACCATTTATTGATTTTTTTAAGAAAGAGAGAAGAACGAAGTGATGATATCCGGATTTAATGAATAGAATGTGGGTGTTATTTTGGCTTAGTTGGATATTATATGTAGAAAATAGTGAATAGCATGCTAGTAGGATGTATTGCTTCGTGCTTGCTATAACCTTACGAAATATGTATTGTTTTATGTTTTAATATATTAATAAAATATAAATATATGCCCTCAAAAAAGAGAGAGAGAGAGTGGTTTCCAGAGGTATGAAACTGCTCGAGTTGACGCTGGATTCCAGCAGGGTGACCAGAACGAGGACGTTTGCGTAGGCATTTCAAAGCACCCACGAAGTTCCACAAACAAAAGCCTTACTCAGTGAGGTGGTGTCTGCGCCAGCCTCTTGCTTGATCTCCTGGAAGTGGGGCCTCTTCCGAGTGACCGATGGAGCCTGCTCCAACTTGGGGAAATCCCGTCTTCCCTCCTGGAACGGCCCAAGACCCTGAAAACAGCAACAGCGAGAACCTCAATCGAAGTGCGGAAGCAGGAGGGCTGCCAGTCAAGGACAGGTGCCCCTCGACACGCCCTACGCCAGTCTCCACTCTCAGGAGCATCCTTCTCTCTTGGATCCTTCTCACTAGCTCTACACACCAAATGATATTACTAAACAGATAGACAAGTACCACATATTCCTCTTTTTTCTGCCCTCCTCCTCCTCCTTTCTTTCTCCTCCAGCCATCATTCCTGTTTCTTAGCCCTTCCTACTCTGTGCCGTTCTTCTCAGATTCTTTACTTCCCCATAGTTTTCCAAGCTTCTAGGACCTCTTATCAACCCTCTCAGCCTGTCCCCCAAACCCAATTCTGTGTCTTATGCCTGTGGGAATTTTAATCCCTCGCACTGACAGCTTCCCTTTTCCACAAAGAAGCTGCACTTCAAACATACCTAACAGCTGGAAGACTCTGCAGCGTCACAGCAGTTCAGCCAACCAGTATTGGCGGCTTCACCGCTGCAAGCAACCCCACCCCCACCACGGATACAAAAGAAAACCACCAAGATAAATACTCTTAAAATACATGTCTGTTTTTCTAATGGAGTTTTGAATCCATTCAAGAGCAGATGCTTGTCTCACCCCCTGCCATGGAATTTGAACGGATACCCCTAGATTGCCACGTGATCCACTCCAATTAGCCAGGATAGTGTAGCGGTTCAGGAGTTGGACATAGACCTGGAAGATCGAGGTTCAAATCCCCATTCAGCCACGAAGCTTCCTGGGTGACCTTGGGCCAGGCGCTATCTCTCAGCCTCGCCTACCTCACAGGGTTGTTGTGAGGACAAAAGGAGGGAACCATGTACACCACCCAGAGCTCCATGGAGGAAGAGTGGTATAGAAATGTGATAAATCAATATATTCCAACCAGCCTCCATTTGCACGGGTGAAGTGAGCCGAGTTCACACTCCGAATCTTTCTGTCGGCTCTCAGGCCCTTGGAACGGCCCGCATCGCATCCACTGACCTGCTCCTCCTGCTGCAGCATCAGGAACTCCTCTGCCAAGGCCACCGCTTGGGCACAGCTGTCCGGCCCCCCTGTCCTGACCCAGCTCCGCATCTCCGGAGGCAGGCTGGCCAGGAACTGCTCCAGGACCAGCAGCTCCAGGATCCGCTCCTTGCTGTGCCTCTCGGGCTTCAGCCACTGGCGGCAGAGCTCCCGCAGCTGGTCGCAAGCCTGGCGGGGCCCCTGGGCGCTCTGGTAGCTGAACTGCCGGAAGCGCTGGCGCGGCACGTCGCAGCGGGCGGTCTCCTCCTCCAGGATTTCTTGCTTCACCTTCCCAGAGCCCACCTTGTCTTTGGCCCTCGCGCTGTCAGTCGACGGCTGGGCATCACTCTCTGGGCCTGGCAGGAATTGGGCCCTCCTCCTCTCCATTGGGCGCTGCCTGGCGTCCGCTGCTCCCTCAGCAGGGGGCAGGACGGTCTCAGCCTCACTCCTGGATGCCAACCAGATGGGATGGGGATTTCCTCCTGCCGAGTGGGAGGCCTCCATCGCCTTCAGGAACTCCTGCAGTTGGGCTTCCCAGGGCTGTGGCAACCCTTTCGGCGGCTCCTGTTTCACTTCCTCTGTTGTGTTTCCTTCCCAGAATCCCTTAAGACCCCCAGCCTGGAGGCCTTGATCTGCCCCCTTCCCTGGTTCCGGGGGGTCCGGCTCTTCCACTTTCATCCTCTGTTCTAGCACAGCCTCTGGAGTTGATGCAGCTCCTTTTCTGTCTGCCATTTTCCTTCTCAGGTCTGCTGCGGCTGCTCTCTCTTAATTAAAGAATCACTGCCAAACGTCTCCAGTAGGGCAGGTGGTTTGCAGACAAAATTGGGTGCTCTCGACTAGGGGGCCATGCTTCTTCCTAAGGGGAGAAAAATGGACAATTACAAAGAAAGAGAATGTTCTTGTCTAACTGATAAGTGGGAGGGGTGAGGTCTTGACTGTCTTGTCACACACACACATGAAGCCCAGTGCAAGTGTGAGGATAACCCCCCCTCCTCTCCAGTTCTACGCTGGAGCAGGGCGGGGCGTGAACTCATCCTTGTTGGGCTGAGTCTCGGAAACATTTGGAGACTATCCAGGTTTAAAGTGCGTTATTGAATTGTTGCTGTACATATCATCCTGGAGCTACTACGAACCTGCAGAGCTGCTGTTATCTAGTCAGCCCTGGTGCATCAATACTGGCTGCACTGGCTGGCGATGCTTTGAGGGGTTTTAGACGGGAGGCGTTCCCAGCCTTACCTGGAGATGCCAGGGATAGAACAAGGGACCTTCTGCAAGCAATGCAAGGGATCTATCACCCAGCTATGACCCCTCCCCATATGGATACAGGTTTCCAGCAGTCAGCGGTCACATCAGGGATGGCAGATAGCAGCCCATTGTGTTGTCTGCTGAACCTTGACTATTCCTTCAGTTGTCACACAATTTGCCCAGCCTCCTCTTGATCTCCTCGCCTTCCACCCCCATTGCTTTGCTCACCATCCAGACTTTGAAGAAGGCACTCTAGCCCACCACTCCCCTCTCTTCCACACTTCCTCTTTTGATCCACTGAAGACGCTCTAGCCCACCACTCTCCTCTCCTCCACACTTCCTCTTCTGCTCTGCTCCCCTCTTCCTTTTCCAACGTAAGGAGTACGGTGAGGAGGAGCAGCGAAGGCAAGCGGCTGGCTGGATGGAGGTGGGCACCCCTGCCGCCTGAGGCGACAGCCTTACAGATGGGCCAGGTCTGGTGGAAGCCCTAAAGTCAGTAACAGTCTTAAGACAGATGGAAGGAGGCAGATTTCATTAGACTCTCCCAGGCAGAAAATACATTTCAGGTTGCACTGAGGTCTGCTGGATGCAAAGATGTGATTATGGCCCTTCCCCTATTTTTGGGTGGGTAGGAGAGAAATAAATCCAGCTGTTATCTGTCTCCAGCACTAAGAGGAACGCAACTGTCCCTTCTCAGGCTGATAGCAGGAGAACCTTGTCTGTAACTCTCCAAGGTTCTGGGCTGAAGGCTTATTTTATTTATCACATTTTTATACTGTCCTTTCACCAAGGAGCTCAGGATGGTGCACATGATCGCTCCTTTTGTCCTCACAACAATCCTGCGGGGCTGGTGTGGCTGAGCAGGGATTTGAACCTGGATCTTTCAGGTCTAACACCAGAACCACTACACCATTCTGGCTCTGCTGCCTTTTATGAACTGGAACCTTTAGGGGTTCACAAGGCTGTGGCGGATGCAACTGAGGAACACAGGAAGCAGGCTGCTACTCAGTCAGACCTGTCCCTAATCTGAAGGCAGCTGCTCTCCAAGGTCTCTCAAGCAGGGGGTGTGTGCGTGCGCCCCCAGTTCCTGATTCCTTTAATTAGAGCTGCAAGTGATTGAACCGAGGGCTCCCTGCATGCAAGGCACAGGTGCTCTAGCACTGAGCTATGCCCGCCTCCCCCCCCCCAACAAGTATATTTGTATTTATCATGTTCAAAACAATCAATGAACACACAAAACAAACACAAAGCTGGGATTTGGAATAAGAAATCAAAGCCGGGTTGTTGTTTTTTAAATGCCCATAATACTGCAGCAGACCGCTTCTTAGTAAGCTGCTGCTGCTGCAAGCAAGCAACACTGGTCCATCGAGGCTGAAACGCACAGAGAGAAGCAGCGAGTAAGTACTACAGGGTTCTCCCTCTGCAAGAACTGTGCATATACGAACCTGTATTTAGATGCAGAGGAAGCTGCTAGTCCTCAGCAAGTTGCAGGCACGGACACCAGATCTCGGAGGGAGAAGCATCTCCAGCAGCAACGCCCCAGATCCCTCCGAGGAGGCCCTTTCCCCCCCGCGCGTCTTTAATTTAGCCTTTGGCCGCGCCTGGGAAATTCAAACTCCACTCGCCTTTCCCAGAGCAGAAGAAAAAGGAAGTGGTCATAGGGACCGAAGGGGGAAACACCCCACGGGAGCCGCACAACAGCCTGAACTTCCGGCATTCGATTGAACGCCACCATTGGCTCATAGAGATAGAGTCACTCACACAAACACCCTTCGATTTCCGGTTTGAGTTGGAAGCTCCGTTAGGACCGTGGCGAGTGGTAGCCGCTCCGCGTGCCAGGGGACGGACGGGGCAGGCAGGCGGTGCTCGCTAAGTTGCGCAGGGAGCAATTTCAAGCTTTGCTGCAACGGAGGGGATACGTGGGATCTCTTTCCACACTGGTCTCAGTGTGTGGCTGGCTGTGCCGCGCGGTCTTAATTCCAAGTAGTAATCTAGGGTGGGAGGGAGTAAATCTCCATTGAATACTGTACAGTGGGTTTGCTTCTGAGTATACACGCGATGGTGTTTACAACATTTCAAATAAGGGTTTAATGACTGTGTCTGTCCGATTTTAAAAGCACCAAAAACGTCTTTACTCCGGACTTGCACGGACCTTCTTCTACCTATGGTGTTTATTACTCCCAGGTTAAGTGTGCCTGGGATTGATTGATTGATTAGATTTATTATAGCCAACTTTCCTATGCTCAAGGTGGTGTACAATAAAGAATAAAAATAATGTAATACAACAAATAAAAACATATGGATTTTTTAAAAAAAACCATTAAAAAGGATACAGGATTAAACGGTACGGCTCAAAATACAAAAACAGCAACAGTCATGCAAAGCAAGGCAATCTGTTTGCTCCAAAGAGTAAGTCCCACTGTATTCACTGGGCTTACTCCCATGTAAGAGTGCCTGTTTGCCTATGAACTGCTGCCATGGTCGTGGTGGCAAAAGGAACCTGCTGGACATTTGGTCTGCAGACAAAGGAGCTGTCAGTCAGTCTGCTCCTTTCAGGAATTCAGCAGGTTGGTTATTCCAAACAGGGAAAGTATTTATTGAAAATAAACAAGGGGGGAAAAGGGGAGGATAGGTGACAGAAGACAAACAGCCAAATGGCGTACTTGAGATCAAAGGCAAAGTTCACACGTAAAAGGAAACCGCATTTTGATCAAACATCCCTGCCTTGCAAATCTCGTCCCTGCCCTCTTGGCATCAGTTCAGGACTGGACTCCATTCTCGCTGGACAGCACCAGCTTTTCTCCTTACCTGGTGGGAGTCAATTCTGGCAACGACCCCAGCTGGTGGCCTCCTTTGTGTCCCTTGTGGTGGAGGGCGGCTCGCCGAGCTCTAACAGGCTGGTTTAGACTTTCCAGACCTCCAAAGTTTTCCAGGTCAGGTGTAACCACAATGATCGGGTGTGAATAAAACGCAGGAGGGGGTTCCGGCCACTGGAGAGGCCCAGCACTCTCACTACCTGTCCTGGGTAAAGCCAACTGGTGTACATGCAGCAGAGCGCTGGCAAAATGAAGCAAGTGACAAGCGGCTCAGCCACGCCAGCGTCATAGTGTACCTACCGTGTTTCCCCGAAAATAAGACAGTGTCTTCTATTTCATTCTGAAGCTTTCATGGCCAGCTATCAATTGACAATGTTTAAGGAATTCCTTAAACATTGTCAACAGTGTCTTCTATTAATTTTGGCTCCAAAAGTCTTATTTTCAGGGAGGTCTTATTCTCCCAATCTGTGGCATGACCCCCCCCGGCACCCCCCCCCAACTTCCCCCCCCCAGCACTGACCAATTAAAGCTTCATTCTTTCCCGGGGGTGCAAGGCTCTGCAATGCCTGTACTTGAGTCCTCTACCATAGAGACAACATGCTAGAGAGACTCTGCAAGGATGCAGCCTCCTTGCAAGCCTTGCTGGCCTCTCTAGCATGCCATCTCTATGGTGGAGGAATCAAGTGCAGGGTGGGGAGGGTCGCATCCATCTGGCTGATGATCCTAGCTACGTCTTATTTTCAAAAGGGGAGGTCTTTTATGAGTTCCTGCATAAATCACGAAAAAAAATGACGGTAGGTCTTACATTCGGGCGAGGTCTTATTTTCAGGGAAGACTGGGTTGTCAAGGGTGCCTGTTCCCTGCAGTCCTCCTACCTGGGCTCTGTCTACTAGATGCACCATCTGTCGTGGTGAAAGGGGGCTTCTCCTGGCTGGCTGCTGCCATTTTCTCCCCTCCCCCCGCCGAGTTCCCCTTCAAGCAATACCACGTTATCAGCTATCAGTGGTCTAAGGGTGGGGTCCCTTTGAAAAATGATGGTTCCCACTGGAACTCATTTCCCTTGCCAATTCCCCCCCCCAGCAATGCTGCCATAATCTAGCAGTGTTACCTGGGGGGGGGTCTCCCTGGGGGCAAAAATGCAGCTGCAGGAGGGAGGGGGGACCACTGCCAAGAGTGGCATCAGAACGAAGTCACCCAGGTCAGGAACCGGGTGAGGGTTCACATCAGAGGATCCACCTGCCCAGGCTGACCCCTTGACCTTTAGTACCTGGGACAGTGGTAGGACCCAGTGTGCCATCAGGGGATGAGTGTGGCCTACCAGGATGAGTGGGGCCTACCTACAGGTTGCCCTAGCAACCTGGCCCAGCACTGGCTTCTCTCATTGGTTAAGTTTGCTGCCTGAGGATGGAGCGATAAAGATACAGGGAGAGGGGATTTCAGTTCAGTCCAAGTCACCCCCGGCCACCATCTTGGCAATAACTGTGTTACTGATGGAGGCAGAAGCGAATACGTTTCACATTACAATTTTATATCTTCTGTGGCTGGTCAGCCACTTATTTTGACTGACTGACTGATTGAGAGAGGCCCCAGTTAACAAGGGATGAAATAAAGACATGATTTATAGAAGTTAATCACTTTATAAATATTTCAGCCTAAATGTTTCTCACAGGGTTGTTGGGAGGATAAAATGTCGGAGCAGAACCATGTACACTGCCCTTTGAAAAAGGCTGGAATAAAAGCGTTGTTGTGTAGTAGTTATTAATAAATAAAATACTTATTATTGTAAGGATAGTTAAGCCCACAGGTCACAGACAACACTCTATGCAAACTGAGCTCTTCAGACAAGCGACTCTTGTGAATCTATCTTTAATCCATTCAGGGTTCACAAGCAATTTTGTCAACAAAATAAGTTCATTCTCCCCCTGGCGCCTCAGCTGAAATCTGTGGGTGCTACTTTCACAGGCGATGGTTTGTACAACTGTGCAGTTTCTTAGCAAATGGTTTCTCCGTGAATTTGTTGTTGTTCAGTCGTTAAGTCGTGTCCGACCCTTCGTGATCCCATGAACCATATCCCGCCAGGCCTTCCTGTCCTCCACTATCTTCCTGAGTTCGCTCATTTTCATGTTCGTTGCATCGGTGATGCTGTCTAACCATCTCATCCTTGGCCTTCCCCTTCTCCTTTTGCCTTCAATCTTTCCCAGCATCAGAGTCTTCTCCAGAGAGTCCTCTCTTCGCATTAGGTGGCCAAAATATTTGAGTTTCAGCCTTAGTATCTGTCCTTCCAGGGAACAGTCAGGGTTGATTTCATTTAGAATTGACTGATTTGATCTCCTAGCAGTCTCCGTGAATACTCTGGTGTTTATTATAATTGGAGAGGTCGTTAAAGGTTCTCCCGCAGAAGGAGCATTTATAGGGTTTCTCTCCTGTATGAGTTCGTCTGTGTACAATGAAGCCCGAGGCATCACCAAAGCTCTTCCCGCAATCGGAACATGCGTACGGTTTCTCTCCCGTATGGATTCTCTTGTGTCTGATGAGGGCCGATGTCCCATTGAAGCTTTTCCCGCATTCCAAGCATTTGTACGGTTTCTCCCCTGTGTGAGTCCTTTTATGCACAATGAAGCTGGATGTGTCATTGAAGCTCTTCCCGCAGTCGGAGCAGATATACGGCTTCTCTCCTGTGTGGATTCTCTTGTGTCTAATAAGGTGCGACCTGTCGCTGAACCTTTTCCCACAGTCAGAGCACGTGTACGGTTTCTCACCCGTGTGTGTCCTCTGGTGAATCGCAAGGACATTGTTCCTGCAAAAGCTCTTCCCGCAATCCCCGCACTTGTATGGCTTCTCTCCCGTGTGGGTCCGTTTGTGCAGGACAAGGTGTGAGCTGCGGTTGAAGCTTTTGCCACAATCTGCACACACGTACGGTTTCTCTCCAGTGTGGATCCTCTCGTGACTGACGAGCTGCGACTGCTGACGGAAGCTCTTCCCACAATCAGAACACTTGTACGGTTTCTCTCCCGTGTGGATTCTCTGATGATTTATGAGGACTGACCTATTGTTAAAGGATTGCCCGCAATCTGGGCACTTACAGGGCTTCTTTTTCATATGTGTTCTTTCCGTGAAAACTTTCTCGCATTCAGCGCCTGCTTTTTCTCTCTTGCCCTTAAGAAACCTTGACTGGATTATTCTCTCCTTGTGTTCCTCATATTGGCCATGACAATTAATGAATTGTTCCCTTTCCTTTTGGGGGCAATTCCCCTGCTGGCTCTCAGAGTTTTCCTCTGGATCAAGACAATGGGAAACGTCCTGTTCATCTCTTCCAGGCAATACGTCTTGTCGTTCTAGTTCTCCAGAATTGTTGGTCTGGTTTTGCTCTTTCTCCCATGATTCCTCATCACTCTCTGCTGGAATAAAGAAAAAGTTCTAATATGAGATTCTCCTTGAACCAAGGACAGCTTGTATGAAGCGGCCTTAGACTGAGTCAGTCGTCAGCCCATCTATTGCCTGTTCCGGCTGGTATTGGCTCCCCAGGGTCTTGGGCAAAGAAAGTCCCCCCCCCGTTGTACCCCCTGAGATTCTTTTATCTGAAGGTTCCAAGGACTGACTAGGACTTCCTGCACGCTAAGCACGTGATCCAGCGCAGATCTATACGTGCTTCCCCTGGGTTCCGGGCTACAGCTTGGAAACAGCTATAAAGAAAGAGTTACTCATCCTCAAAAATCTTCTAAACCTGCAGGCTCACACTGTCATTTATGGCCCCAAAGAAGAAAAGAACCAACTTTGGTGGCATTTCCTCACCTGATCACCTGGAGACAGTTTGTATTCACCACAGGAAGTCAGACCCACGGCTATTAAAAAGCCTGGCGGATCAGGGCACTTCTAAGAGGCGAAGTTTCATGATCAGGGTGAAGACACACATTTGCAATGCCCTACTGAAGGGGTTCCCAACCTATGGTACTAGTACCACCAGTGGTATTTCGGCCGACTGCTGGTGGTACTCAGACTGCTGGACCATTGGAACCCTACTCTGATGTGGCGCTTTTGGTGACGCGTTTTTGCTCCCAAGAAGCTCCTGCAGAGAAGGGCCCTCCCACCTACCCAGAGCTTCCCCCCCTGAGTTTTCTGGCCTCTGAAAAACTCAGAAGTAACTGGTGATGATGACGACATCACCAGTCACTTCCGGTGGTACTCCTAAGGAGAGTGGCGCCAGAGGTGGTACTCGGCTGGGAACGGGGCTGGGAACCCCTGCTCTACTGCATCTCAAACCCAGTGCTTTTTTTCTCTGGCTCAGATTGTAATCCCAGTCAACAAATCTGGCTCCTTCCCTGACTTGACATTTTTTACAATTTTGTCCCCTTCCTCCCTGCATTTCTTGAAGCCAAACTACACGTGAAGTAATTGTGGAGTGAAAACAGGAGCACTGAAAGGTGTTTTTTCCTTAAATCTCCCCCCTCTCCCCGCAACATTTCCCTGATTTAAATCTGACCCTCCGGCCTGAAGCTGCCATTAGCCCTGCTGGGGGGGGGGGGGGAAACACCCCAGACAGAAACCACCAATACCTGTGACTTCCACACTAAAGCCGTCGGCAGCTTTGAAGGATGCATGTGGGATTTTGATCTTGATTTTATTTATTTTTTACATTCATGTTCCATTTTTTCCTTGGCAGTTGTCCCTCCAAGCTCTGACCAGGCTTGGGCAGGCGGGCTGGTTGCACCTTCAGATCAGACCCCCCCCCCAAAGAACAGCCCAGGAAAGGGTTACATTCCCCTTCTCTCCTGGCACCGCACCCCAAAGCTAACACCCACTGAAGCGACTGTGTTTTATGGATTGAATATCATTGATTTTTCATTGACCACTTCGGTGAGCTGGAATCTCTACCACCCCCACCCCGCCGAGTCCATCGAGAGTCCCTTCTGCAGCCTCACTCTGGAAGGAGGAGCCTGAACCATGGACCACAGATGCTATAAAGCAGAGCCCCAAATACACAGACCCTTATCATAACAACCTGTATGCCAGTTCAGGCTGGCTATCTATCTAATTCATTTTTAAATAAAATAGTTCGTTCAAACAACTAATTCATTAAAATGTGTATGCGCTGGATTGAAGGCCAATTGGGAGATAAAGATTTCAATAAAACAGTGTTTCTCAAACTGTGGGTCGGGACCCACTTGGTGGGTCACGACTTGATTTCTGGTGGGTCCCAGGTGATGGAAAGATCAGATAAGTAACTGCCACAAGCCCGGAGGCTATTCAAAAATTAATAGCTACTAATTGCCCTTCAAAGAGCTGAGCTCCTGCAGTTTGCAAGGAGCTGAGCTCCTGCAGTTTGCAAGCTTGTGTAAATATAGGGAGATAAATGTTCGATCGTCTCATAAAGCTAGGTGGTCCCGATAGACTGTCGTTTTAAAAAGTGGGTCCCGGTGCTAAAACGTTTGAGAACCACTGCAATAAAATAAATCAGTCTGGGGAGCTCTGCAGGAGTTAGAACGGCAGAAAATGAATTTCATGCATCGATAGGCAGTCCAGAGGACATCGGGAGCATCTCTGAAGTGGCTGCGCACTGAATTCTTACCCAGAGAGGCAGCATCTCCATCCCCTTCCTGTTTGGCCTCCCTGATCAGGGATCTCGGCCAGAGTTCCGATCGAGGCCTCTCCACCTCGGCTAAGACAGGAGCCGCCTCCTTTGCATTCCCTGAAAACTGAAGCAAAGATCCTATTTAGTGGACAAGGATGACCAGAGGTTTGCCAGCTTCTTTATCACCGGTCATTCATCAATTGTCTCGCTTGCAGGTGGAAAGACATCGTGAAGGAAACACACATGAGTTCCCCTACCCAATTTGAACCCATGGGAAACTTGAAGAGGGGAACCAGCGGGCCGGGCAGGGGGAAGACCGGGACCCTGCCTCACCAATTCTACCCTGCAAATCCCCCAGCACCACCGTCGACCATTTTAAAAATGAAATATTTATATGCAAAACAACAAAACAAAAAACTTTTACAAACTGGGTTACAAAGTAGAGAAGGGAATAAGTTTAGCAAAAATAAATAAAATATTCTCAAGGAGTTGGGAGAATTAGAGGCCAATCCTATCCTTCCCCCACCCCCGCCCCACTGATACAGTGACACCAAAATGGCAGCTGCTGCATCCTGTGTGGTGGGGGGGGGGGCGGCGGACGGCGGACTGGGAGGCTTCTACAAGGCAAGGGGATGTTTAATCCCCTTACCCCTGCATAAGCCTCTTGACTCGCAATGGGTCTCCTTGGACCCATTAACTCCGAGGAGAGAAAAGGGGCGGGGAAGCTGCAGGGATGGGGGATCTGGCGTGGACCTTCCGTGATGAATCCTCCCCCTCCCGCAGCCTCCCTGCCAGTATGTCCCTCCCCACCCCATTACGCTCTCCCACCGGCTTACTTTTCCAGGTGTGCACCCGGTTGGTTGGTGTGCTGTCAGGGATGTGTTTGAAACTGGCGCAGATTGCTTTACGGCAGTCTGTGCCAGTGAGGGAGATGCGCCGCCATTGTGCGGCGCGTATAGGATTGGGCTGTTAGTTGTTGAGAAGTTGTTTCTAAGAGTTTGAGAACATGAGAAGAGCCCATGAGTGGATCAGGGCAAAGAACAGCTGTGGGGTGTCCCCCACCCTCCCCCTCATCCCAGGGGGGCGGGTTCCACATCCTGAGGCTGAGGGGAAGACAGAGAAGGAGGCTCTCCTTGTGGTCAAGGGGTTTAAATAAAAATAAGATGAAAGCCCACTGGGTAACAACGAAAGGTACAAGCTGCTGCTCTTTGAAATGTCTCTGAAATGTCCTTCTGGTGGTCTTGGCTCCCACCCCCAGGCTCCAATTCGCCTGCTGGACAGCACGACTCACAGGGTCCTCCCAGGAAGACAGCTCTCGGGGGGGGGGGCTCTACTCAAGGGCAGCCCTCCGTACCTCCCTCCTGGCCTCCTGGGGGGGGGGCTTCCTCTAGCCTGCACAAGGCAGCTCGTTTCCTTCCTCCCAGTCTCCCCTCCGGACACCTTCTCCACCTGTCCCCTTTCTCCTTCACCTCCAGGCTGTCTGGCCCACCTTTCTGTCCATCTTCTGCCTCCTCCATTTTGCTCCCATCCAGCCTCCTCCTGTCCCTCCCTCTTGAGCCCCGGCCTCACTCTTCATTTCTCCTTCTTTCTCTCGCTAGCCCGTCTCCAGTCATGTCCTCTGAATCTTTCTCACTCCGCATCCTCGCTGCCTTGTCTTCCTTCTCCTTCCACCCTAATCCTACCCCCAGCAACCCCCTAAGGCCTGCTACCACTCTCCAATTGAAACTGAGGGCCAGTCAGGAAGCCATCAACCAATCCCATACCGGAGGTGCGCAGTGATGACGTCATTGCCAAGTGCACCCATGGAGACTTGTTCCAAGCCCCTAGCAACGGAGGCTTGTCTTGCACCACATCACAGCCACCTAGCCTAGCATCCTGTTTCCAAATACATTTGAATTCCTGACATAGCCTGATGCTGTGTGGGCCAATCTGGCTAAATGCCACCGACCAGTGGCTCTCCGCCTCAGACAGGGGTCTTTCCAACCCTGGTAACCAGAGATCTGCTCCGCTGGAGATGGTGGGACTTGAACTTGGGCTCTGCCACATGCAAAGCATGTGCTCTGCCCCCCCCCCACTACCAGGTCCCCACTTCCTTTTCATCCCTGCAGTTCCTCAACAATTGGCAGCTTTGCTTTCCTGCACTGAGACAAAGGGAAATCTCACTCCACTTCCTTGCACATATTCTCAGTCCTCCGGGACAACCGGAACCCAACTCTCTCACCTGCGTCTCCTGCCTTTTGTCCTTCCACTGCCCGCGAGCAAAATCCTCTGCCAGGGCCACGGCTTGGGAGCAAGTCTCTGGCCTACCTTCCCTCACCCTGCTCTGAATTTCCTGGGGCAGGACGCTCAGGAACTGCTCCAGGACCAGCAGCTCCAGGATCTGCTCCTTCGTGTGCCTCTCCGGCTTCAGCCAACAACGACAAAGTTCCCAGAGTCGTCTGCAAGCCTCTCGAGGTCCCCGAGCCTCTTGATAGAGGAATTTCCTGAAACGCTGGCGCAGCACATCACAGCCGACATCCTCCCCCCCTGGAATTATTTCCTTCTTCCCGTCCCCACAGCCTGCCCTGTCTTTGGCCAACAAATTGCTGCCTCCGAGCTCTGGCAGAAGGTGGGTCTTCTCTCTAGGCTGCCGGCGAGTGTCACTCAGGAAGTGGGGCAGGAAATCCTTGGTGTCGGCCATGGGCACGGTGGGGCTCAGCATCGGTGGGATTCTCCATCCTGAGTGAGTGACCTCCGCTGGCGTCAAGAACTCCTTCCACTGGGCTTCCCACTGCTGTTGTGTCGGCCCATCCGGTTCCTGTTTTACCTGCTGCAGTACAGTCCTTTCCCACAATTCCCTGCTGCCCTCAGCCTGGATGACTACAGAACTATTTCCAGTTCCTTTCCCTGCTAGATCATCTTCTTTCTCCTCCATTTTCATCCCCTGAAGCACTGGCTTCAACTCTACGCTGTAGGCTGATGCATCTTCTTCATCTGTTGCCATTTTCTTTAAGCACAAAGGAGATCTAAGCTTGTGCTACCGAGAGAGAGAGAGAGAGAGAGAATCAAAAGAAGAACCTATAGGTGGGCCACTTTTCAGTCCACCTTGTCTCCCCTGCTCTGCAGCTGAGAGTCCAGCCAGATTATAGTTAGGAGTTCTGTGATCAGACTGAAGGTCCACCCACCCCAGTATCCTGCTTCCAACAGTGAGCAGCCAGATGCTACTGGGGAACCCATAAGCAAGGCAACAGCCACTTCTACCCCCCCCCGTGCCTGTCGTCCCCCCCCAGGTACACACTAACACCATTTTTTAAAAGATGTCTCCTAAACCTTCACCATAGGGACAATGATTTACTGTGGCTAAAGACCCGAAAACAATTTAAAATAGAAACATGTATTAAACATCTTTTTATTTATAATTTTCAAAAATTTCTCCATTAGTAAACATAATAACAAACAAAATAAACTCTTAAAAAGAAATCCCAAAGCTAGAAATTACAGAAGCTAATGCCGCAGAAATAACTCTGAGGGGGTGGGGGGGCTTGGCATATCCATTCCTACGGACAGCGTCCAGCCTTTTGTTTCCATTATCCCCTCTTTCCACTACTAACGGGCTGGGTTTAGTTTAGGTGTCTCTGATCTCTCCACGCATTTCTCATTTTCCTTCCTGTTGTCATTTCTTTTCTCCTCTCCACTAGGACAAACATCATCTCTACATGCAAACTTACCTTGTTCAAACAACCCTCTCTCACTCACGCAACTCCTCTTCGAAGCCTTGCAAAATACTCTCTTGCCCCCTAAGGCAGCTCCTGGGAAACTTAGAAGCCATTTTCCCACGGTCAGCGGAACCAGCCTCTCACATGCCTTCCGCCCTGCCTCTCTAGGCACCCAAGACTCTGTTCGTTTAACCCTTGGAAAGCATCTCATTGGCAAGCAAAAAAAAAAGCGGGGGGGGAAGAATCTGTGAGCACGTGACATGTATTGAACTGTCTCTGTTTCACGGTAGACAGTTTCTATTTTCTGGTAATGCAATTTTGCCCTTGTTTTTTTTTTCTTTGTGGGTTCTTAACCATTGATGTATCTTGTCTCTCGTGCATATGCATGTACATGTGTGCACATGAATACAGGTTAAGTTACGTATCCCTTTTATTATCTGGACTGCTTGGGAAGTTGTCTGGATTTCGGAATATTTGTATAAATCTAATGAAATATCTTGGGGATGGGACCAAAGTCTAAACACAGAATTCATTTATGTCTCATATACACCTTGGCTTATACACATATAGCCTGAAGGTAATTTTATACAATATTTTTAATAATTGTGTGCCCCAGCAGGCCTTGCGCTATGTCAGCCAGGTGCTGGAAAAGGGGTTTGTTTTTACAAAAAAGCCATAGCCCCCCCCCAAAAAAAAATGTCTGGATTTTGGAATAGTCTGGATCTCGGATGTCCAGATAAGGGGTAACCAACCTGTACTAAGGTTAGGTACATGCACTCATTACCTAAGTGGGGAGGGAGGGGGCCGGGAGATCGTGGGGGGGGGCACCTGGCCTGCAGCAAGCCCATTCTCAAGAGGAAAAACCTCTGACTACACTGTGAAGATCATGTCTGGAGATACGGATGCAAAATGTATTTCTTGTATCTCTGTGCCGGGTGTCCAAATCTTGCATGCCTTGTGGTGCCCACCATGAAAAGCAGTGTAGACTTGTAGTATGCAAATGACCCCCCCAAAATATTTCTATCTCATCAGCCCCTCTCTCCTGAACCCCCACCTTTTTTCCCCATCCAAATCCGTCAAGGAATCGCTGAGATACAGCCATTTTAAACAACCGCTTTTAAATTCTGCTTCTTTTTCCGGTTTGCGCGGACTTTGATAGCTGGCGCGTGTCAGCCAGAGTTGAAAGTTCACGGGCACGCGCCCGGCACGCGCTTCCGGAACTCCCAAGAGAAGCAGCCAGCAGCAAAGTTCACTCTGTACCTTTTTAATCCTATCAAACCTCTTGACCTACTAAGCCTATAATCCTCTTTCTGGGCATTCAGCCAACTTTCCTAGACTGCGCGTGCCGCTTGTTGCTCGGCTCGCGCACCCGGCTTTTTGACCGCTTAAACTCTCTCTCTTCTCTGCTGGTTGACGGAATTAAAGGGATAGCAACCTAATTCCAGGGAATTGTGGAAATGGGGGATTGCTGGGTTTTCTGAGGTTCCCCTTAAGGTTGTGTTGCCGGACCTTCACCAAGGATCATCGGGGCCACCCCAGGGATGGGTCCCTGCACAGAAGGGACCCTATCCTCCTCGTTCCACTGAAGCTATTCGTGGGTGGAACGAAGAGGCTCCTGGTAGCAGGACAATAGGTTTGCGGCCATAAACAGCTGGGTTAGAGTCCCAGCACCCTCCCTGGGAAAGTCTGGGAAGTGTGCGGGTGCGCAAGGGTCCCAGTCCCGTCTCCTCCTCTTCGCCAGTAACCAGGGAGGTAAACGAAGGTGACACTAAGGGTGTGCCTCCCGCCAGAATCTGCCCCTGCAGGGAGTAGGGGATGACCATTTTCAAAACACAACTTTGCCTGTCAGCTACGGCTCCCACTCTGTGATGTCTCCACATGGCTGCCTTCTACCCAGGCACCATTTGGGGGCAAGGGAAAAAGGGGGAATTTCGGGGAACCCAGCAGGAACTCAGATTGCCAAACTTTCCTGAACTTCAAAATCTCTCTCTTGATGCGTGCCTTCTCTCTGTCAATCACCACCTTCCCCCACATCCTGGAATCATTGTCTCTGCTGCCCTTGTCACTATTATTCAAATGCTTATCTTCCTGCCAGGCTACCACTACCTCACCTCCCAGTGTTCCTGTTTTGCACTGCTACAATTATGCAAACACCTCTCAGCTATCTCTATTGTTCTTGCCTTCCTGGCTACAGTTATTTCAAATGCTAATCTAGTCACCTACCTGGCTCGGCCTGATTGACAGGAACAACTCAACTGTATGCTTGGTGCTAGGGGGCAGGGACCTATTGTGTGGCATATTTTGGCTATTTTAATTGGAAACACTGCCTTTTGTGTTAAGCAGGCTTCTCAAAAGGACTCATTCATAAAACTCCGGAAAACCTCGCTTCACCTGAAGTGGGGGTCTAATCCTATTACCTCCTGCCACCCAGTACCCCCACCCATCATACCATTGGTTCCCAGTCGCACAAAGCACCACACTTTTCATTGGTTCTTTTAATAAAGTTTATCTTTTATTGGTTCAAGGTTTCACAAGCGCTGCTGCTGTTCTCATTGGTGCAAAGTTTCAATCCAACTTCCCATTGGCTGTATCAAAGTGTAACTTTTTGGATCGCTTCCCTCATTGGCTTTCCTTTATTATGTACTCTTGTAACAATGGACTCCATGATTTTCCCCTGTAATAATGAACTGTATATAAACTTTTGTATTGATTGTATCTGGTACACTTTCTGCCTTGCTGATCGTGTCCTTGGCTAGCCTAGTAAAAGATCTTCCTTTTTACAACGTTGGTCTATTTTGAGCTCTATTTTTTGGCGCCTCTGCAAACTGCAGATCTCTTCCCTTTTTCTCTCTCTTTTCCTTTTTGGGTACCCTCTCCGCCCGCAGAGTCAGGTGTCTGCTCACCGAATCAAACGAGCTGAAATCACTAAGCACCTTTGAGTGCTCACAACAGACTGAGCAAGCAACACATTCTGAACAGGGCGTTGTTGGCCCAGGGCCAGAGAGGGCAGAACCAGCCACCAGGGAGACCTGAGGCAGTCATCTCACATGCTAACCACACAAGAGGACCTCATTAGTGTGCACATCATTTTTTCTTTCTGTTTCAATTCCTCCTCCTCACTGTCTTTGTTCTCTCCGCACCGCACAGCTCCCCCCTCTCTTTACCTCCACGTCTCTGTGCTTCACTTTTCTACATGTCAAAATCACTCCAGTGTAAAACACAATCGATTGTGTTTCCTGCCTGGGGAGGGGCCACAGCTCAGTGGGGAAGGGCATGCTTAGCACCCAGAAGGGCCCAGGCGGAAAGGATGCAGCGGCCCTAAGGCCGGATTCACGCTACAGTGACTACACGAATCCAGGCGCGGATGTCCCTGCCCCTGCCTATGCGCTTGGAACTGGGGAGTGTCTTCCCGCCTGTTGTCCCTCCTGCTGTCCTGTCTTCTTAAGAAAGCGCAGCTTACAGATTGGAAGTAGTTCTGATTGGCATGGCATGGCTCCTCTCCCCTCATGCGATTGGTGGCTGCAGTAGCTCCGCGAACCCGCCCCCTCAAAAGATGGCTTTCACCATCTTGTACAAGGGAGAGCGCAGCTGCTCCGCTTGCTTCCGAAATGCTGTCAAAGAGCTCTGCGCATCTCCGTGACGCGCCGGGATTCGTGTAGTGTGAATCCGGCCTAAGACAGAGCTAAACTCATGCTCCGTGGAGCTCAGCATTGTCGGCAGCATACAGCATTGCTGGTAGCATGCTGTCTGCAGTAGCTCTTCAGGGGTCTTTCCCAACTCTGCCTGGTGGTGCCAGCCCTCTGGACCTTCCTTGTGCAAAGACGGTGCTCAATCATTGAGCGACAGCCTTGGGAAAAACACCCCACCTCTCACAAGCTTTCTTTAAAAGACATCATGTTTTGCACAAAGCCTTTGGCCCTACCCATTGCTTCTCATGACCTACTGAAACAAACGGCACAATCCTATCCCCTGACAGCGCCAGCGCTGAATGTCACGAGTGTGCCGGAAAGCGTGTCTGCGCCACCTGGAGAGCAGGCGGTGGCGGCACCAGAGCCTGCTGCACCGCCATTCCGCCACTGAGTCCAGTGCCCTGCACCACGGAGCAGGCGGGGGCAGGGGGAGGGCAGAGAAGGGGCGGATTGGGCCCAGGAAGGGGGAGGGATTGGCATTGCTGCAGTACGCAGAGTCCTCTCCTCCCTCCTGGGTCTTTTCCCCTGACACTGGGCTGCTCAGTTCTGCTCCAGCTAAAGAGCTGGCAGAGAACCGAGTAGCCCCATAGCGTGGGCTGGGGCTTTACCCAGGGTAAGCAGACATATGCCTGCTTACCCCGAGGAGACCTCCTGCCTGCACCTCTCCAGCACAGGATGCAGTGTGTGCCTGGATTGAGCTGCAAGTCTTCTTACTTGTCACTAGACTGGAGATACCGTATATTCTTTCAGTGTTTCCTCTCTCTTCCTTTTCCTCTCCTTCAGCGCAATCCTATCCAACTTACACCACCGGTGCAGCGAGAACGGGAGGCCCCAGAACGGAAAGGGGATTCTTTGGAGGGGATTTGAATCCCCTTTCCGTTATGGGGCCTCCCGTTCTCGCTGCACTGCTGGTTACACCGGTGGTGTAAGTTGGATAGGATTGCGCTGATTTGACTGTAAGCTTCTCAGAGCAGGGACCTGTTATCTTGTGGTGCTCTAAAGTACCCATGCATATTTCTATATCTACACATACAGCAAGGAATATAATAGCAAAGACTGTGTCGTTTCTGTTTTCATTTCATTTTTATTAAGTGTTCTCCAATTTCTTTTAAATAACAAAATGAATCTAAAAATACAAATATTAGAAAGCCAGAATCTTTGTGTGACTTATCAAGATGAAATACTATGAAGTGATCAAAACTAAAAAAATTACAGATGGCCAACCCAGAATATAATAAAGGCCCGTGTGCCATTGTCATCGTTTTCAAGCAAGAAATAGAAATTGAGTGAGATTTTGCTTTTTAAGGTGTTTTTAAGGTTAACCATTTAGAATCTAATCATGACTTACTAAGGACACCCAGGGAAATCCATACATTGCTCATTTTCTGGTGTCCACTGGCTGTTTTTAGTGGTGGCCGACTTTTCTGTTTGGGACTGGCACTTTGTATGGCTTGCAGAGTATCTAGCAATTCAATCACAGCCACTTCCAGGTGGGCTGAAATGTTTAGTTCATGAATTTTCTAGATTAATTGGTTACAAAAAATGAGTGACTTAAAGGCACCACGATTAATTGAGCAACAGATTTTGTTTCCCTCAATGCATTATTTAATCCGTGACATCACTGAGTAGGGCTGGGAATCAGTGGCGTTCCTACACACACACCCCGTGGGGGGGCCGCTGCGGCAACACCCTTGTGCCGCCACAAGCCCCACCCCCTAGGGGGGCGTGACGTCAGTTTCATGCACCGTGAAAACACCCCCTGCTGCTTTTTGAAGCAGTTTGGAGCCAAACGGCTCCAGGGCAGGCGGGGAAGGTCGATCTCGCAGCCAGTGAAGCGATGAAAGAGAAGACAGAAGCGGCGGAGTGGGCGACCCGGCGGCGAATCTGGAGGCAAGTACACCCCCCACCGTGTGGCACCCCGCCGCCCAGGGGCCCACCGCCCCCCCTGACGCCACCTCTTGTCTACAGTCTTGGAGAGCCACTGCTGGTCTGCACAGGCAATACTGAGCTACATCGCCCAGGGGTCTGATGCAGTATAAAGCAGCCTCAGACGCTCATAGAGATGCTGAATAAGTTGGGGGGGGGCAGAGGGCAAGGCTTAAACAGAAAAGCAGAATCAACAGAGCCGAATAAAACACCTGCAAACGTGGTCAATTTGCATAGGCTGCAGCTTACTTTCAAAATTTTCAAAAGAAAATATTTCTTCACCCAGCGTGTAATTCATCTGTGGAACTCCTTGCCACAGGATGTGGTGATGGCACCTGGCCTAGATGCCTTTAAAAGGGGTTTGGACAGATTCATGGAGGAAAAGACCATCACAGGTTACAAGCTATAAGCAACCTCCTGGTTTTTAGAAGTAGTTTTTCGCTGTGTCAGGTGCAAGGGAGTGACAGAAGGAAACAGGTTATCTTGTTGGCTGTGTGCGCCCTGGTGGGGTCACTGTGAGATACAGGAAGCTGGACTAGATGGGCCTTTGGCCTGATCCAGCAGGGCTCTTCTTATGCTCTTACCTCGAAGAGAATTTGGCTTTTCTTTATATACCATGGAGTACACTCATAGCCCCGGATCCCGCCCAAGAGTTGGAATAACTCTTATTTGGAGTCAGACCATTGGTCAATATTGTCTGTGCTACCTGGGGTTTCAGCCAGAGGCCTTTCCCAGCCCTGTTCCCTGGAGATGCTGCTACTGATTGGACGTGGGACCTTCTGCATGCAAAAGAGCGGAGAGCTACAGCCTCTCTCTAAAGAGGTCATTAATATGGGTTTTCGTGGCCGTGGGCCCTTTCACGTTTCATACAGTCTGAAATCTGGGAGAAACCTTTCCCACGGTTTGCATACTGGTGCGCTCTCTCCCCTGCGTGGGTTCTCTTATGTTCGTTGAGACTCGACCCCGCACTGAAACTTCTCCCACACTCCAAGCATTTATACGGTTTCTCCCCTGTGTGCCTTCTTTGATGTGTCACAAGGTCCGTTCTCCGACTAAACCCTTTCCCGCAGACAGAGCATTTGTATGGTTTTTCTCCCGTGTGGATTCTCTCGTGGTTAATCAGCTGCGACCGCTGACAGAAGCTTTTACCACAGATCACGCATTTATACGGTTTCTCTCCTGTGTGGATCCTTTCATGCTTCATGCAGGTTGAACTCTGGCCGAAGCTTTTTCCACAGTGCGAGCATCGGTACGGTTTTTCCCCTGTGTGGGTTCTCTTGTGCGTATTTAAATTTGACCGGTCGCTGAAGCTCCTCCCACATTCAGAGCACATGTACGGTTTCTCTCCCGTGTGGACTCTCTCATGCGCAATAAGGTGGGGCTGCCGACTGAAGCTTTTCCCGCAATCTGGGCATTTGTACGGCTTCTCCCCCGTGTGCATTTTCTTATGGGCGATAAGGCGCGATTTGTAGCCGAAGCTTCGGCCACAGTCTAAGCATTCGTACGGCTTCTCCCCGGTGTGCATCCTTTCGTGAGCAATGAGCTCAGCTTTCCACCTAAAGCCTTTCCCACACTGAAGGCAGGTCTTCTTCTCTCTCCCACCTTGGAGGATTCTGGAACGGGGAGCTGGCGGAGAACGGCCTTCTTCATTCTCTGGGCAGTTGATCTGCTGGCTCACAGATGCTTCTCCTTGATCAGAGAAGCCCTGGGAAATATCTTGCGAAGGTCTTTCTGACAGCATCCAATAGGACTGCAGTTCTCTGGAGTTTTCCAGATTGTTCTCCTCCTCCTCCTCCTCACAACGCCTCTCATCACCTGCTTAAATAGGGAGAGAATCTAAATATATGATTTCATGCTCTGGAGGGAAAAGGAACCTCAGAACCAAAACGGTGTTATTTATGCCTGTTCTTAAGAGATGGAATTAAAACAGGAAGCATCCCTTTTTTATGCTCTCAAAAAACGGGGGGGGGGGGGGGGGAGAGAGAGAGATCTTTCTCGGGTCTGTGACACACAGGGAGGACGTGATCAACACTTTTTCTGGTGACATTTTCTTGCCAAATGTCGTCCCACTGGTAGCAAATAGCTGCTTCCCGGGGGGGGGGGGGAGGTTGAACAGGAAAATAGCATGGGAAAAAATATTAACTCGCTCTCTTCATATGCCATAGTCTCGAGCTGGATTGCACCAACCCTCATGGCTGTTTTGACAAAAAAAAAAAAAAAAAAAAAAGGATGGTTGCAGTCCACTTCTTATTTAAAGCCCATCACTTACAGTGCAAGCTTAGCCATATCTACTCAGAAGTAAGTCCCATTGTGTTCAGTGGGGCTTACTCTCAGGAAAGTGTGTCTAGGATTGCAGCCTTACAATCCCTTACAAATGGCCAGACACTGCATCCTCTATAGGATGGGGGCCGGGGCTCACCTCGGGGGAAGGGAACATTTGTCGCCTTCCCCCGGTGTAAGCCCCAGCGGCCCCAATGGGCCTCCTCGGATGCGTGCCAGCCATTTAGTTGGCACACGAACGGGAAGGCCGTGTAAGGCCGGCCAGGCCCGGGAAGGGGGTCGGGATATCGGCACAGTGTGGCTTCAGTTAGTCTTCAGTGAGCAGAGTATTGCTGTCATGGGTCAGAACACTGGAAAGCAGGAACACGTTTAGTGGCTCGTGGGGTAGAATGTGGCCTGCATGCTTTGCCTTGCATCTCCACAGCTAAGAAGGGCTGGAGACTTGCTTTGAAGACAATAAAAATAAAAGCTGCACATTCAGAGCGGGTGCACTTTACGAATACTGACGGAAACAGACACACGGAGAGAACAGAGCAGTCTCTCCCTCATAGTAACTGCGACTATTCTGCAGGTCCACGGCTGCCTTACCCACAGAGAGGGGGTCTCTGCCCCCCTCCTGCTTGACCTCTCTGGAGAGGAGCGTCGGCCAGGTGTCTGATGGAGGCTTCTCTGCCTCTGGAGAAGTAGCAGCTCCCTGTGCGTTTGCCCCTGGGACCTGAAAAGCAGCAAGGAAGAGTCACATTCAGGGCAATATGAACACAATAGGCCAGGCAGAGACCTTCTTATTCTCACTCGGGACTGACTTGTTCTCCATGTTGCGTTTTATCTGCTACTATTTCTTTGTATTTCCTTGGTTTTTTTGGGGGGGGGGAAGGGGACATTGTTTCTTTGTAACAGCCCAATCAGAACGGGAGGCTTTGGAAGGCAAAGGGGATTTAAATGGGATTTAAATCTCCTTTTCCTTCCAAAGCCTCCTGCCCTCCCCCACCGGCTGCACCAGTGGGGGAGAAGGATCGGATTGGGCTGTAAGCCAGCCTAGAGGTATTTTTATTTTTTTTACGGAAGGCCGGCATATACATGGTTTCAATAAATCAACAGGAGTCAGCAGTCCTCCCCCCGCAAACAAAGGGGACACTATGATGACATCAGAAAGGTCAGCCGTCACTTCCAACGCAGGGCCGTTCTTGGCTTCAGGGGATACGAGTCAAAGTGCATCGCTTTGGTCGAGCCACAGAGAGCTACTTGATGCTGTAGAGTCAGACCATGCAAGTCTGGCTCAGCAGAAGCTCTCCAGGGTTTCGGACAGGCAGGGGTCTCTCCCAGCCCCACCTGGAGACTGGACCTTTGACAGGCACAGTTCCTACCTTCCCACTAACGGACCCCCCCCCTTTCGGACCACCGGGCGGCCATTTCTTTTCCTTGCTCTGAGGAGATCAGAGATGGCGGCCAGTAACTGCACCTTGGATCATATTACTTGGGGCCAAATGAGATACACATGACATGGGGGGAGGAGGGAGACCTCAATTTCGATCAGAATAGCAATGCCATTGAAGGGGCTATTTAACTCCCCCCTCCACTTCTTTGATCAATCACTCCCTGAAGAGGATATGGGTTCAAGAGTGGGACAAGATACAGCCGCATACGGCTTTGGGAAGGAGGGCAACTTAGGTCGTGGAAAGTCATGGGGGGGAGACAGGGTTAGAACCTCTCTGCCAGCAGCTGCTTTTCAGCACAACCAACGACACTGGACTCCTTCATGGATCATTGCCTTGTCGTGGCGAAGGGGCTTGCGTAACTCAATGAAGCCATGAGCTATGCCGTGCAGGGACACCCAAGACGGACAGGTCGTAGCAGAGAGTTCTGACTAAAAGTGATCCACTGGAGAAGGAAATGGCAACCCACTCCAGTAACCTTGCCAAGAAAATCCCATGAACAGTACCAAAAGGCTAAAAGATATGACGCCGGAAGATGAGCCCCTCAGGTCGGAAGGTGTCCAATATGCTACTGAGGAAGAGCGGAGGACTATCCCAAGTAGACCCAGAAAGAGTGAAGCGGCTGGGCCAAATCCAATAGGACGTCCAGCTGTGGATGTGTCTGAGGTTGAAAGGAAAATCCAATGCTGCAAGGAGCAATACTGCTTAGGAACATGGAATGTGAGGTCTATGAATCAAGGCAAGCTGGATGTGGTCAAAAATGAGATGATAAGATTGAACATTGACATCTTGGGAATCAGCGAACTAAAATGGACGGGCATGGGCGAATTTAAGTCAGGTGACCATCATATCTACTACTGTGGGCATGAATCCCTTAGAAGAAATGGAGTAGCCCTCATAGTCAATAAAAGAGTGGGAAAGACAGTACTGGGGTGCAACCTCAAAAACGACAGAATGATTTCAGTTCGAATCCAAGGCAAACCATTCAACATTACAGTAATCCAAGTGTATGCCCCAACCACTGATGCCGAAGAAGATGAAGTTGACCGGTTCTATGAAGACCTACAACACCTTCTAGAACTAGCACCCAAAAAAGATGTCCTTTACATCATAGGAGACTGGAATGCTAAAGTAGGAAATCAAGAAATAAACGGAACAACAGGCAAGTTTGGCCTTGGAGCGCAAAATGAAGCAGGGCAAAGGCTAACGGAGTTCTGTCAAGAGAACACGCTGGTCATAGCAAACACTCTTTTCCAACAACACAAGAGGCGACTCTACACATGGACATCACCAGATGGTCAATACCGAAACCAGATAGATTATGTGCTTTGCAGCCAAAGATGGAGAAGCTCTATACATTCAGTAAAAACAAGACCTGGAGCTGACTGTGGCTCAGATCATGAGCTTCTTATTGCAAAATTCAGGCTTAAACTGAAGAATGTAGGGAACACCACTAGACCAGTCAGATATGACCTAAACCATATCCCTTATGAGTATACAGTGGAGGTGAAGAATAGATTTAGGGCATTAGACCTGGTAGACAGAGTGCCTGAAGAACTATGGACGGAAGTTCGTAACATTGTACAGGAGGCAGCAACGAAAACCATCCCAAAGAAAAAGAAATGCAAGAAAGCAAAGTGGCTGTCAGATGAGGCTTTACAAATAGCTGTGGAAAGAAGGAATGCGAAAAGCAAGGGTGAAAGGGAAAGATATAAACAACTGAATGCAGATTTCCAGAGAATAGCAAGGAGAGATAAGAAGGCCTTCTTAAATGAACAATGCAAGGAAATCGAGGAAAACAACAGAATGGGGAGGACTAGAGATCTCTTCAAGAAAATTGGAGATATCAAGGGAACGTTTTGTGCAAAGATGGGCATGATAAAGGACAAAAAAGGCAAGGACCTAACAGAAGCAGAAGAGATTAAGAAGAGATGGCAAGAATACACAGAAGAACTATACAAGAAAGATCTGAATGTTCCTGATGACCACGCTGGTGTGGTCACTGACCCAGAGCCGGACATCCTAGAGAGTGAAGTCAAGTGGGCCTTAGGTAGCATTACTAACAACAAAGCTAGTGGAGATGATAATATCCCAGCTGAGCTACTTAAAATCCTAAATGATGATGCTGTGAAAGTGCTGCACTCAATATGCCAACAAATTTGGAAAACTCAGCAGTGGCCAAAGGATTGGAAAAGGTCAGTTTACGTTCCAATTCCAAAGAAGGGCAGTGCCAAAGAGTGTTCAAACTACCGTACAATTGCACTCATTTCACATGCTAGCAAGGTTATGCTCAAAATCCTACAAGCTAGGCTTCAGCAGTACGTGGACCGAGAACTACCGGACGTACAAGCTGGGTTTCGAAGAGGCAGAGGAACTAGAGATCAAATTGCCAACATGCGCTGGATCATGGAGAAAGCACGAGAGTTCCAAAAAAACACCTACTTCTGCTTCATTGACTACGCAAAAGCCTTTGATTGTGTGGATCACAACAAACTGTGGCAAATTCTTAAAGAGATGGGGGTACCAGACCACCTTACCTGTCTCCTGAGAAACCTGTATGCGGGTCAAGAAGCAACAGTTCGAACCGACCATGGAACAACTGATTGGTTCAAAATTGGGAAGGGAGTACGGCAAGGCTGTATATTGTCACCCTGCTTATTTAACTTATATGCAGAGTACATTATGAGAAATGCAGGGCTGAATGAATCACAAGCCGGAATCAAGATTGCCGGGAGAAATATCAACAACCTCAGATATGCAGACGATACCACCCTAATGGCAGAAAGTGAAGAAGAACTAAAGAGCCTCTTGATGAGAGTGAAAGAGGAGAGTGCAAAAGTTGGCTTGAAACTCAACATTAATAAAACTAAGATCATGGCATCGGGTCCCATCAATTCCTGGCAAATAGAAGGGGCAGAAATGGAAGCAGTAACAGATTTTACTTTTCTGGGTTCCAAGATCACTGCAGACGGAGACAGCAGCCATGAAATTAAAAGACGCTTACTCCTTGGAAGGAAAGCTATGGCAAACTTAGACAGCATAATAAAAAGCAGAGATATCACCATGCCAACAAAAGTTCGTATAGTCAGGGCGATGGTGTTCCCAGTAGCAATGTATGGTTGCGAGAGTTGGACCATAAGGAAGGCTGAGCGCCGAAGAATAGATGCTTTTGAACTGTGGTGCTGGAGAAGACTCCTGAGAGTCCCTTGGACTGCTAGGAGATCAAATCAGTCAATCCTACATGAAATCAACCCTGACTGTTCCCTGGAAGGACAGGTACTAAGGCTGAAACTCAAATATTTTGGCCACCTAATGCGAAGAGAGGACTCTCTGGAGAAGACTCTGATGCTGGGAAAGATTGAAGGCAAAAGGAGAAGGGGGCGGCCAAGGATGAGATGGTTAGACAGCATCACCGATTCAACGAACATGAAAATGAGCGAACTCAGGAAGATTGTGGAGGATAGGAAGGCCTGGCGGGATATGGTTCATGGGATCACGAAGGGTCGGACACGACTTAACGACTGAACAACAACAACAACAACGACACTGGAAGACCCAATCACTGCCTCCCCTTCCTTGTCACACCTGGGTTGACACCGAGTGCCTCAGCATGGTCGGCATGGAAACCTTACCGGGCCTTCCCACCCGTCCTCCTCTCGCTGCTGCAGAAAATCCTCTGCGAGGGCCACTGCCTGTGCGCAGGACTCTGGGCTTCCTTCCCTCACCCAGGCCTGGAGTTTGTGCGGCAGGATGGCCAGGAACTGCTCCAGGACCAGCAGCTCCAGGATCTGCTCCTTCGTGTGCCTCTCGGGCTTCAGCCACTGGTGGCAAAGCTGCTGGAGTTGGTGGCAAACGTCTCGGGGCCCGTCTCCCTCCCGATAGCAGAGTTGCCTGAAGCGTTGACGGATGCTCTCGGCCTCCTCCTTCACCGCTTTGCCATCGGCTTTGGCCAAGAGGTGTCTGTGGACCTCTTGGGCTTCTCTGCCGAGGCCAGGCAGGAGTGGAGCCCCCCGTTCTCCTCTAGCCCACAGGCTCGTGTCAGACGCTCGCTCAAAGGGAGACAAGGCAGGCGGAGAAGAGTTCCTCAGTCCGACCGCCAGCGGCTGCGCGTTGCCTGGCCCAGAGCCGGGAGCCTGAACGACCTTCAGGAACTGCTGCCACTGGGCCTCCCAGCATGCTTGCACTGGTTCCTCTGGCTCCTGCTTAATGTGTTCCGGCAGTGCAGCTCCTTCCCAGAACTCCTTCCTCGGTCCAGCTGGGGCCAGGCCTTTCCTTGCCCCCTGCTCTGCTTCCGGGTCTCCTGGCTCCAGCTTCTCCAGCTTCATTCCCTGCTCTGTTGCCACAGTTTCCAAACAGAGAGCAAAACTCGGGGTGTCTCTGTGCTCTGCTGCCATTCTTGGTCTTCAGCCAAGGGGGGGGATTGAATGGGCAGGATCAGCCTCTCACCAAAGGATTAAGTCAGTTGGCCCCCAGAATTGCAAAGTCTGCCTGGGGGGGGGAGGAAGAGACAATAATCCAGACCTGGAGAGAACATTTGACTATCTGAAGCCTTATTTCAGTCAGGCCATTGGTCTGTCTAGGGCAGTATCATCTACTCCAGCATTTCTCAAACAATTTCTGATGGGTTGCGAACACTTGTGGCCCGCTGCTCCACCCACACTTCCGGGTTGCCACATTTTTATGTGTGCAGCAGTCTTCTGCCCATTCCAGGCCTCATTGCATCATGTTCTCTGATGAAAACGCAACGACTAGGCCCGGAATGAACTGAAGACCACGGTGACTCTGGTGGCATGAAAAACTCACACACAAAAAACCGACAAAAGCCCGGCAACCTGGAAGTCATGGCGGTGATGTGATCCTATTGCCACCATTACTTCCGGGTTGACGAGCTCTGCGCCGAAGGTGAATGGCGGAGTGGGTAAGTTTGAGAAGCACTCGTCTCCTCCAATTGGCAGGCAGCTTTCCAAGCCATGCTGCTTAGATGCGTTGAACGTGCAATGTTTCAAAAGAGAAGCTGGGACCTTCCGGGTTGACACTCTGCCACAGAGCTATGGTCTCTGCTATAGGACAAAGGAGGCAGAGGGGTGAACAGGAGGAGGAGGGACTTGTAGCTCAGCGGTAGAGCAGCTGCCTTGCGCACAGAAGGCCCCAAGTTCAAACCCTGCCGTGACCAGGCTGGCAACGCCAAGTGCCCTTCGTGAAACTCGGCAAAGCTGCCGCTGCCGGCCAGCCCAGCCATGCGGCCACCTGCTGCGGGCTGCATCAGCGGCAGACTGCCAGGGCTCCAAGGGGGCGGCGGCGGATTCAAGGAGCCTTGCCGCCCTGCCCCCTCCCTCCAACCTGCTGCCAATGCAAGCCAGTCACCCTTCCCACTCACTGGAGCGAGAGGCAGACCATCCCACTCCTTCCCATGCGCCTGGTGCGCTGCCATGAAACCCAGAAGTGCGGGCGGGACGTCCGGTTTTGCTTACTGTACAGGGACAGTGTGCAGGGGCGTAGCTGCCTCTTTGGCTGCCCGGGGCGGTGACTCCTGACGAAGCCCCCCTGAGCGCCGGAAGACCCGGAAGTAATTGGCGGTGACATCACCACTGATTACTTCCGGCTTGCGAGCGCGCAGTAGCGGCTGCCCCTGTCCTTTGGCCAGCTGATTGGCTGGCTGAAAGACAAAGGGGGCAGCTGCCGCTGAGTGCGCCCCTGAATGTTTTCGGAGGCTTCACTCCAATTGGAGCGAAGCCACCGATAACACTAAGAGTCACGCGGCAGCCCCCTGGCAAGCACCCTCCTCCCCACAGCTGCTGCTGCCTAGGGCAGACTGCACCAGCCGCCCTATGGCAGCTGCGCTACTGATGGTGTGAATGCTGTCTGTAAGCCTATCAGTGAAACCGGAAGTCCTGCGCTTCTGGGTTTCGCGGTGGCGCAGGAGGAGCACGGTTTGGCAGAGAGGAAGTGGACCGGGGACAGCATCCTGCCAGCCCGCTATGCAGCCAGCATAGATAACCCCATAAATGGACCGATGGCCTAGTTAAGCATAAGGCAGCTTCATCTATATATTAATTAAAATCCAGCCACGTGAACTTCTAGGAAGAGGAAGTGGAGGGAAGAGGACATTAGGGGCCCACAGGGCCAGAGACTCTCCTCCACACTTCCTCTCCAGCCTCCTCTTTTTCCAATCCAGGGAGTGGGAGGAGAGGCTGGCACATTGCCAAGTAAAGGGGGGGGGTACCTCAGGGGCTCGGAGATTTTGGGCCAGGCCCAAGTACCACCTTGGCACGTACCACCATCTCCAGGGGGCAATATTCCCGCCAAGGGGCCCACACCACGCTGCTGCATGGAGCCCTTCACTGTCTTGGGCATTTTGGGAGGCACAGCTATCATGTCAAACATCATCACCAGACTTCTGGGAACTCCGAGCTACGAAGAGCTCAGTTTTGATGACGTTTCAGCTACACAGCCGTGAAACAGAACAGCACTGCAGGGTCAGAGGCGCCACGCTGCGAGCGCACTGCTGCCCCCCAGCCACCTCCAGCAGGGTTGAGCCAGACAGCGCAACGCCAGGTGCTCTTCACGGAGTCATGGTGGCGCTTCACACACATGCGGATTGGGCTTACCAGATCTCCAACCGGGACAGAGTGCTAGACCTTTAGGAGAACTTCTGGAGAAGGAATGTGGGCAGGTGTAGCTTGTTAAACCTTAGAGCACAATCCTAGGCATGTCTACTCAGAAGCAAGCCCCACTGCTGTGGAATATGGGGTTGTCAACTTTTGAGCCAGCTCCTGTAGCTGTCCCTTTAACAACCACTTGATCCGAAGCCATCCGCTGGTGATCTCGTTCCACTCGGTCACACACGGCTCAGCCAATCAGCTTGCAAGGCTCAACGCAATGTAGACAGAGGTATTCATATTGAAGAATAATATATTAATTATTATTATTATTATAGCCGGAGTTTACACCGGGATGTTTATGCACTGCATCCAGTCTCCCACCACCAGTCCCTTTAACTCACCTGATTCCTTGCCAAACGCCAAGACGAAGTCGCCATTCCCTGATAACACACCTGAGAAATTTAAAACCGCTACTTTGTGTGACCCCTCCCGTTTTCCCAGGGGAGGCGGAGCAGGAAGTTACTGCCTCCTTGACCCCCCCCGTTTGTTTAGGAAATGGCTCGTTTAGCTCCCCCCCCCCCTTGGAGAGCCTTAGAGCTCTATTATCAGCTTACCCAGTTCCTGGGAGAAAGAAAGGAAGGGTGGTGAGGTGTTTTAATTTAATCTATTGTACAGACATGCCTGGGAGGGGGGGCATCCCATTGGAAAGCGCCATCTCCAGCCCCCAGAACTACAATTCCCAGGATTCCTGGGGGGAAAAAGGCTCCCGCACAAAGGCCCCTTTAGTTACAAAGGACCATCATCGCGGCTCCCCCTCCCTCAGAACTACAATTCCCAGAGTTCCCGGTAGACAGGGAACGAATTGTGGATTCTGCACACAAGGACCAGCCCCGCGGTTGCAACCCTGTGCGTGTCCACTCAAAAGTCAGCCCCACCGAGTTAAATGTGACTTACTCACGGGTAACTAAGTGCCTATTGGCCTGCAGCCCTAGGGATGGCCAGTTCAGCAAATCAGAAATCTCATGCCTCCCACCATTTACAGATGAAAACAGGGACATAGCTATCTATCCCGACTGTAAGCCCTTGGGGCGGGCTGTAGCCAGGGACCTGCCTTTAAGTTCTGTGACATGTGCGTTGTTGATGGTGCTATATATAAATTATAATTAATAGTGATGATGATGATGGGGATCCTTGTAACACCATAAGGGGAGGAGAGGAGGGGGCTGAGGGTCAGCATGCATGTGCTTTGCACTGTCCTACACATGGCCTAGAGTCAAGTTGCATCAACTCACTCAGAGATTTAGCTTCTAGAATTTGGGGGAGCAGTGCTCAAATCTTGAAGGGGTGAGGGGGGAGCCCCTGCTGAAATCCACAACTCCAGCCCTTGACTCCCCCCCTCCCCCCCTTGACTCCCCCCCTCCCCCCCCTCCCAGCATAAGCTAAACCCTCCTTCTGGTAGGCTGTCTAAATCAGTAGCTAAGGGGGGGGGGGCTGTCCCAGACAAGTGCTGGGGAGAGAGCAAAACCCTGAAACAGAGGCATAGCAAGCCTCTTCGGCGCCCCCCCCGCGTACCGGCACAAAGCCCCGCTCCCACCGGTGGCGTCCCCGCCACGTTGTGGCGAGAAACGCCCTCCCCTCCAGCGTTTTGTCTCCAGAATAGAGCTCCTAGGCGTGCAGGTGGGCCAATCGTGGAAGCTGCGGCGGTGCGCTTTTTGCCCCCCTTCCATGCTACCTGGGTGCCCCCCGCCACATTGCTGACTCCGCTACTGACAGTGCTGGCAATTCACATGGATAAAATGTTGACAAGGCAACCCCCCCCCCAGCAAATGCAGAGGTAGTGATCTACCAATGGAAGAAAATAGGGACAGCTGGAGGGTGTGGACTGTGAAATCCCCATGTGCACAAGTGAAACTGGGGCACTTGACTTGTGGCCTATGTGCAGTGCTGGCGCTTGTCCGCCCTGCCCTCTGCTCAAGGGTCTTCTTGCCTGCAAACGAGACGAAATCAAGCCCTGGGTGCCATGAAATAAAAACCGTTTGGGGAAAATGCCAACGTGGGGAGTTCTGCAACCTGGATGGTGCTGCCACTGAAAAAGCCCAGCCCTACATTCTGGCCCACTGGGCATCCAGTGCAAGGGAGCTCGAAGGCCCTCTGATGATGATCCCAGGTGGTGGGCGGGTCCCTGCAGGAGAAGGCGGTCCTGACTCTCCTGGGCTCAATCAGGGAGGAGGGCCCAGCTGAGCCGTGTGAGTACCTGCTGCGTGGTATGCAGAACGTCCCACGTTGAATCCCAGAGCCAGGCCTGGTGCCGCCCTCCCTGCGGACTCACCCCCGCATTGCACTCTTGCCTCCATCCTCGCAGCAGCTCTGCCACTGCCTGCCCCACAAGCAACTCTGGTGCCAGCTACCCCAGTCGGCCACCTCCACTCCTGGGTCTTGAAAAGAGCAGCCGGGCGAGGAAGAGAGGGCGGGCAGCGGCTCTTCTACCCTTTTCTAGCTAGGACAGCCCCCCACACACACACACCTCACTCTCTGCCTCCCACAGCTGCTCTTTTCCAATGTCAGGAGTGGGGCAGCAGATGAAGCGTCACTGATGAGAGGGTGCCAGGTGCCAGGGAGAGACAACAGGAAACAGGTTATCTGTGCCAGGTGCAAGGGAGTGACAACGGGAAACAGGTTATCTTGTAGCTGTGTGCTCTCTGAGGCATCTGGTGGGGCCACTGTGAGATACAGGAAGCTGGACTAGATGGGCCTTTGGCCTGATCCAGCAGGGCGCTTCTGATGTTCTTATATTCTTAGGGTGGTAGGGAAGGGGGTAAGTGAGGGGCTGCTGTTGGGGCATGTTCTGCTGGCCACCTCCCACGTAGCACCTGGCTTCCTGGGGCCAACTGAAGGTGTGACCCTACCCAGGGATCTCCAGGTAGATGGGTAAGAAGACCATTGCCTGAAACCTCTGCCAGTCGCTGTGGACGATACTGAGCAGGATGGAGGAAGGGGAATGTCATCATAGGTATGATTTAGGAATATGACAATGCAAGCAACCCAAGGCTCCAGTGAAATTGTCTTTCTTAAAAACACATCTTCACGCCCTTTTCTGGTGAAGCAATGCACACGGCAACGTCTCTCCCCCCCCCCCACATTCTTCTCCACAACGGCACAGAATTACACACAGCCCTTTTTCGCGAGGATGGCTATAACTGTGGCTTCTCCACAAACACTCTGATGCTTAATATGGGGAGATCGGTCATTTATGCTTTCCCCACATCACGAGAGGCGACACAAACGGGTTCTGCTATCTCTTTGTTGTTTCTTTAAAAATAAAATCACAGGACACAACAGGCAACACATATTATTTGGTGTTACACACAAAGTCATGACAATGAAAACAAAACATTGCTACGCCTGGGCGCTGTGCAGGGGAGCAAGGAACTACACATCTAGACTCTCCCCCCCCCCTCGGAGTTTTCCACCCCATAGCTTCAGAAATGTAACAGGCTCTGCTCACTCCATTTGGTCAAGCCTACTGTTAGAATCAGGAGGGTGGAGAAACCAAATCCTTTGCATCTTACTCACATATCAACCCTGGGAGGTAGATTAGGCTGAGCAATAGTGACTGCCCAAGTAAGCATCATGACTGATTGAGGATTTGACCAGGACACCCCCTGTCCTAGTCCAACACTCTTAACCCAGCGATTTTCAACCGGTGTGTGCCTTGGCACACTGGTGTGCCACGAAAGGTCCGTGGGAGTGTGGAGCACAGTGGTTGAAAATTGCTGAAAAACTCTTCTGTGTTCTGCGGCTCCTAAGGAAGAGGGACAGACAATTCGTTACTACGGACAGTTTAGAGACAGAGTTGCAGAACCCGGAAGAGTCTCCCGGAAGGTGGAAGTGACATCACAAGCGGTGAAGACCATAGAGGTGAGTGTGCCGTGAGAAGAAAAAGGTTGAAAATTGCTGCTTTAACCACTACACCACTTTACCTGTCCTAGTCTAACACTCTAACCACTACACCATGGCAATGTTTTACACCATACATTATTATTATTATTATTTTAAATCAACAATTCTGCTGAACACTCCCTTACACATTTGATAGTGGCAGAGAAGACAAAAAGGAATTGCTTGGAGATGTGGCAATTCCTGACCATTTTTCTAACGCAATTTCCTCCACCTAGGAAGATCTGAAGGTGTTCCACGAATACCACCTTGACCACTTCTATGCTTTCCCTTTTGCATGGGTTCTCTCGTGCACAAGGAGGTTTGGTTTCTGAGTGAAGCACTTCCCACACTCCAAGCACTTGTACGGTTTCTCTCCTGTATGGATTCTTTCATGTTTGAGAAGATTTGAGCGATGGCTGAAGCTTTTCCCACAGCCAGAGCAACAGTACGGTTTTTCCCTTGTGTGGGTCCTCCTGTGCACGATGAAGGCCGATTTGTCTCGGAAGCTTTTGGAACAATCTGGGCATTTGTATGGTTTCTCTCCCGTATGGATCTTCTCGTGTTGAACCAGTCCAGCATTCTGAGAGAAGCTTTTCCCACACTCCAAGCACTTGTATGGTTTCTCACCTGTGTGGGCTCTCTTGTGTTTCATAAGAGATGACCCATCGCCAAAGCTCTTCCCGCATTCTGGGCATTTATATGGCTTCTCTCCCGTGTGGATTCTTTCATGTGCAAGGAGGTTGGTGCGATGCCGGAAGCTTTTCCCACAGCCTGAGCATGGGTAGGGTTTTTCCTCTGTATGGATCCTCCTATGTACCAAGAAAGCCGATTTGTTCCGGAAGCTTTTTGCACAGTCGGGGCATTCATGTGGTTTCTCTCCTGTGTGGATTCGCTGATGTCGAATAAGGTCAAATCTCTGTCTAAAGCTTTTCCCACAGTCTGGGCAGTTATAGGGCTTCTCTCCCGTGTGAATCCGCTGGTGAGCAACAAGCCCCGTTCTCCTGCTAAAACTTTGCCCGCAATCAGCACACGCAAATGGTTTCTCTTGGGTGTGGGTTCTTTCATGTGCAGTCAGATGTGATCGCTGATTGAAGCTTTTCCCACAGTTGGGACAATTAAAGGGTTTCTCTCCAGTGTGTATTCTCTGATGAGCAACCAGGACATTTCTTCGACAGAAACTCTTCCCACAGTCTATACATGTGTATGGTTTTTCTCCAGAATGCATTCTCTGATGCTCAGTAAGTTCCGCCTTGCATCTAAAGGATTTGCCACACTCAACGCACATCTCACCTTTGAGAATCCTTGGCTGGACTGGAATTTCATAGAGCTGCTCATAACCTTGCTGAAAATGAATGGACTGCCCTTGTTCGTTATCGGGGTGAGTTTCCTGCTGGTCCCCAGAAGCTTCTCCTGGATTGGAATATTGGGGTTCTGCTCCTCTGGACAGCATCCAATGGAGCTCAACTGCTCCAGAGTTTTCTGGTTGATTTTTCTCTTTCCAGAATGCCCTCTCATCACCTGCTGGAATGAGAAGAGAAGGCTTACCAAAGAGGAGAGATTTCACCAAAGAGGAGAAAAAGGAGACCTCAGATCAAATCAGACAACAGGAAAGAGTTCAAAAAGAAGATAATTATATTTATTTAGCAGCAGCTCTCTAAGGTTTCAGGTAGGGGAGAGATCTTTCCCAGCCTTGTTACCCAGAATCCTTTTAGCTGGAGATTGAGCCTAGAACCTTCTGTATATAAAGCCTTGTGCTAGTTTATATGGTTATATACTGGTTATGGGAGTAATACTTCCTAACTCTACAAAAACTGGGGAGGTGGAGTAGTTAGTCTATTTTAGGGAATTCACCGCATCTTAATCCATCCTTACCCAGGGAAGTAGCATCACCACCATCCTCTTGCTTGATCTCCTGGCAGAGCAGCCTTTCCCCAGAGTCCGAAGAAGCCCTTTCTGCCTCGGGGAAATCATCAGCCTCCGACTTGATTGGCCACAATACCTGAAACAGCAGCAAGAATCCCAGTTTGTTTAGCATGGCATAAAAAGACCTAGGAAAGAAATAAGGGTTGGAGATGACAATTCCACCCGAAATGCTGACGTGGTACCCGTGAGAACAGCTCAGAAGTGTCCGTTGGTGGAGATAGCGGCAGCAGGCCACTTCAGCTGTGGACTGACTCACCAGAAGCACGTGGTCTGCAAAGAGTCTGTGTCCGCTCTCTATGACGGGCCAGGCTCAATTTGAGGCGCTAGAACCTATCAAGCCTGAAAGTGGCCTGGGCCCAACACAGGTTGCTTTCGGCCTGGTGTCCCATTCGGCTACAGCAGGTGGATCTCAAACGGATGGGTCGCAACCCACCAGGAAAACCGGATGCAGTCACTCCCCCTTAAGCGGGACGATATGCGGTGATGTCGGCGACATCCCGCCACTGCTACCACCAACAGGAAAAAGGTTTCTTTTTTTTTACTTTCCGGGTGTCGCACCGGCCCTCTGGAGGGTGCGGGGGGGCATGGCCCCCTTTGCAGACCTCCCTACACTTCAGATCAGCTCCCTGCAGTGACCAAGACCCACTTCCAGTTTCAGACGAAAACTGAAGTGGGTCTCGATCGCTTCAGGGAGCCGATCTGAAGTGTGGGGAGGCCTGCAGAGGGGGCCACCCTCTGGAGGGCCAGCGCGACCCCCTGGTAAGATAAAAAATCTTTTTTTCCTGGAGGCACAATCCCAGGAGCGCCGCCGCTACTGTCGGCCCACCCCCGCAAGGACTTACAACTTCCCCAACTCATGGGGAGGACTTTGAGAACCGCTGGGCTAGAGATCCTAATCCACCAGGGATAGAGAAAAGTTCTTTTCCCTGTCACACAACACTAGAACTAGGGGACATCCACTCAAATTGAGTGGAGGGAGTATTAAAACAGACAAAAGAAAATATTTCTTTACCCAGCGTGTAATTCATCTGTGGAACTCCTTGACACAGGATGTGGTGATGGCACCTGGACTAGATGCCTTTAAAAGGGGATTGGACAGGTTTATGGAGGAAAAGTCCATCACAGCTTACAAGCCATGATGGGGATAAGCAACCTCCTGGTTGTACAAGTAGGTTTTCTCTGTGCCAGATGCAAGGGAGTGGCAACAGGATACAGGTCTCTTGTTGTCTTATGTGCTCCCTGAGGCATCTGGTGGGGCCACTGTGTGATACAGGAAGCTGGACTAGAGAGGGGGTCTCTGGCCTGATCCAGCCGCTGGGCTCTTCTTATGTTCTTGTGTAAGGTCTCCACCTTTTAAGATACCATCTGCAAGAACATGAGGAGGACCCTGCTGGGGCAGACCTAGTGTCCAGCAGCCAAAGGCCTCTGGGAAGCCCACAAGCCGGGGATGAAGGCCACAGCGGTTGCCTGTTTTTTGTTCCCTAGCAACCGGGATTCAGAAGTACACTGCCTCCGAACACGGAGGTTCCATTGAGCTGCCCTGCCGAAACACCCTTCTCCATCATGTATTTGTCTAATCCCCTATTCAGTCTATTTAAGCCAGTGACCCATAAAATGAATATACAGCATGATGAAGGAAAGCTGTTCCTGGCGGTTAGACGTCAAGGCCGCCTCTCCCATTTTTATTGCCGTTGGCAGGACTGAAATGCTCTCACCTGTGCTTCCCGCCTCTCGCCACCTCGCTGCTTCAGCAGGAAATCTTCGGCCAAGGCCACCGCCTGGAAGCAGGTCTCCGGCTTCCCTTCCTGGACCCAGTTCTGCATCTCCGCTGGCAGGATGGCCAGGAACTGCTCCAGGACCACCAGCTCCAGGATCTGGTCTTTTGTCTTCCTCTCCGGCTGCAGCCACCGATGGCAAAGTCTCTGGAGCGCCCTGCAAACCTCCCGGGGCCCCTCCGCCTCCTGGTAGCAGAACTGCCGGAAGCCCTGGCGCTCTGCGTCGAAGCTGGCCGAGCCCTCGTCCAAGGTCTCCTCCTTCACTTTCCCGCAGCCTGTCTTGTGGTTGGCTAACACACTGTTGACAGGCCCTGGGATATCATCTTTGCCAACGTCAGACAAGAGTTGGGTGGCTCTCTCTTGTGTAGGCTGCATTGACACTCCCTCAATGGGGGATAAAACAGAGGCGGAGCCGTTCCTTGGCGCCAGCCCCCCCAGCAACGGTGCGTTTCCCTGGCCAGGGTGAGGAGACTGCACAGCCTTCAAGAACTGCTGCCACTGGGCCTCCCAGCACGAATCAGGCAGCAACTCCCCCCCTGGTTCCCGTTTCACACGTTCCAGCGCAGTCACATCCCAGAATTCCTTAATACTCCCAGAATGGATGACATGCGGGCCTTTTTCTGGACCCAGTTCGGGGTCTCCTGGGTCCTGTGCCTCCATCTTCACTCTCTGCTCGAGGGCAGCATCCAGCTGGAGACCCCCAACAGCTGCATTCCTGTGTTCCCCGGCCATTTTCACTCGTAACACCCAGGACTGGTTTAAACTGGTGCCAGGGGGGACTGCCCAGCGCTTAATCCATGTTTCTTGGTGAGGTTGGCAATGCCTCCAGGTGGCAACGCCTGGTATTGTCTAGTAGTGTGTCGACTGCTCCTACCTGAAGAAGAGAATCACAAATCAGAGACAACATACGGACCAGATATGGCAAAACTCCTCAAAGTTCGGCAAACCTGCTCTCCAGGTAGCAGAGAAGTCCCATCACCTGCTACTTCAGCCCTTCCTGGAGATACCAGGGACTGGAAGTGGGACTTGCGGCATGCAAATCAGGTGGGGGGGGGGTACCAGTGAGCAAGTGGCCCTTCCCAAAATATAATATGGCAATATAAATATATGAAGCCACTGAGTCAGACCTATACGGTTTAAAGCAAATAAATAATGAAACCTCCCCGTTCAGATCTGTTTGACTACAGCTTGTGAAGGCGCAAACCATCGCAGGAGCATTGCCTTCTTCATGCCCATCTATTGCCTCCTCTGGCTGGCAGGGTCTCAGGCAAAAATCCCTTACCTACCTGATGCCTTCCGCTGGTGAGGCCAGGATGGAAATTGGGACCGTCAGTAGATTTAGGACAGACCAACACACCAACACACAAACAACAACCCCACAATTTTTTCACCCAGTGTCTTTTAACATATGTGTTCACGTTCTACACGTGAAAGTTAGGCAGGGCCGCTGGTGGGGAGCTTTTTAAAAAGGGAGTGGACAAATTCACAGAGAGTCGGTGTACCAACAGCTGAAAACCACAAGAGCTAAATTAATAAAAGTATCAATTGTTTTTACGTTTGACAGAGTTTGCAAGCCGCCCACCTTGGTTCCTTTTCAGTAAGGAGAACGGCAGGGTGCACATGTTTTAAAACAAATAATGAAACCTCCATGTTCAGCGGCGCGACACATCTGAAGAACACTCATCACTGCTCACATCTGAACACTGCTTGTGAAGGAGCAAACCATAGCAGAGGAGTGGGGGGGGGCTTCATGCCCCACTGCCTGTGGTCATCTGTATGAACCATCTGGCTGCCTGCTCTTGAACCTGGGATCCTGGACTTGACGGGTCCAGAGCCTCTTCCAGCAGGGCTTTTCTGTTGCTAAAGCAAACCCGTTGGGGGGAAATAAATCTCCCTCCTGCTGCTGCTGCTGCTGCTGCTCCTCCAGGGCTCTGTCAGTCTGGCCCATCAGCTACAAGGCTGCCCTACCTGAATGTCCCCGCCCCTTCCATTGTCTCCACACCCCCGGCGGCTCTTTTCACTCACCTGTTTCCTTCCCAGCTTCTGCACAGGGGAAATTCCTCTGGGGGCAAGAGAAGCATCATAGAGAGGCTCGGAAAGAAGGAAGCGAGCCGGGGACCCTCGGTCGTCACGTCCTGCCGAAGGGAACTTAGAGCTGCTCTAGAAGTCCCGTCTCGCTCAGCTTAACCCTTAGCGACCAGCAAAGGAGCGCATTATTAGGGTTTGCTTTCAAATCTTCCTGGGCCAGGATGATAATTGCTGGGCCATTCCCCCCAGTAGGACCATCAGGAGCATTCGAGCACGCATCGCTATGCATTTTCAGCAGAGAATCGCAGCACAAGCCAGCAGCCTATGTATGTTTTACTGGGAAGTTTTAGTCTAGGCTCTTACTCCCAGGTAAGCGTGCATTGGATTGCAGCCTAACAACAGTACAATCCTATGCATGTTTACTGGGAAATAAATCCTACTGGGTTCTGTGGGGCTCCGCTTAGCGCTTATGTTATTATGCATTAAATTTATTACATTACATTAAGCACCATCACTACTAGAGGTCATCAACTTGTTTTCTTCTTCGTTTGTTCCTAAATGAGAGCTGGGGGGGGGGGCGAGCGAGGGATTCTCCCCTCCCACCGCGGTGGCAATAGGAGCTTTCCTCTTGGGGCAAATAGCAGCAGCAGGGGGCGTTTATGGTTTATTATTTGGATTGGGAGGGGGGGAGGAGTAAAAGCCAGGGCACACCCACGCCGTCCTCGTCGTCTCAGACTCACAGGTCTGAGGCGTTCTAATATGGGGGGAGCCGGTGTGCTCCACCCCGGGCGCGGGGGGGGGCGCGGCAGCCAGGCTCGGGGCTGCGCAGAGCGGCGCGGCACCGGAGCCCAGCTGGCGCGCCCCTCTAAAACAGCGCGTCAGGAGCTGGAAAAGGAAGTGTGGAGGAGAGCGGTTGGCTACTCACCTCTCCTCCACACACTTCCTGTTTCGTTCCCTCCTTTCTTTTCCAATCCAGTGAGTGAGAGGAAGAAAAACTGGTGCATCACCAGGTATGGGGGGGCAGCATGCATTTGGGATGCTACTTTAGGCTCCAGGAGGTCTTGGGCTGGCTAAGCCAATCAATCCTCCATGCCCACCCCTGCAGCTCTTTTATCAGTTAAAAAACCAAACCAGCGTGTGAGTCACCTTTAATGGAGCACTTAGTAATATATAACACAGAGTTTGGCCCAGTAGCTAAGAGACTGGGACTATGTTCCTGTGCATGCTTGTTTATGTATTTTTTTCACACTTTCACATTCCCACATTTATCTGGGAGTGGATACCACTAAGGCTGCAGTCCTGTACGCACTTACCTGGAAGCAAATTCCATTAAACTCAGTAGGGTTTTTCTGAATTGACATGCAGAGGATTGCACTGTAAACCTGTTGGGAGTTTACTTCTGCAGTTGCTCTGTCGCTGAGCTGTGTCCGATCCATTCTTCCGCTTGCTGCCCTGTGAATGGATGGATGAAGCTCCTTTCGGAACTGGTCCACCTAGCCCAGCATTGTCTCCTCGGAGTCATGGCAGTTCTCCAAGGCCTGGGGCAGAGATCCCTAACCCCTCAGCTGCTAACGACCGATCCTTTTCACCAAAGATACAATGGCTTGCATCTGGGCTACTGCTGAGCTCTCCATAGCTAATGATGGGGAGCTACACAAATGCTAGGTTGTATTTGTTCTGATCAAGAGAGGTGGAGAAGGAAACCAACCATAAATGGGTTATGTCTTAATGAACTGTTGTTCAGGGCTAAGGTAAAGGTATTCCCTTGACAATTAAGTCCAGTCGTGTCCGACTCTAGGGTGCGGTGCTCATCCCCGTTACGAAGCCAAAGAGCCAGCGCTGCCCAAAGATGTTTCAACGTTTCCGTGGTCATGTGGCCGGCGTGACTCAACACCGAGGTGCATGGAACGCTGTTACCTTCCTGCTGAGGCGGTACTTATTAATCTACTTGCAATTTCTTGCTTTCGAACTGCTAGGTTGACAGGAACCATCGCGCAGATAAGAACATAAGAGCCCCGCTGGATCAGGCCAAAGGCCCATCTAGTCCAGCTTCCTGTATCACACAGTGGCCCCACCAGATGCCTCAGGGAGCACACAAGACAACAAGATAGCCTGTATCCTGTCGCCACTCCCTTGCACCTGACAGAGAAAACCTACTCCTACAACCAGGAGGTTGCTTAACCCCATCATGGCTTGTAAGCTGTGATGGACTTTTCCTCCATAAATCTGTCCAATCCCCTTTTAAAGGCATCCAGGCCAGGTGCCATCACCACGTCCTGTGTCAAGGAGTTCTACAGATGAATTACACGCTGGGTAAAGAAATATTTTCTTTTGTCTGTTTTAATACTCCTTCCACTCAGTTTTAGTGGATGTCCCCTAGTTCTAGTGTTGTGTGAGAGGGAAAAGAACTTCTCTCTATCCACTCTCTCCATCCCATGCATAATTTTATACCTCTCAATCATGTCCCCCCTCAGGCACCTTTTTTCTAGACCAAAGAGCCCCAATTCGAACTGCTGACCTTTCGATCAACACTCATGGTTCAGTGGTTTGAGCCCATATTCTCTGTAGAGTGGGCAATTCTATATACAGATTAAATAAATAATTGTAAAAAACAAAGGCGGGGTGGCCTCCTTTTGTCCTGTTTTTTTAAATTATTTATTTCTTAAACCAGGGCTAGTCCAAACCTGCTGGCTGGTGTGCCAAGCACTGCCCATTCTTACCTGGTGAGCTGCCAGCATTTGCTTCTCGGATTGGAAAAGAAAGGAGGGGCTGGAGCAGAAGAGGAAGTGTGGAGGAGAGAAGAGTCTTGGGCTAGAGCATCTGAACAATGTGCAGGATGTTCTTAGCCAGAGCCAGGCGGTGTTAAGACACAGAAGGGTAGCGGCATGGGTAGGCTGCCTGGCTGCCAGTAGAGGGCGCAAGCTCAACTGCAGCTTATCCACAAGCAGGAGGAAGGGGGGGGGAAGGGAGACAGCATACGACATACTCCTCAAGCTTGCACCACCTGTTAGCGAAGTTGGACCAAAGGCAAAGAATCAAAAATATTAATTGCCTACTGCCAGGGTGAATTCAGACATACGTAGCTTGGCGGCGAGTCTGGTCTTCTCACCCGGATCAAGCTGAGAGAGGACCTGTTCTCTGAGTTTTGGCAGAAGCTGAATTAGCACAGTGTTGTCTGCCAGGTACCTCTGCAAAGAAGCCTCTCTGCTTTTCGCAGCCGCTTTTTGCGCAGGGCAGATGGAGCGGTCCTGTTGTGCAGTGTGAAGCTACTGCCCCTTTGATGGTGTTGGTTTGTGCACAGGGTGGGTGACCCTTGATGTCTGTCACAAGCTGTTAACTTTTCCCCCTCTCTCTCTCTTAATAGTTTTTAAAGCATTTGAAAACTGGGGTAGGGGGAGAAATCAAAGGAGCCAAATAAAAATGCTTAACCCACCAGACAAATATTTAATGAACTAAACAGGCCAGACACTTAAAGGGGGAAAAAAACCCGTCAGGCCAAAGCAGACCATCTTCCTGGAGAACATAGGGAGGAGAAAACAGGATTCAATCCATTGACTGTACATGTGTATTTTATGGGGAAAACAGAACTCACTGAAAAGTGGGGTGGTGGAGGAGAAGGGTCTTGCCCTCCTCTTGGGAGAAAGGATGTGGTAGGCTGGTGGTGTAGCTATTTATTTATTTTAGTACTAACAACACCTTTCTCACAGACTCAAGGCAATCACACCTCGGCTAGCTCAATATGTTCTCTCTTGCCAGCTGACTAAAGCCTTTGCCTCATTCCTTGCATTTATATGGCTTCTCTTCTGTGTGGGTTCTCTAATGGTCAGTAAGGTTTGAGAGCTGAATGAACATTTCCCCACTGTCTGTGCATTTATGAGGTTTCTCCTCCGAATGGATTCTCTTATGCGCATTGAAGCTTGATCTCCCGCCGAAGCATTTCTCACACTCCAGGCATTTATACGGCTTCTCTCCTGTGTGGGTTCTCTCATGATCAGCGAGGCTTGAGCGACGGCTATAACATTTCCCGCAATATGTGCATTTATATGGCTTCAAGCCCGTGTGGGTTCTCGCATGTGTATTTAAGCTTGACTTGTCACAAAAGCCTTTCTCGCAGTCAGGGCACTTGTATGGCTTCTCTCCCGTGTGGATCCTCTCATGCTCCACCAGATGTGCTCGCCGCCGGAAGCTTTTCCTGCACTCCAAGCATGTATACGGTTTCTCTCCTGTATGGATTCTCTCATGTGTTATAAGATTTGATCGCTGACCGAAGCATCTTCCACATACTAGACATTTGTACTTCTCTCCTGGAGTGGGTCTTTTATGCACAATAAAATCAGACTTCTGTCTAAAGTGTTCTCCCCATTCAGCTGGGATCACTTCTCCAAAGCCCCTGGAGATTTCTCGTGGCACGACAATTTCCTGGATCTCCTCATAGGTTCCCTGAGAATGAATGAAAAGGGTCCCTTCCTTTTCTGTGAAGTTTTCTTCTTGGCTCTCAGAGGTTTCCTCCTGATCAGTACTATGAGAAATGCTCTCGTCCGATCGGTCTGCCAATATCTTATGTGGTTTCAGTTCCCTGGAGTTTTCCAGCTGCTTGCTTTCATTCCTGCATACCATCTCATTACCTTCTGAAATAAAGGAGAGACTCCTTTAAGTTGTTTGCCAAGTCAGACATTATTTCTATAGTGCCATCCATATACATGGTGCTTTACAAAGTATGAGAGGTCCCTGCTCTAAGGAGCTTACAGTTTTGATACTAGCACATGGGGAACAGAGGAAGGGATAAGGAAACAGAGACAGTGGTAATTTTGGAGGAATACATGATTATTACAGTTATAAATATTTACGCTTAGTTACAGTAGGAAATATAGAATTCTAGAGTTGGAAAGTACCTTAGAGCAGGGGTTCTCAACCTTTGGAGGCCCGGGTACCCCCTATCACGGTCCAATTTTCTGAAGTACCCCAGCTAATTGCTAATTAATTGGATCAATCAATTAATTAGCTAATTAACTGTTAAATAAAAAGTACTAAACAATTTAAAATGTGAAACATGTCTTAACTCTGTGCGAGTGTGAGTGAGACGGGGGGATTGCATTTAAGTTCTAATTAACAAGTAATTAACTACTGACTGATGCTGATAAGGGGTAGGCTCTGGCGTACCCCCTGCCATTGGTCCGCGTACCCCTAGGAGTACTCGTACACAGGTTGATAACCCCTGCCTTAGAGGTCATCTAGTCCAACCCTCTGCTTAGTGCAAGCAACTACAGCATCCCTGACAGGTGGCCATCCAGCCTCTGTCCAAAACCCCCCAATGAGGGAGAGATCATGACTGCATGTGCGCCACGGTGATGAGAGATGACCACGTACAACGGACTGAGCCTGAGCGGCATGGGAGGAGGAAACACTGCTTGGCAGTAGCTGAGGGAGGAGCAGAGGAGGAGCAGAGAAGAAGAGCTAAAAAGGGACGCTGTACACAAGCATGGGGAGTTGGCTGCGCAGGACACGGGCATGCTGGAACTCAGGCCTGAAAGAGCCGGCCACTCTAGTTGCAGGGCTGTGTAAGTACACACAGGCGCGTCGCTAGAGCAAGGCGCAGGGGGCAGACTGCTGGAGGGTGACGCGCGCAGAGAGTGATGCGCGCGTCACCTCCGCTGCGCACGTAGCCCTCCGGGAGGCTCTGAGACCAGGAGAAGGCCTCGGAGTGACCTCCCCAGCCGACGAAGGCCCAATGCGTGATACGTAATTTATAACGTTTTTCGCGCATGCGCAGAATGTTTCTCGTTGTGCGCATGCGTGAAAAACGTTATAAATTACATATCGCGCATTGGGCCTCGTCATTAGGCCTCGGACAGCTGGCCGGCTCGGATGTGTGGAGCCGGACAAGGAGGCGCGCAAAATTTTAAGGGGGGGAACGGGGGGGTCACTAGGGTGGCGTGCGCCTAGTGACTCCACTGAGTAGACATGGATAGGGACCAATTAGTGCAGTGGTTCCCAAACTGGGAGGCGTGGCTTCCAGGGGAGCCACAGAAACCAGCCAGGGGAGCTGCGGAGTGCCACGGAATCCTCTCGGAAAACAGTGCAATGCCAATTGGCAGGCATCAGCATAACGTAATGGGGAGCCGCAGCCAATGGTTAAGGGAGCCGCAGGTCGAAAAAGTTTGGGAAACACTGAATTAGTGGAATGATATAGAGACAGATTAGCAAACTAACGGAGAAAGATTTCTGCTTTCCTGTAAGCAAAACTAAAGCTTCTTTATAAGATCAGTACAGTCGGACCTTTTTAATCCGCTGGAGTTCTGTTCCTGGAACCACAGTGGATAAGAAAATCAGTGTTATATGAAATTGAGGGGGGGGGTGTTTGGGAGCAGTGCCACATTACCTTTTTCCCAGCATCTTCGCCGCTTCTCTCCTCCTGAGTTTGTTTAAACTGACTGGAAAAACAAAAGCCACTAATGGAAGCAACCTGTAAATGGAACCAGGACTCCCGGCCAGCGGCGTCGCTGCAGCGTGGCGTGCAGGGCGGGCCGCCGAGGGGTGACGCACCTTAAGGGTGACACGCCCACCCGCCCGCGTCACCGTCCAGAGGCTCCAAGCCCCCGGGAGAAGGCCTCGAGCATCCCGAGACCTTCTCCCGGGCTCGGTGTCTCTGGACGGGTGACGCGGGCGGGCGCTCCAAGGCCTTCTCCTGGCCTTCTCCTCGGAGCGTCCACCACAACCGGTGGCGTCCGGGGCCTTCTAAGAAGGCCCACTGCGTTGCCACGCTATTTATTCTTTTTTTCGCGCATGTGCAGAACGCAAATGGGCAGCCCTTGCCTCCAGTGGCGTCGCTTCGGTAGGGGCGGGGCTGTAAGTATCGCTCCGACGTAGTCTCTTTACCGAGCGAGCAGGAGGCAGCCCCGCCCCCTCATTGTCGGAGCCAGTCCCCTGCGGAGAAAGCAGCAGGCAGGGAGGGGGAATAAATAGCGCGGCGACGCAGTGGGCCTTCTTAGAAGGCCCCGGACGCCGGAGGAAGAGGGTCGAGGCCCCAGGCCGGACGCCAGAGGAAGAGCGTTACAGGGCGCCGCCCGGAAGGAGCAGGGTGATGTGCGTCCCCCCCCCTGCTCCCGGGTGACGTGCGTCCAGTGACGCTAGTGCTCCCGACTGCATTTTTCAGTGGTTTGGACAGGCGCAGGAGGCCAGAAGTGGCTGGCAGGCCACCGACAACGCTGAAAAAAGAGGTAATGTAATGCAGTTGGACTCCCTCTTCCACAGTTTTGCCATCCGTGTCGAGTCAAATCCGTGGATAAAAAAACAGTGGATAAAAAGGTCCAACTGTACTGGATTCCCAGCACCAGTTCTCAAGCAGGGCTTAAATAAGAACCTGTCAATAAGATTCTTATTCTGGGTGATCCTGCGCCAAGAGCTCAATCACCTCTGGGCCAGCAATGGCAAATTCTGCCTCACACCCAAGCGAGAGACAATGCTCTGCGAGCCTGCTTGTAACCATGGTTTCTGATCGCAAAACACGGTTTGCCAAGTCAGGCATCACATCCAAACACAGTTATGCTTCCTTAACCACAGCATGGCCTGATGTCTGAATGGAAGCTGCGTTTTGAAAAGAAAACAAAAACTTATTTCGGGAGGTTGCAGGCAAGTGACGTCTTCACAGAGGCCATGGGAAAGACGGACCCTCAGGGATGTGGATCAAGTCTCTGGGTCCAAGTCTCGGGTCAAGTCCCAAGTCTTTGGTTGCGAGTTGTGAGTCCCTGTCTATTTAATGGGGAAAACGGTTTAAACCTGAATAAAATTCGACATGTCGTAAAAGGCTCCAAGTCTCGAGTCGAGTCTTTGGAGTCTTTTACAATCGCCGAGTCGAGTCATTGATGCGACTTGAGACCAACTCGAGTCGAGTCAATAGGCTCAAGTCTACATCACTGCTGACCATCATGTTCAGGTACTGTACTAGCAGGCGAGAGAGTCACATCTGACCCCTCTTCCAGGAGCTACAAGAGGCCCAATGAAGGAGACAGAAGGAACGTTTACTGAGCAAGACGGATTTCCTGTTGCCGCCCTCCTCCTGCTTGATCTCCCAGAAGAGTGTCCTCTGCCAGGCCTCAGCTGGTTCTGCCTCGGAGAAACTGACCATCTCCTTTAACGACCCCAACACCTGAAAAGCAAGGAAGAGTCCATGAAGCAAACACAAAGGGCAAAGAGCCATTTCTCCGGAAATATTCACCATCTCCTCCCCCCACTTGGGCACCCCCTGAACATGCCCTGCATCCCTATAGCCATCTATGGGGTAGGAATCCAGCTGGTGATCTTTTGACCCCATTCATCTTACTGGTCAGAGAGGGGCAGGATGTGATCAGATCGTGGCACTTGCCCAGGTGGCACAGCAAAATGAGATGTCTAGATCAGTCCTTGAGTGCAAGTCCCCAAAGGTAAATAGCCCCCCTCCCCCCAAAAAAACATTTAACTGCCTGCCTCCCTGCACATAGGGCTCATGTTCTTAAAAGAACATTGGAAGAGCCCAGCTGGATCAGACCAAAGATGGGGGGGGGGGGTTTGTAGCTCAGTGGATGGCCATCTGCTCTGTATAAGGAAGGTCCTGCATTCCACCCCATGGAAAAAAATTCGTGCCTGGAGATGGACCGATTGTCTACTCAGTAGAAAGCAGCTTTCTATGTTCCGCGTAGTCCAGCATCCTGTTTCCAACAGTGGACAGCCAGATGCGTTCAAGGTGGACACGAAAGCAACAGCCCTCCCCTGTTTGTCCCTCTCCCGGCACCTGCTATTCAGCAGTACACTCTGTTCGTGCACAGAAGTCCCCCTGAGCTGTTCTGGCCAACAGCCGCTGACTGACCTTTCCTGTCCATGAGATTTTTCTTATTCCCATCTAAAATCATTGAAGAATACAGTCGGACCTCACTATCCACGGGGGATATGTTCCAGACCCCCCCGCCGCGGATAGCAAGGATCCGCGGATAGCCTCCATATCCATGTAAAAAACGCTGAAAAAGGTGAAAAAACACAGGTTTTTTACCTTTTAGCAGCAAACCGTGCCATTTCCAAGCCTCTGCAGGGCTTCGGCAAGCTTAATGACCCACTTCTGGGTCGCACGAAGGCTCTTCCCCCCCCCTCCCAGCCTTGTCCCAGGATACAGCTCTATAACCTTTTCCAGCATTTTTTACATGGACCTGGAGGCTATCCACGGATCCTTGCTATTATCTGCGGATCCTTGCTATCCGCGGGGGGGGGGGGGTCTGGGTTGCGGTTTACTGCTAAAAGGTTAAAACCCTGTGTTTTTAACCTTTTTTTCTTTTCAAGAGTTTTTAAGGTGGCCCTCGTGGGTTTGGGATCCGCAGTAAGTCAAATAGCCAAACCCGTGGCTAGAAAGGGTCTACTGTATACAAAAAGCTCTGGACAAACATTAACTTGCCCAAGGGACTCCTCCCAGCTTTAAGGCCACGAAGGATGTGCAGTTATGCTTTCCTCTGCTCAGCAGAGTCCGGTGAAAAAGCTTTACCTGGATTGTACCATTGCAGGCTGCAAGAGGGGAGCTATCTAGCGCAGAGGTTCTCAACCTGTGGTACGCATACCCCTAGGGGTACATGAATCAACGGGCGGGGTATGCAGCTTGCTATCAGCTGTGAGTCGGTATTGGCTTTTAGTTTTTTTAAATTTAAACTCCCGACTCACAGCTGTCGCAATGCCTCCACGGGGAGGCCGCTGCGGCTCCACCCTTGCAACGCGTCCCCGCCCCCACACGTGACGTCACGCGCAGGCTCCAAACACACACACACACACACACACACACACACACCGTTTTCGGCTCATTTTGGAGCCGTTCGCACACATGGGCGGGTGGGAGGGCCAAATCGTGGCCATTCCGGCCATGAAAACACAGCGAAAACATGAGTTCAGCACGTCCCCCGCCCCGCCCCGCCCCTTCAGGGGTCCCCACCCTGGGCCAGTGGGCCCCCCGCCCCCCCACTCTGCAACACCTCTGCAGTTGACTTACAGCTGATAAGGCACACACTAGCAACTCCCCTATAAAAAAACCCTCTGTCAAATCTCTATAAACCCCTTTCTAGCATTTACAAACGTTATGGTGAGTAAGTTATCTGACTAAATAGTCCCCAATTTATTACTAAAAAGAGAAACTTCATTGACAGTGAACATAAGAGATTCTTGTGCAACAAAACCACCCCTTCTCTCCCCCCAGACTGTGTTCCCAAGTGGAATGCAAATTAAGTGCTTTCCTACTGGCTGGTTCAATTTATATGCTAGGTTTTAAAATACATTGTTTCTTCCACTTAAAGAAGGCAGCTCTTATGGCAGATTGAGGTGGTTCTCTGCTTGCTTATGGAAGCTAAGAAGGAATTGCCTTGGTTTGTTTTTGGATGGGAGACCTGTGGTGATATTTTCTTTAAAAATAAAAAGGGGTGGCAAAAATTGGGGAAAAAAGGTGGCTAACAGTGTAAGCTGAGTAATTTTAATGATTAAATTTTACATTTTAATAATTAATTTAATTAATTAATACTAATTAATTAATTGGCACAGGGGGTAATTCAAAAAATTTGACCGTGCCAGGGGGTACACCTGGTGAAAAAGGTTGAGAACCCCTGATCTAGCGGAATGCTCCCGGTACAGAGAGGATCAGAATCTCTCCCCACACAGAAAACGAGGGGAAAGTCTACACAGAACCCCTCGCCCTGGCATGCCAGCTCTGCCTATTCAGAGGTTTGGGAGACGTCTTCGACGGCGGAGTATTCAAATAGGCCCCCCTGCACTGTAGCCTGAGTGATTCCATCCAGCAAAGGTCTTGCCACTCGATTCTGTGGAATGTCTCGAGATGACCTGGAGGTGCCACTCCGTTCTCACCTGCTCCTCCTGCTGCCGCAGCAGGAAGTTCTCGGCCAGAGTCACTGCCTGGGAGCCGCTCCCAGGGCCCCTTCCCTTGACCCAGCGCTGCATCTCCGGGGGAAGGACGGCCAGGAACTGCTCCAGGACCAGCAGCTCCAAGATCTGCTCCTTACTGCGCGTCTCGGGCTTCAGCCACCGGTGGCAAAGCTCCCGCAGCCTTCGGAAGGCGACTCGGGGGCCCCCGGCTTCCTGGTAGCAGAACTGCCGGAAGTGTTGCCTCTGCACGTCCTCCCCATCATCCAGGTTCTCTTCCTTCACATCTCCACAGCCTCCGTCGTCCTGTGCCGGCAGCCGGGCACTGGCCAGGTGCAGCTCCGTAACCAGGCCTGGCAGAAACTGGGCCGTCCTCTCCTGGCTGGGGTCAGCCGCATCTCCAAAGGGGGACAGCAAGATGTGGCAGGGATCGTCCCTTGGGCTGGACTGCAGCGGCCCAGGGTTGGCCCCAGCGGCAGGCGGAAGGGACTCCAGCGCTTTCACAAGGCCCTGGAACTTGGCTTCCCAGCACTGCTGCGACCTTTCCTGGGTCTCCTGCTTCACCTGCTGAGGTGTGCTTCTTTCCCAGAATTCCCTGGTACTCCTGGCTTGGGTGCCACCTTTCCTCCCCATCTCTGGTGCAGGGCCTGCTTCATCCAGCCCCTCCATAACTGCAGGGCCTGCTTCAACGAGCCCCTCCACAACTGCCAACTGGGCACCCAGCGCCGACGCCTCTCTCCAGTCTGCTGCCATTTCCCCTCCTCCACTGAACTATTCTTTCTCCTGAATCAGCAAGCCCTCAGGTGAGACGCTGCAAAATCCCAGTGGCTCCAGAACTGGAGGACAGCTGGATGACAAGCAAAGCTCAATGTTCCTGGGGAAAGAGAAGGAAGTTGCAGCTTCTGCCAAAAAGAAAGGCCATCACCAACTATCAGAGGGACCCAGCTTCTTTGAGATTTTTGAGATATAAAAACAGCGCAATAGCTTTCATTTCATTTTAAATAATTGCTGTAAGAATGTTATGTTATGGTTTTAATTTATTGTTTTTCATTCTGAATAAGTTTGATTTTTAAAAAAACTGTTTACTTTTATGTCCTGTATTTTTCCTTACAAACATTTACAACCAAGAGGATTAAAGACCTCTTCATACACAGGCCACTTTTGTATAGCAATGAATTAATAGACTTACAATAACATAGGAAATTAATTACTTGGTTTGGACTGTGTTGGGAAAGGAGGGTATTCATAACAGTATGGTGGTGTCCCAAGAGAGACTCATTCTGACCGCATCAAGGATAATTTGTTGTTTATTTAATAAAAGAAAACACACACAAAACCGATGTGTATATTTTTCCATGTGGGCATTTTTCCATGTGGCTGTTCTTCCCTGTAGGCATACATGATAGTGGGCTTTTTTCTGTGTGCAATTTTCCTGTGGGTTTTTTTCCTAGAACCGTTTTTATCTGCTGCGGTCTTATCTTGCTTGTTTGCAATTTCTTTTTTTTTTTCCTGATTTGGAGAACACCATGAAAAAGTGTTGTTTTTAAAGAGGCAATCTGTACTGTTGCTTTCATCCACATTTCCTGCTGTCACCTGGCCTACTCATGCAGCAGACAGAGGTGGCAGAACGGGCTGCACACCGCTACATGCAGAAGATGCTGTTTAAAAACAACAACTAATTTATGCAAAACCTCCCTACAGGTAGAAAACTAACTTGTCAGGGAGAAAGTTCTAGCCCAGCTCTCGCTCTCTCTCTCTCTCTCCCCCCCTCCTCTCCCCCCCCCCACTGAGCTAGTTTTTACTTCCAGGGAAGATTTTTTTCCCACGTGTGTTTTTCCCTTCCCTCCACTGCAGCCTGAAGTGGTAGAGTCTCTTCTGTGATCAGAGGCCTCTACCACCTCTGTGGCATGTTTCTTCCCCTTTTCTCCGTCAGAACTCTCCCCACTTCTGTCACCAACCATCTCCTCTCAGCGTGTGTGGGGAGGGGGAGAGGGAGGGGAGAAGAACATCCTCCTTCTCTGCCTGAAACCCTGGACAGCAGCTGCCAGTCAGCGTTCAATACTGAGCTGGATGGCCTGACTCGGCAGGCAGGAGGCAGTCACAGTTGTTTCTATAAGAGAAGCACTTCAAAAAGCCCGCAAACTGGGGGCCACAATTCCCTTCTCGGCATCTGGGTCAGGAGGATCACAGTGGGGCAAAAGCTGATATAGCCCCCTGGGCCCTGTGCAGTTCCAATCCAGGTCACACACAGCCCACAGATGCTGGGTGGTCCTCACCACTCGATGATACGCGGGAGGGAGGAATGCACTTAGAAGCCAGTGCAGGGGGGGGGTCGCAGGGGGGCATAACTTTAGCGGGGGGGGGGTGAAGGAACTCGTGGCGATCCTGAGAGAGTGGGAGAAGCATCCGGTTGCCAGCCGACTGCAGACGTGCGCTCGGCTCGCGGACCTGCTTCGGCTGTGCTGGTATTTAAGTCCAAGGACACGCAACTGAACCCTGAAGGGGGGGGGGGCGTCTTGCCAGGGTGGGGGGGGCAGGTTCCTCTCTAACTAGCGGCGCTGGGAGGATCGAAGGGCTCTATATCGCAGCGGTTTGGGACGCCGCCGCCGCCGCCACCACCACCACCACCACCACCAACCCCCCCCCCCATCACAGCGGGGGAGAAAGCGGTGTGGAAAAGAGGGAGGGAGGCATGCAGGGCCGGGGGGGGGGCTCTGCTCCGGCCCTTCCTCCGCCCTCCTTTCTTGGCTCTTCTTCTGCCCCCTGCCGCGCCCCCGCACGCACCTGATTCCAATCCCTCCCAGGAGACGTCGATCCGGTTCTTCTTTTCCTTTTCCCAGCCGTCCGGTTCTCCCCGCGTGGGAAATTCAAACGCCACTTTCCCTGGGAAGGCGGAACAGGAAGTGATTCGCTTTCACTTTCCAGCTTCGCCTCGCGCACTTCCTACCATTCCGCTCTGGTCTAGGCATCCGGAGCTGCTCCACGGGACCCCTTAAGAGCATCTATACCGGGAGCGATCCACGTGGCCCTGGGTCCTTCTGCGAGCCGTGTTGCGAGCGCAGAGCTTCCCCCCCCCTCCTCTTGTGTGCGTACCTGTAAATTACAGGCTGTAATAATCACACAGCGGCCCGTCCCTCTCAAGAGCGAGCTCTGATCGTCTCATTGCCTCAGCCTGAGCCGAGCGTATGCCAAGTGCTCTTGTGCACAATGGGATTCGGATGCAGAAGGACGGCCACTGCCCAGAAAGGAGGTTGCCACTTCCATCTCTGCATAATGTCCTGTTCTGGGCCAGCCTCTTTCCAACCAGAACAGACTCTCAGAGAGACTCATGCAGGGCTGGCCATTTTTGCGCTTTCACAATTGGGCGCAACATTTTGCGGACAACGTTTCCTCGCATCCGGTCACACTTGGAACTCCAGATTTCTTGCTGTGGCAGAAGTAGCGATGCCCCGGGCACCGGCGGCTTGTTCTGTTGTTCCAGATCCTTTTCACCTTAAAAATATTTCTTCAATATTCAAAAGAAAATATTTCTTCACCCGTCGTGTAATTCATCTGTGGAACTCCCTGCCACAGGATGTGGTGATGGCACCTGGCCTAGCTGTCTTTAAAAGGGGTTTGGATAGATTCATGCGAGGGAGCACTCTCAAGACAGCAAGATACCTGTGACCTGTTGCCACCCCCTTGCACCTGGCATTCAGAGATAGGTTACCTCTAAAAGTCGGAGGTTGCATAGAGTCCTGGTGGCTTGTAAGCTGTGATAGACTTTTCCTCCTTCAATTTGTCCAATCCCCTTTTCAAGGCATCTAGGCCAGCTGTTCTCCCCAAGAGTAGGGGAAGTTGTAAGTCCTTGTGGCGGGGGTGGGTTGATGGCGGTGCTCCCGGAATCAGGCTGCTGCTGGGGAAAAAAGGGTTTTTATTTACTTACTGGGGGTTGCTTTGGCCCTCTGGAGAGTGCGGGAAGCCCGCACCCCCCCTCTGTGGGCCTCCCCTTGCTTCTGATCGGCACCCTGAAGAGATCAAGACCCACTCTAGTTTCAGACAAAAAGTAAAAAAGCCCCTTTTTTCAAAGTGGTGGCGGTGGGATGCCGTCGACACCACCACACGACGCCACCCACCTTAAGGGGGTAGCGACTGCATCCAGTTTTCGTGGTGGGTGGCAACCCACCAGTTTGAGATCTAGGCCTTCAGGTGCCTTCACACTATATCCTGTGTTAAGGAGTTCCGCAGATAAATTATACGTTCCTTCTGTCTGTCCTGACTCTCGCACCAGTCAGTTTTAGTGGATGTCCCCGGGTTCTGGTGCTGTGTGAAGCCTGAGCTACACTATAGGCAGAGGCTCTGTCGCCGCCTCTGCCTCTGCCTCTGCACTTGGAGCGGGGGAGTGTCTTCCCGCCTGTTGTCCCTCCTGTTGTCCCGCCTTCTTAAGAAGGTGATTGGAGGTAGTACTGATTGGCATGCAGACACACTCCTACGATTGGCAGGCTGCAGTAGCTCCGCGAACCGCCCCCTAGCTCTGCGTGCCCGCCCCCTGAAAATTAGGATTCCATTTTTAGGTACGCACCGGCTGTGCGGAGGTCGCAGCGGCTCTGCCTGCTTCAAAAATCAGGTCAGAAGCTCCGCGACACGTGTAATGTAGCTCCGGCTTGAGAGAAAAAAAAAACTTTCCTCCATCCACTCTCTCCATCCCATGCATCATTTTATATGTCTCAGGCATGTCTGTCCGTCCCCATCCCCCCAACACCTTTTTTTGAGACTGAAAGTGGGGACATTTTGCACACAGACCCCCAGCTACTCTGCCCCTGAGCCACGGCAACCTCCCTATATGGGAGAATAGCAACAGGTAACAGTGGAAAGTGGGGTGAGAATAGGCAGCATTGCACCAGCACAAGACACGTTGGAGGCTGTGTGATCTTCAGGGCGGCTTTCCCAGGAATCCTGGAAGCTGTGCTGCAGGGAGGTCAGGCAGCATGGAGTTGCAGCCTGCAGGAGCAAAGGCCCAGATCCTCTGGGGCAATGGTGCCCTGCCCAGAACTCCAAAGGAGGGGAGGCTTCCGCAGTCAGAGAGGCAAGGAAAAGGATCAGGGAGGGGGTTGGAGCCCCTTCCCTAGAGGGAAAAGGGAAAGCGTTGGAGGCTTTTTAGCATCAAGAAAACACACCTAAAGATGGAAGGACATGGTAGAAGCTGATAAAATCCTGCAGCGTCTGGAAATGTGGTTGGAGAGCAGCCCCCTCCCACTTCAGTACAAGACTAGAGCTTGGGGTCCCCCACAATGATATTGATGGGGTTACATGCAGAGCAAACAAGCGAAAGCCCTTTGTCACGCCAACGCGTGAAGAGCGGATGGAATTGGTTGCTCCAATGTGTGGTGAATTGAGGGCCCCAGGCTTAGGCGGCCTGTCCCCCCTAACGAGGCCACGACACAAGGCTCCTTTCAAGTGGTGGCACTCTGCCACGGAGCTGGGCAGAGCAACTGCCCCTGTTTATCCTACGTCATCTCCTTCCCATCAGCTCCTGGCTGGGGTCTCTTCCCATGTCTTTTGCCACATTAAGCACTTTTTGTGAACTTTTGGTTGAAACATGGTCTATAAAGAACCTTAATTATAATGCTAAAAACACTAGGCCTGGTTCAAGCATGCGAGAGTAGACTGCCAAGGTGGTGGAACGGATGGGCCAGTTCAGACTGAGGGGAGGAGAAAGCACTTTTGAATGCATGCTCTCTCCCCCATGATCAGGTCCTGCAAGTTGAAAATCAGGACACCAAGGAGAGTGGTACTAGTTCAGCCTTTCTGACCTGTGCTAGCTTTCTACTTGCAGGGATAGTGGGTTTTTTTAACACAGGAAACATTTCAAGACACTATGAAATATACTGTACCCATAGTTTTAGGTGGGGGTGCTATAGCAACTCCCCTCCCCAGCAGGGAACCTCGCAGGTCTCCAATTGGCTGAAACTCCCCTCTCATCCCATTGGTCAAAACAGTTAGCTCCGCGTCCCGCCCTCTCATAAGCATAAGTCCATGGCATCATAAGCAGAGTCCATGGCCTCTCATAAGCATCATAAGCAGAGTCCATGGCCGATCGCAACGGAACTCGGGAGAGCGCGGCTTTACCCCGCCTTTCTCCCCGAAGGGACCCAAGGCGTCTTACAACAAAAATACAAATACAAAAAACATAATCACTTTTAAAAAAACAACAAAAAAAACAGTTAACTATCTAAAACCAATAAAAACAACATCTGAAAAACAATAAAAGAGACCACTATTACAATTAAAAGCAAGAACATCATGCCTTGACATTGCCATGAAGCAGTCATGCCCCGTGTGCAGTTTTGTGATGTAATATTGAGAGACGTCATCATAGGACCCTGGCGCGACTGTGCTGGAAGCACTACAGCTGGGCTAGTGACTGAGGTGGGGCCAGGCCAGGGCCAGTTTGCCCAGGAGGCAGAGCAGTGGGTGCTTCACTAGGCCATATAGAGGTAGACTGCTCCTGCCTGCCGCCTCCCCCAGCCGGCGGGGCCATTTCCTTGCATGCGGTTCAGGCTGAGAATAGCGGCCCTTGGCTCAAGAGCCAGCCAAGTTGAGGGCGGCTGAAGGAGGCCTGTTTTGTTCCCACTGGGTCCCTGGCTGGCCAAGCCGCGAGAGGCAGCAGCAGGAAGAGGGCGGGGGAGTGGCAGTGCCTGTGCAAGGAGATGCCGCCCCACTTCAGGTGCGCAGAGGGGTTGGGCTGGGCCTGGGTGGGGCTTGTTTCTATGGCCTGTTGCATCTCTGACTTCTGGGCCTTTGTGATGTCACAGGGACAACTAAGGCAATAGCTCAACAGGCCAGCTCACTTCATTCACCTGGGGAGCACCTCCAGAGGAAGTCAGGAAGTCACAGGGTGGTCTCATCCCAGAGGAGGAAGGAAGAGAGGAAGGAGCACCCTGGTCATACTTGGAGATAGACGCTGCTAACTGGGCAGAGTAGAGGCACATTTTATTTAAATGATGTCCTCTTTGATTTAGCAGGGGGACAACAATTGTTCCTCTTCACCCTGCTGCAGGGTGTCTTTTCCAGTGGCTGTTGCTGGTGTATCTTCGGTATTCTTTGTGAGATTCTGAATCCTTTGGGACAAGGAACCATTTAATTTATTTTACTGTGTAAACTTAGGTTTACCATCAGTCCCGGAAAAAACGGGACAATCCCGGTTTCCGGAGGCCCATCTCAGCCAGAACCGGTTCTGTCCCTGTTTTCCAGGTCTGCCGCCACTTCTGCGTCCACAACTCTTCTAGAACCTGGCTGACTGCGTTCTGGTCAGCCCAGGCTCGTTGTGCGCTACAGCAAGGCAAGTGAGGCTCACACAGGCACACAACAGAGAACTCTCCAAGCAAAAAAAAAAAAAGTGTTGAGCGCCTGCGCGAGCCTCACACTGGTGTGTGACGAGCCTGGGCCGTCTGGAACGCAGTCGGCCAGGCTCTAGAAGAGTTGCATAAGCAGCACGGCAGCGGGAGCGGTGGGAGGGGGTAGTTGGAGGAGTCCTGGCTCGAGCGCAAGGAGCCCTGGCAGGAGTCCGCGGTGGCGATCGACAGCAGTGGCGGCAGCGACAGCAGCAGGAGCAAAAGGACACAAAAAGCAAGCAAAAATTGGGTCAAAAATGGGGAAATAATTAAATAATTGTAAGAATTTCAGGTCCCCTAACGGGTGGCGAGTGGGCACTGCGCCCACTCACAAAAAAGGGACCCTAAGTGGCATTAAAAAAAATTCAAAAAATTTCTCACACACACAATGGCCCTACCAAATACATGTGACCCTCCCCCAAACTCCCGCGGTACACCTGCGGACCGGCACGCTGGTTGAAAAGCGCTGCCCCAAAATGTGGTGAATTGAGGGCCCCTGGCTTAGGCTTGCGCCCCTAACTGGCCCACAAGGCTCCTTTTCAAATGGTGGCTCTCTGCTAGGGAGCTTGGGGCAAGCAATTGTCCCTGTTCATTCCTGCAGCGTCTACACCCAAGAAGGTTGCCAGGAAGGGACCTTTAGAGCCGCGGGGACTATTATAGGGCTGGGAGAACAGAATGCAACATGGGAAGGCAGAAACATGCCTTCATTTCCCCTTTCCTGGGGAAACGTCTTTGTTTCTTCATTTGAAAGGTTTCTGTTGATGTTGAGCATCAGGGCGGGGAAGAGCAAATTCAAGAAGACAACAAGAAACAAACCACGATATCCAGACTGTTCTGCTTTTCATCCCGAGCCACAGCTTTCCTAGCGAGACAGAAGGCAGAGGCAGTGGACGGGGATTTCCGAGCAGTGGACGGGGAGAGGAGGCAAGTTCACTCATGAACTTGCAGAGTGTGGGGAGACGAGAGTGCTTGAAGCCGGCGGACGTCAGCCAGCTGACTTGGTGGAAGTCGGCGGACGTGAGCAGGCGGAAACCGGTGGCAATTTGCATTCAGAAGCCAGTGGAGGCGGAGGATGCTGGTGGAGTTTGCGGATGAAAACTGGTGGAAGCCTGCCCACTGGAGCCTGCTGGTGGAAGCTGGTGGATACTTGCAGATTGAAGCTGGGGAGTGCGTGTGTGTGCAGAGGGTGAAAGGTCGAGTGGATGGAGGTTGGCAATGATGCTTCATGGCATCGCTGACGTGCGATTGTGTGTGTGTTTGGAACTGCGAATGCGGTCGAGGCGAATGTTTCTTGCCCTGAGAAGCTGGCAAAGGCCGACTTCCCGGCATTCTGTGTGGATGGGATGGACGAAAGGAATAACCGGTGGATATCTGTGGGTAGAAGCTGGTGGAAGTTGGCATGCGGAAGTCAGGAATATGCTGGCAGGCAGAAGCTGGTGGATGTGCTTGGGTGATGCTTGTAGATGGTCACGGATGAGCCGACTGACCCCCTCCCCCCACTCACCACGTTTGTCTTTTCTTCCTTCCAGGGATGTCTGAAGGTGGCGAGATTTTTCAGCGGAAAGAAGTGCGGAATGGGATCCGGGGAGTGGCGAGGCCTAAAGCCTGGCAGATGAACTTCTCACCTGGAAGACCATTTTCCCTCCTTATTTTTTGTCCTTTTGTCATGGATGCCCCCCCATTACTGACTGCATGCTAAACAGAGAGGGGTATCCTGTGGGTTCATTAAGTCAACCCTTGTTGTTGTTGTTCAGTCGTTAAGTCGTGTCCGACCCTTCGTGATCCCATGAACCATATCCCGCCAGGCCTTCCTATCCTCCACTATCTTCCTGAGTTCGAAGTCAACCCTCCTTACTGGAATTCACTTTGTGCCCTCAAAGACCACCAGACAAATTCTTTCTTTTAAACTTTTTTTTTTTTGCAATTTCAGGCATAAAAACTAATCCAGAAACATTGAATTAGCTGTTAGGAATGTAAGAAAACAAACTGCAAAAAACGGGCACCGAATAAAGGAGCCAGGAATGTCAAAGGCTCTACTGACATGTTGTGATTATGCCTCAACAATACTGTTCTCTTCCTCTCAGCTTGAGTGTTCCCCTCAGCCTTTTCTTTTCCCTTCACTTGAGCGTTCCCCCTCAGCCTTTTCTTTCTGCTTGAGTTCACCTCAGCCTTTTCTTTTCCCTTCACTTGAGTGTTCCCCTCAGCCTTTTCTTTTCCCTTCACTGGAGCGTTCCCCCTTTTTCTTTCTGCTTGAGTTCACCTCAGCCTTTTCTTTTCTCTTCACTTGAGCGTTCCCCCTCAGCCTTTTCTCTCTGCTTGAGTTCACCTCAGCCTTTTCTTTTCCCTTCACTTGAGTGTTCCCCTCAGCCTTTTCTTTTCCCTTCACTTGAGTGTTCCCCTCAGCCTTTTCTTTTCCCTTCACTTGAGTGTTCCCCTCAGCCCTTTCTTTTCCCTTCACTTGAGTGTTCCCCTCAGCCTTTTCTTTTCCCTTCACTTGAGCGTTCCCCCTCAGCCTTTTCTTTCTGCTTGAGTTCACCTCAGCCTTTTCTTTTCCCTTCACTTGAATGTTCCCCTCAGCCTTTTCTCTCTGCTTGAGTTCACCTCAGCCTTTTCTTTTCCCTTCACTTGAGTGTTCCCCTCAGCCTTTTCTTTTCCCTTCACTTGAGTGTTCCCCTCAGCCTTTTCTTTTCCCTTCACTTGAGTGTTCCCCTCAGCCTTTTCTTTTCCCTTCACTTGAGCGTTCCCCCTCAGCCTTTTCTTTCTGCTTGAGTTCACCTCAGCCTTTTCTTTCCCCTTCACTTGAGCGTTCCCCCTCAGCCTTTTCTTTTCCCTTCACTTGAGTGTTCCCCTCAGCCTTTTCTTTTCCCTTCACTTGAGTGTTCCCCTCAGCCTTTTCTTTTCCCTTCACTTGAGTGTTCCCCTCAGCCCTTTCTTTTCCCTTCACTTGAGTGTTCCCCTCAGCCTTTTCTTTTCCCTTCACTTGAGCGTTCCCCCCTCAGCCTTTTCTTTCTGCTTGAGTTCACCTCAGCCTTTTCTTTTCCCTTCACTTGAGTGTTCCCCTCAGCCTTTTCTTTTCCCTTCACTTGAGCGTTCCCCCTCAGCCTTTTCTTTCTGCTTGAGTTCACCTCAGCCTTTTCTTTTCCCTTCACTTGAATGTTCCCCTCAGCCTTTTCTCTCTGCTTGAGTTCACCTCAGCCTTTTCTTTTCCCTTCACTTGAGTGTTCCCCTCAGCCTTTTCTTTTCCCTTCACTTGAGTGTTCCCCTCAGCCTTTTCTTTTCCCTTCACTTGAGCGTTCTCCCTCAGCCTTTTCTTTCTGCTTGAGTTCACCTCAGCCTTTTCTTTTCCCTTCACTTGAGCCTCATCTGTCCTCATCTCCCCACCACAACAGAGTCAAACTCAGCCTTTTCTTTTCCCTTCACTTGAGTGTTCCCCTCAGCCTTTTCTTTTCCCTTCACTTGAGCGTTCTCCCTCAGCCTTTTCTTTCTGCTTGAGTTCACCTCAGCCTTTTCTTTTCCCTTCACTTGAGTGTTCCCCTCAGCCTTTTCTTTTCCCTTCACTTGAGTGTTCCCGTCAGCCTTTTCTTTTCCCTTCACTTGAGCGTTCTCCCTCAGCCTTTTCTTTCTGCTTGAGTTCACCTCAGCCTTTTCTTTTCCCTTCACTTGAGTGTTCACCTCAGCCTTTTCTTTTCCCTTCACTTGAGCGTTCCCCCTCAGCCTTTTCTTTCTGCTTGAGTTCACCTCAGCCTTTTCTTTTCCCTTCACTTGAATGTTCCCCTCAGCCTTTTCTCTCTGCTTGAGAGTTCCCCTCGACCTTTTCTTTATTTCTGCCCCTCCCCCTCTGCACAAGTCTTGCCTTCAGTGTCCTGAGTGTCCTTAAGGGTCAAACGTGACTGCAATCCAGCATAGGCATCGTTGTTTTTTCCTTCAGAGTAGGTGCAGAAAGCAACAGACTAGAACACAGCCTGGATAGCCTTTAAAGAGATAGCACCGTTTTTTCTCTCTTTTTTACTTTTACTGGTGGCTCCAATTGCCCTAATAAACTCTGCAAGCCTCTCAGTGCCATGTTTTTAAGCCCAATTAACTCCCACTACAATTTAACTCTTTAACTCAAAAGGTAGCCTTATTTTCTTGACACCCCTCCAAACTGCACCCTCCCTGCTAAATGTCTAGTAAGGGCCTCTGAGGCCAATAATATTATGCCAGTCTAGAACTTGATAGGGGCCGCCAGTGATTGCAAACTGATCCAGAGCAGTAGCAGCTAGTGGTTAGCACGCTCGCTCCCCATTCCCTTCTCTTCCCCGTTTGAACACAAAGCTTACCGAGAAAAAGCTTTGGTAAATTGAATCCACTGCCACTAGCCCAAGAGATCAGGCTAGCCAGAGGGGCTCTCTGGGCAGAACCCCCCCCCCCAGAATAATACAGAACTTCAGAGGTCTCTAAAAAAACCACTCTCTCAGTAGGGCCTGCAGAGCGAGGAGACGTGACAATCTACTGGTTTTCCCTTACTAGGAATCAGGTAGACTCAGAATAATGTAAAAGGTTTATTATTAAAAGCCTACTAAAAGAAAAAAAAGAGATTAAATCAAACGAACAAGAAAAAAATCAGGAAAGTTGGATTTGGCAGAAAAAACAGTTACAGCCCAAACTAGCATAACATTCCACAGACTGAACGACAGCTCTGCTGGTGCTGGGTGTCGTAAACATGCAGTAAGGCACGTTTTTGACTGGTGGGTAAGCGGCACCGGAGGAGAGGCCGGCGGCGCTCACTGTGCGCCAGTCCAAGGCCTGCGCCTGCCGGGCCCCTGTTTGGGGCAGAATTTGGGCAGGGCCATTCCGGGGATTAGCCCGCCAGGCCCAGGAGGGGGATCATCGGCAGCACGGTCCACTGAATCCTATCTCCTGTCCTGGGCCTGTTTGGCCTTTCAAATCTGAAACCGTTCCTGAAACGGATGAGGTGGGTGTTGCTATTGTCTATTTAATGTAATCTTTAGTATCATCTTTTATTGCTTGAACTCTTGAAAGCTTCTCTGCTCCTGGTGTTAACAGAGGCAGGTGGAATAAAACTCAAAAGAAAGGGAGCTGGATTTTGCAGCTGGAAAATGTTGGGATAAGCCTCTATTTGGGAGGTTATCTAGGAGATTCTTAGCAGAGTTTCTTCCCTCTTACACCCAGGCAGACTGCTATTATAATTAGCTAAATAAACACACAAGGCATAGGCTGAGTTAAGTTGCAAAGCAGAAAACGTTTACTCACGGTTTCAGTTCATATACACAGCATCTGATTAAAGATCAGAGGTTCATTCTAACTTAAGACGAAACCCCCCTACAGCTGGGGCTTCCTGCATGAAGTATGCTTGGAAGATGGCCGCTGGGCATCAGAGCCCACATGGCAAACAACCTTCCTTGGTTGGAGTTAGAATAGTAAGGGTGTGACTGAGTAGGAGTATGAAGAAGGAGGAAATAGGGGCCACACCCCTTCCTTTAGACACAGAGAGGTCAGAAGAAAAGAAGGTCTTTCAGGTAACCAGGTTATACATCCCCCCCCCTAGTGTCCAAACAGCCAAAAGCTGCCCCATCTCCAACAGAAAAGATCCTTCCAGCATCTGTGCCTGATCCAAAAGCAGCAGGGAATTTGCTAGAGACTAGAGAGCAGATCTCTTCCGGGGGAGGAACTGAGGTGGGCAAAGCAGGGTGAGCCCCCCAGCAACTGAGCGGGGAAGACAAAGCCCCACATGTCTGTCCTGCAGAGAAAACGTCCTAGCAGAGCCAGGGTCAAAACATCTGCATCGTTCAAGTTGTGTGTCTCAGCGGGGTTTTTTTTTCCTCTTTCCGCTTACAGGGATAACTGGGCTTCCCCCCAGGCCTGGAGTGTCTGTCACGGGAAACAGCCCCCCTGCCCAGACACCCCCATTACACACAACCCTCCATCTCCTGCATCTGCAAATCAGAGTGTCTCCCCCCCCCAATCATATCTCATGGTCCAAGTTCCAGGACATCACCTGGAATGGACACAACACCTGTCTTTGCCCAGTGGGGCGTGAGCTGCATCCTGCAGTACGGGGACAATCTCAGAAGCCTCCTCAAGGTAAGGGAACAAACATTCCCTTCCCTTGGGGCTGCATTGCGGCTGCATCTTTCTAGCTGCATCTTTTGCAGCTAGAAAGTTGGATAGGAGCAGTCGATGAGTAAAATCAAGTAATTTGTAACCTGTACCTGCCCTTGCATATTCTCAGCTGGTCCTTGGAGTCGAGAATTCCCTTCTCCCCCCTTTTCACAGCCTCAGTGGCCTTTCAATTGCAGGCAGGGAGTCTTTTCTCTTTTCGATTGTGAGGAGGACAGGCGGGGGGGGGGTCTTTTCTCCCAGCCGCTCTGGCTGACAAAGGTGCTCCAAGGGTCGCATTCAGACTTGCCTCCGTCACCTGCTCTAAGCACCCCTAACTCTGCCAACTGGCCTTGGAATTCCATCCCAGCGGGACAGAGCACAGCAGAGATGCCAAACCTCTCTCCATCCTGTGGCATTTCAAGGTTTCCGGTCACATCGATGGAGGGGACCGAACCACCTCCCGGTCAGCGAAGGATTATTTCCATCCCAGCTATGGAGACTTCTCACTTGAACCAGACTGACAGCTGAAGCCGGAGTCACATTACACGCGTCGCGGAGCTTCTGAGCTGATTTTTGAAGCAAGCTGAGCCGCTGCAACCTCCGCACGGGAGGCGCGTACCTTCAAGGCAGATTCACACTACAGGCAGAGGCTCTGCCACCGCCTCTGCCTCGCCTCCGCGCTGGAAGCGGGGGAGTGTCTTCCCGCCTGTTGTCCCTCCTGTTGTCCCACCTTCTGAAGAAGATGATTGGAGGTAGTACTGATTGGCATGCAGCCACTCTCCTACGATTGGTAGGCTGCAGTAGCTCCGCGAACCGCCCCCAGCTCTGCGTCCCCACCCCCTGAAAAGTTGGATTCCAGCTTGAGGTACGCGCCTGCCGTGCGGAGGTCGCAGCGGCTCCGCCTGCTTCAAAAAATCAGGTCAGAAGCTCCACGACGCGTGTAATGTGAATCTGCCTTCAAGCAGGAATCTGCCTTCAGCTTACTGGTGGTTTTGCAATCTACCCTTCACCCCCTTTCAGACACTTCTGTCCTTTCTGGCAGTATTATGTGTATATATGACATAATCAGCTTTTTTGTGCAGTGTGGGCTGATTTTCTGAGACAGTCTTGAATGTGAACTACGGCATTTTCTCCCCATTCCCACGATTATTCTCCCCATTTCCCATCCCTCCCCATTCTCAAATTAACAGGCCCTCTCCCGCACTCACCGACCACACCTCTAGTGGACATGAAGGGGGGGGGGTCCTGACAACCTGAGTGGGCAGCTACGAATCCAATTTCAGAGTATGACACCCCTGCACGAGACGGCATGATAGAGATAAAGTATCCAACTGGATGTGAACACCACCCCCCCAAACAAAGCTTGCACTAAGCCCCCACCTCCCCACTGATTTCCGGGCAGTAAAAAGGCAGCTTCTGCCCCAGTTACACGTCCCCCTGGTCCCCCAGCGCCTGGGACCCCTTCTTTGGGCTGCTGACAAGATTTCCTGCCAGGATCTTCCAGCCCCCTTGACTCGGGGACAGGATGCCAGGCTGGGATCAGAGGCCCGGGAAGAGCCGCGGTCCGAGTTGGCTACTAATAGCGGGGGGGGGGGGAGAAGATCAGCCCCCTAAGAAGCCGCAGAGTCCTGCCGCGCAGGTTGCATCATCGGGTGTTGCGTGGGGGGAATCGGGGAGAAGGAGGAGGGGATGCAGCTCCCCGTTCTGCCTGCTGGAGTTGGAGGGTCGAGACTTCGCTCCCCTGGGAAGAGCCGACTGACCGGCACACTGAGAGTTAAAAGGAGCGACTCCGGATTCCTAGAAGAGCCATTTCCTGCCACTTCCTGCTGCTCCACCCCATTCGTTTGCTTTCTCCTCTGGTGAGTTCACAGTCGGTTGTGGGCGAAGAAGGTGGGTCCCGGGGCTGTGATGGGGAACAGGAATAGAGGGGGCAGGAGAGACGCCCCCCAGGTGGGAGGAGAAGCCTCGCCCCAAAGGGCAGTCGGTGAAGGGAAAGGGGGGCTGAGAAGCAGATCTGCGACACACACACACCCCGCCCGGTTGCATGCTAAGCGTCAGCTCTGCTCCTAAACACAGTAATGTCATTTCTGAGGTGGGTGTTTTGACAGGGACAGTGAAAAAGACGGAGGAGAGAGAGGGCTGGAAGGGGCCAAAAAACAGTGGGTTGGAGGAGGGACCCTGGAGGACAATAGGTTCGGCCTGGGACTGTGCCTGGGGATTGGGTGGGTGGGTGGCTGCTTTTTAACCCTGTTGTAGTTTTAATGTATGCTCTGACTTTTTTTGCTCCTGGTTCTAACAGAAACAGGTGGGATAAACATTGTAAGAAAGAGAGCTGGAGTTTATAGCTGAAAAGGATCCTTCCAGCATCCATTCCTGATCCAAAAGAACCAGAGAGTTCATTAGAGAGCTGATCTCTTCGAAAGACGGAACGGAGGAGGACAAAGTAGGGTGGTCTTTCAAGGTGTGTGTCTCAGCGGGGCGGGGGTCTCGTTCCACTTAGAGAGATAACTGGGCTTGCACCCAAGAAACAGCCCTGCCAAGACACCTCCGTTACACTCAACCAGCTTCCACCCCCTGCATCTGTAAATGAGGGTTTTCCCCCACATCAGCTCTGACGGACCTCGTTATAGGATATCACCAGGAATCAACACAGCAACTGTTTGTCATGCTGCTAAACCTCCGTCTTTGAGACTCAGCTCTGTGAAAGGATAGAAGCAGGAGGACGGAATTGACGCAGAAAAGAGAGCAGGGAAGGTGGGTTTTGGAGGGCCAGGAAAGGATTTGCAGGAGCTAGTTTAGCAAGATTTCAAAGAGGGGAGGGAGGTGACCAGACAGGCAGAGAGGGGAAGAAACGGGGACAAGGGGGCAGAAGGAAGAAGCGGAAGAAAGTGACTCAAGATGTGTGGGGCTCACCCTAGTTGGGCATTTCTGGGTCAGAAGCAAAACTATGGAACAAATAGGAAGAGAGCATGACATTGCACAAGGAGTTAAAGTTAGAACTGGACATGAAGGGTAAATGTCTCCCCATTGTGTTTGTCTCCCTCGCAGGCAGTGGGATGGCATTGGGGCCACGTTCCAGACCATCTCCTATTTGGCATGGAGCAGAATCAGCAATTCCATAGCCTGCTCAGGTAAGGGGCAGATCATCGGAGCAACGTGCAAGAAACAGCTTGGCTGCCTCCTTCTCTCTTTCAGGCCTTGAAGGAAGGATTTTTCTCTGGAGCTGTTCATATTTCACCACTCAGAAATGTTTGTGTGAACCAGGATAGAGTGACAACTCACTGATCAAAATCTCTTACTATTTAATGATTCTTGGGGCTGCTGCTATGTGCAGAACTGGGGATGGGCTATTTACAGCGCAATCCTAACCAACTTTCCAGTGCCGGTGTAGCAGTGCCAACAGGGCGCACACTGCATTTTGCAGTGCAGGGGCAGTCATGGAGGCCTCTTCAAGGTGAGGGAACATTTGTTTCCTTACCTCGGGCTGCATTGCAGCTGCACTGGCGCTGGAAATTTGGTTAATATTGCGCTATTAGTGGGATACTTGGGTGATGAATACCTGGAGTCTTCTTTTTTAACGTGTAATTTGGTGTGTAAATGGCAAGGGAATTCTTTGTTTCTAATCAGGAGGTAGGTAAACAGGGTTGCTTCAGAGGCTGAGCAGTGTCGGCTAAATGCTCAGCAAACAGCGGTGCCTGGGGGGTGACTGGCATCTTGAGATGAGGTTTACCTTGGCTCCGTGCAAGATGCAGGTGCAGTAGGACAGGTGAACTGCAGATGTTTTGATACAAGATACGGAAATGACTGAAGGTTCGTTCACTGAGGGCAAACACAAACTATATACAGACAGGAGATGCACAGAGAGGGCGACAGGTTGTGTTTAACGGACACGTACAGTGAGATTATCTTCTTCCTGCCATGATATGAGACTGTGGGGGTGGAGGGGGACTGTACTGTGTACCAGAGTATGAGGCTTCATGTCCTGAGTCCTTGAGAAATACGGCCTGCGTATCACAGAAGTCGGTCTTGGCAAACAGTCCATCTTGCACTCTGGCATCCATCTGGCGTCTGAAGCTGGAAGTTATGTTCCTTGGCATCAGAGTCCATCTTGTCCTTTATTATAATAGAGGGCATAACATAGCCAGGAAGGGAAAGGAAGAAAAGGACAAGAATGGGGGAGGGGCATAATATCACTAAGAGGTAGAGATGGAAGAAAATGGTTTGGGTTTTTCTGCAGATTTTGGTGTTTAACCAAAATGAAATAGCAGAAAGCGGTTTTATGTGTTTTTATTCCAAATTCCCCCCCCATTTTTATACATTGAAACCGCTTTAAATGTTTACTAGATAGGTGGTATAGGTTGTACAGTGTCAGCGGATGAAGAATGACACAAAATTACATGGTTTTAATTTTTTATTTTTTCGTAGGTTTTTTTTAGCAGAAAATGGTGTTACGTGTTCTGATTTCGTTATCAGTGAAGCTTCTTTGCAGGGTCAAAGTTGGCCCCCTGTCTCTTCAAGAGAGGGCCCCCCCCAGCCTCCCTATCCGGCCCCCTCTTGGACAGAGGGATTCCCAGGGCTATGGGGATGCTAGGGTCAGATGCGGTTGCAAACTCCTTCAGCCCCCCTCATGCATAAATATAATATAATTCAGCGCTTCTAGGAAGTATAAGGTAAAGGTGACCCCTGACAATTAAGTCCAGTCGTGTCCGATTCTAGGGTGTGGTGCTCATCCCCATTTCAAAGCCGAAGAGCTAGTGTTGTCCGAACACGCCTCCGTGGTCATGTGGCCGGCATGACTGTCCTTGCCGCAGCGCGTAGCATGCGGCTGGAACACAGAGCGCTGTTTACCTTCCCGCAAGCGGTACCTATTTATCTACTCGCATTAACATGCTTTGGAACTGCTAGGTTGGCAGGAGCTGGCCAAGCAACGAGAGCTCACCCCGTCGCGGATTCGAACTGCCAACCTTTCGATCGACAGCTCATGGTTCAGCAGTTTAACCCACTGCGCCACCCGCTGGCCTTCTAGGAAGTATACAAAAATGTATTTACCGAATTACCAAATACAGATTATACAAATGGCAGATTATTATTACTAATACACTAATTATTACTAATTATTAATGTTACTAATACAGTTGGACCTTGCTATCTGTGGGGGATCCATTCTTGCGGTAAACATGCTGAGTCATGCGAGGGGGGAGTCGTGCGACCCGGAAGAGGTTTCCGGAGCGCGATTTCAGCATGTTTATAGCAAAAGCACACAGTGGTTTCACTCTAAAAGGTACCCCCCCTGCTTTTTCAACATATTTTTAAACACGTTTTACAGCGGACCTTTGCAGGTCTGGGATCTGCGGTGAGACAAACCTCAATAGTGTCCCGACCCCCCATCCGCCCTAGCGATGCCACTGCTGAGGCTCCCTAGAAAGGAGGGCAGTTTCTGTTGTGGGGAAGGATCCTCAACACCACGCCACCTTTGGTAGGGGGCCTTCACAGGGCTTTTGTCCCACAAGTTGGATCCAAAGGTGGGGTGGAGATTGGAGAGCAGTGACGTTTTGCTCTCCGTTGATTCCAATGAGTTCTTTTTCGCTTACAACGCCTCTGAAGTCGGCACATAGAATTTCACCAACCTCTCCGCCCGCCATAGTGGTATCTTTGCTGAAAGGGGATTTCTGTCAAATCCTGTGCTGCTCATTCTGGAGTCATTGCAGTGGAGGAGTGTATTTTATTTTATTTATTTATTTATTTATTTATTTATACCCCATCTTTCTCCCAACAGGGCAACAAAGGCGACTTATAAACATATTAAAAAAACAAAGTACAATAAAAAGATTAAAAGCACAGCAATTAAAACAGTCACACAGGTTGCGGGAGTTATGCGCAGAGACCAATTTGAGTGGCAGCAAGCATCACATTAATTGATGACAAGGTTGATGTGCACTTCCACACATTCACACACAAACACATATGCTCACACACATGCACGCTCCAGATGTGACTGATAGTGCCCACTTGCCCCTGATGGCCAGTGCAATTCAGGGGTGGAGTCCTCCAAGAGGTTGTAGAGGAATATTCAATTCTTGTTCGAGTATAGACCTTCTCCCCCCCCCCTCTAATTTACATCTTTAAAGTAGGGGTGCAGCTTACAATCAAGATGTTGCAAAAACTCCCAATAAAAATACCTTTGAAACTGCAAAGCTGAAAGGTAAAATGGGGCTTTTTTCTTTTTCTGCAGTTGTCTTTTTAAGTCTGAAAACAATGATCTATCTAACTTCTTATCTGTAGCCTGCTGAAATGGTAATTAATTAAGCTGGTAGTAGCTGGCAGTTGCAAACATTAACCCTTAAGTACCAGCTCCAGGAGGCTGTGGAAACTAAGATATTTCTTGATCCTGCAGCTTGAAAGTTGAGAGTGCTCTATCTTGCTCCTGCATAGGCTTATCCAAAGGGGGATGTTACAAGTACATCTCCCTGAACCCCGCCCCCCCCCCCCCATGTTAAGGTGCAGAATGAACTGTTTCCTAGAACATCTTGTACAGGCCAAAGGTAGGCTTACTATATTTTCCCAGACCCAGCCCGGGACACACACACACCCGATTTTTGGAGAGGCGGCAAAAAAAAAAAATTGGGATTTTTTTAATTTTGGGTTTTTTCATTCTTCAATGGTTTTTTTGTTATTTTTAAAACATATTTACCCCCTGCCTGTGGCCGCCGCTATCGCTGTCGCCATTATATCCAAGGATTGCCACGCACAAGCGGCCCGGGAGCCCTTCTGAACGAAGGGCTTCCGGGCCGAGTCGTGCGCATGCGAGCAGCTCGGTCTGGAAGCCCTTGGTTCGGAAGGGCTTCCAGACCGCTTGTGCACATGCGTGTTGCTCGCAAAGCCGCACGCATGCAAACAAGCGGCCCGAGAGCCCCAAGGTCTTCCAGGCCAAGCCGCGCGCATTCTTCGTCATCCTTATTCCTCGTTATCTCCTTATAATCAGGAGCGGCCTATACTCGGTGCAATACAGCATTCCACTCGACTCTAGGACCCCGCGGCTTCTATCCTTCTCCTCCCAGATCTTGTCCTCTGTCCTAGCCTGTCTCCTGCCTGCTTCTCCTTTCACATAGATACAGTAACTGCTTGGTCCAGGTCAAGGTTTGGCTGAGTCTGACCTGATACCAGCACGAGCACCATCGAGAGAGGGTTTTCCAGGTGTGCCCTGACCGATCTCCGGCCTGTGATGTCTGACCTGATACCAGCACGAGCACCATCGAGACAGGGTTTTGCAGGTGTGCCCTGACCGATCTCCGGCCTGTGATAAGGTGTTTCTCTGGTCTTATTAAAAAAAATGAAGCCACTAACAGACAAGCCCCAGTGTACAAAAAAACCAGACATTTCAGCATTTCTAAGAGGATGGCATGACATTAAAGCTATCTGTGAGGCCAGAGAGAAACCAGAGTGAGGCCCTCTCCCGTGACTTCTCCATAAAAACATTGTCTACCAGGGGGGAAAAAGCTGCCTCAATCCCAGGACCAGTCAGGCTGCAACAGCCCAACCTGCCATAATGTTTGTACTCCTGCAGCTTTTTGAGATTCGATCACTGCTCAGGGCTGCAATCCTATCCATACTTTCCTGGGAGTCAATGCAACTGAATCCAATGGGGTTTACTTCTGAGTATGTTGAAGTAAACTCCAACACTTGTAAAATAGAAGTAAAATACTTCTGAGCAGTGGAGTCCATATGCTGGTGTGGGGTGTGTGGACCGCACCATGTGACAACCTCAGGGGGGTGACATCACTAGTGGCCAAAATTGTGAAACCCTTTGTCATTATAACAGCGTCATGTTATGCGTAATCACATGCAGAATGCAATGAAACAAACAGTTGTGAAATATCTTTATTCTATCAAAAGATATGGCCAAATAACCAGAAACAGAAAACACAACTACCTTGTGTAACAAAAAGTGTTAAGGTAAAGGTATCCCTTGACAATTAAGTCCAGTCGTGTCTGACTCTAGGGAGTGGTGCTCATCTTCGTTTCAAAGCCGAAGAGCCAGCGCTGTCCGAAGGCGTTTTCATGGTCTTGTGGCCAGCATGACTCAACACTGAGGCGCATGGAACACTGTTACCGTCCCGCTGACGCAGTACCTATTAATCTACTTGCAATATCTTGATTTCGAACTGTTAGGTTGGCAGGAGCCGTCGCACGAATTCGAAATGCCGACCTTTCGATCGACAGCTCATGGTTCAGTGGTTTAACTCACTGTTACCTTAACTCAAAACAGACCAATAAGACTAATTGTTCTGAGAGTCGAGTTGGTTACTGATTTGTTGGGTGACCTGTATTGTTATGTATTAAAATAAATAAAGTTAATGCTGTCACAAAAACACAAATGGTCACGCAAACTCTAGTGATGCCTAGAGTTAAACTGAAGCAGAATTTAATACGTTATAAGTGTATAGTATTGCCTGAAACAGTAGGTTAAGCAAACACTAAGTTAGGATTCTAAAGCCAGTTCAGGTTAAATTTAAAGACAAGCTTGGGCAAAGTAGGTCCCACCCTTAGAGGTCAGTCTTTTCAAGCAATCAGGTAGGCAGGGGGAGGAGCTGCATATGAGTATAAACTGGGGCCTGTTTGCGAGTGAGCCCTTTTCACGAGCAGCGAGTGGCCTCCTGGGATGAAGTGCCAAGGTAAGAGAAGACACAGCGAGTTGAGCAGCTGTGCAAGTTCAGCACCAGAGCGAGGAAGCCAGGCCCCACACACTGCCTGGCACTTCCCTTGAAGAGACGAGAGCTCCAACTACATTAAGGTACCCAAACTTTGATAAACCCATAACTTACACACAAAAGCTATGTAGTCAGATAGCCAGCAGAGGGGTGGGGGCTATCCAGTGTTTTGCACTGAGTGTCACATGTATGACTCTTGGGCATAAGTCATTGGTGTGTGCTCGGTACAAAGTGCTCCTGGCTCTCAGGGAATGGGTTCGCTCCCTTGAAGCCATGGTTGCTGACCTGGAGAAGCAGAGACAGGTAGAGAGGGACCAGGGTGAGACTTCTAGGGACGTGGAGGCATCGTCCCACCCTCAGTTGGCCAGCTCCTCAGCTGCCAGGAAAGGGAGTCTCAGGGCTGGAGGACGTCGCTCTGGAAAAGAGGAAAACAATCCCCCAGTGGGGACCCCTTCAGGTGATGGGCCCGTATCCAGTCGCACTATGGATACTCCTCTGGGGAGGGGGGGAAGGGGGCTTCTTGTCGTGGGTGACTCTATAGTCAGGAACATAGAGAGGGGGGTCTGTGACGGATGTGAGGACCGCATGGTGACTTGCTTGCCTGGTGCGAAGGTTGCGGACATCACCTCTCGTCTAGATAGGCTGGTAGAGAGTGCTGGGGAGGAGGTAGCGGTTGTGGTGCATGTTGGCACCAATGACGTGGGGAAATGTAGCCGGGCGGTCCTGGAGGTCAAATTTAGGTTGCTAGGTAGGCAGCTCAAATCCAGGTCACCAAAGGTAGCGTTTTCAGAAGTGCTACCTGTTCCATGCTCAGGGCCAGCTAGGCAGGCAGAGCTCAGGGGTCTCAATGCGTGGATGAGACACTGGTGTCAGGAGGAGGGGTTTAGGTTTGTTAGGCACTGGGTTTAGGTTTGTTAGGCACTGGTTATGCTCAAAATCCTACAAGCTAGGCTTCAGCAGTATGTGGACCGAGAACTACCGGACGTACAAGCTGGGTTTCGAAGAGGCAGAGGAACTAGAGATCAAATTGCCAACATGCGGTGGATCATGGAGAAAGCACGAGAGTTCCAAAAAAACACCTACTTCTGCTTCATTGACTACGCAAAAGCCTTTGATTGTGTGGATCACAACAAACTGTGGCAAATTCTTAAAGAGATGGGGGTACCAGACCACCTTACCTGTCTCCTGAGAAACCTGTATGCGGGTCAAGAAGCAACAGTTCGAACCGGTCATGGAACAACTGATTGGTTCAAAATTGGGAAGGGAGTACGGCAAGGCTGTATATTGTCACCCTGCTTATTTAACTTATATGCAGAGTACATTATGAGAAATGCAGGGCTGAATGAATCACAAGCCGGAATCAAGATTGCCGGGAGAAATATCAACAACCTCAGATATGCAGACGATACCACCCTAATGGCAGAAAGTGAAGAAGAACTAAAGAGCCTCTTGATGAGAGTGAAAGAGGAGAGTGCAAAAGTTGGCTTGAAACTCAACATTAATAAAACTAAGATCATGGCATCTGGTCCCATCAATTCCTGGCAAATAGAAGGGGCAGAAATGGAAGCAGTAACAGATTTTACTTTTCTGGGTTCCAAGATCACTGCAGACGGAGACAGCAGCCATGAAATTAAAAGACGCTTACTCCTTGGAAGGAAAGCTATGGCAAACTTAGACAGCATAATAAAAAGCAGAGATATCACCATGCCAACAAAAGTTCGTATAGTCAGGGCGATGGTGTTCCCAGTAGCAATGTATGGTTGCGAGAGTTGGACCATAAGGAAGGCTGAGCGCCGAAGAATAGATGCTTTTGAACTGTGGTGCTGGAGAAGACTCCTGAGAGTCCCTTGGACTGCTAGGAGATCAAATCAGTCAATTCTAAATGAAATCAAGCCTGACTGTTCCCTGGAAGGACAGGTACTAAGGCTGAAACTCAAATATTTTGGCCACCTAATGCGAAGAGAGGACTCTCTGGAGAAGACTCTGATGCTGGGAAAAATTGAAGGCAAAAGGAGAAGGGGAAGGCCAAGGATGAGATGGTTAGACAGCATCACCGATGCAACAAACATGAAAATGAGCGAACTCAGGAAGATAGTGGAGGACAGGAAGGTCTGGCGGGATATGGTTCATGGGATCACGAAGGGTCGGACACGACTTAATGACTGAACAACAACAACAACAAGGCACTGGGGAACGTTTTGGGACAAGCCGGGCCTGTACAAGAGGGACGGGCTTCACTTGAACCAAAACGGAACCAGACTGCTGGCACATAACATTAAGAAGGTGGCAGAGCAGCTTTTAAACTGACTCCTGGGGGAAAGCCGACAAGAGCTGAGGGGCATCCGGTTCGGGACTCCTCATCCCTAGGGAATGAGGGTGCAGAGGATTGGGAACAGTCAAGTAATAACAGAGTAAAAATTGGGAGTGGTAGTGTGATGGGACATGACAGCCAGTCTAGCAGAACAGAAGGCTGCAGGGATAAAGGTGCAAACACGCAGCCCTTCTTGGGGGACCTGGTATATCTTGGGGACCTGGTATATCTTGGGGGATCTGGTATATGCTTTTATGCAAATGCCCGAGGTCTACGGGCAAAGATGGGAGAACTGGAATGTTTGGTGGCTAGGGAAAACATTGAGATAGTAGGTGTAACAGAAACCTGGTGGAATGCGGAGAACCTTGGCTCTTAGCCCGTGGATCGTAGGCCTGGAAGATACCTGCACACCAATGACATTACATTTATTCTCTGACTCTGTTCCCTTGCTGAATTCTTCTTCTTCTGCTGCTGCTGGAGCATCTACCTTCAACTGGTTGTGGATTGGCAGTGGCATGAAATGCTTATGTGCCCTGGAGAAGAGACTTACCTCTTTACTTGGATGTTCTGGGGTTGGAGGTTATTATCCTGGGGTTTTTAACATCTGCAGCACCAGAGGGGATTATCCTTCTGAGTGACAAGGGGAGGGCCCTGTTCTTCTCAGTTTCTGTAACCCTGGTGAGGGGGGGTGAGGAGTCGTGGGAGGTATAGGGGGCAGTGGGACTTCTTCTGGATCCAAAGGTGGGGTGAGAGCGCCTCTTGTCTGGTTGAATTTCCTGTTGTTTTTCCCTACCCCTTAAACTGCTATAGAGACACTGGAGGCAGCGTTAGTGTTTTGTGTTGGGCTTGTATTTGTCTAAGTGTGTGTTTGTGTTTGTGTGAGCCCTTTCCGGGAAGATGTGTTGGGATATTCGAGGGAGTAGTGGTGCCACCATAAAAAGTGTAACGGGCCGAGAGCGATATGGCGGTGGGGGCTGGGCTGGCCGTTTCAGGAGAAGGCGGGATGGTCATAGGCAGACCATCCCTCTTTCTAGGCCTTCCCCCAACCCCGGAGCCTGGGGAGTGCCTGGGAGAAACCCCTGTGGCCTTAAACTGCTGCTATTAAATGCCAGGTCGGTTAATAACAAGATCTCCCTAATTCTGGATTTAATCCTGGAGGAGGGTGCCGACCTGGCTTGCATCACGGAGACCTGGTTGGATGCGGCTGGTGATGTGAACCTTTCCCAGCTGTGTCCACCGGGATACCGGGTAATGCAGCAGCCGCGGCTACAGGGGCAAGGGTGTGGTTTTCACAATGGCGAGAGGTGAAAAGCGGTGTGCCCCAAGGATCGGTCTTGGGACCGGTGCTTTTCAACTTATTCATAAATGACCTGGAGTTGGGGATAGGCAGTGAGGTGGCCAAGTTTGCGGATGACACTAAACTTTTCCGGGTGGTAAAGACCAGCAGGGATTGTGAAGAGCTCCAGAAGGATCTCTCCAAACTGGGAGAATGGGCAGCAAAATGGCAGATGCGCTTCAATGTAAGTAAGTGCAAAGTGATGTACATTGGGGCAAGAAACCAAAATTTCACATATACACTAATGGGTTCTGAGTTGTCTGTGACGGATGAAGAGAGAGATCTTGGGGTGCTGGTGGACAGGTCGATGAAAGTGTCGACCCAGTGTGCGGCGGCTGTGAAGAAGGCCAGTTCCATGCTCGGGATCATTAAAAAGGGGATTGAGAATAAAACGGCCAATATCATTATGCCTTTGTACAAATCGATGGTAAGGCCACATCTGGAGTATTGTGTCCAGTTCTGGTCACCATACCTCAAAAAGGATATAGTTGAATTGGAAAAGGTGCAGAAAAGAGCGACCAGAATGATTTGTGGGCTGGAGCACCTCCCTTACGAGGAAAGGCTACAGCGTCTGGGGCTTTTCAGCCTAGAAAAAAGGCGCCTGAGGGGGGACATGATTGAGACTTATAAAATTATGCATGGGATGGAGAGAGTGGATAGAGGGAAATTCTTCTCTCTCTCGCACAACACCAGAACTAGGGGACACGCACTAAAATTGAGTGGAGGGAGAGTTAGAACAGACAAAAGAAAATATTTCTTTACCCAGCGTGTGATTCATCTTTGGAACTCCTTGCCACAGGATGTGGTGATGGCACCTGGCCTGGATGCCTTTAAAAGGGGTTTGGACAGATTCATGGAGGAGGAGACCATCACAGGTTATAAGCCATAAGCAACCTCCTGGTTTTTTTTTTTTTTAAGAGGTGGGTTTTCTCTGTGCCAGGTGCGGGGGAGTGGCGACTGGACACAGGTATCTTGTTGTCTCGTGTGCTCCCTGAGGCATCTGGTGGGGCCACTGTGTGACGCAGGAAGCTGGACTAGATGGGCTTTTGGCCTGATCCAGCAGGGCTCTTCTTATGTTCTTATGTTCTTATGTGGTGTTGCTGTGGTCTATCGGGATTACATCTCCCTCACCGGATACCCTGTCCCACAGTGTGCCGGGTTTGAGTTTCTCCGCATTGTGCTACAGGGGCAAGACAGGATAGGATTGCTGTTGGTGTACCGTCCACCTGGTTGCCCATCGGCTTCCCTACCTGAGCTGACCAGAGTGATCTCGGCGATGGCACTGGAGTCCCCACGCCTGTTAGTGCTGGGGGGCTTCAATGTTCATGCCGAGGCCCCTACGACAGCGGCGGCTCAGGACTTCATGGCCGCCATGGCGACCATGGGCCTGTCTCAATGGATCATGGCCCCAATGCATGGTGCGGGGCACACATTGGACTTGGTGTTCACTGGTGGGTACGAGGATGGTGATCTGCCCATGGAGGAGATTAAGATCACTCCTCTGTCTTGGACGGATCACTATCTGGTGAGTTTTAGACTGGCAACGTTTAATCACCCCTGCAGAGCTGGGAGACCGAATTTTATGGTCCGCCCCCGGAGACTGATGGTTCCGGATGGTTTCCTGAGGGCTCTGGGGGAATTCCCAGCTTCCCGAGTCAGTGATTCATCTGATGCTCTGGCTGCCCTGTGGTATGGGGAGGCAGCTAGAGCATTGGATCAGATTGCTCCCGAACGGCCACAGCCTTGTCGTCGAGCCAAGGCGGCTCCTTGGTTCACTGAGGAGCTGCGGGCAATGAAACGACTGGGCCGACGCCTAGAGCGACGGTGAAGGAAAACTTGTGATGAATCTGACCGAACACGGGCTAGAGCCCATTTCAGGGCCTACTCCGTGGCGGTGATGGTAGCGAAGAAGGCGTTTTTCTCTGACACCATTGCGTCTGCGAGTAGCCGACCAGCGGAGCTCTTTCGAGTTGTCCGAGATCTGCTCCACTCGGCTCCTGTAGCTAGTGAGCTGGAGTGTTCAATGGACCGCTGCAATGATATCGCACAGCACTTCGCAGATAAAATCGCTCAGATTCGCCACGACTTGGACTCTGGTTTAACAGTTCCAGAAGTTGTCCCTACGGCATCTGTCAATTCCATCGTTATGGATTCTTTTCACCTTATACAGCCTGAGGATGTGGATAGGGTCCTCTGTAGTTTGAGATCGTCTTCCTGCCCGCTTGACCCTTGCCCAGCTTGGTTAATACGATATGCGCGGGTTGGGCTGGCCGATTGGGTGGAACCTATTGTGAATTCATCTTTGCGAGAGGGAGTGATGCCTAGCATCTTGAAGACCGCAATTGTGCGTCCCCTCCTGAAAAAACCATCTTTGGATTCTTCCAATTTAAATAACTATCGGCCAGTTTCTAATTTGCCTTTTTTGGGTAAGGTGATGGAGCGGGTGGTGGCGTCTCAGCTCCAGGGGATACTAGATGAAATGGATTATCTGGGCCCTTTTCAGTCTGGCTTCAGGCGGGGCTTTGGGACGGAGACAGCCTTGGTCGCCCTGCTGGATGATCTTCGCCGAGGACTGGACAGGGGGAGTGCATCCCTGCTGGTTCTCTTGGACCTCTTGGCGGCTTTCGATACCATCGACCATGGTATTCTTCTGGGCCGGCTGGCCGAGTTGGGACTAGGGGGCACTGCGTTGCAGTGGTTCCGTTCCTACTTGGCTGACAGGTCCCAGATGGTGATGCTGGGAGATGCCTGCTCGGCGCCCTGCCCTTTACAGTGTGGGGTGCCACAGGGTTCAATTCTGTCTCCCATGCTTTTCAACATCTACATGAAACCGCTGGGAGAGATCATCCGGGGATTTGGTGTTGGGTGTCACCAATATGCTGATGACACCCAACTCTACCTCCCCTTGCCATCTCGCTCCAGGGAGGCTGTGGAAGTCCTGGAGCGCTGCCTGGAGGCGGTTGGGGTCTGGATGAGGGCTAATAGGTTGAGATTGAATCCAGAAAAGACAGAGGTCCTACTGGTCAGGAAAGCTTCGATGCAGGTACTGAGTCACCTGCCCGTTCTGAATGGGGTTGCACTCCCCCTGCAGGAACGGGTGCGCAGCTTGGGAGCACTTCTGGATTCACAGCTCTCCCTGGAAAGCCAGGTGGCGGCTGTGGCCAGGGGTGCGTTTGCCCAGCTTCGGCTGGTGCGCCAGCTGCGGCCGTACTTGAGTCGATCGGACCTGACCACGGTGGTCCACGCCTTAGTGACTTCAAGACTGGATTACTGTAGACTGGATTACTGTAACGTGCTCTACATGGGGCTGCCCTTGAAGATGGTTCGGAAGCTGCAGTTAGTGCAGAATGCGGCAGCCCGGGTGGTCGCTGGAGCTAGGCGGTTTGACTCTGTTGAACCGCTGCTTCAGCGGCTGCACTGGCTGCCCATTTGTTTCCGAGCCCAATTCAAGGTGCTGGTAATGACCTTTAAAGCCCTTCACGGTTTGGGTCCAGGATATCTGAGGGACCGCCTTCTCCCATACATTCCGGCCTGCTCTCTTAGGTCATCTGAGGGGGCTCGCCTGCGTTTACCACCTCTATCGCAAGTTAGGGGAGTGGCAACACGTGGGCGAGCCTTCTCTGCTGTGGCGCCACAACTGTGGAACTCCCTGCCAGGAGATCTGAGAACCACCCCCTCCCTCAGGACTTTTCGGCAAAACGTTTTTGTTTCATCTAGCGTTTGGGTGATTGGTTGTAGTCTGCCTCCTGTGTCTCAAGATGCTCTGCCATGCTGCTTCTCTGCTCCATTCTGTCGTCCCCCTGGTGGATTTTATTGTTTGTAAATTAAGTTACGTATTGTTTAAACTTATTTTCTGTATTATTTTAAACTATGTATTTTAATTTTTGTTGTAAGCCGCCTTGGGCATTTGACTTCGGCATAGGAAAAGGCGGGATATAATTTTTTTTAAATAAATAAATAAAATAAACCAGTGGGATACTGCAATCCCAGGATATAAACTCTATAGGAGGGACAGAGAGGGGCGTGTTGGAGGTGGGGTGGCCATCTATGTCAAAGAGGGGGTAGAGGGGGTAGAATCCACCAGAGTAGAGCTGGAGGGGGGCTCTGACCCCTCCGTAGAATCACTGTATTCGTATAAAATTACACTGGCCTGGATTTTGCAGCTGTTTTAGACTAATTTCAGGGTGCTGATTCCAAATCTGATCTCAGATTTGCTCTATCACACCTCATTTTTATGCTATCGGCATACCCCATTTTCATTGATTTTACCCAAAATTAACTCTTTGTCACTTATGATTGCAAGTTGTTGCGAGTCAATGACTGCTTTAGTGTTAAAATATGGTGCTGTAGTTTTAGGTATTGTGTGTTTATAATATCATTTTATGTAGATATCCACATTTATTTAATATTTTCCTTCTGCAGGGTGTGATCTAACAATGGCTACAACAGGGGTTCTCAACCTGTGGTACGGGTACCCCTAGGGGTATGCGGACCTCTTGCTGGGGGTAAGCCAAGCCCTGCCCCTTATCTGCCCCATCAGCAGCTAATTAAGTGTTAATTAACATGGATTTTAAATTGTAATTATTTTCAGAGCCCTTCTGTTGCCCTGATTTTGGTTTGGGCTTATATTTGTACTTTGGAAAATGTACTTTGGTGGGATGGGGAGGGAGGAGCTGATTTTGGGAAGTGTGAAAGAGATCCTTGCATATGTTTCTCTCTCTCTCTCTCACACATACACACACACAGAGTTAAATAAGACATTTTTTCACATTTAAAATTGTGTTAGTACTTAACGATTAATTACCTAATTAATTAATTGATTAATCTAATTAATTAGCAGTTAATTAGCAGGGGGTACTTCAGAAAATTGGACCATGATAAGGGGGTACCCGGTCAAAACACTTTTTCTGGCATAAGGTATTCCAATGGTTTTAAGGTAATTTTGGGGTGATGATTCCAAATCTGGAATCAGGTTTGGCATCATGAAAATGGGGTATGCTGATAGCATAAAAACGAGATGTGATAGAGCAAATCTGAGATCAGATTTGGAATCAGCACCTTGAAATTAGTCTAAAACAGCTGCAAAAGTCCAGGCCAGGAAAAAAAAATTGTAGACCAGTGTAAATTTGCTGTTTTTCATTGATTTTATCAAATGCAATATTTGATATCTCAAAAACCTGATGTGATAGACAAAAATTGATGCCAGATTTGGAATCAGCACCCTGAAATTATCTTAAAACCCTTGGAATAACTTATGCCAGAAAAAGTGTGTTGACCAGTGTTATGCATGGGATGGAGAGAGTGGATAGAGGGAAATTCTTCTCCCTCTCAAACAACTCCAGAACCAGGGGACATGCACTAAAATTGAGTGGAGGGAGAGATAGAATGGACAAATGAAAATATTTCTTCACCCAGCGTGTAATTCATCTGTGGAACTCCTTTAAAAGGGGTTTGGATAGATTCATGGAAGAAAAGACCATCACAGGTTACAAGCCATAAGCAACCTCCTGGTTTTAGAAGTAGGTTTTTCTATGTGCCAGGTTCAAGGGAGTGACAACAGGAAATGGGTTGTCTTGTTGACTGTGTGCTCTCGAAAGCATCTGGTGGGGCCGCTGTGAGATACAGGAAGCTGGACTAGATGGGCCTTTGGCCTGATCCAGCAAGGCTCTTCTTATGTTCTTATGTTCTCTGTTTAGGATGCAAACATACATTAGGCTGTGCATATAATATTGTAAATTTAAAGGTGTAATTTTGATTAAGTGGGAGGTGGGGCAATGTTATGGGGGCAGGGCAATGTTGCATTTCCCCACCCACTGCATGGGAGAAGGTTCATCATGGGGGTGACGCACTGACCTCCCGCACTTGGCAACGCAAACCCTAGGAACGCCCCTGTTTCTGAGTATTTTTCAACCGCTTTATTGTTGAAAAACAATATTTAAATAATAATAATAATAATATACGCATAGGTGTGTGTTAGAGGCTCCATTTCTCTATTGCGCTGCTAATCAAAGTTCTCTCTCTGTTCCAGGAAGCAACGGAGAAGACAGTTAGGATCAGAGGGAACCACCGGAAACGACCACGCGTGACATACAGGAATTGACTTTTAGAGACAGGTATGGATCAGGGAGGAAGGAGGGAAGCCCAACACCTCTCTGGATGACCAAATCACTTGTTATGACAGAAATGAAATTCCAATTCAACAGGTACATCTCAACGGGAAGGGAAAGAAAAAGTGTCCTTTGCACGGCAACAAAATCAATTGTACATGATCCAACATTAATAAACACTGCAAAATCAACACAGAGAAGAAATCCTTCAAATACTCTGAGTGAACAAAGAACTTAAGTACAAGCATTCATCCTACCTCCCATAAAAAGATGAAAGAAAGGGACAAAGCTGTACATCAACAAAGATTTGGGAAGCAGAAGGGAAACCAGACAGAGAAATGGAGACGTAAATCTGATACTCATCAAGATGGGGATTCCACTGTCATCCCAGTCAATCCAGAAAAAGGAGATGGAAAGAGGAAAGAAAAATGCCCTCAATTTACAAAGACCTTCAGCAGTAAATCAGAACTTGGATCACATCAAAGAAACTACAGAGGAGAGGAGCCATATAAACCATTAAAATGTGGAAAGAGCTTCAGTCGGACATTAAGCCTGACTGCGCATCAAAGAACAAAAAAAGGGGAGAAACCATATATATGCTTTGAGTGTGGAAAGAGCTTCAGTCGGAGTTCAGATCGGACTGTGCATCAAAGAACCCATACAGGGGAGAAACCCTATCAATGCTTTGAGTGTGGAAAGAGCTTCACTCTCAGAGGAAACCTGACTGTGCATCAGAGAACCCACACAGGGGAAAAACCATATCAGTGCATGGAGTGTGGAAAGAGCTTCAGTCAGAGCGCAAATCTGGCTGTGCATCAAAGAACCCACACAGGGGAGAAACCGTATAAATGTTTGGAGTGTGGAAAGAGCTTCAATAAGAACTATCACCTGAGTTTGCATCAAAGAACCCACACAGGGGAGAAACCGTATAAATGTTTGAGGTGTGGAAAGAGCTTCAGTCAGACCTCAACTCTGACTATGCATCAAATAACCCACACAGGGGAGAAACCACATAAATGCTTGGAGTGTGGAAAGAGCTTCAGTCAGCGCGCACGCCTGGCTGTGCATCAAAGAACCCACACAGGGGAGAAACGATATCATTGTGTGGAGTGTGGAAAGAGCTTCAGTAACAATGGAAACCTGGCTGCGCATCAAAGAACTCACACGGGGGAGAAAAGATACAAATGCTTGGAGTGTGGAAAGAGCTTCAGAGAGAACGCAAAGCTGACTGTTCATCAAAGGACCCACACAGGGGAGAAACCATATCAATGCTTGGAGTGTGGAAAGAGCTTCATTCGGAGCTCATACCTGGCTGTGCAACAACAAACCCACACAGGGGAGAAACCGTATAAATGCTTTGAGTGTGGAAAGAGCTTCATTCGGAGCTCATACCTGGCTGTGCATCAACAAACCCACACAGGGGAGAAACCGTATAAATGCTTTGAGTGTGGAAAGAGCTTCATTCTCAGAGGAAACCTGACTGTGCATCAGAGAACCCACACAGGGGAGAAACCACATCAGTGCCTGGAGTGTGGAAAGAGCTTCAGTGTGAGCTCAAGCCTGACTTTGCATCAAAGAACCCACACAGGGGAGAAACCATATAAATGCTGGGAGTGTGGAAAGAGCTTTAGTCAGCGCGCAAACCTGAATGTGCATCAAAGAACCCACACAGGCGAGAAACCGTATAAATGCTTTGAGTGTGGAAAGAACTTCACTAACAGAGGAAGCTTGAATATGCATCAAAGAACCCACACAGGGGAGAAACCGTATAAATGCTTGGAGTGTGGAAAGAGTTTCAGTGAGAGCTCAAGCCTGACTGTGCATCAAAGAACCCACACAGGGGAGAAACTATATCAATGCTTGGAGTGTGGAAAGAGCTTTAGTCAGCGCGCAAACCTGACTGTGCATCAAAGAACCCACACAGGAGAGAAACCATATCAATGTATGGTGTGTGGAAAGAGCTTTATTCGGAGCTCAACTCTGTCTGTGCATCAAACAACTCACACAGGGGAGAAAAGATACAAATGCTTTGAGTGTGGAAAGAGCTTCACAGACAGAGGAACCTTCAATAAGCATCAAAGAACCCACACAGGGGAGAAACCGTATAAATGCTTTGAGTGTGGAAAGAGCTTCACTTACAGCGGAATCTTGAATATGCATCAAAGAACCCACACACGGGAGAAACCGTATGAATGCTTGGAGTGTGGAAAGAGCTTCAGTCGGAGCTCAATCCTGACTGTGCATCAAAGATCCCACACAGGGGAGAAACCGTATAAATGCTTGGAGTGTGGAAAGAGCTTCAGTCAGCGATCATACCTGACTTTGCATTTAAGAACCCACACAGGGGAGAAACCGTATAAATGCTTGGAGTGTGGAAAGAGCTTCAGTCAGAGATCAGGCCTGACTCTTCATCAAAGAACCCACATGGGAGAAACCGTATAAATTGTTGGGAGTGTGGAAAGAGCTTCACTCACAGCGGAAACCTGACTGTGCATCAAAGAACCCACACAGGGGAGAAAATATATGAATGCTTGGAGTCAATGGCGTCACTAGACGGGCGTCACCCCAGGGCAGGGGGGGCGCGTCACCCCCCCGCCCTGGGGTAACCCCCCAAACACACACATCCCAAGCGTGGCTGTACTTGCCGCTGCTGGCGGCTCCTCTCTTCAGCCGGCTCGGCCGGAGCTCCAGGGCCTTCTGAGAAAGGCCCAATGGCTCAAAACGTGAAGATTTACGTTTTTCGCGCATGCGCAGTACATTTTCTGAGGGCAAATGGGCAGCCCTTTGCCCTCAGAAAATGTACTGCGCATGCGCAAAAAACGTAAATCTTCATGTTTTGAGCCACTGGGCCTTTCTCAGAAGTCCCTGGAGCGCTGGCTGAGCCGGACGCTCCGAGGCCGGCTCCCCGGCCTCGGAGCCTCCGGAGGGTGACCTCGTCCAGGGGCGTCACCCCTTTGCGCGCGTCATGCGCGCGTCACCCCCTGGTGGTCCGCCCCCCTGCCATGCTCCAACGACACCCATGCTTGGAGTGTGGAAAGGACTTCAGTTGGAACGATCACCTGGCTGTGCATCAAAGAACCCACACAGGGGAGAAAGCATATCAATGCTTGGAGTGTGGAAAGAGCTTCAGTCAAAGCTCAATCCTGACTTTGCATCAAAGAACCCACACTGGTGAGAAACCGTATAAAATACTTGGAGTGTAGAAAGAACTTCAGTTGGAGCTCAAGCCTGTGCAGGTAATTGTAATTGGTGATGACACCCATTACTTCCACCTTGTGTGTCGCCGAAGGAGAGGGGTGAGTCCTCCAATTACAGACACGGAGCCCTGTGGAGGCTCAAAAGGGAGGGCTTAGAAGAAATGGTTCAGGGCAGCCGCGAACGGCCGGGCCAAGCAAGGGTCTTACCACTCCAAGTCGTATTTTCAGCTGCTCCGAATTTTGCTGAGGCTCGCAAGGTGGACAAAGACTCACAAGAAGCTCACAAGAACACCAAGAAGTGACTAGAAGCAGTGAAGCTTGGGTGGCTAGTGCAGCTGGGCACATCTTGAGAACCGAGGGCGGTGCAGGAGGGGTGGTCCACCCCGGGTGCAGGAAGTAAGGGGGTGCATTTGGGCACAGGTACAAAAGCATGATGGGAAAGGCAGAAAAAGAACCACGCCCTTCCTCTCTCACTCATTTTCACACACACAGTCAGCTCAGCCTCTGCTTGGAAGTGCTAAGCGCCAGCCCCTCTTCTGCCCTCCTTGGAGCATCCTGGTGTTGTGAGTCCTGGTGGCGGGAATAGTAGTGTGGGGGGGGGGACGAGCAGCAGCCAGGAAAGGAAGGAGCCTGAGCCTTCTGTGGAGGAAGCGGATGATGGGGGTGGCAGCTGCAGCTCCATCGGCAGCAGGGACTGGGTGGGCAGCTCGTCCGTGGCCCCAGTGACAGGCCTCCCCCCCCCCCGCGTTTCTGCTGTAAGTACCTGGGGTGAGCGGAAGGACTGGAGAGGAGAGCAGGCAAAGGAGAGGAGGCCGCCGGTGGTTGGAGGGAGGCCAGAGTGAAGGAGCCACGTGTTGAGTGGGGGGCGGAATGGGGGCCTGGGGGTTGGTGATGATGGGCAAGAAGAAAGGGGGTGAGAAAAGCTGCACCCACCGAAATTCCCTTATGTCCTTCTTTCCTGTTTGTAATTGTCATGAAATTCTGTTTTCTACAAGTTTGTAAGAGCTAAAGGAGCGCCTTCACATCAAATCCCCACCCCATGCAAGTGGATAACTGACTGCAACCCTATAAACATTTTCCTGGGAGTAAGCCCCATGGAACACAATGGGACTTACTTCTGAGTAGACATGGCTAGGATTGGGCTCTTAGAACTGCTATTCTCCATATAAACCTATCCTCACTTTGTGATCAGGTTAAAGTGGCCTAATCTCTGACTCTTCTTTGACGCAGGAACGGAGGCTTTTTGGTGGTGGTACCTCATCTTTGGAATTCTCTACTTGGATATTCCTTAAGCCCCTTCTCTTTCTGATTGTACGTTTATAGGAAACGTACTTCACAAAGATTTTAATAGCCAGCTTTGTGTTTCTGCTTCACAAAGATTTTAATAGCCAGCTTTAGCTGATATGTTTTACTGCTGTTTCGAATGTTTAATTCACTTGTTGTTGACTGCTCTAAGAGGACTTGTCTTAAAGCTCAGAGCACAAACATGTTAAATGAATTGTGAACTGGAAACTAAGACCTCTTCTTTGCACACGAAAGAGCGTGATGATGGTGCCCCACCTTGGCAGTTGTTGAAGAAGTTGAAGTTGTTGAAGTTGTGTCTTCCTCCCTGCCCCCCTCCATTTCCATTCTTAACACACAGCTCGAAGAGCAGCTCTAGAGAACCGGAGGTATCTAATTTAATAATATGTGAGGGCCCAATCCGATCCACCCCATAGGTAGGCTTACCATAGTCCCGGAATTGAGCGTGGCTTCGACCTAGAAAAGACACGAGCCGCTCCTAGCAGTGCCCCGCGGCGGGCCAATGCAAGCCACGGCTTCAGCAGCTTCTAGTAAACGAGATGACAGTGTTGGCCAGCTGCGGTGAACTTCTGGGAGCGGCTCGTGTCTTTTCTAGGCCGAAGCTACGCTCGATTCCGGGACTATGGTAAGCCTACCTATGGGGTGTGTGCTGCATCGGGGGGGGGGCAGTCATGGAGGCCTCCTCAAAGTAAGGGAACGTTTGTTAGCTTGGGGCTGCATCGGCACTGGAAAGTTGGATGGGATTGGACCCTTACCTTCATCAAACTGCCTGGAAACTAAGCGGCTAAACCTAAAATTGTGTGGTATTCAGGACCTGGTCAGGGAGGTAAATGTTACCGAGCCATTGGGGAACAGTGACCATGCTGCGATCTGTTTCGCCATGCATGTCGGGGGGGAGAGTGCCAAGCAAATCTGACACAAAAACCCTTGACTTCCGAAGGGCAGATTTCCCTCAAATGAGAAGGGAAGGTAAAGAGAGTCCAATCTCTCCAGAGTGCATGGAGGCTGTTTAAAACAACGGTAATAGAGGCCCAGCGGGAGTGTATCCCACAAAGGAGGAAGGGCTTGACTAAGTCCAGGAGGGTGCCGGCATGGCTAACAAGAACAGTTAAAGAGGCTATAAAAGGCAAGGAAGCTTCCTTCCGTAAATGGAAGTCTTGCCCTAATGAGGAAAATAAACAGGAGCACAAACTGTGGCGAAAGAAATGTGAAAAGATGATACGGGAGACCAAGAAAGACTTTGAGGAGCGTATGGCCAGAAACATTCAGGGGAATAATAAAAGCTTCTTCAAACATGTTAGAAGGAGGAAACCTGCCAGAGAAGCGGTTGGCCCGCTGGACGGTGAGGGAGGGAAAGGGGAGATAAAAGGGTACTTGGAGGTTGCACAGAAATTAAATGAGTTCTTTGCATCTGTCTTCACGGCAGAAGACCTCGGGCAGATACCGCTGCCCGAACGGCCACTCCTGACTAAAGAATTAAGTAAAATAGAGGTTAAAAGAGAAGACATCTTAGACTTAATTGACAAATTAAAGATCAATAAGACACCAGGCCCAGATGGCATTCACCCAAGAGTGCTTAAGGAATTCAAAAATGAAGTTGCTGATATCTTGACCAAAATATGCAACTTGTCCCTTAAAACGGCCACTGTGCCAGAGGATTGGAGGATAGCTAATGTCACGCCAATCTTTAAAAAAGGAAGGAGAGGGGACCTGGGAAACTACAGGCCGGTCAGCCTAACATCTGTTCCAGGGAAGATGGTGGAAAGTCCCAGTAAAGATAAAATCTTAAAACACATAGAACAAGCTCTGCAGAGGGAGACTCAGCATGGCTTCTGCAAGGGGAAGTCTTGCCTCACAAACCTGTTAGAATTTTTTGAAAAGGTCAACAGGCATGTGGATGCGAGCGAACCCGTGGATATTATATATCTGGATTTTCAGAAGGTGTTTGACACGGTCCCTCATGAAAGGCTCCTGAGAAAACTCCACAGTCAGGGAATAAGAGGGCAGGTCCTCTTGTGGATTAGGAACTGGTTGAAGACCAGGAAACAGCGAGTGGGAGTCAATGGGCAATTTTCACAATGGCGAGAGGTGAAAAGCGGTGTGCCCCAAGGATCGGTCTTGGGACCAGTGCTTTTCAACTTGTTCATAAATGACCTGGAGTTGGGGATAAGCAGCGAGGTGGCCAAGTTTGTGGACTACACTAAACTCTTCCGGGTGATGAAGACCAGCAGGGATTGTGAAGAGCTCCAGAAGGATCTCTCCAAACTGGGAGAATGGGCAGCAAAATGGCAGATGTGCTTCAATGTAAGTAAGTGCAAAGTGATGCACATTGGGGCAAGAAACCAAAACTTCACGTATACGCTAATGGGTTCTGAGCTGTCTGTGACGGATCAGGAGAGAGATCTTGGGGTGCTGGTGGACAGGTCGATGAAAGTGTCGACCCAGTGTGCGGCGGCTGTGAAGAAGGCCAATTCCATGCTCGGGATCATTAAAAAAGGGATTGAGAATAAAACGGCCAATATTATTATGCCGTTGTACAAATCGATGGTAAGGCCACATCTGGAGTATTGCATCCAGTTCTGGTCTCCGCATCTCAAAAGGCTGATAATGCCCTTTGTTTTACATTCCACCCTTCCTTATCTCCTGCGACCAAGACACTGCCTCTCCCAAGGCCGAACACTGACTCTAAACTGTCAGGTCCCAGATTTCACAGGATGAGAGACACAAAGTTGCTTTTTCGCTACAGGAGGCAAATGCCGGGGCAAGAAGGACGTGCAGCGAACCTACTCGCGGGAAAGCCCCCTTACCTCAATCGGGCTTACTCCCAGGTAAGCCTGCACAGGTCTGTCTGCAGCACAGCAGCCCTACAACGGTACCCACTCACGTGTGGACGTGGCCGGGAGCGGCTGTGGCTGCTCTCCTGTGCACACAGGTGGGGAGCGAGTCCCACTGATCTGTCGGCGACTCCTGGTGCAGGTTTGTGCATGTTTACTCAGAAGTAAGATGCGCTGTTTTCAGTGGGACTGACTCCCCTGTAACGGTGCGGAGGATCGCAGCCTTAATAAGCTGCAGATCGGATCGTGCCAATCGTGGTCAGGAAAAAGTTATAGGTACCTGTGCTGGGTCATATGGGGGGGGGAATGGAAGAAACCCCAGTAGCGTAATACTTTGATTAGCCTCCAAGTAGAGAGCAGGTTTTGGAGTTTTCCAAAACTCTTGTTTAAGCCGGACGGTAAACAAAACAACTGAAGGGGGGGGGAGAAAAAGCTGGGCGTGATGATGGAGAAGAAGGTCCAAGGTCTTCTGCAGAAGGAGGGGATGCCCAGCCGGAGGGGGATGCACTCCCCGTTCTGCCTGAGAGTTGGAGGGTCGAGACTTCGCTCCTCTGGAAAGAACCGTTCCTCTCGACTGACCGGCAAACTGCGAGTTAAAAGGAGCGACTCTGGATTCCTAGAGGGGCGAAGTGGGGGAGGGGAGTGAGTGGAAAGCCCCTTCCTGCTCCGCCCCATTCCGTTGCTTTCCCCTCTGGTGAATTCACAGCCGGTTGAGGGCGAAGAAGGTGGGTCCCAGGGCTGTGATGGGGAACAGGAATAGACGGGGGGGAGAGAAGCCCCCAGGTGGGCAGAGACGCCCAACCCCAAAGGCCAGTCGGTGAAGGGAAAGGGGGGCTGAAAAGCGGAACTGCGACCCCCCAGCCCCGTTGCATGCTAAGCGTCAGTTCCACTGGTAAATCAAGTAATGTCATTTCTGTGCTGGGAGTTTTGACAGGGACGGTGAAAAAGCCGGAGGCGAGAGGGCTGGAAGGGGCCATTCAGCACTGAAACCATTGCAAAAAACAACCGGATGTAGGAGGGACACTTTAGGACAATAGGTTCGGCCTGGGACTGTTCCTGGAACGGAGAGGGTGCATGTTGTCCTTTGAATGTATGCTCCCTCTTTGATATTGTTTACTGTTTGAATTGTTGTCAGTGTAAAAATCCTCAGAAAGTGAACTGGATTTTGCAGCTGAAAAGGAGCCTGATCCAAAAGAACCTGCGAGTACTTCAGGGGTCTCCAAACGTTTCGGCCCGAGGGCCACATCATAAATCTGACCCGCTGCTGAGGGCCGGGAAAATAAATCATTGGATAAATAAGTGGAATTCATTTACTGGACTTAGAGATGTTCCAGACATTTGGGAAAGCTGAGATTCAAAAGATTAAACTACTGTACATGATCACCTAGCGACATTTTCAAGATCCAGGCTTCCAAATGCTGGGGGGGGGGGGGGGGATGGGACTGGACGTGATGGTTTCAGCTTTTGCCTATTGTTTGCAATCATCGTCCACCTTCTTCCCTCCCTGGTTGAAGTTGACCAGCTCTCAGAGTGATCCGTGCAGCCTTGCCATTTGCAAGGGAAAGAAGGAAAAAACGGAATTCCTACCTGGGAATCTCCTGTTCTGGGAAGGAGAAGTGGGGCATTCAGAACGATGGGTGTAGCCCCTCCCATCCGGAAGGCAGGGTCGGACGAAGCTTGCTTCCTCTCCTTGGGAGGGTGCTCTCCTCACTTTCCCAGTCCTGACTGACGAGCAGAAGAACACGCCTCCAAACGATGAACAATGTCCCACGGAGTAGAAAACGTAACAGATGCCGTGGGACCCAAAAAACATGCAGAACACTCCAACCCATGAGAAAGGTGAGAGAAAACAGCAAGGGCATGACAAGAAAGAACCTGAACAAAGAACCGGCGAAGCCCGGTGCAGGAAACAACAGACAGACACCCCACAAGAAACTCAAACATATAGAACTGAGCGTGACTGACATCAAACAAAGTGGCGGGGCTCAATGCCCCACTTCTCCTTCCCAGAACAGGAGATTCCCAGGTAGGAATTCCGTTTTTCTCGGGAAGAGAGAAGTGGGGCATTCAGAACGATGGGTGATATAAAGGAGCAGTCAGACCAACACAGGGAGGGAGAAAGGCACTCACGCTCAGGGCGGAACTACCTTCCCCAGGACTCTCCTACCCATGGAAGCCTCCGCTGATGCTGCCTTCTCAATTCTATAGTGTTTGGTAAACGTATGGACAGAGGACCACGTGGTCGCTCTGCAGATGTCTGCCAAGGAACCTATACCTTCGAACGCCGCCGAAGCAGAGGCCCCTCGGACTGAATGCGCTGTTACACCAGATGGTGGAGGCTTTCCCGCCGCCTGGTACGCAGCCAAAATGGCATCCTTCAACCATTTTGCTAATGAAGCTGAGGATGCCTTTTCCCCCGTTCTCGCCCCCCGATAAAGCACGAACATAGCATCGGTTTTGCGTAAACTGGCAGTGCGTTTGGAGTAATAACTCAGGGCTCTACGCACGTCAAGGGTATGCCAACACCTCTCCTTTCTGGACGAGGGAGAGGGGCAGAAATTTGGCAACACCAGGTCCTGAGACCTGTGAAAGATCGAATTCACTTTGGGCAAGAAGCCAGGATCCGTCCGTAACACAACTTTATCAGCATGGAAGATGCATAAATTTGGATTTACCGATAAGGCGCCCAATTCTGAGACCCTACATGCAGATGTTACTGCTACCAGAAACAGCACTTTCAAGGTAAGTTCACGTAAAGGAACCGACGCCAGAGGCTCGAAGGGAACCCCCGTAAGGGCCGTCAAAACCAGATTCAAATCCCACGAAGGACATCTGTGCACTACCGGGGGGTTAATAAGCGACACTCCCCGGAGGAAACGTTTCACATGTGGATGTTGTGAGATGTTAGGACCCAACCCCGTGCTGAGTACACTGTTAATGGCTGCGAGCTGCCTTTTAATCATATTAGTGCTGAGCCCAAGGTCCAGTCCCGCCTGCAAAAATTCAAGAATATGTTTCACCTTCGGGCGTATTGAACTAAGGCCCCTGCTACGACACCAGAGCGCAAAGCGCCGCCAAGTAAAAGCGTAACTTTTCTTAGTAGATGCACGTCTGGACACCAGCAACGTATGTACTACCTCAGCCGAGTAGCCACATTTACTTAATTCCGCCTGCTCAAACGCCAGGCCGTCAAGCGGAAAAGGCTGGGGGTGTACAAGGGGCCCCTGAAGCAGCAGATCATCCCGTAGAGGCAACTGCCACTGCTTGTGAACTGACATTTCTAACAGCGTTGGAAACCACGGTCTCCTTGGTCAGAAAGGCGCAATCAGGACCACCTCCGCCCACAGCTGCCGGATTCTCTGCAGAACTCTCGGAACAAGGGGGACTGGAGGGAAGGCGTAAAGAAGACCAGAGGGCCAACTTACCCTCAAGGCGTCCAGGCCCTCTGCACCGTCGTCTGGAGGAAGCGCCAGATACCTGCTTAATTGTACTATGGAAACTTTCATGGCTTGGTACAATTTGTAATGAAGCAGGCATTATGGGTTTTCTAGCCATGTTTATTATTTGAGAAATAAAACTAAAATCGTACTGTCTTCTTAAGAGATTTATCTCACACACACACTCTGGAGATGTGCGTAGAGGCGAAGATGAGTCTTTATTTCTCCTACCAACGTTTCATCCCACACGAGGGACCTTGTCAAGGTAATTCAGCATAACACTGCTGGATGACACTGAGAACATGGAGCTCTTGCTAGCATATGCCAGTAAAAGCCATGGCAACCGTTAACTGACAACGGAATCATCAACCTCTGCTCTATTCCTCCTAGGCTGCAAATATGCTCTTTTCAGGATAGGTAGCCAGATTTTATTGGCAAATGACAGCTCTTGCTGTCTATTCAGAAGACTTGCAGGTTTCCTTTGGGAGATTGAAATAGCCTCCAGATTTAGTCTTCGTTTTAGACTGGCTTCCGAAAACAACGAACGGACCTGCTCAAAAGCAATTTGGTGGCCAGATTCCAGGGCGTGCGCTGCCACAGCAGATTTTTCTCCTTGTGACAATTTTACCGCTCTCTGGTGTTCTTGTACTCTTACTTTAATAGGTCTCATTGTATTTGGCTTTTTGGCACATTTAAATTCCTTGTGCCCCGAGATCCAATTCACGATAGAAATTGAAGAAAATGGGACTTTACCTTTCTTGGACGTCTTGGTGACTAGAAAGAAGGATTTAACCTTCGGACATACTGTGTACCGAAAGCCTACACACACGGGAAGATACCTGCACAAAACATCCAATCACCACCCACTGCAAAAGAACTCCTTAATAAATTCTTTAATTTTCAGGGCATTACGGGTTTGTGATGAACCATCTTTAGCTGCAGAAAGGCGCATCGTCACAGATTCCTTGTTGGCTAATGGTTATCAGTTGCAGCAAATTAACAAATGCTGGGAGAGACAAGTTAAAAAGAAAAACTATATCCCTAAGCCGGGAGAGAATAATGAAAAAGAGGAGGAAGCTGACAACGAGAAACTATGGTTATCATTGCCTTTCCTACAAGGAACCACGGACAAAATAGCGAGAGTGATGAGAAAATATGGGATCAGGACTTTATTTGCTCCTACAACTAAGATAGAGCAAATACTAAGAAATCCCAAAGATCAAAGACCTACGTTAATGAACCCAGGAGTCTATGAAATAAAATGCGGTTGTGGTCGTGCTTACATTGGAAATACAATGAGACCTATTAAAGTAAGAGTACAAGAACACCAGAGAGCGGTAAAATTGTCACAAGGAGAAAAATCTGCTGTGGCAGCGCACGCCCTGGAATCTGGCCACCAAATTGCTTTTGAGCAGGTCCGTTCGTTGTTTTCGGAAGCCAGTCTAAAACGAAGACTAAATCTGGAGGCTATTTCAATCTCCCAAAGGAAACCTGCAAGTCTTCTGAATAGACAGCAAGAGCTGTCATTTGCCAATAAAATCTGGCTACCTATCCTGAAAAGAGCATATTTGCAGCCTAGGAGGAATAGAGCAGAGGTTGATGATTCCGTTGTCAGTTAACGGTTGCCATGGCTTTTACTGGCATATGCTAGCAAGAGCTCCATGTTCTCAGTGTCATCCAGCAGTGTTATGCTGAATTACCTTGACAAGGTCCCTCGTGTGGGATGAAACGTTGGTAGGAGAAATAAAGACTCATCTTCGCCTCTACGCACATCTCCAGAGTGTGTGTGTGAGATAAATCTCTTAAGAAGACAGTACGATTTTAGTTTTATTTCTCAAATAATAAACATGGCTAGAAAACCCATAATGCCTGCTTCATTACAAACCTGCTTAATTGTTTCGTCGTCTGTGATGCGAATAGATCCATCACTGGTTCCCCGAACCTGTCTGCGATCAGCCGGAAAACTGCCGGGTTGAGCTGCCACTCTGCCTCCACCAACGATCTCCTGCTGAGCCAGTCCGCAGTGACGTTGCGTAGTCCAGCCAGATGTTCCGCCTGCAGAGAAAGCAAATGCTTCTCCGCCCAGACCATGAGCAGCGAGGCTTCTTTGAGTAGCGAGCTCGACCGCGTTCCCCCCCCTGCCTGTTCACGTAGGCTTTCGCCGTCGTGTTGTCTGTGCGTACCCTTATGTGCTGGCCCTGCAAGGATGGTAACAACTGCTCCAGGGCCAATCTGATCGCCCGCAATTCCAGGCGATTTATTGAAAACTTGGACTCCTCAGGAGACCAAGATCCCTGTATGAGCTGGCCCCGCATATGTGCCCCCCAGCCCAGCAGGCTGGCATCTGTTGTCACCACTATGGGATCGGGCACCTCCAAGCTGACCCCGAGACTCAATCTGATCGGGTCCAGCCACCAGTTGAAGCTGTCCTTGATCTGGGGTGGGATGCAGATTTGAATCGGCAATTTGCACTCTATGGCCCGTTGAAAAGGGCGGAGTAGACCCTGTAGGGGTCGCATGTGGAACCTGGCCCAGGGCACCAGGTCCTGACACGACACCATTTGGCCCAAAGCCGAGGCCAGTGACATCATGCTCGCCTTCTGCAGCAACTGCAGGTGCGATAGGGAATTTATCAATGACATCTGGCGGTCCCTGGAAATGCTGATCCGGAACAACGTGGTGTCCAGGATCAACCCCAGATGTTCCATTTTCTGGGCAGGTATCAATGAACTCTTGGCCTTGTTGATCATGGAACCCAATGACTCCAGGAGATCCGCAGTCACCTGTAAGTCCCGGACGGCTCGTCGTCTGGACGATGATCTTATCAAGATATCGTCCAGATACGGAAATACATGGATGCCCTGTTGCCTCAGGAAAGCCACGGGGGCCACGAGGGTCTTGGTGAAGACCCTCGGGGCCGCCGTGAGGCCAAAGGGCAGAGCCTTGTATTGAAAGTGGCGCCCCCCCGTAGGCAAAGCGCAGGAACCTGCGGTGGCAGCTTCGGATGGGAATGTGGAGGTAGGCTTCTGTTAGGTCTAAAGATGTGAGATAGTCCTGTTTGTTCAACGCCATGACTATTGACCTCCACGTTTCCATCCGAAAACGCCGCTTGCGCAGAAACCTGTTCAACCACTTCAGGTCCAATATGGCTCTCCAATCTCCGTTTTTCTTCGGAACCAGGAACCAAATCGAGTAGACCCCGGTGCCGCGTTCGAGTCGCGGCACTGGTTCTATTACCTGGATCCGAAGTAGGTGAGAAATGGCCTGCAGGCGAAGGCGGTGTTGGACAGGATTTTTTGATTTTGGAACACTGATTAGCTTGTTCCTGGGCCTGTGGTTGAATTCCAGGGCATAACCCTTTGAAACCACCTCCCAAACCCAGGAATCTGACGTGATGTTTGGCCAAAGGGAGGAAAATTTGGACAGCCTTCCGCCAACCGGGGTGTCGGGCAAAATGTCCTGAGAGTCATTGTGGTCTTGCATCCCTACCGCCTTTGGCGCCACCTGAAGGGTTGCGGTTCTGCTGTCTATTTTTGGAAAAGGTTCTGGATTTATTCCAACCCTTTCTGAATCTATTGGTGTCTCTAAATTTATTGTCCCCACGAAAGGGACGAAAGGGCTGTGGTGGCTTAGCTTTAGGCTGTTCCTTTTTGTGGGAGGGCAAGACCTTACGCTTGTCTTTGCTCTCTATCAAGATTGGATCTAGCGCTTGGCCAAAGAGCTTACTACCTTGGAAAGGCACGCCCACCAACCGCGCCTGAGAACCGCTGTCAACTTCCCAGGACCGTAGCCAAATATTTCTACGTGCCACAACCCCTGACGCCATGGCTCTGGAGTTTAACTGAATGGCATCATAGGATGCGTCCGCCGCAAAGGCAGACGCTAGGGCGATTTTCTTCAAACAATTCTTTGAGCGTTTGGACAGCCCAGGCTCAGTGGCAGAGAGTTCCTCAGCCCGCAAAAACACAGCCCGTGACATGACGGAAGAGGCAACCGAAGTCCGTAGGGCCTGGGAAGAGGAAATAAATTTTCACTTAAGCGCCGACTCCACGTGCTTATCACATGGGTCCTTCGGCCCCCCTTCGCCCTCGGTGGGAATAACCGCCGAAGATGAAAGGGCCGCGACCGGCGCGTCCACTACCGGGAGCGTCAACGATGTCATGAATTGGTCTGGAAAAGAATAGAGTTTGTTAAACCAGCGACCCGGCTGCCTATTAATAGCGGGAGCTTTCCACTTATTATCAATTGCTAATTGGAATGCGGGGGGAAAAGGGATGAAATTGGCCTTAGGGGGACCCTGAGGGAAAACCAATGAGCCCCCCGTCTTAGGTTGCTGCTGTTCTGGGTGTTGTTCCTTAGGCAAACCCAGCGCATTCACCACTTTGGCCAAAAGACGTGGGAATAAATCAGCTGGAAACAGTCTATTCCCGCGCTCTCCTGGCTCCTCCTGAGTCTCCCCCTCGGTTGACAGCTCGCCTTCTTCCTTATCAGAAATCGAGGCCTCGGAGGACAACAAAGGAGAGTCGCAATCCAATGACTTGTTAGATCTGTGCCTCACAGTGGCCTGGTTGACTACATCAACATGCTTTGTTTTATGTTTTGCCTTCTTTGGGGGGAGTGAGGGCGAGTTTTCAGACGAACCCCTATAAGGCTCTGAGGAGGACAGTGAGGAGGAATGGGAGCGACGTTGCCTACCCTTCCCCCTTGAGGAACATCGTCTAGAGGAAACGCTGGGCTGAATACCTTTGATCGCCACTGAGATCATTTTACCCAATTCCTCTCTTAGTTCCGGAGTAATAATGGATTGGGCCCCTTCTCGCCCCCTCTCCTGTTCCCCCGTGCCAGTCACTGACAAAGCCTGTGCCTCCATAACGCGCTGTTTACTCACGCTCTGAGGTAAAAGAAAATGGCGGGAAAGCTGCCCGATGACGACAGCTGCCTCCTCGCTAGAAGCCTGCTACTCGTTGCAGCCTGTGACGAGCAGAAAAGCTATAGAGTCCTCCGGGCAAATGCGCTCTCCTTCTTTCTTGTGTCGCGTCAATCGCCGCCTGAAAAGGCTCGACGAGACGCGTGCTGGCCGTCCGCGTCCGCAGACAGGCGAGTGCACAAGCAGCGGCGGCTGGAGCCGGAACGCTCTCCCGCTGTGCAGCGCTGAGGCTGTGAGGCCTAGCGCACACCGCGATCAGCCAGCTGGGCCCTCGGCCTCAACCGGCGATCGCGTAAGCCCCGGAGACACAGGGAACGTCGAAGAAGACAGTATAGTATGCACAAGCACTCCTTCGCACCCTCACTTGATCCCCCGTTCCAGGGGGAGACAAAGAAGATAAACGAGCAGGGGGAAAGAAATTTACCACAGGCAAGGCGAACGGTCGGGTGGCTGGAAGGGGGTAACTGAGGACACAGAGACAAGAACAAAAATGAAGGAAAATTGAAAAAGAGGAAGTTGAGAAGAAATCTATTGCAGACTAATTCACTCTGAAGCTCCGAAACACGACCTAACGCTGCGAAGGCAGAGTCGGACTGGGGAAGTGAGGAGAGCGCCCTCCCAAGGAGAGGAAGCAAGCTTCGTCCGACCCTGCCTTCCTGATGGGAGGGGCTACACCCATCGTTCTGAATGCCCCACTTCTCTCTTCCAGAGAACGTTGTCCTTGCTCCATTTGGGTCTGGGGAACTCCTCTCTCTCTCTGTCTCTCTCCTTGCAAGGATCCCTCGGGGCTGCCAGGGAGGGAAGGCTGATCTCTCCGGAGCGAAGCACACCGGAAGCCAGGCTCCTTCACGGCCAGGCGTCTGTCTTCTTTGCCCCTTCGCCAGCTCTCTGACTGTGGCGGCAGGGGGCGAGGGACGGGCACGGAGGGAGAGGGACCCCCCCCTTGGGAGCCCGCCTACCAGGCACCTCCTGCACACAGCGTGAACACCACACACAGGAAACGTTTCCCTGCACTGCCGGCCCCGGACTGGGCAGCAGAGGGAAGGGCGTCTCTCCCCCCTCCCAGATCCCGGCAACGCTCAGGAGGGGCCCGGAGGCTGCTGGGGGATGTAGTTTTCTGCCTCTTCTGGCTGTGAGGTGGCCGCGATGGAGCAGTGCGGCTTCCGCCGCCGGTGATATTGTGAGTTGCCCAACCAGGAGGCTTGCCGGGCCAGAGGCTTGCTGCAGGCCACGGGCTTGCTGTGGAGCAGAGAGAAGCTGGTTGGGGGCTGGATTTGGAGACCCCTGCATTAGTAGGGAGATTTGAAAGAGGGGAGGGAGGTGACCAGACAGGCAGAGAGAGGAAGAAACGGGGACAAGGTGGCAGATGGAAGAAGCGGAAGAAAGTGACTCAAGACGTGTGGGGCTCAGCCCATTTGGGCATTTCTGGGTCAGAAGCAAAGCTACGGAACACATAGGAAGAGCGTTGCACAAAGAATTGAAGTTAGAACAGGGCATGAAAGTGTCTCCCCAACACTTTTGTCTCCCTCACAGGCAGTGAGATGGCATCGGGGCCACGTTCCAGACCATCTCCTCTTTGGCATGGAGCAGAATCAGCAACTCTGCAGCCTGCTCAGGTAAGGGGCAGATCACTGGAGCAACGTGCAAGAAACAGCTTGGCTGCCTCCTTCTCTCTTTTAGGCTTTGAAGGAAGGATTTTTCTCTGGTGCTGTCAAATATCAAGTTCACCACTCAGAAGAGTGTGTGTGAAGCAGGGTAGAGTGACCACTCACTGATCCAAATCCGTGACTATTTCATGATTCCTGGGACTGATGCTATGTGCAGAACTGGGGGTGGGCTAATCAGTGGGGGCTGTTTGGCTGATCAGGAGGGCCTGGGGTCTTCTCTTTTATTGTGTCACTTGGTGTGTGAATGGCAAGGGAAGTCTTTGTTTCTAATCAGGATGTACTGTCGGTAAGCAGGGTTGCTTCAAAGGCATAGCGGTCTCCCAACAGCGGTGCTAGGGGGGTGACTGTATTGAGATGACATTTACCTTGGCTCTGTGCAGAATGCAGGTGCAATAGAACAGGTGAAATGCAGGTGTTTTGATACAGGATACAGAGATGACTGAAGTTGCATCCACTGAAGGCAAACACAAACTGTAAATACAGGAGATGCATAGAGAGAGGGTTGCAGGGTTGTGTTCAATGGAGACACAAAGTGAGATTATTTTCTTCCTACCATATGTGATGGCGGGGGTGGGGGAATCATGTACCTTCCCAAAACCTTGTGAGGGGGGGAGTTAGAAAAAATCTGAAAGGAAAGCTTCTTACCGAGCCGTTGGGGAACAGTGACCATGCTGCGATCTGTTTCGCCATGCATGTTGGGGGGAGAGTGCCAAGCAAATTTGACACAAAAACCCTTGACATCCGAAGAGCAGATTTCCCTCAAATGAGAAGGGAAGGTAAAGAGAGTCCAATCTCTCCAGAGTGCATGGAGGCTGTTTAAAACAACGGTAATAGAGGCCCAGCGGGAGTGTATCCCACAAAGGAGGAAGGGCTTGACTAAGTCCAGGAGGGTGCCGGCATGGCTAACAAGCACAGTTAAAGAGGCTATAAAAGGCAAGGAAGCTTCCTTCCGTAAATGGAAGTCTTGCCCTAATGAGGATAACAAACAGGAGCACAAACTGTGGCAAAAGAAATACAGTATAAAAAGATGATACAGGAGGCCAAGCAAGACTTTGAGGAATCTATGGCAGGCAACATAAAGGGGAATAATAAAAGCTTCTTTGAATATGTTAGAAGCAGGAAACCTACCAGGGAAACGGTTGGCCGCTGGACGGTGAGGGAGAGAAAGGGGTGATAAAAGGGTACTTGGAGACTTCAGAGAAATTCTACGAGTTTTTTGCATCTGTCTTTACGGCAGAAGACCTTGGGCAAATTAACGCTGCCTGAACGGCCTCCCCTGACTAAAGAATTACCGTATTTCTTCGAGTCTAAGACGCACCTTTTTTCCCAGATAAGCATCTCTAAAAATGGGGTGCGTCTTAGAATCGATGGCCTCCTTTTTTGTGGGTTTTTTCTCCACATTTTACCTCGCCATTTCAGCCCCTCTGCTCAGCGGCTCTCTCCCATGGCAGGTAGCCCAACCCGCTCTCTCTTCCTGAACTTGAGAGCTTACCCCAGCATGCCCCGCACTGCAGCTGACGAATCAGTGAAGATCACCCTTGAGCTGAGTGCCTTTGCACTCGTCAGCGAGGGCGTGCTGGGGAGAGTTTCTCTGCTGTGTCTGCCCTGCTCTCCTATTGATGATCAAAGCCTGCATGCCTTTCCTACAAAGCTTGCAAAGATGATCAAAGCCTGCAATGCCTTTCCGATCGTCAGCTGGAATGCGAGGCGGGCACTTCAGCGACCAACTCTACCTAGGACTAGGAACCTCTTCCTAAAGGGGTTGGGATGCTACTTTTGCTGCTGCTGCTGCCACTGCTCCTACCAACTTGCGCCCAGCCCGCGGGTGTGTGTGCCCCCAGTCTCCCTCCACCTTCCACCAGCTGCTGCCAGCTCTCGCCAGCATTTGCAGCCTCCAGTCCTTTGCACTTGTCAGCGAAGGCATGCGGGGCGTACTGGGGAGAGTTGTCTGCTGAAATGCCTGCCCCGCACTCCAGCTGATGATCAAGGTGCTTGGCTCCTACGTGTCTTTCACTCAGACTCGACTCGAGTGTGATGATCATCAGCTGCAGCGCCGCTGAGCAGAGGGGCGAAAGTGGTGCGGCAAACTTGGATCCTCATTGGAGCACCAGGGGCCAGGGGGTTACATGGCAGGAGAAAAGTGAAAAGGGGATGGACCACTGATGGGTTCTGAAATTAAGGTGCATCTCACAATCGATGGTATATTTTTTCCTTTGGGTGGTTCAGAAATTAAGGTGCGCCTTAGAATTGATGGCGCCTTAGACTCGAAGAAATACGGGTAAGTCAAACAGAGGTTAAAAATGAAGATGTTTCAGACTTAATTGACAAATTATTTATTATTTTTATTTATTTAAAAAATTTATATCCCGCCTTTTCCTATGCCGAGGCAAATGCCCAAGGCGGCTTACAACAAAAATTAAAGATCAATAAATCACCAGACCCGGATGGCATCCACCCAAGAGTTCTGAATGAACTCAAGCATGAAGTTGCTGACCTCTTGACCAAAATATGCTACTTATCCCTTAAAATGGACACTGTACCAGAGGATTGGAGGATAGCTAATGTCACGCCAATCTTTAAAAAAGGAAGGAGGGGGGACCCGGGAAACTACAAGCCATTCAGCCTGACATCTGTTCTGGGGAAGATGGTGGAAAGTCTCATTAAGGATAAAATCTTAAAATACATAGAAGAACAAGGTTTCCTGAGGGAGAGTCAGCATGGCTTCTGTGAGGGGAAGTCTTGCCTCACAAGCCTTTTAGAATTTTTTGAAAAGGTCAACAGGCATGTGGATGCGAGCAAACCCGTGGATATTATATATCTGGATTTTCAGAAGGCGTTTGACACGGTCCCTCATGAAAGGCTCCTGAGAAAACTCCACAGTCAGGCAATAAGAGGGCAGGTCTTCTTGTGGGTTAGGAACTGGTTGAAGGCCAGGAAACAGCGAGTGGGAGTCAATGGGCAATTTTCACAATGGCGAGAGGTGAAAAGCGGTGTACCGCCACAAGAAACGGTCTTGGGACCGGTGCTTTTCAACAAGTTCATAAATTATCTGGTGGACAGGTCGATGAAAGTGTCGGCCCAGTGTGCAGCGGCTGTGAAGAAGGCCAATTCTATGCTCGGGATAATTAAAAAAGGGATTGAGAATAAAATGGCCAATATCATTATGCCCTTGTACAAATCGATGGTAAGGCCGCATGTGGAGTATTGTGTCCAGTTCTGATCACCACATCTCAAAAAGGATATATTTGAATTGGAAAAGGTTCAGAAAAGAGCGTCCAGAATGTTTCGTGGACTGGAGCTCCTCTCTTATGAGGAAAGGCTGCAGCGTTTGGGGCTTTTCAGTCTAGAAAAAAGGCGCCTGAGGGGGGACATGATTGAGATGTATACAATTATGCATGGGATGGAGAGAGTGGATAGAGGGAAATTCTTCTCCCTCTCGCACAACACAAGAACCAGTGGACATGCACTAAAATTGAGTAGAGGGAGAGTTAGAATGGATAGAAGAAAATATTTCTTCACCCACCGTGTAATTCATCTGTGGAACTCCTTGCCACAGGATGTGGTGATGGCACCTGGCCTGGATGCCTTTAAAAGGGGTTTGGATAGATTCATGGAGGAAAAGACCATTACAGGTTACAAGCCATAAGCAACCTCCTGGTTTTAGAAGTGGGTTTTCTCTGTGCCAGGTGCAAGGGAGTGGCGACTGGACACAGGTATCTTGTTGTCTTGTGTGCTCCCTGAGGCATCTGGTGGGGCCACTGTGTGACACAGGAAGCTGGACTAGATGGGCCTTTGGCCTGATCCAGCAAGGCTCTTCTTATGTTCTTATGTTCTTACTGTATACTGGCGCCACTGCTGTGTGTTCTTGCTGTAGACATGCTTAAATCGCATTGTGAAATTGCGACTCCCCCTACCCCTCTCAAGGTCGCACCTGGGGCAACCTTGGTAGGGGGGAGTTATGCGACCCGGAAGAGGCTTCCGGAGCATGATTTTAGCATGTTTTTAGTGTTGCCCCCCAGTGGGCTGGGGCAGGCGTGAGTTTGTTCCCGGAGTGAACACGATCCGGTTGAACACGCCATGGGGAAGGATACAGTAGAGAGCAAGGCACAAGGAGCGTACTCAGGTCATGTGCAGAGTGCCACCAGTCGCAGCTGGGGCTTCAATACCTTTTCTCAAGCGCCTCCTAGAGGCCAAGCAAACCATCCAAGGCTCAAGCAGTCACTTTGGGAAACGGTCCATGACGTCACACACATCCCTCTCTTCGTCCTGCAGCTGCTGCCCCCCTCCGTCTCCCTCCGGCCTCCTTTGCTCATTGCGAGAAACATTCCCCTGCCCTGTCTGACCCTAAGAGAGAAGACACCCACGCAACGTAGGAGACTTGCGAAAGGCACGAGGGTGGGGGGTGATCTGGGTGAAAGAGTTGGGGACCCAGTTGGAAGGCTCTTTAGCTGGCAGACATGACAAGAGAGTCGAGGCGAGCCTGGCTGACAAATACAAAATGGAGTTCGTCTTGCCCTGGCCCAGCGTCCAGACAGGAGCCTCTTATCCGCTCTCACGGAATTCCAGTATCTCCGATTTATAGGGTCCTGAGCCAGGGGGCAACAATAGCAAGAACACACAGCGGTTTCACTCTAAAAGGTTAAAAACAACAACCACTTTTTCCCTATTTTTTTTTACACTTCTTTTAGTTTACCCTTACAGGTCCAGGATCCGCGGTGAGACAAATCGGCGGATCCTGAACCCACAGTTCAGGTCCATTCTATTCACAGTAATACCGGGTTGGCATTTGTTCCATCAGAGAAGAAAGAAGAAAACGCATAGGCAACTGTCTGGTCTGATTTGCCAAATAAAACACTCAGATGCTGCTACCAGAATTTCTCTTTTCAGAATGAGCAAGAGAGCAGGCGGATGATAGTTGAAAAGGGTGGGACATTATTACTGAGGAGAGACTGTTTCTTCCTTGCAGGGTCCGGTGTCCTTCGAGGAGGTGGCTGTGCGCTTCATGGCGGAGGAGTGGGCTCTGCTGGATCCGGGCCAAAAGGCTCTGTACAGGGAAGTCATGCTGGAGAATTACAGGATCGTGGCCTCTCTGGGTAAGGACGCCCTTCTTGGTATGTAGGAACCAAAGGCATGAGCTCCATTTCTTGTTTCTCCGTGTCTGGATTACACCATAGAAGTGGGGCGTGTGGGGCTGGAACTGGTGCCCTCGGCATGCCTGCTGTGCCTCACCGTTGCAGAGTTGAACTTGCCCTGACATTCTCGTTGGGGAGAAGATATAAATATAAATCGCAGGATAGAAATGTCAGATCCAGAAATCCATTGAGAAGAGTACAAAAATCCTATCCTAGCCTAGTCACTTAACCATGCTTGACACGCTTCATCCTTCTCCTTCCTCGGCATTCTCCAGTGTTTATTTTTAGTTAAGTGATGGTTTGTCCAGGATCAGGTGCTGCTGCTGGAGGGATTTTGCATGATCTCCTCGTCCTTCCTGGTCTCTCCAGGGGAATGTGGGACTTGTCAGGCTCGAGTCTCTGGATTTGGGGGGCTCCGCGTTTCCAAGGACTGGGGAGTGAGCACGTTGGGCATCAGCTTCCCCTTAGCTGGAGGGCTGGCTGTTCAAAGGGGGGGGCTGTACCTCCTGTCGGGCCCTCAGAAACCGCACACCCATCCGACTGGGAGGGAGTTTGGCCAGTAACGGGGTTGTGCTCGCAAGAACCTGTCCTTACCGTGAGGCACATTTGCCCTGTGGACTGTACACCGCAATCTCATGGAGGGCCCTGATCTTGGAGATGGAGGAGTCCATAGGAACCTGTGGAGAACATGAATCTTGGACTCACTGGGAATTGTTATGCCACTCATGTGGAGGGGGCTGGTGGCTTGAGAGAGTAAAAAAACGACAGTGAAACATTACTAAAAGGTACAACAGTTGAGTTACTTCAACGAAGAAATACATACACATACTAAAGGAATAAAGCTAAGCTCCCAGAATTGCGTTTTCCTAATGCTCACCAGGACAACAGCTCCAAATTGCCTTCTGGCCTGCAAGATGGGAGTGAGACCATTTTCGTCATAGGTGGGAGTGAGCCTAGCATCAGGTTGCTTGGGAAAGCCTTGATATGTTGTAGACGTAAGAATTTCATCTCCTTGTTTCCTTCTCAGAGGACTTTCCCAAACCTGCCTTCATTTCCCAGCTGGAAGAAGGGGAGTCTGCATTTTTCCAGGGTCTCCAGGAAGAAGAGAAGTTGGCAGGTAACTTGCTTTATGCACAGTAGTACTTAACACAGCAGTAGCTTCAGCTCAGAGGGTATTGGCTGACTGGGGGCCCTTCCCCACAACAGAAACTCCCCTCCTTTCTGGGGTATGTGGGCCCTGCGAAGGGGGAGTCAGCAAAGTACAGCTGTGCCGTTGTGGTCTCCTCGCCTGCAAGCCATGACAGCAGCTTGGCTGAACTGAAAGCGGCAGTGTGATTTGAGAGACTGGCGCTCTGGCCCTCCACTTCCCTCTCCGCATCACAACCTCCTCAAAGGACGCCAGACCCTGAGAGAAGACAGTCCCAAATCAACCCCACTCAGCAAACGCAGGAGCCCAGCTGCTGTCGCGGCTTCCAGGTGATGAGGTGAGACTGGCAGAGCTGTACTGTGCTGACTCATCCCAACCAGCGCTGAGTCACCCCAGAAAGGAGGGCAGCTTCTGTTGTGGGGAAGGATCCTCAACGCCACCCCACCTTCGGTAGGGGGCCCTCACGGGGCTTCTGTCCCAAAAGCTGGATGCAAAGGTGGGGGCAGAGAGGAGAGCAGCGAAAACTTGCTCTCCATTGTGGTTCAAATTGTTCAGGTTTAATGGCCACGGTCTCTGGTGAGTTTTTCTTCCTCATGTTTTGCCTGTATCTGTGACAGGTATTGTCAAAGTATCTGTTCCGGTATGGATGTCGGGGGGAGAGTGCCGAGCAAATCTGACACAAAAACCCTTGACTTCCGAAGGGCAGACTTCCCCAAAATGAGGAGACTAGTTTAAAAAAAGCTGAAAGGGAAGGTAAAAAGAGTCCAATCGCTCCAGAGTGCATGGAGGCTGTTTAAAACAACAGTCATAGAGGCCCAGCGGGAGTGTATCCTACAAAGGAGGAAGGGCTCGACCAAGTCCAGGAGGGTGCCGGCATGGCTAACAAGCACAGTTAAGGAGGCTATAAAAGGCAAGGAAGCTTCCTTCCGTAAGTGGAAGTCTTGCCCTAATGAGGAAAATAAACAGGAGCACAAACTGTGGCAAAAGAAATGTAAAAAGATGATATGGGAGGCCAAGCAAGACTTTGAGGAACGTATGGCAGGCAACATAAAAGGGAATAATAAAAGCTTCTTCAAATATGTTAGAAGCAGGAAACCTGCCAGGGAAACGGTGGGTCCGCTGGATGGTGAGGGAGAGAAAGGGGTGATAAAAGGGGACTTGGAGACTGCAGAGAAATTAAATGAGTTCTTTGCATCTGTCTTCATGGCAGAAGACCTCGGGCAAATACCGCTGCCGGAACAGTCTCCCCTGACTAAAGAATTAAGTCAAATAGAGGTTAAAAGAGAAGACGTCTCAGACTTAATTGACAAAATAAAGATCAATAAATCACCAGGCCCGGATGGCATCCACCCAAGAGTTCTAAAGGAACTCAAGAATGAAGTTGCTGACCTCTTGACCAAAATATGCAACTTGTCCCTTAAAACAGCCACTGTGCCAGAGGATTGGAGGATAGCTAATGTCACGCCAATCTTTAAAAAAGGAAGGAGGTGGGACCCGGTAAACTACAGGCCGGTCAGCCTAACATCTGTTCCAGGGAAGATGGTGGAAAGCCTCATCAAGGATAAAATTGGAAAAGATATAGAAGAAAAAGCTTTGCTGAGGGAGACTCAGCATGGCTTCTGCAAGGGGAAGCCTTGCCTCACAAACCTTTTGAAAAAGTCAACAGGCATGTGGACGCGGGAGAACCCGTGGATATTCTATACCTAGATTTTCAGAAGGCGTTTGACACAGTCCCTCATCAAAGGCTCCTGAAAAAACTCCATAGTCAGGAAATAAGAGGGCAGGTCCTCTTGTGGATTAGGAACTGGTTGAAGACCAGGAAACAGCGAGTGGGAGTCAATGGGCAATTTTCACAATGGGGAGAGGTGAAAAGCGGTGTGCCCCAAGGATCGGTCTTGGGACCGGTGCTTTTCAACTTATTCATAAATGACCTGGAGTTGGGGATAAGCAGCGAGGTGGCCAAGTTTGTGGACTACACTAAACTTTTCCGGGTGATGAAGACCAGCAGGGATTGTGAAGAGCTCCAGAAGGATCTCTCCACACTGGGAGAATGGGCAGCAAAATGGCAGATGTGCTTCAATGTAAGTAAGTGCAAAGTGATGCACATTGCGGCAAGAAATCAACACTACACATACACGCTCATGGGTTCTGAGCTGTCTGTGACGGATCAAGAGAGAGATCTTGGGGTGCTGGTGGACACATCAATGAAAGTGTCGACCCAGAGTATGGCAGCTGTGAAGAAGGCCAATTCCATGCTCGGGATCATTAAAAAAGGGATTGAGAATAAAACGGCCAATATCATTATGCCTTCGTACAAATCGATGGTAAGGCCGCATCTGGAGTATTGTGTCCAGTTCTGGTCACCACACCTCAAAAAGGATATAGTTGAATTGGAAAAGGTGCAGAAAAGAGCGACCAGAATGATTTGTGGGCTGGAGCACCTCCCTTATGAGGAAAGGCTACAGCGTTTGGGGCTTTTCAGACTAGAAAAAAGGCACTTGAGGGGGAACATGATTGAGACGTATAAAATTATGCATGGGATGGAGAGAGTGGATAGAGGGAAATTCTTCTCCCTCTCGTACAACACCAGAACCAGGGGACATGCACTAAAATTGAGTGGAGGGAGAGTTAGAAAATATTTCTTTACCCAGCGTGTAATTCATCTGTGGAACTCCTTGCCACAGGATGTGGTGATGGCACCTGGCCTAGATGCCTTTAAAAGGGGTTTGGACAGATTCATGGAGGAAAAGACCATCACAGGTTACAAGCCATAAGCAACCTCCTGGTTTTAGAAGTGGATTTTCTCTGTGCCAGGTGCAAGGGAGTGTCAACGGGAAACAGGTTATCTTGTTGGCTGTGCGCTCCCTGAAGCATCTGGTGGGGCCACTGTGTGATACAGGAAGCTGGACTAGATGGGCCTTTGGCCTGATCCAGCAGGGCTCTTCTTATGTTCTTATGTTATGTTCAAAGTGGGGGGGGGGAACAATTACTCCACACCACCCAGTGCTCCAGTAGAATTGCAGTTGGTCTTAATACTGGATATAGAAGGTGTTAACTGTCTGTTAATACTGGATATAGAAGGTGTTCAGTGTTTTTTCATGAGGACACGATTGATTGATTGATAGATTGATTGATTGATAGATTGATAGATTGATCGATCGATCATCTTAAAGTGAAACTGACAACATTTTGCTGATCAAACACCAAAGCTCTATTGAATTCTCGGATCTTACTGTTTTTAAGGAAATGTTAGGAAGAGACCGTGGCCATTAAGCTCAAACAATTTGAGCCACAATAGTTTTACCGGCCATGAAAGCCTTAGATCCTACATAATCTTTTTCTCCATTGATTTCAAGGAGTTCATTTTAACGTACACCACCTGTGAAGTCAGCGCAGCTTTAGGGCTATGACAGCACAGAATTTCACCGACCTCTCTGCCCACTATAGTGGTATCTTTGGTGTAAGGGAACCTCTGTCAAATCTTGTGCTGCTCATTCTGGAGTCATTGCAGCGGAGGAGAAGTGTATCACACAGGTTGCGGGAGTTATGCGCAGAGACCAAAATGGGTGATAAGGAGCAGCAAGCACTACATTAATTGATGACAAGGTTGATGTGCGCATTCACACATTCACACACATGCACACACACATACACGCTCCATGTGACTGATAGTTCCCAAAACGTGCCCACTTGCCACTGATGGTCAGTGCATTTCAGGTGTATAGCGGAGGCCCTGTCTATCGTGTCCCGAGTCCTCCAAGAGGTTGTACAGGAATATTCCACTCGACTCTTGCACCCCGCGGCTTCTACCGTTCTCCTCCCAAATCTTGCCGTCTCCTGCCTGTCTCTCGTTTATTTATTTATTTTTCACAGTTTTATACCACCCTTCCTCCAAGGAGCTCAGAGTGGTGTACATAGTTCCTCCCCTCCTTTTTGTCCTCACAACAACCCTGTGAGGTAGGTGGGGCTGAGAGATAGTGACTGGCCCAAGGTCACCCAGGAAGCTTCGTGGCTGAGTGGGGATTTGAACCTGGATCTTCCAGGTCTAAGTCCAACTCCCAAACCACTACACCATCCATTCACGTAGTTGCAGTAACTGCTTGGTCCAGATCAAGGTTTGGCTGAGCCTGTCCTGACAAGAGCAGAAGTCCCATTGAGACAGGTGTTTGCAGGTGTGCCCTGACAGATCTCCGGCCTGTGAGGAACTGTTTCTCTGGGTTTATTAAAAAATAATAATAATGAAGCACTAACTGACAAGCCCCAGTGTACAAAAGAACAGACATTTTAGCATTTCTAAGAAGATAATGTGACATTAAACCTACCCGTGAGGCCTGAGAGAATCCAGAGGTAGTCCCCTTGTGTGACTTCTCCATCGAAACATTGTCTACCAGGGGTCAAAAAACAGCTTAAGTCCCCGGACCAGTCAGGTTGCCACAGGCAACGCAGCCCTGATTTTTCTCCTCCCGCAGAACAGCTTCTTGAGAGTTGGTCATTCACTGCACACTTTCCTGGGAGTCAATGCATCTGAATCTGGTGGGGTTTCCTTCTGAGTATAGACACCTTGGTGTGTGTGTTAGAGGTCCCTTTTCTCTACTGTGCTGCTAATCAAGATTCTCTATTCCAGGAAGCAACGGAGAAGACAGTCCGGATCAGTGGGAGCCACGTGGGGTGTCACCGGAAACGACCACGTGTGTCATCCAGGAAGTGACTTTCAGAGACCTGGATGGATCCGGGAGGCAGGAGGGAAACCAGACAGAGAAATGCAGAGATAATTCTGATATTGATCAGGGTGGGGATTTCAGAGTGATCCTAGTCAATCCAGAAAAAGGAGCTGGAAAGAGGAAAGAAAAATCCCCACCATTTGCAAAGACCTTCAGCAGTAAATCAGAACTTGGATCACACCAAAGAAACAACAGAAGAGAGGAGCCATATCAATGCTTGGAGTGTGGAAAGAGCTTCAGTTGGAGCTCACACCTGGCTACGCATCAAAGATCCCACACAGGAGAGAAACCATATCAATGCTTGGAGTGTGGAAAGAGCTTCAGTATGAGATCAAGCCTGACTGTGCATCGAAGAACCCACACAGGGGAGAAACCATATCAATGCTTGGAGTGTGGAAAGAGCTTCAGTCGGAGCACGCACCTGACTGAGCATCAAAGAACCCACACAGGGGAGAAACCGTATAAATGCTTGGAGTGTGGAAAGAGCTTCAGTCATAGATCAAGCCTGACTATGCATCAAAGAACCCACACAAGGGAGAAACCGTATAAATGCTTGGAGTGCGGAAAGAGCTTCAGTATGAGCTCAAGCCTGACTTTGCATTTAAGAACCCACACAGGGTCGAAACCGCATAAATGCTTGGAGTGTGGAAAAAGCTTCAGTATGAGCTCAAGCCTGACTTTGCATTTAAGAACCCACACAGGGGAGAAACCGTATAAATGCTTGGAGTGTGGAAAGACCTTCAGTCAGAGATCAAACCTGACTTTGCATTTAAGAACCCACACAGGGGAGAAACCGTATAAATGCTTGGAGTGTGGGAAGATCTTCAGTCAGAACTCACGACTTGCTGTGCATCAAAGAACCCACACAGGGGAGAAACCGTATCAATGCTTGGAGTGCGGAAAGAGCTTCAGTATGAGCTCAAGCCTGACTTTGCATTTAAGAACCCACACAGGGTTGAAACCATATAGATGCTTGGAGTGTGGAAAGAGCTTCAGTATGAGCTCAAGCCTGACTTCGCATCAAAGAACCCACACAGGGGAGAAACCATATAAATGCCTTGAGTGTGGAAAGACCTTCGGTCAGAGATCAAACCTGACTTCGCATTTAAGAACCCATACATGGGAGAAACCGCATAAATGCTTGGAGTGTGGAAAGAGCTTCATTCAGAGCTCACACCTGACTGTGCATCAAAGAAGCCACACAGGGGAGAAACCGTATAAATGCCTTGAGTGTGGAAAGAGCTTCAGTGAGAGTAAAAGCCTGACTGTGCATCAAATAACTCACACAGGGGAGAAAAGATACAAATGCTTGGAGTGTGGAAAGAGCTTCAGAGAGAACGCAAACCTGACTGTTCATCAAAGGACCCACACAGGGGAGAAACCATATCAATGCTTGGAGTGTGGAAAGAGCTTCAATCGGAGCTCAAATCTGACTGTGCATCATAGAACCCACACAGGGGAAGAGAAACCATATAAATGCTTGGAGTGTGGAAAGAGCTTCAGTCGGAGTTCAAATCTGACTGTGCATCAAAGAACCCACACAGGGGAGAAACCATATAAATGCTTAGAGTGTGGAAAGAGCTTCAGTAGGAATTATATCCTGACTTTGCATCAAAGAACCCACATGGTAGAAACCGTATAAAATGCTTGGAGTATGGAAAGAGCTTCAGTCAGACCTCAAGCCTTACTTTGCTTGAAACAGTCCACCTAGAGGAGAAACCAGAAAAGTGTTTGGAGTGTGGAAAACGTTTCACTCTTTGCTTCCAGCACTGTAATGAATCCACACAGTAGTGAAACCATAGAAATTCTTAGGGGGTGGAAAGAACTTCTGTCTCAGCTGAGGCCTTTATTGCCATCATAGAGAGAAAAGACATGGGGGGGGGGTGCTTGCCACGAAGGGAGGCGACCTGCTTGGGGCAAGAGCCTTTGAACAGAGAGGCTCACGTTGAAGAAACCCAGGAGGGAGGAGGAATTGGGTAGTGGGGAAGAGCCTGGGCAAAGTCCCAAGGCATAGGAGAGTGACGCTGGGTGGGGACGGACTGGTTTCTCCACAACCCTGAGCGCCAGCCAGCGCCAGCCCTTGTGCCATCTCTTCCCTGCAGCTGTGGCAACCCTGCCGTCCACGGTCCCAGAATGCTCCTGAAGTCACGGGGGGCTGAGCCCTGAGCCCCCCTGGCCGTCTCTTCCCGGTGGTCGGAAGGCATGGCGCTAGCTAGGCAAAGGACCAGACTCTGGACTCTTGGCGCCAGCAAGGGAGATGTCACCTTGAGGGGTGGCGTTGACCATTGCCTCCGCATGATGTGGTTTTACTGCTATAACACTCTCCACGAGTGTGTCCCCCCCGCTACTGTTATGTCGCCTGTTAGATATGAGAAAAATGACCCCCTCCCTTGAAGAGCACCTCTCTCCCATCTCCTTTTGATACTCAGAAGGAGTCCTTTTGATATTCAGCTACCCAGTGGTGTCACTCTGGTGCCACTCTGTGCGGGGAATTGTAATTGGTGGTGACACCAATGACTTCCACCTTGTGTGTCGCCGAAGGAGAGGGGTGAGTCCTTATTGCTCTCTCTCTCTGTGTGTGTGTGTGTAAGAGAGAGAGAGAGAGAGAGAGAGAGAGGGGGGGGCATTTAATTAACTATCTTTAACAAAATGATCCTAATTCAGCATTTAAAAATGTAGATATTCCAACTTGTTTTTGCTATTCATATGTGCTGTCCCACTTTTAGCAGATAATTTCTGAAAGCAGGAAGAGGGAAAGGGAAAAAAAACCTTCAAAGTGACTGAGAATGTTGTCTCCTGTTTCTCCTATCTGCCTCCCCTGTGTGTGCGTTCGTGTGCACGTGTTTTTGTATATGTGTTAATTGTGCCACAGCGTCACACTGTAATGTGGTCAGTTTGTACAGTGAGCGTCCATGCAGATTTCCCTCTTCCCTCCCTTTTCTTTTTGCTTTTCTTGGATTACTTTAGCTTAGTAATTACTTGGTTAGGAGAAGGATAACAGGCATATGGGGCATATTTCATCTGCTGCAAGTCCTGCCAAGTCTTGCATCGTTTGAAGGAAAAGCAAGCTGTGTTCCTTCATATAGCCAGGATACTCCCTTCACCCCCATCCCTGGAGCTGCTGCAGGTGACAAGGTGATGCCAGTAAAATGAAAATATCCTTTTACTCACTTTGGAAAAAGAACGAGTAACAGAAACATCTGACGTATTTCAAAATGGTTCTGAAAGACCTGCTCCTATAAAAACGAGGCTTGTTCTTGGTGGGCTTGGCCCCTTTTAGGCTGCTGCAGCAAGGGGAAAAAATATTTATGGTTCATTTCGTTCCCAAAACGTTCCTGGATTCTCTTCACCATCCTCCTGTTCCCAACTTTTTATTGTGTCTGTAGAGTTAGTCAAACTTTGGTTCTGTCTCCATTTTGGATTTCTGAGCATAGCTTTCAGACACAAATCTGGATCCGCCTCTTCTGATGGGGCTGCTAAGAGCTTCCTGTCGGGAAGGAATTGGCTCTAGAGGGATGGGGTCCATTTGCCAGGAATTAGCACACAATGGCAATTAAATGGTCTCATCCCATGACATCAAGGCAAATAATATGTTCTTGAGGCCGAGGAGAGGGTGGTAGAGTAGGATAAATTACAATCAATTTTCCTATTGTTAGTTCCAGCTGAGGATTTTGAATTCTGACTCATTTATTAAATATTGTATATCATTGCTAGTTTTTGGCATTTGTTGTTTTAAGTCTTTTCTTTTTAAAGCACTAGAACAAAACAACAGGTTGAAGAAGAAAAAAAGAAGAAACAGCAGTGATGTTTGATACTTACCCACCTTTTTACATTCCCAAGCAGTAAAACACAACCATCTATATTTAGCAAAACGTAAACCTACGTTTGAAATTAGATGCACAGCTAAAAGAGGGAGAGAATGAAAACTAACCATCACCTACTAACACATCAGCTTTAGTTTTTGAAGCACAAACAATCTTAATTAACGGAGTCCAGCAACTCTTCATTTTAACTGTCCTATGGAGAGGAATTAATTTGCTTTTTACTGACAGCAGCAGAATGGTGGCGGCGGGACAAGCAAGTCAATTTATTTAATTATTTTGCTAACTAAAGTAAATAAATAATTTAAAAGTATTTCTTAGATTGTATTTATTTATTCATTTAATATTGTGTGTGTGTGTGTGGGGGGGTCCCGGTTTAGAACCGGGAAAATCTGGTAAGCCTAGAAGGCACATGTAGCGAACAGCTTGCCCCCAGACATACACTGGCGGGCCAAACTGTCCACTTCTGCAGGGAAGCTGCAACCCTCTGGAGAGGCACAATGCACGGCCCCACCACCAGACAGGCTGCAGTTCCCTGCACACTCCTAAACAAGGAGACGGTAGAACTGCCACCAGGGGGTAAATCCTCTTGACTCCTTTAGCTCCCCCTGCTAAAGGGCCACAGAGTACGGACAAGAACAGTGAGACCAACCTCTTGACTTCCCCAGGGGTCTCACAACCTAGGGAGCCACAGAGAAGAACAACTGAGAGGTAGCGTATGGCCAGCTTAGGCTTTTGGATTTCGATGACTTGGCTCAATAGAAAGCACACTGCATGAATTAGAGAGAGTTTATTTGGTTCATAGACATGCAGATCATAGACAGACTTAAAGATAAAAAGGCATAACATACAGAATACTAAATAGCAGGATAGAAAACAACAAAAGGCTATCTCCTACAGCTAGATACATTTCCTGAAGACTCACCAGAAATATACCAGCAGGTGAGCTCCACCAGAGCCATAGTGATGTCCACAGCAGACAGCCAAAAGAGAGCGAGCAGGAATGGGCAGGCAGCACGAGTACTGGTCCTCGCATACCTTAAATAGATTTCAGGGGGTCAGGGGAGTGACCTACAACTGTGGCCAATCAGATGTCCCAGGGGATGAAGTTTGAAAGTAAATGCTCCTTCCTCCCCCCCTTCGGAAGATGATCCTATGATGGCCCACAGCTGGCTAGAATAATTGGCATCACAAGGTCAGCTCCAGCTCTCGTGCTGATAAGAGCAGTCAGGAGACACCTAAAACTGCAAATCATTGCTGTTGGAATTTAGCCAACTCTCAGACGCCATTTTAGACAGACAAAAACCCCAAACTAAAGACATTAAATCAAAACTGAGAATAACCCCCCCAGATTCCACTACAGCACATGCAAGCACTTGCATCCCGTGACTCTCGCCAGGGAGCTTCTGCCCTCTCTTATCTGCCAATGGAGCCCCATGGCCTGGCGCAGTGGTGGGGAACCTCCAGCCCCAGGGCTGGATCAGGCTCCCGAGGCCATCCGGTCCGGCCCCCGGAGAGATTGCCGGGAGGCCGCCCAACCGGCCCCTGGAGGCTCCGCCGGGTCCGCGCGTCACCTCCGGAGGCCGGGAGAGGGCCTTTGCATGTCCTCCCCGGCCGCCGCCTTGACCCCTTATCACCAGGCCGTTGGCCATTTTGCACATGTGTACCACGCCGATGAGGGCAAGCTCTTGCCCTCTTGCCCTCATCGGCATAGTACGCCGGAGGTGATGCGCGGACCCGGCGGCGGCGGCTTCGGACGGTGAGCGCGGAGCCTCCGGAGGCCGATGGGGGGGCGGGGGCAAAAATTAATTAAATAAATAAAAATGCCGCCCGGCCTTACGGCTGGCCCTCAAGCAAGCAAATTTCTAATATTTAAAACGGCCCTCGCCAGGGAAAAGGTTCCCCGCCCCTGGCCTAGCACCTCCTGCTGTCTATTTGCTTCATCATGTTTAGCTTTAGGTTTAGTACTCGTCTTGCAGCCGGACCAGCTGCCTTGCAGTTCCAGGGAGACCTTTTCTTGCGAGCAGGTGAGCACAGCACAATCCGAGAGCTACAAAACGCAGAGTTCCGTGGAAGGACAGGACGTGTGTTACAAACCAACTGCCCTAAGCAGAGCTCCTGGAAGCCAAACTCTGCTGAGCTGGCAGCAGCTGATGGGAGGAGATCCCGGAGAGGCCAAGGGCCACGGCGGGGGTCCAAAAGGGACGCAGCTCAGCAGCACGCGGGAGGGAGGGAGGTTGCTCACTCCAGACAGAGTGCACACGTGCAGTCAGCAATCTGGCCTGCAAGGCTGCGACTCCGGAGGTGGCTGTTCCAGGTCCCTGCCTGCAGGAGTGTGCGGGGATAGAGAGACATCAGCACAGCCCCGCGTAGGAAAGGGGATTTCCAGGGCTGTGGGACGTCCACTGGGATCCAGCTGCAGCCCCTGCGCCCCTCCTCAGGCATCAGTATAATTTCGAGATTTGAGAGGGATACAGAAGGATGTCTTGGAGAGAATACCAGCTCTATTGAAAGGAAGGTTCAATCACGCTCTGTGTCCTGTGTTGTACAAAACAGTCATGCAGTCTGCAAATGTTTCCAGGACCACTTTTAAATTCAATTACTGTGTCACGTTGTCCAGTTGATCCCAACTTACAGCCCAAATCTATGGGCACATATGCCGCTATAACGTGCTTCACAGCTGCCACAAATCGGACTATGTTGGAGCACACGGCCCGGCCGTGTCCGCGTGACGACGGACTCCAGTGCAGGTAAGGGCCGCTACAGACCACACAAATTTCAGCACGTCCCGGACGCCCGAGGAGCTTTGTCGAGCTGTGCTGAGGTGTCTGGTTACCATAGCGGAAGCGAGCGGAGCAGATATTACATCAAGTCTTGTGCTCATAAGAACATAAGAAGAACCCTGCTGGATCAGGCCAAAGGCCCGTCTAGTCCAGCTTCCTGTGTCACACAGTGGCCCCACCAGATGCCTCAAGGAGCACACAAGACAACAAGATAACCTGTTTCCCGTTGTTATTCCCTTGCACCTGGCACAGAGAAAACCCACTTCTAAAACCAGGAGGTTGCTTATGGCTTGTAACCTGTGATGGTCTTTTCCTCCATGAATCTATCCAAACCCCTTTTAAACGTATCTAGGGCAGGTGCCATCATAAATGTACTCTTACTATTCAAAAATGTATAAACCTCCTTTCTTACCAGGATTCAAGGTGGTGAACAATTGAAAAAATGTCATACACAACAGAAGAGGGAAAAAAAACACAGCAAAGCTCTTCACAACAGTGCAGAGAATTAGAACAAGTTTGAAGGCCTGATTAAACAGAAAGGCCTTCAATACATATCACAAATCAGGGAGAGATGGTGCTAGGCACACCTCTCAGGGCAAGAAACTCCAAAAGACCAGGGCTACCACCACAATGGTGCTCCCACAGGTTTCCCTCCACCAAGCAACAGGGTGGTGAAACTGGGAAGAGAGCCTTCCTCAAGTATCTTACTAGATAGACAGATGTATATGGAAGATGACAATCTTTCAGATACTTTGGCCCCAAACTATTAAGGGCTTGAAAGGTCAAAATCAGCACCACAATGTGCCACCTGCTCACATGCCCTAATAATTCACAGAGGTACCCGTATATACCTGTGTATAAGTCGATTTCATGGATATGTCGAGAGCAATTTTTAAACCGAAAATCATGGGATTTAATATGACCCATGAATAAGTCGAGGGCAAACTTAGGGGTGTATGAACTTCTTTGAATTCTAGAAAATGACCAGTGATTGCTAGCCCTGCGGCCAAATCGGGAGATGCGATCTCCCGATTTCCGGCACGATCGAAAATGTCTCTGGCCCATGTTTGAGGGGCCGGCTTCGCAGAGCTTCGCGGAGGAAAGGTCGCTGGGCACCAGACAGTTCGCAGCGAGGCTGCAAGGTTTTCAGCCAGTCGGAGCGCACTGTGCTTAGCCAATCACAGCTGTGCTTTCTTAAGAAGGCGGGACAAAAGGAGGTACTATTTGCGGGAAGACACTCCTACAGACAAGTTCAGAGCCTTGAGGAGAGTGGCCAGCCTCGCTTGCGGCGGTGGCAGCAAGGTGGCTTCAACAAGTGGGGAAATGGGAAAGGCGGTCAAGAAGCGGAGAGAAAGGCAGGGTGGAAAGTGGCGAGAAATGGGGAAAATAAATAAATCAAGACAGCAAATTTTTTCATTACACCTTATAGTTCTGGGTGGGCCCCATTGTCTCCTGGCAACCAATAATTTTCGACCCAGTCCACCACTGGAGATGGGGAGCGAGTGGAATGGGGCGGGGGTGGTGAAGGGAGACTGGCACCAGTGATATCGCTGGCACAGGTTCAGATTGACCCATGGCAGCTGCTGGGTTCCTCCAAAGGGGCCTCAATAAGGTGCTGCTGCAGTATTTATGTTCTTTTAAATTGTATTAGTGGCCTATTACTGTTTTAAGATTCTTTATGAATTTTAATGAATTAATTATGTATATTGTTTTTAAATACTGATTATGTTTTTTGCATTTGTCCTCTTGTTTTTTGTAAGCCTCTTTGGAGAGAAGGGTGGGGTAAAAATACTGTAAATAAATAAATAAATAAATGTGCTAGAACTCCCCGGTGTGTTACAAGATACCTGGATGATCCGGAGGGCTTACAGGTTTTCATGTGATCACAGATTTACATTTAGGGACAATGAGCTATAGAATCTATAGATGGTCCAAGCTGTGAGACTTAATTGAGTTAGTCAAGGGAGTTCCTGCCTTCCTGAGCCAGCCTAATGTGCCTGACCTTCCAGAGAGTAGGAGGGAATGGTGAAACTGTTATGCAAGAGATTCTCCCCTGGCTAATGGGCAGACTGATGTGAAGGATACCTAAATGATGTTCGACCAGATTTCCATCCCCTGCAAAGAGTCTTTCCTCGGCAGACAGGCACTCCGAGGGTTAAAAGAAGCGACTCCTGATTCCTAGAGGGGCGGATGGGGGGGGATGGTGGAGGGAATAGGGAAGCCTCTTCCCGCTCCGCCCCTTTGTAATCCACGTGGGGTCAGCAGCCCCTCTGGTGCGTCCAAAGCCGGTTGGAGGCGAAGGGGGTCCCAGAGTTGCTGTGCGGTGGACAGGAAGAGAGAGGGGAGGGGGAGACGCCCCCAGGTAGGCAGAGACGGCCAGGCAAAAGGCCCAGCCGGTGGAGGGAAGGGGGGGGGGCTGAGAAGACAGATTGTGATCCCCCCCCCCATTTGCATGCTTTGAGTCTGCACTGGGATGGCCATTTCCATGCTGGGGACTAGGTGCAAAAGCTGGAACAGGGAGACCCAGAAAGGTGCCATTCAGCACTGAAACCATTGCCAAAAACGGTGGGATGCAGGAGGAGGGACACTGGAGGACAATAGTTGAGGTCTGGGACTGTTCCTGGAACTGGGGGGGGGGTGCTTTTTAACCCTGTCGTATTTTTAATCTATGCTCTGTCTTTGATACTGTTTACTGTTTGAACTGTTGTAAGTTTTTTGCTCCTGGTTCTAACAGAGTCGGGTGGGATGAGAAAGGGATCTGGAGTTTGCAGCTGAAAAGGATCCTTCCGGCATCCGTACCAGATCCAAAAGAACCAGAGAGTTCCTTCGAGAGCTGATCTCTTCAGAAGGAGGAACAGAGGAGGACAAAGCAGGGTGATCTTTTGAGGTGTGTGTCTCAGCGGGGCACAGGTCTCATTAAGCGGGTAAACTGAAGACCCCCATGTCTGCCCTGCAGAGAATGACCTCCTTGCGGAGCCAGGGTCAAAACAGCTGCATTATTCCAGGTGTGTCTCAGTGGGGATGGGTTTCTTTCCACATACAGAGATAACTGGACTTCCACCCAGGACTTGTCTGTTATGGGAAACAGCCCTGCCCATTAATCACAGCCCCCTTTCCCACATCTGCAAATGAGGGTTCCTCCCCCCCTCAGCTGCCATCGTCCGGGTTCCAGGACATCCCGTGGGATCGATGCAGCACCTGTCTTGTGTGGTGCGAAATGTCAATCTTAGGGGCTCAGCGTGGTGATAGGATAGCAGCAGGAGGGCGGAACCGAGGCGGAAAACGCAGCAGGGAGGCGGATCCTGGAAAGGTTCTGCGTTTGCCAGGGGGTGTCAAGGAGGAGATGCCTGGAGGGGCAGAGAGGGGAAGGAACGGGGAGAACGGGAGAGAGTGAACCAAGATGTGTGGGGCTCACCCCTCAGAGGCATGTTTGGGTCAGAACCCTGCAGAGGCGTATCTAGAGGGTTGCAGGCAAGGCGCCACCTGACGGGGGTGGGCGGTCCGGGCGCAGCGCTCTGGGAGGGCGAGAACATGGCCGCCCAAAACTGCAGCCCTTACCTGCAGCCCCGATGAGATCCAGAGTGGCCAGGAGAGCTGCGTGCAGGTGACCCCGCCGAGGTTGTGCTTCGCGCTGGGTGGGACCTCCCCTCCCCACCCTCCCTTGGCTCCGATTGGCCTGAAATTGGGCCAATTTTCCGTGATTGGCGATGACATGACATCATTATGTCACTGTCACAGAACGTCCAGGGCGCACTCCGCATCCCCGTCCCGGGCGCCATGGAACAAAGGGGTGGTACTGGAACCCCGAGCTATGGAGTAAATAGGAAATAGTGTCAAACTAGTGTGATACCCACACTTTGCTACCGGATGTAAGTACTTCAAATCCATTTTGACTCCAATACACTTTCCTTTGATTGCAATGAACCATTCAAATGTAGCACAACTACCCCATGTCAGGCAACACCCTGCAATTATTAAAAGTCCTGGTTCCACCGAATGATAGTTGTCCCCCTCGCTGTCGAGGGGCATGATGGAGAACTCGTCCTAGTTGTCCACCATGTGCCTCACGATTAGCTCACGCATCTCCCTAGCCATGAGGCGAGTGTCACGTCTCCTGTGATGGGGACAGTTTGTGAGGCACCATCTCCCCATTAACATTTCAAAACTCAATGGCCATATCGACTGAAAAAGGAAAAAAAGGAGGGGGGGCAAGCACACTAAAAAGTGTAAAATAATCCTTTTCAAACGTTAACGCAAACTAATTACATACATTTTCAATCACATGATAAGCTATGTAATTGTTGAGGAATATTACTAACAGTTCTGAAGAGAATTAGTTCAGACAGAATGAAGGAAGCATCTAGCTAGCCAATGAAAAGTGACAGTTAGGAGTTGAAAGGAAAGTTCAAGATCATAAAGATTGGGGGGACACAAAATACCCGAGGAAAAAAATGGGGGTGTGATGTATACCAGGCCCCGCCGGATTTCCCCCCTTTGAGGACCGGTTGGTACACAGGCCTCCCGGCCAAGCGCCCCCCCCCCCCCCGGTTCACCTTCAGCCCCCCAGAGCACCAAGTTGGCCTCAGGGTTTTCTCACATGCCCAGCGTGTTAAGATGTCTTACTCTCAAAACAGGCAGGGCCTGTAGCTCTTAACGAATTGCACCAAGTGGCTCGTCCCCCAGACTGGCCTACGCAAGAGCCTGGAAAAAGACCACTGTCCTTTAGATGTTTACTGGCCAAGGACTTTTCCCACGAAGCAACAACTCCAAGCGGAACACGTCCGGGTTCTTGCCAATCAAACCAAATCAATAAGTACAGGTTTTTACCTATTCAGATCCAACTAATTAGTTCCAAAAGGACTGACTAACCAGGATAATAACTGAATATTACTAGCTTGGGCCCCAACCCAAGGGTAGAATAAGCTGCCACCACCCTGCTACACCAGTCCCACAGCTCCAGGGAAAGCTGGGGTCTCTGGGCCAGATCTCAGGGCTTGCAAGGCTGGCCTCTCCTTCCAACTGGAGAGGCAGACTCAAGCCTCAGAGTCTTTGCACTGGTAGTAGTAACACTGGTAGTAGTGAACCAAGCAGTTAGGCAGGCCAGGTAGAATTCAGTTCTCTTGTACTTAACCAGACACACAAGCCTGTAAAAGACATTTTGTTTATTAAAGAAAATTAAAGATTGCATTCAAGAACGCATTAAGTAAAGATTCTTTGTAAGGCTTTGTAAGGCATGGTATGTGTGAGGTTCCTGAGCATAAGCAGAGTGCTTTCCTTGAAGTAAGCATCAAAATGTATTTCTGAGTTCAGAAATACAAAACAACACAATCCCTTACCAAGTCTCTGCAAAGAGAGAAATATACACTTGTTTATGTTATAGCTCATGCTCTGCACATAGTCAGAAAGCAAAAGCACAATATGAAGGTGCATTTCTGTTCCTGCAGTAGAATTATGACGTACGCAGAGGGGCCCGTTGGTCTTCTGCTAACAGATAACATACTGGTTGGGTGTGACATGGGCAAAGCTTGCTGGCAGGGTGGAGCCCAAAAGTAGGGTGGGACCATGGGTTAGCCCTCCTTCTGTTGCCGATATGGTTAACTGAACAGAACAACAAGCGTCATAAGAATACCAAGAATTCTGTACGTCAAAACCTCAGCTGTCAGAGAATGACCAATAAGTTATGTAACTTGTCTATTACGTGTCTTCCTGTATTTCTGTAACCAATAAGAAGTGAATGTGATTCTTTGAACCACCTTCTGTCTGTAGCTGCACATTTTTGAACTCTAAAAGAGGGAGACTAAGCAGCAAACCGGGACAGTTTCTCTGAGATATGGACGTTTGTCCCCAGGGAGCTGTCGAGACATGTGTCTAATAAATTCCTCTCTTTCACGCTGGTTGTTGCAATTCTTCAATGCATAACAGTATGCAAAACAACAGTCATAAAACAAGAAAGCTATTTTTAAATTGTTTTTTTAGCTCGTGATTTTAACAATTTTTGTCATGGCTTTTAATCCTGTTGTTGCTTCTGTGAGAATAACTGCTGGCCATGAAAACATAAACACAAAGTTAAAGCTATTTTTCCTAAAACTTACTGGTTCCTAACACTCACCTAAAGTCGGAGGCGTCGCTGGAGGTGGGGCGGAACGCTAAGTTCCGCACTGCGCTGACCCCCCGTTACTCACCGGCATGAGGTGGCCCCGCCCCCTGGCCTTCGGAGCCATTCAGTGAGGGGAAGGCAACGCGCAGGAGATTCCCTGCGTGTTGCCTTTGGCCCACTGAATGGCTCCAAAGGCGAGGGGGCAAGGCCACGTCGTGCTGGGGGCCACCTCGTACCGGTAAGTAACCGAGGGTCAGTGTGGTGCGGAACTTAGCGTTCTCCCTCACCTCCAGCGACGCCACGGCCCAAAGTTAGCTCTTCTAAGCACCGATAAGGTGTGTAGATGTGAAGTAATCCGTTCCACCAAGCATGATAGAGATAAGCTTCCCAGGAAAAGGCAACCACTAAGCAAACTTAACACTCCCTTATGCCTGATGACTTGGGAATAACCTATCAGAGGCTCGGACTAGCTGAAGCTTCTAGGCCCTTACGTAACGGTAACGGTCAGGTTCCCCCTCCCAACTGGAAACCACAGGTGCAAATAGTTTGCAATTAAGATGTCCTTGATGAGCACCAGGATCCACCAGGACGTTCTCAGCCTTGCACGAATTAGCTCTGCTTCCCAGCAGCTGAGTTAACTGTCCAGGTTTTGTACATCAGAGGCCTGACTTTCTGCTCTGGATTCAAAATGGAGTCAGACAAACTAAAATGGAGTCAGGGAAAGGCCTTGTCTTTCACAGGGTGGAGCAGATCGCGTGCCAGCCCCGCTTGATCCCTCCCAGGACAGTCGGGTTGCAACAGGCCATGCAGCCACCGTTGTGCGAATTCTCCCGAACAGCTGACTGAGAGTCGGTCACCGAGCAGGGCTGCGATCTTGTGTGTGCTTTCCTGGGAGTCAGTGCCACCGAATTCATTGGGTTTACTTCTGAGTAGACATGCCTAGAAATGCACTTTAGAAGCCCCACTCCTCTGTTGCATTGCTAATCCAGATTCTCTCTCTGTTCCAGGAAGCAGCAGACAAGACAGTGAGGATCGGAGGGAGCCACGTGGGCTGTCCCCGGAAATGACACAGATGCTTGACACAGAGGAAGTGAGTTTCAGGGACCAAGACGGATCAGGAGGGCAGGAGGGAAGCCCAGCGCTTCCTGGGAGGACTGAATCTGTTGTTTGTCAGGATTATGACCGCCATGAAATCCCAATTGAACTGGAACAATGCAAAGGGAAGAGAAAGAAGAAGTATCCTTTACCCAGGGAAACAATCAGTTGTGCAGCCAACATTAATAAACGCAGCAAACACTACACAGGAAAGAAAACATTTGAATGTTCTGAATGGAGAAAAAGCTTCAGTTCAAGCACACATCATTCTTCGCGTAAAAAAATCCACAGAAGAGAGAAAGCAGAGCATCAGGGTATATCAAAGGAGGAGGGAAACCAGACAGACAAATGGAGAAATGAACCTGATGCTACACAGTGTGAGGATTTCAATGTCATCCCACTCAGTCCGGAACAGGGAACTAAAAGAAGAAAGGGGAAAAGCACTCAATGTGCAAAGACCTTCAACGGTAAATCCAAATGTAGAACACATCAAAGAAGCCACACAGGGGAGAAACCATATCAATGCTTGCAGTGTGGAAAGAGCTTCAGTCAGCGCGCACACCTGGCTGTGCATCAAAGAACCCACACAGGGGAGAAAACATATCAATGCTTGCAGTGTGGAAAGAGCTTCAGTATAAGCTCAAGCCTGGCTGCGCATCAAAGAACTCACACGGGGGAGAAAAGATACAAATGCTTGGAGTGTGGAAAGAGCTTCAGAGAGAACGCAAAGCTGACTGTGCATCAAAGGACCCACACAGGGGAGAAACCATATAAATGCTTTGAATGTGGAAAGAGCTTCAGTCAGAGCTCAAGCCTGGCTGTGCATCAAAGAACCCACACAGCGGAGAAACCATATAAATGCTTGGAGTGTGGAAAGAGCTTCAGTCAGCGCGCACACCTGGCTGTGCATCAAAGAACCCACACAGGGGAGAAACCATATAAATGCTTGGAGTGTGGAAAGAGCTACAGTCAGAGCTCAGCCCTGGCTGTGCATCAAAGAACCCACACAGGGGAGAAACCATATCAATGCCTTGAGTGTGGAATGAGCTTCAGTGTGAGCTCACACCTGGCTGTGCATCAAAGAACCCACACAGGGGAGAAACCATATCAATGCTTGGAGTGTGGAAAGAGCTTCAGTCAGCGCGCACACCTGGCTGCGCATCAAAGAACCCACACAGGGGAGAAACCATATAAATGCTTGGAGTGTGGAAAGAGCTACAGTCAGAGCTCAGACCTGGCTGTGCATCAAAGAACCCACACAGGGGAGAAACCATATCAATGCCTTGAGTGTGGAATGAGCTTCAGTGTGAGCTCACACCTGGCTGTGCATCAAAGAACCCACACAGGAGAGAAACCATATCAATGCTTGGAGTGTGGAAAGAGCTTCAGAGAGAACGCAAAGTTGACTGTGCATCAAAGGACCCACACAGGGGAGAAACCATATCAATGCTTGGAGTGTGGAAAGAGCTTCAGTCAGAGCTCAAGCCTGGCTGTGCATCAAAGAACCCACACTGGGGAGAAACCATATAAATGCTTTGAATGTGGAAAGAGCTTCAGTCAGAGCTCAAGCCTGGCTGTGCATCAAAGAACTCACACGGGGGAGAAAAGATACAAATGCTTGGAGTGTGGAAAGAGCTTCAGAGAGAACGCAAACCTGACTGTTCATCAAAGGACCCACACAGGGGAGAAACCATATCAATGCTTGCAGTGTGGAAAGAGCTTCAGTATAAGCTCAAGCCTGACAGTGCATCAAAGAACCCACACAGGGGAGAAACCATATCAATGCTTGGAGTGTGGAAAGAGCTTCAGTCAGCGCGCACACCTGGCTGCGCATCAAAGAACCCACACAGGGGAGAAACCATATAAATGCTTGGAGTGTGGAAAGAGCTACAGTCAGAGCTCAGACCTGGCTGTGCATCAAAGAACCCACACAGGGGAGAAACCATATCAATGCCTTGAGTGTGGAATGAGCTTCAGTGTGAGCTCACACCTGGCTGTGCATCAAAGAACCCACACAGGAGAGAAACCATATCAATGCTTGGAGTGTGGAAAGAGCTTCAGAGAGAACGCAAAGTTGACTGTGCATCAAAGGACCCACACAGGGGAGAAACCATATCAATGCTTGGAGTGTGGAAAGAGCTTCAGTCAGAGCTCAAGCCTGGCTGTGCATCAAAGAACCCACACTGGGGAGAAACCATATAAATGCTTTGAATGTGGAAAGAGCTTCAGTCAGAGCTCAAGCCTGGCTGCGCATCAAAGAACTCACACGGGGGAGAAAAGATACAAATGCTTGGAGTGTGGAAAGAGCTTCAGGGAGAACGCAAAGCTGACTGTTCATCAAAGGACCCACACAGGGGAGAAACCATATCAATGCTTGGAGTGTGGAAAGAGCTTCAGTCGGAGCTCAAGCTTGACTTTGCATCGAAGAATCCATGCATAGGAGAAACCATGTAAGCCATTTACCATGTATCAGTTGGAGCTCAGATCTGAGAGCATGTCAGACAGTCCATTGAGGAGAGCAAGTACATAAGTGTTTGAACTGTGTAAATGTGCACACTTCAATCTGTTTTACACATCTATTTATACACTTTTTCAGTAGCTCACTAACATTAAGTCATCCCCTTCTTTGCATATCATTACTACTTCACATTATACCTTTTTTCCAAGATTCTTAGACATGTGTAGAGTAAACTTTACTTTCTCTTCTCCGATGTCACGTGGCTCTGCAATAAATTAGGTCTCTGTTTCCAGACACAGTCAGTTTAATGTCACTTAGGCCTGGAATGTGCGCCCAAGTTGATAAGAATGCCAAGTGATAAGAACTAAATGTGAGAATCAATAATATTTTCTCTATGTCTCTTTGTTCAGTGATTTCTAAACAACAACAACAACCCAGGCTTCAACTCCTCACATGTACAGAAAGGAGAACTGACAAATAAATACAAAAACTTACAACACATCTCTCTCTATAAAAAAAAAAAAAACCAGTCCTGACTGACTGACTGACTCATCACCACCCAGCCCAAACCACTGGGCCTAGAAACATGAAATTTGGGGAGTATATTCCTTCCATGACATAAGCACCCACTAAGAAGGGATTTTTAGAAATTTTACCCCTAAGGAGGTGAAAAGGGGTACAATGTGTTTTCACAGATTCCTCAATATTTCTCAGGCCCGATGAGATATCGACTTGGTTTTTGCTTACAAGGGTTACCCACAGAAATGCTTAAAAACATATTTCAGGATTTTGCCCTAATCAACCCCTAAAAGGGCAAATCCAGATTCAGGGGTCAATTATAGAACCCTTCGTATCTGCTGTGTTTGTTGAGATAACATTCTTTTTTGGCATATGGGTGTCTTTTTATACTCTTTAGAAAGAGTAACTTTTTAAAAAAAATTCACCCCCTAAAGGCGTAAAAGGGGGGTAAAATAAAAAGGGGTGACTCATCACCGCTCAGCCCAAAACCCTGGGCCTAAAAACATGAAATTTGGGGAGTATATTCCTTCTGAGATGTAAGCACCCTCTAAGAAGGGATTTTTAGAAATTCAACACCTAAGGGGGTAAAAAAGGGTTGCTGCAATCCTATTCAGAATTACCTGGGAGTAGGCCCCATTGACTAGAACAGGACTTACTTCTGAGTAGACATGCATAGGCTTGGGCTCACAATGTGTTTTCAGGATTCCTCAAGATCTCTTAGGCCCGATGAGATATTGACTTGGTTTTTGCTTACAAGGGTTACCCAACATATTGCAGGATTTTGCCCTAGAATCGACCCCTAAAGGGGCAAATCTAGATTTGGGGGTGAATTATAGAATCCTTTATATCTCCAGTGTTTGTTGAGTTATAACATTCTTTTTGGGCATTTGGGTGTCTTTTTAAAATCTTTAGAAATGGTTTTAAAAGGGGTAAAACCTTTTTGTTGAAAAGTAGTATATAATTACAGTTTATATATAAGGGGTGTGTTTTTATTCGATAGATTACGCTTATTTGTTCTTAGGACTACTGCGTGATTCAGTTATTACCTGTGAACCCCTCTCCATAATAAACACGCTAGACAGAGGCTGGGGTAAAGGGTCACTTCATTAAGTTCTAATAAATGTATAAAATCTGCAGCAGGGAAAAAACTATAACATCCCCCAGCTTGTGGGCACTAGGTGAGGGGGAAACGGTGCTGCCCATATGGGCATGTCAATCTGCTACCCCCAGGCGTGACACTCTGACTTCAAGCTCCGCCCATTCATAAATTGGGAAAGCCAACACTGAAGGGGTTGAGGCAGCTGGGCAGCACAGACTCCCCCTAGGCGAGCCAGGGGGGGTCTTTGCTTACCAAACCAAAGGGGCTTGCCAGCCAGCCTCACTGACCCGGGTGAGTATCGTCTGAGCGGTCCTGGCTCACCCCTTGACCTTGCTACCTCAGAATTCATGCCAATGAAGATCTCTACCTACCCACCCTGTACGCAACCTGCCACACAGCGGGGTTAGCCTGAGGATAATGTCCCTGAGGATAATGTCAGCACCAGCCATGGAGAGGTGGATGCCATCATGCCTAAACAGGGCTGGCGAAGTATAAACAATACCAGGGTGAGCGATAGTCACTTCACCCTGTGCATTGAAGACCTTCCTCATGTAAATGTTCACCTTACGCTGAGCAATGTCAACATGACATGGGTCAAATTCCTCATGCCAAACTCTGTGTGGCAGCATGTCAGACCAGAGGATTTGTGTCTGGTGAACTCCTCTCTCTCTCTCTCTCTCTCTCTCTCTCTCTCTCTCTCTCTCTCTCTCTGTCTTTGCAAGGATCCCTCGGAGCTGCTCAACTTCAGCAAGCCAGGGAGGGAAGGCTGATCTCTCCTGAGCAAAGCACGCAAGCAGGATCCTTCTTGTCTCCAGGTTTCTGCTGTCTTTCCCCCTTCACCAGCTATCGGACTGTGTGGCAGCTGGGGGCGAGGCGAGGGACGGGCAAAGGACCCCCTTGGAAGCTCACAAACCTGTCTCAGAAGGCACCTCAAGCACAACACGAACAGCTTGAACCCCGCAAACAGGAAACGTTCCCCTGCACTGCCGGCACCCGACTAGGTAGCAGAGTGAAGAACATTCCCCCCCCCCCCTCACAGCTTTTTGTTTGTTTAATTACTGGCAGCGTGAAAGCAATGATCAGGACAGGCCTGGAGGCTGCTGGGGGATGTAGTTTTTTGCCTCTTCTGGGTGTGGGGTGGCCGTGCTGCAGCCGGAGTGTCTTCCCGCAAATAGTCAGCCAGGAGGCTTGCTGCAGGGTTAGGGGCTTCATGGAGACCCATGAACTGGAGTGAAAGAGGTGAAGCCCTTTCTGGGCAGACAGAGAAATAACTGTGCTAGGCTGCTCCTAGCAAGTAAGTGGGAGAACTGGTCCAGGCTTCCCTCTCTCCGAACCACATTTTAATAAAAGAACGCAAAATCGAAACGCTCACTTACGAAGCGTCGCAGCCAGGCTCAGAAGAGTTCCGGCAGCTGCGGAGAGCATTCGGCCACCGGGAAAACGGGGGACATTTCCCTGTTTCAGGGGCTGGGATCCGGGATGGCTACCATATGCCCTGGGACTCCGGGACAGGATCCCAGAATCCGGAAATGTCCCGGCCATTATAATAAACTCAGTAATAATAATATAGACAGGGATGACAGGAGCAGATTCCATTTATTTATTAATTAACTTGCGCAAGAGACTCACGCACCTCTGCATCACTGCAACAAAAATGAGGCGGGAGCCTTGGGGGGGGGGTCTCTGTTCTCCGTTTTTATACTATCTGGGCATTACCTTGATAAATCCTCATGTCTTTCAGTGTTAAGTTACATACATGTGCAAATGACTCTTCCCCAAATGGCAAGTCTTCCTTTGTTCATTTAATTACCAGACACTGACTGCCTGGAGGAATTTTGTTATCTAGTTGGTTCCTCTCTGTGCCTGACTGGCTGGCAGCTTCACAGAAATGATTTACAACTTTATGGTCTCTCTTATTTGGGGGCCCTTCTCCTGCTAACTCTCCTCACATGGATTAATACCAAGAGCTAATTATATTGTTAGATGCAAGCTAACATTTTACATATTTTGCCCTGTCACATGTGAACTGTATGTTAATATTTATATTTTTATATATTTTTCCTTTATCATCATTCTTCAATTGCAGCTGCCAGGATTCTGTCTTCTACACAACTCTTAAGAACGCAGAGGCCCTCGTGGTGGAAGGTTGGCCACCTCTGGTATAGAGCATCGCATTTTGGGTGTAGAAACAAATGGGGCGGCTCAGTGGAACTGCACCCGTTTTGCGTGAAGGGAGGTCCCGGTGCAACCCTTGGCAAGTCCAAATGAAGCGAGGAACGATCCCTGAACAGCAGTCCGTGGAGACAGTCCAGAGCCGGACAGACTGATGTCCGAAGCAGGCAGCTGTCCCTGAGTGCCAGGCAGGCAGGGCGTGAATGACTTTGGCTGGAGAGGGTGGGTTGAGCAGCTGAAAGTCAAATTCAGGGCTGGAAAAGTAAGTGGTTTAAAAACTCGGCCTGCTCTGTGTCTTGCCAGCTTGTGTGGCCAGCGAGCCGGTAGGAGATAAAGTAGAGCTACACTGAGTTGAGGAATCAGGGAAGGGGTGGAACTGGAGCATCGGGAGACCTGATGCGTTTTGTCTAGGAGTCAGGTGACGGCCCATAGGTCCTTGCTGCTGTTCAATGGGGAGCCTGCAGGTGGCGCTCCGGCAGCGCAGGAGCAACATGCTGTGAACTTACCGGGAGTGAATGTCATACAACCAAGTACAGTACTCCCTCCCATATCCGCTGGGGATATGTTCCAGGCCCCTCCGTGGATACTTGAAACCGTGGACAGTGCCGTCGCTTGCCTCAGAAGGGGGGGGGCCGACCGACCCCTCGACGCCCCCAAAGTAATTAGCATAATTACTAATTAGCATAATTATGCTAATTACTTTTTTTTGTTTGTTTTTTTCTTCCCCCGTTTTTTTTTCCGCTTTTTAAAAAGGTTTGTTAGTGGTAACGGGGCTTCTACTAGGTCTATGTATGCTTTGCTGCACTTATCTTTTGTATCTAGGGCCTCCCGACGATCTCTCCAGCGACGATCTCGCTCCTCTGCTGCCGCTCTGCGCGAAGCAAACAGCCATCACAGAGTTCACGCATGCGTGATGGCTGTTTGCTTTGCGCATGCGCGAACTCTGTAAGCCTAAGCGTTACAGAGTTCGCGCATGCGCAAAGCAAACAGCCATCACGCATGCGTGAACTCTGTGATGGCTGTTTGCTTCGCGCAGAGCGGCAGCAGAGGAGCGAGATCGTCGCTGGAGAGATCGTCGGGAGGCCCTAGATACAAAAGATAAGTGCAGCAAAGCATACATAGACCTAGTAGAAGCCCCGTTACCACTAACAAACCTTTTTAAAAAGCGGAAAAAAATTCAAATTTTTCCCGCTTTTTCCCGGAGCCTCCCGCCCCCCTGGACAGCCTCCCGCCCATGCGCCCTGGGGCCCACCGCCCCCCGGCCCCACGTAAGCTGACGCCCCTGACCGTGGATAGGAGCGAACACCCCTCCATGGTTTCCTGAGGGGCCCCCGCCCTGCCTCCCCTGTGGGCGTGTGTACGTCCCCCCCCCCCGCTCTTATTTTTCTTTCAGAAAGCTTTGTTTCTTCCTTAAAACAAACAGAGAAGCAGGCTCCATTGCGGGCAAGTAGAACGAGACTAAGTCCTGCAGAGGCTCTGCAAGGTTTCTGTTAACCTTGCAGAGCCTTTCTAGGACTTAGTCGCGTTCTACTTGCCTGCAATAAGCAGCCAGAGGTTGCTTCTCCTGTTTCTTTAAGGAAGAAACAAAGCTTACTGGGAAAAAGTAAAAACCTGGGGGGTGTCCCCGCAATCCGTGGATAACTGAAGGGTGGAAAGCGAATCCGTGGATATGGGGGTCCACCTGTACAGAGTAAGCTTATAGGTTAGATTGTTTTAAAAAAAAAAGTCTGTGTTGTTATTCTTATTATGCCTTTTTACTGCGTTCTTGAGAACTTATTTTCCCTGTGCATTTCCTTCATAAATCTTAATCTAAACCCTGTTGCAGCGATTTGGTGAAAGGAAACTGTGCACTTAAGCTAAATTCGGTGTCTGAGGACTATTGGCTACTTACATGATGAGGAACAATTGACAAGCTGTACATTTGGAGATTTCCCCCACTGGGCCCCTCTTGTGGGGGAGAAACGCCAGCTTGGCAGTGTGGCATGTTCTCAGCCCCTAATTGGCTTATGGCCCTTGCTCCTAACTGACATGATGAACAGACGGAAACCCTTTCAGGTGGAAAAAGGGAAAACCTCTCAAAACCCTTGGCATGGTGGCAGATTAGTAGGATTTGTAAAAAGGGGAACTCTGAAATTCTTTACAGGGTGGCCAAAGGGGGAACCCCAAAAATCCTTTACAACCTTCATCCTCTGCTCGCAGCAAAGACCCCATTCCCAAGTATTTGGGCCTCGAAGCTGTGTGTGTGTGTGTGTGTGTGTGTGTGTGTGTGTGTGTGTGTGTGTCTGTCTGTCTGTCTGTCTGTCTGTCTGTCTTTTGTAGTTTCCAGAGGACAAGGAAGAACAAGGAAAGACTTGTTTCGAACTAGGGAAAAATAAATCCCTCCCTCCCTAGTAAGCTAGATGTGATTCTCAGGCCCCAATCCAATCCCTCGTCACCAGCACCAGTGCAGCTGTGCCAAAAAGGCACGTGCAACATCTGGTGGTGTTGGGGGGACTTGAACGTAAACAGAAGGTAAGGAGGGGGAGGAGAGGGGTTGCCTGCCACTCTGAACTACTTGTACCAAGAAAGAGTTGTAACAAGAAAGAGTTAGCTTTCTGGAACTACTCTGCCTAGTTTTCCTGGTGCAGTCCAAACGCGTTGCAGAACGACTTTGCGAATTCATTCAAAAGCAGGGATTTCTCAGCCCTGATCCCTTCCCTGAAACACAACCTCCACCCCCTTTCCCAGCAGCCGTGAGTTCAAGTCCTCGTGTGGCCGCTGAGCAAGGTTTTCGGCCAATCGGAGCGCACTTGTGTTTAGCCAATCACACCAGCGCTTTCTTAAGGAGGCGGGACAAAAGGAGGGACTATTTGCGGGAAGACACTCCTACAGACCAGTTCAGAGCGGGGAGGAGAGCACCTTCAACAAGTGGGGAAATGGGAAAGGCGGTTAAGAAGCGGAGAGAAAGGCAGGGTGGAAAGTGGCGAGAAATGGGGTCGGAAAGTGGGGCAGAAAGCGACGAGAAATGGGGAAATAAATAAATCAAGACAGCAAATATTTTTCATTGCACCTTATAGTTCTGGGTGGGCCCCGTTGTCTCCTGGCAACCAATAATTTTCGACCCAGTCCACCACTGGAGATGGGGAGCAAGTGGAATGGGGCGGGGGTGGTGAAGGGAGACTGGCACCAGTGATATCGCTGGCACAGGTTCAGATTGACCCATGGCAGCTGCTGGGTTCCTCCAAAGGGGCCTCAATAAGGTGCTGCTGCAGTATTTATGTTCTTTTAAATTGTATTAGTGGCCTATTACTGTTTTAAGATTCTTTATGAATTTTAATGAATTAATTATGTATATTGTTTTTAAATACTGATTATGTTTTTTGCATTTGTCCTCTTGTTTTTTGTAAGCCTCTTTGGAGAGAAGGGTGGGGTAAAAATACTGTAAATAAATAAATAAATAAATAAATGTGCTAGAACTCCCCGGTGTGTTACAAGATACCTGGATGATCCGGAGGGCTTACAGGTTTTCATGTGATCACAGATTTACATTTAGGGACAATGAGCTATAGAATCTATAGATGGTCCAAGCTGTGAGACTTAATTGAGTTAGTCAAGGGAGTTCCTGCCTTCCTGAGCCAGCCTAATGTGCCTGACCTTCCAGAGAGTAGGAGGGAATGGTGAAACTGTTATGCAAGAGATTCTCCCCTGGCTAATGGGCAGACTGATGTGATTAAAAGAATACCTGGGTGTTGGGCCAGACTTCCTTTCCCTGCAAAGTCTTTCCTCTCGGCAGACAGGCACTCCGAGGGTTAAAAGAAGCGACTCCTGATTCCTAGAGGGGCGGATGGGGGGGGGATGGTGGAGGGAATAGGGAAGCCTCTTCCCGCTCCGCCCCTTTGTAATCCACGTGGGGTCAGCAGCCCCTCTGGTGCGTCCAAAGCCGGTTGGAGGCGAAGGGGGTCCCAGAGTTGCTGTGCGGTGGACAGGAAGAGAGAGGGGAGGGGGAGACGCCCCCAGGTAGGCAGAGACGGCCAGGCAAAAGGCCCAGCCGGTGGAGGGAAGGGGGGGGGGCTGAGAAGACAGATTGTGATCCCCCCCCCCCCATTTGCATGCTTTGAGTCTGCACTGGGATGGCCATTTCCATGCTGGGGACTAGGTGCAAAAGCTGGAACAGGGAGACCCAGAAAGGTGCCATTCAGCACTGAAACCACTGCCAAAAGCGGTGGGATGCAGGAGGAGGGACACTGGAGGACAATAGTTGAGGTCTGGGACTGTTCCTGGAACTGGGGTGTGCGTGTGCTTTTTAACCCTGTCGTATTTTTAATCTATGCTCTGTCTTTGATACTGTTTACTGTTTGAACTGTTGTAAGTTTTTTGCTCCTGGTTCTAACAGAGTCGGGTGGGATGAGAAAGGGATCTGGAGTTTGCAGCTGAAAAGGATCCTTCCGGCATCCGTACCAGATCCAAAAGAACCAGAGAGTTCCTTCGAGAGCTGATCTCTTCAGAAGGAGGAACAGAGGAGGACAAAGCAGGGTGATCTTTTGAGGTGTGTGTCTCAGCGGGGCACAGGTCTCATTAAGCGGGTAAGATGAAGACCCCCATGTCTGCCCTGCAGAGAATGACCTCCTTGCGGAGCCAGGGTCAAAACAGCTGCATTATTCCAGGTGTGTCTCAGTGGGGGTGGGTTTCTTTCCACATACAGAGATAACTGGACTTCCACCCAGGACTTGTCTGTTATGGGAAACAGCCCTGCCCATTAATCACAACCCCCTTTCCCACATCTGCAAATGAGGGTTCCTCCCCCCCTCAGCTGCCATCGTCCGGGTTCCAGGACATCCCATGGGATCGATGCAGCACCTGTCTTGTGTGGTGCGAAATGTCAATCTTAGGGGCTCAGCGTGGTGATAGGATAGCAGCAGGAGGGCGGAACCGAGGCGGAAAACGCAGCAGGGAGGCGGATCCTGGAAAGGTTCTGCATTTGCCAGGGGGTGTCAAGGAGGAGATGCCTGGAGGGGCAGAGAGGGGAAGGAACGGGGAGAACGGGAGAGAGTGAACCAAGATGTGTGGGGCTCACCCCTCAGAGGCATGTTTGGGTCAGAACCCTGCAGAGGCGTATCTAGAGGGTTGCAGGCAAGGCGCCACCTGACGGGGGTGGGCGGTCCGGGCGCAGCGCTCTGGGAGGGCGAGAACATGGCCGCCCAAAACTGCAGCCCCAATGAGATCCAGAGTGGCCAGGAGAGCTGCGTGCAGGTGACCCCGCCGAGGTTGTGCTTCGCGCTGGGTGGGACCTCCCCTCCCCACCCTCCCTTGGCTCCGATTGGCCTGAAATTGGGCCAATTTTCTGTGATTGGCGATGACATGACATCATTATGTCACTGTCACAGAACGTCCAGGGCGCACTCCGCATCCCCGTCCCGGGCGCCATGGAACAAAGGGGTGGTACTGGAACCCCGAGCTATGGAGTAAATAGGAAATAGTGTCAAACTAGTGTGATACCCACGCTTTGCTACCGGATGTAAGTACTTCAAATCCATTTTGACTCCAATACACTTTCCTTTGATTGCAATGAACCATTCAAATGTAGCACAACTACCCCATGTCAGGCAACACCCTGCAATTATTAAAAGTCCTGGTTCCACCGAATGATAGTTGTCCCCCTCGCTGTCGAGGGGCATGATGGAGAACTCGTCCTAGTTGTCCACCATGTGCCTCACGATTAGCTCACGCATCTCCCTAGCCATGAGGCGAGTGTCACGTCTCCTGTGATGGGGACAGTTTGTGAGGCACCATCTCCCCATTAACATTTCAAAACTCAATGGCCATATCGACTGAAAAAGGAAAAAAAAGAGGGGGGCAAGCACACTAAAAAGTGTAAAATAATCCTTTTCAAATGTTAACGCAAACTAATTACATACATTTTCAATCACATGATAAGCTATGTAATTGTTGAGGAATATTACTAACAGTTCTGAAGAGAATTAGTTCAGATAGAACGAAGGAAGCATCTAGCTAGCCAATGAAAAGTGACAGTTAGGAGTTGAAAGGAAAGTTCAAGATCATAAAGATTAGGGGACACAAAATACCCGAGGAAAAAAATGGGTGTGTGATGTATACCAGGCCCCGCTGGATTTCCCCCCTTTGAGGTCCGGTTGGTACACAGGGCTCCCGGCCAAGCGCCCCCCCCCGCTTCAGCTTCAGCCCCCCAGAGCACCAAGGTGGCCTCAGGGTTTTCTCACATGCCCAGCGTGTTAAGATGTCTTACTCTCAAAACAGGCAGGGCCTGTAGCTCTTAACGAATTGCACCAAGTGACTCGTCCCCCAGACTGGCCTACGAAAGAGTCTGGAAAAAGACCACTGTCCTTTAGATGTTTACTGGCCAAGGACTTTTCCCGCGAAGCAACAACTCCAAGCGGAACACGTCCGGGTTCTTGCCAATCAAACCAAATCAATAAGTACAGGTTTTTACCTATTCAGATCCAACTAATTAGTTCCAAAAGGACCGACTAACCAGGATAATAACTGAATATTACTAGCTTGGGCCCCAACCCAAGGGTAGAATAAGCTGCCACCACCCTGCTACACCAGTCCCACAGCTCCAGGGAAAGCTGGGGTCTCCGGGTCAGATCTCAGGGCTTGCAAGGCTGGCCTCTCCTTCCAACTGGAGAGGCAGACTCAAGCCTCAGAGTCTTTGCACTGGTAGTAGTAACACTGGTAGTAGTGAACCAAGCAGTTAGGCAGGCCAGGTAGAATTCAGTTCTCTTGTACTTAACCAGACACACAAGCCTGTAAAAGACATTTTGTTTATTAAAGAAAATTAAAGATTGCATTCAAGAACGCATTAAGTAAAGATTCTTTGTAAGGCTTTGTAAGGCATGGTATGTGTGAGGTTCCTGAGCATAAGCAGAGTGCTTTCCTTGAAGTAAGCATCCAAATGTATTTCTGAGTTCAGAAATACAAAACAACACAATCCCTTACCAAGTCTCTGCAAAGAGAGAAATATACACTTGTTTATGTTATAGCTCATGCTCTGCACATAGTCAGAAAGCAAAAGCACAATATGAAGGTGCATTTCTGTTCCTGCAGTAGAATTATGACGTACGCAGAGGGGCCCGTTGGTCTTCTGCTAACAGATAACATACTGGTTGGGTGTGACATGGGCAAAGCTTGCTGGCAGGGTGGAGCCCGAAAGTAGGGTGGGACCATGGGTTAGCCCTCCTTCTGTTGCCGATATGGTTAACTGAACAGAGCAACAAGCGTCATAAGAATACCAAGAATTCTGTACATCAAAACCTCAGCTGTCAGAGAATGACCAACAAGTTATGTAACTTGTCTATTATGTGTCTTCCTGTATTTCTGTAACCAATAAGAAGTGAATGTGATTCTTTGAACCACCTTCTGTCTGTAGCTGCACATTTTTGAACTCTAAAAGAGGGAGACTAAGCAGCAAACCGGGACAGTTTCTCTGAGATATGGACGTTTGTCCCCAGGGAGCTGTCGAGACATGTGTCTAATAAATTCCTCTCTTTCACGCTGGTTGTTGCAATTCTTCAATGCATAACAGTATGCAAAACAACAGTCATAAAACAAGAAAGCTATTTTTTAAATTGTTTTTTTAGCTCGTGATTTTAACAATTTTTGTCATGGCTTTTAATCCTGTTGTTGCTTCTGTGAGAATAACTGCTGGCCATGAAAACATAAACACAAAGTTAAAGCTATTTTTCCTAAAACTTACTGGTTCCTAACACTCACCTAAAGTCGGAGGCGTCGCTGGAGGTGGGGCGGAACGCTAAGTTCCGCACTGCGCTGACCCCCGTTACTCACTGGCATGAGGTGGCCCCGCCCCCTCGTCTTCGGAGCCATTCAGTGAGGGGAAGGCAACGCGCAGGAGATTCCCTGCGTGTTGCCTTTGGCCCACTGAATGGCTCCAAAGGCGAGGGGGCAAGGCCACGTCATGCTGGGGGCCACCTCGTACCGGTAAGTAACCGAGGGTCAGTGTGGTGCGGAACTTAGCGTTCTCCCCCACCTCCAGCGACGCCACGGCCCAAAGTTAGCTCTTTTAAGCACCGATAAGGTGTGTAGATGTGAAGTAATCCGTTCCACCAAGCATGATAGAGATAAGCTTCCCAGGAAAAGGCAACCACTAAGCAAACTTAACACTCCCTTATACCTGATGACTTGGGAATAACCTATCAGAGGCTCGGACTAGCTGAAGCTTCTAGGCCCTTACGTAACGGTAACGGTCAGGTTCCCCCTCCCAACTGGAAACCACAGGTGCAAATAGTTTGCAATTAAGATGTCCTTGATGAGTACCAGGATCCACCAGCCTCAGCCTTGCACGAATTAGCACTGCTTCCCAGCAGCTGAGTTAACTGTCCAGGTTTTGTACATCAGAGGCCTGACTTTCTGCTCTGGATTCAAAATGGAGTCAGACAAACTAAAATGGAGTCAGGGAAAGGCCTTGTCTTTCACAGAGTGGGGCAGATCGCGTGCCAGCCCCGCTTGCCTCCCTCCCAGGACAGTCGGGTTGCAACAGGCCATGCAGCCACCGTTGTGCGAATTCTCCCGAACAGCTGACTGAGAGTCGGTCACCGAGCAGGGCTGCAATCCTGTGTGCGCTTTCCTGGGAGTCCGTGCCACTGTATTCATTGGGTTTACTTCTGAGTATACATGAATAGGAGTGTGTTTTAAAAGTCCCACTCCTCTGATGCATGGCTAATCCAGATTCTCTCTCTGTTCCAGGAAGCAGCAGACAAGACAGTGGGGATCAGAGGGAGCCACGTGGGGTGTCCCCGGAAATGACCACGCTGGACACAGAGGAAGTGAGTTTCAGGGAACAAGACGGATCAGGGAGGCTGGAGGGAAGCCCAGCGCTTGCTGAGAGAACTGATTCTGTTGTTTGTCAGGATTATGACCGATATGAAATCCCTAATGAACTGGAACAACCCAAAGGGAAGAGAAAGAAGAAATGTCCTTTACCCAGGGAAACAATCAATTGTGCAGCCAACATTAATAAACGCAGCAAACTCCACATAGGGAAGAAATCACTTGAATGTTCTGAATGGAGAAAAAGCTTCAGAACAAGCACACGTCTTCTTTCACGTAAAAAAATCCACAGAGGAGAGAAAGCTGGTATATCAAATGAGGAGGGAAACCAGACAGTCAGATGGAGAAATGAACCTGATGCTAGACAGCGTGAGGATTTCGATGTCATCCCACTCAGTCAAGAACAGGGAACTAAAAGAAGAAAGGGGAAAAGCCCTCAATGTGCAAAGACCTGCAACGGTATATTCGAATGTAGAACACATCAAAGAAGCCACACAGGGGAGAAAACATATCACTGCATGGAGTGTGGAAAAAGCTTCAGTGTGAGCTCAAGCCTGACTTTGCATCAAAGAACACACACAGGGGAGAAACCATATAAATGCTTGGAGTGTGGAAAGAGCTTCAGTGTGACTTCAAGCCTCACTAAGCATCAAAGAATCCACACAAGGGAGAAAAGATACATATACTTGGAGTGTGAAAAGAGCTTCAGTCAGAGCTCAAGCCGGGTTGTGCATCAAAGAACCCACTCAGGGGAGAAACCATATACATGCTTTGAATGTGGAAAGAGCTTCAGTCAGAGCTCAAACCTGGCTGTGCATCAAAGAACCCACACAGGGGAGAAACCATATCAATGCTTCGAGTGTGGAAAGAGCTTCAATCAGAGCGCAAACCTGGCTGTGCATCAAAGAACACACACAGGGGAGAAACCATATAAATGCTTTGAATGTGGAAAGAGCTTCAGTGTGAGCTCAAAGTTGACTGAGCATCAAAGAACCCACACAGGGGAGAAACCATATAAATGCTTGGAGTGTGGAAAGAGCTTCAGTCAGAGATCAAACCTGACTTTTCATCAAAGAACCCACACAAGGGAAAAGCCATATAAATGCTTAGAGTGTGGAAAGAGCTTCAGTATAAGTGGAAACCTAACTGTGCATCAAAGAACCCACACAAGGGAAAAACCATATCACTGCTTGGAGTGTGGAAAGAGCTTCAGTGTGAGCTCAAGCCTGACTTTGCATCAAAGAACCCACACAGGGGAGAAACCATATAAATGCTTGGAGTGTGGAAAGAGCTTCAGTGACAACAGAAACCTGGCTGCGCATCAAAGAACTCACACAGGGGAGAAAAGATACAAATGCTTGGAGTGTGGAAAGAGCTTCAGTGTGAGCTCAAAGTTGACTTTGCATCAAAGAACCCACACAGGGGAGAAACCATATAAATGCTTTGAGTGTGGAAAGAGCTTCAGTCAGAATGCACAGCTGACTGTGCATCAAAGAACCCACACAGGGGAGAAACCATATAAATGCTTGGAGTGTGGAAAGAGCTTCAGTGTGAGCTCAAAGTTGACTTTGCATCAAAGAACCCACACAGGGGAGAAACCATATCAATGCTTGGAGTGTGGAAAGAGCTTCAGTTTGAGCTCAAGCTTGACTTTGCATCGAAGAACCCACACAGGGAAGAAACCATATCAATGCTTGGAGTGTGGAAAGAGCTTCAGTAGGAACAACAACCTGACTGTTCATCAAAGAAGCCACACAGGGGAGAAACCATATAAATGCTTGGAGTGTGGAAAGAGCTTCAGTGTGATTTCAAGGCTCACTAAGCATCAAAGACTCCACACAAGGGAGAAAAGATACATATACTTGGAGTGTGAAAAGAGCTTCAGTGACAATGGAAACCTGGCTGCACATCAAAGAAATCACACAGGGGAGAAAAGATATAAATGCTTGGAGTGTGGAAAGAGCTTCAGTCAGAGCTCAGGCCTGGCTGTGCATCAAAGAATCCACACAGGGGAGAAACCATATAAATGCTCGGAGTGCGGGAAGAGCTTCAGTGTGAGATCAAACCTGGCTAGGCATCAAAGAACCCACACAGGACAGAAACCGTTTAAATGCTTGGAGTGTGGAAAGAGCTTCAATAGGAACAATAACCTGAGTTTGCATCAAAGAACCCACACAGGGGAGAAACCATATAGATGCTTGGATTGTGGAAAGAGCTTCAGTTGTCGCTCACACCTGACCTTGCATCAAAGAACCCACACAGGGGCAAAACCATATCAATGCTTGGAGTGTGGAAAGAGCTTCAGTTGTAGCTCACACCTGGCTTCGCATCAAAGAACCCACACAGGGGAGAAACCATATAAATGCTCGGAGTGCGGGAAGAGCTTCAGTGTGAGATCAAACCTGGCTAGGCATCAAAGAACCCACACAGGACAGAAACCGTTTAAATGCTTGGAGTGTGGAAAGAGCTTCAATAGGAACAATAACCTGAGTTTGCATCAAAGAACCCACACAGGGGAGAAACCATATAGATGCTTGGAGTGTGGAAAGAGCTTCTGTGTGAGCTCAAACCTGACTGTACATCAAAGAACCCACACAGGGGAGAAACCATATAAATGCTTGGAGTGTGGAAAGAGCTTCAGTCAGAGCATAAGCTTGACTTTGCATCAAAGAATCCATGCAGCGGAGAAACCATGTAAGCCATTCACCATGTATCAGTTGGAGCTCAGATCTGAGAGCATGTCGAACAGTCCATAGAGGAGAGCAAGTACATAAGTGTTTGAAGTGTGTAAATGTGCACACCTCAATCTGTTTTACACATCTATTTATACACTTTTTCAGTAGCTCACTAACATTAAGTCATCCCCTTCTTTGCATATCATTACTACTTCACATTATACCTTTTTTTCCAAGATTCTTAGACATGCGTAGAGTAAACTTTACTTTCTCTTCTCCGATGTCACGTGGCTCTGCAATAAATTAGGTCTCTGTTTCCAGACACAGTCAGTTTAATGTCACTTAGGCCTGGAATGTGCGCCCAAGTTGATAAGAATGCCAAGTGATATCTAAATGTGAGAATCAATAATATTTTCTCTATGTCTCTTTGTTCAATGATTTCTAAAAAACAACAACAACCCAGGCTTCAACTCCTCACGTGTACAGAAAGGAGAACTGACAAATAAATACAAAAACTTACAACACATCTCTCTCTATAAAAAAAACAAGTCCTGACTGACTGACTGACTGACTCACTAACTCATCACCCAAACCACTGGGCCTAGAAACATGAAATTTGGGGAGTATATTCCTTCCATGACATAAGCACCCACTAAGAAGGGATTTTTAGAAATTTTACCCCTAAGGAGGTGAAAAGGGGTACAATTTGTTTTCACGGATTCCTCAATATTTCTCAGGCCTGATGAGATATCGACTTGGTTTTTGCTTACAAAGGTTACCCACAGAAATGCTTAAAAACATATTTCAGGATTTTGCCCTAATCGACCCCTAAAAGGGCGAATCCAGATTCGGGGGTCAATTATAGAACCCTTCGTATCTGCTGTGTTTGTTGAGATAACATTCTTTTTTGGCATATGGGTGTCTTTTTATACTCTTTAGAAAGAGTAACTTTTTTTAAAAAAATTCACCCCTAAAGGCATAAAAGGGGGGTAAAATAAAAAGGGGTGACTCATCACCGCTCAGCCCCAAACCCTGGGCCTAAAAACATGAAATTTGGGGAGTATATTCCTTCTGAGATGTAAGCACCCTCTAAGAAGGGATTTTTAGAAATTCAACACCTAAGGGGGTAAAAAAGGGTTGCTGCAATCCTGTTCAGAATTACCTGGGAGTAGGCCCCATTGACTAGAACAGGACTTACTTCTGAGTCGACATGCATAGGCTTGGGCTCACAATGTGTTTTCAGGATTCCTCAAGATCTCTTAGGCCCGATGAGATATTGACTTGGTTTTTGCTTACAAGGGTTACCCAACATATTGCAGGATTTTGCCCTAGAATCGACCCCTAAAGGGGCAAATCTAGATTTGGGAGTGAATTATAGTGAAACCTGAGTGAAACCTTGGGAATTTACAAACCAGAACAGGCCTAAAAAGAGGGCAAGCGGGCAAGCAGCCAAGCAGGCAAACTGTTGCAAAAGTGCTGTGTCATTCTCTTGCCAGAGAGGCTAATGAGAAACACCTGGCTAGAGCAAACCAGAACTCTGATAGGCAGCCAACAGGTGGCAGAGGTATAAATATGTGGCTGTGAAGTACATTCCTTCTGGCTATCGGAACATCTACCACTCTGCTACTGGGAATGCTGCGTTGTTCGTACCTTGATCGTACCTTGTCTGCTGTATATATTGGGTCCTTGAACTGCTGTACTTATACTCTGCTTGTAAGTACACAATATAGAGACTTTCTACCTTACCTGCGCCTCTGAGTCTTCATTTGCTGGAGAGTGTCCCAGGACAACTGGCTAACGGTTCTAGCCTGCCTCCAGGGCTGCTCCAGAGAAGGGACGCCACATTTAACAGGTTCTGGGCCCAGCGAAAGCCGACTGCTGCACGTCCAGAGCACCTGTAACCTGAGCTGCTCCGTGGCTGCATTGAATTACGGCGTGTCGTGTCCAGGAGTCCGAGGCGTCTGGCAACACTCAAGTTCCTGTCGACGGTCCGGTAAGACAATTTACGTTCCTGTCGTGCCCAGGAGGGGCTAGAGACAGAAAGCAAGAATGCAGTCTGCTGTAGGAGGAAGCTTTCCCCTCATTCGGTTGAATGAAAGTAACTATTTGTCCTGGTCCGTGAAAATGGAAATGTACTTACGCAGGGAGGATTTGTGGAAGATTGTGACTGATCCCCCTAATTTAGATGATGACGACGTTGGTGCAGCAGATATAAGGGCAAATGAGAAAGCACTTGCAAACATTGTTTTGTGTGTAGAAGATAGCCAGCTGGTGCATGTCCATGGAATCTCCAAAGCTAAGGAGTGCTGGGATGCGCTAAGAAAGATTTATATGAGAGACTCAGCAAGTTCCAAGGTCGTTCTCACAAGGCGTTTGTATAGAGCGCGGCTGGGTGAAAGAGATAAACTTTCGGAACACTTGCAATTTATGAGAACCATGTTTCTCGAGCTGGAAGAACGCGGTTTACATTTTACAGAATCGCATAAATCCTATTTGGTTCTATCCTCTCTAAATGAGTCGTGGGATGTTCTGGCAACGAGCTTGGGGTCTCTGCCGGAAGAAGACCTGACGCTTAGTTATTTAACGACAAGGTTGCTTGAGGAAGAACAGCGACGGCAGCAGCGTGTTGAAGGGAGGAACAAGGAAGATTCCATGCCCAGACAGAAAAATGCTGCGTCACAAGGAGCAGGAGAGGAACATGTGTATGTTGTAAAGCGTTGCTTTAAGTGTGGTTCCAGCTCACACCTGCAACGTGACTGTGCAGTTAAGAAGAAGGCCAAAGGCAAAGACAGACCAGCCCGACGGAGGGGCGATGGCCACATTTCTGTGGTCAAGGCGATGCACGAGAGTCCCAAAGATACATGGCTGCTGGACAGTGGGGCGAGTGAACATATTTCTAATGACCCACAGTTATTTTCTTCCCTGAAACCAGCCACCAGAAACCATGTCAGCCTTGCAAATGGGAATGTTGCAACTGTGACAGGACATGGCTTAGTGTATATACCATGTTTGAATGTGCAATTGGAAATGCTATGTGTTCCAGATTTAGCTTACAATTTATTAAGTGTGTCTAGTTTAGACCATGATGGTTATGAGGTCATATTTGCTAAAGGAAAATGCCATGTCAGTAAAAATGGTAAAGTCTGTGGGGAAGGTATGCTGCAGAATAACTTGTATGTAATGAAACCTAAGATGGAAGGTGTTGCAGCAGCACAGGTGGAAAACAGGCCACATCATGACCAGTGTGCCCACCTATGGCATAGGAGGCTGGGTCATGCCAATTTTAAGGTAATAGAGAAGTTACCTGAGATGGCCACTGGTGTCAGCATGAAACAATGCCAAAACTTTTTGGATTGCTCTACATGCAAAATGACAAAATCTAAGGCTTACCCAGTAAGCAAGAAAAGCAGCAGGGTATCAACCAGATGTTTTCAGCTGGTTCATGCAGATCTTGTTGGCCCATTATTTGCCACACTGGGAGGCGCTAGATATGTATTGGTCCTCTTGGATGATTATTCTAGATTTAGTTTTTGTTATTTATTAAAACAAAAAAGCCAAACATTTGAACAATTTAAAGACTGGGTGCAATTCGTTGAAAGAAAATACAATACACGTGTGTGTGGTTTGCAGACAGACCGAGGGGGAGAATTTGTGACTACAAACTTTCAGAATTGGCTTAAGAGGAGGGGCATCTCTCATAGAATGACCAATGCCCATTGCCCAGCTGAGAATGGGATGGCTGAACGTAGAAATGGGGTCCTGCAGACAATGAAGGACTCACTTCTGTCTGATTCAGGCTTGTCAAGAGGGTATTGGGGTGAGGCAATTTTAACAGCCAACTACTTGGTTAATAGGCTGTGGAGCTCAGCCATTAATCAAACCCCTTACTACCTTCTTTATAACAAGAAACTTTCATTAAAACATTTGAGAATATTTGGTTGCACTGCCTATGTGCACATTCCGAAAAGCATGAGGCGAAAGGGACAAGCAAAAGCACGTAAATTAACTTTCGTTGGCTACCAGCCAGGAACGAAGGGTTACAGATTTGTCAATGAACATGGAAAAATTATTATTTCTAGAGCTGCTAACTTCTGTGAACACAGTAACTGGAGTAAATTGCATGGTTCTACAGAAGTGTTTCTTCCCAGTCAAACTCAGGACAGGCACAGCGAAGCTGAGCCATTGCCTCAGCAACGTGCTGTCCCAGAGATAAAGGAAGAGGCAGAATTAACCTCTGAAAGTCCTGTTCAGGAAGATACTGCCTTGCCACGCAGATCAGAAAGAAGTAATAAGGGGATTCCACCTCAACGATACTCACCTGGTGATGTGAAAATATGCTATGTAAACTTTGAACCCCAAAGCTGTCAGGAAGTGCTAGAGCTCCCAAAGCCAGAACAAGATAGATGGAGGAAGGCAATGCAGGAAGAGATGAATTCCGTGCATTCTCACAAAGTCTTTACTCCCGTAGAACTGCCTATTGGGCAGAAAGCAGTTGGATGCAGATGGGTTTACAAACGAAAAACCCTAGCTGATGGGAGCATAAAATATAGAGCACGGTTAGTGGCACAAGGATTCACACAAGTTAAACATGTAACTTACGATGAAGTGTTTGCACCTACCCTAAGAGGAGAAACGTTGAGAATGGCATTGACAGTAGCTGCTATAAATAATTGGGAAGTCCATCATTTTGATATAGCAACAGCATACTTGCATGCGCAACTGCTACAAGAAATTTACATGACAGAACCAAAAGGGTTCGAATCTAAGCTGCCAGGGAGAGTGTGTAAGCTAAACAAAGCTATATATGGGCTAAAGCAGTCTGCCAGAAATTGGAATCAATGCCTAGATGCAACGCTAAAAAGAATTGGATTTAAGGGCAGCCTAGCTGACCCCTGTTTGTATGTTAAGCAACATGGTGATGAACAAATTTTGTTGTTAGTATTCGTAGATGATCTATGTATAATTGCCAGAGAACAAGCCAGTATAAATGCATGTGTAAAAGAACTTAGCAAAGAATATGAACTCAAAAGTCTAGGTAAAATCAGCAATTATTTGGGAGTGGAAATTATAAAGACTGAAGGTGGAGGATATGCTCTCAGCCAGAAAAGAAAAATAGAACAGCTGCTCCAAAGATATGAAATGGAAAACTGTAAAGGTGTACAAACTCCCATGACTGTAGACTTTCATAAAGTGAATGTTAATGATGAAGCTATGAGCATTGTACAATGTGATCAAGACAAATATCAATCAGCAATAGGAAGCTTATTGTATTTGGCTCAATGGACAAGACCAGACATTGGGAATGCTGTGAACATCTTAAGCAGATACACATCCCAGCCAACTCAAAGGCATTGGCAGGGAGTGAAACGTGTATTAAGATACCTAAAGGGCACTATTGACCACTACTTGTTATTGTTACCATCTGAACCATTGCGGTTAACTTGTTTTGTTGATAGTGATTGGGGAAGCTGTGTCCAGGATAGACGGTCAATATCAGGGCTCGTAATTCAATATGGTAATGCTTTGATAGGCTGGAAAGCTAAGAAACAAACCGCAGTAGCAGCTTCAACAGCGGAAGCAGAATTCGCCGCTTTATCAGAAATGTGTTCTGAAGTAATCTGGTATCAGCAATTGTTAAAAGATTTGAATTTAAAGATCAATTTACCCATCCATGTGTTTGAGGATAGTCAGGCGTGTATTCAAATGGCCAGCAACAATAGAGTACAGAACAGAAGCAAGCACGTAGACATTAAGTACTGCCGTGTCAGAGAAGCAGTAAAAGATAAGCTAATTGAGCTGGTGTATTGTCCATCTGAGGAAAATATGGCAGATATAATGACAAAGCCCTTGTGTGCGGAAAAGCACAGAAAACTAACAGAGAAGTTAGGAATGGTGTCAATTTAAACCAGACCAGTTCTATTGTAAATTGGAGGGGTGTCAAGGTTTGTGGGAGAAAACCTTGGGAATTTACAAACCAGAACAGGCCTAAAAAGAGGGCAAGCGGGCAAGCAGCCAAGCAGGCAAACTGTTGCAAAAGTGCTGTGTCATTCTCTTGCCAGAGAGGCTAATGAGAAACACCTGGCTAGAGCAAACCAGAACTCTGATAGGCAGCCAACAGGTGGCAGAGGTATAAATATGTGGCTGTGAAGTACATTCCTTCTGGCTATCGGAACATCTACCACTCTGCTGCTGGGAATGCTGCGTTGTTCGTACCTTGATCGTACCTTGTCTGCTGTATATATTGGGTCCTTGAACTGCTGTACTTATACTCTGCTTGTAAGTACACAATATAGAGACTTTCTACCTTACCTGCGCCTCTGAGTCTTCATTTGCTGGAGAGTGTCCCAGGACAACTGGCTAACGGTTCTAGCCTGCCTCCAGGGCTGCTCCAGAGAAGGGACGCCACATTTAACATCCTTTATATCTCCAGTGTTTGTTGAGTTATAACATTCTTTTTGGGCATTTGGGTGTCTTTAAAATCTTTAGAAATGGTTTTAAAAGGGGTAAAACCTTTTTGTTGAAAAGTAGTATATAATTACAGTTTATATATAAGGGGTGTGTTTTTATTCGATAGATTACGCTTATTTGTTCTTAGGACTACTGCGTGATTCAGTTATTACCTGTGAACCCCTCTCCATAATAAACACGCTAGACAGAGGCTGGGGTAAAGGGTCACTTCATTAAGTTCTAATAAATGTATAAAATCTGCAGCAGGGAAAAAACTATAACATCCCCCAGCTTGTGGGCACTAGGTGAGGGGGAAACGGTGCTGCCCATATGGGCATGTCAATCTGCTACCCCCAGGCGTGACACTCTGACTTCAAGCTCCGCCCATTCATAAACTGGGAAAGCTGATCACAGCCAACACTGAAGGGGTTGAGGCAGCTGGGCAGCACAGACTCCCCCTAGGCGAGCCACATGGTGGTCTTTGCTTACCCAGCCAAAGGGGCTTGCCAGCCAGCCTCACTGACCCGGGTGAGTATCGTCTGAGCGGTCCTGGCTCACCCCTTGAACTTGCTACCTCAGAATGCACGCCAATGAAGATCTCTACCTACCCACCCTGTACGCAACCTGCCAGACAGCGGGGTTAGCCTGAGGATAATGTCCCTGAGGATAATGTCAGCACCAGCCATGGAGAGGTGGATGCCATCATGCCTAAACAGGGCTGGCGAAGGATAAACAATGCCAGGGTGAGTGATATAGTCGCTCCACCCTGTGCATTGAAGACCTTCCTCATGTAAATGTTCACCTTTCACCAAGCAATGTCAACATGACATGGGTCAAATGCCTCATGCCAAACTCTGTGTGGCAGCATGTCAGACCAGAGGATTTGTGTCTGGTGAACTTCTCTCTCTCTCTCTCTCTCTCTCTCTCTCTCTCTCTGCAAGGATCCCTCGGAGCTGCTCAACTTCAGGAAGCCAGGGAGGGAAGGCTGATCTCTCCTGAGCAAAGCACACAAGCAAGATCCTTCTTGTCTCCAGGTTTCTGCTGTCTTTCCCCCTTCACCAGCTATCGGACTGTGTGGCAGCAGGGGGCGAGGCGAGGGACGGGCAAAGGACCCCCTTGGAAGCTCACAAACCAGTCTCGGAAGGCACCTCATGCATGCACAACACGAACAGCTTGAATCCCGCAAACAGGAAACGTTCCCCTGCACTGCCGGCACCCGACTAGGTAGCAGAGTGAAGAACATTTCCCCCCCCCCCTCACAGCTTTTTGTTTGTTTAATTACTGGCAGCGTGAAAGCAATGATCAGGACAGGCCTGGAGGCTGCTGGGGGATGTAGTTTTTTGCCTCTTCTGGGTGTGGGGTGGCCGTGCTGCAGCCGGAGTGTCTTCCCGCAAATAGTCAGCCAGGAGGCTTGCTGCAGGGTTAGGGGCTTCATGGAGACCCATGAACTGGAGTGAAAGAGGTGAAGCCCTTTCTGGGCAGACAGAGAAATAACTGTGCTAGGCTGCTCCTAGCAAGTAAGTGGGAGAACTGGTCCAGGCTTCCCTCTCTCCGAACCACATTTTAATAAAAGAACGCAAAATCGAAACGCTCACTTACGAAGCGTCGCAGCCAGGCTCAGAAGAGTTCCGGCAGCTGCGGAGAGCATTCGGCCACCGGGAAAACGGGGGACATTTCCCTGTTTCAGGGGCTGGGATCCGGGATGGCTACCATATGCCCTGGGACTCCGGGACAGGACCCCAGAATCCGGAAATGTCCCGGCCATTATAATAATGGTAATTATAATGTCCCGGCCATTATAATAATCTCAGTAATAATAATATAGACAGGGATGACAGGAGCAGATTCCATTTATTTATTAATTAACTTGCGCAAGAGACTCACGCACCTCTGCATCACTGCAACAAAAATGAGGCGGGAGCCTTGGGGGGGGGGTCTCTGTTCTCCGTTTTTATACTATCTGGGCATTACCTTGATAAATCCTCATGTCTTTCAGTGTTAAGTTACATACATGTGCAAATGACTCTTCCCCAAATGGCAAGTCTTCAAACCCCCCTTTGTTCATTTAATTACCAGACACTGACTGCCTGGAGGAATTTTGTTATCTAGTTGGTTCCTCTCTGTGCCTGACTGGCTGGCAGCTTCACAGAAATGATTTACAACTTTATGGTCTCTCTTATTTGGGGGCCCTTCTCCTGCTAACTCCTCACATGGATTAATACCAAGAGCTAATTATATTGTTAGATGCAAGCTAACATTTTACATATTTTGCCCTGTCACATGTGAACTGTATGTTAATATTTATATTTTTATATATTTTTCCTTTATCATCATTCTTCAATTGCAGCTGCCAGGATTCTGTCTTCTACACAACTCTTAAGAACGCAGAGGCCCTCATGGTGGAAGGTTGGCCACCTCTGGTATAGAGCATCGCATTTTGGGTGTAGAAACAAATGGGGCGGCTCAGTGGAACTGCACCCGTTTTGCGTGAAGGGAGGTCCCGGTGCAACCCTTGGCAAGTCCAAATGAAGCGAGGAACGATCCCTGAACAGCAGTCCGCGGAGACAGTCCAGAGCCGGACAGACTGATGTCCGAAGCAGGCAGCTGTCCCTGAGTGCCAGGCAGGCAGGGCGTGAATGACTTTGGCTGGAGAGGGTGGGTTGAGCAGCTGAAAGTCAAATTCAGGGCTGGAAAAGTAAGTGGTTTAAAAACTCGGCCTGCTCTGTGTCTTGCCAGCTTGTGTGGCCAGCGAGCCGGTAGGAGATAAAGTAGAGCTACACTGAGTTGAGGAATCAGGGAAGGGGTGGAACTGGAGCATCGGGAGACCTGATGCGTTTTGTCTAGGAGTCAGGTGACGGCCCATAGGTGCTAGTCACAAGATTAGGATGAGGCCACAACCGGATGCGTTTTTCCACAGGATGAGGTCATTCTTAGGTATTTTTCCTAAGATTTAGAAAAAACAATTTAAAGAGATTCTCTGGAGGCCCTTTTCCCTCTTTCTTGGTTTCTGCTGCTTGCGCTTGTGCTCTCACACGCACGCGCACACACACCCCGGCTGTTTGCTGTCCTTGCTGCTGTTCGATGGGGAGCCTGCAGGTGGCGCTCCGGGAAGGCAGCGCAAGAGCAACGTGCTGTGAACTTACTGGGAACGAATGTCGTACAACCAAGTACAGAGTAAGCTTATAGGTTAGATTGTTTTTAAAAAGTCTGTGTTGTTATTCTTATTATGCCTTTTTACTGCGTTCTTGAGAACTTATTTTCCCTGTGCATTTCCTTCATAAATCTTAATCTAAACCCTGTTGCAGCGATTTGGTGAAAGGAAACTGTGCACTTAAGCTAAATTCGGTGTCTGAGGACTATTGGCTACTTACATGATGAGGAACAATTGACAAGCTGTACATTTGGAGATTCCCCCCACTGGACCCCTCTTGTGGGGGAGAAACGCCAGCTTGGCAGTGTGGCATGTTCTCAGCCCCTAATTGGCTTATGGCCCTTGCTCCTAACTGACGGTAATGAACAGACAGAAACCCTTACAGGTGGAAAAAGGGAAAACCTCTCAAAACCCTTGGCATGGTAGCTGATTAGTAGGATTTGTAAAAAGGGGAACCCTGAAATTCTTTACAGGGTGGCCAAAGGGGGAACCCCAAAAATCCGTTACAACCTTCGTCCTCTGCTCGCAGCAAAGAACAAGGAAGACTTGTTTCGAACTAGGGAAAAATAAATCCCTCCCTCCCTAGTAAGCTAGATGTGATTCTCAGGCCCCAATCCAATCCCTCGTCACCAGCACCAGTGCAGCTGTGCCAAAAAGGCACGTGCAACATCCTGTGGTGGTGGTGGTGGTGGTGGTGGTGGGAACTTGAACGTAAACAGAAGGTAAGGAAAAATATTCCTTACTTACCTCAGCGTAAGTCCTGGTGCTGCCTATGGGTCTCCTCAGACATACACCACCTATTTTGCTGGCATATGTCTGAAGAAGGAAAAGGGGAGGGAATAAGATCCGGTGTGTGGTATTGATGGTGGCAGCAGGGGGATTCCGGAAGGAGGCTGCCGTGCCGTCAGCGCCGATGCCGTTTCCAGCAGCAGGCCAGTAGTGCCCTATAAAGCCTCGCATTTGGGATGTAGAAACAAATGGGGCTCAGTGGGGCTGCATACAGGGAGGTCCCGGTGCGACCCTTGCCAAGTCCGGGTGAAGTGAGCGAAGACCCCTGAGCCGGACACTCAGCTGCCACCTGCCAGTCCGTGGAGACAGTCCGGAGTCGGACAGACCGATATCCGGAGCAGGCAGCTGCCTGGGAGTGCCAGGCAGGGCGTGAATGACTCCCCTTGGCTGGTATTCTCTCGGGCACCAGGTTGGGTCTGCCCCTCCCTCCTCTCCACACCCACATCACACACACCCCGACTCAGTTTAATGCTGGCATTTGACCAATTCTCCGCTGCCCTCCCCAAATAAACAAAATGCCCTTGGGCCACGTGACAGTCAAATAATGGTCAAATATTTAAAGCACACATTTATTAAACAATAACACAAAAGGAGAACAAGTAACTGTGCTAGTTCACAGGGTGAATCCAGCCCCCACCCCGCCCCGCCCAGCATCAAATCGTTACAGAGCCCTCACAAGATCACGAGACGGCTGCTCTTCCTTCCCACCACACACTTGATGGACAAAGGTGAAGTCCTGACTCCACGACAAATGTGGGATCCCTCCTGCCCCGACTTTGCCGGCGCCAGTGATGCTATCCCCACACTCATGGTTCCTGCCCAGCATGGATTCTCTTATGTCTATAAAATCCTGAACTGTCACTGAAACACTTTCCACAGTCAGAGCATTCGTAGGGCTTCTCTCCAGTGTGGATTCTCTGATGAGTGACAAGTTTCTGTCTCTTTATGAACGCTTTCCCACAAACTGCGCACTTAAACGGTTTCTCTCCTGTGTGGGTTCTTTTATGCGTCGTGAACGACGACCTGTCCCGGAAGCTTTTCCCACACTCAGAGCACGTATATGGCCTTTCTCCGGTATGAATTCTTTCATGCTCCACAAGGTCTGGGCGTTGGCTGAAGTTCTTCCCACAGACTAAACAGCCATGTGGTTTCTCCCCAGTGTGTATCCTCCTCTGATGGGTTGAGAGGTTTCCTCGCTGGCTGAAACTTTTGCCACAGTCTGAGCACTGGTACGGTTTCTCTCCAGTATGGGTTCGTTTATGTTTACTAAAGCTTGATCTGTCCCCAAAGCATTTCTCACACTCAGAGCACTTGTAAGGTTTCTCTCCTGTGTGGTTTCTCCCATGCTCAACCAGTTGTGCTCGCTGGCTGAAGCTTTTTCCACACTCCAAGCACTGATACGGCCTCTCTCCACTATGGATTTTCTCATGTGCGCTCAGGTTTGGTCGCTGACAGAAGCTTTTCCCACAAACGGAACATTTGAATGGTTTCTCTCCTGTGTGTATTCTCTGATGTGCAGCCAGGAGACCTCTCCTGCTCACACCTTTCCCACAAATGGAGCATTTAAATGGCTTCTCTCCTGTGTGGCTTCTCTTATGTGCAGCCAATGTTGACCTATCAGAAAAACATCTCCCACAGTCAGAACACTCATGTGGTTTCTCTCCCGTGTGAGTCCTTTTGTGCGCAACCAGGATCCATCGCTGACCAAAGTTCTTGCCACACTCAAAGCATTCAAACGGTTTCTCTCTCTGGTGTACCCTCCTCTGATGAGCCCAAAGGTAGGATGGCTGGCTGAAGCTTTTCCCGCAAACTGAGCATTTGTACAGTTTCTCATCGGTGTGGGTTCTCTTGTGTTTCTTGAAGCTTGATCTGTCCGCAAAGCGTTTCTTGCATTCAAAGCATTTGTAGGGTTTCTCGCCAGTGTGTGTTCTCTGGTGCTCCACAAGCTGTACTCGCTGTCTAAAGCTTTTCCCACAAAATGAGCAGCTATATGGTTTCTCTCCTGTGTGGGTTCTTTCATGCTCAATCAGTTGCGATCTCTGATTGAACGTCTTCCCACAGTCCAAGCATTTAAATGGTCTCTCTCCTGTGTGAAGCCTTTCATGCGTGACAAGGTGTGATCGCCACCCGAAGCTCTTCCCACACACAGCACAGTGATGTGGTTTCTCTCCTGTGTGTATTCTCTGATGAGCAACCCGGAGGCCGTTCCTGCTGAAGCCTTTCCCACAAGTGGAGCATTTAAATGGCTTCTCTCCTGTGTGGGACCTCTTATGCGTAGTCAATGTCGATTTGTTCCTGAAGCTTTTCCCACACTCCAAGCACTTATATGGTCTCTCTCCAGTATGGATTCTTTGGTGAGCAAGCAGGTTGGAGCGATAGCTGAAGGTTTTCCCGCACTCGGAGCACCCATGGGGTTTCTCTCTGGAGCGTATCCTCTTCGGATGAATTGAAAGGGTGGACTGCTGACCAAAACTTTCACACAAAACCGACCATTTATGGAGTTTTTCTCCTGCAGGGATTCTTTCGGGGGCAGCAAGAGCAGACCTTCTCGTAGGTCCTTCCCCACATTCACATCCAGTTTTCCCTTGTTCTCCGGTCAGGATGGCTTGGAGAACTTTGCTTTCGTCCCTTTCTTCATACCCTTTGAAAGAAGAAGCGCAATTGTTCTCTAACTTTTCCACACGGTTTATGTGTTGGCTGTCAGAAACTCTGCTGTAGTGCTGGGCTCTTCTAAGCAACATCTCAAGTTGTTCCCGTTTCCCAGAATTTTCTGGCGTGCTTTTCTCCTTCATGCAAACTGCCTCATCACCTGCTGGAATAAGAAGAGAAGACTGTAGTGTTCTGAGGACTCCCGGGCAGGCCATAAGAGTCAGTAACAGCCTGTTTCTAGAATCAATATGCCAGGGTTGGCCTCTCATTATTAATAAGAACCCGTGACACACTAATTCAAAGGTAATCAGTATGAATTTCTAGCCTGTCAACAGGGCACAATGCATGCCGAACCCTCCGGGTGCCTATCACAGCTATTTGTTTAAATACAGGCAGCCTCTCCTACAGGCAGCCTCTCCTTTCAACCGTGCTTTGCCCTGAGCTCCAGACAATGAAAGATTTCATTTTCTGAAAGTGAAAGTTTTCTGAAAATGAAAGTCTCATTTTCATCTCACAATCCATCCTCAAAACTTGCTGTTGTGAGGATAGGGGGGGGGGGAGAAACAGGACATGTACCCCACCCTGAACTTCCCAAAGAAAAGGTAGTAGAAAAAAGAGAAATAAATAATAGATTGTGAGTCCTTTTGGGACAGGGAACCACATAGATATTTGATTTATTCTGTAAACCGCATTGTGATCTTTTTTTGTTGAAAAGCGGTATATAAATATTCATAGTCATCATAATATTGCAGGGGTGGCCAAACCTGCTTAATGTAAGAGCCACATAGGATAAACTTCAGATGTTTGAGAGCCATAAGAGAGATGTTTGAGAGCCGCAATAGCATTTAAATTCTTAAATATATTTACTCACCATGAACATTAAACTTATGTTTTAATCCAGTGGACTCTCAGTTTATACCGGGTAAATAATTATAAAACTTGAAACTTTCTCATTTACCTTTTATATGAATTGTGGCGCAAAAAGGAGCTCAGCCAGCATATTTCTGAGAGCCGCACATGATACGTCAAAGAGCCGCATGTGGCGCAAGAGCCACAGTTTGGCCACCCCTGTAATATTGCAACACCTTTTTTTGGTTATAACACAACACCTTTAATTTGTTATATATGAAATTTTTGTACAGTCCATTCATCATTTTAGGTGATTTTATAGTTAATAATTTTTTTTAAACCCAGGATGCAGGACGGTATCCCTGAGGGGTCAGTATTGTTGCCCCTGACTGGGAGCAGCCCCCCCCCCCCGTGTTTGGGGCAGGGATCTTTCCCCAGCCCCAACAGAAGATGCTGCCTGATTGGACTGAACCTGAGTCTTCCTGCATGCAAAGCAGTTGCTCCACCACTGAACTATGGCCAGGACGTGTCTACTGTACCTGGGTGCTGACATTTAGATGCCGTTTGGAAGTGGGTCCGGAGTACATAGTCTCTGAGAAACATTGCCCTGTTTTCCAGGCACTGTGGCCACTTATAAGGACATCAGAAGAGCCAAAGGGGGCCCAGCTAGTCCAGCATGCTGTTGCCCACAGTGGCCCACCAGCTGCCTCTGGGAAGCCCACAAGCAGGAGGGAAAGGCCTCCTCCTCCTCTCTTGCCACTGCTCCTCTGCCACTGGTCGTCAGAGGCCTGTTGCTGCTGCACCAGAGGTAGCACATGGTTCAGAGGTAGCACGACAGACAAAATAAAATATTTCTTTACCCAGCATGTCATTGGTTTGTGGAACTCCTTGCCACAGGAGGTGGTGATGGCACCTGGCCTGGATGCCTTTAAAAGGGGATTGGACAGATTTATGGAGGAAAAGACCATCACAGGTGGTTACAAGCCATGATGGGGATAAGCAACCTCCTGGTTGTAGGAGAAGGTTTTCTCTGTGCCAGGTGCAAGGGAGTGGCGACAGGATACAAGTATCTTGTTGTCTTGTGCTCCCTGAGGCATCTGGTGGGGCCACTGTGTGATACAGGAAGCTGGACTAGATGGGCCGTTGGCCTGATCCAGCAGGGCTCTTCTTATGTTCTTATGTTAACTTAGCTTTCTGTCCCACCTCGAGCGACGCCAGTGAGCAGATCTGCAGGAGTAGAAAATTTATGGCTGTGTGGCCTGTTGTAGTGGTCCTAGGATTGGGGCAGCTTTTGGATCCCTGGTAGACAATGTTTTATGGAGAAGTCACAAGAGGGGGCCTCCTTCTGGATTTCTCTCAGGCCTCACAGTAGCTTTAATGTCACATTATCCTCTTAATGCTAAACATCTGTTATTTTGTAGACCCTGGGCTGTTGGTGAGCAGCTTCGCTTTTTTAAAATGGCAATAAATACTACATGAGCTTGAGCAACAGCAAACAAATAAGCCCAGAGAGATCGGTCAGGGCACACCTGCAGAACCCCCTCTCGATGGTGCTTCTTCTGGTGTCCGGTCAGGCTCAGCCCAACCTTGTCCTGGACCAAGCAGTTTTTGCATCTACAGTACGCGAAACAAGCGACAGGCAAGAGACGCCATGGGCAGAAGACAAGATCTGGGAGAATGATATGACATGCGCTAAAATTGAGTGGAGGGAGAGTTAGAATGGACAAATGAAAATATTTGTTCACCCAGCGTGTAATTCATCTGTGGAACTCCTTGCCACAGGACATGGTGATGGCACCTGGCCTGGATGCCTTTAAAAGGGGTTTGGATAGATTCATGGAGGAAAAGACCATCACAGGTTACAAGCCATAAGCAACCTCCTGGTTGTAGGAGTAGGTTTTCTCTGTGCCAGGTGCAAGGGAGTGGCGACAGGATTCGGGTTCTCTTGTTGGCTGTGTGCTCTTGGAGGCATCTGGTGGGGCCCACTGTGAGATACAGGAACTAGATGGGCCTTTGGCCTGATCCAGCAGACAGGCTCTTCTGATGTTCTTATGGTTGTCATGATGCATAGCCACAGACCTGTCCTCAGTGAATTTGTCCAATCCTCGTTTAAAGCCATCCGAACGCGCGGCCATCCCCACATCTTGTGGCAACCAATCGCACAACAGTCTTAATTGTGCGCTGTGTGAAGAAGCCCACCCTTCTATCCATCCTGCATCTTCTGCCAATCATTCAGCCGGATTCGAGTAATCTGTTTATTTTCTCCCCTTTACTGGTGAATAATAAAAACAACAATATAACAAACAGCCAGAAACAATAGAGCATCAATAAAATTTCACATTCAAGGATTCTTGGGGAGGATGCTGTCTGCACCCGGTGATGTGTTAATTTTTAATTCGTCAATATACTCTAGAACAGCGATACTCTAGAACAACATGTGCTGTGAAAGGTCTGCAGGTGTGCTGTGGGAGTTTGGAGCACAGCGGTTGGAAATCGCTGAAAAACTCCTCTGGGTTCTGCGGCTCTGTTTCTAGGGCAAGTGTCTGTAGTAACCAATTGTCTGGGACAGACAATTTCTTACTACAGACAGTTGCCCTAAGTCGAATACCCGCTGCAGAATCTGGAAGAGGCTCCTGGAAGCCGGAAGTGGCATTGCAAGAGGCGAAGACCATAGAGAAGACCATAGAGGTCCGTGTGCCATGAGAAGAAAAACGTTGACAATCGCTGCCTAGAATCTTTTCCCTTGTCACACCTAGTTGACTTACCGTATTGGTCTGAGTATAAGACTCACTTTTTTCTCCTAATTTAAGTTTTTTAACTAGGGGTACGTCTTATAATCAGGTGCGTCTTATACTCGGGACAATGCAGTAAGTCTCTCCCCGAGAAGATCAGTTCGGACACAAGTATCTGCCCTACATCTTCTGCAGTAACAACAGACTCAAATAATTCATTCGGCTTCTCTGCAACCTCCATATCCTCTGTCACCTTAACACAGTGGTTCTCAAAAAAATTTCCCCGCGCCCCCCCGTCACCCGATTTTGGGGGGTGGCGCCCCCCCCTTCGCGTCGCCCTTCGCGTCGCCCTTCGCACGCTCCGAGGCCGGCCCGGGAGCCGGCCTCGGAGCGTCCGGAACGGCCGGCGCTCCAGGGCCTTCTGAAGGCCCAAGCGTCAATCCGGGTATTTTTGATGTTTTCGCTCATGCGCAGACCCGTTTTCGTCTCTGCGCATGAGCGAAAACATCAAAAATACCCGGATTGACGCTTGGGCCTTCAGAAGGCCCTGGAGCGCCGGCCGTTCCGGACGCTCCGAGGCCGGCTCCTGGGCCGGCCTCGGAGCGTGCGGAGGGCGACTGTGGTGGTCGAGCCCCCCTTTGTGGGGCCTCGCGCCCCCCCTGGGGGGCGCGCCCCACTATTTGAGAACCGCTGCCTTAACAACTCAATTGCTCCTTTTACGATTACCCCCTGTCCGTAACACTAAACTGCAAGCACAATCAAGGGCACTCAAGTCTCTCTGGAGATGAAGCCCCGGAAAAATACTTTGCAAAAACTCGGGGGGGGAGGGGTTTGTCCCCTCCTTTCCAAAATGGGAAAACTGGAAATTTGGGGTCATTGTTTTTTAAACAACCCACACATGCAATTTTTTCTCTTTCATGGTGAGGAGTGAAACACATTTAAAAATAGTCACTTGGGCACAAGTAACCCTTACCCAGCAAGGTGTGCTTGTCGTCCTCTTGTTTGATCTCCTCGAAGAGTGGCCTCTGCCAGGGGTCCGACTCGGCCCTCTCTGCCTCGGGGCAATGAACACCTTCCTCTTTCAGTGGTCCCCCCGGCACCTGAAAGAGCCACAGAGCAGGTAAGCCAAGGATCACCCTCTTTGTCTCCCACGTTGCTCCTTTCCTTTGACAAGGCTTCACTTGTCCATTCACAGATGTTCCTATGCTCACATTCCTCCCGCTCTGCAAGAAGCAGGGAAGAGGCAGTAGCTCAAGACTGGCATGCCAAAGGGCATCAAGATTGGCTTTAGCCCCGGGCATCTCCAGGCTAGACTAGGAAAAGCCCCTCTCTGAAATCCTGGAGAGCCAGCCACTGCACATCCTTATACAGACCAGGGGTTTCCAACCTTTTTAGCACCGGGACCCCCTTTTGTAGAACGACAATCTGTCGGACACCCCTAGGGCAGAGTTTTTCAGCGATTTTCAACCACTAGGCTCCAAACTTCTACGGCACACCAGTTGAAAATCGCCGCTTTACATTGTATGGCACCTTGGCTTGGCAGATGCTTCATTACTGACAATAATAATAATAAGCAAAGGTAGAATGAAACAAACGAGAGATAGAAGTGCTACTGAGAAGGGCTGGATTTATTCTTCTGTCTCTGTTTCGCAACACTTGCGAAGACCCAGACCTGTAAAGAACGGCCAGTGTGAAGCAACGGTTTTGGCAGAAGTCTTCTTGCATCCGAATAAGAGCCCTCCTGGATCATATTAAGGCTCTCATCGATCCCAGCATCCTGTTCCCAGCCCTAGGCAGTCAGCTGCATCTTCTGCAGGGCATGAAGGCAGCATCCCACCCCTGCAACTTGTTTTCAGAGGTACACTGTCTCTGAACAAGGAAGTTCTATTTCGTGATCATGGCGAAAAGCCACGATCGCTAATAGACAGATCTCTCCCGTGCAGATCTGTTCAATAGCACAATCCTAGGCATGTCTACTCAGAAGTAAGCCCCAGTGAATTCAGTAGGAAGTACTCCCAGGAATGTGGGTACAGGGTTACCGCCTAATCCCCTTCTGGAGCCACCGAAGCCCTCGGCCATCACCTCCCCTTGTGGCAGCAAATCCCGCAAACAGATTATGCAGCAGGTGAGGAAGGAGGTGCTTTGGTTCCCCCCCCCCCCGAGTCTGGCATGATGAGGCCAGCGGGAGCCAAACGCCTCTCTCCACACCCTGTGCATAACGGGATAGGTCTCCGCCATCCATCGCTTGGAGTCGCCTTCCCCCTGAACGCTTTTGGCGGCTGCCAAGGTGTCCCTCGCCCCAGCGCGTGCTGTGCGCCCGGCCAGATCCCCTCGGATGCAAGAGCTGACCTGTTCTCACCTGCCGCTCCCGCCTCCGGAGGAACTCCTCCGCCAGGGTCACAGCCCGGCAGCAGCTGTCCGGCTGGCTGTGCTGGATCCACTGCCGCATCTCCGGGGGAAGGACGGCCAAGAACTGCTCCAGGATGACCAGCTCCAGGATCTGCTCCTTGCTGCGTCTCTCAGGCTCCAGCCACTGGCAGCAAAGGCTCCGGAGCCGCCTGCAAGCCTTCCGGGGTCCCTGGGCCTCCTGGTAGCAGAACTGCCGGAAGCGCTGGCGCTCCGCCTCCGAGCCAGCCGCGCCCTCGCCCAGGACCACTTCCTCATACCCTCCCTCCTCAGGGGTCTCCTCCTTTACTGCCCTGCAGTCTGTCTCGCCTCTGGCCAACCCGATGCCATCCGGCTGTTGGGCTTCCTTGGTGATGCCAAGCAAGAGCTGGGGACCCTTTGGCCCTGGAGTCCCTTGCCTGGCGCCAGGCACCCCCCTGAAGGCAGAGGGAAGAGCGGGAGTGCCAGTCCTCGGAGCGGGCAGTGCTGGGTCGCCTCCTTCCGAACAAGCGCCATCCACCGTCTTCAGGAACTGCTGCCATTGGCTGTCCCACTGCTGCTGCTCCTGACTCACGCGCCCTGTAGCGGTTTCTTCCCAGAATCCCTCAGTGCTGCCAGGCTGGGTGATGGGATGGCCTTTTCCCGCTCCCTGCCTTGCTTCCGGGCTTGTTGGGTCCTCCTCCACCTTCATTCCTGGTTCGCGTGCAGCCACCAATTGGAGAGCCACTGTGGACGCCTCGCTGGGCTCTGCTGCCATTGTCCTCCTCGCCACAAGCAGCCTGGAGAGGGGCTGTCAGCCAGGCCTCTAAGTCAGGAATGCGTCATTGCGGCACCGACAAACATCCTATGCCAGCAGCAGGCGTTTTAATGGCCAGGTGGTCTCCTAGTGAAGAGGCGTCTCCCTGTATGAGAGAGAGACCGTCGTCAAGTTCAGGGAGCACATACAGACCAGAAATGTAGCCAAATCTTTATATTCTTGATAGCCACAAGACTAGGGTTGCCATCTGACCAGGAGAAAAACTGCCCCGGCTCCCTCCCTCTCTCGCCCTTGCCAGCAGCCTGATCTGCAGATATCAGCAAGCAATGTTTTTCATGGCATACCGTATATCAATGGTTCCCAAACATTTTAGCACTTTTTAAAACAACACTCTATTGGGACCCACCTAGCTTTACGAGACTTTTAAAAAGGGTGACCCAGAAAGAAATATATTAATTTGCTTACAACTAATATTTATTTATTTAGTTGCAAAAAAACTCAATCCATTTCTTGTAACGAGGCAGCCCTAATGAAGGTTTGAGGGGAGCTCAGCTCTTTGCAGGGCAATTAGCAGCTATCTGATTATTGAATAGGCTCAGCCTTGAGGCATTACTTATCTGATCTTTCCATCACCCATGTTTTGAATGGAGGCTTTGAGGGATCCACCAGAAATCAGGTTGCGACCCGGTGGGTCCCTGAGAAACACTGCCGTATATCAAATACGATCACCTGCAATCTGCAATCAAGTTGCTATTAAAAGCAGAGCTGTAGTTGAAAAGTTGGCTACCCTATGTTGTTTATTTAAAATACCTCTGTTTTGCTTTTCCAGCAGAATGATTCACAAAATGTACACAACATACAAGCAAAGAACAACAGCAGCAAAAGCAAGTAATTAACTGGCCATTTATTTGGTGCATAAATCAGTGATCCCTCTAACATTGCAGCACGGAGCTCGGCAACCCGGAAGTACAGCGATGACGTGATGACATCATCGCCGAACATCCGGAGGCGTTGTCGTGATTCATCGCAATGCCGTACATCTGCTGAAGGGGTCTGCGCACCAGCGCATCTCCGGAAAGGCTGGTGCATATCCCGCCTTTCTTCCATCATGGAGCTTCAGGCGGTAGACAGAGCGTTCCAGGCCAATCTTCCATCCAGTCACTGACCAGACTGAAGGCGCCAACACACCGCATGCGTCTGGCTGCGTCGCGTCCCGGAGTCTATTTTGATTGGCCCAACGCGTTGCTCCCACCCCCACAACACCGAACACAGTCTCTCATTGGACGAAGCTCTGTTTGTTCAACTTCGAACGTACTGGAACGACCTTCGGCCAATGAGAGGCCAGGTTTGGTGTTGTGGGGGTGGGAGCAACGTGTTGGGCCAGATGTGTGTCTATCACAGCTTTTATGCTGTAATCCTATACACGCTGACCTGAGAGAAAGGCCCACTGAATACAAAGAGACTTACTCCTGAGTATACATGTATAGGATTGCACTGCTAGGTCTACTGAGTTTCATCATCTGCCATTGGGCCACTTAAAAGAAACGTTTGTTGCCTGTTGAAAAGCAGGCAGTGGTGGGGCCCAATGGGCCAAAGTGCCACAAGTGAAAAAGACAGACCCCTTCTCACTGTTTTGCTGCCTTCTCAACCATCAACCCCAGTTATCTCTCCATCACTCATCAATCCCTATTTCTCCTCATTTGCCAGACTGGGGTGGGGTGCAAAGGATGTAGGAGTTGGATCTGAATAAGTTATGAGTGGAGAGATCGGTGACAGCACATTCACACATTCCGTCAAGAGAGAGTGAATGTAGGAGGTGGCTTGACACAGAGTCAGACCATTCGTCCACCCAGGTCAGTACTGTCTGCACACTGACTGGCAGCAGCTCTCCAGAGTTTCAGACGGACGTCTTGCCCGGCCCTACATGGAAATGCCGGGGACTGAATATGGGATTTCGTGCATGCATAGTCATGGTTCTACCGTGGAGCTATGGGTCCTTGGGGGGGGGGGGAGAGTAGCTCCCCAGATGAAAAAGAACTGGTGGCAAAGCCATTCAGCAGCCACATTCCATAATGGGAGAGGAGGTCAGCTGAGTGGGGGGGGGGGATCTTTCAGTTGCCCAGGGTAACCACAGAAGAAAAAACAGGGAGAAACAAGGATGAGTAAATACTACAGCTTGGGGGTGACTCCATTCAAAGGTGACAAAAGGCAGTATTGGATGTTTTCACATTAAGGCATAATTTGCTGATGGACTCTGAGGTCATAAGATGTAGCGGGGGTGGGGGGGACACTCCTGGGACTCCCCTCCTGGAACCGTGGGGCTGGTGGCGGCCAGCGGCTGATCACGTGACTGCCCCGACCTGGAGAGCTGCACCTCTGGGTCAGACCAAAGGGCCCCCTTCTTCACCCCCTTTCCAACAGCAGCCATCCAAATGCATGACGGCAACAGCCCTTCCTTCCTTCCCTCTTTCCTGTCCTCGGGTATACACTGCCCCTGCACATGGAGGTTCTTCTCTATAGCTGTCATGGCTGATCATACGGGCTAGACACCTGGCCTCCCCTGCCCTCTCTGCAGCGAGGGTTTCGCTGCTTCTCCCGACAACCCCTGAAGCTCACCCGCCTCCTCCCAGCACCAGGCGCTGCTCGCGACTCATTCAAAGATGCCTTTCACCGAGGAGGCAGGACAGGAAGTGACGTTGGAGGGATTCACCCCCCCTCTCTGTTTCCCGCGTCTCGGCATGTGTAGGAATGAAAACTCGCTCCGCTTAACCCTGAAGGCGCCGCCAATAGCAAAGGGGCGGGTCGCTTGGGGTCAGAGAGTAGCTCTGCATGCAAATGCGTGCTTTTTCACCCCTTTTCAACGGCCTTTTGCACACGCTTTGCGGGGGGGGGGCTTTCTTGGAGAAACTGAAACTGCATCTGCATGCATCTCACTCACTGACAAACTCCAAACCGCAGTTCCCGGGATTTAAGTCTAGAATTGTAAAAGTGAAGGCTAGGCTTTTTTTTTTTTGCTTTTAAATTACATCTGGAATTATTGTTGCACGTTATTAATGCATCATTAATTATTATTATTAGGGGGCCGCAGTAGTAACCAGTTCTAGAGATAAATGCTGCAAACTGCTAACGCCTATTTAAAGTTATCAGGAAGTATTGGATTCAAGGGGGAAGACTTGGGAGTAGAACATGTGACTAGGACCAGCCTTGCAGTCATGGGCTTCAGGGTTTCAAGTAAGTTGCAGTCTTTGGAACTACCTGGGACTTGGAATTGGAAGCAAATATGTGCAGAGGATTGAACTGTCAGTTTGAGCCAGATTTTTTTTGGGGGGCTCACTAGGCTACAAAACGTTTGTCCCGTTATCTGCATGCAGGGAATTGTTTTGTTGCAGAAGAGCATGTTGTGACCCCCCCCTTTGCAGTTTGAAGTGGTTCTTCTGCGCAGACCACCTCGGTGAGAAGTAAGCATTTAAGCCCCATTGGATACAATGAGACTTACTTCTGAGTAGACATGCCTAGGATTGTGCTGTTTGAACAGAGTACCTCGGAATCCAGATGGCACACCTGGGAAGGGAGCTTCGAGTTTTTGGACTTACCTTCTGAGCAAATCGGAGCCTTGCTGAGCTCCTCTTGCTGTAGAACAAGGAGGTGACTTTTCCTGCCTGCTTTGTTGTGAGGCTGTTGGCAAGATTAGAGGACTCCTTCCCTGCCCTTACCCCACCCTTCCCAAAGTTCCAGGTTATGCACACCTTGCTCGGAATTCAAGGAGCAAAATCTGTATCACATCTACCCACCCAGACTGTCATTCATCTCAAGGTAGCTTACAGCAGTATTGGAAGTCTGGACAGTACCAGATAGTGGGGCCAGCAGGACAAGAGGAAGCAAAGTGGGAAGAAGCAGCATGTGTGTTGTGTTGGCTTTCAGCTTTTGCGGGCTTCCACACCACACACCTGGTGGCTCCTGGACTCTGCCTTGCAAAGAGAAGGTTTCCTGGAAGGGGACAGCAGAGGAGCTGGCAGAGCAGTAAGAGAGAAGCAGAGAGCCTAGTGGGCATTTCTTCACCCAGCGTGTAATTCATCTGTGGAACTCCCTGCCACAAGATGTGGTGATGGCACCTGGCCTAGATGCCTTTAAAGGGGGTGTGGATAGATTCATGGAGGAAAAGACCATCACAGGTTACAAGCCATAAGCAGCCTCCTGGCTTTAGAAGTAGGTTTTCTCTGTGCCAGGTGCAAGGGAGTGACAACAGGAATCAGGTTATCTTGTTGTCTTGTGTGCTCCCTGAGGCATCTGGTGGGGCCACTGTGTGACACAGGAAGCTGGACTAGATGGGCCTTGGGCCTGATCCAGCTGCAGGGCGCTTCTGATGTTCTTATGTCCATTTTCGGACAGGGTGCGAAGACGAACCTGCTGCTGGCCTTTGTGGTGCCACAGCAGCACAGACTGACAGCTGTACCTTCAGAGCCCCTCCAGTGCAATTTGTGTGCGTGTGGGAAAGATGGCTGGATAATTTGAAATAGGCAAGGAATCCGCTTCTTAAATCAGTGCCATGCAGGGAGTGGGACGGAAAGTTTGCGTTTCAAGCTCAATGGAGTTTTCGACTCCCTTCCCTGGGGAAAAGATGGGACATTTTTCCTGTTTCCCAGACATTGGATATGGGGCTGTGTGCTTCTTTCAGTGCAATTGGGATGCTTATTTGTATAAGCATCTGTATATTTGTCTGTATATTAGAGATGGGGGTTGGGGTGGGAAGCAATGCTACACAGGGTGTAGAACAGGGGTTGGCAACCTATGGCCTGTGGGCCAGATCCGGCTTGCCACCCACAGAAACACCTTCCATAGACACACCTACCCTGTTTCCCTAAAAATAAGACAGGGTCTTATATTAATTTTGACTCCCAAAAACCACAGTAGGTCTTATTTTCAGGGTAGATCTTATTTTTGGGAAAACAGGGTATGTGGAAAGCATTCCCGGAGAAAAGAAAGCTCAAAACCCACTGTCATCTCTCTGGCCTGCGCAGAGCTCAGCTTGGAAGGCGAAGCCTCTCGCTCCATTTGCCACACGCTGGACAGGGAATGGCAGAGCTGCCTGCCCGGGCTCGTGGAGCCCCTGTGCCGCTCTGCTGGCACGCAGCAAATTGGGCGGGAGGCTTTGCCCCCCAAGCCGAGCTCTGCGCAGCTGCTTCCGGGAGCTCAGCAACCCAGAAGTTCGACAATGACATGATGACGTCATCGCCAAACATCCGGCCCCTTTGCCCGGAAAGGTTGCAGACCCCTAGTGAACATAATGGCAGCAGGCCTGTCTCTTTAAATACTGGCTTTCCCCGTTTTCGACATGATTGTGAGTCGGCGAGCAAAAAGAGCACATGAATGGGGTCTTGTACAGGCCTGGCTGAAGGCAAACTGGTGCCCAAGTGGCACTCAAAATTTCTACCTTTTTTTGGGGGGGTGCACCCCTCTTCTCCATTATTGTCATTGCTTTCAGCTCCTCCTGCACCCACAAGGAGGAGGAGTGAAGTGGATGGGGATGGCCAGCAGCCTGCCATCTCCTCTTCCTCCTCCAGTGACAGGAGAGCAATCAGGACACACACACACACACACACACACACAACACACACACATTTTTACCATCACTGCTTCTACCTCCAGCCCTGCAACGGCTCGATCTTTGCAGTAGTAGCTGCACTGGAGGAAGAGGTAGTAAGAGCTATCAACCCAGTCCTTTTCTTGCTCCTCTCTCCTAGTGGAAAGAAGTGTGTGTCCATCCGTCAGGGGCAGCCATGGCAGACAAATGTCTGTGAAACACCGTTGGTACACCACCACCAATCAGGCCCTGCAAAGTGCGGCCACAGGAGAGCTTCAGCTCCCCTTTTCAGAGGAAAGTCCCAACAAGGCTGAGCCAAGACCTCTTTGAACTGAGTGCACATCCTAGAATGTGGCCCAGAATCCTCCGCAATGTGCAGTAGCTCCCCGGCAGATGTGCAGGAAATCTTCCACAGACACACCTATGTGGAAACCACTGCAATTCTGTGCCCACTCACTTGGAGCCAGTCGCACTAAACCCAGTGGGACTTATTTCTGTGTAAAGATGCGCAACTGACATTCAGTTTGCCAGAGAAGAAACACAACTTTGAGAAGACTGATTTTTATTTATACATGCAAGTTTTCATGGCTTGTTATTATACTCAAAGACACAATATTTATGGGATTTCCAGCCATGTAATTTCAGCTCTTAGAATGAAGAAGTAAAGATTAATCTTACGCTTGTCAGTTGAAATTCCTCAGTTCTACCGCGATGCAAAGTGATGCAGAGCAGGCAAAACGGATCATCCAAAGCTGACAGGACGATAAAAAGTCTTGAAATCTTCCCGCTTGACGTTTCTCCCCAGTCAGTTGGGGTTTCTTCAGAAGAAACCTTTTTGCTTCTGAAGAAACCCCAACTGACTGGGGAGAAACGTCAAGCGGGAAGATTCCCTTCCTCTCCCAGAACAGGAGATTCACAGGTAGGGAATTCCTTTTTTCTCTGGACGAGGAGGGGGGGGCATTCAGTACAGAATGGGATATACCAGAGCCGTATCATCCCAGGGAGGGCTATTACTTGTCTCCCTTATTCACCAGCTCCTGCAGAACCCTTTTGCCGAGCAGTGTATCTGCGGAAGCCAGCTTATCAGTTTTATAGTGCATCAAAAAGGTATTGGGAGAGGCCCAAGTCGCAGACTTACATATACCGTATTGCTCTGAGTATAAGACTCACTTTTTTCTCCTAATTTAAGTTTTTAAACTAGGGGTGCGTCTTATAATCAGGCTGTTGCAATTTAATGCCAGTGATTTAATTTTTTTTAATAGCACCAAACTTTAAAGGTGCGTCTTATAATCAGGTGCGTCTTGTACTTGGGACAATACGGTATCAACCAAGGAGGATGATCCATCAAACACCGCCGAGGTTGCTGCCCCCTGATAGAATGCGCCAAAATGCCCTCCGGGGGATCCTGGCCCCAAGCCGTATACGCTGCCTGAACCGCCAGCCTGAGCCACTTCGCAATTAGAGATGCTGACACTTTCTTGCCCACGGACATTCCATGAAAGACCACAAACAGAGCCTCAGTTTTCCTGAGCGGTTCAGTCCGTTGTATATAAAAACGCAACGCTCTGCGTACGTCCAGAGAATACCATTCCCATTCCTTCGGATGTGACGGGTTTGGACAAAATGTCGGGAGCACAATATCCTGGGAACGGTGAAAAAGAGAGTTGACCTTGGGAATAAAGGTCGGGTCAAGATTAAGCACCACCTTATCCTTTGGAATAAACGCTAAAAATAAAATAAAACGATAAAACGATAAAATAAAATATCCTTTGGAACAGCGCTCCGTGTTCCAGCTGCATGCTATGCGCTGCGGCAAGGAGAGTCATGCCGGCCACATGACCACGGAGGCGTCTTCGGACAACGCTGGCTCTTCGGCTTTGAAATGGAGATGAGCACCACACCCTAGAGTCAGACATGACTGGACTTAATTGTCAGGGGATACCTTTACCTTTTTTATCCTTTGGAAACCAGCCCACCACCCCCCTTAAGCGCCACTCCCCTATGCCTTGGGACTTTGCCCAGACTCTTCCTCACTACCCAATTCCTCCTCCCTCCCTTCAAAGGCTCTTGCCCCAAGCAGGTCGCCTCCCTTAGCGGCAAGCCCCCCCCCCCGTCTTTTCTCTCTCTGATGGCAATGAAGGCCTAAGCTGTGGAGCAAGTTCTTTCCACCCCCTTTTCTCCTGTGTGTGTTCCTTGACGCACAGTCAGGTTTCTGCTGTCAGTGAAGCTCTTTCCACACTCCATACATTGATATGGTTTATTACTATTATTATCACTATTATTATTATTATTATTATTGCTTATTATTAACAGTATTTACATACCGCTAGTCAACTAAAAGTTCACAAAGCGGTTTACAGACAAAATAAAATGATGAAATGGCTCCCTGTCCCCAAAGGGCTCACAATCTAAAAAAGATGCAGAACACCACCAGCAAATAGCCACCAGAAAAGACACTGTGCTGGGTTGAGAGGGGAGCAGTTTCCCCCTGCTAAATATAAGAGGAGCACCAATCGAAAAAGTGCCTCTTGCCCAGATAGCAGGGGTTTCTCTCCTGTGTGGGTTCTTTGATGCAAACTAAGGTTTTCGTTCCTACTGAAGCTCTTTCCACACTCCAAGCATTAATACGATTTCTCCCGTGTGCGTTCTTTGATGCACAGTCAGGTTTGATCTCAGACTGAAGCTCTTTCCACACTCCAAGCATTTATACGGTTTCTCCCCTGTGTGGGTTCTTTGATGCACAGTCAGGTTTGATCTCAGACTGAAGCTCTTTCCACACTCCAAGCATTTATACGGTTTCTCCCCTGTGTGAGTTCTTTGATGCGAAGTAAGGCTATCTTTCCTACTGAAACTCTTTCCACACTCCAAGCATTTATATGGATTCTCCCCTGTGTGAGTTATTTGATGCACAGCCAGCTGTGAGCTCCAACTGAAGCTCTTTCCACACTCCAGGCATATACATGGTTTCTCCCCTGTGTGGGTTCTTTGATGCACATTTAGGTTTGATCTCAGACTGAAGCTCTTTCCACACTCCAAACATTTATATGGATTTTCTCCTGTGTGGGTTCTTTGATGCACAGTCAGGTTTGATCTCAGACTGAAGCGCTTTCCACACTCCAAGCATTTATATGGTTTCTCCCCTGTGTGGGTTCTTTGATGCAAAGTCAGGTTTGATCTCAGACTGAAGCTCTTTCCACACTCCAAGCATTGATACGATTTCTCCCCTGTGTGGGTTCTTTGATGCTCAGTCAGGCTTCCGCTGTAAGTGAAGCTCTTTCCACAATCCAAGAATTTATACGGTTTCTCCCCTGTGTGTATTCTTTGATGCACATTTAGGTTTGATCTCAGACTGAAGCTCTTTCCACACTCCAAGCATTTATACGGTTTCTCCCCTGTGTGGGTTCTTTGATGCACAGCCAGGTATGAACTCCGACTGAAGCTCTTTCCACACTTCAAGCATTGATACGGTTTCTCCCCTGTGTGGGTTCTTTGATGCACAGCCAGGTTTGATCTCCGACTGAAGCTCTTTCCGCATTCCAAGCATTTATATGGGTTCTCCCCTGTGTGGGTTCCCTGATGCACAGACAGCTGTGAGCTCCAACTGAAGCTCTTTCCACATTCAAGGCATTTATATAATTTCTCCTTTGTGTGAGTTCTTTGATGCGATGTCAGGCTACCTTTCCTACTGAAGCTCTTTCCACACTCCAAGCATTTATACGGTTTCTCCCCTGTGTGGGTACTTTGATGTACATTCAGGGTTGAGCAACAACTGAAGCTCTTTCCACACTCCAAGCATTGATATGGCTCCTCTCCTCTGCAGTTTCTTTGGTGTAATCCAAGTTCTGATATACTGCTGAAGGTCTTTGCAAACAGTGCGCATTTTTCTTTCCTCTTTCCAGCTCCGTTCTCTGGATTGACTAGAATGACTCTGAAATCCCCACCCTGCTCAGTATCAGATTTATCTCTGCATTTCTCTGTCTGGTTTCCCTCCTGCTTTCCGGATCCATCCAGGTCTCTAAAAGTCACTTCCTGGATGACACACGTGGTCGTTTCCGTTGACACCCCACATGGCTCCCTCTGATCTGGACTGTCTTCTCCGTTGCTTCCTGGAATAGAGAATCTCGATTAGCAGCGCAGTAGAGAAATGGGACCTCTAACACACACACCCCAAGGTGTCTATACTCAGAAGGAAACCCCACCAGATTCGGATGCATTGACTCCCAGAAAAGTGTGCAGTGACCAACTCTGAAGAAGCTGTTCTGCGGGAGTAGAAAAATCAGGGCTGCGTTGCCTGTGGCAACCTGACTGGTCCTGGCACTGAGGCAGTTTTTTGATCCCTGGTAGACATTATTTTTATGGAGAAGTCACAAAAGGGGCCTCCCTCTGGATTCTCTCAGGCCTCACAGGTAGGTTTAATGTCACATTATCTTCTTAGATATGCTAAAATGTCTGTTCTTTTGTACACTGGGGCTTGTCAGTTAGTGGCTTCATTTTTTCTTTTCTTTTTTAATAAGCCCAGAGAAACAGTTCCTCACCGGTTGGAGATCTGTCTGGGCACACCTGCAAACCCCTTTCTCAATGGTACTTCTGCTCTTGTCAGGACAGGCTCAGCAAAACCTTGATCTGGACCAAGCAGTTACTGCAACTACATGAAACGAGCGACAGGCAGGAGACGGCAAGATTTGGGAGGAGAACGGTAGAAGCCGCGGGGTGCAAGAGTCGAGTGGAATATTCCTCTGCAACCTCTTGGAGGACTTGGGATACAATAGATGGGGCCTCCGTTCCACACCTGAATTTCACTTTAAGATGAACAATCTACCTATCAAACATGTCTTGCAGAAACACTGGCAGTTAACACCTTCTATAGCCAGTATAAACACCAACTGCGATTCAACTGGAGCACTCCTCTTAAGAGACTGGGTGGTGTGGGGTAATTTTTGCCCCCTCCCACCTTTGACAATACCTGTCACAGATATAGGCGAAAAAAGAGGAAGAAAAACTCACAAGGGACCGTGGCCAATAAGCCCGAAGAATTTGAACCGCAATGGAGAGCAAAATGTCGCTGCTCTCCTCTCTGCCCCCACCTTTGCATCCAGCTTTTGGGACAGAAGCCCCGTGTGGGCCCCCTCCCGAATGTGGGGTGGCGTTGAGGATCCTCACCCCAAAACAGAAACTCCCCTCCTTTTCTGGGGTGACTCAGCGCTGGTTGGGATGAGTCAGCACAGTACAGCTCTGACCTCCTCAATTGGAAGCCGCAACAGCAGCTGGGCTCCTGCGTTTGCTGGGTGGGGTTGATTTGGGACCGTCTTCTCTCAGGGTCAGGTGTCCTTTGAGGAGGTTATGATGCGGAGAGGGAAGTGGAGGACCAGAGCATAAGTCACTCAAATCAAACTGCCGCTTTCAGTTCAGCCAAGCTGCTGTTGTGGCTTGCAGGCGAGGAGACCACAACGGCACAGCTGTACTTTGCTGACTCCCCCTTCGCAGGGCCCACATATCCCAGAAAGGAGGGGAGTTTCTGTTGTGGGGAAGGGCCCCCAGTCAGCCAATACCCTCTGAGCTGAAGCTACTGCTGAGTTAAGTACTACTGAGTGCATAAGGCAAGTTACCTGCCAACTTCTCTTCTTCCTGGAGACCCTGGAAAAATGCAGACTCCCCTTCTTCCAGCTGGGAAATGAAGGCAGGTTTGGGAAATTCCTCTGAGAAGGAAACAAGGAGATGAGATACGTCCATCTACAACATATCAAGGCTTTCCCAGGCGACCTGATCCTAGGCTGACCCCCACCAGCGATGAACATAGTCAAATCACTGGCTAGGTCTGACTCCATCTTGCAGGCCAGAGGGCCATTTGAAGCTGTTGCCCTGGTGAGCATTAGGAACACGTTATTCTGGGAGCTTAGCTTTATTCCTTTAGTCCTGTACATGTATGTATTTCGCTTTTTGCTCTCTCCAACCATCCTTATACCCCACCACCACGTCAATGGCATAACAATTCCCAGCGGGTCCGAGATGCACGTTCTCCACAGGTTCCCGCGGACTCCTCCATCTCCAAGATCAGGACCCTCAATGAGATAGCGGTGTACAGTCCACAGGGCAAATGTGCCTCACGGTAAGGACAGGTTCTTGCGAGCACAACCCCGTTACTGGCCAAACTCCCTCCCAGTCGGATGGGTGTGCGGTTTCTGAGGGCCCGACAGGAGGTACAGCCCCCCCCCCTTTGAACAGCCAGCCCTCCAGCTAAGGGGAAGCTGATGCCCAACGTGCTCACTCCCCTGTCCTTGGAAACGCGGAGCCCCCCAACTCCAGAGACTCGAGCCTCAGAAGTCCCACTTTCTCCTGGAGAGACCAGGAAGGACGAGGAGATCAGATCATGCAAAATCCCTCCAGCAGCAGCACCTGATCCTGGACGAACCATCAGTTAACGAAACACTGGAGAATGCAGAGGAAGGAGAAGGACGAGGCGTGTCAAGCAGTGACGAGTGGCTCTTTTTGCAGGCTGGGCAGGTCCCGCTAGGATTTTTGTACTCTTCACAATAGATTTCTGGATCTGACATTTCTATCCTCCCATTTATATTTATATCTTAACCCCAAAGAGAATGTCAGGCCAAGCTCGGCTTTGCAACAGTGAGGCACAGCAGGCATGCCGAGGGCACAAGTTCCAGCCCCACACGACCCACTTCTATAGAGCAATCCTGACATGGAGAAACAAGAGGAGCTCATGGCTTTGGTTCCTACATACCACAAACTATGGGCGTCCTTACCCAGAGAGGCCACGATCCCGTAATTCTCCAGCATGACTTCCCTGTACAGAGCCTTCTGGCCCGGATCCAGCAGAGCCCACTCCTCCGCCGTGAAGCGCACAGCCACCTCCTCGAAGGACACCGGACCCTGCAAGGAGGAAAGAGTCTCTCCTCACCAATAAAGTTCCACCCTTGTGACATAACAGCCCCCTGCTCTCTTGCTCAGTCTGAAAAGAGAAATTCTGGTAGCAGCAACTGAGTGTTTTCTGCAGGATATTTAGCAAATCAGACCAGTCAGTTGCCAGGGTTTTATCCTGTTTCTTCTCTGATGGAACAAATGCCAACCCGATATTAATATCAAAACAGTGGCCTCTTTCCAACCGTAGGTTCGTGATCCGCAGATTTGTCTCACCACGGATCCTGGACCCGCAAGGGTAAACATAAAAATGTGTGGAAAAAAATTGATAAAAAGTTTTCAACCTTTTAGAGTGAAACCGCTGTGTGTTCCTGCTATTGTTGCCCCCTGGCTCGGGACCCTGTAAATCGGAGATACTGGAACACCATGAGAGCGGATAAGAGGTTCCTGCCTCATACTCTGGTATACAGTACAGGGAGCCCACGCTATCCACGGATCCGGTATCCACGGATTCACTTATCCACGGATGGCAGGAACCCCCTCCCCCCCCATGCTCCCCTGACGATTCTTTTACCTTAAAATTGTGTCGGTGTCTTGCTTTCAACAAAGGCTATATAAGTAGCATACTGCTGCTGCTTCATAGCACAGACGCAGGGTCAGCCAAAGACCAGGAAGCAGTTTCAGTTTGGGTTTCCTGGTCTTCGGCTGAGCTTGGTTCTTCGCTAAAAGCAGCAGCATGCTACTTATAGCCTTTGTTGAAAGCAAGACGCAAAAAACACCATTTTAAGATAAAAGAAACACCAGGGGAGCGTGCAGGGAGCTGAAGGGGGTTGCGAAGCTTGAGACGTGGCTCTACAGAGTTCACCAGAGTTCAACGGTTCAAGCCGTTGGCGCGCTTGCGCAACAATTAGTTAAAATGGGTGTGGGGAGGGGCTGTAGAAGATGGCGTTCCTCCCCCGGATGGCATACCTCCCCCGGTATCCCCAGCAGATACCGGGGGAGGCCCTGTATATGATTCCCCCCCCCCCACCGTCACATATCATGGTAGGAAGAAGATCATCTCACTTTGTGTCTTCATTGAACACAACCCTGCAACCCTCTCTCTATGCATCTCCTGTATTTACAGTTTGTGTTTGCCTTCAGTGAATGCAACTTCCGTCATCTCTGTATCTTGTCTCAAAACACCTGCATTTCACCTGTCCTATTGCACCTGCTGCATTCTGCACAGAGCCTGGGAAACCTCCTTTCAAGACACTGCTAAGCCTTTGAAGCAACCCTGCTTACCGACCATACTTCCTGATCAGAAACAAAGACTTCCCTTGCCATTCACACTCCAAGTGACACAATAAAAGAGAAGATCCCAGGTGCTCCTTATCAGCCAAACAACCCCACTAATTAGCCCCCCCCCCCAGTTCTGCACATAGCATCAGTCCCAAGAATCATGACATAGTCAGGGATTTGGATCAGGGAGTGGTCACTCTACCCTGCTTCACATACACTCTTCTGAGCGGTGAACTTGATATTTGACAGCTCCAGAGAAAAATCCTTCCTTCAAGGCCTATAAGACTATAAGAGAGAAGGAGGCAGCCAAGCTGTTTCTTGCACGTGATCCGGTGATCTGCCCCTTACCTGAGCAGGCTGCAGAGTTGCCGATTCTGCTCCATGCCAAAGAGGAGACGGTCTGGAACGTGGCCCCGATGCCATCCCAGTGCCTGTGACGGAGACAAACGCGATGGGGAGACACTTTCATGCCCTGTTCTAACTTCAATTCCTTGAGCAACGCTCTTCCTATTTGTTCCGTAGCTTTGCTTCTGACCCAGAAATGCCCAAATGGGGTGAGCCCCACACATCTTGAGTCACTTTCTTCTGCTTCTTCCTTCTGCCCCCTTGTCCCTGTTTCTTCCCCTCTCTGCCTGTCTAGTCACCTCCCTCCCCTCTTTCAAATCTCCTTGCTAAACTCTCTCCTCCAAAGCCTTTCCTGGCCCTCCAAGACCCGCCATCCCTGCTCTCTTTTCTGCCTCAATTCAGTCCTCCTGCTTCTATCCTTTCACAGAGCTGAGTCCCAAAGACGGAGGTTTAGCAGCATGACAGACGGGTGCTGTTTTGATTCCTGGTGATATCCTGTAGTAAGGCCACATCTGGAGTATTGTGCCCAGTTCTGATCACCACACCTCAAAAAGGATATACCGTATTTATTGGCGTATAAGACGCACTTTTTTGTCTAAATTTGTTTTTCCGGAGCTGGAGAGCTCCGTTGTGCTTTCTTCCCTGACTGATCTATCTGATCTAGAGCTGTTTGTCGGGTTTAATTTATGCACGGGCATGAGTTGAGCTTCTCAGCAGCCAGCAGAGGGCGCTGTGCTCCTCAGTTCAGTTCAGCTGAGCTGCAGAGGGCGTGGTCTTCCCAGCTCTCCTTCCAATGCTGAATGAATGCAGCTTGGGTAAGCTTCTGAACTGGGCCTAGTTGAAAGGCTTTGGAAACTGTGCAAGGTGGGGTGGGGTAAGAGTTGAGTCTCGGGTTGTTTTTTTTTTTTTGTACTTTTATGTTTTTTACTTTGGAAACTGCATGGGTGGGTTGGGGGGAGAAAGAGTTGAGTCTGGGGGTTTTTGTACTTGGGGTAAATGTTTTTTACTTTGGAAACTGCATGGCTGGGTTGGGGGGAAAAGAGTTGAGTCTGGGGTTTTTTGTGCTTGGGATTTATGTTCTGGTGCATTTTGTTCATGCGTCTTATTGCTGTGTGTTTTAAAAGAGATCCTGGTATTTTTGTGCAATTTATGTAAATTAGCTAATTAAGCAGCCAAGCGGTAAGTGGCCAAGTGGCCCAAAAATGCTTTAAACCTTTTTCCTTGAAATCCAGGGCCAAAAGGAAGGTGCATCTTATACGCCGGTGCGTCTTATACGCCGATAAATACAGTAGTTGAATTGGAAAAGGTGCAGAAAAGAGCGACCAGAATAATTCGTGGGCTGGAGCACCTCCCTTATGAGGAAAGGCTACAGCGTTTGGGGCTTTTCAGTCTAGAAAAAAGGCGCCTGAGGGGGGACATGATTGAGACGTATAAAATTATGCATGGGATGGAGAGAGTGGATAGAGGGAAATTCTTCTCCCTCTCGCACAACACCAGAATCAGGGGACACGCACTAAAATTGAGTGGAGGGAGAGTTAGAACAGACAAAAGAAAATATTTCTTTACCCAGCGTGTAATTCATCTGTGGAACTCCTTGCCACAGGATGTGGTGATGGCACCTGGCCTGGAAGCCTTTAAAAGGGGTTTGGACAGATTCATGGAGGAAAAGACCATCACAGGTTACAAGCCATAAGCAACCTCCTGGCTTTGAAAGTAGGTTTTCTCTGTGTCAGATGCAAGGGAGTGACAGTAGGAATCAGGTTATCTTGTTGTCTTGTGCTCCCTGAGGCATCTGGTGGGGCCACTGTGTGATACAGGAAACTGGACTAGACGGGCCTTTGGCCTGATCCAGCAGGGCTCTTCTTATGTTCTTATGAGGTTGGTCAGAGCTGATGTGGGGAAAAACTCTGAAATGCAGATGGAAGCTGGTGAGATGGAACAACGGAGGTTTCTTGGCAGGGCTGTTTCCCGGAACAGACACTGCAGTCCTGGGTAGATGCCTAGATCTCTCTCTAAGTGGAACAAGACCCCCGCCCCGCTGAGACACACACCTTGAAAGATCCCCCTGCTTCGTCCTCCTCCGCTCCGTCTTTGGAAGAGATCCGCTTTCAAATTCAGGGGTCTCCAAATCCATCCCCCAACAACCAGCCTCCTGGCTGGGCAACTCACAATATCACCAGCGGTGGAAGCCACACCGCTCCATCGCAGCCACCCCACAGCCAGGAGGCAGAAAACTACATCCCCCAGCAGCCTCCGGGCCCCTCCTGAGCGTTGCCAGGATCTGGGCGGGGGGAGAGACGCCCTTCCCTCTGCTGCCCAGTCCGGGGCCGGCAGTGCAGGGAAATGTTTCCTGTGTGTGGTGTTCACGCTGTGTGCAGGAGGTGCCTGGGGGGGGGCTCCCAAAGGGGGGGTCCCTCCGTGCCCGTCCCTCGCCCCCTGCTGCCGCAGTCAGAGAGCTGGCGAAGGGGGAAAGTCAGTCACCTGGCCGTGAAGGAGCCTGGCTTCCGGTGTGCTTCGCTCCGGAGAGATCAGCCTTCCCACCCTGGCAGCCCCGAGGGATCCTTGCAAGGAGAGAGAGAGAGAGAGAGAGAGAGAGAGAGAGAGAGAGGAGTTCACCAGATGGAAATGGAGCGACGACAACGTTTCCTTCTTTCCCTTGCAAATGCCTAGGCTGCACGGATCACTCTGAGAGCTGGTCAACTTCAACCAGGGAGGGAAGAAGGTGGACGATGATTGCAAACAACAGGCAAAAGCTGAAACACTCCCCCCCCCCCCCAGCATTTGGAAGCCTGGATCTTGAAAATGTCGCTAGGTGATCATCTACAGTAGTTTAATCTTTTGAATCTCAGCTTTCCCAAATGTCTGGAACATCTCTAAGTCCAGTAAATGAATTCCATTTATTTATCTAATGATTTATTTTCCCGGCCCTCGGTACCGGGTCAGATTTATGATGTGGCCCTCGTGCCGAAACATTTGGTGACCGCTGAACTCGCAGGTTCTTTTGGATCAGGCACTCATGCTGCAAAATCCAGCTCTCTTTCTGACAATTTTTACACTTACAACAATTCAAACAGTAAACAATATCAAAGAGGGAGCATACATTCAAAGGACAACATGCACCCTCTCCGTTCCAGGAACAGTCCCAGGCCGAACCTATTGTCCTCCAGTGTCTTTCCTACATCCCGATGTTTTTTTGCAATGGTTTCAGTGCTGAATGGCCCCTTCCAGCCCTCTCTCCTCCGGCTTTTTCACTGTCCCTGTCAAAACTCCCAGCACAGAAATGACGTTACTTGATTTACCAGTGGAACTGACGCTTAGCATGCAACGGGGCGGGGGGGTCGCAGTTCTGCTTCTCAGCCCCCCCTTTCCCTTCACCGACTGGCCTTTGGGGTGGGGCGTCTCTGCCCACCTGGGGGGCTTCTCTCCCACCCCCTCTATTTCTGTTCCCCATCACAGCCCTGGGACCCACCTTCTTCGCCCACAACCGGCTGTGAATTCACCAGAGGGGAAAGCAAAGGAATGGGGCGGAGCAGGAAGAGGCTTTACATTCACTCCCCTCCCTCCATTCGCCCCTCTAGGAATCCAGACTTGCTCCTTTTAACTCGCAGTTTGCCGGTTAGTCAGGAGGAACGGTTCTTTCCAGAGGAGCGAAGTCTCGACCCTCCAACTCTCAGGCAGAACGGGGAGTGCATCCCCCTCCGGCCGGGCATCCCCTCCTTCTGCAGAAGACCTTGGGACTTCTTCTCCATCATCATGCCCAGCTTTCTCTCCCCCCCCCCCCCCTTCAGTTGTTTTGTTTACCGTCCGGCTTAAACAAGAGTTTTGGAAAACTCCAAAACCTGCTCTCTACTTGGAGTCTAATCAAAGTATTACCCTACTGGGGTTTCTTCCATCCCCCCCCCCTATGACCCAGCACAGGTACCTATAACCTTTTTCTGACCACGATTGGCACGATCCGATCTGCAGCTTATTAAGGTTGCGATCCTCCGCACCGTTACAGGGGAGTCAGTCCCACTGAAAACAGCGCAACTTACTTCTGAGTAAACATGCACAAACCTGCACCAGGAGTCGCCGACAGATCAGTGGGACTTAAGGCTGAGCTACATTGTCCATGGCTGCGTCGTGGCTGCGTCCTGACGCAGCCCTGGCCGCACGGGTATAGTGTAGCTGGGGCTTTACTCCCCCCCCCATAGGAGAGCAGCCACAGCCGCTCCTGGCCACGTCCACGCATGAGTGGGTACCGTTGTAGGGCTGCTGTGCTGCAGACAGACCTGTGCAGGCTTACCTGGGAGTAAGCCCGATTGAGGTAAGGGGGCTTTCCCGCGAGTAGGTTCGCTGCACGTCCTTCTTGCCTCGGCGTTTGCCCCCCCCCGTCCCCCCAGCCTCTCCGGATCGCCCGAGACCTGCCTGCCTTCCCCGCCTAGACAGCAGCGCGCTCGCAGCACCGCCAGGGAAGGAAGGAGACTCCTGCTGCCGCTGGTGCCGGGGAAACGGAAAGCCGCACCGTGCAAAGGCTGCAGCTGCAGCAGCAGCAGCAGGAGGAGGAAGCGGATGTCGGCAGGGCGCAAAGCAGCAGCGGCTGGCGCGGTTTCCGGGTCACTGGCTGAGCAGCCGTCCATCCTCCTGGCCGAGCGCCCCGTCGAGGCGGGCGGGCGGGCGCCCCTTCTCGCAACGGGGAGGGGCCAGAAGCATCCTGGCTGCGAGCCCGCTTCGCTTGGCTGGGTCTGAGGATGTCTCCGGTGCCTCCTCCTGTGGCTTCTTCTCCCCCCTCCCTGCCCGGAATGAGGAAAACCTCTGCGGCCCCCACCCCAATCCAAAGTCCTCCTCATATCTCTAGAAAGCAAGCAAGGATTCGTTCCCCCGGGGCCCCCAGTTTTATACCGCCCTTCCTCAGAGGAGCTCAAGGCATGGCTCCTCTTTATCCTTTTTTTTAAATATATATATATATATTTAATTTTTTATGAATAAACTACAAAACAAAACAACAAAACAAAATACAACATACTACGAAAGATTACAGCAAGCGCGAAGCAGTAAATCCTACTTGTATACTATTATATATTTTCTACTTCTAATATCTAACTAAGCCTATATCTCTAATATACTATTCATTAAATTCACACTTCATCACTCCTTCTCTCTCTCTCTCTCTCTCTCTCTCTCTCTCTCTCTCTCTCTCTCTCTTAAAGAATCTATAAGTGGTATCCCAATATTCATAAAAAGATTAACTAACTTTTCCTTTATCATCCAAAAATCTTAATTCCCACTTCAAATATTTTAATATATAAAGCCACCCCATTTTTCTCCAAATGTATTAAAATAAAAACCTTCCAAATGTTTCTTTTTAAAAAAAATAAAAATCTATATCCCCTTTTTATATAAAATTCTTAAAAACAAATCACATCTTACTTAAGTCTTTTCAAATAATAAAACATTATTTTTCTTTTATTCACAGAAGGGTTAACTAACCTTTCCTTTATCATCTAAAAGTCTTAACTTCCACTTCAAATTTCTAAATTTATTAAGTCACCCCATTTTTGTCTTCAAATTTGTTAATTCATCATCAAAATTTTTCCATCACTCTTAATATAAGTTTCTTAAAAACAAGTCATATCTATTTGTTTCTTAATAATAAAACATTTTGTTCTTTTTATATAACATTAACTCCAATAATATTCCCCACAAAAAATAAAACATTATAATCCCTTTTTATTTTTGACAGTTTGCCATTACCCCTTCCATCCCTCCCCTTCCTCCTTCCCCTTCTTCCTCTTCTTCTTCCTCTTCCTCTTCTTCTTCCTCTCCTTCCTCTTCTTCATCTTTAAATCTTTCCCAAAAATCCCTTGTTTTTTAAATTGTATCCACTTTGCAGTCTTTTCCACAGGATCATTCACGTCTTCTATATTCCTCCCCCGAAAGACAATCTTCAACACCATTTTTAGTAAAGTACTCTGCTTCTCTATCTCAAGTCTCGGTTTAACTAAATCTTTCTCTTTATTGGGAGCAAGGGAGGCCGACGCAGAGTCTTTTAATTCATCCTTTTCTTCCTTTTCCTTCCCTGCTTGTTTCAGTTCTGCAATCATATTCTGAAGATTTTCCTCCAAAATTGTCATCTTTGCATCGAATCTTTGTTCCCATTTCTTAAAACAAGACAATATTGTAGTCATATTGCAATTTTTTCACCAGATGCCAATCTCTCTTCTCTTAAAAAAAAAGAAGAGGCAATATAAAAAACTTCTGCAGTCGACGACGTGAAACAGAAGGATTAATTGCCAGGATCCATGAACTCTAAGACGGAAGGGCTCATATTCTTTTAGCAAAAATGTCAGGAATGTCAACAAAGTCCCGGACAATTTTCTCTTGCCGAAATAGTCTATTAAAAAAAAACCTTCTTACTGTTTTAATCTTCCATAAGTACAAAACAAAAAAATAATTCAATAAAACTCACCACTATTGTAACTTTAATTTCGTCTTTCCAACTTTCACTTTCGAATGTTCAGTTCGCCTTATCGCAACGTATTATTTTTAGCGTTAACTCTTATCTCGGCTAATTTCTTCAACTCATAAATCATTTCTACGCCTCTTGCTTAAGCAAAGCAAAGCATGTCGGAGGTGGCTTGGCTTACGCTTCATCTGCGGACGGAGCTTCGATGGTAGTCCAATTCTTCCTCACCGACAACCCAAAACTTCAGAGCCTTTGCCTTGAAGTGTCAGAATGAGGGCGATTGAAAGAAATGTGGTTTATCTCTTCGTACTCCCTTTTAATCCAGGGGTAGAGTAATACCCCTCATGGATCATTGCCTTGTCGTGGCGAAGGGGCTTGCGTAACTCAATGAAGCCATGAGCTATGCCGTGCAGGGACACCCAAGACAGACAGGTCGTAGCAGAGAGTTCTGACTAAAAGTGATCCACTGGAGAAGGAAATGGCAACCCACTCCAGTAACCTTGCCAAGAAAATCCCATGAACAGTACCAAAAGGCTAAAAGATATGACGCCGGAAGATGAGCCCCTCAGGTCGGAAGGTGTCCAATATGCTACTGAGGAAGAGCGGAGGACTATTCCAAGTAGACCCAGAAAGAGTGAAGCGGCTGGGCCAAAGCCAATAGGACGTCCAGCTGTGGATGTGTCTGAGGTTGAAAGGAAAATCCAATGCTGCAAGGAGCAATACTGCTTAGGAACATGGAATGTGAGGTCTATGAACCAAGGCAAGCTGGATGTGGTCAAAAATGAGATGATAAGATTGAACATTGACATCTTGGGAATCAGCGAACTAAAATGGACAGGCATGGGCGAATTTAAGTCAGGTGACCATCATATCTACTACTGTGGGCATGAATCCCTTAGAAGAAATGGAGTAGCCCTCATAGTCAATAAAAGAGTGGGAAAGGCAGTACTGGGGTGCAACCTCAAAAACGACAGAATGATTTCAGTTCGAATCCAAGGCAAACCATTCAACGTTACAGTAATCCAAGTGTATGCCCCAACCACTGATGCCGAAGAAGATGAAGTTGACCGGTTCTATGAAGACCTACAACACCTTCTAGAACTAGCACCCAAAAAAGATGTCCTTTACATCATAGGAGACTGGAATGCTAAAGTCGGAAATCAAGAAATAAACGGAACAACAGGCAAGTTTGGCCTTGGAGCGCAAAATGAAGCAGGGCAAAGGCTAACGGAGTTCTGTCAAGAGAACACGCTGGTCATAGCAAACACTCTTTTCCAACAACACAAGAGGCGACTCTACACATGGACGTCACCAGATGGTCAATACCGAAACCAGATAGATTATGTGCTTTGCAGCCAAAGATGGAGAAGCTCTATACAATCAGTAAAAACAAGACCTGGAGCTGACTGTGGCTCAGATCATGAGCTTCTTATTGCAAAATTCAGACTTAAACTGAAGAATGTAGGGAACACCACTAGACCAGTCAGATATGACCTAAACCATATCCCTTATGAGTACACAGTGGAGGTGAAGAATAGATTTAGGGCATTAGACCTGGTAGACAGAGTGCCTGAAGAACTATGGACGGAAGTTCGTAACATTGTACAGGAGGCAGCAACTAAAACCATCCCAAAGAAAAAGAAATGCAAGAAAGCAAAGTGGCTGTCAGATGAGGCTTTACAAATAGCTGAGGAAAGAAGGAATGCAAAAAGCAAGGGTGAAAGGGAAAGATATAAACAACTGAATGCAGAGTTCCAGAGAATAGCAAGGAGAGATAAGAAGGCCTTCTTAAATGAACAATGCAAGGAAATCGAGGAAAACAACAGAATGGGGAGGACTAGAGATCTCTTCAAGAAAATTGGAGATATCAAGGGAACGTTTTGTGCAAAGATGGGCATGATAAAGGACAAAAAAGGCAAGGACCTAACAGAAGCAGACGAGATTAAGAAGAGATGGCAAGAATACACAGAAGAACTATACAAGAAAGATCTTAATGTTCCTGATGACCACGCTGGTGTGGTCACTGACCCAGAGCCGGACATCCTAGAGAGTGAAGTCAAGTGGGCCTTAGGTAGCATTACTAACAACAAAGCTAGTGGAGATGATAATATCCCAGCTGAGCTACTTAAAATCCTAAATGATGATGCTGTGAAAGTGCTGCACTCAATATGCCAACAAATTTGGAAAACTCAGCAGTGGCCAAAGGATTGGAAAAGGTCAGTTTACGTTCCAATTCCAAAGAAGGGCAGTGCCAAAGAGTGTTCAAACTACCGTACAATTGCACTCATTTCACATGCTAGCAAGGTTATGCTCAAAATCCTACAAGCTAGGCTTCAGCAGTACGTGGACCGAGAACTACCGGACGTACAAGCTGGGTTTCGAAGAGGCAGAGGAACTAGAGATCAAATTGCCAACATGCGCTGGATCATGGAGAAAGCACAAGAGTTCCAAAAAAACACCTTCTTCTGCTTCATTGACTACGCAAAAGCCTTTGATTGTGTGGATCACAACAAACTGTGGCAAATTCTTAAAGAGATGGGGGTACCAGACCACCTTACCTGTCTCCTGAGAAACCTGTATGCGGGTCAAGAAGCAACAGTTCAAACCGGCCATGGAACAACTGATTGGTTCAAAATTGGGAAGGGAGTACGGCAAGGCTGTATATTGTCACCCTGCTTATTTAACTTATATGCAGAGTACATTATGAGAAATGCAGGGCTGAATGAATCACAAGCCGGAATCAAGATTGCCGGGAGAAATATCAACAACCTCAGATATGCAGACGATACCACCCTAATGGCAGAAAGTGAAGAAGAACTAAAGAGCCTCTTGATGAGAGTGAAAGAGGAGAGTGCAAAAGTTGGCTTGAAACTCAACATTAATAAAACTAAGATCATGGCATCGGGTCCCATCAATTCTTGGCAAATAGAAGGGGCAGAAATGGAAGCAGTAACAGATTTTACTTTTCTGGGTTCCAAGATCACTGCAGACGGAGACAGCAGCCATGAAATTAAAAGACGCTTACTCCTTGGAAGGAAAGCTATGGCAAACTTAGACAGCATAATAAAAAGCAGAGATATCACCATGCCAACAAAAGTTCGTATAGTCAGGGCGATGGTGTTCCCAGTAGCAAGGTATGGTTGCGAGAGTTGGACCATAAGGAAGGCTGAGCGCCGAAGAATAGATGCTTTTGAACTGTGGTGCTGGAGAAGACTCCTGAGAGTCCCTTGGACTGTTAGGAGATCAAATCAGTCAATTCTAAATGAAATCAACCCTGACTGTTCCCTGGAAGGACAGGTACTAAGGCTGAAACTCAAATATTTTGGCCACCTAATGCGAAGAGAGGACTCTCTGGAGAAGACTCTGATGCTGGGAAAGATTGAAGGCAAAAGGAGAAGGGGAAGGCCAAGGATGAGATGGTTAGACAGCATCACCGATGCAACGAACATGAAAATGAGCGAACTCAGGAAGATAGTGGAGGACAGGAAGGCCTGGCGGGATATGGTTCATGGGATCACGAAGGGTCGGACACGACTTAACGACTGAACAACAACAACAACAGAGTAATTAAGTCCATCAGATGTACTCCGTCAATACAGAGCGATCGGCGGAGTTGTCAGCCAGCCATGTCCTCCTAGCCGGAACAGATCGGCTCCTCTTTATCCTTACAAGAACCCGGTGAGGTAGGTGAGATAGTGATTGGCCCAGGGTCACCCAGGAAGCTTTGTGGCAGGAGTTTGATCCCGGATCCCACCTACAGAATGGGGTGGGAGCTGACAGACAGTCAGGCCAAGTGGGTGCAGCTGGAGTCAAGGCATCTTCTTCCCAGCTGTCACAGGAGGGTTAGCTGTGTGTGAGCTGTGCTTTCAGCAAAGCGGAGCGATGTACTCTGCCTTGTGCTGCGCCAACGGGAGCAGTGGATGCGTCCTGGCTAGCAGGGGCCCAAACACTTGCTGCCAACTTGGGTCACTGAAAGTCCCACTCCTCTTGCATGTGGGCGACATGGTCTCATCATTGTCCCATAGGAGAATCGGCTTGAAACGTTTGATCAATAGCTGTGTAGATTTTTTCACCAAAAACAAGCTGCAAATTTATTACGATAAATCCAAGATAGTTGCCTTTGGTAAATCACGGAAATTATACCTGTGGTCCTTCAAGGGGAACAAAATAGAGCAGGTGAGGGAGTTCAAATATTTAGGTATTTATTTTAAGCATTGTAAAGCAATGATAAATTCAGCCAAGCACAGGCCATCACTCGCTTTCATTTTGCTAGAGGCAATTCGTATGTTCCTGCTGCGCTAATGCCTTTTCATGCATAAACCATCACAGAGCTTTTATATGGGACTAGCGTGATGCCCGTGCTTCGCTACAGGATGTAAGTAAATTCATTTTAACTCCCATAAACTTTCCTTTGATTGCAATGAACCAACTAAATGTAGCATAACTACCCCATGTAAGAAAACACCCTGCAATTATTAAAAGTCATGGATCCATCGAATGATAGTTGTCCCCCTCGCTGTCTTTGGACAGGATGGAGAACTCCCAGTTGTCCTCCATGTGCCTCACAATTAGCTCACGCACTTCCCTAGCCATGAGGTGAGTGTCATACATGAGATAGGAGAAGGACTGAAACAGGCAGTACTCCTGTCTTCTGTGATGGGGACAGTTGTGTGAGGCACCATCTCCCCATTAACATCTAAAAACTCAATGCCCATACCAACTTAAAAAGCAAGGGGGGGCAAACGCACTAAAAGTAAAATAACTCATTCCTAAACATATGAATTTAAAGTTTTTGGAATCCGCACCAAATTTAACGCAAACTACATAAATTTTCAATCACAACTATGTAACTGTTTTGGAATATTACTAACAGTTCTGAAGAGAACTGATTCAGATAGAAGGAAGGTTCTAGATAGCCAATGAATAGTGACAGTTAAGTTAGAAAGTGACAGTTGGGAGTTGAAAAGAACGTTCAAGAAGATCATCAAGATTGGGGGACACGAAAAATACCTGAGGGAAAAAATGTGGGTGGCACATATCACGCGCCACCCCCAATTGCCTTGCTACCCCCTCTGCTCTGGGAAAAGGCGGGAAAATGCCGGCAGCCCACTGACAGCAAAGCATTCTGGGGCGGGGTGAGCCTGAGGGATCATAGGCGTTCCGCAACGCCCCCCTCAGAGGACTTCCTTGTCCTTGAGGCTGCAGGTCACGGCTAAGGTTATCGCCATAGTCAGGGGTTGGATTCTGGGGGTTGTTATCCTCTGGTCCGACACGCTGCCACACAGAGTTTGGTGTGGGGCATTTCACCCGCGTCATGTTGACATTGCTTGGTGAAAGGTGAACATTTACATGAGGAAGGTCTTCAATGCACAATGTGGAGCAACTATTGCTCACCCTGATACTGTTTATACTTTGCCAGACCTGTTGAGGCGCCACCTCTCCATGACTGGTGCTGACATTTTCCTCAGGGACCTGCAGCAGGGACTTTTGAGCCTTCTGGCTGGTTGTGGGGCAGTTGGGGTCAAGCACTAGGCTAACCCCACTGTGTGGCAGGTTGCGTGCAGGACGGGTAGGTAGAGATCTTCATTGGCATGCATTCATGTTGCCTGAAGACATGTGTTACGGATAAAATAAATATTTACCACAATGAGGATGTTAAGGAAATCATTTACTTTAATAATCAGATTAAGGACACTCAAAGAATGGATACAGAATACACAGGATATAACAACAACTTCTGACTCCTACACTTTACTGGTCCTATGCTCACCAAATAACCTTCTTTTCCTTGGGAAATTCTTTAGCTCCCTTCTCTATCTTGATTGACTGGTGAGTTGCTCCCTTTTGGAGAAGTACAATTTGTACCAGTTCTCTGGTCTTTTTTATACCTTCCCCCCCCCTGAAAACCAGCAACCTAGTAGGCCCCAGATCCTGCTGAGACTCCTAGAAGATTACCTCATCTTCATGTGGAGATCACACCACACACTCCTGTGTTTACCTCACCAGTTTTCACTCACTCCAACCCCTTTCCTTATATGGTCATAGCTGCTCCCAACCTTCTCAAGATGTCCTTGAACAATTAACCTTTTGCAGATCCAGGCACCTGATTATGCAGAGGCTAGGCCTGCTGCTCCTAGTCTTGCCAAGCTGGTTCGTTCCCCACCCCCCTACTGCTGCTCCCGCCACCAGGACTCTCAACACCGGGATGCTCCACGGGATGCTCCACGGAGGCTGAGCTGACTGTGTGTGTGAAAATGAGTGTGTGTGTGTGTGAGTGTGTGTGAGAGAGAGTGTGTGTGTGTGTGAGAGAGAGAGAGAGGCATAATTCTTCTTCTCCTGCCTCTTCCACCTTTATGTTTTCCCGCCTGAGCCCAAAATGCACCCCCTTACTGCCTGCACGCAGGGTAGACCCAGAGGTGTCGCTACGGTGGGGGCAGTACCAGTACCGTACGTTGCGCCCCATCCTAGTCCCTGTTTACAAGCCGGCAGGAAGCGGCCCTCCCTGCCCCCTCGTTGTCGGAGCCATTCTGTGCGGAGAAAGCAATGGGCTTCACTGCTTTTAGTCACTTCTTGGTGTTCTTGTGAGCTTCTTGTGAGGCTCGATCAATCAATATCTTTCTTACGGTCAAAGACCAGCCCAAAACAAAAATGGTACAAAAACAACACAAGTGAGCAAATGGAATAAAGATAGACAGTAAAAATGAAAATTACATTTAAAATTGTCCTCAGCCCAGGAAAACAGCCACTCTAACAAACAATGATCTACAGATGCACATCAAGTCATAAATTACAAATTGGTATATGGCTCTCTATACAATGTCCTTACTCAGAACCAGTGGCTCCATCATCTTTTTCCGCACACTTATCGCGGCCACAAAGAACTTAGCAACACTATAACTAACTGCGGGATTAAAATCAGATAAGAGCAGATAGGTATATTGATGACATGTGCGAGCCAGGAAGCGATTCAACGATGGAAATATAAGAGCAGCCCGCATATCCCTATAGAACAAACAGTTCAATGTTAGGTTGTTTCAATTTGTTCCATACCACAAGGGCAGAGACGGTTCAAGAAGGCGGGGATCTTTTTACAGCGTCCCTCAGACACTGCTGAGGGAAGTCCACGACAACGGGCCAAAGTAAATGCCCTTCTATACTTCAGCATCTCCAACTGCACTAGATAGGGTACAGCGGAGGCAATATATTCAAGTTCCTCCCTAATAAAAAATTCTGAAGTGCTGCTTAGGTCGTTCTGTCTTTCGGTATCTATAATACGCTGCCTGAGATGTGCTCTTTCCTGATCAAATCCCATATTTAGCAACATCGACAAAGAGAAGCCCAGCAAAGAGTCTTTGTCCATCTTGCGAGCCTCAGCAGAACTTGAAGCAGCCGAAGAAGTGACTCGGAGCGGTGAGACTCTTGCTCAGACCGGCCATATGCGGCTGCTCCGAACCTTTCCTTCTAAGGCCCTCCCTTAGGAGCCCCCACAGGGCTCAGAGTGGCTGTAATCGGAGGAGTCACCCCTCTCCTTCGGCGACTCACAAGGTGGTAGTCATTGGTGTCACCACCAATTACAATTACCCGCAAAGGGCAACACCAAACAGAGTGACACCACTGGGTAGCTGACTATCAAAAGGATTACTGTAGGCCGGGTCCAAAAATGCGACATGGGAGAGACGTGCTCTTCAACGGAGGGGTTCATTTTTCTCATATCTAACAGGCAACATAACAGTAGCGGCGGGACACACCCTCGTGGAGGGAGTTATAGCACTAAAACCACATCATGCGCAAGCGAAATGCCACCCCTCAGAGTGACATCTCCCTTGCTGGCGCCAAGAGTCCAGAGTCTGGTTCTTTGCCTACCTAGCGCCATGCCTTCCGACCAGCGGGAAGAGACGGCCAGGGGGTCTAAGGGCTCAGCCCCCCTGTCACTTCAGGAGCATTCAGGGACCGTGGACGGCAGGGTGGCAACAGCTGCAGGGAAGAGTTGGCACAAGGGCTGGCACTGGCTGGCGCTCAGGGTTGTGGAGAAACCAGTCACCCCCCTTAAGCGCCACTTCCCTATGCCTTGGGACCTTGCCCAGACTCTTCCTCACTACCCAATTCCTCCTCCCTCCTGGGCTTCTTCCAATTGGCTTCTTCCAATTGAGCCTCTCTGTTCAAAGGCTCTTGCCCAAAACAGATCGCCTCCCTTATTATTATTATTAATAACAGTATTTATATACCGCTTTTCAACAAAAAGTTCACAAAGCGGTTTACAGACAAAATCAAATGATTAAATGCGGTAAACCCCCTCCCCTTGTCTTTTCTCTCTCTGATGGCAATGAAAGCCTAAGCTGAGGAGCAAGTTCTTTCCACCCCCTCAGCATTTCTATGGTTCCACTACTGTGTGGATTTCGTTACTGTGCTGGAAGCAAAGAGTGAAACGTTTTCAACACTCCAAACACTTTTCTGGTTTCTCCTCTAGGTGGACTGTTTCAAGCAAAGTCAGGCTTGAGCTCCGACTGATGCTCTTTCTGCACTCCAAGCATTTTATACGGTTTCTCTCCTCCTGTGTGGGTTCTTTGATGCACAGCCAGCCGTGAGCTCCAACCAAAGGTCTTTCCACACTCCAAGCACTGATATGGTTTTGCCCCTGTGTGGGTTCTTTGATGCAAAGTCAGGCTATCATTCCTATTGAAGCTCTTTCCACACTCCAAGCATTTATACGGTTTCTCCCCTGTGTGGATTCTTTGATGCGAAGTCAGGTGTGAGCTACAACTGAAGCTCTTTCCACACTCCAAGCATTGATATGGTTTTGCCCCTGTGTGGGTTCTTTGGTGCACAGTCAGGTGTGAGCTACAACTGAAGCTCTTTCCACACTCCAAGCATTGATATGGTTTTGCCCCTGTGTGGGTTCTTTGATGCAAAGTCAGGTGTGAGCGACAACTGAAGCTCTTTCCACAGTCCAAGCATTGATATGGTTTCTCCCCTGTGTGGGTTCTTTGATGCACAGCCAGGTTTGATCTCCGACTGAAGCTCTTTCCACACTCAAAGCATTTATACGGTTTCTCCCCTGTGTGGGTTCTTTGATGCGAAGTCAGGCTTGAGCTCTCACTGAAGCACTTTCCACACTCCAAGCATTGATATGGTTTTGCCCCTGTGTGGGTTCTTTGATGCGAAGTCAGGTGTGAGCTACAACTGAAGCTCTTTCCACACTCCAAGCATTGATATGGTTTTGCCCCTGTGTGGGTTCTTTGATGCAAGGTCAGGTGTGAGCGACAACTGAAGCTCTTTCCACAATCCAAGCATCTATATGGTTTCTCCCCTGTGTGGGTTCTTTGATGCAAACTCAGGTTATTGTTCCTATTGAAGCTCTTTCCACACTCCAAGCATTTATATGGCTCCTCTCTGCAGTTTCTTTGGTGTGATCCAAGTTCTGATATACTGCTGAAGGTCTTTGCAAATGGTGGGCATTTTTCTTTCCTCTTTCCAGCTCCTTTTTCTGGATTGACTAGAATCACTCTGAAATCCCCACCCTGATCAATATCAGATTTATCTCTGCATTTCTCTGTCTGGTTTCCCTCCTGCCTCCCGGATCCATCCAGGTCTCTGAAAATCACTTCCTGGATGACACGCGTGGTCGTTTCCGGTGACACCCCACGTGGCTCCCTCTGATCTGGACTGTCTTCTCCGTTGCTTCCTGGAAGACAGAATCTTGATTAGCAGCACAGTAGAGAAAAGGGACCTCTAACACACACACCAGTGTACCAAGGTGTCTATACTCAGAAGGAAACCCCACCAGATTCGGATGCATTGACTCACAGAAATGTGTGCAGTGACCAACTCTCAAGAAGATGTTCTGTGGCAGTAGAAAAATCAGGGCTGCGTTGCCTGTGGCAGCCTGACTGGTCCGGGGATTGAGGCAGCTTTTTGATCCCTGGTAGACAATGTTTTGATGGAGAAGTCACAAATGGAGCCTCCCTCTGGATTCTCTCAGGCCTCACAGGTAGGTTTAATGTCACAGTACCCTCTAAGAAAGGCTAAAATGTCTGTTCTTTTGTACACTGGGGCTTGTCAGTTAGTGGCTTCATTTTTTCTTTCCTTTTTTAATAAGCCCAGAGAAACAGTTCCTCACCGGCTGGAGATCTGTCAGGGCACACCTGCAAACCCCTGTCTCAATGGTACTTCTGCTCTTGTCAGGACAGGCTCAGCCAAACCTTGATCTGGACCAAGCAGTTACTGCAACTACGTGAAACGAGCAACAGGCAGGAGACGGCCTAAGCTAGAAGACAACACTGAGAGAAGAACGGTAGAAGCCACGGGTGCAAGAGTCGAGTGGAATATTCCTCTGCAACCTCTTGGAGGACTCGGGATACAATAGATGGGGCCTCCGCTCCACACGTGAATTGCAGTGGCCATCAGTGGCAAGTGGGCACGTTTTGGGAACTATCAGCCACGTGGAGCCTGTATGTGTGTGAGCATGTGTGCTCGTGTGTGAATGCGCACATCAACCTTGTAATAAATTAATGAGGTGCTTGCTGCTCCTTATCACCCAAATTGGTCTACGCGCATAACTCCCGCAACCTGTGTGATACACTTCTCCTCCGCTGCAATCACTCCAGAACCAGCAGCACCGGATTTCACAGAGGTTCCCTTGCACCAAAGACACCACTATGGTGGGCAGAGAGGTCGGTGAAATTCTGTGCTGTCATAGCCACACCATCGGCCCTAAAGCTGCACTGACTTCAGAGGCGGGGTAAGTTAAAATGAACTCCTTGGAATTAATGGAGAACAAAGTTGTGTAGGATTTAAGGCTTTCGTGGCCGGTAAAACTATTGTGGTTCAAATTGTTTGGGCTTAATGGCCACGGAAAAACAGTAAGATCTGAGAATTCAACAGAGCTTCGGTGTTTGATCAGCAAAATGTTGTCAGTTTCACTTTAAGATGAACAATCTACCAATCAATCATGTGGCTGGTTGGGATGAGTCAGCACAGTACAGCTCTGACCTCCTCAACTGGAAGCCGCAACAGCAGCTGGGCTCCTCTGTTTGCTGGGTGTGGTTGATTTGGGACTGTCTGCTCTCAGGGTCCGGCGTCCTTTGAGGAGGTTATGATGCGGAGAGGGAAGTGGAGGGCCAGAGCATAAGTCTCTCAAAGCGCACTGCTGCTTTCAGTTCAGCCAAGCTGCTGTCGTGACTTGCAGGCGAGGAGACCACAACGGCACAGCTGTACTTTGCTGACTCCCCCTTCACAGGGCCCACATACCCCAGAAAGGAGGGGAGTTCCTGTTGTGGGGAAGGGCCCCCAATCAGCCAATACCCTCTGAGCTAAAGCTACTGCTGAGTTAAGTACTACTGCATAAGACAAGTTACCTGCCAACTTCTCTTCTTCCTGGAGACCCTGGAAAAATGCAGACTCCCCTTCTTCCAGCTGGGAAATGAAGGCAGGTTTGGGAAATTCCTCTGAGAAGGAAACAAGGAGGTGAGATACGTCCATCTACAACATATCAAGGCTTTCCCAGGCGACCTGATCCTAGGCTGACCCCCACCTGCGATGAACATAGTCAAATCACTGGCTAGGTCTGACTCCATCTTGCAGGCCAGAAGGCAATTTGAAGCTGTTGAAGTAACTCAATGCCTTTCAGTAATGTTTCTCTGTTGCTTTTTTGCTCTCAAACCATCCTTACACCTCCACCACCACCACCACGTCACTGGCTTATCAATTCCCAGCGGGTCTGAGATGCATGTTCTCCACAGGTTCCCGCAGACTCCTCCATCTCCAAGATCAGGACCCTCCAGGAGATAGCGGTGTACAGTCCACAGGGCAAATGTGCCTCACAGTAAGGACAGGTTCTTTTGTGCACAACCCCATTACTGGCCAACCCACCCACCCCCGTCGGATGGGTGTGCGGTTTCTGAGGGCCCGACAGGTGGTACAGCCCCCCCTTTGAACAGCCAGTCCTCCAGCTAAGGGGAAGGGGATGCCCAATGTGCTCCATCCCCAGTCCTTGGAAACGCGGGGGCCCCCAACTCCAGAGACTCGAGCCTGAGGTCCCACATTTCCCTGGAGACACAAGGAAGGATGAGGAGATCAGATCATGCAAAATCCCTCCAGCAGCAGCACCTGATCCTGGACGAAGCATCAGTTCATGAAACACTGGAGAATGCAGAGGAAGGAGAAGGACGAGGCGTGTCAAGCACTGTCAGTGATGAGTGGCTCGTTTTGCAAGCTGGGCAGGTCCTGCTAGGATTTTTGTACTCTTCACAGTGCATTTCTGTGTCTGACATTTCTATCCTTCCATTTATATTTATATCTTATCCCCAAAGAGAATGTCAGGCCAAGCTCGGCTCTGCAACAGTGAGGTACAGCAAGCATACCGAGGGCACCAGTTCCAGCCCCACACGCCCCACTTCTATGCTGCAATCTTGACACTGAGAAAGAAGAAGAGGGGGAGCTCATGCCTTTGGTTCCTACATACCACAAACTATGGGCATCCTTACCCAGAGAGGCCATGATCCCGTAATTCTCCAGCATGACTTCCCTGTAGAGAGCCTTTTGGCCCGGATCCAGCAGAGCCCACTCCTCCGCCGTGAAGCGCACAGCCACCTCCTCAAAAGACACCGGACCCTGCAAGGAAGAAACAGTCTCTCCTCACCAATAAAGTTCCACCCTTTTGACACAACATCCCCCTGCTCTCTTGCTCATCTGAAAAGAGAAATTCAGGTAGCAGCAACTGAATGTTTTCCGCAGTATATTTGGCAAATCAGACCAGTCAGTTGCCAGGGTTTTATCCTGTTTCTTCTCTGATGGAACAAATGCCAACCCGAAATTAATATCAATACAGTGGACCCTTTCTAACCGTGGGTTCGGGATCCGCGGATTTGTCTCACCGCGGATCCTGGACCCGCAAGGGTAAACATAAAAATGTGTTAAAAAAATGTGTTAAAAAAAGCGGAATTTTTTTCCCAATCTTTTAGAGTGAAACCGCTGTATGTTCCTGCTATTGTTGCCCCCTGGCTCGGGACCCTGTAAATCGGAGATACTGGAACACCATGAGAGCGGATAAGAGGTTCCTGCCTCATACTTTGGTATACAGTACAGGGAGCCCATGCTATCCACGGATCCGGTATCCACGGATTCACTTACCCACGGATGGCAGGGAACCCCCTCCCCCCATGCTCCCCTGACAATTCTTTTACCTTAAAATTGTGTCAGTGTCTTGCTTTCAGGAAAGGCTATATAAGTAGCATGCTGCTGCTTCATAGCACAGACGCAGGATCAGCCGAAGACTGTATCTGTTTTCTGGTGTTCGGCTGAGGTTGCTTCTTTGCTAAAAGCAGCAGCATGCTACTTATAGCCTTTCTTGAAAGCAAGACACAAACAACATTTTAAGGTAAAATAATCACCAGGGGAGCGTGCGGGGGGCTGAAGGGGGTTGCAAAGCTTGAGACTTGGCTCTACAGAGCCCTGTTCAAGCCGTTTGCGCAACAATTAGTTAAAATCGGTGTCGGGAGGGGCTGTAGAAGAAGGCGTTCGCTCTTATCCTTGTTGTCTTGTGTGCTCTTGTTTTGTGTGCTCCCTGAGGTATCTGGTGGGGCCACTGTGTGACACAGGAAGCTGGACTAGATGGGCTTTTGGCCTGATCCAGCAGGGCTCTTCTTATGTTCTTATATCCACGGTTCCAGGTATCCAAGGGGGGGGGGCAGGAACCAATCCCCGGCGGATACCGGCAGCCCCCTGTATATGATTCCCCCCCACCGTCACATATCATGGTAGGAAGAAGATCATCTCACTTTGTGTCTCCATTGAACACAACCCTGTAACCCTCTCTATCCATCTCCTGTATTTACAGTTTGTGTTTGCCTTCAGTGGTTGCAACTTCCGTCATCTCTGTATCTTGTCTCAAAACACCCGCATTTCACCTCTCCTATTGCACCTGCATTCTGCACGGAGCCTGGGAAACCTCCTTTCAAGACACTGCTAAGTCTTTGAAGCAACCCTGCTTACCGACCATACATCCTGATCAGAAACAAAGACTTCCCTTGCCATTCACACACCAAGTGACACAACACACCAAGAAGACCCCAGGCCCTCCTGATCAGCCAAACATCCCCCACTGATTAGCCCCCCCCCCAGTTCTGCACATAGCATCAGTCCCAAGAATCATGACATAGTCAGGGATTTGGATCAGTGAGTTGTCACTCTACACACTCTTCTGAGCGGTGAACTTGATATTTTACAGCTCCAGAGAAAAGTCCTTCCTTCAAGGCCTAAAAGAGAGAAGGAGGCAGCCAAGCTGGTTCTTGCATGTTGCTCCAGTGATCCGCCCCTTACCTGAGCAGGCTGCAGAGTTGCTGATTCTGCTCCATGCCAAAGAGGAGACGGTCTGGAACGAGGCCCCGATGCCATCCCACTGCCTGCGAGGGAGACAAATGCGATGGGGAGACATTTATCTTCATGCCCAGTTCAAACTTTAACTCCTTGTGCAATGTCATGCTCTCTTCCTATTTGTTCCATAGTTTTGCTTCTGACCCAGAAATGCCCAAATGGGGTGAGCCCCACACATCTTGAGTCACTTTCTTCCGCTTCTTCCTTCTGCCCCCTTGTCCCTGTTTCTTCCCCTCTCTGCCTGTCTAGTCACCCCCCCTCCCCTCTTTCAAATCTCCTTGCTAAACTGGCTCCTCCAAATCCTTTCCTGGCCCTCCAAGACCCGCCTTCCCTGCTCTCTTTTCTGCCTCAATTCAGTCCTCCTGCTTCTATCCTTTCACAGAACTGAGTCCCAAAGACTGAGGTTTAGCAGCATGACAGACGGGTGCTGTGTTGATTCCTGGCGATATCCTGTGGTAAGGCCACATCTGGAGTATTGTGCCCAGTTCTGATCACCACACCTCAAAAAGGATATAGTTGAATTGGAAAAGGTGCAGAAAAGAGCGACCAGAATGATTCGTGGGCTGGAGCACCTCCCTTATGAGGAAAGGCTACAGCGTTTGAGGCTTTTCAGTCTAGAAAAAAGGCGCCTGAGGGGGGACATGATTGAGACGTATAAAATTATGCATGAGATGGAGAGAGTGGATAGAGGGAAATTCTTCTCCCTCTCGCACAACACCAGAACCAGGGGACATGCACTAAAATTGAGTGGAGGGAGAGTCAGAACGGTCAAAAGAAAATATTTCTTTACCCAGCGTGTAATTCATCTGTGGAACTCTTGCCACAGGATGTGGTGATGGCATCTGGCCTAGATGCCTTTAAAAGGGGTTTGGACAAATTCATGGAGGAAAAGACCATCATAGGTTACAAGCCATAAGCAACCTCCTGGCTTTGGAAGTAGGTTTTCTTTGTTCCAGGTGGAAGGGAGTGGCACAGGAAACAGGTTATCTTGTTGTCTTGTGCTCCCTTTGGCATCTGGTGGGGCCACTGTGTGACACAGGAAACTGGACTAGATGGGCCTTTGGCCTGATCCAGCAGGCTCTTATGTTCTTATGAGGTCGGTCAGAGCTGATGTGGGGAAAAACCCTGAAATGCAGATGGAAGCTGGTGGGATGGAACAATGGAGGTTTCTTGGCAGGGCTGTTTCCCGGAACAGACACTGCAGTCCGGGGTAAATGCCCAGATCTCTCTCTAAGTGGAACGAAACCCCCGCCCCGCTGAGACACACACCTTGAAAGATCCCCCTGCTTTGTCCTCCTCCACTCCGTCTTTGGAAGAGATCCGCTCTTGAATGCAGGGGTCTCCAAATCCAGCCCCCAAACAGCCTCCTGGCTGGGCAACTCACAATATCACCAGCGGTGGAAGCCACACCGCTCCATCACGGCCACCAGGCACCCAGGAGGCAGAAAACTACATCCCCCAGCAGCCTCCGGGCCCCTCCTGAGCATTGCTGAGTTCTGGGAGGGGGGAGAGAAGCCCTTCCCTGCTGACAGTGCCGGGGAACGTTTCCTGTTTGTGGGGTTTGTGCTGTGTGCAGGAGGTGCCTGGCAGGCTCCCAAGGGGGGCGGGTCCCTCCTTGCCCGTCCCTCGCCCCCTGCCGCCGCAGTCAGAGAGCTGGCGAAGGGGGAAAGTCAGTCACCTGGCCGTGAAGGAGCCTCCCGGTGTGCTTCGCTCCGGAGAGATCAGCCTTCCCACCCTGGCAGCCCCGAGGGATCCTTGCAAGGAGAGAGAGAGAGAGAGAGAGGAGTTCACCAGACGCAAATGGAGCGACTACGTTTCCTTCTTTCCCTTGCAAATGCCTAGGCTGCACGGATCACTCTGAGAGCTGGTCAACTTCAACCAGGGAGGGAAGAAGGTGGACGATGATTGCAAACAACAGGCAAAAGCTGAAACACTCCCCCCCCCCCCGCATTTGGAAGCCTGGATCTTGAAAATGTCGCTAGGTGATCATCTACAGTAGTTTAATCTTTTGAATCTCAGCTTTCCCAAATGTCTGGAATATCTCTAAGTCCAGTAAATGCATTCCGTTTATTTATCTAATGATTTATTTTCCCGGACGTCAGTACCGGGTCAGATTTATTTGGATCAGGCTCCTTTTCAGCTGCAAAATCCAGCTCTCTTTCTGACGATTTTTACACTGACAATTCAAACAGTAAACAATATCAAAGAGGGAGCATACATTCAAAAGACAACATGCACCCCCTTCCAGTTCCAGGAACAGTCCCAGGCCTCAATTATTGCTCTCTCCAGTATCCCTCCTCCTCCATCCCACCGTTTTTTGCAATGGTTTCAGTGCTGAATGGCCCCTTCCAGCCCTCTCGCCTCCGGCTTTTTCACTGTCGCTGTCAAAACTCCCACCACAGAATTGATATTACTGCATTTAGGAGCGGAGCTGACGCTTAGCATGCAACGGGGCTGGGGGGGGGGGGGGTCGCAGTTCCGCTTCTTAGCCCCCCTCTTTCCCTTCACCTACTGGCCGTCTCACTGCCCATCTGGGGGCTTCTCTCCGGCCCCCTCTATTCCTGCTCCCCTTTACAGCTCTGGGACCCACCTTCTTCGCCCACAACGGGCTGTGAATTCACCAGAGGGGAAAGCAAAGGAATGGGGCGGAGCAGGAAGGGGCTTTACACTCACTCCCCTCCCCCCTTCACCCCTCTAGGAATCCGGAGTCGCTCCTTTTAACTCTCAGTTTGCTGGTTAGTCAAGAGGAACGGCTCTTTCCAAAGGAGCGAAGTCTCGACCCTCCAACTCCAGGCAGACACAGCTGCCTCCCCTCCGGCCGGGCATCCCCTCCTCCCTCTCCTGCACGCTGCATAACACCTTAGACCTTCTTCTCCATCATCACGCCCAGCTTTCTCTCCCCCCCCCCCTTCAGTTGTTTTGTTTACCGTCCGGCTTAAACAAGAGTTCTGGAAAACTCCAAAACCTGCTCTCTAACTTGGAGGCTAATCAAGGTTTTACCCTACTGGGGGTGGTGGTGGTTATCTTCTATTCCCCCCCCCCCATGACCCAGCACAGGTACCTATAACCTTTTCCTGACCACGATTGGCACTATCCAATCTGCAGCTTATTAAGGCTGCGATCCTCCGCACCGTTACAGAGGAGTCAAGGCTGATCTACACGACAGGCAGAGGATCCGCCGTCGCCTCTGCCTGGCGCCTCCGCGCTGGAAGCGGGGGAGTGTCTTCAAGCCTGTTGCCCCTCATGTTGTCCCGCCTTCCTAAGAAGGTGATTGGTTGTCGTTCACATTGGCATTCAGCCACCCTCCCCCCCTCTCCTGTGATTGGTAGGCTGCAGCAGCTCCGCGAGCCACCTCCAAGCTCTGCCGTCACGCCCCCTAAAAAATAGAACACTCGACTTGGAGTACGCGGCAGTGGGGCGGAGGTCCGGCGGCTCCGCCGGATTAAAAAACGCGCTCCGCGACGCTGTCGTGTAGATCAGCCTTTAGTCCCATTGAACACAGCGCAACTTACTTTTGAGTAAACATGCACAGACCCACACCAGGAGTCGCCGACAGATCAGTGGGACTCGCTCCCCACCCGTGTGCACAGGAGAGCAGCCACGTCCACGCGTGAGTGGGTACCGTTGCAGGGCTGCAGGGCTGCAGACAGTCCTGTGCAGGCTTACCTGGGAGTAAGCCCGATTGAGGTCAGGGGGCTTTCGTGCTAGTAGGTTTGCTACACGTCCTTCTTGCCCCGGCATTTTCCTCCCCCCCCCCCCGTATTTGCTACAAGGCCGGAGAGCTCCCAGCCTCGTCGCGTATTTGCGCGAGACTGGGAGCTCTCCGAAACAGCCCGAGTGAAATCGGGCCGTTCCGGAGAGCTCCCAGCCTCGAGGAAGTCCCCGCCACCGGCCACGCCTCTGGCCACGCCCCCAGTCCCGGCCGTGTTTGGCCAGTATCGTTTCTGTCCCCCCCTGCATTGGGGGGATCTGGTAAGGCTAGCTAAAGCCAGCGATCAAAATCTTTGCGGAGCAGAAGGGTATTGTAGTATACTACAAACGTACAATCAGAAAGAGAAGGGGCTTAAGGAATATCCAAGAAGAGAAGAGAATCCCAAAGATGAGGCACCACCACCAAAAAGCCCCCCGTTCCTGCGTCAAAGAAGAGTCAGAGATCAGGCCACTTTAGCCTGATCACAAAGTGAGGATAGGCTTATAATGGTGAAAAGCAGTTCTAAGAGCCCAATCCTAGCGATGTCTACTCAGAAGTAAATCCCATTGTCTTCAATGGGCTTACTCCCAGGAAAACGTTATAGGGTCGCAGTTAGTTATCCACTTACATGGGGGAGCTTTGTTGTGAAGGCGCTCCTTTAGCTCTTACAAACTTGTGGAAAACAGAACTTCATAACAAACAGGAAAGAAGAACATAAGGGAATTTCAGTGGGTGCAGCTTTTCTCACCCCCTTTCTTCTTGCCCATCATCACCAACCCCCAGGCCCCCATTCTGCCCCCACTCAATACGTGGCTCCTTCACTCTGTCCTCCCTCCAACCACCGGCGGCCCCCTATCCTGCGCCTCCTCGCCTCCTCCAGTCCTTCCACTCACCCCAGGCACTTCCAGCAGGAACATGGGGTAGTGGTGGTGGTGTCACTGTCACCTGGGGTCAGCTACTACTCCAGACCCCTGTGCTCGGTTTCCCCCATAGTACACTCCCTTGTTACTATGGCCTACAACAGGCCAACCATTGTAGATTTCAACATCCCAACTCCTTCTTAGGTTAAGTAGCTATACTCGATTCAGATACATCCAAACTTCCCCCCAGTATTATTAAACACAATGAGGATGTTAAGGAAATCATTTACTTTAATCATCAAATTAAGGACATTCAAAGAATGGATACAGAATACACAGGATATAACAACAACAACTTCTAACTCCTACACTTTTCTGGTCCTATACTCACCCAATAACCTTCTTTTCCTTGGGCAGTTCTTTAGCTCCCTTCTCTATCTTGATTGACTGGTGAGTTGCTCCCTTTTGGAGAAGTACAATTTGTACCAGTTCTCTGGTCTTTTTTATACCTTCCCCCCCCCTGAAAACCAGCAACCTAGTAGGCCCCAGATCCTGCAGAGACTCCTAGAAGATTACCTCATCTTCATGCGGAGATCACACCACACACTCCTGTGTTTATTACTCCAGCCCCTTTCCTTATATGGTCAGAGCTGCTCCCAACCTTCTCAAGATGTCCTTGAACAATTAACCTTTTGCAGATCCAGGCACCTGATTATGCAGAGGCTAGGCCTGCTGCTCCTAGTCTTGCCAAGCTGGTTCGTTCCCCACCCCCCTACTGCTGCTCCCGCCACCAGGACTCTCAACACCGGGATGCTCCACGGAGGCTGAGCTGACTGTGTGTGTGAAAATGAGTGTGTGTGTGTGAGTGTGTGTGTGAGAGAGTGTGTGTGTGAGAGAGAGGCATAATTCTTCTTCTCCTGCCTCTTCCCCCTTTATGTTTTCCCGCCTGAGCCCAAAATACACCCCCTTACTGCCTGCACGCAGGGTAGACCCAGAGGTGTCGCTACGGTGGGGGCAGTACCAGTACCGTACGTTGCGCCCCATCCTAGTCCCTGTTTACAAGCCGGCAGGAAGCGGCCCTCCCTGCCCCCTCGTTGTCGGAGCCATTCTGTGCGGAGAAAGCAATGGGCTTCACTGCTTTTAGTCACTTCTTGGTGTTCTTGTGAGCTTCTTGTGAGGCTCGATCAATCAATATCTTTCTTACGGTCAAAGACCAGCCCAAAACAAAAATGGTACAAAAACAACACAAGTGAGCAAATGGAATAAAGATAGACAGTAAAAATGAAAATTACATTTAAAATTGTCCTCAGCCCAGGAAAACAGCCACTCTAACAAACAATGATCTACAGATGCACATCAAGTCATAAATTACAAATTGGTATATGGCTCTCTATACAATGTCCTTACTCAGAACCAGTGGCTCCATCATCTTTTTCCGCACACTTATCGCGGCCACAAAGAACTTAGCAACACTATAACTAACTGCGGGATTAAAATCAGATAAGAGCAGATAGGTATATTGATGACATGTGCGAGCCAGGAAGCGATTCAACGATGGAAATATAAGAGCAGCCCGCATATCCCTATAGAACAAACAGTTCAATGTTAGGTTGTTTCAATTTGTTCCATACCACAAGGGCAGAGACGGTTCAAGAAGGCGGGGATCTTTTTACAGCGTCCCTCAGACACTGCTGAGGGAAGTCCACGACAACGGGCCAAAGTAAATGCCCTTCTATACTTCAGCATCTCCAACTGCACTAGATAGGGTACAGCGGAGGCAATATATTCAAGTTCCTCCCTAATAAAAAATTCTGAAGTGCTGCTTAGGTCGTTCTGTCTTTCGGTATCTATAATACGCTGCCTGAGATGTGCTCTTTCCTGATCAAATCCCATATTTAGCAACATCGACAAAGAGAAGCCCAGCAAAGAGTCTTTGTCCATCTTGCGAGCCTCAGCAGAACTTGAAGCAGCCGAAGAAGTGACTCGGAGCGGTGAGACTCTTGCTCAGACCGGCCATATGCGGCTGCTCCGAACCTTTCCTTCTAAGGCCCTCCCTTAGGAGCCCCCACAGGGCTCAGAGTGGCTGTAATCGGAGGAGTCACCCCTCTCCTTCGGCGACTCACAAGGTGGTAGTCATTGGTGTCACCACCAATTACAATTACCCGCAAAGGGCAACACCAAACAGAGTGACACCACTGGGTAGCTGACTATCAAAAGGATTACTGTAGGCCGGGTCCAAAAATGCGACATGGGAGAGACGTGCTCTTCAACGGAGGGGTTCATTTTTCTCATATCTAACAGGCAACATAACAGTAGCGGCGGGACACACCCTCGTGGAGGGAGTTATAGCACTAAAACCACATCATGCGCAAGCGAAATGCCACCCCTCAGAGTGACATCTCCCTTGCTGGCGCCAAGAGTCCAGAGTCTGGTTCTTTGCCTACCTAGCGCCATGCCTTCCGACCAGCGGGAAGAGACGGCCAGGGGGTCTAAGGGCTCAGCCCCCCTGTCACTTCAGGAGCATTCAGGGACCGTGGACGGCAGGGTGGCAACAGCTGCAGGGAAGAGTTGGCACAAGGGCTGGCACTGGCTGGCGCTCAGGGTTGTGGAGAAACCAGTCACCCCCCTTAAGCGCCACTTCCCTATGCCTTGGGACTTCGCCCAGACTCTTCCTCACTACCCAATTCCTCCTCCCTCCTGGGCTTCTTCCAATTGAGCCTCTCTGTTCAAAGGCTCTTGCCCAAAACAGGTCGCCTCCCTTAATAATAATAAAATAATAATAATAATAACAGTATTTATATACCGCTTTTCAACAAAAAGTTCACAAAGCGGTTTACAGACAAAATCAAATGATTAAATGCGGTAAACCCTCTCCCCTTGTCTTTTCTCTCTCTGATGGCAATGAAAGCCTAAGCTGAGGAGCAAGTTCTTTCCACCCCCTCAGCATTTGTATCGTTCCACTACTGTGTGGATTCGTTACTGTGCTGGAAGCAAAGAGTGAAACGTTTTCAACACTCCAAACACTTTTCTGGTTTCTCCTCTAGGTGGACTGTTTCAAGCAAAGTCAGGCTTGAGCTCCGACTGAAGCTCTTTCTGCACTCCAAGCATTTTATACCGTTTCTCTCCTGTGTGGGTTCTTTGATGCCAAGTCAGCTGTGAGCTCCAACTGAAGCTCTTTCCACACTCCAAGCATTTATACGGTTTCTCCCCTGTGTGGGTTCTGTGATGCGAAGTCAGGTGTGAGCGACAACTGAAGCTCTTTCCACACTCCAAGCATTGATATGGTTTTGCCCCTGTGTGGGTTCTTTGATGCAAAGTCAGGTATGAGCGACAACTGAAGCTCTTTCCACACTCCAAGCATTTATGCGGTTTCTCCCCTGTGTGGGTTCTGTGATGCGAAGTCAGGTGTGAGCGACAACTGAAGCTCTTTCCACACTCCAAGCATTGATATGGTTTTGCCCCTGTGTGGGTTCTTTGATGCAAAGTCAGGTGTGAGCGACCACTGAAGCTCTTTCCACACTCCAAGCATCTATATGGTTTCTCCCCTGTGTGGGTTCTTTGATGCACAGCCAGGTTTGATTTCCGACTGAAGCTCTTTCCACACTCAAAGCATTTATACGGTTTCTCCCCCGTGTGGGTTCTTTGATGCGAAGTCAGCCTTGAGCTCTCACTGAAGCACTTTCCACACTCCAAGCATTGATATGGTTTTGCCCCTGTGTGGGTTCTTTCATGCGAAGTCAGGTGTGAGCTACAACTGAAGCTCTTTCCACACTCCAAGCATTGATATGGTTTTGTCCCTGTGTGGGTTCTCTTATGCACAGTCAGGCTTGAGCTCTGTCTGAAGCTCTTTCCACACTGCAAGCATCTATATTGTTTCTCTTCTGTGTGGGTTCTTTGATGCACACCCAGATTAGAGCTCGAACTGAAGCTCTTTCCACACTGCAAGCATTTATACGGTTTCTCCCCTGTGTGGGTTCTTTGATGCACATCCAGGTGTGAGCTCCACCTGAAGCACTTTCCACACTCAAAGCACTGATATGGTTTCACCCCTGTGTGGGTTCTTTGATGCAAACTCAGGCTATTGTTCCTATTGAAGCTCTTTCCACACTCCAAGCATTTGTATGGTTTTTCACCTGTGTGGGTTCTTTGATGTGAAGTCAGGCTTGAGCTCACACTGAAGCTCTTTCCACACTCCAAGCATTGAAATGGCTCCTCTCCTCCGCAGTTTCTTTGGTGTGATCCAAGTTCTGATATACTGCTGAAGGTCTTTGCAAATGGTGGGCATTTTTCTTTCCTCTTTCCAGCTCCTTTTTCTGGATTGACTAGAATCACTCTGAAATCCCCACCCTGATCAATATCAGATTTATCTCTGCATTTCTCTGTCTGGTTTCCCTCCTGCCTTCCGGGTCCATCCAGGTCTCTGAAAATCACTTCCTGGATGACACGCGTGGTCGTTTCCGGTGACACCCCACGTGGCTCCCTCTGATCCGGACTGTCTTCTCCGTTGCTTCCTGGAAGGCAGAATCTTGATTAGCAGCGCAGTAGAGAAAAGGGACCTCTAACACACACACCAAGGTGTCTATATTCAGAAGGAAACCCCACCGGATTCAGATGCATTGACTCCCAGGAAAGTGTGCAGTGACCAACTCTCAAGCAGCTGTTTTGCGTGAGTAGAAAAATCAGGGCTGCGTTGCCTGTGGCAACCTGACTGGTCCTGGCATTGAGGCAGCTTTTTTGATCCCAGGTAGACATTTTTTTGATGGAGAAGTCACAAATGGAGCCTCCCTCTGGATTCTCTCAGGCCTCACAGGTAGGTAGGCTGTGTTTAATGTCACAGTACCCTCTAAGAAAGGCTAAAATGTCTGTTCTTTTGTACACTGGGGCTTGTCAGTTAGTAGCTTCATTTTTTCTTTTCTTTTTTAATAAGCCCAGAGAAACAGTTTCTCACCGGCTGGAGATCTGTCAGGGCACACCTGCAAACACCTGTCTCAATGGGACTTCTGCTCTTGTCAGGACCGGCTCAGCCAAACCTTGATCTGGACCAAGCAGTTATTGCAACTATGTGAAACGAGAGACAGGCAGAAGACGGCAAGATTTGGGAGGAGAACGATAGAAGCCGCGGGGTGCAAGAGGCGAGTGGAATATTCCTCTGCAACCTCTTGGAGGACTCGGGACATGATAGACGGGGCCTCTGCTCCACCCCTGAATTGCACTGGCTATCAGTGGCGTGGGTACATTTTGGGAACTATCAGTCACATGGAGCGTGTATCTGCGTGAGCATGTGTTATGTGTGAATGCGCACATCAACCTTGTAATAAATTAATGTGGTGCTTGCTGCTCCTTATCACCCATATTGGTCTCTGCGCATAACTCCCGCAACCTGTGAGATACACTCCTCCGCTTCAATGACTCCAGAACGAGCAGCACCGGATTTGACAGAGGTTCCCTTGCACCAAAGATACCACTATGGTGGGCAGAGAGGTTGGTGAAATTCTGTGCTGTCATAGCCACACCATCGGCCCTAAAGCTGCGCTGACCTCAGAGATGCTGTAAGTTAACATGAACTCCTTGGAATCAATGGAGAACAAGATTCTGTAGGATCGAAGGCTTTTATGGCTGGTAAAACTATTGTGGTTCAAATTGTTTGGGCTTAATGGACATGGAAAAACAGTAAGATCTGAGAATTCAATAGAGCTTCGGTGTTTGATCAGCAACATTTTGTCAGTTTCACTTTAAGATAAACAAGCTATCAATCAATCATGTCTTGCAGCCACACTGGCAGGTAACACCTTCTATAGCCAGTATTAACAAAAACTGCGATTCAACTGGAACATTCTTCTTATGTTCCAGTTGAATCCAGTTGAAAAGCCCCCACCTTTGCATCCAGCTTTTGGGACTGAAGCACCGTGAGGGCCCCCTACCGAAGGTGGGGTGGCATTGAGGATCCTTCCCCACCACAGAAGCTGCCCTCCCTTCTGGGGTGACTCAATGCTGGTTGGGACGAGTCAGCACAGTACAGCTCTGCCGGTCTGACCTCATCAATTGGAAGCCGCGACAGCAGCTGGGCTCCTGCGTTTGCTGGGTGGGGTTGATTTGGGACGGTCTTCTCTCAGGGTCAGTTGTCCTTTGAGGAGGTTGTGGGGTGGAGAGGGAAGTGGATGGTCAGAGCATAAGTCTCTCAAAGCGCACTGCCGCTTTCAGTTCAGCCAAGCTGCTGTCGTGGCTTGCAGGCAAGGAGACCACAACGGCACAGCTGTACTTTGCTGACTCCCCCTTTGCAGGGCCCACATACCCCAGAAAGGAGGGGAGTTTCTGTTGTGGGGAAGGGCCCCCAGTCAGCCAATACCCTCTGAGCTGAAGCTACTGCTGCGTTAAGTACTACTGCATAAAACAAGTTACCTGCCAACTTCTCTTCTTCCTGGAGACCCTGTAAAAATGCAGACTCCCCTTCTTCCAGCTGGGAAATGAAGGCAGGTTTGGGAAATCCCTCTGAGAAGGAAACAAGGAGATGAGACACTTCCATCTACAACATTTCAATGCTTTCCCAAGCGACCTGATCCTAGGCTGACCCCCACCTGCAATAAATAGTCAAATCACTGGCTAGGTCTGACTCCATCTTGCAGGCCAGAAGGCAATTTGAAGCTGTTGCCCTGGTGAGCATTAGGAACACATAATTCTGGGCTTAGCTTTATTCCTTTAGCGCGGTATCTGTATGTATTTCTTCGTTGAAGTCACTCAATGCCTTTCAGTAACGTTTCACTGTCGCTTTTTTGCTCTCTCAAACCTTTTCAGGAGCAGCGAGTGGCCTCACTGGAACAAAGTGCCTCACTGGAACAAAGTGCCAAGGTTAAAAAGACACAGCGAGTTAAGCAGCTGGGCGAGGAAGCCAGGCCCCACATACAGCCCAGCACTTCCCTTGAAGAGAGGAGAGCTCCAACAACATTAAGGTACCCAAACTTTGATAAACCTATAACTTACACACAAAAGCTATGCAGTCAGACAGACAGCAGAGGGGTGAGGGCTATCCAGTGTTTTGCACTGAGTGTCACATGTATGACTATCTGCCTCTTGGGCACAAGTCATGGGTGTGTGCTCGGTGCAATGAGCTCCAGGCTCTCAGGGAACAAGTTCGCTCCCTTGAAGCCATGGTTACTGACCTGGAGAAGCAGAGACAGGTAGAGAGGAACCAGAGTGAGACTTCTAGGGACGTGGAGGCATCGTCCCACCCTCAGTTGGCCAGCTCCTCAGCTGCCAGGAAAGGGAGTCTCAGGGCTGGAGGACATTGCTCTGGAAAAGAGGGAAACAATCCCACAGTGGGGACCCCTTCTTCAGGTGATGGGCCCGTATCCAGTCGCACTATGGATACTCCTCTGGGGAGGGGGGAAAAGGGGGCTTCTTGTCGTGGGTGACTCTATAGTCAGGAACATAGAGAGGGGGGTCTGTGATGGATGTGAGGACCGCATGGTGACTTGCCTACCTGGTGCAAAGGTTGCGGACATCACCTCTCGTCTAGATAGGCTGGTAGAGAGTGCTGGGGAGGAGGTAGCGGTTGTGGTGCATGTTGGCACCAACGGCATGGGGAAATGTAGCCGGGCGGTCCTGGAGGCCAAATTTAGGTTGTTGGGTAGGAAGCTGAAATCCAGGACCCCAAAGGTAGCGTTCTCAGAAGTGCTACCTGTTCCACGCACAGGGCCAGCTAGGCAGGCGGAGCTCAGGGGTCTCAATGCGTGGATGAGACACTGGTGTCAGGAGGAGGGGTTTAGGTTTGTTAGGCACTGGGGAACGTTTTGGGACAAGCCGGGCCTGTACAAGAGGGACGGGCTTCACTTGAACCAAAACGGAACCAGACTGCTGGCGCGTAACATTAAGAAGGTGGCAGAGCAGCTTTTAAACTGACCCCTGGGGGAAAGCCGACAGGAGCCGAGGGGCGTCCGGTTCGGGACTCCTCATCCCTAGGGAATGAGGGTGCAGAGGATTGGGAACAGTCAAGTAATAACAGAGTAAGAACTGGGAGTGGTAGCGTGAGGGGACATGACAGCCAGTCTAGCAGGACAGAAGGCTGCAGGAATAAAGGGGCAAACATGCAGCCCTTCTTGGGGGACCAGGTATATAAGTGCTTTTATGCAAATGCCCGAAGTCTACGGGCAAAGATGGGAGAACTGGAATGTTTGGTGGCTAGGGAAAACATTGACATAGTAGGCATAACAGAAACCTGGTGGAATGCGGAGAACCAGTGGGATACTGCAATTCCAGGATATAAACTCTATAGGAGGGACAGAGAGGGGCGTGTTGGAGGTGGGGTGGCCATCTATGTCAAAGAAGGGGTAGAATCCACCAGAGTGGAGCTGGAGGGGAGCTCTGACTCCTCCGTAGAATCATTGTGGGTTAGATTACCAGGCTCAAAGAGTGATGTAATAGTAGGGGCATGCTACCGTCCTCCAGATCAAAAACCTGAAGGGGATCTTGAAATGAGGAAGCAAATCAGGGAGGTGTCAACGAGAGACAGGGTTGTAGTCATGGGGGACTTCAATTATCCTCACATCGACTGGGTCAATTCATGGTCAGGTTATGAAAGAGAAACTGGATTTCTGGATATGTTAAATGACTGTGCCTTAGAGCAGCTTGTCATGGAACCGACCAGAGGACAGGTGACTCTGGATTTGATATTGTGTGGCACTCAAGATCTGGTCAGGGAGGTAAATGTTACTGAACCGTTGGGGAACAGTGACCATGCTGTGATCTGTTTCGCCATTCATGTCGGGGGGAGAGTGCCTAGCAAATCTGACACAAAAACCCTTGACTTCCGAAGGGCAGAATTCCCCAAAATGAGGAGACTAGTTAAAAAAAAGCTGAAAGGGAAGGTAAAAAGAGCCCAATCGCTCCAGAGTGCGTGGAGGCTGTTTAAAACAACAGTCATAGAGGCCCAGCAGGAGTGTATCCCGCAAAGGAGGAAGGGCTCGACTAAGTCCAGGAGGGTGCCGGCTTGGCTAACAAGCACAGTTAAAGAGGCTATAAAAGGCAAGGAAGCTTCCTTCCGTAAATGGAAGTCTTGCCCTAATGAGGAAAATAAACAGGAGCACAAACTGTGGCAAAAGAAATGTAAAAAGATGATACGGGAGGCCAAGAAAGACTTTGAGGAACGTATGGCAGGCAACATAAAAGGGAATAATAAAAGCTTCTTCAAATATGTTAGAAGCAGGAAACCTGCCAGGGAAACGGTTGGTCCGCTGGATAGTGAGGGAGAGAAAGGGGTGATAAAAGGGGACTTGGAGACTGCAGATAAATTAAATGAGTTCTTTTCATCTGTCTTCACGGCAGAAGACCTTGGGCAAATACCGCTGCCGGAACGGTCTCCCCTGACTAAAGAATTAAGTCAAATAGAGGTTAAAAGAGAAGATGTTTCAGACTTAATTGACAAAATGAAGATCAATAAATCACCAGGCCCGGATGGCATCCACCCAAGAGTTCTGAAGGAACTCAAGAATGAAGTTGCTGACCTCTTGACCCAAATATGCAACTTGTCCCTTAAAACGGCCACTGTGCCAGAGGATTGGAGGATAGCTAATGTCACGCCAATCTTTAAAAAAGGAAGGAGGGGGGACCCGGGAAACTACAGGCCGGTCAGCCTAACATCTGTTCTGGGGAAGATGGTAGAAAGTCTCATTAAGGATAAAATCTTAAAATACATAGATGAACAAGCTCTGCTGAGGGAGAGTCAGCATGGCTTCTGCAAAGGGAAGTCTTGCCTCACAAACCTGTTAGAATTTTTTGAAAAGGTCAACAGGCATGTGGATGTGAGCGAACCCGTGGATATTATATATCTGGATTTTCAGAAGGCGTTTGACACGGTCCCTCATGAAAGGCTCCTGAGGAAACTCCACAGTCAGGGAATAAGAGGGCAGGTCCTCTTGTGGATTAGGAACTGGTTGAAGACCAGGAACCAGCGAGTGGGAGTCAATGGGCAATTTTCACAATGGCGAGAGGTGAAAAGCGGTGTGCCCCAAGGATCGGTCTTGGGACCGGTGCTTTTCAACTTATTCATAAATGACCTGGAGTTGGGGATAAAGCAGCGAGGTGGCCAAGTTTGCGGATGATACTAAACTTTTCTGGGTGGTGAAGACCAGCAGGGATTGTGAAGAGCTCCAGAAGGACCTCTCCAAACTGGGAGAATGGGCAGCAAAATGGCAGATGCGCTTCAATGTAAGTAAGTGCAAAGTGATGCACATTGGGGCAAGAAACCAAAATTTCACATATACGCTAATGGGTTCTGAGTTGTCTGTAACGCATCAGGAGAGAGATCTTGGGGTACTGGTGGACAGGTCAATGAAAGTGTCGACCCAGTGTGCGGCGGCTGTGAAGAAGGCCAATTCCATGCTCGGGATCATTAAAAAAGGGATTGAGAATAAAACGGCCAATATCATTATGCCTTTGTACAAATCGATGGTAAGGCCACATCTGGAGTATTGTGTCCAGTTCTGGTCACAACACCTCAAAAAGGATATAGTTGAATTGGAAAAAGTTCAGAAAAGAGCAACCAGATTGATTTGTGGGCTGGAGCACCTCCCTTATGAGGAAAGGTTACAGCGTTTGGGGCTTTTCAGTCTAGAAAAAAGGCGCCTGAGGGGAGACATGATTGAGACGTATAAAATTATGCATGGGATGGAGAGAGTGGATAGAGGGAAATTCTTCTCCCTCTCGCACAACACCAGAATCAGGGGACACGCACTAAAATTGAGTGGAGGGAGAGTTAGAACAGACAAAAGAAAATATTTCTTTACCCAGCGTGTAATTCATCTGTGGAACTCCTTGCCACAGGATGTGGTGATGGCATCTGGCCTAGATGCCTTTAAAAGGGGTTTGGACAGATTCATGGAGGAAAAGACCATCACAGGTTACAAGCCATAAGCAACCTCCTGGTTTTAGAAGTGGGTTTTTCTCCGTGCCAGGTGCAAGGGAGTGACAACAGGAAACAGGTTATCTTGTTGTCTTGTGTGCTCCCTGAGGTATCTGGTGCGGCCACTGTGTGATACAGGAAGCTGGACTAGATGGGGTTTTGGCCTGATCCAGCAGGGCTCTTCTTATGTTCTTATGTTCATCCTTACACCACCACCACCACGTCACTGACTTAACAATTCCCAGCGGGTCTGAGATGCACGTTCTCCACAGGTTCCCGCGGACTCCTTCATCTCCAAGATCAGGACCCTCCATGAGATAGCGGTGTACAGAACACAGGGCAAATGTGTCTCAGAGCAAGGTCAGATTCTTGCCCCCACAACCCCGTTACTGGCCAACCCACCCACCCCCGTCGGATGGGTGTGCTCACTCCACAGTCCTTGGAAACGCGGAGTCCCCCAACTCCCCAACTCCAGAGACTTGAGCCTGAGGTCCCACATTTGGATGGGTGTGCGGTTTCTGAGGGCCAACTGCCCTACGGGAGGTGCAGCCCCCCCCCCTTTTCACAGCCAGCCCTCCAGCTAAGGGGAAGTGGATGCCCAGTGTGCTCACTCCCCAGTCCTTGGAAACGCGGAGCCCCCCAACTCCAGAGACGTGAGCCTGACAAGTCCCACTTTCCCCTGGAGAGACAAGGAAGGAGGAGGAGATCAGATCATGCAAAATCCCTCCAGCAGCAGCACCTGATCCTGGACGAAGCATCAGTTAACGAAACACTGCAGAATGCAGAGGAAGGAGAAGGACGAGGCGTGTCAAGCACTGTCAGTGACGAGTGGCTCGTTTTGCAGACTGGGCAGGTCCCGCTAGGATTTTTGTACTCTTCACAGTGCATTTCTGGATCTAACATTTCTATCCTCCCATTTATATTTATATCTTATCCCCAAAGAGAATGTCAAGCCAAGTTCGACGCTGCAACAGCGAGTCACAGCAGGCATGCCGAGGGCACCAATCCCAGCCCCAGACGTCCCACTTCTATAGAGCAATCCTGACAGTGAGAAACAAGAAATGGAGCTCATGCCTTTGGTTCCTACATACCACAAACTATGGGCATCCTTACCCAGAGAGGCCACGATCCCGTAATTCTCCAGCATGACTTCCCTGTACAAAGCCTTCTGGCCTCGATCCAGCAGAGCCCACTCCTCCGCCGTGAAGCGCACAGCCACCTCCTCGAAGGACACCGGAACCTGGATGCAGAAAAAAGTCTCTCCTCAAAATAACGTCCCACCCTTTTAACATAACAACCCCCTGCTCTCTTGCTCAGTCTGAAAAGAGAAGTTAAGGAGGCAGCCACTGAGTGTTTTTTGCAGGATATTTGGCAAATCAGACCAGTCGGTTGCCTGGGCTTTTTCCAGTGATGGGGACTCGAGTCAAATAACTCGACTCGCAGGTGTGACTTAGCCACTTTTTCCCTGACTCGTACTCGTGACCCACGGGACTCGTACTTGACTTGCACTCGTGGGGGTAACGACATGCCATTTCCAAGTCATTTTCCTTTAATGGCCGGCATCAACACAGGCAGGCAGGCAGGCGCAGTGGAGACCTCGGAGGAGGGCAGCAGGGAGGAAGGGTTTTCAAGGGGGTGGGAAAGCAAGCCTGGCTCTGTCCCCCCCCCTTTTGTTGCTGTCTGTTTGCCATTGGCCACAACTCCAAGCGCGAGGGGTGGGGAGGAGTGAGGGAAGGCGAAGCTGCCGCAACAGTACCTCCTCATTGACCAAAACTCCAAGCCCAAGGGATGCTCGGCTCAGCAAGGGGAAGGTGCAGGGAGGTAATAATAAATGGTTTGAATGTAGACACGCTTGTTCTTCCCAAACCAGATGGGTGGTGATAAGACTGAGAGGTGAGGGAAAGGGCATAGGGGGAGCCAAGTGGGTGCTTTAAATGTCTCAGAGGTCCCCGCACACACCCCACACAGAGACACCCACCCGCCCCATTTGCAGGGGAAAAGCCATTTTCCCCAAAGTGACTCGACTTGTGACTTCTGACTCGTGGTTTCTGGCCTTACTCATACTCGACTCGCACTCGTGCAAAAATGACTCGCACTTGACTCGTACTTGCCCAAAAATTTTGACACTGACTCGCACTCTTGCAAAAATGACTCGTACTCGCACTCGCACTCGTGACCTAGTTACTTAGATACATCCCTGGCTTTTTCTTCTTTTTTTCTGACGGAACAAATTCAAACCCGATATTATTAATATTAACAATAACAACAACAATCTGTATTTGTATAATCTGTATTTGGTAATCTTATAGATACATTTTTGTAAACTTCCTGGAATCGCTGAATTATATTTATGTATGAGGGAGGGGAGCAGGAGTTTGCAACCGGATGCCAGCATACAGAGGGGGAAGCAAGGCCGTCCTCCAAATCCCTCTGCCCAAGTGGTGGCCGGATAGGAAGGCTTAGGGGTGGCCTCCCTAGGAGAGACTGGGGACAACGTTTACCCAGGCATGCAAGTTACCCAGGCATTTACAGCACCAGACAAAAATCCTTCCTTCAAAGCCTAAACGAGAGAAGGAGGCAGCCAAGCTGTTTCTTGCACGTTGTCCTTGTGATCTGCCCCTTACCTGAGCAGGCTGTGGAGTTGCTGATTCTGCTCCATGCCAAAGAGGAGACGGTCTGGAACGTGGCCCCGATGCCATCCCACTGCCTGCGAGGGAGACAAACGGGATGGGGAGACATTTACCCTTCATGCCCAGCTGTAACTTCAATTCTTTGTGCAACGCTCTTCCTATTTGTTCCATAGCTTTGCCTCTGACCCAGAAATGCCCAAATGGGCTGAGCCCCACACATCTTATTGAGTCACTTTCTTCCGCTTCTTCCTTCTGCCCCCTTGTCCCTGTTTCTTCCCCTCTCTGCCTGTCTAGTCACCTCCCTCCCCTCTTTGAAATCTCCCTGCTAAACTCTCTCCTCCAAAGCCTTTCCTGGCCCTCCAAGACCCGCCTTCCCTGCTCTCTTTTCTGCCTCAATTCATAGGAACATAAGCCCTGCTAAATCAGGCCAAAAAGCCCATCTAGTCCAGCTTCCTGTATCACACAGTGGCCCCACCAGATGCCTCAGGGAGCACAAGACAACAAGATAACTTGTTTCCCTTTGTTACTCCCTTGCACCTGGCACAGAGAAAACCCGCTTCTAAAACCTCTAAAGCCAGGAGGTTGCTTATGGCTTGTAACCTGTGATGGTCTTTTCCTCCATGAATCTGTCCAAACCCCTTTTAAAGGCATCCAGGCAAGGTGCCATCAACACATCCTGTGGCAAGGAGTTCCACCTGCTTCAGTCCTCCTGCTTGTTATCCTTTCACAGAGCTGAGTCCCAAAGACAGAAGTTTAGCAGCAATCGCGTCGCTATGACGCGCCTCCCCCCAGAGCGGGGGCGCGCGTCACCTTTAAGACTAGGCTCCGCCCCCGCACGTGACGTCACGCGCGGGCACAGATCAACCCCCCGCGCCGTTTTCGGCTCATTTCAGAGCCAAACGGAAGCGAGGGCGGGCCCACCTACAATGATCAACTGTGAGTACCGGGGGGGACGCGCGTCACCGTTGTGCGCGCGTCGCCCCCGGGCGGCCCGCCCCGCGCGCTTCCCTCCATCGACGCCAGTGTTTAGCAGCATGACAGGCGGGTGCTGTGTTGATTCCTGGCGATATCCTGTAATCCTGTAACTCAGACCATCAGAGCTGATGTGGGGGGAAAACCCTCATTTGCAGATGCAGGGGGCGGAAGCTGGCCGGGTGTAATGGAGGTGTCTTGGCAGGGCTGTTTCCTGGAACAGACACTGCGGTCCTGGGTGCAAACCCAGTTCTCTCTCTAAGTGGAATGAGACCCCCACCCCACTGAGACACACACCTTGAAAGATCCCCCTGCTTTGTCCTCCTCCGCTCTGTCTTTGGAAGAGATCCGCTCTCGAATGCAGGGGTCTCCAAATCCAGCCCCCAACCAGCCTCCTGTCTGGGCAACTCACAATATCGCCAGCGGGTGGAAGCCGCACCGCTCCATCGCTGCCAGCCCACAGCCAGGAGGCAGAAAACTACATCCCCCAGCAGCCTCCGGGCCCCTCCTGAGCATTGCCGAGATCTGGGTGGCCGGCCCTCGGCAGCGGGTCAGATTTATGATGTGGCCCTCGTGCCAAAACGTTTGGAGACCGCTGAACTCGCAGGTTCTTTTGGATCAGGCCCGCGTGCGGGAAGGCTCCTTTTCAGCTGCAAAATCCAGCTCTCTTTCTGATGATTTTTACACTGACAACAATTCAAACAGTAATCAATATCAAAGAGGGAGCATACATTCAAAAGACAATGTGCACCCTCTTCCAGTTCCAGGAACAGTCCCAGGCTTATTGTCCTCCAGGGTACCTCCTCCATCCCGCTGTTTTTTGGCCCCTTCCAGCCCTCTCGCCTCTGGCTTTTTCACTGTCCCTGTCAAAACTCCCACCACAGAAATGATATTACTGTATTTAGGAGCGGAGCTGACCCTTAAGGCTGGTTCACACTAGCCCTTTCCGTGCGCGTTTTGGCTCATTTTCGTGCGTTTTTCATGCTTGCGTCTGATGCAGCATGAGCTTCCGATGCAGCCAGGAGAGATGGTTTCCTTTTATCTTTTTGAAGCGCTCGCGTTTAAGCTAACGTTTGTGCTAGCGGTGCTACGGCAGCCCACCAATCGGTTGGGAGGGGGAGGAGAGTGGCGGCATGCCAATCACAGCCACCTCCAATCAGCGTGGGGGTTTCTTGCAAGGGTTCATTCAAGGTTTCCCAGCGGAAGTCTGGCAAAACAAAGGACAACAACGAGGAGCTTTAACAGGAATGACGGGAGGCAAAGTGCAAACTGCAACTGGGAGAGCGATTTGCAGTTTGTTCTCGTGGTTAGGGAAAGGCCATGTCTGTACGACATGACAAACAAGTCTTATTACAAAACTGGTTTTGGAAGGCTGCAAGCGTGGGAGGAGATGGCGGAGATAATGAAAATCCCCGGTGTATGGTGTATTCGGTGTAAATCTCTTTATTTTCTCTGTATGAACTTCCGAGAGAGGGGAAGGGTCAAAGAAGGGTTGCTTTTTTTTGGCCAATCGGAGCGCAGTTCTGTTCACCAAATCACAGCTGCGCTTTCTTCAGGAAGGCGGGACAGAAGGAGGGACAACAGGCGGCAATCAGCCCCCAGTTCCAAACATTCAGAGACCCGCTAGACGCAGGAACAGACGCAAGGGCAGGGCATGCGTTCCGTGAGAAGGCTAGTGTGAACCAGCCTTTAGCGTGCAACGGGGCACGGGGGGGTCGCAGTTCCGCTTCTCAGCCCCCCTTTCCCTTTTCCGGCTGGCCTTTGGGGCGAGGCTTCTCCTCCCACCTGGGGGCTTCTCTCCCGCCCCCTCTATTTTTGTTCCCCATAACAGCTCTGTGACCCACCTTCTTCGCCCACACCCGGCTGTGAACTCACCAGAGGAGAAAGCAAAGGAAGGGGGCGGAGCAGGAAGGGGCTTTCCACTCACTCACTCCCCTCCCCCTTCGCCCCTCTAGGAATCCGGAGTCGCTCCTTTTAACTCTCAGTGTGCCAGTCAGTCGGCTCTTCCCAGAGGAGCGAAGTCTCGACCCTCCCACTCCAGGCAGAACGGGGAGCTGCCTCCCCTCCGGCCGGGCATCCCCTCCTCCTTCTGCACGCTGCAGCACACGGTCCGATCTGCAGCTTGTACAGGCTGCGATCCTCCTCCGCACCGTTACAGGGGAGTCAGTCCCATTGAACACAGTGCAACTTACTTCTGAGTAAACATGCACAGAATTGCACCGGGAGTTGCCGACAGATCAGTGGGACTTGCTCCCCCCCCCCATAGGAGAGCAGCCTTACAGCCGCTCCCAGCCACGTCCACGCGTGAGTGGGTGTGGGTACCGTTGTTGTAGGGCTGCTGCAGACAGTCCTGTGCAGGCTTACCTGGGAGTAAGCCCGATTGAGGTCAGGGGGCTTTCGCGCAAGTAGGTTCGCTGCACGTCCTTCGTGCCCCGGCGTTTGCCCCCCTCGACCGAGACCTGCCTGCCTTCCCTGCCTGGACAACAGCGCGCTCGCAGCACCGCCAAGGAAGGAAGGAAGGAGACTCCTGTTGTTGCTGCCGCTGCTGCCTCTGCCGGGAAATGGAAAGCCACACTGTGCAAAGGCTGCAGCAGCAGCAGGAGGAGGAAGCGGATGTCGGCAGGGCGCAAAGCAGCAGCGGCTGGCGCGGTTTCCGGGTCACTGGCTGAGCAGCCGTCCATCCTCCTGGCCGAGCGCCCCGTCGAGGCGGGCGGGCGGGCGCCCCTTCTCGCAACGGGGAGGGGCCAGAAGCATCCTGGCTGCGAGCCCGCTTCGCTTGGCTGGGTCTGAGGATGTCTCCGGTGCCTCCTCCTGTGGCTTCTCCCCCCTCCCTGCACGAAATGAGGAAAACCTCTGCGGCCCCCACCCCAATCCAATGTCCTCCTCATATCTCTAGAAAGCAAGCAAGGATTCGTTCCCCCGGGGCCCCCAGTTTTATACCGCCCTTCCTCCGAGGAGCTCAAGGCATGGCTCCTCTTTATCCTTACAAGAACCCGGTGAGGTAGGTGAGATAGTGATTGGCCCAGGGTCACCCAGGAAGCTTTGTGGCAGGAGTTTGATCCCGGATCCCACCTACAGAATGGGGTGGGAGCTGACAGACAGTCAGGCCAAGTGGGTGCAGCTGGAGTCAAGGCATCTTCTTCCCAGCTGTCACAGGAGGGTTAGCTGTGTGTGAGCTGTGCTTTCAACAAAGCGGAGCGATGTACTCTGCCTTGTGCTGCGCCAACGGGAGCAGTGGATGCGTCTTGGCTAGCAGGGGCCCAAACACTTGCTGCCAACTTGGGTCACTGAAAGTCCCACTCCTCTTGCATGTGGGCGACATGGTCTCATTGTTCCATACGAGAATCGGCTTGAAACGAATGATCAATAGCTGTGTAGATTTTTTCACCAAAAACAAGCTGCAAATTTATTACGATAAATCCACGATAGTTGCCTTTGGTAAATCACGGAAATTATACCTGTGGTCCTTCAAGGGGAACAAAATAGAGCAGGTGAGGGAGTTCAAATATTTAGGTATTTATTTTAAGCATTGTAAAGCAATGATAAATTCAGCCAAGCACAGGCCATCACTCGCTTTCATTTTGCTAGAGGCAATTCGTTCCTGCTGCGCTAATGCCTTTTCATGCATAAACCATCACAGAGCTTTTATATGGGACTAGCGTGATGCCCGTGCTTCGCTACAGGATGTAAGTAAATTCATTTTGACTCCCATAAACTTTCCTTTGATTGCAATGAACCAACTAAATGTAGCACAACTACCCCATGTAAGAAAACACCCTGCAATTATTAAAAGTCATGGATCCATCGAATGATAGTTGTCCCCCTCGCTGTCTTTGGACAGGATGGAGAACTCCCAGTTGTCCTCCATGTGCCTCACAATTAGCTCACGCACTTCCCTAGCCATGAGGTGAGTGTCATACATGAGATAGGAGAAGGACTGAAACAGGCAGTACTCCTGTCTTCTGTGATGGGGACAGTTGTGTGAGGCACCATCTCCCCATGAACATCTAAAAACTCAATGCCCATACCAACTTAAAAAGCAAGGGGGGGCAAACGCACTAAAAGTAAAATGACTCATTCCTAAACATATGAATTTAAAGTTTTTGGAATCCGCACCAAATTTAACGCAAACTACATAAATTTTCAATCACAACTATGTAACTGTTTTGGAATATTACTAACAGTTCTGAAGAGAACTGATTCAGATAGAAGGAAGGTTCTAGATAGCCAATGAATAGTGACAGTTAAGTTAGAAAGTGACAGTTGGGAGTTGAAAAGAACGTTCAAGAAGATCATCAAGATTGGGGGACACGAAAAATACCTGAGGAAAAAATGTGGGTGGCACATATCACGCGCCACCCCCAATTGCCTTGCTACCCCCTCTGCTCTGGGAAAAGGCGGGAAAATGCCGGCAGCCCACTGACAGCAAAGCATTCTGGGGCGGGGTGAGCCTGAGGGATCATAGGCGTTCCGCAACGTCCCCCTCAGAGGACTTCCTTGTCCTTGAGGCTGCAGGTCACGGCTAAGGTTATCGCCATAGTCAGGGGTTGGATTCTGGGGGTTGTTATCCTCTGGTCCGACACGCTGCCACACAGAGTTTGGTGTGGGGCATTTCACCCGCGTCATGTTGACATTGCTTGGTGAAAGGTGAACATTTACATGAGGAAGGTCTTCAATGCACAATGTGGAGCAACTATTGCTCACCCTGATATTGTTTATACTTCGCCAGACCTGTTGAGGCGCCACGTCTCCATGACTGGTGCTGACATTTTCCTCAGGGACCTGCAGCAGGGACTTTTGAGCCTTCTGGCTGGTTGTGGGGCAGTTGGGGTCAAGCACTAGGCTAACCCCACTGTGTGGCAGGTTGCGTGCAGGACGGGTAGGTAGAGATCTTCATTGGCATGCATTCATGTTGCCTGAAGACATGTGTTACGGATAAAATAAATATTTACCACAATGAGGATGTTAAGAAAATCATTTACTTTAATAATCAAATTAAGGACACTCAAAGAATGGATACAGAATACACAGGATATAACAACAACTTCTGACTCCTACACTTTACTGGTCCTATGCTCACCAAATAACCTTCTTTTCCTTGGGCAGTTCTTTAGCTCCCTTCTTTATCTTGATTGACTGGTGAGTTGCTCCATTTGGGAGAAGTACAATTTGTACCAGTTCTCTGGTCTTTTTTATACCTTCCCCCCCCCAAAAAAACCAGCAACCTAGTAGGCCCAGATCCTGCTGAGACTCCTAGAAGATTACCTCATCTTCATGTGGAGATCACACCACACACTCCTGTGTTTACCTCACCAGTTTTCACTCACTCCAACCCCTTTCCTTATATGGTCATAGCTGCTCCCAACCTTCTCAAGATGTCCTTGAACAATTAACCTTTTGCAGATCCAGGCACCTGATTATGCAGAGGCTAGGCCTGCTGCTCCTAGTCTTGCCAAGCTGGTTCATTCCCCACCCACTACTGCTCCCGCTGTTGTAAGCGAGCAGACCCCCCCCAAATATTTTTTATTTCATAAGGCACCCTCCCCTGAACCCGCTGCCTTTTACCCGATCCAAATCAGTCAAGGAATCACCGAGATATAGCCTTTTAAGGCAAACCGCATTAAAATTCAGCTTCTCTTCCGGTTTGCGCGCACCCTAATTGGAGACGCATGTCAGCAGAGGGCAAGAGTTCACGGACACGGGCCTGCCTCAAGCCTCTCCGAGGTCCGAGAGAAGCAGCAACCAGCAAAATTCACCCTGTACCTACTTAATCTGTTAAGCCGCTTAACTCTCAAAGCTTTTAATCCTCTTTCTGGGCACACAGCCAAGAAAACCCCAGACGGAACTTGTAACGAGTTAAGAGGATTATTGGAAACGAGAGACACCGTAATAAGAATAACCCTGTGCCCTTTTTGACAGTTTTAAAGATATATACATCTAAATCTGGGAATGGGGTTTTTCTGGGAATTTGCTGTGTTTCTGGTGGCCCCCTGGGAGTTATGTTTCTGGATCTTCACTATGGATCATCGGGGTCCCCCCCAAGGACGGGTCCCTGCACAGAAGGGTCCCGATCCTCCCGCTCAACTGAGGCTAGTCTCGTGTTGCACGGAGAGGCTCCTGGTAGCGGCGCAACATATTTTGCGGCTGTAAAAGCTGGGTTAAAGTCCCAGCATCCTCCCTGGGGTCCTGGGAAGCTTGGAGGTGAGAGTCCCTTCACCTCCCCTTAGTCAGGACACAAATGAAGTTTAACGAAGGTGACACCGGGGGCGCACCTCCCGCCAATATCTGCGCTGCAGGGAGCCTGGGGGAAAGACCATTTCTAGAACATAACTTGTGCCATTTCTACAACTGCTCCTATTCTGTGCTGTCTCCACATGGCTGCTTTCTACCTGGGTGGGAAAAGGGGAGTGCCAGGGGCACAGCAATGACTTGGACTGTCACCATTCCCATGATTGAAGCTTGTCTGTTTTGTGTGCCTTCTCTTGCTAACACCACCATTTCCGCTCCACCCTGGAATCATTGTTTCTGCCTAACCTTGTTACAGTAATTCAAATGCCTGTCAATATGTTACCTCATGTTACATTGTGCCACAGGGATGGGCTCCTTTGTCAGGCACCCATGGGCTATATGGTTAGAATCACTGCCCTTGTATCAAGCTGGCTTCACAAAAGTCCCCATTCATAAAAACAGGAAAACTCCACTTCACCTTGGGCAGGATGTCTTGAGTGGGGACCTAATCCAATTACCTATGCAACACAATACCTCCAGAACCACCACCCCATTGGCTCCCAGTAACACAAAGCATCACACAATCCATTGGTCCATAATAAAATCTGTTTCTTTATTGGTTAAAGTTTTACAAATGTTGCTGCTGATCTCATTGGTGGGAAGTTTGAATCCAACATCTGATTGGCTGTATTGAAGTGTAATTCCTTGAATCCTGCTATGTATTGGTGCTTCTTTCTTATGTATTATTTGAACAATGTCCTCCATGGTTCTGAGTGAAGTAATGAAATGTATAAAAGCCTTTGTATTAATTCTAAAAATTACACATTTTGCTGCTGTCAACTTGTGTCCTTTGTTAGCAAAGTAAAGATCTATTTTTCCCAGCGCTGGTACTTCAGAGCTCATTTTTGGCTCCTCCGCAATCGCGGATTTCTCCCCCATTTTGCTGCTTCCAGCCTCGAAGCTGGGTGTCTGCTCACCGGACCAAAACGAGCTGAAATCACTTGCACCCCTGGGTGCTCACAACACCGTCACCAGGGCTCTCAACACTGGGATGCTTCACGGAGGGCAGAAGAGTTATAGCACTAAAACCACATCATGCGTAAGCGAAATGCCACCCCTCAGGGTGACATCTCCCTTGCTGGCGCCAAGAGTCCAGAGTCTGGTTCTTTGCCTACCTAGCGCCATGCCTTCCGACCAGCGGGAAGAGACGGCCAGGGGGTCTAAGGGCTCGGCCCACCTGTCACTTCAGGAGCATTCAGGGACCGTGGACGGCAGGGTGGCAACAGCTGCAGGGAAGAGTTGGCACAAGGGCTGGCACTGGCTGGCGCTCAGGGTTGTGGAGAAACCAGTCCCCTCCCAAGCGCCACTTCCCTATGCCTTGGGACTTTGCCCAGACTCTTCCTCACTACCCAATTCCTCCTCCCTCCTGGGCTTCTTCCAATTGGTTTCTTCCAATTGAGCCTCTCTGTTCAAAGGCTCTTGCCCAAAACAGATCGCCTCCCTTATTATTATTATTAAAAACAGTATTTATATACCGCTTTTCAACAAAAAGTTCACAAAGCGGTTTACAGACAAAATCAAATGATTAAATGCGGTAAACCCTCTCCCCTTGTCTTTTCTCTCTCTGATGGCAATGAAAGCCTAAGCTGAGGAGCAAGTTCTTCCCACCCCCTCAGCATTTCTATGGTTCCACTACTGTGTGGATTCGTTACTGTGCTGGAAGCAAAGAGTGAAACGTTTTCAACACTCCAAACACTTTTCTGGTTTCTCCTCTAGGTGGACTGTTTCAAGCAAAGTCAGGCTTGAGCTCCGACTGAAGCTCTTTCTGCACTCCAAGCATTGATATGGTTTTGCCCCTGTGTGGTTTCTCTTATGCACAGTCAGGCCTGAGATCTGACTGAAGCTCTTTCCACACTCCAAGCATTTATATGGCTCCTCTCCTCTGCAGTTTCTTTGGTGTGATCCAAGTTCTGATATACTGCTGAAGGTCTTTGCAAATGGTGGGCATTTTTCTTTCCTCTTTCCAGCTCCTTTTTCTGGATTGACTGGAGTGACTCTGAAATCCCCACACTGATCAGTATCAGATTTATATTTGCATTTCTCTGTCTGGTTTCCCTCCTGCCTCCCGGATCCATCCAGGTATCTAAAAGTCACTTCCTGGATAACACGTGTGGTCGTTTCCGGTGACACCCCACGTGGCTTTTCTCCATTGTTTCCTGGAAGACAGAATCTCATTGCTTCCTGGAAGACAGAATATGGTTTCTCCCCTGTGTGGGTTCTTTGATGCACAGTCAGTTTTGCTCTCTCACCGAAGCTCTTTCCACACTCCAAGCATCTATACAGTTTCTCCCTCGTGTGGGTCCTTTGATGCAGAGTAAGGCTGGAGCTCTGACTGAAGCTCTTTCCGCACTCCAAACATTTATATGTTTTTTCCCCAGTGTGGGTTCTTTGATGCACAGTCAGGTTTCCGCTGTCAGTGAAGCTCTTTCCACACTCAAAGCATTTATACGGTTTCTCCCCTGTGTGGATTCTTTGATGCACAGTCAGTTTTCTGCTGTCAGTGAAGCTCTTTCCACACTCCAAGCATCTATACGGTTTCTCCCCAGTGTGGGTCCTTTGATGCACAATCAGGTGTGAGCTCGAAATGAAGCTCTTTCCGCACTCCAAGCATTTATACGGTTTCTCCCCTGTGTGGGTTCTTTGATGACTATTCAAGGTTCCGCTCTCAGTGAAGCTCTTTCCACACTCCAAGCATTTATAAGGTTTCTCTCCTGTGTGGATTCTTTGATGCGAAGTCAGGATTGAGCTCTGACTGAAGCTCTTTCCACACTTGAAGCATTTATAAGGTTTCTCTCCTGTGTGGGTTCTTTGATGCACAGTCAGGTTTCCACTGTCAGTGAAGCTCTTTCCACACTCAAAGCATTTATACGGTTTCTCTCCTGTGTGGATTCTTTGATGCGAAGTCAGGATTGAGCTCTGACTGAAGCACTTTCCACACTTCAAGCATTTATATGGTTTCTCCCCTGTGTGTGTTCTTTGATGCGAAGTCAGGATTGAGCTCTGACTGAAGCACTTTCCACACTCCAAGCATTTATATGGTTTCTCTCCTGTGTGTGTTCTTTGATGCAAAGTCAGGCTTGAGCTCACACTGAAGCTCTTTCCACACTCCAAGCATTTATATGGCTCCTCTCCTCTGCAGTTTCTTTGGTGTGATCCAAGTTCTGATATACTGCTGAAGGTCTTTGCAAATGGTGGGTATTTTTCTTTCCTCTTTCCAGCTCCTTTTTCTGGATTGACTAGAATCACTCTGAAATCCCCACCCTGATCAATATCAGATTTATCTTTACATTTCTCTGTCTGGTTTCCCTCCTGCCTCCCGGATCCATCCAGGTCTCTGAAAGTCACTTCCTGGATGACACGCGTGGTCGTTTCCAGTGACACCCCACGTGGCTCCCTCTGATCGTGACTGTCTTCTCCATTGCTTCCTGGAAGACAGAATCTTGATTAGCAGCGCAGTAGAGAAACGGGACCTCTAACACACACACCTAGGTGTCTATAAAAAGCTAAAGGTATCCCCTGACAATTAAGTCCAGTCGTTTCCGACTCTAGGGTGTGGTGCTCATCTCCATTTCAAAGCCGAAGAGCCAGCGTTGTCCGAACACGCCTCCGTGGTCATGTGGCCGGCATGACTCTCCTTGCCGCAGCGCATAGCATGCAGCTGGAACACGGAGCGCTGTTTACCTTCCCGCAAGCGGTACCTATTTATCTACTCGCATTGACATGCTTTGGAACTGCTAGGTTGGCAGGAGCTGGCCAAGCAACGAGCACTCACCCCGTTGCGGGAATCGAACTGCTGACCTTTCGATCAACAGCTTATGGTTCAGCGGTTTAACCCACTGTGCCACCCGCTGGCCTACTAGGTGTCTCTACTCAGAAGGAAACCCCACCGGATTCAGATGCATTGACTCCCAGGAAAGTGTGCAGTGACCAACTCTCAAGAAGCTGTTCTGCGGGAGTAGAAAAATCAGGGCTGCGTTGCCTGTGGCAACCTGACTGGTCCTGGGATCGAGGCAGCTTTTTGATCCCTGGCAGACAATGTTTTGATGGAGAAGTCACAAAAGGGGCCTCCCTCTGGATTCTCTCAGGCCTCACAGGTAGCTTTAATGTCACGTGATCTTCTTAGATATGCTAGAACATGGTTTCTCAACCTTAGAGGGCTGGTGTACCCAGCCTTTTTACCCCGCCTTTCTCCCCAAAGGGACCCAAGGCGGCTTGCAATATGAAAAAAAAGAATACAATACAGATACAATACAATACAGAAACTACAGAAATCACTTTTTAAAACAATAACAAACAGTTAACGAAAACTAGTAAGAAGCAGCATTTAAAAGTTAACAAAAAAACAGATCATATTACAATTAAAACAAGAGCATAAAAACATCCTGTACCAGCAGGATGTTTAAAAAGGCAAGGACTCAGAAGGCTTCCTTAAACAGGAAAGTATTCAGGCCTCGCCGGAAATTCTCCAAGGAGGGAGCAGTTCGTAAGTCAAAGGGAAGGGAATTCCATAAGGTTGGTGCCACTACTGAGAAGGCCCTATTTCTGGCCGCCGCCCCTCGCACCTCCCTGGGCGACGGCACCCGCAAAAGGGCCTTCTCTGATGACCTAAGGAGACGAGCCAGACTATATAGAAGTAGGCGGTCTCTCAAATATCCTGGCCCCAAGCCATATAGGGCTTTAAAGGTCAAAACCAGCACTTTGAATTGGGCCTGGAAACGAATTGGCAGCCAGTGCAGCCGTCAGAGAAGCGGCCCGACGGAGTCGAACCGCCTACCTCCAGTGACTACACGGGCCGCCGCATTCTGCACTAATTGCAGTTTCCGAACCGTCTTCAAAGGCAGCTCCATGTAGAGCGCATTACAATAGTCTAACCATGACGTCACCGTGGCATGGATCACCGTGGTCAGGTCTGCACGATCCAAGTACAGTTGCAGCTGGCGCACCACCCAAAGCTGGGCAAAGGCACCCCTGGCCACAGCTGCCACCTGGGAATCCAGGAGCAGCTGCGGATCCAGGTGGACCCCCAAGCTACGGAACTGCTCCTTCGGAGGGAGTGCAACCCCCTTCAGAGCAGGACGATACTCTAGTACCTGCATCGTGGATATACGGACCAGGAGAACCTCTGTCTTGTCAGGGTTTAATTTCAGCTTATTAGCCCTCATCCAGGTCCCAACTGCCTCCAGGCAGCGCTCCAGAACTTAAACAGCCCCCCTGGAATCAGGTGGAAATGAGAGATAGAGCTGGGTGTCATCAGCATATTGATAGCACCCAACTCCAAATCCCCGGATGACCTCTCCCAGCGTTTTCATGTAGATGTTAAATAGCATGGGGGACAAGATGGAGCCCTGTGGCACCCCGCACCTCAAGGGCCAGGATGCCAAACAGGCGTCCCCCAGCACCACCATCTGGGACCTATCTGACAAGTAGAAGCGGAACCACTGCAGAACGGTGCCGCCGACCCCCAACTCGGCCAGTCAGCCCAGAAAGACACCATGGTCGATGGTGTCGAAAGCCGCTGAGAGGTCCAGCAGAACCAACAGTTTTATTGGGTGGCGCCGGCCCAACCTACTCCGGGCGCAGCGACACCTCTGGCTGCACCACCTGGAAGACAAAGCTGGGAGAGGCCCTGGCCATTTCCCCATTCCAGAAGTCAACCAGGGCTTCAGACGAGTCACCAGTCTTGGCAGTGGGAAAGCCCCCCAGAGCCCTCAGGAAACCCTCTGGATCCATTAGCCTCCGGGGGTGGACCATAGAATGCGCCCCCCCTGCCTTTGCGGAGGAAGGAAGCTGCAACAAGCCTAAACCTTACCAGACAATGATCTGTCCATGACAACAGAGTGATCTTAATCTCCTCCACATCCAGATCACCGCCTCCTTACTCAGCTGTAAACACCAGGTCCAGTACATGTCCCGCCTCGTGTGTCGCAGCCAAGATCTTCTGGGACAGGCCCATGGTTGTCATGGCAGCCATGAAATCCTGAGCAGCGCCAACCCCGGGGGCCTTGGCATGAATATTGAAGTCCCCCAGCACTAATAGGTGGGGAGGACTCCAACGCCAAGACTACCCCTGTCAGCTCAGGCAGGGAGACTGTCGATAGACCATCGCAACTCCTCCTCCCCATCCCTGCAATCATGGCTGCTGCACCACCTGGAAGACAAAGCTGGGAGAGGCCTACCCCTCCTGCCTCATCCAACCAGGTTTCCGTGATACATAACAGGTCGGTGTTCTCATCCAGGACCAAGTCCCGGATGATGTTGGTGTTATTATTTACCAACCTGGCGTTGAAAAGCTTCAGATTCAGGGAATCACTGCCAAGAGTACCAGTCATCCAAGAGTTGGGGGAAGGACCAGAAGGAGAGACAATCTGTCTATGATGGACCCTCCTTCTCCTGGAACGGCTTGTCTGACCCCCCCCCCCATCATATCTTCCATGGCCCGTCACTGCCTTGATAGTGGCACCCTTCCCCTCCCCCAAGCTCCCTCCTAAGATGAAACACATACCTACTCACCTGGCAAGGCCACCCTTCTGAGCCCAGCCTCTCAGTTCAGTCATCCAGCAGGGCCAGCCACAAGATAAAAACTGGTTGAGCCTAATGCTGGGTGACCAGCTGGTACGGCATATATAATATATATATTATTTATAGTTTAAAAATATATTGTATTTATGTGCTGTATATATTGTTTAATATATATAAAAATGTAAAAAGGCTTCTTAAACTGTGTGAGTGAGAGTGAGAGTGAGAGAGAGAGAGATGGAAGGGCGGGTGAAGCATTCTGCCCTCCCCTCCCCTCCCCCTTAGCAGAAAATGCTTGAAAATCCCTGACGGGGTCAGAGCAAAGCAGCCCCCTCCTAGCCCCCTCTTCAGACTTCCAGGCACGCAAATGAGTGCCCTATAAGAGAGAGACACAGACACCATGTCCAAAGGTGCCTGCATCTTGCTTAGGGAAGGGAGAGACCAAGCTGCGGAGGCTGGGACCCAAGCTGGACCCTCCGCTCTGCCAGCACTCAGGGCTGATTCACACTACGCAAATCCAGGCGCAGATGCCCCTGCCCCAGCGCGCAGAGCTGGCTGGAAGCCCTCCTGCTGCCCCGCCTTCTTATGAAGGTGATTGGAGGTAGTTCTGATTGGCATGCAGCCACTCTCCCTCCCTCTCATCTGATTGGTAGGCTGCAGTAGCTCCGCAAAGCCCGCCCCCTCAAAAGATGAGGAGAAGCCATTTTTCGAGCCTCTGCATTGCGGAGCTCGCAGCTGCTCCGCTTGCATCCAAAATGCTGCCAAAGAGCTCCGCGCATCTCCGTAGTAGTGTAGTGTGAATCAGCCTTCACCGAGTAGCCCTCCTGTCCCAGCGGGGAAGCCTAGGCAGCCGCTGCCGCATGACCCTTCGAGCCCCAAGCCTGGAACCCCCGAGCCTCCTCCACCCTCCTTTTCCTGCCGTGTCTGCCCCCCCCCGGGCAGGGAGAAGCGTCCCCTCAAGCATCCCGACCCTTCTCCGCTTTCCCCCATTAATCCTTTCACGTCTCTTCCTTAGTCTTCCTCCCTCTCCTGAAGCCAGGATCCGTAAAAAAAGTCATTTCTTGGCCCTTAAAAAGACCTGCGGAGGTTCTAAATTCACCTTCCTTGCAGGGAAGTAGACGTGCCACGCTGCTATGGCCGGTGAATAAAATACTGCGTGAATAAATTAACTCACGACAATCAGCTGCTGGCTGATGAGGAAGTTTACGCTGCGGAGCTCCTGGCGGATCTTGCTGGCGCCGAAAAAAAAGGAAATGTAAACGTAAAAAATGTTTTAAAAGTAAATGTTAATTAAGACTTAATTAGCTCCTGATGGGGCAGATAACAGGCAAGGCTTCGCATACCCCCTGTAAGTAGTCCACTTACCCCTAGGGGTACGCGTACCACAGGTTGAGAACCCCAGTGCTAGAACGTCTGTTCTTTTGTACACTGGGGCTTGTCGGTGAGTGGTTCATTTTTTAAAAAAATGGCAATAAATGCTACATGAACTTCACGCTGCTGTGACGAGTTCCTTGTGGACCCTCCTTCTCTCGCCCTTTGCCTCTCTAGGACCTCGTCCCCTCAGCTGCTCCAAACACAGCACTGTTCTGCTTTCATGAGCTCTTCTGAGGGCAGAGTTTGTTCTTAACACTGGGTTAAGAGACATTAAAACGTTCTGTGCATGTGCAAAAAAAAGGATAAATAGCGCGGTACGGCAGTCGGCCGCCTTTAGAAAGCCCTGGCCACCGGTCGTGGTGGATGCTCCGGGGCTTTCTCCGGCTCCGAGGCCGGGGGAGAAGGCCTCGGAGCGCCCGCCCGCGTCACCGGGCGAGCGCGCGCTCCATGGAAAGACTGGAGCGAGCGGAGCAGTGCCACCCGGGGCCGAGGAGCCGCCCGGAGCCACTGCTCCGCTCGCTCCAGTCTTTCCACGCCTCTGCCTGCAGCCACATCAGAACCTTCAGCCAACTTCTCTCTCTCACTCGCTCACACACAGCTATATCCATCTTGTTATGGATGGATCTCCCCCCCCACACACATTTTCCCCTATTAGAAGGGGCAGAAGAAAATGGTGATCATGAAATAAAAACACATAACACCTCTTTCTGCTAAAAAAAAAAATCTACAACACACACACACAAAACCATGTAATTTTGAATCATTCTTCATCTGCTGACACTGTACAACCTATACCACCTACCCAGTACACATTTAAAGTTGTTACAATGGATAAAAATGGGAAAGATTTGGAATAAAAACACATAACACCTCTTTCTGCTATTTCATTTGGTTAAACACCAAAATCTGCAAAAAAATAAAACCATTTTCTCCCATCTCTACCTCTTAATGATATTATGCCCCCCCTTTTTCTAGTCCTTTATTTTTCTTTTTCTTCCTGGCTTTGTTATGCCCTCTGTTATAATAAAGGACAAGATGGACTCTGATACCAAGGAACATAACTACCAGCTTCAGATGCCAGATGGATGCCAGCGTGCAAGATGGACGGTTTGCCAAGACCGACTTCTCTGACACGCAGACCGTATTTCTCAAGGACTATGAAGCCTCATACTCTGGTATATAGTACAGGGAGCCCCTGCTATCCACGGTTCTGCTATCCACAGATTCACTTATCCACGGATGGCAGGAACCCCCTCCCCATGCTCCCCTGACGATTCTTTTACCTTAAAATTGTGTCGGTGTCTTGCTTTCAACAAAGGCTATATAAGTAGCATACTGCTGCTGCTTCATAGCACAGACGCAGGGTCAGCCAAAGACCAGGAAGCAGTTTCAGTTTGGGTTTCCTGGTCTTCGGCTGAGCTTGGTTCTTCGCTAAAAGCAGCAGCATGCTACTTATAGCCTTTGTTGAAAGCAAGACGCAAACATCTTTTTAAGGTAAAAGAATCACCAGGGGAGCGTGCGGGGGGCTGAAGGGGGCTGCGAAGCTTGAGATTCAGCTCTACAGAGCCCGTTGTAAGCCGTTGGCACGCTTGCGCAACAATTAGTTAAAATGGATGTGGGGTGGGGCTGTAGAAGATGGCGTTCGCACTTATCCACGGGTTCCAGGTATCCACGGGGGGGGGGGGGCAGGAACCAATCCCCAGCGGATACCGGGAGAGGCCCTGTACAGGGGGGCACCGGTATCCACGGATTCCTCAACCGCGGTTTCAATTATCCACGGTTGAGGAATTCCCCCCCCCCGCACCCTCCACGGCACTTACTTTTAGCAGAAACCTCCGTTCTTCTCTTCAAAAGTTCCGAGTTTCCATCTGTTTTAGGCCTGAGCAACTAGACTTAGGTGATAGCTAGAGTGCAGAGACTCTAGCTATTAACTAAGTCTAGTTGCTCAGGCCTAAAACAGATGGAAACTCGGAACTTTTGAAGAGAAGAACGGAGGTTTCTGCTAAAAGTAAGTGCCTAGGGGGGCTGTGGAGGGCGCGGGGGGGTCGCGCTCGCCCCCCGCACTTACTTTTAACGGAGAAAGCTCCTTTTTTTTCTTCAAAAGTCTTTGCTGTAGGTTTTACAACCAACAAGCCTTCAGTGCTAGAAAGTCTCAGCAACCTCTCAGCAAGGTGTTGAGACACTCTAGCACCGAAGACTTGTTGATTGTAAGGCCTACAGCAAAGACTTTAGAAGAAAAAAAGGGAGCTTTCGTTAAAAGTAAGTACTTGGGGGGGTTGTGGAGGGTGCGGGGGGGGGTCGCGCAGGCCCGCGGGGGTCGCGCAGGCCCGCAGGGGGGTCGGGGGCCCCCTGAAAACCACGGAAATGGGCATTCGCCCATTTCCGCGGTTCAGGTATCCACGGTGGGGGCTGGAACGTATCCCCCGCAGATACCGGTGCCCCCTTGTATATGATTCACCCCCCCCCCGCCGTCACGTATCATGGTAGGAAGAAGATCATCTTACTTTGTGTCTCCGTTGAACACAACCCTGCAACCCTCTCTATGCATCTCCTGTATTTACAGTTTGTGTTTGCCTTCAGTGGATGCAACTACAGTCATCTCTATATCCTGTATCAAAACACCTGCATTTCACCTGTCCTATTGCACCTGCATTCTGCACGAAGCCTGGGAAACCTCCTTTCGAGACACTGCTAAGTCTTTGAAGCAACCCTGCTTACCAACCGTACATCCTGAGTAGAAACAAAGACTTCCCTTGCCATTCACACACCAAGTGACGCAATAAAAGAGAAGACCCCAGGCCCTCCTGATCAGCCAAACAGCCCCCACTAATTCACCTACCCCCAGTTCTGCACATAGCAGCAGCCCAAGAATCAAGAAATAGTCAGGGATTTGGATCAGTGAGTGGTCACTCTACCCTGCTTCACATACACTCTTCTGAGAGGTGAACTTGATATTTGACAGCACCAGACAAAAAGGCTTCCCTCAAGGTATATAAGAGAGAAGGAGGCAGCCAAGCTGTTTCTTGCACGTTGCTCCAGTGATCTGCCCCTTACCTGAGCAGGCTGTGGAGTTGCTGATTCTGCTCCATTGCAAAGAGGAGACGGTCTGGAACGTGGCCTCAATGCCATCCCACTGCCTGCGAGGGAGACAAATGCGATGGGGAGACATTTACTCTTCATGCCCAGTTCTAACTTTAACTCCTTGTGCAATGTCATGCTCTCTTCCTATTTGTTCCATAGCTTTGCTTCTGACCCAGAAATGCCCAAATGGGCTGAGCCCCACACATCTTGAGTCACTTCCACTTCTTCCTTCTGCCCCCTTGTCCCCGTTTTTTCCCCTCTCTGCCTGTCTAGTCACCTCCCTCCCTTCTTTGAAATCTCCTTGCTAAACTCTCTCCTCCAAATCCTTTCCTGGCCCTCCAAGACCCGCCTTCCCTGCTCTCTCTTCTGCCTCAATTCAGTCCTCCTGCTTCTGTCCTTTCACAGAGCTGAGTCCCAAAGACGGAGGTTTAGCAGCATGACAGGCGAGTGCTGTGTTGATTCCTGGCAATATCCTGTAACTCAGACCATCAGAGCTGATGTGGGGGGAAAACCCTGAAATGCAGATGGAGGCTGGTCGGATGGAAAGACGGAACAGACACTGCAGTCCTGGGTAGATGCCCAGATCACTCTGGGGAACGAGACCCCCGCCCCGCTGAGACACACCCCTTGAAAGATCCCCTCCCTGCTTTGTCCTCCTCCACTCCGTCTTTGGAAGAGATCCGCTCTCAAATGCAGGGGTCTCCAAATCCAGCTCCCAACCAGCCTCTCGGCTGGGCTCCATCGTGGCCACCCCACATCCAGAAGAAGAGGCAGAAAACTACATCGCCCAGCAGCCTCCGGGCCCCTCCTGAGCATTGCTGAGATCTGGGAGGAGGGGGGAGAGACGCCCTTCCCTCTGCTGCCCAGTCCGGGGCCGGCAGTGCAGGGAAACGTTTCCTGTGTGTGGGGTTCGTGCTGTGTGCCGGCCCTCGGCAGCGGGTCAGATTTATTATGTGGCCCTCGGGCCGAAACGTTTGGAGACCCCTGAAGTACTCGCAGGTTCTTTTGGATCAGGCTCCTTTTCAGCTGCAAAATCCAGCTCTCTTTCTGAGGATTTTTACACTGACAACAATTCAAACAGTAAACAATATCAAAGAGGGAGCATGCATTCAAAGGACAACATGCACCCTCTCCGTTCCAGGAACAGTCCCAGGCCGAAACTATTGTCCTCCTGGGTCCCTCCTACATCCCGCTGTTTTTTGCAATGGTTTCAGTGCTGAATGGCCCCTTCCAGCCCTCTCGCCTCCGGCTTGTTCACCGTCCCTGTCAAAACTCCCAGCACAGAAATGACATCACTGTATTTAGGAGCGGAGCTGACGCTTAGCGTGCAACGGGGCTGGGGGGGGTGTCGCAGTTCCTATTCTCAGCCCCCCTTTCCCTTCACCGACTGGTCTTTGGGGCGGGGCGTCTCTCTGCCCACCTGGGGGGCTTCTCTCCCGCCCCCACTATTCCTATTATTAACCATCACAGCCCCTGGGACCCACCTTCTTCGCCCACAACCGGCTGTGAATTCACCAGAGGGGAAAGCAAAGGAAGGGGGCGGAGCAGGAAGGGGCTTTACACTCACTCACTCCCCTCCCCCCCATTCCCCCCTCTAGGAATCCGGAGTCGCTCCTTTTAACTCTCACTGTGCCGGTCAGAAGTTGGCTCTTCCCAGAGGAGCGAAGTCTCGACCCTCCCACTCCAGGCAGAACGGGGAGCTGCATCCCCTCCGGCCGGGCATCCCCTCCTCCTTCTGCACGCTGCAGCACACGGTCCGATCTGCAGCTTGTTCAGGCTGCGATCCTCCTCCGCACCGTTACAGGGGAGTCAGTCCCATTGAACACAGTGCAACTTACTTCTGAGTAAACATGCACAGAATTGCACCGGGAGTTGCCGACAGATTAGTGGGACTTGCTTCCCCCCCCCCCCCACAGGAGAGTAGCCTTACAGCTGCTACCGGCCAAGCCCACGGGTGAGTTGGTACCGTTGTAGGGCTGCTGTACTAGGATTCGTTTCCCCCCCCCCCTTTTATACCGCCCTTCCTCCAAGGAACTCAAGGCATGGCTCCTTCCTTCCCCCCTTTTGCCCTTACAACAACAAGGTGAGGTAGGTGAGGCTCAGAGATCATGACTGACCCAGGGTCACCCAGGAAGCTTTGTGGGAGGGATTTGAACCCAGATCTGTTTCTGTCCATTCCCATCCCATGCTGTAAGTCAGGCCAAGTGGGTGCAGCTGGAGTCAAGGCATCTTCTTCCCTGGCCTTCATTCAGGCTGTCACGGAGGCCTGTTTAAAATGTAAACAGGCATCGCAAGAAGTTGCCCTATACTGAGTCAGACCATCGGTCTATCCAAGCCGGCATTGTCAACACAGGCTGGCAGCAGCCTTTCAGGGTGCCAATTTGTCTCTATCCCACCTGGAGATGCCTGGAGTGGACCGGGGGCAAAAATTTGGTGTGGAAAAAATACACAGCTGCTGTGTGTGTGAGCTGTGCTTTCGGCAAAGCGGAGCGATGTACTCTGCCTTGTGCTGCGCCAACGGGAGCAGTGAATGCGTCCTCGCTAGCAGGGGCCCAAACGCTTGCTGCCAACTTGGGTCACTGCAAGTCCCACTCCTCTTGCATGTGGGCGACATGGTCTCATCATTGTCCCATAGGAGAATCGGCTTGAAACGTTTGATCAACAGCTGTGTAGATTTTTTCACCAAAAACAAGCTGCAAATGAATGATGAAAAATCCAGAATAGTTGCCTTTGTTAAATCACGGATATTATACCTGTGATCCTTCAAGGGGAACAAAATAGAACAGGTGAGGGAGTTCAAATATTTAGGTATTTATTTTAAGCATTGTAAAGTGATGATAAATTCAGGCAACCACGGGCCATCACTCGCTTTCATTTTGCTAGAGGCAATTCGTATGTTCCTGCTGCGCTAATGGCATTTCATGCAAAAACCATCGCACAGCTTTTATATAGAACTAGTGTGATGTCTGTGCTTCGCTATGGGATGTAAGTAAATCCATTTTGACTCCCATAAACCTTCCTTTGATTGCAATGAACCAATTACATGTAGCACAACTACCCCATGTAAGAAAACACCCTGCAATTATTAAAAGTCATGGATCCATCGAATGATAGTTGTCCCCCTCACTGTCGTGGGACATGATGGAGAACTCCTCCCAGTTGTCCACCACGTGCCTCACGATTAGCTCATGCACCTCCCTAGCCATGAGGTGAGTGTCATACATGAGATAGGAGAGGGACCGGAACAGGCAGGCTCCATCTTCTTTGATGGGGACAATAGTGTGAGGCACCATCTCCCCATTAACATTTCGAAACTCAATGGCCATCCCAACTTAAAAAGAAAGGGAGAGGGGGTGGCGCAAACACACTTACTGCGCAATCTGACTTAATTTTTTTACTGTTGTAACAATCGACCCAGTGAGAACGGGAGGCCCCAGAATGGAAAAGGGATTCGAATCCCCTTTGAATTCCTCTTTTGGAGGGGATTTGAATCCCTTTTCTGTTCTGGGGCCTCCCGTTCTCACTGGGCTGATGGTTACACCGGGAACAAAGTTAAGTCGGATTGCACTGTAAAAGGCGTAAAATAATCCGTTCCTAAATATGTATATGAATTTAAAGTTTTTGGAATCGGCACCAAATTTAACGCAAAGTAATTACATACATTTTCAATCACATGAAAAGCTATGTCATTGTTCTGGAATATTACTAACAAAGGTCCAAACAAAGACCAAATATTAGGGGAGATAATAGACATCCTTGTCTGGTACCCTTTTCCAGGCGTATCTTGGGGACTAGGTGACCATTCACTGTTATTTGTGCTATGGGACCCGAATACAAAATCCAAATGCATTGCAGAAATTCTGGGGGTATACCAAATTTCAAAAGAGTAAAAAAAAATGTTTCACTGTAGCTTGTCAAAAGCTTTCTCAAGATCAAGTAAAAATTGGCTCTTTGGTGCACCTGTTGAGCTTCCAAAGCAATCAGGGCGACGGCAAGTCTTGCATTATCGATCCCTTGTCGTCCGTTTATGAATCCCACCTGGTCTGGGTGTACAAGGGTAATCTATTAGCTTAAGCTGTTGATAAAATTTTGGCATCATTAATGATGATAATTAGCACAGTGATTTATCTGGTTTTGGGATAAGTGTAATGTAAGATTCTGCAACAGGAGGCAAAATACCAGTTGCAAAGATCCCCTTATGGAATAAAAACAACTTAGAGGCTAAGAGGTATCAGAAAATATTCTATACCATTCCACAGGACCCAGTGCCTTGCCCGTGGGGGGCTTAAGAATAGCAGCCTTGATTGCCTCTAATTTGATTGGTTCAGCCAAAAGATGTTGTTGATCCATATCTAACCCAGGTAGGCTCAAATTAGGAATAAAAATCCTCCATATCTTCATCTTCGTCTTTTACAATAGGAACATCTCTTTTCATCCCTTGGTGCTTTAAGCAATGAGAAAGGATTTTGTCTGGTCTCTCTCCACTCTCCCAATATTTCTGGCGTAGGTAAAACAAAACTCGTTCGACCTGCTCCGATAATTACTCCTTTAGCTCGACCTTATCCCTTTGTAGTCGGGCAGATGTATCAGAAGAGGGTAGGATGTCCAAGTTTGTTTTTTAATGTGTTTGAGGAGTGTTTTAAATCTTTTCTTGTGGGAGGCAGATTATTTTACCTCTACTCAATGTTATCTTATATGCCTCCCACCCTGAGATTTGCGACAACACACTTCAAAAAAATCTTTCTTTTCCTTAGGTGCCGTATTTATAAAATTATCATCGTTTAGCAAGGAAACACCCAAGCGCCATGGCCTAAACACCAAACCGTCACCTGAGACTGTAAAAGAGATCAAAATAGGAGAGTGCTCAGATGGAACAATGACATCAATATTTGGAGTGTAGAGAGTAAAGATTTCGAAATAAGAAAGTAATCTGGAACAGTTATGATGGACAGGGGAAACAAAGTGTATCCTCTGACCAGTGGATGTAGAGCGCGCCAGGGATCGATTAAACCCAGGTCACCAATGTGTGATTTAAGTGTAGATCTAACCTTAGTGTTTATCCTGGAGGGGAGGGTACGACAATCAACATACTTTTAGTGTCTCCAGCAATAATCAGGTAATGGTAATCAGGATTAACCAAGTGGTTGAAACACCTGCAGCTGGTCTTGGTTGGGACCATAAAGATTAAAGAGGGTCAATGTTACCCTTTGCCAGGTGACCAGTAGGATGGCGCAGCGGGTTAAACCGCTGAACCATAAGCTGTTGATCGAAAGGTCGGCAGTTCGATCCCCGCAATGGGGTGAGCGCTCGTTGCTTGGCTAGCTCCTGCCAACCTAGCAGTTCCAAAGCATGTCAATGTGAGTAGATAAATAGGTACCGCTTGCGGGACGGTAAACAGCGCTCCGCAGAGTCATGCCGGCCACATGACCACAGAGGCGTCTTCGGACAACACTGGCTCTTCGGCTTTGAAATGGAGATGAGCACCACACCCTAGAGTCGGACACGACTGGACTTAATTGTCAGGGGATACCTTTACCTTTTACCATCCTCTGAACTGACCTGAGATACTTGGGAGTGATCAACTTTTTAAAATTCCTTGCGCAATGTTGTATTCACGACATTTTCGTCGCGCCCTCCTGCCAAGGAGCTCAGGGGAGCAGGCCCGATTCTTTCCCTGCTCACGCTCTGTCCTCAATCACACCGACCTGTGAAAGATCCACTCGATCACACTGGTTCTCGGGCAAGAGAGTTCTCTCCCTGGCACAAACTCAGTGTGCTGGATTCAGAGGCCAGAGTGTCGGCTGCAGTGGTGTACCTAGCGCATCTGACACCCGGGGAGGATCAATTTTAAGCACCCCACTTTCCAGCATACTCAAATGTATCTTCTTCCGCCCTGCCCCCCTCCATTTCCATTCTTAACACACAGCTCGAATAGCAGCTGTAGAGAACTGGAGGTATTTAATTTAATAGTATGTGAGGGCCCAATCTTGTCCACCTTTCCAGTGCCAATGCAGCTGTGCCAATGGGGCGTGCGCTGCATCCTGGGGGGGGGGCAGTCACGGAGGCCTCCTCAAGGTAAGGGAACGTTTGTTAGCTTGGAGCTGCTTTGGCACTGAAAAGTTAGATCTTCGTTTCCAGTTCGCAATTCATTTAACGTGTTTGTGCTTTGATCTATAAGACAAGTCCTCTTAGAGCAGTCAACAACAAGCAAATTAAACATCAGAAACAGCAGTAAAGAGTATCGGCTAAAGCCAGCGATTAAAATCTTTGCTGAGCAGAAGGGTTTTTACTACAAATGTACAATCAGAAAGAGAAGGGGCCTAAGGAATATCCAAGAAGGGAATGCCAAAGATGGGGCACCACCACCCAAAAGTCCCTGTTCCTGCGTCAAATAAAAGTCAGAGATTAGTCCACTTTAGCCTGATCACAAAGTGAGAATAGGCTTATATGGAGAAAAGCAGTTCTATGAGCCCAAACCTAGCCATGACTACTCAGAAGTAAGTTCCATTGTGTTCAATGGGCTTACTCCCATGAAAACGTTATAGGGTTGGGCTTACTCCCATGAAAACGTTATAGGGTTACAGTCAGTTATCCACTTGCATGGGGTGGGGATTTGATGTGAAGGCGCTCCTTTAGCACTTACAAACTTGTGGAAAACAGAACTTCATAACAATTACAAACAGGAAAGGAGGACATAAGGGAATTTCGGTGGGTGCAGCTTTTCTCACCCCCTTTCTTCTTGCCCATCATCACCAACCCCCAGGCCCCCATTCCGCCCCCACTCAATTCGTGGCTCCTTCACTCTGGCCTCCCTCCAACCACCGGCGGCCTCCTCTCCTTTGCCTGCTCTCCTCTCCAGTCCTTCCGCTCACCCCAGGTACTTACAGCAGAAACGTGGGGGGGGGAGGGGGAGTGGAGACAGGCCTGTCCCTGGGGCCGCGGATGAGCTGCCCACCCAGTCGCTGCTGCCAATGGAGCTGCAGCTGCCATCCCCATCATCCGCTTCCTCCTCGGAAGGCTCAGGCTCCTCCCTTTTCCTGGCTGCTGCTCGTCCCCCCCACTACTGATCCAGCCACCAGGGCTTTCAACACGGAGGGCAGGGGAGGGGCTGGCGCTCAGCACTTCCAAGCAGAGACTGAGCTGACTGTGTAAATGAGTGTGTGTGTGTGTGTGTGTGTGTGTGAGAGAGAGAGAGAGAGAGAGAGAGAGGCGTAATTCTTCTTCTTCTGCCTTTTCCCCTTCATGCTTTCAAGACTGTCCGAATTGTGCCCCCTTACTGCCTGCACCCAAGGCGGACCATCCACCCACCCTGCCCTTGGTACTCTAGATGTGCCCAGCAACACTAGCCACTATTCACTGCTTCTAGTCAATTCTTGGTGTTCTTGTGAGCTTCTTGCGAGTCTTTGTCCACCTTGCGAGCCTCAACAGAACCCGGAGCAGCCGAAGAAGTGGCTCGGAGTGGTGAGACCCTTGCCAGGCCGGCCATACGCAGCTACCCTGAACTGCTTCTTCTAAGCCCTCCCTTAGGAGCCTCCACAGGGTTCCGTGTCTGTAATCGGAGGACTCACTCAACCCTCTCCTTCGGCAACATACAAGGTGGAAGTCATTGGTGTCACCACCAATTACAATTACCCGCACAGGGCGACACCAAACAGAGTGGCACCACTGGCTAGCTGACTATCAAAAGGATTCCTGTAGGCCGGGTCCAATGCAATCCAATCCAATCGTTTATTAACAGTCAAAGACCAGCACAACGTAACACACCAAAACACAACATCGACAGAACATCACATGTCAAGGGGAGAGGGAAGTTTTGAGCCAAGCCTAAGTTATGACAGATGGGAGACACTGCACAAAGGGGAGCAGATAATCAGAGCCTAGATCGGCATTATCATTTTCCCTCGTTACTGACAATACTCTTACGGGTTTTGCAAGCAGCTGCCAAAAAGCTTGCACACCGGATTGTGGACCAGGAACGTTTCCCCATAAGGAGCATCTTGGCCAACTGCACATCAGTCAGACTGGAATATTTTTTAAAGGGAAAAATAAACCTGACACGCAGCCCCTGATAAAATGAACAGCGAAACAGGACATGCTCTACTGTTTCCACGTCTCCCAAGTCGCACGGGCAAACCCTTTCAGATATTGAGGTCCTTCTAAAACAGCCCTCCAAAAATGCCGAAGGGAGGGCTCTCCACCTGGCCAAGAAAAAGACCCTCCTCTGCATAGGGAACTCTAGCAGCAGTGATAGATAAGCTGCCGGCACTAATTTAGGCTGGGTCCAAAAATGCAAGATGGGACAGAGGTGCTCTGCAACGAAGGGGCTCATTTTTCTAATGTCTAACAGGCGACGTAACAGTAGCGGGGGGGACACCTGCATGGAGGGTGTTATAGCACTAAAACCACATCATGTGGAAGCAACGGTCAATGCCACCCCTAGGGGTTACATCTCCCTTGCTGGCAGGCGCCTAGAGTCCAGAGTCTGATCCTTTGCCAGGCTAGTGCCATGCCTTCCGACCACCGGGAAGAGACTGCCAGGGGGTATCAGGGTTCAGCCCCCCTGTCACTTCGGGAGCATTCTGGGACCGTGGACGGCAGGATTGCAACAGCTGCAGGGAAGACTGGAATTGGCACAAGAGCTGGCGCTGGCTGGCGCCCAGGGTTGTGCAGAAACCAGCCCCCCCCCCCAAGTGTCACACTCCTATGCCTTGGGACTTTGCCCAGACTCTTCCTCACTACCCAATTCCTCCTCCCTCCCTCTCCCTTCAAAGGCTCTTGCCCTAAGCAGGTCGCCTCCCTTAGCGGCAAGCCCCCCCCCCTGTCTTTTCTCTCTCTGATGGCAATGAAGGCCTAAGCTGAGACGCAAGTTCTTTCCACCCCCTCAGCATTTACAGGGTTCCACTTCTGTGTGGATTCGCTATTGTGCTGGAAGCAATGAGTGAAACGTTTCACACACTCCAAAAACTTTTCTGGTTTCTCCTCTAGGTGGACTGTTTCAAGAAAAGTCACGCTTGAGCTCCAACTGAAGCTCTTTCCACACTCCAAGCATATATATGGGTACTCCCCTGTCTGTGTGAGTTATTTGATGCACAGCCAGCTGTGAGTTCCAACTGAAGCTCTTTCCACACTCCAGGCATTTATATGGTTTCTCCCCTGTGTGGGTTCTTTGATGCACAGTCATTTTTGATCTCATACTGAAGCTCTTTCCACACTCAAGGCACTTATACGGTTTCTCCCCTGTGTGGGTTCGTTGATGCACAGTCAGGTTTGATCTCTGACTGAAGCTCTTTTCACATTCCAGGCATTTATATGGCTTCTCCTTTGTGTGGGTTCTTTGATGCGAAGTCAGGCTATCTTTCCTACTGAAGCTCTTTCCACACTCCAAGCATTTATACGGTTTCTCCCCTGTGTGGGTTCTTTGATGGAAAGTCAGGTTATCATTCCTACTGAAGCTCTTTCCACACTCTAAGCATTTATACGGTTTCTCTCCTGTGTGGGTTGTTTGATGCACAGCCAGGTGTGATCTCCGACTAAAGCTCTTTCCACACTCCAAGCATTTATATGGTTTCTCTCCACTCGTGGGCATTTCTGGTGACACCCCACGTGGCTCCCTCTGACTGTCTTCTCCGTTGCTTCCTGGAAGACAGAATCTTGATTAGCAGCGCAGTAGAGAAAAGGGACCTCTAACACACACACACACCAAGGTGTCTATACTCAGAAGGAAACCCCACCAGATTCAGATGCATTGACTCCCTGGAAAGTGCGCAGTGACCAACTTTCAAGAAGCTGTTCTCTGGGTACCCATTGGCCCTCAGTGTGTTATTTGTGCCCAGAGGCACAAATAAATAGAGGATGGACGGTACAAAATAATAAAATTCAAAGGGAAAGGGAAGGGAGAAGTAGAGTCACTGAGACTGAGGACACCAATGAAACAACAGAAGACAGCAAAGTGGAAAAAATCTGGACTTTTTTGCCCTTCATTAGGGGAGTAACTGATAAGATTGCCAGAGTGCTTAAACAGGGGAACATAAAAACCATCTTTAGACCAACAAGAAAAATTCAACAATTACTTAACAACCCAAAGGACAAGAGATCTTCTCTTTCAAACCCAGGGATTTATAGTATTCCATGTGCTACCTGTGGGAAGGAATATATTGGACTAACACAGCGTTCTATTGGGACCAGACTAAAAGAACATGAAAGATCATTGAGGCTGGAACACCCACATCTTTCTGCAGTAGCTGAACATGCGTTGTAATGGGAATGCAATGTAACAATAACTAGTACACGTTGTTTAGAAATATATATTAGTAATTTAATGGCATGTCGGGGCTGTAGGTTTGCCACAGGAGGAATCCCTCTTGGCCTCACATCACAACCCACATAGATCAGCTCAGTTTAATGAGCTGGAGGTCATATGGCTTCACTATCCAAAGAAGGGTTAGGGGAAGAGGGAGGGATGAGGGATGGTGGCGGGAGGGGTGGGAAATAGTGAGTTAAGAGTATAGAGACAATCCAAGATGATTAGCTTGCAAAATAGATATGTAAACAGGGTTAATATGAAGCGTGGGGTGATTGATAAGATAGGATTAAAGTAAGAACTTAATGTTAGATTTAAATATAATTTCATTTAATACTAATGGATTGGGGACACCAGTAAAGCGATATACGTAGAGTTATGAAAACTATACAAAAACTAGGTGCTGATGTTATTTTGTTACAAGAAACTCATCATAAAAAGCAAGGAGGAGACATCATTCGTCACTCAATATTGGGAGAACAATATAGTGCAGCAGGGGACAAACGACTCAAGGGGAATAGCTGTAATTTTTATGAAGGATTCTAAATTTGAGGTATCGAAATATCTGGCTGACCCAGAGGGAAGATATATATATATATTAGTGAAAGGGAGATTGGGAAAGAAAATAATAACAATTGGTTCTGTAATGCGTTGAATAACGCAACAACCAGCGTGAAAGATCCGGAAAGTTTATTAGGAAAAACACAAGTTTGACAGCTCCTGGGGACTCAAGTTCAAAGCACAAGAACTGTGCCAACTTATTGCTCTCTCTTCACTTTATAGTCTAAAATGTACAACTGCAATACAGGAGGTGTGTCAAAGGTTCACATTAACTTCTTATTGGTTACAGAAATACAGGAATATACGTAATAGTCAAGTTATACATCTTGTTGGTCATTTTCTGAGGTCTGACGTACATAATTCTTGGAATTAGATTTACGTACTCTTATGACGCTTTTAGTTAACTTTATCAGGAACAGGAGTGGGGCTGATCCAAAGCTTCACCCCACACATGCTTGCTTCTCCCTTTGACCTCCAGCTCTACCCTGCCAGCAAGCTTCTGTCCAGGTCACACCCTGCCAACCTATTATCTATGGCAGGTATCTGTTCCAGGATAGCAGGTATCTCTTCCATACGTCATACCTCTATACCTCTACTGAAATGCATCTTAATATTGTGCTCCTGCTTTTGACTATATGCAGAACATGGGCTATAACTTTCTACTGTAAGTGAATACAAATCAAACACAAACATATATATATATTTCTCTCTTAACAGGGACTTGTATTTCTGAACTCAGAAATAATTAGTCAGAGGAAAGCACTCTGATTAAGGTTAGGAAACCTTACATTTCCCCCTTTGCAAATCAATTTGCACTAATATTCAACAAGCATTGTTGTTCTTGTGGAGCGAGTGCGAATCTCTCATACATAGGATTAAGAACCATAACATTCTGAGGGGTAATTGCTTCTACTGCAGACTTGACTGTGGACTTTATTATGGGTATCAAGCATGGGAGCAATAAGAGACCTCCCAATGCCAACCCAACCAAGAAAAGGATACGTTTCCAGTCAGCGAACATACTGGCAAACCATCCATTGGTATCTATCATACCAGTCCAAGTCTGCACTGGAACATGTGCCAAATTCCGCATTCGTTCTGTGATTTGTTCAATAGCTTTGCCATTATCATCAATTTGCAGGCAGCAATTCGTTAGGTTGAACTTACCACAGACTCCACCTTCGGATGCCAACAGGTAATCTAAGGCTAACCTGTTCTGATACACTGCTGTCCGAAGTTGGGTATTGGTTTTTGCAAGTAGAGTAAGTGCCATTGAAGTCTCATTAGTTATTATTTCCAACACAGCTTGTAAGCGTATGATACGATTGAGCATATAAACAGGAGTGCGATAGCCCCACATCCCATCTGCTGCCCATGTTGCTGGTCCATAAACTTCAATAATACGCTCTGGTGGCCATTTATCATCCTCCCAGGATCCAGTTTTTGGACTTCTTTTAGCACATCCCACCTCTCCATACACTGGAACACCCAGAGTTTCTCCTTTGGATATGGGAAGCAAAAAGAAACTAGGTTTTATTGTTCCCAGCACGCATGATCCTGCCCATTGCAATGGTAATTGGGCATAGGCCACCATGCCACAGATCCAGTATAAGTGATCTGGCGCGTCCCATGGGACTGTATGGTTACAGGGGTCGTTCCAGAGATTCCACAGTATAGGTTTGGTGTCTTGATTAAATGGGTTGAGTGGGTCAGTTGTAGTTTCACTGCGGGCTAAATCCATATAGGCCTTTGTGGTCACATTACAGATCCATCCTGCCTTACAGTCCAAATCTCCCACTGTAATGTTGTAGGGGTTACCTATACGCATGAAACAATGAGCTCCAATCAGAGAACCTGTGAGAATCCATCGCATATGGCCCACATACCCCAGAAAGGAGGGGAGTTTCTGTTGGGGGGAAGGGCCCCCAGTAAGCCAATACCCTCTGAGCTGAAGCTACTGCTGTGTTAAGTACTACGGCATAAAACAAGTTACCTGCCAACTTCTCTTCATCCTGGAGACCCTGGAAAAACGCAGACTCCCCTTTTTCCAGCTGGGAAATGAAGGCAGGTTTGGGAAATTCCTCTGAGAAGGAAACAAGGAGATGAGATCCTTCCGTCTACAACATATCCCGGCTTTCCTAAGCAACCTGATCTTAGGCCGACGCCCACCTATGACGAACATGGTCAAATCATTGGTGGCTCGGTCTGACTCTGTCTTGCAGGCCAGAAGGCCATTTGGAGCTGTTCGCTGTCACTTTTTTGCTCTCTCCAACCATCCTTATACCCCACCCCCACGTCAATGGCATAACAATTCCCAGCGGGTCCGAGGTGCATGTTCTCCACAGGTTCCCGCGGACTCCTCCATCTCCAAGATCAGGACCCTCCATGAGATAGCGGTGTACAGTGCACAAGGCAAATGTGCCTCACAGTAAGGACAGGTTCATGCCCCCACAACCCGTTACTGACCAACCCCCCCCCCGTTGAATGGGTGTGCGGTTTCTGAGGGCCAACTGCCCTACGGGAGGTGCAGCCCCCCCTTTTCACAGCCAGCCCTCCAGCTAAGGGGAAGTGGATGCCCAGTGTGCTCACTCCCCAGTCCTTGGAAACGCGGAGTCCCCCAACTCCAGAGACTCGAGCCTGACAAGTTCCACGTTCCCCTGGAGAGACAAGGAAGGATGAGGAGATCAGATCATGCAAAATCCCTCCAGCAGCAGCACCTGATCCTGGACGAACCATCAGTTCATGAAACACTGGAGAATGCCGAGGAAGGAGAAGGACGAGGCGTGTCAAGCACTGTCAGTGACGAGTGGCTCGTTTTGCAGACTGGGCAGGTCCCGCTAGGATTTTTGTACTCTTCACAGTGGATTTCTGGATCTGACATCTCTATCCTGCCATTTATATTTATATCTTATCCCCAAAGAGAATGTCAAGCCAAGCTCGACTCTGCAACAGTGAAGCACAGCAGGCATGCCTAGGGCACCAGTTCCAGCCCCACACGACCCACTTCTATGCTGCCGTCCTGACAGTGAGAGAAAAGAAGAGCAGCTCATGCCTTTGGTTCCTAGATACCAAGACTGAAGGGCGTCCTTACCCAGAGAGGCCACGATCCCGTAATTCTCCAGCATGACTTCCCTGTACAGAGCCTTTTGGCCTGGATCCAGCAGAGCCCACTCCTCCGCCGTGAAGCGCACAGACACCTCCTCGAAGGACACCGGACCCTACAAGGAGGAAACAGTCTCTCCTCAAAATAACATCCCATCAACTTTGGTGGGGTCCAACTTTGACCCTGCAAAGAAGCTTCACTGGGTGTCACAGAAAGCATCGAATTCATTACTATACTTTTGCTGATTTCCCCCATCCAAGCAGACCCCTGCAGGCGTGCAAGTGGAATGGCCAGCGCCAGTGTCGCAGTCCTTAAGGCCAGGGGTCTGACACGCCCACGTTCTCTCCCCTTGGAGCAGCAACCTCCATCACGCTGCGGTGCCGAGTTCCTTTTGGACCCTCCTTCCCTGGCCCTTAGCCTCTCTAGGACCTCGTCCCCTCAGCTGCCTAAACTCTGCACTCTTCTTAGGACAGAGTTCGTCCTCAACACACGTCTTGTCCTCCCCGGAAATGGAGGGCAGCCAATGTTCTCTGAATCCTGGTCTTGCTGCGAGTCAAGTCCTCCGCTGCCTGCAGCCATGTTAGAAGCTTCAGCCATCCTCTCTCTCTCTCTCTCTCTTTCTCTCTCTCTCTCACTCTCTCTCTCTCTCTCTCTCTCTCTCTCTCTCTCTCTCTCTCTCTCTCACACACACACACACACACACACACACACACACACACAGAGCTATATCCATCTTGTTATGGATGGATCTCCCCCCCCCCCCATTTCTCCCTTTTAGTAGGGGCAGCAGAAAATGGTGATAACGAAATAAAAACACATAACACCACTTCCTGCTTAAAAAATCTACGAAAAATAAAAAATAGAACCATGTTTTTTGCATCATTCTTCATCCGCTGACACTGTATAACCTATACTACCTGCCTTGTATACATTTAATGCAGTTCCAGTTGATAAAAATAGGAAATTTTTTGAACAAAAACACATAACACCACTTTCTGCTATTTCATTTTGGTTAAACCCAAACATTTTCTCCCATCTCTACCTACTAATGATATTATGCGCCCCCCCTTTCTTGTCCTTTATTTTTCTTTGTCTTGTATTTTTCTTTGTTTGTTATGCTCTCTATTATAATAAAGGACAAGATGGACTCTGATACCAAGGAACATAACTACCAGCTTCAGACGCCAGATGGATGCCAGAGTGCCAGATGGACTGTTTGTCAAGACCGACTTCTGTGACACGCAGGCTGTATTTCTCAAGGACTCTGGTTATGAAGCCTCATACTCTGGTATACAGTCCATGATTCCCCCCCCCCCCGTCACATATCATGGTAGGAAGAAGATAACCTCACTTTGTGTCTCCATTGAACACAACCCTGCAACCCTCTCTCTATGCATCTCCTGTATTTACAGTTTGTGTTTCCCCTCAGTGATTGCAACTTCCGTCATCTCTGTATCTTGTCTCAAAACACCTGCATTTCACCTGTCCTATTGCACCTGCTGCATTCTGCACAGAGCCTGGGAAACCTCCTTTCAAGACACTGCTAAGCCTTTGAAGCAACCCTGCTTACCGACCGTACATCCTGATTAGAAACAAAGACTTCCCTTGCCATTCACACACCAAGTGACGCAATAAAAGAGAAGACCCCAGGCCCTCCTGATCAGCCAAACAGCCCCACTGATTAGCCCCCCCCCCAGTTCTGCACATAGCAGCAGCCCAAGACTCAAGAAATAGTCAGGGATTTGGACCAGGGAATGGTCACTCTATCCTGGTTCTCACACACACACACACTTCTGAGTGGTGAAATACAATATTTGACAGCTCCAGAGAAAAATCCTTCCTTCAAGGCCTAAAAGAGAGAAGTAGGCAGCCAAGCTGTTTCTTGAACGTTGCTCTACCCCTTACCTGAGCAGGCTGCAGAGTTGCTGATTCTGCTCCATGCCAAAGAGGAGACGGTCTGGAACGTGGCCCCGATGCCATCCCAGTGCCTGTGGAGACAAACGCGATGGGGAGACATTTACCCTTCATGCCCAGTTCAAACTTCAATTCTTTGTGCAACGCTCTTCCTATTTGTTCCATAGCTTTGCTTCTGACCCAGAAATGCCCAAATGGGGTGAACCCCACACATCCTGATTCACTGTCTTCTGCTTCTTTCTTCTGCCCCCTTGTCCCTGTTTCTTCCTCTCTGCCTGTCTAGTCACCTCCCTCCCCTCTTTGAAATCTCCTTGCTAAACTGGCTCCTCCAAAGCCTTTCCTGGCCCTCCAAGACCCGCCTTCCCTGCTCTCTCTTCTGCCTCAATTCAGTCCTCCTGCTTCTGTCCTTTCACAGAGCTGAGTCCCAAAGACGGAGGTTTAGCAGCATGACAGGCGAGTGCTGTGTTGATTCCTGGCAATATCCTGTAACTCAGACCATCAGAGCTGATGTGGGGGGAAAACCCTGAAATGCAGATGGAAGCTGGTCGGATGTCACCAGGGAGGTGTCTTGGCAGCTGGCAGGGCTGTTTCCCGGAACAGACACTGCAGTCCTGGGTAGATGCCCAGATATCTCTGTCAGCGGAATGAGACCCCCACCCCCGCCCCGCTGAGACGCACCCCTTGAAAGATCCCCTCCCTGCTTTGTCCTCCTCCACTCCGTCTTTGGAAGAGATCCGCTCTCGAATGCGGGGGTCTCCAAATCCAGCCCCCCAACCAGCCTCTTGACTGGGCTCCATCGCGGCCACCCCGCAGACAGAAGGAGGCAGAAAACTACATCCCCCAGCAGCCTCCGGGCCCGTCCTGAGCATTGCCGAGATCTGGGCGGGGGGAGAGACGCCCTTCCCTCTGCTGCCCAGTCCGGGGCCGGCAGTGCAGGGAAACGTTTCCTGTGTGTGGGGTTCGTGTTGTGTGCAGGAGGTGCCTGGGGGGGGGGCTCCCAAAGGGGGGGGTCCCTCCGTGCCCGTCCCTCGCCCCCTGCCGCCACAGTCAGAGAGCTGGCGAAGGGGCAAAGAAGACAGTCGCCTGGCCGTGAAGGAGCCTGCCGCTGTGCTTCGCTCCGAGGGATCCTTGCAAAGAGAGAGAGAGAGAGAGAGAGAAAGAGAGAGAGAGAGAGAGAGATTCTGCCTCGGGCCTAGATGATTCCTCTCTGTATGAAGAGGACTCTGAAGTAGCTGCATGGCCGCTGATGTGGAATAGAGCCGATCTCCAGCGCTCCGGCCCCCCACTCGCCTCCCCTCCACACTTCCTCTCCCTCTCCCTTTTCCAATCCAGGGAGCAGGAGGGGTAGAGCTGGCACATCACTGGGGGGGGGGGGCAACATTTGACTTGACACCTCAGGCGCCCGGGGGGGGGGTCGACTTGGGCTGGCCCTGTGCGTCTTGATCCTTCTATTTTTAGGAAACAGACAGTGTAGTTTTTTTTTTAAAGAAAGAAAACTAGCATATCAGACCATCGGTCTATCAAAGCTAGGCTTACCAGATTTTCAAATTTCTTAACTGGGACCCCCCCCCCCCAACAATCAAACAAGCAAGCAAGTAAGCAAACAATATTTTATGTATTTATTTATTTAAACCCAGGAATTAATTAATTAAATATTGGGCAGGCAGTGGGTGGGCAGCGCCATTTCTTGTCCCCGCCGTGCCTTGCCCGTGCCATGCCCGCCTTGCCGCCGCCGTTTGCCCGTTTGCTTGCACGCCTTGTAGCCACCGCCATTTGCTCGCTTGCCACTTCCCTTGCCCACTTGGGCAGGTTCTCAGGATGTCTCCTGTGGCTTCTCCCCCCCCCCCCGCCCGGAATGAGTCAAACCTCTGCAGCCCCCACACCAATTCAAAGTCCTCATCATATCTCTAGGAAGCAAGCTAGGATTCGTCCCCCCCCCCCCGTTTTATACCACCCTTCAAGGAGCTCAAGGCATGGCTCCTTCTTTCCCCCCTTTTGTCCTTACAACAACCCGGTGAGGTAGGTGAGGCTGAGAGATCCTGACTGGCCCAGGGTCACCCAGGAAGCTTTGTGGCAGGGATTTGAACCCAGATCTGTTTCTGTCAGTTCCCATCCCATGCTGTAAGTCAGGCCAAGTGGGTGCAGCTGGAGTCAAGGCATCTCCTTCCCAGGCCTTCATCTCTCCCTCTGCCGCTACAGCTGTCACCGGAGGGTTAGATCATTTAAAAGGCAAATAGGCATCGCAAGAAGCTGCCTTACTGAGTCAGACCATCGGTCTATCCAAACCTGTATTGTCAACACAGGCTGGCAGCAGCCTTTCAGGGTGCCAATTTGTCTCTATCCCGCCTGGAGATGCCTGGAGTGGACCGGGGGCAAAAATTTGGTGTGGAAAAAATACACAGCTGCTGTGTGTGTGAGCTGTGCTTTCAGCAAAGCGGAGCAATGTACTCTGCCTTGTGCTGTGCCAACGGGAGCAGTGAATGCGTCCTGGCTAGCAGGGGCCCAAACACTTGCTGCCAATTTGGGTCACTGCTAGTTCCACTCCTCTTGCATGTGGGCGACATGGTCTCATTGACCAGTACGAGAATCGGCTTGAAACGTTTGATCAACAGCTGTGTAGATTTTTTCACCAAAAACAAGCTGCAAATTTATTACGATAAATCCATACTTGCCTTTGGTACATCACGGAAATTATACCTGTGGTCCTTCAAGGGGAACAAAATAGAACAGGTGAGGGAGTTCAAATATTTAGGTATTTATTTTAAGCCTTGTAAAGCGGTGATAAATTCAGCCAAGCACAGGCCATCACTCGCTTTCATTTTGCTAGAGGCAATTCGTATGTTCCTGCTGCGCTAATGGCTTTTCGAGCTCGTGGCCGGCCCCGGCACCACGTTTTCTGACTGCCAGAGATGGATGAGGCTGTGTGACAAAGTCCGTAGTCTTCCTCTCTGCTGCAAGTAGCGGGACCTGAACCAACCACATATGCTGCTACCCCTCTACGCCCCAAACTCCATTCCCCTCTTCCTCTGTTGTGTCCCTTCGGTCAATGTCTAGATTGCAACCCCCTCAGGGCAGGGACCTGGCTTGTCATCCTCTGTATAGCGTGGTATACATCGATGATGCTTTATAAATTGATCATAATAATAGTAGAATCTAAACAGATTCTCCTCCTGTGGGTGGTTTTTGCAGACAGACCACACAAACCACCATCGCATCACAGTCTGCAACATCGTTGTCGAGTCTGTACACAAAGACATGATCTGTATAATTCGGAATCGGAGAGGAGCTGGAGGGGCTCCACGTATATAAATCGTGAGGGTCTCTGTACACTTTTACTTCTCTCCATAACCCCCCCCCCCAAAAAAAAAAACCTGGGCAAGTGGAACAGGCATTTTCCAAAGCGGTGCTTCTCTCAGATTGAGCAGGCAGAGAGCAACTGTCCTTCTTCAGCCCAGTCCAGCCCCGTATCTGTTCTAAGGGCTGTTTGTTTGCGGCTGTTCCTCTGCATCTTCTCAGATTACGATCAGCCCTTTTGGGGCAGGAAACGCTATTTCTGCAAACGGCTTACTAAACTTATTATTCTTTGATGCAAAGTAGTATATATAAAGATCATTTCCTCCCAGCTGACAGAAACTCTGAGGGTTAAAAGGAGTGACTCCGGATTCCTAGAGGGGAGAACGGGGGAGGAAGAGTGAGTGCTCCGCCCCTTCCTGCTCCGCCCCTTCCTTTGTCTCCTCCAGTCCACCCACATGTGTGGGGTCAGCAGCCTCTCAGGTGAGTCCAAAGCCCGTTGGGGGCGAAAGGGGGTCCTAGGGCGGTGGTGGGAGGAGGAGGAGGGAGAGGAGAGGAAAGGAAAGGAAAGACCCCAGGCGGGCAGAGACGGTCAGGCTCAAAGCCCAGGTGGTGAAGGGAAAGGTTAGGGGGCTGAGAAGCGGAACTGCAACAATCCTCCCCCCCACACACACACACGCAGACACCAAGTTGCATGCTAAGGGGTTCTTAAGTGGCTTTATTTCTATGGTGTGGGGTTTTGAGAGAGGGACAGTGTAAAAGGCAGAACAGAGAGGCCCAGAAGGGCCCCTTCATCGCTGAAACTGATGCAAAACGACAGCGGGGGGGGGGGGGTGTTGGAGGAGAACAATATTGTAGACCAGAAACTGGCCCACTGTCCCTGGTGCTTTTTTAACTGTGTTGTGTTTTTAATGTATGCTGTATCTATTTTTGATATTGTTTGAACTGTTGTAATTCTTTTGCTCCTGGCTTCAACAGAGGCAGGTGGGATAAAAATCACAAGAAAGAGAGCTGGAGTTTGCAGCTGAAAAGGATCCTTCCAGCATCCATTCCTGATCCAAAAGAACCAGAGTTCATTAGAGAGCTGATCTCTTCAAAAGGCGGAACAGAGAAGGACAAAGCAGGGTGGTCTTTCAAGGTGTGTGTCTCAGCAGGCAGGCAGCAGAGGGTCTTGTTCCACTGACAGAGATAACTGGGCTTGCACCCAGGACCGCAGTGGCTGTTCCGGAAACAGCCCTGCCAAGACACCTCTGTTACACCCGACCAGCTTCCACCCCCTGCATCTTCAAATGAGGGTTTTTTCCCCCACATCAGCTCTGACGGTCCTCGTTACAGGATATTGCCAGGAATCAACACTGCACCCGTCTGTCATGCTGCTAAACCTCCGTCTTTGGGACTCAGCTCTGTGAAAGGACAGAAGCAGGAGGACTGAATTGAGGCAGAAGAGAGAGCAGGGAAGGCGGGTCTTGGAGGGCCAGGAAAGGATTTGGAGGAGCGAGTTTAGCAGGGAGATTTCAAAGAAGGGAGGGAGGTGACCAGACAGGCAGAGAGGGGAAGAAACGGGGACAAGGGGGCAGAAGGAAGAAGTGGAAGAAAGTGACTCAAGATGTGTGGGGCTCAGCCCATTTGGGCATTTCTGGGTCAGAAGCAAAACTATGGAACAAATAGGAAGAGCGTTGCACAAAGTATTGAAGTTAAAAGCGGGCATGAAGGATACAAGTCTCCCCATCGTGTTTGTCTCCCTCGCAGGTAGTGGGATGGCATCGGGGCCACGTTCCAGTCCGTCTCCTCTTTGGCATGGAGCAGAATCAGCAACTCCGCAGCCTGCTCAGGTAAGGGGCAGATCACTGGAGCAACGTGAAAGAAACAGGTTGGCTGTCTCCTTCTCTCTTACAGGCCTTGAAGGAAGGATTTTTCTCTGGTGCTGTAAAATATCAAGTTCACCACTCAGAAGAGTGTGTGTGAAGCAGGAGTGACCACTCCCTGATCCAAATCCCTGATTATTTCATGATTCTTGGGACTGATCCTATGTGCAGAACTAGGGGGTAGGCTAATTGTTGAGGATGTTTAGGTGATAAGGAGGGCGGGGGGGGGGTGTCTTATCTTTTATTGTGTCACTTGGTGTGTGAATGGCAAGGGAATTCTTTCTTTCTTTCTAATCAGGAGGTAGGTAAGCCGGGTTGCTTCAGAGGCTTATCAGTGTCCGCTAAACCATCACCAAACAGCGGTGCCAGGGGGGTGACTGGCATCTTGAGATGAGGTTTACCTTGGCTCCATGGAGGACGCAGGTGTAATAGCACAGGTGAAATGCAGACGTTTTGATACAAGATATAGAGATGACTGAAGTTGCAATCACTGAGAGGAAAAACAAACTGTAAATACAGCCAGGAGATTCGTAGTGAGGGTTATGGGGTTGTGTTCAGTTGAGACACAAAGTGAGATTATCTTCTTCCTCCTATGATATGTGACCGGGGGGCGGGGCGGATCATGTACTGTATACCAGAATATGAGGCTTCGTAACTGGAGTACTTGAGAAATATGACCTTTAGGCAGAGGGGTCTGGCTCAGTCGGTAGAGCTGCCGCCTTGCAAGCCCGAAGATCGGTGAATGGCAAGTTCGAGACACGCTGCCGACAAAAAACTGTGAAAAGCCTCCGTGAGGAGAAATAAGAGCTCCCAGATGTGTCGGTCGAGTGTGGAAGGCGTGTCAGAGAAGTCGGTCTTGGAAAATAGTTGAAAGACTGGCGCCACTTACTCTATGGGTGCTGCGAAAGTGCTTTACAACACTTTTGCGACACCCTAGACCGGTGGAGCACTTGCTCCACCGGTCTTTAATTGCACAGGATTGCACTGTAAATATTCACACCCTCTGCCAACCTTTTTTAGACCACTTTTCAAGGACAGGTAAGTCGTCCTGCCTCTCGGGCTAATGAGCGATGTGGTGTTTCCTTCAGGACCCCGTGCATCTCATTGGGGTGGTATTTTTTCCATCAGAAGAGAGAAAAGAAATAACCCAGGCACGCAACTGGTCTGATTCGCTAGATATCCTGCAGAAAACAGGGGCTGCCTCCTTGATTTCTCTGTTCGGACTGAGCAAGAGAGCAGGGGGATGTTATGTTAAAACGGGGGGGGGGGACATTATTTGTAAGGAGAGACTCTTTCCTCCTTGCAGGGTCCGGTGTCCTTCGAGGAGGTGTCTGTGCGCTTCACGCCGGAGGAGTGGGCTCTGCTGGATCCGGGCAAAAAGGCTCTGTACAGGGAGGTCATGCTGGAGAATTACGGGATCGTGGCCTCTCTGGGTAAGGACGCCCATAGTTTGTGGTACATAGGGACCAAGGGCACGAGCTGCTCCTCTTCTTGGGGCGTGTGGGGCTGGAACTTGTGCCCTCAGCATGCCTGCAGTGCCAGAACTGTTGCTGAGTTGAGCTTAGCCTGATGTACTCTTTGGAGATGAAAGATATACATCTAATTGGCTGGATATAAATATCTAGGTCAGTGGTTATCAAACATTTTAGCACCGGGACCCACTTTTAAAAATGACATTCTATCAGGACCCACCTAGCTTTACTAGACTTGGGGGGGAAAAAAGATGATCTAGAAAGAAATACTTATTTATTTGCAGAAAAACTCAATCCATTTCTCGTAATGAGGAAACCCTAATGAATAATCTCAGGGCTTGGGGGGGGCATAGTTATGTGACCCAACAACCTTCACCTGCTCCCTCTACCTGTCATTGATGGACTTGGGGAAAAAAAACAGCATAAAAAAGACGCTCAAACATTTATCTTTCTGTATTTAAACAAGCTTGCAAACTGCAGGAGCTCAGCTCTTTGCAGGGCAATTAGCAGCCATCTGATTTTTGAATAGCTTCTGGACTTGAGGCCATTAGTTATCCGATCTTTCCATCACCCCTGTTTTTCTGTTGGAGGGCCTGCTTGGGACCCACCAGAAATCGGGTTGCGACCCACAGTTTTAGAGAAATGACCCTAACCCTAACCCAGGGTGACATTTAAAACTGCCTCTGGGCAAAACCCTCCCCCCAAGTACACCTCGGAGCCTTTTGTATAGGCCGGCAGCCATGCCACCGGCCTGGGAGCCATTTTAAGAGGCCTGTTAGCATCTTCTCTGTGTCTCCCAATGCCTGAAGACTGTCGGCTTCCTTGTTGAGCGTCTCTCACTGTTTCCCATGGGAAGACGCGCCCAAGCCAAAGAGCTCCGCCTGCAGCTGGTCGTTATCAGGGCGAGGAGGAGGTTATCCGGACGGGGGAATGAGAAGGGGCATTCTGTCGTGCGTTTCCCCAATCGTGTGTATTCTCCTTCATTAATTGGTGCACCTGCTCATTAGGGACTTCTTGAAAGATAGGAATATATATTACACAGGCCAACGGATGGATCCTTGTTATGTGAAGCAGGGTCAGTTGGTAAGAGAAGTAGCTACGCGTGCTGTACGGTTGTCAATCTATATTTGGCAAAGCTCTGCTAAATGTTTATATTCTACTTGCGTTGGCCCATATTTTGACTCCCGGACTCCGAATTGCAGGCTGTGTGTGTCCGTTCGAGCCACCTGATATTGCTTTGTAACTGATGTGTGCTCTAAGACTCAGACAATAACAATAGTTCCCTTGAATGCCCACTCTGGGCTGGGCATATTTCCTCCTCAAAACCTATTTCAACTACGCCCACGCCCACGGCCAGGACTCGGGGCCCTACACCTTGTTATCAAAGCTGGGGTGTTGTATATAAAAAGCATTTGGTATATTGATGCACTTGGCAATTTGCTGCAAGCTTAAATGAGGTTCCTGCAATTGGTGCCTTTGGGGAGTCCCTTCGGGGGGAAAAGGCGGGATAAAAATATTGTAAATAAATATTGTAAATAAAAATTGATGCACTTGGCAATTTGCTGCAAGCGTAAATGTGCTTCCTAAATTTATAAAAACTTTATAAAGTTATAAAAGCTGTGGCTGCATCTGCTGATACTACACAACCTATCTAGCACACCTTTAAAGCTATTACAATTGATTAAAATGATTTACAATTAATAAAAATTAGCATAATTAACATGATTTACAATTAATAAAAATTAGCATAATTAACATAATTAAATTAATTAACAAGAATTAACATAATTAAGAATAATTAACATAAAAACACATCACACCGCTTTCAGCAATTTTACATTTGGGAAAACACTGACATCTGCAATGGGGAAACACGGTTTTGGACCTGCCTCTAGTAAGAAGCTCTGCAGGTTCCCAGGTCTCTCATTGCAGTAGTGAGTTGCAGCTGTCAATCTCCAGTCGGGAGGGGGTGAGCGGGATTGCCCCGCATGGCATCAGCTGGTGAGGTCGTCTCCCAGAAGCTTCAGCGGGACAAAAGTGACCCTCATGGTGTAAAAAAGCCTATTGCGAGGGTGGGAGAGGGTTGCCCCTCGTCATTCCGTCATGGACATTTGTTCGTATCACTGCTGGTACGACAGGTGGAAGAGTTGCCCTTTGCCTATGCTCAGGAGTTAGAATGTCCAGGTGAGCGTTAGAAATACGTCTAGGACACCATTTCTCAAACTGTGGGTTGGGACCCACTTGGTGGGTCATGACCAGATTTCTGGTGGGCTCCTGGTGGGTTCCTGGGTGATGGAAAGATCAGATACTGCACGTAATTGCCTCAAGCCCCGAGGCTATTCAAGAATCAGATAGCTGCTAATTGCCCTGCAAACAAACAGCTGAGCTCCTGCAGTTTGCAAGCTTGTGTAAATATAGGGAGATAACTGTTTGAACATCTTTTTTATGGTGTAATTTTTCCAAGTCCATCAAATAACAATTAGTGGGGGCAGGTGAAGGCTGGGTTACATAACTAAGCCCCTCAGGCCTTGAGGCTATTCGTTAGGGCTACCCTCTTTATGAGAAATGGATAGAGTTTTTTGCAAATAAATAAATAAATATTACTAAATAAATATTTTGTTCTAGATCACCTTTTTTTAAAAGTCTCTTAAAGCTTGGTGGATTCTGATAGTGTCATTTTAAAAAATGGGTCCTGGTGCTAAGAAGTTTGGGAATCACTGGTCTAGGAGCTTAGCTTTATTGTGTTTGTGTGTGTGTGTGTGTGTGTGTGTGTGTGTGTGTGTGTGTGTGTGTGTGTATTCTCTCAAGTCATGAAATGCCTTTCAGTAACATGTAAACAATTTCTATTATTTAAACAAATCATTATTTATTTACAGGCTTGTGTCTGTAAGTACCAAGGAACTGATCCATCTAAGTCCGGCCTGGGCCACTCAGTCAGTCAGATACTACCGAAGAAAACCAGAGCCTTGGGGCTGGAGTCCCTGAAGTTGGGGGACTCAGTGTTTCCAGGGCCTGGGGAGTTGGCCTGTAGGACTTCTGCTTCCCCTTAGCTGGAGGACTGGCTGTTAAAAGAGGTGGTGGCACCTACCATAGGGCAATCAGTTTGAGAAACCACTCACCCATCCAACTGGGGAGTTTGGCCAGTAAGGAGGGGTGTGTGTGCGCAAGAACCTGTCCTTACCGTGAGGCACATTTGCCCTGTGGCAGAGGCGTACCAGCAGCGTGTGCTGCCTGGAGCACTCGCTGCGGGGCTGCCCTGAAGAGGCGTCGCGCCACTCCGGGGGGGGGGGGCAACCTGGCTAACCAGGGCACAATAGAGGCCCTCTCCCCCAGCCTCGAAGCCGGAGAGAGCCCCGGAGCGTCCACCACGACCGGCGGCTGGGGCTTTCTGAAGGCTGCCGACTGCGTCGCCCGCTATTTATACTTTTCTTTCTGTACATGCGCAGAACGTTTCGAACGTCTGCGCATGTGCAGAAAAAATTATAAATATTGGGAGACGCAGTCGGCCGCCTTCAGAAAGCCCCGGCCGCTGGTTGTGGTGGACGCTCCGGGGCTTTCTCCGGCTCCGAGGCTGGGGGAGAAGGCCTCGGCGAGACCTTCTCCCCCGGCCTCGTTGCCGGAGAAAACCCCGGAGTGTCCACCGCGTGTGCCCGCCCGCATCACTGGGCGGGCGCGCGCTCCGTGAGACTGGAGCGAGCGGAGCAGCGCCGCCCGCCGCCGCGGTGCTCGTTCCAGTCTTTCCACGCCTCTGCCCTGTGAACTGTACACTGCTATCTCATGGAGGTTGTGGCCTTGGAGATGGAGGAGTTCATGGGAACCTGTGGAGAACATGGCATTGCTGACTCGCTGGGAGTTGTTACGCCAGGGAGGTGGGGGGGGGGGTGTAAGGATGGTTTGAGAGAGCAAAAAGCACGACAGTCACATGTTACTGAAAGGCATTTAGTTACTTCATAGATTAAATACATACACATACAGTACAGTACTAAAGCAATAAAGCTAAACTCCTAGATTTACTGGTTCCTAACGCTCACATGGGCAGCAGCTTCAAAATGGCTTCTGGCCTACCAGATGGAGTTAGACCTATCCAGTGATTTTGCCCTATTGGTCACCCCTGGGGTCAGCCTAGGATCAGGTCGCTTGGGAAAGCCGGGATATGTTGTAGACAGAATTATCTCATCTCCTTGTTTCCTTCTCAGAGGAATTTCCCAAACCTGCCTTCATTTCCCAGCTGGAAGAAGGGGAGTCTGCGTTTTTCCAGGGTCTCCAGGAAGAAGAGAAGTTGGCAGGTAACTTCATCACAATAGAAACTCCCCTCCATTCTTTTGAAGATGTGCCCTGACCGATCTCCGGCCTGTGAGGAACTGTCCCTCTGGGCTGCTTTGTCTGTTAGTGCTCAAGCTCATGGAGCATTTATTGCCATTTTAAAAAAATGAACCACTCACCGACTAGCCCCTGTGTACAAAAGAATAGACGTTCTAGGAGGATAGCATGACATTAAAGCTACTGTGAGGCCTGAGAGAATCCAGAGAGAGGCCCCCCCTCGTGACTTCTTCTCCATCAAGTCATTGTCTACTAGGGATAAAAAAAAGTCACATCAATCCCAGGACCAGTCAGGTTGCAACAGGCAACGCATTTGTAATTATTCTACTTCTGCAGAACAGCTTATTAAGATTTGGTCACTGCTCAGGGCTGCAATCCTATCCATACTTTCCTGGGAGTCAGTCCACTGAATCCACTGGGGTTTACTTCTGAGTATACATGCCTAGGTGTGTGCGGTAGAGACTGTAGAGATTGCGATAGAGACGGTAGAGATTTCTGTGTTGCTCTGCTAACCAAGTTCTCTCTCTGTTCCAGGAAGCAACGGAGAATACAGTCCAGATCAGAGGGAGCCACGTGGGGTGTCACTGGAAATGACCACGCGTGTCATACAGGAAGTGACTTTTAGAGGCCTGGATGGATCCAGGAGGCAGGAGGGAAGCCCAGCACCTGTCTGGGGAACTAAATCTATGGTTTATCAGGGTTATGACCTCCATGAAACACCAATCCAACAGGAACATCTCAAAGGGAAAAGAAGGAATGAAGGTCCTTTCCATGGGGACAGAATCCGTTGTACATCCAACATTAATAAACACAGCAAAATCCACACAGGGAAGAAATCATTTCAACGCTCCGAGTGGAGAGAGACCTTAAGTACTAGCACACATCTTATTTCCCATACAAAGATGAACAATAGGGAGAAAGCTGCGCATCAAGAAAGATCCGGGAATCAGGAAGGAAACCAGACAGAGAAATGGAGAGAGAAATCTGATGCTCATCAGGGTGGGGATTTCAGTACCATTCCAGTCAATCCAGAAAACGGAACTGGAAAAAGGAAAGAAAAATGCCCTCTATTTGCAAAGACCTACAGCATTAAATCAGAACTTGGATCACACCAAAGAAACGACAAAGGAGAGAAGCCATATAAATGCTTGGAGTGTGCAAAGAGCTTCAGTTGGAGCTCACAATTGACTAAGCATCAAAGAACCCACACAGGTGAGAAACCATATCAATGCTTGGAGTGTGGAAAGAGCTTCAGTCGGAGTGATGTTCTGACTTCACATCAAAGAACCCACACAGGGGAGAAACCATATCAATGCTTGGAGTGTGGTAAGAACTTCAGTGATAGCGGAAACCTGGCTGCACATAAAAGAACTCACACAGGGGAGAAACCATATAAATGCTGGGAGTGTGGAAACAGCTTCACTCGGAGCACACAGCTGACTGGGCATCAAAGAACCCACATGGGGGAGAAACCATATAAATGCTTGGAGTGTGGGAAGTGCTTTAGTAGGAGCTCAAGCCTGGCTGTGCATCAAAGAACCCACACAGGGGAGAAACCATATCAATGCTTGGAGTGTGGAAAGAACTTCAGTGATAGCGGAAACCTGGCTGCACATAAAAGAACTCACACAGGGGAGAAACCATATAAATGCTTGGAGTGTGGAAGGAGCTTCAGTTGCATCTCAAGCCTGACTAAGCATCAAAGAACCCACACAGGGGAGAAACCGTATAAATGCTTGGAGTGTGGAAAGAGCTTCAGTCGGAGTTATGTTCTGACTTCACATCAAAGAACCCACAGAGGGGAGAAACCATATCAATGCTTGGAGTGTGGAAAGAGCTTCAGTCGGAGTGATGTTCTGACTTCACATCTAAGAACCCACAGAGGGGAGAAACCATATCAATGCTTGGAGTGTGGAAAGAACTTCAGTGACAGCGGAAACCTGACTGCACATAAAAGAACTCACTCAGGGGAGAAACCATATAAATGCTTAGAGTGTGGAAACAGCTTCAGTTGCATCTCAAGCCTGACTGTGCATCAAAGAACCCACACAGGTGAGAAACCATATCAATGCTTGGAGTGTGGAAAGAGCTTCAGTCGGAGTGATGTTCTGACTTCACATCAAAGAACCCACACAGGGGAGAAACCATATCAATGCTTGGAGTGTGGAAAGAACTTCAGTGACAGCGGAAACCTGACTGCACATAAAAGAACTCACACAGGCGAGAAACCATATAAATGCTTAGAGTGTGGAAACAGCTTCAGTCGGAGCACACAGCTGACTGTGCATCAAAGAACCCACACAGGGGAGAAACCATATAAATGCTTGGAGTGTGGGAAGTGCTTCAGTAAGAGCTCAAGCCTGCCTTTGCATTGAAGAATCCACATATATTTCCAGACAAGCCCTCATGTCAACTCTTCCCTGCAGGCGAGAGGAGCCTGCAGCCCAGCGCCCCGGTCTACTCCTGCAGCGCAAAGTAGGTTGGGCCCTGAGACAACCTGGTCCTCCATTCCCAAGATTGAAAGACAAACCGCTTCTTAAAAGACCAGACTTTGTTCTGTTGGAGTAACCCTGGAGGGGGCGGGGGGCTTTGACCGTGGCCCTCCCACAATTTATTTTTAGATTGTTGCAACACCCTCCACGAAGGTCTCCTCTTGTGTTTGCTAGATATTGGCAAAATGAACCCGGTGCTGGTAAGAAACCAATCCCTAGTAATGAGGATTGATCATTTCACTACATTCATAATAGAATCAGATACAAGTTCACCACAAGTGTGCAGATACTTGAGAGTTAAAGCATTGTCCCTATTGTTACCAGTACATCTCCCACCCACCCCTTTTTGTCCTTATTTCCGTTCTTTATACTAAGCAACATGATTTCATATGCCAACATCAATGAATGTTAGGGAAGGAAAATGAACTGTTTTTCCAGCACCTCTACGCACCAAATGTACAGAACTCTTTGGCATTCCAGGCAATGTCTCTCTCATTTGGTTCCGGACTCAAAATGAACTCTCTCTCTCACACCCCACAGACACACAGCCTGGAAGGAAAGTGATACTGATCATCCCATTGTGTGTCTCGTGGAAGGAAACTGTATCATCCTTGACTCATCTTTTGTCTGTTTCTACAGCTCTGTTTGCCTTTGTGAATGCCATTTCAGTCACTTGTAACTTTGTAACAAAACATCTGCATTGATTTATCATACCTGCATTTTGCATGACCTCATTTCAAGGGTGCTAGAAATGTTGTCTCTCTGGCACCAGTATTTGGAGACCACTGTTTAGTGACATTTGCATTTTAGCTGACACTGTTGAAGCAACAGGAGATGATGACCTGTTTACCTACATCCTGCCGGATTAGGAAACATTCCTTTTCTATTCACTGCCCAAGTTACCCATTGATACATCAAGCATAGCACCCCAAGTTACACATTTATCCCCAGAGCTGCAACTCTAAAAATCCTTAAAAAGGAAAGCCTTTTGCCGTACAAAATTGTCACTCTACTGATACAACTCTATACTGACACACCTGGAATTCTCTCCCAACACCCCCCTTTTCTTTCGGATGCACCAAATACATTTTTCATTACGTGCAACGACCATAAACCAGGAACATACTACACTATTTTGAAGGCAAAAAAACGTATTTTTTCTATTATAGGTGTCCAAATGCGGGCATATTATTGGTGCTGAATATATTATTACTCTGTATGCAATATTTCTACCTTTGTTAATAAACCTATAAACTTTTATTGGAAAGTATTTCTCTCAGTCTCTTTGCTAAGTTAAAGGGGATGCTCTGCATTACGCTGATCTGTATCCAGTCTAAGACCCCATGTTCCAAATAGGGCTATGCCAATTCTCCTAAGAACCAGCTCTTTTGGTAACACTAAGTAAGAAGAAATGGTGGAATGCTTGCCAGAGGAATGTTACAGGCATATGGCCAGGAATGGTTTTATAAGGGTGTTACGACCTTTATATGTTTTTTTCCTTAGGGGTCAAACAAACTCGTCAAGTAATGGTCCTGTTTATATCCTGTAATTGTCCTGTTATATAGAGGGGTGGAATGGCCAAAGGATGGAGAAAGATAACCTGTTGCCATGAGACTTCTTAAAATGTGTTGTGGGCCAGAAACGGAACATGCGCCAGACTGAACGGTATCACGGAGCAACGCGATGCAAACGCCGCGTCCCTTGCTCAGCCTGTGTGGAGCGTTGCCATAAGAGGCTTCCCCAAGCCAGGAGCCATTGCCAAGGGAAGAACCTGACCAGCAGCCCCCAGTTCACCCACTGCCATGTATCCCAGTTCTCCCAACACGTCGCCACTCTGCACCCCTCCCGCCACCGACATGCGAAGTCTGGTCCTGGGAGGAGACAATACAGATGAACCCCCTGAAAGGACTCACCCCGGACCCCCCGAACATTGTCTTTGTCGTATGATTGAATCAGCCAACGCCTCCACAGCTGGAACATTGCGTGTCCAGAGGTGTACTGATGGCTCACCCCAAAATGCCAACTGCCCCTTTTCCTCTGTGCATAGAGCCCCAGGACACGTTTTGCCCTATAAAAGGCAGGTTCAGTCTGCCAGTCTCTCTCTTACTCTCTTGTGTTTTGAACTCGTACTCTTGTGAGCTCTTTGCTCTTTCTTGTTCTCCTGCCGTCTGTCTGTCTGTCTGTCTCTCTCTCTCATACCTCCCTCCTCACCTTACTTCTCAGCCACTCTGTTGGTTTCTGAACCTAGCCTGTTCAGAGCCTTAGAGCCATTTTGTCTGCCCCCTTCTCCTCGTGTACTTCCTCCCCCCTCCTTTCTCTATATTACTACACACAGTACTGCAAGCTTGGACAACTTCTCTCCAGGGCAGGTAAATATTACCCTTCCACGTTTCAAAGGGAACCTGCGAATGCGACTGTGACTGTCTCTATCTAAGTTTCCTAGCCCTGCATATTGCGTATGATTGTTTTTTGTGTATGTATGCCAGGAATTATCTAGTAAACTTTGAAAGCAAGGCAGATGTGTCCTCAGGTTTTTTCAACGGAAACCTGGGAAGCTGGACTCTGGTATAGTCGGTCTAAAGATCCTTGCTTTTTACCGGTTGCCATATTTAAAAGCTCTTCCCAGAGGCATCGAAGGGGGGGGGTCCCTTGGTGCCCAGGGAACCAAGTGTTGCTCAGGGCCCCCGGGTGCAGACCCCTGAAGGGGCGGAATCACGGGCTGGAGGGTGAAAATTAACCTTCTTCGCAGCCGGTACGGTTCCGAAATGAGCTGAATATCGCGGGGTGTGTGTGTCCAGAGGCGGGGCGTGACGTCACGCACCCACTCACGTGGGGGCATAGTGACACCGCTGGCTATTCCCCATAATAATAAAGGGAAATTTGGGTAACAAACCATATAGAGACATAGACTTGTAAACATCGAAACAGGGATGGGCTTAAAGAAGAGCTTAAAATGTAAGTGTTGTGTGAGAATCAAGACGCACTCCCTCCATTTCGGTGTCTCCGTACGTTGCTCTTTGTAAATAAATAACGAATTGGAACCTAAGGGTCACTGAATGCAAAATCAATGCCAAATCAAAAGGAACGAAAACAATTTCCCTCTATCACCTGCACTGAAGAACACCCCTCTTCCATCTCTCCTTTGTGAGCACGGCCTCCAGGAATGCGTTCGACAGTGAGCTCCCTCGTTTTGGGGAGGAAGAGGAGGCCACAAGGGGGTCGGACCCATTCAGGGAGGACACAGGTCTGTCCGTGGGGCTGTGTGGGATCTCTGGGTCCAGCGACAGTCAGTGGGCCTCTGAATCCCAGGTGCAGGGGAGCAGTGGGGCTAGAGAGACGCTCGCCGTTCTGTCCTGCTTCGGGGCGTCCCACAGGCAGCTGGTGGGGCCACTTTGGGAAACAGGAGGGTGGACTAGAGGAGCCCCTTTGGCACAATCCAGCTGGCCTTTCCTTCTGTTCCAGGTCATGCGCTTCCTGGGCCAGATCTTTGTGTTGCCCTGCAGACCGATTCCCTCCTGGGACTCATCCTGTACGGTGCTCTGACACTTCGGTCCAGAATGCAGCAGGGAGGGCTGAGGGCAGCGGCTGTTTTCGTGATCTTGTGAAGTTGCTGCATCACCAGCTCTACTGGCAGGAAATTTGGTTTTGGGACCAATTCAAAGCACTGATTTTAGCCTATAAAATCCTAAAATAGGGGGTGTCAAACTTCGCGCCCATGGGCAGTCCATCCAGAATCGCCCCCTCCAAGCTGCTTTTCTCCCTGCAGGGGGAAAGATATGGGAACCCCAAGGCTGGGAAGGGGTGAATTAAGCACCCCACACACACACAATTCCTCTGCTCCTGATTGCAGCCTCTGACTCCACGTTTCAGTTGACACTTAGAGAAATGATTCATGTGAACTCTGAAAAGATCAAGTGCTTGTGAGACGTGACCCCCCACCGCCAAATGTGTGCTCTGCTTCCCTGCTATGATAATAAGCCACTCACTGCAGACAGACAAGATACCCAGGATGATAACCGGCTGCCAGGGACCCTGTTTCTCATGGTGAGATCATGCAGAGATCGCCCAGGGCTGGCACCATTCCTTCAAGCCTTTAGTTCTCCCTTGGAGACCAAACTGCCTTGGGCAGTGGGCCAGCAGGAAAACCGGAGGCACATTTAAAAGGGGCTGGAAAAATATACATGAATAATGTCATAAAGCTTTCCAAACCTTGGTGTTCTACCTTATATCACGCTATGAGCACATTAGCTCTTGCTCAAAGGCTGCTGCAAGATATAAATGTAAGAAGAATTGAGAATTCCTGTCTGCCACCTTTCCAGTCACACAGAGTTCTTCCCTGCAGGAGAAAAGATATGGGAACCCCTTTTCTCCCCCAACTGGGAAACCAGCTGGTGGTGGGAGGGCTGGGGGGGTGAATTAAGCAGCCTCCTTCCCCCACAATTCCTCTGCTCTTGATTGCAGCCTCAAAACGTAACTTGATTCCGACTATAATATGCTGACTTCCACAGGTTTATGCTGCTGGTCTCAACAGAGGACACACTTGTATGTACACACACACACACACACACACACACACACACACACACACACACACACACACACACACACAGTCTCGTTTCCATGCCCCCCCCCTTTTCCCCTGTAGAATAAACATGCACATTTCCCTTGCCTTGTGTAACAACCGGTACTAGTTTTGTTGTTGCCTTGTGTGTTTGTGTGGGGAACTGTTCCTTTGGCTTCCTCAGTCCTGTGGCTGCCATGCTTACCGTAATTCTTTTCCAGGCTCTTCTGCCCTCGCTGCTCCCCAGCCACGCTGCTGCACACGTGAATCGCCTCACGTGGCCACAGCCGGGGAACATGAATCTCGCAAGGCTCCTGCAATATTAGACTTACAAGACTTTCCGGGCCCCTGCTATTGGTGAGAACCAGATCTCTGTATTTCTTTGCACGACAACAGAGGCGTAACTGCCTCTGTTGGCGCCCGGTGCAGGAGGGGGAATTGGTGCCCCCCCTCGGCAGCGGCGCGCTCCGGAGGGGGGGCGCGCTCCGGAGGGGGGGCGACCAGGCGGGACCCTGCACCGGGCACCCACCCCCAGCGCGGACCCTGGCTGCTGCTTCTCCCGCCCCCCCCCCCCACTACTTCTCCCGCCACCAGGGCTCTCAACACCGGGATGCTCAGCACTTCCAAGCAGAGACAGCAGATTGTGGGTGTGATTCTTCTTCTCTTGCCTCTTCCCCCTTTATGCTTTCCTGCCTGTGCCCACAGGCACCCCCTTACTGCCTGCACCCAAGGTGGACCACTCACCCGCCCTGCCCTTGGTACTCTAATGTGCGGAGCAGCACTAGCTGTCCAGGCTTGGTCGCTCCTCCAAGCCACTTCTTCGTGTTCTTCTGAGCGCAGCTTGCGAGAACACGAAGAAGAAACACGGAGCGCAAGATGACTCGGCACTAATCAGCCTCTCCGAGTTCTGCCGAGGCTGCGCCTTGAGAGACTCGGCAGATCTCAGAGCAGATGAATACGGTTCCACTTCTGTGTGGATTCGTGACTGTACTGGAAGCAATGAGTGAAACGTTTTCCACACTATGTAACACATGTAGTTTCTCCTCTACGTGCACTGTCTGAAACAAAGTAAGGCTTCAGATCCAAATGAAGCTCTTTCTACATTTCAAGCATTTTATAAGGTTTCTTTCCTTTGTGGGTTCTTTCATGCAAAGCCAGGCTATCATTCCTATTGAAGCTCTTTCCACACTCCAAGCATTGATATGGTTTCTCCCCTGTGTGGCTTCTTTGATGCAAAGTCAGGCGTGAGCTCTGACTGTAGCTCTTTCCACACTCGAAGCATTTATACGGTTTCTCCCCTGTGTGAGTTCTTTGATGCACATTCAGGTTTGAGTTCCAATTGAAGCTCTTTCTACATTCCCAGCATTTAAGGGAATTTCTTTGATGTGTTCTAAGTTCTGATTTACTGCTGAAGGTCTTTGCAAAGTGAAGGCATTTTTCTTTCCTTTTCCCAGTTTCTTTTTGTAGATTGACTGGGATGACACTGAAATCCCCATCCTGATCAGTATCAGATTTATTTCTCCATTTCTCTGTCTGGTTTCCCTCCTGCTTCCCGGAGCTTTCTTGAAGCACAGCTTTCTCACTTTTGTTCATCATTTTATGGGAAGTAGGATGAGTGCTTGTACTTAAATTCTTTCTCCACTCTGAGCACAGAAGGGATTTCTTCCCTGTGTGGATTTTGCTGTGTTTATTAAGTTCGGATGTACGACTGATTCTGTCCCCGTGCAAAGGACGCTTATTCCTTCTCTTCCCTTTGAGATGTTCCTGTTGGATTGGAACTTCATGTCTGTCATAACCCTGACAAGCAACAGATTTAGTCCTCCAGACAGGTGCTGGGCTTCACTCCTGCCTCCCGGATCCATCCAGGTCTCTGAAAGTCACTTCCTGTATGTCCCATGTGGTCGTTTCCGGTGACAACCGACGTGGCTCCCTCTGATCCTGACTGTCTTCTCTGTTGCTTTTTGGAACAGAGAGAGAACCTAGCAGTGATTAGCAGTGCAATAGAGAAATGGAAGCCTCTAACACACAGCTAGGCGTATATTACTACTACTACTACTACTACAGTCTTTATATTCCACTTTTCAACAATATAGCGTTTGAGAAATACTCAGAAGCAGGGGCGCACTTATATGGTTTTTCGCGTGTATGGGTTCTATGATGCACAGCCAGGGCTGAGCTCTGACTGAAGCACTTTCCACACTGAAGACATTTATATGGTTTCTCCGCTGTGTGGGTTCTTTGATGCACAGTCAGTTTTCTGCAGTTAGTGAAGCTCTTTCCACACGCGAAGCATCTATATGGTTTCTCCCTTGTGTGGCTTCGTTGATGCGCAATCAGGTGTGAGCTGCAACTGAAGTTCTTTCCACACTCCAAGCATTTATATGGTTTCTCACCTGTGTGGGTTCTTCGATGAGAAGTCAAGCTTGAGCTCTGACTGAAGCTCTTTCCACACTCCAAGCACTTATACGGGTACTCCCCTGTGTGAGTTATCTGATGCACAGCCAGCTGTGAGCTCTGACTGAAGCTCTTTCCGCACTCCAAGCATTGATATGGTTTCTCCCCTGTGTGGATTCGTTGATGATAAGTCAGACGTGAGCTCATACTGAAGCTCTTTCCACACTCTAAGCAATTGTATGGTTTCTCCCCTGTGTGGGTTCTTTGATGATAAGTCAGGTGTGAGCTCCAACTGAAGCTCTTTCCACACTCTAAACATTTATACGGTTTCTCCCCTGTGTGGGTTCTTTGATGCAAACTCAGGCAATCGTTCCTACTGAAGCTCTTTCCACACTCCAAGCATGCATATGGTTTCTCCCCTGTGTGGGTTCTTTGATGAGAAGTCAAGCTTGAGCTCATACTGAATCTCTTTCCACACTCCAAGCATTCATATGGTTTCTCCCCTGTGTGGGTTCTTTGATGCAAACTCAGGCAATCGTTCCTACTGAAGCTCTTTCCACACTCCAAGCATTTATATGGTTTCTCCCCTGTGTGGATTCGTTGATGATAAGTCAGGTGTGAGCTCTTACTGAAGCTCTTTCCACACTCCAAGCATTGATATGGTTTCTCCCCTGTGTGGGTTCTTTGATGATAAGTCAGGTGTGACCTCTTACTGAAGCTCTTTCCACACTCCAAGCATTTATATGGCTCCTCTCCTCTGTTGTTTCTTTGGTGTAATCCAAGTTCTAATTTACTGCTGAAGGTCTTTGCAAATTGAGGGTGTTTTTCTTTCCTCTTTCCAACTCCTTTTTCTGGATTGACTGGAGTTACTCTGTTATCCCCACCCTGATCAGTATCAGATTTCTCTGTCTGGTTTCCCTCCTGCTTCCCGGATCTTTCTTGAAGTGCAGCTTTCTCCCTTTCATTTATCTTTTTCTGGGAAGTAGTATGAGTGCTTGTACTTACGTTCTTTCTCAACTCTGAGCATTGAAAGGATTTCTTCCCTGTGTGGATTTTTCTGCGTTTATTAACGTCGGATGTACAACTGAGTCTGTCCCCGTGCAAAGGACCCTTATTCCTTCTCTTCCCTTTGAGATGTTCCTCTTTGATCAGGATCTCATGTCTGTCATAACCCTGACAAACACCTGATTTCGTCCCCCAGACAGGTGCTGGGCTTCCCTCCTGCCTCCCGGATCCATCCAGTCCTCCAGAATTCACTTCCTGTACGTCACCGGTGGTCGTTTCCTGTGACCGCCCACGTGGCTCCCTCTGATCCTGACTGTCTTCTCCATTGCTTCCTGGTATATAGAGAGAACCTTGATCAGCAGAGTAATAGATAAATGGAGCCTCTAACGCACACCTAGGCGTATATTATTATTATTATTATTATTACAGTATTTATATACCGCTTTTCAACAATACAGCGGTTGAGAAATACTCAGAAGCAGGGGCGTTCCTAGGGTTTGCCTGACCCAGTGTGGCAGCATTAACTTCATTTATGTTAATATATAACAGAAAAGATCACCCAACAAATCAGTAACCAACTCGGCTCTCACAACAGTCAGTCTCATTAGTCTGTTTTGAGTTAAGGTAACACTTTTTGTTACACAAGAAAGTTGTGTTTTCTGTTTCTGGTTATTTGGCCATATCTTTTGATAGAATAAAGATATCTCACATTCTTCATGTGATTACGCATCGAATGATATATAAACATGATGAACAAAGGTTTTCACAATTTTGGCCTCTAGTGATGTCACCCCCGAGAGGTTGAAACATGGTGCGGTCCGTTTCTGTCATCTATTGATGACCTTCATCAGGCAAAAACAAAGCTACAGTGAGCTGTAAAGATGGCAAAGTAATTATCTCTCAAACTGCAGGTTTGAAAAGACACAGCAGCACTGGTCAGCTGAGGATCGTTCACAGGGGAGTTCCGCTTGTAGCCCATAGCAGAGATCCTGCAAGGGCTCTCGGACAACCTGAGGTGACCTCAGACCTGTATAGGGGAGGACGGAATTCTCGGCTGTTAGGAGCCCAGATCTTGTTCATAAACGATGTTTCCTCCTTTCTGTTCAATAAAATCTGATGGTTTTTGAAGATCTCAATCGCCTCCCTGTGTTTTGTCTGTCTCTGACTCCCAGGAAAGTGTGCAGTGACCAACTCTCAAGAAGATGTTCTGCGGGAGTAGAACAATTATGGCTGTGTTGCCTGTTGCAACCCGACTGGTCCTGGGATTGAGGCAGCTTTTTTTGATCCCAGGTAGACAGTGTTTTTATGGTGAAGTCACAAGAGGGGGCCTCCCTCTAGTTTTTCTCAGGCCTTACAGATAGCTAATGTCACGTTATCTTCTTAGAAATGCTAAAATGTCTGTTCTTTTGTACACTGGGACTTGTCAGTTAGTGGCTTCATTTTTTCTTTTCTTTTTTAATAAGCTCAGAGAAACAGTTCCTCACTGGTTGGAGATCTGTCAGGGCACACCTGCAAACACCTGTCTCAATGGGACTTCTGCTCTTGTCAGGACAGGCTCAGGCAAACCTTGATCTGGACCAAGCAGTTACTGCAACTACATGAAATGAGCGACAGGCAGGAGATGGCAAGATTTGGGAGGAGAACGGTAGAAGCCGTGGGGTGCAAGAGTCGAGTGGAATATTCCTCTGCAACCTCTTGGAGGACTCGGGACAAGATAGACGGGGCCTCTGCTCCACCCCTGAATTGCACTGGCCATCAGTGGCAAGTGGACACGTTTTGGGAACTATCAGTCACAGGGAGCGTGTATGTGTGTGAGCATGTGTGCTTGTGTGTGAATGCGCACATCAACCTTGTCATCAATTAATGTGGTGCTTGCTGCTCCTTATCACCCAAACTGGTCTCTGCGCATAACTCCTGAAATCTGTGTGACTGTTTTAACTGCCGTGTTTTTAATCTTTTTATTGTACTTTGTTTTTTAATATGTTTGTAAGTCGCCTTTGTTACCCTGTTGGGAGAGAGGCGGGGTATAAATAAATAAATAATTAAAATAAAATACACTCCTCTACTGCAATGACTCCAGAATGAGCAGCACAGGATTTGACAGAAATCCCCTTTCAGCAAAGATACCACTATGGCGGGCGGAGAGGTTGGTGAAATTCTATGCGCCGACTTCAGAGGCGTTGTAAGCGAAAAAGAACTCATTGGAATCAACGGAGAGCAAAACGTCACTGCTCTCCTCTCTCCACCACACCTTTGGATCCAACTTGTGGGACAAAAGCCCTGTGAGGGCCCCCTCCCCAAGGTGGTGTGCTGTTGAGGATCCTTCCCAACAACAGACACTGCCCTCCTTTCTAGGGAGCCTCAGCAGTGGTGTCGCTAGGGCGTGGCGGGATGCCGGGGTTGATGCACCGGGAGGGGTTGACGCGCCAGGAGGGGGCGCGGCCAGAGTCCCGGGGCGCTACCCTCCCGGCGCAGTATCCCCTCCCGGCATTCGGCGAGTCACGTCTTTGGCAGCTCAGCCGCTTCTGAGGGCAAGGATTCAAGCGGCGTTGTGCGCATACGCCGCCTAAAGCATTGCCTGGCAGACGCAGCCGAAGAAGACACGGCTCGCCGAGCGGACCTCAGGCGTGTCACCATCCCGGTGTGAGCGGTGAGTATGGGGGGATGACACAGCAGTGGGGTGTGACGCGGCAGTTGGGGGGTTACGTGGCAGTGGGGGGGGTAGGTGCGACACGCCATGCCGGCCAACCTCCTGCCGGTGGTGACGCACCGACTCGTGATGCCTCTGAGCCTTGGCGTTGGTTACGATGAAGCTGGATTCACACTTGAAGGCGGATGTCCCTGCCCTAGCATATGCGCTGATCAGGCGCTTGGAGCAGGGGAGCGTCGTTCTGCTTGTCGTCCCTCCAGCTGTCCCGCCTTCTTAAGAAAGTGCAGCTGTGATTGGTTAAACACAGCCGCGATGCTCTCCCACGCTTTCTGCCTTGCAGCAGCAGCCTTGTAGCTCTTTGTGCTCATGTCATAAAGACATGGTCTTGCCCTTACTTCAAGCACAAATTTTATATCATTATCCCAGCATGAACTGGGAACATTTTGCGAGTTTTGCAATGACATTTTGCAATAACGAGGCTTGTCCTGTGTTTACCGGGGTTTCCCTCTCGGAAGAGCAGTGGAATAGTAACCTCCGCGGCGATTGGAGCTACTTGTGATTGGCATGCAGCCACTCTCCCCCCCCCTCACGCGATTGGTGGCTGCAGTAGCGCTGTGAACCCGCCCACAAGCTCCATGAGAAAAGCTCCGCCAAAGATGACCCCAAACCATCTCAAGCGACTCAAGGTTAGGAGCAGCGAGTGGCCTCACGGGAACGAAGTGGCTCACGGGGACAAAGTGGCAAGATAATAAAGACACAGCGAGTTAAGCAGCTGGGCGAGTTCAGCAGCGGGGCGAGGAAGCCAGGCCCCACACACTGCCCGGCACGTCCCTTGAAGAGAGGAGAGTTCCAACAACATTAAGGTACCCAAACTTTGATAAATCCATAACTTACACTCAAAAGCTATGCAGTCAGACAGACAGCAGAAGGGTGGGGGCTATCCAGTGTTTTGCACTGAGTGTCACATGTATGACTATCTGCCTCTTGGGCACAAGTCATGGGTGTGTGCTCAGTGCAAAGAGCTCCAGGCTCTCAGGGAACGGGTTCGCTCCCTTGAAGCCACGGTTGCTGACCTGGAGAAGCAGAGACAGGTAGAGAGGAACCAGGGTGAGACTTCTAGGGACGTGGAGGCATCGTCCTACCCTCAGTTGGCCAGCGCCTCAGCTGCCAGGGAAGGGAGTCTCAGGGCTGGAGGACATTGCTCTGGAAAAGAGGGAAACAATCCCACAGTGGGGACCCCTTCTTCAGGTGATGGGCCCGTATCCAGTCGCACTATGGATACTCCTCTGGGGAGGGGGCTTCTTGTTGTGGGTGACTCTATAGTCAGGAACATAGAAAGGGGGGTCTGTGACGGATGTGAGGACCGCACGGTGACTTGCCTACCTGGTGCGAAGGTTGCGGACATCACCTCTCGTCTAGATAGGCTGGTAGAGAGTGCTGGGGAGGAGGTAGCGGTTGTGGTGCATGTTGGCACCAACGACGTGGGGAAATGTAGCCGGGCGGTCCTGGAGGCCAAATTTAAGTTGCTAGGTAGGAAGCTCAAATCCAGGACCCCAAAGGTAGCGTTCTCAGAAGTGCTACCTGTTCCACGTGCAGGGCCAGCTAGGCAGGCGGAGCTCAGGGGTCTCAATGCGTGGATGAGACACTGGTGTCAGGAGGAGGGGTTTAAAGTTTGTTAGGCACTGGGGAACGTTTTGGGACAAGCCGGGCCTGTACAAGAAGGACGGGCTTCACTTGAACCAAAACGGAACCAGACTGCTGGCGCGTAACATTAAGAAGGTGGCAGAGCAGCTTTTAAACTGACTCCTGGGGGAAAGCCGACAGGAGCCGAGGGGCATCCGGTTCGGGACTCCTCATCCCTCGGGAATGAGGGTGCAGAGGATGGGGAACAGTCAAGTAATAACAGAGTAAGAATTGGGAGTGGTAGCGTGATGGGACATGACAGCCAGTCTAGCAAGACAGAAGGCTGCAGGAATAAAGGGGCAAACATGCAGCCCTTCTTGGGGGACCAGGTATATAAGTGCTTTTATGCAAATGCCCGAAGTCTTCGGGCAAAGATGGGAGAACTGGAATGTTTGGTGGCTAGGGAAAACATTGACATAGTAGGTATAACAGAAACCTGGTGGAATGCGGAGAACCAGTGGGATACTGCAATTCCAGGATATAAACTCTATAGGAGGGACAGAGAGGGGCGTGTTGGAGGTGGGGTGGCCATCTATGTCAAAGAGGGGGTAAAATCCACCAGAGTAGAGCTGGAGGGGGGCTCTGACTCCTCCGTAGAATCACTGTGGGTTAGATTACCAGGCTCAAAGAGTGATGTAATAGTAGGGGCATGCTACCGTCCTCCAGATCAAAAACCTGAAGGGGATATTGAAATAAGGAAGCAAATCAGGGAGGTGTCAACGAGAGACAGGGTTGTAGTCATGGGGGACTTCAATTATCCTCACATCGACTGGGTCAATTCATGCTCAGGTCATGAAAGAGAGACTGGATTTCTGGATATGTTGAATGACTGTGCCTTAGAGCAGCTTGTCACGGAACCGACCAGAGGACAGGTGACTCTGGACTTGATATTGTGTGGCACTCAAGATCTGGTCAGGGAGGTAAATGTTACCGAACCGTTGGGGAACAGTGACCATGCTGCGATCTGTTTCGCCATGCATGTCGGAGGGAGAGTGCCGAGCAAATCTGACACGAAAACCCTTGACTTCCGAAGGGCAGACTTCCCCAAAATGAGAAGACTAGTTAAGAAAAAGCTGAAAGGGAAGGTAAAAAGAGTCCAATCGCTCCAGAGTGCATGGAGGCTGTTTAAAACAACAGTCATAGAGGCCCAGCGGGAGTGTATCCCACAAAGGAGGAAGGGCTCGACCAAGTCCAGGAGGATGCCGGCATGGCTAACAAGCACAGTTAAGGAGGCTATAAAAGGCAAGGAAGCTTCCTTCCGTAAATGGAAGTCTTGCCCTAATGAGGAAAATAAACAGGAGCACAAACTGTGGCAAAAGAAATGTAAAAAGATGATACGGGAGGCCAAGAAAGACTTTGAGGAACGTATGGCAGGCAACATAAAAGGGAATAATAAAAGCTTCTTCAAATATGTTAGAAGCAGGAAACCTGCCAGGGAAACGGTGGGTCCGCTGGATGGTGAGGGAGAGAAAGGGGTGATAAAAGGGGACTTGGAGACTGCAGAGAAATTAAATGAGTTCTTTGCATCTGTCTTCACGGCAGAAGACCTCGGGCAAATACCGCTGCCAGAACGGTCTCCCCTGACTAAAGAATTAAGTCAAATAGAGGTTAAAAAAGAAGATGTCTCAGACTTAATTGACAAAATAAAGATCAATAAATCACCAGGCCCGGATGGCATCCACCCAAGAGTTCTGAAGGAACTCAAGAATGAAGTTGCTGACCTCTTGACCCAAATATGCAACTTGTCCCTTAAAACGGCCACTGTGCCAGAGGATTGGAGGATAGCTAATGTCACGCCAATCTTTAAAAAAGGAAGGAGGGGGGACCCGGGAAACTACAGGCCGGTCAGCCTAACATCTGTTCCAGGGAAGATGGTGGAAAGTCTCATTAAGGATAAAATCTTAAAATACATAGAAGAACAAGCTCTGCTGAGGGAGAGTCAGCATGGCTTCTGCAAGGGGAAGTCTTGCCTCACAAACCTGTTAGAATTTTTTGAAAAGGTCAACAGGCATGTGGATGCGAGCGAACCCGTGGATATTATATATCTGGATTTTCAGAAGGCGTTTGACACGGTCCCTCATGAAAGGCTCCTGCGAAAACTCCACAGTCAGGGAATAAGAGGGCAGGTCCTCTTGTGGATTAGGAACTGGTTGAAGACCAGGAAACAGCGAGTGGGAGTCAATGGGCAATTTTCACAATGGCGAGAGGTGAAAAGCGGTGTACCCCAAGGATCGGTCTTGGGACCGGTGCTTTTCAACTTATTCATAAATGACCTGGAGTTGGGGATAGGCAGTGAGGTGGCCAAGTTTGCGGATGACACTAAACTTTTCCGGGTGGTAAAGACCAGCAGGGATTGTGAAGAGCTCCAGAAGGATCTCTCCAAACTGGGAGAATGGGCAGCAAAATGGCAGATGCGCTTCAATGTAAGTAAGTGCAAAGTGATGCACATTGGGGCAAGAAACCAAAATTTCACATATACGCTAATGGGTTCTGAGTTGTCTGTGACGGATGAAGAGAGAGATCTTGGGGTGCTGGTGGACAGGTCGATGAAAGTGTCGACCCAGTGTGCGGCGGCTGTGAAGAAGGCCAATTCCATGCTCGGGATCATTAAAAAGGGGATTGAGAATAAAACGGCCAATATTATGACTTTGTACAAATCGATGGTAAGGCCACATCTGGAGTATTGTGTCCAGTTCTGGTCACCATACCTCAAAAAGGATATAGTTGAATTGGAAAAGGTGCAGAAAAGAGCGACCAGAATGATTTGTGGGCTGGAGCACCTCCCTTACGAGGAAAGGCTACAGCGTCTGGGGCTTTTCAGCCTAGAAAAAAGGCGCCTGAGGGGGGACATGATTGAGACTTATAAAATTATGCATGGGATGGAGAGAGTGGATAGAGGGAAATTCTTCTCCCTCTCGCACAACACCAGAACCAGGGGACACGCACTAAAATTGAGTGGAGGGAGAGTTAGAACAGACAAAAGAAAATATTTCTTTACCCAGCGTGTGATTCATCTGTGGAACTCCTTGCCACAGGATGTGGTGATGGCACCTAGCCTAGATGCCTTTAAAAGGGGTTTGGACAAATTCATGGAGGAAAAGACCATCACAGGTTACAAGCCATAAGCAACCTCCTGGGTTTTTTTTTTTTTTTTGTGGGTTTTCTCTGTGCCAGGTGCAAGGGAGTGGCGACTGGACACAGGTATCTTGTTGTCTCGTGTGCTCCCTGAGGCATCTGGTGGGGCCACTGTGTGACACAGGAAGCTGGACTAGATGGGGTTTTGGCCTGATCCAGCAGGGCTCTTCTTATGTTCTTATGTTCTTATGTTTAAGCGTAGGTGCCCCGGAATGGTGTCCTATTTCATGATGAATATGCAAAACAGCTCAGCGCGGGTCCGTGAAGCGCACAGCAGGGACATCCGCCGTCAAGTGTGAATGGGGCTTCAGTCAGCACAGTACAGCTCTGCCGGTCTGACCTCATCAATTGGAAGTCGCAAGAGCAGCTGGGCTCCTGTGTTTGCTGGGTGGGGTTGATTTGGGTCTGGCGTCCTTTGAGGAGGTTGTGATGCGGAGAGGGAAGTGGAGGGCCAGAGCGCCAGTCGCTCAAATCACACTGCCGCTTTCAGTTCAGCCAAGCTGCTGTCATGGCTTGCAGGCGAGGAGACCACAATGGCTCAGATGTACTTTGCTGACTCATCCCAACCAGTGCTGAATTGCCCCAGAAAGGAGGGGAGTTTCTGTTGTGGGGAAGGGCCCCCAGTCAGCCAATACCCTCTGAGCTGAAGCTACTGCTGCGTTAAGTACTACTGCATAAAGCAAGTTACCTGCCAACTTCTCTTCTTCCTGGAGACCCTGGAAAAACGCAGACTCCCCTTTTTCCAGCTGGGAAATGAAGGCAGGTTTGGGAAATTCCTCTGAGAAGGAAACAAGGAGGTGAGACACCTCCGTCTACAACATTTCAAGGCTTTCCCAAGCGACCTGATCTTAAGCTGACCCCCACTTGTGACGAACATGGTCAAATCACTGGCTAGGTCTGACTCCATCTTGCAGGCCAGAAGGCAATTTGGAGCTGTTGTCCTGGTGAGCATTAGGAACACGTAGTTCTGGGAACTTAGCTTGATTCCTGTAGCCCGGTATGTGTATGTATTTCTTCGTTGAAGTAACTCAATGCTTTTCAGTAATGTTTCTCTGTTGCTTTTTTGCTCTCAAACCATCCTTACACCACCACCACGTCACTGGCTTATCAATTCCCAGCGGGTCTGAGATGCACGTTCTCCACAGGTTCCCGCGGACTCCTCCATCTCCAAGATCAGGACCCTCCGTGAGATAGCGGTGTACAGTCCACAGGGCAAATGTGCCTCACAGTAAGGACAGGTTCTTGTGTGCACAACCCCATTACTGGCCAACCCACCCACCCCCGTCGGATGGGTGTGCGGTTTCTGAGGGCCCTACGGGAGGTACAGCCCCCCCTTTGAACAGCCAGTCCTCCAGCAAAGGGGAAGGGGATGCCCAATGTGCTCACTCCCCAGTCCTTGGAAATGCGGAGCCCCCCAACTCCAGAGACTCGAGCCTGAGGTCCCACATTTCCCTGGAGAGACAAGGAAGGATGAGGAGATCAGATCATGCAAAATCTCTCCAGCAGCAGCACCTGATCCTGGACGAAGCATCAGTTCATGAAACACTGGAGAATGCAGAGGAAGGAGAAGGACGAGGCATGTCAAGCATGGTCAGTTACGAGTGGTTCGTTTTGCAGACTGGACAGGTCCTGCTAGGATTTTTGTACTCTTCACAATAGATTTCTCGGTCTGACATCTTTTACCCCCAAAGAGTATGTCAGGCCAAGTTCGTCTCTGCAACAGCGAGTCACAGCAGGCATGCCGAGGGCACCAGTTCCAGCCCCACACGACCCACTTCTATGGTGCAACCCTGACAGTAAGAAAAAAAAGAAGAGACACTCATGCCCTTGGTTCCTACATACCAAGAATGAGACACTTACCCAGAGAGGCCACGATCCCATAATTCTCCAGCATGACTTCCCTGTACAGAGCCTTCTGGCCCGGATCCAGCAGAGCCCACTCCTCCGACGTGAAGCGCACCGCTACCTCATCGAAGGACACCAGACCCTGCAAGGAGGAAACAGTCTCTCCTCACCAATAAAGTTCCACCCTTTTGACATAACCTCCCCCTGCTCTCTTGCTCAGTCTGAAGAGAGAAATTCAGGTAGCAGCAACTGAGTGTTTTAATTAGCCCATCCCCAGTTCTGCACATAGCTGCAGCACAAAGAATCACTAAATAGTCAGGGATTTTGATCAGGGAGTTGTCACTCTACACACTCTTCTGAGTGGTGAAATATTTTACAGTTCCAGAGAAAAATCCTTCCTTTAAGACCTGAAAGAGAGAAGACGACAGCTAAGCTGATTCTTGCACGTTGCTCTGGAGATCCGCCCCTTACCTGAGCAGGGTGTGGAGTTGCTGATTCTGCTCCATGCCAAAGAGGAGACGGTCTGGAACGTGGCCCCGATGCCATCTCACTGCCTGCGAGGGAGACAAACGCAATGGGGATACATTTACCTTCATGCCCAGTTCAAACTTTAACTCCTTGTGCAATGTCATACTCTCTTCCTATTTGTTCCATAGTTTTGCTTCTGACCCAGAAATGCCCAAATGGGGTGAACCCCACACATCCTGATTCACTGTCTTCTGCTTCTTTCTTCTGCCCCCTTGTCCCCGTTTCTTCCCCTCTCTGCCTGTCTAGTCACCCCCCCTCCCCTCTTTCAAATCTCCTTGCTAAACTGGCTCCTCCAAATCCTTTCCTGGCCCCCCAAGACCCGCCTTCCCTGCTCTCTCTTCTGCCTCAATTCAGTCCTCCTGCTTCTGTCCTTTCATAGAGCTGAGTCCCAAAGACGGAGGTTTAGCAGCATGACAGACGGGTGCTGTGTTGATTCCTGGCAATATCCTGTAACTCAGACCATCAGAGCTGATGTGGGGGAAAACCCTGAAATGCAGATGGAAGCTGGTCGGATGGAACGATGGAGGTGTCTTGGCAGGGCTGTTTCCCGGAACAGACACTGCAGTCCTGGGTAGATGCCCAGATCTCTCTCTAAGTGGAACGAGACCCCCGCCCCGCTGAGACACACACCTTGAAAGATCACCCTGCTTTGTCCTCCTCCGCTCTGTCTTTTGAAGAGATCAGCTCTCTGTTCTTTTAGATCAAGAACGGATGCTGGAACGATCCTTTTCAGCTGCAAACTCCAACTCTCTTCCTTACGGTTTTTATCCCACCCGTCTCTGTTAGAACCAGGAGCAACAAACTTACCACAGTTCAAACAACAAACAATATGAAAGATAGAGCATACATTAAAAATACAACACAGTCAAAAAGCACCCTCCCACCCCATCCCCAGGAACAGTCCCAGGCCGAAACTATTGTCCTCCAGGGTCCCTCCTACATCCCGATGTTTTTTTGCATTGTTTTCAGTGCTGAATGGCCCCTTCCAGCCCTCTCTCCTCCGGCTTTTTCACTGTCCCTGTCAAAACTCCCACCACAGAAATGACATCACTGTATTTAGGAGCGGAGCTGACCCTAAAGGCTGATTCAGACTAGCCTTCTGACGGAACGCTTATCCTGCCGTCTCGTTTTCTGTGCGTCTAGCTGGGCTCCTGACGTTTGAAACAGGGGCTGATTGCCGCCTGTTGTCCCTCCTTCTGTCCCGCCTTCCTGAAGAAAGCGCAGCTGTGATTCGGTGAACAGAACTGCGCTCCGATTGGCCAAAAAAGCAACCCTTCTTTGACCCTTCCCCTCTCTCAGAAGTTCATGCTTAAGATACAGAGAAGGTCAGCGCCTGCCTCGATCGCTCCTCGCGCGCTACCCTCGTTAACCTTTGTCTTGGTGGAAACTGCAAATTGAAATTGAAAATTGCATTGAAAAAACGGAAGAAAAAGAGGCAAAACCTGGAATGAACCCTTGAAAGAAACACACACGATGATTGGAGGTGGCTGTGATTGGCATGCCACCACTCTCCTCCCCCTCCCAACTGATTGGTGGGCTGCCGGACAAACGTTAGCACAGACGTTAGCTGAAAGCGAGCGCTTCAAAAAGATCAACAGGAGCCAACTCTCCTGGACGCGTCGGGAGCTCATGCTGCGTCAGACGCAGCATTGAAAAAACGGAAGAAAAAGAGGCAAAACGCGAACGTAGTGGCTAGTGTGAATCAGCCTTAAGAGCCGTTTCAGACCGCTTGCCGAGGCGAACGAAGACGAGCGAGCGCAAGAGGCTGGCCACCTACCTGCCTGTCTGTAGGAGTGTCTCCCCGCAAATAGTCCCTCCTTTTGTCCCACCTTCTGAAGAAAGCGCAGCTGTGATTTGCTAAGCACAAGTGCGCTCCGATTGGCCGAAAATCTTGCAGCCTCGCTTTTAACTGTCTGGTGTCCCTCCGTGGGCTTCTTTCTTTTGGTTTTGAAAAACCCGGCTGTCTGTCTTGGTGTAGTGGTTTGGGAGTTGGACTTAGACCTGGAAGATCCAGGTTCAAATCCCCGCTCAGCCACGAAGCTTCCTGGGTGACCTTGGGCCAGTCACTATCTCTCAGCCCCACCTACCTCACAGGGTTGTTGTGGGGACAAAAAGGAGGGGAGAAATATGTACACCACTCTGAGCTCCTTGGAGGAAGGGCGGTATAAAAATGTGATAGATAAATAAATAAATAAATAAATAAATAAATAAAGCTGCTTTCTTTACTGCTCAATCTTTCACCCCTTCTTCCTAGCAGCGGTTCTTTAGCTTTATCAGGAGGGTGACGAAGAAAAAAAAAAAGTAAATGCAACTTGCCCTGTCACGGAGAGACAGATGAAGGGATGGGAAGAGCTCTCACATAGCTATTGAAGGTGTGGGAGCTTTGCCAAGAATAAAAAAATGGCAGCCTTCATTGTCGGATGCCCATTTATTTGAAAGAGATGGTTGCCCAGAACATTTTGATCCAGCAGATGGTGTTATACCACTACATGTAACAGCCCAACTCCCCAAAAAAGTATTGAGTATTGCCTTGGCGACGACGGGCAAAAACTCACAGGCACACATTTTTGGAGGGTAGTGGCAAAAAGGAACGTCAGCTGAAGCTGTTTTAAGATTTTATCCTTAATAAGACTTTCCACCATCTTCCCTGGAACAAAAGAGGTAGAGTTTATATAGGTTAAAAAGTCATGTAAAAAGATTTTTAAATATTGAACAAAAATATGAGGAACATCTGGAACAGATATTAGGCTGACCGGCCTGTAATTTCCCGGGTCCCCCCTCCTTCCTTTTTTAAAGATTGGCGTGACACTAGCTATCCTCCAATCCTCTGGCACAGTGGCCGATTTAAGGAACAAGTTGCATATTTTGGTCAAGAGGTCAGCAACTTCATTCTTGGGTTCCTTCAAACGCCTGGGAAGAAGATGCCTTGACTCCAGCTGCACCCACTTGGCCTGACTGTCTGTCAGCTCCCACCCCATTCTGTAAGTGGGATCCGGGATCAAACTCCTGCCACAAAGCTTCCTGAGTGACCCTGGGCCAATCACGATCTCACCTACCTCACCGGGTTCTTGTAAGGACAAAGAGGAGCCATACCTTGAACTCCTTGGAGGAAGGGCGGTATAAAACGGGGGGAGAGGGGTAGCCAGGGGCGACGCTCTCTCCAGGGGGCGCAGATTGCTCCTCTCCATCGATGGTCTGCGCATACGTGAACTCTGCAAAGCGCCCTGGAGCGCTTTACAGAGTTCGCGCCCGGAGCAGAGGAGCGATCTGCGCCCCCTGGAGGGAGCGTCGCCCTTGATCATCGCGGGAGGGTCCTATAAACAAGCTAAGTTGGCGCAAAGCATACATAACCGATTAGAAGCCCCGTAACCCCTAAAAAACCCTAAAAACCTTTAAAAAAAGGAAAAAAAGCGGGGGGGGGGAGAGACGAATCCTTGCTTGCTTCCTAGAGATATGATAAGGACTTTGGATTGCTCCCTGACTTTGCTCCCTGAGGCAACTGGTGGGGCCACTGTGTGACACAGGAACCTGGACAGGATGCACATTGGGGCAAGAAACCAAAATTTCACATATACGCTGATGGGTTCTGAGTTGTCTGTGACGGATCAAGAGAGAGATCTTGGGGTCCTGGTGGACAGGTCGATGAAAGTGTCGACCCAGTGTGCGGCGGCTGTGAAGAAGGCTAATTCCATGCTCGGGATCATTAAAAAGGGGATTGAGAATAAAACGGCCAATATCATTATGCCTTTGTACAAATCGATGGTAAGGCCACATCTGGAGTATTGTGTCCAGTTCTGGTCACCATACCTCAAAAAGGATATAATTGAATTGGAAAAGGTGCAGAAAAGAGCGACCAGAATGATTCGTGGGCTGGAGCACCTCCCTTACGAGGAAAGGCTACAGCGTCTGGGTCTTTTCAGCCTAGAAAAAAGGCGCCTGAGGGGGGACATGATTGAGACTTATAAAATTATGCATGGGATGGAGAGAGTGGATAGAGGGAAATTCTTTTCCCTCTCGCACAACACCAGAACCAGGGGACACACACTAAAATTGAGTGGAGGGAGAGTTAGAACAGACAAAAGAAAATATTTCTTTACCCAGCGTGTGATTCATCTGTGGAACTCCTTGCCACAGGATGTGGTGATGGCACCTGGCCTAGATGCCTTTAAAAGGGGTTTGGACAAATTCATGGAGGAAAAGACCATCACAGGTTACAAGCCATAAGCAACCTCCTGGTTTTTAGAAGTGGGTTTTCTCTGTGCCAGGTGCAGGGGAGTGGCGACTGGACACAGGTATCTTGTTGTCTCGTGTGCTCCCTGAGGCATCTGGTGGGGCCATTGTGTGACACAGGAAGCTGGACTAGATGGGCTTTTGGCCTGATCCAGCAGGGCTCTTCTTATGTTCTTATGGACTAGATGGGCCTTTGGCCTGATCCAGCAGGGCACTTCTGATGTTCTTATGGATTGGGGTGGGGGCCGCAGAGGTTTTCCTCATTTCGTGCAGGGAGGGGGGAGAAGCCACAGGAGGAGGCACCGGAGACATCCTCAGACCCAGCCAAGCGAAGCGGGCTCGCAGCCAGGATGCTTCTGGCCCCTCCCCGTTGCGAGAAGGGGCGCCCGCCCGCCCGCCCGCCTCGACGGGGCGCTCGGCCAGGAGGATGGACGGCTGCTCAGCCAGTGGCCCGGAAACCGCGCCAGCCGCTGCTGCTTTGCGCCCTGCCGACATCCGCTTCCTCCTCCTGCTGCCGCTGCTGCAGCCTTTGCACGGTGCGGCTTTCCGTTTCCCCGGCAGCTGCAGCAGGAGTCTCCCTTCCTTCCTTCCTTCCTTCCTTCCTTGGCGGTGCTGCGAGCGCGCTGCTGTCCAGGCAGGTCTCGGGCGATCCGGAGAGGCTGCGGGGAGGGGGGAGGGGGGAGGGGCAAACGCCGGGGCAAGGACATGCAGCGAACCTACTCGCGCAAAAGCCCCCTTACCTCAATCGGGCTTAATCCCAGGTAAGGCTGCACAGGACTGTCTGCAGCAGCCCTTCAACAACGGTACCCACTCACGCGTGGACGTGGCTGGGAGCGGCTGTAAGGCTGCTCTCCTGGGGGGGGGGGAGCAAGTCCCACTGATCTGTCGGCAACTCCCGGTGCAATTCTGTGCATGTTTACTCAGAAGTAAGTTGCGCTATGTTCATTGGGACTGACTCCCCCTTAACGGTGCGGAGGATCGCAGCCTTAACAAGCTGCAGCAGATCAGACCGTGTGCAGCAGCGTGCAGGAGAAGAAGGAGGGGATGCCCGGCCGGAGGGGAGGCAGCTCCCCGTTCTGCCTGCTGGAGTTGGAGGGTCGAGACTTCGCTCCCCTGGGAAGAGCCAACTTCTAACCGGCAAACTGAGAGTTAAAAGGAGCGACTCCGGATTCCTAGAGGGGCGAAGTGGGGGAGGGGAGTAAGTGAGTGGAAAACCCCTTCCTGCTCCGCCCCATTCCGTTGCTTTCCCCTCTGGTGAATTCACAGCCCGATGTGTGCGAAGAAGGTGGGTCACAGAGCTGTTATGGGGAACAAAAATAGAGGGGGCGGGAGAGAAGCCCCCAGGTGGGAGGAGAAGCCTCGCCCCAAGTGAAGGCAAAGGGGGGGGGGCTGAGAAGCGGAACTGCGACCCCCCCCCCCAGCCCCGTTGCATGCTAAGCGTCAGCTCCGCTCGTAAATGCAGTAATATCATTTCTGTGCTGGGAGTTTTGACAGAGACAGTGAACAAGCCGGAGGCGAGAGGGCTGGAAGGGGCCATTCAGCACTGAAACCATTGCAAAAAACTGCGGGATGGAGGAGGGACCCTGGAGGACTGGGACTGTTTCGGCCTGGGACTGTTCCTGGAACGGAGAGGGTGCATGTTGTCTTTTGAATGCATGCTCTCTCGTTGATATTGTTTACTGTTTGAATTGTTGTCAGTGTAAAAATCGTCAGAAAGATAACTGGATTTTGCAGCTGAAAAGGAGCCTGATCCAAAAGAACCTGCGAGTTCAGGGGTCTCCAAACGTTTCGGCCCGAGGGCCACATCATAAATCTGACCCAATGCCGAGGGCCGGCACACAGCACGAACCCCACACACAGGAAACGTTTCCCTGCACTGCCGGCCCCGGACTGGGCAGCAGAGGGAAGGGCGTCTCTCCCCCCTCCTCCCAGATCTCAGCAATGCTCAGGAGGGGCCCGGAGGCTGCTGGGGGATGTAGTTTTCTGCCTCTTCTTCTGGATGTGGGGTGGCCACGATGGAGCCCAGCCAAGAGGCTGGTTGGGGGCTGGATTTGGAGACCCTTGCTGACGTAGGAGACTTGCGAAAGGAACAAGGATGGGAGGGTGATCAGGGTGAAAGAGTTGGAGACCCAGTTGGAAGGCTCTTTAGCTGGCAGACATGACAAGAGAGTTGAGGCGAGCCTGCCTGACAAATACAAAATGGAGTTCGTCTTGCCCTGGCCCAGCGTCCAGACAGGAGCCTCTTATCCGCTCTCACGGCATTCCAGTATCTCCGATTTATAGGGTCCTGAGCCAGGGGGCAACAATAGCAAGAACACACAGCGGTTTCACTCTAAAAGGTTAAAAAAATACCGCTCTATCCCTGTTTGTTTTTTTACACTTTTTAAATGTTTTTTTTTACCTTGCAGGTCCAGGATCTGCGGTGAGACAAATCTGCGGATCACGAACCCACGGTTAGTAAGGGTCCACTGTATTGATATTAATATCGGGTTGGCATTTGTTCCATCAGAGAAGAAACAGGATAAAACCCTGGCAACCGACTGGTCTGATTTGCTAAATATCCTGCAGAAAACACTCAGTTGCTGCTACCTGAATTTCTCTTTTCAGACTGAGCAGGAGAGCAGGGGGATGTTATGTCAAAAGGGTGGGGCGTTATTTTGAGGAGAGACTCTTTCCTCCTTGCAGGGTCCGGTGTCCTTCGAGGAGGTGTCTGTGCGCTTCACGGCAGAGGAGTGGGCTCTGCTGGATCCAGGCCAGAAGGCTCTGTACAGGGAAGTCATGCTGGAGAATGACGGGACTGTGGCCTCTCTGGGTAAGGATGCCCATCGTTTGTGGTGGGTAGGAACCAAAGGCATGAGCTCCACCTCTTCTTGTTTCTCATTGTCAGGATTGCACCATAGAAGTGGGGCATGTGGGGCTGGAACTGGTGCCCTCGGCATGCCTGCTGTGCCTCCCTGTTGCAGAGCCGAGCTTGGCCTGACATACTCTTTGGGGGTGAAAGATATACATATAAATGGCAGGATAGAAATGTCACATCCAGAAATCCACTGTGAACAGTACAAAAATCGTAGCAGGACCTGCCCAGTCTGCAAAACGAGCCACTCGTCACTGACAGTGCTTGACACGCCTCGTCCTTCTCCTTCCTCTGCATTCTGCAGTGTTTCGTTAACTGATGGTTCGTCCACGATCAGGTGCTGCTGCTGGAGGGATTTTGCATGATCTGATCTCCTCCTCCTTCCTTGTCTCTCCAGGGGAAAGTGGGACTTGTCAGGCTCACGTCTCTGGAGTTGGGGGGCTCCGCGTTTCCAAGGACTGGGGAGTGAGCACACTGGGCATCCACTTCCCCTTAGCTGGAGGGCTGGCTGTGAAAAGGGGGGGGGGCTGCACCTCCCGTAGGGCAGTTGGCCCTCAGAAACCGCACACCCATCCAAATGTGGGACCTCAGGCTCAAGTCTCTGGAGTTGGGGAGTTGGGGGACTCCGCGTTTCCAAGGACTGTGGAGTGAGCACACCCATCCGACGGGGGTGGGTGGGTTGGCCAGTAACGGGGTTGTGGGGGCAAGAATCTGACCTTGCCGTGAGACACATTTGCTCTGTGGACTGTACACCGCTATCTCATGGAGGGTCCTGATCTTGGAGATGGAGGAGTCCGCGGGAACCTGTGGAGAACATGCATCTCTGACTCGCTGGGAGTTGTTAAGCCACAGAGATGGGTGTGTATGTGTGTTAGGATGGTTTCAGACAGCAAAAAAGCGACAGTGAAACGTTACTGAAAGGCATTTCGTTACTTCAGAGAATAAATACATACACATATAGTGTTAAAGGAATAAAGCTAAGCTCCCAGAATTGCGTTTTCCTAATGCTCACCAGGACAACAGCTTCAAATTGCCTTCTGGCCTGCAAGATGGAGTCTGACCTAGATGGTGATTTTACCATGTTCATCACAAGTGGGGGTCAACCTAAGATCAGGTTGCTTGGGAAAGCCGGGATATGTTGTAGACGGAAGAATTTCATCTCCTTGTTTCCTTCTCAGAGGAATTTCCCAAACCTGCCTTCATTTCCCAGCTGGAAGAAGGGGAGTCTGCGTTTTTCCAGGGTCTCCAGGAAGAAGAGAAGTTGGCAGGTAACTTGTCTTATGCAGTAGTACTTAACTCAGCAGTAGCTTCAGCTCAGAGGGTATTGGCTGACTGGGGGCCCTTCCCCACAACAGAAACTCCCCTCCTTTCTGGGGTATGTGGGCCCTGCGAAGGGGGAGTCAGCAAAGTACAGCTGTGCCGTTGTGGTCTCCTCGCCTGCAAGCCACGACAGCAGCTTGGCTGAACTGAAAGCGGCAGTGCGCTTTGAGAGACTTATGCTCTGGCCCTCCACTTCCCTCTCCACCCCACAACCTCCTCAAAGGACACCTGACCCTGAGAGAAGACAGTCCCAAATCAACCCCACCCAGCAAACGCAGGAGCCCAGCTGCTGTTGCGGCTTCCAATTGATGAGGTGAGACTGGCAGAGCTGTACTGTGCTGACTCATCCCAACCAGCGCTGAGTCACCCCAGAAGGGAGGGCAGCTTCTGTTGTGGGGGAAGGATCCTCAACGCCACCCCACCTTTGATAGGGGGCCCTCACAGGGCTTCTGTCCCAAAAGCTGGATGCAAAGGTGGGGGCAGAGAGGAGAGCAGCGACATTTTACTCTCCATTGTGGTTCAAATTCTTCGGGCTTATTGGCCACGGTCTCTTGTGAGTTTTTCTTCCTCATGTTTCACCTGTATCTGTGATGGGTATTGTCAAAGGTGGGAGGGGGCAACAATGACCCCACACCACCCTGTCTCTTAAGAGGAGTGCTCCAGTTGAATCGCAGTTGGTGTTTATACTGGCTATAGAAGGTGTTAACTGCCAGTGTTTCTGCAAGACATGATTGATAGGTAGATTGTTCATCTTAAAGTGAAATTCAGGTGTGGAGCGGAGGCCCCATCTATTGTATCTCGAGTCTTCCAAGAGGTTACAGAGGAATATTCCACTCGCCTCTTGCACCCCGCGGCTTCTACCATTCTCCTCCCAAATCTTGCCGTCTCCTGCCTGTTGCTCGTTTTGCGTCGTTGCAGTAACTGCTTGGTCCAGATCAAGGTTTGGCTGAGCCTGTCTTGACAAGAGCAGAAGTCCCATTGAGACAGGGGTTTGCAGGTGTGCCCTGACAGATCTCCAACCGGTGAGGAACTGTTTCTCTGGGCTTATTAAAAAATAAAATTAATAAATGAAGCCACTAACTGACAAGCCCCAGTGTACAAAAGAACAGACATTTTACCATGTCTTAGAAGGTAACGTGGCCAGCGGGTGGCGCAGTGGATTAAACCGCTGAACCATGAGCTGTCGATCGAAAGGTCGGCAGTTCAAATCCGCGACGGGGTGAGCTCTCGTTGCTTGGCCAGCTCTTGCCAACCTAGCAGTTCCAAAGCATGTTAATGCGAGTAGATAAATAGGTACCGCTTGCGGGAAGGTAAACAGCGCTCCGTGTTCCAGCCACATGCTACGCGCTGCGGCAAGGAGAGTCATGCCTGCCACATGACCACGGAGGCGTCTTCGGACAACGCTGGCTCTTCGGCTTTGAAATGGGGATGAGCACCACACCCTAGAGTCGGACACAACTTGGACTTAATTGTCAGGGGTCACCTTTACCTTACCTTTTTAACATGACATTAAAGCAACCTGTGAGGCCTGAGAGAATCCAGAGGGAGGCCCCTTTTGTAACTTCTCCATCAAAACATTGTCTACCAGGGATCAAAAAACTGCCTCAATCCCAGGACCAGTCAGGTTGCCACAGGCAACGCAGCCATAATTGTTCTACTCCCGCAGAACAGCTTCTTGAGAGTTGGTCTCTGCACACTTTCCTGGGAGTCAATGCATCTGAATCTGGTGGGGTTTCCTTCTGAGTATAGACACCTTGGTGTGTGCGTTAAGAGGTCCCATTTCTCTACTGCGCTGCTAATCAAGATTCTGTCTTCCAGGAAGCAATGGAGAAGAGCCACATGGGGGGTCACCAGAAACGACCACACGTGTCATCCAGGAAGTGACTTTTAGAGACCTGGATAGATCCGGAAAGCAGGAGGGAAACCAGACAGAGAAATGCAAAGATAAATCTGATACTGATCAGGGTGGGGATTTCAGAGTCATTCTAGTCAATCCAGAGAACGGAGCTGGAAAGAGGAAAGAAAAATGCGCACTGTTTGCAAAGACCTTCAGCAGCATATCAGAACTTGGATTACACCAAAGAAACTGCAGAGGAGAGGAGCCATATCAATGCTTGGAGTGTAGAAAGAGCTTCAGTTGTCGCTCAAAACTGAATGTACATCAAAGAACCCACACAGCGGAGAAAGCATACAAATGCTTTGAGTGTGGAAAAAGCTTCAGTATGAGCTCACATCTGACTTATCATCAACGAATCCACACAGGGGAGAAACCATATAAATGCTTGGAGTGTGGAAAGAGCTTCAATAGGAACAATAGCCTGAGTTTACATCAAAGAACCCACACAGGGGAGAAACCATATCAGTGTTTAGAGTGTGGAAAGAGCTTCAGTAGGAGCTCACAGCTGGCTGTGCATCAAAGAAACCACACAGGGGAAAAACCATATAAATGCTTGGAGTGTGGAAAAAGCTTCACTCAGAGCTCACACCTGGCTGTGCATCAAAGAACCCACACAGGGGAGAATCCATATAAATGCCTGGAGTGTGGAAAGAGCTTCAGTCTGAGATCAAACCTGGCTGTGCATCAAAGAACCCACACAGGGGAGAAACCATATCAGTGTTTAGAGTGTGGAAAGAGCTTCAGTTGGAGCTCACAGCTGGCTGTGCATCAAATAACTCACACAGGGGAGTACCCGTATAAATGCTTGGAGTGTGGAAGGAGCTTCAGTTGGAGTTCACAGCTGACTGTGCATCAAAGAACCCACACAGGGGACAAACAGTATAAGTGCTTGGATTGTGGAAAGAGCTTCAGTCTGAGCTCACATCTGGCTGTACATCAAATCACTCACACAGGGGAGAAACCGTATAAATGCTTGGAGTGTGGAAAGAGCTTCAGTTGGAGCTCACAGCTGACTGTGCATCAAAGAACCCACACAGGGGAGAAACCGTATAAATGCTTAGAGTGTGGAATGAGCTTCAGTATGAGTTCAAGCCTGACTAAGCATCAAAGAACCCACACAGGGGAGAAACCGTATAGATGCTTTGAGTGCGGAAAGACCTTCAGTTGGAGCTCACAGCTGTCTGTGCATCAAATAACTCACACAGGGGAGAAACCATATAAATGCCTGGAGTGTGGAAAGAGCTTCAGTAGGAAAAATAGCCTGACTTCGCATCAAAAAACCCACACAGGGGAGAAACCATATAAATGCTTAGAGTGTTGAAAGTGCTTCAGTGAGAGATGAAACCTGACTTCGTATCTAAGAACCCACAGAGGGGAGAATCTGTATCAATTCTTGGAGTGTGGAAAGAGCTTCAGTAGGAACGATAAACTTACTGGTTGTTTGCATCAAAGAACCCACACAGGAGAGAAACCCCTGCTATCTGGGCAAGAGGCACTTATTCGATTGGTGCTCCTCTTATATTTAGCAGGGGGAGAGTAACTGCTCCCCTCTCAACCCAGCACAGTGTCTTTTCTGGTGGCTGTTTGCTGGTGGTGTTCTGCATCTTTTTTAGATTTGGAGCCCTTTTGTGACAGGGAGCCATTTAATCATTGGATTTTGTCTGTAAACCGCTTTGTGAACTTTTTGTTGAAAAGCGGTATATTAATACTGTTAATAATGATGATGCTGATGTATGAAGTGTGGAAAGAGCTTTACTGACAGCAGAAACCTGGCTGTGCATCAAAGAACTCACCGTATAAAATGCTTGTAGTGTAGAAAGTGCTTCAGTCGGAGCTCAAGCCTGACTTGCTTGAAACAGTCCACCTAGAGGAGAAACCAGAAAAGTGTTTGGAGTGTGGAAAGCGTTTCACTCTTTGCTTCCAGCACAGTAACAGATCCACAGAGAAGTGGAACCATAGAAATGCTTAGCGGGTGGAAAGAACTTGTGTCTCAGCTTAGGCCTGCATTGCCATCAGAGAAAGAAAAGACGGGGGGGGGGGGGGTGCCAGTAAAGGAGGCGACCTGTTCGGGGCAAGAATAGCCTTTGAAAGGAGAGGCTCACGTGGAAGAAACCCAGGAGGGAGGAGGAATTGGGTAGTGGGGAATAGTCTGGGCAAAGTCCCAAGGCATAGGACAGTGGCGCTTAAGGGGGGGGGGCTGGTTTCTCAAAAACTCTGAGCGCCAGCCCTTGTGCCAACTCTTCCCTGCAGCTGTTGCCACCCTGCCGTCCACAGTCCCAGAATGCTTCTGAAGTGACGGGGGGCTGAGCCCTGAGACCCCCTGGCCGTCTCTTCTCGGTGGTCGGAAGGCATGGCGCTAGCTAGGCAAAGGACCAGACTCTGGACTCTTGGCGCCAGAGGCATGGAAAGAGTGGAGCTTGAGGAAAATTGTGACAAAATTGTCACTACTGATACAACTCCACATGTGTACGTATAGAGTTTCCACACCACTGACCTCTTCTGCCGGCAAGCCTCTCCTCTTCCGGACAGGTAGCTATGAAACAACGCTGAGACTCTCTCTCTCTTCCCCCCCCTCGCAGTAGCAACGTTGGTTAGGGGGCCCTGGTGCCCAGAGCCCCGGGCGTCAGCTTCTGGAGGGTGCCAAAGGGGGCGACTCGGACTAGGACTCCGAGTCCAAGTCGCCTGAGTCCAAGTCAGGCGACTCGAACTTGGACTTGGGCCCCGAGTCCGAGTCGGGCGACTCGGAAGAGGAAGTCAGTGCCTCTCTAAGAGGCGCTTCAGTCTCGCTGGTGACTCACCAGCGAGACTGAAGCGCCTCCTACAGAGGCACTGACTTCCTCTTCTGGGTCGCCGGGTCGCCCGACTGGACTCGGGCCGCCCGAGCGACTCCAGCAACCGCCGGAGTCGCTACTTTTGCCCCCCCATGCGCACCAAAGTAAGTGCGGGAAAAGCGGCTCCCGGGGGGGAATTTCCACCCAGGGGGGGAAATAAATAAATAAATAGCGGATTTGGCGCCCCCCCAATCGCTGCACCAGGGAGTAGGGGGCGCCAATTCGAGGATGGGCCCCCTATAGATTTAGGGCTAGGGACGCCACCTTAACTGTTAGAAACTGGGTTGGAAGAAGCAGGGACACCTGGAATCCTCTCCCAACACCCCCCCCCCTTTTCTTTCGGATGCAGAGAAGTATTTTTTTCAGTCTCTTTGCTAAGTTAAAGGGGATGCTCTGCATTACGCTGATCTGTAGCCAGGCTAAGACCCCATGTTCCAAATAGGGCTATGCCAATTCTCCTAAGAACCAGCTCTTTTGGTAACATTATAAGTAAAAAGAAATGGTGGAATGCTTGCCAGAGGAATGTTACAGGCATATGGCCAGAAATGGTTTTATAAAGGGGGTGGCAACATATGCTTTTTTATTCTTAGGGGGTCAAACGAACTCATCAAGTAATGGTCCTGTTTATATCCTGTAATTGTCCTGTTATATAGAGGGGTGGAATGGCCAAAGGATGGAGAAAGATAACCTGTTGCCATGAGACTTCTTAAAATGTGTTGTGGGCCAGAAACGGAACATGCGCCAGACTGAACGGTATCACGGAGCAATGCGATGCACACGCCGCGTCCCTTGCCAAGCCTGTGTGGAGCGTTGCCATAGGAGGCTTCCCCAAGCCAGAAGCCATTGCCAAGGGAAGAACCTGACCAGCAGCCCCCAGTTCACCCACTGCCATGTATCCCAGTTCTCCCAACACGTCACCACTCTGCACCCCTCCCGCCACCGATATGCGAAGTCTGGTCCTGGGAGGAGACAATACAGATGAACCCCCTGAAAGGACTCACCCCGGACCCCCCGAACATGGTCTTTGTCGTATGATTGAATCAGCCAACGCCTCCACAGCTGGAACATTGTGTGCCCTTCTGCCCAGAGGTGTACTGATGGCTCACCCCAAAATGCCAACTGCCCCTTTTCCTCTGTGCATAGAGCCCCAGGACACGTTTTGCCCTATAAAAGGCAGGTTCAGTCTGCCAGTCTCTCTCTTACTCTCTTGTGTTTTGAACTCGTACTCTTGTGAGCTCTTTGCTCTTTCTTGTTCTCCTCTCTCTCTCTCTCTCTCTCATACCCCCCTCCTCACCTTACTTCTCAGCCACTCTGTTGGTTTCTGAACCTAGCCTGTTCAGTCTTAGAGCCATTTGGTTTCCCCCTTCTCCTTGTGCACCGCTGGTTGGAGCCTGAGCCATCACTATTCTTCCCCCCCCCTTTCTTTCGCTATTACTGCAATCATGGACAACTGCCCTTCAGGACAGGTAAATATCACCCCTCAACGCTTCAAAGGGAACCTGCAAATGCGACTGTCTCTTTCTATCTAAGTTTCCTAGCCCTGTATATTGTGTATGATTGTTTTTTGTGTATGTAGGACTGAATTATTTAGTAAACTTTGAAAGCAAGGCACATGTGTCCTCAAGCTTATTTAAACGGAATTCTGGGAAGCTGGACTCTGGTATAGTCGGACTAAAGATCCTCACTTTTTACCTGTTGCCATATTTAAAAGCTATTCCCCATAGAGCTATTTGGGTAACAAACCATATAGAGACATAGACTTGTAAACATAGAAACAGGGATGGGCTTAAAGAAGAGCTTAAAATGTAAGTGTTGAGTGAGAATCAAGACGCACTCGCTCCATTTCGGTGTCTCTGTACATTGCTCTTTGTAAATAAATAACAAATTGGAACCTAAGGGTCACTGAATGCCAAATCAATGCCAAATCAAAAGGAACGAAAACGATTTCCTTCTGTCACCTGCACTGAAGAACACCCCTCTCCCATCTCTCCTTTCTGAGCACGGCCTCCAGGAATGTGTTCGACAGTGAGCGGGAGCCCCCTGCGAGGGAGGGGGGACACTTCCTGGTCCTCCGGTCTTTGCATTTCTTCCCGCAGCGGTGTTGGGGGGTTGGGAGACGTTTCCAGGGAAGAATCAGGTGAGTTTAGGGGGCCTCTGGGTGGAGGGAGGGTCTCAGTGGCCGCTGCCATAGCTGAGTGGCTGAGCACATGCTTGGCGTGCGTGAAATCCCGCCAGGTCCCCTCATCACCGGCATCTCCAGCTAGAAGCATCTCCGGTGGGGAGGCTGGCGACACCCCCTGCGACCAGCCGGCCTCAGAGAGCTGCCCAGAGCAGCCATGCTGGGCCAGGAGCACCAGTGGTCGGATCCCGTCAAAGTGGTTCCATCATTGGGGACTGTGGGTCGTAGCGCAGTAGCGGAGCGCCTGGCTTGCACTGCGCAGGGTCCCAATGCCATCTCCGGTCAAAGGGGCAGGATAGATCATTGCCAAAGGCTGCGATCGGGAAGTAAGCCCATTGAACAGAATGGGGCTTACTTCTGAGTAAACCTGGGATCCTGCTCCAAGCTCCTGCAGCGATGTGCTGGGTTGGGTGATCCACTGCTCTCTCTCGTAAGTTAGCCGCTATATGTGTCCCTGTGTATGGTGACATCTGAGCCGGGGCAGTGCGGTCCTGACAGCGTTGGGGGGAGGCTGGGAAGGGGAGGCCCAGGTTCAAATTCCCCCCAGCCACGTGGATCCGGGAGTCCTTGGCCCAACCACTCGCCCCCACCTAGCGAGGGTGAAAGTGGGTGACGGGAGAACCTGGCAGGCCACCGAAAGCAAGAAAGACATGGCTGACACCAACCCCCCCAAGACAAAGTCCCAGCTTGTGGCGAGCGTGGGAGCCAAACAGCCCGTAGCAAGAACGAGATCTCTTGAAGTCAAGTCAGCAGTTCCCATGTTGGGACCAAAGGCCTGAATAAGGTCTCGGATCAGCTAGGGTCACTAAACTAAGGAATGGAGAGGCCTAGCCGAGGAAAGGAAAAACCCCACGTTGCAGCATTTGGACAGAACAGTTGCTGAATACACAATGAGCTTGATTAAACAGAAAACGTAATATGTACCCTTGCCCTGAAAAGTGTACCAGTAGGGTGACCTGACCTGTATAGGACAAGATTGATTGCTTAAAGGACATTGGTAATATATCGTGTCAACATATGACGAATCGGGGTCCAATGATGGAAAAAGGGACATTAAGTGGAAAGTACCTAAGTTTTGAAAACTGTAATCATTAACTATATGGGATGATAATTAATCATTTAAGATGTGGGCTGAGTTTGTTAAATCTCTGTTTGAAAAAGTATAAAAACTGCTGTATTTTGTATCAATGGATGCTTGCCTCCTTTGGCTTGCATCCCATGTGCACATGGCTCTTGAATAAATGAGAAACTGGAAATATACTTGGTCTCATCCTTTGGTCCGTGAACCCAGGCCACGAGCCTAACCACTTCTCGGAGGGTGGGCACAACACCCACACCAGAGGAAGGCCAAAAAGCTGGTTGTTCCTGCATAGAAAGCGGGCCTGAAAACCCGGCCCAAACAATGACATCAATATTTGGTATGTAGAGAGCCACGATTTCAAAACAAGAAAATAATCAAGAACAGTTATGATGGACAGGGGAAACAAAGTGTATCCTCTGACCAGTGGATGTAGAGTGCGCCAGGGATCGATTAAACCCAGGTCATCAATGTGTGATTTAAGTGTAGATCGAACCTTAGTGTTTATCCTGGAGGGGAGCGTACGACAGTCAACATCCGGACCTCAGGAACTGCGGGTCTTATTGGTAAGTTGCTTAGTGAGGCTGACCCCTACCAGGGTGCCAGACCACAAGGTACAAACTGCTAAACATAGCAACACAGCTTTCGCTGTCTGGGTTGGTAGTAAGCCGTGGCACGCAGGCATGATATTGGCCCATCCAATTCAATGGACACAGCAGGTGGAAAACATGTAGGTGTTTTATTAAGCTATGCAAGCATAGGTGTAAAAGGCAGAGTAACTGCACAGAAAGAGACCTGACATACAATACACAATTACGGGATAAAACAAATAAAGCTAATACTCCTCAAACTAGACTCATTCCTATCACTCACCCCAAAATACACTTTGATGATGAACCAACCCGGTCCCATCCCAGGCAAGGGAATAGGCCAGACCCATGGTGTTCAGACAGGTTGGTCTCCATAGGGCTTCATGCGATGCAGCGTGGTGGAGCAAGACACGATGTTAGAATGAACAGGAGGAGACGCCCCGTTCCTCCCTCTAGAGATGCCTAATAGGCAGGTGGAGGACCCAATGAATGGCTGGATCCAGAACTTCCGTCCAGAGGGTGATCTCACCAGTTCCCACCCCTCCCATACTCAGGGAGTGCAAACGCAGGTGCTTTCACTAAGGAGCTGAACTTGCGTGTTATCTGCTTCCCAGGCAGATACGAAGTTTTCCAACATGCTCCACAGCCTGGCCGCAGTCGGGAACACGGCAACAATCTCTGGAGAATTTGGCTGGTGTCCAATCACTGGGGAAGAGACAAACTCTGCTCTTCCTGTCACAAAACGGATTCCTTAGACAGACAAAGATTTGGCTTTTTCGTTACACATGGGTTCTTCAACGACTGCCGAGGTGGGGCACCATCATCACCCTCTTTATTGTGCAAAGAAGAAGTCTTCGTTTCCAGTTCGCAATTCATTCAACGTGTTTGTGCTCTGAGCTTTAAGACAAGTCCTCTTAGAACAGTCAACAGCAAGCGAATTAAACATCAGAAACAGCAGTAAAGCGTATCGGCTAAAGCCAGCAATTAAAATCTTTGCTGAGCAGAAGGGTTTTTACTACAAATGTACAATCAGAAAGAGAAGGGGCCTTAGGAATATCCAAGAAGGGAATGCCAAAGATGAGGTACCACCACCAAAAAGCCCCCATTCCTGCGTCAAGAAGAGTCAGAGATGAGTCCACTTTAGCCTGATCACAAAGTGAGGATAGGCTTATATGGAGAAAAGCAGTTCTATGAGCCCAAACCTAGCTATGACTACTCAGAAGTAAGTTCCATTGTGTTCAATGGGCTTACTCCCAGGAAAACGTTATAGGGTCGCAGTCAGTTATCCACTTGCATGGGGTGGGGATTTGATGTGAAGGCACTCCTTTAGCACTTACAAACTTGTGGAAAACAGAACTTCATAACAATTACAAACAGGAAAGGAGAACATAAGGGAATTTCGGTGGGTGCAGCTTTTCTCACCCCCTTTCTTCTTGCCCACCATCACCAACCCCCAGGCCCCCATTCCGCCCCGCACTCAACTCGTGGCTCCTTCACTCTGGCCTCCCTCCAACCACCGGCGGCCTCCTCTCCTTTGCCTGCTCTCCTCTCCAGTCTTTCCGCTCACCCCAGGTACTTACAGCAGAAACGCAGGGGGGGGGGGGAGGCCTGTCACTGGGGCCGCGGACGAGCTGCCCACCCAGTCGCTGCTGCCAATGGAGCTGCAGCTGCCACCCCCATCCTCCGCTTCCTCCTCGGAAGGCTCAGGCTCCTCCCTTTTCCTGGCTGCTGCTCGTCCCCCCCCCCCCACTACTGCTTCCGCCACCAGGACTCTCAACACCGGGATGCTCTGTGGAGGGCAGAAGAGGGGCTGGCGCTCAGCACTTCCAAGCAGAGGCTGAGCTGACTGTGTGTGAAAAGGAGTGTGTATGAGAGAGCTTTCGCACCTATGCTCAAATGCATCTCCTTACTGCCTGCACCCGGGGCGGACCACCACTCCAGCCCTGCCTTCAGTTCTCAAGATGTGCACAGCAGCACTAGCCGCCCAAGTTTCACTGCTTCTAGTCGCTTCTTTGTGTTCCTGTGAGCGTAGCTCAGCGGTAGAGCACCGGATTACTTGGCCAGAATCGACCACTTGTGAGTCTCTTGTGAGATTCTTGTGAGTGTTTGTCCGCCTTGCGAGCCTCAGCAGAACTCGGAGCAGCCGAAGAAGCAGCTCGGAGTGGTGAGACCCTTGCTTGGCCCGGCCGATCTCGGCTGCCCTGAACCGCTTCTTCTAAGCCCTTCCTTTTGAGCGTCCAGAGGGCTCCGAGTGGCTGTAATCAGAGGACTCAACCCTCTCCTTCGGCGACACACAAGGTGGAAGTCATTGGTGTCACCACCAATTACAATTACTCGCACAGGGCGACACCAAGCAGAGTGACACCACTGGGTAGCGGACTATCAAAAGGATTCCTGTAGGCCGGGTCCAAAAATGCGAGATGGGAGGGAGGTGCTTTTCAAGGGAAGGGTTCATTTTTCTCATATCTAACAGGCAACATAACAGTAGCGGGGGACACACCCTCGTGGAGGGAGTTATAGCACTAAAACCACATCATGCGGAAGCGACGGTCAACAGAGGAGGAGACAGACCATTTTTGATCCGGAGCCCAAACCCTTGACGCCCCCCCATAAAAACACGCGGCCATAATCCTTTACGCCCCACGGCACAGCCGCGCCGCAAATTTTTGGGATTTTTTATTTCAGTTTGGAAGCCTCTATGTCCATTTTGTACCTCCTGTCTCCATTTCCAGCAGCGCACATGATGAGGCATTCATAATGATGTGAATTTTGCTCTGCAGAATAAACTTGAAACATGTGGTGTATTTCCCTTTAATGCCCTCTAGGGGGGGGTGAGTCAGAACTCCTGGGCTCCTCTGACTGAAGCTATTTCTACACTTGAAGCATTAATACGGTTACTCCACTGTGTGAGTTCTTTGATGCACAGTCAGTTTTCTGCAGTTAGTGAAGCTCTTTCCACACGCGAAGCATCTATATGGTTTCTCCCTTGTGTGGCTTCGTTGATGCCCAGCCAGCTGTGAGCCCAGACTGAAGCTCTTTCCACACTCAAAGCATTTGTATGGTTTCTCCCCTCTGTGGATTATTTGATGATGACTGAGGCTATCGCTCCTAATGAAGCTCTTTCCACACTCTAAGCATTGATATGGTTTTTCCCCTGTGTGGGTTCTTTGATGCACAACCAGCTTTGAGCTCCATCTGAAGCTCTTTCCACACTCCAAGCATATATATGGTTTCTCACCTGTGTGGGTTCTTTGATGAGAAGTCAAGCTTGAACCCACACTGAATCTCTTTCCACACTCCAAGCATTCATATGGTTTCTCCCCTGTGTGGATTCTTCGATGCTTAGTCAGTTCTGAGTTCCAACTGAAGTTCTTTCCACACTCAAAGCATTTGTATGCTTTCTCCGCTGTGTGGGTTCTTTGATGTACATTCAGTTTTGAGCGACAACTGAAGCTCTTTCTACACTCCAAGCATTGATATGGCTCCTCTCCTCTGCAGTTTCTTTGGTGTGATCCAAGTTCTGATTTACTGCTGAAGGTCTTTGCAAATTGAGGGCGTTTTTCTTTCCTCTTTCCAACTCCTTTTTCTGGATTGACTGGAGTGACTCTGAAATCTCCACACTGATCAGTATCAGATTTATATTTGCATTTCTCTGTATGGTTTCTCTCCTGCCTCCCGGATCCATCCTGGTCTGTAAAAGTCACTTCCTGTACGTCACGTGTGGTCATTTCCTGTGACAGTCCACATGGCTCCCTCTGATCCTGACTGTCTTCTCCGTTGCTTCCTGGAATAGAGAATCTTGATTAGCAGTGCAGTAGTGAAACGGGACCTCTTAACGCACACACCAAAGTGTCTATACTCAGAAGGAAACCCCACCAGATTCAGATGCATTGACTCCCAGGAAAGTGTGCCGTGACCAAATCTCAAGAAGATGTTCTGCGGGAGTAGAACAATTATGGCTGCGTATCCTGTGGCAACCTGACTGGTCCTGGGATCGAGGCAGTTTTTTGATCCCTGGTAGACAATGTTTTGATGGTCACAAAAGGGGCCTCCCTCTGGATTCTCTCAGGCCTCACAGATAGCTTTAATGTCACATTATCTTCTTAGAAATGCAAAAACATCTGTTCTTTTGTACACTGGGGCTTGCCAGTTAGTGGCTTCATTTTTTCTTTTATTTTTTAATAAGCCCAGAGAAACAGTTCCTCCCCGGCTGGAGATCTGTCAGGGCACACCTGCAAACACCTGTCTCAATGGGACTTCTGCTCTTGTCAGGACTGGCTCAGCCAAACCTTGATCTGGACCAAGCAGTTACTGCAACTACGTGAAAGAAGCGACAGGCAGGAGACGGCCTAGGCCAGAAGAAGAGATCTGGGAGGAGAACGGTAGAAGCCGCGGGGTGCAAGAGTCGAGTGGAATATTCCTCTACAACCTCTTGGAGGAGGTGACTTCAGAGGCGGGGTAAGTTAAAATGAACTCTTTGGAATTAATGGAGAACACGATTCTGTAGGATCTAAGGCTTTCGTGGCCTGTAAAGCTATTGTGGTTCAAATTGTTTGGGCTTAATGGCCACGGAAAAACAGTAAGATCTGAGAATTCAATAGAGCTTTGGTGTTTAATCATGTCTTGCAGAAACACTGGCAGTTAGCACCTTCTATAGCCAGTAAACACCAACTGCGATTCAACTGGAGCACTCCTCTTAAGAGACTGGGTGGTGTGGGGTCATTGTTGCCCCCCCCCCCTTTGACAATACCCGTCACAGATACAGGCGAAACATGAGGAAGAAAAACTCACAAGGGGCCGTGGCCATTAAGCCCGAACATTTTGAACCACAATGGAGAGCAAAATGTCGCTGCTCTCCTCTCTGCCCCCACCTTTGCATCCAGCTTTTGGGACAGAAGCCCCGTGAGGGAGGTTGTGATGCGGAGAGGGAAGTGTAGGGCCAGAGCGCCAGTCGCTCCAATCACACTGCCGCTTTCAGTTCAGCCAAGCTGCTGTCGTGGCTTGCAGGCGAGGAGACCACAATGGCTCAGATGTACTTTGCTGACTCATCCCAACCAGTGCTGAGTCGCCCCAGAAAGGAGGGGAGTTTCTCTTGTGGGGAAGGGCCCCCAGTCAGCCAATACCCTCTGAGCTGAAGCTACTGCTGAGTTAAGTACTACTGCATAAGACAAGTTACCTGCCAACATCTCTTCTTCCTGGAGACCCTGGAAAAACGCAGAATCCCCTTCTTCCAGCTGGGAAATGAAGGCAGGTTTGGGAAATCCCTCTGAGAAGGAAACAAGGAGATGAGATACTTCCATCTACAACATATCAAGGATTTCCCAAGCGACCTGAACCTAGGCTGACCCCCACCTGTGACGAACATAGTCAAATCACTGGCTAGGTCTGACTCCATCTTGCAGGCCAGAGGGCCATTTGAAGCTGTTGCCCTGGTGAGCATTAGGAACATGTACCATATTGTTCCGAGTATAGAATGCTCGTGATTATAAGCCACACCCTTAAAGTATGGTGCTATTTTTTAAAAAATAAATTTTTAACTTAAAGAAAATATACACATTAGTAGGGGTGGCGCAGTGGGTTAAACCGCTGAACCATGAGCTGTCGATCGAAAGGTCGGCAGTTCGAATCTGCGACGGGGTGAGCTCTCGTTGCTTGGCCCGCTCCTGCCAACCCAGCAGTTCCAAAGCATGTTAATGCTAGTAGATAAATAGGTACCGCTTGCGGGAAGGTAAACAGCGCTCTGTGTTCCAGCTGCATGCTACGCGCTGCGGCAACGAGAGTCATGCCTGCCACATGACCACGGAGGCGTCTTCGGACAACTCTGGCTCTTCGGCTTTGAAATGGGGATGATCCTGTGAGATACACTCCTCCTCTGCAATGACTCCAGAATGAGCAGCACTGGATTTGACAGAGGTTACCTTGCACCAAAGATACCACTATGGTGGGCAGAGAGGTCGGTGAAATTCTGTGCTGTCATAGCCACACCATCGGCCCTAAGGCTGCGCTGACTTCAGAGGCGGGGTAAGTTAAAATGAACTCCTTGGAATTAATGGAGAACAAAGTTGTGTAGGATTTAAGGCTTTCGTGGCCAGTAAAACGATTGTGTTTCAAATTGTTTGGGCTTAATGGCCACGGAAAAACAGTAAGATCTGAGAATTCAATAGAGCTTCGGTGTTTGATCAGCAAAATGTTGTCAGTTTCACTTTAAGATGAACAAGCTAGCAATCAATCTTGTCATGCAGCAACACTGGCAGTTTACACCTTCTATAGCCAGTATTAACACCAACTGCGATTCAACTGGAGCACTCCTCTTAAGAGACTGGGTGGTGTGGGGTAATTGTTGCCCCCTTCCACCTTTGACAATACCCATCACAGATACAGGCGAAACATGAGGAAGAAAAACTCACAAGAGACCGCGGCCAATAAGCCCGAAGAATTTGAACCAGAATGGAGAGCAAAATGTCGCTGCTCTCCTCTCTGCCCCCACCTTTGGATCCAGCTTTTGGGACAGAAGCCCCGTGAGGGCCCCCTACCGAAGGTGGGGTGGCGTTGAGGATCCTTCCCCACAACAGAAGCTGCCCTCCCTTCTGGGGTGACTCAGCACTGGTTGGGATGAGTCAGCACAGTACAGCTCTGCCATTCTGACCTCATCGCATGGAAGCCGCGACAACAGCTGGGCTCCTGCGTTTGCTGGGTGGGGTTGATTTGGGACGGTCTTCCGTCAGGGTCTGGCGTCCTTTGAGGAGGTTGTGATGCGGAGAGGGAAGTGGAGGGCCAGAGCATAAGTCGCTCAAATCACACTGCCGCTTTCAGTTCAGCCAAGCTGCTGTCGTGGCTTGCAGGCGAGGAGACCACAACGGCACAGCTGTACTTTGCTGACTCCCCCTTCGCAGGGCCCACATACCCCAGAAAGGAGGGGAGTTTCTCTTGTGGGGAAGGGCCCCCAGTCAGCCAATACCCTCTGAGCTGAAGCTACTTCTGTGCTAAGCAGTCCTATGCATAAGTTACCTGCCAACTTCTCTTCTTCCTGGAGACCCTGGAAAAATGCAGACTCCCCTTCTTCCAGCTGGGAACTGAAGGCAGGTTTGGGAAATTCCTCTGAGAAGGAAACAAGGAGATGAGACACAACATATCCCGGCTTTCCCAAGCAACCTGATCCTAGTCTGACCCCCACCTGCAATGAACGTGGTCAAATCACTGGCTAGATCTGACTCCATCTTGCAGGGCAGAATCCATTTTGAAGCTGCTGTCCCAGTGAGTGTTAGGAATAAGTAAGTTTAGGAGCTTAGCTTTCTTGTTTTAGTACTATATGTCTAACACCACCCCCTCCCTGGCTTAACAAGTCCCAGTGAGTCAGCGATTCATGTTCTCCACAGGTTCCCGTGGACTCCTCCATCTCAAACGCCATAACCCTCCATGAGATAGCGGTGTACAGTCCACAGGGCAAATGTTCCTCACGGTAAGGACAGGTTCTTGCGCACCCCCCCCCTTTACTGGCCAAAGCCCCCCCCCAGTCGGATGGGTGAGTGGATTCTCAAGCTGACTGCCCTACACAGCAGCCACCACCCCTTTTAACAGCCAGTCCTCCAGCTAAGGGGAAGCGGAAGTCCTCCGGGCCAAGTTCCCTTGGAAACAGAGTCCCTCAACTCCAGGCTCTCCAGGCTCTGGTTCACCTCGGTAGTTTGACTGAGTGGCCCAGGCCGGACCTAGATGGACCAGTGCCGTGGTACGCACACAGACAGAAGCCTGTAAATATGGAATGATTGATTGAACAAATTGAAATTTGGTTGCATATTACTGACAGGCATTTCATGACTTGAGAGAATACATACGCACACACACACACACACAGACACACACACAATGCTAACACAATAAAGCTAAGCTCCTAGACCAGTGATTCCCAGACTTCTTAGCACCAGGACTCATTTTTTAAAATGACACTCGTATCAGAATCCACCAAGCTTTAAAAAAAGGTGATCTTTAGACTTTAAAAAACTTTAAAAAAAGACTTTAAAGACTTTAAAAAAAGGTGATCGAGAACAAAATATTTATTTATTTAGTAATATTTATTTATTTGCAAAAAACTCTATCCATTTCTCATAAAGAGGTAGCCCTAACGAATAGCCTCAAGGCCTGAGGGGCTTAGTTATGTAACCCAGCCTTCACCTGCCCCCACTAATTGTCATTTGATGGACTTGGAAAAATTACACCATAAAAAAGATGTTCAAACAGTTATCTCCCTATATTTACGCAAGCTTGCAAACTGCAGGAGCTCAGCTGTTTGCAGGGCAATTAGCAGCTATCTGATTCTTGAATAGCCTCGGGGCTTGAGGCAATTAATAAGAACATAAGAACATAAGAAGAGCCCTGCTGGATCAGGCCAAAAGCCCATCTAGTCCAGCTTCCTGTGTCACACAGTGGCCCCACCAGATGCCTCAGGGAGCACACGAGACAACAAGATACCTGTGTCCAGTCGCCACTCCCTTGCACCTGGCACAGAGAAAACCCACTTCTAAAAAAAAAACAAAAAAAAAAACCCAAAAAAACAACAACCAGGAGGTTGCTTATGGCTTGTAACCTGTGATGGTCTTTTCCTCCATGAATTTGTCCAAACCCCTTTTAAAGGCATCTAGGCCAGGTGCCATCACCACATCCTGTGGCAAGGAGTTCCACAGATGAATCACACGCTGGGTAAAGAAATATTTTCTTTTGTCTGTTCTAACTCTCCCTCCACTCAATTTTAGTGCGTGTCCCCTGGTTCTGGTGTTGTGCGAGAGGGAGAAGAATTTCCCTCTATCCACTCTCTCCATCCCATGCATAATTTTATAAGTCTCAATCATGTCCCCCCCTCAGGCGCCTTTTTTCTAGGCTGAAAAGCCCCAGACGCTGTAGCCTTTCCTCGTAAGGGAGGTGCTCCAGCCCACAAATCATTCTGGTCGCTCTTTTCTGCACCTTTTCCAATTCAACTATATCCTTTTTGAGGTATGGTGACCAGAACTGGACACAATACTCCAGATGTGGCCTTACCATCGATTTGTACAAAGGCATAATATTGGCCGTTTTATTCTCAATCCCCTTTTTAATGATCCCGAGCATGGAATTGGCCTTCTTCACAGCCGCCGCACACTGGGTCGACACTTTCATCGACCTGTCCACCAGGACCCCAAGATCTCTCTCTTGATCCGTCACAGACAACTCAGAACCCATCAGCGTATATGTGAAATTTTGGTTTCTTGCCCCAATGTGCATCACTTTGCACTTACTTACATTGAAGCGCATCTGCCATTTTGCTGCCCATTCTCCCAGTTTGGAGAGATCCTTCTGGAGCTCTTCACAATCCCTGCTGGTCTTTACCACCCGGAAAAGTTTAGTGTCATCCGCAAACTTGGCCACCTCACTGCCTATCCCCAACTCCAGGTCATTTATGAATAAGTTGAAAAGCACCGGTCCCAAGACCGATCCTTGGGGCACACCGCTTTTCACCTCTCGCCATTGTGAAAATTGCCCATTGACTCCCACTCGCTGTTTCCTGGTCTTCAACCAGTTCCTAATCCACAAGAGGACCTGCCCTCTTATTCCCTGACTGTGGAGTTTTCGCAGGAGCCTTTCATGAGGGACCGTGTCAAACGCCTTCTGAAAATCCAGATATATAATATCCACGGGTTCGCTCGCATCCACATGCCTGTTGACCTTTTCAAAAAATTCTAACAGGTTTGTGAGGCAAGACTTCCCCTTGCAGAAGCCATGCTGACTCTCCCTCAGCAGAGCTTGTTCTTCTATGTATTTTAAGATTTTATCCTTAATGAGACTTTCCACCATCTTCCCTGGAACAGATGTTAGGCTGACCGGCCTGTAGTTTCCCGGGTCCCCCCTCCTTCCTTTTTTAAAGATTGGCGTGACATTAGCTATCCTCCAATCCTCTGGCACAGTGGCCGTTTTAAGGGACAAGTTGCATATTTGGGTCAAGAGGTCAGCAACTTCATTCTTGAGTTCCTTCAGAACTCTTGGGTGGATGCCATCCGGGCCTGGTGATTTATTGATCTTTATTTTGTCAATTAAGTCTGAGACATCTTCTCTTTTAACCTCTATTTGACTTAATTCTTTAGTCAGGGGAGACCGTTCTGGCAGCGGTATTTGCCCGAGGTCTTCTGCCGTGAAGACAGATGCAAAGAACTCATTTAATTTCTCTGCAGTCTCCAAGTCCCCTTTTATCACTCCTTTCTCTCCCTCACCATCCAGCGGACCCACCGTTTCCCTGGCAGGTTTCCTGCTTCTAACATATTTGAAGAAGCTTTTATTATTCCCTTTTATGTTGCCTGCCATACGTTCCTCAAAGTCTTGCTTGGCCTCCCGTATCATCTTTTTACATTTCTTTTGCCACAGTTTGTGCTCCTGTTTATTTTCCTCATTAGGGCAAGACTTCCATTTACGGAAGGAAGCTTCCTTGCCTTTTATAGCCTCCTTAACTGTGCTTGTTAGCCATGCCGGCACCCTCCTGGACTTGGTCGAGCCCTTCCTCCTTTGTGGGATACACTCCCGCTGGGCCTCTATGACTGTTGTTTTAAACAGCCTCCATGCACTCTGGAGCGATTGGACTCTTTTTACCTTCCCTTTCAGCTTTTTCTTAACTAGTCTTCTCATTTTGGGGAAGTCTGCCCTTCGGAAGTCAAGGGTTTTCGTGTCAGATTTGCTCGGCACTCTCCCTCCGACATGCATGGCGAAACAGATCGCAGCATGGTCACTGTTCCCCAACGGTTCGGTAACATTTACCTCCCTGACCAGATCTTGAGTGCCACACAATATCAAGTCCAGAGTCACCTGTCCTCTGGTTGGTTCCGTGACAAGCTGCTCTAAGGCACAGTCATTTAACATATCCAGAAATCCAGTCTCTCTTTCATGACCTGAGCATGAATTGACCCAGTCGATGTGAGGATAATTGAAGTCCCCCATGACTACAACCCTGTCTCTCGTTGACACCTCCCTGATTTGCTTCCTTATTTCAAGATCCCCTTCAGGTTTTTGATCTGGAGGACGGTAGCATGACCCTACTATTACATCACTCTTTGAGCCTGGTAATCTAACCCACAGTGATTCTACGGAGGAGTCAGAGCCCCCCTCCAGCTCTACTCTGGTGGATTCTACACCCTCTTTGACATAGATGGCCACCCCACCTCCAACACGCCCCTCTCTGTCCCTCCTATAGAGTTTATATCCTGGAATTGCAGTATCCCACTGGTTATCCACATTCCACCAGGTTTCTGTTATACCTACTATGTCAATGTTTTCCCTAGCCACCAAACATTCCAGTTCTCCCATCTTTGCCCGAAGACTTCGGGCATTTGCATAAAAGCACTTATATACCTGGTCCCCCAAGAAGGGCTGCATGTTTGCCCCTTTATTCCTGCAGCCTTCTGTCTTGCTAGACTGGCTGTCATGTCCCATCACGCTACCACTCCCAATTCTTACTCTGTTATTACTTGACTGTTCCCCATCCTCTGCACCCTCATTCCCGAGGGATGAGGAGTCCCGAACCGGATGCCCCTCGGCTCCTGTCGGCTTTCCCCCAGGAGTCAGTTTAAAAGCTGCTCTGCCACCTTCTTAATGTTACGCGCCAGCAGTCTGGTTCCGTTTTGGTTCAAGTGAAGCCCGTCCCTCTTGTACAGGCCCGGCTTGTCCCAAAACGTTCCCCAGTGCCTAACAAACTTAAACCCCTCCTCCTGACACCAGTGTCTCATCCACGCATTGAGACCCCTGAGCTCCGCCTGCCTAGCTGGCCCTGCGCGTGGAACAGGTAGCACTTCTGAGTGCAGTATTTGATCTTTACGTGCAGTATCTGATCTTTCCATCACCCAGGAGCCCACCAGAAATCTGGTCATGACCCACCAAGTGGGTCCCAACCCACAGTTTGAGAAATGGTGTCCTAGACGTATTTCTAACGCTCACCTGGACATTCTAACTCCTGAGCATAGGCAAAGGGCAACTCTTCCACCTGTCGTACCAGCAGTGATACGAACAAATGTCCATGACGGAATGACAAGGGGCAACCCTCTCCCCCCCTCGCAATAGGCTTTTTTACACCATGAGGGCCACTTTTGTCCCGCTGAAGCTTCTGGGAGACGACCTCACCGGCTGATGCCATGCGGGGCAATCACGCTCACCCCCTCCCGACTGGAGATTGACAGCTGCAACTCGCTACTGCAGTGAGAGACCTGGGAACCAGCAGAGCTTCTTACTAGGGGCAGGTCCAAAACCGTGTTTCCCCATTGCAGATGTCAGTGTTTTCCCAAATGTAAAATTGCTGAAAGCGGTGTGATGTGTTTTTATTCCAAAATGTTAATTTGTATAAATTGTAAATCATTTTTATCAATTGTAATAGCTTTAAAAGTGCGCTAGATAGGTTGTGTAGTATCAGCAGATGCAGCCACAGCTTTTATAACGTTATAAAGTTTTATAAATTTAGGAAGCACATTTACACTTGCAGCAAATTGCCAAGTGCATCAATTTTTATTTACAATATTTATTTACAATATTTTTATCCCGCCTTTTTCCCTGAAGGGACCAATTACAGGAACCTCATTTAAGCTTGCAGCAAACTGCCAAGTGCATCTATATACCAAATGCTTTTTATATACAACAACACCCCAGCTTTGATAACAAGGTGTATGGCCTCGAGCCCTGGCCGTGGGCTTGGGCGTGGTTGAAATAGGTTTTGAGGAGGAAATATGCCCAGCCCAGAGTGGGCATTCAAGGGAACTATTGTTATTGTCTCAGTCGTAGAGCATACTTCACTTACAAAGCAATATCAGGTGGCTCGAACGGACACACACAGCCTGCAGTTCGGAGTCCGGGAGCCAAGATATGGGCCAACGCAAGTAGAATATAAACGTTTAGCAGAGCTTTGCCAAATATAGATGGACAACCATACAGCACGTGTAGCTACTTCTCTTACCAATTGACCCTGCTTCCCGTAACAAGGATCCATCCGTTGTTGGCCCGTGTAACAAATTCCCATCTTTCAAGAAGGGCCTAATGAGCAGGTGCACCAATTAATGAAGGAAAATACACACGATTGGGGAAACGCACGACAGAATGCCCCTTCTCATTCCCCCGTCCGTCCGGATAACCTCCTCCTCGCCCTGATAACGGCCAGCTGCAGGCGGAGCTCTTTGGCTTGGGCGCGTCTTCTCATGGGAAACAGTGAGAGCCGCTCAACAAGGAAGCCAACAGTCTTCAGGCATTGGGAAACACAGAGAAGATGCTAACAGGCCTCTTAAAATGGCACTGTATCAGCACTTCTCCGTTTGTATTCTGCACTTCATTTCATGTTTTGATGGAGAAGTCACAAAAGGGGCCTCCCTCTGGATTCCCTCAGGCCTCACAGGTAGGCCTGAGAGAATTGTGGTTGAAATTGTTTGGTCTTAATGGCTACGGTCTCTTGTGAGTTTTCCTTCCTAACGTTTCCTTAAGAACAGTAAGATCCGATAATTCAATAGAGCTTCGGTGTTTGATCAGCAAAATGTTGTCAGTTTCACTTTAAGATGAACAAGCTAGCAATCAATCTTGTCATGCAGCAACACTGACAGTTAACACCTTCTATAGCCAGTATTGACACCAACTGTGATTCAACTGGAGCATTCTTCTTAAGAGACTGGGTGGTGTGGGGTAATTGTTCCCCCCCCCACCTTTGACAATACCCGTCACAGATACAGGCGAAACATGAGGAAGAAAAACTCACAAGAGACCGCGGCCAATAAGCCCGAAGAATTTGAACCACAATGGAGAGCAAAATGTCACTGCTCTCCTCTCTGCCCCCACCATTGCATCCAGCTTTTGGGACAGAAGCCCCGTGAGGGCCCCCTACCGAAGGTCGGGTGGCGTTGAGGATCCTTCCCCACAACAGAAGCTGCCCTCCTTTCTGGGGTGACTCGGCGCTGGTTGAGATGAGTCAGCACAGTACAGCTCTACCATTCTGACCTCATCAATTGGAAGCCGCAAGAGCAGCTGGGCTCCTCTGTTTGCTGGGTGGGGCTGATTTGGGACTGTCTTCTCTCAGGGTCTGGCATCTTTTGAGGAGGTTGTGATGCGGAGAGGGAAGTGGAGGGCCAGAGCATAAGTCTCTCAAAGCGCACTGCCGCTTTCAGTTCAGCCAAGCTGCTGTCGTGGCTTGCAGGCGAGGAGACCACAATGGCACAGCTGTACTTTCTCTCCCTTTGGGGAGAAAGGCGGGATAAAAATATTGTAAATAAAATAAATAAATACTTTGCTGACTCCCCCTTCATAGGGCCCACATAACCCAGAAAGGAGGGGAGTTTCTGTTGTGGGGAAGGGCCCCCAGTCAGCCAATACCCTCTGAGCTGAAGCTACTGCTGTGTTAAGTACTACTGCATAAGACAAGTTACCTGCCAACTTCTCTTCTTCCTGGAGACCCTGGAAAAACGCAGACTCCCCTTCTTCCAGCTGGGAAATGAAGGCAGGTTTGGGAAATCCCTCTGAGAAGGAAACAAGGAGATGAAATTCTTCCGTCTACAACATATTCTGGCTTTCCCAAGCAACCTGATCTTAGGTTGACCACCACCTATGACGAATATGGTAAAATCGTTGGCTAGGTCTCACTCCATCTTGCAGGCCAGAAGGCAATTTGGAGCTGTTGTCCTGGTGAGCATTAGGAACACGTAATTCTGGGAGCTTAGCGTTATTCCTTTTGTCCTGTACGTGTATGTAGTTCTTTGTTGAAGTCACTAAATGTTTTCAGTAACGTTCAACTGTCGCTTTTTTACTCTCTCACACCATCCCTACATCCTAACAACTCCCAGCAAGTTTGAGATGCTTGTTCTCCACAGGTTCCCGTCAACTCCTCCATCTCCAAAATCACAACACCGCATGAGATAGCACTATACAGGTCACAGGGCAAATATGCCTCACTGTAAGGACAGGTTCTCGGGCGCACAACCCCGTTACTGGCCAACCCCCCCCCCCAGTCGGACGGGTGTGGTTTCTGAGGGCTAACTGCCCTATGGTAGGTGCCACCACCCCTTTTACCAGCCAGTCGTTCGGCTAAAGGGAACCGGAAGTCCTACGTGTTCAGACAGCAAGTCTCTTCTTATGTTCTTAAGCAGATCATGCACAATCCCTCCAGCAGCAGCACCTGATCCTGCACGAACCATCAGTTAATGCTCTAAAATCCTGGATAAGGATGAGGAAGAATGACGGGGCGTATTAAGCACTGTCAGTTACTAGTGGCTCAGCCGGGCAGGTCACACACTGGGGTTTTTGTACTGTTCACAATGGATTTCTGGATCTAGACACTTCTCTCCCGCCATTTATATTTATATATTTCATCCCCAAAGAGAATGTCAGGCCAAGCTCGGCTCTGCAACAGGGAGGCACAGCAGGCATGTCGAGGGCACCAGTTCCAGCCCCACACGCCCCACTTCTATGGTGCAATCCTGAAACTGAGAAACAAGAAGAGGAGGAGCTCATGCCTTTCGTTCCTACATACCAAGAACAAAGGGCATCCTTACCCAGAGAGGCCACGATCCCGTAATTCTCCAGCATGACTTCCCTGTACAGAGCCTTCTGGCCCGGATCCAGCAGAGCCCACTCCTCCGCCGTGAAGCGCAAAGCCACCTCCTCAAAAGACACCGGACCCTGCAAGGAGGAAACAGTCTCTCCTCACCAATAAAGTTCCACCCTTTTGACATAACATCCCCCTGCTCTCTTGCTCAGTCTGAAAAGAGAAATTCAGGTAGCAGCAACTGAGTGTTTTCTGCAGGATATTTGGCAAATCAGACCAGTCGGTTGCCTGGGTTTTTTCTTCTTTCTTTTCTGATGGAACAAATGCCAACCCGATATTAATACCAATACAGTGGACTCTTTCTAACCTTGGGTAGAACCTTGGGATCCGCAGATTTGTCTCACCGCAGATCCCAGACCTGCAAGGGTCCACTGTAAAACGTGTAAAAAATGTGGAAAAGAGATTTTTTTACCTTTTAGAGTGAAACCACTGTGTGTTTTTGCTATAAACATGCTGAAATAGCGCTCCGGAAATCTCTTCCCCCCTCCCAAGGTTGCCCAATGGCTTCCGGAGCGCGATTTCAGCACGTTTACAGCGCGGACGGATCCCCCGCACATAGCAATGTCCAACTCTATAAGTAATATTAATAATCTGCATTTATATAAGATGTATTTGGTAATCATATAGATACATTTTTGTATACTTCCTAGAGGCGCTGAATTATATTTTATTTATTCGTGAGGGGGGTTGCAGGAGTCTGTAACCGGATCCCACCCTGGCATCCCCACAGACCTGGGAATCCCTCTGCCCAAGCGGGGGCTGAATAGGGAGGCTTCGGGGGGCCTCTCTCGGAGAGACTGGGGCCAACTTTGACCTTGCAAAGAAGCTTCACTGATAACGAAATCGAAACACGTAACACCTCTTTCTGCTAAAACACCCTACATAAAATAAAAATAGAACCACCTAATTTTGCATAATTCTTCATCCGCTGACACTGCACAGCGTATACCACCTACCTAGTATACATTTAATGCAATTCCAATTGATAAAAATGGGAAAGATATGGAATAAAAACACATAACACCTCTTTCTGCTATTTCATTTTGGTGAAACACGGAAATCTGCAAAAAAATAAAACCATTTTCTCCCATCTCTACCTCTTAGTGATATTATGCCCCCCCCTTTCTTGTCCTTTATTCCCTTTCCCTTCCTGGCTATGTTATGCCCTCTATTATAATAAAGGACAAGATGGACTCTGATGCCAAGCAACGTAACTACCAGCTTCAGACGCCAGATGGATGCCAGAGTGCCAGATGGACTGTTTGCCAAGACACAACGACTTCTCTGACACGCAGGCCGTATCTCTCAAGGACTCCGGTTATGAAGCCTCATACTCTGGTATATAGTACAGGGAGCCCCCGGTATCCACGGATTCACTTATCCAAGGATGGCAGGAACCCCCTCCCCCCATGCTCCCCTGACGATTCTTTTACCTTAAAGTGGTGTTTGTGTCATGCTTTCAGGAAAGGCTATATAAGTAGAAATGCTGCTGCTGCTTCATAGCACAGGCGCAGGGTCAGCCAAAGACCAGGAAGCAGTTTCTGTTTCTGTTTCCTGGTCTTTGACTGAGCTTCCGTCTTTGCTAAAAGCAGCAGCAGTATGCTACTTATAGCCTTTGTTGAAAGCAAGACGCAAACACCACTTTAAGGTAAAACAATTGCCAGGGGAGCGTGCGGGGGGCTGAAGGGGGCTGCGAAGCTTGAGACTCGGCTCTACAGAGCCCTGTTCAAGCCGTTGGCACAACAATTAGTTAAAATCGGTGTGGGGAGGGGCTGTAGAAGATGGCATTTGCTCTTATCCACGGGTTCCAGGTATCCATGGGGGGGGGGGGTGTCAGGAAGCAATCTCCAGCAGATACTGTATATGATTTTTCCCACGCCATCACATATCATGGTAGGAAGAAGATCATCTCACTTTGTGTCTCCATTGAACACAACCCTGTAACCCTCTCTATCCATCTCCTGTATTTACAGTTTGTGTTTGCCTTCAGTGAATGCAACTTCCGTCATCTCTGTATCTTGTCTCAAAACACCTGCATTTCACCTGTCCTATTGCACCTGCTGCATTCTGCACAGAGCCTGGGAAACCTCCTTTCAAGACACTGCTAAGCCTTTGAAGCAACCCTGCTTACCGACCATACATCCTGATCAGAAACAAAGACTTCCCTTGCCATTCATACACCAAGTGACACAATAAAAGAAAAGACCCCCCAGGTCCTCCTGATCAGCCAAACAGCCCCACTAATTAGCCCCCCCCCCAGTTCTGCACATAGCATCAGTCCCAAGAATCATGACATAGTCAGGGATTTGGATCAGGGAGTGGTCACTCTACCCTGCTTCACACACACTCTTCTGAGAGGTGAACTTGATATTTGACAGCACCAGAGAAAAATCCTTCCTTCAAAGCCTAAACGAGAGAAGGAGGCAGCCAAGCTGGTTCTTGCACGTCACCCCGATGATCTGCCCCTTACCTGAGCAGGCTGTGGAGTTGCCGATTCTGCTCCTTGCCAAAGAGGAGACGGTCTGGAACGTGGCCCCGATGCCATCTCACTGCCTGCGAGGAAGACAAACGTGATGAGGAGACATTTACCCTTCATGCCCTGTTCTAACTTCAATTCTTTGTGCAACGCTCTTCCTATTTGTTCCATAGCTTTGCTTCTGACCCAGAAATGCCCAAATGGGGTGAGCCCCACACATCTTGAGGAGTCACTTTCTTCTGCTTCTTCCATCTGCCACCTTGTCCCCGTTTCTTCCCCTCTCTGCCTGTCTAGTCACCTCCCTTTCCTCTTTCAAATCTCCCTACTAATGCAGGGGTCTCCAAATCCAGTCTCCAACCAGGTTCTATCTGCTCCACAGTAAGCCCGTGGTCTGCAGCAAGCCTCTGGCCCGGCAAGCCTCCTGGTTGGGCAACTCTCAATATCACCGGCGGCGGAAGCCGCACTGCTCCATCGCGGCCACCCCACAGCCAGAAGGAGGCAGAAAACTACATCCCCCAGCAGCCTCCGGGCCCCTCCTGAGCATTGCCGAGATCTGGGAGGAGGGGGGAGAGACGCCCTTCCCTCTGCTGCCCAGTCCGGTGCCGGCAGTGCAGGGAAACGTTTCCTGTGTGTGGGGTTCTGTTGTGTGCAGGAGGTGCCTGGGGGGGGGGCTCCCAAAGGGGGGGTCCCTCCCTGCCCGTCCCTCGCCCCCTGCCGCTGCAGTCAGAGAGCTGGCAAAGGGGAAAAGACAGTCGCCTGGCCGTGAAGGAGCCTTCCGGTGTGCTTCGCTCCGGAGATCAGCCTTACCTGGCATCTCCGAGGGATCCTTGGAGAGAGAGAGAGAGAGAGAGGTTGGGAGAGAGAGAGAGAGAGAGAGAGAGAGAGAGAGAGAGAGAGAGAGAGAGAGAGAGAGAGAGAGAGAGAGGAGTTCACCAGACGCAAATGTAGCGACTACAACGTTTCCGTCTTTCCTTTGCAAACGGCAAGGTTGCACGGATCACTCCGAGAGCTGGTCAACTTCAACCAGGGAGGGGGACAATGATTGCAAACGACAGGCAAAAGCTGAAACCATTACGTCCAGTCCCATCCCCCCCCCCCCCCCGGAAGCATTTGGAAGCCTGGATCTTGAAATTTTAGTTAGGTGAACATCTACAGTAGTTTAATCTTTTGAATCTCAGCTTTCCCAAATGTCTGGAACATCTCTAAGTCCAGTAAATGAATTCCATTTATTTATCTAATGATTTATTTTCCCGGCCCTCGGTACCGGGTCAGACTTATGATGTGGCCCTCGTGCTGAAATGTTTGGAGACCCCTGAATTCACAGGTTCTTTTAGATCAGGCCTGCATGCTGGAAGGCTCCTTTTCAGCTGCAAAATCCAGATTTTTACACTGACAACAATTCAAACAGTAAACAATATCAAAGAGGGAGCGTACATTCAAAAGACAACACAGTCAAAAAGCACCCACCCACAGTTCCAGGAACAGTCCCAGGCCTCGATTATTGCTCTCCAGTGTCCGTCCTACATCCCGCAGTTTTTTGCATCGCTTTCAGAGCTGAATGCCCCCCCCCCTTTCCCTTCACCAACTGGCCTTTGGGACGGGGCGTCTCTCCGCCCACCTGGGGGGCTTCTCTCCCGCCCCCTCTATTCCCGTTCCCCATCACAGCCCCGGGACCCACCTTCTTCGCCCACAACGGCCTGTGAACTCACCAGAGGGGAAAGCAAACGAATGGGGCGGAGCAGGAAGGGGCTTTCCACTCACTTACTCCCCTCCCCCCCCATTCGCCCCTCTAGCAATCCGGAGTCGCTCCTTTTAACTCTCAGTGTGCCGGTCAGTCGGCTCTTCCCAGAGGAGCGAAGTCTCGACCCTCCCACTCCAGGCAGAACGGGGAAGGAGCTGCCTCCCCTCCGGCCGGGCATCCCCTCCTCCTTCTCCCCGATTCCCCCCACGCAACACCCGATGATGCAACTTGCGCGGCACGGACTCTGCGGCTTCTTAGGGGGCTGATCTTCTCTCATCCCCCCCCCCCCGCGAGTGGCCAACTCGGGACTTGCCGACAGATCAGTGGGACTCGCTCCCCACCTGTGTGCACAGGAGAGCAGCCTTTTACAGCGGCTCCGGGCCACGTCCACGCGTAAGTGGGTACCGTTGCAGGGCTGCAGACAGTCCTGTGCAGGCTTACCTGGGAGTAAGCCCGGTTGAGGTCAGGGGGCTTACGCGCGAGTAGGTTCGCTGCACGTCCTTCTTGCCCGGCGTTTGCCTCCCTCCCCGCACGCAGCCGCCCTCTCTCCGGATCGCCCGAGACCTGCCTTCCCTTCCCCGCCTGGACAGCAGCGTGTTTCCAGCACCGCCAAAGAAAGAAAGAAAGGGAGACTCCTGGTGCCGGGAAACGGAAAGGCTGTAGCAGCAGCAGGAGGAAGCGGATGTCGGCAGGGCGCAAAGCAGCAGCGGCTGCCGCGGCTTCCGGGCCACTGGCTGAGCAGCCGTCCATCCTCCTGGCCGAGCGTCCCGTCGAGGCGGGCGGGCGGGCGCCCCTTCTCGCAACGGGGAGGGACCAGAAGCATCCTGGCTGCAAGCCCGCCTCGCTTGGCTGGGTCTGAGGATGTCTCCGGTGTCTCCTCCTGTGGCTTCTCCCCCCTCCCTGCCCGGAATGAGGCAAACAAACCTCTGCAGCCCCCACCCCAATCCAAAGTCCCCTAGGAAGCAAGCAAGGATTCCCCCCACATTTTTATACCGCCCTTCCTCCAAGGAGCTCAAGACTCCTTCATGGCTCCTCCCCCTTTTCTCCTCACAACAACCCGGTGAGGTAGGTGAGGCTGAGAGATAGTGACTGGCCCAGGATCATCCAGGAAGCTTCGTGGCTGGGCGGGGATTTGAACCTGGATCTTCCAGGTCTAAGTCCAACTCCTAAACCACTACCCCAGGGGTGTCAAACTCCATTCATGGTGCCTTCTGGGGGCCGACAGTGACGGTATTAAGCAGATGATGGCCAGAAATAAGCACCATGTTCTCATGTAGGATCTCATTAGTTGCAAATGACAGAAGAGAAAATATGCAAATCTTGATCATATTTTCATCATATGGGGTAGCCCGATTATTTATTTATTTGGTTATATGTTTAATTAAAAGAATTTATATCCTGCCTTTCTCCCAGCAGGGCAACTAGGGCGGCTTACAGAATTTAAACAAAATTAAAACAGTTCAACACAATAAAAACAATTAAAACCAGACGAACGCCAATGGGTCACCTTAAAATTACATTTGATTAAAAAAATCTTGCCCACCATGTCAGCAATTGAACACCAACCTAAATAAAAACATCTTCAGGCTCCACTGAAATGTCTCCAAAGAGGGAGCTGTTCTTAATTACAAGGGGAAGGAATTCCAGAATCGGGTGCCACCACTGAAAAGGCCCTATTCCTTGCTGCCATCCCCCTCACCTCTGCCATGGTTAAAAGGGTCCCCCTGATGACCTCAGCGGACGGGTCGATTAGCTGCAAATTATCACGTGGGTCACCCTGTCAGCTGCACCACTTCTGCCGAGGAATCACGTGGCAGCCCAAGTGCTCTGCGAAGTGACATCTCAGCAGAACTGCTGCTGATGCTGCTTATAGCATCTGTTGCAAGGAAGACATGGAGCAGCTAATAAAGGTAAGAGAATGGCCGGGGGTGTGTGTGTGCGGGCGCTGCGGAGGGGGTGTTCAGTCTATTGGTCCGGCCCCCCACAACAGTCTGTTTCTCCTGTGGCCCCTTAGGAAAATTACTTGCCCCCCCCCACTATAGCCACTGCTCCCCTGCACCTGGCGTTCAGAGGCCCACTGACTGTCGCTGGACCCAGAGATCCCACACAGCCGTCAGGACTAGTAGCCCCACGGACAGACCTGTGTCCTCCCTGAATGGGTCCGACCCCCTTGTGGCTTCCTCTTCCGCCCCAAAACGAGGGAGCTCACTATCAAACGCAGCTGGAAGAGAGGTGTTCTTCAATGCAGGTGATAGAGGGAAATTGTTTTCATTCCTTTTGATTTGGCACTGATCCATATTCAGTGACCCTTAGGTTCCAATTCATTTATTTATTTACAAAGAGCAACGTACACTAAGCGCATCCGATTCTCACATAACACCGACTTTGAAGCTCTTCTTTAAGCCCATCTCTGTTTCTATGACGTTTGCAATTCTACGTCTCTATATGGCTATCTTTCTCCATCCTTTGTCCATCCCACCCCTTATATAACAGGACAATTACAGGATATAAGCAGCACAATTACTTGAGGGGTCCGTTTGACCCTTAAGAAAAGACATACCGTATTTCTTCGAGTCTAAGGCGCCATCGATTCTAAGGCGCACCTTTACTTTTAGTACCACCAGCAGGGGAAAAAAACCCATCAATTGTAAGACTCACTTCCCTTCAATAAATATACCTGCTCAGCACCAACTCTCCCCAGCATGTCTCCTGCAGCTGAGGATGACTGAGTGCACTGCCTTTGCATGGCATTTCTGGCCCCGTCAGAAAGTGCCATTTCCTTCGTTACCTGGGCTTGGGGGAGCTTCAGGGAGGCCTGCGCAACCCTCTGCAGGCCTCCCTGATCTTCAGTTTGGCGAAAAACAGCGTGTTTTGGCCTTCTGGTTTTCGCGAAAAACAGAAATGGCTGAAAATCACTGTTTTTTGCCGAACTGAAGATCAGGGAGGCCTGCAGAGGGTTGCGCAGGTTTCCCTGAAGCTCCCCCAAGCCCCAGTAAGTAAGAAGATAGCATTTTGGGGTGCTTTTTGGAGACCTTCGATTCTAAGACGCACCCCATTTTTTGAAATGCTTAAATGGGAAAAAACATGCGTCTTAGAATTGAAGAAATACAGTATGTTGCCAACCCACTTATATAACCACTCCTGGCCATTTGCCTGTAACATTCCTCGGGTAAGAATTCCACCTATTTTTCATACTTATAGGGACAATGCTTTAACTCTCAAGTATTCGTACACTTGTGCTGACCTTGTGTCCGATTCTATTATGAATGTAGTGTAATGATCAATCCTCATTATTAGGGATTGGTTTCTTTCCACCACAGGGGTTCATTTTGCTAATATCTAGCAGAGGAAACACAAGAGGAGCAGGGGGGGGGACACCATCGTGGAGGGAGTTGCAACAATCTAAAAATAAATTGTGTAAGGGCAACAGTCAAAGCCCCCCCCCTCAGGATTACATCACCCTTGGGAACTCCCAACAGTCCAGAATCTGGTCTATTTTTAAATATTATTTATTTATTTATACAGTATTAAAAGAAAACAATACATCGTATTTTGAAAGATTCCAGCAAGCCCGAAGCTGTATATCCTACTAGCATACTATTCACTATTTATAATATTTATTTATTTATTTAATTCATTTAATTATTTAATTTATTTAACTCCTACTATTCCATCTAACTGACATCAGGTGTCAGTTAGGAGGGGAGGGGGGAGAGAAGGGAGGGAGAGAGGAGAGAGGAGGAGACATAGATGAAGCCATAAACATTCCATTCCACATCAGGAAGCCTCATATACATACCTCTATTGATTATTGACCATTATTGGCTTTATTTTTGATCAATAGATGTATATGAGGTTTCCTGATGTGGAATGGAATGTTTATGGCTTCATCTATGTCTCCTCCTCTCTCCTCTCTCCCTCCCTTCTCTCCCCCCTCCCCTCCTAACTGACACCTGATGTCAGTTAGATGGAATAGTAGGAGTTTATATTGAGGATCTGTCCTACAGTGTCATTCTTTTGATGATGCCCCGAATGTCAGGGGTGAAACGTTAAGTTACAGCTAACATCTTGTCTTTGTAATAAAGAATTTATAAATGACGTAGTCTTACCCGGAAATATGTGGGTTTTTAACTCAAAAAAAACTTGTGTAACCTTGTTTTGTGCATTAAAGACCGGTTAACCTTGTACACCGGTTAACCTTGTAACCGGTGTAAGTGCACTTACACCGGTGCATCTACTGTTACACCGGTGCAAGGTTACACAGGATTGCGCTGAAAAAGATCATCCCCGTTTTTTACATTCCCAACAACTTTCCGTACATTTTCGCCATTTACTTGGGGTCAAGTCCTCTTCCATAATTTCTTCTCTTGACTTCATCGTACATTCTCCTTGTGAATAAGTCAATAACAGGGCAATCCTATCTAATTTATGCCACCGGCTGAGCTCTGCTCAATCCTATCCAACTTATGCGATCTTTGGGCAGAGCCTCCAGGTCGCGTCCAGCGCCTGGGAACTCTACGCAGGCGCTAGACACGACTGCGAGCTCTGCGCAAAGATTGCAGTTGCTGTGATCTTTACGCAGAGCCTCCAGGTCGCGTCCAGCGCCACGGTGGCTCACGCCTTCAAGCTGCTGACTGGGGACAGCCGGCAACGCGGGAAGAAGATTGGAGCTGCAGAACAACAACCAGGTAAGCGGTCAAGCGGCCGGAAAACTTGTTTAAGGAAGTCATTTTTTACACTTCGCTCCATAAGCCGCAGAGACAATTCCCCCTAATTTTTTTTGGGGGGGGGGGAGTGTGTCTTATGGAGCGAAAAATACGGTAAATGGGCAATTTTCACAATGGCGAGAGGTGAAAAGCGGTGTGCCCCAAGGATCGGTCTTGGAACTGGTGCTTTTCAACTTGTCCATAAATGACCTGGAGTTGGGGATAAGCAGCAAGGTGGCCAAGTTTGCGGATGACACTAAACTTTTCGGGTGGTGAAGACCAGCAGGGATTGTGAAGAGCTCCAGAAGGATCTCTCCAAACTGGGAGAATGGGCAGCAAAATGGCAGATGCGCTTCAATGTCAGTAAGTGCAAAGTGATGCACATTGGGGCAAGAAATCAAAATTTCACATATACGTTAATGGGTTCTGAGCTGTCTGTGACGGAACAAGAGAGAGATCTTGGGGTGCTGGTGGACAGGTCGATGAAAGTGTCGACCCAGTGTGCGGCGGCTGTGAAGAAGGCCAGTTCCATGCTCGGGATCATAAAAAAAGGGATTGAGAATAAAACGGCCAATATCATTATGCCTTTGTACAAATCGATGGTAAGGCCACATCTGGAGTACACAACTTGTGTCAAGTTCTGGTCACCACACCTCAAAAAGGATATAGTTGAATTGGAAAAGGTGCAGAAAAGAGCGACCAGAATGATTCGTGGGCTGGAGCACCTCCCTTATGAGGAAAGGCTACAGCGTTTGGGGCTTTTCAGTCTAGAAAAAAGGCGCCTGAGGGGGGACATGATTGAGACATATAAAATTATGCATGGGATGGAGAGAGTGGATAGAAGGAAATTCTTCTCCCTCTCGCACAACACCAGAACCAGGGGACATACACTAAAATTGAGTGGAGGGAGAGTTAGAACGGACAAAAAAAATCTTTACCCAGCATGTAATTCATCTGTGGAACTCCTTGCCACAGGATGTGGTGATGGCACCTGCCCTAGATGCCTTTAAAAGGGGTTTGGACAGATTCATGGAAGAAAAGACCATCACAGGTTACAAGCCATAAGCAACCTCCTGGCTTTGGAAGTAGGTTTTCTTTGTGCCAGGTGCAGGGGAGTGACAGCTGGAAACAGGTTATCTTGTTGGCTGTGTGCTCCCTGAGGCATCTGGTGGGGCCACTGTGTGATACAGGAAGCTGGACTAGATGGGCCTGATCCAGCAGGGCTCTTCTTATATTCTTATGCCACCGCTGTAACCAGCAGTGCAGCGAGAACGGGAGACCCCAGAACGGAAAGGAGATTCAAATCCCCTCCAAAAGGGGAATTCAAAGGGGATTTGAATCCACTTTCCGTTCTGGGGCCTCCCGTTCTCGCTGCACCGCTGGTTGCACCGGTGGCATAAGTTGGATAGGATTGAGCAGAGCTCAGCCAATGGCAAAAGTTGGATAGGATTGCTGTTGTTCAGTCGTTAAGTCGTGTCCGACCCTTCGTGATCCCATGAACCATATCCCGCCAGGCCTTCCTGTCCTCCACTATCTTCCTGAGTTTGCTCATTTTCAAGTCGTGTCTGACCCTTCGTGATCCCATGAACCATATCCCGCCAGGCCTTCCTGTCCTCCACTGTCTTCCTGAGTTCGCTCATTTTCACGTTCGTTGCATCGGTGATGCTGTCTAACCATCTCATCCTTTGCCTTCCCCTTCTCCTTTTGCCTTCAATCTTTCCCAGCATCAGAGTCTTCTCCAGAGAGTCCTCTCTTCGCATTAGGTGGCCAAAATATTTGAGTTTCAGCCTTAGTACCTGTCCTTCCAGGGAACAGTCAGGGTTGATTTCATTTAGCAAATCCGGTAATCCTAATCCTCCTCTCTCCTTTGCATCCTGAAGAATCTTATACTTCACTCTTGGTTGCTTCCCTTGCCAGATAAATTTAGAAATCTCTTTCTGCCATTCTTTAAATGGCGCATCTGATATAATCACTGGTATAATTTGAAATAAGAACATCATTTTTGGTAATACATTCATCTTAATCACAGATATCCTTCCTAATAGAGACAGTTTCAATCTGTCCCATTTTAACAAATCGTTCTTAATTTCATTCCAAATTTAAACAATTATTTTGAAATAGTGTACAATGCATATTAGTTAATACAATTCCCAAATATTTAACTATTTTTTCCACATTAAATCCTGTTAATTTACTCATCAACAACACTATATCTTTTGAGGGATCTTCCAGCATTAATATAAATCATCCGCAAAGGCTCTTAACACATCTTGCCCCAAGGTCAGGTTTTCCCAGAATTCCCAAATGTCAGTGTGTTCCACATGTTTAAGGGACCCCCAAAGAGATATAACCACCTGCAAAAAATTCCCAGGTGTTCCATATACCTGTAGCAGATGCGTTGCATTCGCCACTCATTGGGGTTTAAGGCATAACAAATTTGTCCATTCATTCCTATGTAAAGCATAGACCTGACAACACAAGATCTCAAACAAACACATAGTTGTGTTGTGGACACAGCTTCTGTGCTTTAGGGGTCTGTAGGGGTATGTCTCAGCACAGTGTACCCCAAGTTGCAAGTCCCTTTCTGCCAGGTTTTTTTTTATGACCCTTCAAATCCTTGAAATGCTGCTTTAGTTGTGCATTCAGCACAAAAACGCTCAAAAACATAGTTGTGTTGTACACACAACGTCTGTGCTTTAGGGGTCTTTAGGGGTATGTCTCAGCAAAGTGTACCCCAAGTTTCAAGTCCCTTCCTCCCAGGGTTTTTTTTATGACCCTTCAAATCCTTGAAATGCTGCAGCTTTAGTTGTGAGTTCAGCACAAAAATGCTAAAAAACCCCATAGTTGTGTTGTACACACAACTTCAGTGCTTTAGGGTTGTATTAGGGCCATGTTTCAGCACAGTGCACCCCAAGTTACAAGTTCCTGAGTACAAGGGTTTTGTTTTTATGACCCTTCAAACCCTGTAAGTGCTGCAGCTTTAATTGTGAGTTCAGCACAAAAATGCTCAAAAAACATAGTTGTACACACAGCTTCTGTGCTTTAGTGGTCTTTAGGGGCATGTTTCAGCACAGTGTGTACGAAGTTACAAGTTCCTGAGTGCAAGAGTTTTGTTTTTATAGCTCTTGACAGTTCGTTTTTGCAACTGTGTACAGTATGAAAATAACTGCATTAGGTCTGTTCTGATAACCCCCAATGAGTGCTTTGAGCAACTCCTGGTGTTGCTCCTGATTACAGTTGTGTATAGCTGATCACCTGCACCTGAGGTGCTCCAAACAACTTGGATTCAAAAGCCAGGGCCCTGGCCATGAAAAAAAAGGCCAAAGTTTCATTTCTAATTTCAGTGAGGAGGGGGTACCCTGCAATCAATTAGTTTACCTCATTTTCCCTAAAAACAGTGATCTTTGCTCTTTTTTGGGGGGGGGGTCAGTGAAAACATTCTGAAAAAATCTTTAAAAATAGTTTCACCTGTCTAATTTCCACAAAAAAAAATTCCAGAAAACTTGGGGGAAGCCCTTTTTTAAAACTATTTTCTTTCAGGCGTTGCTCAAAGCACTCATTGGATTAAGATGGGTTTTAAATGTTTCCTTCTTAATCTTCACACCAACCTGGTCTTTTAAGACGCGGTTTGACTTTTAACCTTGCGAATGGACAGCCAGGGTGTCTCAGGGCCCAGCCACATAATCGCTGCAGGAGCAAACCGGGACCTTGGGCTGCAGGGTCCTCCCACCTGCAGGTTGACATGAGGGCTTGCCTGGGAACCTATGTGAGTTCTTCGATGCAAAGACAGGCTTGAGCTCTGACTGAAGCTCTTTCTACACTCCAAGCATTGATATGGTTTCTCCCGTGTGGGTTCTTTGATGCACAGTCAGGGTTGCGCTATGACTGAAGCTCTTTCCACACTCCAAGCATTTATATGGTCTCTCCCGTGTGGGTTCTCTGATGCACAGTCAGCTGTGAGCTCTGACTGAAGCTCTTTCCACAATCCAAGCACTTATATGGTTTTTCGCCTGTGTGGTTTTTTTGATGCAAAGTAAGGTTTGAGCTGACACTGAAGCTCTTTCCACACTCCAAGCATTTATATGGTTTCTCTCCTGTATGGGATCTTTGATGCGAAGTAAGGTTTGAGCTAACACTGAAGCTCTTTCCACATTCCAAGCATTTATACGGTTTCTCCCCTGTGTGGGTTCTTTGATGCGAAGTAAGGTTTGAGTTGACACTGAAGCTCTTTCCACACTCGAAACATTTATATGGTTTCTCCCCTGTGTGGGTTCTTTGATGCAAACTCAGGCTTGAGCTCATACTGAAGCTCTTTCCACACTCCAAGCATTTGTATCTTTTCTCTCCTGTGTGGGTTATTTGATGCACAGCCAGGTGTGAGCTCTGACTGAAGCTTTTTCCACACACTAAACATTTATATGGTTTCTCACCTTTGTGGGTTCTTCGATGCGAAGTAAGGTTTGAGCTGACACTGAAGCTCTTTCCACACTCCAAGCATTGATATGGTTTCTCCCCTGTGTGGGTTCTTTGATGCAAATTCAGGCTTGAGCTTTGACGGAAGCTCTTTCCACACTCCAAACATTTGTATGGTTTCACCCCTGTGTGGGTTCTTTGATGCAAACTTAGGCTTGAGCTCTGACTGAAGCTCTTTCCACACACCAAGCATTTATATGGTTTCTCCCCTGTGTGGGTTCTTTGATGTTGAGTCAGGTTTGCGCTCTTACTGAAACTCTTTCCACACTCCAAGCATTGATATGGTTTCTCCTCTGTGTGGGTTTGTTGATGTTCAGTCAGTTTTGCGCTCCGACTGAAGCTCTTTCCACACTCCAAGCATTTGTATCGTTTCTCTCCTGTGTGGGTTCTTTGATGCACAGACATCCCTGAGCTCTGACTGAAGCTTTTTCCACACACCAAGCATTTATATGGTTTCTCCCCTGTGTGGGTTCTTTGATGTTGAGTCAGGTTTGCGCTCTTACTGAAGCTCTTTCCACACTCCAAGCATTGATATGGTTTCTCTCCTGTGTGGGTTCTTCGATGGGAAGTAAGGTTTGAGCTGACACTGAAGCTCTTTCCACACACCAAACATTTATATGGTTTCTCCCCTGTGTGGGTTCGTTGATGTTCAATCAGTTTTGCGCTCTGACCGAAGCTCTTTCCACACTCCAAGCATTTGTATGGTTTTTCGCCTGTGTGGGTTCTTCGATGCAATGTAAGGCTTGAGCTCTCACTGAAGTTCTCTCCACAGTCCAAATATTTATATGGCTTCTTTCCTTTGCAGTTTCTTTGGTGTGATCCAAGTTCTGATTTACTGCTGAAGGTCTTTGCAAATACTGGGCATTTTTCTTTCCTCTCTCTAGTTCCTTTTTCTGGATTGACTGGAATGACCCTGAAATCCCCACCCTGATCAGTATCAGATTTATCTCTGCATTTCTCTGTCTGGTTTCCCTCCTGCTTCCCGGATCTTTCTTGATGCGCAGCTTTCTCCCTTTCGTTCATCTTTTTATGGGAAATAAGATGTGTGCTAGTACTTAAGGTCTCTCTCCACTCGGAGCGTTTAAAGGATTTCTTCCCTGTGTGGATTTTGCTGTGTTCATTAATGTGAGATTTACAAGTGATTCTGTCACCATGCAAAGGACGCTTTTCCCTTCTCTGCCCTTTGAGATGTTCTGGTTTGATCAGGATTTCGTGTCTTTCATAATCCTGACAAACAACTGATTTTGTCCCCCAGACAGGTGCTGGGCTTCCATCCTGCCTCCCGGATCCATCTAGGTCTCTAAAAGTCACTTCCTGTATGTCACCCGTAGTAGTTTCCGGGGACGCCCCACATGGCTCCCTCTGATCCGGACTGTCTTCTCCATTGCTTCCTGGAACAGAGAGGGAACGTAGATTAGCAGTGCAATAGAGAAATGGAGTCTCTAACACACACCTTTGTTGTTGTTGTTCAGTCGTTAAGTCGTGTCCGACCCTTCGTGATCCCATGAACCATATCCCGCCAGGCCTTCCTGTCCTCCACTATCTTCCTGAGTTCGCTCATTTTCATGTTTGTTGCATCGGTGATGCTGTCTAACCATCTCATCCTTGGCCTTCCCCTTCTCCTTTTGCCTTCAATTTTTCCCAGCATCAGAGTCTTCTCCAGAGAGTCCTCTCTTCGCATTAGGTGGCCAAAATATTTGAGCTTCAGCCTTAGTACCTGTCCTTCCAGGGAGCAGTCAGGCTTGATTTCATTTACAATTGACTGATTTGATCTCCTAGCAGTCCAAGGGACTCTCAGGAGTCTTCTCCAGCACCACAGTTCAAAAGCATCTATTCTTCGGCGCTCAGCCTTCCTTATGGTCCAACTCTCGCAACCATACATTGCTACTGGGAACACCATCGCCCTGACTATACGAACTTTTGTTGGCATGGTGATATCTCTGCTTTTTATTATGCTGTCTAAGTTTACCATAGCTTTCCTTCCAAGGAGTAAGCGTCCTTTAATTTCATGGCTGCTGTCTCCGTCTGCAGTGATCTTGGAGCCCAGAAAAGTAAAATCTGTTACTGCTTCCATTTCTGCCCCTTCTATTTGCCAGGAATTGATGGGACCAGATGCCATGATCTTAGTTTTATTAATGTTGAGTTTCAAGCCAACTTTTGCACTCTCCTCTTTCACTCTCATCAAGAGGCTCTTTAGTTCTTCTTCACTTTCTGCCATTAGGGTGGTATCGTCTGCATATCTGAGGTTGTTGATATTTCTCCCGGCAATCTTGATTCCGGCTTGTGATTCATTCAGCCCTGCATTTCTCATAATGTACTCTGCATATAAGTTAAATAAGCAGGGTGACAATATACAGCCTTGCCGTACTCCCTTCCCAATTTTGAACCAATCAGTTGTTCCATGGCCGGTTCGAACTGTTGCTTCTTGACCCGCATACAGGTTTCTCAGGAGACAGGTAAGGTGGTCTGGTACCCCCATCTCTTTAAGAATTTGCCACAGTTTGTTGTGATCCACACAATCAAAGGCTTTTGTGTAGTCAATGAAGCAGAAGTAGGTGTTTTTTTGGAACTCTCGTGCTTTCTCCATGATCCACCGCATGTTGGCAATTTGATCTCTAGTTCCTCTGCCTCTTCGAAACCCAGCTTGTACGTCCGGTAGTTCTCGGTCCACGTACTGCTGAAGCCTAGCTTGTAGGATTTTGAGCATAACCTTGCTAGCATGTGAAATGAGTGCAATTGTGCGGTAGTTTGAGCACTCTTTGGCACTGCCCTTCTTTGGAATTGGAACGTAAACTGACCTTTTCCAATCCTTTGGCCACTGCTGAGTTTTCCAAATTTGTTGGCATATTGAGTGCAGCACTTTCACAGCATCATCATTTAGGATTTTAAGTAGTTCAGCTGGGATATTATCATCTCCGCTAGCTTTGTTGTTAGTAATGCTACCTAAGGCCCACTTGACTTCACTCTCTAGGATGTCCGGCTCTGGGTCAGTGACCACACCAGCGTGGTCATCAGGAACATTCAGATCTTTCTTGTATAGTTCTTCTGTGTATTCTTGCCATCTCTTCTTAATCTCTTCTGCTTCTGTTAGGTCCTTGCCTTTTTTGTCCTTTATCATGCCCATCTTTGCACAAAACGTTCCCTTGATATCTCCAATTTTCTTGAAGAGATCTCTAGTCCTCCCCATTCTGTTGTTTTCCTCGATTTCCTTGCATTGTTCATTTAAGAAGGCCTTCTTATCTCTCCTTGCTATTCTCTGGAACTCTGCATTCAGTTGTTTATATCTTTCCCTTTCACCCTTGCTTTTTGCATTCCTTCTTTCCACAGCTATTTGTAAAGCCTCATCTGACAGCCACTTTGCTTTCTTGCATTTCTTTTTCTTTGGGATGGTTTTAGTTGCTGCCTCCTGTACAATGTTACGAACTTCCGTCCATAGTTCTTCTGGCACTCTGTCTACCAGGTCTAATGCCCTAAATCTATTCTTCACCTCCACTGTATACTCATAAGGCGTATATTATTATTATCATACCTAGGCGTATATTATTATTATTATTTTCAAAAATAAAGCGGTTGAAAAATATTCAGAAGCAGGGGCGTTCCTAGGGTTTGCGTCACCCGGTGCGGGAGGTCAGTGCGTCACCACCCTGATGATACTTCTCCCATGCATTGGGCGGGGAAATGCATCATTGCCCCACCCCCATAGCATTGCCCCATCTCCCACCTCTAATGCACACACATAGGCATATATACTCAGAAGTAAACCCCAGTGGATTCAGTGGCACTGACTCCCAGGAAAGCGCGGATAGGACTGCAGCCCTCTGTACTGACCGACTCTTAATAAGCTTTAGAGAAATAGGATTTATGGGATTATCAGCCATGTAAGAACATAAGAACATAAGAAGAGCCCTGCTGGATCAGGCCAAAAGCCCATCTAGTCCAGCTTCCTGTGTCACACAGTGGCCCCACCAGATGCCTCAGGGAGCACACGAGACAACAAGATACCTGTGTCCAGTCGCCACTCCCTTGCACCTGGCACAGAGAAAACCCACTTCTAAAAAAAAAAAAAAAAAAAAACCAGGAGGTTGCTTATGGCTTGTAACCTGTGATGGTCTTTTCCTCCATGAATTTGTCCAAACCCCTTTTAAAGGCATCTAGGCCAGGTGCCATCACCACATCCTGTGGCAAGGAGTACAATTGAAATGTATAGTTTCAATTGAAGAAATAAAGTATTCATACTTGTACCAACTTGTCATGTCATCCCCCTTCATGGATCATTGCCTTGTCGTGGCGAAGGGGCTTGCGTAACTCAATGAAGCCATGAGCTATGCCGTGCAGGGACACCCAAGACGGACAGGTCGTAGCAGAGAGTTCTGACTAAAAGTGATCCACTGGAGAAGGAAATGGCAACCCACTCCAGTAACCTTGCCAAGAAAATCCCATGAACAGTTCCAAAAGGCTACAAGATATGACGCCGGAAGATGAGCCCCTCAGGTCGGAAGGTGTCCAATATGCTACTGAGGAAGAGCGGAGGACTATTCCAAGTAGACCCAGAAAGAGTGAAGCGGCTGGGCCAAAGCCAATAGGACGTCCAGCTGTGGATGTGTCTGAGGTTGAAAGGAAAATCCAATGCTGCAAGGAGCAATACTGCTTAGGAACATGGAATGTGAGGTCTATGAATCAAGGCAAGCTGGATGTGGTCAAAGATGAGATGATAAGATTGAACATTGACATCTTGGGAATCAGCGAACTAAAATGGACGGGCATGGGCGAATTTAATTCAGGTGACCATCATATCTACTACTGTGGGCATGAATCCCTTAGAAGAAATGGAGTAGCCCTCATAGTCAATAAAAGAGTGGGAAAGGCAGTACTGGGGTGCAACCTCAAAAACGACAGAATGATTTCAGTTCGAATCCAAGGCAAACCATTCAACATTACAGTAATCCAAGTGTATGCCCCAACCACTGATGCCGAAGAAGATGAAGTTAACCGGTTCTATGAAGACCTACAACACCTTCTAGAACTAGCACCCAAAAAAGATGTCCTTTACATCATAGGAGACTGGAATGCTAAAGTAGGAAATCAAGAAATAAACGGAACAACAGGCAAGTTTGGCCTTGGAGCGCAAAATGAAGCAGGGCAAAGGCTAACGGAGTTCTGTCAAGAGAACACGCTGGTCATAGCAAACACTCTTTTCCAACAACACAAGAGGCGACTCTACACCTGGACATCACCAGATGGTCAATACCGAAACCAGATAGATTATGTGCTTTGCAACCAAAGATGGAGAAGCTCTATACAATCAGTAAAAACAAGACCTGGAGCTGACTGTGGCTCAGATCATGAGCTTCTTATTGCAAAATTCAGGCTTAAATTGAAGAATGTAGGGAACACCAATAGACCAGTCAGATATGACCTAAACCATATCCCTTATGAGTATACAGTGGAGGTGAAGAATAGGTTTAGGGCACTAGACCTGGTAGACAGAGTGCCTGAAGAACTATGGACGGAAGTTTGTAACATTGTACAGGAGGCAGCAACTAAAACCATCCCAAAGAAAAAGAAATGCAAGAAAGCAAAGTGGCTGTCAGATGAGGCTTTACAAATAGCTGTGGAAAGAAGGAATGCGAAAAGCAAAGGTGAAAGGGAAAGATATAAACAACTGAATGCAGATTTCCAGAGAATAGCAAGGAGAGATAAGAAGGCCTTCTTAAATGAACAATGCAAGGAAATCGAGGAAAACAACAGAATGGGGAGGACTAGAGATCTCTTCAAGAAAATTGGAGATATCAAGGGAACATTTTGTGCAAAGATGGGCATGATAAAGGATAAAAAAGGCAGAGACCTGACAGAAGCAGAAGAGATTAAGAAGAGATGGCAAGAATACACAGAAGAACTATACAAGAAAGATCTTAATGTTCCTGATGACCACGCTGGTGTGGTCACTGACCCAGAGCCAGACATCCTAGAGAGCGAAGTCAAGTGGGCCTTAGATAGCATTACTAACAACAAAGCTAGCGGAGATGATAATATCCCAGCTGAGCTACTTAAAATCCTAAATGATGATGCTGTGAAAGTGCTGCACTCAATATGCCAACAAATTTGGAAAACTCAGCAGTGGCCAAAGGATTGGAAAAGGTCAGTTTACGTTCCAATTCCAAAGAAGGGCAGTGCCAAAGAGTGTTCAAACTATCGCACAATTGCACTCATTTCACATGCTAGCAAGGTTATGCTCAAAATCCTACAAGCTAGGCTTCAGCAGCACGTGGACCGAGAACTACCGGATGTACAAGCTGGGTTTCGAAGAGGCAGAGGAACTAGAGATCAAATTGCCAACATGCGCTGGATCATGGAGAAAGCCCGAGAGTTCCAAAAAAACACCTACTTCTGCTTCATTGACTACGCAAAAGCCTTTGATTGTGTGGATCACAACAAGCTGTGGCAAGTTCTTAAAGAGATGGGGATACCAGACCACCTTATCTGTCTCCTGAGAAACCTGTATGCGGGTCAAGAAGCAACAGTTCGAACCCACCATGGAACAACTGATTGGTTCAAAATTGGGAAGGGAGTACGGCAAGGCTGTATATTGTCACCCTGTTTATTTAACTTATATGCAGAGTACATTATGAGAAATGCAGGGCTGAATGAATCGCAAGCCGGAATCAAGATTGCCGGGAGAAACATCAACAACCTCAGATATGCAGACGATACCACTCTAATGGCAGAAAGTGAAGAAGAACTAAAGAGCCTCTTGATGAGAGTGAAAGAGGAGAGTGCAAAAGTTGGCTTGAAACTCAACATTAATAAAACTAAGATCATGGCATCGGGTCCCATCAATTCCTGGCAAATAGAAGGGGCAGAAATGGAAGCAGTAACAGATTTTACTTTTTTGGGTTCCAAGATCACTGCAGACGGAGACAGCAGCCATGAAATTAAAAGACGCTTACTCCTTGGAAGGAAAGCTATGGCAAATTTAGATAGCATAATAAAAAGCAGAGATATCACCATACCAACAAAAGTTCGTATAGTCAGGGCGATGGTGTTCCCAGTAGCAATGTATGGTTGCGAGAGCTGGACCATAAGGAAGGCTGAGCGCCGAAGAATAGATGCTTTTGAACTGTGGTGCTGGAGAAGACTCCTGAGAGTCCCTTGGACTGCTAGGAGATCAAATCAGTCAATCCTAAATGAAATCAAGCCTGACTGTTCCCTGGAAGGACAGGTACTAAGGCTGAAACTCAAATATTTTGGCCACCTAATGCGAAGAGAGGAGTCTCTGGAGAAGACTCTGATGCTGGGAAAGACTGAAGGCAAAAGGAGGAGGGGAAGGCCAAGGATGAGATGGTTAGACAGCATCACCGATGCAACGAACATGAAAATGAGCGAACTCAGGAAGATAGTGGAGGATAGGAAGGCCTGGCGGGATATGGTTCATGGGATCACGAAGGGTCGGACACGACTTAACGACTGAACAACAACAACAACAACCAACTTGTCTGGAGAAATTCCTTTTAAACAGTACACACCATCAACACAGTCAACAGTAGTACCCGTCCAAGGATTATCCAGTGCAGACAAGAAAGAGACTTTAGGTCCTCTGCTTACTTTTGGAGGGACATGATCATCTAACGGCTGCTGCCATGTTTTTTGCTTTTTTTGCTTTGACAAAGTCCCAAGTGTGGGAGGAAATGTAAGCAGAGGACCTAAAGTCTCTAAAGACCTAAAGATGCCTTTAAAAGGGGTTTGGACAGATTCATGGAGGAAAAGACCATCACAGGTTACAAGCCATAAGCAACCTCCTGGTTTTAGAAGTGGGTTTTCTCTGTGCCAGGTGCAAGGGAGTGACAGCTGGAAACAGGTTATCTTGTTGTCTTGTGCTCCCTGAGGCATCTGGTGGGGCCACTGTGTGATACAGGAAGCTGGACTAGATGGGCTTTTGGCCTGATCCAGCAGGGCTCTTCTTATGTTCTTATTAATTTCCCTTACCAAAGATACTACTGTGCTGGGCAGACATGTCAGTGAAATTCGATGCCGCCATAGCCACGCCACCGGCACAAGTCCACCAGCATGGAGCTACAATGGGACAGAGGCATGAGGGTGATGGACAGGGGAGGTGGTATGTCAAATCCTATGCCCCACTCAAATCCCAGCCACGACCTGGATGGTGCCCTAAAGCTGCACAGAGTTCCGAGGTGGTGTAAGTTAAAAGGAACTCATTGGAATCAATGGTCAACAAAATGTCACTGCTCACCTCTCTCCACCCCAACTTGGGATCCAGCTATTGGGACAAAAGCCCTATGAGTGCCCCCTCCCAAAGGTGCTGTGGTGAATGGGGAACCGTCACCACAATACAACCCCCACTCCATTTTCAGGTAACTCAGCGCTGGTTAGGATGAGTCAGCACAGTACAGCTCTTCCGGTCTGATCTCCTCACCTGGGATGCCAGGACAGCAGCTGGGCCTCTGCATTTGCTGAGGGGGGGGGGGCTGATTGGTGACTTTCCACGTTTAGAGTCAGATGTCCTTGGAGGAAGTTGTGATGCGGAGAGGAAAGTGGAGGGCCAGAGCATCACTCACAGAGATGACACTGGCCCTCTCAGTCTACAGCTCAGCCAAGTGGCTGTCCTGGCCTTCCAGGTGAGGAGATCAGAAGGGCAGAGATGAATTTTGCTGACTCATCCTAACCAGTGCTGAGTCATCCCCAAAAGGAGGGGAGTTTCTATTGTGCTGAAGGGTCCCCATTCAACCCACACCCTCTGTTCCAAAGCTACTGCTGTGCTAAGCAGTTAAACACTTACCTGCCGATTTCCCTTCTTCCTGGAGACCCTGGAAAAACGCAGACTCCCCTTCTTCCAGCTGGGAAATGAAGGCAGGTTTGGGAAATTCCTCTGGGAAGGAAACGAGGAGATGAGATCCTTCTGACTACAACATATCAAGGCTTTCGCAAGCGACCTGATCCTAGGCTGACTCCTTCCCGCAAATGGGCACAGAGCAGGACAGGACAAGAGACACCCTCGCAGACCTCTCACCCACAAACGTGCTGCAGGACCAGCTGCATGGAGCCCCAAGTGCCGGTCTGGCTTACGGGAGTGGAGGCTCACCGCTCAGGACAGCTGGAATGAATGGCCAGGTGGGAATCCAGTTGTGAGGGTGAAACCAGCCATGCTTCTTCCATCCACCTCTCAGCATGTGGAAGGGAAGTCTCAACCAGAAGGCCAACACTCCCCCTCCCCCTTCTAAGGCAATTCCGTCTCTGCAAAGAGGCTGGTGATTGAGGCAAGCAGAGAAGGGATGGGGCCTTCTCCTGCCTTTGCATCCCCTGAGCAGGACTCTCACTGGAGCACCACTCAGGTCCGTAGTAGCCGTAGCTCAGGGGCAGAGAAGCTGCTTGGCATGCAAGAGACCCCAGGATCCGTCCCCGGCATCCATTCAAGGGAAGACTGGGAGATGTCCCGGCCTGGAGCCCTGGAGAGCTGCTGTCAGTCAGTGTAGACAGGACTGAGCCAGGTGGGCCGAGGGTCTGACTCAGGAGGAGGTGGCTTCCCCCTGTCGCCGAACACCGCAAATGCCTCTCCAGGCAAGTGCAGGCTGGGAGGAAAGATTTGGGCACTAGAGAAAACCAAGAGAAGGATGACTCAAGTGGCCAGTTCCTCTGTTTAGCTGCGATGCCAATAGGGCTGGCAAAGCGGCAGATTTTAAAAGCCTTTCTTGACACCATGACAGGCCGAGTCCAAGATGGCGTCAGCCACAAGCCCTGGCGACAGGATACAGGTATTTTGTTGTCTTGTGCTCCCTGAGGCATCTGGTGGGGCCACTGTGTGATACAGGAAGCTGGACTAGATGGGCCTTTGGCCTGATCCAGCAGGGCTCTTCTTATGTTCTTATGAGGAGATAAAATTAATATTGACTCCTGGCTCTACTGAAACTTAAAACCTCCCACATGAGTAACTGGATTAGAACTCCAAGTGCAACAGGCCAATCAGAGCCCAGCGTCTCACTGGTGTCATCATCAGGCATAGGCGATGCATAACCACACCCCTGCAGGTAGGCCTGGTAATTCCCACAATCCCCTGGACAGACAAGGAAGGACGAGGAGATCATGCAAAATCCCTACAGCAGCAGCACCTGATCCTGGACGAACCATCAGTTAACTCAGCGGTTCTCAATTAGTGGGGCGCGCCCCCCTCCGTCAGGGGGGCCCCGTTCAACCTCGACCACCTCCGCACGCTCCGAGGCCGGCCCGGGAGCCGGCCTCGGAGCGTCCGGAACGGCCGGCGCTCCAGGGCCTTCTGAAGACCCAAGCGTCAATCCGGGTATTTTTCGTGTTTTCGCTCATGCGCAGACCGTTTTCGTCTCTGCGCATGAGCGAAAACACGAAAAATACCCGGATTGACGCTTGGGTCTTCAGAAGGCCCTGGAGCGCCGGCCGTTCCGGACGCTCCGAGGCCAGCTCCCAGGCCGGCCTCGGAGCGTGCGGAGGGCGACGCGAAGGGGCGGGGGCGGCACCCCCCCAAACCATGTGACCGGGGGGGGCGCGAACTGTCATGCCCCTCCTAGGGGGGGCATGACAAAAAATAATTGAGGAGCACTGAGTTAACTAAACAATGGAGAATGCAGAGGAAGGAGAATGACGAGGCGTGTCAAGTACGATCAGTTACGAGTGGCTCGTTTTGTAGGCCGGGCAGGTCAAAACGGGATTTTTGTACTGTTCACAATAGATTTATCGACCTAGACCAGAGGTTTCCAGTCTTTGTGGAGCCGCGTACCACTGCAAGTCCCCTCCATCTGCCATGTACCACCAGAAGTGCCGATGATGTCATCGGCACTTACGTCTGAGTTCGGCAATGCAGGAGGCTAAGGAGCACCAAGGAGGTAAAGAGCATGAGCACATGGGAGGCCCCTTCCCTGTGTGCGGGACGTCCGAGCGCTCGAGCTCTGCTGATCTGGCAAAGCTTGAGTGCATGGGCTTCCCGCACACACAGGAGGGCCCTCCCATCCACGCCGCAGCCTGGAAAAAAGTAAATAACTTTTTCCGGGCTGCAGCACGGCGCAGGCTCCATGTGCTTGAGGTCTGCCGAATCGGCAGACCTCGAGCACACGGAGCTGTTTCCCGGGATGTGGCACGGGAGGGAGTTATCTGCTGCTGCTGCTGATCGGAGCAGTTGATAACGGCCAACCTGCCACATACCACTGGCGGTTGCTCAAAGTACCACTGGTGGTACATGTACCACAGGTTGGGAACCTCTGACCTAGACATTTATAACGGGTTATTTATATTTATATCTTTCATCTTTAAAAGAGTATGTCAGGCCAAGCTTGACTCTGCAACAGTGAGGCACAGCAGGCATGTCGAGGGCACCAGTTCCAGCCCCACACGACCCACTTCTATGCTGCAATCCTGACAGTGAGAAACAAGAAGAGGAGCTCATGCCCTTGGTTCCTACGTACCAAGAAGGGCATCCTTACCCAGAGAGGCCACGATCCCGTAATTCTCCAGCATGACTTCCCTGTACAGAGCCTTCTGGCCTGGATCCAGCAGAGCCCCCTCCTCCGCCGTGAAGCGCACAGACACCTCCTCGAAAGACACCAGACCCTGCAAGGAGGAAACAGCCTCTCCTCAGTAATAACGTCCCACCAATTTGATATAATGTCTCCCTGTTCTCTTGCTCAGTCTGAAAAGAGAAATTCAGGTTGCAGCAATGGGCAGCCCAATCCCGTGCACGTATGTGCAACTGGCCTAAAGGGGCCGGCCGCTGCATCCTGTGCAGTTCCCGGGTCGGGCTGCCATGGCCCGTGAGCAACTCTTGGGAAGGGGACGTTCTTCCCCTTCCCCTAGTGTAGGCAGGTCAGGACCCAACAGGCTTCCTCAGGTGCAAGCCAGCTTCCAGAGCTGGCGTGCAGCCAGGGAGGCTGCGTAAGGCTGGCCCGGACTGCGACGGAGCGCTGGACATTGCCGCCGATATCCACGCCCCCTTCCAGTCAAGGCCAGCAAATCGCTCCCCTCCCTCGCCACCCCTACCCATCCTCCCCCCTTACCTACGGTGGCCGGTGCTGCGTTGGTCCGAAGGCAGAGTGAGCAGTGCCGGTCACTGCGCTAGTGCCGCTTACTCGCAAAGTGTTGAAAACCTGCCTTACAGCATATTTACGTCACCTTACGGGTTCCTTATTGCAGGATTGCACCGTTGAGTGTTTTCTATTTGGCAAAACAGACCAGTTGCTTGCCTGGGCTTTTTCTTCTCTCTCTTCTGCTGAAGGTGGGGCGGAACGCTAAGTTCCGCACTGCGCTGACCTCTATTACTCACCGGCACGAGGTGGCCCCGCCCCCTCACCTTTGGAGCCAATCAGTGGGGCGAAGGCAACGCGCAGGGGGGAGTCTCCTGCATGTTGCCTTCGCCCCACTGAATGACACCGAAGGAGAGGGTGCAGGGCCACCTCGTGCCGGTGAGTAACGGAGGTCAGCGCAGTGCGGAACTTAGCGTTCCGCCCAACCTCCAGGAACGCCACTGCCGAGGAGATGCATAGAGTCCTGAAGGAAACACCACAACATCGCTCACTGCATGATCACAGCTCCAGATTAGCCTGAGAGGCAGGATGACTTACCTATCCTTGAAAAGCAGTCTAGAAAATGTTGTCAGTTTGTGTGAATATTTAGTCACATATACAACACAGGACACAGAATGGTAATCTTTATAGATACATTTTTGTAAACTTCCTAGAATCGCTGAATTATATTTATCCATAAGGGAGGGGAGCAGGCGTTTGCAACCGGATCCCAGGTTGCAGAGAGGGCTGGTATCCCCCTCTCCATCCAGGTAATCCCGCTGCCCAAGGGGGGGGGCTGGATAGGTAGACTCGGGGTGGCCTCTTTTGGAGAGACTGGAGCCAATTTTGACCCTGGAAAGAAGCTTCTTTGGTTGTCACAGAGAGCATCGAATTCATTACTCTACTTTTGCTGATTTCCCCCATTCAAGCAGACTCCTGCAGGCGTGCAAGTGGAATGGCCAGTGCCAGTGTCGCAGTCCTTGAGCCCAAGGGTCTGACACGCCCACGTTCTGTCCCCTGAGGTCAGCAACCTCCATCACGCTGCTGTGCCGTGTGGACCCCCCTTCCCTGGCCCTTTGCCTCTCTAGGACCTCGTCCCCTCAGTGCTCCAAACTCTGCCTCTCTAGGACCTCGTCCCCTCAGCTGCCCAAACTCTGCACTCTTCTTAGGACAGAGTTTGTCCTTAACACACGTCTTGTCCTGGAAATGAAGGTCAGCCAATGTTCTCTGAATCCTGGTCTTGCTGCGAGTCGAGTCCTCCGCTGCCTGCAGCCATGTCAGAAGCTTCAGCCATCCTCTCTCTCTCTCTCTCTCTCTCTCTCTCTCTCTCTCTCTCTCTCTCTCTCTCTCTCTCTCTCTCTCTCTCTCTCTCTCTCTCTCTCTCTCTCACACACACACACACACACACACACGTGGGATGGATCTCCCACCGCCTCTTTCTTGTCCTTTATTTTTCTTTCCCTTCCTGGCTTTGTTATATGCCCCCTATTATAATAAGGAGAAGATGGACTCTGATGCCAAGCAACATAACTACCAGCTTCAGACGCCAGTATCAATGGATGCCAGTGTGCCAGATGGACTGTTTTCCCAGGACTTCTGTGCACAAACTGGACCGTCAAGACACAACTCCTCTGACATACAAAGGACTCTGGTCCAGCCTCAAACTCTTGTGTACAAGATCTCCCCCCCCCCCATCAATTACCATGGGAGGAAGAAGATAATCTCACTTTGTGTCTCCATTGAACACAACCCTGTAACCTTCTCTCTATGCATCTCCTGTATTTACAGTTTGTGTTTTCTCTCAGTGAATGAACCTTCAGTAATCTCCATATCTTGTATCACAACATCTGCATTTTACCTGGAATCTGCACGGAGCCAAGGTAAACCTCGTCTCAAGATGCCAGTAACCTCCCTGGCACCACTGTTTGGTGACCATTTAGATGACACTGCTAAGCCTTTGAAGCAACCCTGCTTACCTACCTCCTGATTAGAAACAAAGAATTCCCTTGCCATTCATACACCAAGTGACACAATAAAAGAGAAGGTCAGGAGCAGCGAGTGGCCTCACGGGAACGAAGTGGCTCACGGGGACAAAGTGGCAAGATAATAAAGACACAGCGAGTTAAGCAGCTGGGCGAGTTCAGCAGCGGGGCGAGGAAGCCAGGCCCCACACACTGCCCGGCACGTCCCTTGAAGAGAGGAGAGCTCCAACAACATTAAGGTACCCAAACTTTGATAAATCCATAACTTACACTCAAAAGCTATGCAGTCAGACAGCCAGCAGAAGGGTGGGGGCTATCCAGTGTTTTGCACTGAGCGTCACATGTATGACTATCTGCCTCTTGGGCACAAGTCATGGGTGTGTGCTCGGTGCAAAGAGCTCCAGGCTCTCAGGGAACGGGTTCGCTCCCTTGAAGCCACGGTTGCTGACCTGGAGAAGCAGAGACAGGTAGAGAGGAACCAGGGTGAGACTTCTAGGGACGTGGAGGCATCGTCCTACCATCAGTTGGCCAGCGCCTCAGCTGCCAGGAAAGGGAGTCTCAGGGCTGGAGGACATTGCTCTGGAAAAGAGGGAAACAATCCCACAGTGGGGACCCCTTCTTCAGGTGATGGGCCCGTATCCAGTCGCACTATGGATACTCCTCTGGGGAGGGGGCTTCTTGTTGTGGGTGACTCTATAGTCAGGAACATAGAAAGGGGGGTCTGTGACGGATGTGAGGACCGCACGGTGACTTGCCTACCTGGTGCGAAGGTTGCGGACATCACCTCTCGTCTAGATAGGCTGGTAGAGAGTGCTGGGGAGGAGGTAGCGGTTGTGGTGCATGTTGGCACCAACGACGTGGGGAAATGTAGCCGGGCGGTCCTGGAGGCCAAATTTAAGTTGCTAGGTAGGAAGCTCAAATCCAGGACCCCAAAGGTAGCGTTCTCAGAAGTGCTACCTGTTCCACGCGCAGGGCCAGCTAGGCAGGCGGAGCTCAGGGGTCTCAATGCGTGGATGAGACACTGGTGTCAGGAGGAGGGGTTTAAGTTTGTTAGGTACTGGGGAACGTTTTGGGACAAGCCGGGCCTGTACAAGAGGGACGGGCTTCACTTGAACCAAAACGGAACCAGACTGCTGGCGCGTAACATTAAGAAGGTGGCAGAGCAGCTTTTAAACTGACTCCTGGGGGAAAGCCGACAGGAGCCGAGGGGCATCCGGTTCGGGACTCGTCATCCCTCGGGAATGAGGGTGCAGAGGATGGGGAACAGTCAAGTAATAACAGAGTAAGAATTGGGAGTGGTAGCGTGATGGGACATGACAGCCAGTCTAGCAAGACAGAAGGCTGCAGGAATAAAGGGGCAAACATGCAGCCCTTCTTGGGGGACCAGGTATATAAGTGCTTTTATGCAAATGCCCGAAGTCTTCGGGCAAAGATGGGAGAACTGGAATGTTTGGTGGCTAGGGAAAACATTGACATAGTAGGTATAACAGAAACCTGGTGGAATGCGGAGAACCAGTGGGATACTGCAATTCCAGGATATAAACTCTATAGGAGGGACAGAGAGGGGCGTGTTGGAGGTGGGGTGGCCATCTATGTCAAAGAGGGGGTAGAATCCACCAGAGTAGAGCTGGAGGGGGGCTCTGACTCCTCCGTAGAATCACTGTGGGTTAGATTACCAGGCTCAAAGAGTGATGTAATAGTAGGGGCATGCTACCGTCCTCCAGATCAAAAACCTGAAGGGGATCTTGAAATAAGGAAGCAAATCAGGGAGGTGTCAACGAGAGACAGGGTTGTAGTCATGGGGGACTTCAATTATCCTCACATCGACTGGGTCAATTCATGCTCAAGTCATGAAAGAGAGACTGGATTTCTGGATATGTTGAATGACTGTGCCTTAGAGCAGCTTGTCACGGAACCGACCAGAGGACAGGTGACTCTGGACTTGATATTGTGTGGCACTCAAGATCTGGTCAGGGAGGTAAATGTTACCGAACCGTTGGGGAACAGTGACCATGCTGCGATCTGTTTCGCCATGCATGTCGGAGGGAGAGTGCCGAGCAAATCTGACACGAAAACCCTTGACTTCCGAAGGGCAGACTTCCCCAAAATGAGAAGACTAGTTAAGAAAAAGCTGAAAGGGAAGGTAAAAAGAGTCCAATCGCTCCAGAGTGCATGGAGGCTGTTTAAAACAACAGTCATAGAGGCCCAGCGGGAGTGTATCCCACAAAGGAGGAAGGGCTCGACCAAGTCCAGGAGGATGCCGGCATGGCTAACAAGCACAGTTAAGGAGGCTATAAAAGGCAAGGAAGCTTCCTTCCGTAAATGGAAGTCTTGCCCTAATGAGGAAAATAAACAGGAGCACAAACTGTGGCAAAAGAAATGTAAAAAGATGATACGGGAGGCCAAGAAAGACTTTGAGGAACGTATGGCAGGCAACATAAAAGGGAATAATAAAAGCTTCTTCAAATATGTTAGAAGCAGGAAACCTGCCAGGGAAACGGTGGGTCCGCTGGATGGTGAGGGAGAGAAAGGGGTGATAAAAGGGGACTTGGAGACTGCAGAGAAATTAAATGAGTTCTTTGCATCTGTCTTCACGGCAGAAGACCTCGGGCAAATACCGCTGCCAGAACGGTCTCCCCTGACTAAAGAATTAAGTCAAATAGAGGTTAAAAGAGAAGATGTCTCAGACTTAATTGACAAAATAAAGATCAATAAATCACCAGGCCCGGATGGCATCCACCCAAGAGTTCTGAAGGAACTCAAGAATGAAGTTGCTGACCTCTTGACCCAAATATGCAACTTGTCCCTTAAAACGGCCACTGTGCCAGAGGATTGGAGGATAGCTAATGTCACGCCAATCTTTAAAAAAGGAAGGAGGGGGGACCCGGGAAACTACAGGCCGGTCAGCCTAACATCTGTTCCAGGGAAGATGGTGGAAAGTCTCATTAAGGATAAAATCTTAAAATACATAGAAAAACAAGCTCTGCTGAGGGAGAGTCAGCATGGCTTCTGCAAGGGGAAGTCTTGCCTCACAAACCTGTTAGAATTTTTTGAAAAGGTCAACAGGCATGTGGATGCGAGCGAACCCGTGGATATTATATATCTGGATTTTCAGAAGGCGTTTGACACGGTCCCTCATGAAAGGCTCCTGCGAAAACTCCACAGTCAGGGAATAAGAGGGCAGGTCCTCTTGTGGATTAGGAACTGGTTGAAGACCAGGAAACAGCGAGTGGGAGTCAATGGGCAATTTTCACAATGGCGAGAGGTGAAAAGCGGTGTACCCCAAGGATCGGTCTTGGGACCGGTGCTTTTCAACTTATTCATAAATGACCTGGAGTTGGGGATAGGCAGTGAGGTGGCCAAGTTTGCGGATGACACTAAACTTTTCCGGGTGGTAAAGACCAGCAGGGATTGTGAAGAGCTCCAGAAGGATCTCTCCAAACTGGGAGAATGGGCAGCAAAATGGCAGATGCGCTTCAATGTAAGTAAGTGCAAAGTGATGCACATTGGGGCAAGAAACCAAAATTTCACATATACGCTAATGGGTTCTGAGTTGTCTGTGACGGATGAAGAGAGAGATCTTGGGGTGCTGGTGGACAGGTCGATGAAAGTGTCGACCCAGTGTGCGGCAGCTGTGAAGAAGGCCAATTCCATGCTCGGGATCATTAAAAAGGGGATTGAGAATAAAACGGCCAATATCATTATGCCTTTGTACAAATCGATGGTAAGGCCACATCTGGAGTATTGTGTCCAGTTCTGGTCACCATACCTCAAAAAGGATATAGTTGAATTGGAAAAGGTGCAGAAAAGAGCGACCAGAATGATTTGTGGGCTGGAGCACCTCCCTTACGAGGAAAGGCTACAGCGTCTGGGGCTTTTCAGCCTAGAAAAAAGGCGCCTGAGGGGGGACATGATTGAGACTTATAAAATTATGCATGGGATGGAGAGAGTGGATAGAGGGAAATTCTTCTCCCTCTCGCACAACACCAGAACCAGGGGACACGCACTAAAATTGAGTGGAGGGAGAGTTAGAACAGACAAAAGAAAATATTTCTTTACCCAGCGTGTGATTCATCTGTGGAACTCCTTGCCACAGGATGTGGTGATGGCACCTAGCCTAGATGCCTTTAAAAGGGGTTTGGACAAATTCATGGAGGAAAAGACCATCACAGGTTACAAGCCATAAGCAACCTCCTGTGTTTTTTTTTGTTTTTTTTTTGTGGGTTTTCTCTGTGCCAGGTGCAAGGGAGTGGTGACTGGACACAGGTATCTTGTTGTCTCGTGTGCTCCCTGAGGCATCTGGTGGGGCCACTGTGTGACACAGGAAGCTGGACTAGATGGGCTTTTGGCCTGATCCAGCAGGGCTCTTCTTATGTTCTTAGAAGACCCCGGGCCCTCGTTATCAGCCAAACATCCCCACTAATTCGCCTACCCCCAGTTTTGCACATAGCATCAGTCCCAAGAATCATGAATTAGTAAGGGGGTTAGATCAGTGAGTTGTCTCTCTACACTGGTTCACACACACTCTTCTTTCTGAGTGGTGAAATATATTTACAGCACCAGAGAAAAATCCTTCCTTCAAGGCCTATAAGACTATAAGAGAGAAGGAAGCAGCCAAGCTGTTTCTTGCACGTTGCTCCGGTGATCTGCCCCTTACCTGAGCAGGCTGTGGAGTTGCTGATTCTGCTCCATGCCAAAGAGGAGACGGTCTGGAACGTGGCCCCGATGCCATCCCAGTGCCTGCGAGGGAGAAAAATGGGATGGGGAGACATTTACTCCATGCCCTTTTTCTAACTTCTATTCTTTGTGCAACACTCTTCCTATTTGTTCCATAGCTTTGCTTCTGACTCAGAAATACCGGAATAGGGTGAACCCCACACATCCTGATTCACTGTCTTCTGCTTCTTTCTTCTGCCCCCTTGTCCCTGTTTCTTCCCCTCTCTGCCTGTCTAGTCACCTCCCTCCCTTCTTTGAAATCTCCTTGCTAAACTCTCTCCTCCAAAGCCTTTCCTGGCCCTTCAAGACCCGCCTTCCCTGCTCTCTTTTCTGCCTCAATTCAGTCCTCCTGCTTCTGTCCTTTCACAGAGCTGAGTCCCAAAAACTGAGGTTTAGCAGCATGACAGACGGGTGCTGTGTTGATTCCTGGCGACATCCTGTAACTAGAACTGTCTCAGAGCTGATGTGGGGTGAAACCCTCATTTGCAGATGCAGGGGGTGGAAGATGGTCGGATGTGACGGAGGTGTCTTGGCAGGGCTGTTTCCTGGATCAGCCACTGCAGTCCTGGGTGCAAGCCCATTTATCCCTCTACGTGGAACAAGACCCCCATACAACAATTCAAACAATAAAAATATCAAAGGTAGATAGAGCATACATTAAAACTACAACACAGTTGAAAAGCACCCACCCCTCAGTTAAGCGATTGTTGTTCTCCAGTGTCCCTCCTACATCCCACAGTTTTTTGCATTGGTTTCAGTGTGGAATGGGCCTCTCTTTGTTCCGGGGGCTTTTACGTTGTCCCTGTCAAAAAACGACCGTAGAAATAAAGCGATTTTAGAGCGGACCGGACGTTTAGCATGCAAATGGGGAGAGTGTGTGTACCCAGTCCCAGCCCCTTCCCAACCCCGGCTGGACTTTGGGTCTGGGTGTCTCCGCCCACCGGGGGGCTTCCCTCCCCGCTCTACTCTTTTCCACCCACCGAGAGGGGGCTGCTGACCTCAAGCACTTGAGTGCAGGAGGTAAAGGGAGGGGCGGAGCAGGAAGTGGCTTCCCCCCCTCACCCCCATTCTCCTCTTTCGGAATCCGGAGTCGCTCTTTTAACCCTTAGAGTGCCTGTCAGCCGAGAGGAAAGACTCTTCTTCTCAACCAACTCCGGCATCATCATCCCCTCCTTAACTACGGGATGTGAACACCCCCCCCAAAAAAAACACAAAGCTTGTACTAAGCCCCCACCTCCCCATTGATTTCCTGGCAGCAGTAATGCCACTAGCCTTCCCGCCGCCCGGTCCAAGGGGGCGGGGCCTAAGTGACGTGACGTCGTGGCGCCCAGCGCGACAACGAACACGCCCCCCCCGCCGCCGGTTTCGGCACCTGTTTGGAGCCGAACGTGCTCCAGGGAGGGTGGATGGGCCGAACCATCGCGCGGGCGGGTAAGTAAGTAAACCCCCCCCCACTACGTCCCCCACCCCCGCCCGGCGCTTCTGCTCCGCTCCATCCTCCTTCCGCTTCAGCCTGGCAGTAAAAAAGGCAGCTTCTCTCCCAGTATTACACGTCCCCTGTTCCAGACTCCTTCTTCGGGCTGCTCGCAAGATTTCCTGCCCAGATCTTCCAGCCCCCCTTGAGTCGGGGACAGGATGCCGGGCTGGGAACAGAGGCCCGGGAAGAGCCGCGGTCCCAGTTGTGGCCACTCGCTGCGGGGGGGGGGGGGAGAAGATCAGCCCCATAAGAAGCCGCAGAGTCCGTGCCGCGCACGTTGCTGCATCATCGGGTGTTGCGTGGGGGGGGGATCGGGGAGAAGGAGGAGGGGAGGCAGCTCCCCGTTCTGCCTTGAGTGGGAGGGTCGAGACTTCGCTCCCCTGGGAAGAGCCGACTGACCGGCACACTGAGAGTTAAAAGGAGCGACTCCGGATTCCTAGAGGAGCAAATGAGTGAGTGCTCCGCCCCTTCCTGCTCCGCCCCTTCCTTTGTTTCCTCCACCCACATGTGTGGGGTCAGCAGCCTCTCAGGTGAGTCCAAAGCCCGTTGGGGGCGAAAGGGGGTCCTAGGGCGGCGGTGGGAGGAGGAGGAGGGGGAGGGGGGAGAGAGAGAGAGAGAGAGAGAGAGGGGAAAGACCCCAGGCGGGCAGAGACGGTCAGGCTCAAAGCCCAGGTGGTGAAGGGAAATGTTAGGGGGCTGAGAAGCGGAACTGCAACAATCCTCCCCCCCACACACACACGCAGACACCAAGTTGCATGCTAAGGGGTTCTTAAGTGGCTTTATTTCTATGGTGTGGGGTTTTGAGAGAGGGACAGTGTAAGAGGCAGAACAGAGAGGCCCAGAAGGGCCCCTTCATCGCTGAAACTGATGCAAAATGACAGTGGGGCGGGGGGGCGTCGGAGGGAAACTGGAGGAGAACAATATGGTAGACCAGAAACTGGCCCACTGTCCCTGGTGCTGTTTTAACTGTGTTGTGTTTTTAATGTACTGTGTGCTGTATCTATTTTTGATATTGTTTGAACTGTTGTAATTCTTTTGCTCCTGGCTTCAACAGAGGCAGGTGGGACAAAAATCACAAGAAAGAGAGCTGGAGTTTGCAGCTGAAAAGTATCCTTCCAGCATCCGTTCCTGATCCAAAAGAACCAGAGTTCATTAGAGAGCTGATCTCTTCAAAAGGCGGAACGGAGAAGGACAAAGCAGGGTGGTCTTTCAAGGTGTGTGTGTCTCAGCGGGGCGGGGGTCTTGTTCCACTTAGAGAGAGATCTGGGCATCTACCCAGGACCACAGTATCTGTTCCGGGAAACAGCCCTGCCAAGACACCTCCGTCATTCCACCTAGCCAGCTTCCATCTGCATATCAGGGTTTTCCCCCACATCATCTTTGAAGGAAGTAGTTACAGTATATCCCCAGGAATCAACACTGCACCTGTCTTGTCATGCTGCTAAATCTCAGTCTTTAGGACTCAGCTCTGTGAAAGGACAGAAGCAGGAGGACTGAAGAGGCAGAAAAGAGAGCAGGGAAGGCGGGTCTTGGAGGGCCAGGAAAGGCTTGGGAGGAGAGAGTTTAGCAAGGAGATTTCAAAGAAGGGAGGGAGGTGACTAGACAGGCAGAGAGGGGAAGAAACAGGGACAAGGGGGCAGAAGGAATAAGCGAAAGAAAGTGAATTAAGATGTGTGCAGCTTACCCTAGTTGGGCATTTCTGGGTCAGAAGCGTTGCACAAAGAATTGAAGTTAAAAACGGGCATGAAGAGTAAACGTCTCCCCATCCCGTTTGTCTCCCTCGCAGGCAGTGAGATGGCATCGGGGCCTCGTTCCAGACCGTCTCCTCTTTGGCATGGAGCAGAATCAGCAACTCCGCAGCCTGCTCAGGTAAGGGGCAGATCACCGGAGCAACGTGCAAGAACCAGCTTGGCTGTCTTCTTCTCTCTTTCAGGTCTTAAAGGAAGGATTTTTCTCTGGAGCTGTCAAATATCATATTCACCACTCAGAAGAGTGTGTAGAGTGACAACTCCCTGATCCAAATCCCTGACTATTTCATGATTCTTTGTGCTGCTGCTATGTGCAGAACTGGGGATGGGCTAATTACAGTGCAATCCTAAACAATAATAATAATGTACATTATTTATATACCGCCTTTCTTGGTCATTGGATTTCTCCTCTGACTTTAATCCAAGGTGGTGTACATGGGCAGGCTTTCCTAACCCCCCTAATGAGGGGTTTTACAATATATAAGTTCCAAACGTTCATGAACGGCTACATTCCAGGTGGTATCCTTTTGCAGCCTGGCTTTTTCTGCTGGCTGGCGCCTCCCACACTCGTCCGTCGCAGCTGGGAGCTCTTATCTCTCCTCCCTGAGGCTTTTTGTCAGTGGTGTGTCTTGAACTTGTCAAGTTCACCGGTCTTCAGGCTTACGGTAGCTCTCCTGACTGAGCCAGACTCTTCTGCCCAGCTTACCAGTGCCAACAGGGTGCTGTGCCAACAGGGCGCACACTGCATTTTGCAGTGCAGGGGCAGTCATGGAGGCCTCTTCAAGGTGAGGGAACATTTGTTTCCTTACCTCGGGGCTGCATTGCGGCTGCACCGGCGCTGGAAAGTTGGTTAGGATTGCGCTGTTAGTGGGAAACTTGGGTGATGAGCACCTGGAGTCTTCTCTTTTAACGTGTAACTGTGTGTGTGAATGGCAAGGGAATTCTTTGTTTCTAATCAGGAGGTAGGTAAGCCGGGTTGCTTCAAAGGCTTAGCAGTGTCAGCTAAATGGTCACCAAACAGCGGTGCCGGGGGGGGGGGGGGTGACTGGCATCTTGAGATGAAGTTTCCCAGGCTCCGTGCAGGATGCAGGTGTTAATGCAGATGTTTTGATACAAGATACAGAGATGACTGAAGGTTCGTTCACTGAGGGCAAACACAAACTATATACAGACAGGAGATGCACAGAGAGGGTGACAGGTTGTGTTTAACGGACACGTACAGTGAGATTATCTTCTTCCTATCATGATATGTGATGACAGTTGGGGGGGGGGGGAGGAATCATGTACTGTGTACCAGAGTATGAGGCTTCGTGACCGGAGTCCTTGAGAAATACGGCCTGCGTGTCAGACAGTGTCGTCACTCTAGGTGGGGTGGAATGCTAAGTGCCGCCCCACTCTGAACCTTCGTTACAGCTCCGTGCGAGGCGGCGGTGCCCCCTCGTCTTCAGAGCCATTCGAGGCAGCAAAAACAAAGTGCAGGGAGTCTCCTGTGCATTGTTTTCGGTGCCTCGAATGGCTCCGAAGGCGAGTGGGCGGCGCCACCTCGTGCGGAGCTGTAACGAAGGTTCACAGTGGGGCGGCACATAGCATTCCGTCCCACCTAGAGTGACGTCACTGGTGTCAGAGAAGTCTTCGTGTCTTGGCAAACAGTCCATCTTGCACTCTGGCATCCATCTGGCGTCTGAAGCTGGAAGTTATGTTCCTTGGTATCAGAGTCCATCTTGTCCTTTATTATAATAGAGAGCATAACAAACCCAGGAAGACAAAGAAAAATAAAGGACAAGAAAGGGGGGGCGCATAATATCATTAGTAGGTAGAGATGGGAGAAAATGGTTTTATTTTTTTGCAGATTTCCGTGTTTAACCAAAATGAAATAGCAGAAAGCGGTGTTATGTGTTCTTATTCCAATGTTTTCCCCATTTTTATCAATTGAAACCACTTTAAATATTTACTAGGTAGGTGGTATTGGTTGTACAGTGTTAGCAGTTGAAGAATGACAGAAAATTGCATGGTTTTAATTTTTTGTAGATTTTTTTTTAGCAGAAAGAGGTGTTATGTGTTTTTTATTTTGTTATCAGTGAAACTTCTTTGCATGGTCAAAGTTGGCCCCAGTCTCTCCAAGAAAGGCCCCTCCTGAGCCTCCCTATCCGGCCCCTACTTGGGCAGAGGGATTCCCGGTCCATGGGGATGCCAGGGTGGGATCCGGTTGCAAACTCCTGCAACCCCCTCACCCATAAATATAATATAATTCAGCACCTCTAGGAAGTATAGAAAAATGTGTCTCTATGATTACCAAATACATCTTATACAAATGCAGATTATTAATATTAATATTACTACTGCAGTTGGACCTTGCTATGTGTGGGGGGTCCTTGCTATGTGCTAAAATCGCACTCCGGAAGCGATTGAGCAGCCTTGGGAGGGGGGAGTCGTGCGACCCGGAAGAGGTTTCCGGAGCGTGATTTCAGCATGTTTATAGCAAAAACACACAGTGGTTTCACTTTAAAAGGTAAAAACCCCTTTTCCCCCCTTTTTTTTACACATTTTACAGTGGACCCTTGCAGGTCTGGGATCTGCGGTGAGACAAATCGGCGGATCCTGAACCGACGGTTAGAAAGGGTCCGCTGTATTGATATTAATATCCAGTTAGCATTTGTTCCATCAGAAAAGAAAGAAGAAAAAACCCAGGCAACTGACTGGTCTGATTTGCCAAATATCCTGCAGAAAACACTCAGTTGCTGCTACCTGAATTTCTCTCTTCAGACTCAGCAAAAGAGCAGGGGGATGTTATGTCGAAAGATTGGAACTTTATTGGTGAGGAGAGACTCTTTCCTCCTTGCAGGGTCCGGTGTCCTTCGAGGAGGTGTCTGTGCGCTTCACGGTGGAGGAGTGGGCTCTGCTGGATCCGGGCCAGAAGGCTCTGTACAGGGAAGTCATGCTGGAGAATTATGGGATCGTGGCCTCTCTGGGTAAGGATGCCCATCGTTTGTGGTATGCAGGAACCAAAGGCATGAGCTCCTCCTCTTCTTGTTTCTCACTGTCAGGATTGCATCATAGAAGTGGGAATATAATTTTTTGGGGGGGGGGAATATAATTTTTTTATTTAAAAAAACCATACTACTTCAGTTGTACATACCTGCACGTAAATGTCCGTTACATGAAAGCATTTTTCTACCTATTACATCATTTCTCTGTTTAACTTATCACTAATACAGTTTTTCCCTCAAGTTATCTGCGGAGTGGTCCCCTCCATCCACGGCCAAAACTTTATCCATTTAGCTCTTGGCATTCTGTTCCTTTCATACTCACTCAAAGTCTTCATTTTACATATTATATAATTAACAGATACCTCTGGTAATTTTGGTTTATTTGTTTTTACCTCCCTGTGTCTGGCATAAATTAAAGCTGTAAGGACTAACAAATTTAGAAGTCTTACCGTGGACCAGGGGACCATCCAAAACTGAGCAATCAGTGTTCCTTGTTCGTTAACTGTTTTTCTCTTCAGATTCTTCTTCGGGCCTCTGAAGATTTCAGCTTTCCGTGTTCCCGATATAATGGTCTCCCAGTTTTGAGTTGCCAAATCAGGCCAAGCAAGTTCTGTTGCAAGTCTTTTCCAGTCCTCCTTTGCCGCAGGACAGTCAGACACAAAGTGTTGTATTGTCTCTCTTCGGCCTCTTTGCCGACAAGTTAGTCTGGGGCAAACTTGTTGATCTTCAGGTAACCATGGCCTTGTCACTCTTACATCACAAACTTGGTGGAAAAATCTCCACCGTGTCTCCCATAAAAATATGGTACTCTTTTGTCTTTGAAAAACATTATTGGATATATCGGTTCTCTCAAATATACAGATAAGTTTAACTTTTTACATTTTTTTTCTAAGTCAGGACGGAAATAACAATATTCCAAAATTAAATGGTACAATCTCCCTTTTAGTTCTTTGATAGTCAAATGTTCATCTTTTAGCCAATCCGATTGAATTTTATATTTCTTAACATAACTGTAAACATCCATTAGATAGTCCGGGCCAGCATATTTCATTACTGCTGTTACTCTATACAATAAACTTTCCTCCTCCCCCCATGTCTTCCCTTTCCATCCCTTGGCAAAAGCTATTTGCCAAAATTTTGGTTTTGCATCTTGACTTGCATCTTGATTTGCTTTGTGCTCTAAAAGGGCCCATCTCCCAAAATTAAAGCTCAAAAAATTGGTTACAAAGATAGGTCCAAAAGCGGGGAGCTCAAGACCTCCTTGGTCTATGTTTCTGTAGGCCGTGGCTCGGGCAAGAGGGAAGTTTACTGTGCCCCATAAAAACTTAAATATATTTGTCTCAGCTTCTTTAATCACCCACTCAGGGGGTGGGTATACTGTGGCTAAATTTGTAGCCACCGGCAGTAGATACGTTTTAACGTATAATGCTTTCTGATAGATGCTAAGATTCCATTTTTTCCACAGTACAATTTTATCTTTTACCCTGTCTATCCAATTGTCTTGCCACCTTAGGTTCTGTACCGAGAAATATATCTCCAACAGCTTCACTGATTCCGCTTTTGTCAGATTATTTTCAACCTGTGAGGAGCCCTGCATTTTTGACACCATTGTGGTTATGATAAGTTCCTCTTGTGATGTTCCCAATGAAATGAGAAAACTTTTTTGGATATTTAATTTTGCCCCCGAGCATCTTTCATACTTTTCAAATAACCCCAGCAGTGTTTGTATTTCTGGTTCATTTTGAACTAGCACTGATATGTCATCAGCCTGCGCAACACGTTTTACCGTGATAGGGTTGTTTTTCGTTTCTGTGGTCCTGTCTTTTTGAGATATGTGCCCTTTTAGCGCCATTTTTTTGTTTTGAAACTCTCCAGGGTTTTGTGGGAGGGATAAGGTGATTCCTCTGATTTTTTTCCTCTTAAGTGTATTGACGCCAGAAGCGGGTCCAGTGCCAGGACATATAGTAGTGGGGGCTCAGGGGGCAACCCTGTCTTACTCCTGTTAAAAGAGGGATCTTTTTTCCCCTCCACCCATTCACCTGAGGTGTTACCGTTGCTCCTCTATAGAGCATTTTTAAAGTGTCAACAAACTGAGTTGGAATACCTTTATGATTTAGAACCTCCCATAAGAAAGAGTGTTGTACTTTATCAAAGGCTTTCATCTGGTCAAGTTGAGCTAAATGGCCTTTCCAAAAACCTCTCTTAGCCAGTTGAAAAATCTCTCTAAAAAGGCAAAGAGAGTTGGTCGTAAACCTCCCTGGTACGGCACTGGTCTGATTTCCAAGTACTAGTTTGCTTGCTACTTTTGCCAATCTTGCGTTTAGGATCTTCGTCAGGATCCTATAGTCAGCATTAGTCAATGCTATAGGCCTCCAATTCTTTGGGAGTGTAGTGTCCCCTTGTTTCGGGAAAAAGATGAGCACCCCTTCTTGGAAGGAGCTGCACATCTCACCTCTTTGAATAAAAAAATTCAGGACCTTTGTGATAGGAGTACTGAGCCATTCCATGAACTCCTTATAGAATTTCCATCCTAGACCATCCGGTCCTGGGGCTGATTTTCCTCTCCCACTCACTATCGCCTTTTTAACCTCCTCCTTTGTAATAGGACATAGGAGACAGGTAGCATCTTCTCCAGTCAAGCCATCATACAAGGTGCTCATTTTACATTTTGGTAAATTGGCTAAAAAAAATTTTGTTTCTGCGTCATCAATTTGTTCCTTCATAAAAAGGTTTATGTAAAAATCCTCCATTATTCTTACCATTTCTTTAGGATGAAAACTCACTTGGTCTTGTTCTGTTGCCCGCAGGCCTTTACATTCTATGCTTGTTTTAGGAATCTTAGTTTTTGCCCATTGGTCAACATCTATGATTCCTCCCTTCATTCTAAATTCTTTATGATTTGTTCTTTTTTCCCTTTGTTTTTGCTGGAAAAACATAATAGTCTCGGATGATCTTTTCAAAATCTCTCTATCGTATGGGAGGCCTGAATTTACTTTTATGTGGCATTTCAAAAAGTTATAAATGGCTCTATGATAGTTCAAAATTTCTTTTTTATATGTTCTGCTCTCATAACTTTGGCACCTACTGGCGATAGTCTTTTTTAACCTCTCCCACCATGCTGCCAGGTCATCAAGATATAAGTCAAATAGTGATAATGTTTCTGTTAAAGCAGATTCAATCATTGTATTCAATTTTTTCTAGGTTCTGTGGTCTTAACCTCCAGAGTGTTTTCCCTTTTGGGTAAACCTTCCCCATATTACATTCTATTGCCAATATTCCATGATCAGACCAAGGAGTCAGGATTATTCTGCACCGTTCTACAATTATTTCTGGTGGGACCCATATTCTATCAATGCGGCTAGCAGAAAGTGAACCTTACTGCACCTTGCTCCCCATAATTATCCATAAAAATGCTCTGTGCCCTTTGGGTAAAAAATCCAAATTATTTTGAATCTGTAGAGCTGCATCAGTGAGTCCTCTGTCAACTAAATAGGTCTGCAATGCAATTTCTTCCATTGTTAAGGATTTATAGCTTTGTTGTTGCCTTTGATGGATTGGCATTCCAACATTTATTCTGTCAGATGTTTTGGTTCTGTTGTTAAAGTCACCTGCAATTATCAAATTCCTCCTTGTTTGAAAATAATCTTTTAGTTGAGGCCAACATTTTTTCCTCCCATTTTGTGAAACGGGGGCATACAATCCACATAACCGAAAACCTTTCATTTCTATATTCCCATTAAATGTGAGTTGTTTTATGGTGAAATCTACCACCAAAAGACGGCCAGGGACCGCATCAATTACTGAGTCAACTTTGAGATCTTCTCTACTACAAAACAGAATGCCCACTCCTGCAGATTTTTCCTCTCCATAGGACCATATTGAAGGGCCCAGGGTCCAGCCTTTTTGGGCTTTTTGCACCATAGAAGTGGGGCGTGTGGGGCTGGAACTTGTGCCCTCGTCATGCCTGCTGTGCCTCACTGTTGCAGAGCCGAGCTTGGCCTGACTGGTGCTCTTTGGGGATGAAATATATAAATATAAATGGCGGGAGAGAGATGTCTAGAACCAGAAATCCATTGTGAACAGTACAAAAACCCCAGTGTGGGACCTGCCCGGCTGAGCCACTAGTAACTGACAGTGCTTAATACGCCCCGTCATTCTTCCTCATCCTTATCCAGCATTTTAGAGCATTAACTGATGGTTCGTGCAGGATCAGGTGCTGCCGCTGGAGGGATTGTGCATGATCTGCTTAAGAACATAAGAAGAGACTTGCTGTCTGAACACGTAGGACTTCCGGTTCCCTTTAGCCAATTGACTGGCTGGTAAAAGGGGTGGTGGCACCTACCATAGGGCAGTTAGCCCTCAGAAACCACACCCGTCCGACTGGAGGGGGTTGGCCAGTAACGGGGTTGTGCGCCCGAGAACCTGTCCTTACAGTGAGGCATATTTGCCCTGTGACCTGTATAGTGCTATCTCATGCGGTGTTGTGATTTTGGAGATGGAGGAGTCGACGGGAACCTGTGGAGAACAAGCATCTCAAACTTGCTGGGAGTTGTTAGGATGTAAGGATGGTGTGAGAGAGTAAAAAAGCGACAGTTGAACGTTACTGAAAACATTTAGTGACTTCAACAAAGAAATACATACAGATACCGCGCTAAAGGAATAAAGCGAAGCTCCCAGAATTACGTGTTCCTAATGCTCACCAGGGCAACAGCTTCAAATGGCCCTCTGGCCTGCAAGATGGAGTCAGACCTAGCCAATGATTTGACCATGTTCGTCATAGGTGGGAGTGAGCCTAAGATCAGGTCGCTTGGGAAAGCCTTGATACGTTTTAGATGGAAGTGTCTCATCTCCTTGTTTCCTTCTCAGAGGAATTTCCCAAACCTGCCTTCATTTCCCAGCTGGAAGAAGGGGAGTCTGCGTTTTTCCAGGGTCTCCAGGAAGAAGAGAAGTTGGCAGGTAACTTGTTTTATGCAGTAGTACTTAACTCAGCAGTAGCTTCAGCTCAGAGGGTATTGGCTGACTGGGGGCCCTTCCCGACAAGAGAAACTCCCCTCCTTTCTGGGGTATGTGGGCCCTGCGAAGGGGGAGTCAGCAAAGTACAGCTGTGCCGTTGTGGTCTCCTCGCCTGCAAGCCACGACAGCAGCTTGGCTGAACTGAAAGCGGCAGTGTGATTTGAGCGACTGGAGTTCTGGCCCTCCACTTCCCTCTCCGCATCACAACCTCCTCAAAAGATGCCAGACCCTGAGAGAAGACAGTCCTAGATCAACCCCACCCAGCAAACGGAGGAGCCCAGCTGCTCTTGCGGCTTCCAATTGAGGAGGTCAGAGCTGTACTGTGCTGACTCTTCCCAACCAGCACTGAGTCACCCCAGAAAAGGAGGGGAGTTTCTGTTTTGGGGTGAGGATCCTCAACGCCACCCCACCTTCGGAAGGGGGCCCTCACGGGGCTTCTGTCCCAAAAGCTGGATGCAAAGGTGGGGGCAGAGAGGAGAGCAGCGACATTTTGCTCTCCATTGTGGTTCAAATTGTTCGGGCTTAATGGCCACGGTCTCCGGTGAGTTTTTCTTCCTCATGTTTTGCCTGTATCTGTGACGGGTATTGTCAAAGGGGGGGGGGGGGGAGTGTCAAGGGGTTTAGTCTCTGAGGAACAGCAAATGTCCCAAAACAGTCTGGCCTTTTGTACGGCAAGCTACTTCATCCCAGGAGCCACAGACAATACGCGCTGCGCCTTATGTACGAGTCCCCTCAGAGACGCCTTGGTCCCCTGCTTATCCCCGCAGTGCCTGGAGAGCCACCCCGGCTTCCCTCCCTTGGGACTCAGCCCCCCTGGGGAATCGCCCTCCCTCCTCTGTCACACCGACAGAGAATGTCCGTCTCCCTTCTCCCTAACCCAGAATGTCTTACTCCCGCTTGGTCTTATAACACTATACACACACAGTCCTCTTTTAAATGGAAGAGAATTTATTTTAAAAGTAAAGATTTCGTTTTAAGTGCAAAGCCTCATCCCCAGCCGGGGTAGTTACAGGAGGCTTGCAGAAAGAGAAGATACAGACAAGGCACATTAAAACAACAAAATGCTATCTAAACTGACTAATATATACCCCCTGAAACCTCAGGCATTCTGATTCAAATGGACAGAGCTTTCCGCTGCATCTCAGGACAGGCGAAGACAAAGGCACAAGAGACGTGCTTAATTTTATACCCTATTCCAACGGTTATTCTCCCAAAGGTGGGGAGCCCAGGTTGGCATGAACTGGCCAATCATGTCTCTTGCACGTACACAGGTCTCTGAACCCTCGTGGCTAATTTATGGCACCTGTGTGAGTTCTCTTTAGTTTCACTTTCCTACTTTATGTTGATAAATCACCCCAGCAACGGATCTTCCCTTATCTCTGTCCTTGGGCTGCATTTCAAAGCAGGCCTGGTTTCTTTCATGGAAGCTGTCTGCAAGGTTCACACTTTCAGAGACATCACCATTTCAAAGAGAGTCATAAACTTGCTCTACATCCCTACAACTACCCTTTACATAAACAGGTTACAGACATGTATTACATGATACAGATAAGCACATTAAACAGAACATATGGGTGATCTCTGACTCTCTTCACATGACCCCACACCACCCAGTCTCCTAAGAAGAATGTTCCAGTTGAATCGCAGTTGGTGTTAATACTGGCTATAGAAGGTGTTAACTGCCAGTGTTGCTGCAAGACATGATTGATTGCTAGCTTGTTCATCTTAAAGTGAATCTGACAACATTTTGCTGATCAAACACCGAAGGTCTGTTGAATTATCGGATCTTACTGTTTTTAAGGAAATGTTAGGAAGAAAAACTCACAGGAGACCGTGGCCATTAAGCCCAAACAATTTCAACCACAATAGTTATACCAGACCCAAAAGCCTTCGATCCTACAGAATCTTGTTCTCCATTGATTCCAAGGAGTTCATGTTAACTTACAGCGTCTCTGAAGTCAGCGCAGCTTTAGGGCCGATGGTGTGGCTATGACAGCACAGAATTTCACCGACCTCTCTGCCCACCATAGTGGCATCTTTGGTGCAAGGGAACCTCTGTCAAATCCGGTGCTGCTCGTTCTGGAGTCATTGCAGCGGAGGAGAAGTGTATGACACAGGCTGCAGGAGTTATGCGCGTAGACCAACATGGGTGATAAGGAGCAGCAAGCACCACATTAATTGATGACAAGGTTGATGTGCGCATTCACACACGAGCACACATGCACACACACATACACGCTCCATGTGACTGATAGTTCCCAAAACGTGCCCACTTGCCACTGATGGCCAGTGCAATTAAGGGGTGGAGCGGAGGCCCCGTCTATCGTGTCCTGAGTCCTCCAAGAGGTTACAGAGGAATATTCCACTCGACTCTTGCACCCCGCGGCTTCTACCGTTCTCCTCTCAGTGTTGTCTTCTGGCTTAGGCTGTCTCCTGCCTGTCGCTCGTTCCACGTAGTTGCAGTAACTGCTTGGTCCAGAGCCGGTCCTGACAAGAGCAGAAGTCCCATTGAGACAGGTGTTTGCAGGTGTGCCCTGACAGATCTCCAGCCAGTGAGGAACTGATTCTCTGGGCTTATTAAAAAAGAAAAGAAAAAATGAAGCCACTAACTGACAAGCCCCAGTCTACAAAAGAACAGACATTTTAGCATTTCTTAGAAGGTAACGTGACATTAAACCTACCTGTGAGGCCTGAGAGAATCCAGAGGGAGGCCCCTTTTATGACTTCTCCATCAAAACATGAAATGAAGTGCAGAATACAAACGGAGAAGTGCTGATACAGTGCCATTTTAAGAGGCCTGTTAGCATCTTCTCTGTGTCTCCCAATGCCTGAAGACTGTCGGCTTCCTTGTTGAGCGGCTCTCACTGTTTCCCATGAGAAGACGGGCCCAAGCCAAACACCTCTGCCTGCAGCTGGCCGTTATCAGGGCGAGGAGGAGGTTATCCGGACGGACGGGGGAATGAGAAGGGGCATTCTGTCGTGCGTTTCCCCAATCGTGTGTATTCTCCTTCATTAATTGGTGCACCTGCTCATTAGGGACTTCTTGAAAGATAGGAATATATGTTACACGGGCCAGCAACGGATGGATCCTTGTTATGGGAAGCAGGGTCAATTGGTAAGAGAAGTAACTACACGTGCTGTATGGTTGTCCATCTATATTTGGCAAAGCTCTGCTAAACGTTTATATTCTACTTGCGTTGGCCCCACTGGCGTCACTGTAGCGGGGCGGGCCGCCGGGGGGTGACGCGCGTCACCTCCGCGACGGCGCGCGTCACCCTCCGGAGGCCGGACACTCCGAGGCCGGGGAGCGTCCGACCCAGCCGGCGCTCCAGGGCCTTCTGAAAAGAAGAGGCACCTGGAGCGTTTGCGTTAAAACGCGAACTTTGAAGATTTTCGCGCATGCGCAAACCCTTTTCTGAGGGCAAGGGCCTGCTCTCTTGCCCTCAGGAGGGTCTGCACATGTGCGAAAATCTTCAAAGTTCGCGTTTTAACGCAAGCGCTCCAGGGCCTCTTCTTTTCAGAAGGCCCTGGAGCGCTTCCCGGCCGGCTCCCGGAGGGTGACGAGCGCCGGAAAAGGTAAGTTTCTGTAGGGGGGGTGAGTCGGGGGGGTGACGCGCGTCCCCCGCTCTGGGGTGATGCGCATCCCCCGCTCTGGGGTGATGCGCGTCACAGTGACGCCACTGGTTGGCCCATATCTTGGCTCCCGGACTCCGAACTGCAGGCTGTGTGTGTCCGTTCGAGCCACCTGATATTGCTTTGTAAGTGAAGTATGCTCTACGACTGAGACAATAACAATAGTTCCCTTGAATGCCCACTCTGGGCTGGGCATATTTCCTCCTCAAAACCTATTTCAACCACGTCCACGCCCATGGCCAGGACTCGGGGCCATACACCTTGTTATCAAAGCTGGGGTGTTGTTGTATATAAAAAGCATTTGGTATATTGATGCACTTGGCAGTTTGCTGCAAGCTTAAATGAGGTTCCTGCAATTGGTCCCTTCAGGGAAAAAGGCGGGATAAAAATATTGTAAATAAATATTATAAATAAAAATTGATGCACTTGGCAATTTGCTGCAAGTGTAAATGTGCTTCCTAAATTTATAAAACTTTATAAAGTTATAAAAGCTGTGGCTGCATCTGCTGATACTACACAACCTATCTAGCGCACTTTTAAAGCTATTACAATTGATAAAAATGATTTACAATTTATACAAATTAACATTTTGGAATAAAAACACATCACACCGCTTTCAGCAATTTTACATTTGGGAAAACACTGACATCCGCAGTGGGGAAACACGGTTTTGGACCTGCCTCTAGTAAGAAGCTCTGCTGGTTCCCAGGTCTCTCACTGCAGTAGCGAGTTGCAGCTGTCAATCTCCAGTCGGGAGGGGGTGAGCGTGATTGCCCCGCATGGCATTAGCCGGTGAGGTCGTCTCCCAGAAGCTTCAGCGGGACAAAAGTGGCCCTCATGGTGTAAAAAAGCCTATTGCGAGGGTGGGAGAGGGTTGCCCCTCGTCATTCTGTCATGGACATTTGTTCGTATCACTGCTGGTACGACAGGTGAAAGAGTTGCCCTTTGCCTATGCTCAGGAGTTAGAATGTCCAGGTGAGCGTTAGAAATACGTCTAGGACACCATTTCTCAAACTGTGGGTTGGGACCCACTTGGTGGGTCATGACCAGATTTCTGGTGGGCTCCTGGTGGGTTCCTGGGTGATGGAAAGATCAGATACTGCACGTAATTGCCTCAAGCCCCGAGGCTATTCAAGAATCAGATAGCTGCTAATTGCCCTGCAAACAAACAGCTGAGCTCCTGCAGTTTGCAAGCTTGTGTAAATATAGGGAGATAACTGTTTGAACATCTTTTTTATGGTGTAATTTTTCCAAGTCCATCAAATAACAATTAGTGGGGGCAGGTGAAGGCTGGGTTACATAACTAAGCCCCTCAGGCTTTGAGGCTATTCGTTAGGGCTACCTCTTTATGAGAAATGGATTGAGTTTTTTGCAAATAAATAAATATTACTAAATATTTTGTTCTAGATCACCTTTTTTTTAAGTCTCGTAAAGCTTGGTGGATTCTGATATGAGTGTCATTTTAAAAAATGAGTCCTGGTGCTAAGAAGTCTGGGAATCACTGGTCTAGGAGCTTAGCTTTATTGTGTTAGCATTGTGTGTGTGTGTGTGTGTGTGTGTGTGTGTGTGTGTGTGTGTGTGTGTGTGTGTGTGTGTGTGTGTGTGTGTATTCTCTCAAGTCATGAAATACCTGTCAGTAATATGTAACCAAATTTCAATTTGTTAAATTAATCATTCCATATTTACAAGCTTCTGTCTGTGTGAGTACCAAGGAACTGATCCATCTAGGTCCGGCCTGGGCCACTCAGTCAAACAACCGAGGTGAACCAGAGCCTTGAGACCCTGGAGTTGAGGGACTCTGTTTCCAAGGGAACTTGGCCCGGAGGACTTCCGCTTCCCCTTAGCTGGAGGACTGGCTGTTAAAAGGGGTGGTGGCTGCTATGTAGGGCAGTCAGCTTGAGAATCCACTCACCCATCCGACTGGGGGGGGGGGGCTTTGGCCAGTAAAGGGGGGGGGGGTGCGCAAGAACCTGTCCTTACCGTGAGGAACATTTGCCCTGTGGACTGTACACCGCTATCTCATGGAGGGTTGTGGCCTTTGAGATGGAGGAGTCCACGGGAACCTGTGGAGAACATGAATCGCTGACTCACTGGGACTTATTAAGCCAGGAAGGGGGTGGTGTTAGACATATAGTACTAAAACAAGAAAGCTAAGCTCCTAAACTTACTTATTCCTAACACTCACTGGGACAGCAGCTTCAAAATGGATTCTGCCCTGCAAGATGGAGTCAGATCTAGCCAACGATTTTACCATGTTCGTCATAGGTGGGGGTCAACCTAAGATCAGGTTGCTTGGGAAAGCCGGGATATGTTGTAGATGGAATTATCTCATCTCCTTGTTTCTTTCTCAGATGAATTTCCCAAACCTGCCTTCATTTCCCAGCTGGAAGAAGGGGAGTCTGCATTTTTCCAGGGTCTCCAGGAAGAAGAGAAGTTGGCAGGTAACTTGTCTTATGCAGTAGTACTTAACTCAGCAGTAGCTTCAGCTCAGAGGGTATTGGCTGACTGGGGGCCCTTCCCCACAACGGAAACTCCCCTCCTTTCTGGGGTATGTGGGCGCTGCGAAGGGGGAGTCAGCAAAGTACAGCTGTGCCGTTGTGGTCTCCTCGCCTGCAAGCCACGACAGCAGCTTGGCTGAACTGAAAGCGGCAGTGCGCTCTGAGAGACTTATGCTCTGGCCCTTCACTTCCCTCTCCGCATCATAACCTCCTCAAAAGACGCCAGACCCTGAGAGAAGACAGTCCGAAATCAAACCCACCCAGCAAACGCAGGAGCCCAGCTGCTGTGGCGGCTTCCAATTGAGGAGGTCAGAGCTGTACTGTGCTGACTCTTCCCAACCAGCGCTGAGTCACCCCAGAAAAGGAGGGGAGTTTCTGTTTTGGGGTGAGGATCCTCAACACCACCCCACCTTCGGGAGGGGGCCCTCACGGGGCTTCTGTCCCAAAAGCTGGATGCAAAGGTGGGGGCAGAGAGGAGAGCAGCGAAAACTTGCTCTCCATTGTGGTTCAAATTGTTCGGGCTTAATGCGAGTTTTGTGAGTTCTCTTGTGAGTTTTTCTTCCTCATGTTTTGCCTGTATCTGTGACGGGTATTGTCAAAGGTGGTGGTGGGGAACAATTACCCCACACCACCCAGTCTCTTAAGAGGAGTGCTCCAGTTGAATCGCAGTTGGTGTTTACTGGCTATAGAAGGTGTAAACTGCCAGTGTTTCTACAAGACATGATTGGTTGGTAGATTGTTCATCTTAAAGTGAAACTGACAAAATTTTGCTGATTAAACACCAAAGCTCTATTGAATTCTCAGACCTTACTGTTTTTCCGTGGCCATTAAGCCCAAACAATTTGAACCACAATAGCCTTACAGGCCACGAAAGCCTTAGATCCTACAGAATCTTGTTCTCCGTTGATTCCAAGGAGTTCATGTTAACTTACAGCGTCTCTGAAGTCAGCGCAGCTTTAGGGCCGATGGTGTGGCTATGACAGCACAGAATTTCACCGACCTCTCTGCGCTCCGTAGTGGTATGTGGTATATGTGGTAAAAATGAAGCCACTAACTGACAAGCCCCAGTGTACAAAAGAACAGACATTTTAGCCTTTCTTAGAGGGTACTGTGACATTAAACCTACCTGTGAGGCCTGAGAGAATCCAGAGGGAGGCCCCTTTTGTGACTTCTCCATCACAACATTGTCTACCAGGGATCAAAAAGCTGCTTCAATCCCCGGACCAGTCAGGTTGCACAGGCAACGCAGCCCTGATTTTTCTACTCCCGCAGAACATCTTCTTGAGAGTTGGTCACTGCACACTTTCCTGGGATTCAATGCATCTGAATCTGGTGGGGTTTCCTTCTGAGTATAGACACCTAGGTGTGTGTGTTAGAGGTCCCATTTCTCTTGTTGTTGTTCAGTCGTTAGGTCGTGTCCGACCCTTCGTGATCCCATGAACCACATCCCGCCAGGCCTTCCTGTCCTCCACTATCTTCCTGAGTTCGCTCATTTTCATGTTCGTTGCATCGGTGATGCTGACTAACCATCTCATCCTTCCCCTTCTCCTTTTGCCTTCAATCTTTCCCAGCATCAGAGTCTTCTCCAGAGAGTCCTCTCTTCGCATTAGGTGGCCAAAATATTTGAGTTTCAGCCTTAGTACCTGTCCTTCCAGGGAACAGTCAGGGTTGATTTCATTTAGGATTGACTGATTTGATCTCCTAGCAGTCCAAGGGACTCTCAGGAGTCTTCTCCAGCACCACAGTTCAAAAGCATCTATTCTTCGGCGCTCAGCCTTCCTTATGGTCCAACTCTCGCAACCATACATTGCCACTGGGAACACCATTGCCCTGACTATACGAACTTTTGTTGGCATGGTGATATCTCTGCTTTTTATTATGCTATCTAAATTTGCCATAGCTTTCCTTCCAAGGAGTAAGCGTCTTTTAATTTCATGGCTGCTGTCTCCGTCTGCAGTGATCTTGGAGCCCAAAAAAGTAAAATCTGTTACTGCTTCCATTTCTGCCCCTTCTATTTGCCAGGAATTGATGGGACCAGATGCCATGATCTTAGTTTTATTAATATTGAGTTTCAAGCCAACTTTTGCACTCTCCTCTTTCACTCTCATCAAGAGGCTCTTTAGTTCTTCTTCACTTTATGCCATTAGGGTGGTATCGTCTGCATATCTGAGGTTGCTGATGTTTCTCCCTGCAATCTTGATTCCGGCTTGCGATACGGATCCTCTTCTATCCCATTTCTATCTACTGCGCTGCTAATCAAGATTCTCTATTCCAGGAAGCAATGGGGAAGAGAGTCAGGATCAGAGGGAGCCACATGGGTTGTCACCGGAAATGACCACGGGTGACATCCAGGAAGTGACTTTTAGAGACCTGGATGGATCCGGGAGGCAGGAGGGAAACCAGACAGAGAAATGCAAAGATAAATCTGATACTGATCAGTGTGGGGATTTCAGAGTCACTCCAGTCAATCCAGAAAAAGGAGTTGGAAAGAGGAAAGAAAAACGCCCTCAATTTGGAAAGACCTTCAGCAGTAAATCAGAACTTGGATTACATCAAAGAAACTACAGAGGAGAGGATCCATATACATGCATAGAGTGTGGAAAGAGCTTCAGTCGTCGCTCAAAACTGGATGTACATCAAAGAACCCACACAGGGGAGAAACCATTTCAATGCTTGGAGTGTGGAAAGAGCTTCACTGTGAACTCAAGCCTGATTTATCATGAACGAATCCACACAAGGGAGAAACGATATAAATGCTTGGAGTGTGGAAAGAGCTTCAGTAGGAAAGGTAGCCTAATGTTGCATCAAAGAACCCACACAGGGGAGAAACCGTATAAATGTTTAGAGTGTGGAAAGAGCTTCAGTCAGAGCTCACAGCTGGCTGTGCATCAAAGAACCCACACAGGGGAGAAACCATATGCATGCTTGGAGTGTGGAAAGAGTTTCAGACGGAGCTCAGATCTGGCTGTGCATCAAATAATCCACACAGGGGAGAAACCATATGAATGCTTGGAGTGTGGAAAGAGCTTCAGTCGGAACGATTATCTGGCTGTGCATCAAAGAACCCACACAGGGGAGAAACCATATGAATGCTTGGAGTGTGGAAAGAGATTCAGTATGAGCTCAAGCTTGACTTCTCATCGAAGAACCCACACAGGTGAGAAACCATATAAATGCTTGGAGTGTGGAAAGAGCTTCAGTTGGAGCTCAAGGCTGGCTGTGCATCAAAGAAGCCACACAGGGGAAAAACCATATCAATGCTTAGAGTGTGGAAAGAGCTTCATTGAGAGCTCAAAGCTCACTTTGCATCAAAGAACCCACACAAGAGAGAAACCATATAGATGCTTCGCGTGTGGAAAGGGCTTCACTGGCTGCAGAAAACTGACTGTGCATCAAAGAACTCACACAGTGGAGTAACCATATTAATGCTTCAAGTGTGGAAATAGCTTCAGTCCGAACTCAATGCTGAATTTGCATTGAAGAATCCACACTGGAGAAATCGTATGAAATGCTTGGAGTGCAGAAAAAGCTTCAGTCGGAGCTCAAGAATACTTTGCTTGAAACAGTTCAACTAGAGGAGAAACCAGAAAAGTGTTTGGAGTGTGCAAAACGTTTCTCCAAACGTTTCTCTTTCTCTGATGGCAATGAAGGCCTAAGCTGAGACGCAAGTTCTTTCCATCTGCTAAGCATTTATATGGCTTTGGAGAGAAACGTTTGGAGTGTGCAAAACGTACTCTTTGCTTCCAGCACAGTAGTGAATCCACACAGTAGTGGAGCCATATAAATGCTTAGCAGGTGGAAAGAACTTGTGTCTCAGCTTAGGCCTGCATTGCCATCAGAGAAAGAAAAGACGGGGGGGTGGGCTTGCCAGTAAAGGAGGCGACCTGTTCGGGGCAAGAATAGCCTTTGAAAAGAGAGGCTCCAGCGGATGAAACCCAGGGGGGAGAAGGAATTGGATAGTGGGGAAGAGTCTGGTCAATGTCCCAAGGCATAGGAGAGTGGCACTTGTGGGGGTGGGGCTGGTTTCTCCATAACCGTGAGCACCAGCCCTTGTGCCAACTCTTCCCTCCAGCTGTTACCACCCTGCCGTCCACGGTCCCAGAATGCTTCTGAAGTGACGGGGGGGCTGAGCCCTGAAACCCCCTGGCCGTCTCTTCCCGGTGGTCGGAAGGCACACTGACGTCGCCGGGGCGGGGGGGAGCGGACCGCCAGAGGGTGACATGCGCAGAAGGGTGACGCTTGGGCCGGCGCTCGTGGGCCTTCTGACGAGGCCCACTGTGTCACAACGTAATTTATACCTTTTTCGCGCATGCGCAGACCGTTCCTGTGGGAATAGGGCAGCCCTTTTCCCTCAGGAATGGTCTGCGCATGCGCAAAAAGGTATAAATTACGTTGTGACACAGTGGGCCTCGTCAGAAGGCCCAGGACAGCCGGCCGGGGAAGATGTCCCCGAGCCGGCTGCAACAAACGAACGGTGCGCGGGGGCACCCGGGACAGCGGCCCGTCGGGTCTCCCCCGAAAAAAATCGCAGCGCGGCCTCGCCAAAAGTTAGTATAAGGGGCTATTTGTGGGGGAGGGTCACTAGGGTGACGCACGCGCCCTAGTGACGCTGCTGGGAAGGCATGGTACTAGCTAGGCAAAGGACCAGACTCTGGACTCTTGGCGCCAGCAAGGGAGATGTCACCCCGAGTGGTGGCATTGACCGTCGCCTCCGCATGATGTGGTTTGACTGCTATAACACCCTCCACGAGGGTCCCCCCCCTTACGTCGCCTGTTAGACATGAGAAAAATGAACCCCTCCGTTGAAGAGCACCTCTCTCCCATCTCGCATTTTCGGACCCGGCCTACAGGAATCCTTTTGATAGTCAGCTACCCAGTGGTGTCACTCTGCTTGGTGTCGCCCTGTGCGAGTAATTGTAATTGGTGGTGACACCAATGACTTCCACCTTGTGTGTCGCCGAAGGAGAGGGTTGAGTCCTCCGATTACAGCCACTCGGAGCCCTCTGGACGCTCAAAAAGGAAGGGCTTAGAAGAAGCGGTTCAGGGCAGCCGAGATCGGCCGGGCCAAGCAAGGGTCTCACCACTCCGAGCTGCTTCTTCGGCTGCTCCGAGTTCTGCTGAGGCTCGCAAGGCGGACAAACACTCACAAGAAGCTCACAAGAGACTCACAAGTGGCCGATTCTGGCCAAGTAATCCGGTGCTCTGCCGCTGAGCTACGCTCACAGGAACACCAAGAAGCGACTAGAAGCAGTGAAACGTGGGCGGCTGGTGCTGCTGTGCACATCTTGAGAACTGAAGGCAGGGCTGGAGTGGTGGTCCGCCCCGGGTGCATTTGAGCATAGGTGCGCAAGCTCTCTCACACACACTCATTTTCACACACAGTCAGCTCAGCCTCTGCTTGGAAGTGCTGAGCGCCAGACCCTCTTCTGCCCTCCACAGAGCATCCCGGTGTTGAGAGTCCTGGTGGCGGAAGCAGTAGTGGGGGGGGGGGGGACGAGCAGCAGCCAGGAAAAGGGAGGAGCCTGAGCCTTCCGAGGAGGAAGCGGAGGATGGGGGTGGCAGCTGCAGCTCCATTGGCAGCAGCGACTGGGTGGGCAGCTCGTCCGCGGCCCCAGTGACAGGCCTCCCCCCCCCTGCGTTTCTGCTGTAAGTACCTGGGGTGAGCGGAAAGACTGGAGAGGAGAGCAGGCAAAGGAGAGGAGGCCGCCGGTGGTTGGAGGGAGGCCAGAGTGAAGGAGCCACGAGTTGAGTGCGGGGCGGAATGGGGGCCTGGGGGTTGGTGATGGTGGGCAAGAAGAAAGGGGGTGAGAAAAGCTGCACCCACCGAAATTCCCTTATGTTCTCCTTTCCTGTTTGTAATTGTTATGAAGTTCTGTTTTCCACAAGTTTGTAAGAGCTAAAGGAGTGCCTTCACATCAAATCCCCACCCCATGCAAGTGGATAACTGACTGCGACCCTATAACGTTTTCCTGGGAGTAAGCCCATTGAACACAATGGAACTTACTTCTGAGTAGTCATGGCTAGGTTTGGGCTCATAGAACTGCTTTTCTCCATATAAGCCTATCCTCACTTTGTGATCAGGCTAAAGTGGACTAATCTCTGACTTTTCTTTGACGCAGGAACAGGGACTTTTGGGTGGTGGTGCCTCATCTTTGGCATTCCCTTCTTGGATATTCCTTAGGCCCCTTCTCTGTCTGGTTGTACGTTTGTAGTAAAAACCCTTCTGCTCAGCAAAGATTTTAATTGCTGGCTTTAGCCGATACGCTTTACTGCTGTTTCTGATGTTTAATTCGCTTGCTGTTGACTGTTCTAAGAGGACTTGTCTTAAAGCTCAGAGCACAAACACGTTGAATGAATTGCGAACTGGAAACGAAGACTTCTTCTTTGCACAATAAAGAGGGTGATGATGGTGCCCCACCTCGGCAGTCGTTGAAGAACCCATGTGTAGCGAAAAAGCCAAATCTTTGTCTGTCTAAGGAATCCGTTTTGTGACAGGAAGAGCAGAGTTTGTCTCTTCCCCAGTGATTGGACACCAGCCAAATTCTCCAGAGATTGTTGCCGTGTTCCCGACTGCGGCCAGGCTGTGGAGCATGTTGGAAAACTTCGTATCTGCCTGGGAAGCAGATAACACGCAAGTTCAGCTCCTTAGTGAAAGCACCTGCGTTTGCACTCCCTGAGTATGGGAGGGGTGGGAACTGGTGAGATCACCCTCTGGACGGAAGTTCTGGATCCAGCCATTCATTGGGTCCTCCACCTGCCTATTAGGCATCTCTAGAGGGAGGAACGGGGCGTCTCCTCCTGTTCATTCTAACATCGTGTCTTGCTCCACCACGCTGCATCGCATGAAGCCCTATGGAGACCAACCTGTCTGAACACCATGGGTCTGGCCTATTCCCTTGCCTGGGATGGGACCGGGTTGGTTCATCATCAAAGTGTATTTTGGGGTGAGTGATAGGAATCAGTCTAGTTTGAGGAGTATTAGCTTTATTTGTTTTATTCCGTAATTGTGTATTGTATGTCAAGTCTCTTTCTGTGCAGTTACTCTGCCTTTTAAACCTACTGTATGCTTGCATAGCTTAATAAAACACCTACATGTTTTCCACCTGCTGTGTCCATTGAATTGGATGGGCCAATATCATGCCTGCGTGCCACGGCTTACTACCAACCCAGACAGCTAAAGCTGTGTTGCTATGTTTAGCAGTTTGTACCTTGTGGTCTGGCACCCTGGTAGGGGTCAGCCTCACTAAGCAACTTACCAATAAGACCCGCCGTTCCTGAGGTCCGGATGTTGACTGTCGTACCCTCCTCTCCAGGATAAACACTAAGGTTAGATCTACACTTAAATCACACATTGATGACCTGGGTTTAAATCGATCCCTGGCGCGCTCTACATCCACTGGTCAGAGGATACACTTTGTTTCCCCTGTCCATCATAACTGTTCTAGATTATTTTCTTGTTTTGAAATCGTGGCTCTCTACATACCAAATATTGATGTCATTGTTCCTCTGAGCACTCTCCTATTTCGATCTCTTTTACAATCTCAGGTGAAGGTTTGGTGTTTAGGCCATGGCGCTTGGATGTTTCCTTGCTAAACGCTGATAATTTTATAAATATGGCATCTAAGGAAATGAAAAAAAAAAATTTGAACTAAATGAAGGTAGTGTGTTGTCGTCTCCCACCCTCAGATTTACATTTAAGTAATGTTTAAAAGAGGTAAAATTACCGGTATCTCCTTTGCCTTCCACAAGAAAAAAATGAAGACAGTCCTCAAAGACACATTAAAAAACAAACTGCAGTCTTTAATTCATCAGTTGGCCATCCTACCCACTTCTAATACATCTGCCCAACTTCAAAAGATTAAAGTTGAGTTAGAGGAGCTTTATTAGAGAAGGTCGAACGAGCTTCGTTTTACCTACGCCAGAAATATTGGGAGAGTGGAGAGAGACCAGGCAAAATCCTTTCTCATTGCTTAAAGCACCAAGGAATGAAAAGCCGCCTTGGGTCCCTTTGAGGAGAAAGGCGGGATAGAAATATTGTAAATAAATAAATAAAAAAGACACATTCTATCAAAAAAAGACGAGGATGGTAAATCTTGTCTTAATTCCAAAGAAATAAACGTGCAGTTTGGGGGCAGCCCAATCCTGTGTAAGATGTGGCGGCCGGCCTAATGCGGGATATAAATCCAATACTACTAATAATAATAATAAAGGGTTGGTCGCTGCATCCTATCAAGCTCCCAGGAAAGACTTGGGAGAAGGAGACGATTGGGCCTCCTCAAATGTATGCGAGCTCCAGGGCTTGTGTACATTTGAGTCCCTCTGTCGGGGGGCACATACAGATGACCCTGGAAGGGGGGTATCCCAGGCGAGCCCGGGGTCAAGGGCTGCATGGGTTTGGGTTTGAGTACGGCGTGAGGCAGAGGGTCTTACCAGTTTGTAGTCTGTAGGTCCCCCTGGTCGGACTCAGAGGTCGCATCACCCTTGTCCTCCTCCTTGGTCAGCTTCACAGGAGATCACGGACTCAAGGCTGCTTCACACTACAGGCGGAGGCTCTGCCGCCGCCTCCTGCCTCCGCTCCGCGCTGGAATTGGGGGAGTGTCTTCCAGCCTGTTGTCCCTCATGTTGTCCCGCCTTCTTAAGAAGGTGATTGGAGGCCACTCTCCCCCCTCTCCTGCGATTGGCAGGCTGCAGTAGCTCCGCGAACTGCCCCCTAGCTCTGCGTCCCCACCCCCTGAAAAGTAGGACTCCTGCCTACTTTTACGCGCCTGCCGTGGGGAGGTCACCTCGCCTACGCTTGCTTCGAAAATGAATGGAGAAGCTCCGCGAACGCGTGTAGTGTGAAGCAGCCTTCAGACCTGCTGGTCACATAGAGCCTACTCCTCTGCTTCTCATCACGGGCCAGGTCTGTGTTTATATAGCCCTTGAGTCCTGTGGACCCCACCCATCCTGTCTCCACCCCTAGAGTCATCTCCCCCGACATCCCCGCCTCTCTATTGGTCTATTCGTACTCGGCAGTTCCGACTGTCTGGCTCCACCCAGCCGCCCAGGTTCTTCTCCCGGGGGCTCTGTCGCTCCATCTTGGGCTTCCTAGGCTCCGGGGGCGAGTGCAAGGACCATTTGCAGTAGCTGCCGTGCCGAGCCTCCTTTATTCTCACCTTCCGCTATGGTTTAGCGGTTTGCTGGGCTCTGCCCCGCCGCGACATGTCACGTTGCCTGCTCTGGCCGCAGAGATGCCCTGAGGATCTCCTGTTGGCGGCTCGGACAGTGTCGGAGCGAGGACGACGGAAATCAGCCCGGCACACCGTGTCTTGGCGCAGGCTGTGGGGGCTCTGATGGGTGGGTTGGCGACTCTGGCTGTCGGCAGGAGGCGGCCGCCCGGGTCTCTTCGGAGTGGGGCTGGATGCTTCCCCTGGTTCGGTCTGGTCGGAGGAAGCCCAGAAGCGTCATGGGGTAGGGGCGTTGTCCCTGGCCGGACGACGCGTTCCACTTGTCTGCCGCTGCCTCCGTCATCTTCGGTGAGCGGGGGTTGGGCCTGCCCACTCGCCCTGGAGCTGTTTGGCTCTGAAATGGCCTGGAAAACGACGCAGGGGCATGGTTGGAGCCACATGATGTCACGCCCAGCGTCACATGGGACGTAGCGTCGCCGGCCCCCCACGTGGGGGCGCAGCATCGTCTCTGAGAAAGCCCCCACCTCGTTGGTGTTGTCAGTCAGGCATGCGGCGGGCATCGGATCGTCTGGCATCCAGGTGAGTACGGGCTAGCCAGGCCACCCTCGTGTCGGGACAACTTGTGGCTAGAGTGGGCCTAGGATATCGGTGGATATCGCCACCGATATTCCTACCCCCTCCAGGCCACGGGCAGCTTGGCTGGAGAGCAGCGAGGGCAGAAGAGCCTGGAAAAGAACTAAGCCCGGCAGCGGCAGGACTGAGGGAGCTGAAGGAACAATTCCCCACACACACACACAAGGCAACTACAAAACAAGGCAAGGCAAGGCAAATATGCATGTTTGTTCTGGGGGGGGAAGGGGGCATGATGAAAATGTGCACTTCTACGGGGAGAAGGGGGCATGGAAACGTCCGTCTCTCTCTCTCTCTCTCTCTGTGTGTGTGTGTGTGTGTGTGTGTGTGTGTGTGCACACGTGTGTCCTCTAGTTGTGTCCTCTATTGAGGCCACCACAGTAAACCTGTTGAAGCCAGCAATTGATACCGTATTTTTCGGACTATAAGACGCCCGTATTTTTCGGACTATAAGACGCTCTTTTTCCCCAAAAGAACATGGGGGGGGGGAAGCGTGCGTCCTATGGTGCGAAGCCTACGGTTGGGGGGCTTCAGGGAGGCCTGTGGGGGCTTCAGGGAGGCCTGCGCGAGCCCCCACAGGCTCCCCCAATGTTTAGTTCGGCCGAAAATAGCTATTTTCGGCCATTTCCGGAATGGCCGAAAATCGCTGTTTGGGGCCGATGGGAGGCCTGCAGAGGCCTCCTCCGACGTTTACTTCGGCCCCAAAGAGCGATTTTCGGCCATTTCCGGAAATGGCCGAAAATTGCTATTTTTGGGTGAACTAAACATAGGGGAGGCCTGCAGAGGCTCGCGCAGGCCTCCACGAAGCCCCCACAGGCCTTCACACTACACGAATCCAGGCGCAGAGGCCACTGCCTCTGCCTCTGCGCGCAGAGCTGGTCGGTAGAAGTGTCTTCCCGCCAGTTGTCCCTCCTGCTGTCCCGCCTTCTTAAGAAAGTGCAGCTTACAGATTGGAAGTAGTTCTGATTGGCATGGCATGGCTCCTCTCCCTCTCATGCGATTGGTGGCTGCAGTAGCTCCGTGAACCCGCCCCCAAGCTCTGCGAACCCGCCCCCTCAAAAGATGGGTTTCCCCATCTTGTACACGGGAGATCGCAGCTGCTCCGCTTTCTTCCGAAATGCTGTCAGAGAGCTCCGCACATCTCCGTAACGCGCCGGGATTCGTGTAGTGTGAATCCAGCCTCAAGGCCGCTGCAGATCGCATGAATTTTGGCGCGTCCCAGACGCCTGAGGAGCTTTGTCGAGCTGTGCTGAGGTGTCTGGTTACCACAGCGGAAGCGAGCGAGGAGCGAGCGGGGGAGGGGAGGGGAGAGGCCAGGACTAGTGAGGGACCTGCACAGAAGAGAAACGCATCTGTACTCATGTGTGTTTGTTTACTACTAAGCCACAATATTAATGGCAATAACTACAAAATAAAACCAGCAGAGTGGGAGGGGGGGGGATCAGCAAATGACAGGAAACACCACTAGACGCATTGGAGAAAAGGATGGAGCTTGCTGGCTGCCCCAGGCACATGTTTCAACACTGTATTTTTCTGGATTGTCAAAAACCCTTCCAAGTGACGAAGGTTTGAAAACAGCGTGCTCGGTAGTTACTCCAAGCGGGGAGAAAAATGGCTGCTTTACCAAAACATTCTGCCCCTCTTTCTCTTTGATGGACTTTGGCTTCTCTCCCTTTGATTGGCTTCGGCTGCTCTGTGTCCCGCCCCCAGGGGGTTGGAACATGGACTGAACAGGAAAAACGTTCCCAGAGCTGGGCATTGCTGAGGGGAGGCTTGTGATAGTTACTGCCATTTATATTGTAGTACACCATAAAGTAGTACTGGATTCAGGCTCCACGTTGTCCAATAAACAGCACAGCAAACAGATAATAGAATTCAGGATAGGTTTATTCCATGGAACAAATGACCCCAGTGGAGTCAGCTCCAAAAGACTGAGGCCCCGAGCACGAGGCATTGAAAGCTTTTATAGCAAATTAAACGTCATGCATAATCAACAATTTCTCCTCCTGTTTGCGGTGTTTTCTAGCCTATATATGCTTATCTATGAAATAGTGTCCAGTAATGTCCAGTTTCACAAAGCATGGCTTGTTCATGGCTGAGTCTGCATAGGAGGGGTTGTACTTTCTGATTAGAGTTACATATGTGCGTACATGATCAGCATGTGCAAGGACACTTGCTTCTACGTGATTAGTACTGGAATGCAAGAATTGGAGTAATAGTTGGAGTAATAGTTCTCACAGTTACAGGCCTCTACTTCAGAATCAGAGAGGAGCTTTACTTGTGATTAGGGTAGTGTTACCTAGTAATATTGCAAAATCATAACCATAACCTAGGGTACCTCATTCCCCCCTTTCAAACTAAGAAGACCCATGGATCGCGAAGACCCATGGATCTTACTTTGTTTGACTATAATTCTCCATGCATAGCTTTACATAGATGGGGCTGCATCTTCTGATCTACTACATTGCTCAATGTAGGGTGAAAGACATGACAATAAATGGGAATGCAGTTTGGTATAAAATACAATAGGCAAAAGTGTGTTATCATTACAACTGAAGGCAGAAAGAGTGAGGTTCTGTTCTATTGTTCTTAATCGGTAACTTCAGCACACAGAGATCTTTACTGTAGGTCATTGGCAGACTTCCCAGCTGTTGAGCAGGCTGGCATAACACAAACCTTTTGTCATTCTCTATCTCTGTTGTCATCCTGCCAAGCTTCTGGACAACAGCTAATATACCTGTCTTATTATTTACTTTCAAGAAATCTTCAATTTCCTATCTGTGTCTTAAGTTACAAGTAAGCATGAACAAACAATATAAGCATGGACAGGTATGGGTTTACCTAAACTTTCACAAAAACAAGAAATTGGTTTCCATATTTATAAAACAAAACAAGCATACATTTCCCAAGAGAAGAGAGAGTTACTTTTGGTTTGCAAGCTTTTTGGCAGATGAATGTGTGTTTCTTCAAGAGAAAGACTGATAACAGAACATGCCATCTAGCTCTGAACTCAGAAATACACAGTGAATAAAAATATTTACTACGAGAGAGGCACACTGCTTATGCTCAGGAAACTAGTGTTTCTTTTGTTATCACAAAGTGGTATGCACTATTCCTAACTAGTAGGCCTTTGTAGCATGCGTAGTGTACTAGTGTGAATATCCGTGTAAAGGAATTCCATATTCAGAACATGGATGTTCCATTTATCTTTTTCTTTATAAACATATGAGTATGTCCTGCAATTTGGGCTATGTCAATGCTTCTAAACATCCTGGCTGGTTGTGTCCCATTAGTTGTGTACTTGTGGGTGATAGTATTATGAACCCATTCATGTTGGAAGTGGGACTTACCAACGTTGACTGTGTTTTGTGTCAAGTGTAATCATGTGATGCACACTTACATATTGAGAGGGCATTCCTCCTCTGAGTGGCTGGTTGCGTTAGCCACCATTCATGATGGCCCCCAAAGTTTTGAAAACCTTATTTGAAGATTTGCTTTGTGCTCCACCTGCAAAAACAATATATACATATCCTTACATAGTAATCATACAGTTAGTTTGGGTGCTACTGGATGTTAATGTAATCAGAGGCTGAGTTACCGAAGTGCAAAAGTGTTCAAAAGTGTTCAAGCCTCCTTTACCAATGGTGCATTGGGCAATGGGTAACAGGGATAATAATATTCAGGAGTATAACTGTGACAGTAGAATGGTGTTTTTTTCCAGGCCCAAGAAGGTGAAACTGGAATAGCACTAAGCAATGTCACTGGTGAAGACCCATGTAGATTTCTTCCGATGTACGTAGAGTTGCTGGCCTCCAGAGCAGCAACAGTAAATCAGTTGTCTAATTGCCTGGGCACCTCTGGAACAATTTGTGCAATAAAGTTTAGGCTTTAGAGGGTGCTCAGGGATGCTGTTGCAAGCCCAGTGTCCATAGGCTCTTTCTTCACGCGAGGGGGATGAGAAGGTCTGACTTCCACTCTTTTATCCAGACATCTCCGGGCTGGAGGGTCGCTATGGGTTGGAACAGGAACAGGAACTCTTTCAGGCAGGTGCAATCCTGTCCTCTTCCAGTCAGGCAGTCATGTGGGCTCCTCTCCTTAATTTCTCTGGGTGTAGTCTCCAGGCTTGAGGTCCAGGGTGTATCTGTGAATAAAAAAAAACAAAGAAACGGCAGAAAGAGGAAGCAACCAAAACAAATACATATTGCTTCAAATATCTTTTTCTCAGCCCTGCCCCTTTTTGAGAGACCTTGCTTATGGCGATTGTTATGCAAATTTCGTGCAGGCTTAAACCTGTGTTGCTGTAAAACAATTGATGAGTTAAAAAAAAACATGAAAAAACAACAACAACAACAACAACAACAAAAAATTCTTCATTTGCATCAGTTGGCAATTTTTGAGTTGCCATGCTCTTTGCGCTGTGCGCTGAGACAGTGCTTTGTTCTTAAATACTGGGAAAATGCTGTGTTCCTGTTCACAAGGACATTACAAGATAACAGTGGGCTTCTGCCTGCCAAGAAATCTGAAGACAATGTCCATTTTATAGAGTCCTTTTTTTTTTTTAACAATGTCCAAGCGACACGCTGCAAGGAAGGAAAAATATGAGCTTTCAGCAAAAATGTAAGTTATAAGAAATCACAACAATATACCATGTTTTTAGTTTCATTACTTTGCTAGAAATAGTTCAAAAATAGACAAGTGGCGTCCAACAAGTGGCTGAACTGGCCTGCTAGGCCCTGTTTTGATGAAGCAGCAAGCAGGCTCCAATTTCTGATCTTGCCTTGTGTAGGACTGTTCACAAGGCAGAGAGCTCTACTGTACGTCATACCTCTCAGCTTGATAGCGACCTCAAATTCTGCTTTTTAGGCTTCTGGAAATAGCAATCTGTTGTGAACAATACAATGCAGGCTTTTGGGTTTGAAATGTGGCTTCTGAGGTTCTGGGGGGGGGGGCTCTCCTTTTATTCCATTGCATCACTCTTGCTCATAACGTCTCACCCGGCTTACACTTGAGAAAGGGGCTAGTCTTGTGTCACCCTCCTGTGTTTCATCCAGTGTAGTTATGAGAGTCTATGTGCGTAATCCTTGTGCATCTCTTCGTCCCCCCTTCCCTTGGTATTTTGCTAGCAGGCTGTGGGTTTCTCATGTGCATGTAAAGTGAAGGTTTTGTATTCCAATGGCCCCCAATTAAAAGGGTAGTTTTCTGCTCCCCTGATACTTTCAGAAAGGGGTTTGGCTAGCAGCCCATAGGAACAAAGTTAAAGACGGCAGTACCCACTGGCTCCTAAGAACCCACGTAACTGCTTTCTGTTTACTGGGGGTTGCAAACGGCAAATGGCCTCTTTTCATTCAGGCCTCAAAGCGCGTTGGCCATGAGATATGGTGAGACCCAGGTTTTGGACTGCTGGGTGCAAAGTTTCTACCGCTTGGTTCACCATGCGTAAATCTTGTACAGGCCTGTTTTCCTGAGTGTCAGCTTGGGTGCAAGGTGTTTTTACAGGCAAAAGGGCGTTGACCATGCACTCTGACATTCTTTCAAAAGGCCACATTAAAGTAGTTGGTCTAAATGCTTTTGAATCCCTTCTTTGGCTTGCTTTGGGATGGGATACTGTTTTATTGATACAGGCTGAGCTCCTGGTTTCAAAGTTATGACAAAAGGTGCAATGTTTTTAGTCATCCCATGTGGGTTGTGTTAGGTCCATACCCCTTCTGGCGCTTGCAATTCTTTGGGGTATTGCAATTCTATTGGGGTATTGGTTCACCCCTCACTTCTGCAGGGACAGCCAATAGTCTCCAGGCATTTTCTCGGGGCACTGTTATGGACAACATACGTGAGACTAGCCTGTCATTGGTTTCAGGTAGATACAGCACTGGGCCAGAGGGTTCAAAATGGATGAAGACTGGCTAGCCTTACTGGTGTGTTCCACTGGGATGTGCAGGGATGTATGATACTCAGGAGTACATCTCATTGTGTTCAGTGGTACTTACTCCCAAGGAAATGTGATTGGGATTTCAGTTTGAGTTTTTACAAGTGGGGCAGGATTTCACTGGCTGCCCTTACTTCAGCTGGGGCTTGTATATTTCCACCCATGTGTTGTCCTACTGAGAGGACATGTCTTGTTACTAAACATAAGTTTATTTACATGTTACATTTACATTAATCACTATCCAGACCTCTAGGGGTTGACCTGTCCTGCAGGTGTCTGCTAAGTCTAAGAATTTTTCTGTTCCTCTTCCTCTTCTTTCTCTCCGTCTTTTCTAGCATGGCCTACACTGCATCTCCCTTCTCCCCCTCCTGTTTTCCTGGCAAAACACATTCTCAAGCTAAGGAGGGAGGAGGACCTGTCTTTTGCTTTCTGGCCAGCGAATCTTTCCTTGGGTCTCCAGCCAAGGCTTGTCCAACATTACCTCTTACGCCTTTTAAAACATACACTTTCCATCATCTCGACTTGCCATTTTCTTCTGTGCCTCTGCTACAGTTCCATTTAAAACCAGAGGCAACGTTCTAACTTTAAACAAACTTTCTGTGGGGTTTTTCCTCCCTTTTTTCTTTCTTCTCTTTTTCTTCTCTAACAAACAGTTCTTTGTAAACGACAGAAAATAGCGAACAAGAATACCAAGCCAAATAAGAGATAAGAAAAACATCCGAATTAAAAAACCACGCAAAGTGTCTCAAGATGGGTTCACATTATCACTACACAATAAAAAGGAAACTTAAAGAGTTATAAACACTGAACATACATCTTTAACAAAACACTGGCAGCTGCAACATCATGATGGTAATTTTGGCCTGGCCATTCATAAGCGCTTCATTTCATCATTTTTTTCTCTTTTTGAACTCCTGTGAAGCAGGCTGGAAACTGGCACTCCTGTGGGAGGCCTACTCTGTTCCCGGAGGTCACCGTCACTGTGGGCACGACACGTGGAAAGGCCAGATCCCCCTTCTAAACAAAGGGTGCTAGCGTGGATCTTAATGCCATCCCCATGCCGTCCCCCAGCTGGTTACTCCAGCAAGAGAGGTTCCAAACCTGTGGTATACCATAATCTATAAAACCTTTAAACATTGTCATTTGGAAAAATCAAACATTTTTAAATCCCTGGGGCTGTACAGGCCCCTGACGTGGGTTGTTTAGTGCACAAGTGACGCAGGCTGCTGCCACTGCGTGTACCAGCTGGGAAAGCCTTGGAATGTACAGTAGGCCTCGGAGGCTTTCTCATGGCTGTTGATCCTTGATATATGCAGGGCTAAAATTTTAAAAGTCTGTCCCTTGCATTTTTTGTAGTCAGTGAGGGTTCTGGAGTTCGGCTGGTTTTTTCACAAATAACCCAAAGTCTCTGACAAATCATCCAAAGTCCAGTGTGAATCACAAAAACAAGTCCAGTGTGAATCACAAAAGCTCCTTAAAGTCTCTTTTTTCATATGCACACCATAGCCTCCCTTAAATTCTGAAAATGTCCAAAGGGTTAGGCAGTGGAACAGAGTCTTTTTAGAATAAGAAGTACCCATGGCTGATCAAGGCACCAGGAGGGCGACTTCAATCAGACACAAGTCAATCAAACACAGTTCAAAATCTAAACAAACAAGAATATAGCTCCTGGAGACCAAGAACCAAGACAGCCTTCCCCTGTGCGATCAAGGGAAATCAACCCACACAATCTGAGAACCAACACAATCAAAGACACTGTGGCTCCCTGTGGGACCCTGTGGCTCCCAGTGGGACCCAAAAATCCAATTACACCCTGAGATGTACCTGGAAAATGTGAGGACTTTCTCTTTCAAGCCCTTCTGGGAACCCCTAAGGTGTACTTGGTTAAACCTGGGTACTCTTTTTCAAGTTCCCGCACCCCCGAGGTGTACCTTATGAGGACTCTTTTTCAAGTCCTTCTAGGTACCCCCAAGGTGTACTTGGTTAAAACCTGGGAACTCTTTTTCAAGTTCCCGCACCCCCCAGACGTACCCCTGTGGACTATTTTTCAAGTCCTGTGAGATGGTTAGGCCCATCCCGGATTCCTACTGCGAATCCTAGGTTGATCAAACCTTCCACCATGGGTGTTTATAGTGCACACTTACTTGTTTCGAGAGATGTTGCAGGTCTCGATCCTGTGATCCTGTTCTATTCTGCCTCACTCCGCAGCTGAAGTATGTGAAGTGCAGGTCTGGGGTCTGAACGCCCCTTCACGGAAGAATGTGTTCCGTTGCGCAATGAAGATCCGCCAGAGGTCCTTTCTCTCACTTCCTATAGATCAGCTGGGGGCTGTGCACGTGGCCTCGATCCGAGTCACGGCACCAAATATGTAGTACACCATAAAGTAGTACTGGATTCAGGCTCCACGTTGTCCAATAAACAGCACAGCAAACAGATAATAGAATTCAGGATAGGTTTATTCCATGGAACAAATGACCCCAGTGGAGTCAGCTCCAAAAGACTGAGGCCCCGAACACGAGGCATTCAAAGCTTTTATAGCAAATTAAACGTCATGCATAATCAACAATTTCTCCTCCTGTTTGCGGTGTTTTCTAGCCTATCACCTTCTCACCTCCATATATGCTTATCTATGAAATAGTGTCCAGTAATGTCCAGTTTCACAAAGCATGGCTTGTTCATGGCTGAGTCTGCATAGGAGGGGTTGTACTTTCTGATTAGAGTTACATATGTGCGTACATGATCAGCACGTGCAAGGACACTTGCTTCTACGTGATTAGTACTGGAATGCAAGAATTGGAGTAATAGTTGGAGTAATAGTTCTCACAGTTACAGGCCTCTACTTCAGAATCAGAGAGGAGCTTTACTTGTGATTAGGGTAGTGTTACCTAGTAATATTGCAAAATCATAACCATAACCTAGGGTACCTCAATATTGTGACTAGTAAAACACGTACGCGCACGCGCGCACACACACACACGAGATGTGTGCACCTCCAGGGGTACAAGTTAAGCTCGTTTTAGTCTGGTGAGCAGCCCTGAAATTAGTGGAGCAAAATAGAAAAGGCGCCAGAGGCGCCAGAAAAATGAGCTCAGAGATGGTAAAACAGACCCAGTACTGGTGAAAAAGAAAGACCTTTACTGTGCTAGCACAGGACACAAGTTGGCAGCAGCAAAAATGTGTAAAGTCCATAGTTAATACAAAGATTTAGGCTTACGAAACGTTGGGGTGCTACTTTTTCTTTGGATTTTAATGTTTCAGCCCGAGCGCGGCTGCCTGGATAGGAAACCCACGCCCGGTTTTTGCAGGTTCGTTGAACTTCAAAGATTTTCCTTTTTTGACATGGCGTCTTTGCCCGTATACCCGATACATTGTGGAATTTAGGCTTACCATTCGTCCTGATTTTTCCAGGACTGTCAGGGATTTTGGGGGCCTGTCCCAGATTTGTCCCGGCCCCCCCTGGCCCCCATTACCCCCCTGGTCCATTTAAAATTAATTTTGATTTTTTTCCTATTTTGTTTTGGAAACAAAATAGCCGCCGGAATTTCCCCTAAACAAAATGGCCGCCTAGGAGGCTTCAGTGGTTCTGATCATGTGATTAGGAGCAGCACAGAGCTTTACAGTTCAGCTCCGCCTCAGCAGTATGACCTCACAGCCCTTAGGTTCTTTGGCAGCAGCAGGAGAACAGAGGGGTCTTTGCAACATGATAACGAGTTTTGCCTGCTTAATTCTTTGCACTTGAGAAAATGCAATGTTTGTTGCTTCAAGGAAAGCAGTTTGTCCTGCTAGCTGTGGGGTGGGGGAGGAAGTGGGGCTAAGTGTGCTGGCTGATCTCAGTTTGTCCTGCTGGGGGAGGGGGAAATGGGCTGATCTGCAAATAAACTTTGTGATGTCCATTTTGTCCTGCTAGGTCCGGGGGGGGGGGGTTGGGCTGATCTGCAAAGAAATTTTGTGATGTCCTGCTAGCTTTGCTTGTTCTGTGTGTTTTGCTTCACAGAAAGTGCACTTTTGGTTGGGTGCACTTTTGCAAGAGGTGTATTGTATTGTAAGGGTCTGAGGTGTCTTCAGCTACTTGAGGGTGTTTTGTTGTACAGTACTTCAAATTTGTGTGCTGTGCTGTGTGTTGTTTAGGGTTTTTTTTTTAGTATGTAGTAGCAGTGGGTGAGTGAGTGAGTGTTGTTGTGGAGGCTGATTGAGCATGTCATGAAAACTAAAGGAACTTTGTGCATGCCCAGATGCCATGATCTCTATATTTGCCTGTCTTGGCCTGGCCTGTACTGCGTGATGTGGTGTAACACTGTCCTTTTATTATTGTACTGTTATGGGACAGGCAAGTCAACTTATTTAATTAATTGGCTGGCTAAAAATAAAACATTAATTAAAAAATCAGGCCGCCCTTTGGGCGGCAAAACAGACTTTGCACCCATTTTTTAATAACATTGATTTTAATTATTTTAATTTAATTAATTTGATTAATTGTCGGGTTTGTCCTGGTTTGCAACTGGGGAATTATATACAGTTAACGTTACATTGGAAAACATGGAGGATATTTGCATAAGAAAGGATCACCAATACAGAGAAGAATCCAATACAGCCAATGAGATGAAGGATTCAAACCTTCCTGCCAATGAGAATCTACAATAATTGACCAATGAAAGAAAGACTTTGTAATTGAACCAATAAGATTTGTAATGCTTTGTGTTCTGGGGATCCAATGGGAGGCTGGTTTGGGAAGTGTATTCCTCCAGACTGTTTACCCAGGATGACTGAAGTAATTGGATTGGCTCCCTAGAGGTGTGCCTTTGATGTTGGCTGTCCAAAAAGGTGGAAATTAAAACACATGACACATGGTTGTGTAGTAAACAAGTGCCAGCCAGAGTTGTGGTTTGCACTGGCAAGGCATTCAGAAGCAAGGAACCCCCTGGGAGGCGGAATAATGGTGGGGGTCTGGACAGGATAGAGACACAAAGAGATAGTCTTAACATCTCAACAACAGCCAGGATGGTGTAGTGGTTTGGGAGTCGGACTTAGACCTGGAAGATATCCAGGTTCAAATCCCCGCTCAGCCACGAAGCTTCCTGGGTGACCTTGGGCCAGTCACTATCTCTCAGTCCCACCTACCTTGAGGTACCCTAGGTTATGGTTATGATTTTGCAATACTACTAGGTAACACTACCCTAATCACAAGTAAAGCTCCTCTCTGATTCTGAAGTAGAGGCCTGTAACTGTGAGAACTATTACTCCAACTATTACTCCAATTCTTGCATTCCAGCACTAATCACGTAGAAGCAAGTGTCCTTGCACGTGCTGATCATGTACGCACATACGTAACTCTAATCAGAAAGTACAACCCCTCCTATGCAGACTCAGCCATGAACAAGCCATGCTTTGTGAAACTGGACATTACTGGACACTATTTCATAGATAAGCATATATAGGCTAGAAAACACCGCAAACAGGAGGAGAAATTGTTGATTATGCATGATGTTTAATTTGCTATAAAAGCTTTCAATGCCTCGTGCTCGGGGCCTCAGTCTTTTGGAGCTGACTCCACTGGGGTCATTTGTTCCATGGAATAAACCTATCCTGAATTCTATTATCTGTTTGCTGTGCTGTTTATTGGACAACGTGGAGCCTGAATCCAGTACTACTTTATGGTGTACTACAACCTCACAGGGTTGTTGTGAGGACAAAAAGGAGGGGAGGAAATATGTACACCACTCTGAGCTCCTTGGAGGAAGGGTGGTATAAAAATATGAAAAATAATAATAAATAATAACACTTGGAAATGGGTGACACACAAGAGCCATTGCTGTGTTCCGGGCAATGCTCCCGTTCCCCTGCCCTCAGCCCGCCACCCAGGTAGAGAGCGCTAGCTGAGAGCATCACAGAAGAGGAACAGTTGTTAAAATGGCATAGGTTATGTTCTTTTAATAGTCTTCCCCCAAAGCTCCTTGCAATGTGAATCCTGATGGGAGACGGACCCAAACCATCTACTTTCAACCCCCGGTAACCTAGCCAAGAAGAGGTGCAGGGCCCCACCAAGCATCCTCATACTTTCCAGAATCCCACGGCAGGATGCGGAGACCCAAACTCCGCTTTTACGAGCCGTTTAGATATAATGCATTGCTTCCCGGAGCTTCTCCGTTCAATGGAAGGATCGGGTCCCTTCTGTGTGGGGACCCGTTCAGAGGGAAACCCTAGTCACCCTTGAAAGGATCCAGAAACATTACCCCAAGAGAGTGCACACAAACACAGCAATAAACCCCCAAAAGCTTCCATTTCCATGACTAAGAGGTGCCTGTGTCTTTACCAGTCAAATGTTGTTCAGCTGTCAAAAAGAGTGTTTTGCTTTAGGGGCTGTATCTCAGTGATTCCTTGCCGGATTTTGATCAAATAAAAAGCAGGGGATTCATAAGAAGATGCTTTATGAGATAAAAAATATTTGTGTGTGTGTGTGTGGGGGGTCTGACTGCTCACAACACCCACACACCCACACCCACACATGAAACAGATGCGTTTCTCTTCTGTGCAGGTCCCCACTAGTCCTGACCTCTTCTCTCCTCCCCCCTCCCTCGCTGGAGCCTCCGCTGCACGGCTGCGATCTGGTGTGACATGCTAATGTCCCATCCAGCCCCCTAGCGTGCTTCGCACAACGCAGCCTGAAGCCAGATCTACACAACACGCGTCGAGGAGCTTTTTTTAATCCGGCGGAGCCGCTGGAATTCCGCCCCACTGGCGCAGACTCCAAGTCTAGTGTTCTATTTTTCAGGGGGCGTGGGGAGGTGGCTCGCGGAGGTACTGCAGCCTCCCAATCACAGGAGAGGGGGGGAGTGGCCTCCAATCACCTTCTTAAGAAGGCGGGACAACATGAGGGACATTACACTCCACACTTCCAGCATGGAGGCGCCAGGCAGAGGCGACAGCGGAGCCGCAACGCTGTCGTGTAGATCAGCCTGTTGTGAGTGACGTGCGCGCTCCACGGAGAACGTGCTTGGTCTGTCACGGGCTTTAGCATGGGGAGAACCCTTGCACAAACAACTTCACCACTCCCTCCTCTTCGGAATGTCACATGATGAGGCTGGCTCCTGGAGCCAGGAACTCTCTTGGAGCAACTCAATTAAGTCCCACAGGACCGGCTGGGACCACCCTGAGGTGTCGGATTCTATTGTAAAGCTACCTCCTCTCATTGTCCCTAAGAAATGTAAATCAGTAATCACTTCAAGACCACCTGTATGCCCACGCACTAGACGGCATGATGCAGATATAGGCTCCAACTGGATGTGAACCCCCCACCCCCCAGTAAGCCCCCACCTCCCCACTGATTTCTTCGCAGTAAAGGCAGCTTCTCTCCCAGTTACTTCTCCCCTGGTCGTGGTCCAGCCTGAGACCCCCTTCAGGCAGCTTGCGAGGTTTCCTGCCAGGATCTTCCAGCCCCCTTGACTGGGGACAGGATGCCGGGCTGGGAACAGAGGCCCGGGAAGAGCCGCGGCGCGGTCCGAGTTGGCCACTGGCAGCCGGAGGGGGGGGGGAGAAGATCAGCCCCATAAGAAGCCGCAGAGTCCGTGGCGGGCACGTTGCTGCATCATCGGGTGTTGCGTGGGGGGGGGATCGGGGAGAAGGAGGAGGGGAGGCAGCTCCCCGTTCTGCCTTGAGTGGGAGGGTCGAGACTTTGCTCCCCTGGGAAGAGCCGACTGACCGGCACACTGAGAGTTAAAAGGAGCGACTCCGGATTCCTAAAGGAGCAAATGAGTGAGTGCTCCGCCCCTTCCTGCTCCACCCCTTCCTTTGTCTCCTCCACCCACATGTGTGGGGTCAGCTCAGGTGAGTCCAAAGCCCGTTGGGGGCGAAAGGGGGTCCTAGGGCGGCGGTGGGAGGAGGAAGAGGAGGAGAGAGAGAGAGGAAAGACCCCAGGCGGGCAGAGACGGTCAGGCTCAAAGCCCAGGTGGTGAAGGGAAAGGTTAGGGGGCTGAGAAGCGGAACTGCAACAATCCTCCCACACACACGCAGACACCAAGTTGCATGCTAAGGGGTTCTTAAGTGGCTTTATTTCTATGGTGTGGGGTTTTGAGAGAGGGACAGTGTAAAAGGCAGAACAGAGAGGCCCAGAAGGGCCCCTTCATCGCTGAAACTGATGCAAAATGACAGCGGGGGGGGGGTGTCGGAGGAGAACAATATTGTAGACCAGAAACTGGCCCACTGTCCCTGGTGCTTTTTTAACTGTGTTGTGTTTTTAATGTACTGTATGCTGTATCTATTTTTGATATTGTTTGAACTGTTGTAATTCTTTTGCTCCTGGCTTCAACAGAGGCAGGTGGGATAAAAATCACAAGAAAGAGAGCTGGAGTTTGCAGCTGAAAAGTATCCTTCCAGCATCCGTTCCTGATCCAAAAGAACCAGAGTTCATTAGAGAGCTGATCTCTTCAAAAGGCGGAACGGAGAAGGACAAAGCAGGGTGGTCTTTCAAGGTGTGTGTCTCAGCAGGCAGGCAGCAGAGGGTCTTGTTCCACTTAGAGAGATAACTGGGCTTGCACCCAGGACCGCAGTGGCTGTTCCAGGAAACAGCCCTGCCAAGACACCTCCGTTACACCCAACCAGTTTCCACCCCCTGCATCTTCAAATGAGGGTTTTGGGCATTTCTGGGTCAGAAGCAAAGATATTGAACAAATAGGAAGAACGTTGCACAAAGAATTGAAGTTAGAACAGGGCATGAAGGGTAAATGTCTCCCCATCGCGTTTGTCTCCCTCGCAGGCAGTGAGATGGCATCGGGGCCACGTTCCAGACCGTCTCCTCTTTGGCATGGAGCAGAATCAGCCACTCCGCAGCCTGCTCAGGTAAGGGGCAGATCACCGGAGCACCGTGCAAGAAACAGCTTGGCTGCCTCCTTCTCTCTTACAGGCCTTGAAGGAAGGATTTTTCTCTGGAGCTGTCAAATATCATATTCACCACTCAGAAGAGTGTGTAGAGTGACAACTCACTGATCCAAATCCCTGACTATTTCATGATTCTTTGTGCTGCTGCTATGTGCAGAACTGGGGATAGGCTAATTACAGCGCAATCCTAACTTTCCAGTGCTGGTGTAGCCGTGCCAACAGGTTGCACGCTGCATTTTGCAGTGCAGGGGCAGTCATGGAGGCCTCTTCATGGTGAGGGAACATTGCGGCTGCACCGGCGCTGGAAAGTTGGTTAGGATTGCGCTGTTAGTGGGAAACTTGGGTGATGAGCACCTGGAGTCTTCTCTTTTAACGTGTAGCTTTGTGTGTGAATGGCAAGGGAATTCTTTGTTTCTAATCAGTAGGTAGGTAAGCAGAGTTGCTTCAGAGGCTGAGCAGTGTCAGCTAAATGTCACCAAACAGCGGTGCCGGGGGGGGGGACGGACTGGCATCTTGAGATGAGGTTTACCTTGGCTCCGTGCAAGATGCAGGTGCAATAGGACAGGTGAACTGCAGATGTTTTGATACAAGATACGGAGATGAGGGCAAACACAAACTATATACAGACAGGAGATGCACAGAGAGGGCGACAGGTTGTGTTTAACGGACACGTACAGTGAGATTATCTTCTTCCTACCATGATATGAGATTGTGGGGGTGGAGGGGGACCGTACTGTGTACCAGAGTATGAGGCTTCATGTCCTGAGTCCTTGAGAAATACGGTCTACGTGTCAGAGAAGTCGGTCTTGGCAAACAGTCCATCTGGCACTCTGGCATCCATCTGGTGTCTGAAGCTGGTAGTTATGTTCCTTGGCATCAGAGTCCATCTTGTCCTTTATTATAATAGAGGGCATAACAAAGCCAGGAAGGGAAAGAAAAATAAAGGACAAGAAAGGGGGGCATAATATCATTAGTAGGTAGAGATGGGAGAAAATGGTTTTGGGTTTTTTTTGCAGATTTTGGTGTTTAACCAAAATGAAATAGCAGAAATTCCATTCTAACCATAGCAGAAAGCGGTGTTATGCACTGGCATCACTACAGGGGGGGGCGGAGCTGTAAGTTCTTCCATAATCGGAGCCTCCCTTACACAGAAGAACGAAGCGCCCTGCCCCCGCTCCTTCAGACCCAGTCAAAGTGGTGAAAACAACGCGCATTCACGGCTTTGACTGGGTCTGAAGGAGCGGGGGTGGGGCGCTTCGTTCTTCTGTGTAAGGGAGGCTCCGATCACGGAAGAACCTACAGCTCTGCCCCCCTGTAGTGACGCTAGCGGTGTTATGTGTTTTGTTCCAATGTTTTCCCCATTTTTATCCATTGGAACCACTTTAAATGTTTACTAGGTAGGTGGTATATGCTGTGCAGTGTCAGCGGATGAAGAATGATGCAAAATGACGTGGTTCTATTTTTATTTTATGTAGGGTGTTTTAGCAGAAAGAGGTGTTACGCGTTTCGATTTCGTTATCAGTGAAGCTTCTTTGCAAGGTCAAAGTTGGCCCCAGTCTCTCCAAGAGAGCCCCCCCCCAGCCTCCCTATCCGGCCCTCGCTTGGGCAGAGGGATTCCCAGGTCCGTGGGGATGCCAGGGTGGGATCCAGTTGCAGACTCCTGCAACCCCCCTCACGCATAAATACCGTATTTCTTCTATTCTAATTTACTTATTTATTTTTCACGTTTTTATACCGCCCTTCCTCCAAGGAGCTCAGAGTAGTGTACATATTTCCTCCCCTCCTTTTGTCCTCACAACAACCCTGTGAGGTAGGTGGGGCTGAGAGATAGTGACTGGCCCAAGGTCACCCAGGAAGCTTCGTGGCTGAGCGGGGATTTGAACCTGGAATCCAACTCCCAAACCACTAAGACACATGTTTATTTCCATACTTACCGGGGCTTGGGGGAGCTTCACGGAGGCCTGCACGACCCTCTGCAGGCCTCCCCGATCTTTAATTCAGCGAAAAACGGTGATTTTTGGGCATTTCCGGTTTTCGTGAAAACTGGAAATGGCCGAAAATCACTGTTTTTCACCAAAAATCACTGTTTTTCACTGGTTTTTTTCTGCTGGTGTTCCTGAAATTAAGATGCACCGTAGAATCGATGGCACCTTAGACTCGAAGAAATACGGTATAATATAATTCAGTGCCTCTAGGAAGTATACAAAAATGTATCTATATGATTACCAAAAACATCTTATATAAATGCAGATTATTAATATTACTTATACAGTTGGACCTTGCTATTTGTGGGGGATGCGTTCTTGCTATAAACATGCTGAAATTGCGCTCCGGAAGCCATTGGACAACCTTGGGATGGGGGAGTCGTGCGACCCGGAAGAGGTTTCCGGAGCGCTATTTCAGCATGTTTATAGCAAAAGCACACAGTGGTTTCACTCTAAAAGGTAAAAAATCTGCTTTTCCACATTTTTTACACGTTTTACAGTGGACACTGCCAGGTCTGGGATCTGCGGTGAGACAAATCAGCGGATCCCGAACTGACGGTTAGAAAGGGTCCACTGTGTTGATATTAATATCCGGTTAGCATTTGTTCCATCAGAAAAGAAAGAAGAAAAAGCCCAGGCAACTGACTGGTCTGATTTGCCAAATATCCTGCAGAAAACACTCAGTTGCTGCTACCTGAATTTCTCTTTTCAGACTGAGCAAGAGAGCAGGGGGATGTTATGCGAAAGGGTGGGACTTTATTAGTGAGAAGAGACTCTTTCCTCCTTGCAGGGTCCGGTGTCTTTTGAGGAGGTGGCTTTGCGCTTCACGGCGGAGGAGTGGGCTCTGCTGGATCCGGGCCAGAAGGCTCTCTACAGGGAAGTCATGCTGGAGAATTACGGGATCGTGGCCTCTCTGGGTAAGGATGCCCTTTGTTCTTGGTATGTAAGAACGAAAGGCATGAGCTCCTCCTCTTCTTGTTTCTCAGTTTCAGGATTGCACCATAGAAGTGGGGCGTGTGGGGCTGGAACTGGTGCCCTCGACATGCCTGCTGTGCCTCCCTGTTGCAGAGCCGAGCTTGGCCTGACTGGTGCTCTTTGGGGATGAAATATATAAATATAAATGGCGGGAGAGAAGTGTCTAGATCCAGAAATCCATTGTGAACAGTACAAAAACCCCAGTGTGTGACCTGCCCGGCTGAGCCACTAGTAACTGACAGTGCTTAATACGCCCCGTCATTCTTCCTCATCCTTATCCAGGATTTTAGAGCATTAACTGATGGTTTATCCAGGATCAGGTGCTGCTGCTGGAGGGATTGTGCATGATCTGCTTAAGAACATAAGAAGAGACTTGCTGTCTGAACACGTAGGACTTCCGGTTCCCTTTAGCCGAACGACTGGCTGGTAAAAGGGGTGGTGGCACCTACCATAGGGCAGTTAGCCCTCAGAAACCACACCCGTCCGACTGGAGGGGGTTGGCCAGTAACAGGGTTGTGCGCCCAAGAACCTGTCCTTACAGTGAGGCATATTTGCCCTGTGACCTGTATAGTGCTATCTCATGGGGTGTTGTGATCTTGGAGATGGAGGAGTCGACGGGAACCTGTGGAGAACAAGCATCTGAAACTTGCTGGGAGTTGTTAGGATGTAAGGATGGTGTGAGAGAGTAAAAAAGCGACAGTTGAACGTTACTGAAAACATTTAGTGACTTCAACAAAGAACTACATACACGTACAGGACAAAAGGAATAACGCTAAGCTCCCAGAATTACGTGTTCCTAATGCTCACCAGGACAACAGCTCCAAATTGCCTTCTGGCCTGCAAGATGGAGTCAGACCTAGTCAACGATTTTACCATATTCGTCATAGGTGGGGGTCAACCTAAGATCAAGTTGCTTGGGAAAGCCGGGATATGTTGTAGACGTAAGAATTTCATCTCCTTGTTTCCTTCTCAGAGGAATTTCCCAAACCTGCCTTCATTTCCCAGCTGGAAGAAGGGGAGTCTGCGTTTTTCCAGGGTCTCCAGGAAGAAGAGAAGTTGGCAGGTAACTTGTTTTATGCAGTAGTACTTAACACAGCAGTAGCTTCAGCTCAGAGGGTATTGGCTGACTGGGGGCCCTTCCCCACAAGAGAAACTCCCCTCCTTTCTGGGGTATGTGGGCGCTGCGAAGGGGGAGTCAGCAAAGTACAGCTGTGCCGTTGTGGTCTCCTCGCCTGCAAGCCACGACAGCAGCTTGGCTGAACTGAAAGCGGCAGTGTGATTGAGCAACTGACGCTCTGGCCCTCCACTTTCCGCATCACAACCTCCTCAAAGGACGCCAGACCCTGAGAGAAGACAGTCCCAAATCAACCCCACTCAGCAAACGCAGGAGCTCAGCTGCTGTCGCGGGTTCAGGAGATGAGACCAGACCGGCAGAGCTGTACTGTGCAGACTCATCCCAACCAGCGCCGAGTCACCCCAGAAAGAAGGGCAGCTTCTGTTGTGGGGAAGGATCCTCAACGCCACCCCACCTTTGGGAGGGGGCCCTCACGGGGCTTCTGTCCCAATAGCTGGATCCAAAGGTGGGGTGGAAGGAGGAGAGCAGTGACATTTTGCTCTCTATTGTGGTTCAAATTGTTCGGGCTTAATGGCCACGGTCTCTTGTGAGTTTTTCTTCCTCATGTTTTGCCTGTATCTGTGACGTATTACACAGATTGCCTTCTTTTCCCTCCACCAGGTACAGAAATCCCAAATGCTGGAGCTGCCTGCCTTCTCTTGCCCTCAGGTAAGTAGCCACATTTCCTTAGCTTCAGGGGCCCCCCGACTGAGATAATGGGAGGGGTCTGGATGGGTGTAGGGCTGCCTGGGGTTGGCCACACTCTCGCCTTCCGCCACTCCCAGAGTCTTCCCAGACGGGAGGGGTTATGAGATCCTGAAGGCGGGAGGTATCCTTGCCTTGCCGTCCCTTCTCCTTGTTCCCCAGGCTGGGATGTTTCTCCCCTCCCTTCAGGTGCTGTGGGAGCAGGCAGGCTAGTCCCGGTTGGGAGCTTCCCCCACCAGCCTCCTCCCTCTGCAGCTGGTCCTCTCCTTATGAGCTTCCTGCCTGCTCCACCTTGTCCCGCTTCTTCTGGGGGCGGGCCTTCCTGGAAGTCTCGTTCACGCGAGACTTCCCTTGTTACAGCTGCTACAGGACTATAAAGCAGCCTGCCACGCCCAGGCCCATTCCCTGAGCTGGCAGTGAGGCTGCTAGTTCTGTTCTTGCTCTCTGAGGCCCAGACCTCCATTGCCTGCTTCCCCCAAGCCCCTAAGCTGTCCCAGGGTAAGAACGTCTCGATTGTTGTCACTCCTTTCCCTTCCTTCCCCCCGGCGAGGGTTCCCTCGCGTCCATGCGGCCATTTTAGGTTTCTTGCCGCTCTGGCCCGGTCTCCCACTGGCCATTCTTCCTCCCCCGGCGTGGCGGGGTGACGGGTATTGTCAAAAGTGGTGGTGGGGAACAATTACCCCACACCACCCAGTCTCTTAAGAATAATGCTGCTGTTGAATCGCAGTTGGTGTTAATACTGGCTATAGAAGGTGCTAACTGCCAGTGTTGCTGAATGACGACATGATTGATTGGTAGATTGTTCATCTTAAAGTGAAACTGACAACATTTTGCTGATCAAACACCGAAGCTCTATTGAATTCTCAGATCTTACTGTTTTTAAGGAAAAGTTAGGAAGAAAAACTCACAAGAGACCATGGCCATTAAGACCAAAAAATTTGAACCACAATAGTTTTACCAGCCACGAAAGCCTTAGTTCCTACAGAATCGTGTTCTCCATTAATTCCAAGGAGTTCATGTTAACTTACAGCGTCTCTGTAACTTACCGATGGTGTGGCTATGACAGCATAGAATTTCACCGACCTCTCTGCCCACCATAGTGGTATCTTTGGTGCAAGGGAACCTCTGTCAAATCCGGTGCTGCTCCTTCTGGAGTGACTGCAGCAGAGGAGAAGTATATCATACAGGTTGCGGGAGTTATGCGCAGAGACCAATTTGGGTGATAAGGAGCAGCAAGCACCACATTAATTGATGACAAGGTTGATGTGCGCATTCACACACAAACACACATGCTCACACACATACACGCTCCATGTGACTGATAGTTCCCAAAACGTGCCCACTTGCCACTGATGGCCGGTGCAATTCAGGTGTAGAGCGGAGGCCCCGTCTATCGTGTCCCGAGTCCTCCAAGAGGTTGCAGAGGAATATTCCACTCGACTCTTGCACCCTGCGGCTTCTACCGTTCTCCTCCCAGATCTTGTCTTCTGGACTAGGCCGTCTCCTGCCTGTTGCTCGTTTCACGTAGTTGCAGTAACTGCTTGGTCCAGATCAAGGTTTTTTCTGAGCCTGTCCTGACAACAGGAGAAGTACCATTGAGACAGGTGTTTGCAGGCGTGCCCTGGCCGATCTCCAGCCAGTGAGGAACTGTTTCTCTGGACGTATTAAAAAAAAATGAAGCCACTAACTGACAAGCCCCAGTGTACAAAAGAACAGACATTTTAGCATTTCTTAGAAGGTAACGTGACATTAAAGCTATCTGTGAGGCCTGAGAGAATACAGAGGGAGGCCCCTTGTGTGACATCTCCATAAAAATAATGTCTACCAGGGGTCAGGTAGTCAAAAAACTGCTTCAATCCCCGGACCAGTCAGGCTGCCACAGGCAACGCAGCCCTGATTTTTCTACTCCCGCAGAACAGCTTCTTCAGAGTTGGTCACTGCACACTTTCCTGGGAGTCAATGCATCTGAATCCGGTGGGGTTTCCTTCTGAGTATAGACACCTTGGTGTGTGTGTGTGTGTTAAAGGTCCCATTTCTCTACTGCGCTGCTAATCAAGATTCTGTCTTCCAGGAAGCAATGGAGAAGAGCCACGTGGGGGGTCACCGGAAACGACCACACGTGTCATCCAGGAAGAGACTTTTAGAGACCTGGATGGATCCGGGAGGCAGGAGGGAAATCAGACAGAGAAATGCAAAGATAAATCTGATACTGATCAGTGTGGGGATTTCAGGGTCACTCCAGTCAATCCAGAAAAACGAGCTGGAAAGAGGAAAGAAAAATGCCCACCATTTGCAAAGACCTTCAGCAGTATATCAGAACTTGGATCACACCAAAGAAACTGCAGGGGAGAGGAGCCATATAAATGCTTGGAGTGTGGAAAGAGCTTCAGTTCAAGCTCACAACTGGCTGTGCACCAAAGAACCCACAAAGGGGAGAAACCATATAAATGTTTGGAGTGTGGAAAGAGCTTCTGTGAGAGTAAACGCTTGACTTCGCATCAAAGAACACACACAGGGGAGAAACGGTATAAATGCTTGGAGTGTGGAAAGAGCTTTAGTAGAAATTATAGCCTCAGTTTGCATCAAAGAACCCACACAGGGGAGAAACCGTATAGATGCTTTGAGTGTGGGAAGAGCTTCAGTATGAGCTCAAACCTTACTTCCCATCGAAGAACCCACACAGGCGAGAAACCATATAAATGTTTGGAGTGTGGAAAGAGCTTCTGTGAGAGTAAACGCCTGACTTTGCATCAAAAAACCCACACAGGGGAGAAACCGTATAGATGCTTCGAGTGTGGGAAGAGCTTCAGTATGAGCGCACACCTGGCTGAGCATCAAAGAACCCACACAGGCGAGAAACTGTATAAATGCTTGGAGTGTGGAAAGAGCTTCAGTAGAAATTATAGCCTCAGTTTGCATCAAAGAACCCACACAGGGGAGAAACCGTATAGATGCTTCGAGTGTGGGAAGAGCTTCAGTATGAGCTCATACCTGGCTGGGCATCAAAGAACCCACACAGGCGAGAGACCGTATAAATGCTTGGAGTGTGGAAAGAGCTTCAGTCTGAGATCAATCCTGTCTGTGCATCAAAGAACCCACACAGGGGAGAAACCGTATCAATGCCTTGAGTGTGGAAAGAGCTTCATTTGGAACTCACAGCTGGCTGTGCATCAAAGATCCCACACAGGGGAGAAACCGTATCAATGCTTGGAGTGTGGAAAGACCTTCAGTCTGAGATCAAACCTGACTGTGCATAAAAGAACCCACACAGGGGAGAAACCGTATCAATGCTTGGAGTGTGGAAAGAGCTTCAGTCAGACAGCAAACCTGGCTGTGCATCAAATAACTCACACAGGGGAGAAACCATATAAATGCTTGGAGTGTGGAAAGAGCTTCAGTAGAAAAGGTAGCCTGACTTCGCATCAAAGAACTCACACAGGGGAGAAACCATATAAATGCTTGGAGTGTGGAAAGAGCTTCAGTCTGAGATCAGACCTGACTATGCATCAAAGAACCCACACAGGGGAGAAACCGTATCAATGCTTGGAGTGTGGAAAGAGCTTCAGTCTGAGAAAAAACCTGACTTTGCATCAAAGAACCCACACAGGGGAGAAACCGTATAACTGCTTGGAGTGTGGAAAGAGCTTCCATGTGAAATCAAACCTGACTGTGCATCAAAGATCTCACACAGGGGAGAAACCATATAAATGCTTGGAGTGTGGAAAGAGCTTCAGTCAGAGCTCAGCCCTGACTGTGCATCAAAGAACCCATACAGGGGAGAAACCGTATCAATGCTTGGAGTGTGGAAAGAGCTTCCGTCTGAGAAAAAACCTGACTTCGCATCAAAGAACCCACACAGGGGAGAAACCGTATAAATGCTTGGAGTGTGGAAAGAGCTTCAGTCAGAGTTCAGACCTGGCTGTGCATCAAAGAATCCACACAGGTGAGAAACCGTATAAATGCTTGGAGTGTGGAAAGAGCTTCCATTTGAGCTCAAGCCTGACTTTGCATCAAAGAACCCACACAGGGGAGAAACCGTATAAATGCTTGGAGTGTGGAAAGAGCTTCAGTTGGAGCTCAGACCTGGCTGTGCATCATAGAACGCACACATGGGAGAAACCATATAAATGCTTGAAGTGTGGAAAGAGCTTCAATCTGAGATCAGACCTTGATGTGAGCACGCCTAAGGGTACAGGTGATTTCAGCTCGTTTTAGTCCGGTGAGCAGACAACCAGCTCTGAGGTTGTGTGGAGTGAAATAGGAAAAGTTCTGCAGAAACAGGGGCGCTGAAGAATGAGCTCCGAAAATCCCAGTACTGGTGAAAAAGATAGATCTTTACTTTGCTAGCAAAGGACACAGATTGAAAGCAGCAAAATGTGTAACATACATAGTTGTTACAAAAGTTTATATACATTTCATTATTCCATTTAGAACCATGGAGGGCAAAGAAGCACCAATACAGAGAAGGATCCAAAAAATTACAAATTAAAACAATCAATGAGAAGCTGGATTCAAACTTCCTGCCAATGAGATCAGCAGCAGCATCTGTAAAACTTTATCTAATAAAAGAAATACCTTTATTATTGAACCAATAAGATTTGTAGTCCTTTGTGTTCTGGGGATCCAATGGGATGCTAGTTTGGAAGTGTATTCTATGTCCAGGTAATTGGTTATCCCCCCAGACTGGCTATCCGGGATATCATTCTGTCAGTGTATTCTAGGTGATTAGATTAATTTCCCCAGACCGTCTATCCGGAGTAAAGTGGGGATTTTTTTTTTAGTTTCACATGTTTATACCGCCCTTCCTCCAAGGAGCTCAGAGTAGTGTACATATTTCCTCCCCTCCTTTTTTTTTGTCCTCACAACAACCCTGTGAGGTAGGTGGGGCTGAGAGATAGTGACTGGCCCAAGGTCACCCAGGAAGCTTCGTGACTGAGTGGGGATTTGAACCTGGATCTTCCAGGTCTAAGTCCGACTCCCAAACACCATCCTGGCTCTTCCTATGTGGTGTGAATTGGGGATGCCTTTGATGCCAGCTGTCCCCAAAAGCTGGTAATTAAAGCACATATTTAATAAGGGATAAATCACAATTAAAAAGGTGGTAATTAAAGCGCATAGTTGAGTGGCAAAAAGGTGCAGCCGGAGTTGTGCGTTGCAATAGCAAGGCATTTAGAAGCAAGGATCCCCTGGAGGCGGAATGACGGTAGGGGTCTGGGCGAGAAGGCTACACAAAGAGAGAGGTTTTATTCCTGGAAATGGGCGACAATCAAAGCCATCGCTGTGTCCCTGGCATTCCTGTTTCCCTGCCCCCAGCCAGATGCCCAGGTAGAAGGCACCCCTCTGGGGAACAGCACAGAATTAGGAATATAGCAAGTCAGGAATATAGCAAGTCAGGGTATGTTCATGGAATGGTCTCCCCCCAAGTGCTCCCTGCAATGTGCCTGTTCCGACGAGGAGAGGACTCGAACCTCCCTCTTGTTCCCCCTGTACCCCGCTGAGGAGGGTGTTGCCTTGCCCTGCCCCCCCCCCCAAGTGTCCCAGTGAGGAGGTTGGGACTCAAACCCAACTCTTGGTTCGCCAGACAGGTCACATTGCCCCCAGGAGTCTCTCTCTGCAAAGTGGGGAGGATCACGGCCCATATCCCTCAACTTGGCAGAGGATCGGGACCCTTCCGTGTGAGGACCCATCCATGGAGGAGACCCCGATGATTCTTGGAAAGAATCAGGTAACATAACCCGCGAGGAATAGCCAGGAACACAACAATTAAAACCTCAAAAAGTCTCCATTCCAGGACTAAAAGGACTATCGCTTTTAGAGTATGAGCTGTCATTGAGAGTTTTTCATTCATAAAAAAAATCCGAAGTTACTCCTGCTTATATTGTTTATGGAAGAGATCCGCTCTTAACCGCATTCCTTGGCTGTGCGCCCAGACTGCAAAGCCTCTTAACGAGATCTAATAGGATTAAATAGGTACATGGTGAACTTTGTAACTGACTGCCTCTCTCTTGAGGGCGAAAGGGGAAGACAGTTGGTAAACTTCTGCCCTCCCGAAGCTACTTCTTCAATTAGGCGCGCACAGACCAGAAACTGGCTGAATTCTTAATGCGGTTTGCTTTAGGAGGCTGTATGGTGATTTCTTGATGGATTTGGATCGGGTAAAAAGAAGGGAGCAGCGAGTGGCCTCACTTTTCAGGAGTGCTTTTCAAGCTGCTTTTCAGGAGCAGCGAGTGGCCTCACGGGGACCAAGTGGCAAGATAAAAAAGACACAGCGAGTTAAGCAGCTGGGCGAGTTCAGCAGCGGGGCGAGGAAGCCAGGCCCCACACACTGCCCGGCACGTCCCTTGAAGAGAGGAGAGCTCCAGCAACATTAAGGTACCCAAACTTTGATAAATCCATAACTTACACTCAAAAGCTATGCAGTCAGTCAGCCAGCAGAAGGGTGGGGGCTATCCAGTGTTTTGCACTGAGTGTCACATGTATGACTATCTGCCTCTTGGGCAGAAGTCATGGGTGTGTGCTCGGTGCAAAGAGCTCCAGGCTCTCAGGGAACGGGTTCGCTCCCTTGAAGCCACGGTTGCTGACCTGGAGAAGCAGAGACAGGTAGAGAGGTACCAGGGTGAGACTTCTAGGGACGTGGAGGCCTACCCTCAGTTGGCCAGCGCCTCAGCTGCCAGGAAAGGGAGTCTCAGGGCTGGAGGACATTGCTCTGGAAAAGAGGGAAACAATCCCCCAGTGGGGACCCCTTCTTCAGGTGATGGGCCCGTATCCAGTCGCACTATGGATACTCCTCTGGGGAGGGGGGGAAGGGGGCTTCTTGTCGTGGGTGACTCTATAGTCAGGAACATAGAAAGGGGGGTCTGTGACGGATGTGAGGACCGCACGGTGACTTGCCTACCTGGTGCGAAGGTTGCGGACATCACCTCTCGTCTAGATAGGCTGGTAGAGAGTGCTGGGGAGGAGGTAGCGGTTGTGGTGCATGTTGGCACCAACGACGTGGGGAAATGTAGCCGGGCGGTCCTGGAGGCCAAATTTAGGTTGCTAGGTAGGAAGCTCAAATCCAGGACCCCAAAGGTAGCGTTCTCAGAAGTGCTACCTGTTCCACGCGCAGGGCCAGCTAGGCAGGCGGAGCTCAGGGGTCTCAATGCGTGGATGAGACACTGGTGTCAGGAGGAGGGGTTTAAGTTTGTTAGGCACTGGGGAACGTTTTGGGACAAGCCAGGCCTGTACAAGAGGGACGGGCTTCACTTGAACCAAAACGGAACCAGACTGCTGGCGCGTAACATTAAGAAGGTGGCAGAGCAGCTTTTAAACTGACTCCTGGGGGAAAGCCGACAGGAGCCGAGGGGCATCCGGTTCGGGACTCCTCATCCCTCGGGAATGAGGGTGCAGAGGATGGGGAACAGTCAAGTAATAACAGAGTAAGAATTGGGAGTGGTAGCGTGATGGGACATGACAGCCAGTCTAGCAAGACAGAAGGCTGCAGGAATAAGGGGGCAAACATGCAGCCCTTCTTGGGGGACCAGGTATATAAGTGCTTTTATGCAAATGCCCGAAGTCTACAGGCAAAGATGGGAGAACTGGAATGTTTGGTGGCTAGGGAAAACATTGACATAGTAGGTATAACAGAAACCTGGTGGAATGCGGAGAACCAGTGGGATACTGCAATTCCAGGATATAAACTCTATAGGAGGGACAGAGAGGGGCGTGTTGGAGGTGGAGTGGCCATCTATGTCAAAGAGGGGGTAAAATCCACCAGAGTAGAGCTGGAGGGGGGCTCTGACTCCTCCGTAGAATCACTGTGGGTTAGATTACCAGGCTCAAAGAGTGATGTAATAGTAGGGGCATGCTACCGTCCTCCAGATCAAAAACCTGAAGGGGATCTTGAAATGAGGAAGCAAATCAGGGAGGTGTCAACGAGAGACAGGGTTGTAGTCATGGGGGACTTCAATTATCCTCACATCGACTGGGTCAATTCATGCTCAGGTCATGAAAGAGAGACTGGATTTCTAGATATGTTAAATGACTGTGCCTTAGAGCAGCTTGTCACGGAACCGACCAGAGGACAGGTGACTCTGGACTTGATATTGTGTGGCACTCAAGATCTGGTCAGGGAGGTAAATGTTACCGAACCGTTGGGGAACAGTGACCATGCTGCGATCCGTTTCGCCATGCATGTCGGAGGGAGAGTGCCGAGCAAATCTGACACGAAAACCCTTGACTTCCGAAGGGCAGACTTCCCCAAAATGAGAAGACTAGTTAAGAAAAAGCTGAAAGGGAAGGTAAAAAGAGTCCAATCGCTCCAGAGTGCATGGAGGCTGTTTAAAACAACAGTCATAGAGGCCCAGCGGGAGTGTATCCCACAAAGGAGGAAGGGCTCGACCAAGTCCAGGAGGATGCCCGCATGGCTAACAAGCACAGTTAAGGAGGCTATAAAAGGCAAGGAAGCTTCCTTCCGTAAATGGAAGTCTTGCCCTAATGAGGAAAATAAACAGGAGCACAAACTGTGGCAAAAGAAATGTAAAAAGATGATACGGGAGGCCAAGCAAGACTTTGAGGAACGTATGGCAGGCAACATAAAAGGGAATAATAAAAGCTTCTTCAAATATGTTAGAAGCAGGAAACCTGCCAGGGAAACGGTGGGTCCGCTGGATGGTGAGGGAGAGAAAGGGGTGATAAAAGGGGACTTGGAGACTGCAGAGAAATTAAATGAGTTCTTTGCATCTGTCTTCACGGCAGAAGACCTCGGGCAAATACCACTGCCGGAACGGTCTCCCCTGACTAAAGAATTAAGTCAAATAGAGGTTAAAAGAGAAGATGTCTCAGACTTAATTGACAAAATAAAGATCAATAAATCACCAGGCCCGGATGGCATCCACCCAAGAGTTCTGAAGGAACTCAAGAATGAAGTTGCTGACCTCTTGACCCAAATATGCAACTTGTCCCTTAAAACGGCCAATGTGCCAGAGGATTGGAGGATAGCTAATGTCACACCAATCTTTAAAAAAGGAAGGAGGGGGGACCCGGGAAACTACAGGCCGGTCAGCCTAACATCTGTTCCAGGGAAGATGGTGGAAAGTCTCATTAAGGATAAAATCTTAAAATACATAGAAGAACAAGCTCTGCTGAGGGAGAGTCAGCATGGCTTCTGCAAGGGGAAGTCTTGCCTCACAAACCTGTTAGAATTTTTTGAAAAGGTCAACAGGCATGTGGATGCGAGCGAACCCGTGGATATTATATATCTGGATTTTCAGAAGGCGTTTGACACGGTCCCTCATGAAAGGCTCCTGCAAAAACTCCACAGTCAGGGAATAAGAGGGCAGGTCCTCTTGTGGATTAGGAACTGGTTGAAGACCAGGAAACAGCGAGTGGGAGTCAATGGGCAATTTTCACAATGGCGAGAGGTGAAAAGCGGTGTGCCCCAAGGATCGGTCTTGGGACCGGTGCTTTTCAACTTATTCATAAATGACCTGGAGTTGGGGATAGGCAGTGAGGTGGCCAAGTTTGCGGATGACACTAAACTTTTCCGGGTGGTAAAGACCAGCAGGGATTGTGAAGAGCTCCAGAAGGATCTCTCCAAACTGGGAGAATGGGCAGCAAAATGGCAGATGCGCTTCAATGTAAGTAAGTGCAAAGTGATGCACATTGGGGCAAGAAACCAAAATTTCACATATACGCTGATGGGTTCTGAGTTGTCTGTGACGGATGAAGAGAGAGATCTTGGGGTCCTGGTGGACAGGTCGATGAAAGTGTCGACCCAGTGTGCGGCGGCTGTGAAGAAGGCCAATTCCATGCTCGGGATCATTAAAAAGGGGATTGAGAATAAAACGGCCAATATCATTATGCCTTTGTACAAATCGATGGTAAGGCCACATCTGGAGTATTGTGTCCAGTTCTGGTCACCATACCTCAAAAAGGATATAATTGAATTGGAAAAGGTGCAGAAAAGAGCGACCAGAATGATTCGTGGGCTGGAGCACCTCCCTTACGAGGAAAGGCTACAGCGTCTGGGGCTTTTCAGCCTAGAAAAAAGGCGCCTGAGGGGGGACATGATTGAGACTTATAAAATTATGCATGGGATGGAGAGAGTGGATAGAGGGAAATTCTTTTCCCTCTCTCACAACACCAGAACCAGGGGACACACACTAAAATTGAGTGGAGGGAGAGTTAGGACAAAAGAAAATATTTCTTTACCCAGCGTGTGATTCATCTGTGGAACTCCTTGCCACAGGATGTGGTGATGGCACCTGGCCTAGATGCCTTTAAAAGGGGTTTGGACAAATTCATGGAGGAAAAGACCATCACAGGTTACAAGCCATAAGCAACCTCCTGGTTTTTTTTTAGAAGTGGGTTTTCTCTGTGCCAGGTGCAAGGGAGTGGCGACTGGACACAGGTATCTTGTTGTCTCGTGTGCTCCCTGAGGCATCTGGTGGGGCCACTGTGTGACACAGGAAGCTGGACTAGATGGGCTTTTGGCCTGATCCAGCAGGGCTCTTCTTATGTTCTTATGTTCTTAAGGGGACTCGGGGGAAGGTGCTCTGTGACACAAGAATATATGGGGGGGGGTCCAGCTGCTCACAACACTCTGTGTGTTTGAAAACCACCAGAATAGGGTGAACTTCTTCTAGGTCTTCTGCTTCCTCCTGCCCCCTTGTCCCCGTTTCTTCCCCTCTCTGCCTGTCTAGTCACCTCCCCCCCCTCTTTGAAATCTCCCTGCTAAACTCCTCCAAAGCCTTTCCTGGCCCTTCAAGACCCGCCTTCCCTGCTCTCTTTTCTGCCTCAATTCAGTCCTCCTGCTTCTGTCCTTTCACAGAGCTGAGTCCCAAAAACTGAGGTTTAGCAGCATGACAGACGGGTGCTGTGTTGATTCCTGGCGACATCCTGTAACTCAGACCATCAGAGCTGATGTGGGGGAAAACCCTGATATGCAGATGGAAATTGAAGCTGGTCAGATGGAACGACAGAGGTGTCTTGGCAGGGCTGTTTCCCGGAACAGACACTGCAGTCCTGGGTAGATGCCCAGATCTCTCTCTAAGTGGAACGAGACCCCCGCCCCGCTGAGACACACACCTTGAAAGACCCCCCTGCTTCGTCCTCCTTCGTACCCAGGCTCCCCAGCAACTGGGGCGGAAAAGCCCGCCGCCCCATTATGCAAATTAAGTAAGTAATTTGCATAATGAGCTTTCGGGTTTTTTTTTTTAAGTTTTTTCGCGGTTTTTCCGCAAATTTAAAGTGTAAAAACAGGGATTTTCAAAGTGTGTGTGTGCTTTGCGGCCACTCAAAGTGTGTGTGTGCTTTGCGGCCACTTATCTAATCTCCAGGACATTCCTCCAGCAGGCTGGCAGCAGCAGCGACGATCGCAAACCTGCCGGACTCGGAGTTTGCTTGCGCATGCCCAGTCCGTCCTTGCTAACTCCCTGGGTTTGCGCATGCGTAAACTCCCGAAACTCCTGCGCCAGGGCACACAGCCTCTCCCTGCTCCGGGCGCAGGAGTTTCCAGAGTTTACGCATGCGCAAACTCAGGGAGTTAGCAAGGACGGACTAGGCATGCGCAAGCAAACTCGGCAGGTTTGCGATCGTCGCTGCTGCTGCCAGCCTGCTGGAGGAATGTCCTGGAGATCAGATAAGTGGCCGCAAAGCACACACACACTTTGAAAATCCCTGTTTTTACACTTTAAATTTGCGGAAAAACCGCAAATAAATATTCAAATTAAAGGATTCCCGCGCCCCACTCCCGAGCCTCTCCGCCCCTCCCAGAGCCTCTCCGCCCTGGGGCCCACCGCCCCACCGCACCATGTCAGCGGACGCCTACCGCTCCGTCTTTGGAAGAGATCCGCTCTCGAATGCAGGGGTCTCCAAATCCAGCCCCCAACCAGCCTCTTGGCTGGGCTCCATCGCGGCCACCCCAGAGCCAGAAGGAGGCAGAAAACTACATCCCCCAGCAGCCTCCGGGCCCCTCCTGAGCATTGCCGAGATCTGGGGGGGGGGAGAGACGCCCTTCCCTCTGCTGCCCAGTCCGGGGCCGGCAGTGCAGGGAAACGTTTCGTGCGTGTGGGGTCCGTGTTGTGTGCAGGAGGTGCCTGGCGGGCTCCCAAGGGGGGGGTCCCTCCCTGCCCGTCCCTCGCCCCCTGCCGCCACAGAGAGCTGGCGAAGGGGCAAAGAAGACAGTCGCCTGGCCGTGAAGGAGCCTTCGGAGTACCCCAGACGGAACTGTAGAGACGACAACGTTTCCGTCTTTTCGTCCCTTGCAAATGGCTAGGTTGCTTGCACAGATCACTCCGCCCGGCCCCCCCAGGCATGTTTAGTGGGACTGCAGGCAGCCACGCAGCACCATCTGCAGCTTAAGGCTGCGCAGAGGAGTTGTTGTTGTTGTTGTTGTTCAGTCGTTAAGTCGTGTCCGACCCTTCGTGATCCCATGAACCATATCCCGCCAGGCCTTCCTGTCCTCCACTATCTTCCTGAGTTCGCTCATTTTAATGTTCGTTGCATCGGTGATGCTGTCTAACCATCTCATCCTTGGCCTTCCCCTTCTCCTTTTGCCTTCAATCTTTCCCAGCATCAGAGTCTTCTCCAGAGAGTCCTCTCTTCGCATTAGGTGGCCAAAATATTTGAGTTTCAGCCTCAGTACCTGTCCTTCCAGGGAACAGTCAGGCTTGATTTCATTTAGAATTGACTGATTTGATCTCCTAGCAGTCCAAGGGACTCTCAGGAGTCTTCTCCAGCACCACAGTTCAAAAGCATCTATTCTTCGGCGCTCAGCCTTCTTTATGGTCCAACTCTCGCAACCATACATTGCTACTGGGAACACCATCGCCCTGACTATACGAACTTTTGTTGTCATGGTGATATCTCTGCTTTTTATTATGCTGTCTAAGTTTGCCATAGCTTTCCTTCCAAGGAGTAAGCGTCTTTTAATTTCATGGCTGCTGTCTCCGTCTGCAGTGATCTTGGAACCCAAAAAAGTAAAATCTGTTACTGCTTCCATTTCTGCCCCTTCTATTTGCCAGGAATTGATGGGACCAGATGCCATGATCTTAGTTTTATTAATGTTGAGTTTCAAGCCAACTTTTGCACTCTCCTCTTTCACTCTCATCAAGAGGCTCTTTAGTTCTTCTTCACTTTCTGCCATTAGGGTGGTATCGTCTGCATATCTGAGGTTGTTGATATTTCTCCCGGCAATCTTGATTCCGGCTTGTGATTCATTTAGCCCTGCATTTCTCATAATGTACTCTGCATATAAGTTAAATAAGCAGGGTGACAATATACAGCCTTGTCGTACTCCCTTCCCAATTTTGAACCAATCAGTTGTTCCATGGCCGGTTCGAACTGTTGCTTCTTGACCCGCATACAGGTTTCTCAGGAGACAGGTAAGGTGGTCTGGTACCCCCATCTCTTTAAGAATTTGCCACAGTTTGTTGTGATCCACACAATCAAAGGCTTTTGCGTAGTCAATGAAGCAGAAGTAGGCGCAGAGGAGTAGCCAGACCATTTTTCAACCGTGGCCCAAACCCTTGACGCCCCCCCATAAAAACGCGCGGCTGTAACCCTTGACGCCCCTCGCCGTTAGCCGTGACTCCCCATTACAGTGCATGGAAGAAACAGGCACTCTTTACATGCTCAGAGGCACCCTTTCTTATATGTATGTGTATATGTAAATGTATATTCCCAAAATGAGCCCTAAAGTGGATTTTCCATGCTTTATGCTGAGCAGCAGCTAAGCCAGGAGTGCGCAGGGTGGGGTTGGGATGCTGCCCTCCCTCCATTGGCAGGCCTGGATAGAGGGCACTGATGTCGTCTGTGTTAGTCCTATACATGGCAAGAGAAACATCAAAGCATGGGAGGGAAGCCCCAGTTGCACAAGAGAGAAAGAGAGAGAAAGCTAGCTCCTTTTGGTAGCATCTTTGCAAGATGAAAAACAGATTCTTATACTGCCTGCCAGTTTACGGGGGGGGGGGGGGTGTTGTCCCAGCAAATAGAGCGGGGAACTAACTTAGAGGTGGGTCAGAAAGGAAGGAGAGAAATCCTAAGAATTAATCAACCAAACTAAACATAGAAATCAAAGACTGTAAGTAAAGCAGAACCTGCTCTGCACCATTTTCAATTGCAGTTCTTGCATTTGTCTTTGTTTGCTTTATTAAAAACATTCAACAGAAAGAAAATACTTTATTTCCATTCTGCAGTGTCTGAATGAAAATACCTTATCTGCAAACCTACAATGAGAGATGCTGTCTTGTCTCCAGGAGCTCCTGAGCTCAGCTTGAGTAGTTAGCTATCATCAATTGAGTTGTTAAAGAACAATTAACATAAGATAAGCGGGCTTCGCTGACCCTGTGGTTAAAAACAAGACCTGAAGTGTTTTGAAATTAAACCTAGTGTTTGCTTTGCCTCACTTATCTGTATTATAAGAGCCTCCAGCGACGATCTATTCCAGCGTGAGCTGCTGCGACCCAGCGAGCTACGATCTCTCCAGACAACCGGCGAACTCGTGTTGCTCAGCCTCGTTCCTCTTAAAGCGCCCCAAGCATTGCTTTACACTTTGCACAGGCGCAGAACGTCTTTTCCCTTTAAGAGCTTTTGAGAGCCTCGGTTTGCCGCCGAAATTCGGCGGCAAACCGCAACGGTCTGGGTTTTTTTTTTCTTTTTTTCTGGCGGCAAGAAATTCAAATTCTACTTGTTGCTCAGCCTCCGCGCCCCCCCGTCCAGCCCCCCGCCCTGGGGCCCACCGCCACAGGCCAGACGACGCCTCTGAGGCTGCGATCCTCCGTACCGTTACAGGGGAGTCAGTCCCATTGAATACAGCGCAACTTAATTCTTCTGACTCTGAGTAAACAACATGCACAGAATTGCACCGGGAGTTGCCGACAGATCAGTGGGACTTGCTTCCCCCCCCCCCGAGCAGCCTTACAGCCGGTACCGGCCACGTCCACGCGTGAGTGGGTACCGTTGTAGGGCTGCTGTGCTTCTGCAGACAGTCCTGTGCAGGCTTGCCTGGGAGTAAGCCCGGTTGAGGTCAGGGGCCGGCACACTGAGAGTTAAAAGGAGCGACTCCGGATTCCTAGAGGGGCGAATGGGGGGGGAGGGGAGTGAGTGGGGGGGTGGAAAGCCCCTTCCTGCTCCGCCCCATTCCTTTGCTTTCCCCTCTGGTGAGTTCACAGCCGGTTGTGGGCGAAGAAGGTGGGTCACAGGACTGTGATGGGGAACAGGAATAGAGGGGGTGGGAAAGAAGGGCGGAGAGAAGCCCCGTCCCAAAGGCCAGTCGGTGAAGGGAAAGGGGGGGCTGAGAAGCGGAACTGCGACCCCCCCCCCAGCCCCGTTGCATGCTAAGCGTCAGCTGCTCCGCTCCTAAATGCAGTCATGTCATTTCTGTGGTGGGAGTTTTAACAGGGACAGTGAAAAAGCCGGAGGAGAGAGGGCTGGAAGGGGCCATTCAGCACTGAAACCATTGCAAAAAACTGCGGGATGGAGGAGGGACCCTGGAGGACAATAGGTTCGGCCTGGGACTGTTCCTGGAACTGGGGGTGTGACTGCGTTGTACTTTTAATGTATGCTCTGTCTTTCATATTGTTTGCTGTTTGAACTATGATAGTTGTTTTGCTCCTGATTCTAACAGAGGCGGCTGGGATAAAAATCATAAGGAAGAGAGCTGGAGTTTGCAGCTAAAAAGGATCCTTCCAGCATCTGTTCCTCATTCAAAAGGACAGAGAGAGCTGATCTCTTCGAAAGACGGAGCGGAGGAGGACAAAGCAGGGGGGTCTTTCAAGGTGTGTGTCTCAGCGGGGCGGGGGTCTCGTTCCACTTAGAGAGAGATCTGGGCATCTACCCAGGACTGCAGTGTCTGTTCCGGGAAACAGCCCTGCCAGCCCTCCGTGGTGTGACATCCGACCAGCTTCCATCTGCTTATCAGGGTTTTCCCCCACATCAGCTCTGATGGTCTGAGTTACAGGATGTCGCCAGGAATCAACACAGCACCCGTCTGTCATGCTGCTAAACCTCAGTTTTTGGGACTCAGCTCTCTCAAAGGACAGAAGCAGGAGGACTGAATTGAGGCAGAAGAGAGAGCAGGGAAGGCGGGTCTTGGAGGGCCAGGAAAGGATTTGGAGGAGAGAGTTTAGCAGGGAGATTTCAAAGAGGGGGGGAGGGAGGTGACTAGACAGGCAGAGAGAGGAAGAAACGGGGACAAGGGGGCAGAAGGAAGAAGCGGAGGAAAGTGACTCAAGATGTGTGGGGCTCAGCCCATTTGGGCATTTCTGGGTCAGAAGCAAAGATATTGAACAAATAGGAAGAACGTTGCACAAAGAATTGAAGTTAGAGCTGGCTGGGCATGAAGGGCAAATGTCTCCCCATCGCATTTGTCTCCCTCACAGGCAGTGGGATGGCATCGGGGCCACGTTCCAGACCGTCTCCTCTTTGGCATGGAGCAGAATCGGCAACTCTGCAGCCTGCTCAGGTAAGGGGCAGATCACCGGAGCACCGTGCAAGAAACAGCTTGTCTGCCTCCTTCTTTCTTATAGGCCTTGATGGAAGGATTTTTCTCTGGAGCTGTAAAATATCAAGTTCACCGCTCAGAAGAGTGTGTGTGAATCAGGGTAGAGTGACCACTCCCTGATCCAAATTCCTGACTATTTCATGATTCTTGGGACTGATGCTATGTGCAGAACTGGGGGGGGGGGCTAATTAGTGGGGTTGTTTGGCTGATCAGGAGGGCCTGGGGGGTCTTTTCTTTTATTGTGTCACTTGGTGTATGAATGGCAAGGGAAGTCTTTGTTTCTGATCAGGATGTATGGTCGGTAAGCAGGGTTGCTTCAAAGGCTTAGCAGTGTCTTGAAAGGAGGTTTCCCAGGCTCTGTGCAGAATGCAGCATGTGCAATAGGACAGGTGAAATGCAGGTGTTTTGAGACAAGATACAGAGATGACGGAAGTTGCATCCACTGAAGGCAAACACAAACTGTAAATACAGGAGATGGATAGAGAGAGGGTTACAGGGTTGTGTTCCATGGAGACACAAAATGAGGTTATCTTCTTCCTACCATGATATATGACAGGAGGGGGTGGAATCATGGACTGTGTACCAGAGTATGAGGCTTTGTGACCGGAGTCCTTGAGAAATACGGCCTGCATGTCAGAGAAGTCGGTCTTGGCAAACAGTCCATCTGGCACTCTGGCATCCATCTGGCATCTTTATTATAATAGAGGGCATAACAAAGCCAGGAAGGGAAAGAAAAATAAAGGACAAGAAAAGGGGGGACACAGATAATATCACTAATAGGTAGAGATGGGAGAAAATGTTTGGGTTTAACCAAAACGAAATAGCAGAAAGTGGTGTTATGTGTTTTTGTTCAAAATTTTTCCCATTTTTATCAACTGGAACTGCATTAAATGTATACAAGGTAGGTAGTATAGGTTGTACAGTGTCAGCGGATGAAGAATGATGGTTCTATTTTTTATTTTTCGTAGATTTTTTAAGCAGGAAGTGGTGTTATGTGTTTTTATTTCGTTATCACCATTTTCTGCTACCCCTAGTAATAGGGGAAAATGGGGGGGTCCATCCATAACAAGATGGATATAGCTCTGTGTGTGTGTGTGTGTGTGTGTGTGTGTGTGTGTGTGAGAGAGAGAGAGAGAGAGAGAGAGAGAGAAGATGGCTGAAGCTTCTGACATGGCTGCAGGCAGCGGAGGACTCGACTCGCAGCAAGACCAGAATTCAGAGAACATTGGCTGCCCTCTGTTTCCAGTAGGACGTGTGTTGAGGATGAACTCTGTCCTAAGAAGAGTGCAGAGTTTGGGCAGTTGAGGGGATGAGGTCCTAGAGAGGCAAAGGGCCAGGAAAGGAGGGTCAGAAAGGAACTCGGCACAGCAGCGTGATGGAGGTTGCTGACCCCAGGGGAGAGAACGTGGGTATGTCAGACCCCTGGCCTCAAGGACTGCGACACTGGCGCTGGCCATTCCACTTGCACGCCTTCAAGACTGCGCTTGGACAGGGGAAATCAGCAAAAGTATAGTAATGAATTCGATGCTCTCTGTGACAACTAAAGAAGCTTCTTTCCAGGGTCGAAATTGGCTCCAGTCTCTCCAAAAGAGGCCACCCCTGAGCATTTCTGTGGATGGGGTGGGGGTGGGTGGGATGCCAGCCTCCTCTACAAACTGGGATCAAGTTACAAACTCCTGGTCCCCTCCCTTATGCATAAATATAATATAATTCAGCGCCTCTAGAAAATGTACAAAAATGTACCTATAAGATTACCAAATACAGATTATACAAATACAGATTATTAATATTAATATTAGTACAGTTGCTCCTCGCTATCCGCATTGGATCCATTCCGGACCACCACCACCACCCCGGAGGATAGCAAAGATCAGCATATACTGGGGTCCACTGTAAAACATGTAAAAAAACGGGAGGGGAATTGGGTTTTTGACCTTTTAGAGTGAATCCGCTGTCTGTTCTTGCTGTAAGCATGCTGAAATCGCGACTCCCCCTACCCCTCCCAAGGTCGCCCCTGGGGCAACCTTGGGAGGGGGGAGTACGTGACCCGGAAGAGGCTTCTGGAGCATGATTTCAGCATGTTTTTAGTGTTGCCCCCCAGCGGGCTGGGGCAGGCGTGAGTTCGTTCCCGGAGTGAACACGATCCGGTTGAACACGCCAGGTGGAAGTACGTATGTAGTAGGGAGCAAGGCACAAGGAGCGTACTCAGGTCATGTGCAGAGTGCCACCAGTCGCAGCTGGGGGTTCAATACTTTTTCTCTAGTGCCTCCTAGTGGCCAAGCAAATCATCCAAGGCACAAGCAGTCACTTTGGGAAACTGTCCATGATGTCACGCACACCCCTCCCTTCGTCCTGCAGCTGCTGCCCCCCTCCGTCTCCCTCCGGCCTCCTTTGCTCATTGCCACCAACTTTCCCCTGGACAGTCTGACCCTAAGAGAGAAGACACCCAGGCAAGGTGCTGACGTAGGAGACTTGCGAAAGGAACAAGGCTGGGGGGGTGATCTGGGTGAAAGAGTTGGGGACCCAGATGGAAGGCTCTTTAGCTGGCAGACATGACAAGAGAGTCGAGGCGAGCCTGGCTGACAAATACAAAATGGAGCTCGTCTTGCCCTGGCCCAGCATCCAGACAGGAGTGTCCAGTATCTCCGATTTGCAGGGGCCTGAGCCAGGGGGCAACAATAGTAAAAACACACAGCGATTTCACTCTAAAAGGTTAAAAAAAAATACTGCTTTATCCCTGTTTTGTTTGTTTTTTAACATTTTTTCAGTTTACCCTTGTGGGTCCAGGATCCATGATGAGATCTCATCTCCTACCTCTGCCCAGCACTGGTCTTACCTGTGTCTGTAAGCGCGGACCGGATCCGTTCGCAGAGTGAGTGGCGCCTGCCTCAGCGCCGGTGCTACTTACTCCAGGGGCGCTGCACTTTTGCCACACCCTGGACCGGCGGAGCACTTGCTCCGCCAGTCTTTAATTGCGCAGGACTGCACTGTAAATATTCACATAGTCTGCCAACATTTTCTAGACCACTTTTCAAGGACAGGTAAGTCGTGCTGCCTCTCGGGTTAATCTGGTAGCTGTGATTACTCAGTGAGCGATGTGGTGTTTCCTTCAGGACCCCGCACATCTCCTCGGGTTGGCATTTGTTCCATCAGTAAAGAAAGAGGAAAACACCCAGGCAACCCACTGGTCTGATTTGCCAAATATCCTGCAGAAAACACTCAGTGGCTGCCTCCTTAATTTCTCTTTTCAGACTGAGCAAAAGAGCAGATAGTTGAAAAGGGTGGGACGTTATTACTGAGGAGAGACTCTTTCCTCCTTGCAGGGTCCGGTGTCCTTCGAGGAGGTGGCTGTGCGCTTCACGCCGGAGGAGTGGGCTCTGCTGGATCCAGGCCAGAAGGCTCTGTACAGGGAAGTCATGCTGGACAATTACGGGATCGTGGCCTCTCTGGGTAAGGATGCCCTTTATTTATGGTACATAGGAACCAAAGGCATGAGCTCCACCTCTTCTTGTTTCTCCGTGTCAGGATTGCACCATAGAAGTGGGGCGTGTGGGGCTGGAACTGGTGCCCTCGGCATGCCTGCTGTGCCACCCTGTTGCAGAGCTGAGCTTGGTGTGACATTCTCTTTGGGGATGAAAGATATAAATATAAATGGCGGGAGAGAAATGTCGGATCCAGAAATCCATTGTGAACAGTACAATAATCCTAGTGGGACCTGCCCAGTCTGCAAAACGAGCCACTCGTCACTGACCATGCTTGACACGCCTCGTCCTTCTCCTTCCTCGGCATTCTCCAGTGTTTAGTTAACTGATGATTCGTCCAGGATCAGGTGCTGCTGCTGGAGGGTTTTTGCATGATCTGATCTCCTCATCCTTCCTGGTCTCTCCAGGGGAAAGTGGGACTTCTCAGGCTCGAGTCTCTGGAGTTGGGGGACTCCGCGTTTCCAAGGACAGGGGAGTGAGCACATTGGGCATCTGCTTCCCCTTAGCTGGAGGGCTGACTGTTCAAGGGGGGTGGGCTGCACCTACCGTAGGGCAGCTGGCCCTCAGAAACCGCACACCCATCCGACGGGGGGGGGGGGTTGGCCAGTAACGGGGCTGTGCATGCAAGAACCTGTCCTTACCATGAGGCACATTTGCCCTGTGGTCTGTACACCGCTATCTCCTGGAGGGTCCTGATCTTGGAGATGGAGGAGTCCGCGGGAACCTGTGGAGAACGTGCATCTCGGACTCACTGGGAATTGTTATGCCAGCAAAGTACAGGAATAAAGGTAAAGTCCCAAAATTACCGTATTGTCCCAAGTATAGGTTGCTCTTTTTTCCCCTAATGCAAATCTTTAGGGGTGCGTGCAACCTATAATCGCGATGTTGCAAAAAAAAGCTCTCTTCCGTCTTCCTGAACCTCTTCCTGATTGCCCCAGCAGGAGAGTTCCTGGGCTGAAGTGGGCCCCGCCCATGCTCCAGCTGAGGATCAGATTGTTAGCTTGTAGTTGACTCAGATCATTCGGACTCTCTTGCTTTAAAGATCATTAAGTTGTTGACTCGGAAGACCCTCGTCTTTCAGTCAGCTGAGCACTCCAGCCTACTATCACACTTGGGAGCTTAAAATGTGTTAGTCTGCAAGCTGGATTGAAGAACATGCAGGCACCATTAAAGGCACAGAGGTGCTGCTAGAAAAACAGCTGGCAATTCTAAAACCTCTTTCCTGTTGTTTTAGAGATCTTTGGAGAGCGATTAAGAGCATGGGAAGTAGATATCAGGACTAGGTGCTATTGCTATATTGCTATCTGATTTTCATTTGAGCTGCTCCTCAACAAATCAAGAGAGAGATCTTGGGGTGCTGGTGGACCGGTCGATGAAAGTGTCGACCCAATGTGCGGCGGCTGTGAAGAAGGCCAATTCCATGCTTTGGATCATTAAAAAAGGGATTGAGAATAAAACGGCCAATATCATTATGCCTTTGTACAAATCGATGGTAAGGCCACATCTGGAGTATTGTGTCCAGTTCTGGTCACCACACCTCAAAAAGGATATAGTTGAATTGGAAAAGGTGCAGAAAAGAGCGACCAGAATGATTCGTGGGCTGGAGCCACCTCCCTTATGAGGAAAGGCTACAGCGTCTGGGGCTTTTCAGTCTAGAAAAAAAGGCGCCTGAGGGGGGACATGATTGAGACATATAAAATTAAGCATGGGATTATGCATGGGATAAAATTATGCATGGGATAAAAAAAGGAGAGAGTGGATAGAGGGAAATTCTTCTCCCTCTCGCACAACACCAGAACCAGGGGACACACACTAAAATTGAGTGGAGGGAGAGTTAGAACAGACAAAAGAAAATATTTCTTTACCCAGCGTGTAATTCAGCTGTGGAACTCCTTGCCACAGGATGTGGTGATGGCATCTGGCCTAGATGCTTTTAAAAGGGGTTTGGACAGATTCATGGAGGAAAAGACCATCACAGGTTACAAGCCATAAAGCAACCTCCTGGTTTTAGAAGTGGGTTTTCTTTGTGCCAGGTGCAAGGGAGTGGTGACAGGATACAAGTATCTTGTTGTCTTGTCCTCCCTGAGGCATCTGGTGGGGCCACTGTGTGATACAGGAAGCTGGACTAGATGGGCTTTTGGCCTGATCCAGCAGGGCTCTTCTTATGTTCTTATGTAGCCTCTGTTGATTGGCATTAACTGGCAGCAACAAAACAGAAACGTATTTATATTCCATAACTATAACAGACTTAGAATAAGTGACTAATGGTCTGAAGTTTGATGTGGGAGACAAGGGGTTCCAACCCCAGTCTGCCTTTTGTGACCATTTGCAAGTCATTCTCTTTTGCCCTCATTTTCCCATCTGTAAAATGGGAGCACTAAACTACACTTGGGCAGGAGCAAGTGCTATAAATAGTCTGTACATATAAAACACAGCAACACATTTCTATTCATTAAATAAAATACTGTTTTACTGTTCTAAGTAAAGGTAAAAGTGACCCCTGACAATTAAGTCCAGTCGTGTCCGACTCTAGGGTGTGGTGCTCATCCCCATTTCAAAGCCAAAGAGACAGCGTTGTCCGAAGACACCTCCGTGGTCATGTGGCAGGCATGACTCTCCTTGCCGCAGCGCGTAGCATGCGGCTGGAACACAGAGCGCTGTTTACCTTCCCGCAAGCGGTACCTATTTATCTACTCGCATTAACATGCTTTGGAACTGCTAGGTTGGCAGGAGCTGGCCAAGCAACTCACCCCGTCGCGGATTCGAACTGCCGACCTTTCGATCGACAGCTCATGGTTCAGCGGTTTAACCCACTGCGCCACCCCTACTAATGTGTATATTTTCTTTAAGTTAAAATTTTATTTTTTAAAAAATAGCACCATACTTTAAGGGTGCGGCTTATAATCACGAGCGTTCTATACTCGGAACAATATGGTACATGTTCCTAATGCTCACCGGGGCAACAGCTTCAAATGGCCCTCTGGCCTGCAAGATGGAGTCAGACCTAGCCAGTGATTTGACTATGTTCGTCATAGGTGGGAGTGAGCCTAAGATCAGGTCGCTTGGGAAAGCCTTGATACGTTGTAGACGGAAGAATTTCATCTCCTTGTTTCCTTCTCAGAGGAGTTTCCCAAACCTGCCTTCATTTCCCAGCTGGAAGAAGGGGATTCTGCGTTTTTCCAGGGTCTCCAGGAAGAAGAGAAGTTGGCAGGTAACTTGTCTTATGCAGTAGTACTTAACACAGCAGTAGCTTCAGCTCAGAGGGTATTGGCTGACTGGGGGCCCTTCCCCACAACAGGAACTCCCCTCCTTTCTGGGGTATGTGGGCCCTGCGAAGGGGGAGTCAGCAAAGTACATCTGAGCCATTGTGGTCTCCTCGCCTGCAAGCCACGACAGCAGCTTGGCTGAACTGAAAGCGGCAGTGCGCTTTGAGAGACTTATGCTCTGGCCCTCCACTTCCCTCTCTGCATCACAACCTCCTCAAAGGACAACTGACCCTGAGAGCAGACAGTCCCAAATCAGCGCCATCCAGCAAACGGAGGAGCCCAGCTGCTGTTGCGGCTTCCAATTGAGGAGGTCAGAGCTGTACTGTGCTGACTCATCCCAACCAGCGCTGAGTCACCCCAGAAAGGGAGGGGAGTTTCTGTGGTGGGGAAGGATCCTCAACGCCACCCCACCTTCGGGAGGGGGCCCTCACGGGGCTTCTGTCCCAAAAGCTAGATGCAAAGGTGGGGGCAGAGAGAAGAGCAGCGACATTTTGCTCTCCATTGCGGTTCAAATTGTTCGGGCTTAATGGCCACGGTCTCTTGTGAGTTTTTCTTCCTCATGTTTCACCTGTATCTGTGACAGATATTTCCACACCACCCAGTCTCTTAAGAGGAGTGCTCCAGTTGAATCGCAGTTGGTGTTTACTGGCTATAGAAGGTGTAAACTGCCAGTGTTTCTGCAAGACATGATTGATTGGTAGATTGTTCATCTTAAAGTGAAACTGACAAAATTTTGCTGATTAAACACCAAAGCTCTATTGAATTCTCGTATCTTACCGTTTTACGTTAGGAAGAAACTCACAAGAGACCGTAGCCATTAACCCCAAACAATTTGAACCACAATAGTTTTACCAGCCATAAAAGCCTTCGATCCTACAGAATCTTGTTCTCCATTAATTCCAAGCAGTTCATGTTAACATACAGCGTCTCTGAAGTCAGCGCAGCTTTAGGGCCGATGGTGTGGCTATGACAGCACAGAATTTCACCGACCTCTCTGCGCTCCGTAGTGGTATGTGGTAAAAATGAAGCCACTAACTGACAAGCCCCAGTGTACAAAAGAACAGACATTTTAGCCTTTCTTAGAGGGTACTATGACATTAAACCTACCTGTGAGGCCTGAGAGAATCCAGAGGGAGGCTCCTTTTGTGACTTCTCCATCACAACATTGTCTACCAGGGATCAAAAAGCTGCCTCAATCCCAGGACCAGTCAGGTTGCCACAGGCAACGCAGCCCTGATTTTTCTACTCCCGCAGAACAGCTTCTTGAGAGTTGGTCACTGCACACTTTCCTGGGATTCAATGCATCTGAATCTGGTGGGGTTTCCTTCTGAGTATAGACACCCTGGTGTGTGTGTTAGAGGTCCCATTTCTCTTGTTGTTGTTCAGTCGTTAGGTCGTGTCCGACCCTTCGTGATCCCATGAACCACATCCTGCCAGGCCTTCCTGTCCTCCACTATCTTCCTGAGTCCGCTTGCTGTCTGAACACGTAGGACTTCCGGTTCCCTTTAGCCAAACGACTGGCTGGTAAAAGGGGTGGTGGTACCTACCATAGGGCAGTTAGCCCTCAGAAACCACACCCGTCCAATTGGGGGGGGGGGTTGGCCAGTAACGGGGTTGTGCGCCCAAGAACCTGTCCTTACAGTGAGGCACGTTTGCCCTGTGACCTGTATAGTGCTATCTCATGGGGTGTTGTGATTTTGGAGATGGAAGAGTCCACGGGAACCTGTGGAAAACATGCATCTCAAACTTGCTGGGAGTTGTTACGCCAGTGAGGTGGGAGTGTGTAAGGATGGTGTGAGAGAGCAAAAAAGCGACAGTTGTACGTTACTGAAAACATTTAGTGACTTCAGCGAAGAACTACATACACGTACAGGACTAAAGGAATAACGCTAAGCTCCCAGAATTACGTGTTCCTAATGCTAACCAGGACAACAGCTTCAAATGGCACTCTGGCCTGCAAGATGGAGTCAGACCTAGCCAATGATTTGACCATGTTCGTTGCAGGTGGGGGTCAGCCTAAGATCAGGTTGCTTGGGAAAGCCGGGATATGTTGTAGACGGAAGGATCTCATCTCCTTGTTTCCTTCTCAGAGGAATTTCCCAAACCTGCCTTCATTTCCCAGCTGGAAGAAGGGGAGTCCACGTTTTTCCAGGGTCTCCAGGAAGAAGAGAAGTTGGCAGGTAACTTGCCTTATGCAGTAGTACTTAACACAGCAGTAGCTTCAGCTCAGAGGGTGTTGGCTGACTGGGGGCCCTTCCCCACAACAGGAACTCCCCTCCTTTCTGGGGTATGTGGGCCCTGCGAAGGGGGAGTCAGCAAAGTACAGCTGTGCCGTTGTGGTCTCCTCGCCTGCAAGACACGACAGCAGCTTGGCTGAACTGAAAGCGGCAGTGTGATTTGAGCGACTGGCGCTCTGGCCCTCCACTTCCCTCTCCGCATCACAACCTCCTCAAAGGACGCCGGACCCTGAGAGAAGACCGTCCCAAATCAACCCCACCCAGCAAACGCAGGAGCCCAGCTGCTGTTGCGGCTTCCAATTGAGGAGGTGAGACCGGCAGAGCTGTACTGTGCTGACTCATCTCAACCAGCGCTGAGTCACCCCAGAAGGGAGGGCAGCTTCTGTTGTGGGGAAGGATCCTCAACGCCACCCCACCTTCGGGAGGGGGCCCTCACGGGGCTTCTGTCCCAAAAGCTGGATCCAAAGGTGGGGGCAGAGAGGAGAGCAGCGACATTTTGCTCTCCATTGTGGTTCAAATTGTTCGGGCTTAATGGCCGCGGTCTCTTGTGAGTTTTTCTTCCTCATGTTTTGCCTGTATCTGTGACGGGTATTGTCAAAAGTGTGGGGGGGGGCAACAGTTACCCCACACCACCCAGTCTCTTAAGAGGAGTGCTCCAGTTGAATCGCAGTTGGTGTTAATACTGGCTATAGAAGGTGTTAACTGCCAGTGTTGCTGCAAGACATGATTGATTGATCTTAAAGTGAAACTGACAACATTTTACTGATCACACACCGAAGCTCTATTGAATTCTCGGATCTTACTGTTTTTAAGGAAACGTTAGGAAGAAAAACTCACAAGAGACCGTGGCCATTAAGACCAAACAATTTGAGCCACAATAGCTTTACAGACCACATTAATTTATTACAAGGTTGATGTGCGCATCCACACATTCACACACAAACACACATGCTCACACACATACATGCTCCATGTGACTGATAGTTCCCAAAACGTGCCCACTTGCCACTGATGGCCGGTGCAGTTCAGGTGTATAGCGGAGGCCCTGTCTATCGTGTCCCGAGTCCTCCAAGAGGTTGTAGAGGAGTATTTCACTCGACTCTTGCACCCCGCGGCTTCTATCGTTCTCCTCCCAAATCTTGTCTTCTGGCCTAAGCCGTCTCCTGCCTGTCGCTCGTTTCACGTAGTTGCAGTAACTGCTTGGTCCAGATCAAGGTTTGGCTGAGCCAGTCCTGACAAGAGCAGAAGTCCCATTGAGACAGGTGTTTGCAGGTGTGCCCTGACAGATCTCCAACCGGTGAGGAACTGTTTCTATGGGCTTATTAAAAAATAAAAGAAAAAATGAAGCCACTAACTGACAAGCCCCAGTGTACAAAAGAACAGACATTTTAGCATTTCTAAGAAGGTAATGTGACTTTAAAACTATCTGTGAGGCCTGAGAGAATCCAGAGGGAGGCCCCTTTTGTGACTTCTCCACCAAAACATTATCTACCAAAAAGCTGCCTCAATCCACGGACCAGTCAGGTTGCCACAGGCAACGCAGCCCTGATTTTTCTACTCCCGCAGAACAGCTTCTTGAGAGTTGGTCACTGCACACTTTCCTGGGAGTCAATGCATCTGAATCTGGTGTGGTTTCCTTCTGAGTATAGACGCCTAGGTGTGTGTGTTAGAGGTCCCATTTCTCTACTGTGCTGCTAATTGAGATTCTCTATTCCAGGAAGCAACGGAGAAGACAGTCCGGATCAGAGGGAGCCACGTGGGGTGTCACCGGAAACGACCATGCGTGTCATCCAGGAAGTGACTTTTAAAGACCTGGATGGATCCGGAAAGCAGGAGGGAAACCAGACAGAGAAATGCAAAGATAAATCGGATACTCATCAGTGTGGGGATTTCAGTACCTTTCCATTCAATCCAGAAAAAGGAGCTGGAAAAAGGAAAGAAAAATGCCCTCAATTTGCAAAGACCAGCAGTAAATCAGAACGTGGATCGCACCAAAGAAACTACAGAGGAGAGAAGCCGTATAAATGCTTGGAGTGTGGAAAGAGCTTCACTGACAGCAGAAACCTGACTTTGCATCAGAGAACCCACACAGGAGAGAAACCGTATCAATGCTTGGAGTGTGGAAAGAGCTTTAGTCAGACAGCAAACCTGGCTGTGCATCAAAGAACCCACACAGGGGAGAAACCATATAAGTGCATGGAGTGTGGAAAGAGCTTCAGTATGAGCTCAAGCCTGACTATGCATCAAAGAACTCACACAGGGGAGAAACCATATCACTGCTTGGAGTGTGGAAAGAGCTTCAATCAGAGCGCACACCTAGCTATGCATCAAAGAACCCACACAGGGGAGAAACCATATCACTGCTTGGAGTGTGGAAAGAGCTTCACTGACAGCAGAAACCTGACTTTGCATCAAAGAACCCACACAGGGGAGAAACCGTATCAATGCTTTGAGTGTGGAAAGAGCTTCACTGACAGCAGAAACCTGACTTTGCATCAAAGAACCCACACAGGGGAGAAACCATATCACTGCTTGGAGTGTGGAAAGAGCTTCACTGACAGCAGAAACCTGACTTTGCATCAAAGAACCCACACAGGGGAGAAACCGTATCACTGCTTGGAGTGTGGAAAGAGCTTCACTAACAGCAGAAACCTGACTTTGCATCAAAGAACCCACACAGGGGAGAAACCGTATCAATGCTTGGAGTGTGGAAAGAGCTTCAGTCAGACAGCAAACCTAGCTGTGCATCAAAGAACCCACACAGGGGAGAAACCGTATCAATGCTTGGAGTGTGGAAAGAGCTTCAGTATGAGCTCAAGTCTGACTATGCATCAAAGAACTCACACAGGGGAGAAACCATATCACTGCTTGGAGTGTGGAAAGAGCTTCAATCAGAGCGCACACCTAGCTATGCATCAAAGAACCCACACAGGGGAGAAACCGTATCAATGCTTGGTGTGTGGAAAGAGCTTCAGGCTGAACTCACACCTGGCTGTGCATCAAAGAACCCACACAGGAGAGAAGCCATATCAATGCTTGGAGTGTGGAAAGAACTTTAGTCAGAGCACAAAACTGACTATGCATCAAAGAACCCACAGAGGGGAGAAACCATAGATGCTTGGAGTGTGGAAAGAGATTCAGTATGAGCTGAAGCCTTACTTTGTCATGTAGAGGAGAAACTACATAAGTGTTTGGATTGTGGAAAACGTTTCACTTATTGCTTCTAATACAGTAACAATCCAGACCCAGGTGGAACCGTATAAATGCTTAGGGTAGTGTTCCCAAACTTTTTAGATTCGTGGCTCCCTTGACCTCCCTCGCTGTAAGCTGTGGCTCCCCATTATAGTGCACTTAAGAGACAGGCACTCTTTATATCCTCAGAGGCACCCTTTCTTATACGTATGTTTAGGCTTATCAGATATTCCTGGTTCTAAACCAGGACACACACCCCGAACAATTAATTAATTAATTAAAATACATTTGAAGAATTTTCTCTTTTGAAGAATTTTCTCTTTTGGGGTGCGCAAATTTTTTAATCATTTATTTATTTTTAGTTAGCCAATTAATTAATTTGACTTGCCTGTCCCGGCACCGCTATTCTGCCCATCTTCGTCATGCCCTTCTTCTGCCGCAGCCGGCCATCGTCACCGCCATTGCCGCCTGTTGTGGCGCCTGTCGTGCCACCGTCTGTCGTGCCGCCACCCTTACCGCCCATCATGCCCCCGCAACCTCCGCCGCTTCAAAAAAGGTAAAAAGTACCTTTTTCCGGGTGTTGCCATCTTGGATCTCACAAAGTCTCGCATGATCGAAGATGGCGGCACCCAAATCTCGTGAGGGCACATGAGGCAGTACAGTACTGGAAAAAAGGTAAGCTTTATCACTTTGAAATCGGCGGAGGCTTCCCCTGGGCCCGAACAGCCCAGGAACAATCCAGAACCAGAGCCCAGAACCTGGGATGGTTCCGGACATTCCGGGACGGATAGTAAGCCTATGTATGTTTATATTCCCAAAACGAGCCCTAAGGTGGATTTTCCATGCTTATGCTGAGCAGCAGCTTAGCCAGGAGCGCACAGGGTGGGGTTGGGATGCTGCCCTCCCTCCGTTGACAGGCCTGGGGTGCCTACCTGGTAGAGGGCACTGATGCCGTCTGCGTTGGTCCCTTTCGTGGCAAGAGAAGCATCAAAGCATGGGAGGGAGGTCCTTTCTTTTCATGCCCCACCCCAGTTGCAAGAGACAAAGCTCCTTTGGGTAGCATCTTTGCAAGATGAAAAATAAATTGTTATACTGCCCAGCAGTCTCCAATGGAGGGGGGGGGGGTTTGTCCCAGCAAATATTGTGGGGAACTAACTTAGAGGTGGGTCAAAAAGAAGGAGATAAATCCTAATAATTAATCAAACAAACAAACATAGCCGCTGCCTCCTCTTCCTCTGGCTTAAACAAGGGAGACGTCTTTACAGCTCAGTCAACAGCAAGCAACCTTTCCCTCTTCCACCTCTTTTAATCACAGAGTTGTTATGTTGTTGTGAGCAGAACCCCCCCCCCCATATATTTTTGTTTCATAAAGCACCCTCCCTGACCCCACTGCCTTTGACCCGATCCAGATCGGTCCAGGAATCGCTGAGATACAGCCTCCAAAAAGCATTGGCTGAGATCCTCTTGCAGGCTCTTAAAGGGGAACACACCAGCAGCTGAGAAGTGGGACTTTTGGTTTTTTTGCTGTATTCCTGGCTATTCCTTCAAGGTTATGTTTCCGGATTCTTACTGGAGATCATCAGGTCTCCCTAGGGACGGGTTCTCTCACAGAGAGGGTCCCGATCCTCCCTTCCAAGGAAGGTTAGCCTCCCGTTGAACAGAGAAGACCCTGGAAGCAATGTAACATATCTTGCGGTTGTAAAAGTGGGGTTTGAGTCCCAGCATCCTCCCTGGGGGGGGGGCCTGGGAAGTTTGGGGTGAGTGTTGTCTAAGCCCCCTCCCCTCCCCTTTGCCAGGACGCAGTGGGGGTTTAACGCAGGTGGTAAGAGTCCACCTCCCGCCAGGATCAGCACTGCAGGGAGCTTTGGGGAAACTATTAACAGAACATAGCCTCCACCATCTTAACAACTATTCCTATCTGTCCTGCCTTCAACGGTGTTGTAAGGAGGGACCCCCCAATATTTTTATGTCATCAGGCACCCTCCCCTGAACCCCCTACCTTTTTCCCAACTCAAATCTGTCAAGGAATCAGCAAGATACAGCCTTTTTAAGCAAACCACATTAAAATTCAGCTTCTTTTCCGGTTTGAGCAAACCCAAAGTGGGAGGCGCGTGCCAGCAGAGGGCAAGAGTTCACAGGCACACGCCTGCCACAAGCCTTTCTCAGCCCCGAGAGAAGCAGCAGCCAGCAAAGTTCACCATGTACCTATTTAATCCTTTAAGCCGCTTAACTCTTTAAGCCTTTAATCCCCTTTCTGGGCGCACAGCCAAGAACCGCTAGACAGAACATGTCTCCTATTAAGAGGATTATCGAAGTAACCCAGTGCCCTCTCATGCCTCTCTCTCTGACAGCTTTAAAGTGATATGAACCTAATTCTTGGAAATGGGGTTTGCTGTGGAATTACTGTGTTTTCTGGGGTTCCCCTGAGAGTTATGTTTCCAGATCTTCACTGAGGATCATTGGGGTCTCCCCAGGGACAGGTCCCTGCACAGAAGGGTCCCGATCCTCCCACTCAACTGAGGCTAGTCTCATGTTGTGCGGAGAGGCTCCTGGAAGCAGTGCAATAGATTTGCAGCTAGTAAAAGGCTGGGTTCGAGTCCCAGCGCCCTGCTTGGGGTCCCGGGGAGCTTGGGGTAAGAACGGTTCGAGTCCCTTCACCCCTCCTTCAGCGAGGACACAAGAGGTTGAAAGAAGGCAGCACCGGGGGTGCGCCTCCTGCCAGAATCTGCACTGCAGGGAGTAGGGGAACGACCATTTCAAGAGCATAAGTGCCAGTTAACAGCGGCCCCTATTCTGTGATGTCTCCACTTGGCTGCCTTCTACCTGGACACCAGCTGGGGGCAGGGAAAAAGGGGAAATTCCAGGGGCACAGCAAGGACTCAGGACTGCTACCATTTCCATGATTTCAAACCTGTCTCTTTGTGCCTTCTTTGTGCCTTCTCTTCCAATCACCACCATTTCCCTCCACCCTAGAATCATTGTTTCTGCTTTACCTTGTCAAAGTAATTCAAATGTCTTTCAGTATGTTACCTCATGTTGCATTGTGCCATAGGTACGGGTCCCTTTGTCAGGCACCCATGGGCTATCTAGTTGGAAATCACTGCTTTTGTGTCAAGCTGGCTTCACAAAAGTTCCCATTCATAAAAACAGGAAAACCTCACTTCACCTTAGACAGGATGTCTTGGGTGGGGACCTAATCCCATTACCTCTGCCACACAATAACCCCCAGACCCACCACCAAATTGGTTCCCAGTCACACAAAGCATCACACATTTCATTGGTTTCTTAATAAAGTCTGTCTTTTTATTGGTTTATTATTTACAAATGTTGCTGCTGTATCTCATTGGCGGGAAGTTTGAATCTAGCATCTTATTGGCTGTATCAAAGTGTACTTTCTTGGATCCTGCTTTGTATTGGTGCCTCTTTCTTATGTATTCTCTGAACAATGCCTTCCATGGTTCTAAATGAAATGATGCAATGTATATAAGCTTTTGTATTGATTATGTATGTTACACATTTTGCCCCGCAACTTGTGTCCTTTGCTAGCGAAGTAAAAGATCTTCTTTTTACCCCAGCGCTGGTCTGTCAGAGCTCTATTTTTGGTGCCTCCGCAAAAAAAAGTGGATATCTCTCTACCTCTCTCTCTTGTGGGTGTTTTCTCCCGCCTTGGAGTTTTGGTGTCTGCTCACCGAATCAAAATGAGCTAAAATCACTTGTACCCCTGGGGTGCTTACAACAACGGGATGCCTTCTACCTGGGCTCCCACTGGGGGGGGGGGAATGCCAGAGGCACAGTGGTGACTTGGGTTGTCACCATTTTCATAATTGAAACCTATCTCATTGTGTTCTCCCTGAAGCAAACACCAACACTTCCCCTCTACCCTGGAATCATTGTGTCTAGAAGTCTTTGAAACAATAACTCAAGTGTTTGTCAATATGTTACATTGTGTCATAGGGACTGGGCTCCTTTCTCAGGCACCCAGGAGTTATCTAGTTAAATCACCGCTTTTGTGTTAAGCTGGCTTCACAAAAGCACCCACCCAGGAAAACAGGAAAACCTCACTTTTCACCAGTACTGGGTTTTTCTGAGCTCATTTTTTGGCGCCTACTTTTCCTATTTTACTCCACACAACCTCAGGGCTGGTTGTCTGCTCACCAGACTAAAACGAGCTGAAATCACTTGTACCCTGAGGGGTGCTTGCATCAATGTTACAAAGAACATGAAGAGGCCAGAGTATATTTTGCCAACAGTGTTTCAGATATGGGAGCAGATGCCATGTAAAACACAATAACTTGAACTTTAATATATTCTCTCAACTGCCTGAGGGTTTCCCGATCTGGGCAGCCTCCTGCAGACTGAAATACCATTAAAATCCGAGTATGCAGTCCTGACGTTTTGTTCCGCCAGCCGGAACCTCCTCATAGGAATCAACCAAGTAGGTTGCAGATGAAATTGCCAATGATATGCTCATTCTTGCTTAAAACTACAAAAGCGCGGGGAAACCCCGCTGATTACCATCAGGAACATCTGATCGTTTGGCCGTACTCTAACGCTATTATCCAATTAAATTGTATCCACTTTAATCCACAAAAAACCAATCCTGCACAGACTTCATGACCAAGGAAAGAGAGAAAGAGAAAGTGGATACAATTTAATTGGATAATAGCGTTAGAGTACGGCCAAACGATCAGATGTTCCTGATGGTAATCAGCGGAGTTTCCCGCGCTTTTGTAGTTTTAAGCAAGAACGAGCATATCATTGGCAATTTCATCTGCAACCTACTTGGTTGATTCCTATGAGGAGGTTCCGGCTGGCGGAACGAAACGTCAGGACTGCATACTCGGATTTTAATGGTATTTCAGTCTGCAGGAGGCTGCCCAGATCGGGAAACCCTCAGGCAGTTGAGAGAATATATTAAAGTTCAAGTTATTGTGTTTTACATGGCATCTGCTCCCGTAACTTTGAAACACTGTTGGCTAAGTACGGGCCATGAAAGCTTCCGAACAAGACTAGAGTATATTTTGTCCCCGGCCCACGATCCCAAATACAAATTTACACCAGTGTGGAGAATAACACCTTTAATTTGCAGTGTGGCACATGGAGCCAGCCAGGCTCAAATCATACATAACACTGGTCAACACACTTTTTCTGGCATAAGGTATTCCAATGGTTTTAAGGTAAGTTCTAAGATGTTACAGAGCAAATCTGAGATCAGATTTGGAATCGGCACCCTGAAATTGCACCCTAAAACAGCTGCAAAAGTCCAGGCCAGATTTTTTTTTTTTGGTAGACCAGTGTAAATTTGCTGTTTTTCATTGATTTTATCAAATGCAATATTTGATATCTCAAAAACCTGATGTGATAGACAAAAACTGATGCCAGATTTGGCATATTGAGAAATAGTGCCTGCCAGCATCGGATAGTCCTTTGAAGTCCGCAACTCGGCTACTTTGACAGCGGTTTGCGATTGTAACAGAGGATTTTCTTCTGGCAAGTTTATTGTATTTCCATCTATTTTATTTCTTCAGTTATAAAATTTTATACATGGCTGAAATACCCATAAGCTGTACTTCTTCTCTAACTGTAACAAGTCATGGAAATCTCTATGCTACTCAACGAGAATAAAATTCACAGATCCTTATACCCTTCAAACCCTTTACACCATGAACACACACTTCTAATAGTTACCACCCCTCTTTCCCAGGAAGCAGTGGCATTTCTGAGGTTGGGGCACGACCGTATGTCGTGCCCCGTCCTAGTACCCGCGTTCAGGAACCGGAGCGAGGAGGCCCCGCCCCCTCGCCGACGGAGCCATTCGCGCAGCGAAGCTGAACGGGCAGGAGACTCCCTGCCCGTTTGGCTTCGCTGCGCGGAATGGCTCCGTCGGCGAGGGGGCGGGGCCTCCTCGCTCCAGTTCCTGAACGCGGTACTAGGACGGGGCACGACTTACGGTCGGGCCCCAACCTCAGAAACGCCACTGCCAGGAAGATATTCTACTAATGTTTTTCTAGCTTGATATATCACCTAAGGTTAAAGTTCATACTTCTGTCTTCCACCCAGGCTAGCATGTAACTTTAGCTGGCTTGCAGAACCTTGCCCCTTGAGAGAACCTTGCCCCTTCTCCATTAACATTTCTTTCTGTGTTCGTAGCCTTAATGGCCTTAAGGTAAACAATGCCATCTGGTGTGAATCCACATTCCCCTCTTGGCCAGCCAAAAATAATTTACAACTCTTAGAAAGACAGGAAGGGGGAGGGTAGCCAAAGACAGAGAGAGCTACTTAGAAAACACCTTAATAATTTCATATCTCAACATTCAGAGTAAGAAATCAAGACTTTAAAGCTGCAGGACCTGCTCAGCTTTCATCATTTTCAAGTGTTGGTCTTGCAAAGTGCTGGAGAGAGCTTCCCAGGCTTCTCCCCAAATCCTGACACATTGCAGGTTTGCAAATTGGTAAAGTATTTTCTCTTTCCCCATTTCACTCTCAGCCCCCCCTCTTCTCAAACTCAGAAGCTTGAGGGTTCACCCCCCCCCTTTGGCTGCAAGGTGCTTATCTTATAACAATTCAGGTGCTAATTGCCTAACATTCTGTTCTTTGACTAAGATAAGCAGCTCTGCTCACCTCTGTTAAAGAAAAAAATGTGGAAGTTCATGCAGTTTAGCAGTACTGTATAATTGCTGGAGAAGAGCTGACTGCAAACCTGCAATCCTTTTGAAGTGAACTTTGAGTGATCCGATGTGAAGAGGTAGCTTTTCCGGGTCTTTGTTTTTGCCTAAATTTCTCTTCTTGCAAGCAAGTATATATGTTAATTAAAAAACTAACAACACCCCTGGCTGCTTTCCAGACACACTTGGGAGTCACACACTTTGGAAACCTCTGGCTTAGGGGGTGGAAAGAACTTGCATCTCAGTTTAGGCCTTCATTGCCATCAGAGAGAGAAAAGACGGGAGGGGGGCTTGCCACTAAGATAGGAGACCTGGAAGAGGCTCCCGTGGAAGAAGCCCAGGAGGAAGGAGGAATTGGGTAGTGAGGAAGAGCCTGGGCGTCCCAAGGCATAGGAGAGTGGCGCTCGTGGGGGGGGGGCTGGTTTCTCCACAACCCTGAGCGCCAGCCAGTGCCAGCCCTTGTGCCAACTCTTCCCTGCAGCTGTGGCAACCCTGCCGTCCACGGTCCCAGAATGCTCCTGAAGTGACGGGGGTTGAGCCCTGAGACCCCCCGGGCATGTCTTTTCGGTGGTCGGAAGGCATGGCGCTAGCTAGGCAAAGGACTCTTGGCGCCAGCAAGGGAGATGTCACTCCAGGGGTGGCATTGACCGTCGCTTCCGCATGATGTGGTTTTACTGCTATAACACCCTCCACGAGGTCGTCGTCCCCCCCCCCCCGCTGCTGTTATGTCACCTGTTAGACATGAGAAAAATGAACCCCTCCGTTGAAGAGCACCTCTCTCCCATCTCGCATTTTTGGACCCAGCCTACAGGAATCCTTTCGATAGTCAGCTACCCAGTGGTGTCACTGTTTGGTGTCGCCCTATGTGTGTAATTGTAATTGGTGTCGACACCAATTACTTCCACCTTGTGAGCTGCTGAAGGAGAGGGGTGGGTCCTCCGAATTGGCCGGGCCAAGCAAGATTGGCCGGGCCAAGCAAGGGTCTCGTTGCTCCAAGCTGCTTCTTCGGCTGTTCCAAGTTCTGCTGAGGCTCGCAAGGTGGACAAAGACTCACAAGAAGCTCACAAGTGGCTGGTTAGGGCCGAGTAATCCGGTGCTCTTCCACTGAACTACACTCACAAGAACACAAAGAAGTGGCTCAGAGCGACCAAGCTTTGGGCGGCTAGTGAATTGTTCTCAGCTAGTTCTCATCTAGAGAACTGGGGGGGGGGCTCCCCGGGTGCAGGCAGTAAGGGGGTGCATTTGGGCATGGGTGTGAAAACATGAAGGGGCGAAAGGAGAAGAATCACGCCTCTCTCTCTCTCTCTCTCTCTCTCTCTCTCTCTCTCACACACACACACACACACACACACACACACACACACACACACACCTTTCTGATAAAAAGTATGAAAAATAAAAACCATGTCATTTTGCATCATTCTTCATCTGCTTGACACCAGAACCTTTACTCAGAAGTAAGTCCCATTCTGTTTAATAGGCTTAGTTTCCGATCGCAAAGACCGGAGGACCTTTCCGAAATGGGCTTACTGACCGAAATGGGTTTAATTACTTACCGAAATGGGTTTAATGGGCTTACTTTCTGAAATGCAAAGACCGGAGAACCAGGAAGTGTCCCCCCCTCCCTCACAGGGGGCCCCTCTAGTAACCCGAGCTCTTTCAGCTTAACCCTGAGAGAGCCACCCCAGCAATGCGGGGCTTAAGCGGCCCTGCCCTGGAAGGAAGAGCTGTGCACCTGCAGGCAGGGTGACCAGATGTCTTTTGGCTTTGCCTGCTGAGATTCCCTCTTCAGCACAACTGTTCAGGAGCTTCATGTTCCTTGATATTTGGTCACCTGACCCGGAGAATCCTGGAGATCTCCTGGAAAACTCCTCTCTGCACTCTGTTCATGGTGCTCTTTCCTTCCAGGAAATCCAAAGGGGGCCATGGCAGGTGAACCAGTTGTGTGTGTTGTGCAAAAGAAATACAGAGATCTGGTTCTCACCAATAGCAGGGTCCCGGAAAGTCTGGTAAGCCTAATATTACAGGAGCCTTGCGGGATTCATTTTCCCTGGCTGTGGCCACGTGAGGTGATTCACGTGTGCAGCAGCGTGGCTGGAGAGCAGCGAGGGCAGAAGAGCCTGGAAAAGAATTAAACCTGGCAGCCACAGGACCGAGGGAGCCGAAGGAACAGTCCCCCCCACACACATGGCAACAACAAAACTACTACCGGTAGTTACACAAGGCAAGGGAAATGTGCATGTTTGTTCTATGGGGGAAAGGGGGGCATGGAAACCAGACTCTGTGTGTGTGTGTGTGTGTGTGTGTGTGTGTGTGTGTGTGTGTGTGTGTGTGTGTGTGTGTTTGCACGCGTGCACATATGTGCACGTACATGCGTGTCCTCTATTGAGGCCAGCAGAGTAAACCTGTTGAAGCCAGCATTTTATAATCTGAATCAAGTTATGAGGCTGCAATCAGGAGCAGAGGGATTGTGGGGGGAAGAGGCTGCTCAATTCTCCCCCCCCCAACCCTCCCACCACCAGCTGGTTCCCATATCTTTCCCCCTGCAGGGAGAAAAGCAGCTTGGAGGGGGCGGTTCTGGATGGACAAGTGGTGGGAAGGGATAAGGTGAACCATCCCCTCCTCCTGCCACTTCTCCACTGAAACTGGTGGCCCCCAATGCAGCTGCTCAAAAAGAGAAATACAGCCGGGTCTTGCTAGTTGCGGGTTTGGCTTTCACGGATTACACCATCCGCAAAAGCAAAGCCGCCCCTTTGGCATCGCGCGGGGCATAAACCCGCGAATAACGGGGTGCGGGATTCCAGCACCCGATGCCTCAATCACCAGGGGCCTGTTCCGCATTACACTGTGTGTTATGATATTGTTTGTCTGTTTGCTATTTATATTTTATGTATGTTTGTCTTTATGCCAATAAAGGTTTCATTCATTCATTCAATTACTCACCAGGGGCCTGTTCCGCATTACGCTGGGCCTGCAAACCCCTCCACAGGCCTCCCGCAGGCCTCAGAAAGCCTCTCCGAAGTGGCCAGAAGTGACGCCTGGTTAGAAACCAACCCCCCGCGGATAACAAGGGCCAACTGTAGCTCCTCCGCCTCCTTCCTAGTGTCTACTTTGGCATTCCAAGGGAAAGAAGCCCTGCTGGGTGCCAGCTGTCGGGTGCTTGCAAGTGCCGTGTCGACTGTGTCTGAAACACAGATTGCAGAGGGGCGAGAGCGGCAGCGGTACGACAGGATGAACTGTCGTGCAGTCTCGGGGTCGCCCCCTCCGCGAGAACCCACAAGCCATTCACTGTGCTCCTCGCACGCTGCTGAACTCTCCCCAGGCTCTCAATTCTGGCAGCATAACAAACAGCAGGTGGAATTCAACCTGAGAAGATCTTCTACGAGCAGATCGGGCCATTTATTTTGATTCCTGAACATACTTTATGTAGTGCACATGTCTTTTTTATTGTTTTAAAAAGCACAGTACGACACAAGTAGAGCATTTGCAAACTAAAATTAAGAGAAGGACAGGCAGAAAACGGCAACATGAAAGCGCTTCCTTGTGGTGCAAGGAATGACCCAACCATCGCCAGCAAGGCCTCCCAAGAGGCGCCAGGCCTGCTGCGAAACAGTCACTCTGAACCAGAGAGCCAATCGTGCTCTGAGTACAGCCCTCGCCTGCCCGCCCCCTGCCCAGGCTATGCACCCAAAGCCAAGAAGCTCTTCTTAACAGGGCTGACTATATTAATTTTAATTGGGCCGATGGAAGTGGGCACCCGCTGCCTGAGGCGAGCACCTCAGTAGGCCTTGTGGATGGGGCCGGAGCTGTTTGCTGAGGATTTGAGGTTGGGACCTTCTCTCACTCAAATGTGCACCTCTAGCCCACAACAAACCTTATGCCAAAAAGCTTCTAACGAGATTTCCACTCTCCCTTTCTTCCAGGGTATGGGTTTATCTGGGAATTAACCGGAGACCTTCTGCCCAACGTGTAAATACTGTTCATTTTAATTTGTGTGTGATCAGATTGTTCCGCAGTAATGACTGAATGCCTATAACATAGGACTCATTGGGTTGCTAAACCTACGTCTGGGCTATACTATGACTATACAGTGTGGCTTGTAGTATTACTCAAAGCTCATCACAACCAGCATCCTAGAGATGAGGCTAGGCTAGAATGAGAACCATTCTCTCTGACATGCTAGTTTTCTACGTGCAGGGATTTCATTTTTGTATGAAGGAATGTTCATTCCTTGATATGGAGGACAGAAAGGGAGGCCGCTGAAGGCGACTCTCAAATGTCTGAGGTGTGGCACCTGGACTCCCCCTCCCCCCAGGCTCAACTTATACCAACTGTCCTGTGAGGGAAGTGGGCTGGTTTTGTGATGTTAAATTAGAAGTTCAGGGTATTTATTGCCTTTTGCCAATAATATAAGCCGTTTTGGGGCCTCAGGTTGAAAAGCATGATAGATTCCTACAAAAGTAATAAACAAATTCAGTCGCATGAGCCACCACCTGCAATCTGAAGTGGTATAGCCCCACACAGAGTGTTTTTCAGAGTAATAATTTCCACCACCCCAGCTTGTCTTCCAGGATGGGGCGGGGTTTAGAATTGGAAGGTAGTTTTTCAGTCCATATCTGGGATTTTTCTGGAGGTCACTACCAGACACATGCGACGTTTACACGCCTACTTTTCCGTGTGGATTCTCTGGTGACTTTTAAGACTTGAGATCCGACTAAACCTTTTTGGACACTCAGAGCATGTATACGGCTTCTCTCCTGTGTGCTTCCGTTCGTGGGCGATCAGGTTGGAACTCTGAATGAAACGTTTCCCGCAGTAGGAGCACCGGTAAGGTTTCTCTCCTGTGTGGATTTTCTGATGCCTAAGGACATCCGACCTCCAGCTGAAGCTCTTCCCGCAATGGGAGCATTGGTAGGGCTTTTCTCCTGTGTGGGTCTTCTCATGCGAAAGCAGCTGGGCATTATGAGTGAAGCTTTTCCCACAGTCCAAACAGACATATGGTTTCAGGCCCGAATGGATTTTCTCGTGCGTGTGCAGATGGGAGCTTCGGCTGAAGCTTTTCCCACAATCTGAACACTTGTATGGTTTCTCTCCTGTGTGGATTCTCTCATGAGCCAGAAGGCAAGAGGTCTGGCTGAAGGTTTTCCCGCAATCCAGACACTTGTATGGTTTCTCTCCTGTGTGGATTCTCTCATGAGCCAGAAGGCAAGAGGTCTGGCTGAAGGTTTTCCCGCAATCCAGACACTTGTATGGCTTCTCTTCCAGAACTGTTCGACCAGGTGTGGTCAGCTGTGGCCTCCAGGTGAACATCTTCTCTTGACCCACACCCCCCTTACATCTTCCTCCTGCATGTGTTCGTCGGTGAGCAATGAGGTGTGAGCTCTGGATGAAAGCTTTCCCGCAGTCTGGGCACTGATATGGTTTCTCTCCCGTGTGGATTTTCTGATGCCTTGTAAGGTCTGAGCTCCAGCAAAAGCTTTTGCCGCACTCGGAACATTCATAGGGCTTCTCACCTGTGTGGATTCTCCCGTGTGCTAATAGGCTGGATCGCTGAGTGAAGCTCTTCCCACAGTCCAAGCAGGCATAGGGCCTCTCTCCCGAATGGGTTCTCTGGTGGGAGATAAGGCGTGAGACCCATGGGAAGCTTTTCCCACAGTCCAGGCATTTGTAGGGTCTCCCAGCGGTAGGCTGGGCTGCAGCGAGAGGACGATGGTCTTCCAAGACTCCAGTACAAGAAATGGACTCGAGCGCTGCTTTCTGAGGGAGGGGTTCCTGCTGGTTCTTGGACTGACATGGCTTTGCACTGTCTGCTTTTCGCTGGTGGTGTTGCAAAGGGCCCCCACCTCTGACTCCTGCCGGCAACGTCCCACAGGACCTCACTTTCTCAGGACTCTCGACTCGAGGAAACATGTCTTTGCTTATGCATCCGGCTTCCAGAGGGTACAGGCGGAGGGTGTCAGGGCGGTCCAGTCCTTCTGTTGGTAGGAAGGGAAAAGGAGAATCACTTGCATAAATGCTTCATTCACACTGACATTGGTGTGTTTTGTAACGTCATTTGGTGTTATCACGGGAGCCTGTGTGGTGCAAACAACAAAGCGTTGGACTAGACCTGAGTTCGAGTCCCCAATCAGTCATGGATCTCACTGGCGGGGGACTATTGTTGGTGCGCACATCTAGTGTGACCCTTAGGCCCGTTTCCCTTGTGCCCGCCACCGTCACTCAGCCCAACCTCTCTCCCACGGTGGTTGTGGGATAAAAGGGGGAGAAAGCACGGATGCCAACCTCAGCTCATTGGAGGAAGGATGGGATCGAAACATAACTGATTAATTGATTGATTAAAGTCGTTGGTTTTTAACTAAGTGAGCTCCCAAGGACACTTCTAAGACCTGGTGGAGCCAGTGTGAGGCAGGGGGCCGAATGCTGCTCCCCCCCCCTTACCTGGAGATGCACCAGCCTCTGTCAGTGAGGAGCAGCAGCGCATGAGGAGCATAGTAAGGAGTGGGGGGGGAATGATCGGCTTCTCACTCGAGCAAGCAGCAGGCAGATCACTGTGTCTTGCACTGGCAGTAGGTTGGAGGCAGGCGGGCAGCGGCAGCAGATTCGGGGTGAAAGGCACCCCACATCCACTGCCCCCTCAGACCCTTTGCCACCTGCCCACTCCTCCCATCCGCATCAGATGGCTGGCAGTGGAGACGACGGTCATCCCCAAGCGATCCCTTGTTTTTGAGGCATCCGTGGGCCACATCCTTTCGGACATCTTTTATGCGAGAGCCATTTTCGGACGCCTGGCATAAGAACATAAGAAGGGCCCTGCAGCTGGATCAGGCCACGGCCCATCTGGTCCAGCTTCCTGCATCTGAAGACCGCAAGGTACCCGTATCCTGTTGCCAGCCCCTTGCATCTGGCATTCAGAGAGAGCCTACTTCAAAAATCAGGAGGTTGCTTATACCCGTCATGGCTTGTAACCTGTGATGGATTTTTCCTCCATCAATCTGTCCAATTAAGACAGCTAGGCGTTCAGGTGCCATCACCACGATCCTGTGGCAAGGAGTTCCACAGATTAACTACATGCTGGGTAGCTCTGACCTTCATTGGAGGCCCCCCTCTTGGTGCTCTCTGGATGAAAGGGCCTCTACTATTGTGGAGTCCCAACTGTGGGGCTCCCTCTCAAGGGAGACCCACTCGGCACAGCCTGTCCTCTTTACACAGGATTTGGTTGGGAAAAGAGATGTGTGGCATTTGCTGGGTTGCATTCTTTGTTTTGGTCCTGACTGTGTAACTGCTGCTTTTATGGTTGTTATCTGTGCACAGTGGCATTCTATGCACTGATTCGATCTGTCGTCCTGTGTTTCTATTATATGGATGTTTTTGAGATATAATTTTATTAAGCCACCCTGAATGCCAATGCCAGCTGAATGCCAGTCTGGGAGGTGCTCCTGGGGCCAGCTTTGCTCCTGAAGTGTCAGCTGACGACAACTGTGACCAGGAACGCCTTTGCTCTGTTTCCACTTATTCGCCAGCTGGGACCCTTCCTTGGCTTGATTCTATCTACCCTTTGATAGAGGGGCTCTGAATTGCAGTGGACATGGGACGGGGCCTTTTCCGTGGTGGCCTCAGGCTCTGGAACATCTCCCCACTGAGTTCCAGACTGCTCTTGATCTTCAAAGGGCTCTGAAAACTCATATGGCCCACAGAGGATAATGCTGGAGGGCTTTGAAGGGAAACTATTGCTCTGTGTGCACATTTTTTGTGGGCTGGAGTACCTCCCTTATGAGGAAAGGCTACAGCGTTTGGGGCTTTTCAGTCTAGAAAAAAGGTGCCTGAGGGGGGACATGATTGAGACGTATAAAATTATGCATGGGATGGAGAGAGTGGATAGAGGGAAATTCTTCTCCCTCTCGCACAACACCAGAACCAGGGGACATGCACTAAAATTGAGCGGAGGGAGAGTTAGAATGGACAAAAGAAAATATTTCTTTACCCAGCGTGTAATTCATCTGTGGAACTCCTTGCCACAGGAAGTGGTGATGGCACCTGGCCTAGATGCCTTTAAAAGGGGTTTAGATAGATTCATGGAGGAAAAGATCATCACAGGTTACAAGCCATAAGCAACCTCCTGGCTTTAGAAGTAGGTTTTCTCTGTGCCAGGTGCAGGGGAGTGACAACAGGGAACAGGTTGTCTTGTTGTCTGTTTGCTCCCTGAGGCATCTGGTGGGGCCACTGTGAGATACAGGAAGCTGGACTAGATGGGCCTTTGGCCTGATCCAGCAGCCGGGCTCTTCTGATGTTCTTATGTTCTTGGTAATGCTGTCCTCGACTGACTGCGTCTTTGAACTGTTTTTTCATGGTATCGTCAGTCACTTTTGGACCTGACAGATTAACAAAAATAAGAATCAATTAAAAAACAAGGGCAGTGTACAGATTTTAAACATAAACAACTATCGCTTGACTTTTACCCAGCAAGGTCCTCTTCCAGTCTTTTCCCTGTCTGGCGTCCCTGTTGAGATCTTTCGGTCTGGGGCCCACCACCAGGTCCCTCTCCTGCTTCAGCGGATGCAGCAAGGCGACCGTCTCGGTTGACACCCTTGGCCCTTGGAAGAATGTGCTGGTGCTCAGCGGCCACACCTGTGGGCCCAATCCCACCAAGGTGGGTGAAGACGTTAAGTCAAGCAGAATATCTCTGGGGAGTAAGCAGGCTGAAAGGACAGCCACATTTTGAGAGGAGCAGGAAGGGCCATCAGCTGTGCAGGCTCAATCCCACTGGTGCTGAGGCAAGGGGCTCTTTAACCCCTTGCCTCCCAGTAGGACGAGCAACAAGGCTTTGCCATTCGCCCCAGTTGATCGTGGTTCCGGTGCAAGGAGCTGCTCTACGTAACATCATGAATGTGGCCTCCCTTTTGCTCCCTTTTTTTTAAATCATCCCTTCCCATCCCTTTTCATTTTATCTTGTGTCTGTTAGATTGTGTGCTACAGTTTTAAATTGTACACCCATCTAACTTGCGCTTTGGCAGACAAGACTATATATGACGACAGCAGCACACACCCCAACCAATTGTGTGGGCAGTGCACAGCCAACAGGGCCGGCCCTTGCATGAGGCAGACTGAGGCAGTCGCAGCGGGTGGGTGGAGGGGGCTGAGCTCTGTTTGCCCACTTGCCCCCACTGCTTCCCAGGCTCCCAATCCCTGGATTGGAAACGGGGGGCAGAGAAAAAGAGAAGTGTGGGGGAGAGGAGAGTGGTAGGCTAGAGCATCCAAGCCCCCCCCCCACTCTCCCCTCCTCCTCCTCCTCCACACTTCCTCTTCCTTCTCCAGGGAACAGGAGGAGAAGAGGCTGGTGCTTCGCCAGGTGAGGAGGGACGCTTTCGGCACAGCACCTCAGGCGCCAGGAGGTCTCGGGCCAGCAACGTTTCAAATCTGCACCGCTGGTGCCGCCTTTGCTTCTGAACGGACAACGTGATGCACAATCGTTTGTGATGACCCCTGCAGTGGATAACAGTGATCCGAGTCTGCTTTGCGAAAACTGTGTATTTGGGTTTGCTGATAGACCTATCTCGAACACGCAGTGCAAGTCTGCAGGAAGGCCAACCAATCCGCGCATATCTGTATTCATATTTATATACTTTATATATACTTTATATATATTTATTATAAATATATATTTATATTCAACACACACACAAAAGTTCACAAAGCGGTTTGCCGACAAAAGCAAACAATGAAATGACTCCCTGCCCCAAAAGGGCTCCCAATGTAAAAAGAGATGCAGAAGAGACACCAGCAACAGCCACCAGAAAAGAGACTGTGCTGGGGTGAAAGGGGGGCAGTTACTCTCCTCCTCCCCGCTAAATATAAGAGGAGCACCCTCACTTGAAAAAGGGCCTCTTTGCCCAGCTCACACATCACTCCTCCCCTCCCTTCCGGTCTGTTTCATTCCTCCTCCTGATCAGGACGGACAGCTCCCCCTCTTTCCCCTGTGCTCAAAGGTTCTGTTACCTGAGTGGGCTCCGCTGCATATTTTTCTCTTCTGCGAGCCCCAGAAGGGTTGGAAGACCAGGAGCAAAAGGCTGAAACGACTCTGCAACCTGGCAAGGGAAGAAGGAGAGATCTTAGAAAGGAACGGCCTCTTTTTCACAAGACAGGTGACAGGAGCGCACGTTTGTCATGGAGAAGGCTCCTATTTCCATCTCCGGCACTGTCGGGGGGGGGAGGGGTGCAACAAAAGGTACACGATTTGAGCATTGAGGGGGGCTTTGTGAAAGTGCACCCAGTCTCCCGGTGCAGACATCATATGACGCCACCATTTCTCCAAGCCCCAGTCAACAACCAGGACCCCAAAGTGGCATACCAAATGCTGCTCGCCTTTCCTGGTTACGCGCCAGCCTCTGCTCTTCTCGGCCCCTGAATTGGAGAAGGAAGAGGGGGACAGAGCTGAAGAGGACGTGTGGAGGGGGCAGGTTAGAGTGGCAGAGACATCAGAGACGCTCCATCGCACTACTATCTTCTCCTCCACACGTCCTGTTCTGCTCTGTCCGCCTCTTCCTTTTCCACTTCAGCAAATGAGAGGAGGACCAATGGATGTGAGCAGTTGACAGAGGTGGGCGTATCCCCCCCCCTGCCAATCGGACTGCCTCAGCCAGCTTCATGCACGGACCGGCCCTGAGGCAACATCATGGTTTGCGCTTGCAGTCATATAACCATGGTTTAGAACGGCTTGTCTACTTCTGTCTCTCTTTCTTCCATAGTGCAGCCGCCTCTTGAGGTAGAGCAAGGGCCCTAACTGTGATTTGTAAGTGGCCTTTGAATTCAGACAACATGGAAAACCAGAGTTAGCATAAACTGTGGTTTGCAAGCCAGCTTCAAAGTATGGTTTCAGGTCCTGGTTTGTTGGCCCTCTTTTGTGGGCAGGGTCAAATTTAGATAAAACGTTGAGCTCAACAACCCTTGGTACAGTATGTCGGAACCCAGCCATTGTGTTTTGTTTTCGTCCCCCAACTTTAAGGTCCCCCAACTTCCAGTTTTCGTCCCCCAACTTTAAGGTGGCAGAGGACAGCCTCCGGTTCTCCTGGTGGGTCACGACCCACCAGTTTGAGAACCGATGCTTTAGAGGACTGAACTAGGGATCTTCCGAATGCAAGGCACATGCTCGCCCCGTGAGTCATGGTCCTTTCTGAAGAAGAGCTGTCCACCTGCTGGGACAAACCTGGTATAGGACACTGGAACCCACAGAATGCTCACCTGTCACCTGCTCACTGCGGTTCACAAGACTGGCGGCTCATCCAGGAGGGTCTGGGGGGGGCGGATTCAGGGAGCCTTTCGCCCGGAGTCTGCTCCCTCCAGCTGGCCACAATGATCTGCTTCCTGCTCACTTGAGCCAGAAGCAGCTCATTCCCCTCCTTGTCATGCTCCTTGTGCGCTGCCAGGAAACCTAGAAGTGCGGGACTTCTGGTTTCATGTACAGGGATAGCGTGAATGCACCGTCCTGGTCCATGAAACCAGAAGTCCTGCACTTCTAGTTTCCCGGCAGCGCACACGGAGCACTGTCAGGGTTTGGGTGGTGTGTTGTTGTGGTTTAGTGCAACGGCAGTGGACCTGAGAAGGCATCAGGCGGTGTTCTGGGTCCTGATGGCTGACATCGTGTGGGTGAGGGAGGGGGCAGCAGCATGGCTATTCCCCTCTCCCTTCCCCCTGCCCCATAGCGGCATTTGCAGGGTTCTCCGATGACCTGATCTCAGAGCCGTTGTTGCAACAGACCCAGGCACAGGTGTGGGGCCCCAAGGAGGACGATACCTGTGTTGCTGGCCAGTTCCAGTCGCAGCGTCTCTGCAGAAGAAGAAAAAAGGGGCAGGTGTGAATTCAGGCCCAGAGGCGGGGAAGGAGGTGTGGGGCCAGAGGCTCTGCATGTGCAAGGATCAGTCCCCAGTCTCGCCAGCTGGAGGAGCGCAAGCTGCAAGGCAGGGAAAGGGACCCCTGCTTGGGACCTTGCAGAATTCCTTTTGGTCCAAGCACACCACACCAAGCTAGATGGACCAGTGACCGGTCAAAGGCAGTTTGATATGTTCACCACACCTGAGCCCCGAGGGCCACGAGCTCGGAAAGCACAAGCCTTGCACGCCTGCCTGCAGCCTCCCATTCAAACCCTCTCCGATTGCAGGGTTGGGCAAGGCTCTTCTCTTGCTTGATCCCTTTGGGAACTGGCCAGGAGTCTGACTGTGGAGCCAGCCCAAGATCTCCTAAGACAGTGTGAGAAATGCCCCCCCCCCCCCGGTAACCTAGTGATGTGGATGTGCCGGCCTCTGCACCTCCCCCTCCCTGAACTGGAAAAGGAAGAGGCGGGTGGAGTGACAGAGGAAGGATGTGTGGAGGAGAGAAGAGGGGTGGGCTCCATTCCCCTCTTATTTTCCCAACCCAGGGGGAGGCAAGAGGAGGGGAACAGTGGGCAGATGGTGGTGGATGCCCACTGCCAATCATGGATGGGCCAGTAGCCTTGTCTGCCCAACAGCAGGCAGTTCCATATGCTCACATCAGGCTGCTACATGTCAGGGAGGAGCCACGGCTCAGTGGCACAGACACACACACACATGTCTGGCAGGGGCGTACGGATGGAGGAGCCTGAGGAGCAGCTGCTCCGGGGCGGCTCCATGGGGGGCGCAATTTGCGGTCTGGGAGGACCCACTTCAAAATCATTTGTGGAGAATGCAGCCCGCTGTGTGATCAGCTGAAGGTACGGGCTGCCCAGTCCTCCGCTCTTGAAGAGGAGAGCGGTGTGTGGAGAAGGCAGTCCGCACGATCAGCTGATAGCGCCCGAACCTGGAAGTGACATCACATGACATCACTTCCGGGGCGCAGCAAGCTCCCGTGCTGCCCGGGGCACGAGAGCTTGTTACGGCCCTGATGTTATGTGAATCTCCGGGGCCACCTTAGAGGAAGGCAGAACATTGGTGTCGACCGTTCCTTGGTCCGATCCAACAAGGCCCTCCTGACGTCCTATGGGGCCCCCAAATGTCTCTCTCCTCCAGAAGCTCCTGCTTCCCTCCTCCACATCTAACAGCCCCCTCCTGCTTCCCTCGTGTCCAACAGGCGTCGAAGAGAAAGAGCCCCTGGTCTTACCTTTGAATCCGAGGAGCACCTCCTGTAGCACCGTCCTTTTTTGAGTGAAACGGACCAGTCTTTGCTCCAGAAAAACGAATTCTGGGGTTGGAAACAGCCATTCCTCCCTGCTAGACAAGAAAGAAGACTCAAGAGCAAAGGTCCCCGACCTTTCCCCCAAACACGAGGCCAGCAACCCACCCAGAGGAGGAACATTGCACCCCAACTATGGGAGCAGGGTGCTGGGGGGGGCAGGTTCACCCACCCACCTGCAGCATTTTTCTGACCCTGAGAAGAAGGCTACGCCAGTGAAACATCAGGTCAAGCCTGAAGACCTGGGCCAGCGACAGTCCGAGAGGTCAGGGCTCACCTGTCCTGAGCGTTTTGTGTTCCCTAGAGGGAAAGGGGGGGGGGAAACCAAGAAGAAACTGTCAGCTAACGGTGGGGACGAAACCGCTTTTGTCTATATTATCAAATATGTAACTGCACTTGCTTATTTTCTTTACTGCAGATAGTGTTGGGTCCTTGCAATAATAATTATAACTATATATAATTAATGAACATTTCTGACCCTGAGAAGAAGGCTACGCCAGTGAAACATCAGAATAAACATCATAATAATAAGAAGCAACTTGGAAGAGAGACCACTGGGAACCCTATGTAAGAGCAGGATATAAAAAATAATGCTAATAAAATTAATCATCATAAATAATTCCTTTTAGACTCTAGTTTCCCCTTCCAGCTTGGCAACCATGAGATCTGATGGCCACAAGACAGAGCCTGATCAAATACCGGCTGCTGAATGGGGGAGCTCATCTAGGAGGTGTCCTCATGCAAAGCTCAGGATGGAGAAAACGGAGAGCAGCAGCCTGCCATGTGCAACAATCAGGCAGATGGCATCAGGCTGCTGCTTAGATCTAAAACAAGGGCCAAAATCTAGGGTGGCAGGCAAGCCGGCTCATCCAGGAGGCTAACTGAGGCCGTTGCCTCAGGCAGCAGATGGGGGCACTCTCCTCCGCCTACCCATTTGTCTCCACTGCTCTTATTTTTCCTTCTGCTCCCTGGATTGGAAAAGGAAGACGGGACGGAGTGGAAGTGTGGCGGGGTGGAAGTGTGACCCCATTCTCTTCTCCTTCACACTTCCTCTTCTGTTTGTCCCCCTTTTCCAATCCAGGGAACAGAGGAGCAGAGACTGGCTCATCGCAGCATTTGGCATGCCACCTCATGCAAGGGAGATTGTGAGCTGGCCCTGGGAATGGGCAAAGCCCCCTCCCACTTCCTCCTCTGCATTTCTTCTGCCCCATATTTCTCTCCCCCCCCCCCGAGTTTCCCCTTAGAACTCCTGATGATTCCTTAAGTCTTTTTGGCAATTCAACCTGTGAGGCCTGGATTCAAATCTCTGCACAGGGTCAAACCAGATGTTCTGTGGGAGACACTTGAACAGTGTCTCACCTTTTTACACAAACACTGAGAAGCAGCATTGGAATGAAGGAGGGGCTGGGGGGGGGGAGAACCCTGGATGTTTCCTCCGGTGGAATGAAAAGCACATGGAGCAGGAAATGCTTGGAGCAGGAAAGGCCAGGATTCGGCAGCCTCCTTTGGACGGAGAGCTTGAGCAATGCCGGGCCGGCTGAAATCGGTCATCTCACCTGCAAAGCTTGGCTGGACTTCTGCTCCTCTTCCGCTCCCCTCTTTGCGCTGAGCAGGCCAATTTCCCTGGACAATCTGGCGACGGTCTCCTGTCTCCTCCGGACAATGTCTCTTTCCAGCCCCTCCAGCCAGTCTAGCAGGATCTGCTCCTGATCCTCCAGGAAGCGATTCAGCTCCTTCCACTCCCAAAGAATCTTTTGCCTCTCAGCTTCCGTTTCTCTCTGGGATGGCGAGGAAAGCAACCCTGTTATGCCAAGCGGTTCGGGGGGGGGGCACAGGCACTTGCGGGCACTTGGCATCAGCCAGACCCCTTCCACCAGGGCCTCTGAGAGGAATTTTATTAGGGGCTGCAAAGTTTCGTTTGGGCCCCTACTCAAAGGGGGAGGGGCAAAACAGGGCAGGGGAGCAGCAGTGTCTGTGCAGGGGGGGTGGAGCTCCAAGTTCCGTCAGGCTCTGACCCTCCGTTACACGACGGGAGAAAGTGGCCCCGCCCCCTCACCTTTGGAGCCATTCCAGTGACACTGCTGAGGGGGAGGGCAGCAATGGCTGGAAAATTCTCCGGAGCCCAGGTCTACCAAGCTTCCCAATGTGGCACCCAGGGCTACCTGCCTGGTAGACCTGGTCTCCTGATTGGCCCGGCCTTTGTCTTTCAATCTCCAGGCCAGCTGAGATCCCAGGAAATTTCTGGGCCCCCTCCTTTGGCTCCTGGCCCCCCTTTGGAACCTTGGCCCAGGTACAATTTACCTCCCTCAGGGCCTCTGAGAGGGGGGTTAAGGGGGTAATTTATACCCGGGCCCAGGGCGAAAAATGGGTCAAAAACGGGGCCCTGGAGCAAAAAAGGGGGGCCCAGGAGCCAAATTCATATGTAGGGAAGGGGCCCAAAAGAAACTTTGTACCCCCTGATAAAATTCCTCTGAATGGCCCTGACCTCCCTCATGGCTTTTCGGCGAGGACTCAAAATGTTTTTGTTTCGTCGTGCAGGGGTGGCCAACCTTTCAACATGAATGCTCCTGGCCCTTTCATGGTTTGGGAGTTGGACTTAGACCTGGAAGATCCAGGTTCAAATCCCCGCTCAGCCACGAAGCTTCCTGGGTGACCTTGGGCCAGTCACTGTCTCTCAGCCCCACCTACCTCACAGGGTTGTTGTGAGGACAAAAAGGAGGGGAGGAAATATGTACACCACTCTGAGCTCCTTGGAGGAAGGGTGGTATAAAAATGTGAAAATAAAATAAAATTTCAGCAGGTGCAGCTACCATCAGCACTTGAAGCTGCCAAGATTCTGTCTTCTACACAACTCTTAAGAACGCAGAGGCCCTAACGGTGGAAGGTTGGCCACCTCTGGTCTAGCGTTTGGGTGATGGGCTGATGTCTGACTTCTGGGTCTCTCTTAAGTTGTTTTGCTCCGCTGCTTCCCTGCTCTATACTGTTGACCCACCCCCCCAGGTGGATTTTATTGTTTTAATTTATTTTATGTATTTTTATATGATTGTACTTTTTCTCTTTGATGTTGTAAGTCGCCTTGGGCATCTTGCTTTGGCATGGGATAAGGTGGGGTGCATGTTTTAAATAAAATAAAATAAACTACCATCAGTCAAGTCTCAGCAAATAAACAAAAAACTTCAAACTCTTTGCTCTTTTTGTTGCCTGGAATCACCGCAACACCTCCCTGTCATATGTCAGCCTGCAAAAGAAAGAAAAAAAGACCTTCTGGGAACCTACCAGTAGCTCTTCACTTCTTCGCTGCTCTGTGATTTTGGCTTCTTCTCTCTCTCGCCGCAGAAAGTTCAGGTGTTCCTGCAGCACCTTGGGAGAGAGATTCTTAAACATGCAAATGTTTAAAATGACATTTTTTTTCCAAAAAATGGGCAGAAGTCCTAATATCCTATGTGAAGGTTATAGGGCCAATATCTTTAACCAGCTACAAACTCAGAGCCATAATAATCCCTGCCTGTTTTTGTTCTGGCAGGGCTCCTGGGCCTGTGTGTTAACAGGCAGAAATTCCACAAGTAAAGCTTTTCCAGGCATGGAGTTGCTGTGATGGGAAAGCTTCACCTGTTGAATTTTTGTCTGTCATGCTCTGGTTTCCTGCAAAAATGGCACTCCCACCTCCAAACCCACCCTCCGAGTCATCTTGCTTATGAAAGAGTCTCATAAATTACCTGCGCTGGCTCCAGTTTTGCCATTTCTCTTCCTGATATCTTGACCAAAAATGCAGAGGAGAGTCTGTCGAAAGGGAGACAAATAAACTGGGGGTAGATAAGATGCACGGTTTTGGGTTGAATGGAAACAGATCTGTTGCCAGACATAACCTTGATCCGAACAAGACCCTGGGATCAGTTCAAAGGTTCATCTCATTCAGCATCCTGCTGCCCGCTGTGACCAATCAGAAGCCTCCAGGCAGTGCTGGATTTAGATTTGGTGAGCCCCCCCCTCCCCAAGCTATATAAAGCTTAAAACATTCTTAAAACAACCTTCTTAAAACATTGGAGGCCCCTTGTTAAAAAGTTACACCAAAATTTGCTGCACGAGCAGTTTAAAAAAAGGTCTACATTACACAGAGAGAGAGAGAGAGAGAGAGAGAGAGAGAGAGAGAGAGAGAGAGAGAGAGAGAGAGAGAGTACATAAAATTTTAAAAGCTTCCCCCCAAAATCCTGAAATTTTGTGAGGCCCCTGCAGATTGTGAGACCCTCAACTGTAGCTTGTTTAGCTTATGCCTAAATCTGGCACTGCCTCTAGGAAGCCCACAGGCAGCTCAGGAAGGCAACAGTTGCCCCTCCCCCTGCTGTCTGCCCCCCCCCCCCAGTGCCTGAGACCCTCGAAAGCCACTGTCAGTCTGGAGAGTCTACTGAGCGAGACGAATTGACGGGCTGAGTCTGTCGGAAGTCAGCTTCACTTGTTCCTATCATCTCCAACGTTTGGTGAGCTGGTTGCAGTGGCAAGAGGTTTTGTACCATCTGAAGGCCACTTCTTCTTTGTTCATCATACTTTCCTTGGGAAAGAAATGGGGCTCTCTCAAGGGGACCCCCTACTGACGGCCCTTTGCTTTGCCCAAAGGACCACAAAAAGCAACAGCCAGCTTCCCTTGGAACCTGTCTGGACATCTATTTGGAATAAATACTGCCTGGTCTCTTGGGACTGTTCCTGATGAGAACTGGCAGTTGGTGGGGGCTTGTAGGGGTGCGTCCACAGTTTCGGAATTTTTTTTGGGGGGCGACTCAGGCAATAGCTTGGGATGCTGCACCGGGAGGGGTGCCAGTCACAAGATGTCTCCTCCTGAACTACCCAATCAGCAGCTACAATATATTGGTTTCTACAACAGGGCTAAATCATGCACACACCTTGTACATCAAAGTTTCGAAAGAAGTTACAAATGCAGTGAAAAGGTATTTTAAAAGAGAACAAACTGCGAGTATTGAAGACATTAATTTTCATTAATTGTTTTTTTACAGTTTTAAAATGTAATTATTTTTTGTATTGTATTGTATTTTCTTTTTTTGTTGTAAGCCGCCTTGGGTCCCTTCGGGGAGAAAGGCGGGATGAAAATACTGTAAATAAAATAAATAAATAAATAAATTCTTGCCTGGCTGGCTGGGACATCATTTCATCTAAATCCCAGTGTGCCCAGATTGAGGCTGTGACATTTTGGGTGTCCATCGTGTGTGTCCGTGTGTGTGTGCGTGTGTGTCCGTGTGTGTCCTTAACAGCGATCTGACACATGAAATTAAGCAGGCAAAGCTTTTCCTCGTCGCTTTATCTCCCTGCCAAGAAAGCCATCAGTTGCTACATTTCTTTCTGCAGGCCAGGGCTGTTGTTGAACACACAACAAGACAAGTGTGACAGTAGCAACAACTGCAGCCCAGGTACTAACTAAAGAGATTGTAAGATACAAATTTGGAAGTGGATTCTTTCTGCGGGCTACAGAGGCTACCCAAATGAAATGCAACACAAGGTGATTTAATAATACTCAAGGTCCAGGCTCTCAGGTTACCGTGGAAACAGCTGACACCATCATCACCCAGCATCTTACCTTTCCCAGCTCAGAAATCACCTGGCCCTGGCTTTCTGTTGCTCCTTTATTCTTCCTCTCCCCTTTTTTCTCCAAACAATCCCCTGTTTCCATAGACTTGAAATGCAAGCTGCAGCAGGAATAAGCAGACCCGGAAGTGATTGTCTGCCTGGGCTCTAAGTCCCCCCTCCCCAAGCTAAGTTGGATCAGGCAAGAAAAAGAGAGGGAGAGAGAGACCCCCTCTCCATCCTCTCCCCATCACCTAGGAAATTACTGGAGACATCTAGTGGCCGACGACCTCATCTCTCCCCCCCTCCCTCGCCCGTTTTTATCCACAAGGGATTTCACATTATTAAGGGGATTTTCTTGTAATGGAGAAATATCCATTGACAAACCTGGTGGACGACCTGACTAAAATGACTATGATGATCATGTCAGAATGCAAACAAACAAAACACCTTTCAGGAATTGTATGGAGATGTACAGTGTACAAGTCAACTGGAATTTTTTTGTTGTTAATGAAAAAAAATACTGCAACAATACCATGCATAGTTCGATATCAGAGTTGTGGTGCAAAATTCACCGCATTGCCACCGTTTTTCTTTTTACGTATTCTTTATATAGCAGCCGTGTGTGGTGTTTTACAACATGGGGGTGGGTGGGTTTTGGAGGAAGGTGCATCACATAGGTGTTCTGTGGAAGGCAGTTCCAAGGATAAAAGGGAGGCAAGTGCGCTTGATCTCTCTATAATGCACTTGATCACCCCATAGTGGAAGCCCAGCAGTTCCTAATCATGAACAGCCTGCATTCATACATGCGTTCATGTTGCCCAGAATGGCACTCAGAGACGGGCTGCGCAATGCTGAACCCTAACACTAGCCTTGCGTGTACTGTTGGATGCATGTGGAACATGCACAGCTAATCCCCAAGCCCTGCTCTTCCAACACCACTTCCTTTTGGCCATCCCATTTGATGAGAGGAGGATTTGCTTGGAGGAGGCATAGATTATTTTTGGGATTTCTCCTCCCCCATTTTATACTCGTATCATATGATTCGCCCAAGGTCACCTGATATTTCTTCACCCAGCGTGTAACTCATCTGTGGAACTCCTTGCCACAGGATGTGGTGATGGCACCTGGCCTAGATGCCTTTAAAGGGGTTTTTGGATAGATTCATGGAGGAAAAGACCATCACAGGTTACAAGCCATAAGCAACCTCCTGGCTTTAGAAGTAGGTTCTCTCTGTGCCAGGTGCAGGGGAGTGGCAGCAGGAAACAGGTTATCTTGTTGTCTTGTATGCTCCCTGAGGCATCTGGTGGGGCCACTGTGAGATACAGGAAGCTGGACTAGATGGGCTTTGGCCTGATCCAGCAGGGCTCTTCCGATGTTCTTATGATGCAGTGAGCTTTATCATGGTTGAGTAGGGCTTGAAACCTGGGTCCTCACACACCTTCTGGCCACTCCACTCCACTGGTTTCTCCAGGCAGTCCACAGATACATTAGGTTTCCCCCCCCCCCCACCAGTGGGTTTATCCAATGAGTTTAGCAATACTGTAGTTGTTAAACTAAGAGGTCTGCAGTGTGCTGCTGTTGGAAAACCAGCGTGGTGCAATGGATGGTGTTGGGCTGGGCATGAACTGGAATGTGCTGGCCCTGCCCTCTCACATGCTTGCTGCAAATATAAAGAGTAGGGGAAAGGCTGTGACTCAGCGCAAGCCTATTCATGTCTACTCAGAAGTAAGACCCATTGTGGTCAATGGAGCTTACTCCCAGGTAAGTGCGCATAGGGTTGCAGTTTCATTAAACTCAGCAGGGCCTACTTCTGAGTAAACATGCATAGGATTATGCTGCAATCTAAATATGCTTCTAAGCTCTACCATGACTGTTCACTCTGCAGTTTTTGGGGCTCACACAGCATGACGAGTTGCCCCCGCTTTCCTCCTTTGCTTGACAGCCATTCTCATGAAGGGTTCTGGAACCCAAAAGCTTGCTTACGACTTTTGTCAGTTTAAACTGCTGAACCATGAGCTGTTGATCGAAAGGTCCGCATTTCAAATCCGCGACGGGGTGAGCTCTCGTTGCTTGGCCAGCTCCTGCCAACCTAGCAGTTCCAAAGCATGTGAATGCGAGTAGATAAATAGGTACCACTTGCGGGAAGGTAAACAGCGCTCCGTGTTCCAGCCGCATGCTACGCACTGCGGCAAGGAGAGTCATGCCGGCCACATGACCACGGAGGCGTCTTCGGACAACGCTGGCTCTCCAGCATTGAAATGGGGATGAGCACCACACCCTACAGTCGGACATGACTGGACTTAATTGTCAGGGGATACCTTTACCTTTTTTTATATAAAAAGTACCACCAGATTGTGACTGTAGGAAGATCATGTCATAGCCACTTACTCCTGTGAATAGGCACTACGTACATTATAGCGAACCCTCAATTTAACAGACTTTGGAAATAACTGCTGTGGTCTCCTCAAAAACTAGTCATATGCTTTGCACATGCATGTGTGTGTTGTCATAAATGAATTCTGATTTAACAGACTTTCAACACTAATGGACACCCCTCCTTCTCCCCCACCCCTTAGTCTGTTAAAGCAAGTGTTGACTGTGTTCAAACTGTGCATAGAGATGTTGGACATCAGGAAAAAATTCTTAACAGTAAGTGCGGTGCGGCAGTGGCACAGATTGCTGAGGGAGGTGGTGGATTCTACTCCCTGGAGATTCTCAAGCAGAGGCTCGACAGGCACCTGCTGGAGATGCTAGAGTAGGATTTCCTGCTATAGGCATGGGGTCAGGCTAGATGACCTTGTGGGTTCCACCCAATTCTCTGATTCTATGTTACAGACCAGGCCTCTTCCAGGGCACCTTTGGATCCCATTGTTTAATTACACTTCATACACCCAAAGAAGTAGACTCTAGAAAACAAAAACTTCCATCGGAACCGGTCTGTTAGCCTTTGAGGTAGCGCAAGACTCTTGAGCATTGGTGCAATGTTTTCTGGAATAGGCTCGCTGCAAGACAAGTCCAGAAATCTGCCCTAGTCCAGAAATCAGTTACTTTTTAAAGATCATTTTTATTAAGGTTAAGAAATGGAGGGGGAAAAACCAGCCTGAAAGAAATTTCAAAACAAAGCGTCTCAATATCCAAAGCAAAGCTTAGAGATGAAAGAGGGAAAGAACAATACTATTGTAAAATTCAGAAAAAGAATCAGCAAAAAGACAGCAACACACAGCCAGCCACTTCAGAGGTTTCAACAATTTTCAAGAACAGCGGCTAGGCGGGGGGGGGGGGGGGGGTCCCAAACATGTCTCTCCTTTCCTGCCAATAGATGTAGGATATATAGGGAAAGGGATCTTGTCTATCCATAGCATGAAATAGTCCTAGTATGCATGGATTCGACCCTAGAGGAGATTAGGCTAGCACTGCTATGGATGCTATGCAGAAAAGAGACAGGTGTAATCCTCCTGTCTGGTATTTTGGCTAGTCATGTCACCCTTAAAAGTTGATCCTTGTGTCTGGGAAGGTTCAGTGGTACAAGCCTTTTGGGACTAAGCTAAACCTTGGCTCTCCATGGGGTTTTAGCACCCCAGATTTCCTGTAGAAAGATCACTTGTTTGAAAATGTACCCATGTTAGAAAAAACACCGCCACAAAAAGACCCGTTCCACCCTTCCGCACCAGAACACTTGTGTGCCAGGCTATCTAGCAATCTCTCCGACATGCAAGTTCATCCTAGGCAGATTCCAATATGAGTGGCGTTTAAAACAAGCAATTCCTTCCACGTGCAATCTGGGGTTGTGTGGTGGCAAGAGGAGGCGGTGCCACGTCAGAAGATGCACTTCTGAACCAGCTCAGAGTCGATCCAGACAAGAACATGCTGGAGCTTCCCCGCGTCCTGCCTCCGGTAGGGTGTTTGAAAAATAGGCGATCTGGAGGAGGCAGCCTTTAAGGAGGGATTTCAGTTGCAGTGCAAGCGAAGAGAGGTGGGCGACTGATCGAGGTCTCCGAGTGCTTGGCTTCCATTACGACGCCTCCTCCACACCTCCAGGCTGAGGGCCACAGCCCAGAAGTCTCATGACCAGACTCTGCATCATATTCACAAGACTGCAGAGAGTCATATGCTGCTTCATTCCAGCCCAAAGCCAAGTCGCTCCTTGCTCCGCCTTGACGCCCACCTATAGGGCAGCTTTCAGCTGGCTTATTGGTCAAACTTCCCCTTGCAAAGAACTCTGGGAACTGCAGTTTCAGGAAAGTGGTGAGAATTCTTGAAGGGAAACCCCTTGTCCCTTCACAGAACTCCCAGAATTCCTTGGCTGGACACCCTGGAAGTTAAATGGGTTTGAATCTAGCTCAAACTCTGTAATTGAAGGAAGTAGGTGACACTCAGCTCATTGGTACCTAGGACAGAAGTGATCTACACATGACAAAGAACAGGGTGGAAAAACATCCCCCTCACCGCAAGTCTTTCCTGCATGCAGTAAAGAGGCACATCAAAGAGAGGAGTTTGCATAAACCTTTCCCTGATGTGCTAGTTTACTACATGCAAGTAACTATCATGAAGGGGAGCATTCAATACAAAAGATACCCCAACACTCCCCTCCCTCCAGAACTCCATCATCTTGTTCTGCATGATGTGCACTGCAGACAAACTCAAAGGCTGGTCTGCGTACAGCAGATCGAAGTGAGCTGATGGACTGGATTGTACCACTTCAGATTGCAAGTGGGAGAAACCACATTTTAAAGATGCTTCCCTGAATTAAACAAAAACAAAAAACCCTCACTGCAAGTAGAAATGTAGCACAGCAAAGTTACTACAAGGCTAGAACCAGTCCCCTATTTGCCTGAGCTAGAATCAATTTCCCTGCTAAGCTACCTTTCCATTTGCAAGGTCTTAAAAAGAAACACACCCTTTGGGTGAGCATTCAAAAGTCTTTTCCTGCAGTGGGACCCTACCAGGCCATGTTCCCAGCCCTCGGCCAACTCATCCTGCCGCCTCCATCCACCCGGCGCTCTTCTTTCTGTGCGCCAACCAAGAGCAAAGCTGGGGGCATGTGGGGAGCAGGAGGTGCTGCCCGATTCGGCAGCCTGACCAACCCAGATGCCTCGCAGCAAGCCCACCTTTACTGCCCCACAGGAGAAGAGGAAGATCATGTTTTCATATATGTATATATATATATATATATATACCATAATAAATAATAACACACATTGCCAGTTGAGCCTGCTACAAGACAGAAATAGAATTTGTTTTCTACAACCCAACGCTATTCCTCGACGCCAGTTTTTGCTCCATTACGGGTCCACTCCTAAATTCAGTTCAACCCGTCTCTCAAGGCCGACTCGGACACATTTTTTTCATAAGAGCTCTTTGTCTGGGGCAAAGCCATCCGCACGGATTCAAACCCTCGCCACGCACTGGCAACTCCTCTAGACTAGTCCTTGGTCAACCTGGACTGCCCGTCGTCAGCTCCTGCAACATTTTTCAGCCGCGCATCACCTCTGACTTGCTACTGCCTGCAAGAACTCCTTGATAGCTCCTTCCACGGAAAGACCGGGTGCAAAGTATTCAAAAAACTTTAGTCAAGGTTGCCTAACAGTCTGCACAGGGGCTAGCAACTCGAGGGCATCTGTGCCACCAGGCCTTCGAGGGGCAGCAACTGGCTTCCCGATTGCCAGGTGATGGGGAAGGAACGGGTCACAATTGTGATAGGCCCCATTTGCTTCCCTTTCTCTCTCTCTCTCTCCTCAACCCACTTCTTTCTTTTTCCCTTTTGGCCTCCTGGTGGCCCGACACGTTTGGCAAGCGGAGGAGAAGCATTAACCACACAGGGCTGTCAATTGTCAGGCACAAGTTGCTTCCTGGCTACCAGGAAGCAGCACAACATGGTGGCCTGTTGCTAAGCAACCACCTTGCTTATCTACAGTTCTCCCTCCTCACTTCTCCTGCCAAAAACAACATGGAAGAGGGGTGGGAGAGATACGTAGGGGTAGGAAATGGAGGGCGGCAGGAGAGAGAAGTAGACAATATGGCTACGATGAGGGCATTAACAGCAGGCTGACTGTCCTGCTATCTTCACTGGCTAGTCAGCACCTAGTTCTGAGGGGACAGTTATGCCCACGGTCATCTCTTGCTTGACAAACAAGTTCACCATCAGCCATGTCTTGGTTCCTTTTGGCTATTCGCTCATTCGAAAGAGGGCACAAGCGTAGCCTGAAAAGAGCTTTTCACATTTTAATTTCTTCTTCGCCGCCGCCACCTCCTTCTTCCGCCACTTCGGGGTAGGCCTCTTCCGACGCCTGCGAGAGGTCCGACATCAGGCTGAGATTCACACACTCGGGGCATTTCTCGGGGTTCACCGCACTCGACGAGAAGATCTTCCCGCAGTCGGCGCATATAAAAGAGTTTATGCCCAGGTGGCTGCGCTGGTGTCGGATCAGGGCTGCCTTGGCCTTGAAGCAGCTCCCGCACTCCGAGCACACGTAGGGTTTTTCACTGGTGTGCGTCCGCTCGTGCGCAATAAGCTGGGAGCTCTCGCGGAAGCACTTCCCACAGTCCAAACACATGTAAGGCCGCTCGCCCGTGTGGGATCTCTCGTGCGCCACCAGGCTGGAGCGCTGGATGAAGCCCTTCCCACACTGGAGGCAGATGTAGGGCTTCTCCCCGGTGTGGGTCCGCTCGTGTTTACTCAGACTCGACCGGACACTGAAGCTCTTCTCGCAGTACAGGCACTGGTAGGGTTTCTCCCCGGTGTGGGTCCGCTCGTGTGCGATGAGCTCCGAGCTCCAGTTGAAGCCCTTCCCGCACTCCAGGCATTTGTGGGGCTTCTCCCCCGTGTGGGTCCGGATGTGGGCCATGAGGTGAGAGTTCTGGCTGAAGCTTTTCCCACACTCGGAACAGGTGTAAGGCTTCTCTCCCGTGTGGATACTTTGGTGCCGGATGAGGTCTGCGCTCAAGCTGAAGCCCTTCCCGCACTCCAAGCACTTGTAGGGCTTCTCCCCCCGGTGGCTCTTCTCGTGGAGGACCAGAGTGGCCTTTTGGCTGAAGCTCTTCCCACACTCCAGGCAGGTGTAGGGCTTCTCCCCCGTGTGGCTCCGCTCGTGGATGATGAGGCTGGAGCGCTGGTTGTAACTCTTCTCGCACAGCAGACACTTGTAGGGCTTCTCTCCGGTGTGGGTCCTCTCGTGCAGCTGGAGGTGGGAGCTTTGGCTGAACCTTTTCTCGCAATGGGAGCACTTGAAAGGCTTCTCCCCCGTGTGGGTTCTCCCGTGGGTGTTCAGCGTCGACCGCTTCCCAAAGCTCTTGCCACACTCGTTGCACTTATAGGGCTTCTCCACCGGTGGGGGCTTCTCAGGGCCGCTAAGCTGGGAACTGTGGGTCAGGCTTGCCCCAAAGCTCTTGGAGAGCTCCTGGCTTTTCTTCTGGAGAAAGCTTTGCTGGACAGCAAACTCGCTGAAATCGAAGAAGCCCCCTCCGAAGGGAATGGAGATGGGCCCTCTGCTCTCCAGGGGGCGGCTGTCGGAGGCGCCTGCTTGGCCCTCGCCCGGGGAGAAGCTGACTTCGTCTCCCCCCCACATCATCCGGTTCAGCTGCAGGCGGTCAGAGCTGCCCAGACTAGGCTCCCCTTCCTTGTTCTGGCCGACCCAGCCAGCTGCAGAAACGAGAAGAGCAAGAGTCAGATCGTTCAGAACGAGGGACAGTCCACAGAACACAGATTCTAGCTAGCTAAAGGTAGAGGCCACGTTCTCAGCCCTCGGCCACCTCACATCTTAAAAACCAGTGTGATTAATTTTTATGTCCTATTAAAAATCAAAACTGGATAACCATCCCAATGCCTTTCTAATAAACAATAAATAAAGCAATGACATAGAGTTGGCTGCAGTGTTTCACTTCTCTATCCACAAGGGAAACGGCCAGGGGCATATTTTCACTTTAAAAATGAATAAAAGTTGAACATTCAGAAGAGGGAACGTGGAATTGTCTGCGGTGGGAGTACATGGCCCTGCAGGGGCATCTGGCCAACCAAGGAAGGTAAGCGACTAGCTACATAAGAACATCAGAAGAGCCTTGCTGGATCAGGCCAAAGGCCCATCTAGTCCACTTTCCTGTATCTCACAGTGGCCCCACCAGATGCCTCCGAGAGCACACAGCTAACAAGATAACCTGGTTCCTGTTGTCACTCCCTTGCACCTGGCACAGAAAATCTACTTCTAAAGCCAGAAGGTTGCTACTGTGATAGTCTTTTCCTCTGTGAATCTATCCAAACCCCTTTTAAAGGCATCTAGGCCAGGTGCCATCACCACATCCTGTGGCAAGGAGTTCCACAGATGAATTTCATGCTGGGTGAAGAAATATTTTCTTTTGTTCGTTCTAACTCTCCCTCCACTCAATTTTAGTGCATGTCCCCTGGTTCTGGTGTTGTGCGAAAGGGAGAAGAATTTTTGGTCTAATTTCAAAGGCTGTTCTTATATTCTTATGACCTCAAAGCTCTGATCCCTCCTCGTCAACTGATTCTCCTTCAACTACCTTTGATTCTCAGCATCATCTCCTGGAAGGCTGGACTATTCTGACACAGATCACTGTATCTCTGCCTTATTTCCTCAAATCTCAGCGCTGGAGGCTCCTCATCGTCCCTGGTAAAGAGAGACAGACAGAAGAAACCATTCCGTTAGAAACAGTTGTGCACATGACCTGGAATTGGAAGAACAGAAGAAACTCGCTTCTTCGCAACAAGTATAACTAAGGTTGCAATCAAATACACACTTTTCTGGGAGTAAGCCCTACTGAACACACTGGGACTTACTTCTGAGTAGACCTGCATCGGATTGCACTGTTACTTCAGGAATTTTGCTACCACAAGATGTGGAAAAGTCATTGGCTTGGAAGGATTTAAAAGTAGACGAGACACTTGCCTTTATTTAATTTATTTTATTTATAATATTTTTACCCCGCCTTTCTCCCCGAAGGGACCCAAGGCGGCTTTCATGAAGGAGGAGAGCTCGGCCAAGGAATCTCCATCTCCAGAGTTAACAGGCAGCTGAGCGCTGGCAGGTGGGGCTTGGTCACTTAACTCCCCGACATATTAGACATTTGCTGGAGGCGGGAGGATAAACGGTTTGCAGCAGGCAACAGAACACTAGGAGGGGTGGGGCTTGATCTCACACAGCAGGAGTTCCACAGACTGGGTGCCACTACAGAAAAGACCCTTTCATGGCACTGCCAAGTGGACTTATGAGGGACACACAAAAAGGTCCCACCAGATGACCTCAGGGGCTGGACAGCAACATGGGGGGGGGGAGGTAATTCAGATATCCCAATAAGGGAGTTTGTGGCTCCTGAACTGGGGCTGTCCCAGCTCAGCACTAAATCTTAAACAGGGGCCATATCCTGAGCGGAGCAAGGGCTGGCAGCACCGGTTCCACCAACCAACTCCCACAAGACCTGAGACACTGGCAAAGGACCCCTCCCCTTCTGAGCGTGAACAAAAATGACGGCCTTGGAAGAGATCTTTCCTCACACACTTGTTTGCCAGGCACCCTGCCTCACGGGACAAAAGAGCACCACCAGCAGAATGGAGGAAGAATTCCGTCAGGGCCCCTGGTGCTGTATCGGGCTCCTCCTCCTGAGTAACAAACAAGCAGGGCACCTTCTGCTGCATCAAGTCCAGGCGGCTCATAGCCTTGGAGAGCCCTGCCCCCTGCTCCGAAGCAAGCAGCCCCCAACATCTGCTATTATTTTAACATCAGCGCTTCCACAGCAGTGAGCCTGGGCTGAAAGAACTGCTGGGAAATGTAGTTCAGGGCTGCAAGTTTCGAATTGCACACGCGGCTAACGCAGGGCCACATCATTGCCATCTCCCCCAGCACTGGCGCAGTCCTGCTCGAGAGAGGCGGTGGCTTTGTAGGGGTCAAGCGCAGCACTGCAGGGAGGTGTGCCGTCCCCTTCCCTCTAGAAAGAAGAAACACGCCTGCACACTGGGCCCTTCGGAGGTGGGCGGGAATTTTTTGGGAACATTTTCGACCAGCAGTTGCTTAAATCCGTGGTTACAGGACCCGCGGATACAGCAGGCCCACTGTATTGACTATCCACAGAACTGGATTCCTACAACTCAATGTGAACTAAAAGGAAGAGGAACACATTCACCCTGGAGTAGGAGACAAATCAGAGGCATGCAAAGACAAAGAGATGATCGGGGCACAGAAACAGTCCAATCCTTACCTGCTCCCAATGCTTCCAGCCTCCTATAAGGGATTGGGGAGGGGGGGGAGAAAAAGACACACACATCATGAGATATATAGGGAAAGACTGCTCACTTTCTAAAACCCAAGGTTCAATGAAAATGACAAGCAGTACGTTAAAGACAAGTACAGGGAAATACAAGGCAAACAACGCACGATTAAAAACATGGAACTCATTGCCACTTGATGTTGCAATTGCCAGAAGCACAGAGGAATCTGATAAATATAAAGAGGACAGAAGTCAGTTGGGAGCACAGTTCAACTGTCTTCTCTACAGTCTTCCCCAAGTACCTTTATGGTGCTGCCAAGGACAACATAATCTGTAGGCACACTGTCTCGTTACTCGTTGCAGGGGCCAGATGAACCAATGATAGGATTCAGTACAAGTTCGTAACACGTGTGTCACACAACAGTACCCAACTATTTGGGGTCCAACAGAAATCTACCCACCCAAAGTTAGAAGGTCAGATTAAACAATGAGTCTGTTTATCCTGCTTACTTTTGTTTCTTAGTATCACAAGTAATATGCGACTTGGCTTGCTTACATGAGTTGCCTGGAGCACCATGAAAACCTACCACGATCTCTTCACTGCTGCTCTCTCCCTCTGCTGCCGCTACCTCCTCCTCCTCTTCTCTCTTTTTACTCAGGTCAATCACTTCTGAATCCTAATGAAAAAATAGCCAGCATGAACAGCTCACGACAAATATAAAACAATCCAATAATTAAGGTCATATAAAAAAATACAAATGAATCAATAAAGCCCACACCATTCCCCATACTCACAAGTATCTGAACTGGACTCCTTTGGAGTTAGGTACCTTTTCCACCTCTCTGCATGGGGAGTGACGGAATCACAGCCCACACGTTTACAGTGGTATGATTTATTCAATAAATACTAAATAAATTTATGGTATTTCATTTTTAACAACTTATTCTTCCACTTTTCTCCTAACTGAAACCAAAGCAGTTAACAACAGAACTAAGACAATACCCTGTTTCCCCAAAAAATAAGACCGGGTCTTATATTAATTTTGGCTCCCAAAAAACATGGTACAGTAAGTCTTATTTTCAGGGGAGGTCTTATTTTCGGGGAAACAGGGTAATACAAAACAAAACAAGATTTTGTTTTACATAACACACAAACACAGGATGTACACAGAAAAACACCCAACAACACACAAACAGAGCAAGAAAATTCAAGGCAGCACCTGACTGCAACGGACCTGGCAGGTTTAAAAGCTCATCAGAAAAGCCAGGTTTCTGCCTGGCATCTAAAAGCATACCGGGGGGGGGGGGTGCGGCACTGGTCTACCTGCCGTGGGAGGAAGCCAAGAAGTGTCTAGTGGATACCCCCTTCCAGGTGTGGCTTCATTGGGGCAACGTCATTATCAATCTAGTGGAGACCGATTTTAACAGTGCAGCCTTTGGGCCTGGCAGAGCCCTCAGTTATTTACTGCCTTGATAAACACACACTGCAAATATCTCATTAGTTTCCCTCTAGAAGAGGGGAACTTGCGACTCCCTTTCCTGCCTCCTGGAATGCTGTAAGCAAAAGAATGTGTGAGGTTGTAAAACTGTTGCCCTGGTGAGGGGCTGGTCAGCTAAAATGCCAAGTTTAAAGAAGGACTGAAGGGACATAAAAGAATTAGGTCAGATTGCATACGCAAGCGAAACATCAGCAACTCCCTCCCCTTGAGGAGAAGAGAGCAGCTCTTTGTTCAGCAGGAACAAAGTTCTGCTTGAGATAACTGTGCAACATCCCTACCAGCTCTCGGCACTAGCTAGTGAGAGGCCAGCTGTACTTCATCAAAGCCAGGGAGATACCCGGGCACGAGAGGCCTCGGCCGACGGAAACCTTCGCGATAATTCAAACCAAGACCGGGCAACGCGAGAGCAACAGGGCCTGGAACGCAGCTTTGCTCCTGGAAGAAGCTAGCCAACTCAGGAGCAAAACGGCCAGGCTAAGAGAGAACGCGTGCATAACGTACACGACCAAGGAACGCCCCAAGGCAGCGGGCAAATTGTCCTGAGAGCCAGGATGGTGTCGTGGTTCTGGTGTTGGGCTTAGACCTGGAAGATCCAGGTTCAAATCCCCACTCAGCCACAAAGCTTCCTGGGTGACCTTGGGCCAGTCACTATCTCTCAGCCTCACCTACCTCACCGGGTTGTCGTAGGGACAAAAGGAGGGAAGGAACCATGTACCGCCCTGAGCTGTTCTGGAACAGTGGCGGCTGTCGTTTCACGACCCACCCAAAATCAGCTCACGACCCACAGTCTGGAAAATGGGGCTTTCACAGAAATGTTGATTCCCAAGAATATTTGTATGCAGCTTTTCAGCAAAGAAGTTCTCAAAGCAGTTAATGTAGAAAAGGGAGTCAGACGGTTCCTTGTTCCAAACAGACTCGCAATCTAAAAAGAAACCCAGAGGAGGCACCAGCCGCCACCAGAGGGAGGACGTTGCAGTGGGGTGAAGAGGGGCAGTTGCTCTCCCCCTGCTAAACGCAGCCAGCACTTCAGAAGGGTCGTTCTGCGCAGCAATCTGGTTTGAGGGCCAATTCCGTGGCAACCCGAGAGAGAGAGAGAGAGAGAGAGAGAGAGAGAGAGAGACAGACAGACAGACAGACAGACAGACAGACAGACCTCATGTTGGTTCTTGTATTCCTCTCCTTCAGCATCCTCCATGATCAATTCCTCACAGCTGCTGTCTCCCCCGGTTTTAACCTCATCATCTTTCGCTTCTAGTCGGTCAGCCAGGGTCTCCTGCTGCAACTCCTTAGAATGAAGGAGGAAGAAAGACAGGGGCGACCGGGACGGGACAGGGACGACAGTATTAAAATCTGGAACGTCCTTCCAAATCGGAGTATCGCAGGGTTTTTTGTGACTTGAAGGTTTTAACAAATGACTTGTGTGGGGAAAGGTCAGCACTGTGAGCCCTATCAAAGCTTCACTTGATGCTTTTCTGTATGTGTGCTAGTCAGATATTGGCGGGGCTTGGAGGGAACTAATTAGAACAAAAACATGGGGTCACGTGGCTATGCGGTGCCCCAGTGCCCTATGGGACAGAAAATGGAGCCGGTCAGAAATACAACACTTTCAGTTCCGTTCTCAGAAGCAGTGGCAATTGAAAGAAAGAAAGAAAGAAAAGAAAGAAAGAACCACTGCCTGCCCACCCTATCAACCATCAAAGACAAGAAGGGTCCTTGCCATTGTGTCGTTTTTTGAGGGAGGGGGCAGAGAAAATGGCAGGGGAGCTTCAGATCAACACTACCTAAAAACTGGAAAGATGCTACCAGTCGGTGCACACGATACTAAGCTAGAGGGACAAAGAGTCTGACTCAGTAGAAGGGAGGAGCATCAAACATGAGCCCTGTATGCGCATCAAGCTCGTATTTTGCTTGAAGTCGGCATTTCCCTCCTTCAGTTTGGGGCAGGGGGAATGAAAAGAGGGGAAAGGGGGTGTAACGAATCCTAATGGAGAACAATCACGATGGGGGTGCCCCCCCCCCAGACTTCCTGAAATAGCTGCCCAGCAGCTTAACAAAATGCATGTCCTTGGCTAGGCACCAACTGCCACAGATCTGGAGTCTTGGTGCCAGCAATGCATCATAGCCTCATAAGAACCTAAGAACATAAAAAGAGCCCCGCTGGATCAGGCCAAAGGCCCATATAGTCCAGCTTCCTGTATCACACAGTGGCCCCACCAGATGCCTCAGGGAGCACACAGCCAACAAGATAACCTGTGTCCAGCCGTCACTCCCTTGCACCTGGCATAGAGAAAACCCACTTCTAAAACCAGGAGGTTGCTTATGGCTTGTAACCTGTGATGGTCTTTTCCTCCATGAATCTATCCAACCCCCTTTTAAAGGCATCTAGGCCAGGTGCCATCACCACATCCTGTGGCAAGGAGTTCCACAGCTGAATTACACGCTGGGTGAAGAAATATTTTCTTTTGTCCGTTCTATCTCTCCCTCCACTCAATTTTAGTGTATGTCCCCTGGTTCTGGTGTTGTGCAAGAGGGAGAAGAATTTCCCTCTATCCACTCTCTCCATCCCTTGCATAATTTTATACATCTCAATCATGTCCCTGAGGCATCTGGTGGGGCCACTGTGTGATACAGGAAGCTGGACTAGATGGGCTTTTGGCCTGATCCAGTAGGGCTCTTCTTATGTTCTTATGTCCCCCCTCAGGCGCTTTTTTTCTAGACTCCTTACCACATTATCCTGCAGGGACACAGATGGACTACAGGAAGCAGATGCCGAATGATCAATAAACCCAGAGAAACGGTTTGAGGCCTGAAACAAACCAGCAGCAAGATCAAGCTCAGCGAAGATCAAAAGCAGCAGCTTTTAAAGATGTTGCACAAACAACATTTTATACCTGTCAAAATTCACCATGCATGCACATATAAAAAGGCAAGGTTGTCGTACTCTGAGATCACTGCTTCATATGTAGCAGACATGCTCTGTGACTTCAGGGCTTTGAGATGTTGTTTTTTAAGAGGTTGATCATTTTTCCTATTGATCCTTTTCCCAAAACCATCAAGGGGTTGGAACACCTTTCCAGTGAGGAAAGCCTACAGCTGTTCTGGCTTTTTAGTTTAAGATAAAGATGACCAGGGCGCACACACTGGTTATGATACTGGTTTATAAAATCATGAATGGCGTGGAGAACATAGGGAGACGTTTTCTCCCTCTTGTAATATTAGCGCTCAAGGTCATCCAATGAAAGTGACTGGCAGGATGGCTCAGGATGGACAAACGACAGCAAGTTCTACACCGTGCATAATTAGCATGTGGAGCTCTGTGCTACAAGACGCCGTGATAGCCACTGGCTTAGACAGTTTTAAAAGGGGATCAGACAAATTCATGAGGAAGGAGGGATCTATCAATGGTGATTAGCCACGATGGCTAAATGGAATCTTCTTGCTCAGCGGAAGTACAAGCCACAAGGCTGGCCCAACCCCTCCGGAGGCCTGAGGCTGTTTGCCAAGGGTTCAGACGCTCTAGCCCACTGCTCTCTATTCCTCCAGCTTCCTCTTCCACTTCACGCCCCTCTGCCCTTTCCAGTCCAGGGAGAAGGAGCAAAGGAGACAAGGAGGGGGCAGAGGTGGGCACCAACACCAACCCGCTGCTTACGATGACTTCCTCAGTCGGCTTCTTGAGGCTCTGGTCTCAATTAAGTCTGGGCTCTGAATAGTTAACTAGATGCTGGCCATATTTTTACTCTCTACCACCAGAAAAGCCGGTTGCGAAACAGATCTGCTCTGACAGCTCTCAAAGAATCTTGAGCATTGTAGTTTTGTGAGACTCGTGATGATCCTTGGTTCAAAATCCCTAGCGCCTTCCTCGAATCCACACTGTGGAGGCCTGGTCTACCCAAACAGGAGAACGAGCTGGCAGAACCACCTGAATCGCTTCCGACTGCAGGTGGGACTAGCCGTTTTTGACTCCACCCCACCCCTCCAGGAAGACTCTCTGGATGTAAAGGAGCACTTCCAAAAGTCAAAGCGATAAGAGTGCATTCCAACAACTTATCCCACTGAAGCAGGAAATCTGGTTGTGAGATTGAGAGGCCTGGATTCAAATCTTGTTTCTCGCGCAGATGTATTCACTGGACCATGAGGAGGGAAGCAAACTCCCTACCGCTAACTCATCGCTGGTTGTGCAACCCTCTGGTCTGCCACCTTCCACCAACATCTCCTCCTTGATTCTCGGCTCCTCAGGTTTACCCTTCGCCGATCGCTCTTTTTTAAAGCTAATCAGGGGCTTCTTTGTCTTCACCTAACAGAGAAGGAAGAAAAATAAGGACAACCAGAGAAGTCATGTTACAGCGTATGTTATTTCACACACTCCCTAAAAGAAGCCAAACTCTCTCTCTCTCTCTCTCTCTCATGTGTGAATACACATCCCTCTCCTCCAGCAACCAGAGAAGCTGCTGTAATTAGATGTAAAAATAAACTAATAAACCCGAGACACAGACAAGTCATCTGCATGCACAGAGGCTGAAGCCCTTAAAATGGGAGAGTACACTTCTTGTGTAAATGCCCTTGTACACTTCTGTACATGCATCAAATACAACACATGAATCCCTGTATGCACACACCAATCAACAATCCCCAATCACACGACGGAGGCTGCACGTGTGCGAGGAACAGTCCATGGGAATAGGGCTGGCTTTGGCCTCATTGTTATGACAAGTCACCGTTTCTGTGCACATCTGGCCAGCTACGGTCTTTGGGCCACTGGTCAAATGAATCTTCACAAGTCCTTCTTTTCTGGTGGGAGCTACATTTGGATTGCCAATTATTATTTTGCCAAAGTGACCTTACGGCACAGCCAGAGGACACCTGATCCAGCCACCTTGCTGAAGGTCTGCCCAGTTATTATTAACAGTATTTATATACCGCTTTTCAACTAAAAGTTCACAATGCGGTTTACAGACAAAATCAAATGATTAAATGGCTCCCTGTCCCAAAAGGACTCACAATCTAAAAAAGATGCAGAACACCACCAGCAAACAGCCACCAGAAAAGACACTGTGCTGGGGGTGAAAGGGGGGCAGTTACTCTCCCCCTGCTAAATATAAGAGGAGCACCAATTGGAAAAAGTGCCTCTTGCCCAGTTAGAAGGGGTAAATGAGTTAGCAGTTCCCGGATGAGTGACCACCCGGGAACCCCACTTATACTGCCTCAAGTTCCATGCCAGAAGAAAGGTGGGATCCAAATGTAGGAAGTGAATCACTGTGCTGGTTTTTTTAAAACCGCCTCGACTTCCACCCACCCACCTGGCTATGGTGACACGAGATCCAGAGGTATCACAAAACACTTGTGGGCTGGGAGAAAATATTTCCTCCCCACCCACCACCACCGCTTCATAAAGAGGACTGACATTTCCTGAGCAGCGTTGCAGGGGTGTGTGCAAGCACACTTCTTTCTCAAATCAATTCTCCTTGCTTTTTCATCCCAATGGACTTTGAAGGCAGTGAACAATATGATTTTTTTAAAAGATATAATATCTTAGTAAGGACATAGCCCATTAATGTCTATTCTGTTTGGCCACTGAGCTATGCTCCCTCCCCAAGGCACTATGATGTGTGTCGTCCCCCCCCCACATTAACCATGACAGTACCAATTCTTAACACCATGACATTGCCCTGGGAGAAACTCAGATGACTGGTCCTCTAGTGAGAGGCAGTGCAGTGGAGTGGTTACAGCTTTGGCTTAGATTACAGAGAATCATGATGCTGACCGGGAGACCTCAGGCCAGCCACTCACTCTTTCAGCCTGACCTACCCTCACAGGATGTGATCAGGATTCAAAGCTGAGTGGGTGGAGAGGACCACACAAAGCTGCTTTCGCTCCTGGATGGTCCAAATAAAAAAGTAGCAATAAAATAATAAACAGCCCAATATTATGCCGTCTGACTAGCTTGCAGGAGGCCTTGCCAGTCCTGCTACTCAAGACTCTTGCTTTGGCTAGAGATGGGGCTGTATGATATTACTTTCCCCCCGCCCCCCACATTGCTATCCAGCTTAATTAATACAGAAGAAAAAGCAGAGTTTGTATCCAGCTCTAGGAACCCCCTTAGACACAGATCCCTTACCTGCACAAACTCCTCCACGGCCTTTTCGCCTCCACTGTCCATGGCTAGGATGGGAGAAATTCCAAGAAGATGTTGTGCCCCTGTTAGAAGAAAAAGGAAACATAGAGAAGGATGGGTGGAAGAGAACAAGAATTGAAAGGGGCTGAAAAAAAAAGAAAGAAAAAAACTAGCAATCAATTTTCTCATCGGGGTGGAGAAAGTTGGCAGGAGGGTCATGAACTTAAGTTTGCAAGGCTATAATTAAGGGCTTTCAATTAAGATTTTGCTTTCCACGTGGGCTGATGATTTTGCATGAGCTGGGGTTGAAATCTGAGCCAGGGCCGAGATCTGGAGGGCTAGAGATTTTGCATTTTCATGATATGCATGCATCTTTGTGGCAAGAAAATAATGCCTCTGAGCACATACAGAGTGCACCTTCCTCCCCAGTACAGAGCAAGTACAGAGCACCCCAATTGCCACCCATGGGGGGGGACTTTCACACAGGGTGAGGCAGAGGGTGAAGCAACAGGGGGGAAATGCTCTTAAACATGTACAAAGGTCACCCTACAAATAAAGCATAATTCCCTTCACCACTCAACTGGAGGCTGAGAACGGTTTTCAGAGAGGACAGAACAGATGCTTCCCCACCCATTAGGCCTTTTAGAAAGGAGAGGGTGATGCAACCGTGAAGACGTGAATGCTTCTGAGCATGTGCAAAGCGCACCCCCCCTTCTTCAAGGATCAAGCACAGCCCCTCTCCCACCCGTCTGGATCTGCTGGAAAAAGGAAATCTTTCAAGGGCGTTGGCCGTAATGAAAGAATGCCGCTGAGCATGTGCAAAGTGCACCCCCCTTTCACCTTCAGGTTTAGGTTTCCAGGCAGGTTCGAGGTTCTCTCTTTTTTAAAACAATAAAAGATATTTAATCTTATAGGGCAGCTCCCGGGTCCAGCCTCTAATCCTTGAGTCTTTAGGAGGAATGTCTACATTGCAAACTTAAACCGGTTAGACACCCACTGGCTTCCCCTCCCATGGAATCCTGGGAGTTGTAGTACAGCGAAGAAGGGAAACCTGTCCCTTTCCAGTAATACGCTGCGCACTCGCAAGACTACATTTCCCGGAGTTCCTTGCAGGGAGATTGATTGATGTATGCAATTGAGCGAGACAAGCCTTTGCTGCAGAAAGCACGTTAATAAACCGGAGGGGGGCACCATAACGGGTTTGGGTATGTGGTTTTTTAAAAAATAGAAAAAACAAACAACTTCTGGATGCTACAGACAGACTAAAATCTCTTCTGGAGCAGGTCGCTTATAGGAGCAGGAGAGCTGAAAACTGGTTTGAAACCGGTTTCGAATTGTGCAGCAGTGTAGACATGCCTTCGTTTGACTTTCCCCAGGTAAGAGACCCGGACTTTTCCGACCCATTCGTACTCCGACCCGGGGTGCATCAATGGGGGTTGCACTCACCGTTCACATCGGTAGTGCCCGGATACAGAATTTGGAGGAGGAGACGTGGTTTCTGCTAGACCGGCCAGGAACGAAAGAGGTAACCTCGCACTGCAGAACAAATGACCGGGGCCCTCTGGTGGCCACAAATAACGGGTTAATAGCCAGCAATGTCAGATGCCGGGGCAAAATGAAGACCTTTCTGCCTTTTTCAGGGCATTGCCAGGCAGAAGTTAAACAGGTGCAGATGGATTTCAAGCATCAAATTCACCTGTGGAATTTCGTGATGATGCACACATAGGAAGAGCTGCCTTATGAAATTAGAGTTGCTACTTTATTTTTAAGGCAGCAATAAAAGAGGGAACGGCGGGAGAGGATAAGAACCACCTCTTTTGACACGCTTAGCACAATCCCTTCCGTTTTCATTGCCCATTGAAACAAATCCTTCGTAAGTGCCATTGACCTGAATGCATATTCCCCACCACCCCCATGTTGAATCCTAGGCTGCCAATTCCTCAGGGCAGATGAAATTCCATGTCGTCTTGGGATGACTTTGTAAAGCACAATGTATATAGATGATGATGGTACAGAAGTAACACAGGTACAGTACAGTGATTGTTAACCCGTGAGTTTGGAGCAGTTGCAGGCTACAATTCTGCAGCTTGCCTGGCCCCACGGAGGAACAGAGCCCCCTCATCCACGAGGCGGACTGAGGGGATGCCTACCACTGCCCATCCACTAGCCTCCAGACACCAGGTCATCTTGGGATGACCCTGAGAGGGAAGGAAAAGGGGAAGCAGTACTAGGTTGGCACCGCGTGTGTCAGTTTGGCCCGTTACGTTTTGCTCCCCAAAGTAACCTGCAGGGCGGAGTACATAAGAACATAAGAAGAGCCCTGCTGGATCAGGCCAAAGGCCCATCTAGTCCAGCTTCCTGTATCACACATTGGCCGGCCACACGACCACGGAGGCATCATCGGACAACGCTGGCTCTTCGGCTTTGAAATGGAGATGAGCACCACACCCTAGAGTCGGACAGGACTGGAATTAATTGTCAGGGGATACCTTTACCTTAAAGGCCATTTAAATAAAAATTATTTCATTGTAAATAATAAACTGAAGCAGTTTTGCTCCCTTGGTTTATTGGTTTTCCCATAGAGAACATCAACACCATTATTATTTTTCTCCCCAAATTGGCAAGGTTATTTCATCTCCCACCCCAAAAGAAAGTTAGCACGCAGCAGCCATACTTTTTTCAGATGGCTCAGTGTATCCTCTGCCCACTTTAGTGTTGTACATAAATAGCAACTTTTTTATCAGTAATTTTTAATGGGTTTTTTACAATGGGTAGATTTTAAAGGAGAGTTTTAGGTACCAGTTTTGTTTTAAACTAGCTAGTCACAATAGAACTTTGCTCTGCCTTGTCTCAGCCCTTTGCAGACTCTCCTCGCTTTAGACTGATTCATATTATTCTAGTGGTCTGGGAATCTTCTGCGCTTTAAGCGGGCATCCCTGTGCATATGAATAGTGCCCTCTCTTCTGGTTCGGTGCGAAGGAACCATGGCATTTGGCCTTGTGTATCTGGTTCCAAAATCTCACACCAGTCTAGTCAATGTTTAAGAAGGCACCAGTAAGTAGCTTCCATATTGCTGCAGTAACAGATAAATTGATCCTTCTGTATTATGTGGCTCTGTGTGGGGGGTGGGAAAGCAGAACAAAAAACACTGCATCTAATGTATCTGCATGCTCCCAATCAAAAAAATAGTGAAAAAATGCCCAAGGTGGCTGAGAACTTATGGTCTATTTTAGAACCATTCAAAAAGTTACCCAGAAGGAAGTGGTAGAATTCTGTAGTGTGCCATTTCGAAGTGTAGGTTTCAGCACTTTTTGAATCCTTTCCTGCATAATATATATTTTTTTAAAAAAGCACAAAACTACTCTGTACGTGTAGATCACTAATGCAGTGTTCCTCAAACTGTGGGTCAGGACCCACTTGGTGGGTCGCGACCTGATTTCTGGTGGGTCCCAGTGGAGGGAACGATCAGATAAGTAATTGCCACAAGCCCCAAGGCTATTCAAACATCAGATAGCTGCTAATTACCCTGCAAACAGCTGAGCTCCTGCAGTTTGCAATCTTGTGTAAATGTAGGGAGATAAATGTTTGAGCATCTCCTAAAGCTAGGAGGGTCCCGATAGTGTCATTTTTAAAAAGTGGGTCCCGGTGCTAAAACGTTTGAGAACCACTGCACTAATGCATCCGGACAAGAGCTTTAGCATAGTCCCTTCCCAGATGAACTAGTGCATGCAGAGTTTTTGCTTTAAATACAGAGGAGCATTCAAGAATATTACCGCCCACCCACCCCCTCTAATTTGAAGAGGCCCAGTCCAAACCTTACCACCTCAAGTCAATGACCTCGTTCAGTACAATTTATAGAATGACTCACTTATTGTGGAAGCTTTTCCCACAGTGGCATTATTTTTTCACTCCTTTTTCATATGACACCGGATGGGCTGCACCCCTTACCTGTGGCACGTCATCATGTGCCACTTTTTATGTAGATCATCTTGAGCGTGCCACTTAAATAAATAACTATTTCTAAGGTCATGAAAACATTTAAAGCAGAATGACAGCGCAAGCAGCACAAGGTAGAGTGGGATGCAGAGACCTGTCTAGCCTGCCTTCTTCTCAACTCCCCCCAACACACAAAAGTGTCTCTCTTTTTCCATAGGCGACTCAGACGTTTGTTGCATTCAATCCCACCCACTGCCCCTCCTCGCAGGCGGCTTCCCACCCCCCTCCCTGTGCTCCCTCGCTGCTGCGTCGTCTCTTTGCTGGGTACCAGCAGGGAGTTCCAAGCCTTCTCGCACTGCTTCGTTCCCTTGCTTCGTTCCTGCGCTGCGTTCTCTCATCGCGCCTGTGCCCATGTCAGCATTTCGACCCTTCTCGGGCCACTCCACACATCTGTGCTGTGTTGCATCCTTTTGAAGTTGGGCCCATCTAGGCTCTCAGAATGGCCGGAACGCCCCACGTAGCCAATCCGCTCAGTCACCCCTTCCGGAGCGGCCTACAACAACGTTCGGAACGGCGTGGCTCCAGGTCACGTCCAGCAGTGTGTCTTGGGCAGGAACGGTGGCGCGTGCCACTTCCAAAGGCTCGGCGTGCCACTACTGGCACACATGCCACCCCCAGACTATACTATCATTCTACAGCTACTTTTGTTTTGTCAAAGAACGGGTAAAGGGTTGGGACACCTGCATGCACAATGTTTTCTGACTTTAAGAAATAGACCTGATCTCTTGGTTAAGTGTTCGTTAGAAGCTCCACCACAACCTGTGGCAAATGTACAGGAAACGTTTGATGTGAACCCAGTCCTGGGACACCCTGCGGCCCCTACAACACCATCCCCTTACCCAGCGCCAAATCTACCTAGCCCACCTGGATCCTCAGAGCCCCAAGGCATGTACCCCCTCAACCAAGAGGGAATGGTCCTTTGGTGAGGCACAGCTGACGGACGCCCCGGTGGGTGCATGATACACACTCCGCCCCTTCACAGCTCAGGAATACACCAATGATCCAAAGAGAGTCCAAGACCTAGTGGGAGGGATCTTCACGGGCCAGAATCCCAATTGGGCGGATTGGAGGCTGCTGCTTAAAACCTTGCTGACCGAAGTACAGCTTAAGATGGTAATCGCAACGGCTAGGGAAGAGGCTGAGGAGACACGAGTCAGGAGGAACACACGCTACAACCGGTTTGCCTAATGTTCCGGCACCGGATCTCTCCTTCCCCTGGGATGCAGATCCCAGACGGAATCCCAATACAGCGGACCACTATACCAAGCTAACCAACGTTCGGGACCTGTTGATGTTTGGGCTCAAACACGGCGAGAACCACAGGGAGAGAGACCCAGACTTACCCAGAGATGCCCCGTTGCTCTGGTGGTCTTGCAGAACCTCTCTAGTCCCAGCTCTCTGGCCTGGATCCAGCAGGGCCCAGTCCCCCTTGGCAAAATGCACCGCCAGCTCAAAGTCCACAGACCCCTGAAACGAGAAGCAGCCCACCCCCTGCCTCAGGCATTGTTGTCTCCGGCCGAGTTCTGGCAGTCTGGAGAAGAGGGATCTTGAAAGTTTCATAATGGAGGACGAACAGCTAGAACTGATATTAGGTAGATGGGGATTTCATGGAGAAGGGTGTATTCTAGGGGGAGAACATCAGTTCTGGGGGGGGGTGATACCATGCAACTTTCCTCCCTTTCCCACACTCGAAATCCCTTCCACAGAGAAGTAGCATGTCAGGGAGAAGGTTATGGTTAAAACCTCGTCTCCCTGAAATGCTAGTTTTCTATGTCAAGGGAATGTTTTGGGGTGGGGGATTTGAGCACATGAGCACAAATAGTGTCTTCCCCACTGAGGCCTCTTCCTTAGAATGGAATCTCATGGATAGACGCCTCCGACACCCAATATTAATTTAGCTATTTCTCTTTCTTCCGACACAAAACCTCTCAAGTTTCATCTTATTCGGCCTCATCCTCCTTCCTCTTGATTTCATAGTTTCTGTCTCAAGTTTCCTTGCTTTATGAAAGGATTAGTACGTTTCTTACTTATCTGGGTGCTTCAGATAATAAAAATTGGCTATTTTATTATACTGTTGTGATGCTACGAGGGTCTGATGGGGAGAAAAGTGGGATAAAGTCGCCAGCAACTGACCAGTTAGTTCCTCTGCCTCCACTATTGTTTGTTAAGATTTGTTTTGGGAATCTCTGTCCCCCCCACATGGCTCCAGAGGAGCCCTCACATATGAAACACAGGGCTGGTTCGACAACACTTGTGTTTGAACCCGAGTGTATGTCCGGATCCTTCCCCTCACACCTGGCCAAGTTTCTGCAATTGTGTGTGGGCCGGCAGTTCCTCAAACTAGTCCTCTATACCAGCTGCTAATACTATTATTAATTAACAGGATTTATATACCGCTATTCAACAAAAAGTTCAAAGCGGTTTACAGACAAAATCAAATGATTCAATGGCTCCCTGTCCCAAAAGGGCTCACAATCTAAACAATGATGTAGAACACCACCAGCAAACAGCCACCAGAAACGAGACTGTGCTGGGGTGAAAGGGGGGCAGTTACTCTCCCCCTGCGAAATATAAGAGGAGCACCCATTGAAAAATTGCCTCTTGCCCAGTTAGCAGGGGTTAGTACAATTACTATGTTAATTGTATTAACAGAGCATGTAAGGACTGGTTCAGACAAACATCCAACCCACATGCAGTTAAAGAACCTTGACCAGACGTGAGGGGAAGGTCTAAAACTGGGCAGGAGGTGTGGCCTGGAGGTTGAGCTGTTGCCCTGACTGAAGAAAGCTAAGCAGGTTCAGCCTTGGTCATTGCTTGGAAGGGAGACCCCTGCCGCTGATGGATCTTGCAAAGGCACTGTGAGAGTGGCGAGTGTGGAATGCAGAGGAGTCAGCTGGCCAGATGGAGAACAGCTTGAGAGAACGGACCGAGGGAGATCTGCGACTGCTACAGGAAGCTTGGAAGGCTGAAGCACGGCTGCACGTTGAAAGGAAACATCTGGGAATATGTTCTCACAGAAAAAAACTTGTAAAAAAAACATTTGAAAAAAATAGGGTTTAGGATTGCCTGCCTATGTAAACCGCCTTGAGCAGGTCTCCAGGGCCCCCCTTTTTTGCTCCAGGGGCCCCTTTTTTGACCCATTTTTCACCCTAGGCCCGGGTACAAATTACCCCCTTAACCCCCCTGGCCTTGAGTCTGTAAAGAAAAGGCGGTATATAAATACCATAAATAAATAAATAGAACATGCACACACCATGGGTGTCCACACCACTACTCAGGGCCAGCCCGAGTACAGCCAGACTGTAGGCCGAGGATCACATGCTTGAATGCTCCTAGGGCCGGCCCATCCGTTAGGCCAACTGAAGCAGTCGCCTCAGGCAGCACGTCGGCAAGGGGGGCACTCACCTCCATCCACACACTCGCCTCCACTGCTCCTACCACTCTCTGGATTGGAAAAGGAAGTGAGGAGGAGAGGAGAACGTCTCCGACCTGCCACTCTCCTCTCTTCCCCGCTCCCTCTTCCAAGATTGGGAGGAGGAGGGTCTGGCGCATCACCAAGGAAGGGGAGCAGCATTTGTCAGACTGCCTCAGCTCTTGGGCCGCCCCGTGTTGCTACTTTTAGCACCACTCAATTACTGTCAGAGTCGAAACCATGGTCAGTAAGATATCAATGAATAAACCAAAAATCCATATAGCTATACACTGCCGCTGTATTCAGATTGTACAACTGTGGGCAGAACTGTCTTCCAAGTTTTAATCTTGTTCTTTTTTTGGCATTTACAGATAAACACCACCGCAACAGTTGGTGGTGCCCCCCCACCCCAACAACCACAAGCCTACCCTCCCCGAACCTCACATACCTCTGCTGGCCCTCCAATAAATTCACATCCCTTGGCGGGAGGAGGCAGTGATGTCGAATGAATGGGGGGCATTATTCCACCATCTGTAAAAGACAGAAGGGAGGTTGGACAAAGATAAGAGGATGGTTCAGTAACAAGCGGCCCTTTAACAACGGGTGCTACCCGACTGGGCTGTTGCCTAACACAACTTCCTTCCACTCTCCTGAAGGAAAATGTCTCCACTGCTGGCGAAGGGGGACAGAGGAAAAAGCAGCCGAAGTTCCCATATCAATGGGGTGAAGACCCAGGCAGTAAAGACTGTTGTCTGCAGGCCACTGTGGGGGAAGACGGGCTGAGTTCTCACGGAGGCAGTGAACTAGGCTGTACCTCTTCAGGCTGCAAATAACCAAGTGTGCCTCCATTAAAAACAAACAAACCACCAAATCCTACACACAGAAAACTAGTATACGTGGGAGAACAGGCTCTTCTGGACACACTAGATTTCTGCGTGAGGGGAGGGGAATTTGTTTGGAGGAGCAAGGCCCTAGCTAGAGGCTGAAGTGGTACACCCCCCCCCCCAAACACAGGGCTTTCCCCCTCAGTGAGAAGTAGGCCAGAAAGCCAAACGAGATGGGCATTGGTTCTGATCCAGCACAGGCAATTCTTACATTCTTGTGAAGAATTAGAATTAGAAACAATATAGAAAAGACGGAGCGCAACCTACAGTATGACATCATGGTTATGGTTGCGGTAGTTCTCAGTCTGGTCATGTTTTGTGAGTTTGGAAGGCAGTCGGGAAAAGGTTGGGAGGAAAGTTTGTAATCAGCATTAAAAAAAAACCACAATTGTGGAAAAACAGCTAAGCTGGCAGAACAGAAGTTAAAACCACCCAAAGACATCCCTTAAAAACCAACAGGAACTTTCCCCATGCTCAGACCCTGATGAGCTAGCTTTCTATATGCAGGGCGTTTTTCCTTCATTTTACACAGGACGGCATTTAACAAGCTGTGTGAAGTGGTGTGACCGCGGTGTGAAGTGGTCCAATCCAGGAGGACTGTGCGACTGCTGATTGTGTCGCTCAGCTCCAATTCTTAGGACATGATGAAGGGAGAACCCGCCTCGCTGTTTCATCTCCCTCTCCTTCCTGGATTCCAGAAAGCCAACACCTAAGAGCTCGGACACCATCAGATATCCAACCTGGTGACGTGATTGGCGCATCATCCCCCTCCTTGGGTTCCGTGATCAAGTCTCTCTTTCCAAGATCCGGTGGAGTCATGACTGCAGTTATGGACGGCGTTGGCACCTGAAACAGCAGAGACCACTCTCAAGTCCAGCATAAGCAGGAGCCCTATTGTCTACATGCCACACTGACACAAGACCACTGCTTGCAAGCGACATTATGCCCTCCTGAGAGTCGACCTTAAGAAAACCCACAGTCATGACAAACTGTGACAATATAAACAAGGACGGAAGGGCCCCCCACGAGTTTATCCATTCTCAGTATCAAAATCTCACCTGCCATTTCCCCATCTCGGCCTCCCTCCGGCTTAGCAGGAAATCCTCCAGCAGGGCCACCGCCTGGGCACAGCTGTCCGGCCCTCCTGCCCGGATCCAGCCCTGGACGTCCACCGGCAGGCTGGCCAGGAACTGCTCCAGGACCAGCAGCTCCAGGATCTGCCCCTTCGTGTGCCTCTCGGGCTTCAGCCACTGGCAGCAAAGCTCCTGCAGTTGGCTGTAAACTCTTTGTGGGTCTTCAACCTCTTGGTAGCAGAACTGCCGGAAGTGCTGGCGCTGAGTTTCCATCTTGAGGGCATCCCCTCTCAAGATGGCGGCCTTCACTTTCCCATAGTCCTCTCTGTCCCTGGCTTCCAGGAGGCTAAAGGCCTGTTGGGCTTCTCCACTAAGTGCTGGCAGGAGCCGAGCCACCCACTCTTCTCTAGGCCACCAACAGGCCTCAGCAACTTGCTCAAAGGAGGCCAGAAAGGCCTTGGCATCATCCCACGGCCCAGAGTCGCTCTGCTGAGAGTTGCCCCATGCTGCGTGAGGGGAATCCAGGGCCTTCAGGAGCTCTTGCCACTGGTCCTCCCATTGTTTGAGCGGTCCTCCATCGGGGTCTTGTTTAACCTTTTTGGGTGCTACATGCCCTGGAAACTCTCGGATGCAGCCAGGCTCCGTGGCGTGGGGAATTCTTCCTGCCCCTCCTGGCAGCTTCTCTATTCCAAGGCCTGCGAGTGGATTCTGTCGCTCCATTTTCATATTTAGTAGTCACAACTTCTACTCTAACACAGCCCTTTTGGGGTCCTGCTGCCCCTTGTCCAATCTTGGCAAAGTACTCCAATCCTGTCACGGTCTGGAAACTTAGGGGAGGGGGGGAAGAAGCCAGGCCCTGTATGTTGTCAGCACCACTGGCGGATCCAGTGTGCAGGGCAGGACTGTACCGTCACTGCCAAGGCAACTCTCCTGTTACTAAGGTCTTCAACGTTGGTCCATTCAAAATAATTCCCTGAGCAGCAAAAGGGAAGGTTCTGTTGAGAAGAGAGACACATTGCAATAAGGACACGAGAAAAGCCCTGCTGGACCAGCCCAAAGACGCCATCTTGTCCAGCGTCCCGTTTCCCACAGTTGCCTCTGGGAAGCCCAGAAACGGGACATCTCCTGCTGTGGTTCCCAGCAACATGTACCATACCCTCTGGATATGGGAGGGAGCATGTAGCCATCGCGACTACCCTGTTTCCCCGAAAATAAGACCAGGTCTTATATTAATTTTGGCTCCCCAAAAACACGGTAGGTCTTATTTTCAGGGAAACAGGGTAACAGGGTAATAGCCATTGATAGCTTGGCCCACTTTCAAAGCCATTTAGGCTAGTGGCTACCACTGGAACTGGTGGTAGTCAATTCAACAAGATGAGTTCTGCGCTGTGTAGAGACATTACTTCATTTTGTCTGAATGAATCTCATGCCAGCTCCTTTCACTGGATGACCACAGGCTCTAGGATTCATTTTCTCTACGTCAGGAATAATTTTAAAAGCCTCTATGACATCCATAAGGAAGGCTGAGCGCCAAAGAATAGATGCTTTCGAACTGTGGTGCTGGAGAAGACTCCTGAGAGTCCCTTGGACTGCTAGGAGATCAAATCAGTCAATCCTAAATGAAATCAACCCCGACTGTTCCCTGGAAGGACAGGTACTAAGGCTGAAACTCAAATATTTTGGCCACCTAATGCGAAGAGAGGACTCTCTGGAGAAGACTCTGATGCTGGGAAAGACTGAAGGCAAAAGGAGAAGGGGAAGGCAAAGGATGAGATGGTTAGACAGCATCACCGATGCAACGAACATGAAAATGAGCGAACTCAGGAAGATAGTGGAGGACAGGAAGGCCTGGCGGGATATGGTTCATGGGATCACGAAGGGTCAGACACGACTTAACGACTGAACAACAACAACATGACATCCCTCCTCCTATCCCCCTCCTCTTTCCTTTAGCTGTCTTTTTTTCTAAACTAAAATGAACGAAACAAAGACTACAGATTTCAAGGTTAGAACAGCTGGTTGGAGAATACCACGTTCTACCTTATCAGAGATTTACACGGGTGAGGACTGTAATGCACTTCTCTGTGTTTCAGTTGTGGAATTGGGTTTTGGGGGAAGCTTAACAGACTTGAGGAAGGAGTCCGAATTTGAGAAAGTGAGGCTGAAGGATAACAGTTGACAACACAAAATTTGCGTTAAATGAAAAGTGCTCATCTTTACTAATTTTGATGTGCTGAAAATGAAAAAGACAAAAAAGTCTGTTGATTGGCTCTAGTTTAGGAGAAACAGTCCGCATTGGGTACATAGGTGTTGTAAGTGCCGTCGGGCGTTTACCAGTATGTGTCTATGGAACTATCTATTGAGGATCTCTCACAAACTGTAGCCAGTTTTGCTTTTTCATTGTCATATTCGTGTTCAGCACTTCAAAATATATTAAGAAATGACTAATTTGATCTTGGGGGCAGGATAACCTTTGTTACAATTTGTTATCCATGGTTTCTTAGCCAGGTCATAGAAACTGTGACTGGAAAGCAAGAAAAAACCTAGTTTGGGAGATGGACTCACAATCTTAATCAGGAATTTCCAGGTCATGTATTCAAATCCCTTAAAGCACGTTTTCGGCACCCTCAGAGTCAGGCCTGCTGGCACACAGACCATCAGGCCTGACTCTACCGCAGAACTGTCCTGCAGTCACCGGAGCAAGGTATTACTCTGGTAGGTGCAGGGGCGGGCCGGAGGGGGGGGGTGAGGGAGGACAGCCGTTGACCAAGCCGGCCCGGGTGGGAGCGGGGATATCGGCCGCGATATCCCCATCCCCATTCCTGGGCTTGGCACTGGGCAGCCCTTACATCACTGCCATGGATGTACGCTGGCTCAAGAGCCAGTGGACATTCGAGGAGGCCCATCGAACGTCCCCTTCCCCTGAGGATACCCTGGGTTGTGCCGAAGCAGCCCAGGAAGGGTGTAGGATCCTAGGTCCAGCCGCAGATTTTTATGCAGTATTGGGCTGTAAGCCACTTTGGCAGGGTGACCAGATAAAAGGTACAGGCACTTTGTCCTCCATTGTAACCATTGTGTAGAAGAAGGAATTTTGGCAGGTGCAGCTTTTTGCACCCTTCCATGATGAGCTGCACCTGCCCAAATTCCCTCTTCTATACAATGGATAAAAGGTACAGGCACTTTGTCCTCCATTGTATCTGGTCACCCTGCACATTGGCCTTTTTAAGGTGCCTCCCATTTTTTCCTCTCTCATCAGAATTGTTTGCTGCCGTGCTGTTAGGAATTCCTCTCACCCATCTTGACTCCTTTCGCCATCCGTTTATCTAGCCATGGAATCCTCTCTCACACGACTTCTCTGAGCTTATCCAAGGTACATGTTTGACCATGCCCATCTTTATATTTCTATAAGATAGGATTACCAGATCTCCAACCGGGACAGAGTGCTAGACCTTTAGGAGAAGGAATGTGGGCAGGTGTAGCTTGTTAAGTCCTAGAGCACAATCCTAGGTATGTCTACTCAGAAGCAAGCCCCACAGAACACAATGGGGCTTTCTTCTGAGTAGACATGCCTAGGATTGTGCTGTAAGGTTTAACAAGCTACACCTGCCCACATTCCTTCTCCTAAAGGTCTGGTAAGCCTACTATAAGATCAAGAATTCCATCACTACTTTTTAACCCAATTAGCCAACTCTTCCTCTCAGATAGGATCAAGTAGAGGGTAGTAGCCAAGTTCCTCATTCCTTTCTCCACTTTTTGAAAGAGAAAGGTGTCAGCATGCATTTTAGGAATTTGTTGGAAATTTATAGTTTAGTAGGGTTTGCCTCCTAACAGGTATCAGGGTTCCAGATGCCGACAATATTAAGGCTGCAAGCTTTGCACGCTTTCCTGGAATTTAGCCCTATTGAACACAATGGGACTTCTTTTTAATTATTTATTGATATAAAGTTTTGACAATGGGACTCCTGAGTAGATCTGCACAGATGGCATAGTTACTCTTCATATAACACTTTTCTGAATGTGCAGTCTTTACAGCGACCCTGTAAGCAAGGTAAGCAGCTATTATTACTCCCATACTGCAGACGGGAAGGTTGAAAATGCAATTGCTTGCCCAAGACCACCTAGGGTTGAAGCCCGATTTGAACTGGGAAAGTCTCAATTTGCAGCTTGGTCTAGCTAGCCACGATACTAGCAGAATGCTTGTGACATTTCTTATATTAATCTCCAAACAAACAACCCTGAAGTGAACCTCACCTCCTTCATCCTCCGCCTGTGAACCTTTAAAGACAAATTGCTAAACAAGATATGAACCAGTAAGGCAATTCTTTTCTCTTGAATTGGCTTTGGAGAAAGCTGCTTTTCTTTCCAAATCTGTCTGCCTCGCTACTTCCCACTCTCTCTAAGAACCAGCTTTGATTTGCAAAGAACAGTCCTTCCAACTCATTCAACCATTTCAGAGCCAGTTCCCTGCTCCTACCTTAAGCAGGGAGAAAGCAGAGGAAGAGCAGGAAGCTGGCTTTGTTAGCTACAGACACCTCTAGGAACCAGCACTTGTTGCATTAACTCTTGGAGAGCTTTGCAGTGAAAAAAGGTTGCAGTGGGTGGTCTCATTCATTCATGTCAGGAAAAACTTAATTTCTGTGGATGTTAAATGCTGGGGGAATGGCAGCCCTACATTGATTTGTCTATTATTATTCCCAAGGGAATCAGTCAGTGCTCCTATGCTTTTAACAGTGTAGGAGAGGCAGGCACCTTGTCCCATTATGTCACCTCCATAGCAGGTGTACAGAAGAAGGGCCCAATCCTACTCAACATTCCAGCACCGATGCAGCCACCCATAGGGTGACGTACGGCATGCAAAAATTAGGTGGTCTACCACAGAGCAGGGGCCCCTCCCCAAAACTCGAAATGCAGCATCTTGTCCCAAATATGCTGCATGTCAACTTTCATTCCAATGGTTCCATCTAAAAAGGAGGTTTTGCCTTTAGTTGTGTTTGCATTTTGCTCCCCACTGAAAATGGGGGAAGGGAGAAACTGCTCTTGTATTTGGAACTTGAAATGTAGAATTGTGCGTGGCATGTTTGTGCCAAATTTCATTCCAATATTTCTGTTTTCAACTGAGCTAGGGCATTATACAAAACACCGAGAAAGAAAACTTACAAATGGAATGCTACATAGTTCAGTTGTTAAAACCAGTGGCTGAGTTACTTTTTGGGGCCTGATGGGTGCACCAGCTCCTGAGCATACCAAGAGTGTTCTCCCTTACTATGCTTTGATGTACTGCAGGATATATGTATTCAGCTTGTGGCTTGGAGAAGGGTGCTTCCTTAGTTTGACATATTAACTGACATGTGCACCTGGAACAGCCTCTGCAAGAGGATGTAGCCAAACCGCAAGAGCCTACTTTTCCTCTTGACTAGATAGCTCAGAGACGCGTAAAGGAGAGCTAAAATGCTTACAGCTTAATGGAAGTTTACAGAAAACTTTGAAGAAGTTTTCTGCCCTGCGATAGTCCTTTTGCCTAGTGACAAGGATTTAACCAATAATGCCTCTTGGACACAGTGACATGCTTAAAAGGGTCCCTGCCTGAAGGAACCTACAGTCAAACAAATAAGAGATTGTTTATTATGTTGCTTATTGTAAGCACTGTTTATTATGTTGCTTATTGTAAGCACTGTAGGGCAAGGCCTTTTTCCTCATGCGTTCTGTACAGTGTCTTAACTTTTTTTTGTGAGCCATTGTGGTTGTAGTAGCTAGGGTGTCAGGGTAGGACTAAGGACATGCAGGGCCTCCGAGAGGTATTTTATCAGGGGGGCACAAAGTTTCTCTTGGGCCCCTTCCCAAAGGGGGAAGGGGCAAAATGGGGCAGGGAAGAGCAGCAACAGCCGGAAATTTCTCTGGAGCCCAGGTCTACCATGTGGTGCCCAGAGGTCTATCCCTGCCTAGTAGACCTGGCCTTCCGGTTGGCCCAGCCACCGTCTGGCCTCTCCATGAGGCCAGCTGAGATCCCAGGAAATTTCTGGGGCCCTGTAAGGTTGTACCCCAGGTTTCCTGAGCATAAGAAGAGTGCCTTTTTGAAGTATCAGTCTCTCTGGCATTGAGAAATACACTCTCACCTGCCAACAGCTGAACCATAAGTCTATTGTTCTTCTAACCTCGCAAACCGAGAATAACCAAACCATACCTATCTAGCATATAGACACCTGTTCACTTGCTTATTTGTCTATATCGGATTGTTTGCAAATAGGAAGCCAAGGTATCATATTAGCTGCCTTTCTGTTTCTGCAGGAGAAAGGTTGTGACGTACAAAGAGGCCCTGTTAGCCAACTTCCCAGAGATAACAGACACAGGCAGGGATGCACCCTGAGAATAGGGAGTAGCTGCTTCTGTTAGAGATAAAGCAGCTAGCAGGACAGTAAAGAACTATGGACAATGTAAGTAGTAATAAATACCAAGAATGTGTATACATAACTATCAAATCAGTATTTGAAACAATTGAAAGTAGAAGAGAAGAATAGAGAAATGTAAAACTTAGAAACACATCAAAAATAAAGCACTCGCCACCCACAGAGGAGTATCATCAGTGATCATCACACAATATCAAAAACAACAGTTTTGCTTATTTGTCAGTGTATGCCCGTAGCCAACAGTTCACTCGTAGTCAAAACATACTTGCTCGGGAAAAGTACTCCCCACATATTTCTGATTTGTGGAAACAGAAGCTCTGGGTTGGGGGGGGGGGGTGAGAGAAGAAAACCAAGACTGGGAAAAAGCAATCTTAACAAACACCAAAGTTCACCTTTGCATTACAACAAAATAACCAACACAACTGAGGACACCCCAGGCCAGACCCTTACAATACACCCTCTAATGAAAATAAAAAGGAAACCCGCATTCACATATGAAGGAGGGGGAGGAAAAGAAAAACCCAGGAAAAGCAACCTTAACGAACACCAAAATACAGAAGTACAATAACCAAACCAACTGAGGACAGGACACCCCCAGACCCTTACACCCCCTCAGGTCCAGACCCTTCCTCCTTACAAAACACCCCCTAATAAAAAAGCAATAAAAAGGAAAGCCACATTCACATATGAAGGAAGGGGGGGGGGGGAAAACCTCAGGAAAAAGCAATCTTAACAAACACCAAAATACACAACAAAATAACCAAACCAACAGAGGAACAAGGAATTCACTCACTTCATATGCACTAGAGTTCATTCATAAGCACTAGACTAGAGCACAGCTACTACCGGAGACACGGTGAACTCTGATTGGCTTCCAAAAGTTTCCACCGCTTCTGAGAGAAGCCTATAGCAGGGCCGAGAGAGCTAGACGAGTTCTCTGATTGGGCCGGTGTGGGGTCACGTGGGCTACACAAACCAGGAAATGAAGAGCAGATCAGCCGCAGCCAGACAGTAATTATTAACACAAAGGGTATGGGGGTGTGTGTGTGTTGTAGTTGTGTTGGTTATTTTGTTGTACTTCAAAGGTCACCGTACCATATACAAAGGGGGACAACGTGCCTATTATACCTTTCGTTGAATAGAGAAGGAATTTGGGCAGGTGCAGCTTTTTGCACACTTCCATCATGGCGATCTGCACCCGCCCAAATTCCTTCTTTATACAATGCCAAAGGTGTATTTGGTGTTTGTTAAGGTTGCTTTTTCCCAGACTTCTCTCTTTCCCCCTCCTCCCATGTTTCCTCTCTAGGATATTGGCAGGTATCCTAGAGTGGGTCTATCCTAGTCTTCCTTTGCTGCGTTTCGAAGTTTTCCGACCATTTCTCTATTCTCCTTTTTTTTTTTTTACTTTCAGTTGTTTCAAATACTGCTTTGATAGTTATGTATATAAAAAACTATATATCAATAAAGAAATGTGTGTTACTTTTCTGGGCATTAATTATTAATATCATGCTTGCTTGCTATATGTAATGATTATGATGATGATTAATTTCATTAATGCAGTGTTTGTCGTGTAGGGGTGTTGTGAGCACCCAAGGGTGCAAGTGATTTCAGCTCGTTTGATTCGGTGAGCAGACACCTGACTCCGTGGGCGGAGAGGGTACCCAAAAAATAGAGGTGGGAAAGGACAGAGAGAGAAAGATCCGCGTTTGCGGAGGCGCCAAAAATAGAGCTCTGGAAGTCCAGTACTGGGGTGAAGAAGATCTTTACTTTGCTAGCAAAGGACACGATCAGCAAGGCAGAAAGTGTAACAGATACAATCAATACAAAAGTTTACATACATTTCATTATTTCATACAGAATCATGGAGTTCATTGTTACAGAAGATGCATAAGAAAGGGGCACCAATACAGAGGGGGATCCAAGGAGTTACACTTCGATACAGCCAATCAGATGTGGGATTGAAACTTTACACCAATGAGAACAGCAGCAGCGTTTGTGAAACTTGGAACCAATAAAAGATAAACTTTATTAAAAGAACCAATGAAAAGTGTGGTGCTTTGTGTAACTGGGAACCAATGGGATGATGGGTGGGGGTACTGGGTGGCAGGAGGTAATAGGATTAGACCCCCACTTCAGGTGAAGCGAGGTTTTCCGGGGTTTGATGAATGGGTCCTTTTGAGAAGCCTGCTTAACACAAAAGGCAGTGTTTCCAATTAGATAGCCCAAAAGTGCCACACAATAGGTCCCTGCCCCATGGCACCAGGTATACAGTTGAGGACATTTGAATTATTGCTGTCAGTCAGGCAAGAGCAAGGCAGATAACTAGATTAGTATTTGAATAATTGTAGCAAGGCAGATCAGGAACAATGGGTGAGGAGATAGTGGTAGTGTAGATGGAGGGGAGCATGCACAAAGTGACAAGTTTGTAATCAGGGAAATTGCAACAGGAGATAGACATTTGAATGATTGTAGCTCAGTGAGGCAAGAACAATAGAGATAGCTGAGAGGCGTTTGCATAATTGTAGCAAGTCAAGGTAGGAGAGGAGATAGTAATGATTGAGGTGGGGAGGAGGCGTGCACAAAGAGATAGCCATTGAAATCCTAGGAAGTGCAGCAATCCGAATCCTTCTTGTGCTTTTGGAATTTCCCCCTTTTCCCCTGCTCCCTGCTGGCTCCTGGGTAGAAGGCAGCCATTTGGGAATATCACAAAATGGGAGCTGCTGTGTGCCTGCTAAGTTATGTCTAAAAATGGTCGCTCCCCTACTCCCTGTGGTGCAGACTTGGCGGGAGGTACACCCTTAGTGCCAACCTTCGTTAAACCCCCCTGAGTCCTGGCAAAGAGGAGGGGATGGGACCATCCCTCGTGCACCCTCATGCTTCCCAGGCACTCCCAGCGAGGATGCTGAGACTTAAACTCAGCTTTTACTGCCGCAAATCTATTGCACCGCTACCAGGAGCCTCTCCACCCAGCCTGAGACTAGCCTCAGTAGGGTGGGAGGATCGGGACCCTTCTGTGTAGGGACCCATCCCTGGGGTGACCCCGATGATCCTCCGCGAAGATCCAGTGACATAACTCATAAGGGAACCCAAAATGCACACCAAATCTCCAAAAACTGTACTTTCCCAGGAATAGATCGCTGGCCCTTTAAATCTGTCAAAGAGCGGAGATAGAGGGTTCAAACGGTCAAAAAGCCGGGTTAGTAACAAGCAGCACACTCCGTCTGCAGGTTTTGACTGTGCGCCCAGAAAAGGGATTAAAGGCTTAGTGAGTTAAAAGGCTTAGAGGATTAAGTAGGTACAGAGTGAACTTTGCTGCTGGCTGCTTCTCTTGGGAGTTCCAGAGGCGTGTGGCGGGCGAGTGCCTGTGAACTCTCGACCCTGGCTGGCACGCGCCTGCTGTCAAAGTGCGTGCTAACCGGAAAAAGAAGCCGAATTTAAAAGCGGTTGTTTAAAATGGCTGTATCTCAGCGATTCCTTGATGGATTTGGATGGGGTAAAAAGGTGGGGGTTCAGGAGAGAGTGGCTGTTGAGATAAAAATATTTTTGGGGGTCATTTGCATACTACAGGGGGGTGTCAAAAGTTCATGGGCCCCAGTGGGGGGGGTTGTGTGTGTGTGTGTGTGTGTGAGAGAGAGAGAGAGAGAGAGAGAGAGAGAGGCTCTCTGAGCCATCTCACTTTCTCTGAGCATAAATAGAATTCATGCCTTTAGAAAAACAGAACTTGCACCACCGTCTCTATTGCTTATCAGCTGGCATTCCGATCCCTTCACTTTCTGTGCCAGGAAAGTAGCCAGCCTGCCTGCCTGCCAAGAAATACTTTTATCAACGAAGCCTTGACACACTTGCTATTTCTAATATTAACTTCACCTGAAAAAGCTTAGCTATGCAAAATTGCCTCTAATTTGGGGGAAGGGATTGAAAGGTGGGTCAGATCGTGAAGACCCTAAAGACTGGACCCTAAAGGTTGGAAGGGTGACTAGGTAATTCTATTTACGAGGAAGTTCATGATGAATTGATGAAGTCGCTTCTGGTCACTTTTATTTTTCTTTTAACAGGCTTTTTGTTGTTGTTGTTGTTCAGTCGTTAAGTCGTGTCCGACCCTTCGTGATCCCATGAACCATATCCCGCCAGGCCTTCCTGTCCTCCACTATCTTCCTGAGTTCGCTCATTTTAACAGGCTTTTTAGGAGCTTACAATGTGGCACCGGACTTAAAGTGGGTGGCGGGCCTGGGCGGTGCCTCAAAAAAAGGTAAAATGATGCTGCCTCTGCCCCCAGTGGGATCCCTCTATCTGCGGATAGTCAAATCCACGCATGGCCAATCCGTGAAGATAGGGTCCACTATACATAGGCTTACCATCCGTCCCGGAAATTCGGGACGGTCCCGGAATCCAGGATCGGGTCAGAATCGTTCCGGGCTGGATGGAACCCTCTGTCGCCGCTGCTGCCTTTTAAAAAGTGAATTAACTTACCTTTTTCGGGTGCCGCCATCTTGGACCTCGCGAAATCTCACGAGATCCAAGATGCTGGAGCCCAAATCTCGTGAAGGCATGAGGCGCCGCCATCTTGGATCTCGTGAGATTTCACGAGATCCAAGATAGCCGAAAGGGGAAAAAAGGTAAGTTTAATCGCAGTTTAAAAGTGGCAGCAGCGGCAGAGGACGCATGGCAGGTGACCATGTGCCATGGCGGGTGACCAAGGCGGCAGAGGACGCATGGCAGGTGACCAGTGCCATGGCGGGTGACCAAGGCGGCAGCCGCGGTGGCAATGGCACGACAGCAGTGGCGGCACGGGCACAGGCACATGACGGGCGGCAACAGCACGATGGGGCAAAATGGCGGCAATGGCGTAACTGGTACAATGGGCGGCATGGCGATGGGCATGATGGGTGGCATGGTGACGGGTACGATGGGTAGCACGGCGACGGGGGACAGCAGTGGGTGGCGGCACGACGACGGGCAGCACGGCAATGGAGACAGCAATAGCAGTGGCAGCAGAACAGGCAAGCAGATTTAATTAATTAATTAATTAATTGCTTATAAATAAATAAATAATTCTAACTCTAATTTTACTTATTTATTTATTTAATTATTTAGTTGTGGGGGGGGGGTTGTCCCGGTTTTGTTGTTGTTGTTGTTCAGTCGTTAAGTCGTGTCCGACCCTTCGTGATCCCATGAACCATATCCCGCCAGGCCTTCCTGTCCTCCACTATCTTCCTGAGTTCGCTCATTTTCATGTTTGTTGCATCGGTGATGCTGTCTAACCATCTCATCCTTGGCCTTCCCCTTCTCCTTTTGCCTTCAATTTTTCCCAGCATCAGAGTCTTCTCCAGAGAGTCCTCTCTTCGCATTAGGTGGCCAAAATATTTGAGTTTCAGCCTTAGTACCTGTCCTTCCAGGGAACAGTCAGGCTTGATTTCATTTAGAATTGACTGATTTGATCTCCTAGCAGTCCAAGGGACTCTCAGGAGTCTTCTCCAGCACCACAGTTCAAAAGCATCTATTCTTCGGCGCTCAGCCTTCCTTATGGTCCAACTCTCGCAACCATACATTGCTACTGGGAACACCATCGCCCTGACTATACGAACTTTTGTTGGCATGGTGATATCTCTGCTTTTTATTATGCTGTCTAAGTTTGCCATAGCTTTCCTTCCAAGGAGTAAGCGTCTTTTAATTTCATGGCTGCTGTCTCCGTCTGCAGTGATCTTGGAACCCAGAAAAGTAAAATCTGTTACTGCTTCCATTTCTGCCCCTTCTATTTGCCAGGAATTGATGGGACCAGATGCCATGATCTTAGTTTTATTAATGTTGAGTTTCAAGCCAACTTTTGCACTCTCCTCTTTCACTCTCATCAAGAGGCTCTTTAGTTCTTCTTCACTTTCTGCCATTAGGGTGGTATCATCTGCATATCTGAGGTTGTTGATATTTCTCCCGGCAATCTTGATTCCGGCTTGTGATTCATTCAGCCCTGCATTTCTCATAATGTACTCTGCATATAAGTTAAATAAGCAGGGTGACAATATACAGCCTTGCTGTACTCCCTTCCCAATTTTGAACCAATCAGTTGTTCCATGACCGGTTCGAACTGTTGCTTCTTGACCCGCATACAGGTTTCTCAGGAGACAGGTAAGGTGGTCTGGTACCCCCATCTCTTTAAGAATTTGCCACAGTTTGTTGTGATCCACACAATCAAAGGCTTTTGCGTAGTCAATGAAGCAGAAGTAGGTGTTTTTTTGGAACTCTCGTGCTTTCTCCATGATCCACCGCATGTTGGCAATTTGATCTCTAGTTCCTCTGCCTCTTCGAAACCCAGCTTGTACGTCCGGTAGTTCTCGGTCCACATACTGCTGAAGCCTAGCTTGTAGGATTTTGAGCATAACCTTGCTAGCATGTGAAATGAGTGCAATTGTACGGTAGTTTGAACACTCTTTGGCACTGCCCTTCTTTGGAATTGGAACGTAAACTGACCTTTTCCAATCCTTTGGCCACTGCTGAGTTTTCCAAATTTGTTGGCATATTGAATGCAGCACTTTCACAGCATCATCATTTAGGATTTTAAGTAGCTCAGCTGGGATATTATCATCTCCACTAGCTTTGTTGTTAGTAATGCTACCTAAGGCCCACTTGACTTCACTCTCTAGGATGTCCGGCTCTGGGTCAGTGACCACACCAGCGTGGTCATCAGGAACATTCAGATCTTTCTTGTATAGTTCTTCTGTGTATTCTTGCCATCTCTTCTTAATCTCTTCTGCTTCTGTTAGGTCCTTGCCTTTTTTATCCTTTATCATGCCCATCTTTGCACAAAACGTTCCCTTGATATCTCCAATTTTCTTGAAGAGATCTCTAGTCCTCCCCATTCTGTTGTTTTCCTCGATTTCCTTGCATTGTTCATTTAAGAAGGCCTTCTTATCTCTCCTTGCTATTCTCTGGAAATCTGCATTCAGTTGTTTATATCTTTCCCTTTCACCCTTGCTTTTTGCATTCCTTCTTTCCACAGCTATTTGTAAAGCCTCATCTGACAGCCACTTTGCTTTCTTGCATTTCTTTTTCTTTGGGATGGTTTTAGTTGCTGCCTCCTGTACAATGTTACGAACTTCCGTCCATAGTTCTTCAGGCACTCTGTCTACCAGGTCTAATGCCCTAAATCTATTCTTCACCTCCACTGTATACTCATAAGGGATATGGTTTAGGTCATATCTGACTGGTCTAGTGGTGTTCCCTACATTCTTCAGTTTAAGTCTGAATTTTGCAATAAGAAGCTCATGATCTGAGCCACAGTCAGCTCCAGGTCTTGTTTTTACTGATTGTATAGAGCTTCTCCATCTTTGGCTGCAAAGCACATAATCTATCTGGTTTCGGTATTGACCATCTGGTGATGTCCATGTGTAGAGTCGCCTCTTGTGTTGTTGGAAAAGAGTGTTTGCTATGACCAGCGTGTTCTCTTGACAGAACTCCGTTAGCCTTTGCCCTGCTTCATTTTGCGCTCCAAGGCCAAACTTGCCTGTTGTTCCGTTTATTTCTTGATTTCCTACTTTAGCATTCCAGTCTCCTATAATGTAAAGGACATCTTTTTTGGGTGCTAGTTCTAGAAGGTGTTGTAGGTCTTCATAGAACCGGTCAACTTCATCTTCTTTGGCATCAGTGGTTGGGGCATACACTTGGATTACTGTAATGTTGAATGGTTTGCCTTGGATTCGAACTGAAATCATTCTGTCGTTTTTGAGGTTGCACCCCAGTACTGCCTTTCCCACTCTTTTATTGACTATGAGGGCTACTCCATTTCTTCTAAGGGATTCATGCCCACAGTAGTAGATATGATGGTCACCTGACTTAAATTCGCCCATGCCCGTCCATTTTAGTTCGCTGATTCCCAAGATGTCAATGTTCAATCTTATCATCTCATTTTTGACCACATCCAGCTTGCCTTGATTCATAGACCTCACATTCCATGTTCCTAAGCAGTATTGCTCCTTGCAGCATTGGATTTTCCTTTCAACCTCAGACACATCCACAGCTGGACGTCCTATTGGCTTTGGCCCAGCTGCTTCACTCTTTCTGGGTCTACTTGGAATAGTCCTCTGCTCTTCCTCAGTAGCATATTGGACACCTTCCGACCTGAGGGGCTCATCTTCCGGCGTCATATCTTTTAGCCTTTTGGTACTGTTCATGGGATTTTCTTGGCAAGGTTACTGGAGTGGGTTGCCATTTCCTTCTCCAGTGGATCACTTTTAGTCAGAACTCTCTGCTACGACCTGTCCGTCTTGGGTGTCCCTGCACGGCATAGCTCATGGCTTCATTGAGTTACGCAAGCCCCTTCGCCACGACAAGGCAATGATCCATGAAGGTTTAGGACCGGCAAAATCTGGTAAGCCTAGTAGCGTTGGACAGGACTCGCTCGTAACTGGGACCGGGCGGCAGCGGGAGGAGAGTGGGGCAGCAGGCGCGTCACACGGAGGCTCCTGGAGGGCGTTTTCCACCCGCCCTTTAGATGCCGTGTGATGTCACCCGGGGCATGGCTTCCGGGTTATGTCACACGGCGGGGGTGCAGCTTTGCAGGGGGGGTCATCTCGGGCTGCTACCCTCAGTGGGGGGCAGTGCCCATACAACTTTGGTAGAAGCATCTCTCCCTTTGTCCTCTTCCCTTTCCCATGTAAGAAAAATGAGGTAAGTGTAGAGAAGGACCCTACCCCATCCCCCTTCCCTGAGCCTGCAAGCGAGAGAGAGAGAGAGAGAGAGAGAGAGAGATATTCTGCCTAGGGCTAGATGATTCCGCTCTGTATGAAGAGGACTCTGAAGTATTTATTTATTTATTTACAGTATTTCTATCCCGCCTTTCTCCCCGAAGGGACCCAAGTAGCTGCATGGCCGCTGATGTGGAATAGAGCCGATCTCCAGCGCTCCGGCCCCCCACTCGCCTCCCCTCCACACTTCCTCTCCTGCTTCCTCTCCCTCTCCCTTTTCCAATCCAGGGAGCAGGAGGCGTAGAGCTGGCACATCACTGGGGGTGTGTGTGTGTCCGCATTTGACATGCCACCTCAGGCTCCAGGGGGTCCTTGGCCACATATAAATGTGAGGCTACATAAATTAGCTCAGCCGCAAGGCTCAGGCCAAACTACATTACATGCAGAGGCTCTGCCGCCGCCTCTGCCTCTGCGCTTGGAGCGGGAGAGTGTCTTCCTGCCTGTTGTCCCTCCTGCCAGAGGCGTCGCTCCGGTAGGGGCGGGGCTGTAAGTATCGCTGCGGTCATAGTCGCTTTACTGAGCGAGGAGGAGGCAGCCCCGCCCCCTCACTGTCCGAGCCAGTCCCCTGCGGAGAAAGTAGCAGGCAAGAGACCCTGCCTGCTGCTTTCTCCGTAGGGGACTGGCTCGGACAGTGAGGGGGCGGGGCTGCCTCCTCCTCGCTCAGTAAAGCGACTATGACCGCAGCGATACTTACAGCCCCGCCCCTACCGGAGCGACGCTTCTGCCTCCTGCTGTCCCGCCTTCTTAAGAAAGTGCAGCTGTGATTGGTAAAACACCAGCGTGCTCTGATTGGCCGGAAAACTTGTAGGTCTGTTCTTTTAGAGCGGGGCCGTCCTCAAGTTCGTTGCCGGTTTTTACTTTTTAACAACCCTACCCTATGCAAGGGTCGGACACGACTTAACGACTGAACAACAACAAAAACAACCCTATGCATGTTTACGTAGTCGCAAAGCCAGCCGAGACAAAATCACCCACAAGCTTCACATGTTTCTCTCTATTTCGTTTTAACACACACGTTGAGGGGTTTCAGGTACTGCTCAAGAGCATTCATAAGCAATATTTTGCTTTCAATCCATAATCGTTCTGCAGTGGAAATATTGTTCTGCTCTGCCTGTGCACACACAACAGACCGTTCCCTTGCCGCAAGCGAGCACCAAAACGCTTCTCACACACACACACACACACACACACACTCACAAATCTCTCTGATTGTTCTACTCTTTCTTGTTACAATTAATCCTCTTGGCATAAACCTCCACGGTGACAGGAGTTTGGGCTATTTTGCAGGGATGGGGACTCGAGTCAAATGACTCGACTCGCAAGTGCGACCGAGTCACTTTTTCTCTGACTCATACTCGTACTCATACTCGTGACCCACTGACTCGCACTCGCACTCGTACTCGTGACCCACGGGACTCGCACTTGACTTGCACTCGTGGGGGTAACGACTTGCCATTTCCAAGTCATTTTTCAAGTCATAGGGGAAGCCAAGTGGGTGCTTTAAAAGCCTCAGAGGTCCCCACACACACCCTACACAGACACACACACACCCCATTTTCAGGGAAAAAAGCCATTTTCCCCAAAGTGACTCAACTTGTGACTTGTGACTCATGGTTTTTGGCCTTACTCGTACTCGACTCGCACTCGTGCAAAAATGACTCGCACTTGACTCGTACTTGCCCAAAAATTTTGACACTGACTCGCACTCGGACTCGCACTTGTGCAAAAATGACTCGTACTTGCACTCGCACTCGTGACCTAGTTACTTAGATACATCACTGCTATTTTGAGTATTTCCCGCCATTCTGGTTTTCTCTCTCCTTGTACTGTGTTTTCCTCTGGGAATAGTCTTGGAATATAACCTCCAAGGTGATTGGAGGTAGTTCTGATTGGCATGCAGCCACTCTCCTCCCCCTCTCCTACGATTCGTAGGCTGCAGTAGCTCCGCGAACCACCCCCTAGCTCTGCGAACCTGCCCCCTGAAAAGTTCGGTTTCCTGCTTGAGGTACGCGCCGTTCACAGCGGCTCCGCTTGCTTCCGATATGTTGTCAGAAGCTCCGCAACTCGTGTAAGTCAGCAAGTCGCCAATCGCCACCTCGCAGCCTCGGCTCCCTCATGCAATGGTTGCTGCTCAGCAGGGATGGGGACTCGAGTCAAATGACTCGACTCGCAAGCGTGACTTAGCCACTTTTTCCCTGAATCGTACTCGTACTCATACTCGTGACCCACTGACTCGCACTCGCACTCGTGACCCACGGGACTCGTACTTGACTCGCACTCATGGGGGTAACGACTTGCCATTTCCAAGTCATTTTCCAAGTCATAGGGGAAGCCAAGTGGGTGCTTTAAAAGCCTCAGAGGTCCCCACACACACACACCCCATTTTCAGGGGAAAAAGCCATTTTCCCCAAAGTGACTCGACTCGTGACTTGTGACTCGTGGTTTCTGGCCTTACTCGTACTCGACTTGCACTCATGCAAAAATGACTCGCACTTGACTCGTACTTGCCCAAAAATCTTGGCACTGACTCGCACTCGGACTCGCACTCGTGCAAAAATGACTCGTACTTGCACTCGCGACCTAGTTACTTAGATACATCCCTGCTGCTCAGAGGATCCTTTGGCCCAACGGTGAGATCCTAACAGATCACAAAACACTCGTCAGGAAGCTGGACCCTCGCGTTGTTGGTGCGTTTCATCAGAAGCCAGTGGGGCTCTCATGCCAGAGCCTGAGTGCGCATGAGCACCACCCGGCCAGCAGCAGCCCCCCCCTCCCAGGCAGCATGTTTAGTGGGACTGCAGGCAGCCACGCACCGTTACAGGGGAGTCAGTCCCATTGAACACAGGCAGCACAACTTACTTCTGAGTAAAAATGCACAGAATTGCACCGGGAGTTGCCGACAGATCAGTGGGACTCGCTCCCCACCCGTGTGCACAGGAGAGCAGCCTTACAGCCGCTCCCGGGGCCACGTCCACGCGTGAGTGGGTACCATTGCAGGGCTGCTGTGCTGCAGACAGTCCTGTGCAGGCTTACCTGGGAGTAAGCCCAATTGAGGTCATGGAAACGGAAAGCCGCACTGTGCAAAGGCGGCAGCAGGAGGAAGCGGATGTCGGCAGGGCGCCACGGAGTCAGTGGGCAGCAGAGGCTGGGGCGGCTTCTGGGCCACTGGCTGAGCAGCCATCCATCCTCGGCAGGTACTGACCGAGTGCCCCTTCAAGGCGGGTGGGAGCCCCATCTCGCAATGGGGAAGAAGCATCCTCGCTGCAAACCCGCTTCACTTGGCTGCGTCTGAGGATGTCTCCGGTGCCTCCTGTGGCTTCTCCCCCCTCCCTGCTGCCCAGAATGAGGCAAACCTCTGTGGCCCCCACCCCAGTCTAAAGTCCCCTAGGAAGCAAGCAAGGGTTCCATTTTTCCCCCACATTTTTATACCGTCCTTAAAGGCACCTTCATGGCTCCTCCCCCCTTTGTTCTCACAACAACCCTGTGAGGTAGGTGGGGCTGAGAGATAGTGACTGGCCCAGGGTCACCCAGGAAGCTTCGTGGCTGAGCGGGGATTTGAACCTGGATCTTCCAGGTCTAAATCCAACACCGGATCCCCTCAGTGCAAATCCACCAGCGATCTGAGCGCATCACCCTCTGTCAGGCGGCTCTTCCCTGCCATTCTCTCCCCCACCCCCTTCTTCCAAGAAGGACAAGATGGTCTGTTTCTGTCAGTTCCCATCCCATGCTGTGAGTCAGGCCAAGTGAGTGCAGCTGGAGTCAAGGCATCTTCTCCCCAGGCCTTCATCTCTCCCTCTGCTGTCAGCAGAGGGTTAGATCATTTAAAATGCAAATTTAAAAATTTGGTGTGGAAAAAACACACAGTTGCTGTTTGTGTGAGCTGTGCTTTCAGCAAAGCGGAGCGATGTACTCTGCCTTGTGCTGCGCCAACGGGAGCAGTGAATGCGTCCTCGCTAGCAGGGGCCCAAACGCTTGCTGCCAACTTGGGTCACTGAAAGTCCCACTCCTCTTGCATGTGGGCGACATGGTCTCATTGTCCAGTACGAGAATCGGCTTGAAACGTTTGATCAACGGCTGTGTAGATTTCCTCACCAAAAACAAGCTGCAAATTTATTACGATAAATCCAAGATACTTGCCTTTGGTACATCACGGAAATTGTACCTGTGGTCCTTCAAGGGCAACAAAATAGAACAGGTGAGGGAGTTCAAATATTTAGGTATTTATTTTCATTTTAAGTATTGTAAAGTGATGATAAATTCAGCCAACCACGGGCTGCCACTCACTTTCATTTTGCTAGAGGCAATTCATATGTTCCTGCTGCGCTAATGGCTTTTCATGCAAAAACCATCACACAGCTTTTATATGGGATCCTGTCTGGATGTCGGCCTTGACAGGGTCCAGGCGACATTTCTTCATAAAATCGGAGGCGTCCCAGGATGTGTAGCATATGCGACCCTCTGCCTTGAATTGGGGCAGCGCAGCTTGGAGACCCTGGCTTGGCTGAAGGTCTTTAGATTTTGGCTGAGAGTGCTCTTCCATTCGGATCAGGATGGTTTACTAAGGAGTCTTTTGTCGGATTCCTCAACCCTCACAGGGCTAGCTTTATTCACCAAAAAGATCCACCCTCTGATGTTGCTGGCGCGGGGCGGGGGGGCGGACCGCCAGAGGGTGACGCGCACAGAAGGGTGACACGCGCACCCATGCGCGTCGCCCTCCGCTACGCGTGTCGCCCTCCGGAGGCTCCGAGGCCAGGAGAAGGCCTCGAAGCGTCTGCTTGGGCCGGCGCTCGTGGCGAGGCCCACTGCAGGGCTCCGGAGGGCTCCAAGGGGGATCTGTCCTGCTGACATGCCTACAGCCTGTTATTTAAAGAGAGGAATTTGAACTCGACTAGCAACAGAGGTGTGTGTGTGTGTGTGTGTGTGTGTGTGTGTGTGTGTGTGTGTGTGTGTGTGCGCGCGTGTGTGCGTGCAATCTGGCACAATAGTGGTTGATTTCTGGTATCCCTGCCCCCCAGGGTGCTGCCAGCGTGGTGCCATGGGGTGACCTGCAGGGTTTGGATGGGGGGAAAGCAAGACTGAAATTGAGGAGGGGGAAAGGTGGAATATAAATGTGGGGGGGTACATAAATCGGCTCAGTCACAAAGCTCAGTCAGGGAGTGTCAGCAAGTCGCCGTCTCGCAGCCTCGGCTCCCATACAGCTCTCCACTCTCTCAGTGTGTGTGTTTGGCTGCTATGCACTGGGTAAGAACCAAACTGCATACGACACCGGGTGCACAATGGCCTAGGTATGCCACTGCTCAGAGCTGGTAAATGCTAAAATTATTTATTTGGAGGCAATCGTTCTTGTAGACGCTAAAATTCTCCCCCCCCGCCACCACCGAAAAAACAGGTCCATTCACACACACACACACCCTTGTTGTTGTTGTTGTTGTTGTTGAGTCGTTAAGTCGTGTCCGACCCTTCGTGATCCCATGAACCATATCCCGCCAGGCCTTCCTGTCCTCCACTATCTTCCTGAGTTCGCTCATTTTCATGTTCGTTGCATCGGTGATGCTGTCTAACCATCTCATCCTTTGCCTTCCCCTTCTCATTTTGCCTTCAATTTTTCCCAGCATCAGAGTCTTCTCCAGAGAGTCCTCTCTTCGCATTAGGTGGCCAAAATATTTGAGCGACACACACCCTACAGGGCCTCTAAGAGGGGGGTTAAGGGGTTAACTCGTACCCAGGCCCAGGGCCAAAAATAGGTCAAAAAGGGCCCCAGGAGCAGAAAATGGGGGCCCAGGAGCCAAACTCACATGAAAGGAAGGGTTCCAAAGGAAACTTTGTACCCCTTGATAAAATTCCTCTGAGTGGCCCTGCCCCCTTAGCCTGGGTTGTCCCTTGCGGGGGGGGCGGTGGCCCACATCGCCACTACTGGCCTGAGATCCTGGAGAATTGACAAAAAAACTGAGCTAGATGTGCCAAGGGACGGACTGGGTACAAGGCAGCGTCCTATTCTACGAACGGGCTACTATATGGCAGAATCGCGGACTGTATCTAGTGTTGTTGTTCAGTCGTTAAGTCGTGTCCGACCCTTCGTGATCCCATGGACCATATCCCGCCAGGCCTTCCTGTCCTCCACTATCTTCCTGAGTTCGCTCATTTTCATGTTCGTTGCATCGGTGATGCTGTCTAACCATCTCATCCTTGGCCTTCCCCTTCTCCTTTTGCCTTCAATCTTTCTCAGCATCAGAGTCTTCTCCAGAGAGTCCTCTCTTCGCATTAGGTGGCCACTGTCTGTTTGCATCTGCGGCACACAGAAATGAAGCAGGCAGGGGAAGCTTTTCCCCGTCACGTGACGTCATCATCTTATGCCAAGAAAGACAAAAATAATACGGAGGAGGAAAGGATGTCAAACTCTGGGGCCGCCTGGGAACCTTTGTCTTCCTGCAGCCGTGCAGCCGGCCAGGGTTTCTGTTTCTGTGAAACAATCCAAAGGGTTAATCTCCGGCTTGTGGAGCGCTTGAGAAATTGGAGAAGGGGGTGGGGAATAATGCCAGGAGCGAAGCCCCCCTCCCTTGGAGGGACTTTTGCTTTTGAATGGCTGCCGGAGAGGTGAGTGAGAGAGCAAGGGCCTTTGTGCAAAATAATAATAATACTAATAATAATAAAATGGAAATCCAGGCGAGGGAGGGATGAAAAACGAGGCGCAACTAAGGACGCGGCGGCGGCGGGGGGGGGGGGAATTCCGTGCTGCTTCTGCAGCTGCTGCCCCCCCCCCCGCCTGCCCCGGAAGACGCAGAGGGTTGTTTGTTTCGTCCAAAACCAAAGGAAATCCCCGCAGTATATTTGGGGCTCGCTCGCCCCACTCCTTTCGCTGCTCTGAGTCCATCCAATGTGGGGTCACACCAAGAGGGAGCGCATCCTCTGGATCGCTCGGTTCTCTCTTGCAGGAAAAACAACAAAGGCGCTTGTGTGGCACCTGAAATACGAACAACACACATTTGTTGTTGTGGCAGAAGCTTTCATCCTGGGCCGCCCGTGGTCCACAAAAGCTTTTGATGCTGCTGCTGCTGCTGCAATACATGTATGCGCTCGTCTACCGGGTGCCACAAGGCGCTTGGTTGTTTTGTTTTCAACACAGACGGCTAATCGGTGTTTTGTAGTGTTCCCAACTAGTGGCTGACAGGAAGGTTTTCAATCTGCAGTCGAGACTGAGAGCCTCATAGTTACTTGGCATGTTTGGGTTTGTGGGGCTGGGGGAGGGGAGGAGAAGCATTGCCAGCTGTGAGATCATGGGGCCCACACCTTGGGGTGGTGGGCATCCGCTGGCATTCCTTATCGTGCCTCCCCTGGCCCCGTGGATATTGGTGGTGCTCTGCATAATACAAAAGAATCATTTGAGCCAGGGCTGTGACGCAGAACATGTTTCCAGGGCCACACCTTTCCTTGGGCAATGGTAAAGAAGAGAACTTCTGAGCATCTGCAAAGTGCACTACTATTTCTCTGCATCACTGGCATCGCTGCAGGGGGTCGGAGCTCTAAGTTCCGCCACGGTCCGACCCTCCGTTACACCGGTGCACGAAGCGGACCCGCCCCCTCACCTTCGGAGCCATTCAAGGCGGTGAAAGCAATGCGTGGGTTTGCCACCAAATCAGTATTTTATACCACCATAAAACAACAACAACAACAACAACAACAATAATAATAATAATAATAAACAATGTAGTGGAGATCTAAAACTAAGGCTTTCATGACCCTTGGAATCATAAAAAAGCAGATTTTGGGGTTTAAAAGCCAGGTTTAAAAGCAGGTTTTCGGGTTTAAAATGTTTCACCTACATGTTCATCCCTCATACCCAACAAAAAGGTTTCCGGTTTCATTTGAACCTTAATCTTTAAAATCAACTGTATCTGTTTATGAATCTGAATCCAGTACTGTACTTCTTTGCTTAAGAACATGTCCACCACTTATGCCTTTTTCTTGCAGGAAAAAAGCTCCTCTTAATGCAAACCAGGAGACGCTGCAGGGCAGCCAGCGCTGTTAAATGCCACGGACACTTAACCCGTGGTACTAAGACCCACCCACTCAGCAGCAGGACCAGTCGTTGGGACTTCTCTGACAGTAAGCAAAACAACACAGGTTAAAATGTTCTCCAAAAGCAGGAGGTGAGGTGAAGGGACGGTTACTGCTACGCTCACCCCATTGCAAGACTCAAGCTTTGGACTAGCTAAGGGTGAAAATGGAGGAGCAGACCCCTGCAGGTTCTGAACCAGAAGTGAAATCCGATGAAGCAGGAAACGTTCCTTTTGCAGGTCTACCGGAATGCGCGATGGATCCACCAGATTCCCTTCGGAGGATGTGGGGGAACAACTCGTCTCTGGTGGAGGCCACACCCTGGGACAATGTCAAGACGTTTCTGTCCTCTTTTGAGCAAATTGCTGATGCCTGCCAGTGGCCTAGAGAGGAGTGGGTGGGCCGGCTCCTGCCAGCACTTAGTGGCGACGTTGAGCAGGCCTTGAGCAGGCTGGAAGCCCAAGACAGGGAGGACTATGGGAAGGTGAAGGCCGCCATCTGGCGAGAGGATGCTATCAAAATGGAGACACAGCGCCAGCACTTCCGGCAGTTCCGCTACCAGGAGGTGGAACATCCAAGAAAGGTTTGCAGTCGACTTCGGGAGCTTTGCTGCCAGTGGCTGAAGCCGGAGAGGCACACGAAGGAGCAGATCCTGGAGCTGCTGGTCCTGGAGCAGTTCCTGGCCATCCTGCCTCGTGATCTGCAGACCTGGGTCAGGGAAGGCGGACCGGGCAATTGTGCCCAAGCAGTGGGCCTGGTAGAGGATTTCCTGATGTGTCGGCACAAAGCTGAGACATGGAAATGGCAGGTCAGGCTGAACCTTGTGCCCCTTTTTCTTTAAGGATGTATCCAGACCGGAAATGTTTGCTTGCAATTTCCTTTCTTATACAGGTGTCCTCCTGTTAACGAGGGGATCGCTTAACAAGGATCCGCGTTAAAAAATCCAAAGAATTTTTAAATCCCCAGCTCATCAGCAGCTTGGCGCTAGATAAGGGCTTTGAAGTTTAGCACTGTGCTTAAAGCCCCCGGGCTAAACATCAAAGCCCTTACCAAAAGCCAGACAGCTAATGGCTAGATAAGGGCTTCGATGGTATCCCGTCCTTAAGGGGGGGGGGCACACCAAATTTGAGTGAAGAGAGAACCTGAAGCACCCTGCATTTGTCACTATTTGTGTCCCACTTGCTGGTTTCTTTCTTTGATGCAATATCTTGCACCTCATTCTTTTTTTCTTTTTTTTCCTTTTCTTTTTTTTTGCATGGTTGTTCTACAGCTTGGGAGCTAGATGTCACATGATGTACTAGATTCTTCGAGCACGTACACTAGAGGATTTGAAGCACTTGTGAAGCCTGTATCCTTCGAACTATGAAGTGGGCCTCCCTACTGATTCTGTCCACCTCTGTTAAGTACCGTGAAGGAGTTAGTCAGGGACCCAATTCATGGCATGAAGGCTTTGTAGAGTAGGAAGCATCTTGGCCTAGGTGCGTGATGATGATGACATCTTCACCCAGTGTGTAATTCATCTGTGGAACTCCTTGCCACAGGATGTGGTGATAGCACCTGGCCTAGATGCCTTTAAAAGGGGTTTGGATAGATTCATGGAGGAAAAGACCATCACAGGTTACAAGCTGTAAGCAACCTAGAAGTAGGTTTTCTCTGTGCCAGGTGCAAGGGAGTGACAGCAGGAAACAGGTTACCTTGTTGGCTGTGTGCTCTCGGAGGCATCTGGTGGGGATACAGGAAGTTGGACTAGAGGGGCCTTTGGCCTGATCCAGCCAGGCTCTTCTGATGTTCTTATATTCTCATGCCAGACCTCTGGGCAGGCCTTGTGCTTATTTTCAAACGAGAGCTGCTGACTAATCTCTTGGCTGCTGGTGCTTTTGAGTTTGAATAGGGATTTCCAAACACATGATGAACTATGATTATCTTATAAAAAACCATCCTTATTCAAAAGTAGAGATCTCTTTTCTTTAAATTTGGGGAAAACCTCAGGCTCATCAAGGAAATATTACTTTACCCAGCGTGAATTAATCTGTGGAACTCCTTGCTACAGGATGCGGTGATGGCACCTGGCCTAAATGACTTTAAAAGTAACTACCCCCCTTTCACCCCAGCACAGTCTCTCTTCTGGTGGCTGTTTGCTGGTGGTGTTCTGCATCTTTTTTAGATTGTGAGCCCTTTTGGGACAGGGAGCCATTTAATCATTTGGTTTTGTCTGTAAACCGCATTGTGAACTTTTAGTTGAAAAGCGGTATATAAATACTGTTAATAATAACTGGGCAGACCTTCAGCAAGGTGGCTGGATCAGGTGTCCTCTGGCTGTGCCGTAAGGTCACTTTGGCAAAATAATAATTGGCAATCCAAATGTAGCTCCAACCAGAAAAGAAGGACTTGTGAAGATTCATTTGACCAGTGGCCCAAAGACCGTAGCTGGCCAGCTGTGCACAGAAACGGTGACCTGGTGACTTGTCATAACAATGAGGCCTTTGTCATAACAATGAGGCCTTTGTTGAAAAGTGGTATATAAATACTGTTAATAATAATTAATAATAATAAAAGTGGATTGGACAGATTGATGGAGGAAAACTCCATCACAGATTACAAGCCAGGATGACTATATTCAGCCTCTGGGTTTTAGAAGTTGCCTCTGTCTGAATGCCAGATGCAGGGATGAGGCAATCGAATCATACAGGTCTCTTGTTGTCTTGTGTGCTCCCTGAGGCATCTGGTGGGGCCACTATGAGATACAGGAAACCGGACTGGATGGGCTCTTGGCTTAATCCAGGAGCCGGGCTCTTCTGATGTTCATTGGTGCCTTTGGGGGCCCAGGAACATCTGGCTGGCTGCAGCTGGAGATGGAATGCTGGATTAGAGGGACCCTTACAATTTCTATTCGTCATCATATGAAGAGCCCTGCCAGGTCATAAAAACATAAGAACATAACATAAGAACATAAGAAGAGCCCTGCTGGATCAGGCCAAAGGCCCATCTAGTCCAGCTTCCTGTTATCACACAGTGGCCCCATCAGATGCCTCAGGGAGCACACAGCCAACCAGATAACCTGTTTCCTGCTGCCACTCCCCTGCACCTGGCACAGAGAAAACCTACTTCTAAAACCAGGAGGTTGCTTATGGTCAGGCCAAAAGGTGCCTGTTGTGGTACACTCGCTGCCTTATGCCCTGAATTGGCGCTTCTCTGTTCATTACAGGTGCCACCGACCCAGGAGGTGCAGGCCGGAGGGTTCCCTTCAGACTCCTCTCAGAGACAAGTCTACAAGGATGTGAAGCAGAACGGCGACAAGAACATTGCGTTGCTGGGTAAAGATGTGCGGTCGTTGAACATCGACTGCAGGGATCAGCAACCTTTTCAGCAAAGGGGCCGGGCGTTTGGCGATGATGTCGTCACGTCATCGCCAAACGTCCGGGTTGCTGAGCTCCCGGAATGGGCTGTGCGGAGCTCGCCTTGGGAGGCAAAGCCTCCCGCCCCACTTGCCGCGTGGCAGACAGGGAACAGCAGAGCCGCCTGCCCAACTCGCGGAGGTGCGCGGCAAATGGGGCAGGAGGCGTCGCCTCCCAAGCCGAGCTAAGCGCGGACTGGATGGCCTGGCGTTGTGCGTCTGCTGCAGGGGCTGAGCTGCCCCTTGCCATCTCCGGTGGGCAGGGCAGTGCCACGCAGCCTCTGGCTCCCACCTCCTCGTTTCCCTCCTTCCCTGAACTTAAAGAGGCAGAAAAGGAAGTGCAGGAAGGGGAAGAGAATGGCAGCTGCACGTTTCCCTGGTCATTTCCTCTTCTCCTCAGCTCTGCCTCCATAAAGTCAAAGGAGGAGGGGGGAATGATATCTAGGACCAGGCCAAGTCAGGGTGGGTGGCAAGGAGATGGCTGGAGACGGGGTCCCTCCTGCTGCCTGGGGCAGCCGCCTAACCCCGCACCTTTGTGGGCGGGCTGTGATCTGTGGTGTCATCTTGGCAGATGGATGATGGTATATGGCCAAGTGGGCCACCCTCCATTTGCCTTATTATAGATACCGAGCAATTTCTTTCTTTCTCTGAAATCTGTCCTACCTTCTCTCCCTCGCAGCCAACAGAACAAAACCATTCCCAGGTCAGCCCAGTTCATCGATTACTTCCGAGGGACAGGAACTGGCCGACGGTGGGCTGACTGAGGTATGTGGACAGTTGGTTCACTAAGAGCAGGGTAAATAAAATAGCAAAGTAAGGATCAGAGAGTGTCTGAGTGTATGCAGAGTGCATTTACCACCCCACTGAGCAACTGCAGAAACCCTCCCAGCCACCCCGAATGTTCACTACCTGCTTATGGATGGGGCTGAGCGTTGTAACTGTGTTGCTGAAAACTGAGCCAAAGAGTGTGGTTATGTGTCTGCATCGTAAGAGATTTCTGGGGCAGCAGGGTCTGAGCAAGGGATGTTTGCTTATTTCAGGGACCTGTGAGCTTCACGGAGCGGGAAGCCTCTTTCAGCAAGGATGATCGGACTCCGATGCACCCAGGCCAAAGGACCATGTTCTGGCAAGTCAAAGAGGAAACCTGTGGGCATGTGGGCTCCTTGGGTAAGGCTCTCTCTTGGCCCTGTCCAGTCAGTGCAGCAGTCTCAGCAACGCTTTAGCATTATTTTCAGGCTGAGAATGCAGTGTCAATGTGCCAAATAAATAAATGAATATTCTGTTTTGATCTCTATCACCATCGCAGACAGTGGGCACAAAGTGATGCTCTTTTAAAGCCCATTTGTTTGAGTAGGAGGGATTGAATGAGGTGCTCAACATTCCAGTTGAAATCCGTGGAATGCAGCTGCATCAGCACCACCGGAGTGAGTAAGGGGATACTTGTTCTCTTGCCCGGGGTTAAGCCTCTGCTGCCCTGATAGATCTACTCAGACTTGCACCAGCGATTTTGCTGGCACAAGACTGAGTGGACTCAAGAAAGTGGATCGAGGCCGAGAAGGGGGGATAGGATATCGGTGGTGCTGCCACCGCCGCCAATACCACTCCCTTCCTGGCCTCGACACCCCCACTCCCTACCCTGGTCTCCTTGCTATTCTTTCCCCCTCCTTGTTCTGCCCCCCCCCACCTGCCCCGACTTACCAGCACTGGGGCTGTTCAGAAGGCCACTGGCGTGCAGCTGCTCACTGTTGGCTGTGGCGGCCTGGCTGCGTGGAATAGTTGGTCACGCCTTGCCACCAGTGTAACGCATACTGCATTGCCGTAATGTGAGTTCTGGCGGGACAGCGGGTCCATAGGATTGGGCCGCTAACCATTTTTAATTTTGATTGGACCCTGGCCAGAATGTGCATGTACACACAGATACATATATTTTAAATACATACACTATAGCAGGGGTGGCCAAACAAAGGAGACCACCCCCACTAGCATTTCCGCCCAGTGGCGTCGTAATGTATGGGCCCCTAATACCCTGGGCCCCAGGCGCTGAGTGGCGCGTTGCTTCCAGGGGGGCGCCATTTCGCAAGGTTAAAAGTCCAGGCAGGCAGCTGAGTGAGCCGTCGTCGTCGTCATCAAGGCGACGTGCGCGCGCCCGGCCAGCGTCATGCAAAACACAGCGAGGAGGAAGCCGGAGGAGCTGGGAGTTGGTGTGCTCCGTCCCCTTATCTTGGACGCAGCCCTCCTCCTCGGCTCCTTCTTCCGAGGACAGCCGCTCCTCTCACAGCAGCAGCCGTCTCAGCTCCGTGTCAGCTGCAACAGTCCAGCTCTCCTTCCTTCGTCGGACCTTGCTTGCTGTTGCTGTCCCGCCCGCCCGCTCGTCGTCGTCGTCTCTGCAATGGACTTACTTCTGAGTAAACAAGTGGAGAATTGCGCTGATGCCTGGACAGATAATCTTGCTTGGAGGAAGGTTTCCTTCTCCCCATATCCGCCTCCCCTTCCCCCTAGATTAGAACAATCTTAAGCACTGTTTTAAAAGTTGCAAGAGAGAGAAAATGTGTGTCCTTAAAAAGCTCTGCCTTAAATCAAAGCTGAACTGGTCGGACCTTAGTACTATTGTGGCTTTTTATTAGGCCAGAGATTGAGCTAGAAGGGGCGATTGGGGGGGGGAGAAGGAAACAGATATGAAAATAAACATTCCTGTGGAAGGAAGTCCTGAGAGCCAAAGGTGCTTTTATTTTTATTTTTTTAAGAAAAAGAACCAGAAAAAAACACTCTTGGAGTCAACTTGAAGTTGGAGAGGGTGAACTTCTTTCTCTTAAAAAATAAAAATAATTAAGGTCTCTGGAGTCTACGAAAAAATAAGTTACACACTCAACAGTTGCTCTGCGTGTCCCTTACAAGCGAGACTCTCCCATGTTCAGACGGGGTCGGTCTCTATTGAATGAAGTCCTTTTATTCTGCATGGGAAACCAGGCACAAGGGTGGGCGCTTCGACAATCTATCCCCCCAGGGGGCTTCTTCTCTCCCACCCCTCTCGATTCCCCACCGCAGCCCTGGGGGGCTCCCCGTCCCCTTCACCCCCAACAGGCTGTGGACTCCTCACCAAGAGACGCTGCTGAGAGTAAGTTCCATTGAAATCAATAGGACTTACTTCTAAGTAGACATTATACATAGATTGTGCTGCAAGTTGACAGGGGTGCATTGCAGGGTATTTTTTGGGGGCAGTGCCTCCAACTCTAGGATCAGCTTACAGAGATTGCTCCTGTTGGCATTTTGCTGCTGTTGTAAGATGCTCTGGTTCAAGCACACTTGCAAAGGGATTTGAGGTTTTAGACATTGTGCTAGGGTTAAATGGTTTATACACAGTATGTTGATATTTTTAAATCAAGGTCTCTGAGTGGATCTGTGAAATATGTATCAAAGTGACTGTGTGATCGCTTTGCTACAGGTCCAGTGTGCAGCCCTGCCCACATTTACTGTGCTGTTGTAAACTTCTGGAAGTTCCGCCGTCAGGAGCTCCGCCTCCACATGGAAGCTCCCTCTGAGAAAGGACGTTTCCTCGGGGAATGGAAGGTGCTCCAGGACCCCTTGGGTGAGCAAATGCTCCTTCTGTTCACAGAGGGAGCTTCCGTACGTGGAGAGAGACCCCAACGGCGGAAACGCTCGTCGAGAAGCTACCCAAAAGCAACAAACAGGACTACTCCTCTAGAAAAAGCTCCATGAATATTCTTCGGAACTAATCATGCTGCTCCTAATGTCTGTAATAATTTTTTTCTGTTTCTCTCTCCTTCTCCTTAGAGGGACTTTTGATTCCTAAACTTGACCTTCACTTCCGTCCAGAAAAAGAGGAGAAGACGTTCCTCCAGGACCAAGATTCCGGTAAGGGTTTGGAGAAATCTATCTGGCGACGCCTGCTTAGGGAAATTCTGGGATTCCTTTGCGCAGTCAGAGAACGTCCCTGCCTCTGCTTGTCCTGTCCCAGGGTATGGTCAGCTTCTTCTCTAACTAGCAGAAACAGAATAAAATTATGCAAAGGGTGGAAAGACCCGCAAAGGAGAGACACGGGCAGCGTGATCCTCTCTAACTTTAGCTCCGCCACTCTTAAAGTGTCGCAAACGCACCGTAAAGCATGTTTGCAGCGACTCAGGAGTAAAGGCGGAACTACATTACACGCGTCGCAGAGCTTCTGACATCATCTCGGAAGCTCGCGGAGCAGCTGCGACCTCCGCGATGCCGGCGCGTACCTCAAGCTGGAATCCTACTTTTGAGGGGGCAGGTTCGCAGAGCTAGGGGGTGGTTCGCGGAGCTACTGCAACCTACCAATCTTAGGAGAGGGGGGAGGGTGGCTGCATGCCAATCAGAACTACCTCCAATCACCGTGGGGTTTTTATTTCAAGGCTTATTCCCAGAGGAAAACACAGGATGAGGAGAGAGAAAACCAGAATGGTGGGAAATACTCAAAAACAGCCCAAACTCCTGTCACCGTGGAGGTTTATTCCAAGAGCATTAATTGTAAAAAGAAAGAGTAGGAACAATCAGAGAGATTTGTGAGTGTGTGTGTGTGTGTGGGGGGGAAGTGTTTTGGTGCTCGCTTGCTGCTTGCAACAAGGGAATGGTCTGTTGTGTGTGCACAGGCAGAGCAGAACAATATTTCCACTGCAGACCGATTATGGATTGAAAGCAAAATATTGCTTACGACTGCTCCATGTTGACTCATTCAGAGATGCATGGGAAGTTGAGCAGTACCCGAAACCCCTCAAAGTGTGTGTTAAAACGAAATAGAGAGAAACGTGTGTGAAGCTTGTGGGTGATTTTGTCTCGGCTGCCTTTGCAACTATGTAAAGGTGCATAGGGTAGGGTTGTTATAAAGTAAAAACCGGCAACGAACTTGACGACGGCCCCGCTGTAAAAGAACAGACCTGCAAGTTTTTTGGCCAATCAGAGCGCACTTGTGTTTAACCAATCACAGCTGCGCTTTCTTAAGAAGGCGGGACAGCAGGAAGGACAACAGGCGGGAAGACACGCCCCAGTTCCAAGCGCGGAGGCAGAGGCAGGGGCAGAGCCTCCGCGTGTAAATTACACGGTGTAATGTAGTTCCGGCCTAAGGGCCACTGACGCAGAGGCCCTGCACCTGCCGATATAGTTAAGACCAGGGGCGGGGGGAGGGTGGAATGGAGCCAGCCTGGGCTGGAAGAGGGTGGGGATATCGGCAGCGAGCTTTGCCGATATCCTAGGCCCGTTCCCGGGCCTGGTCAGCCTTACCCCGCCACCCCGGATGCGCGTCACCTTCATAGCTGACGTACATCCGAGGAGGCCCATACGGCCCCGGCCTGCTTACATCCGGGGATTCTCCCGAGGTGCTCCTGGGCTGCCCCAAGGCGGTCCAGGAACGGCATAGGATGCAGCGGCTGGCCATTTAGGCCAGCTGTGCACCTTTACACAGGATTGCGCCAAAAGTTAGTGAAACTCTTTTTTTTTTAGTGCTTTGCAATATATTTTGCACTTGGCCTGTGTTTTTCCCGGTTTCCCTCTTGCATGAAGGCCTAGTTCTCACTGAGGTGGTCTCAACCTGTGTCTGGGTGGTTGTATCTGCAGTTTTGGGGTTCATGTGACCAGAGGCGTCGCTCTGGTAGGGGCGGTACCGTATGTTTCGCGGCGTCCTAGTCCCGTTTACCAAGCCGGCAGGAGGTGGCCCCGCCCCCTCACTGTCGGAACCATTCCTGTGCGAAGAAAGCAACGGGCAGGGAGTCTCTTGCCTGCTGCTTTCTCCGCACGGAATGGCTCCGACAGTGAGGGGGCGGGGCCGCCTTCTGCCGGCTTGGTAAACGGGACTAGGACGCCGCGAAACATACGGTACCGCCCCTACCGGAGCGATGCCTCTGCATGTGACTGACTGTGCCTCCAAACAAACCACAAGTTCTAAGGTGTAAAGTAGTCCTAAGACTGTGAGAATTATTGGGCAGAGCAAGTGGCCAGCATGCAGTAAATGCCTATATGTTTATTTGGACTAGCAGAGAGAGTTTTTGACTCTAAAAGCCAATGGATTAGAAATCTTGTCCTTTGAAAGTTGAGTGGTTTGGAGAGTTCACTCTCAAAGGTTGGAATTAACAGTGTCCTGTATCCACATGCCTTTCAATTCGTGAAGTTTCAACTTCTGTTTTCAGACCAGATGTTAATGTTTTGGTTAAATTCTGTGCTTGTAAAATAAGCCTCAAATTCTGATTTAGTAATAAAGAACTTAAGTTGAGGGTGTATTAAGAAGCTGATGGCAGTTGAGATGAACTGCAGGGCTGATTTGTCTTGTTAGGTTATTAGGAATACGCATCGGGACGCGTTGCAATAATTAAGGTCCCCAGGCTGTTCAAACGATTGTTAGTGTGGATCGTTTTCAACAGAGGCGTGATAATTAGCAGTTCACCGATGAAATAAATTGTACAAGGAAACACTACCTTTGCTAAATTAGCCAAGAGTCATCAGGCTGTTATTAGTGGTGAGGTTAATTGGAGTCCTCAGGCTAAGAAGAGCATTCAGCAGGTTCGTAATTAGTATTACCTGAGCAAAAAGTGCAAATATGATAGGTGAGCAATTATAAAAATGTTCTGGGATCAAAATGTCCGGGGAGACTTCATAAGGGAAGAATAACAAAGTCACCTGTGGTTTACTGGTGAGTAAGGGACTTGAGGTCTGTTTGCTACAGGCAAATGGAGCTTGTCAAGATGATACCCCGGAGAGCTAAAATTACAGAGGGGTAGCAGATGTTGTTGGGGGGGTTATTATGAGAAAGAATTATGCAACACAGATATACGAATATCCCAGCGGACAATTGCAGTACAGAAAACATTGGCAAGGATGGACATGGTCCCAGATGTATTCTTCCAAAACACCACAAATAACATCTTGGGTTTTTTCCTACAAATTTGTGCAGCTGTTCCTTGGTGCAGTTGCTTCAAAGGTGTAGTATTTGACACCCGAGGCCCATAAATTTTTTGACAGACCCCCCATACGAAAAAATTATTTTCAGTAATAGTCATGACATGAAATGAATAATAATAATGGCCAGAAAATAAATGCCACATAAGTAGGCTTACCAGATCTCCAACCGGGACAGAGTGCTAGACCTTTAGGAGAAGGAATGTGGGCAAGTGCAGCTTGTTAAACCTTAGAGCACAATCCCACTGAACGCAATGGGGCTTGCTTCTGAGTAGACATGCCTAGGATTGTGCTCTAAAGGTTTAATAAGCTACACCTGCCCACATTCCTTCTCCTAAAGGTCTAGCACTCTGTCCCGGTTGGAGATCTGGTAAGCCTACACATAAGGCACTTGTGTTTTCCAGTTCCGGTTTCAAATTATATACAACCAAGGTTTCAACCATTTTGGCCACTAGTGTCACCTCCCAGAAGCCTGGCACCCGGGGCTGGCACCCCCATGGTCTCTAGCTACGCCACTGGGTTGCTTCTTGAAGAAGTTAGCTTTGATGCTTTGGCTATTATCTATATCCTGTACCCATTCTGAGACATGCCACCTCTGTGTTTCCCCCCACCCCAATTGTCCACTCTTTATCCACCCCAATTATCTACTCTACGTACCCTAGTGGCTGTCAATAAGTTCGTTATCCATTCTAAATCTGGTTCATCAACAAGGCTACTCTGAGGCAGCAGACCTCCTGCCATCTCATTAAGCAACGGTAATATTTTCCTCCAAAATACTTGTATAGCAGATGGTATTTCTAAGACTGTAGTGACAGGGGCTGAAGCCCCCCCCCCCCCACTAATTTTTGTAAAATAACAGCAAGGACTATGGACCCAGCACTTGTGGCATTTAAATAGGCGTTTGGTAATTCTAGGTAGATGGCGCTTTTTTTCTAATGAGGCAGGCGGTTCATAGTCATAGGGCGCAATCCTGGAACTTCTGGCAGCAACGGAACAAGCGTTCCATCGCCGGCAGCAGTCACGAACGTGCCGTAAAGCACGTTCGTGACTACTCTGGAGCAAGGGAGGGCAGCACAGAGGCCGGACTCCCTTGCTCCGTCACTGGAACGCCCGAGCGGGCGCCAGAGAAGGCAGGTAAGGATCCAGCAGGGACGGTTCGGCGGTTGAGGGAGGGGGGCCATTGGTGTAGCTGGCCTGGGAGGGGGCAGGGGATGGCCTCGGCCATATCCCTGTCCCCGCTGGGCCGGCTAGACCATTACACGGCCTCCTCTACTTCCGCCAGCAATTTAGCTGGTGGAAATCCGAGGAGGCCGATCAGGCCGGTTCCCCGGTTTACACTCGGGGAAGGGGACAAACGCCTCCTTCCCCAAGTAGACCTCCAGCCCAGTGCACGCCAGGCTGCCCGTGCACAGGATCTGGCGGGTGGCCCGGAGCCGCCGGCCGGATCCTTACGGTGGATTGTGCTGATAGAATCCTAGAACGACAGAGTTGGAAGGGCCTTTGGAGGTCATCTAGTCCAACTCCCTGCTCAGTGGAGGTAGCTGCTGTAGCACAGTGTATTGTTTTGTTCATGAGGACTAGTTGAATAAGATGGAGCAGTGTTATTGAGATGTGCTGATATTGGTTGTTTATTTATTTTATTTTATTTTTCGCATTTTTTATACCGCCCTTCCTCCAAGGAGCTCAGAGTGGTGTACATATTTCCTCCCCTCCTTTTTGTCCTCACAACTATCCTGTGAGGTAGGTGGGGCTGAGAGATAGTGACTGGCCCAAGGTCATCCAGGAAGCTTCATGGCTGAGCGGGGATTTGAACCTGGCTGGATCTTCCAGGTCTAAGTCCGACTCCCAAACCACTACATGTAGAGGACATGGAGAAAGCCTGTTTGTTTAATCCCCCGATCAAACAAAAAGCATTCTTTACTAATTCAATAGTGGAGTCGAATGTACTGGACATAAGTTGTCAAGAAGTGAGTCAACAGTTCTTTAAATATTTCCCTTTGGCAGTACTGTACAGAAATAAAAGAGTAGCAAAGATAATGGGTTAATAATAGTGATTTATGTACACACACACACACACACACACACACACACACACACACACACACGAGTGTACAAAAATGAAACAGGTACATGTTAATTTCAGTTTCACATTCAATGCAACTAGGGTAAAAGTGACTCCCAATACCATCAGAGTATATGCTGAAACACATACAGTGGACCCTTTATTATGATGATGATGATGTTGATGATGATGTTTTATTATGTATTTTAACATGTTTTAATTGTAAGCCGCCTTGATTTCCCTTATCGGGAGAAAGGCACTGACTTGCACTCTGACTCGCACTCGTGCAGAAATGACTCGCACTCGCACCCGTGACCTAATGACTTAGATACATCCCTGGTTATTATGGTACATTTGATGAACAGGAACATGGTCGGACCTGGACCGTGAAGCTCACTGAGTGATCATTGGCCCGTGTCAGGGGAAAGGACCTGGGAAAAGGCTGGCTTATAAGCAGGTACCTGCTGTTCTCACAGCTGATGGGAAAGAAATCATACCTGAGCTCCCTGTGCTTGGGCTTTTAAAAAACAGGTTTGATGATGTTACCAAGTTACCTGCTTGGAGGATTGGGACTGACCTGGCTTCTCCATCCCACCCCTTTACCTTTATAGACTGCCTATTGGCTGCCCAGTAGCAGATGCCTGCCAATCCTAGAGGAGGGGTGGCTATTCCGGACAGGAAGAAGGACCCTCATCCACAAAGACATGTGTGTGCTACTCATGGTGTGTCAGATAGACAAAAGCTGCTTGCAGAAGGATGCTGAACCTGCACAGGCAGGAGCTTCTGAGGAGCTAGAAGTGTCTAAAATAAGGGGGGGGGGGGAAGGCAAAAAAACAAAAAAATAGGGGAGGGGAAATAGGGTATTCACCATAGCCAGTCAGTATCTCTCAGCCTAACCTACCTCATGGGGTTGTTGTGAGGATATAACAGGGGGAGGAGCCATGTACACCCTGTGGTCTGAGAGTTCACAAAGTTTTCTCCCTGCAGATTCAAGCTTATCTATAGACATTACACGACTTTATGGACGACTGCTCGGTCTAGATGTATGTGTACACAAGGAGCAGTGGCTCAGTAGGGCAGCAGCTGCCTTGCATGAAGACAGTCCCAAGTTTAAGCCTGGAGATCTCAAGCAGAGCTGGCTCATCCATGAGGCCCACTGAGATGGTTGCCTCAGGCAGCAGTCTGGCAGGGGACGTGCACCGCTGTGTGTCTGCTTGCCTTCACTGCTCCTCCTTCCATTCTCTAGATCAGAGGTTCTCAACCTGTGGTACACGTACCCCCAGGGTTACGCGGACTGCAGGTTGGGGGTACGTGAGATGCTCTCCGTTATCTAGAGTCTAGGTTGTAAAAGGAAGAAGGGAATGGGATGGAAGAGGAAGTGTGGAGGAGAGCAAGTGGTGTGCTAGAGTGTCAAGATACTCTAGCCCACTGCCCACCACTCTCTTTGCCTCTACACTTCCTCTTCTGATCCATCCCCTTCTTCCTTTTCCAACTCAGGGAATGGGAGGAGCAGAACCTGGCAAATCACCAAATAAGGGGAGGGAGCATTTGGGATACTACCTCAGGCGCCAGGAGGTCTTGAGCTGGTCCTGATCCTAAATAGCCGGATTGGGAGAGCTCCTGTCATCTGGAGTAGAAAACATTGATCTAGGTGGGACTCATGCTCTGACATGGTGTAAGACAGCGTCATAGTTTCATATAAACAGAGGAAATGGACAGCTATAAGTCAAAGGACTAGGACCTTGAAGCTGATGGAGAGGAGCTGCTGGGAGCCAAGGCAATTCAGGAAAGGTAGAGAAAGGTGAGTCGAGCAGAGATCTCCTGAATCACTGGAAGATCAGCAAAAGGAAAGTTGCGCTCATCATCAGAAAAGATTTCCAAGACGTAAACAATCATGCTGTTTTCCTCTCTCTTTCTGCAGGTTTGAGAACAAACATCAAGATGGAGAATTCTCATCAAGTTGGATCTGGGCCACTGCAAATTCCCCAAGGGAATGTTTCCTTGTTGACTGAGATTCCAGAGCAAAGGTGTGAATCCAAAAGACAGCAGGGAGAGGATGATTGCCACAATCCTTCAGAAGTTCTGGCATCTCCTGTTAGCGAAAGCACAACACATGCTGGGGCAGAAGACCTCTTGTCCTCCAAGTATGGGAGAAAATGCCAGTACAAATTGGGACTTGTTAAGATAGATGCAGAAGAGAACCTTTATGAATGTTCCGTGTGTGGGGAAAGTTTCCAGCAAGAATGTTACCTTGATGAACATCAGAGAACACACACAGGAGGCGAAGCATATGAGTGGGCCGCATGTGAGAAACCCTTCTCTCAGAGAGAAATTTGGGCTAGTGATCAGAGTAGCCCTATGGAAGAGAAACCTTATGAATGCCCTGAGTGTGGAAAAAGATTCAGCTATAGAGCAACGTTAATGAGACATCGGAGAATCCATACTGAAGAGAAACCACATAAATGTTCTCACTGTGGTAAAAGCTTCAGTCAGAGAACGAACTTAGTGAGTCATTTGAGGATCCATACAGGAGAGAGACCATATCAGTGTTCCCAGTGTGGGAAAGGCTTCAGGTGGCAATTGCATTTGAAAAGACACCAGAAAATCCATACGGGGGAGAAACCACACGTGTGCCCCGAGTGTGGGAAAAGTTTCTCTCGGAGAGATACGTTGATCAATCATCGGAGAACTCACACAGGGGAGAAGCCTTATGAATGCCCCGAGTGTGGGAGAAACTTCAATCATCCGTGTAACTTGATTGAACACCAAAAAACTCATACAGGAGAGAAGCCACATGAATGCCCTGAGTGTGGGAAGAACTTCTCTCGGAGAGACACCTTGATTAAACATCAAAGAACTCACACAGGGGAGAAACCTTATGAATGCCCCGAGTGTGGGAAAAGTTTCAATCATCCGTGTAGGTTGATCGACCATCAGAAAATCCATACAGGAGAGAAACCGCACGAATGCCCCGAGTGTGGGAAAAACTTTTCTCGGAGAGATACATTGATCAAACATCAGAGAACCCACACAGAGGAAAAACCTTATGAATGCCCAGAGTGTGGAAAAACATTCCTTCAGAAAAAGGCATTCATTAGACATCAGATAATTCATTTAGGACATAAATCTTGTTAAGGCTTTTAATAGTGTCAAATTCTGTAGAATAAGGAAACCATTTTAGTAACAAATGTCATCTCCTTAGATGTCAGAGAATCCACACATTATCAGTGCCATGGGGGGGGGAGGTCTACACAGGTACTAGGATGCAGAACCTCTAAGGCTGGAAATCTAGAACGTCTTTATTAAGGAAGTTAGCAGAATGTGATGATGAGTTAGAAACAACTGGACAAGAACTTCTAAAGATGATTGAAGAAGCAGAATTAATTTCTCTAATTTATTTGTGCTACTTTTCCTTTGTCAGTCTTTTATCTAAACTCTCAAGGCTGACAAAGGAAAAGTAGCACAAATAAATTAAAGAAATTAATGGGTTAAGTAAGTTAAAGATCTGTGTGAAACAGGTAAAGTTGTAACTCAAAGAGCAGTGAGATTGATCAGTGCTTTCCAGCTATGGATTTTGAAAATCAAGAAGTCATTGATGACAATATGGAGAACTGGCAAACTGACAGGAAAATGTAATGTGTACATCAGATGGATTAAAGAGGGAGTGGGAGGCAAGAATTTTAGGTAAAAGTCATTTGTAGTTGATGAATCAATGCAGAAGCGTCATTAGGGGAGGCGGGGGCTCCCAGCAGCAGGGGGCGACACACGCTGGGGGGATGCACTTTCCACAGGATTCGGCGGCAATTCATTGGCGGCGTAGCAAAAAAGCACACACACACACACACCGGTGGTTTTTCAGCTGCTTTTAAGCCGTTTGCGGTGACTGGATTTACCCGTCCGCCCTCCTGGGAAACAAATGGCCTAAAAGCGGCTGAAAAACCGCAGGGTGTGTGTGCTTTTTTGTCACGCTGCCACCAAATCGCTGCCAAAGGGGGCTGGGCTTGTGACGTCATGCCCCCGACCCCCACTGGGAGAGGGTGTAGTGAGACCTCTGAATCAACGTAATGGTTCATCAGTTATAACAGCTACCACGGTCGTTTGACACAGTCCCTCATGAAAGGCTCCTGAGAAAACTCCACAGTCAGGGAATAAGAGGGCAGGTCCTCTTGTGGATTAGGAACTGGTTGAAGACCAGGAAACAGCGAGTGAATGTCAATGGGCAATTTTCACAATGGCGAGAGGTGAAAAGCGGTGTGCCCCAAGGATCGGTCCTGGGACCAGTGCTTTTGAACTTATTCATAAATAACCTGGAGTTGGGGATAGGCAGTGAGGTGGCCAAGTTTGCGGACAACACGAAACTTTTCCGGGAGGTGAAGACCAGCAGGGATTGTGAAGAGCTCCAGAAGGATCTCTCCAAACTGGGAGAATGGGCAGCAAAATGGCAGATGAGCTTTGATGCAAGTAAGTGTAAAGTGATGCACATTGGGGCAAGAAGTCAAAACTTCACATACACGCTAATGGGTTCTGAGCTGTCTGTGACAGATCAGGAGAGAGATCTTGGGGTACTGGTGGACAGGTCGATGAAAGTGTCGACCCAGTGTGCGGCGGCTGTGAAGAAGGCCAATTCCATGCTCGGGATCATTAAAAAAGGGATTGAGAATAAAACGGCCAATAAAACCACACCTCAAAAAGGATATAGTTGAATTGGAAAAGAAAGAGCAACCAGATTGATTCGTGGGCTGGAGCACCTCACTTATGAGGAAAGGCTACAGCGTTTGCGGCTTTTCAGTCTAGAAAAAAGGCGCCTGAGGGGGGACATGATTGAGACATGTATAAAATTATGCATGGGATGGAGAGAGTGGATAGAGGGAAATTCTTCTCCCTCTCACACAACACCAGAACTAGGGGACATGCAATTCTGTAAATTGAGTGGAGGGAGAGTTAGGATGGACAAAAGAAAATATTTCTTCACCCAGTGTGTAATTCATCTGTGGAACTCCTTGCCACAGGATGTGGTGATGGCACCTGGCCTAGATGCCTTTAAAGGGGGTTTCGATAGATTCATGAAGGAAAAAACCATCACAGGTTACAAGACATAAGCAACCTCCTGGCTTTAGAAGTAGGTTTTCTCTGTGCCAGATGCAAGGGAGTTACAACAGGAAAGAGGTTATCTTGTTGTCTGTGTGCTCTCAGAGGTATCTGGTGGGGCCACTGTGAGATACAGGAAGCTGGACTAGATGGGCCTTGGGCCTGATCCAGCAAGGCTGTTCTTATGTTCTTAAACTAGATTCTACTTTGTAGAAGCACAAGTCATTTTGTTAGGAATTCTTCCAAAAGGAATAAAGATTTCCATGTTAATTAAGTTTCACTATTGACGGTTCAGAAGTGGTTCATCTTTCAGATGATTCTGCAGCCACTGTGAAGAAAGGTTGGTTTTAAAGTAGAAAATAGAATGGAGAATTCTGTGTTTGACCTTCCATTATGAAAAAGCAACACATAAGACAATTATCAGAACTAGAGCTACCATATTCCCCTCACCTCCAACTGGGACCCCCCCCAGCCAATTAATTAATTAATTAAAAATTAAAAATAAAATTAATAAAAAATAATTTTAACACTAAAGGGGGCGCGTCCGCATTTTTTATTATTTAATTATTTTTTCAAATAAATTAATTAACTTACCCCATCCATTGTCGCCGTCTGCGCTGCTCCTCGTCCTTGCGCTGCTCCACGCGTCCCCGCACAGAGCCAGCGGGAGCGGGCGAACCACAGCCTGCTTGCCCGTGCTGTGCGCGCCTGCCGGAGGCTCGCGTGGCACGGGCAAGCAGGCTGTGCGGCCCGGTCTCCCACCGGCACCGCACAAGCCAGTGGGAGACCGGGCGAACGACAGCCTGCTGCCCGTACTGTGCGAGCCTGCTGGAGGCTCGCGCGGCACGGGCAGCAGGCTGTCATCCGACCGCTCCCTCGCCGGCTCTATGCCGGTGAGAGAGCGGTCGGACGACACCCGTTCGCTGCCACCGCCTTCTTTTTGAAAAACGTACCTGGGCGCCGGCATCATCTTGGATCACGAAATCTTGCGTGATCCAAGATGTCGGTGCCCAAATCTTGTGAGGGCATCATGCCCTCACGAGATTTGGGTGCCGACATCTTGGATCTCACGAGATTTCGCGATTCAAGATGATGCCGGCGCCCGGGTAGGTTTTTCAAAAAGTTGATGGCGGCGGTGCTGACATTCGCCCCGGAAAACCGGACCAGGACTTTCCTGAAAATGGAGGCCATTTCCGGGACTGTCCCGGTTTTTTCAGGACGTCTGGCAGCCGTAATCAGAACTCTAGAAAAAGCCAGATTCAGAAGAGATACAGGTTGATGCAGTGAATAAGAACCAGGAAACCAGAAGTCGGAATCAGTTTTACTCATGAGGAGGAATCCGATAGGATAGGAAGATAACATTAATATGGAATTATAAGGTATTTAAAAGTGTTCTACCTTATATTGATCGTACTTCCCCTCCTTGTGATGGGAGTTCTATTGAGTCTTTATGTCATATCTTTTTTTACGGCCCTTTGCAAAATTCCTCATGAGATAAGTTTCTAGATCCTATCTTGATAATTATATCTGGGTGTGCGGTCGGAGAAATTAATTTATCTTTTAAATGAGGGGTCCCCTGAAACCATTTGTCAGGTGGCTAAGTTTCTTTGTTTGGTTGGGGTAAACTTTCTTGGCAGGAAGAATTGATCTGGGTGTGAAGTTCTGTATATGATGTTGGTATTTTAAATTTAGCTGTATGACTTGGGAAGCATTTTGTTTTGTGTTCTGTTCATTTTATGCCAATAAAGGTTCAATCAATCGATCAAAGTGCTCTACTGAATAATATTAGTTGTGTTAGTTATTTTTAGACTTTTTCTTGCTCCAGTTTTAGAAGTTTTTCTTTCAGCTTCACTTTTGTTTTCCTTTTATTTCCTTTTGTATTTTAAAGACAAAAACTACAAACTAAAATTCTTCTCTTTTTAACATCACAGGACATCATAATCCATTTACGAGGGCAACGGTGCATGAGAATGTAGACTTGAAACGAGCATGCAAAAAAGTATTTTAAAATGCTATTTGAAGGGGGGGAAACATGCTCTGGACTTTACCAAAGCACAAGCCATTTTGATAGGAATTCATGAGAAACGTCCTATGAATATAAATAGAGAGAACTAGAAAAGACATACAGGGGGTGGGCCACCGTATCCACTGATTCCTCAACCACGGTTTCAGTTATCCATGGTTGAGGAATCCCCCCGCTCCCTCCACAGCCCCCCCACTTACTTTTAGGAGAAACCTCCTTTTTTTCTTCAAAGTTCCGAGCCTGTAGCTTCCAGTTTTAGGCCTGACGAACAAGACTTAGAGTCTCAACCTTGCTGAGACTCGAGCTATTATCTAAGTCTAAGCAAGATTGAGATCTCCCAAGAACAAATCCATTTTATTAAACAGGAAACAAGAAATCACTTTCATAGATAAAATCGGGATGCCCGCTTTCAGAATCAGCTCTAAAAACCGCAGCCGAGTTCTCTTGCAGTCCGATCTTGCTTGTGAGTAGTGTAGTGCCGGGGTTCGCCGCAGCTTCCCAGTTTTATTGGTTGATCTTGATTGGCAGGGTAGTTCTGTCTCCAACATAACGGGTGGCTAGATAGTGTAGCAAGGGGGGGGGGGAGGAGATGCAACTCACTGCTGTAAATATACTGCAACCTTGTATCATTGGCCAAAGAGCCTCCCCTTCAACCTCTCTTGCAGCTACACTTTCAGAAATGTACATGCTCCGAGTTGATGTTATTTATATACACACCCCATACATACGAAGCTTGTACTAAGCCCCCTCCTCCCCACTGATTTCCCACGAAGGCTGCGTTTGCCCCACATGTTGTGGTCTATGTGCGCCTGTGTCTCCTTCGGTCTCCTTGCAAGATTCCCCGCCAAGATCTTCCAGCTCAGGGACAGGACAGGATGTCAGGGGGCGAAAAGAGACCCGCCTGGCGGGAAGAGCTGCGGACGGTCCGAGTTGTCCACTTGCAGCCCCGGCAGGGAGGAGAGAAGATCCGCCCCAAGACAGAAGAGAAGCGGCAGAGTCTGTGTGCCTCGCATGTTGCATCGGGAATTAATTGGGGGGGGAGCAGGAGGGGGGGATGCCGGGCCAGAGGAGATGGCTGCGCCTCCCCGTCCCGCCTGGGAGTCAGTTGAGGGTCCAGACTTGGATACTCTGCAGTCTTTCCTCTCGGCACTCGAACGGTTAAAAGAAGCGACTCCGGATTCCTAGAGGGGCCGATGGAGGGGGGGAGACTGGAGTGAGTGAGGAGTCACTTCCTGCTCCACCCTTTTCTTTGCCGCCCCCCCCCCCCCAGCGAAGAGGAACTGCGACAATTTCCCCCTCCGCAGTTGCACGGTAAGTTTTGGGTCTGCACTTAAATAGCTTTATTTCTATGCTGGGGGTGCGAGGGGGGTTGACAGGGACAGTATAAAAGTCGGAAAAGAGAGGACCAGAAAGAGCCAGTGAAAGAAATGCAAAAAACAGCAGGATGTAGGAGGGACAGTGGAGAACAATAGTTTCGGCCTGGGACTGTTCCTGTAACTGAGGGGTGCATGCTTTTTTTTTTTTTTTGGTATTTTTAATGCATTCTCTTCATATTGTTTGTTGTTTGAACTGTGGTAAGTTTTCTCGCTCCAGAGGCAGGTGGGATAAAAATCACAAGAAAGAGAGCTGGATTTTGCAGCTGAAAAGGATCCTTCCAGCATCCGTTCCTGATCGAAAAGAACAGAGAGCTGATTTCTTCCAAAGACGGAGCGGAGGAGGACAAAGCAGGGTGATCTTTCAAGGTGTGTGTGTCAGCGGGGCGGGGGTCTCGTTCCACTTAGAGAGATAACTGGGCTTGCACCCAGGACCGCAGTGGCTGTTCCAGGAAACAGCCCTGCCAAGACACCTCCGTTACACCCGATCAGCTTCCACCCCTGCATCTGCAAATGAGGGTTTTCCCCCCACATCAGCTCTGATGGCCTGAGTTACAGGATATCGCCAGGAATCAACATCACTCCTGTCTTGTCATGCTACTAAACCTCTGTCTTTGGGACTCAGCTCTGTGAAAGGGCAGAAGCAGGAGGACTGAATTGAGGCAGAAAAGAGAACAGGGAAGGCGGGTCTTGGAGGGCCAGGAAAGGATTTGGAGGAGCCAGTTTAGCAAGGAGATTTGAAAGAGGGGAGGGGGGGTGACTAGACAGGCAGAGAGGGGAAGAAACAGGGACAAGGGGGCAGAAGGAAGAATCGGAAGAAAGTGAAGTTAGAACAGAGCATGAAGGGTAAATGTCTCCCCATCGCATTTGTCTCCCTCGCAGGCAGTGGGATGGCATCGGGGCCACGTTCCAGACCGTCTCCTCTTTGGCATGGAGCAGAATCAGCAACTCCACAGCCTGCTCAGGTAAGGGGCAGATCACCGGAGCAACGTGCAAAAACAGCTTGGCTGCCTCCTTCTCTCTTACAGGCCTTGAAGGAAGGATTTTTGTCTGGTGCTGTTAAATATATTTCACCAGAAAGAAGTGTGTGTGTGAGTGTGAAGCAAGGTAGAATGACAACTCGCTGGTCAAAATTCCTGACTATTTCATGATTCTTGGGCTGCTGCTATGTGCAGAACTGGGGGTGGGCTAATTAGTGGGATGTTTTCGTGATGAGGAGGGCCTGGGGTTTTCTCTTTCATTGTGTGTGTGAATGGCAAGGGAATTCTTTGTTTCAAATCAGGAGGTAGGTAAGCCGGGTTGCTTCAGAGGCTGAGCAGTGTCGGCTAAATGCTCACCAAACAGCGGTGCCGGGGGGGTGACTGGCATCTTGAGATGAGGTTTACCTTGGCTCCGTGCATACAGAGATGACTGAAGTTGCATTCACTGAGGGAAAACACAAACTGTAAATACAGCCAGGAGATGCATAGGGGTTGTGTTCAATGGAGATTGTGTTCAATGAAGGTTGTGTTCAATGGAGACACAAAGTAAGAATATCTTCTTCCTCCCATGGTATGTGATGGGGTTTGAGATCATGTACACCAGAGTTTGAGGCTTTGTGACCAGAGTCCTTGAGAAATTTGGCCTGCATGTCAGAGAAGTCGTCGTGTCTTGGGAAACAGTCCATCTGGCACACTGGCATCCATTGATGCTGGCGTCTGAAGCTGGCAGTAAAGTTGCTTGGCATCATCCTTTATTATAATAGAGAGCATAACATAGCCAGGAAGGAAAAGAAAAATAAATGACAGAGGGAGCATAATATCAATACAGGTGGGCCCCCATATCCACTGATTCGCTATCCACGGTTTCAGTTATCCACGGATCATGGGGAAACCCCCCCCCCCAGGCTTTTACTTTTTTCCCCAGTAAGCTTCGTTTCTTCCTTAAAGAAACAGGAGAAGGCAAGTAGGCAAGTAGGACGAGACTGACAGCCCATTCCAACCCAACTCCTCCGCAAGTCTGGCATAAGAGTGGCCTAAGTTCAGCATAAGTTCGACATAAGTTATGTCTGAGTTATGTCAGAGTTATGCCTGAGTTAGGCAGGCTGCAGTTTCTGTGGCCCAGCACCACCCCAGGATCCAGGCAACACTTACCTCCCAGGCAGGCAGGCCCTCCAGGCTCCGTGTCTGGCTCGGGCATGTGCAGGCCTCTGTCTGCATGTGTCAGCGTCCATCCATGGCAGCTGCCACAGGGTCTGTCACAGCCCAGTTGCAAAGGGGCCGGCCGCAAGCATGGGGGAAGTGCCAGTCATGTGGTGGGCGCAGGGCAGGTGACAGGTGAGTGAGGTGCCCTTGCCAGCCGCCACAGGGCACCCTGTGCATCCGCCACCTGCTGCAGGGGAGAGTGGCCGCCCCCCCTCCTGCAGAAGGTGATGCCACCCCCATGCCACGTTGAGGCTTCACGTGGGAGTCATCATGGGGGGAGCGGGGGAGGGAAGGGTAGGTGGGGGGTGGGAACATCACACACAAGGGGGGTCGCATGATGTCTGGAACTGCCTCTGACATAACTTGCAGGTGTGCTGCCTGAAGCCCTGGGCCTCCAGGGCCGGGGCAATGCCCACAAAGAAGGCATCCCGGCGTGCGTTCTGCTCTGTGCCCCGACCAAGACCGAGAGATGCCTTGGGCTTGTCTGCTGTGAGCGGGAAGGGCTCACGCAGCTCATCACGCCCCCAGATGGGGCGACGACAGCGCCTCTCGGCAGGCGCTCTGGCGGGGTGGCCAGCTTCCATCATCAGGGAGTGGGAGGGGAGGCAGACACACAGGCAGGCAGACAGGTGTGGGTCAGAGACAGACAGACAGACAGACAACAAGGCTGGTGGGAGAGAGATTCCAAGAGAGGGGTCTGCAGAGACCAATAGGGACACAGGGGTCGCTCTGCAGATGAAGGCGATGCAGAAACAGGCGCCTCTTATGCAGACGGACTTTGGGCGGAGGCGCCTTCATTACGGGCGGACCTTTGGCGGAGGCGCCTTCATTACGGGCGGACCTTGGGTGGAAGCGGCTTCGTGATGGGCGGACACCCTGGCTGTCACTGTTTGCCTGCCTGAGAGGCCCCCCCAACTCCCCCCTCCCCTCTGTGCCATGGGGGTCTGGCAGCGCCCCTGCTGTGTTCTCCCTGGGAAGGACGTGGCAGTCCCTGGATGGAATTCATGCAGGGGCTTGAGTGCTGGGGGCTGTCTGTGTGTGGGGGCCAATGCTTGTGTAACATTGGGCACATATTTGTCAAGGGGGCTCTGCCCGAGGGGCGTCTTTATTGTTCTGGAACGTTAGCAGAGATGGCCAGGCGAGGCTGCCAGGGGTAGTCACAGCAGCCAGTCTGAAAGCAGCAGCAGCAGCACATGTGCCTCATGGACCTGGAGATGCAAGTTCTTCCCCTGTGGAACCACAGCCTGCTCCATAGAAAGGGGAGGGGCAGCAAGTAGGACAGCCAGGGAGGTGGAGCAGCAGCAGCAGCAGCGCCGGCAGCTGAGGAGGGTTGCAGGGCTGGCTCCCTGACCTCTGGCAGCATCGAGGCAGACGACAGTGGGGCAACCAGACTGCAGGCCCAGGGGTGCTCCCAGGAAGGTAGGTGGTAGTGGACATTCCTGGGGAGACAAAAAACAAGGGGGTATTACATGTCAGCTGCTGTGTGGTAGCAATCACCATTGAAGGAATGCCAGTGTGCCCGTTGCAAAAGCCTGCAGGGAGAGAAATAAAACACAGCTGATAGGTGTGACACACATAGCATGGTCTGAGCTGCTTACCTGGGTGTAAGGAGAGCATGATCCTGTAAGGGGAAAGGGTCAAAGAGAGAGACAACAACACAACTTGGGGGTCACAACCATGGCAAACCTAGCAATACTGACCTGTCAGTAGACCCTGTGGAGAAAAGGGGGGGGGAACAGCTGGTGTCTACATAAGGCTAACAGTTCCACACTTGTGGCATTGTCTGCTCACATGACTACAGGCAGCAATCAGACACAACAGTGGTAAAGAGGCATGTATCCTATATATCATAGCAGGCAAAGCAGGCAGCTATGAGACAACACATTGGTAAAGAGGCATATCATAGCAGGCTAAGCAGGCAGTTATCAGACAAGACACTGGTAAAGAGGCATATCATAGCAGGCTAAGCAGGCAGCTATCAGACAAGACACTGGTAAAGAGGCATATCATAGCAGGCTAAGCAGGCAGCTATGAGACAAGACATTGGTAAAGAGGCATATCATAGCAGGCTATGCAGGCAGCTATCAGACAACACATTGGTAAAGAGGCATTTCAGAGAAGGCAATGCAGGCAGACATGAGAGGGCACATTGGTAAAGAGGCATGTCTCATATATTTCTATATGCAGAGACGCAGAAGTCAGACCACATGTCAGCACGAACCCTGCTCTTACCTGCACTTACCTGCTGGTGTTGTTGCCTGTGGGGGGGGGGGAAAGAGGCTGGGAGAAAGACATGGGTTAGCAAATGGTAGCATGGAGGCAGCTGCCCAGGCACAGCTGTAAACAGTTTGGCCACAGGCAGAACAGCCCTCTCTGCCCTAGAGGGAGGCAGAGAGGAGAAGAGAGAAGTGGGGTGTTTGTGAATTTTGCCCTCCACCGACAAAGTCCCACTTTGTGGCTGTGGGGGACAGAACCCCACGCCACGTGCTCAGAGAGAGAGAGAGAGAGAGACTGGAGGTCTGGGGCTGGGCTTTTGTGGGAAAGAGGTTGGGTTCTGATAGGCTCCCTATCTTTGGCATAACTCTGTCGGTTTCCAGACCTTGCTGCCACAACTCCGACATAACTCTGACATAACTCAGGAGTAGGGTGTTAGAAATTTTCAGGAGAGGGCTGGATTGGGTAAGGTAAAATGGTTCCTATGGGTCTACTCGAATTTATGTCAACCCTTTTGGTCGACATAAAATTTGTGTCAGCATTTGTGTTGGAGGGGGCGTGTCTGTGCTTGCCAGGGTCTGGAATCCAACCTTAATTGGTTGCCGCCCCCGTTACGCCCACGGTCCGCCCCTGGAACGCCCACTTTTATGTTGACTTTATGTCCTTTGTCCTAACTTCGACATAACTTCGATGTAACTTTGACTTTATGTCCTTCGACATAACTTCGCCCTAACTTCGCCGTAAATGGTCGCATTCCAGACATAACTTCGACATAAGCGACTTATGCTGAGTTTATGTCTGATTTGTGCTGATTAGCCCTTGCGTTGGAATGGGCTGTAAGTACTAGAGAGGCTCTGCAAGGTTAACAGAAACCTTGCAGAGCCTCTCTAGGACTTAGTCTCGTTCTACTTGCCTGCAATGGAGGCTGCTTCTCTGTTTGTTTTAAGGAAGAAACAAGAAAAATAAGAGCTGGGGGGGGGCAAGCATGCCTGCCTGCAGGGGAGGCAGGTGGGGGGGCCCCTCAGGAAACCATGGAGGGGGTGTTAGCTCTTATCCACGGTTTCAAGTATCCACGGAGGGGCCTGGAACATATCCCCAGCGGATATGGGGGCCCACCTGTAATTGAGAAAAAAGTGGCGGGGGGGAGATCCAGCAATTACAAGATGGACATCGCAAGATACTTGTGTGTTCGTGTGTGTGAGCAAGAATAGACAGCTGAAGGTTCCGACATAGCTGCTATCTATTTGATGGTGAAAAGTGGCTTGAACCTGAATAAAATTCAACTTGTTGTAAAAGGCTCCAAGTCTCGATTCGAGCCTTTCGAGTCTTTTACAAATCAAGTCATTGACGTGACTTGAGTCCGACTCGATTCCGGGTCCATAGACTCAAGTCTACATCACTGCGTGTGAGTGAGCGTGAGCAAGAGAAGGTGGCTGGAGTTTCTGGAAGGCTGCGGTTCTGACATGGCTGCAGGCAGCAGATGACTTTGAGTCACAGCAGGACCAGGATTCAGAGAACGTTGGCTGCTCTCTGGTTCCAGCTAGGACAAGACGTGTGTTAAGAACGAACTCTGCCCTCAGAAGAGTTCAGGAAAACAGAACAGTTCTGAGTTTGGAGCACTGAGGGGATGAGGTCCTAGAGAGGCAGAGTTTGGAGCACTGAGGGGATGAGGTCCTAGAGAGGCAGAGTTTGGAGCACTGAGGGGATGAGGTCCTAGAGAGGCAAAGGGCCGGGGAAGGACGGTCCAAAAGGAACTCAGCACAGCAGCGTGATGGAGGTTGCTGACCCCAGGGGAGAGAACGAGGGCGTGTCAGACCCCTGGCCTCAAGGACTGCAACACTGGCGCTGGCCATTCCACTTGCACGCCTGCAGGAGTCTGCTTGGATGGGGGAAATCAGCAAAAGTCTACTAATGAATTCGATGCTTTCTGTTACGCCCAGTGAAGCTTCTTTGCAGGGTCAAAGTTGGACCCCACCAAAGTTGATGGGATGTTATTTTGAGGAGAGACTTTTTTCTCCATCCAGGGTCCGGTGTCCTTTGAAGAGGTGGCTGTGCGCTTCACGGCAGAGGAGGGGGCTCTGCTGGATCCGGGCCAGAAGGCTCTGTACAGGGAAGTCATGCTGGACAATTACGGGATCGTGGCCTCTCTGGGTAAGGACGCCCATCGTTTGTGGTATGTAGGATCCAAAGGCTGTGGTATGTAGGAACCAAAGGCTCCTGTTCTTCTTGTTTCTCAGTGTCAGGATTGCACCATAGAAGTGGGGCGTGTGGGGCTGGGATTTGTGCTCTCGGCATGCCTGCTGTGACTCGCTGTTGCAGAGTCGAGCTTGGCCTGACGTACTCTTTGGGGGTGAAAGATATAAATATAAATGGCGGGAGAGAAATGTCTAGATCCAGAAATCCATTGTGAACAGTACAACAACCCCAGTGTGGGACCTGCCCGGCCGGCAAGACAGTGCTTGTCGCGCCTCCTCATTCTCCTTCCTCTGCATATTTCTTTGTTTATTACATTTTTATACCGACCTTCCTCCAAGGAGCTCAGGGTGGTGTACTGATTCCTTTCCTCCTTTTGTCCTCACAACAACCCTGTGAGGTAGGTGAGGCTGAGAGATAGTGACTGGCTCATGGTCACCCAGGAAGCTTCCTGGCTTAATGGGGATCCAGCGTTTTAGGGCATTAACTGATGTTTCTTCCAAGATCAGGTGCTGCTGCTGGAGGGATTTTTCATGATCTCCTCGTCCTTCCTTGTCTGTCCAGGGGAATGTGGGAATTGTCAGGCCTACCTACCATCAGGGGTGTGGATTCTCATTGCCTGTGCCTGATGATGACACCAGTGAGACGCTGGGCTCTGATTGGCCTGTTGCACTTGGAACATGATGGAGTTCTGATCTGGTTACTCGTGTGGGAGGTTTTACGTTTTAGTAGAAGTAGAGCCAGGAGTCCAGATTATTTGTATCTTCACCTGGTAGCAAGAGCCACGTCCGTTTGCCAGATCCCCTCCAGGGCTTGTGGCAGACGCCATCTTGGACTCGGCCTGTCATGGCGTCAAGAAAGGCCTTTGGAACCTGCCGCTTTGCCAGCCCTATTTGGGCATCGCATCCAAACAGAGGAACCGGCCACTTGAGTCATCCTTCTCTTGGTTTTCTCTAGTGCCCAAATAATGAGAAATAAATAACTCTGGGGGGTTGTCAAGTCTCAATTGTCAGGGAATCTCCAGCGGGGAGGAGGTGAGTCTGTTTGCCCAGCATGGCATCAGCCGCTGAGGTCATCATCCAGAAGCTTTGGCTGGTCTGAGTCTGTGGTTGGATAAAAGTGACCTTCACGGTACAAAAGAGTCCGTTGCTGTGGCGGGAGAGGTATGCTCCTCCTCGTTCCCTGATGGACATCTGTTTGTATCACTGTTGGCACGACAGGTGGAAGAGTTGCCCTCTGCCTATGCCCAAGAGTTAGAAAGACCAGGGGAGTCTTAGGGATAAGTACGTCTAGGAGCTGAGCTGTAGTGTGTGTGTGTGTGTGTGTGTGTGTGTGTGTGTGTGTGTGTGTGTGTATTCTCTCAAGTCATGAAATGCCTGTCAGTAATATGTAACCAAATTTCAATTTAATCATTCCATATTTACAAGCTTCTGTCTGTGTGAGTACCACGGAACTGATCCATCTAGGTCTGGCCTGGGCCACTCAGTCGAACTACTAAGTCGAACCAGAGCCTTGAGACCCTGGAGTTGAGGGACTCTGTTTCCAAGGGAACTTGGCCCGGAGGACTTCCGCTTCCCCTTAGCTGGAGGACTGGCTATTAAAAGGGGTGGTGGCTGCTATGTAGGGCAGTCAGCTTGAGGATCCACTCACCCATCCGACTGGGGGGGGTTGGCCAGTAAGGTGCGTCTGTGTGCAGTAGGAAAATCCCGGTGTGGCATCTGTTTTACAAGATCGCACCAGAACGTGGGAGAGTTGAACAACTCAAAAAGTGCGGCTCAAAACTTGGTGTGTATTCCAGGGCCATTCAGAGGAATTTTATCAGGGGGTACAAAGTTTCTTTTGGGCCCCTTCCCTACATATGAGTTTGGCTCCTGGGCCCCCCTTTCTTGCTCCAGGGCCCCCTTTTAGACCCATTTTTTGCCCAGGGCCCGGGTACAAATTACCCCCTTAACCCCCCCCTCTCAGAGGCCCTGGCGTGTGGGGCTGGAACGTGTGCCCTCAGCATGCCTGCTGTGCCTCACTGTTGCAGAACTGAGCTTGGCCTGATGTACTCTTTGGGACGAAATATATAAATACAGGCAGTCCCCCCCCTTAACGACGGATCGTTCAATGATGATCCACATATACGACGATGTCCCCAACGCCCCCCAAATAAAATTATTTTAAACTCAGAAAAAATGTAAACTCTGGTGTGTGGGTGTGTGTGTGTGAGAGAGAGAGAGAGAGAGAGGGTGGGTGGGTGGGTGGAAGCGGCTGTGTGTGTGTAAAATAAAACTGAATGAATGGGAGGTTGGGCGAAGTGGCTGTGTATGTTTGAATGAGTGAGTTGGAGCGTGGGCTCTGGGGGGGGGGAATTGCGTCTCGTCTGCTTTACCAAGCCTGCTCCCCCCCTCCCCGGTCCCTGCAGTGTTCCTAACGGGCGGCTGCTGCTCTCCTTCAAGCAGCTTAATCTAACTGGAGGCTTCAGATGGGAGAGAGGCGAGGAGCGCCTTGACCCAGCGGCACTTTCTCCGGCTCCACGTGGGCTGCATTTCGGCCCTTGCTGTGATTGCCAGATCCTGCTGCGAGTCGTGTCGTCTGCTGCCTGCAGCCCTGTCAGGACCTTGCGGCCAGGGCTTGGAAACGCCTACCTTCCCAACTCTTGGTCCAGCAACCTCCATCACGCTGCTGTGCCGAGTTCCTTTTGAACCCTCCTTCTCTCGCCCTTTGCCTCTCTAGGACCTCGTCCCCTCAGTGCTCCAAACTCTCTTCTTAGGGCAGAGTTCGTTCTTAACACACGTCTTGTCCTGCCTGTAACCAGAGGGCAGCCGATGTTCTCTGAATCCTGGTCTTGCTGTGACTCAAAGTCATCTGCTGCCTGCAGCCATGTCAGAGCCGCAGCCTTCCAGAACCTCCAGCCACATAGGCTTACCAGATCTCCAACCGGGACAGAGTGCTAGACCTTTAGGAGAAGGAATGTGGGCAGGTGTAGCTTGTTAAACCTTAGAGCACAATCCTAGGCATGTCTACTCAGAAGCAAGCCCCATTGTGTTCTGTGGGGCTTGCTTCTGAGTAGACATGCCTAGGATTGTGCTCTAGGACTTAACAAGCTGCACCTGCCCACATTCCTTCTCCTAAAGGTCTAGCACTTTGTCCCGGTTGGAGATCTGGTAAGTCTATCCAGCCACCTTCTCTTGCTCACTCACACGCAGTGATGTAGACTTGAGTCTATGGACTCGGACTCGAGTCGGACTCAGGTCGCGTCAGTGACTTGATTTGTAAAAGACTCAACGCGAGACTTGGAGCCTTTTACAACAAGTTGAATTTTATTCAGGCATAAACCCCTTTTCACTCACCCATCTGACTTGGGGGGGGGAGGTTGGCTAGTAAGGGGGGGGTGCGCAAGAACCTGTCCTTACCGTGAGGCACATTTTCCCTGTGGACTGTACACCGCTATCTCAGGGAGGTTGTGGCGTTTGAGATGAAGGAGTCCACGGGAACCTGTGGAGAACATGAATCGCTGACTCACTGGGACTTGTTAAGCCAGGGAGGGGGTGGTGTTAGTACTAAAACAAGAAACCTAAGCTCCTAGACTTGTTCCTAACGGTCACTGGGACAGCAGCTTCAAAATGGCTTCTGCCCTGCAAGATGGAGTCAGATCTAGCCAGTGATTTGACTATGTTTATTGCAGGTGGGGGTCAGCCTAGGATCAGGTCGCTTGGGAAAGCCTTGATATGTTGCAAACAGATGTATCTCATCTCCTTGTTTCTTTCTCAGAGGAATTTCCCAAACCTGCCTTCATTTCCCAGCTGGAAGAAGGGGAGTCTGCGTTTTTCCAGAGTCTCCAGGAAGAAGAGAAGTTGGCAGGTAACTTGCCTTATGCGCAGTAGTACTTAACGCAGCAGTAGATTCAGCGCAGAGGCTGAATGGGGACCATTGGCAAAAGGGAAACCCTTCACCACAATGGAATCTCCCCTCCTTCCTGGGGGTGCTGGTTAGGGTGAGTCAACAAAGCACATCTCTGCCGTTCTGATCTCATCGCTTGCAAACCGTGATAGCAGCTTGGCTGAGCTGTAGACTGAAAGCGGCAGTGTGATTTGAGCGACTGGCGTTCTGGCCCTCCACTTCCCTCTCTGCATCATAACCTCCTCAAAGGACGCCAGACCCTGACCGAAGACAGTCCCAAATCAACCCCACCCAGCAAAGGCAGGAGCCCAGCTGCTGTTGCGGCTTCCAATTGATGAGGTCAGACCGGCAGAGCTGTACTGTGCTGACTCATCCCAACCAGCACTGAGTCACCCCAGAAGGGAGGGCAGCTTCTGTTGTGGGGAAGGATCCTCAACGCCACCCCACCTTTGGAAGGGCTTTTGAGAGGAGAGCAGTGATGTTTTGCTCTCTGTTGATTCCAGACAGTTCTTTTAAACTTACACCACCTCGGAACTCAGTGCAGCTTTAGGTCACCATCCAGGTCGTGGCTGGGATTTGAGTGGGGCATAGGATTTGACATATCACCTCCCCTGTCCATCACCCTCATGCCTCTGTCCCATTGTAGCTCCATGCTGGTGGACTTGTGCCGGTGGCGTGGCTATGGCGGCATAGAATTTCACCGACATGTCTGCCCAGCACAGTGGTATCTTTGGTGTAAAGGAACTTCTGTTAGATCCTGTGGCGCTCAATCTGGAATCATTGCAGCGGAGGAGAAGAGTATCACACAGGTTGCGGGAATTATGCGCAGAGACCAAGTTGGGGGAGAAGGCGCAGCACCACACTGATTCATTATGAGGTTGATGTGCACTTACACACACACACACACACACACACACACACACACACACACACACACACACAAGTAGCTTGGGGGTCCGCCAGGTGGCGGCTGTGGCCAGTGGGGCCTTTGCCTAGCTTCGGCTGGTGCACCAGCTGCGACCATTCTTGGATTGAGCAGACCAGGCCACGGTCACCTCAAGGTTACATTATTGTAACGCGCTCTACGTGGAGCTGCCCTTGAAGACAGTTCGGAAAGGGAGGAGCCTCTCAGGAGTGAAAACGTGGCTGAAAGCACCATGTCAGCGCAGGGTTCCGGCGGTCTGCCTACCACTTCCGGTCACTCAGCATACCACTGCAGGTACACGTACCACCGGTTGAGAACCCCTGTTTTAGAGGAACATTCCACTCGACTCTGGACCCCGCGGCTCATATCATTCTCCCAGATCTTGTCTTCTGCCCATGGCATCACCTGCCTGTTACTCGTTAAACGTACTGTAGATGCAAAAACTGCTTGGTCCAGGACAAGGTTGGGCTGAGCCTGACCGGACACCAGCAGAAGCACCATCGAGAGGGGGTTCTGCAGGTGTGCCCTGACCGATCTCTCTGGGCTTATTTGTTTGCTGTTGCTCAAGCTCATGTAGTACAGTGATGCTTCACAAGACGAATGCCTCGCGCAACGAAAAACTCGCAAGACGAAAGCGTTTTGCGAGTTTTTTGGTGACTCGCAAGACAAATTTTCTTGCGAAAAAATATCGTCTTGTGAGACATCACTATCCCCTCCCCGCGCCGGACGTGTCACCTGTCCGCAAAATAGAGTCTGCGTTATCTTACGAGATCTCTTAGACAGGACAGAGCCTTTCCCCCTTCCAAAATCGCAAGGATTTTGCAAATTGCTGTTGCTGCTGCTGCTTTCCCTGGCCAGATCTGCTCTGCCCCTGCCGGGTCCTACAGTCCCTCCAGTTCCAGGGAGGGCTGCGCAATTAGAAGGAGACAAGAAAGAGAGAGACGAAAGAGAAACCTCTTGGCGGCGGTGGCGAAGTGGAAGTGGTGCTTCTCCTTCTCCTCTTCCTCCTCGTCGGGCTACTGGAGAGGCGATCAGGGCACTCGGCCCCCCTAGATCCAAGAGGCAGAGCCGAGCAGGCGAGCAGCCCCGAGCGGTGGCAGCGGCAGGCGAGCTGGCTAGCCACATAAAGAGGCGAGTGGCCGAAAGGGAGACGCGCCGTGCAGCCGCTCCGCTCAGCTAACTCCCTCACTTCATCCGCCAAAAGAAAAAGAAAAAAAAGCTGGGCGAAGTTCTGCCTCCCCCTCTCCACTCCTATCTCTCTCGCTCTTTTCTTTGCGCAGCGCCAAAAGGCGGCCCCTACTAAGTTCAGCGGCAATCCATGGAGAAGGCGATCGGGTCCCTTTGCCCAAAGTAGTGCAAACGATTTGTTAGTTCATGAGCCTAATTAGTGCGAGGATCACATAAACAGAGAAAGAGAGAGACGAAAGAGAAACCCGCCTCCGGGCAGGAAATTAAAGCCCAATACGGTTCACGCATGTATTAGGCGAACCGAACTAGGAGCAAACTTGGAGGAGGGGGGAGAAGCGAGATGGAAAGGGGCAGGGGGAAAGGCGTGTGAAACTGGGTGGGTTGGTGGGGGGAGAGAGAGCGAGGAACAGAGGAAGCAGCAGCAGCGACTCGGAGTGAAGAAGAGCAGCCACGCGGGAGGGCATTCGGGCCAGCGCCGCCGTTTCAATGCATGCATGCGGAGAAAGAGAGAGACAAAAGAGAAACCCGCCGCCACTGCCGGGCAGGAAATTATAGCCCAATAAATATATAATCAACTGTCGGCGTGGGGGCGAGCGAGCGAGGGCGCTGAAATGTAGCTGGGAGGGCTGCTGGGCTGGAGTAAAGGGGACGTGACTCGCAAGACGAAATTATTCGCAAGACGACACGACTCGCGGAACGAATTAATTTCGTCTTGCGAGGTACCACTGTATTTATTGCCATTTTAAAAAAGTGAAGCCACTCACCAACAGCCCAGGGTCTACAAAATAACAGATGTTTAGCATTAAGAGGATAACGTGACATTAAAGCTACTGTGAGGCTTGAGAGAAATCCAGAAGGAGGCCCCCTCTTGTGACTTCTCCATAAAACATTGTCTACCAGGGATCAAAAAGCTGCCCCAGTCCTAGGACCACTGCAACAGGCCACACAGCCAAAACTTTTCTACTCCTTCAGATCAGCTTATTGAGAGTCGGTCACTGCCCAGGACTGCAATCCTATCCGCACTTTCCTGGGAGTCAGTCCACTGAATCCAGTGGGGTTTACTTTTGAGTAAACATGCCAAGAAGTTTACTCAAGGATAGTGCTTAGCAAATCTGACACGAAAACCCTTGACTTCTGAAGGGCAGACTTCCCCCAAATGAGGAGACTAGTTAAAAAAAAGCTGAAAGGGAAGGTAAAAAGAGTCCAATCACTCCAGAGTGCATGGAGGCTGTTTAAAACAACAGTCATAGAGGCCCAGCGAGAGTGTCTCCCACAAAGGAGGAAGGGCTTGACCAAGTCCAGGAGGGTGCCGGCATGGCTAACAAGCACAGTTAAGGAGGCTGTAAAAGGCAAGGAAGCTTCCTTCCGTAAATGGAAGTCTTGCCCTAATGAGGAAAATAAACAGGAGCACAAACTGTGGCAAAAGAAATGTAAAAAGATGATACGGGAGGCCAAGCAAGACTTTGAGGAACGTATGGCAGGCAACATAAAAGGGAATAATAAAAGCTTCTTCAAATATGTTAGAAGCAGGAAACCTGCCAGGGAAACGGTTGGTCCGCTGGATGGTGAGGGAGAGAAAGGGGTGATAAAAGGGGACTTGGAGACTGCAGAGAAATTAAATGAGTTCTTTGCATCTGTCTTCACGGCAGAAGACCTCGGGCAAATACCGATAGGATAGCTAATGTCACGCCAATCTTTAAAAAAAGGAAGGAGGGGGGACCCGGGAAACTACAGGCCGGTCAGCCTAACATCTGTTCCAGGGAAGATGGTGGAAAGTCTGATTAAGGATAAAATCTTAAAATACATAGAAGAACAAGCTCTGCTGAGGGAGAGTCAGCATGGCTTCTGCAAGGATAAGTCGTGCCTCACAAACCTGTTAGAATTTTTTGAAAAGGTCAACAGGCATGTGGATGCGAGCGAACCCGTGGATATTATATATCTGGATTTTCAAAAGGCGTTTGACACGGTCCCTCATGAAAGGCTCCTGAGAAAACTCCACAGACAGGGAATAAGAGGGCAGGTCCTCTTGTGGATTAGGAACTGGTTGAAGACCAGGAAACAGCGAGTGGGAGTCAATGGGCAATATTCACAATGGCGAGAGGTGAAAAGCGGTGTGCCCCAAGGATCGGTCTTGGGACCGGTGCTTTTCAACTTGTTCATAAATGACCTGGAGTCAGGGATAGGCAGTGAGGTGGCCAAGTTTGCAGATGACACTAAACTTTTCCGGGTGGTGAAGACCAGCAGGGATTGTGAAGAGCTCCAGAAGGATCTCTCCAAACTGGGAGGATGGGCAGCAAACTGGCAGATGCCCTTCAATGTAAGTAAGTGCAAAGTGATGCACATTGGGGCAAGAAACCAAAATGTCACATATACGCTAATGGGTTCTCAGTTGTCTGTGACGGATGAAGAGAGAGATCTTGGGGTGCTGGTGGACAGGTCGATGAAAGTGTCGACCCAGTGTGCGGCGGCTGTGAAGAAGGCCAATTCCATGCTCAGGATCATTAAAAAAGGGATTGAGAATAAAACGGCCAATATCATTATGCCTTTGTACAAATCGATGGTAAGGCCACATCTGGAATATTGTGTCCAGTTCTGGTCACCACACCTTCTTCTCCCTCTCGCATAACACCAGAACCTGGGGACATGCACTAAAATTGAGTGGAGGGAGAGTTAGAACAGACAAAAGAAAATATTTCTTTACCCAGCGTGTAATTCATCTGTGGAACTCCTTGCTACAGGATATGGTGATGGCACCTGGCCTTTAAAAGGGGTTTGGACAGATTCATGGAGGAAAAGACCATCACAGGTTATAAGCCATAAGCAACCTCCTGGTTTTTAGAAGTGGGTTTTCTCTGTGCCAGGTGCAAGGGAGTGACAACAGGAAACAGGTTATCTTGTTGTCTGTGTGCTCCCCTGAGGCATCTGGTGGGGCCACTGTGTGATACAGGAAGCTGGACTAGATGGGCTTTTGGCGTGATCCAGCAGGGCTCTTATGTTCTTATGTTCTTAAGTTCACGTTAGAGGTCCCCTTTCTCTCTTGCACTGCTAAAAAAGGTCCTCTCTCTGTTCCAGGAAGCAATGGTGAAGAAAGTGAGGAACCACGTCGGTTGTCACCGGAAATGACCACGGGTGACATACAGGAAGTGACTTTCAGAGACCTGGATGGATCCGGGAGGCAGGAGGGAAGCCCAGCACCTCTCTGGAGGACTAAATCTGTTGCTTGTCAGGGTTATGACAGACATGAAGTTCCAATCCAACAGGAACATCTCAAAGGGAAGAGAAGGAATAAGCGTCCTTTGCACGGGGACAGAATCAGTTGTACATCCGATGTTAATAAACACTGCAAAATCCACACAGGGAAGAAATCCCTTCTGTGCTCAGAGTGGAGAAAGAATTTAAGTACAAGCACTCATCCTACTTCCCATAAAAAGATGAACGAAAGTGAGAAAGCTGCGCTTCAAGAAAGATCCAGGAGGCAGGAGGGAAACCAGACAGAGAAATGCAGAGTTAAAACTGATCAGGGTGGGGATTTCAGTGTCATTCCAGTCAATCCAGAAAAAGGAACTAGAGAGAGGAAAGAAAAATGCCCAGTATTTGCAAAGACCTTCAGCAGTAAATCAGAACTTGGATCACACCAAAGAAACTGCAAAGGAAAGAAGCCATATAAATGTTTGGACTGTGGAGAGAACTTCAGTGAGAGCTCAAGCCTTACATTGCATCGAAGAACCCACACAGGCGAAAAACCATACAAATGCTTGGAGTGTGGAAAGAGCTTCGGTCAGAGCGCAAAACTGATTGAACATCAACGAACCCACACAGGGGAGAAACCATATAAATGTTTGGTGTGTGGAAAGAGCTTCAGTGTCAGCTCAAACCTTACTTCCCATCGAAGAACCCACACAGGAGAGAAACCATATCAATGCTTGGAGTGTGGAAAGAGCTTCAGTGAGAGTAAAAGCCTGAGTGTGCATCAAAGAACCCACACAGGGGAGAAACTGTACCAATGCTTGGAGTGTGGAAAGAGCTTCATTGAGAGAACAAAACTGACTGTGCATCAAAGAACCCACACAGGGGAGAAACCATATAAATGCTTTGAGTGTGGAAAGAGTTTCAGTCAGAGCTCACACCTGACTGTGCATCAAAGAACCCACACAGGGGAGAAACCATATAAATGCTTGGAGTGTGGAAAGAGCTTCATTGAGAGAACAAAACTGACTGTGCATCAAAGAACCCACACAGGGGAGAAACCATATAAATGCTTGGAGTGTGGAAAGAGCTTCAGTCGGAGCTCACACCTGACTGTGCATCAAAGAACCCACACAGGGGAGAAACCATATAAATGCTTGGAGTGTGGAAAGAGCTTCAGTGACAGCTCAAGCATGACTTTCCATCAAAGAACCCACACAGGGGAGAAACCATATAAATGCTTGGAGTGTGGAAAGAACTTCAGTAGCAGCTCAAGCATGACTATGCATCAAAGAATCCACACAGGGGAGAAACCATATCAATGCTTGGAGTGTGGAAAGAGCTTCAGCATGGGCTCAAACCTCTCTTTTCACCAAAGAACCCACACAGGGGAAAAACCATATAAATGCTTGGAGTGTGGAAAGAGCTTCAGCATGGGCTCAAGCCTGGCTGTGCATCAAAGAATCCACACAGGGGAGAAACCATATCAATGCTTGGAGTGTGGAAAGAGCTTCCGTCAGGGCACAACCCTGACTGTGCATCAAAGAACCCACACAGGGGAGAAACCATATCAATGCTTGGAGTGTGGAAAGAGATTCAGCTTGGGCTCAAGCCTCACTTTGCACCAAAGAACCCACACAGGGGAGAAACCATATAAATGCTTGGAGTGTGGAAAGAGCTTCAATCGGAGCTCACACCTGACTGTGCATCAAAGAACCCACACAGGGGAGTAACCATATAAATGCTCGGAGTGTGGAAAGAGCTTCAGTCAGAGTTCAGCCCTGGCTGTGCACCAAAGAACCCACACAGGGGAGAAACCATATAAGTGTTTGGAGTGTGGGAAAGAGCTTCAGTAGAAGTGGTAGTGTGACTGTGCATCCGAGAACCCACACAGGAGGAACCATATAAATGCTCGGAGTGTGGAAAGAGCTTCATTTAGAGCTCAGTTCTGATGGCATATCAAAAATTCCATAGCGGGGAGCAACCACATAAGTGTTTAGGGTGTGTAAAGAATTTCACTCATTCCTTATACTATGTCAGCAAATCCACTGAGATGAAGAGCCATCAAAACGCATAGGGTGTGGGAAGTCTTTCTGTCTCATCTTAAGCCTTAGGAAATATCAAAGAGTTTGAGGAGCTGCATCGAAGGAAGAGACAAAGCAGAAGGGAGGGGGAAATAAAAGGAGGGGAGGGGGACCTGGCGAGGGAAAATCAGCTGAAAGGAGAGATTCAAGCGAAAAAAAGTATTGGTTGCAGGTCTCCTTTCACGCTCTACCTGATTGCTTTGTCTTCCAGATGTTAACAGATCCGGTTGCTCCCAAGGGGTTGATTATGATCTGGGAGAAGCTAAATCGTTTGGGCTTTTCTCAGGAAACTCTATGTTTGTCATCTGAATTGGAACTGTTTGGGAAATTGAACTGAAGACTCCTCGATAGGTCCCAATGTCCTATGGTCAACTTGCCCCTTATTTATCATTTCTCCTTGAGCCGAAAGAACGTCGAGCGATATCTTGCGCTAGGTTCAATGTAACCCCTCTCAGGTTTTGGTGGGTAGATACTCTAATATTCCGCTTGGGGATCGCTGTTGCCCATGTCATATGAGCACAGTTGAATCCTTAAGCCACATCTTATTTTATTGCATATTACATGCTTCCTTACGGGCTGTTTATTTAGAGCCTACTCTGGTAAACATCTCAGGCATGCCAGATGCCGAGAAATTGGTTTTTAAGTTAGAGCGAAAGCTTTCATGTCTAGGTATAATATTATAGGGTATATGGGTATAGATGCCATGTGAATATTCTATCAAAGCCAGAATAAGATTAAAAACAATTTTCAAACCCTGAAACGCAGATTTTAAAAAACAAGTTCAAACAAACTGCGACCAGGAAGCATATATTTAAAATCAAGGCTGAAGATGGTATAAAAAACCGACGTTTCGTCTTAATCCTAAGACATTATCTAGGTGATGACAGCTTGGCTGTTAGGATGACACTGAAGGCCAACTGACAGAACGGAACTTAAAAGGAAACACAGGCAGAACCTAACAGCAAACTTAAAGGAACATCAGACAGAATGGAATCGCACTGAATGGCTCTGAAGGCGAGGGGCGGGGCCGCCTGGTGCCGGTGAGTAACGGAGGAGGCCACAAGCGGGTTGGACCTGTTCATGGAGGAGACGTCTGTCAACGATTACGAGTCAGGATGGTTGTCTGGGGGCAAAACGAACCCCTCCATGGAAGGACAGCCCTCTCCCACCTCTGGTTTCTGAGCATGGCTTTCAGGAATCCGTTTGATGCTGAGCTACCTCCTTGACGGGAGGAAGAGGAGGCCACAAGAGGGTTGGACCCAGTGGCGGCGTCGGAGGTGGGGCGGAACGCTAAGTTCCGCAGCATGTCCCTGCGCATTGCCTTCACCGCACTGATTGGCTCTGAAGGCGAGGGGCGGGGCCGCCTGGTGCCGGTGAGTAACGGAGGAGGCCACAGGAGGGTTGGACCCGTTAATCTGTCAATGATTACGAGTCAGGATGGTTGTCTGGGAGCTCTGGCTTCAGTGGCATTGTGCTTCCGATTCCTCATTGCAGGGGAGCATTGGTGGGAGAGACGCATGCCTTCCTCTCCTGTGTGTGGGCTTCTGAGGGGCAGCTGGTGGGCTGCTGTGGGAACAGGGTGCTGGACTAGATGAGGCCCCCTTTGCTGTGATCCAACTGGGCTTTCCTTGTGTTCCAGGTAGTGCATTTCCTGGACCAGATCTCTGTGTTCTCTTCTGACCGATTCTTTTCTGAGGCTCCCGTACGGTGCTCTTCATGGGCAAGTCAGTCAGTGCGGGATGCAGCAGGGATTGCTGAGGGGGGCTGTTTGCGGGAACACGTGAAATTCCTGCGTTACCACTTTCATTGGCTTCCCATTTGGTTTTGTGCCCAATTTAAAGCATTGGTTTTAGCCTATAAAGTCCTGAACCAGGTCCGTCAAACATCAGGCCCATGGGCAGGCTATGGCCCGCAGAAGCTCTTTATCTGGCCCATGTGATAATTGGGCTGTCCCAGCACTGCCCTTTCAGCAGTGCCATTTCTGCTGAGGCTGTGGGAGGGAGAGTCGGAAGGAGGCACAAGGCAAGGAACGCTATGGGGGAATGGGCAGACCAAGAGGAGTAAGAGAGGGAGACGCTGCTCAGGCTCTGGGAGAGCCCAATCATCACACAGGCCACCCTTTCAGCACTGCTACTTCCGCCGAGGAGTCACTTTGCAGAGCACTTGAGTTGCGGATGATGCCTCGACAGAAGTGGTACGGCTGAAAGGGCGGCTCGTGTGATAATTGGACACTCCCATATCTTGAAAATATGATCAAGAGTTGCATATATTCTCTTTTGTCATTTGCAACTATTGAGTTCCTACGTGAGAACATGGTGCTTATTTCTGGCCGTCATCTGCTTAATGACATCACTGCTGACCCCCAGAAGGTGCCATGAATGCTCTTCGTCCCACTATAAGAAATGAGTTGGATTCCCTGATCTAGATCCTGGTTCTTACGAAGATGTTTCTTCAGTAAATGTTGGGCGAAGCTCACATTCCGCTTTGCTGACCAGTGTGCTAATAGGGAGCCTCATTTGGTGAGTTCTCACATGTTTTCTCCAGGGGTGCAGTTGCACAATGGAGCCACACAGTCCAGGATGTGGCCCAGGTGATTCTTCCCACTTACAACTATCAAAGTCATGGTGATTTCGTCGTCTTCTCCCCAAAACTCAGTGGATTCTTTTCCCAAAGAATTGAAACCCAAAGAGTTGAAAATGGTGTTGTTTGTTTTACTCAGAAGCAAGCCCCTTGTGTTCAGTAAAACTTAGGCTGTAGTCTCGTATTCAACAAAAAACAAACACCTCTACCGATAACATAAACATCAGAATTTAGAGCAACATGAGACAACTACTTGGACGGGCAGGGACTACCTGTATTGGTGTGGGTGGGTTGCTAAGATGGTCGCAATAGTTTCAAATAAATATATAAAAATTGAAAAATAGATGCCAGGCAAATATAAGAGGTATTAACAGCCCGGTCCAGCCCAAGGCAACTGCGGTACAATTCAGGCACAATTGCAGCCCAAGTGCTTTAGGCCCGAGTTGTGCCTGAATTGTGCCTGAGTTGGGCTGCAATTGTGACTGAATTGGGTTCCGGCACAATTCAGGCACAACTGCACAATTCAGGCACAATTGCAGCCTAAAAGTGGGCGTGTCGGGGGAGTGACGGGGGCGGTTACAAATTTGTTCCGGTTCCAGACGCTGGAGAGCCCCTGACACGCCCCCTCGAGCCCAACTCAGGCAGAAAATTTGGGTCAACAAAAAGGGTGGACCCAAATGTGAGGAGACCCATAGGAGCCATTTTACCTTACCCACACCAGCCCTCTCCTGAAAAGTACTAACACCCTGGGCCCGAGTTGTGCCTGAGTTGTGCCTGAGTTAGGACGGAACAGTTGTGGCCTAACTCTGGACACGGACCCAAATAGTTACCCTATCAGCACGCAGCCCCACCCAGCCTCTTTCCCACAAAAGCCCAGCCCCAGCCCTCCACTCACTCTCTCTCTCTCTCTGAGCACGTGGCGTGGGGTTCTGTCCCCCAGCAGCCACAAAGTGGGACTTTGAAAACTTTTCTAACACCCCACTTCTCTCTTCTCCTCTCTCCTCTCTGCCCCCCTCTAGGGCAGAGAGGGCTGTTCTGCCTGTGGCCAAACTGTGTACTCCTGTGCCTGGGCAGCTGTCTCCATGCAAGTGTTTGTTAACCCATGTCTTTCTCCCAGCCCCTCTCCCCCCCCACAGGCAACAACACCAGCAGGTAAGTGCAGGTAAGAGCAAGGTTCGTGCTGACATGTGGTCTGACTTCTGCCTCTTTGCATAGAGAAATATAGGATACATGCCTCTATACCAATGACTTGTCTCATAGCTGCCTGCATAGCCTGCCATGATATGCCTCTTTACCAATGTCTTGTCTCATAGCTGCCTGCATAGCCTGCCATGATATGCCTCTTTACCAGTGTCTTGTCTCATAGCTGCCTGCAATGCCTGCCATGATATGCCTCTTTACCAATGTCTTGTCTCATAGCTGCCTGCATAGCCTGCCATGATATGCCTCTTTACCAGTGTCTTGTCTCATAGCTTCCTGTATTAATGTGAGCACACAATGCCATGAGTGTGGAACTGTAACCCATATGTAGACACCAGCTGTTCCCCCCCTCTTTTCTCCACAGGGTCTACTGACAAGTCAGTATTGCTAGGATTGCCATGGTTGTGACCCCCAAGTTGTGTTGTTGTCTCTCTCTTTGACCCCTTTCCCTTACAGGATCATGCTCACCTTACACCCAGGGAAGGAGCGCAGACCATGCTGTGTGTCTCATACCACTCAGCTGTGTTTGATTTCTCTCCCTGCAGGCCTTTGCAACCGGCACACTGGCATTCCTTCAATGGTGATTGCTACCACACAGCAGCTGCCATGGAACACCCCCCCCCCCCGTGATTTATGTCTCCCCAGGAATGTCCACCACCACCTACCTTCTGGGGAGCACCCCTGGGCCTGCAGTCTGGTTGCCCCATGGTCATCTGCCTCGATGCTGCCAGAGGTCTGGGAGCCTGCCCTGCAACCCTCCTCAGCTGCTGCTGCTGCTCCACCTCCCTGGCTGCCTACTTGCTGTCCCTCCCCTTTCTCTGGAGCAGGCTGTGGTTCCACAGGGGAAGAGCCTGCGTCTCCAGGTCCATGGGGGCACGCCTGCTGCTGCTACGTTCTGAGTGGCTGCTGTGCCTACCCCTGGCAGCCTCGCCTGGCCATCTCTGCCAATGTTCCAGAACAATAAAGATGCCCCTTGGGCAAAGGCCCCTTGAACAACATGACCCCAATGTTACACAAGCACTGCCCCACACACAGAGAGACAGCGCCCAGCACACAAGGCCCTGCATGAATCCCAGCCAGGGCCTGCCACAGCCAGGCCAGGGAGACCACAGCAGGAGGGCTGCCAGACCCTCCGGGCTCAGAGGGGAGGGGGGAGTTGGAGGGGCCTCTCAGGCAGGCAACCACTGACAGGCGACATGGTGCACGTCTGCCACGTCCGTGAAGAGCCCTTTCAGCAACCGGGGCTCTCACCCACCCTCGGTCCGCCCGTCAACGGCGTCCGTTACCGCCCTCGGTCCGTCTGCATGAGAGGCGGCCGTTCCTGCATTGCCTCCATCTGCAAAGTGACCCCTGTGTCCCTATTGGTCTCTGCAGACCCCTCTCCCTGTATCCCTCTCCCACCAGCCTTGTTGTCTGTCTGTTTCTGACCCACCCGTGCCCCTCCCCAGCACCCCCTGTCTGTGTGCCTGCCTCCCATCCCACTCCCTGATGATGTACGCTGGCATCCCCCACCCCGCTGGAGCGCCTGCCGTGAGGCGCCGACGTTGCCCCATCTGGGGGTGTGATGAGCTGCGTGAGCCCTTCCCGCTCACAGCAGACAAGCCCAAGGCATCTCTCGGTCTTGGCCAGGGCACGGAGCAGAAGGCATGCCGGGATACCTTCTTTGTGGGCATAGCCACGGCCCTGGAGGCCTAGGGCTTCAGGCAGCGCACGGGCATGTCCTGGCAGAGGCGGTTCCAGACTTCATGAGACCCCCCCCTTGTGTGTGACGTTCCCACCCCCTCCCCCCCATGACTCCCACGTGCAGCCTCAACGTGGCTTGGGGGTGGCATCGCCTTCTGCAGGAGGGAGGGCAGTGGCACTCCCCCCTGCGGCAGGTGGCTAATGCCCAGGGTGCCCTGGGGCAGCTGGCACTGGCACAACCTCTGCCCTTCCGCTGACTGTCGCACGCCCAGTGCCTGCAGGCCCACCTGTGGCTGCCCATCTGCTGCGAACGCTGCAGCAGCTGTGGTAGGTGCACACAGATGAGCTGAGGAGGGGGCTCTTCGCTTCCACAAGACTGACACCTCCCCACAGGTGCCTGCCTGCCTCTGTGGTAAGTTTTGCCTCGATCCTGGCCCACTGCTCTTGCCTCCTGCCTAACTCAGGCACAGTTGCAGCCTAACTCGGTCCTATTTTGGGCCCCAATTGTGCCACAATTGGGCCTCAACTGTGCCTGAGTTGGGCTGAGTTGGGCTGGACTGAGCCCTTAGAGTGCTAGATTCTGCGTGCATATGCAGAAACTAAAGCGATACCCGCACTTCGCTACAGGATGAAAGTAAATTCATTTAGACTCCATGAAACGTTCCTCTGATTGCAATGAACCATTTAAATGTAGCACAACTACCCCATGTCAGTCAACACCCTGCAATTATTCAAAGTTATGGTTCCATCGAATCACACGATCCACACCACATTCATGCTCAGGTTGAAATTCCCTTTAATATGATACCTGACAAATTTTTAGACATTTGTAAATAGAATTTGAAATTTATAGAAAAGGTTTATGTAGTTTGAATAAAGCGAAGCATGTTCATGCAGAGAAACGATGAACTGAAATTCAAAATATAACATTTAAGAACGTAAGAAGAGCCCTGCTGGATCAGGCCAAAGGCCCATCTAGTCCAGCTTCCTGTATCACACAGTGGCCCCACCAGCTGCCTCAGGGAGCACACAAGACAACAAGATACCTGTATCTTATCACCACTCCCTTGCACCTGGCACAAAGAAAACCTACTCCTACAACCAGGAGGTTGCTTATCCCCATCATGGCTTGTAAGCTGTGATGGACGTTTCCTCCATAAATCTGTCCAATCCCCTTTTAAAGGCATCCAGGCCAGGTGCCATCACCACCTCCTGTGGCAAGGAGTTCCACAAACCAATTACACGCTGGCATTACACTCCAGGCATTGATAGGATTTTGGGTCATTCTGTGTCAAATCAACCAATAAAAAATACATTTTGGAACTTGATGTCACGGATTTTGCTCATTTTCGGCACATTTGTACCTTACCATGAGATGTTTAAAAAATATTTTTTTCAGATTTTTTTGTCCATCCGTTTTTGAGATATTGAATGTTCAAAATTGCCAAAAAAGGCCAAAATTCACTTGTCACCATACATTCAAACGCCCGTTACAGGATAACGATGAACGCTACAGACATGCGACAGGTATCTTTTTAAAGCCTATGAATAGGGCTTTCATTTGATATACAACATGACAAAATTGTAAATTTTCAAGAAATTCAAAAATATTCAAATAATATTAATTTTGAAATTTTGGATAATCGAACTTTTTTAAAATTTTCAAAAAAATCACACTTAAAGGTATATGTCTTGTAGTAAATCTTTCAAAATTTCAAGATGGTATCTCAATGGTATCATACAAAAATTAAATTTTCTTGTTGGCAGTGACCAGGAATTAAACCCCTCAAGTCCATTTTTCTACAGTTTACAACATTGATAAAATTACGTGGTAAACTGAAATAAATCCAAAAATTTATAACAGGACTTATAAGGATAGATTTATAGAGAATAAATTCACTTTCTATTCTTTTACAGGATCAGCTTTTTGGTAAAACTATCAAAATCATGAGCTTTTTACTTCTGTTCGTAGTTTTAAAAATTTCCTTTAGTTGCTGAATAATTTCTGAATCAGCACAGTGACATTTTTCCTCATCTAAATCATCTTCAGAAGTAAAAAAATAATAATTCTTTGTAGGTCCTTTTAATCTTAAGCATCGGATCAATTCACTCCTTCACTGCCTTTGGTCAAGATGACAAGTCGGCAAGAAGGGGGGACTCGGGGGGGGGGAGGAAGTTCAGAACGGGGAGACACAGAGAGGGGAGGGTTGTAACGATCAAGGGTTCACCTTGTGAAGGGTTCTGGGCTTCAGTCCACAGGCGGGGAGAGTCTCCCCCAAACTGTGCTCAAACCCAGCCCTGCCTTCACCCCGTGTCATTGTCCGCTTCAGCAAACTGCCAAGCGCTTCCCTTCTCCCCCAGTCTGCTCTGCCAAGACAAACGGCTGCAGGCCCAGCTGGAGCAAGAGGAGGGGAAGAAGGCAGAACGAGGGGATCAGAACTTTAGTTGCTCCCAATCCACCAGGTTCCTTCCAGGTTAGTGATAGCACATGCACGCGTGCGCTCACACAAACACACACAATGATCTAAGGCAGGGGTTCTCAAACTTTGGAGGCCCGGGTACCTCCTAGCATGGTCCAATTTTCTGAAGTACCCCCTGCTAATTAATTAATTGCCATTTAATTAGATTAATTAATTAATTAGCTAATTAATCATCAAATTACCGTATTTATCGGCGTAAAAGACGCACCGGCGTAAAAGACGCACCTTCCTTTTGGCTGCTTGCTGTTCCAAGAAAAAAAGTTTTAAAGCATTTTCGGGCCACTTGGCTGCTTGCCACCTGCTTTGTTGCTTACCACCATTTTTTAATGCAAAAATGCATAATTGTTGCACATTTTGCATCATTGTGTTGCTTTTCCTAGTTATGGAGAAAAAACAAGGAGGTCTGCAGGATGCTCACACCCCACTTCTAGACCATGGAAATGTTATTCAGCCACAGTTTTTGACTTCTGGTATTTCATCAGTCATTTCTCATATGCATTAAAGCAGGGGTTCTCAACCTTTGGAGGCCCGGGTACCCCCTATCACGGTCCAATTTTCTGAAGTACCCCCTGCTAATTAACTGCTAATTAATTGGGTTACTCAATTAATTAATTAATTAGATAATTAATCGTTAAATAAAAAGTACTAAAACAAATTTAAATGTGAAAAAATGTCTTATTTAACTCTGTCTATGAGTGAGTGAGAGAGATGCGAGGATCTCTTTTTTTCTCCAAATCACACTTCCCAAAATCAGCTCCTCCCTCCCTCCCCCACCCCACCAAAGTACATTTTCCAAAGTACAAAAATAAGCCCAAAACCAAAATCAGAGAGAAAATACTGTATTTCTTCAATTCTAAGATGCATGTTTTTTCCCAATTAAGCATTTCAAAAAAAGGGGTGCGTCTTAGAATCGAAGGTCTCCCAAAAGCACCCCAAAATGCTATCTTCTTACTTACTGGGGCTTGGGGGAGCTTCAGGGAGACCTGCGCGACCCTCTGCAGGCCTCCCCGATCTTCAGTTCAGCAAAACCCGGTATTTTCAGCCATTTCCGGTTTTCGCGAAAACCAGAAATTGCCAAAAAGCGCTTTTTTTGCCGAACTGAAGATCAGGGAGGCCTGCAGAGGGTTGCGCAGGCCTCCCTGAAGCTCCCCCAAGCCCAGGTAAGGAAGGAAATGGCACTTTCTGGCGGGGCCAGAAATGCTATGCAAAGGCAGTGCACTCAGTCATCCTCAGCTGCAAGAGACATGCTGGGGAGAGTTGGTGCTGAGCGGGTAGATTCTATGAAGGGAGGTGAGTCTTACAATCGATGGATTTTTTTTTTCCCCTGCTGGTGGTACTGAAAGTAAAGGTGCGCCTTAGAATCGATGGCGCCTTAGACTCGAAGAAATACGGTAATTAAATTTTAAAATCCATGTTAACACTTAATTAGCTGCTGATGGGACAGATAAAGGGCAGGGGTTGGCGTAGCTCCAGCAAGAGGTCCGCATACCCCTAGGGCAGCGGTTCTCAATTAGTGGGGCGCGCCCCCCAGGGGGGGCGCGAGGCTCTGTCAAGGGGGGCCCGTTTAACCTCGACCACCTCCGCACGCTCCGAGGCCGGCTCCCGGGAGCCGGCCTCGGAGCGTCCGGAACAGCCGGCGCTCCAGGGCCTTCTGAAGACCCAAGCGTCAATCCGGGTATTTTTCGTGTTTTCGCTCATGCGCAGAGACGAAAACGGTCTGCGCATGAGCGAAAACACGAAAAATACCCGGATTGACGCTTGGGTCTTCAGAAGGCCCTGGAGCGCCAGCCGTTCCGGATGCTCTGAGGCCGGCTCCCGGGCCGGCCTCGGAGCGTGCGGAGGGCGACGCGAAGGGGCGGGGGTGGCACCCCCCAAAACCATGTGACCGGGGGGGGCGCGAACTGTCATGCCCCTCCTAGTGGGGGCATGACAAAAAATAATTGAGAAGCACTGCCCTAGGGGTACCCGTACCACAGGTTGAGAACCTCTGCATTAAAGCCTATCATACACCTTTTTGTACCTGATTTTATTTCTTTGAAAATACCGTAATGTGTATAACACTTCTCAAAATACTTGTCATCTAAGTATTAAAAAAAATGAAACATACATGTGCAAATACAAACATGCATATACACTTTAATGAGGAGACAAAATAGGAGGACAGACCAGAGACCTTGACACCACCGTAAACATCCTGCCAAGTGCATGAGGACAACACAGAAACTGAAGATCAACCCACAACACACAGATCAGATTCCTCCACTTACTCCCACCACTCCTCCTTCCTCCTCCTCCTCCTCCTTCCTTCTTTGACAATCCAACTCCAACTCACAGACTGGGCAAAGCAAGGCAACAACAGCACAAAATACAGAGCATTAAGATCAGATCAGGCAGCGCACTTGCACACTCACTCTCTTAATTTCAAACATACACGAAGGCTGCTGTGACGGAGGCTGGGAAGGCTGAATTCCTACGTGCACTTTCTTTTTTACTTCCCTCCCCCCTGCTTCATTTGTGATTCCAAAGGCACCGGGTTGGTATGGGGGGGGGGAGCAAAAGAGAAAGTGCACGTAGGAATTCAGATCAATTCCAACCTGGTGCCTTTAGGATCACAGATGAAGTGGGGGGGGGGGGGGAAGCAAAAAAGAAATTCAGGAATTCAGCCTTCCCAGCCTCCGTCACAGCAGCCTTCGTGCATGTTTGAAATTGAGAGAGTGAGTTGGAGGGTGGGTGGGGAAGCGGCTGCTCTGTGTCTGTGTGTGTGCGCGTGTGCTCGCTCGCTCGCTCACATAGTTGGGCGAAGAGGAGCGGCTCCGCTTTCCTTGCTTTCCTTCGTAGTCGCTGGGGGAAGCCTGAACAGCTGCACCTTCAGCACGCTCTCTAATAAGAGCAACACGCTTTAGATGCTGCAAAGCGGCAGCTGCCCCCGTCTCTTGCCGTCCTAGCATCAAACCCAGCCCTGGAAAAAGGGGAGGAGGATGGGGGAGGATCTCGTGCCAGGCAGGGGGAGAGCGGCGAGCTGGCAGTGCACAAGGCAGTAGAGACTGAAAGGGGGGGGGGGATGCTAGGAGCTTGGAGACTTGCCAGTCCTCTCCGGTAGAGTGTGCTGCTGCAGCGCTTCCTGGTTGCAAAACGACACGTGATCCAAGCAGCCCAATAGCAGCTGCCTTAGCTCTCTGTCTCCTGCTTCTATTCGGAGTCACAGAGAAAGCAAAAGGAGATACATCAAACCCAGGATTCCTGCATCAAGCGGCTGTTCCTGTGCAACAGTCACAGAAGTCTGTCTTGCAGAAGACACTAGCTATGTTTGAAAGAGGAGATGGGCGTCGGGGAACTTCGCACGGCCCGTGCGGCACGGGCGCTGAACGTGACTGCAAGCCCTCCGGAAACATCGGAGGAACTCGGATGATTCCGGAGGGTTCCCTGGTTGTGTCCAGCGCCTGGGAACTTCGCGCAGGCGCCGTACGCGACTGGGAGCTCTGCGCAAACATCGCAGTTGCTGTGCCTGGGAGCCTCGCGTCTTGGAGCTGCTGAAGCCTGATCATTCACATATGACAGCGTTGTCCCTGCTGTGCGCTTCACGGACCCGCTCTGCCCTGTATTTGCATATTCATAATGTAAAAGGACACCATTACGGGGCACCAACGCTAGAATCGCTGGAGATCGCCCGGTTCAACTTTGGCAAAGCGTGTCTCGTGGAGCTTGTGGGCAGGTTCAAAGCGCAACAAAAGCCACCAATCGCGCGAGAGGGGGGGGGAGAGTGGTTGCATGCCAATCACAAGTTGCTCCAATCACCGCGAATGTTACAAGTCCAGAGAGGGAAACCCCTTGCAAGGAAACCCCTTGCAACCCCTGGCACACACAGGCTCGTCAGAGAGGGAAACCCCTTGCAACCCCTGGCACACACAGGCAAACACAGGAGGAGTAGAGAGCAATCCGCATGCACAGAAAAATATTCAAATTTTGAAATATGTCATTTCGAGAGTCGCAAACCGTTCCCAGTTCCTGGGACTTCGGCCAATCAGAGCGCAGCTGTGTTTACCCAATACAGCTGCGCTCTCTTAAGAGGGCGGGACAGCAGGAGGGACGACAAGCACAGCGGCGCTCCCCCTGCTCCAAGCGCCAGAGCAGCGCCAGATCAGTGCGTACGGCGGACGGGGACACCCGCATTCATATGTGAATCCGGCCTGACTGGGGGCAGTCCCAACGGGGCTGCAATGCAGCCAGCAACGCGAGACGAAGATTGGACCTGCTAAACAACAACGCGGTAAGCCCGAAAACCCTTCCAAACGGCGGGGGGGGGGAGGGATTTTTTTAGTATCTGCGTATAAGACTCACCCTACTATTTTGGGTCACAAATTTAGACAAAAAAGTGCATCTTATACACCGATAAATACGGTAAGTACTAAACCAACTTTAAATGTGAAAAACTGTTTTATTTAGCGCTGTGTGTGTGTGTGTGTGTGTGTGTGTGTGTGTGTGTGTGAGTGAGAGAGAGAGAGAGAGAGAGAGAGAGAGAAAGAGTGACAGTGAATCAGACAGACAGACGGGGGGATTGCATTTTCTCAATGAAAAAAACCAAGTCATCTTTTCCCAATCCCACTTCCCAAAATCATCTCCTCCCTTCCCACCCCAGTACAGTGCCTGGAGAGGGGGAAGGAGAAGGGGCTGCAGCTGCGATTCCGGGGGTCAGCGAAGGGAAGTGCAGCAGCGCAATGGAAACAGCAATGTTGTTGTTCAGTCGTTAAGTCGTGTCCGACCCTTCGTGATCCCATGAACCATATCCCGCCAGGCCTTCCTGTCCTCCACTATCTTCCTGAGTTCGCTCATTTTCATGTTCGTTGCATCGGTGATGCTGTCTAACCATCTCATCCTTGGCCTTCCCCTTCTCCTTTTGCCTTCAATCTTTCCCAGCATCAGAGTCTTCTCCAGAGAGTCCTCTCTTCGCATTAGGTGGCCAAAATATTTGAGTTTCAGCCTTAGTACCTGCCCTTCCAGGGAACAGTCAGGCTTGATTTCATTTAGAATTGACTGATTTGATCTCCTAGCAGTCCAAGGGACTCTCAGGAGTCTTCTCCAGCACCACAGTTCAAAAGCATCTATTCTTCGGCGCTCAGCCTTCTTTATGGTCCAACTCTCGCAACCATACATTGCTACTGGGAACACCATCGCCCTGACTATACGAACTTTTGTTGGCATGGTGATATCTCTGCTTTTTATTATGCTGTCTAAGTTTGCCATAGCTTTCCTTCCAAGGAGTAAGCGTCTTTTAATTTCATGGCTGCTGTCTCCGTCTGCAGTGATCTTGGAACCCAAAAAAGTAAAATCTGTTACTGCTTCCATTTCTGCCCCTTCTATTTGCCAGGAATTGATGGGACCAGATGCCATGATCTTAGTTTTATTAATGTTGAGTTTCAAGCCAACTTTTGCACTCTCCTCTTTCACTCTCATCAAGAGGCTCTTTAGTTCTTCTTCACTTTCTGCCATTAGGGTGGTATCGTCTGCATATCTGAGGTTGTTGATATTTCTCCCGGCAATCTTGATTCCGGCTTGTGATTCATTTAGCCCTGCATTTCTCATAATGTACTCTGCATATAAGTTAAATAAGCAGGGTGACAATATACAGCCTTGTCGTACTCCCTTCCCAATTTTGAACCAATCAGTTGTTCCATGGCCGGTTCGAACTGTTGCTTCTTGACCCGCATACAGGTTTCTCAGGAGACAGGTAAGGTGGTCTGGTACCCCCATCTCTTTAAGAATTTGCCACAGTTTGTTGTGATCCACACAATCAAAGGCTTTTGCGTAGTCAATGAAGCAGAAGTAGGTGTTTTTTTGGAACTCTCGGGCTTTCTCCATGATCCACCGCATGTTGGCAATTTGATCTCTAGTTCCTCTGCCTCTTCGAAACCCAGCTTGTACGTCCGGTAGTTCTCGGTCCACGTACTGCTGAAGCCTAGCTTGTAGGATTTTGAGCATAACCTTGCTAGCATGTGAAATGAGTGCAATTGTACGGTAGTTTGAACACTCTTTGGCACTGCCCTTCTTTGGAATTGGAACGTAAACTGACCTTTTCCAATCCTTTGGCCACTGCTGAGTTTTCCAAATTTGTTGGCATATTGAGTGCAGCACTTTCACAGCATCATCATTTAGGATTTTAAGTAGCTCAGCTGGGATATTATCATCTCCACTAGCTTTGTTGTTAGTAATGCTACCTAAGGCCCACTTGACTTCACTCTCTAGGATGTCCGGCTCTGGGTCAGTGACCACACCAGCGTGGTCATCAGGAACATTAAGATCTTTCTTGTATAGTTCTTCTGTGTATTCTTGCCATCTCTTCTTAATCTCTTCTGCTTCTGTTAGGTCTCTGCCTTTTTTGTCCTTTATCATGCCCATCTTTGCACAAAACGTTCCCTTGATATCTCCAATTTTCTTGAAGAGATCTCTAGTCCTCCCCATTCTGTTGTTTTCCTCGATTTCCTTGCATTGTTCATTTAAGAAGGCCTTCTTATCTCTCCTTGCTATTCTCTGGAACTCTGCATTCAGTTGTTTATATCTTTCCCTTTCCCCCTTGCTTTTTGCATTCCTTCTTTCCATAGCTATTTGTAAAGCCTCATCTGACAGCCACTTTGCTTTCTTGCATTTCTTTTTCTTTGGGATGGTTTTAGTTGCTGCCTCCTGTACAATGTTACGAACTTCCGTCCATAGTTCTTCAGGCACTCTGTCTACCAGGTCTAATGCCCTAAATCTATTCTTCACCTCCACTGTATACTCATAAGGGATATGGTTTAGGTCATATCTGACTGGTCTAGTGGTGTTTCCTACATTCTTCAGTTTAAGTCTGAATTTTGCAATAAGAAGCTCATGATCTGAGCCACAGTCAGCTCCAGGTCTTGTTTTTACTGATTGTATAGAGCTTCTCCATCTTTGGCTGCAAAGCACATAATCTATCTGGTTTCGGTACTGACCATCTGGTGATGTCCATGTGTAGAGTCGCCTCTTGTGTTGTTGGAAAAGAGTGTTTGCTATGACCAGCGTGTTCTCTTGACAGAACTCCGTTAGCCTTTGCCCTGCTTCATTTTGCGCTCCAAGGCCAAACTTGCCTGTTATTCCGTTTATTTCTTGATTTCCTACTTTAGCATTCCAGTCTCCTATGATGTAAAGGACATCTTTTTTGGGTGCTAGTTCTAGAAGGTGTTGTAGGTCTTCATAGAACCGGTCAACTTCATCTTCTTCGGCATCAGTGGTTGGGGCATACACTTGGATTACTGTAATGTTGAATGGTTTGCCTTGGATTCGAACTGAAATCATTCTGTCGTTTTTGAGGTTGCACCCCAGTACTGCCTTTCCCACTCTTTTATTGACTATGAGGGCTACTCCATTTCTTCTAAGGGATTCATGCCCACAGTAGTAGATATGATGGTCACCTGACTTAAATTCGCCCATGCCCGTCCATTTTAGTTCGCTGATTCCCAAGATGTCAATGTTCAATCTTATCATCTCATCTTTGACCACATCCAGCTTGCCTTGATTCATAGACCTCACATTCCATGTTCCTAAGCAGTATTGCTCCTTGCAGCATTGGATTTTCCTTTCAACCTCAGACACATCCACAGCTGGACGTCCTATTGGCTTTGGCCCAGCCGCTTCACTCTTTCTGGGTCTACTTGGAATAGTCCTCCGCTCTTCCTCAGTAGCATATTGGACACCTTCCGACCTGAGGGGCTCATCTTCCGGCGTCATATCTTTTAGCCTTTTGGTACTGTTCATGGGATTTTCTTGGCAAGGTTACTGGAGTGGGTTGCCATTTCCTTCTCCAGTGGATCACTTTTAGTCAGAACTCTCTGCTACGACCTGTCCGTCTTGGGTGTCCCTGCACGGCATAGCTCATGGCTTCATTGAGTTACGCAAGCCCCTTCGCCACGACAAGGCAATGATCCATGAAGGAGCAATGAGGTTAGGCAATGAGGTTAGGCAAATACGTGGAAACAGGAGCATCCTGTGTCGCTTCCTCGCTCTCTCCCCCTTCATGGAGGCGTGGAGCCTGGCCTTGAACTGGGCGCCGATGAGCTCCACCATCGCCTCCTTGGTGTTGTGGGCATGCTTGGGCTGCGGCTGTTCCTGCTGTTTGGCTGAAGCCGTGCTTTTGTGCTTGGCGCCTATGGCCGGCCACAGCAAGTGTGTAGCAGATGCAAGTCCGGTCTGCCGCACGCCTGCCTCTCACACCTGGAAGCGGTCCGTCTCGCCTGTTCCCTCCTCAGGAAGCTGCCTCCACACTGGGTTTCGACCAGAACAGTTGCAGCCGCACCGCTTCCAAGACTGCTTTTCTTTGCCTCCTGCCTTCGTGCACCGCTCGGCCCCAGCATAAACAGTAAAAGCGAGAAGCCTTCTACGGGGAAGCTACGACTGGGAAGGTCGTATTAAATTAACTCCAACGATCAGCTGTTGACACTTAGGAACTTAGCTGTAGAAGTTAGCACTGTGGAGCTTGCCGGCTCTGAAAATACTTACATGTTAATTAAGATTTAATTAGCTGCTGATGGGGCAGATAAGGGGCAGGGCTTGGCGTACCCCCAGCACGTGGACCGCCTACCCCTAGGGGTAGGCGTACCACAGGTTGAGAACCCCTGATCTAAGGAAAAGTATTTATTTAAGAATAAAAGCTGTTAGTACTTTAAAGCCGGATTCACATATGACTGCGGATGTCCCCGTCCGCCGTACGCGCTGATCTGGCGCTTTGAGCAGGGGGAGCGCCGCTTTGCTTGTTGCTTGCAAGGGGTTTCCCTCTCTGAAGAGCAGTGGACTTGTAACATTCGCGGTGATTGGAGCAACTTGTGATTGGCATGCAACCCTCTCGCGCGATTGGTGGCTGTTGTTGCGCTTTGAACCCGCCCACAAGCTCCACGAGACACGCTTTGCCAAAGTTGAACCGAGCCATCTCCAGCGATTCTAGCGTTGGTGCCCCGTAATGGTGTCCTTTTACATCATGAATATGTAAATACAGGGCAGAGCGGGTCCGTTAAGCGCACAGCAGGGACAACGCTGTCATATGTGAATCAGGCTTAAGGGTTCACTCTCCACCCTTCTGCGCTATGCACAGAAGGGCAATTAGAGAGGAAATTATATTTTGGAAAGCAGCAAAGAAAATAAAGTACGTAGGAAGAATGAATCAAGGTTACGGGGTTAAAAGCCATGTCTGCTATAAAAACTTTTTTTTATTGCAGACACCTATGTTGTTGCAGTCCTTTGGACTGCTAGATCAAATCAGTCAATCCTAAATGAAATCAACCCTGACTGTTCCCTGGAAGGACAGGTACTGAGGCTGAAGCTCAAATATTTTGGCCACCTAATGCGAAGAGAGGACTCTCTGGAGAAGACTCTGATGCTGGGAAAGATTGAAGGCAAAAGGAGAAGGGGAAGGCAAAGGATGAGATGGTTGAGGGAGACCATCTCTCTGCTGAGGGAGAGTCAGCATGGCTTCTGCAAGGGGAAGTCTTGCCTCACAAACCTGTTAGAATTTTTTGAAAAGGTCAACAGGCATATGGATGCGAGCGAACCGGTGGATATTATATATCTGGATTTTCAGAAGGCGTTTGACACGGTCCCTCATGAAAGGCTCATGAGGGTCGGACACGACTTAACGACTGAACAACAACAACATGTTGTTGCAGCGCTCTGTGTTCCAGCTGCATGCTACGTGCTGCAGGCAAGGAGAGTCATGCCGGCCACATGACCACGGAGGCGTCTTCGGACAACGCTGGCTCTTCAGCTTTGAAATGGAGATGAGCACCACACCCTAGAGTCGGACACGACTGGACTTAATTGTCAGGGGATACCTTTACCTTTTCCTTTTGTTGTTGCTGACCATGAAAGTTTTAGATCTTATCTTAAAATAAAGTATTTAACTACCGTATTTCTTCGATTCTAAGCACCATCAATTCTAAGACGCACCTTAATTTCAGTACCACCAGCAGAAAAAACCCACAAACCATCGATTGTAAGATGCACCTGCTTTTATGAATTTGCCAGCTCAGCACCAGCTCTCACGCTCCACTGACAATCAGGAGCCGAGTGCCTTTGCCGCCGCGCCATTTTGCCTCCGGTCTCCTCTGCTCAGCGCCCTCTTCCTGAACCCGAGAGCACTGGCGTCGCTAGGGCATAGCGGGGGGCGGGCCACCGGGGGGGTGACGTGCCGGAAAGGGTGACTCACCAAGGGCTGTATCACCCCCGTTGCTCCCGCGTCACCACCCGAGGCCGCTCGGTACGAGTCGGGAGAGAGTCTAGACGCATCCTCTTCGGCCAGCAGCTCGGCCTCTTCTGACTAAGCCGAGTCAGCGGCATTTTGCACATGCGCACAACACCGCCGAGGGCAAGAGGGTTCAAGCAGCGTTGTGCGCATGTGTGAAAATGTCACTGAGGGCCTAGTCAGAAGAGGCCGAGCCGCCGGCCGACGAGGACGCGTCAACCCTCTTCTGGCTCGTACTGGGCTGCCTTGGCGGGTGACGCGTCTGCCTCGGAGGGTGATGTGGCAAGTCAGCAATCCCAGTGCGTGACACGGCGGCAGGGGGGTGGGTGACGTGGTGGCAGGGGGGGTGAGGGGGGTGACGTGGCGACCACTCCCCCAGGGAGACATGCACCCTAGTGATGACACTGCCCGAGAGCTCGCCCCAGCATACCCCACGCTCTAGCTGACAATCACGCTCAGGAGTCGAGTGACTGTGCTCATCAGCAAGTGCTGGCAGGACACGCTATGATGAGTTCCTTCCTTTCCAGCCATCGAACCATTATGCCCCCTCTCCTCAGCGCTCTCTTCCTGAATTCCCGTGAGAAAAGTTTTAGCATTTCTAAGAGATTAACGCTGCAAAGAAGCCTGAGAGAATCCAGAGGAAGGCCCTGTCTTGCGCCTTCTCCACAGAAACGTTGTCCAGCAGGGCTAGCAAAACTGCCTCCCTCCCAGGACCAGACGGGTTGCAATGGGCCATGCAGCCACGATTGTGCAAATTCTCCCCAACAGCTGACTAGGAGACAGCTGAGATCCTGTTCGTGCTTTCCCGGGAGACACTGCCACTGAATTCATTGGGTTTACTCTGAATATACATGAATAGGAGTGTGTTTTAGAAGTCCCACTCCTCTGATGCATGGCTAATCCAGATTCTCTCTCTGTTCCAGGAAGCAGCAGACAAGACAGTGAGGATCAGAGGGAGCCACGTGGGGTGTCCCTGGAAATGACCACATGAGACATACAGGAAGAGACTTTTAGAGACCAGGATGGATCAGGGAGGCAGGAGGGAAGCCCAGCGCTTGCTGGGAGGATGAAATCTGTTGTTTGTCAGGATTATGACCGCCATGAAATCCCAACCCAACTGGAACAACCCAAAGGGAAGAAAAAGAAGAAGTCTTTCCGAGGGAAAGTATTACCCAGGGAAACAATCAGTTGTGCATTGTTGTTGTTCAGTCGTTAAGTCGTGTCCGACCCTTCGTGATCCCATGAACCATATCCCGCCAGGCCTTCCTGTCCTCCACTATCTTCCTGAGTTCGCTCATTTTCATGTTCGTTGCATCGGTGATGCTGTCTAACCATCTCATCCTTGGCCTTCCCCTTCTCCTTTTGCCTTCAATCTTTCCCAGCATCAGAGTCTTCTCCAGAGAGTCCTCTCTTCGCATTAGGTGGCCAAAATATTTGAGTTTCAGCCTTAGTACCTGTCCTTCCAGGGAACAGTCAGGGTTGATTTCATTTAGAATTGACTGATTTGATCTCCTAACAGTCCAAGGGACTCTCAGGAGTCTTCTCCAGCACCACAGTTCAAAAGCATCTATTCTTCGGCGCTCAGCCTTCCTTATGGTCCAACTCTCGCAACCATACATTGCTACTGGGAACACCATCGCCCTGACTATACGAACTTTTGTTGGCATGGTGATATCTCTGCTTTTTATTATGCTGTCTAAGTTTGCCATAGCTTTCCTTCCAAGGAGTAAGCGTCTTTTAATTTCATGGCTGCTGTCTCCGTCTGCAGTGATCTTGGAACCCAGAAAAGTAAAATCTGTTACTGCTTCCATTTCTGCCCCTTCTATTTGCCAAGAATTGATGGGACCCGATGCCATGATCTTAGTTTTATTAATGTTGAGTTTCAAGCCAACTTTTGCACTCTCCTCTTTCACTCTCATCAAGAGGCTCTTTAGTTCTTCTTCACTTTCTGCCATTAGGGTGGTATCGTCTGCATATCTGAGGTTGTTGATATTTCTCCCGGCAATCTTGATTCCGGCTTGTGATTCATTCAGCCCTGCATTTCTCATAATGTACTCTGCATATAAGTTAAATAAGCAGGGTGACAATATACAGCCTTGCCGTACTCCCTTCCCAATTTTGAACCAATCAGTTGTTCCATGGCCGGTTCGAACTGTTGCTTCTTGACCCGCATACAGGTTTCTCAGGAGACAGGTAAGGTGGTCTGGTACCCCCATCTCTTTAAGAATTTGCCACAGTTTGTTGTGATCCACACAATCAAAGGCTTTTGCGTAGTCAATGAAGCAGAAGAAGGTGTTTTTTTGGAACTCTTGTGCTTTCTCCATGATCCAGCGCATGTTGGCAATTTGATCTCTAGTTCCTCTGCCTCTTCGAAACCCAGCTTGTACGTCCAGTAGTTCTCGGTCCACGTACTGCTGAAGCCTAGCTTGTAGGATTTTGAGCATAACCTTGCTAGCATGTGAAATGAGTGCAATTGTACGGTAGTTTGAACACTCTTTGGCACTGCCCCTCTTTGGAATTGGAACGTAAACTGACCTTTTCCAATCCTTTGGCCACTGCTGAGTTTTCCAAATTTGTTGGCATATTGAGTGCAGCACTTTCACAGCATCATCATTTAGGATTTTAAGTAGCTCAGCTGGGATATTATCATCTCCACTAGCTTTGTTGTTAGTAATGCTACCTAAGGCCCACTTGACTTCACTCTCTAGGATGTCCGGCTCTGGGTCAGTGACCACACCAGCGTGGTCATCAGGAACATTAAGATCTTTCTTGTATAGTTCTTCTGTGTATTCTTGCCATCTCTTCTTAATCTCGTCTGCTTCTGTTAGGTCTCTGCCTTTTTTGTCCTTTATCATGCCCATCTTTGCACAAAACGTTCCCTTGATATCTCCAATTTTCTTGAAGAGATCTCTAGTCCTCCCCATTCTGTTGTTTTCCTCGATTTCCTTGCATTGTTCATTTAAGAAGGCCTTCTTATCTCTCCTTGCTATTCTCTGGAACTCTGCATTCAGTTGTTTATATCTTTCCCTTTCCCCCTTGCTTTTTGCATTCCTTCTTTCCATAGCTATTTGTAAAGCCTCATCTGACAGCCACTTTGCTTTCTTGCATTTCTTTTTCTTTGGGATGGTTTTAGTTGCTGCCTCCTGTACAATGTTACGAACTTCCGTCCATAGTTCTTCAGGCACTCTGTCTACCAGGTCTAATGCCCTAAATCTATTCTTCACCTCCACTGTATACTCATAAGGGATATGGTTTAGGTCATATCTGACTGGTCTAGTGGTGTTTCCTACATTCTTCAGTTTAAGTCTGAATTTTGCAATAAGAAGCTCATGATCTGAGCCACAGTCAGCTCCAGGTCTTGTTTTTACTGATTGTATAGAGCTTCTCCATCTTTGGCTGCAAAGCACATAATCTATCTGGTTTCGGTACTGACCATCTGGTGATGTCCATGTGTAGAGTCGCCTCTTGTGTTGTTGGAAAAGAGTGTTTGCTATGACCAGCGTGTTCTCTTGACAGAACTCCGTTAGCCTTTGCCCTGCTTCATTTTGCGCTCCAAGGCCAAACTTGCCTGTTATTCCGTTTATTTCTTGATTTCCTACTTTAGCATTCCAGTCTCCTATGATGTAAAGGACATCTTTTTTGGGTGCTAGTTCTAGAAGGTGTTGTAGGTCTTCATAGAACCGGTCAACTTCATCTTCTTCGGCATCAGTGGTTGGGGCATACACTTGGATTACTGTAATGTTGAATGGTTTGCCTTGGATTCGAACTGAAATCATTCTGTCGTTTTTGAGGTTGCACCCCAGTACTGCCTTTCCCACTCTTTTATTGACTATGAGGGCTACTCCATTTCTTCTAAGGGATTCATGCCCACAGTAGTAGATATGATGGTCACCTGACTTAAATTCGCCCATGCCTGTCCATTTTAGTTCGCTGATTCCCAAGATGTCAATGTTCAATCTTATCATCTCATTTTTGACCACATCCAGCTTGCCTTGGTTCATAGACCTCACATTCCATGTTCCTAAGCAGTATTGCTCCTTGCAGCATTGGATTTTCCTTTCAACCTCAGACACATCCACAGCTGGACGTCCTATTGGCTTTGGCCCAGCCGCTTCACTCTTTCTGGGTCTACTTGGAATAGTCCTCCGCTCTTCCTCAGTAGCATATTGGACACCTTCCGGCTCATCTTCCGGCGTCATATCTTTTAGCCTTTTGGTACTGTTCATGGGATTTTCTTGGCAAGGTTACTGGAGTGGGTTGCCATTTCCTTCTCCAGTGGATCACTTTTAGTCAGAACTCTCTGCTACGACCTGTCCGTCTTGGGTGTCCCTGCACGGCATAGCTCATGGCTTCATTGAGTTACGCAAGCCCCTTCGCCACGACAAGGCAATGATCCATGAGGGGATTGTGCATTGTGCATTACATATTAATAAACGCAGCAAACTCCACACAGGGAAGAAATCATTTCAGTGCTCTGAGTGGAGAAAGAGCTTCAGTACAAGAACACGTCTTCCTTCAAGTAAAAAAATTCACAGAGGAGAGAAAGCTGGTATATCAAAGGAGGAGGGAAACCAGACAGACAAATGGAGAAATGAACCTGATGCTAAACAGGGTGGGGAGTTCGATGTCATCCCACTCAGTCCAGAGCAGGAAATTAAAAAGAGGAAGGGGAAAAGCCCTCAATGTGCAAAGACCTTCAACAGTAAATCCGAACATAGATCAAATCAGAAAACCCACACAGGGAAGAAAACGTATCAATGCTTGGAGTGTGGAAAGAGCTTCAATAACAACACACACCTGACTGTGCATCAAAGAATCCACACAGGGGAGAAACCATATAAATGTTTGGAGTGTGGAAAGAGCTTCAGATTCAGCTCAAACCTGACTATGCATCAAAGTACCCACACAGGGCAGAAACTGTATCAATGCTTCGAATGTGGAAAGAGCTTCAGTTTGAGCTCACACCTAGCTGTGCATCAAAGAACCCACACAGGGGAGAAACCATATCAATGCTTCGAATGTGGAAAGAGCTTCAGTTTGAGCTCACGCCTAGCTGTGCATCAAAGAGTCCACACAGGCGACAAACCATATCAATGTTTGGAGTGTGGAAAGAGCTTCAGCGTGAGCTCTAGCCTAACTTTGCACCAAAGAACCCACACAGGGGAGAAACCATATCAATGCTTGGAGTGTGGAAAGAGCTTCAGTGACAGCCGTAATTTTACTGTTCATCGAAGAACCCACACAGGGGAGAAACCCTATAAATGCTTGGAATGTGGAAAGAGCTTCAGTGACGGCCGTAATTTTACTGTTCATCGAAGAACCCACACAGGGGAGAAACCGTATAAATGCTTGGAGTGTGGAAAGAGCTTCAATAACAAGTCTCACCTGACTCGGCATCAAAGAACCCACACAGGGGATAAGCCCTATACATATTTGGAATGTGGAAAGAGCTTCAGTGAGAGCAAGAGCCTGACTTTGCATCAAAGAACCCACACGGGAAAAACCATATCAGTGCTTGGAAAGCTTCAGTCAGAGAGCAAACCTGGCTGTGCATCAAAGAACCCACACAGGGGAGAAACCCTATAAATGTTTGGAGTGTGGAAAGAGCTACAGTCGGAATGATCACCTAGCTGTTCATCAAATAACCCACACAGGGATAAACCATATCACTGCTTCAAGTGTGGAAAGAGGTTCAGTGTGAGCTTAAGCCTGATTTCGCATCAAAGAACCGACACAGGGGAGAAACCATATCAGTGCTTGGAGTGTGGAAAGAACTTCAGTCAGCGCGCACACCTGGCTGTGCATCAAAAGAACCACAAGGGAGAAGCATTTTAGCCATTTACCGTGTATCATTTGGAGCTCAGATCTGACGGCATATGAAACAATCCATACAGGGTGGCAACCACATAATTGTTGTTAATGTGTAAAATTGTCATTCTTTGCTTACAATATACCAACGAATCCACACAGATGAGGAACCATATTAATGTTTAGGGTTTGAGAAAGCTTCTTCTTGAGCATAAATCTTAAGACACAATAAAGAGTTTGGAGAGCCAAGTCAGATCAAAGGAGATACACAGGAGAAGGGAATGTTGGATGCGAGGATGGGAGGGAGACCTGGCGAGGACAGGAGCGGGTAAAAGTAGAGATTCAAGCAAAGAAAAGAATAAGGAGAAACAGACAGGAGGAGGAATTGAGCAGAGAGGAGGAATCTGGGCCAGCTCTCAAGGGGCGGGACAGAGGCACTCTGAGTGGGGCCTGGTTTCCACCCACTCCTGGACTCCAGCCAGCACTAGGACAAACTGTCGTGCCAACTCTTGCCTGCCGCTGGGAGGACCTTGTAGCCCAAGGTCCCGATCTGCTCCTGCAGCCAAAGGCAGGCTGGGCACTGAGACACCGTGGCGTCCCCTGCTGGGGGTCAGAATCCGCCACTTTCAGGAGCAGGTTCTGGACTAGTGGAGCTAGCAAGGTGGCTTTGCTTTGACAGTGGCCTTCCCATGATTTGGTTTGACTGCTATAACACCCTCCATGAGGTCCCCCCCCTGCTAGTCTTCTGTTGTCTATGTTAGATGTTGGCAAAGTGAACCCCCGCATTGATGGGCACCCCTCTTCCCTCTCTTGTTTCTGAGCATGACCTACAGGGCTGGGCACTTTGCCTCTCTGGTGATTCATTTCATTTGTATCCCACTCTGCAGCACTGGGAAAGAGGCGTAGCTCTAACAGAGCTTAAAAACTGCAATTAGGCACATCAGGTTTTTCTCTTAATCAGTGGTTTTCTTCACTTAGCTCAAATTTAAGGGTTCTTTTTTTCTCTCTGCTTCTTTTCTAGATGTTTGAATGGCTTGGTTTTAGTTCTTGCCAATATTGGAGTCCAGCTATTACTACCCTTTTCCCCTGAAAATAAGACCTCCCTTGAAAGTAAGACCTAGCGTGGCTGATTACACAGATCTGTGCTGCGGCTGACTGCTCAGTGCGGCCATCGGCACTCTACTGTACTGAGCCTCAGAAGTGTCACTGCGTCCGACTGCCTTTTCGCAGAGCCCTGTGAGCTCTGCTTTTTCCCTTGTAGATCCTCGCCTTTTTTCCTTGTACCAGCCTGCTGGGTTCCCTTCATTTGTCTCCCCCCCCCCTTCCATCACCTCAGACCTACCGTGCCTGTACGGGGGAAGAGTGTTTGTGTGCCACAATCAGTGCGAGGGGCCTCAGTTAGTGGCGGCTGGTTGGTCGCGTGGCTGGAGGGGAAAGGGAAGAGGATCTTCGCATCAGACGACGCGGCTACTGCTGACGAACATTGGGCGGTAGAGGCTGTCTCGTCTTGCCGCCTCCCGTCGTGAGCTCTCCCCTGCCTCCTCGTCATTTCCACCCTGTGCGGCCTAGTCCCGGGGCGTGCTCGTATTCAGCTCCGCCTGACAACACTGTTGACAATCACGTGCCTGCTGGCAGTGGCGCAATGGCCTCCTTCTAACACTCAGAGAGCGGGAGAGAGAAGGCAAGGTGAGGAGGAACGCTTCGTACTCCCACGGGAGCTCCTGGGTTAGCCCGATTCCCAGGGCTGGCCCCATTTCTTCCCCCCACCCACTGACGTTACTATCGTGAGGCACGGGAGGCGGGCCGCCCCCGGGTGACGCGCGCAGAAGGGTGACGCGCGCGCACACCCGCACACGTCACCTCCCTCTGCGCACATCGCCCGGAGGCTCCGAGGCCTGGAGAAGGCCTCGGACCGTCCTCCCCGGCCGACGTGCCAGCGCCTTCTGAGGAAGGCCCACTGCGTGAACGTTATTTATAACGTTTTTTCGCACATGCGCAGACCGTTCCTGAGGGAAAGGGCTACCCTTCTCAGAAGGCCCAGAACAGCCGGCCGGGGAAGACGTCCCCGAGTTCCTCATTGTGGGGAGGAAGGGGAGACCAACAAGAGGGTTGGACCCACTGATGAATGGCAGGTCTGTCCATGGGGCTACAGGTCATGATGGCTCCCTGGGACCTCTGGGTCCAGCGACAGTCAGTGGGCCTCTGAATCCCAGGCGCAGAGGACCAGTGGCGAGAGAGAGAGACAGACCTGGCTGTCCTGCTTCGGGGCTTCCCGGAGGTAGCGGGTGGGCCACTGTGGGAACAGGAGGGTGGGCTAGATGGGCCTCCTTGGCGCCATCCAGCTGGGCTCTTCTTTGTTCCAGCTCATGCGCTTCCTCGGCCAGGTCTTTGTGCTGCGCTGCTGATTTGTGTCCCGTCCCGTCCCCCCCGAGGCTCCTGTCAGGCTCTCCACATGTGCGAGTCGGTCAGTCCAGAACACAGCAGGAGGGCTGCGTGTTGCTGTGTTTCTGGTCGCATGAAAGAGCTGCGTTTCCAGCTGCCTTGGCTTCCCCTTGGTTTCTGGGCCCAGTGCAAACCTTGGTTTCAGCCTAGAAAGCCCTGAACCGTTACGGACGCCACGGTCAACACCAGGACAGGGGGAGGTTTGTGGGAGGGGAGGGGAGGGGCAGGGGGAGTAACTGGGCGGGAAGGGGGTGGATCTGGTGGCAGCGACTTTCGCCAGATCCTGTCCCCCATTTTGTAATCCGACATGGCCCCTGGTTCTCCTTGGATATGTGCCAGAAGACTGGATTCTGAGGAGCCCCTTAGATGTTTGGCCAACCTACTTGGAGGGAAGTAAAAACTACTTACCTGCTGCAGGCTATGACGTGACGGGGGATGGAGTTGGGCTGTGAGTTGGCTGTATATTTTGGTCATTTGGATTTCCCGATTTGTGTGTTGTGTTGTGTGTTGTCTCCTTTTATAATGTAGAGTTTGTGCTGGTGCTGCATGTTCTGGGTTTTTAGCTTCGTCTTTTGCTTTTCCTTTAAACTCCTTTAAGGGAGTTAGCTGTCTTGGAGACTTCGTTACAGAGCCAAAAGATGAGTCAGTTACAGTCTTATTATAACCAAATAAAGGCTGGGCGTTTTGCCTTTGCTTCTCTGGTGGTTCTTTTCCATTTGTATCCCTCTCGTCCTCTGAGCCACTCAGAGCAGCGGTACATAGTTCTTTACCTCCCATGACATCCTCACAACAACCCTGTGAGGTAGGTTTGCCTGAGAGGTCGTGACTAGGGCAAGGTCTACTCAACACGCTCAGGCAGCTTCTTGGCTGAGTGCAAGTTTGAATCAGTTCCCCACAGTCCTCCACTGACTCTCCAACCAGTGTGCACACGTCTGGGTCTAGATGGATATAATGATGTCGGTTCCCAACACTCAGTGGCAGGAAACTCTCCTGAGTAGAAAGGCAGTATATATAGATACTCACTCACTTAGAGCCCAATTCTATCTATTATCCCCCCCCCCCTCGTGCAGACGTAGCGAGGCCTTCCTTGGTAATTGGTATGATGCTCTCGGAGGATTTCCTGCTACAGTCAGGGGTTGGACTAGATGACCCTGTGGATCCCTTTCAACTCTATGATATGATTCTCAGTTTCAGCCAGAATTCCAGCTGTGTGAGGCACAAGAGAGCTCACACGGGAGACAAACCGTTCGGATGATTGTGATGCGGGCAGAAGAAGCGTCATTGGAGCCACCCTGGGATTGGGGCCTCCGCTGAATGTGCAAGAGGGGGCAAGACGGGCGGGGGAGTCGATCGGAGAGAGGAACGGAAAGGATGGAGGCTTAACCTTCCCCCTTCTCCTGTCTTCTGCCTTCCACTGTTGCTTTTTCCCAGCCAGAATTCCCAGGCAGGTTTAGTTATTGAAACTCTATGCCAATGTGATGGTAAGGGGGGGGGGGGTGTCTTGCCCTCTCTGGAGAGACAATGCCCCTGCCAATACCAGTAGGTTTGTATGTTCCCTAGCTTGGCTCCGGCGAAGGCAGGAAATTTAGGAAGGAATGATTCTTTGGTTCTGATGCAACAGGGGCTCTTGAGCTGCTCTGGCAAGCCAAAGAGTCCGTGGTGCAGTTCTTAGGCGAATGAACGTCAACGCAGTACAGTAGAGTAGGCTACCTCCACCCAGGGTTACGCCAAACTCTCCGGCCCCCAACTGCTTGTTGTTGTTCAGTCGTTAAGTCATGTAGGACCCTTCGTGATCCCATGAACCACATCCCGCCAGGCCTTCCTGTCCTCCACTATCTTCCTGAGTTCGCTCAATTTCATGTTCGTTGCATCCGTGATGCTGTCTAACCATCTCATCCTTTGCCTTCCCCTTCTCCTTTTGCCTTCAATTTTTCCCAGCATCAGAGTCTTCTCCAGAGAGTCCTCTCTTCGCATTAGGTGGCCAAAATATTTGAGTTTCAGCCTTAGTATCTGTCCTTCCAGGGAACAGTCAGGGTTGATTTCATTTAGGATTGACTGATTTGATCTCCTAGCAGTCCAAGGGACTCTCAGGAGTCTTCTCCAGCACCACAGTTCAAAAGCATCTATTCTTCGGCGCTCAGCCTTCCTTATGGTCCAACTCTCGCAACCATACATGGCTACTGGGAACACCATCGCCCTGACTATACGAACTTTTGTTGGCACGGTGAGATCTCTGCTTTTTATTACGCTAAGTTTGCCATAGCTTTCTTTCCAAGGACAGTGGAACTGGAAGTCGCCTTCCGCTGCCGTAAATGGCGTGGCGGCGCCATAAAGAGCACACTGCTGCTGAGCACAAGGAAGTTCCCTTGGCGCACCCACGGCCCGTGCGGGCTGCACCACAGGAGGCAGGTTGGATGTGGGGGCGTGCAGTGGACGGGAAGGTCAGTGGGAGTTTGGGGAGGGCCAGGGGCAGGTTGGAGGGGGTGGATCCCAGCGGCACCAGAGTGCGCCAGGATCCCGTCCCCCGTTTCTACCCCCCCTTTTCTCGGACTTATGCCACCTATATAGCTAGCATAGGTCCAAGGAGACCCATAGGCCACCAGGAGGCCTACACAGAGGTAAGCAGACAATATTTTTAGGTACCTCTGGCAGGCCTCCGGATTGCCTCCCCCCCCCATTGGCACAGCTGCATTGTCGTCAATGGTGGGGGAAAGAACAACATATTGGGCCATGTATAATACTAGAAATCTGCATCGTTCAATGAACTTGATTGGCAGGAGGTTAAGGTTATCCCTAGGTGCTCCTGGGCTGTCCCAGGGCAGCCTGGGAATGGGATAGGATGCGGCACTCGGCCCTTTAGGCCGTCATCACTGTCCGTACATGGTGCAGTCCGTTTCTAAATTCTTTATTCTGAGTGGATGAACCATCCCCTTTTGCCTGCCTTCCTTCCTTTGGAATTGGCAGCGGAACTGGGGCAGGACCAGAGGCGTTGTTGAGGGGGCGGTGGGCAGTGGGTCCCCGGGCATTGGGGGGACTGGCTACGCCTCTGGGCAGGACCCGGGGGTCGGGGCTTTTCCATGGGGAGTATTTCATGGAGACACGGTGGAGGATTCTCCAGAAGCGAAGGCACAGCACAGGCTGCTTGGGACCCCGGAGGCCACTCCTCCCACCTCCCCTTCCTCGCACTCCCACGTCTGCCTTGCAGGTTTCCCTCCATTTTTAAAGTGCTCTAAATCCCCACCTGAGGAGACAGGTGAGCTTGCTGGTTCCTGCTCTGCAAAGACAGAACTTCAGCCTGACCCAGCCGAGGCCTCCAATTCCTGGCACGTACAGGGCCAGCCCAAAAACTCCTGACTCCTGAGGCAGTGGGGGGGGGATATACGTTGCCCCCCCGCCTGGTGATGTCCCAGCCTGTCACTGATGTCACCGAAAGAAAATTCAGTCAATTGGCCTTTCACTAGACATGGTAGGAATGCTCTCAAGGCTATTTGATATAGATCAGCAAGGGTTGAGAGGTGCAGCTAATCAGACTTGTTCACCACTCTGGCTGCAGATTCCAGTTTCCTATGGTCAACCAGCAGCGTACCTTTATTCATTAAAAAGCCCTCAAGATCGAAGAGCCTTCTCCTTGGCAAGATGCAATGTACGGGAGATTTAGGAATTTCCGCTTGAGCAGAGAAACTGTAGGTGTGTTCTGGGTGGTGTGGAGTCCATCCAGCACATGATTTTACATTTCCCTTTTATAAAGATCTTCGAATGGCATTTTTGGATCTGATTTTGATTAAGGGGGGGGGGTTTGGGAGGATTCAGGAAAACTTCGGTATATTTTATCGGATGTAAGAGATGTAAAAATGGAGAAGGTCGCTTTGATTTTAAAGCTGGTTGTCAAGAGATGTTTGGCGAACTATCATAGTGCTTAGATTGTTTGTTAGGGCAAGATGCTGTTTTATTTTCTATAGTGGTTGTTGTATGTTTGTTTTGTTTATGTTTATGCTGAGGTATCCTAGATTATGATTTTGCAATACTACTAGGTAACGCTGTCCTAATCACAAGTAAAGCCCCTCTATACAAGTAAATACGGAAACACTAGTTTCCTGAGCATAAGAAGTGTGCCTCTCTCGTAGTAAATATTTTTATTCACTGTGTATTTCTAAGGTCAGAGCTAAATTAGTTATCAGTCTTTCTCTTGGAGAAACGCACTTTCGCCTGCCAATTTCTGAACCATAATATGGCCAATTAGAAACATGTATGCTTGTTTTGTTTTGTAAATGAGGAAACCAATTTCTTGTTTTTGTGAAAGTTGCCTGCAAAAACTGTGTGTTATACCTATCTATGCTTCTATTGTTTGTTCATGATTATTTGTTACTTAAAACCCAGATAGAAAATTGAAGATTTCTGGAATGTAAATAATAAGACAAGAATATTACCTGCTGTCCAGAAGCTTGGCAGGATGTCAACAGAGATAGTTTGTGTGATGCCAGCCCAACAGCTGGGAAGTCTGCCAATGACCTACAGTAAAGATCTCTGTGTACTGAAGTTAGCGATTAAGAACAATAGAACAGAACCTTCCTCTTTCTGCTTTCTGCCTTCAAAATACACGTTTGCTTTTTGTATTTTATACCAAACCGCATTCCCATTTACTATCATGTCTTTCAATCAACATTGAGCAATGTGGTAGACCAGAAGATGCAGCCCCATCTGATAGCTATGTATGGAGAATTATGGTCAAACAAAGGAAGATCGGAATGAGGTATCTTAGATTATGATTTTGCAATACTACTAGGTAACGCTGTCCTAATCACAAGTAAAGCCCCTCTATACAAGTAAATACGGTAATCAGCTGAGTCCATGCTGAGGGTGGGAGCGAGGAGCAGAGGAGCCTTGAAACTAACAAAGGAGGCTGTGTTAGCTATGTTGCAGTTAAGCCATGATGCCGCATTGCCTGTTTAAAACTGGTTTCAACAACGTACGCACGGAAGGGAACGTGTGCAGTTCCAGTATGGGAGGAGAATTGATTCTGCTGGTTGATGCTATATTTTTGCTATAAAAGCTTTGTGTGCCTTGTGTTTGGGGCCTCAGCTTTTGGAACTTATTCCACTGTGTGCCAATTTATTCCTGGAATAAATCATCCTGAATTCTATTAGTTTTTATACATCAAGTGGCTGAAACCCAGTACTACAATGCCAATAAAGGATCGATCGATCGATCTATCGATCTATCGATCTATCGATCTATCGATCGATCTATCTATCTATCTAATCTAGCCAGCCTCAATCGGCCTCACGGACCAGCGAGCCCCAGACAAACCATGGGCTTTTGGGCGTGGGGAGGATAGGAGAACTATTCTGCCTGTATCTTCTGAGGTTTTCGCCACCGGTACATATCTTTGAATTAATAAAAGGAAGCATTTTCCAGGTTGTTCTGGTCATTTTATAAGTTAACAAGAGAACAAGGGGTTGTCCTAACGTTTTGCTCCTAAACCATGAGGAGCATTAGCAAAAGGTGCAGCAACTTGCTGTCTGCCCGAGTTCTTCTTAGCACAAGTTGTTAACAGTTGGAAGATTAACCGCTGCCTTTGCCAGGTTCCTTAAAGTCATACCACCATTTTTATAAGTGCGAGACCTTTGGATGAATGGAAGCCAACTATCGCTAATCTCTACAGATTCCCCCTTCCTATTTACTGCAGTAAGTAACTGACTGACTTGCACACACAGATCACATTACAGGAGCCCCAGGAGGGAATCCGTCGGCAGGGCAACACAGAGATCTGGTCCAGGAAATGCATTACCTGGAACACAAGGAAAGCCCAGCTGGATCACAGCAAAAGGGGCCTCATGTATGCTGCGGTTTGGAAATGAACCTGATGAATTTACAAGCCAGAACAGAGCAGACCAAAGGAGTCATGCAGTTAGAATAGAAAGTGAAGGTGCTGTGTCATGCTGACAGCTCAGAAGCTGATGCAATGCGAATGACGCGATACTCAAGTGGTGAATGAGGGAATAATGCATAAGCTGATGGGAGGACAGAAGTATAAAGGTCCTCCCACACCGAGAGGTACCTACGTAGGCAATCGAATCACCCTCCTTCACAAAAGAATTCAGTTACTAACTCTCTGATACACAGAGCAATTAATGTATGTGATACCACTTCTCTTCCTCGGGAAAGAAAGAACATTTCTGATGCACACACCGCTTTTAGGCCCATTTTGGAACCAAACAGCACCAGGGTGGGTGAGTCGAAAAGCGGCCAGCGGACTCCGGCGGTAGTGAATAAAACAACGGCGGAGGGGGCAACCCGGCGGCGAGGCTGGAGGTGAGTGCACCCCCCCGCCACATAGCACCCCGTCACCCTGGGGCACCCATTAACAACGCCTCTGTTTATACACGCATTTAGATTGACAAAGTGTGGGCACACAAGCTGAGGAGGAAAAATGACAAAGCCAATGAAGGGCGAAATCCACTGTAGCTCTAGAACGGCTGTTCTAAGGTGTCGCAAAAGTGCCTTACACCATGTTTCAGCCTACCTTGGAGTAAGGGAGGCCGGCGCAAGGCCCGGGAGGGGGCAGAGAACATAAGAAGAGCCCTGCTGGATCAGGCCCAAAGCCCATCTAGTCCAGTTTCCTGTATTTCACAGTGGCCCCACCAGATGCCTCAGGGAGCACACAAGACAACAAGATACCGGTATCCTGTCGCCATCAGTGGCATTTCTATGGTAGGGGCCAAACCGTAAGTCGCACCCCGTCCTAGTACCATGGTAACGAACCGGAGCGAGGAGGCCCCGCCCGCCTCACCGGCGGGGCCATTCCGCGCTGAGAAGGCGAACAGGCAGGAGACTCCCTGCTCGTCACCTTCTCAGCGTGGAATGGCTCCGCCAGTGAGGGGGCGTGGCCTCCTCGCTCCGGTTCGTTACCATGGTACTAGGACAGGGAGCGACTTACGGTTGGGCCCCTACCATAGAAACACCACTGGTCGCCACTCCCTTGCACCTGGCACGGAGAAAACCTACTCCTACAACCAGGTAGGGTTGCTTTTCCCCATCATGGTTTGTACGCTGTGATGGACATTTCCTCCATAAATCTGTCCAACCCCCTTTTAAAGGCATCCAGGCCAGGAGGCCTGAATAAAAAAGAAAACATTCTCTGTGTAACTTGGTGTGTGATTGGAAGGGGATGGTGAGCCAGGATGGTGTAGTGGTTTGGGTGTTGGACTTAGACCTGGAAAATCCAGGTTCAAATCCCCGCTCAGCCACGAAACTTCCTGGGTGACCTTGGGCCAGTCACTATCTCTCAGCCCCACCTACCTCACAGAGTTGTTGTGAGAACAAAAAGGAAGGGAGGAAATATGTACACCACTCTGAGCTCCTTGGAGGAAGGGCGGTATAAAAATGTGAAAAATAAAAATAAAATAAAGGGAATTCTTTATTTCTAATCCGGATATAGGTAAACAGGGTTTCTTCAGATGCTTAGCAGTGTCAGCTAAATGTCACCAAAAAGCGGTACCGGGGGGGGGGGGGTGACTGGCATCTTGAGGTTTACCTTGGCTCTGTGCTGGACACAGGTGTAATAGAACAGGTGAAATGCAGATGTCTTGATACAAGATATGGAGATTACTGGAGATTCACTGAGGGAAAACAGAAACTGTAAATACAGCCAGGAGATGCACAGAGAGGGTTATAGGGTTGTGTTCAATGTTCAATTTGTGTTCAATGGAGACACAAAGTGAGAGTATCTTCTTCCTACCATGATACATGATGGTGGGGAGGGAGGGGATCATGCACTGTATATCAGAGTATGAGGCTTCATAACTGCAGTCCTTGAGAGATATAGGCCCCTTTAGGCAGAGGGGTCTGGCTCAGTCGGTAGAGCCGCCGCTATAGGCCCCTTTTAAATGCATCCAGACCAGGTGCCATCACCACATCCTGTGGCAAGGAGTTGGCGACTTCCCCGACTAGACCTCCCCTTCCCCGAGTAGACCTCTGGCCCACCGCATGGCGATCTGGAGCAGGGATAGGATCCGGCATGCGGTGCTGGGCCCCACCAAAAGAGGAAGCGTTTTTATGGTTCTTCATCTGAGTGGATTCGTTGATGTACTACAAGGAATGAGTGAAACTCTTTACACACTCTAAACACTTATGTGGTTGCTCCCCTCCTACTGATTTTTGATATGCCGTCTGATCTGAGCTCCAAATGAAGTGCTTCCCACACTCCATGCATTTGTATCTTTTCTCCCCTGTGTGGGTTCTCTGATGCACAGCCAGGTGTGCGCTCTGACTGAAGCTCTTCCCACACTCCAAGCATTTATATGGTTTTTCCCCTGTGTGTGTTCTTTGATGCACAGTCAGTTGTGAGTTGCGACTGAAGCTTTTTTCACACTCCAAGCATTTGTATCTTTTCTCCCCTGTGTGGGTTATTCGATGCAAAGTCAGTCCCTTGCTCTCACTGAAGCTCTTCCCACACTCCAAACATTGATATGGTTTTTCTCCTGTGTGGCTTCTTTGATGCACAGCCAGGACTGAGCTCTGATTGAAGCTCTTTCCACACTCGAAGCATTTATATGGTTTCTCCCCTGTGTGGGTTCTTTGATGCACAGTCAGGCTATCGTTCCTACGGAAGCTCTTTCCACACTCCAAGCACTGATACGGTTTCTCCCCTGAGTGGGTTCTTTGATGCCCAGTCAGGAGTGGGTTGCGACTGAAGCTCTTCCCACACTCCAAGCATTTATATGGTTTTTCCCCAGTGTGTGTTCTTTGATGCAAACTCAGGCTACCGTTCCTACTGAAGCTCTTTCCACACTCCAAGCATTGATACGGTTTCTCCCCTGTGTGGGTTCTTTGATGCACAGTCAGGCTTTTGCTCTCACTGAAGCTCTTTCCACACTCCAAGCATTTGTATGGTTTCTCCCCTGTGTGTGTTCTTTGATGCAAAGTGAGGCTTGAGCCCATGCTGAAGCTCTTTCCACACTCCAAGCATTGATACGGTTTCTCCCCTGAGTGGGTTCTTTGATGCCCAGTCAGTTGTGAGTTGCGACTGAAACTCTTGCCACACTCCAAGCATTGATATGGTTTTTCCCCTGTGTGTGTTCTTTGATGCACAGTCAGTTGTGAGTTGCGACTGAAGCTTTTTTCACACTCCAAGCATTTGTATCTTTTCTCCCCTGTGTGGGTTCTTTGATGCACAGTCAGGTATGAACTCCACATGAAGCTCTTTCCACACTCCAAGCATTTGTATCTTTTCTCCCCTGTGTGGGTTCTTTGATGCATGGCAAAATGTGAGCTCCAACTGAAGCGCCTTCCACATTCCAAACATTGATATGGTTTTTCACCTGTGTGGGTTCTTTGATGCACAGTCAGGTGTGAGCTCCACATGAAGCTCTTTCCACACTCCAAGCATTTGTATCTTTTCTCTCCTGTGTGGGTTCTTTGATGGGAAGTAAGGCTTGAGTTTACACTGAAGCTCTTTCCACACTCCAAGCATTTATATGGTTTTTCCCCTGTGTGGGTTCTTTGATGTGAAGTAAGACTTGAGGTCCGAATGAAGCTCTTTCCACACTCCAAGCATTTGTATCTTTTCTCTCCTATGTGGGTTCTTTGATGGGAAGTAAGGCTTGAGTTTACACTGAAGCTCTTTCCACACTCCAAGCATTTATATGGTTTTTCCCCTGTGTGGGTTCTTTGATGCGAAGTAAGGCTTGAGCTGTCTGTAAAGCTCTTTCTACACTCAAAGCATTGATATGGTTTCTCCCCTGTGTGGGTTCTTTGATGCACAGTCAGGCTTTTGCTCTCAGTGAAGCTCTTTCCACACTCCGAGCATTTATATGGTTTCTCCCCTGTGTGGGTTCTTTGATGCACAGTCAGGTGTGAGCTCCAACTGAAGCTCTTTCCACACTCGAAGCATTGATATGGTTTCTCCCCTGTGTGGGTTCTTTGATGCATAGTCAGCTGGGAGCGCCGACTAAAGCTCTTTCCACACTCCAAGCATTGATACGGTTTTTTCCCTGTGTGGGTTCTTTGATGCACAGTCAGGATTTTGCTCGCACTGAAGCTCTTTCCACACTCCAAGCATTGATATGGTTTCTCCCCTGTGTGGGTTCTTTGATGCAACCTCAGCCCATCGTTCCTACTGAAGCTCTTTCCACACTCCAAGCATTGATACGGTTTCTCCCCTGTGTGGGTTCTTTGATGCAAACTAAGGTTATTGTACCTACTGAAGCTCTTCCCACACTCCAAGCATTGATATGGTTTTTCCCCCGTGTGGGTTCTTTGATGCAAAGTAAGGCTTGAGCTCTTTCTGAAGCTCTTTCTACACTCAAAGCATTGATATGGTTTCTCCCCTGTGTGGGTTCTTTGATGGACAGTTAGGCTCTTGTTCTCACTGAAGCTCTTTCCACACTCCAAGCATTTATATGGTTTCTCTCCTGTGTGGGTTCTTTGATGCAATGTCAGACTTGAGCTTTGACTGAAGCTCTTTCCACACTCCAAGCATTGATATGGTTTCTCCCCTGTGTGGGTTCTTTGATGTACAGCCAGGTGCGATCGCCGACTAAAGCTCTTTCCACACTCCAAGCATTTATATGGTTTCTCTCCTGTGTGGGTTCTTTGATGCAATGTCAGACTTGAGCTTTGACTGAAGCTCTTTCCACACTCCAAGCATTGATACGATTTCTCCCCTGAGTGGGTTCTTTGATGCAAGGTCAAGCTTGATCTCAAACCAAAGGTTTTTCCACACTCCCAGCATTTCTGGGAGTTTCTTTGATGCGTGCTAAGATCTGATTTACTGATGAAGGTCTTTGCAAATTGAGGGCATTTTTTTTTCCTCTTCCCAGTTTCTTTTTCTGGATTGACTGGGATGACACTGAAAGTATTTTTTTTTCTCCGTTTCGCTGTCTGGTTTCCCTCCTGCTTCGCTGATGTTTCTTGAGGTGCAGCTTTCTCTCTTTTATTTCTCTTTTTATGGGAAGTAGGATGAGTGCTTGTTCTTAGGTTCTCTCTCCACTGAGAGCATTTAAGCAATTTCTTTCTTGTTTGGATTTTGCTGTGTTTTTTACTATTAGATGTACAATCGATTCCGACCCCGTGCAAAGGATGCTTATTCCTTCTCTCCCCTTTGGGATGTTCCTGTTTGATCAGGATTTCATGTCTCTCATAATCCTGACGAACAACTGACTTAGTCCCCCAGACAGGTGCTGGGCTTCCCTCCTGCCTCCCAGATCCATCCTGGTCTCGTAAAATCGCTTCCTGTATGTCACGCGTGGTCATTTCCTGCGACACCCCACGTGGCTCCCTCTGATCCTGACTGTCTTCTCCGTTGCTTCCTGGGACAGAGAGAGAACTTTGATTAGCAGCGCAGTAGAGAAATGGGACCTCTAACGCACACACCAAAGCGTCTATACTCAGAAGTAAACCCCAACAGATTCAGATGCATTGAATCCCAGAAAAGTGTGCAGTGAACAACTCTCAAGAAGCTGTTCTGCAGGCGCAGAAAAATTATGGCTGCCTGGACTGCTGCAGCTTGACTGGTCCTGGGATTGAGGCAGCTTTTTGATCCCTGGTAGACAATGTTTTTATTGAGAAGTCACAAGAGGGGATCTCGCTCTGGATTCTCTCAGGCCTCACAGTAGCTTTAATCTCACATTATCCTCTTAGACACACTAAAAAGTCTGTTATTTTGTAGACTGGGGGTGAGTAAAATGGCAATAAATACTAAATGAGCTTGAGCAGCCCAGAGGAACAGTTCCTCATAGGCCGGAGATCAGTCAGGGCACTGATCTGCAAAACCCCATCTGTTACCAGTACATCTTCCCCCCCCCCTTTTATGTTTCTTTCTTCATTATGCTATATTATGGACTCTGATATCAACCAACATGGTATTTCATATGCCAACATCAATGAATATTAGTGTGCAAAATGAACTCCTTGCCACAGGATGTGGTGATGGCACCTGGCCTAGATGCCTTAAAAAGGGGTTTGGACAGATTCATGGAGAAAAAGACCATCACAGGTTACAAGCCATAAGCAACCTCCTGGCTTTAGAAGTAGGTTCTCCCTGTGCCAGGTGCAAGGGAGTGACAACAGGAAACAGCTCCCTGATGCATCTGGTGGGGCCACTGTGAGATACAGGAAGCTGGACTAGATGGGCCTTTGGCCTGATCCAGCAGGGCTCTTCTTATGTTATGTGCTAACTGTTTTCCTAGAACCTCTGTGCACCAATGGACAGAACTTGTTGGCATTTACAGGCCATGTTTCTCTCAAAGAACTTTGGTTCAGGCCTCAAAATGAAGTATCTCCCACCCCACAGACACACACCCTGGAAGAAGAAAAGAGAATCCCATCTTGTGTCTCTAGGTTGACTGCAACTTTTAATCCTTTACTCATCTTTTGTCTGTTTCTACCATTATGTCTGCCTTTCTGAATGAAATTTCAGTAACTTGTAACTTTGTAAGAAAACATCTGCATTGATTGTATTATACCTGCATGTTTGCATTAACTTAGGTAAACTTCATTTTAGGGTGCGAGACATCTCTCTGGCACCAGTGTTGGGAGACCACTCTTTAGTGACATTTGCATTTTAGCTGACACTGTTGAAGCAACAGGAGATGATGACCTGTTTACCTACATCCTGCCGGATTAGGAAACATTCCTTTTCTATTCACTGCCCAAGTTACCCATTGATACATCAAGCATAGCACCGGGTTACACATTTATCCCCAGAGCTGCATGTAGCAGCAAGTCTAAAAAGAATCCTTAAAAAGGAAAGGTTCTTGGCCTTACAAAATTGTCACTCAGCCAGGGGCTGATTAAAATTCGTCTTTTAATTACCATATATTCTTGCTTGCTTGCAAGAGAGAGAGAGAGAGAGAGAGAGCAAAAACAAAGACCCGGAAAAACTGCCTCTTCACATCGGGTCACTCAAAGTTCACTTCAAAAGACTTCAGGATTGTAGGCAGCTTTTCCACATCTTGTTTTTAACAGCGTGAGGGAAGCCGGTGCTTATCTTATGTCAAAGAACAATTAACAACTCAAAGGATAAGCTAAGTACATTGCAGGGAGACAGCAACCCATTTCTCCCCAAATCCTGAGACATTGCTGGTTTGCAAATAAAGTATTTTCTTTCTGTTGAATGTTTTTAAGAAAGCAAACACAAAACAAAAAAGGATCTTTTAAAAGGCAGAGAAATAATCCTCATGTAAGACCTGCAATTGAAAATGGTGCAGAGCAGGGTCTGCTTTACAGTCTTTGATTTCTCACTCTGGGATTAAGAGAGGTGGAAGAAGTTGCTTGCTGTAGAGATGTCTCCCTTGTTTAAGCCAGAGGAAGAGGAGGCAGCCGCTATGTTTGTTTGGTTGATTAATTAATAGGATTTCTCTCCTTCTTCCTTTTTTGACCCACCTCTAAGTTAGTTCCCCACTCTATTTGCTAGGACAACCCCTCCATTCTATTTGCTGGGACAACACCCCCCCCACACACACACACATTGGAGACTGTCAGGCAGTATAAGAATCTGTTTTTCATCTTGCAAAGATGCTACCTAAAGGAGCTTTCTCTCTCGTGCAACTGGGGTGGGGCATGACCAATAAAAGAAATTACCTCCCTCCCATGCTTTGATGTTTCTCTTGCCATGAATAGGACTAAAGCAGACGACATCAGTGCCCTCTAACACGTAGGCACCCCAAGCCTGCCAACGGAGGGAGGGCATCATCCCAACCCCACCCTGTGCACTCCTGGCTTAGCTGCTGCTCAGCATAAGCATGGAAAATCCACTTTAGGGTTTGTTTTGGGAAAATACACAATACATATAAGAAAGGGTGCCTCTGAGCATGTAAAGAGTGCCTGTCTCTTCAGTGCACTGAAATGGGGAGTCACGGCTAACGGCGAGGGAGGTCAAGGGAGCCGCGAGTCTAAACAGCTTGGGAACCACTGCTCTACTGGTACAACTCCACGTGTGTCAGTATAGAGTTTCCATACCACTTACCTCCTACGCTGGAAAGGCTCTCCTCTTCCGGACAGGTAGCTATGAAACAACGCAGAAACTCCCCACCCCTTCTCTCCCTGTTCCTTAGAAACTGGGTTGGAAGAAGCAGGGACACCTGGAATTCTCTCCCAGCATCCCCCTTTTCTTTCGGATGCACCAAATACATTTTTCAGTACATGCAACCACCATAAGACAGGAACACCTACACTATTGTTAGGGGAAAAGAAAAGTTTTTTCCCCCCTATTATTTCTCTGTATGCAATATTTCTACCATTGTCCTTTGTTAATAAATCCATAATCTTTTACTGGAAGTTATTTCTCTCATGAGTTATCCTTTCTGCATTACGCTGATCTGTATCCAGTTTAAGATCCCATGTTCCAATAGAGTTGGGTGAATTCCCCCTAAGAACCAGCTCTTTTGGTAACATTTCTGTTGGTGTCGGGACAGGCTCAGCCAAACCTTGATCTGGACCAAGCAGTGACTGCATCTACATGAAAGGAGAAGCAGGCAGGAGACTCCTAGGCCAGAAAGACAAGATCCGGGAGGAGAACGGTAGAAGCCGCGGGGTGCAAGAGTTGAGTGGAATGTTCCTCTGCAACAGGAGTTCCCCACCAGTGGTACGTGTACCAGCAGTGGTACTCAAGAGTGAATGGAGGTGGAACGCAGATGGCCGCAACCCCACTCCGACGTGGTGTTTTCGGCCACATTTTCACTCCTGAGAGGCTACTGCCTTTGGCCGAGCCTCTCAGGATCGCTGGGAAGGGCTCTCCATCCACCCTGACCTTCCTACCTGCATTTTTTGGTTCCGAAAACCACCAGTCACTTCCAGTGGTACTCGAAGAATGAGGGGGCACCGGAGGTGGTACGTGGCTGGTCAGGTGTTGAGAACCCCTGCTCTACAACATCTTGGAGGTCTCAGACACAATAGACAGGCCTCTGCTCCACACTCTAATTGCACTGGCCATCAGTGGCAAGTGGGCAAGTTTTGGAAAATATCAGACTCTTGGAACATGTATGCGCATGAATGCGTGTGTTTGTGTGTGTAACCTTGCGCACATCAACCTTGCAATAAATCAAGGGGGTCTGTTCCTTAGTCCCCAACCTGTTCTCTGAGCACCGTTACAGCAACCTGTGTGATACACTCTGCTGCAATGACTCCAGACTGAGCACCACAGGATCTAACGGAAGTTCCCTTATACCAGAGGTTCCCTAACTCCTGGGAAGGCCTTATGCTGCTCTAAGTAGCAGCGGGGCCTTCCCAGGCGTGGCGATGACACGCCTGGGATCGCGCCGCCGCCACCACCGCTGCGCCCGGGATCGCCGTTTTTACCTTCATTGGTGGGCAGTGGGTGTTCCTCCGGGAGTTGCGGGGAGCCTGCGGACCCCTCCGCAGGCCTCCCCAAGCATTGGAGCAGCGCTCCAACGCGATCGCAACTGACTTCCAGTTGAAACTCGGGGGTTGAAACCGGAAGTCAGTTGCGATCGCGTTGGAGCGCTGCTCCGACGCTTGGGGAGGCCTGCAGAGGGGTCCGCAGGCTCCCCGCAACCCCCGAGGGACACCCACTGCCCACCAATGAAGGTAAAAACGGCGATCCCGGGCGCAGCAGTGGCGGCGCTGGCGGCGCTGGCGGCGCAATCCCAGGCGCGCCGTTGTCGTCACCGCAGTTTGCCATGCCCCTTAAGGGCATAGCAACCCTTTTTCCCGGCTGGGGCGTCGCGACGCCCCAGTTAGGGAACCACTGCCTTATACCAAAGATTCCACTGTGCTGGGCAGATGTGTGGCGAAATTCTATGCCGCCATAGCCACGCCGTCAGTAAACGTCCACCAGCGTGGAGCTACAATGGGACAGAGGCATGAGGGTGATGGACAGGGGAGGTGGTATGTCAAATCCTATGCGCCACTCGGATCCCAGCCGCGACCCCAATGGAGCATTAAAGCAGCACTGAGTTACAAAGGAATCAATGAGTTACAAAGGAATCATTGGAATCAACGGAGAGCAGTCACTACTCTCCTCTCTCCACTCCAACTCTAGATTGCCCTCCTTTCTGGGGTGACTCAGCGCTGGTTGGGATGAGTCAGCACAGTACAGCTTTGCCGGTCTGGTCTCATCTCCTGAACCCGCGACAGCAGCTGAGCTCCTGCGTTTGCTGAGTGGGGTTGATTTGGGACTGTCTTCTCTCAGGGTCTGGCGTCCTTTGAGGAGGTTGTGATGCGGAGAGGGAAGTGGAGGGCCAGAGCATAAGTCTCTCAAAGCGCACTGCCGCTTTCAGTTCAGCCAAGCTGCTGTCGTGGCTTGCAGGCGAGGAGACCACAACGGCACAGCTGTACTTTGCTGACTCCCCCTTCGCAGGGCCCACATACCCCAGAAAGGAGGGGAGTTTCTGTTGTGGGGAAGGGCCCCCAGTCAGCCAATACCCTCTGAGCTGAAGCTACTGCTGTGTTAAGTACTACTGCATAAAACAAGTTACCTGCCAACTTCTCTTCTTCCTGAAGACTCTGGAAAAACGCAGACTCCCCTTCTTCCAGCTGGGAAATGAAGGCAGGTTTGGGAAATTCCTCTGAGAAGGAAACAAGGAGATGAGATACGTCCATCTACAACATATCTAGGCTTTCCCAAGCGACCTGATCCTAGGCTGACCCCCATCTGCAATGAACGTGGTCAAATCACTGTCTAGGTCTGACTCCATCTTCAGGCCAGAAGGCAATTTGAAGCTGCTGTCCTGGTGAATGTTAGGAACACGTAATTCTGGGAGCTTAGCTCTATTCTTTTAGTACTGTATGTAGGTATTTATTTTCTGAAGTAACTAAATGCCTTTCAGTAACATTTAACTGTCGCGGTTCCTTATGACCCCCACCTCACTGGCGTAACAACTCCCAGCGAGTCAGCAATGCCATGTTCTCCACAGGTTCCCGTGGACTCCTCCATCTCAAAGACCACAACCCTCCGTGAGATAGCAGTATACAGTTCATAGGGCAAATGTGCCTCACGGTAAGGACAGGTTCTTGTGCGCACCCCCCCTTACTGGCCAACCTCCCCCCCCCCAAGTCAGATGGGTGAGTGAAAAGGGGTTTATGCCTGAATAAAATTCAACTTGTTGTAAAAGGCTCCAAGTCTCGCGTTGAGTCTTTTACAAATCAAGTCACTGACGCGACCTGAGTCCGACTCGAGTCCGAGTCCATAGACTCAAGTCTACATCACTTCGTGTGAGGGAGCAAGAGAAGGTGGCTGGATAGACTTACCAGATCTCCAACCGGGACAAAGTGCTAGACCTTTAGGAGAAGGAATGTGGGCAGGTGCAGCTTGTTAAGTCCTAGAGCACAATCCTAGGTATGTCTACTCAGAAGCAAGCCCCACAGAACACAATGGGGCTTTCTTCTGAGTAGACATGCCTACGATTGTGCTCTAAGGTTTAACAAGCTACACCTGCCCACATTCCTTCTCCTAAAGGTTTGTCCCGGTTGGAGATCTGGTAAGCCTATGGCTGGAGGTTCTGGAAGGCTGCGGTTCTGACATGACTGCAGGCGGCAGATGACTTTGAGTCACAGCAAGACCAGGATTCAGAGAACATCGGCTGCCCTCTGGTTCCAGGCAGGACAAGACGTGTGTTAAGAACGAACTCTGCCCTAAGAAGAGAGTTTGGAGCACTGAGGGGACGAGGTCCTAGAGAGGCAAAGGGAGAGAGAAGGAGGGTTCAAAAGGAACTCGGCACAGCAGCGTGATGGAGGTTGCTGGTCCAAGAGTTGGGAAGGTCGGCATTTCCAAGCCCTGGCCGCAAGGTCCTGACAGGGCTGCAGGCAGCAGACGACACAACTCGCAGCAGGATCTGGCAATCACAGCAAGGGCCGAAATGCAGCCCACGTGGAGCCGGAGAAAGTGCCGCTGGGTCAAGGCGCTCCTCGCCTCTCTCCCATCTGAAGCCTCCAGTTAGATTAAGCTGCTTGAAGGAGAGCAGCCGCCGCCCGTTAGGAACACTGCAGGGACCGGGGGGGGGGGGGGAAGCAGGCTTGGTAAAGCAGACGAGACGCAATTCCCCCCCCCAGAGCCCACGCTCCAACTCACTCACTCAAACATACACAGCCACTTCGCCCAATCTCCCATTCATTCAGTTTTATTTTACACACACACAGCCGCTTCCACCCACCCACCCAACCTCTCTCTCTCTTTCTCTCTCTCTCTCTCTCACACCCACACACACACACCAGAGTTTACATTTTTTCTGAGTTTAAAATAATTTTATTTGGGGGGCGTTGGGGACATCGTCATATATGCGGATCATCATTGAACGATCCGTCGTTAAGGGGGGGGGGGACCGCCTGTATTTATATATTTCGTCCCAAAGAGTACATCAGGCCAAGCTCAGTTCTGCAACAGTGAGGCACAGCAGGCATGCTGAGGGCACACGTTCCAGCCCCACACGCCAGGGCCTCTGAGAGGGGGGGTTAAGGGGGTAATTTGTACCCGGGCCCTGGGCGAAAAATGCTTCTAAAAGGGGGCCCTGGAGCAAGAAAGGGGGGCCCAGGAGCCAAACTCATATGTAGGGAAGGGGCCCAAAAGAAACTTTGTACCCCCTGATAAAATTCCTCTGAATGGCCCTGGAATACACACCAAGAGTTTTGAGCCGCACTTTTTGAGTTGTTCAACTCTCCCACGTTCTGGTGCGATCTTGTAAAACAGAAGCCACACCGGGATTTTCCTGCTGCACACAGACGCAACGCAGCCATACGCAGGCTTAAGGCCGAGACACACCGCATGCGTCAGGGTACACTGCGAGAGCAGCCCATGCGCCGGAGCCCGGAACACAACGCAACTCACCCTAGGCACACCGCACCGAGAAAGGAAGATGGCCTGCCCTGTCCCCTGTCTCTTAGCCAAACAGAACTTAGTCTTTTCAGACTCGATTCTGATCAGCTGCTGCGTTGCTCGTGTCCCGCCCCCACAGCTCCAAACAAACAGTGCCTATCATTAGCTGAACATGGCAAAAGTCGAACATGGCTGAACTCAGCATGCAGCGCTCCTGCGTTCCGGTGCGAGAGAAGACGCACCGAGAGTTTTGAGCCGCACACGGATGCTGCTGGGCACAATGCGGTGTGTCTCCATCGTTACTAGCAGGAAAGAATGCATCGGATGGCACTGTTCTGTTAGACTGCACTCTCCGCCATAGCCAGGGCTCCTCCGCTATGCTTCCTTCACCAGCCTTCCAGGACCTGCTTCCAGGCGCAACTCTCTCTGCCTCTCCCTCCGCCCTTCGGGTTGAACCCTCTCCTCCCTCCAGCAGTGTGGCCGGTTCCTCTCTTTGGCTCCGATGCCCAAATAGGGCTGGCAAAGCGGCAGATTCCAAACGCTAAGTCTAAGATGGCATTAGCCACATGCCTTGGAGGTGGTCTGGCAAACAGATGTGGCTCTTGGTATCAGGAGGAGATAAAACTAATCTTGACTCCTAGCTCTACTTCTACTGAAACTTAAAACCTCCCACTTGAGTAACCGGATTAGAACTCCCATCATGCTCCAAGTGCAACAGGCCAATCAGAGCCCAGCGTCTCACTGGTGTCATCAGGTACAGGTGATGCGTAACCACACCCCCTGCTGGTAGGTCTGATAATTCCCACAATCCCCTGGACAGACAAGGAAGGACGAGGAGATCATGCAAAATCCCACCAGCAGCAGCACCTGATCTTGGATGAAACATCAGTTAATGCTCTAAAAAACACTAGATAATGAAGAGGAAGGAGAATGACGAGGCGTGTTAAGCACTGTCAGTGACTAGTGGCTCATTTTGCAGGCTGGGCAGGTCCCGCTAGGATTTTTGTACTCTTCACAATGGCTTTCTTAATCTAGACATTTCTATCCTGCCATTTAAATTTATATCTTTCATCTCCAAAGACTATGTCAGGCTAAGCTCAACTCAGCAATCGTTCTGGCACTGCAGGCATGCCGAGGGCACCAGTTCCAGCCCCACAAGCCCCACTTCTATGGTGTAATCCTGACACGGAGAAAGAAGGAGTGACTGATGCCTTTGGTTCCTACATACCACGAACGATGGACATCCTTACCCAGAGAGGCCACGATCCCGTCATTCTCCAGCATGACTTCCCTGTACAGAGCCTTCTGGCCTGGATCCAGCAGACCCCCCTCCTCCGCCGTGAAGTGCACAGCCACCTCCTCCGAGGACACCGGAGCCTGGAAGGAGAAAACAGTCTCTCCTCAAAATAACGTCCCACCCTTTTGACATAACGTCCTCCTGCTCTCTTGCTCAGTCTGAAAAGAGATTCTGGTAGCAGCAACTGAGTGTTTTCTGCAGGATATTTGGCAAATTATATTTCTCAATTATTGATATTATGCGCCCCCCCGTCCTTTATTTTTCTTTCCCTTCCTGGCTATGTTATGCTCTCTATTATAATAAAGGACAAGATGGACTCCGATGCCAAGCAACATAACTACCAGCTTCAGACGCCAGTATCAATGGATTCCAGTGTGCCAGATGAAGACAGGATGACTTCTCTGACACACACACACACACACACACACACACACACACACACACACACACACACACACACACACAGAGAGAGAGAGAGAGAGAGAGAGAGAGAGAGAGAGAGAGAGAGAGAGAGAGAGAGTATTTATATACCGCATTTCTTGGTCATTGGATTTCTCCTCCGACTTTAATCCAAGTCGGTATACTTGGGCAGGCTTTCCTAACCCCCCTAATGGGAGGTTTTACAATATATAAATGTCCAATCTTTCGTGAACACCTGCATTCCAGGTGGTATCCTTTTGCAGTCAGGCTTTTTTCTACTGGCCGTTGCCTCCCACACTCGACCGACACAGCTGGGAGATCTTATCTCTCCTCGCGGAGGCTTTCACAGCTTTTTGTTGGCAACGTGTCTCGAACTTGCCATTCACTGATCTTCGGGCTTGCAAGGCGGCGGCTCTACCGACTGAGCCAGACCCCTCTGCCTAAAGGTCATATTTCTCAAGTACTCCAGTTACGAAGCCTCATACTCTGGTATACAGTGCATGATCCCCTCCCTCCCCACCGTCACATATCATGGTAGGAAGAAGATAATCTCACTTTGTGTCTCCAATGAACACAACCCTATAACCCTCTCTGTGCATCTCCTGGCTGTATTTACAGTTTCTGTTTTCCCTCAGTGAATCTCCAGTAATCTCCATATCTTGTATCAAAACATCTGCATTTCACCTGTTCTATTACACCTGTGTCCAGCACAGAGGCAAGGTAAACCTCAAGATGCCAGTCACCCCCCCCCCCCCGGTACCGCTTTTTGGTGACATTTAGCTGACACTGCTAAGCATCTAAAGCAACCCTGTTTACCAATATCCGGATTAGAAATAAAGAATTCCCTTCCAATCACACACCAAGTTACACGGAGAATGTTTTCTCTTTCATCCAGGCCATCTGGCCGGGATGCCTTTAAAAGGGGGTTGGACAGATTTATAGAGGAAAAGTTCATCACAGCTTACAAGCCATGATGGGGATAAGCAACCTCCTGGTTGTAGGTTTTCTCTGTGCCAGGTGCAAGGGAGTGACGACTGGACACAGGTATCTTGTTGTCTTGTGTGCTCCCTGAGGCTTCTGGTGGGGCCACTGTGTGATACAGGAAGCTGGACTAGATGGGCCTTTGGCCTGATCCAGCAGGGCTTTTCTTATGTTCTTATGTTCTTAGAATACCCAAGGCCCTCCTTATCACCCAAATATCCCCACTAATTAGTCCACCCCCAGTTCTGCACATAACAGCAGCCCCAACATTTGTTAAATAGTAAGGGAGGTTGATCAGCGAGTTGTCATCCTTCCTTCCAAAAATCCTTCCTTTAAGACCTGAAAGAGAGAATGAGGCAGCCAAGCTGGTTCTTGCACGGTGCTCCGGTGATCTGCCCCTTACCTGAGCAGGCTGTGGAGTTGCCGATTCTGCTCCTTGCCAAAGAGGAGACGGTCTGGAACGTGGCCCCGATGCCATCCCACTGCCTGCGAGGGAGACAAATGCGATGGGGAGACATTTACCCTTCATGCCCAGTTCTAACTTCAATTCCTTGTGCAACGCTCTTCCTATTTGTTCCATAGATTTGCTTCTGACCCAGAAATGCCCAAATGGGGTGAGCCCCACACATCTTGATTCACTTTCTTCCGCTTCTTCCGTATGCCCCCTTGTCCCTGTTTCTTCCCCTCTCTGCCTATCTAGTCACCTCCCTCCCCTCTTTGAAATCTCCCTGCTAAACTCTCTCCTCCAAAGCCTTTCCTGGCCCTCCAAGACCCGCCTTCCCTGCTCTTTCTTCTGCCTCAATTCAGTCCTCCTGCTTCTGTCCTTTCACAGAGCTGAGTCCCAAAGACGGAGGTTTAGCAGCATGACAGACGGGTGCTGTGTTGATTCCTGGCAATATCCTGTAACTCAGACCATCAGAGCTGATGTGGGGGGAAAACCCTCATTTGCAGATGCAGGGGGTGGAAGCTGGCCGGGTGTAACGGAGGTGTCGTGACACCTCCTGGAACAGCCACTGCGGTCCTGGTGCAAGCCCAGTTATCTCTGTCAGTGGAACGAGACCCCTGCCCCGCTGAGACACACACCTTGAAAGACCACCCTGCTTTGTCCTTCTCCGTTCCGCCTTTTGAAGAGATCAGCTCTCTAATGAACTCTCTGGTTCTTTTGGATCAGGCACGGATGCTGGAAGGATCCTTTTCAGTTGCAAAATCCAGCTCTCTTTCATAAATTTTTTATCCCACTTGCCTCTGCTAAAACCAGGAGCAAAAAAATTACCACAGTTCAAACAACAAACAATATCAAAGATAGAGCATACATTAAAAATACAAAAAAAAGCACGCACCCCCTTCACTTCCAGGAACAGTCCCAGGCCGAAACTATTGTTCTCCACTGTCCCTCCTACATCCCGCTGTTTTTGCATTTGTTTCACTGGCTCTTTCTGGTCCTCTCTGTTCCGACTTTTATACTGTCCCTGTCAAACCCCCCTCCCACCCCCAGCATAGAAATAAAGCTATTTAAGTGGTGCAGACCCAAAACTTACCGTGCAACTGCGGAGGGGGAGATTCTCGCAGTTCCTCTTCGCAGCCCCCTCCCCTTAGGGCCTGGGCGTTTCTCTCTCCCTCCCTCTTCTTTCCACCCTCCGCCCCCCCCCCCTGCATCCCCAATGGGCTTTGGACTCACCAAGAGATGCTGCTCACCCCACATACATCGGTGGGGGAGCAAAGGAAGGGGCGGAGCAGGAAGTGACTCCCCACTCACTCCAGTCTCCCCCCCTCCATCGGCCCCTGTAGGAATCCGGAGTCGCTTCTTTTAACCGTTCGAGTGCCGACAGGAAAGACTGCAGAGTATCCAAGTCTGGACCCTCGACTGACTCCCAGGCGGGGCGGGGAGGCGCATCTCCTCTGGCCCGGCATCCCCCCCCTCCTGCTCCCCCCCCCCCATTAATTCCCGATGCAACATGCGAGGCACACAGACTCTGCCGCTTCTCTTCTGTCTTGGGCTGATCTTCTCTCCTCCCTGCCGGGGCTGCAAGTGGACAACTCGGACCGCAGCTCTTCCCGCCAGGCGGGTCTCTTTGCTCCGCCTGACATCCTGTCCCCAAGGAGGGCTGGAAGATCTTGGCGGGGAATCTTGCAAGCAGCCCGAAGGGGACACAGGAAGCACATAGAAGAACAGTGAACACAACATGCGTGACAAACGCTTCCTTCGTGGGAAATCAATGGGGAGGAGGGGGCTTGTATGCAATACAAAGAGTCTCCTTCTTCCACATGTCTGTTGGGGTCCTCCGGGTCCTTTCCCCTTCTTCTGTCCTGGCTGTCACGGTTGCAGGTGTGTCCGTGTGTATGTGTCTGTCCCTGTTCAGTTGTTTGCTGCTGCGTCTCTTTTGCAACTTTATTGCCTTTTGCTAAAACGAGAAACGTGAAGGTGGTAATAATCTGCTGCTGAGGGTCATAGAAACGGAGCAACAGAAGAGCTGAGCGCGACGATGCAGGTCTGGAATGCCGAAAGGGGAAGAAGGAAGACGCTCCACATCCCTGCAAGTCGGCTGATCTACACGACAGCGTCGCGGAGCGTTTTTGTAATCCGGCGGAGCCGCCGGACCTCCGCCCCACTGCCGCGTACTCCAAGTCGAGTGCTCTATTTTTTTGGAGGCGTACGGCAGAGCTTGGAGGTGGCTCGCGGAGCTGCTGCAGCCTACCAATAACAGAGAGGGGGGGGAAGAGAGCTACCAATCACAACTGCGCGTTCTTAGGAAGGCGGGACAACATGAGGGGTAACATGCTTGAAAACACTCCCCCTGCTTCCAGCGCGGAGGCGCCAGTCAGAGGCGACGGCGGAGCCCCTCCGCTGTCGTGTAGATCAGGAGGAGCGTTTGGAAGGAGGGGTCGGCCCGGCCGGGGTGGGATCCCTCGGAGCTTGAACCAGTAGCGTCGCTCTAGCAGCCTGTAGGTGGGGCACGCTAGGTTCAGCCCAGCGCTGACCCTCCGTTTACTCTCCGGCACGAGGCGCCCTGCCCCCTCGTCGCCGGAGCCATTCCGTGGAGCGAAGGCAACGCGCAGGAAACTCCCTGCAGATCTCCTTGGCTTTGCAGGACCTGTTAGTCCCACCATTTTGGGAAGTCATTTTGGGAAGACTGAAGAATGAACGTGATGGAAGAAGAGGACGGAGATCCTGTGACCTCCTTGGGGGCAGCCTCGGAGCACGGATCAGAGACTGGCCCTGAAGCAGGAAGAGTCCCTGCTGCCACCCAGGCTGGAAGGACCGGGGGTTCCTGGCCAAGATCTGCCCCCAAGACCCCTGGTGAGGAGGACACCCTCAGCTGGGATACGCAGCGGCGGAGATTCCGGCAATTCCGCTACCAGGAGGCCGTGGAGCCCCGAGAGGTTTGCAGCCAACTCCACCAGCTTTGCCGCCTGTGGCTCAAGCCGGAGGGGCACTCCAAGAAGCAGATCTTGGACCTGGTGATCCTGGAGCAGTTTCTGGCTGTCCTACCCCCGGAGATGGAGAACTGGGTCAGGGGCTGCGGAGCGGAGACCAGTTCCCAGGCGGTGGCCCTGGCAGAAGGCTTCCTCCTGAGCCAGGCAGAGGACAAGAAGCCGGAAGAGCAGCAGGTGAGGGCGTTTCCTCCTGGTAGTTGTAAGGACCTGAGGATATTGTTTAGTAAACCTCTCCATAGATCTGCTGCTTTCTCTTGCAATCGTCCTGCAGGGACCTCCTAACGTCCCTTCCGTTCCTCATTCCTCTCCCTGTTGGTGTCCTGTTTCCTCCGCTTCTGTTTCAGGTTCAGAGACTGTTCTCGGAAGCGGGTGCTGGTTTCCTGGCAGCAGAGAAGTCTCCCCGGGACACCAGTCAGAGACCTCGGTCCCTGGAGATCTTGCAAAATGGGGATGGAAGGGTGACCTTGCTAGGTAAGTGGGAATGGGAAATATTTCCAGGTACCCTCCCTTATTCTCAAACATTGCTGGATTCTTTGGGGTGCCTTTTCTATTTCCCTGTCCCCAGGAGAGTCAGATGGTAGTCACGAGCAACATGTGTAAAGGTAAAGGTAAAGGTCTCCCTTGACAATTAAGTCCAGTCGCTTCCGACTCTAGGGAGCGGTGCTCATCTCCGCTTCAAAGCCAAAGAGCCAGCGCTGTCCGAAGACGTTTCCATGGTCATGTGGCCAGCATGACTCAACACCGAGGCGCATGGAACGCTGTTACCATCCCGCTGACGCGGTACCTATTAATCTACTTGCAATTTCTTGCTTTCAGTGGCAGGAGCCCTTGCATGGATTCGAACTGCCGACCTTTCGATCGACAGCTCATGGTTCAGTGGTTTAACCCACTGTGCCACCCGCTGGCTTGGTAAAGATGTTTAGTTGCGTTCAAATGTTTCATCGTAGAGTTTCAGCATTAATCCCGAAAAACCCTTTGAGAGATGGCGGCGCTTGCAACCTTTCTCAGTGGAACTCCTTGCAATATTTGAGTCTGAACAGCGTGTTGGAGTTTGAACAGGGAAGTCACAACTCCCGTCCCCCAATCAGACCCTGCTGCTTTTCCATATGCCCATGGGCATCTTAGTGGCCTGTCCCTGTTGTCAACTGGGCAACCTGGAGGAAATCACATTCTGGATCTGACAGGTCATCATGCTGGCCACTCCCTCCGATGCAGCCTTGACCAGGAACTCTTTCCTCGTCTCCCCAACTCCCCTTTTTTTGTTGGTTATCCATCCCCAGAAGGAGTTTTGTGAAAGGGAAAAGCTAGTGGGGCACAAAATGAAGGAAGAATAACTACCCCTTCGCCCCATAGACACAGACTATGGGCATGTTGTGTACATGTCGCATGGGCAGAAGGTATTTCAAGCTGCAGAGGACGAGGGGGATGGAAACACGCCAGGCTGGAGACTGCCTTGGCCAGAGTCATGCAATTCCTGGTGGATCATCTGGGACTACAAGGACTCCCATCTGACCTCTGCAGATCCTGGCGCAAACCAGAGAACTGCACTGCTGTCAGAAAGGAGGACTGGGGGATCTGCGTGCAGAGCAGATGGCTGCAGAAAGGGTAGCAAGTCCTGGGCCAGTATTGCAGGAATGCACGTGGCCAAAGAACTAATCCTGCTGTGCAGATGATACTGAAAACCATATTCACTCATTTTACAGATGGGAAGCATTGCGACAAGCCCAAAGGGCAGTGTGGGAATTCGTGGCAGGGAACTCAAAGAGAAACACAAGCTCCCTCTCTTCTCACAATGACAGCAAAAGCCTGTGCGTGTTCCCCCAGGCATCAGTCCTGTTGAGTCCTCTGCACCCATGACAGAGTCAAGCACAGGGACCGGTCCCTGCAAGAAACCATCTCAGCTGGGAAGCAGGGCCTGAATAGATTCATGTTCACAACAGTTTTGTATCCCTCCCAGGAGAATCCCACAGAACGGACTCCATACAGATGAGCCCAACTCTTGCTGGAGGTGCAGTGGAAACGCCTTCTGTGCAACTGGATCAGGTAGGGGAGGAATCACTGGGGAGGTGCAGGAGATGTGGGGAGGAAGGACAGGTGGCTGACTCCGTCCCTTGCCTGTCTCTCTGGACCTGGAAGGATCTGCCTGCTTCTTCCTCTGATTCTACTGAAGTTGTCCACAACTGGCTGGCTGCGAAGGGTTGATTCTTGCAGGAACACAACCTGCCGCCTCATCTGCGGTCTTTGTTCGACAGCATTTGGATTTCTTCCAGGGTCCCATGACTTTTGAGGAGGTGTCTGTACATTTCACGGAGGAGGAGTGGGCGCTGCTGGATGCAGACCAAAGAGCCCTGCACAGGGAGGTCATGGCGGAGAATTTTCGGAACGTGGCCTCTCTGGGTGAGCTTCCCTCTGTCCTTCCCTCCTGTCAGCGCAGAGCTCCTGCCCCTCCTGCTACTCAGCCTGTAACCGAGACACGGACTGGCTGGTCCAAGGGCCCCATGGCTGAGCTGGCAGCTGAAGGGTGTGTGTGTGTGTGGGGGGTCTCCAGGGTCCCCATCCGAGCAACACACCAGCTGTCAGCTCATGCCCATCAGCTGCACCTGCTTAACATGTAGCGGGATCCCCATTCCTCCTGAAGTCTTTCCAATTCTGTTGTTTATAATGGGGTTTTGTTTCTTGGTCTCTGGCTGTGTTTCATCATTGGGCTCTCTCTGATTTTTTTCCTCTTCTATCCAGGACATGAAGGGAAGGAGCAGGAGAAGGAGGGAGAATCACAGGTTGTGTCAGAGGGAAGATGTCAACATTTAGGACAGCAGAGAATGAGAAGGAAGGCAAAAGAGAGGAGGAGGGAAGGCTCTTCTGCTTCTCAAGGTGTTGACTTCATAGAGATCCCAGTCCACGGAGAAACAGGCCAAGGGAAGGAGAAGGTTCAGTGCAGTCTTCATGGTGAAGTCTTAAGTAGTAATTCAAAGCTTAGTGCTTATTGGAGAAGCCACACAGGGGAGAATCCACATGAATACCTTCAGTGTGGAAAGAGCTACCGTCATAAGAGTGGCCTACCCTCACACCAAAGAACGCACACAGGGGAGAAACCATATGGTTGTCTGGAGTGTGGAAAGAGCTTCAGGAAGAATGTACACCTGACTGTCCATCAAAGAATCCACACAGGGGAGAAACCATATAAATGCTTGGAGTGCGGGAAGAGCTTCAGTGAGAACTCAAACCTGACTGTCCATCAAAGAATCCACACAGGGGAGAAACCGTATCAATGCTTCGAGTGTGGAAAGAGCTTCAGTAGGAGCAATAGCTTGAGTTTGCATCTAAGAACTCACACAGGGGAAAAACCATATCAATGTGTGGAGTGTGGAAAGAGCTTCAGGAAGAATGTACACCTGACTGTCCATCAAAGAATCCACACAGGGGAGAAACCCTATAAATGCTTTGAGTGTGGAAAGAGCTTCAGTGTGAGCTCAAGCCTGACTGTTCATCAAAGAACCCACACAGGGGAGAAACCATATCAATGCTTGGAATGTGGAAAGAGCTTCAGTCAGAGCTCAGACCTGACTGTGCATCACAAAACCCATACAGGGGAGAAACCATATCAATGCTTGGAATGTGGAAAGAGCTTCAGTCGGAGCTCACACCTGGCTAGGCATCAAAGAACCCACACAGGGGAGAAACCATATAAATGCTCAGGGTGCGGAAAGAGCTTCAGCAGCTGGTCAGGTCTCAATTCACATCAAAAAATTTGTAAATGAATTAAGCATGGTCAGAGCTTCCTTGTGAGCATGATCTTAACTGCTCATGAACAAACCTGGTGGTGAGTGGCCTTTAAAGCAGCGAGACAGAAAAGAGAAAAGATTAGACTGCCTTCAATTTGGGGGCTGCCCTTGAAGAGGTTGCAGTTGATCTGGGCTGCAGCTGGAGTGGGCAGGCAGGAGCATGCAACTCCCATGTTACACTGGCTGCCAGTTAGTTTCTAGGCTCAGTTTAAAAGGGCCGGTTTTTTCACTTCCAAGCCCCAAATGACCCGGGACCGGAGTCAATGAATAGTTTCCTCCCCCCTTCTCGGTCTGCCTGGCCATGGAGATCATCTTCCCAGGCCTCGCTCTGTATGTGGAGGTGCAGGGGCAGGGCAAGAGGGGTGGGGCCTCTTCTGAGCTGGTGCCAAGGCAGTGAGATGCCCTGCAGAACGACTCTTGCCAGGCTCAAGTTTTTACTTTCTGAAAAGGCTTTTTTAGTCCAAAAATGCAGAAGCCCAGGTGGAAGTTGCATTTCCCGTGGAAGAACTGCATGTTTTGATGCAAACTCCAAGTTGCCTTTCTTATCCCTTAGTGTTTCCCACAGGATAAGCCAAGTAGCTTTTTCACTTGTTAATCCGACGCTTCCACGTGACTTTGGAACAAATGGTTGTGAAATCCATATGGTTGTCAATGAGCATGATGACCTCGGAGGAGGTGGACGGCTCCCTAGACTGGCTCTCAGGGAGCCCTCCTTGGCCACAGGGCAGCGTCTCCTCCCCATTGCTGGTGGCGAGTAGGAGAGAAAAGCAGGAAAGCAGACCTCGCTGGGATGTGGACTGAGTGGGATCGACCTGTGGTGGAGGAAGCTGATCGGCTGCTCTTGTCAGTAGCAGTGGGCTTCCTTATGGCTGAAATTTACTGAAATAATAATAATAAAAATATCTGTATTTATATACCACCTTTCTTGTAGTCAGATTTCTCCTTAGACTTTATTCAAGGCGGTTTACACAGACAAGCTTTTCTAAACCCCCCCCCCCCCCCGGTAGGGATTTTTACAATCATGTTCTATTTGCATAGAACCCTTTTCAGTTTCCAGATGTTTCCCTTCAACGGTGTGTTATCTCCCTTGCTGCACACACCTTCCGAGCTTGTTCGACAGCAACTCCTCTCTCTCACAGAGGACCAGTGCAGGTTATCTCAGCTTGTTGACTGAGATGTCTCAGCTTGTCGGCAGCTTTGGGCCGTCTCGAACTGATCTCGTCCCAGCTGTTCTTCAGGCAAGAGGGCAGCTCAACCACTAGACCACACCTCCTGCCGGAGGAGGTGCTAACAGGGAGCACTTCCGTTACATTTCAGAGAAGCGGAAGGACATGGGCTGCCAGAGGAACCTTGAGACCCGCGGGAGCAGAGCCACAGAACTGAGGAAGATCTACAAACGGGTGGAGAGTCCTGGGCACTTGAAGATGAGCATGTCCTTCTTTGACTCCCTCGACCAGGTCCTCCCCGTGGACTGTGGAGTGGTGGCCTCCTGGTTGAGGCAGCAGAGGAGGGGTGCTGCCATGCTGAGGGATGTGGGGGAGAAGCGCAGAGCAAGGATGATGTGGTCTTGAGCCTGGGTCCCATAAACCCCAAGGGCAGAGCAAGGATTGGGCCAGCACTGTACTATGCAAAACCGATGCTTTGGAAAGTTGTGGGGATGGGGTAGGGTGGAGCTGCTAGTCAGAGGGATTGGGGAGAGCTGGAAGGGGGAGTCACCTGTGCCTTTGGCACTGACTGCGGTGGCAAATCAAGCAGATACTCTGCTAGTTATAAGCATGCTCTCCTTTGCAGAAATCGAGCAACGGAGACCTTAGATGAACGGGGCAGAGATGATGTGATTTCTGTGGAACAGGGAGATGCGTTAGTGACCGACAGGCTCACTGAGAGCCTCAGCCGCCTCCAGGACCAAAACACTGTGGTGCGGGATTTGTGCCTGATGAGGGCAGCGGTCAGCCAGGAACGAGCCTTGGCCAATAGGACCAGCAGGCCACAGGGCTTGGCAGAGCACAGGGTGCAGGAAACAAGGGTGCCGGTTGAGGCTCTCAAGGGTCTCTTTGTTTCAAACCAAAACACAGTTGTGCCTCCTGCCAACAAGGAAACCGAGGTGGCTGTCAACCCTGAAAACTTACCAATTTGCAGACCTGCAATGTGTCAGGATTTGGGGAGAAGCATGGGAAGCTCTCTCCAGCACTTCGCAAGACCAGCAACTGAAAATGGTGAAAGCTGAGCAGGTCCTGCTTTAGCCCACCCCCTAGCCCAGCCTGTCCGGTCCCCCATCCCACTCACCGCCTTTTTCGCTGTGGCCGGCTGGATCCGGCTGGAACCAAAGCCGCGTCTGTTTGCTAGAGACCCAGGCCGGTGGCCGCAGCAAAAAAGGTAGGTTGCTCACCCTTGCCACCACCCCTTGCCCCCCTGCGTGCTGTCCTCCTCCTGCCTGCTGCCCCCCAGCCCAGCCTGTTGCTCCCCCACCCAACTCATCTTTTTCGCCGCCACTGTCAAAGGTCTCCAGCCCCCCAAAGCAGCAAAGTCACTTTTTTTGGCTGGAGACCCAGGGGGCAGCGGTGAGAAAGGTACATTTTGCTCGCTGCCGCCCCCTTGCCTCCCAACATAGCCCCCAACCCCTGCCCCACTCACCTTTTTCACCACTGCTATGAACACACAGCCGTGGCAATGATTTAAAAAAAATACGTTTTAATCATGCGGACTCGTGTCCCCCTCCCCTGAGGCACTTCTGAGGTGGCATCTGAAGGCACAGCCCCCCCCCCCCAACGACACCACTGCTTCTCATGCTTGTTTCAGGGTGCACATGTGTGCATTAATATACCTGTCCCAGAGCAGTCCTGCTAACAGACCGAAAGCATGAAATATGACAGGACCCTTCCATAAATATTGGTTTGAGTGATTTTGTTCTTTTTCTCGTTATCCCGTGTCTTGCTCCAGTTATGTCACGGCAGGACCATGTACATTCAAATACCTTTACCCAACTCCTCCATGTGATGCTTAAATAGGCTTACCATCTTCCCGGAAATGGCCGGGAAAGTCCCGGCAACGGCCCTTTGTCCCCCCGTCCCCCCCGAACTATGTTTTAATCCCGGCCCCGGCCCGCCGGCTGCATCGCGGCAGGCCGGAGCTCTTCTGAGACTCTCCGGAACAGCCCAAGTTCACTCGGGCTGTTCCGGAGAGCTCCCAGGCTCGTCGCGTATTTGCGCGACACTGGGAGCTCTCTGGAATAACTCGGGCTATTCCAGAGAGCTCCCAGCGTCGCGCAAATACGCGACGAGCCTGGGAGCTCTCCGGAACGGCCCAAGTTTACTCAGGCTGTTCCGGAGAGCTCCCAGCCTCGAGGGAGGAAGTCCCCGCCCTCGGCCACGCCCCCGACCACACCCCCAGTCACACCCCCAGTCCCGGCCGAGTGCCGGGGATTCTGGTAGGCCTATGCTTAAACATAAGAACAATCTGAAGAGACTTGCTGAATAAGGCCAAAGGCCCATCTAGTCCAGCTTCCTGTATCACACAGTGGCCCCACCAGATGCCTCAGGGAGCACACAGCCAACAAGATAACCTGTTTCCTGCTGTCACTCCCCTGCACCTGGCACAGAGAAAACCTACTTCTAAAACCAGGAGGTTGTTTATGGCTTGTAACCTGTGACGTTTGGTCCAGGCCAGTGGTTCAGTATGTTTTGAGAACATCATATAGACAACAAGTCCATCCTGGGATGTCACTAGACTAGAAAGGCGAGGGAAGTTCTAGGAGGGAAGACAGGATAGAAAGAACTTTATTATTTATTTATTTATTTATTTATTTACAGTATTTATATCCCACCTTTCTCCCCGAAGGGACCCCCCCACATACAGATGTGAGGACTCTTCCACAGTCTGGGGCTGCAATCCTATACACACTTACCTGGGAGTAAGCCCCATTGAATGCAGTGGGACTTATTTCTGAGTAGACATGCGTAGGATTGCACTGTAAGTCTCATTCTAAGTAGCCTTACCAGATCCAAAACGGGACAGAGTGCCTAGACCTTTAGGAGAAGGAATGTGGGCAGGTGTAGCTTGTTAAACCTTAGAGCACAATCCTAGGCAAATCTTACCCTGCTCTGTCTTGTTTCCTGATGTTTGTTTAATAGAAAATAAATGCTAATTATAACTTATTAAAAAGGCCTTGGTTTTTCAATGTGTTCTCTCAGCCTGGCTAGATTACAAGAAGGTCCACCTTTAGGCAGAAAATCCAGGTGGGGAAGGATTTTTGCAACACCAGCTAGGAGGCAAACTTTGTACTTGAGCATGCAATGAACTACCGGTAGTTTGTAGTCCATAATAACAACTTATGCCATAATAAATCTTTACGTCTTTAAGGTATCCTTACTGTTGTTCTTTTTTTGATACAGTATTTTAAAATAGACCATTGTGCCTGTGTTTCTTGGGGCTGGAGAAGACACTCCCCTTTCAATTCAGGAATACCTAGGGTGTAATTGCTGCTCTTTTGTCACCAAGTAAAACTCATCAACCCTTTTGTTGCCATGTAAATTTCACTGGCCCTGAATCATCCTATTTGAATTTTTTTAAACCAGCCAAGAAGGAAGAAGTTGAGTTTGTCTTTCTCTGTGTTTCTAGCAAGATCAGGAGCTAGAGGACAAGAGAGAATCAACCTGCCAGAGGAGACACTGGTTGCTCTCTGATTTTCAATTTGAGGGGCTGAACTCGGAGTAAAAGGCATGACGGAGCGAAAATGTGCAAGTCCTCAACTAGAAAAAGAGACCAGCGCAATGCAGCCTGAATGTGTGACAGAGAGACCAGGCTGGAGAGCATTTCCAGAGAACAAAGAGGAGCCATCCAGGGGGCTGCAACAGCGCTGGGAAGCCCAATGGCAGCAGTTCCTCCAGACCCTGCAGGCCCCTCACTCGGCATGGGGGAGCCCCCAACTGTCAGGCCCCACACCCTGGGATGATGCCAAGGCCTTTCTGGCCTCCTTTGAGCAAGTCGCTGAGGCTTGTTGGTGGCCCAGAGGAGAGTGGGTGGCTCGGCTCCTGCCAGCACTTAGCGGAGAAGCCCAGCAGGCCTTTAGCCTCCTGGCAGCCAGAGACAAGGAGGACTATGGGAAAGTGAAGGCCGCCATCTTGAGGGGCGATGCCCTGAGGAGGGAGGCGCAGCGCCAGCACTTCCGTCGGTTCTGCTGCCCGGAGCTGGAAGACCCCCGAAGGCTGTACAGCCAACTGCAGGAGCTTTGCTGCCAGTGGCTGAAGCCCGAGAGGCACACGAAGGAGCAGATCCTGGAGCTGCTGGTCCTGGAGCAGTTCCTGGCCAGCCTGCCGGTGGACGTCCAGGGCTGGATCCGGGCAGGAGGGCCGGACAGCTGTGCCCAGGCGGTGGCCCTGCTGGAGGATTTCCTGCTGAGCCGGAGGAAGGCTGACACAGGGACGTGGCAGGTAAGGTCTTAGTATTTAATTTTCAGATTTCCCAGCAAAACATAGAGTGTAGAATGGGGTGTTGAAAGTGATAAGAACATGAGAACATAAGAAGAGCCCTGTTGAATCAGGCCAAAGGCCGATCTAGTCCAGCTTCCTGTATCTCACAGTGGCCCCACCAGATGCCTCCGAGCAGAGCCTCTGAGAGGAATTTTATCAGGGGGTACAAAGTTTCTTTTGGGCCCCTTCTTGTGGCAAGGGGGAGGGCAGCAACGGCCAGAAAAGTCTCTGGAGCCCAGGTCTACCAGGCTTCCTGATACAGCGCCCAGGTCTACCTGCCTGGTAGACCTGCCCTCCTGGTTGGCCCGGCCTCCGTCTTTCATGAGGGCAGCTGAGATCCCAGGAAATTTCTGGGCCCCCTCCTTTGGCTCCTGGGCCCCCTTTTTGACCCTGGGCCTGGGTACAATTCACCCCCCTCTCAAGGGCTCTGCCTCTGAGAGCCCACAGCCAACAAGCTGCAGCTGTTGGAATTCTGCCTGCCACGGATTTTGGGGTCTCTTGCCTCCCCCAGTACCCCAGTACTAGTCTTTCTTTCATGTCTGTTCTGATGAGTGGAATTGTCTTTCACAGGGGGGGGTGCAAGCAGTCCCTGGAGTTGAAAGCAGCGGCGTTAGACACCACGCAGGGGGAGATATTCCACAACGAAGCTGGACAGAATGGGGGTGGAGAGATCCACTTGCCAGGTAAGGATTTATGGAGCTATCAGTGTTTGCATCTTTTATGTTTGTGCATCCATTTGATTTCCCAGTAAAGGAAGGCCAGGATTTCTGTACAGTACCTTTAACTGGCTTGTGGAAGAAAAAAAATTGAGCGGGTGCAACTTGTCATGTAGGGGATAAGAAAAGTTGCACTAATTAAAATTCCCTCCTCTACACAACTGTGCCCTCTTTTTGTCTCTGGTCACCCTTAACCAATGTCACCAATAAAAAGGAGGACTACATGTAAGAATTATTCTTCCTGAAACCATGCAGCTTGTCATGCCAAGAGGGAGAAAAGCTGCACCAGTCAAAATTCCTTCTCCTGTACAGCTCTGACCTCTTTTTGCATCTGGTTATCCGAAGTGAGATTTAACTATGTTTCTGTGTAAGTCTGGCTACAAGAGAAGGCTGAAGCCACTGCACTTTGCTAAGAGTTGCCTCAGGGTCTTTCAGACTCCTCTGGGTCAATTTCACTTTGATTGCAAATTCCTACAACAGTATTCTGCCACTAGAGATCTCCTCTGCAAGACCTGAGCTGCCCAATCAAAGCAGCGTATTGGGTCCTCTGTACATATTGAAAAGGACTGAGCAGGGAAGAGCAGCGCAGCAGGGGTCGGGTGGGGGGGGTCTGCTATCAGGTAGGAATATCCTTACTGGAAAGGGACCAGCTAGGAAGAATAAGGGACTCTCTTATAGGGTGCAAAACAAGACTGAGCTCCAGGACCTATAACAGTTGTTGTGCAGAAGGGGAAATTGCTACAGAGGTACCTTTTCTCATCTTATTACAAGAAGCTGCTGCCTTAGACAGAGTCAGGTCATTGGTCAGTAGTATTATTGTCACTCCAGACTGGCAGCAGGGTTAGAGGCTCTTCAGGGTTAGAGGCTGGGACCTTCCCCAGCCCTACCTACAGAGCAATCCTACGTAAGGATCCGGCCGATGGCCCAGGCCGCCCGCCGGATCCTGTGCTCCGCCACAGCCAGGCTGCCGCTCGGCCAGAGGTCTACTCGGGGAAGGGGACGCTTGTCCCCTTCCCTGAGTATAAATCCAGGCCCGGCCGATCGGCCTTCTCAGATTTCCACCGGCAAAATTGCTGGCGGATGTAGGAGGAGACCGTGTAACGGCCCAGTCGCCCAGTGGGGACCGGGATACGGCCGAGGCCGTCCCCTGCCCCCTTCCGGGCCGGCTGGGCCAATGGGCACACTCCTTCCCCCGCTGATCCGCCCCCCTGCCCGCTGGATGCTTACTTGGGTCCGGCAGCGGCTAGACATGGGATCCAATCGGTAGAACAGGGGATGCTGGCTTTGCGCCGGCCTTCCCTGCTCTCGAGTTGTCGCGAACGTGCCGTACCGTCGCCCAAGGATTCGTCTGGATTGCGCCGCTAGACATGCCAGGGATTGAACTTGGGGCCTTTTGAGGCATCTGGTGGGCTGCTGTGGGATGCAGGAACTGCATTAGATGGGCCTTTGGCCTGATCCAGCTGCAGGGCTCTTCTGCTGTTCTTAGGCAGCGCATGACCTCTACCACTGAGCCCGCCAGTCCTTCTGCTCGCAGCACAATTTGCGACTGCAAAAAGATGAAGATGGACTGATTCCTTTTAAAATCTTTCTCCATCTTTCACAGGCAGCGAAATCCACTGCCCAAGTCTCCCTAGTTCATCACTTCCTCCAGAAGGACAGGAAATGGCCACAGCCTGGCTGATCGAGGTATGTGGTGACTGACCCAAGAGGCCAGATTCCGTTGTGCAAAGCCAGTGACATGAGACACGAGCAGCGCATGCCAAATCCCGGACCTGATCCGCCTGCATGGAGCAACATGGACTTGTGCCAGCGATGGAGCCAGCACACGTCCTCGGTACCCATAGCGGCTACAGGCGGATCAGGCCCAAGGAGACCTCCAGTAGCCAAAACCCACCCACCCCCACGGGATGCAGCAGAGGTTGCGCCGGCACCGCTGCATCGTCCTGCGGGGATTTAGTTCAGATTGGGCCGTGCCTGTCTTTTGCAACAGCATCTAACCCACCTGGTGGGATGTTTTCCTGTTTCCAGGGTCCGATGAACCTTGGGGAGGCAGGTGTGTCCTTGCATATTGCTGAGCAGACTCCAACACAGCCAGGCCAGCAGACCTGGTTTTGGAAAATCCTGCAAGAGGATCATGGGAGCAAAGATTTCACGGGTAACCAGTAAATCCAATAAACATCAGCATATCTGCTCATCATTTTTTTAAGTTTGAGAGGAGAGATAAGCAGATAGCTCTTCTTCCAAATTCGTATATGAACACAGAAACAATACATAAGTGTGTGTGTTTTAGTACATTTCCCAAGTTACGACTGAACAGGGTGGGAAGGTGGATGAAATGTGACCATATAGGCTGTAGTTGAGTGGGATGGTTCATGCCAGCCCCCTGACCTCTTTTCCAAGGTAACTTTGCCCCATCTTTTTCTTGGGCCCTGTTTCCTCCCTCTCTGTACCTTTAGCATCTCATGTTTGTTTGCTGCCTTTGTTTCTGTCCTCTGTTGATTGCTGGCATGCAAATAGGTTTGAGATGAGGGTGGGAATTGATTAATGCTAAAGATACAAAGGCACTGATGATTCATTAAAGCAGGGAAGAGCTGTGAAAGTTCCCAAATTGTTTCAGGGAGAACAGGGAGATGCATTATTAGGGGAAGGCTCTCTCCCAGGTAAAAGATTGCAGATTCTGCAAACTGTATTACTTCACAGACATGTGTGACATTATTAAATCTATTGTTTTTGCTCATGTAAATCTCATTTGTTCTGTTGGCATAAAGTAAAAATCTGTGAATGCCTTTTGACCCATATGTGCCAGAAATAATTCTCATTTCACTCTCCAGGGGGGCTTTTGGTTCCCAAGTTGGACCTCTGCTCTCAATCACAAACACAGGATGAGCCGGTCTTCCGGTTTCCTTTGAAAAGTGCAAAACTCCAAAATCCAGATTCAGGTAGGGAGGGGTCTGGTGCTTCTTGCAATTTGAGAGATATTCTGGAGAACAGTCCCACTTCTATTTTTACTCTCCCAGAAGCATTTTACACAGATGTTCCTAATTTTCTTCTCATTTGTATTTCTTTATTTGATATATTTATATCCTGCTTTTCTGCCTGATAAAAGGTTTTTAAGCAGCTGATAGTAAGACGCAATTATATGTATAAGTAGTCTAAAAAACACAATAGTGACTGATAAAAGACTCGGGGGGGGGGGACAAGGATGGGAAATGTTCACTCCCTAGGCCTTGGCTATTATTATTTTAGCATGGTGATCACAAGAATACATTATGCAGAGTATGCTAAATCCAATGTTTTGTGTATTCTGTATTCCTGTGACAGTACAGAAAAGTTCCAGAGACTGCACTGGGATGGTGCCTTTATTTAAAAACAAATACAATGTCTAGCCCTTAGTAGCAGCAGCAGCAACAACAACAACATTTGATGTGCTAGATGCTGCTTAATTTTTGAAATGTAGCCACAGAATGGAAGGTTGACAAGATCATAAAGATGGAAAAATAGCCAGAGAGGGAAATAACTGACAACGCAATCCTATCCAACTTACACCACCGGTGTAACCAGTGGGGGAGGGCAGGGCAGGAGGCTTTGGAGGGGAGGGGAGATTTAAATCCCCTTTGAATCCCCCTTTGGAGGGAATTTGAATCCCCTTTCCATTCTGGGGCCTCCCGTTCTCACTGCACCGTTGGTTACACCGGTGGTGTAAGTTGGATCGGATTGCGCTGTGAGAATGGAAAAGAGGAGGTGTCTGTGGTCTAGGAGAGAGGTCACGAGAGCAGGAATAATATTCCTCCCTCTGTTTCTGTAGTAGGTGATGGGATGAGAAACCAGCTGAGGGTGAACCATTTTTAGTGTGGAGGAAATGAGCCAGCGGAAACAGCCAGGACCAAACCACAGCCAAGCCAAGAACATGCGCTGTTCATCGCTGAGATGGAGAAGGGAACTTGTGAGTTCACAAGGGAAAGAGGCGCTGAAGGGGCAGACTGGATCCACAGCTCACAGAAGGCCTCCGAGCAACTGCGGTCTGTAGCGAAACGAACACAAGGAACCACAGATCAGGGCTTGTTAGGAAATGGACAGCAGGGAATGTATTGAATAATTCTGAATGTGTCACTTCCAGCAAAAAGGGGACCTTCTTAGAGAAGGCGCATAGGAATGAAATGTATTTAACAGCGCAATCCTGTCTCGCCATGCTGCAGCATGGGCAGCGCATAGAGCCCACAAGATAGGACACCGTGCCCAGTGCAGCTGAAGTTCTCCTCGAAGGAAGGGGACGCTTGTTCCCTTACCCCGAGTAGAGCCCCAGCCATCGATTGTACAAAGAAGAAGGGGAAAAAAATGCACATTTTCATAGTTGGTACCGGTTGCGACCATTTCTTGACACTGAATATGAATTACCTTGTTGCAGTTTTATTTACTTATTTAAAGGGTACAGAATGAACACATAAAGGGGTGAATGTCGAGAAGACCATCCCAGGAGGCACGAAAGCCCAGCGGATGTGCCGTGGTCGGAACATAGGTCACGACCGTATGAACCAAAATCCTCTCTCTTATCTCTGCAGGTGACGGGAAGGAAACGGAATTTGAGACGGACAGTTTTCAACGCAGAGGAGGCCAGAGACAGGACGCACCCAAGACAGTCTCAAGTGTAACTCAGAGGAATACGTCGGCATCGGCTGAAATCCTAGAGCAAATATGTCAGTCCAAAGAGTGGCAGGAGACGACATCAGTGGCAGAAGAGAATGAATTCAACACGATTTCAGCCATTCCTACAGCTACCCAAAGCGAAACGATTCTTGAGCACCCAGGGCCAAGACTCCTATTGGCCTCCAGATATGGGAGGCCATACCGCTATAAAGCAGGCTTTGGTATGAGTTGCACTGAAGATGATCCAAGTGAAAGTTGCCGGTGGGGGGGAAACCAGAGAATAAATACCAGAGGGAAACTAGGCAGAGAAAACCTTCAGCAGAGCAACGATTGGAGTAAGCAGCAGAGTGGCACTACAGGGGCAAAGACTTGGGAATGCCCTGAGGGTGGGAAACTCTTCATTACTAAAGCCAAATTAAGGCTCCATCAGCAAATCCATGTTGCAAAAAGGTCGTATAAATGTTCCCATTGTGGGAAAATCTTCAATCGGAAAATATCCCTGCAGAGACATCAGAGACTACATACTGGAGAGAGACCTTATGAATGCCCTGAGTGTGGGAAAAACTTTAGTCGCACAGACAGGCTGTTTGCTCATCGTAGATGCCATGAAAAACCCAGGCAGCGTTTCTACTGGGACAGTTCAAACAGCGGGCTGGGCTGTCCACAGTGCCCACTGGGCTGCCCGCTACATACCACTACGTAGTAAAAGCAGAGACGTGCACATCCCATTCAACGCCCACCTGGTGTGCTTTTCTGCTATGCATACATACACGGGGGGGGGGGGGCACATTCACACCATCCCATTTACGTGGCTTCAGTACTACTTTAAAGTAACATTTATACCATGGGATTTAGGGGTGGCTCTGATACCGTATTCCCCCCCCCCTCGATGAGTATGTATGCAGAGTAGAACAGTAAAGTGGGACATGCATTTAGCCCTCGCTATTCGGTCTTTAAATAGAGAGCATCTTAGAGCAGCCTGCCAAGGGACATCTGTGTTTTGCACAAAGGCCTGGTCTCCCCCCTCACCCCATGATGTAATTTTGTTTTATGTGACCCACTGGGATTTGTTTTGTATTAATTGTTTTTAATATTGTAAGCTGCTTTGGTTGCCCTCTTTGGGCGAAAGGCGGGATATAACCTTTAAATAAACAAACAAACAAATAGGAGAGGAGGGGAGTGAATGCTTCTGCTTCAAAAGAAACAATAGTTATGTGTCACATATGAACTGGGGGCACGGGTTTGTAACTCGTGTGCATCAGTCAAGAAATTTAAGTCTTAACATTTATCCTGAGAACCTGGGTCGACTTATCCACGGGTCAATTGATAAGGACATGCTTACGATTATTACACCATTTGTTTCATACTGACGGACGGTAACCTTCCCCCCCCCCCCATGATTACTGCCTGCGTAGAGCAACCGTACTGCTTCGGCCTTCATTTGCAACCAGTGAGAGCCATTTAGCCTCGTTCTTCCCACCGGTCTGCCCCTTACGCACTGCCGTGAACCCTGAAAGTGTGGGGCTTCCGATTTCGCTCACAGGGACAGCGAACGCTGTCCACAACTTGTGGACCACAAGGAGCATGGGAAGGGTTTGGTTTTGTGGCGCAGAGGCAATGGACTCACCCGAGACAGCATCAGGCAGCCCCCCCCACCCCTGGGGTCATCATCATGCCACCCACGGCGGTCTCTATTTCTCCCACGGCGACCTGGCATCTGGTTTTGTCTGCTTCTGTCTGTGAAAAATTCTCCCAAAACATAGTTTTTCAAAACAAGAATGCAAACCCACCACCGCTCTGGGATTTGCTCCTCCTAGGGCTGTTTGCTTTGATGATGCAAGTTGCCCCATTCATTTCAGGACTGCGTGGCCGGCCAAGCAGAGTGGGGCGACGATGGGGACATTAGTGGCGGGGGGGGGGGCTGTAGTGACCGCGTCGTGCAGCAGGGGGCGGCCGTGCAGCGTCGCCTGCCGTGAAGCCGACGAGGAGGAGAAAGGGGTGGAAGTCGGGCCGGGAGCCTCGGCAGGAAGCCGGTTGTCGCTCGTCGTGGGCATCGCGCCTGCCCGCCCGTCCCCCCCTGCGAGGCAGCCGTCCAGGGCGGGGTCCTGAAGGCATTCTGGGGTGGGGGCTTCTCCTTGACCGGCCTGGACTGAGCCCGGCGCAGCCGACCCACCCGGCCTCAAGAAGTGAGTTGCAGCAAAGAAAGTCTCCGTCTCAGCAGCCAGCCTGTAATGGGGGGGGGGGGGGAATGGGAATGACAGCAACACCACACAGGCCTAAGCCTGGCCTGCTGCACACGCGGCCAAAGCGGGGGGTGGGTGGGTGGGTGGGTCTTGGGTGGTAGAATGGGATCCCCCCCCCCCTTTTCCGGCTGCAACAAGCACAGTTTTCAGTGCTCCCGTTCTGGGGAGAACTGCCAGCGCAGAAGCAACTAGCAGAGCAGAGATAGGGCTGGCTTCTGGTAGACGTGGACACCCCCCCTGGAAATTGCAAATGCATTTCCAGGTGGGGTCCACCAGGATTGCAAAAGCACCATTATTAATTGCACGTGGTGCCCCCCCCCCCACCATGCTACAGGGCATGATTCTGCTCCAGCCCACACTAACACATCTTGAGCGCTGAGCCCAGTGGCATTATAATTATGTACGCCCCCGTGCTCCTTCATGTGCAGTGCCCCCCACTGCCTGCCTGCACCCCCCCCCATGCATGCACCATCTTCCTCCTGCTAGATGACGAAGCCACTGCTGCATTGCACAGAGTCCAGCCCAGAGAGGGACATTGCAGCTGCAAATATTTGGGACATTTTTCTCCCAATTTTGAATGTTCTTAAGAACAGAAGAAGAGCCCCTCTGCTGGATCGGGGGGGGGGGGGGAGGGCATCTGCCATCTAGTCCAGCTTCCTGTATCTTGCAGTGGCCCACCAGATGCCTCAGGAGGAGTATTCAAGATACCGTATCACCTGTTGCCACTCCCTTGCACCTGGCATTCAGAGACAGACTCCCTTGAAAACCCAGAGATTGCATAAAGCCCTCATCATGACTTGCAACCTGTGATGGACTTTTCCTCCATCCATCTGTCCAATCCCCTCTTAAAGGCATCTAGGCCTTCAGGTGGCATTGCAACACCCTGTGGCAAGGAGTCCCACAGATTAATTACTCACTGGGTAAATAAATATTTTCTAATGCTCTTGCCACTCAATTTTAGTGGATGTCCCCTTAGAAACTTCTTAGAGTTATGTGCAAAATGTATATCTTATTTTCTGTAATTGATCTGCTCCACCCCACCGTAAGAGCACAACTGAGTGAGGGGGCCCTGGCAGCAGTGTGCCCTATAAAAATTACAGGGACTGTGCAGAGCCCCACCTTTTCTGCGTGGGGGGCAGCGTCAGAGTGCACAGTGATGACATCATTGTCACCTCTGAGCTCCGGAGCGCCGTGAAGGAAGCTGTGCCGGGTTCGGGTTCTACCTGCACGGCCACGCTGCTTAGGGGGAACGGCGCTTGGCAGCTGAAAGTTTGGGGACTGCTCTGCTGGATAGGTAGACCACCTGACCTGCACCTCTGGCAGCTCTCAGCCCTCTCTCTCTCTCTCTCCACCCCCTCTGCCCCTCCCCTTGGAGTAACGTCTGAATATGTCTTTTAAATCTTGCTGAGGATTTCTGTCTCATTATAACTGCTGTGCCTTAGAGCATTTGTGCATAAGAACATAAGAACATAAGAAGAGCCCTGCTGGATCAGGCCAAAAGCCCATCTAGTCCAGCTTCCTGTGTCACACAGTGGCCCCACCAGATGCCTCAGGGAGCACACGAGACAACAAGATACCTGTGTCCAGTCGCCACTCCCTTGCACCTGGCACAGAGAAAACCTACTTCTAAAACCAGGAGGTTGCTTATGGCTTGTAACCTGTGATGGTCTTTTCCTCCATGAATCTGTCCAAACCCCTTTTAAAGGCATCTAGGCCAGATGCCATCACCACATCCTGTGGCAAGGAGTTCCACAGATGAATTACACGCTGGGTAAAGAAATATTTTCTTTTGTCTGTTCTAACTCTCCCTCCACTCAATTTTAGTGCGTGTCCCCTAGTTCTGGTGTTGTGCGAGAGGGAGAAGAATTTCCTTCTATCCACTCTCTCCATCCCATGCATAATTTTATATGTCTCAATCGTGTCCCCCCTCAGGCGCCTTTTTTCTAGACTGAAAAGCCCCAAACGCTGTAGCCTTTCCTCATAAGGGAGGTGCTCCAGCCCACAAATCAATCTGGTCGCTCTTTTCTGCACCTTTTCCAATTCAACTATATCCTTTTTGAGGTGTGGTGACCAGAACTGGACACAATACTCCAGATGTGGCCTTACCATCGATTTGTACAAAGGCAGAATGATATTGGCCATTTTATTCTCAATCCCTTTTTTAATGATCCCGAGCATGGAATTGGCCTTCTTCACAGCCACCGCACACTGGGTCGACACTTTCATCGACCTGTCCACCAGCACCCCAAGATCTCTCTCTTGATCCGTCACAGACAACTCAGAACCCATTAGCGTATATGTGAAATTTTGGTTTCTTTGCATCTCTCCCAACACTGCCTAGACCTAGAGGGAGAAGCACACCTGGACTCAGGTATATTGAGGTGTAAGATTCCCTCAACTCAAAATCTGAACCTGCCTCCCCCTTTCCCACCATATTTAGTGAGCCCTTAACGAGCGGCAGGCAGAGGCATCCAGCAAGCGTCAAACTTCCCAGTAAGAGAACATTGCATATACCAAAGTATCTAAAACGTATATAAGCTCGTTTTTCATATAGAGCAGGGGTGGCCAAACTGCGGCTCCCAAGCCACATTCGGCTCTTTGACATATAATGTGCGGCTCTCGGAAATAGGTTGGCTGAGCTCCTTTTTGCATCACAATTAATATAAAAAGTAAATAAGACATTTTCAAGCTTTATCATTATTAACCAGGTATAAACTGAGAGTCCACTAGATTAAAACATAAGTTTAATGCTTATGTTGAGTAAATATATTTAAGAATTTAAATGCTTCTTAAATATTGCGGCTCTCAAACACCTCTCTTGCAGCTCTCAAACATCTGAAGTTTATCGGATGTGGCTCTTACATGAAGCAAATTTGGCCACCCCTGATATAGAGGTTTATTTTCCACTTCTCCTACATTTTGGAGCAGAAGAGAATCCATCCCAACTAGCAAACTCTTCTCTTCTTTCCCTTCTCTTCTTTGTGTGTTTTTATGCTCCATTGTGTTATGTCTTCTTCTCTTTTAACTCAGGGAGTGACGCCCCTTTCAGTCAGGAATACCTCCAACAGACGGCCTCTTGGACTTCTGGAGGCCTCCAACTATTCCAGCATTCTTTTGGCCACCAAGTAGCTCTCATCAACCCTGAATCGTTCTCCTTGCAACCCAAAAGGCAGATGTTGAGCCAGTGGTTCTAGTAAGACAGAGGATTTACAACACAGGAAGAAACCTGGTGTCGGATCATTGCTAGTACTACTCTCATTCTAGATCTGCCAGGGTTAAGTCAGGAATGAAAATGTTGAAAGAGCAAATATCTGCAGGTCCAGAATTAGAAAAGACATCAGAAGGAGGAAGAACAGTTAACAATGTATTTCAGCCTGAACATATGAGAGAGAGACCAATGTGGGGAGCAACGCAAGGGGGCAAACGGGATCCAGCCAGAGGGCTGCAACGGCGCTGGGAAGCCCAATGGCAGCAGTTCCTCAAGACCCTGCAGGCCTCAGACTCAGCATGGGGGAGCCCCCAACTGTCAGGCCCCACACCCTGGGATGATGCCAAGGCCTTTCTGGCCTCCTTTGAGCAGGTCGCTGAGGCCTGTCGGTGGCCCAGAGGAGAGTGGGTGGCTCGGCTCCTGCCAGCACTTAGCGGAGAAGCCCAGCAGGCCTTTAGCCTCCTGGAAGCCAGGGACACAGAGGACTATGGGAAAGTGAAGGCCGCCATCTTGAGAGGGGATGCCCTCAAGATGGAAACTCAGCGCCAGCACTTCCGGCAGTTCTGCTACCAAGAGGTTGAAGACCCACGAAGAGTTTACAGCCAACTGCAGGAGCTTTGCTGCCAGTGGCTGAAGCCCGAGAGGCACACGAAGGAGCAGATCCTGGAGCTGCTGGTCCTGGAGCAGTTCCTGGCCAGCCTGCCGGTGGACGTCCAGGGCTGGATGCGGGCAGGAGGGCCGGACAGCTGTGCCCAGGCGGTGGCCCTGCTGGAGGATTTCCTGCTGAGCCGGAGGGAGGCCGACACAGGGACGTGGCAGGTGAGGCTGTAATATTTAATTCCCAGGGCTGGGAGAGGATGCAAAATTTGGCCTGGTTGCTAGAATCATCTGAGTTTGTCAAACATTGTATTGGAATTTATCCAAGTTATTATTTATGATGACAAAAAATCATACCGTACATTTGATTTTGTTCATGTTCAGTATCAACCACCATCATTAACTGTGACTACGATAGTCTTTCCTTAATTAGTATTGATTCTAGTCTGTTTTGTATGACCTTTGCAGTACTCATCTCATTTGGCCTTACAAAAGCCTCACAAGGTAGATTTGGGGTTGCAGCCTTTCATCCCTGGCAGACGTACCTGCGCCTTTAACAGCTGCGCAGCAGAATAAAACGATCCGCGGGTGTCGCCTTTCCCAGCACGTAAACAGAGCACTGAACTGGAAAAATTCTGCCATATCAGATTAAAGGCTCAGGAGCTGAAAGGGAGGAGAGACATGACTCAATTACATGGAACTCATAACCTTTTTCGCATCCGATCAGATCAACCTCATGAGAACTAGTGAGTTGTGGAGAACTTTGTTTGGTAAAAATAGCGCCTTGAACTATATACCCAAAGGGAATAGGTTTTAGGGCAATGGAGTGTGTCTTTTGCTCATAGCACTGACACCCCGACTCTTTTAACCTCTGTTCTGAGTAAGATTATCTTTGTTGTTTCAGGGGCTGTTGAAGGAGGAGTTTGGGGGGTCTGTGGAGGCAGGAGAGGAGCCCGCCGACACAATGCAGGAAGACATCTTCAAAGACGGCAGGCAGACAGGTGATGTGCAGATTAATTTGCTAGGTTGGGAGTCACTGGTTAGGTGCCCTGTGTTTTTTCTGCCTGTGATTGTTCTGCTTGTCACATAACAGTGAGAATATTTGCCCCAGCTGAATTTCCCTCTTCAAGACAACTCTGGTATCTTTTTGGGCAGGGTGGGGGGCGGATTTGCTCAACTGAGAAGTGCCAGATTCTGTAATTTAAAAAAAATCTTGTTACTAGATAGAGCTAAGCAACAGCAGAATATAGATCTGCTACGTCCCCTGCTTTGAACAGGACGTTACCAGGTGTTTAGACTCTCTTCAGGTCAATCTTGCCTTGATTAGGACTTGCTAATCCTTCTGCAAGAGGGCTCATTTGCAGGGATATTGAAATAAGCTGTGCAAGACCTGAGCAGCTAGACAGAGCGAAGCAGAGGGAACTGCAAGACCTCAGCTCCTCTGCACACAACGAGCAGAGTGACAGGGCCCTGCTTTCGCCTAGGAGCCGTCACTGCAAGGAAGAAGCCACAGTGACTGAGAGCACTGGAAAGAATCTCTCGCTGTCTTAGTGAGGGGTGCAAGGGGGGGGGCTGGATCTCTGACGGCTGTGAAGAAGTGGGAATTTTGACAGGGGCGCCTTCATCACAAGCTCCCTCTGTCAACATTTCTCCTTGTGCACAATTGTGGGGGGCGGGGGGAACCAGGAAACCCGTCTTCCTTTGCATCTGGTCACCTTTAAGGATAAACGGCTGAGCCAGTTCTCCTTCTGAAATCTCCCTGGATTCCTTCAAAGGTGGTGGAACCCAGCGCCCAAGTCACTCCAGTTCATCGCTTCCTCCAGAACGACAGGAAACGTCCAGAGCTGCATTGAGTGAGGTACTTGCAAATTCACCGTGTACAAGAGCAGGGTTCTGCATGAGCCACGTTAACTGCATGTGCTCTCATTTGTGTGGTATGTGCCCCTGGGGTCTTCTGTGGTTCAGGTCTGCTCTGCAGACAACTAGCCCAGAAAAAAGTGTGAGAGCCTACTTATCCGCGCATACTGTTTGTTATCCGCGCATATTGTTTATTCACTGACAGCCCAATCCTATGCTGGCCTCCGCCTGTGGTACTAAGCTCCACGCTGTCGTAAATGTGCTGTAAAGCACGTTATGACAGTGTGGAGGCCAGTCTTGCCGGCAAGGAGGCCAGCGCAGGTGAGCTCTGCGCCAGCTCTGCGCCACCGGAGGCAGGTGAGCTCTGCGCCAGCCGGCAAGGAGGCAGGGGGATGGTGGCGGGGAGGCAGATCAGGCCCAGGAGGGAGGGAGGGCTCGGCGGAAGAGGCCTCCACTGAATCCTGTCCCCCATCCCAGGCTTGAAAACCTGACATGGGGCTGCTCAGAGCTGTGCCAGCCATTTTGCAGGGGCTGCATGGGGGCTGCTGGGGCTCAACATGGGGGAAGCAAACGATCATCCCCTTCCCTTGAGGAGACCTCCAGCCCCGTGCTGGATACAACGGAGCCTGCCCTAGTGCCCCTGCCTGCATCTGAGTGCAGGGCTTGGATAGGGTAGGATGTCCTATTTGGGCCAAGTTCTCTTAAGAACCATTTATGACCTTCTGAACCTCCCTGGACCATCACGTCAGCCTCTCAAGCCGTGCGCTCTTGTCCACTGTCTTACATGGCTACAACTGGCCAGGACCAGGAATGGGTTCAATAATAATTTAAATATCCTGTGTGTAGAGAAAAAGAGAATAATCTCTCAGTTTGTATCCCGCCTTGTCTCTATCCCTTAATGCAGTTTCTTGTGCAGGGTCTGACCAAGGGGCGGGATGTTCTCCTGTTTCCAGGGAATGATGAACCTCAGGGAAACGGGCACCAACGTGGTTGAGCAGCCGTCTTTGGACGTGGTTGAGCAGACCCTGACTTCACCGGACCAACGGACCATGTTCTGGCAGGTCCTGCAGGAAGATGGTGGGAATTTGCCGTCTTTGGGTAAGGATCCAGCCTGATCTCCATTTTTTTTTAAATTGAAAGAGGAAGAGAATTCCAAGCCCAAATTTTAAATGAATCCAGTACAAAACAAGAACTACCTGAGTTTTAATGTACAGTATACTGTATTGTGTTTATTACTGATGCCAGACTGCTCATCAGATGGTGGGGAGGTGATCATGTTGGCTTTTGTTGAAGTGGTCGTGGTTGTTGGGCTTCTCTTCTTTTCCAGGCAGCTTTGTCCTACCTTTCTTTGCTCTGGCCTGTCTTGCTTCCTTTCAGCCTTCCACCCTGTCTGCTCTCTTTGCTTCAAAGGCATTGCTTTTTTCCATAGTTTGAAGTTTGTTGGTTGCTTGGCATGCAAATAGGTCTGAGACAAAGGTGGGAATTGGTGTAATGGCTGCTAATATCACAGAGGCACTAATGACTCCCTAAAGCACTGAAAATCAGTGATATTCTCCTGTATCATTTCTAGAGGGAAGGATCACCTTTATTTTGGTGTAGTGTAGTGGTTTGGGAGTCGGACTTAGACCTGGATGATCCAGGTTCAAATCCCCGCTCAGCCATGAAGCTTCCTGGGTGACCTTGGGCCAGTCACTATCTCTCAGCCCCACCTACCTCACAGGGTTGTTGTGAGGACAAAAGGAGGGGAGGAAATATGTACACCACTCTGAGCTCCTTGGAGGAAGGGCGGTATAAAAATGTGAAAAATAAAATAAATAAATAAATGTTCCACATGAAAAGCTGCAGCTTCCTCAGACACTGTCTCTTACGTCACAGACAAGTGTAGTGTTATTACTTGTGGTGATCTGTTTCATTTTGCATGTTTTATCATTTACAATCTACAGTTTTAGTGTTAAGTTAAAAAAACAAAAACAAAAGACCATGGTGAATAACCATGAATATTGTTTGTACTCAAATGCATCAGAAATAATTCTCTCTCTCTCTCTCTCTCTCTCTCTCTCTCCCCCCCCCCCCCATCCCCACCCCTTCCAAATTTCAGAGGGACTTCTGGTTCCCAAACCTGACGTTGCCCCTAAGCCAGAAAGAGAGGAAGATATGTTTGTCCAGTTTCCAGGGCTGAGAGTCCTCAATCAAGATTTTGGTAAGGGGTTGGAGAGATTGTTGTTTGAGAACTCTGAGCTTCCTACAGAGAGGGTCGGAGAAACCATCTACCTCTGTTTCTTCTCTCCCGGAAATATTTCACATTGGTTCTTTTAATTTAGCAGAGCTAGCAGAAAAATAAATTCTGCAGAAACAGCAAAGACTGGTTTATATCTTCTTATATTTTCTGTGGAGAAAACTTCAGGAATGGAGGAAAAGTCCATCATAGGTTACAAGCCATAGGCAACCTCCTGGTTTTAGTAATAGGCTATCTCTTAATGCCAGATGCAAGGGAGTGGCAACAGGATACAGGTATTTTGGTGTTTTTTGTTGTCTTGTGTGCTCCCTGAGGCATCTGGTGGGGCCACTTTGAGATACAGGAAGCTGGACTAGATGGGCTTTGGTCTGATCCACCAGGGCTCTTCTTGTGTTCTTAATGTGGCACTGGGATTCCTTGAGAGAGAGAGAGAGAGAGAGAGAGAGAGAGAGAGAGAGAGAGTGAATTAGTCTTTGTAAATAAGTACTGTTTTGAACCCGCTTTAAATTGTGTGCTAGGAGCTGTGCAATAAGGAATTAAAATTATAACAAAAAACAGGCCCCTCAAAATGACTTGCAGTCAAATGCGACAGAAAAGAGTGGAAAATAAATAAAACACATACAAAAAGTTCCCTTCTGGAGGCAAAGAGACTCTTGAAGCTTCTAACCTCCCAGAAGTCTATATTGGTTGTGTGTAAGCAAGACAGTAGGACCCTCTTCATTCTGTTCCCTGCCTCTCCCAGGCACAAGTCAATGTAGAATCGATTGCAAGCAGACAGCTGATTGAAGAAGCAAAAGACAAGTTATGGAAAGTAAGAAAGGGTCACAGCTTTCTTAACAGGGGATCTGCACTTTGTGTCCTGTTAAGCTATGAAATGCAGTCACAACCAAAAGGACAACAAATTCTCCCGCCAACCCCCAGGTGTATATAGTCGGCAGAAAACCGAACCAAAGCCCTACTTCCCCTGGATCAGTTTGGGTTGAACAGGGGAAAAAAATCCTGACCCTGAACCGACAACCAGCTGATCTACTGCAACAACCAAGAGAGTGAGAGGATGTCGCTCTAGTTAACAAATGCTCAGGAAGGCAGGTCCTCCCGCCCTAAATAGCTGGATATTGGCTGGCCTGTCTGAGGCAGGGGCTGGCAAAATATGCTGTGCACCACCTCCTTGCCCCTCCCACGTCCCCACGATGCGGCATGAGGAGGAAGAGCTTGAGTATGCAAAATAGGCCCATTTCCTTGACTTGTGCAGGTAGCAAAAAATGCAACATGCCCAAGAGCAGAATCTGCCTTATCTTGCCAGAGAGTGTTGACTTTTATTCTGCAGCACAAGGTGTACGCTACCTTGGCCAGAAGGGAGGGAGTGAAATAATCACAGTGTTGCGTCTTGACCGCAACTGGAGACCTACGAAGGCCAGACGAAGCAGTTGCAGATCTGCAGGGCAGCACCGAGTCCCAGCACCCTGGACAGCTCCAAGGGAACACTTTGCTCTCAGAGGCACACCAAGACCTTAAGTCAGTGGTTCCCAAACAGGGAGGCGCGGCTCCCCAAGAGTGCCATGGAATCCTCTTGGAAAACAGTGCAATGCCCATTGGCAGGCATCAACATAATGCAAGCCAATGCAAGCCAATGGTTGCCAATGGTCAAGGGAGCCGTGGGTCAAAAAAGTTTGGGAAACACTGCCTTAAGTCCTTCCCTCCTGGAACTCTGCCTCCCTGCCTGGAGCCTGGAGATCTCGGAGGCACCTGGAGCTGCCTGGCACTCAGTGCCTCCTCTCAGTGCAAGCTTGCCTTGGCTATTGCCGGTGCACAGGCAGCAGTGAGCCTAAGGGTCCTGGCACGGTTGGGGCTGGTTCTTCAGGGGATTTGGAGGGTCCTGAGCCTTGGGGGGGGGCTCTTCTGGCTCTGGCTGGGTGTCTGGGCCTGGATCCAGTGCTGGCCCTGCCCCCTTGTATTTGGAATCTCAGAGTGGGGCTCATGATGACCCACAGAGGCAGGAGAAAAACGTGAGTGTAGCAAATGGCGATCCTGGTCAAGGAAATGTGGAACGGAGGTGACCGGAGCATCTCTCTGTCTTTGCAGGCGATGAGAAGGGAAATCGGCTCAAAATGGAGAGTTGTCAGCGTGACGGAAACGAGGCAGAGGTAACACTCAGGATCGCTCCACAGGGAGACCAAGCAGATGTGCCTGTCGCACCTGAGCATCCTGTGCAAAGATGTGAGTCCCACAGGGGGCAGGGGAAGAAACTGCGGAAGGGACAAAGGGAATGCGGCGAGTTTGCCGAAACGTCCAGTAGAACTGCCTGCAGCGAAACATGAGCAGTGCAGGCAAGGAGATCAGGCCGTTGCTCTCCAGGTAGAAGGTGGTGGTGCTGCCCTAAATCGGGGCTTGTCATGAAAGTCCCTGCAGAGGATCAGTCCAAATGTCCCACGTCAGGGGGACCAGAATTTGGAGACTGCAAGCCCATCGGAGAAGGGGTGCAGGAAAGAAATTGTAGAAGTGCTGTCACTAGAGGAAAAACTACATTTGCTGAGATGTTTAAGATCTCAGATTGGAGAGGAACCTTACAAATAACCTGAATGTGGCAGAAACCATGGAGAACTCATCGGGGACAAGCCTCGTCACGTAGTTGCACTGAGTGCATGGCGAGGCTAGAAGCACTTGGAAAACGTCTGGGTTCACTCGGACGCTTTCCAAGTGCTTCCAGCCTCGTGCAGGTGCACGAGGCTGGGACAAAGTCCCCACCCCGGGTGACCTCACAATTCCGCCCTTGTGACATCACTGCCGCCGCCCCCCGCGCCGGGGGGAATCTGTTAAGCCTACTTATGAGTGTCCTGTGTGTCAAAGAAACATGTCTCAACAAATGTGAACTCTGAGAAATCGGAACATTCATATTGGAGAGAAGGATGAGTGGATCAAATTTCAGGGAATCCACAGAGAACACACCAAATGCAAGCTATTAATGGAGTTCAGTCCCCCTGGTGAGCAAGTTTTATTGCAGGGCTTCCCTTTGAGCTGGGGACCCACGTTTACCTCTGGAATGTAGGTAAATCTCTATAATCGGAGAGTATCCAATTCTACACCAAAGCCCATCAATTATCCAATGTCACCTTGTTAGAAGCATGTAGGACTGTTTTACGATCCTGTAACCATCCTGAGAGTAAGCCCTGCTGAGTACAATGGGAATTACCTCTGTGTAGGCATGCATAGGATTGCATTGTTGAGCTGCAGTCTGAAGCAGTTGTATTGGGAATGGTTTCCATTCCGTTGAGTGGCATTTACTTACAGGTAAACATTTTGAGATCAGGCTGCAATATAGTCTGGGAATTGCTCTTTTGCAAAGGTGCTGAAACGTCTTGGGACTGTGACGGCCCCCACAAAGCCCCCGGCACCCCTAACAACACCTCTGGCTTGTAGGGGGAGGGGGAGAAAAGATGGCCAGCCACCAGAAGGTTGCAAGAGTCTAGAACAGCGATTTTTAACCGGTGTGCCATGAAAGGTCCGCAGGTGTGCTGTGGGAGATTGGAGCACAGCGGTTGAAAATCACTGAAAAACTCTTCCGGGTTCTGTGGCTCTGTTTTTAGGGCAACTGTCTGTAGTAATGAATTTTGCCCCTCTTCCTCCGCTGGCAGAGGAAGAGGGACAGACAAATCGTTATTACAGACAGTTGCCCTAAAAACAGAGCCACAGAACCTGGAAGTGTCTCCTGGAAGTGACATCACAAGAGGTGAAGACCATAGAGAAGACCATAGAGGTCAGTGTGCCTTGAGAAGAAAAGCGTTGAAAATGGCTGTTCTAGAAAACCAGTAACCAGAGCCTAGACAAAATTCTTCTCTCTGTCTCTTCAGGTGGTGAGGAGAGCAGTCGAATCAAGGTGGAAACCGCTCACTGGGAAGAGATGGGGCCAGGAGAAACATTAGCAGAAATATCCCAGTGGAATATTCCGGTGATATCTGAAATTCACGGGTGGAGCTGCAAGTCCAGAGGGCAAGACAGGCAGAAGCCGGTGGAGAAAGAAGAGGGATCCAGCGAGGTCGCTGAAGGGCTTCCAACGCCCATTAGTGAAACGTCCACAGTGGAAACAGACAGGAGAAAACGTTACTCCCGATCTGGGCGAAAATGTCACTACAAATCGGGGCTTGCTACGTCAAATACTAGAGAAAACTTGTCTCAGTGTCTCACATTAGAGGAAAATATCCAGCAAAAATGTTATCTTGATCAACGTAGTAGAATTCATACAGCTGAGAGATACTATAACCTCCCTGCGGGTGGGGAAAGTTTCCATGGGAGAGATGGTTTTATTGGACTTCAGAATAGCCGGATGGAAGAGCGAGCTTCCGATTCTCCTGAGGGTGGGAAAAGCTTCAGCCACCTCAAGGCAATAAAGAGAGATCAAGGAATTCAAACGGAAGGGAAGCGCTATGAATGTGCTCAGTGTGGGAAGTGCTTCAGACACAGGCAGACTCTGACCAAGCACCACAAAATTCATACGGGAGAGAAACTGCACGAATGTCCCGTCTGTGGGAAGCGCTTCACCTCTCGAGAGCCCCTGATGAGGCACCAGCGGGTTCATACTGGGGAGAAGCCCTACGCCTGCACTCAGTGCGGGAAGTGCTTCCGGCAGAGAGTGCACTTGATGTGCCACCAGAAAACCCACACGGGCGAGAAACCGTTCAAATGCCCCGAATGCGGGAGGAACTTTTCTCGGAGAGATAAGCTGATCAGGCATCAGAGAACTCATCGGGGACAGAGGCCTTACGAGTGCCCCACCTGCAGGAAGAGTTTTGCGCAGAAAACAATGCTGATGAAGCACTGGAGCATGCACGAAGAGCAGTGATGGAGCCGCCACCTGGTGGTGGGCAGGGATCTAGTGGCTGGTGGGGGCGGCCCTTTGGAAAGTGAATCAGCGGCCTAAATTCCAGAGGCGTCGCTAAGGTGGGGGCGGTACCGTAAGTTGCGCCCCATCCTAGTCCCCGTTTCCAAGCCGCCACAAGGCGGCCCTGCCCCCTCACCGTCGGAGCCATTCTCCTGCCCGCTGCCTTCTCCGTACGGAATGGCTCCGACGGTGACGGGGCGGGGCCGCCTCGTGCCGGCTTGGAAACGGGGACTAGGACGGGGCGCAACTTACGGTACCCACCTTAGCGACACCTCTGCTAAATTCCCACCCGCCGAGTCCAGACAGAAAAACCAAAAGGAGAGGCGAGGCTTCTGACTATGCAGGAGAAAGCGAATGCGTCGTAACGTATGGTGTACAATAAAGAATATGCACAACAGCGTTATGTGAACGGATCTGTTCTTAGCATCTGCATTTCCAAAGCACTCAGGCCGAAGCGATTCTAGTGGATTGTATGCTGCCTTAATCTACTGCAGTAGATTAAGAAGAAGAGAGCGACCCAAATGATCAGTGGGTCGGGGCACCTCCCTCACGAGGAAAGGCTACACTGTTTGGGGCTGTTCAGTCTAGAAAGAAGGCGCTTGAGGGAGGACATGATAGAGACATATAAAATTATGCATGGGGTGGATACAGGTAAGTTCTTTTCCCTCTTGCACAACACCAGAACCAGGGGACGTTCACTAAAATTGAGTGGCAGGAGAGTCAGAACAGATAAAAGGAAAGATTTCTTTACAAATAAAAGGAAAGATTTCTTTTCAAAGTGTGTGATTAATCTGTGGGACTCCTTGCCACAGGATGTGGTGATGGCACCTGGACTAGATGCCTTTAAAAGGGGATTGGACGGATTTATGGAGGAAAAGTCCATCACAGCTACAAGCCGTGGAAAAGTCCATCACAGGTTACAAGCCATGATGGGGATAAGTAACCTCCTGGTCTTAGTAACAGGCTATCCCTTAATGCTGGATGCAAGGGAGTGGCAACATGATACAGGTATCTTGTTGCCTTGTGTGCTCCCTGAGGCATCTGGTGGGGCCACTGTGTGATACAGGAAGCTGGACAAGACGGGCCTTTGGCCTGATCCAGCAGGGCTCTTCTGATGTTCTTAGTACCTTCAGGTCTTTGCTAGGAAAGAAGTTAAAAACCTTCATACAAAAGGCGTAACAATCAAAAGATATGTTCAAAAAACTTACTACAAAACAATGAAGATGATAAACACATTGGATACCATAATGGTTTAATAATGGGCTGAAGCCGCCTTGAGTGCCCTCGGGAGAAAGGCGGGGTATAAATTCTTTAAATAAATAAATAAATAAATAGTCCTTATGAGAGAGAGACAATAGTCGTAATGAAAAAAACTTAGAAAAAGGTAACATCTCTTTGCTAGACAGTCCTGATTGCTTGCAAGGCAGCAGACTCCAGTTTCAACACAATACCAACCTTTGTAAACATCAATTGCTTCACTGCAAGGCAATGGTGAGGAACACATAAGCCCTTGGAAAAATGGAGACTCTAGGTGACCCCTGACCATTAAGTCCAGTCGTGACCTACTCTAGGGTGTGGTGCTCATCCCCATTTCAAAGCCGAAGTGCCAGCATTGGCCGAAGACGCCTCCGTGGTCATGTGGCCGGTATGACTCTCCTTGCCGCAACCCCGTAGCATGCGGCTGGAACACAGAGCGCTGTTTACCTTCCCGCAAGCGGTACCTATTAATGCGAGTAGATAAACATGCTTTGGAACTGCTAGGTTGGCAGGAGCTGGCCGCTCACCCTGTCGCGGATTCAAACTGCCGACCTTTCGATCGACAGCTCATGGTTCAGCGGTTTAACCCACTGGGCCACCCGCTGGCCTTCTAGCAGTGATAACATCTCTGCAAATCTAACTGTACCCAGGGGCTGTGCTTGGGTCCACCGCTTCTTAAGAAAATCTTAACCCTTGCCATGCTTCTCATGAGCTGCCATGAAACCTGGAAGTGTGGAACATCCAATTTCATTTACAGGGACAGCGCAACTTTGGGGTGGTGGGTGGGGGGATGGAAGGAAGGGCAGGCTCAAAAGTCAGCATGGCGCAGCAGAACAGGGCGGGAGACCTGGATTCAGATCCCTGCTCAGGTTTTAAGCTTACAGAGTAATGTTGGGTCAGTCACTATGTTTGTATGTCAGCTTGATCTGCTGTGAAGGCAAATGGGGTGGTGGGACGAGGAATCGACGATCGTGTGTGCTGTCCTTAGCTCTGACCTGAAAGGAAGAAGGAAACATTTTAAAAGAATCTATCGATTAGCTGATGCTAAGATCATTGTGCATAGAGGTCTTGACAGCTCTGAACCTTAGAAGTAAATCCCACTGGATTTAATGACTCAGCCTCCCAAATAAAAGTGCTTAGGATTTTTGCAGCTTCAAACCTCCACCATCCATGTGGGATCATCGGGGCCGGCGGGTCCAAGTCTAGACCTCCTGGCTGGCACCTGAGAGTGTGGCACCTGAGACAGTGTGTGTGATGTGCCACTGTACCAGCCTCTGTTCCTCCCACTCCCTGGACTGGAAAAGGAAGAGGGCCAGAGGGAAAGGGGAAGTGTGGAGGAGAGAATCGAGGAAGAGGAGGAGCGGCGGAGGTGTGTGGGTGGGCTGGCAGATGTGGCCCAGCCCCTCTGCACCCATTTGACCTCTTGAATGAACTGGACTGTGCAGAAGCGTCACGAGTGACGTCTCTATTTTGTGCCCTCCATGTTCACGGACCACCTCTTCATCCTCATCAGATGGATCTCGTTGGATGGGTTTGCTCTCGTCTAGGAAGGCTTAGGCTAGAATGCCTGTATTATGAAGCTTTTAGGCACCCAGCTCTGTTTTGTTTGTTTGCTGCAACACAGTAGCACAGCACAGGTCTACAACCCTGCCAAGGCTGCCCGCAATTCGTCCCTGGGCCTGTTTTACTCAGGAGTAAGTCCTATTGTATGAAATGGGACTCCGCGGTTTCTTACCTATGATTTGGGCTGGGGAGGAGCGGTAATGTCGGAGTCAGGCAGCAGGGGGCGTCCGCGGAGTCTCACCTGCCTGTGCAACCGGGTCATTCAATCAGCGCCGAAGAGGCGGCCGGAGGGAGGAGGGCACGGGCAGCGGGGGGGGGGGGGCTGGAGGAGCCTCTGTGGGAAGTAGCGGGGGGGGGGGAGACTGCAGCCTCCCGACCCGGGCGGTTCCCTCTTCCAGCGTGCGCTGAGCCCCGCGGGGCTCATCTGGCCCCAAGAAGGAAGCCACGAAGAAGGCGAGAGTCTTTCGCCGGCACCCGCCCCCCGTGCCTTGCCCCCCCGGCGGCGCCCCCGGAGAGCTGTGTGGCAAGCAAGCGCACAACCCGCGTCTGCATGCAGGGGGCTGGAGGAGGCACACGCATCTCTCACTGCCCCTAAGCCCCCCACCCCGAGACTCAGCTAAGCTTCCCTCCTCCGTAGTCTCCAACATGAGAATAAGAAGATCTCACCGCCAGGCTCCCTCCACCACCGTAACCTGCCTGCCACTCCTCCTGCAATATCATCATGTACTGGATGGTCGGTCCATTTTTTTCCCTCTCCTTACGCAAGAATCGATGCATTTCCAGGACAATAAATCAGGTTTTCCCCAAGAGAAGTTGAGTAAGCAGGAAAGTGGTTTTTTTCTTTGCCTCTACATTTGGCAGGACAGGGAGCAGAGGGGTTGCCAGCCGCCTTGGGGGAGTCTGTTAGCCGGCCCAAAGGAGTCCGTCCTGCCTGCCTGCAGCATCTTCCAAGTTCGAAGTCTCAAGTGGTTGGTTGTGGCAGAGAAGCTGCTGTGGGTCGGACGCATGATGACGTGATGATATCCCAGGAGTTGGCAGGGGGGTGGATGTAGGTGTAGCAGTGCCAGCCCCCCCCCCATGCAGCCATCTGTGGCAGATTGCAATTATATTGGCAAAGGAAGAGGGGAATGGCACAGAAGAGGAAGTGTGGAGGAGAGGCGAGTGGTAGGCTAGAATGTCCCTCCCACCACGCTCCTCCACACTTCCCCTTTTGTTTTCTGCCAGCCATCCCCCCTCTCCCCCCCCCTTTTCCAGGCCAGGGGTGGGAGAACCAGAGGCTGCTGGCTGGGCACATCACCAGATGAAGCAGGACTGAAATCCTCTGTGCACAGGGATGTGTGGGGAAGCCCCCCGCCCTTATGGCACCAGGTAACCTGAGGTAGAGATCTGACAGACATCTGAGTTACAGTGGTAAGGTAAGGCAGAAACAATGATTCCAGGATGGGAGGGAAATGGTGGTGTTTGCAGGAGAAGACACACAAAGAGACAGGTTTGAAATCGAGGAAATGGTAGCAGTCCTGAGTCCTCACTGTGCTTCCGGAATTCCCCTTTTCCCCCGCCCCCAGCCGGCACCCAGGTAGAAGGTAGCCAAGTGGGAACATCACAGAGTAGGGGCCGTTGTAAACTGGCATAAGTTATGGTCTTGAAATGGTCTCCCTTACTCCCTGCAGTGCAGATTATGGCAGGAGGAACACACCTACGTTCAACCTCTTGTGTCCGGGCCGAGGGAGGTGAAGGGGCCGTACCCACACTCATCCATGCCTCTCCAGGACCCCAAGCAGGATGCCTGGACTCTAACCAGGCTTTTCAACGGCTGCAAACCTATTGCACTGCTGCCAGGAGCCTCTCCGCACAACGTGAGACTAGCCTCAGTTAGGCGGGAGGATCGGGGCCCTTCTGTGTAGGGACCCATCCCTGGGGAGACCCCGTTGATCCTCAGTGAAGATCCGGAACCATAACTCCTGAGGGAATCCCAAAAGCACAGTGATTTCTACAGAAAAGCTTCACTTCCAAGAATTAGAGTACTGCGGCTTTAAATGGCTGTATCTCAGTGATTCCTGGTCCGATTTGGATGGGGTAAAAGGCAGGGGGTTCAGGGGAGGGTGGCCGATGAAATAAAAATATTTGGGGAGGGGTCCCTTGCATACAACACATAGATAGATAGAGTAATCCCTCTGGCTATGCTTAGTTAATGGGAGCATTGAGGAGGAACAATGGTTACCTATCAGAGCCTGAAATGCAAGAAATGCTCTTATGGAAGCCCAGTGCATGAGATCTGGCTGAAGTCAAGCTATTCAACAATGTAGGGAGACAGGGAGCCTCTTGCAGAGGACAGTACAAGTCCCAAAAATACTTGACAGGAGAAAATGCAGTCGCAACTGTTGCCCCCCCTATCCAACTTCCCCCTCCTTCCCTGATCTGCTGGAAATATTCCCTGCAGGGTGGAGGCAGGATTTAGGGCCGGGATGGCCAACCTTTCCACATGAATGCTCCTGGCCCTTTCATGGTTGTCTAGGTGAGGGCATTTCAGCAGGTGCAGCTGCTTTAGCAGCACCATCAGCACTTGCAGCTGCCAAGATTCTGTCTTCTTCTACACAACTCTTAAGAACGCAGAGGCCCTCATGGTGGAAGGTTGGCCACCCCTGATTTAGGGAGTATGTCAGTGCAGGGTGACGGTTGCTGCTGGTGCACTTATGGCTTCCCACATCATGGAGAGCGTCAACACAGTTAACATCTTCATAGGGCTCTAGACTCTCTCCGAATGATCTGGAATGCTGGGCATCCAGTACTGTATGTATCGAGTATGGGGGTCGGAGGGGGGGCTTGTAGTGGCAGAATGCTGAGGGGGGGGCATGTGCAATGTATGGATAGCATCCACACAATTCACATCTGCATAGTGTTAGGCTATCTGTCATGCTCTGTAATAAAGAATATATTTTACTTCTCAGTCCTCCCTTGAATCCTCTGCTCAAGGGCTGATCTGGCTCAGCAGCAAGCACTCCAGATTGAACCAAGAGAGACTTTGAATGACGTGCCAAATCTGGGAAAACGGGAGTGTTGGAGCAGGTTTTGGTGTCAAGACAACTTCCTCCTATGACATAACGTGTTGGTCTCTGACAAGGCTCATTATACCTGTCTGTCATGTCCTTTATCTTCCCTTTTGAAACAACTCCAAGAGTTACAGATCTGTCTTGAGGGAACCTGCTCCTTGAGAAACAGAGATGTTGTTGGAGACAATCCAGAATGAAGTGGAAGCTTATTATACTATATCTGAAACACAGCCATAAATCTTGCTTCGGCATGTTTCCGATATACCGCAACTTCCCGTAAACATTTACGCCCTGACATTGCAGTTCAATTACCATGATTTGATCAGGGAAGATCCAGTCATATACACAGGTAAATGAAACAGCATGATGGAATTTAGAGGCATCTGATATTCCTAAACGGGTCATTCCATGCGAAATCAACCAATGCATGAAACCTTGATGTCATGGATTTTGTTCATTTTTGGTACATTTGTACCTTCCATGAGATGTTTAAAAAAAAATTCAGATTTTTTTGTCCACCCGTTTTTGAGATATTGAATTTTCAAAATTGCCTAAAACTGCCAAAATTCACTTGTCACCATACCTTCAAACACCAGTTAAAAGATAACTATTAACGTTACAGACATGGGACAGGTGCCATCTTAAAGCTAATGAATAGGGCGTTCATTTGATATACCACTTGACACAATTGTAAATTTTCAGGAAATTCAAAAATATTCAAATAATATTTATTTTTTAATTTTTGGAAAAACTGGATTTTTTTTTAAATTTTCAAAAAATCACACTTAAAGGTATATGTCTTGTAGCCAATCAATCAAAATGTCAAGGTGGTATCTCAATGGTATCATACAAAAATTAAATTTTCTTGTTGACAGTGACAAGGAATTAAACCCCTCAAGTCCATTTTTCTACAATTTACATTGATAAAATTATGTGGTAAACTGAAATTTATCCTGTAACTGGCGTTTGAAGGTATGGTGACAAGTGAATTTTGGCATTTTTAGGCAATTTTGAAAATTCAATATCTCAAAAACGGGTGGACAAAAAAAAATCTGATTTTTTTTTAAAAAAAAACATCTCATGGTAAGGTACAAATGTACCAAAAATGAACAAAATCCATGACATCAAGTTCTAAAATGGATTTTTCATTGGTTGATTTGACCTGGAATGACCCAAACCTGTAATTGAGTTCTGATACATCAACTTAGGTGAAGCTTGTGTTCGTTTATTAGCGCTTACGGTATACATTTTAAGATTATTTTCTGCCACTCATCCCAAACCCAAGAACCCACTATTAAAGAAACAATAAAAAGAAACAAATCCTAGCCACATTTTATTTCCAACAGTGGCAAGTCACCGGATCCAAGATCATTTCAATGAGGCCCAGGCCGGTTAACAGTCCTCTGCATTCTTCCTCAGAAGTACGGCCCGTCTAGTCTAGTCCCTGACCATAGGTCCCATAGGAATGCTGAGGTGGACGAGTTCTCTCTTCAGATCCTGTTAGCCAGGGCATGCCAAAAGGAAGGGTAAAATCTTGGGTAGACAGCTGGCAACCCAAACACAAGTTTTATAGAATGCCGTTTACTTTTTGTACTTACAAAAACTAAATGGCATTCTATAAAACTTGTGCCTGGTTTGCCAGCTGTCTACCCAGAGGCGTCGCGGCAGCTAAGGCTGCCTGGAGCACCTCCGTGGCACCGCCCCAAAAGGTTAGGGTTGGGGGCGACTGCGTGCGCCCACTTTCTCCCTCGAAAGCCCTGGAGCGTCCGCCACGTTAAACGTTCTGTGTATGTACAGAAAAAAAGTATAAATAAGGCCACGACGCAGCGGCCGCCTTCAGAAAGCCCTGGCCGCCGGTTGTGGCGGACGCTCCAGGGCTTTTTCCGTTTCCGAGGCCGGGCAGGCGCTCCAGGGGAATGCCGCCCGAGCTGCGGAGCCGCTGCGTCACCGGGTGGGCGCGTGCGCATGCGCGCGCTCCCCCGGAGTGCCGCCCAAGTCGCGGAGCCGCCCGGAGCCACTGCTCCGGTCACTCCGCCCTCCGTACGCCTCTGTGTCTACCCAAGACTTTAACCTTCCTTTAGGCATGCCCTGGCTAACAGGATCTGAAGAGAGAACTTGTCCACTTCAAAATTCTTATGGGTCACACAGTCTGTATATCAGTCGCACTCATTGGGCTTTCCCCAGGTAAGTGTGCATCGGATTTTTCCAGCACACGGCCCTGATCTGTCTTGTGGCAGTTTCAAGAGAGTAACTTTCCTATTCAGATATAAACACCCCTGGGTTACACCCATCTGGTGAAATGAGTTCTCTAGGTGCCACTGGATTCCTTGTTGATTTTGCCACAACAGAGCTACCCCCCCCCCCAACTGGCTCCTAGGCTTGTTTACTCAGAAGTAAGTCCTTGCAAGAAGCAGATGTTCCCAGGTTCACTCCTGCCCCAGGCAACGAAGAAAAACTAAAACTTCTTCCTGAAACCTGTCGCCAGTCAGTGTTAACCACCCTAAGGCCACAATCCTATGCACACTTTCCTGGGAGTAGGCCTCATTGGGATTTACTTCTGAGTAAACATGCAGCAGATTAGGCTGTGCAAGGCTACAATCCTAGGCGAACTTTCCTGAGAGTGGCCCTCACTTAATACAATGGGACTTACTTACTTCTGAGTAGACCTGCATTGGCGTGAGCTGTCACAGCACAAGTCTACTCGGAAGTTCGTCCCAAGGTGTTCAATGAATGATGGAACTTACTCCCAGGATGGAAGGTATGTGCAGGCAGGATTGCACCCATAGGCTGCAATCCTGTACGCACTTTCCATCACTGAACACCATGAGAGTTACTTCCGACGAGTAGACACATCGATGCTTGTGCTATCACACAGCGAGCCATCTATGCTGCATGTCTGGTCACCGACTGAGTTCCACGGCTTTTACTCCCAGGAAAGCCTGCATCGGGTTGCAGCCTGAGCCGGACCGAGCAGGGGGGAGGTCTGACTCAGAGCTCGGCGGCTGCCTCCCCCGCCCCGTTTTGGGAGTAGCGAGCTGCCGTCCTTCCGCGGTGCAGCAGGGGGCGCGCTTAGACCACAGACGAAGAGGCGGCGGCGGCGGCAAAGAAAGCCCGGAGAAAAAGCTGGTGGGGGGAGCGCGGAGGCAGGAGCAGGTTCCGGGCGCCGCAGCCTTCCGCTTTCGCCTCCTCCAGCGAGCCCTGCAGGGAGTCGGCGTAGACCCAGGCCGGGAGAAGTGAGTTGGAGGCCGGAGAGCCGGCCCCTCGCGCGGCGCCACCCCCGGGCTCGGCCCCTCCTGGCCCGCAGTGGGGAATCCCGCCCTGGGCCCATAGGCGGGGGGGCGCCGGTGGTCGCGCGGGGCGGTCTCTCGGGCTGCCTTTGTTTTCTCTCTGGGAGGCTGGAGAGGGTTAAAAGTGGGGCCTGTGGGGCAGCCCCCCCCCTCGAAACTCCTACCTCTGCATGGCCGCAGGAGAGGCGAGCTTTAGGGGCGAGAGTGGGGAGCCAGGAGACGGAGACCCCACCCCACCCCACCCCACCCTCCTCTTTGCACTGCACATCCCCTGCTCTGCAAACGGAGGGAAAGGGTCTTGCTCGGGTGGGGGTCTCCTCTGAAGAAGGCGGAGGAAACCTCGCTGGCTCCATGAAGGCTTGGGTTTTACCCCTTATTATCCCCCCCCCCGGAAAGGGCACCTACGTTTGTGTAAAATGCACTTGCTCTCAGCCAGCCTTCATGATTGCCATTGCTTTCTCCCCCCTCCCACCGCTGTAAATTGTAAGCGCCTTGGGACAGTGACCTGACGTTGCCATAGATAATGTGCAATGCATGCCTATATTGGCACTGTTTTCTGTCCTCCTTATGGCTGCTAGTTGTACAGTAGTTAATTGGTGAGCAGCTAGCTGGAGGGGGGGGGGACTGGAGCATATTTGGTGGGCTTTCCCAAGTGATAGTCCACAGTCCTAATCATTCTTCTGTCATCAAAACTAGGTTGAGGAAGTCTATCACGCTCACAATCTGGGGCTTAAGGGGTGGGCTTTGTGCTTCCTTGCAGGGCCCGTTTGAATGATGCTCAGCCAACCAGCCCCACTATGTCATGGGGTTTTTTTGTGCGTTTAAACCAGCATTTCAACTTGTGTGTGTGTGTGTGTGTGTGTGTGTGTGTGTGTGTGTGTGTGTGTGTGTGGCTCAGATGACCCCTCATCACCCCATGCGATTAGCCAGCTACTTCTGGGCAAGCTGGGAGGCAGATGGGACATTTGCCCCCATAGAACATGTATGCCTTAAATGAGCAGAGCAGGGCTAGTTGGACAGGGGCCTCTGAACTGCCCTTCTGTGTTTGACCAACCTAGTTTCAATCTGAGTTGTGCATTGGACTTTATATGAGTATGTATTCAAAAGACAGGTCCCTGTCCCGACACGCTTGCAATTTAATGTGATGGGGGGGGGGGAGGAGGAGGAGGAGAAAGCAATGGCAATAACGAAGTCTGGATGAGAGCAACACTATATTGAAAAGCAGTATATAAATACTGTTAATAATAATAATAATACCCAAACATAGGTGCTCTTTCCAGTTGAGAAGGGGGGAATAAGGGGTTAAACCAAAGTATGAATGAAAACCAGTAAGGCTTTGACTGGCCCCTCCCCTCACTCCCAGGCCAGCTTCCTTCATCACAGAGGTGGGAAGGTGGTGTTTGTGCTAGTAATGTTGGCAGCAGTTTGGATGAACGGGATGATAATACGTGGAACTCCTTGCCGCAGGATGTCGTGATGGCACCTGGCCTGAATGCGTTTAAAAGGGGATTGGACAGATTTATGGAGGAAATGTTCATCCCAGGTTACAAGCCATGATGGGGATAAGTAACCTCCTGGTTTTAGTAATAGGCTATCTCTGAACGCCAGATGCAAGGGAGTGGCGACAGGATACAAATAACTTGTTGTCTTCTGTGCTCCCTGAGGAAACCAAATTACTGTTAAATGGATTTGTGTACCAGGTCTGCATGTCCAAGGTGCAAATCCGTTCGCTTTAAAACAGAGCCACACTCGTATGTTGATAAAACTGCTACTGCTGTGATGAAGTATTTTCCTTCATCCTGCCTTTTGCCTTGTGTATCTCCATACCTCAGGGTGAAACTCCTCTTACAAATCCGGAGTCCTTACAGCAAACTTCCTGGAACGACTGGGGGCCTTGGACAATTGCAGCTCTTTCGTTACTAAACAAATCTCTTCAGCCCTGAGAGACCCTCTTCGAATGCTATATGACCAGTCAAGAAGGTAAAACTTGGTGATTTTTTTTCCATGTGTCTTTCTAATCTAGCCAGATCAGGGGGTTGATTGATAGGAAAAGTTTTTTGCCTGGAATCTGCTTTCCAGAAAGGACGTCACTGTGTCTCTCGTTTTCTATTGGAGGGGTAGAGCCAGCAGCGAAGGTGATGAAGGAGGAGAAATCTGCAGATTCAGAACTAGAGCAGGGCTCGGAAGGAGCCCTTCCACCCTCTGGGGTAATTCAGAGTCAACATAGGACGGAGCGACTGGGCTGGAGAGCATGGCGAGAGGGAACTCAGGAGCCGTGTCGGGGGCTGCAGCAGCGCTGGGAAGCCCAATGGCAGGAATTCCTCAAGACCCTGCAGGCCCCTCACTCGGTATGGGGAAAACCACAGCTGTCGGAGACCACTCCGTGGGATGATACCAAGGCCTTCCTGGCCTCCTTTGAACAAGTCGCTGAAGCCTGTCACTGGCCTAGAAAAGAGTGGGCAGCCCGACTCCTGCCAGCGCTCAGTGGAGAGGCCAAACAGGCCTTTAGCCTCCTAGGAGATGGAGACAAGGAGGACTATGGGAAAGTGAAGACCGCCATCTTGAGGGGCGATGCCCTGAGAAGGGAGGCGCAGCGCCAGCACTTCAGACAGTTCTGCTGCCCGGAAGTAGAAGACCCACGAAAGATGTACGTCCAGCTCCAGGAGCTTTGCTGCCAGTGGCTGAAGCCCGAGAGGCACACGAAGGAGCAGATCCTGGAGCTGCTGGTCCTGGAGCAGTTCCTGGCCAGCCTGCCGGTGGACGTCCAGGGCTGGATCCGGGCAGGAGGGCCGGACAGCTGTGCCCAGGCGGTGGCCCTGCTGGAGGATTTCCTGCTGAGCCGGAGAGAGGCCAAGACTGGGAAATGGCAGGTGAGATCTTAATATTAGTCAGACCTCTGTATCCGCGGGGGCTCCTTTCCGGACCCCCTGCGGATACTGAAATCCGCGTAAAGTGAAATCGTTTTAACGTGGATGCGGGGATCACTGTAAACTTTTTTAAAAGGTTAAAAATACCTTTTTAGAAGCAAATTGTTCTGTGTGCTTGCTTTAAACAGGCTGAAATCGTGCTCCTACAGCCTCTTCCGGGTTGCGCGACTTCCCCCCTTCCTTCCCCAAGGTTGCCCCAGAATTCATTGGGGCAAGCCTGGGGAAGCGAGGGGGGAAGTCGTGTGACGATTTCAACCTGTTTAAGCAAGAACACGCAGCAGTTTGCTTCTAAAAGGTTTTTAAAAAACCCACGTTTTAAACTTTTCTTTCTTTTTACAGTGTTGGAAAGATGAACCTCGCGGGTCCGGGATCCGCAGTGAGTCATCTGCTGATCCCGAATCCGCGGATAGAAAGGGTTCACTGTAAATACGTCCTAACAGGACATAGTGTGAATTGGGTTGTTGGTATGCTCTGTGGTTCTCCAATTAACTATTTGTAGAATTGACAGCGTGTAGCAGAAGCCTCACGCCTGAGACTCTCCTGACCAGTTTAACTCTCGCAGCCCCAGTACCTTTCCAGTGAGAGCGACGCTGAACACTGACAGACGATGGTCAGGCTGTGGACACTGTGGTGAATCTTGGGTTGAAGAAGATTCAACACTCTTGTGCTCAGGAAACCCATCTGTGCACAACTGCAATGATGATTTTTCTCCAATGTCCATGTTAAAGATAAAAAAGTCCATGTTTACAGTCCGTTTTGGGATGTCATACACTAGTATTGTTTGCATTCCTCACTTCTTGACTAAAAGGGGCTGTACCAGGTAACTGCTCTGCTGCTCAAAATCCAAACTCAGGAATCTTGAAAGTGTTCTGTTAACGATAGTTAACCATGAATCTTTGTAACTGTTTGAATCCTCTGTCGGTTTTCAGCATATGTGGTCTTTTGCTGTACTCGCCTCACTTAGCTTCACAACGACCTTGCACGGTATTAATTTTGCCCCCTTTTAGTTCTGACTGGGGCACCTGTAGCGTGACGGGAGAGAAGATCTACAACTTGCAATCAGCAATCTCCTGGTTTTAGAAGTAGGTTTTCTCTGTGCCAGGTGCAAGGGAGTGACAACAGGAAACAGGTTCTCTGTGCCAGGTGCGAGGGAGTGACAACAGGAAACAGGTTATCTTGTTGGCTGTGTGCTCTCGGAGGCACCTGGTGGGGCCACTGTGAGATACAGGAAGCTGGACTAGATGGGCCTTTGGCCTGATCCAGCAGGGCTCTTCTTATGTTCTTATGGAACTCTGCTTCCCAAGGACTTACGGGTGCAGGATTGGGGGGGGGGGTTCACAGTGGTTAGCTATCCAGCTGTGTCTCTCTGTTCTGAATGGGGCTTTCGCTTCTGTTTCAGGGACTGTTGCTGGATGAGCGGGTGAGCTCCCTGGAGCCAGAGGAAGAGCCCCTGGACACTGCGCAGGAGCAGATCTACAAAGAAGCCAAGCAGAACGGAGATGGGGACAGGGCTGTGCTGGGTAAGGAGTCGGGGTGATTCATTCATTCATTCATTCACTCTTGTGAACTGCAGCCTTAATAGCTCGCTTCTACGGAGCAAGCACCATTGTACCCGCTGTGACTGACTTCTGAGTCAACAAGCCTAGGATTGTACTACTGTATATGTTTCTGCATCTTTCATGCTTGTGGGTCCATGAAGAGTGCCCAGAGGTAAAGGAAGGCTGGGGTTCCTGTACTTTTAGCCGTCGCGTGGAAGAGGGAATTTTGGGCAGGTGCAGTATGTCCTGCTAGAAAAGCTGCACCAGTTGAAGTTCCGTCTTCTGCACAACTGTGCTGCCTTCTTTGCATGGGATCACCCCGGTGATCTAGTAATCCTTAATGACTGTGACGCTACTGGGTACAGCTAAGCAACCGTAAAATACAGATCCCCTTTTTTGCATAAAGATTTGTCACTTTTTGAGGCCTGGACCACTGGATCAAAGCGTTGCTCTACAGATAGCCTTCGCTTTTCTGTACGTGTTGAGGATTATCTGGCAGAGTGACAGGGGTCTGCTTTCAAGTAAGACCTCCAATCAAGAAAAGAGGCCGTCTCTTTGGCTATTTTGTTGTAAGTGATGAGGAGTTACGAAGACATTGGCTCCTGGCCGAAGAGAGCATTTTAGCAGGGCCATTTTCCCCAGGTCCATGTGGTGAGGTTCCTGTGACAAAGGGCAGGAGACCTCGCCTCCTTTGCATCTGCTGGCTGTCAGGGTTTCCTACTTGAAATGCTCTTTCTGTCCTTCCTAGGCAGTGGCATCCGATGCCCAAGTCACTCCAGTTCGATGCTTCCTCCAGAAGGACAGGAAATGGCCGAAGCGGGACTGACTGAGGTACGTGACTTCCTGGAGGGTCCGTTCCAGCCTCTCTGTGCAAGGCCAGGGGATATATTTGAGCCATGGGGGCAGGGCCCATGAGAGGGGGGTACAGGGGGTAAATTGTACCAAGGCCCAGGGTCAATAGGAGGGCCCAGGAGCCAAAGGAGGGGGCCCAGAACATTTTCCATTTTCCAATCTCACCCGGACTCGACCTGGACCTGTGGATAAAAAGGAAGGCAGACTCCGACTGGGAGGCCAGGTCTTCCAGGTGGGTAAATCTGGGCTCTGCATCAGGAAGCCCAGTAGACTTGGGCTCTGAAGATTTTTCTGGCTGTTGCTGCCCTCCCTCTGCCCTGTTTTGCCCCCGCCCCATCCCCATTCTGCCCGGCCCATTTTACGGTGAGAAGGGGCCCAAAAGAAACTTTGTACCCCGTGATAAAATTCCTCTCAGAGGCCCTTCATGGGGGTCACTGTCATTGCTGTCGTAGAGGACACCTGAGGACACCCCCAAATTCCCTGGTGAATCCTTCTCCCATTTTGCCTTCTTTCAAGTTAATGTTTGTTGGGCAGGGTGGAGGACATGCTGCTTAAGTAGGCTTACCATCGTCCCGGAATCGAGCCTGGCTTCGGCCTAGACGGGGCCCGAGCCGTTCCCAAGGGTGCACTGTGGCTGCCCAACGGGGTTCCAGCTTCGGTCGCTTCATTGACCGGAAGTGCCAGAAGCCCATTGGACAGACGCAGTGCACTCTTGGGAGCGGCTCGGACCCCGTCTAGGCCGAAGCCAGGCTCGATTCCGGGACGATGGTAAGCCTATGCTTAAGCCATGTGCGTGCCAAAGTTGACGTTCTTTGACGTTGTAAATGTTACCCCAGGAGGAACAGAAGCACCTTGCCTCTGGTCCCCATGTCGCAAAGAAACAGTGGGAGGGGAGAGGATCTGAACCCTTCCCCCCCCCCCCGTCCGCTGCTCCCCTCTCCCCACTATTCCCTGGGCTATTTTTCCTCAGATAAGACTCATTTCTGATGTCAGAAATGTGTAGTTACGGGAAAAAAGCAGCTGGGGGGGGGGAGCATGTCTGCCTATGCGAGAGGGTGCACAAGCACACGCTCCCTCTGCTCGACACCTTTGTGTGAAATCACGTGTGTTCTGCTGCTTATAACTCTTTAGCAGCAATCCACAAGACCTACTAGCCTATCTTAGAAAAAGAATTGGTAGCCTGCATGTCAATCTATTCCTGTGTTGATTGTCTGTGGCATACTGATATCCTTTAAGAAAAAAAAAAAGCCCAGAGGTTGCCTGCCTACCTGAAGCTATTTTTTTCCGTGCAAGGGGCTGTTTGGAAATCTGTCGTTTGTATGCTATAATTGTCCTTTGTGCACATTAAAGTAAGTGATTTTAAAGGATGCTTGAACAGTAGATTGTTCTGTCTCCCTGCCCTTCTCTCTCTCTCTCTCTCTCTCTCTCTCTCTCTCTCCCCCTCTCCATTTATTTAATGGTTTCTGGACTTTGGGGTTCAAGGGTATGGCATTGTGTCTGTGCCTGAACATTGTGTTTTGTGCAGTGGGACCTGATTTCTGTGAGGGGCAACCATGTGTGTTCCTGTTTTCTAGGGACAGATGAACATTGGGGAGACAGGCGTGTCTCTACACATGGTTGAGCGGACTCCGATACAGCCAAGCCAAGGGACCATGTTCTGGAAAGTCTTGCAGGAAGAGGACAGGCATGTCGAGTCATTGGGTAAGGATCCCTCCCGTTGAGGTCCAGTCAATCAGTCCCATTGAGGTCCAGTCAATCGAGGCAGAGGTCCTGTTGATGGGTAGTGTGTCTGACTAGGGAGGTGGGAGGTTGCATATTTAGGCTGAGATCGTACTCCCTCTGAAGGATCAGGCTTCCATGTTGGGGATGGAGCTTGATCCAGTGTTTTTCATTGGAAGCCAAAGTGGTTTCAGTAGCACATGTTGCTTGTTTGTTTATATTTTTCACATTTTTATACCATCCTTCCTCCAAGGAACTCAGGGTGGTGTACATAGTTCCTCCCCTCCTTTTGTCCTCACAACAACCCTGTGAGGTAGGTGAGGCTGAGAGATAGTGACTGGCCCAAGGTTACCCAGGAAGCTTTATGACTGAGCGGGGATTTGAACCTGGATCCTCCAGGTCCAAGTCCAACTCTCCAGCCACTACACCATACTGGCTTTCATATCTATCTATGTTCGACAACAACGAACTGCATGCTCGTCATTACCGAATGTCCGACCCTTTTGCTGAAAAGGTTGCGTGAACATCAGCAAATCTAGGTGCAACTTTTAGAATTTTAAAGAGTAAATCGAGGTGCATCGTCTTTCAAATTCTAAATGTGTATAAATAACAAAAGAAGAGCAGCGGGTCTCTCATGTGGGTTCATGCATTTGGCTTCGTGCCTGTCAACCATTAAGTTACTTTTCTGATAGTTTTGTCATACCATTCTTTCTCTTTTAGTCCCTGCTTCCTTCCTTTAATCATATCTGCAGACTTTGCTTCAAGGGTTGTTAAGTGTGGCAGATTTCATCCTTTTCTATAGTCTGAGATGTGTTGGTTGCTTGGCATGCAGATAGGTGTGAGATGACATTTGGGGATAGGTGTAATGGCTGTTGATGTCATACAGGAGCCAATGACTCCCTATACACTTTTTAGAAGGGAGAAACATTTAAGGAATGGGCTTCTGTCCCAGGGAAAAGGCTGCAGGTTGATGCTAGATCTATTTCAGTTCGCAATTTTTTTTCACATATTCATCTTTTAAAAATAAAGTGCTGAGGGGAGAAAAGTGCCAAAACACAAAAGTAAAAATCCCTGAATATTTTGTGTACCTACTGTAAACGTGCCAGAAATAATTCTGTTTCTCTTTCTCTATACTCAAGAGGGGCTTTTGGTTCCCAAACCTGACCTTGCCTCCCACCTGGCAAAAGAGGAAAAAATGTTCCATCCGTTTCCTGTGGAAAGCGAGAGACTCGCAGGTGAAGATTCAGGTAAGGGGTTGGAGCAGCCTGTTCAGTGATGCTTTTGATGGGGGAAGAAGGTCTCTGGGTTGCTTTCAGGAGGACGTTGCGTAGAGCAAAGGGGGGGGGGGGAAACTGTCCATCTCCCAGCTGGTCTCCTGCTGGGTCGTGTTGGAGCCTGCCAGCTTTGTGCCCAGCTTAGTAACAGTGAGTGAGTGCTCCTTCATGGCCTCTAACCTGTGACCGCAAAGTGTTTCTTTTGGGACAGCTGCCGTGCAGGTGTGAACTTCCCCAGCCCTTAGGTGTCCTGGCAGCCCAGGTGTTGCACGGCACACTTGGAAACCCCCCCCCTTGTTGCGCCTGTCAACTGTGTGCCTCCTTCCCTGTGCTGGAGAAGGCAAATTCTTGCCCCAGGAGATGGGAAAAGAGGTGGTGGGCTTGGACGGTTGAGGCAGGAGCCGAGGGACGGGGTGGTGGTGTTTGCTTTCTGCAAAGAATGAGCAGACGGACGAGGCAACTTCCGCCCTTTCCCCAGTGGCTGGGAGTGTGCAGGTGGAGGAGGCGCTACAAAGAGGCACTCTTACTCACCCCCCCCAGGGCAGGCCGCCCCACCCCACCCTACCGCCTTCTCCCCTGCCTGCCGGAACGGTGCCCAGCACAGCTGCCAGAAGAAACCAGTCAATGTCTCCCATATCCATCCCCATCCCTTGTCCTTTTTCCTATTCATTTTGTGTTTCTCTTAAGCCCAGGCAGCTTTTTTCCTCTTTCCTTGTGTACAGTACTAGCAACCCAAGCCTACGCATGTTTACTCGGAAGTAAAACCCGCAGGGTTCAGTGGGGCTTACTCCGAGGCAAGTGTGCAGAGCATTGCAGTCTTCCACTGTGTGTGTTCCGCTTGCTTCTTGGCTTCTCCTAATTTTTCTCTCCGTCGTTGCTCAGGCGCCTCTTTGGTCTTTGTTCTCGCTTAGTTTTGTTTCTAATCCCTCCCGCCACCCTCTTTCCTTCCCCCCCATTACAGCTGGATCCTGTGCGTAGTTACTCAGAAGTAAGGTCTGCTGAGTTCAGTCAGTGGGACTTGGTCTCAAGGAAGTGAGAGTGAATGTTTTGCTTCTTGTGCACCCCCTTCTCCCCTCCCCCGCTCCTCCTCTTGGCCCCTCCCCCTCCCTAAGGCTGCCTCTCCGATACCTCCCTGCCACACACATCTGGTGCCTGTGTTGTGGCTATCAAATCCTGAGGGAAAGGCACTGTGCACGTGCTCGGGCATAAACCAGCGATTTTCAGCATTTTTCTTCTCACGGCACGCTGACCTCTTGCAATGTCGCCTCCGGGAGAGTTCTGCAGCTCTGTTCCTAGAGCAACTGTCTGTAGTAACAAATTGTCTGTCCCTCACAAGAACATAAGAAGAGCCCCGCTGGATCAGGCCAAAGGCCCATCTAGTCCAGCTTCCTGTATCACACAGTGGCCCCACCATATGCCTCAGGGAGCACACAAGACAACAAGGGACCTCTTTCCCGTTGAAACTCCCTTGCACCTGGCACAGAGAAAACCCACTTCTAAAGCCAGGAGGTTGCTTGTGGCTTGTAACCTGTGATGGTCTCTTCCTCCATGAATCTGTCCAAACCCTCTTCCTCCACCAGCTCTAAGGTTGTTACTACAGACAGTTGCCCTAGAAACAGAGTCTCAGAACCCGGAAGAGTTTTTTCAGCGATTTTCAGCCGCCAGGCTTCAAACACACCTGCCGACCTTTCATGGCACACCAATGTGTTGAAGATCACTGGAGTAAACAATGGCCCCGTTGCTGCCGCCGCCGCCGCCTCTTTGCTTGCGCCTTCCTTTCTTCTGGCTTCTCCCCTGCCTGACTGGCGCTGCAGTCCTTCTTTTCGACGCTGCCTACAAAATGGCCACCGGAAGTCAGAGTGGTGTCCTTTCCTTCCACTTGGGATTTGGGGAGGAAAATGCTGGCAATATTACCTTTATTATAGTTTTGTCCTGCCTCTCCTGTGCCAGGATACAAGGTTCTTCCCTTCCTCTGTTGCAACCTCACCACAACCCTATGAGGTAGATTGGGCTAAGTGATTGATATATATATATATATATATAGTGGCTGACCCAAAGTCGCCAGTCACCAGTTCAATGGGGATTTGAACCCAGGTCCCAATGATCCTTATCTGAACACTAACCGCAATAAGTAGTGGGACAGTATTGTTTGGTGGTTTTCCTTTGTAAAATGGTAGAATTAATTGGTTGGGATGTCTTTCGAAAATTGAGATTCTAGGACTTATTTTTAATTTATGAGCATAAAGGGGTGGGGGGGGGTACAAGAAATGAAGATTAAAAAACAGGCCCCTGTCAGTACCTTGACCGTTCAACGTGCATATGACAAAAGGGGATGGAGGAGGAGCGATGGAGACAGGTGGGCGCCCCCCCCCCTTATGGATGGGCTGGCTGTGGGGGAACAAATAATTTGAACGTTAATCGTAGACATGTTCTTATGGCAGACAAAAATAAGTTCGGAAGTCGGTAGTTAGTGCCTGAGGCCTTTACTCCACCCACGTGAGACTGCAGAGGGCAGAACTGCAGTGCTTAGGGCGGCAGTGGTTTTCCACACTTTTCTTCTCATGGCACACTGACCTCCTGTGATGTCACTTCCAGAAAACTCTTCCGGTTTGGCGGCTCTGTTTCTAGGGCAACTGTCTGTAGTAACGAATTCATTACTACGGACAGTTGCCCTAGAAACAGAGCCATAGAACCCGGAAGAGTTTTTCAGCGATTTTTCAACTGCTGTGCTCCAAACTCCCGTGGTACACATGCAGACCTTTCGCAGCACACCAATTGCCACGCACACCGATTGAAAATCGTCGGGTTAGGGGTTGGCGGCTTCTGTGGCTTGCACAGCCCTTCTCCACCTGCACCTCTATGATGGCCTGGAATAGACTCCATTATGCAAGGTTGCTGCATTTCCTGGAGTTGTGCGAAGGGCAGGCATTTCCTGTATCCAGGAGTAGAATCCCACAGGATTCTTTCACTAGAGTCCACCTAACCTCAGGCAGAGGCAGAGGGGTAATTCAAAGAATCGGTTCAGATATCACACAACATCATGATTTATTTGATGTAACTGTGGTTTGTTTGATCGAACTAGGACGTTCAACTAACTGGCATATTTCAGGCAAACAAACCAGGATTAAACCACAGTCTAAACCCGTTGTTTGGAGTTGGTTTGTTAACCATAGTTTGCCTTGATTATGGTTCTGCATGATGTCTGAACCGAGAATCCTGGCTTACTCCTGGTGTGTTTCAGAAGTTCCACCCTTGCTGTGCTGGCATGCCACACTGGAGTGGCGGCAAAACAGAGTTCTTACTGGTGGAACACAATTGGGGGGGGGGGGGGGGAAATAAGTTCAGAAGTGTCTCCTTTTCACATTTACATTGGTGAGCTTTAAATGGGCATGGGACTCGGTAGCAAGCAGCGCAGTGGTTACATGACCCCACATATATGTTCGACACTTAAATTAACACTCGCTTAACATTTTGTGAGCTCTGCGGGTCACTCCGTGATCCACCCACTGTTAATCATTCGGCCAATCACTCCGGAGGCACCTCTCCCTCTGCAGGTTTAGGTCCTCGGGCAGATCAAGCCCCACCCCAACCATTAGGTGTGAAGCTTGAAGAAGACTCGTGCCTGGACTTCCCAGCCCCTGCTAGTCACCCTGCTGACTTCTGGGAAAGGCCCCACACAACGACGGCTGGCTTGTCCCAGAGGTGGTGGGCCAGTTCTTCCAGCAAGAGCCCAGCTGCAGCATCGCAGCCGCCCTCCTTTACAGGTGGCGAGAGCCGGGATTCCCACCAGTCCAAAAAGGTACGAGCAAAGCCCTGGACTGAGTTCGAGACGGGGACCTTCCTCGACCTGTGGCTCACCGACTACGTTCAGGAGGGGCTCCAGAACCAGTTCCGCAACGAGGCCATCTACAACTGGATCTCGAAGGAGATGGCCAAGAGGGGGTACGAGCGCACCAGTTCCCAGTGCCGGGAGAAGATCAACCAGCTCAAGAAGAAGTTCAAAGACGTCACGACCCATAACAGCCGTTCCGGCGTGGAGCCCAGAACCATGCCGCACTATGACAAGTTGGCGACGGTGCTTCTGTGCAGGAAGGATGCGGCTGCTGGCCATGCGGCGGGAAGCGGCACCCCCATCCCAGACAAACGGCAGAGGGTGAGTAAGACGGCGGCTGCGCCAGTCGCTGTGCCGGGTACGTCCATTGCCGCTCACATGCCTGTTGGTGCCTTGGGAAGGGTGGTAATGGTACCCAGAACATCCTCGCCCGTCCCAAGTACATCAACCGCAGCTCACGCCCTCCCTGATACCCCAGAACAGGTGCCAGTGGTGCCACATACGTCCTCGCCCGTCCCAAGTACACACCCCGCCACTGCGCCATCCCTGCCCTCGAAGAGACCTCCGTATCAGGTCATCGCCAGGGCCGTAGTCCATCACCCAGATGTCCTCCAGGTGGCATCGGCAAGACCTACAGTCCCACAGGCCAAGCACCCCAAGCATTTCAGACCCACTGCCAGGAGGCCTGTTTCTGCCGCAGCTGGCAAGAGCCCTGCCCGTCTCCACGAAAGCCGGCCTCCACGCAGCCCGATCGAGCAGGGGGATGAGGTGGAAGTGTGTCTGCTGGATCCACAAGGCGAAACCATCGAGGCCGCCGTCTACGCACAGGTGGAGGAAGGAGACGAAGAGGGGGTGCTGGAGGAGATCCATTTAGAGCTGGATCCCGCGGTGGCAGAGCAACTCATGCGGTCGCTGGAGGAGGCGGGGGAACCCGCTGGGGGGGCCACCCCGATAGACAGCTCAGTCTTGGGACTGGCGCCAGATTCAGGGGAACTGTTTGCGCCTGTTCCTCCGCACGGGGTGCAGTCCTTTGGCAAGGATTCCTCGGCATTCGCTGCCTCCGTGGAGCAAGACGGTACAGCGGGACCAGCGCCTGCAGACCGCCAGCCCAGCAGCGGCACCATGGAAGGCCTGCAGCGCGTAGGTAAGTGAGGATCTGCCTCTGTCCCACGCATTCTAGCCAAATGTCCGCTGGGCCAGTTGACAAGGCATTGATGTACGTGATGCCATTTATTTGACACCCCCCCCCCCCTTCCAAAAGCAAACGGCCACTCTTCACTTTAAAAACCCAGCGTTCATCTCTTTGCAGGGCCTGGCAGAGCTCTGCCGTTAAATCCCCGTTTTAGATAACGCAAAAGTGCCCCGCCGATTTCACAGCCTCCCCCCCGGTCACTCTTCTTTGCTCTCACTTTACAGAGGCGCCTTTGCAGAGGAATGTCGACACTGCAGAAGAAGAGGTTTCGGAAGAGGAGCCCAGTCCCAAGGAGCAAGGCCCGCCTGGCGGAGGGGAGGGTGGATCCCCCGCTCCTGAAGGGGGAGGGGGGAGTGCCGAGCGTTGTGCGCTCACAAACGCCAACCGCGTGGCTAGGAAAAAGAAAGAAAACAGACAAGCTGCCGTTAGCCAAAGACCTTGTGGTCGGAACGGTCAAAACAGGGGGAAAGACCAGACGGCTCTGGCATGAACTGGACTGTCGGGAGACCTGGAGAAGGGTGGACTATCGCAGGGTCCTCGTTTGGGTGGCCAGAGAAACTGGCAGGCTGTGAAAATGGCCACGAAAGTGTCCACGAGCACCCCGGATGCCTGTTTCAGGGAGTCTATTGCTGCCTTTGAGCGCAAAATGGAAGCTCAGACGGCACAGCTGGAGCCTGTGGCCAACGTGTTGGCGGGGTGGGGGGGGGGATGCCAACTGCTTCCCCTGACTCCTCCCATGTATTCACCCCGCTCCTACACGTGGCAGCCTCTTTCATATCTGTGCCTTTAATATTTCCACACCACAACAAACTGGGGTGCCCTGTCGGGGTGCATGGGCCCAAACGTGCACAGGCACCTGCTGGTCCACATCAGAAGAAGAAACCGGCGATTGCCGCAGCCCCAGACGAAGCAGCCCAAGGCCAGCACTGTAGCGGGAGGAGGAGACCCACAGTCCGAGACAGAACAGCAGCAGCAGGACTCTCAGAAATGCAGCCCTGTTGGTTTCTCCATTTAAAAATATGCAAACCTGGAACTTAACAGCAACCCATGTTAAAATTTGAGAGTAGGATGGGACGATTCATGGTTTTGCTTGGGAGTTATTTTCCTAGTCAAAAATGCTACCATGTTAAAACAAGAAATACTGTTTTTTCTTAAGTATAAGTTATTTCGTATATAAAAAAATAAACACTTTTGTTTAAATTACACATCTCCTTTGTCATCATAGTTTCATTTCTTCCTTCCAAGCGCCACAATAATCTGTGCTTGCGCTAACTGTAAATCAAGTCATCGGCACACTTGGATAGTGTGAGGAGTACAGTGTGTGTTAACTTTTTCCTTCCCTGTACTTGTAGTGTTGCCTTCTTAGTCAGCACATTTCCTAGCTGAAGAGTAGACTTTGCATTAGCAAGAGGAAGACAAGCCTGCAGCACGAACTACCGTGTTTCCCCAAAAATAAGACAGTGTCTTAAATTAATTTTGGCTCCAAAAATGCAGTAGGTCTTACTTTCAGGGAGGTCTTATTTTCCCAACCTGTGGGGCAATACACACACCCCCGGCACTTACATTGACCGATTTCAGCTTCATTCTTTCCTGAGGGTGCAAGGCCTGGAAGGCCTGCACTTGAGTCCTCCACCATGGAGACAATGTCCTAGAGAGACTCTGCAAGGTTGCAGCCACCTTGCTGGCCTCTCTAGCACGTCATCTCTACAGCGGAGGACTCAAGTGCAGGCCTTGCAAGGCCTTGCACCCTTGGGAAAGAATGAAGCTGAAATCGGTCAAAGTAAGTGCCGGGGGGGGGGGGGGGTTGTCGCGTCCATCCGGCTGATGATCCTAGCTAGGTCATATTTTCAGGGGAGGTCTTATATTTATGAGTGCCAGCAAAAATCACGAGAAAAAAAATGACAGTAGGTCTTATTTTGAGGGGAGGTCTTATTTTCAGGGAAACGGTAGTAGCTGTTGGTGCTCCTTCTGCATCTGTTTAGATTGTGAGCCCATGAGGGAGCCTCTCCCTTTCGGAATAGGGAACCATTGATTTGTCTTATTTATGCAAACTGCTTGGTGAACTTTTCTCCATTGACATGCATTATATACAGTAAATGCTTTTTAAAATAATAACTGAGTAAAGTCTCGTGGTGGGTGGGAAAGAGGGGAACCCTTGAGTTGGGCGCTCCCCTTGCTATGCATTCCTGCACCCTGGATATCTCTCCCTCCTCACCAACCATCTCGAGCAATCATGAATTTTCCTAGCAGTGGCATCTAGGTGCCCTGCCCTGCCCTAGCTTGACCTCATGATTCCTGTGGTCTCCAGGCTCAAAGTGCCGCCCTACCCCAAGTTCCCTTGTCTGAGATACAGAGCATTGTTTTGCCACCACAAGAACCCCAACTGCTGTGGCTGTGGCCAGGGAAGAGGCCCAAGTGGTGGAGGATGAGAATAATACAAGAAAGGTCCTGCTGGGTCAGTCCAAAAGCCCATCCAGTCCAGCATCATGTTTCTTGCAGTGGCCCACCAGTTGCCTCGAAGACGTCTATCAGCAGCAGAGAAAGGCACACCTCTCCCGCCAGGGCTTCCCTGCTGCTAGGCACACTGGACACCCAGCATAGCACCATGCCCAGTCACCCTTGATTAGGCTTACCAGATCTCCAACCGGGACAGAGTGCTAGACCTTTAGGAGAAGGAATGTGGGCAGGTGTAGCTTGTTAAACCTTAGAGCACAATCCTTGTTAAACCTTAGAGCACAATCCTAGGCAGTTGTGTTCAGTGGGGCTTGCTTCTGAGTAGACATGCCTAGGATTGTACTCTAAGGGTTTAACAAGCTACACCTGCCCACAGTCCTTCTCCTAAAGGTCTAGCTGCACTCTGTCCCGGTTGGAGATCTGGTAAGCCTACCCTTGATAGACCTGTCCTCCATGATTCCGTCCCATTCCCTTTCTGGTTGCAGTGATGCATGCTTCTAGGGCAGCTGTTGAGGCCCTGAAAAGAAGGCTGCAGTACAGAAGAGAAATGTGCTTGCATTTCAGGTCCGTGCTAGAGTTTGTGAGTCTTTCCTGTAGGAGCAGAGTGCGTTGCTCAGTAGGCACAGGCTCACAGCGGGCCGTCCTCTTCAGCACTGCAGAACCACCATTCAGATTTGTTCCATTCGAGGGCTGGTTGGATCCTGACCTGAGGAATGGGATGATCAGCAGAAGTTCTAGAGAAGCTTCAGTATATCCGGGGACACCTTCAAGTACCTTGTCCAAGCAATGGCACCCAGCCTGCAATGTTTGGACGGGGAGAGGGTGGCATGCAGTGCCCGTTCAGGCAAGGCTTGCCATCGCTCTTGACCAACTAGCCTTCCAAATCAACTACCTCGCTTTAAGCACCACCTGTGGCATCCTAAGAGAGGCGACTCTTGCATTGGCAGGGCTGGTCCTGGGCAATGGAGTGGGGTGCAATTGATTCAGCACGCACACACACACATTCTAGTTGGGGGTGAATTTTATAACAGGAAACACGATCCTGCAAGCTGTAGCAGACTCGGAGGTTAGAGTAGTTGACATCTATTTGAATACGTCAGGCTGCAGCCACGACGCCACCATCTTTTGAAGTTCCTACCTCTGCAAACAAGCTGGACCTTGGGACCCGGGTCCTTCAGTGCTGGTGAACAACATCCTTGTGAAGCTGGTGTCCGTGGGAGACCAAGCACACGCCCTCCCTACTGTGCTCCTCAGAACGGCATGGAAAAGAACGATGAATGGAGCCGGGTGGTAGTGGAGAGAACCTCTGGGAGGCGGAAAGGCAGGTGGCTGTCGCTGTAGCCGTCAGTGGAGACTGAGGACGGAGATCATCGCTGTATTCTGCACAATATCTCTGCGTTTCAAGGGGACGTTCTGGATGATGACCTCATGGATCCAGGGCTGTGGAGCCAGAGCAGCCCAAGAAGTCACAGTGGGACCTGCATCAAGTGCCCAGTGCTTGAGAAGTGTGGACGATCAGGAGGGCCACCCTGCCTGCTGACCTAAGATGACTCCCTGCATGTCTCCCACAGTTCATGAACGTTTGCAGTGAACTGGAGAATCCCCTTCTATTTCCATCTCTGCTCTCGGAGTTACAGTGCACATCCTTTCCTTGTTTTTAACTCATGCCTAATAAAGTCTTTTTAATTTAAAACGTGTCTCTCTCTTAAATCCATTCTGGGAATAGGTCGCAAGGGTTGGTTTGATGTGCTGTGGGGAGAACTTTTTGGAGGAAGAGGTGTCATGCGGTTATTTTTCTGTGCAGGCGGGAGGCTGAGGGCAAAAGGAAACGTCATCATGCTCATTATTCGTTTAAGGGAGGAAAGTGCCAGTTATCCTTCTGGGGAGGTGGGTGGCAGGGAAATGGAGTCCTTGCGTATGTCTGTAGGCTGCTGTGGAGTCGTGTCTGAGGTGACCGTTTGAAGTTGGGAAAACTGGCAGTTTGAAGTTGTGAAACTGTTAGAAAAGCAACTTCTGCCACACGATCCCAGGTTCAAAATACAATGTTGGATCACCAAGACAGCGAAGGTGCCTGTTAGCCAGTGTTCTCTGCTTCCTTTTGGGGTGTTGGGTGGGCAAGATAAAGGGCAGGCCTACTTCCTTGGGGAAGTAGGGAGGAAATGTTAACCTGTCTTGGTGAGTGTGTGTGGAAGGGAAGAAAGGAGGCATGGGAGCGGAATTGTTGTTGTCGCTTCTTGGCTGTGCGGAGAGTGACTGCAGTGCACTTTTGTGACACTTTTGGCAGTAGCCAGAAAGAAATGAGGTGCTTAGGATTTCATCTGGGCGCTTCTTGGGAGAGCAGAGCCAAAACACACTGCAGTGAGCTAGAAGAACCCACATTTGGTCACCAGCCCCAATACTGGCTTGCCAAGCTAACTGTGTGTAAAATAAATCATGGCTCCGTATGATGTCTGAACTGGCCCAAGAAAGATGGGTGTAGCCGAGACATCCTGACTGAACTGAAAAGGGACACATGGCGGAAAGGAAAGATGTTGCAGGAGTCTAGAAAAGAAATATTGCCAGGGTCGGGGGGGGGGCACACTTCCTCTCTCTTTCCCTGTAGCTGATGGAAAGAAAAGTCAGGTCAAGGTGGACAATTTTCATGGTGGAAGAAATCCGCCAGCAGAAATACCCAGGACAGTACCAAAGTTAACCCTAGGGAGTGTGCTGGTGACAGCTGAGATGCTAGTCCGACGGGGGGCAGGGGAAGGAGATGCAGGAAAATGAATCCCACAGGCTTACAGGAGGTCTGAGATCTGTCTGGGGCAAAACCATCCCCATACAGGAGAAAGCAGCCTTGTTCTCTACGGAGGGCAGAAGTTGCTGCCAGAAATTGGTCTGCTTCATAGTAAGTCCTGAAGATGAACGCTATGAACGTTCTATGTTGGGGAAAACCTTCCAGGAGGAGGGAAGAAATCATGCAAATATTCTGAACATGGGAAAAGCTGCCATCTGAGACTGATCTGCTGAGAGAGCACCGAAGCCGTATGGGAGCCTAAAATAAAATTGTCCTGAGTGTGGGAAAAGCTTCACTTCCAAATTAATTCATGAAAAACCTGATAATTCATCCTGGAGAGAAAGCTCAGCCGTGCCCTGAATGTGGAAAGCACTTCAGATGGGGAGCTGATCTGAGAATTCATCCTGGAGAGAAAACAGACCAATGCCCTGAGCATGCAAGGAACTTCTCCAATCACATTCGTCGAGCCATCAGAAAATTCCTACTGGAGAAAAACCTCACGAATGTCCTGAGTGTTTGAGAACTCTTTGGCACTGTATTTGAGGAGACGTCGGAGACATCACTCAAGAAATCACAGTGCCCTAAGTGCAGAAACATTTTCTTTCAGCAATCCAATATGTTGACTCATCAGGACATATCGGGGGAAAACCATACAAATGTCCTGATGTGGTAAAAGCTTCAGTGACAAAGATCGATTTAGATACCAGCGAATCCATGAGGAACATTAAGTTCAGAGACTGAGGTTGCAATCCTAGCCATGCTTACCTGGGAGTAAGCCCCATCGACTATCATAGGATTTATTTCTAAGTAAACATACATAGGATTGGGCTCCATGTTTTCTTAGCTTATAAATGCTTCCGTTCCAAATCTCACCTTGTTTGTAACAAGTAGCCTGCCGCCTTAAGCTGCAATCCGAAGCAAAGTGGTGGGAAGGTAAACATGTATCGACGGGGTTGTGCAATCAGTTTGAACCCAGCGTTGCTTTCCTGAGAAGGAGCTTAGTATTCAAACTGCTGTATTTAGAGTTGGGCCATTGGTCAGCTTGGCTCCCTATTGTCCGTTCTGGCTGGTGGGTCCCAGTCCCTTAAATTGGAAATACTAAGAATGGAAAGTCAGATCTTTGACATGCAATGCAGATGCTCTACCATAAAGCGAAGGTCCCCTGCTCCCAGCAGTGTAGGGTTTTTTTTTACCAACTGTAGGAGAAAATGCTGCTAAGAAATGAGGACTTGACTGGTCCTGCATGCCAGAGAGAACTGCTCTGTTTGTCCCATGTGTGCGTGGGGGGGAAACTGCCACTTAAAAAAAAAATCATACCTTCAGAAACATCAGAGAAATCCATACGAGAAAAATCAACTGCATTTTTCTGGTGGCGCTGAAACTTCTGCTCCACGGCGACTGTCTTGCAAAGTCCCAATCCAAAGCACGAAGGCCTTTATGCTTAAGTGCTCTCCTTCCATCCCCTGTGAACACAGGCGTGGCCAGCAGAATAGGATGTCAGTGCTTTGCACAGTTCCCTGCCCCTCTCGGTCACCTGCGGAATAAATTGTGCTCATTTGCTTGATTTCTATATTCTTACAAGTTCAGCACACGCATTGGTCAGCTGGAGAGGGAGGGAAGAGCAGCCAAAGGGAGGTTGCTGGAGTCTAGAACAGAGCTGACCAGGCTGCCAAAAATTCCTTCCTCTGTCTGTTGAGGTGATAGGCAGAGAAATCAGATCAAGATGGAGAACTCTCAACAGTAAGAGAGTGGGACAGAAGGAGCTACACACGGCATGATCAGAAATATTCCAGTGGAGCATTTCTGTGACATACTTGCAGAGAAGGGGCAGAATGAATACAGTGAGTTTGCAGAAGGTTTTGCAGTTGTCGTTAGTCAACCCCCTGTACCTTGTTCTTATGATACATACCAGAGAGGACCCCTGTCCTGTGTTGGGGGGGGGGGACTTCAGCAAAAATCATACTTGGATAAACATTGGAGAATCCAAGCAGGATAGAACATTTATGAATATCTTGAGTACTGTATAGGAAATGCTTCCGTCAGAGTGAAAATGTGTTGAGACCTCAGATAATTCATACAAAAAAACAACCCATTACCACATTTCACTTTCTTAGGAAGAAATAAGACTCCCTTAGGTTGTGATCCTAAGCATATGTCCTGGGAATAAATTTCCATACAATTTAGCCAGACATTTAGCTAAACATTTTTAAGATCAGGCTATAAGGCATGGCTGCTATCAACCAGGGAGTAGCTTTTGTGAGGGGGAAGAACAGAACCTGGCAGGCCTGGTCTTCAGCACCCCATATACTGTATGTTCTTTGCCCCATATGTTAGCTGAAGCAGATTAACAGCGCAACCCTATCCAATTTACACCACTGGTGTAACCTGTGATGCAGCAAGAACGGGAGGCCCCAGAACGGAAAGGGGATTCAAATCCCCTTCAAAGGGTATTTAAATCTCCCCTCCCCTCCAAAGCCTCCCGCCCTGCCCTCTCCCACTGGTTACACTGGTGGTGTAAATTGGATAGGATTGCGCTGTAAATTATGCAAAATAAAACCAAACACCCCATTTACCTTGATTTGCTCTTAACAAATGCAAGCTACAATCTCTACATTTTTCAGGAGCAGAATCCAAATTAAGAGAAGGCGGCACACAACCCTGCATATAGGCCTTTATGCTTGAGTGGTGGTGATTCCTAGAGACAGGAGAAAAAAAGAGAGTTTAATAGGGGCATCCTGAATCGGTTGAGAGGGAGGTTCAGCTGGAGGGAAGGACAGCCAGAAGGAGGTTGCAGGAGTCTAGGAAAGAGGTGACCAGAGCATAGACAAAATTCCTCTCTATGTCTCTTCAGGTGGTGAGAAGACAAATCAGATCAAGATGGAGGACGTTCGTCAGGGAGAGACTGGGCCAAATGAAACACACAGCATATTAGCAGGAATATCCCAACAGAATATCCAGTTGATGCCTGAAATTCGTGAGCAGAGATGTGAGTCCAACGGACAAGAGGAGGAGAAGCTCGTGGAGCGAGAAAATGGACACAGCGAGGCTACAGAAGGTCTTGTCACTGCCGTGAGCTCAAATACTACAGCGTGTCCAATGGAGAAGATGCCTTTATTCTCCACGTATGGTAGAAGGTACCACTACACATCAGAACTTGTGATGATGCAGACCAAAGAGGACCGCTATGAATGTCCCATGCTGGAAGAGAACCACCAGCACAAATGTTGCCTTGAGAAGCATCAGAAAATTCATACAAGTGAGAAACTATATGAACTCTTAGAGTGCAGGAAAAGTTTTCATCAGAGAAATGACTGGGCTGGACATCAGAATAGCTACACAGAGGAGAAACCATACGAGTGTCCTGAGTGTGGGAAAAGCTTCAGTAATAGGACAGCATTAAAGGGGCATCAAGGAACTCATATCGAAGGCAGACCGTATGAGTGTGCTCAGTGTGGGAAATGCTTCAGGCACAGGCAAACGCTGAAGAAGCATCAGAAAATTCATACGGGAGAGAAACTGCACGAATGTTCTGCGTGTGGGAAAAGTTTCACTTGCAGAGGAGAATTAACAAGGCATCAGAGAATTCATACTGGAGAGAGACCATACAAATGTGCTCAGTGTGGAAAATGCTTCGGACAGAGAGTACATTTGATGTACCATCAGAAAACCCATACGGGAGAAAAACCATTCAAATGTCCTGAATGTGGGAGGAACTTCTCTCGGAAAAATCTGTTGAGCAAACACCGGGCAACTCATAGAGCAGAATCGTTATGAGCGCCCCAAGTGTGAAAACTGTTTTGATCAGAAAGCCACACTTGATTGCACACCAGAGCACCCACAAAGTGCACCAACAGGCTTTACGCTCTGTGTCTGCCACATTTTTCATGGCGAGTTTCTTTCAGGAGAGACTGAGGACGGAGCCCAAATTCCCATCCCAAGCAGTGGTCTCCACGAGGATCACCTTCTTGTCCCCAAAAAATCATAAGGAGAGGTCAAACCTCAGACTGGTCCTCAGAAGTAAAGGTTAAATTGGACCGATAATATCCAGTGGAAAGAAAACAAGTATAACATGGTGTTACATGAACTACCGTACTCAGACTATATCAGCAAGCTTAAGAACATAAGAAGAGCCCTGCTAGATCAGGCCAAAGGCCCATCTAGTCCAGCTTCCTGTATCACACAGTGGCCCCACCAGATGCCTCAGGGAGCACAAGACAACAAGATAACCTGCAAGAGGCATCTGTCTTTCCAAGGCGTTACAGGAAAGCAGTCATAAAAAGTAATTTTGGCCGAATGCATCTCATTGAATATGACACTGAAATCTCTCTGGCGTGTAGTAATAAACCACATTCAGTTAGAGCACAGGGCACAAGTTACTCATCCATCACAAACCCTTCACAAATCCTTGTAAAAATTAAAAGTATCTCTATTGGGCAGTGATGAAGAACACATGACAACATCTGCAGCAACAGAGACCATATAAACTGAAACGTCTCTGTGAATATAATTATATAAGAACAGCCACAAGTGAAGACCCGACTGATAAGCAAAACCAGATGCTTCCAATTATGTCATTGTGGTTTTCAGTGTCTTAAAGCTTCTTTAATTTTGGTAGAAAACTCTTTTGAGTATCTCTTTCTCGTGGTCTCTGCTTGTTAAAACAAAATTATCTTCATATTTTTTACTGCTCATTTCTAGCAGAGGATAGCAATAGATAAATACAATGAGTGTTGGGGGGTTTTAAGCCAGTTTTCCCATCGTGCTGGGTAAACAAGGATGCTAAGCGGACACCTATTCATCAGTGGGGAGTTTTTTATGGCCCGCTGCGTTTTGTATAGTCTTCATTGTACATTTATATTCATGTGTTCATTGGAGCATTGGTCACCTTTATATGCCATTTATTCACAGTGTCCCTGAAGAGCAATCTCCGAAATGTGTCAGGCAGGCATCACTCATCTCAATAAATTTTCATTTCTGTCGACCAGTCTGAGACTTTTGGTTTTTGGGTGATGCCGCCCCTCCTTTTCTTCCCACCTTTCATTAGCGACTGAGCTGCCAGTCAGCCTCTCTCTGGGGAGGTTAGAAGGCTGCAGAAGCATCTTGCTTGCTTTCAGCACAATTCCCAGAGTGTCACTCCGAGTCATCCCATTTTCTTCAGTAGGGAAGGTAAGATATCGGGTGTAACCAGAACTATGTAACATGGCAGATCTGGTGGTCTTCCGTACCATAGCTCCTTCCTCCACCCCCGAACAGCAGGAGAATAAATTATACAAAATAAGCAACAAAAATAGCCGCTTGATATGTACCATTTTCTTACAGATTTAGCAAAGATATCCTGAATCAGTGGGAGAGGGAGGAAAGGCCAGCAAGGAGGAGGTTGCAGTAGTTTAGGTAAGCAGAGCATGGGCAAAATTCCTCTCTTCAGGTGAGAAGAAGAACATAAGAAGAGCCTGGCTGCTGGATCAGGCCAAAAGCCCATCTAGTCCAGCTTCCTGTATCACACAGTGGCCCCACCAGATGCCTCAAGGAGCACACAGACAACAAGATAACCTGTTTCCCGTTGTCACTCCCTTGCACCTGGCACAGAGAAAATCCACTTCTAAAACCAGGAGTTTGCTTATGGCTTGTAACCTGTGATGGTCTTTTCCTCCATGAATCTATCCAAACCCCTTTTAAAGGCATCTAGGCCAGGTGCCATCACCACATCCTGTGGCAAGAAGTTCCACAGACGAGTTACATGCTGGGTGAAGAAATATTTTCATTTGTCAGATCAGATCCAGATGGAGAAGTCTCCAGAGGGAGAGATTGGACCAAAGGAAACATTACAGCACATTGGCAGAAATATCTCAGTGGGTTGTTTCTGTAACAGCTGAATTCATGGGCAAAGATGTACGTCCAAAGTACAAGAGAAGAACCTGTGGAGAGAGAGGATGGATGTAATGAGTGCACATTGTGTCCACCGTTCGGCAAAACTCCAGTCTGTGACTTGGGAAAAGGTGGCCTTGTTCTCCAAGTACAGTTGGTTTTGCGATGCAGACCAGAGAGGACCTCAATGAATGTCCTGTGCCAGAGGAAAACTTCTAGCAAAACTCATATCTTGATCAGATAATGAAAACAGGAGAAAATTGATACACCCTCTCCAAGCACAGAAAAAGAGAAGTGTTCATGGATGTTAGTATAACAAGAGAGGGAACCATTTTATGACTGTCCTGAGCATGAGCAGAAGTTATGAAAGGACATTGAGGAAACATCATAAGAACATAAGAAGAGCCCTGCTGGATCAGGCCAAAAGCCCATCTAGTCCAGCTTCCTGTATCACACAGTGGCCCCACCAGATGCCTCAGGGAGCAGCACACAGCCAACAAGATAACCTGTTTCCTGTTGTCACTCCCCTGCACCTGGCACAGAGAGAACCTACTTCTAAAAACCAGGAGGTTGCTTATGGCTTGTAACCTGTGATGGTCTTTTCCTCCATGAATCTGTCCAATCCCCTTTTAAAGGCATCCAGGCCAGGTGCCATCACCACCTCCTGTGGCAAGGAGTTCCACAAACCAGTTACACACTGGGTAAAGAAATATTTTCTTTTGTCTGTTTTAATACTCCCTCCACTCAAGGACCTCAAGGACCTTCATACTGAAGGGAAACCATATGAATGTTCTGCATGTGGGAAAATGCTTTGGATACAAAAACCGTTTGATGGGGCATCAGAGAATCTATACTGACGAGGTGCTGTGCAAATGCCTCCAGTGTAGGAGAGACCTTTCTCAGAGAGAGACATTAATCCGAGACCTCACAGAGGACAGAGTCCTTACAAGTGCCCTGAGTGTGGGAAGGGTTTTAGTCAGAAAAATAGGCAGATTGAGCATCAGAGCACCCTTGAATGCCATGCAGTTTGCGTCGTGACGCACATTTTCGGAAAGCTACCTGCAATGCATTCTGGGCTGCGCCAGAGCCAACGAGGTGGCTTGCGGGCCTCAGCGCGACCCAAAAGCTGCTTCCAGTAGCATCCCATGATGCCCTGCGCTGCTGCAGCTGGTGAATATGCAGCTACATATTTGGGTTGCACATCAAGTTGCGACCCACCGCGGAGGACGTGGGTCACGGAGGTGGGAAGATTGGGAACCGCTGCCCTAGTGGTTAAACCTGTTTCTGTTGTTTGGTTTTCCACACAAGGCACTACAGCATGGGGCTGCAAAACTACTAGACTTGACGTCTAGTGTGGTGTAGTGGCTAAAAGAATCAGGACTTCCTGTGTGTGAAGCTTCCCCTCTCCGATGAGCTCATTAGGTTGCTTGAGGCAAGTCCCTCCCTCTGAGCCTCAGTCTTCCACAACTGTGGTATGGGGATAATAGTACTCTCATGGTTGTTGTAAAGGACTGCATCAAAATAATTCATATGAAGTACTTTGCAGACTCAGAAAATGCTATAAAATGCGAAGTAGTATTAAGGACTACAGGTTCAGTTCTGATCACCCCATCAGAAGAAGGGATATCCCAGAGCTGGAAACGTTGCAGAAGAAAGTAGTGACCAAAGCGATTGGCCCCTGGAGTTCCTTGCCTGAAGTGCTGGTGGCTTTTTAGTTTATAAAATAGGTACCTGAGGGGGGAAAACGTGATGATAGAGGTTTATACAGGTGTCCCCCGCTTAACAACAGTGATACGTTCTGGAAAACCCATCATATAGTGAAACCATCATTAAGCGAGTCCTCAATGTAACACAGTGGAGTTGTAATAGGGAATGAATGGCAAACACAGTGTACATTATGAGTGTAACACAAAGCACAACAAGATTTCTACCTGTCAATGGAGGTAGAAACACACACACAAACACAGAGAGTTAAAGACAACATTTTTTTTTTTGCATTTAAAACACAGTACTGTAGCATTAATTCTTTGTTTACACTTTGGGAACCTCCGTCATATATGCGGATCGTCATTAAGTGATCTGTCATTAAGTGATCCATCATTAAGGGGGGGACACCTGTAATATTAAGAGTGATGGGGTCACCCAGTGCAGTTGCTTGACAGCAGAGGCAAGCAGAACATCTCGACTTGCATCACCTTTCTTTGACAAGTGGAATTCCACTGCAACAGGATGTGGTTGTGCCTACTGGCTTATGTTGCTTAGAATGAGACTGGAGAAATCCATGGAAGACTGGCCTTCCTATTAGCTATTATACAGCTATTATTATTAGCTATTATTAGACAGCTATTAGCTGTGGCAGCTCAGGGGAGCCTCCATTTAATTAATTTATTTATTAGATTTTTATCCTGCTTTCTCCCCCCATAGGGGGGACTCAAAGCTGCTTACAACAGTAAAATACATATAAAATATAATATAAAAACTCTTAAAACATTAATATAATCTAAAAACACAGCACAAAATATAAAAACAGGAGTAAAAGAGGCTGGACCACTAAAATAGTTAGGCTGGGTTGGTTAACTCAGAGGGCTTGTTAAAAAGAAATGTCCTTAGGCCCCGCCGGAAGGCCTCCAAGGAGGGTGCAGTTCGTAAATTAAGAGGGAGAGAATTCCATAAGATTGGTGCCACTACTGAGAAGGCCCTATTTCTTGTCGCCGCCCCTCCCACCTCTGAAGGCGACGGCACTTTTAGAAGGGCCTTCTCCGATGACCTGAGGGGGTGGGCCAGATTGTATGGAAGTAGGCGGTCTCTCAAATAGCCTGGCCCCGAGCCGTATAGGGCTATTTTGGAGAAAGCAGACCTCTGAAGGGAACAAAAAGTGGGGGAGGGCTGTTGCCACCGGGCCCTCTTCTGGAAGCAGCTGGCCAACCACTTTTGGGAAGGAGGATTCTGGGCTGAATTGACCCTGGGTGTAGCAGGGCTCTTTGTACGTTTTGGCAGGAGCTATCTCCTTCCCCTTCTAACTGGGCAACTGATGTCAGGCATCACGCAGAACAGAGCAGGGGTGGTCTTCAGTGCCTGCAACCCTCCATGCCCCTTCCCACATCTAACAGAAGTATAATGTTATGCCAAAAAAGCAAAAGCAAAGCACACATGCAAAATGGGTACAGATTTATTTATTGTGTCCCTATCCCATCCTTCCTCTGAGGTGTTTGGGGTGGGGAACACGGCTCCTCCCCATTTTATCCTCACAACACCCTTGTGAGGTTAGTTAGGCTGAGGGTGTGACTGGCCCGAGGTTCACCAGTAAGCTTCGTGCCCAAGTGGGGCATTGAATCTGTCTTCATCCAGCACTAACCATTGCACCCTGTTAGGTCTCTAGAGATGCCAAACGTTAACATTTCTTGGCGTTCGGTATGGATCACCTTGTTGCAGGCATGTTTTGTTTTTTAAAATAAAAAAGTTAGCACAGAAAACACACACTCCTAGATATAAGGAGACGGTGCCAAGACGATCAAAAAAGGACAGAAAGCCAGCAAGGATCGTGTGATCCGTGCCATGATCGTGAAAATAGGTCACTAGACCATGAACAAAAATCCTCTCTTTGTCTCTGCAGGTGACAGGAAGGGCTCTAAGCTCGAGATGGAGCATTTGCAGACACAGGAAGCACCCAGGACAGTACTGGAAATGACCCAAAGGGCGGTGTCAATTATAGTAGCTGAGATTCAAGAGCAAAGATGTACGTCCAAAAATCAACAGAGGACAAGCCTGGTGGAGGGAGGAACTGAACCCAGCAAGCCAGCAGAAATTCTCACAACTGCCGAGGGTAAAGCCACTGCCGTTACCTGGCCCCAAATGCCCTTGGCCTCCAAGGATGGGAGAAAGCACTGCCACAGATCAGCACTTGTTATGACAACACATGCCACCAGAGAGGACCAGTATGAACGTCCTTCATGGGAGGAAGACGTCCACCCAAAACCATACTTGTATAATCATCAGAGAGTAGACATGGGAGAGGAATCAGGCAGGAGTCGCTTCCAACAGAGAAATGATTTGAGCAGACTTCCAGGGCAGAACGATTATAGGTGCCCCACATGTGGGAAAAGCTTTACTTACAAAAGCACGTTGAAGGTCCATCAGAGAATTCATACTGGAGAGAAACCATACAGATGTTCCCATTGTGGAAAGTTCTTCACTCAGAGCACAACTTTGCAGAGACATCGGAGACTGCATACAGGAGAGAGCCCCTATGTGTGCCCTGGGTGCGGGAAAAGCTTCTGTCGGAGAGATAAATTGGTTGAACACCAGAGGATTCACACAGGGGAGAAACCGTATGGCTGCGCTGAGTGTGGGAAGTGCTTCAGTCACAAAGTCTCTCTGGTTAGCCACCAGAGAATCCATGTGGCACCTCACCAGAGCCCATGCTATGTGAAGTAAATGTTTAGCAGAAAAAGCGCCAATCATTTCTCACACGTCAGAGAATGCAAAGGGCAAAAAAAAAAAAAAAAAGCCTCTTAGTGCCCAAGCGTGAAACTGTTAACCAAACAGTAGAGAAGCTGACCAAAAAACACCCAAAAAAGATGTCCTTTACATCATAGGAGACTGGAATGCTAAAGTAGGAAATCAAGAAATAAATGGAACAACAGGCAAGTTTGGCCTTGGAGCGCAAAATGAAGCAGGGAGTTCTGTCAAGAGAACACACTGGTCATAGCAAACACTCTTTTCCAACAACACAAGAGGTGACTCTACACATGGACATCACCAGATGGTCAATACTGAAACCAAATAGATTATGTGCTTTGCAGCCAAAGACGGAGAAGCTCTATACCAGGGGTGAGGAACCTCCGGCCCGCGGACCGGATTCAGACCGCAGGTCGATCCGGTCCGGCCCCTGCACGACTAGACCAATCCGGCCTGCGGGACCGGAGGCTCCACCGCCGATGCGTCACCTCGGCGCCTCCTCCTTCTGAAATCAGCCTTTCTGCAGCTGCGCAGGTCGCCGTTGAGGCCCAGAGGGCAATCTCTCGGCCTCAACGGCGATCTGCGCAGCTGCAGAAAGGCCGATTTAAACTGGAGCTCCGCCGCCCGGAGCCTCAGGTAAGCGGCCGTGGGTGGGTGGGAGGGAGAGAGAGAGAGAGAGAGAGAGTGGTCCGTGGGTGGGAGAGTGGTCCGTGGGTGGGAGAGTGGTCCATGGGTGGGTGGGTGGGAGGGAGTGGTCCGTGGGTGGGAGGGAGGGAGAGTGGTCCGTGGGTGGGTGGTTGGGTGCCAGGGTGGTTTAGAACGGTAAATTCGCCGGGGGGGGGTTGTCAAATTTGCGGTGGGGCCCCCCAAAAATTTCGGCCGCAAATAGGTTCTCCACCCCTGCTCTATACAGTCAGTAAAAACAAGACCTGGAGCTGACTGTGGCTCAGATCATGAGCTTCTTATTGCTAAATTCAGACTTAAACTGAAGAATGTAGGGAACACCACTAGACCAGTCAGATATGACCTAAATCATATCCCTTATGAGTATACAGTGGAGGTGAAGAATAGATTTAGGGCATTAGACCTGGTAGACAGAGTGCCTGAAGAACTATGGACGGAGGTTCGTAACATTGTACAGGAGGCAGCAATTAACCCTGACTGTTCCCTGGAAGGACAGGTACTAAGGCTGAAACTCAAATATTTTGGCCACCTAATGCGAAGAGAGGACTCTCTGGAGAAGACTCTGATGCTGGGAAAGATTGAAGGCAAAAGGAGAAGGGGAAGGCCAAGGATGAGATGGTTAGACAGCATCACCGATGCAACGAACATGAAAATGAGCGAACTCAGGATGGAAGATAGTGGAGGACAGGAAGGCCTGGCGGGATATGGTTCATGGGATCACGAAGGGTCGGACACGACCTAACAACTGAACAACAACAGAGAAGCTGACACAGGGGAAGAAAGAAGAAATTTGTCTACCGTCAAGTAGAATGAACATAAATCTCCCTCTAGAGCTCATTGACGTTTTCTCCATACTTTTCCCTATTGGCCTCCCTTTTCCAGCTCCATGACTTCCTTTCTGTGACTGAAGCCGTCCACCGTCAGTCCTGAATGTCTTCTTGCCCCCTTCTTTGACCTAGAGTTTGCCCAAGCAGGCGAGGCCCATGTTTGGAGCAGGCTTATCGTGCCTGCAGTTCAGATGGGCACCACATCCCAGGGCACTTTGGGGGGAGAAATGGATGTGCCTCACGGACGCATCTTAAACCAGGACCTGCGTCTCGCTCATATTGCAGCGCAGGTGAGAATACAAACCCTCAAACAAACACTTCCCCATGCTATTGACCACTTCCTTGGACTGGGGCCGTGAGCTCTACAAGCCTCATGGCACAGGGACATTCGTTATGGCTGCCTTCAGGCAGGGTTAAGAGAGCCTGGGCACTTGCACTCAGTTGTACTGGTGGTGGACCAGGGGGATTCAGCAAAAGACACCAGTAGACCATGCCAGTCAGCCTACTATGCCTATCTATTCCAACATTTTGAAATGGCTTCCCTCTTTTTGTTAGCGCAGGGGGCCTGCAAACGCCTGCTGGTCAGAAATGCAGGGGCTTGCTGTGTTAATATTCATGAGGGTTGGAGAGATTAGAAAACGCTTTGGTGTGTGTGTGTGTGTGTGTGTGTGTGTGTGTGTGTGTGTGTGTGTGTGTGTGTGTGTGTGTGTGTGTGTGTGTGTGTTGAAGGTGCAAACCCCATCTGCCCACGTAGTGGATTAGAATGGAAGGGGTTCTCCTCTCTCTGTTTACCTCTGTAAAGCTCCTCCTAGACCAAGGGTGGGGAACCTATTTGCGGTGGAGGGCCATTTTCCCTTGGAGAAAATTTGCTGCGGGCCGGCCATTAGGCCGTCCGCAATTTTGGCACCCCCCACCGCAAATTTGACACCCCCCGCGAATTTACCACTCTCCGAACTCCTACCCACCCGCCCACCCACTCGCTCTCCTTACCTCAGGCTCCTCGGCTCTGGGCGCCGCCACCGCCTTCCTGCGTCAGCTGCTTTTGAAAGCAGTCTTCCTGTACCTGCGCAGATCACCAATGACGCCGAGAGGGCAATCTCTCGGCCTCAGCAGCGCTCTGCGCAGGTACAGGAAGGCTGCTTTCAAAAGGAGCTGACGCGCGGCGGCGGAGCCTCCGGTCTGGTATGTTCGTATGTAGGGAAGGGGCCCAAAAGAAACTTTGTACCCCCTGATAAAATTCCTCTGAATGGCCCTGGACAATTGCGGTCTTCAAGATGCTAGGCATCCAGAGGCGTCGCTCCGGTAGGGGCGGGGCTGTAAGTATCGCTGCGGTTACAGTCGCTTTACCGAGCGAGGAGGAGGCAGCCCCGCCCCCTCACTGTCCGAGCCATTCGCCTACGGAGAAAGCAGCGGGCAGGGTCTCTTGCCTGCTACTTTCTCCGTAGGGGACTGGCTCGGACAGTGAGGGGGCGGGGCTGCCTCCTCCTCGCTCGGTAAAGCGACTGTAACCGCAGCGATACTTACAGCCCCGCCCCTACCGGAGCGACGCTTCTGTAGGCATCATTCCCTTCCGCAAAGATGAATTCACAATGGGTTCCACCCAATCGGCCAGACCAACCCAACCGTATTAGCCATTTATACAGTGTTCACCTATATCTATCTCACAATAACCCTGGAAAGTAGGCTAGTATTACTGTCCTCAGATTGCAAATCTGAGAGAAAGTTGCTTGCCTAAGGCTACAATCCTATACCATGCTTTCCTGGGAGTAAGTCCCATTCAATCCAATGAGACGTATTTCTGAGTAGACCTGCACAGGATTGCACTGTCAGGCTACTTGGTAACTACCGTAGGTTGCGGGGATGGTGTGATGTGAACCAGGCACTGCCCAGCTCATGCTCTGACTAGCAGCCTTTCCACTCTAATTCGTTCTCCTAAGTATCGCTCTGCTGGGTGACACTTAAACATCCACCTGGTCTAGAATTCTCTCTCCGACAGCAGCCAGCCAGGTGCCCTGGCCCAGACACGCTTCTATGTTTCAAGGGGCATAAAATAAGAGCCTTGTGTGGGGTGGGGTGGGGTGGCGCATCTGGAGTATTGCGTCCAGTTCTGGTCTCCGCATCTCAAAAAGGATATAGTGGAACTGGAAAAGGTGCAGAAGAGAGTGACCCAAATGATTAGTGGGCTGGGGCATCTACCTTATGAGGAAAGGCTACAGTGTTTGGGGCTCTTCAGTCTAGAAAACAGGCGGTTGAGGGGGGACATGATTGAGACGTATAAAATTATGCAGGGGATGGAGAGGGTGGATAGAGAGAAGTTCTTTTCCCTCTTACACAACACTAGAACTAGGGGACATCCACTCAAATTGAGTGGAGGGAGTATTAAAACAGACAAAAGAAAATATTTCTTTACCCAGCGTGTAATTGGTTTGTGGAACTCCTCGCCACAGGAGGTGGTGATGGCACCTGGCCTGGACACCTTTAAAAGGGGATTGGACAGATTTATGGAGGAAAAGTCCATCACAGCTTACAAGCCATGATGGGGATAAGCAACCTCCTGGTTGTAGGAGTAGGTTTTCTTTGTGCCAGGTGCAAGGGAGTGACGACAGGATACAAGTAGGCTTACTAGATCGCCGACCGGGATGGAGCGACCTGCCCTTAAGGGGCGGGGCGCAGGGGCCCAGAACGCATTGCGTTCTGGACCCCCCGCGCCCCGCCCCTTAAGGGCAGGTCGCTCCATCCCGGTCGGCGATCTAGTAAGCCTAGATACAAATATCTTGTTGTCTTGTGCTCCCTGAGGCATCTGGTGGGGCCACTGTGTGATACAGGAAGCTGGACTAGATGGGCCTTTGGCCTGATCCAACAGGGCTCTTAGTATGTTCTTAGATAAGGGGACTCAACTGAGAAGCCCTTTAAAAATGGATGACAAAAAGACATGAAGGAGACTGGAGAAAACAACAAAGGGCTATTTGTGGAGCTTGTTGTTTTTTTTTAATGCGTTTTTAAAGTCATCTGGGTTAAAGCCATCTCTCTATACCAGAGGTGGCCAACCTTCCATCATTAGGGCCTCTGTGTTCTTAAGAGTTGTGTAGAAGACACTCAGACAGAATCTGGGCAGCTGCAAGTGCTGATGGTGCTGCTAAAGCAGCTGCACCTGCTGAATTGCCCTCACCTAGGCAACCATTAAAGGGCCAGGAGCATTTGTGTTGAAAGGTAGGCCACCGCTGCTCTATAGCTTGTGGCCGGAGAATAACAAACCCAAAACACATTTTGCATCAGATCAGTGACCACCTGCTTCGCCTCCTCCTAAACACATTTTGCATCAGTGACCAGTGCCACCGACTTCCCCTCCTCCTAACAAGGCTCGTCTTGCGCCTTTTTGCCCAGAAGCGATTCGAGAAGCCCAGAAGCGAGTCCGGCGCCCACCTGCGCTCCTCTGTTGCGCGCGCGCCCTGCTTCTGCTGCCTCTAGCATCGGTCGCGCGCGCCAGGGCGGGGAAAGAGCTGCAATGACCGGAGCCGTTCAGCTGGGGGCGGTCGCGGAGCGTCGCCAGCCTCTGCAGCTTCGCCAGAGCCGGAGAAGAGGAGGGGTGAATGGCTGGAGCAGCCTCCCGTTCTTCCTCGTCCGGCTCCTCCTTGACCCTGCGCTGCTGATCCGCCCCGAAGAGGTGAGCTGAAGCCTGCGAGGGAGCGTCTTCCGCCCGCTCCGCTTCCGGGGCTCTGTGGGGGGTGGCAGAGGAGCACCACGTGTCTGCATGCAAAGGGCTGCCCGCCCCTGCACCCGTCCTTAAGTCTGCTGGAGTAAGTTGCAGCCCCCCCCCCATAATAGGAGACGGTTAATAATGGCGAGGCTGCGGCAGGACAGGGTGCTTTAGACCCCCCCCCCCCCCGTGCAGCCTAATAGCTTAGTAAAACTCAGGGTCATCCCGTGGGATTCGGGACTAGGCTCGCTCGGGCTCCAGAAAGAACTGCTTCGCAATTAATTTATTTGGGGACCACCGGGCTACCACCAAGGAATATGATGATGACGATCAGACGATGGCAGCAACTTGCTTCTGGGTCAGCTTTAAAAGGGGAGCGAGAGTCATGGAGGATTGGCACCACGTGGCACTTCTCGAATTCCACTTGCTGGGGAATTGGGTACACTTCCACGCGTACCAACAAGGAGGATTGCTGTCTTCATGCCCATCTTGTGGCACTAGCACCCCCCCCCCCCCCGCATCTGGTTGTTGGCCACTGTCTGACCCAGCAGAGCTGTTCGTGCATTCTTTGGTCCCGGGGAGGGCAGCCTATTATTACAGGGCTCTCCCTCCTCTGTGGCCACTCTTGGCCTGCAATGGACCACAGGATTCTTCAGCTCTCAGCTCCCGACATCTGCAGCGTGGAGACGAAAACATGGGGTGATATTTATTTAGGGTTGTTGTAAGTCACTCAGTCAGTCCTTCCCTGCGATGCTTGAAAGGGTTAAACTGGAGCTTCTAAATGGCTGGAGAAATTTGAGGAGGAGGGTGGGGGTGTCAGTGGGGAAGCCTTCCTCTTCCCTGGGAGGGGCTTTCCTTTTGAATGGCTGCAGGAGAGGTGAGTTGAGGGGGGCTTGGTGGGAGTGAGCAGCCCCGGAAATGGAGATAAACAGGCGAGGCGCATGAGAGGGGAAAAGGAGATGTACCCCCTATCTGTCTCCAAATGAAGGGAAACATGGGGTGGTATTTGTTTGCTCAGCTTTCCCAAAGGTTCCTTGTCCCTGAAGAAGGCAAAGGGTTGCCCACCGTTGAAGCCTGACCTGATCTATAAAGTTCTGGGCTTAACTTTTTAGTCCCTCATCCGCCAGTTGGAAGGAAACCTAAATATGCTTTTGCTGTCCCATCCACGCCCTGCCTTTCCCTCTGCTCTCATTCCCCACGTGTTTAGATTGTAAACTCCTCAATGAAGGGGCCTGTCTTTTTATTCCGCACACAGATGGTGCTGCCTGGCTCCTTCTAGCAGTAAAAGCTTAATTAACGACCAGTCCAAGTGACCTGCATCTTTCTGGAGCATGACAGAGTCATTAAAATAACATTGTTAAAAGGGATGCTGGTGCCGGAAAAGGAAGGCTACCCCCTCCCATATTTCATGCTACTTGTGATTATTCCTTGGGAGCACCCTCCTATTTCAGCCAACTCGCAGCACAATCCTGTGCATGTCTACTCAGACGCAAGTCCCATTGTGTTCAATTGGGTTTAATAGACTGCACTCCTGGGACCAAAGAATGCACGAACAGCTCTGCTGGGTCAGACAGCTGCCTGCCATGGGCTGCTGGCCGGATTCTAGACAGGATTGCGCTGTGTCAATTAAATGGGTCTGTTTGCTGAGTAGGCGTAGTGAAGGAGCGAATTCATTTGAAGAGAGCGACTGCTTGAGCTGTCTTGGTAGCATTTCTACTGCTGGGATGGAAGAGGCTGCTTTCTACGGAGCCAGACAATTGGACCATCAAATTCAGCATTGATTCCTCTGACTGGCAGTGGCTCTCCAAGGTTTCAAACAGGATTTTTTTCTGCACTACGCCTCCCCTCGAGTTGTCAAAAATGATCACAGGAGATGACCTGAAAATATGCTATGTTTTTACATTTAGTTGTCCTCTGTAGAGGTGGTTGAGTGTCGATCAGATTGCAATCAAGACAGGGTCTCCCCTAAATAAGGTAGTACAGTCTTAACCTGTATCTGTGGGGGATAGGTTCCAAGACCTACCACGGATAATAGCAAACCTGATATAGATATAGATAAAATGATTTTTCTAACCCGGTCAGGAATTACAACAGCAGATAGCTTCAGAATGGCTATGGAGAGCTGTAGAATGGCTGCGCAAGGCATTCTGGGGCGGGCGCTACCTGTAATTGGCTAGTGTAATTGCCTAGCTGTAAAATGGCTGCAGAGAGCTTCAGAATGACGCGGATAGCAATGGCAGGTTAGCTTCAGAATGGCGCGGATAGCTTGCCAGGGAATTGTGGGTAACTGAAACCGTGTGTGTGTGGGGGGAACGACTGTAGTTTCTATACACTTGTGGAACTCCCTGGTACACTAAAGCAAATACATTTGAACATTTTAAATAAAAAGGAAAGGAAACCAACAACAAAAGCACAGTGGGATGAGGATTGAGTATGTTAAGTGCCCCCCCCCATGAGCCTGGAAAGTTGAAGATATCGGCTGTGGAAAGAACAAGAGGAGAACATGGGGGGGGGGGAGATAAAGGCCTGCTTGAGCCTTTAACAGTTTGTAATATTCTGGAGTGGGTGTTGGGGTTGGACCCCGTTGTGCCATTCAGACTTAAAACCATGTAGTGGTGTCCACATGCTGCCAAGCCCTGCCCTGACTTGCTCCCACATGTCCAGTGTGGCTGGAAATGCCGGACCATCAGTGTTCTCAGTCACAGGAAGAATGTCTGCACTGACAAATGCTGTACCAAAGGAGACTGGCGCCATACACATACGAGCACATGGGTGTGTTCTCACCTCCCTCCCCCATCGTATGGATGCTGTCTATGTAATTTTGAGGTCTGAGCAGGGCTTAGAGACTGCTAAAGAATTTATGGTAATGGAAAATGGGAGCTGGGGGGAGGGGAATTGAAACTTGGGAGACAGTTGGTTAGCTGAAAATGGCCGTTGGTCTGAAAGGCAGTTGTCAATCACTCTGAACTGCCACAGGGTTTATCGGAGAAAAGAGGGTGACGGACTCACAGCCCAATCTTGTGTAACTCGATTCTGTGTAACAGTAGATCCACCGGTGTAAGCGCACTTATGCCAGTGTAACTTGCCGTACGTTGACGGACACCGGCGTAACCCCCCTCGTCCGCACGCAGTTTGGACACAGGACGGATGTCACTGCAACTCCGCTGGCGCAGGGGGCATACTGGGGGCGTTCTCTGCATATCAGCCCCACTCTGTATAAAGTGTTAGAGGCAAAAGCAAGAGAGCGTCTTTCCAAGTTGGTCCCCCCCAAGGACTGAGGCCTACAGGCTGTTGCTAGGACACAAGGCCTGCTTGAGCAGATGTACAGGTGGCTTTGCATAGTTTCACCTGCTTCTACAAGAGGAAGTGCAATGAGGTATATGAATATACAGTACTCTGCTTGTGTGCATAGTTTCTATTTTTCAACTTTTCAAGGGAAGAGTGCCTTGCCTCAAGCTTCCTACTGAATTCTTGCCTGAGGCAAGATGTGTCCTAGCAACTTCCTGGTTCATGGCCCTCTTAGCACTTAGACACAATAGGTCAAAGTTGAGCTCTTCGTGTGTGACTTATATTCCACTTTTCCCACTCTTTGGGAAAGCAAGATAACATATTTTTCAGATGGTCTGTCCAAATTGCGTGCTCATCTCTGTGTTTGTTCTCAGTGTTTAAATGCTCTATTTAACATGTGTTTCTTTAACTCAGGGCCAAACTCCCCTTTCTAGTCTGGATTCCCTCCATCCAGCAACCAGAAACTCTCTTCAGATCTGTTATGCTGAATGCTTTAAGACTAGCAAAGAAAAACAAAATCCAACACACAGAGGTTGAGTCTTTCCTTCTCTGTGTTTCAGCAAGATCACGTGTTTGAAAGTAAAGGTTATTTTCTGGACTCCACCTGCAATACAGTAATTGCTAGCTCTCAAGACCATTGCAGGAGCTGAGCACAAATTAAAATGATGGAGCAAATATTTCCTATGACGGAAATAGAAGAGGGGGCAGGAAGAGCAGAAAAAGCTATGAGCGTAATTCAGCCTGAATACATGACAGAGCATTCAGGATGGAAAGCATCACAAGAAGGCAAACGGGATTCAGGCAAGGGGCTGCAACAGCGCTGGGAAGCCCAATGGCAGCAGTTCCTCAAGACCCTGCAGGCCCCTCACTCGGCATGGGGGAGCCCCCAACTGTCAGGCCCCACACCCTGGGATGATGCCAAGGCCTTTCTGGCCTCCTTTGAGCAAGTCGCTGAGGCCTGTCAGTGGCCCAGAGGAGAGTGGGTGGCTCAGCTCCTGCCAGCACTTAGCGGAGAAGCCCAGCAGGCCTTTAGCCTCCTGGCAGCCGGAGACAAGGAGGACTATGGGAAAGTGAAGGCCGCCATCTTGAGGGGCGATGCCCTGAGGAGGGAGGCGCAGCGCCAGCACTTCCGGCGGTTCTGCTGCCCGGAGCTGGAAGACCCTCGAAGGCTGTACAGCCAACTGCAGGAGCTTTGCTGCCAGTGGCTGAAGCCTGAGAGGCACACGAAGGAGCAGATCCTGGAGCTGCTGGTCCTGGAGCAGTTCCTGGCCAGCCTGCCGGTGGACGTCCAGGGCTGGATGCGGGCAGGAGGGCCGGACAGCTGTGCCCAGGCGGTGGCCCTGCTGGAGGATTTCCTGGTGAGCCGGAGGGAGGCCGACACAGGGACATGGCAGGTGAGGTTGTAATATTTAATTTCCAGTTCTTAAAAGGATACATTGTGTGGGATGAGGTGTTGAATCCATCTGTGGCTTGTCAGTTAAAAACAGACGGAACTGATAACAATAAAGCAAAAGCTGAACCCCTTGGGACTGTTTAATCGTAGTTAGTAAGTACCATGCCAAAAAGTAACATCTTTGTGTTTCTGAAAGATTCTCAGGCTCACAATTTCATAAATTCCCAGCTGGAGGAAGTTCCCTTCTTGTTCTTCGACCATGTACTATTACAATTAAATGCACAGTAGCTCCCATGTATCCGCGGGCTCAGTTTCTGTGGTTTCAGTTATCTGTGGTTCCTCGCAGCCCCCCAAAATGAAATGGCAAATGGTTGGTCTTGGAACGTATTACCTGCAGATACGTGAGTGTGAGTGAGTGAGAATATTTCTCCTGCTTACCTTGCAGTGACCCTGAAAGGTAGATTTAATTTGCTCTGTTTTATTTCTAGCCTTTAGCATGAAAGAAAATTCACGGGTATCGCTCTTCCCGTCACGTAGATGCTGTCATGGTGGTGGCACTGAACTTGTAGGAATGCCGATTATTGTGTTGCTGTTTAAAGACCCAGGAACTGTGGCAGGAGGAAAAAAAATGGCAACTTCTTGGTACTCACAGTTATTGGCCTCAGAATAGCCCCTTGAGAACTTGTAGATTAGTGAGAGCTTTATTTGTCAAAAATAGCTTCTTGTATTATACAAAAAAAAGGGGGGGACGGGATTTCGAGAACAAATTGTGACCGAGTGTTAGCCTTACCAGATCCCCCCAATGCAGGGGGGGGGCAGAAGCGATAGTGGCTGGGACACGGCCGGGACTGGGGGCGTGGCCGGGGGCGGGGACTTCCTCCCTCAAGGCTGGGAGCTCTCCAGAACAGCCCAAGTAAACTCGGGCTGTTCCGGAGAGCTCCTAGTCTCGCGCAAATACACAACGAGGCTGGGAGCTTTCCGGCCTTGTCGCAAATATGCGACGAGGCCGGAGAGCACCTAAAAAAGTCCCAGCTGGCCGGGACAATGAGGAGACCGGCTGGGAGCCCGGGATTGGGCTCCCGAACCGGGATTGTCCTGGTCAGAACCGGGACTATGGTAAGGCTACCGAGTGTGCCGGTTCTTGCTGTTTCAGAGGCCATTGCAGGAAGAATGTGTGGGTTCCCTGGAGCCAGAGGAAGAGCCCTACAAAGACATCAAGCAGAACAGCAATGGAGAGATCAATTGTTCAGGTAAAGCTGTATTCAGTTATATTAAGTGTTCTGCACCTTTTGTCTCTAGGGGATGATTAGGGTCACCAATCACCAAGTTAAGTACCTTTTCACAGTCTTGTGGAAAAGGATATTTTGGCAGATGCAACCTGGTATGCAGGGGCTGACAAAAGCGGCAGCAACTGAATTTCATTCTTCCACTCAGTTCTAGCCTCTTTTTTGCATCTGATCACACAGAGGTGCCAGATTAAAGGTTGATCTACACCGCACGAATTCCGGCGCATCCCGGGTGCGTGCGGCGTGTGTGGAGCGGTGTGCCTTCCATTTTAACTGATCACAACGGAACGCGGGAGAGCACCGCTCTCCCGAGTTCTCGCGCATTCAGACATCAGGCATGCTCATGTTTGGTCATGTGGGCAGGACGTAATGTGACGCGTTCACCAATGGGAAGAGAGGGGGGCTTTCAGCCAATCGGAGTACACATGTGCAACCAATCAGGAGGGACACACAGGGACACTAGGAGGGGAAAGTATCTGGTGGAGCCAAGGCAGCATCTCAGGGCGGGGCGTCCTGATGCCTACGCTCATGACCCCGAAAGCAAATGGATTTGGTGTAGTTCCGGCCTTAGTCATCTCTAAGGGGAGGGGGGGGGAGAATCTTGCTACAAGAGACAGAGAAGTGAAGCAGTATATGATCTTCTAAGCACCTGCTGACTTGGACATATCCAGTTTTTCAGAGTTGCTCCTGGTGAATTTCACCTAGATTGTGGCTTCTTACAACCATGTTCGTTTGCATGATCTTTGAAGTGAGCTTTTCAAGACCTGAGCTGCTAGATCAGAGTCAAATGAACTCCATAGAAGTTCTCTGCATATACCGAGGGATGGGATCCTTCAGCGTGAAAATGAACAGGCTGTGGATAAGGCCCAATAAGGAGCACTAAAAACTCCTGGGTCAATTTAACAGCTGGGTAGAAGAGGGATGTTTTGGCACGGGTGCCTTTTTCCACCCCTACATGACAAGCTCCAACTTTCTCTGTCCTCCTTTGCATTTGATCACCCTAAGGAGCAAGGGATGTATCCATGTCCTCTTCTAAAATCTCCCAACTCTCCTTTACAGGCAGTCCAGTCCCATGCCCAAGTCACTCTAGTTCATCACTTCCTCCCAAAGAACAGGAAATGGCTGAAGCTGGGCTGACCGAGGTATGTGATCTTCTGCTAGGTCGCTTCATTATGTGCAGGGGTAGGAGGCGATATGTCAGCAAGCTTTGTTTTCCCACGAGTGCAAGATGAGCTGTTGGGGGACATAAGAATATCAGAAGAGCCCTGCTGGATCAGGCCAAAGGCCCATCTAGTCCAACTTCCTGTATCTCACAGTGGCCCCACCAGATGCCTCCGAAAGCAAACAGACAACAAGACAACCTGTTTCCTACTGACACTCCCTTGCACCTGGCACAGAGAAAACCTATTTCTACAGCCAGGAGGTTGCTTATGGCTTGTAACCTGTGCACAGTGGGTAAAGAAATATTTTCTTTTGTCCGTTCTAACTCTCCCTCCACTCAATTTTAGTGCATGTCCCCTGGTTCTGGTGTTAGGCGAGAGGGAAAAGAACTTCCCTCTATCGGATAGAGGGAAGTTCTTTCCCCTCTGGCCCACTCTCTCCATTCGATGCATAATTTTATATGCCTCAATCATGTCCCCCCTCAGGCACCTTTTTTCTAGGCTGAAAAGCCCCAAACGCTGTAGCTTTTCCTCATAAGGGAGGTGCTCCAGCCCACGAATAATTTTCGTGGACAAATAAATACAGCATGCAGATGTACAGTGATATGTAGTGATGGGGGTGTAATTTTAGGAGTTGATGTAAGAGTAGGAGCATTACAGGACATGAGACTTCTCTAAGTGGAGAAGGGTATCCAGGAATGGGTTGCTCCTTTTACTTACTCCACTAAATCTACTTACTCCATAGAGCCAGGATGGTGTAGTGGTTTGGGAGTCGGACTTAGACCTGGAAGATCCAGGTTCAAATCCCCGCTCAGCCACGAAGCTTCCTGGGTGACCTTGGGCCAGTCACTATCTCTCAGCCCCACCTACCTCACAGGGTTGTTGTGAGGACAAAAAGGAGGGGAGGAAATATGTACACCACTCTGAGCTCCTTGGAGGAAGGGTGGTCTAAAAATGTGAAATAAATAAATAAAGAAACAAACAGGACTGTGCAAATTCTAGGCTTCCATTCCCGCCTTTTCCCCTTACCATTAGCTAGGTGGGGAAGCGAGTTGGGGGGGGGGGGAGAATCTTCAGAGTGGACTCCATGGAATCTGGGTGAGAGGACTTGAGCCTGCTTGTTCATATGTACGTTTTGTTAGTAGCACATTAATATCCTTTAAGAAAAAAAGACTAACAAATAATAAACTCAGTTTAAGAAAGTTTTCCTGATAAACCACCAGGAGGGCATATATACTCACCATTTGTGAAAAGGCAAGTTGCTGTGCATAAGTCTGTATTCCATATACATTAACCTATCCTTTTGTATGTCCTAAATCAAGGTGGTTTTAGAAATGAGTGTTCCCCAGAGTTTCATTGTACGTATATTTACAAGTGGGTTTAAACTGTAAAAATGTTTAACAGTTGGGTGTGATTTTGGGTGTGATTTTTGTGTCTCTGAATTAACCCTGTTTCTGGTGCCGAAAGATCTGATGGGAGCAGGGGCCTCTTGCTGTTCCAGGGACTGATGAACTTCCGGGAGGCAGACACGTCTTTGCCTGTGGCCAAGCAGACGTCAGCAGAGCCAGGCCCACAGACCCTGTTCTGGAAAGTCCTGGAGGAGAGCGGAGAGAACGTCGCTTCTTTGGGTAAGTCTCTCTTTCGCAATTAAAGTTCGCAGATCACTTTTGTACCAACTGACACAGAAACCATTCTGTTTCTCTCTCTACATTCAAGAGGGACTCTTAGTTCCCAAACCGGAACTCAGCTCCCCACTGGGAAACGAGGAAGAGACATTCTGCCAGTTTTCTGTTGACCTTGAAAGACTCCCAGACCCAGGTGCAGGTAAGTGACTGGAGGAGGCTTTTTGCGATGCTTATAATACGAGAAGATCTCTGGGGTTCCTCCAGAATTTTGGAGGACACCTGCCTCTGTTTCTTCTCTCGCAAATGTATATTGGCCAGTTTCTTCTAAGTTTCCTATGATTCGAAGAAACAAAATGGATTATGCCGAAAAACAAAGAACCGCTTCTATTTTATGCATTTCCAGGAGAGTGTAGAAAACTTGAAGAAAGTAGTATTGGAATTCTAGAAATAAATTGGGCTTTCAGACATTATTAGTAATCTACTGTATTTATAAAGCATTTTAGTTTGTTGTAGGTGCTGAAGAGAGAGCATTTTATTGGTCCCATCGATTGAACAAAGATGATGCAGAAGGGAATGGGAGAGGGAAGGAGTACAGTGGGCCTTCTCTATCCGCGACTTCGCATCCGCAGATTCAACTCAGTGCGGATGCTTTACGGATACGGGGGCCAAAGCAAAAAGGTTCTAAGAAGAAGAAAAAAAGTTAAAATGCGTTTTCAAAACACATCTTCCTTACGTTTTTGCTGCAAATCACTGTTTCCTGGCTTCTAGAAGGTGAAATTGCACCCCGGAAGCCTCTTCTGGGTTGCGCAACTCTCCCTCCTTTTCCCAGGCTCACTCTAGAATGCATTGCAACGCATTCTGGGGCAAACTTGGGAGAGGGGAGTCATGCAACCCAGAAGAGGCTTCCGGAGCATGATTTCACCTTGTAGAAGCCAGGAAACAAAGCTGTTTGCAGCAAAAACGTAAGGAAGATGTGTTTGAACCTTTTTTCTTTCTTAAAATCTTTTTGCTTTGGCCCCCATATCCACGATAGTGAACTTCACTATAAAAAATAATGTTAAAAATGCTCTCAGTGATTCTTAAGACAAGACTTTTTAAAAGTGCTTTTATGGGGAGCAAAAATAAAATTGAAAGTGAATAGTACTCTGCGGCTCGTACCTTCACAGTAGTAACAGAAGGGAGGGGTGAGGTGGAATAAGAATTCCAGTGGTCAGGGAATGAGTTTTTTTTAGCTTGCATAACCACCACCCCAATGACAAACAGGAGTAGAATTAAGTATCCAAAATGATTGCCAGCCCAATCCTATTGGTGCCGTATGCTGCCTGAATGAATGTTCCGGCGGTGTACGGTGCTTTCCAACTATAGCAAAAGGAGACACGCCAGGGTGCATGGGCTGGCCACCGCTGCCACAAGTGGTGAGTGGCTGGCTTCGTGCACCAGTGGACTCCAGACACTCGCCAACCTCCGTAAGTATGTGTAGGGGCTGGGAGGGAAGTGGGGGTGGGCAGCGAGGGGGTGGGGAAGAGGGTGGTTTGGAGCGAGGAAGGGGATGGGGTTCAGTGGCATCCTCCAAATCCAGCTCCCCTTCCTGACCTCAATCTGCCTTCATGGGGTCATGCAGACTCACGGCAGCTATGGAGCTGGCGCAGGTCTGAGTAGGCCTGGTGGCGTGGTACAGGCTTGCCGTAAGAAGGCCTCTGGAGGCCAAAACTCCCCCGTGGGATACAGTGGGTGGCACGTTGGCATCGCAGCGTGTGGAGTTAGTTAGGATGGGGCTGCCCAAAATAGCAACATTCACTATGTCCAAGAGCTCTGTTTAGCACAGCAGGTACACACAACCTTGGACTGAAAGTGGTGGGGTGTAATCATAGAGACAGAGAGGGAGGTGAGTGTGGCAGACATTCTGAAATGACGGGAAAGGGCAGTATGCTGGCAGGAGGCTGAAGGAGTCCAGAAAAAAACAGAGCATGGAAACCATTCCTTTCTCTGTTTCTGCAGGTGACAAGAACAGAAGTCCACTTCAGCTGGGGACTTCTCTGCTGGGAGAAAATGAGCCAGAAGAAATGCTCAGAACGATACCAAGAATAACCAAAGGGAACCCGCCCGTTACAGCTGAGCTGCACAAGGAGAGATGTGAGTCCCACAGAGGGCAGGGGAAGGAGCCACTGGCGGGACAGACTGAATCCAGTAACCTCACAGGAGGTCTTAGCGCTACCTGTAGCAAACCCAGCACAGGGCACACGGGGGAGGGGGGGAAGCCATTGTTCTCCAAGTATGGTAGGAGGTACCATCTCAAATCAGGATCTTATATGGAACATACTGGAGAGGACCGCCGTGAATGTTCCATACTGGGGGAAAACATGCTGCATCAGAGAAGGCACGTAGGAGAGAAACCAGGAGAATGCTCTGAAGATGGGAAAAGCTACTACCAGAGAGCCAGTCTGCCGAGGAGCAGTCCTACAAGAGAGAAACATTGCAATTGTTTGGAGTGTGGGAAAAGCTTCACTTCCAAATCATTCTGGAAACATCTGAGAATTCATACTGCAGAGGAAGTTCGCAAATGCCCTGTATGTGGAAAGTTTTTCAGAAGTAGAGCTAATTTGAGGAGACATCTGAGAAGCCATACTGGAGAGAAACCATACCAGTGCCCTGAGTGTGGAAGGGACTTCTCTCAGAAATCACATTTGTTAAGACATCAGAACATCCACCCTGGAGAGAAACCTTACAAATGCCCAGACTGTGGAAAAAGCTTCTCTCAGAAGTCAGATTTATCAAGACATCAGAGCATTCACACACAACCTCACAAATGTCCCAACTGTGGAAAACGCTTCAGTCAGAGATCAAGTTTGTTAACCCATCAGATGATCCACACAGGAAAGATGCCACACCAATGTCCTGAGTGTGGAAAAGGGTTCTCTCGGAGATCAACATTGTTAATCCATCAGAAAATTCATACCGGAGAGAAACCTTACCAGTGTCCTGAGTGTAGGAGAAACTTCAGTGACCAACGCGCACTGATTAGACATCAGAAAATCCATGCAAGAGATCAATAATCTTGTTTTCTCAGGCTAGGAGAGCTTCTCATTGTACTTTGAAGGGCTTGCTCATGAGTAAACACATAAAGATGGAGCAGTACAACAAACCTTAAAGCAGTCGTCTTATCACAGCTTTCCCCAGAGTGACTCTGGCAACTCAAGGTACGAAGCTGCTGTACACAGGCAGGTAGGAGGCAATGGCGCTAGAAACCGGGACTTACGGTGCCTGCTGGAGAGAACCCCTATGAGTGGTCCCATGTATGGGAAAGGAACCCTCCAATGTGCCTTCACAAACCGCGAACTGACACAGGAGGCAAACGCTACAAACTGCAGTTTTGTGATGTTGGTGAGACCTTTTTAATAAACTGTTAATGGTTGTTTTACAAAGTTTTATAAACCACAAACTGCCATGAGTGTGCGGGGAACTCCTCTCAGAGCAATAAATTGATCAAAAGCCAGAGAAATAACTGCGAATGTTGCCTTTGTGTATTTGCTCAGTATGGGAAAAGCTCCAGCAAGGAAACTACGTGGATTCGCCAATGGAGCCACCTGTGCATGACTTTCAGCACAATCCTATGCATGTATACTCAGAAGTAAGTCCCATTGTGTTCAATGGGGCTTACTCCCAGAAAAGTGTGTATAGGATTGCAGCCTTTGACAGTTTGTACTCCATTGATCAGCAGTCTTTTTTTTTTTCCCTGGAGGGGCATTCCTTGCAGGCTTACATTTGGCTGGGAACAACCTTTTTGTGATTCCCATTAAACTCTGAGAGTGTCAAATTCCGCATGCATGCACGCACGCACACACACACAAACGCACACAAATTAATCGAACATAATCTTGTTATGACCAAGTAGGCTGTGACCTAGACATAGTACTAGGAATAATTCCCATTCATCTTTGTAATACTGTGTCAAAAAAAAAAAAAAAACAGCGAGAAATGACACATTGTCATCAAAACAGTGAGACTGTCATTGTTCCTGCCATCCCTTTTCCCCAAGTTACACCAGGAAATGCAGTTTGTGAGGGAAACTAGAAGGTTGCACCACAAATCACGATTTCCTGGGGTCTGATTTGCTGTCACCTTTGCCGCTTCGATGAAAGTGGCAGGCTTGGTCTTCAGTGTCCATATAGCTCTTCCCTCCATGATTAGCTGAAGTCAAATCATACAAAATAAACCAACATAACCTCCTCTATATATGTTGTTGTTGTTCAGTCGTTAAGTCGTGTCCGACCCTTCGTGATCCCATGAACCATATCCCGTCAGGCCTTCCTGTCCTCCACTATCTTCCTGAGTTCACTCATTTTCATGTTCGTTGCATCGGTGATGCTGTCTAACCATCTCATCCTTTGCCTTCCCCTTCTCCTTTTGCCTTCAATCTTTCCCAGCATCAGAGTCTTCTCCAGAGAGTCCTCTCTTCGCATTAGGTGGCCAAAATATTTGAGCTTCAGCCTTAGTACCTGTCCTTCCAGGGAACAGTCAGGGTTGATTTCATTTAGGATTGACTGATTTGATCTCCTAGCAGTCCAAGGGACTCTCAGGAGTCTTCTCCAGCACCACAGTTTCAAAGCATCTATTCTTCGGCGCTCAGCCTTCCTTATGGTCCAACTCTCGCAACCATACATGGCTACTGGGAACACCATCGCCCTGACTATACGAACTTTTGTTGGTATGGTGATATCTCTGCTGTTTATTATGCTATCTAAATTTGCTTCCAAGGAGTAAGCGTCTTTTAATTTCATGGCTTCTGTCTCTGTCTGCAGTGATCTTGGAACCCAAAAAAGTAAAATCTGTTACTGCTTCCATTTCTGCCCCTTCTATTTGCCAGGAATTGATGGGACCAGGTGCCATGATCTTAGTTTTATTAATGTTGAGTTTCAAGCCAACCTTTGCACTCTCCTCTTTCACTCTCATCCAGAGGCTCTTTAGTTCTTCTTCACTTTCTGCCATTAGGGTGGTATCGTCTGCATATCTGAGGTTGTTGATGTTTCTCCCGGCAATCTTGATTCCGGCTTGCGATTCATTCAGCCCTGCATTTCTCATAATGTACTCTGCGTATAAGTTAAATAGGCAGGGTGACAATATACAGCCTTGCCGTACTCCCTTCCCTTCCCAATGTTGAACCAATCGGTTGTTCCATGGCCAGTTCGAACTGTTGCTTCTTGACCCGCATACAGGTTTCTCAGGAGACAGGTAAGGTGGTCTGGTACCCCCATCTCTTTAAGAATTTGCCACAGTTTGTTGTGATCCACACAATCAAAGGCTTTTGCGTAGTCAATGAAGCAGAAGTAGGTGTTTCTTTGGAACTCTCGTGCTTTCTCCATGATCCAGCGCATGTTGGCAATTTGATCTCTAGTTCCTCTATATATACACCGTGCAAAATTCATATTTTCCAAGAACAGCCACTGTGTTCACCAAAGAATACCCAGGCCTGGATGTAAGGAGAGGGATGATGTTTTCATAGAGCCCAGGTGAAGAGTTTAAGAGAGAGAGATCGTAAGTCAGTGGGAGAGTGAGGTCAGCAAGGAGGAGTTTGCTGGAGTCCAGAAAAGAGTTGCCCAAAACATGGCCTGCGGTCTTCTCCTTGTCGCTTTAGAGGATGAGAAGTCAGATCAAGATGAATAACACTCAACTGGGAGATGCTGGGCCAGAGGGAACCTATAGGTCATTGAAGAATCAATCCCAGTGACATTTTCCTGTGATATCTGAAAATCCATGAGCTGAAATGCAAGTTCCAAGGACTATGGAGAGACAGAATGAGCTTTTAGACGCTTTACAGCTGCTGTTGGCTAAACCTACACAGTGTACGGAGAGGATAAAAAAACCCTGTTCTCCCAATTTGGGAGAAAAATATTGTCATAAAACAGGACTTGCTGTGATGCACTCTGGAGAGAATCCTTCTGAATGCCCTGAATGGAATGAAAACATAAGACTATCCATGTAGGCAAGAAACTGTACGAACTCATTGAATGCAGGTAAAGTTTCCATCAGAGAGATGATTTGATTGAACCTCAGAATAACCCCTCAGAAGAGAGGCCTTATGTCTTCAGTGCGGGAGAAGAAAATGGAACATCGAGGAACTCGCATTGCAAGGAATCCGTATGAATGTGCTTATTGTCAGAAAGGTTTCAGCCCCAGAAAATTTGAGGATGCATCAGAAAATTCATATGGGGGAGAAACTGCATAAATGTCATGAATATGGTAAAATTTATTATTTATTTATTTATTTTTTCACATTTTTATACCACTCTTCCTCCAAGGAGCTCAGAGTGGTGTACATATTTCCTCCCCTCCTTTTTGTCCTCACAACAACCCTGTGAGGTAGGTGGGGCTGAGAGATAGTGACTGGCCCAAGGTCACCCAGGAAGCTTCGTGGCTGAGCGAGGATTTGAACCTGGATCTTCCAGGTCTAAGTCCGACTCCCAAACCACTTCACCATCCTGGCTTCCCTTCTAGAGGAGAATTAATGAGACATTGTAAGTTCGTAAGGGAGAGAAGCCATTAAAATGTCTTGAATGTGGCAGAAACGTTTTTTGGAGATATAGCCTGAGAAGCCATCAGGCAAACTCCTAGAAGACAGAAATCTTAATGAGTGCTCCAAATGCGAGAGGAGTTTTGATCAGGAAATCATATTGGTTAAACATCAGAACCTCCCTGAAGGGCACTGAGAGAGACTTGCTATTCTATGGTCTGTTTTCCCCGGACGGCCACTTTAAGAACATAAGAAGCAAGTCAGCAATAAACTTCATTATAAGAGCCCTGCTGGATCAGGCCAGGGGCCCATTTAGTCCAGCTTCCTGTGTCTCACAGTGGTCCACCGGATGCCTCAGGGAGCACTCAAGACAACAAGAGACCCGTATCCTGTTGCAACTCCCTGGCAGCTGGCATTCTGGAATGTGGCCTGGCAGCAGATTTTGTAGACATGGAAAAACCAGAAAGAGAAGCACAGCCTCAGACTAGTGCTCAGAAATGAAGATGTCGTGTCACCTATGATGATACCCCCAGTAGATTGTGTACTTCATAGAGTTACGTGAAGAACTCAAACAGCCCAATCCTAACGGAACTCCCGCGCAGCCGCCATGCATCCCTGCATTTGCACTGTCCTTGTAAATGAAACTGGAAGTCCTGCGCTTCCGGGTTTGACGGCAGTGCGCGAGGAGCACAGTAAGGAGGGGAATGATCCGCTTCTCCCTTGAGCGAGCAGGAAGCAGATCGTTGTGGCTTGTAGCAGGTTGGAGGGAAGCAACGGCAGACTCGGGGCGAAAGACCCCCTGAATCCGCCAGCCCCCTCAGACCCCTCGCAATCTGCTGCTGAGGCAACTCGCATCAGGTGGGTGGGTACCTGAATGTAGACCATGGCTGCAGGCTGTGGAAAGGGTATACAAATAAAAACGTCTTGGCCTGGGAGACAAGCCCCCTGCAAAAACTCATTTTAAAAGCCTGCCTGCCTGACTCGCACTCCCTTTCATGACATGGAACTCTCCAGTTGCTGCTTGGAGAATGTAGGGGTGGGGTCACCATGGCAGCATTCTCCCCCCTCCTGCTTTGGCCCCCTCCCCCTTTTCAAGAACAGCAGCAAATAATACTCAGTAAGCAAAATTACGCATGTTTTCTTTATTTGCATAATTTACTTACCAATTAATAATAATAATACTGGTATTTATCTTTCTTGGTCATCGGATTTCTCCTCTGACTTTAACTCAGGGCGGTGTACATAGGCAGGCAATTGTAAACACCACCACCCCCAAGGGGTTTTTACAATACTAAGTTCTAATCATTCATAGAAAGTCTTCATTCCAGATGGTGACCTTCACGGTCTGGCTTATTTCTGGCATTCGCCTTCCACGCTTGGCTTGACGGCACTCTGCTTCTCACTCAGAGTGTTATCTGACAGCTCTTCCTCACTCTCACCGAGGGCTTCTGCAGCTCGTCAGAGGCGTGTCGACAGCTCTCGGATACTTCCGGTTATCTCGAGCTGGCGTCCTCAGATCTCTTCAGGCATTACAAGGCGGCAGCTCTACCACTGAGCCAGACCTCCTGCCAATTCCGAGAAATCCTGAAGCAGGAGAAGACCAGCAGAAAGGTAGCTGCAGGGGGACTAGGCAAGCAGAGCATGGGCAAAAATCCTCTTTTTTTCTCTCTCTCTCTCTCTCTCTCCCTTTCCAGGTGACGAGAAGGGAAGTCAGATCAAGGTGGAGAACTCCCAGGAGGAAGAGACAGGGCTAGAGGAAGCACACATGACATTAGCAGAAGCATCCCAGTGGAATTTTTCTGAGGCAGCTGTAACTTATAAACAGAGGGGTGAGTCTCAAGGGCAAGAATGGAAAGAGCCAGTGAAGGCACAGAACGAAAACAATGAACTCATGGAAGGTCTTACAGCCGCTGTTAGCAAATTCTCCACAATGCACACAAAGGAAAAACTGCCCTTGTTCTCCAAGTATGGTCGAAAGTACTGCTACAAATCAGAACTTGTTGCGATGCAGACCAGAGGGGACCACTATGACTGTCCCATGATGGAGGAAAGCTTCCTTCCAAAACATCAGAGAATCATAATCAAAGAGAAACCATATGTAACATCCGAATACGAGAATGGAGGTAATTTGACTAGATCTGAGAGGAACCACAGGGAAGAAAATCCTCAGAACTCTCCTGAGATTGGGAAGAAGTTAAGTTACAAGTCCTCAAATATACATGAAGGAATTCATTCGGAAGGGAAATCATATGAATGTTCTCAGTGTGGAAAGTGTTTCAGTCAGAAAGAATATCTGATGAATCATCAGAAAATTCATACTGGAGAAAAACTGCATGAATGTCCTGAGTGTGGGAAAATTTTCACTTCTAGAGGAGCATTAATGAGGCACCAGATAATTCATACTGGAGAGAAACCTTACAAATGTTCTCACTGCGGCAAATGTTTTAGACAGAAAGATAATTTCATGGGTCATCAGAAAATTCACACTGGAGAGAAACTGCATGAATGTCCTGAGTGTGGGAAAATCTTCACTGTTAAAGGAGCATTAATGATACACCAGAGAATTCATACTGGAGAGAAGCCCTACATGTGCTCTCAGTGTGGGAAATGCTTCCGGCGGAAAGAACATTTGAAGAAGCACCAGATAATTCATACTGGAGAAAAACTGTATGTCTGTCCTGAGTGTGGAAAAAGCTTTAGTCAGAGTGGGAACTTAATGAAACATCGGAGGATTCACACTGGGGAGAAACCATATGAGTGCCCTCATTGTAGCAAATGCTTCCGACACAAAGATCATTTGATGGGTCATCAGAGAATCCATACTGGAGAGAAACCATACAAATGCTCTGAGTGTGGAAGAAACTTCTCTCGGAGAGATAAGTTGATCCTACATCAGGAAGCGCACAAAAGCCAGGGGTCTTATGAATGCCCCAAGTGTGGGAAGAGTTTTAATCAGAAAAATACACTGATGAAGCATCAGAGCATCCATGCTGGGGATTGACAAAGTTTGTCTTTCCAGCAGCTGCTTTGAAAGGTGAGCGAGTACCTGCCAGCAGTCTCTGTTGTCAGAGATGCCCCTTTCCCCCTCTTGTCTTTGGCCTCTTCAAAAGGAGCTGGTGGACAGCAGCAGGCATCTCAAAAGGCCTCACTGGGCAAAGAGTCCTTCAGGTCTTGACCCCTCTTATACTCTGGGGAATGTTCGAGTCTTCATCAAAAGCAATTTTCGTTTTGTCAGTAACAAGTATATATATAGTATGACCCCCGTATCCACGGGGGATAAGTTCCTGGGAATCCATGGATAGGGGGGAACGCTGTCTTCCACGGTTCCCCCCCCCCACGCGCCCATTACCTTAGGGTTCCAGTGCTGGCGCCAAGCTAGCACATCTCTTTACAAAACACTATAAGCCAGCATGCTTATATGCTTATAGCACAGAGCAGGCAAGCAGCCTGCATACTAGAGAGGCTCCTGAACGTTAAACAGGAACGTTAATGGGTGCAGCGGGCCCCAGCGAACCGAAGAGAAGTGAATCTGTGGGCAGTGGATCCGTGGATATCCCCCCCCCCCATATAGGCTTTAGTGGCTCTCCTAAGCATACCTACTGGGACATGGCCTGGTCAATCTCTTTTGGATGAAATTGTTGGTTTTCCTCAAGGGGCTGTTGAAGAAGCTGGGGGGGGGGGGGTGTTGTTAGCTACTTAAAACCAAGAGCACAATGTGAACAATCTATAGATGGTAGTACAGATGGGATCTCCTGGCCAGATCTGCTTCCATAGTTGGGACCCTTGAACTACAGCAGAGGTGAACGTTGAAAAGCAGTGGAAATGGACAAGGGAGATGAGGAGGCTTAATAAGATAAGAAAACATAAGTTTTCAATTATTTAGAACTCCTCAAAAGCATCCTTTCCCCAGCCTAGTGAGTACTACATACAGAAGCTGACTGGTGGACAAATGGCTGTATTCAGGTTTTTATCAATAAATGTGACTGGACTAAGCAAAAGTGTCAGCAGTTTTTTTTTCTAGGATACAGAAAAAGCTGATCTAGTGTGCGCATAAGGAAACCCCACCACCAATACAGGGTTATTCTAAAAAGGACGGTGCAAAAAAAGTAACGCTGATTTCTTCTTAAATGAACAGACATACTACAGCTGTCTTGACATGAAAAAACAGAAAAACTGTCCAAGTTTCACATGCACATGACAAATGTTCGATGTGGGCACTACATTGAACATTGCGTAGCTACAATGGGGGAGCAAATGCCCCGGGTGACAGTCGCGGTCTCCTCACAAGGAGACAAGCATGCTAATTAAACTGCATGCTAGGCTCTGCTTCTGCTCATCAATGTACACGGCGATCGCTGTTTTGCTTGGGCAAGTCATCCCTCTGTGTTCTCGGACGATATGGGGACTGGCCTTCTGGCACGAGTGTTCCCGGGGATGAAAGGCATCCCGCCACACGTCCAGTTTCATTTGAATTGAAGGGACCACTTGAGGAAGGTGATGGGGAAGCAGATCGCCACCTTCTGTGCAGGTTCTTGGGGGTGCGCATGCATGGCCGCTACTGCCCGCTTCCCTTAGGCCTTCCTTGCTCAGTCCCTTTGAATAAAACAGGAAGTGCGGGATGCACTGGGGTGGTTCCCAGTGTGCCCACTGTTTGGCTTTATTCACAGGGACTGCGCAAGGAAGGACGGAGATGAGGGGAAGGGACGTGGGTCGCGGCCTCCCGATGCTCTTCCTGTCCACTAAAAGCAAGCAGGAAGTGTGGCTCCATCCATCCGTGGCAGGCTGGAGGTAGGCGGTGGCAGCAGACTCGGGATTAAAGGCATCTGTTCCCCGCTATCCACAACCCCTGATCCCTACGAGCCATATTGTCCGCTTCATTGATGGGCTGGCCCTGTTTGAACAGTCTCTCCCTTTAAAAAACAAACTCCAGATCTTCGTGCAAACAGAAAACTAGCACATCAAGGAGAGGAAGATTGGCACCCAGCCCTCTGCCTGCTGTGCTGGTTTTCTAGTTGCAGGAAATTTCTGCTCCTAGGGGACCATTCAGAAACCTGCAATCTGATGCAGTTAGTCCTTTTCCCTCTCACACAACACCAGAACCAGGGGACATCCACTAAAATTGAGTGGAGGGAGTATTAAAACAGACAAAAGAAAATATTTCTTTAGCCAGCATGTAATTAATCTGCAGAACTCCTTGCCACAGGATGTGGTGATGGCACCTGGCCTAGATGCCTTTAAAAGGGGATTGGACAGATTTATGGAGGAAAAGTCCATCATAGGTTACAAACCATGATGGGGATAAACAGCCTCCTGGTCTTAGTAGTAGGCTATCTATCTCTGAATGCCTGATGCAAGGAAGTAGCGACAGGATTACAGGTCCCTTGTTGTCTTGTGTGCTCCCTGAGGCATCTGGTGGGGCCACTGTGTGATACAGGAAGCTGGACTAGATGGGCCTTCTTTGGCCTGATCCAGCAGGGCTCTTCTGATGTCCTTATGTCCTTTTCGCCGGCTTGCTCAGTCTGGGTCTCAGCCTTGCTTAGCTACAGAGCCCAACTGCTCTGCTGATCAGCACAAACATGTCTAGTCACTTTGAAAGGCCCTGCGTAGAAACACTTTCATTCTGGAGGCCCCAGCCCAGCCTGTCTCCATTCTTGTGTGCTGGAATCTGTATAGCTGCTTGCGACCACGCTGCGGGTGACCCGCTGACTGAAAGGAAGCCAAACTAGGAAATGATGCAGAATGATCTTATTCCATTTTGTAATGTACGCGCTCTCTTTCGATGTTATTGAATGAGTTGTAACTGTTACTTTTATAATATCTCTGTATGTTGCTGCAGTGTGTGTCTGTCTGTCTCTAAGTTTATGTTCTGGGAAGCACAACCTCCCTCTTTGCCCCTCCAGCCAGCTGTCCACTCCAGCTCCTCTCTCCCTGACTAAGCTCCACACAGACGATCTGCTGGTTCTAAGAATGAGCTGAAGAAAGGCCAAGACTCACAACCCCATGTGGTCGCCTTGTTATGTCAAGAACATACGCTGTCTGTCTGCTCACAAAAGGGTGTCCGAAGTCCCTCCACAGCCTCCCAGTCCCAAGCCTACGATGGTGAGAACATTGCAAGATTGTCGTCATTTGCGATACAGGTTCCTCGTTCAAGGAGTCAGGGAAATGAGCGAGGCTGGAAGAAGGCGGATTCTCAGGACTGCTGGGGAGACTGGGAGACGGGAAAGGGTTAACAGGGAAAACTGGAGAAGGGGCGGGATGCTCGTGGGGACGCCTCTCTCTGCCCAGGGTGGGGACAGAAAGGGAGGCAGCAGGAAAAGGAGGGCGGAGGAGGCTCTGGGGTTCCATTGGCGGGGAGTCCCGCCGCTGCCGCTGCCTGGGCTTCCCCGCCGCGACGGGAGGGCTGCTGCTCGGTGAGTCCCGGCAGAGCGGAGGGTCCAGTCCGGGAGTCCGATCCGCAGCTCAGCCCCCAGCCGGCTCTGGGCTCGCTGCGCCGGTTTGTGGTGTTGCTGCCGGCTCGGATCCTGCAGGAGGCTCTGCGCCAGCCGGATTGGTGCTGAGCGGGATGTAGAGAAAGATCTATTTGGGGGGAGGGGTGTATGCCATCCCACCTCCGAGAAAGGATGGTCGGCCAGGCGGAAAACAAATGCTGAAGGCTTTTCCAGTCCCTGGTTGTCCTGAATGTGTCCAAGAGCAGGTGTTTAAATCTGGTTAAGAATCAGCTTCCCCCAAACACAAAGGGCTGCTAACCTGTCTTCCCCTTAAGGATTCCATGGAGGTGTCTGTCTGCCCCAAATAAATGCACCTTTTCTCCCCTTTATATTCCTTGTGTTTTAAATGTTCCACTGCTTGTGTCTTTAGCTCTGGAAGAAAGTCCCCTTTCAGCTCAAGAATACCTCCAGGCAAAGGCCTTGGGTTGCTGGGAGCTTCTAACAATTGCAGCTCTACTGTTGCTCTGTAAAAATAAATCTCATTCACCCTTGTCAAGTCAGCATTTTTGGGAGTGCAATAAGACCAGCCAAGAAGGCAGAAATTGGGTCATTTCCTTCTCCTTCCTTCAAGCAAGATCAGGGATTTGAGGGCAAAAGTTAGATCAACTGCTCCAGAAGGCCACATTTCTAGTCTCTGTTTCTTCATTACAGGAGTGGAGCCAGGAAAGAAGCCATGAATGAGCAAACCTGTGAAGTTCCAGAAGCAGAAGTGGGACCCGGAGGGGCAGGAAAAGCCCCAGGCAGAGATCAGCCTGAACATGTGATGGAGCCACAAGGGGGCCAAGAGGAGTCAGCCAGGGGGCTGCAACAGCACTGGGAAGCCCAATGGCAGCAGTTCCTCAAGACCCTGCAGGCCCCTCACTCGGCATGGGGGAGCCCCCAACTGTCAGGCCCCACACCCTGGGATGATGCCAAGGCCTTTCTGGCCTCCTTTGAGCAAGTCGCTGAGGCCTGTCGGTGGCCCAGAGGAGAGTGGGTGGCTCGGCTCCTGCCAGCACTTAGCGGAGAAGCCCAGCAGGCCTTTAGCCTCCTGGCAGCCAGAGACAAGGAGGACTATGGGAAAGTGAAGGCCGCCATCTTGAGGGGCGACGCCCTGAGGAGGGAGGCGCAGCGCCAGCACTTTCGGCGGTTCTGCTGCCCGGAGCTGGAAGACCCTCGAAGGCTGTACAGCCAACTGCAGGAGCTTTGCTGCCAGTGGCTGAAGCCCGAGAGGCACACGAAGGAGCAGATCCTGGAGCTGCTGGTCCTGGAGCAGTTCTTGGCCAGCCTGCCGGTGGACGTCCAGGGCTGGATGCGGGCAGGAGGGCCGGACAGCTGTGCCCAGGCGGTGGCCCTGCTGGAGGATTTCCTGCTGAGCCAGAGGGAGGCTGAGACGGCGACTTGGCAGGTGAGGTCTTAATAATATTTAATTCCAAGTTTCTTAACGCTGAATATGGAGTGGGTTGTTGGAACCACCTGCCAGCCTTCAGCTAAAACTGGAGAGAATTCATTGCAGGTTGGAAAGGCCAAATTCTCCTGGCAGTCCTACCTCCAGCCACTGAACATGATTTCATATTAAAAGCATCTCTGAATGCTGACAAAAGATGTTCAAGCTCACACATTATTGAGTCTGTAGTCGGAGGAAGTTCTACATGGGGCGCAGCCATTCAGAATAGCCGTCTTTGTACCAGGTCAATTATTTCATGTTGATTGAGTACATTTAAGTGAATTTAAACATTTGTGTTAGATACAAAAATTGTGTGTTTTGGATTTATTTGTATTTTGTGTGTCTTCCTTTGTGTAAAAAAAGAGAAGAACAGAAACTTTGATCCAAGACCTGCAATGATATTGAAAATGAGTCATTGATTATTATTTAACAATGTTTCCAGAAGCTTTGATACTGCTTATACCAACATTTATTTGCTATTTCTTCAAAGCCTTCCAGTGTATATCATCCTTTCAAGAACAGATGCAAGTGAGCCTGCAATGCTATAGGGCCTAGGCAGTTACTTGGGAGTATGTCCTGTTGAACTCAGTGGGGCTTACTTCTGAATAGATATAGTTTCACCCCCTAAGATGCGGCGGCCGGCCTAAAGGTTCACCCGCTGCATCCAAGTCGGGATGCGGGCCGTGCTGGCAAGGCTGGGGCTCACCTCGGTTATATTGCCTTACCTAATGCCTCCCCTCTCCCCACAAATTATGCCAAAATAAGAACATAAGAGCCCTGCTGGATCAGGCCAAAGGCCCATAGTCCAGCTTCCTGTATCTCACTGTGGCCCCACCAGATGCCTCAGGGAGCACACAGCCAACAAGATAACCTGTTTCCCGTTGACACTCCCTTGCACCTGGCACAGAGAACCCTACTTCCAAAGCCAGGAGGTTGCTTATGGCTTGTAACCTGTGATGGTCTTTTCCTCCATGAATCTGTCCAAACCCCTTTTAAAGGCATCTAGGCCAGGTGCCATCACCACATCCTGGTGGCTTACAGCAGAAAAGAAAATACAATACAAAAAAGTACATACATAAATAGTGTACATAAATTAACTGTTTTTTACTGCTTTTTTAAAACAGTAAAAAAACAGTTAACAAAAACTAATAAAAACAACATCTAAAAATTGATTTAAAAGATTATTACAATTAAAACAAGCTCATAAAAAACAGCAGTGCCCCACCTGTACCAGCAGGATGTTAAAAAAGGCAAGGACTCAGAAGGCTTCTTTGAACAGGAAGGTTTTTAGGCCTCGCCAGAAAGTGTCCAAGGAGGGAGCAGTTCGTAAGTCAAAGGGGAGGGAATTCCATAAGGTTGGTGCCACTACTGAGAGGGCCCTATTTCTGGCGACGATACCTGCAAAAGGGCCTTCTCTGATGATCTAGGAGACGAGCCGGACTATAGAAGTAGGCGATCTCTCAAATATCCTGGCCCCAAGCCGTATATGGCTTTAAAGGTCAAAACCAGCACTTTGAATTGGGCCCGGAAATGAATCGGCAGCCCAGTGAAGTGCAATGAACCGCCTACCTCTGGTGACCACACAGGCCGCCGCATTCTGCACTAATTGCAGTTTCCGAACCGTCTTCAAGGGCAGCCCCACGTAGAGCGCGTTACCGTGGGATGGATCACCATGGTCAGGTTTTAATTATATTTTAGATTGCTGTAATACACGATACTAATAATCTCTACCCAGAAGGGTTGTATCACTATGCAAGACCAGAACATGTGTCTAAGGGCCCAATCCTATCCAACTTTCCAGCATTGATGCTGCAGTGCCAACGGGGCATGCGCTGCATTCTGGGGGGGGGAGTGTTAGTCATGGTCAGACATTTGTTCCCTTACCTAGGAGCTGCGTTGCAACTGCATCAGTGCTGGAAAGCTGGATAGGATTGAGCCCATCCTAAATGACGCTTCAGATTCACTGCAACGCTAACAGTAAGACTCCTTGGCAAGCCCCTTACTCTAAAGGCGCTGTGGCATCCAGTAGATTCTCAAAAAAGATTTTTTGCTGGATCAGTCTGAATTGAAAATCCACAGGTGTTATAATTTTAGTACCTAACGATGTTTTCCATTGATTGTGTAAAATAGGACATTCCAGCTCTTTGTTCTAAGTTTCTCTTTCTTGTAATAAATACCATATTTATTAAATGATGTTGGATACTTCTATATCAATATTGTGGACTTCTTTCTGTCAGTAGATACAGTAAGAATTTCTAGAATTGGAGGTAATTGAGAAGCTGGCAATTCTGGTCCAAATTTAGTCGCCACCAAATGCTGTAGTTGTAAATACTGTACCTGTATTGCCATTCAGCTGATACAGTATTGGTTGATCCTATTTAGCCTTCCACCCAATAAAAGAGAGAAACTCCTGATCTTGACTGATTAGTTGGTCTAAGGAAAAAATCGCTCTACCCATCCAACTTTTCCACATACAAAAAAACCTTCCCTATTTTTAGTTCAGGATTAGCGAAAGGGGTACCAAACAGGAGGCTTCTAAAATAGCCGAAGATTGCTTTCTAGAATTTGGGACATGATCCCAGTAGTTGGTAGAAGAGATGCCTGAGGATATAAACTGAGATGTATGATGCAAGGAATAATATTCATGTTCAGTGAATTTAAAGGGGTCGATCTTTCTCCAACTCTGTTTCATTTGTAAATTTATTGACATTCAGGGTGCAATCCTGTGTAAGGATCCGGCCCAGGGCGGGCCGGAGCAGCTGAGCCCAAGCGCCGGGCCGGAGGTCTACTTGGGGAAGGGGAGGCTCGTCCCCTTCCCCGGGTGTAAACCGAGGTAAGCTCGATGGAGGATGACGACGTGTAACGGCATATGGCGGAAGCTATCCCCCGCCCCTCCCAGATTGGCTAGTACAATGGTCCCCTCCCTCACCCGACCGACTGCCCACGTGGCTGCCAGCAGAAGAGCTTACCTTCCTCCGGCAGCCGCATCCCGGTTACGGAGTGAGGCAGGCTGTCCTTGTGATGGCCTCCCTTACACCCAAGGCATTGTGAACGGGCTTTACAGCACGTTCGCGACGTCTTGGAATCATTCCATAGATTCCCAGGCTTGCATTGTACATGCAAGAATCTGCGGTAAAGCTCTAGCAGTCAATATTCCTAAGCACTTAATGATATCTGGGCCCCATCGAAATTGCCAAGCACTATATACATTATGTGCCTTATTGTCTCCAATAATAATGGCATCCGTTGAGATTTTGTTCAGTTAATTGAATAACTAGATAAATTTCCAAAAATATTTATTTCATCAATTCTAAGATAGAAGATTGAGGTTCAGTAATAAATAATCAAATATCATCTGCATATAAAATAATCTTGTACTCATTAGAATTATGTATAAATCCACGTATTGCCTTGTCAGTTTTAACAACCCAGGAGTTGGGATGGGGGGGAAAAACAACACTTGGCCACCTTACGTGGTTCTCTCAGGCTGCAATGATATGTGAACTTACCTGGGAGTAAGCAACATTGATTAGAATGTGACTTACTTCTGAGTAGACATGCATAAGGTTGAGGTGTCAGATACATAGTTGGCTCAGCCTCAAGAAGCCTAGAAAGCTACAGAGACCTTTATTTGTCAGGAACAACTTCTGGAATTATGCACCAAAGGGAATAAGCAGGATGTGTCTCTTGTCCGTAGTCCCTGTGTGCTGAGCGAGATTCTCTTTGCTGCTTCAGGAGCCTTTGCAGGAGTGGGCTTTGGGTCCCCTGGATATAAAGGAGGAGCCCTTGGACACGGTGCAGGGGGAGATCCCCAAAGAACACGCAGAGATATTCCAGGACACCAAGCAGAACGTCGATGGGGAGGTCACTTTGTCAGGTAAGGATTCAGCATGTGGTGCTAAGTGCTGTCATGATTAGGGCAACAATGAAATGTCAAGGGAGATCTACAGTTCCGTACCTTTAGCAGCCATGTGGAAGAGGGAGTTTGGGCTGTTGCAAGTGGAGATGCAGAGAATGAGAAGGAATTACTCAAACGTTCCTCTTTTGTCCCAGTAGAGCCCTTCTGTTGACCCTTCATTTCCCAAGTCTAGTAATCCCTAACAGAGATCATGGTAGGGGCAGAGCGAATGTTAGCAGGGGCAGCTTTCCTTGTCTCTGGGATGACAGAGTTCCTGCACCCAACTCCTTCTTGTACACATCTGTTTGAGGGACAGAAATCTGCTCTGCTTTGCCTCTGGCCGCCTCTAAGGATGAACAGGTGGACCTAACCTCCTTCTCCGTAAAATGTCCCTTCCGTCCCACACAGGCATTGGAATCGCACGACCAACTTCAATGCTTTTCCCAGGTCAGGACATGGCCGAAGATGAGCTGAGCAAAGTTCTTGGCCTCCAAGTGGACCAGGTCGGTTTGCAACGGGGCAGACTCATAAACCGGGTGGCAGGCAAAGTTCTTATGCCGGTGATAACTGGGGCCGGTCCATCATGGGGCCAACTGAGGTGTTTGCCTCAGGTAACAGATAGCTGGGTGGCACCCACCTCCATCTGTCCACTTGCCTCCACTGCCTCTTCTGCTTTGTAGACTTTTTCTAGTTGAAGGAGTGGGAGGAGCAGAGTCTGGCACATTTCCAGTGTTGAAGGGTAACATTGGCATACATTTGCCGCACTTCCTCAGGGGCCAGGAGGTCTTTGGCTGGCCCTGGGGACAGTTCTGGTTGTCTGGAATCTTCCCCTGGGAAATCTTTGTCTTTTCGGGGAGATGCCTTTTGAGATGTCGGAGCACCAGCCGAGTCGCCCTTCTTTGGTTTACTAGATGTTATGTCTGTAAAGGCCAAATGGATCTTGTTTCCGGTTATCGCATGCACAGGTGTGACTGCACAGGTGTAGACACTTAAGGCACCATTGGATGCACAGACCAACATTCTGAGCTCTCAGTGAGATACTGGAGAATGACTGTCTTTTTCTAGGATATGCAGAACCACCAACACCCCCTTTGCTTTGACATCGGTGTTCATGACGGGCCACCGGGGAGCAAATGACTACAGCCGGCAGTGGCAGAACCATAGCAGTGCATGGAAGGCGGGACGAGGGGGAGATTGGGGAAGTGACCTGTGGTGGGCGAAGAGGGCTCTTGCAGGCACCTCACCCCCTGGGACCCACATCCAGGAGTGGGTTCCATGGGGCTGCCTCAAAATGAAGTAGCCACAAGCACGGGGTCCCGATCCAAGGTGGTGAACCTACACGGTTGGGTCACCGACACAACTGAGTGGAGCGGGTAACAGGCACCGTGCTGCCCAGTGTACGTCCAATGGCAGCCAAAGTTCACTGTCTCTCATCTGTCCATGGGGCCATTTCAGCCAGAGAAGTGGTACATGGTCCAGGATATGCCAAACTCTTTGCCTCTGCTTCTGTCCCCTGGTCCATTTTTCTCCCAGCAAAGTGTCTTTCTGCTTTCAGGGCCCACCTGGGATATATGACGTTTCGGCGGTGGCTCAAAACATTTGTTTCGTCTGGCGTTTGTGTGATGGGTTCTTGTCTGACTCCTGTGTCTCAAGATGTTCTGCTTTGCTGCTCACCCCCCAGTGGATTTTATTGTTTTTAATATATTTTAATATATTTTATGTATTATGTTTTTAATTCTTGTTGTAAGCCGCCTTAGGAATTTGCCTCGTCCTAGGATAAGGTGGGGTACATATATTTAAAAATAAATATAAGCAGCTGGCCGGATTGGATGTGTGCGGGGGAGGAAGAACGAGTTTAACCCCCTCCTCCTGCTTACCAATTTTGTTGACCTGTCCTGTCTCGCATCCATTTATGCATCTTGTGAAGTGGTCTCGATTCTAATACACAGGTCCACCTTTCGTCTTCTGCGTGTGACCACATTACTTTCAGCCACACACGCACGCACGCGCGCACGTGCGCAAACTCACCTGTTCCTTGCATACCTTGGTTCACTAATTGTATCCTGCTGACAACCATTTATGAAAGCAATAATTTTTCTGGATATTGTCATGATCTTATATCTATGAAATAACACCTTGTAACAGAATTTGAATTCGGAGCCTGAATGTTTTCCTATTTCCTGCAGGTGATGAAGCCGAAGAAGATGGATACTTCTTTGCACATGGCTGAGTGGACCTCGATGCAGTCAAGGCAACAGACCACGTTCTGGAACGTTCTGCAGCAGAATGGGGAAAATGTGGATTCCCTGGGTAAGGAACTGCTCTGCTTAGTTCCAGTAAACCCAGAAAAAACTGCTCATCGAGTTTTCCTCATTAGAATGTGAGATTTGTATGTAGATCTTCTTCTGAATAGTACATTTACATGCCTATAAGATACAAAGCAAGAGAGAAATTAATTTTTGACACAATCCCAGAGTATAACTCATATAACGGCTAAAATATCCACCTAATGATGGAGAAGTGAATGGAAATGTGTGTGGATGGGCTGCAGCCAAGGAGAGTTGTAGGCTCCAGCACTTATTTAGGGAGCTTTGCTACACCCCTCATTCTGCTGTTCTTCCTCTTTTCTTTCTCCGCCCCTTCACCTCTCATCCACACCCCCGTATGACTCGTCGTCTTCCAAAATTGTTAAGCACGGTAGCGGTTTAAGATATGTCGATGGCTAATTCTGCAAACAGGTCTGAGATGATAAAATTGGTGAAAGACAATGATGCGATCATATCTAATTTTTAGGGGGAAGAAGCTTTGGTGAAAATCTTGGTTCCCAAGGTTCAGTCACATGTGGCGTTATTGTGTCTATGACGTCAGTCTCTCCGATGTAGCATTTTTTTCATTTACGTCATACTGAATTATTGTGAAGTAGAAACAAGGGTGTAAAACGCAAAAAATCCATGAATGCTTTTTGTATTGGAAAGCGTGGGAAATACATTTTTGCCTGTTTCTTTCTCTGCCCTCAAGAGGAATCTTTGGGTCCCCGACGTGTCTTTGCTCCCCATGCAGTGAAACAGGAAGAGACGTTTCTCCCAGATCCTCTGCAAAGTCTGAATCTCCCAGGCCAAGAATCGGGTAAGGAGTTGGAGAAACATTCTTGGTTGCTTCATGCAACACATTATGATAACTCAGGAGTGGACTCTCACCTGTGTTTCTTCTCTTCAAAAAAATAAATCGAAAAGCTCGAGAGCAACTTCTCTCTTCTCATATCTCTGTATTCCTGTGCACATGCGGAAGCCTTGCAGACATCAGTGCTGGGATCGTTTTATCTATTGAGGCTTTTTAATTGCTATTGCAATAACAATTAAAAGACAAATATGTCATTAGGGAAACCCATGATCAGCTTGGAAGTGGCCTGATGACCTCTCCATAGGTCAATGATTGGGGTCCAGGAAAGTACAGGCTGGTCAGCCTAACATCTGTTCCAGGTAAGATAAAATCTTAAAACGTATAGAGAACAGGCTTTGCTGAGGCAGAATCAGCATGGCTTCTGCAAGGGGAAGTCTGTCACACAATGGCCCCACCAGATGCCTGAGGGAGCACACAGCCAACAAGATAACCTGTTTCCTACTGCCACTCGCTTGCACCTGGCACAGAGAGAACCTACTTCTAAAAACCAGGAGGTTGCTTATGGCTTGTAACCTGTGATGGTCTTTTCCTCCATGAATCTGTCCAACCCCCTTTTAAAGGCATCTAGGCCAGGTGCCATCACCACATCCTGTGCCAAGGAGTTCCACACGCTGGGTAAAGAAATATTTTATTTGTCCGTTCTAACTCTCCCTCCCCTCCATTTTAGTGCATGTCGCCTGGTTCTGGTATTCTGCGAGAGGGAGAAGAATTTCCCTCTATCCACTCTCTCCATCCCATGCATAATTTTATACGTCTCAATCATGTCCCCCCTCAGGTGCCTTTTTTCTAGACTGAAAAGCCCCAAACGCTGTAGCCTTTCCTCATAAGGGAGGTGCTCCAGCCCACGAATCATTCTGGTCGCTCTTTTCTGCACCTTTTCCAATTCAACTATATCCTTTTTGAGGTGTGGTGACCAGAACTGGACACAATACTCCAGATGTGGAAGTACTCCAGGAAGTACAGAAGAAACGTATCTCAAATGCCATTCTTTCTGTCCTAAATTTATTATTTATTTATTTATTTAAGGAATTTGTAGCCCGCCTTTCTCCCGAGGGCACTCAAGGCGGCTTACAACATATTAAAATACATAAAATACATATAAACACATTAAACACATTAAAATAATTGATTAAAACAATTTAAGTTAAAACAAACAACCCCAGTGGGTCACATTTACATATGTTAAAACCATTTGTTAAAAGGTCAGCCCACCACGTCAGACATTAAAAGCAATCCTAAATAATAACGTCTTAAGGCCCCGCTGAAAGGCCTCTAAAGAGGGAGTCATTCTTAATTCCAGGGGGAGGGAATTCCACAATTGGGGTGCCACCGCCGAGAAATAGGGTGCAACTAAAGAGACATAAAGGAGCACATGCTGGAGATAAAAGGCCTGATCCTGGCCAACTTTCCAGTGCTGATTCAGCCGTGCCAATGGGGCATGCGCTGCATTCTGATGTGGGGGGGGGCAGACACGGAGGCCTCCCCAACGTTTGTTCCCTTACCTCGCACTGCATCTGTATTGGCACTGGAATGTTGGATCGGATTGGGACCAAAATGAATGCAATGGGCACGAGAAACCTCAAAGAAACACCAGAACCTTCATGGAAAGGTGAAATTAATGCCTCTCCTTGGACTAGCGCCAGCACTTTAGCTGGCACAGGTCTGAGGCGATAAAAGGGCGTGTCTACTGGTACCGGAGCGGACAAGAACTTGTGCAAGCGGCCTGCGCTGGGTGCCACCCCCTCTCACCTCCCACATTCCTCCTGCCTCCCCCTGTTCTGCCTGCCTCCCCCCCCGCCCACCCCACCGACTATCCTCTGTTGGTGGGCCTTGTATTGTTACCAAAATTGCCTTTGTTGTTATGAGGAATAGCGTTAAATATGGCAATTTGCCTCCTGGAAGGCAGGGTCGGCTTGGAGCTTGACTCCTCCCCGATGGGAGGGCGTTCCCTATCTCCCCGGTCCGGCCCTGCCTTCGCAGTGCACGGTCGTGTGTTATTGGAGCTCAGCGAAAATCTGCAGTTTTTTCTCTCTACTTACTTATTCTCCTCTCCGTATTCATTCTGCCTTTGTGTGTTTGATCTGCCCTGAGCGTATGATCTGTCCTGAGCGTATGATCTGCCTTAAGTGTCTGATCTGACTTGAGCGTCATTCATCTAGGCTCCTTTCCCACTCTTCTGCCGACTCCTCATGCCCTAGAAAAGGCGGGGATGAAGCGTGTTAGCTCGCTGCATTAGACACGGCTGTGAGGTGCCACCATAGTTGGCTTCCTCACATTAGTCGTACACCCTGCCGTTTCTCTGCAGCGCAGCCTGCGAACGACGAGGAAAAGAAGGAGGATCCTCATTTCCGGTTTTTGCAAAAACCGGAAATGGCCCAAATCAGCTGTTTTTCGCCGAACTGAAGATCGGGGAGTCCTGCAGAGGGTCACACAGGACTCCCCAAAGCCCCCACCAGCCCTGGTAATAAGTAAGAAGGTGGCGTTTTAGGGGTTCAATTTACACATAAATTCTTGGGGGGGGGAAATTTCCCTGCTGGTGCAAGCAAAATTAAAGGTGCGCCTTAGAATGGAAGAAATACGGTAATGTCCATGATGCAGAATAGCCCCATTTCCTGAATTCTGTAAGCACTGGGATTCCCCAAGTCCAGAAGCAGAATCTGTGTTTCATATTTTAGCAGAGATTGTTCACGGTCCTGGATAGGAACAGGATTTGGAGGCAAAACAGGGATATTGGCAGAAGGGGAAAGACGGGAAGGAGGTTGTTGCAGGAAACGTGGAAAGAGGTCACCAGAACATAGACTAAATTCCTCTCTCTGTCTCTTCAGGTGATGGGAAGGGAACTCGGCTCAAGGTGACGAATTCTCCGCTTGGAGGAAATGAGCCAGTGGAAACGCCCAGGAGAGGACGAGGGAAAACCCCAGAGAATGTGCCGGTGACAGCTGAGGTGCAGAAGGAAGGATGCGACTCCAACAGCAGACAGGGAACAGAGCCGCTTATGGGATGGAAGGAATCTGGGGAGCTCACAGAAGGTCTTGGGGCTGCCTGCAGCAATCCCAACCCAATGGATTCAGAGGGGGGAAAGGCATCGTTTTCCAAATATGGCAGAAGGTACCGTCTTAGGTCAGGACTTGTTTTGGAAGACAGTGGAAAAGAGTCCAATGAAGACCCCCCATTTGGGGAAAAGATCCAGCTGAAATCAAAGCTTTATAAACATCACAGAAGCCACATGGGAGTGAAAAATCATGATAGCACAGTGTTTGGGGTAAGACTCCATGCTAATTCATTAGCAAAACACCAGAAAATTCACACTGGAGAAAAGACTTACAATTACCCCAAGTGCGGAAAAAGCTTCTCTGAGGGATCAGATTTCTTAACCCATCAGATGATCCACACAGGAGAGAAACCTCACAAATGTCCTGAGTGTGGAAAAAGCTTCTCTCGGAGATCAGCTTTGTTAAACCATCAAATGATCCACACAGGAAAGAAACCTCACAAATGTCCCGAGTGTGGAAAAAGCTTCTATCACAGATCAGCTTTATTAAGACATAAGGTGTTCCAGACAGGAGAAAAACCTCACAAGTGTCCCGACTGTGGAAAAAGTTTCTCTCAGAGATCAGATTTATTAGTCCATCGGATGATCCACACAGGAGAGAAACCTCACAAATGTCCTGAGTGTGGAAAAAGCTTCTCTCGGAGATCAACTTTGTTAGCCCATCAAAGAATCCACACAGGAGAGAAACCTCACAAATGTCCTGACTGTGGAAAAAGCTTCTCACACAGATCAAATTTATTATCGCATCAGATGCTCCACACAGGAGAGAAACCTCACAAATGTCCTGAGTGTGGGAAAAGCTTCTCTCTGAGACAATATTTATTAAAACATCAAAAAATTCATACTGAGTGAAATCTTACGGGTATGCTATATGTGGATGCTTAAATGAGGAGCAAACACTAACACTGAAGGAATTAGCCACCAGACAACCCAGAAAGTCCAATGTTTTCTCAATCTATGATGATTTCTGTATTATATTTTGCCTTGTTAGTAACCAACTTTATTGAGTTATGCTGCAATACTCTGAAGCAGAGTTACTGAGAAGAAGTTTTAACGTTGAGGGTCTTACTGCTGCGTAACTGTGTATTGATTGGCTGATAAACGGCGGTCATTGTTCAGTAACATGACCTGGGTTAGACAAAGTCCTCAGGGCCACACAGAGCTCCATGTCGCACCCCATGACTAGCAGCTGTGGAATAAATGATTCGGGTATCCAAGATGCTCATCTTTGTCTTGTCTTGTAGAATTTATAATCCAAATTTCCAGTGCTGATTCAGCCGTGCCAATGGGGAATGCACTGCATCCTGATGGGGGGGGGCAGACACGGAGGCCTCCCCAATGTTTGTTCCCTTACCTCGGGGCTGCACTGCATCTGTATTGGCACTGGAAAGTTGGATCGTATTGGGACCAAAATGAATGCAATGGTCACGAGAAACCTCAAAGAAACACGGCAACCTTCATGGAAAGGTGAAATTGCATTAATGCCTCTCCTTGGACCAGCGCCAGCACTTTAGCTGGCACAGGTCTGAGGCGATAAAAGGGCGTGTTGAATGGTACTGGAGCGGACAAGAACTGCCCCGCCCACCCCACCGACTATCCTCTGTTGGTGGGCCTTGTATTGTTACCAAAATTGCCTTTGTTATTATGGGGATTAGCGTTAAATATGGCAATTTGCCTCCTGGAAGGTTGAGAACCCCTGAGCTAGAGCAAGCGAGAACCCCAGCAAGAAGGAGGTGGAAGAATTGAACAAAACAGAAAAATTCTTCCTTTTGCAGTGACAAGAAAATTGGATCAACTGGGAGAATTCTCAGGAGGGAGGAAAGAGGGACTGCATGAGTTTTCTCAGTGTGGGAAATGCTTCACAGAGAGAGAGAGAGAGAGAGAGAACATGTCTTGTTGATGCGAGATACAGCATGTGAAACAAACTTTTCTTCGAATGCCCTGAAAATGGGAGAAATGTCTCTTGGTGAGAGAGGGTTATATCACACATCAGGGAGCTCCTAGAAAAGTGAGACCCCCTCGAACAACCCCAATCCTTTGGTGCTCCCCCCCAACATGTAGCTGCCCCAAAACTGGCTACGCTGCATGTTATGCTGCAGCGATCAATCGGGAATAAAATATTTTCCGTTACCCCTCCATAAGCCCCTGAACTGGCAATACGTCTCCTTTGTCTTGCGCCACAGCGCAAGCACTTTAGCCGATGCGTGTCCAAGGTGACGAAAGGGGTGTGTCGACTGGTACTGGAGGGGATAGCATCCGTCATGACTCACCAGTGCTGAGTGCCCCCCCCTTGCCTCCAACGTACCTCTTCCCTGTTCCACCCTCCCCTCCATTCCGCTCACCCTGCCAGCTCACCTCCGTTGGCATGCCTTCTTTGCCCCGCCACTATGCTTGGGGCCTGCACATTGTCCCAGAATCATTTGCGACGGCCCGAAAGTGCTTTCCGCTGTGGAACCCAACAATGGGATTGAGCCCCCAGTGTCTCTACTGTGGGAAGAGTTTTGGTCAGAAGGTTATACCTATTAAAATAGGAGCAGCCATGAAATTTAAGGCACAAGTCAAGAGGCTAAATTCCCAGACCCAAATTTCCTACTTCCCCCCTCCCCCTCAGCTTATGTAGCCAGAGAAGACCCAAAAGGAAAGGTCAAGCCTCATTGGTGCTTATAACAATTTATCGTGACACGACCTATACCTAAGGTAGCAGTATATGAATTGTCTGCTATTGTTCATGTTTTTTTCTAAAAAAAACCCCAATTCTATAATGGGCAAAGAGATCTCAATGGGAGAAATGAACACCCTGTTCTTATGATGCCACCGTCTGAATGAAGAAAGAGCAGGAAACATGAAAATAAATCTCAGCCAGAGTGTAGTAAGGGATGCTTAGACATTAGGGAAAAAGGGGCACCAATGATTCCTATGCACCATGATAGACGTACCGCAAACCAAGTACTTTGGAAAGGAAACGCATGGCTACTGGGCAGTGAGAGAAACACGCAGAAAACATTTGCAATAGAGGAGACCTTGCAGGTGTAAGAATCTCTGTGAATATACTTGTGTAACGATCAGCGCAAAGTGACAACTCAAGGTGCTTCCGTGATGGGTATCATTGCAGTGTTTGTATCCTATTTGTTCTGGATGTGTCATTCGAGTGTCTCTTTCAGTTAGCCTTTGGAGTTGTTAGCCACATCCTTCCTAGCAAAGAGGGATGCATTTGATAACTGCAGGAAAGGAAGATGGCACAGGTTCCCTTCTCACATTCAAAGACGAGGTGCTGGCTGTGACCAGACTGCCAAGTATCAGGGCAGCTCCAGGCTTCTGTGCCTGTGTCACACACCCCTTCCAGCATTTCCTCCACCAGGCGAGCGTCCGAGGAAGAGGAGGAAGCAACAGTGGTCGAAGCGCTGGACCCCAAGCACAGAAAGAGGCGGCGGCAGTGCTAGAGGCGGCAGAGGGCTTCTGGCCTTCCTACCCTGCTGTCCAGTGGGGTGGGACTCTGCTCCGGGGCGGCTGCAGAGAGGCGAGTGCAAGAGAGGCGAGTGAAGCAAGACGGCTCGGGGCGGGGAAAGGAAAGGGAGGCTGCAGAAAGAGGAGGTTCGGGGCCTCCAGTGGCGGGGAAGGGGTGGAGGGCCGTGCGGCGGCTGCCTGGGCATCCCCGGCGGGACGGGAGGGCTGCTCGGTGAGTCCGACCCGCAGCTCAGCCCCCAGCCGGCTCTGCGCTCGCTGCGCCGGTTTGTGGTGTTGCTGCCGGTTCGGATCCTGCAGGAGGCTCTGCGCCAGCCGGATCGGTGCTCAGCTCAGCTGGATCTAGAAAAAGGGCTGTTTGATGGGTAGTCTGATGGAAAAGATGGGGGGGGGATGATTGTCACCACACCTCAGAGAAAGGATGGTAGAGCAGTTGGAAAACAAATGCTGGAAAACAGTCCCTGGTTGTCCTGAATGTGTCCAAGAGCAGGCGTTTAAATCTGGTTAAGAATCAGCTTCCCCCAAAACAAAGGGCAAACTTGTGCTCTCTCTCCCCCCCCCCTATTAAATAATTCCATGGAGGTGCCTGTCCCAAATACATGCACCTTTTCTCCCCTTTGTGTTCTTTGTGTTTTAAATGTTCCACTGTTTGTGTCTTTAGCCCAGGAAGAAACTCCTTTTTGAGCTCAGGAATACCTCCAGGCAAAGGACCTGGGTTGCTGGGAGCCTCTGACATTTGCAGCTCTTCTGTTGTCATGTAAATCTCATTCACCCTGAGTCATCCTTTTGGGGGAGTGCAGTAAGACCAGCCAAGAAGGCAGAAATTGGGTCATTTCCTCTTCCCTCCTTCAAGCAAGATCAGGGATTTGAGGGGAAAAGTGTTTGCTTAGATCAACTGCTCCAGAAGGCCACATCCCTTGTCTCTGTTTCCAAAGTTGCAGGAGTGGAGCTCAGAGCGAAGCCATGAATGAGGAAACCTGTGAAGGTCCAGAAGCAGAAGAGGGATCCGGAGGGGCAGGAAAAGCCGCAGGCAGAGATCAGCCTGAACATGTGATGGAGCCACAAGGGGGCCAAGAGGATCCAGCCAGGGGGCTGCAACAGCGCTGGGAAGCCCAATGGCAGCAGTTCCTCAAGACCCTGCAGGCCCCTAACTCGGCATGGGGGAGCCCCCAACTGCCAGGCCCCACACCCTGGGATGATGCCAAGGCCTTTCTGGCCTCCTTTGAGCAAGTTGCTGAGGCCTGTCGGTGGCCCAGAGGAGAGTGGGTGGCTCGGCTCCTGCCAGCACTTAGCGGAGAAGCCCAGCAGGCCTTTAGCCTCCTGGCAGCCAGAGACAAGGAGGACTATGGGAAAGTGAAGGCCGCCATCTTGAGGGGCGATGCCCTGAGGCGGGAGGCGCAGCGCCAGCACTTTCGTCGGTTCTGCTGCCCGGAGCTGGAAGACCCCCGAAAGATGTACGTCCAGCTCCAGGAGCTTTGCTGCCAGTGGCTGAAGCCCGAAAGGCACACGAAGGAGCAGATCCTGGAGCTGCTGGTCCTGGAGCAGTTCCTGGCCAGCCTGCCGGTGGACGTCCAGGGCTGGATGCGGGCAGGAGGGCCGGACAGCTGTGCCCAGGCGGTGGCCCTGCTGGAGGATTTCCTGCTGAGCCGGAGGGAGGCCGACACGGTGATGTGGCAGGTGAGGTCTTAATAATATTTAATTCCAAGTTTCTTAACGCTGAATATGGAGTGGGTTGTTGGAACCACCTGCCAGCCTTCAGCTAAAACCGGAGTGAATTCATTGCAGGTTGGAAAGGCCCCCCAAAAGCTATCCCCCGCCTCTCCCAGATTGGCTAGTACAATGGTCCCCTCCCTCACCCGACCGACTGCCCACGTGGCTGCCGGCGGAAGAGCTTACCTTCCTCCGGCGGCCGCATCCCGGTTACGGAGTGAGGGAAGCTGTCCTTGTGACGGCCTCCCTTACACCCGAGGCGTTGTGAACGTGCTTTACAGCACGTTCGCGACGTCTTGGAATCATTCCATAGATTCCCAGGCTTGCATTGTACATGCAATAATCTGCGGTAAAGCTCTAGCAGTCAATATTCCTAAGCACTTAATGATATCTGGGCCCCATCGAAATTGCCAAGCACTATATACATTATGTGCCTTATTGTCTATATACATTATGTACCAATTGTAAGATAATAATAATAATAATATAATATACAGTATTTATATACTGCCTTTCTGGTCATTGGATTTCTCCTCTGACTTTATTCAAGGCGGTGTACATGGGCAGGCTGTTCTAAACCCCAAGGGGTTTTTACAATATAATAACGTTCTAATCTTTCATAGAACCCTTCATTCGAGATGTTGCTTTCACAGTCCAGCTCTCTCTCTCTCTCTCTAGCGTTGGCTTCAACACGCTTCAGCTTCAGATAACACAGGCAACTCTGATTATCACTCAAGCGTTGCAGCTGCAGCTCCACTCCCCCACAGGGCTCTGCAGCTTATCAGCTCGGCGTGCCAGCAGCTCTCTGACAGACTTCCGGCCGTCTTGAACTGCTGTCCTGCAGATCTTCAGGCAGTTTTGTGAGATGAAACAAAGATAGAAGATTGAGGTTCAGTAATAAATAATTGAATATCATCTGCATATAAAATAATCTTGTAATTAGAATTATGTATAAATCCATATACTGCCTTGTCAGTTTTAACAACCCAGGAGTTGTGATGGGGGGGGGGGGGGAACACTTGGCCACCTTACTTGGTTCTCCCAGGCTGCAATGATATGTGAACTTACCTGGGAGTAAGCAACATTGATTAGAATGAGACTTACTTCTGAGTAGACGTGCATAAGGTCGAGCTGTCAGATACATGGTTGGCTCAGCCTCAAGAAGCCTAGAAAGCTACAGAGACCTTTATTTGTCAGGAACAACTTCTGGAATTATTATTATTAATAACAGGATTTATATACCGCTTTTCAACAAAAAGTTCAAAAAGCGGTTTACAGACAAAATCAAATGATTAAATGGCTCTCTGTCCCAAAAGGGCTCACAATCTAAAAAAGATGCAGAAGAACATCAGCAACAGCCACCAGAAAAGAGACTGTGCTGGGGTTATGCACCAAAGGGAATAAGCAGCATGTGTCTCTTGTCCGTAGTCCCTGTGTGCTGAGCGAGATTCTCTTCACTGCTTCAGGAGCCTTTGCAGGAGTGGGCTTTGGGTCCCCTGGGTGTAAAGGAGGAACCCTTGGACACGGTGCAGGAGGAGATCCCAAAAGAAGATGCAGAGATATTCCGAGACACCAAGCAGAACGTCGATGGGGAGGTCGCTTTGCCAGGTAAGGATTCGGCGTGTGGTGCTAAGTGCTGTCACGATTAGGGCCACAAAATGTCAAGGGAGGTCTACAGTCCTGTACCTTTAGCAGCCATGTGGAAGAGGGAGTTTGAGCGGATGCAAGTGGAGATGCAGAGGGCAAGAGGCATCCATCAACCCTCCCTCTTCTGCCCAAATACAGCCCTTCAGCTCACCCTCCACTTGCCAGGTCTAGTAGTGTCTAACAACAGTAGTAATTGTGGTTTAGTGGCAGAGGGAATTTTAGCCGGGGCAACTTGAATCCCTGAATCCAATTCCTGCTTGTACACACCTGTTCGGGGGTCAGAAATCTGCCCTGATTTTCCTCTGGCCGCCTCTAAGGATGAACAGGTGGAGCAATCCTCCTTCTCCATAAAATGTCCCTTCCGTCCCACACAGGCATTGGAATCGCACGTCCAACTTCAGTGCTTTTCCCAGGTCACGACATGGCCGAAGATGAGCTGAGCAAAGTTCTTGGCGTCCAAGTGGACCAGGTGGGTTTGTGCAGGGCTAGGGCAGACAGATGAACCAGGTGGCAGCCAATGTTGCTTGTGTTGGATATAACCAGGGCCGGTCCATCATGGGGCCAACTGAGGTGTTTGCCTCTGGTAAGAGCTAGGTGGGTGGCACCCACCTCGATCCACCCACTTGCCTCCACTGCCTCTTCTGCTCTGCAGACTTTTTCTTGTTGAAGGAGTAGGAGGAGCAAAGTCTGGCACATTTCCAGTGTTGAAGGGTAACATTTGCATATATTTGCCACACTTCCTCAGGGGCCAGGAGGTCTTTGGCAGGCCCTGGGGACAGCTCTGGTTGTTTGGAATCTTCCCCTGGGAAATCTTTGTCTTTTCGGAGAGGTGCCTTTTGAGATGTCAGAGCACTAGCAGAGTTGCCCTTCTTTGGTTTGATGGACGTTACGTTTGGGTCCCCTTATGGGAAGAAATTTAGTAAATAAAATTAGTAAATAATTAAGGGCCACTTGGGTCTTGTTTCTGGTAAAAAGTTGCACAGGTGTGACTGCACAGGTGTAGACACTTAAGGCACCATGTGATGCGCAGATTGCCATTCTGAGCTCTCCGTGAGATACTGGAGGACGACTGTCTTTTCTAGGATACGCAGAACGACCAACACCCCCAGCAGTGCGTGGAAGGCGGGACGAGGGGGAGATTGGGGAAGTGACCTGTGGTGGGCGAAGAGGGCTCTTGCAGGCACCTCACCCCCTGGGACCCACATCCAGGAGTGGGTTCCATGGGGCTGCCTCAAAATGAAGTAGCCACAAGCACGGGGTCCCGATCCAAGGTGGTGAACCTACACGGTTGGGTCACCGACACAACTGAGTGGAGCGGGTAACAGGCACCGTGCTGCCCAGTGTACGTCCAATTGCAGCCAAAGTTCACTGTCTCTCATCTGTCCATGGGGCCATTTCAGCCAGAGAAGTGGTACATGGTCCAGGATATGCCAAACTCTTTGCCTCTGCTTCTGTCCCCTGGTCCATTTTTCTCCCAGCAAAGTGTCTTTCTGCTTTCAGGGCCCACCTGGGATATATGACGTTTCGGCGGTGGCTCAAAACATTTGTTTCGTCTGGCGTTTGTGTGATGGGTTCTTGTCTGACTCCTGTGTCTCAAGATGTTCTGCTTTGCTGCTCACCCCCCAGTGGATTTTATTGTTTTTAATATATTTTAATATATTTTATGTATTATGTCTTTAATTCTTGTTGTAAGCCGCCTTAGGAATTTGCCTCGTCCTAGGATAAGGTGGGGTACATATATTTAAAAATAAATATAAGCAGCTGGCCGGATTGGATGTGTGCGGGGGAGGAAGAACGAGTTTAACCCCCTCCTCCTGCTTACCAATTTTGTTGACCTGTCCTGTCTCGCATCCATTTATGCATCTTGTGAAGTGGTCTCGATTCTAATACACAGGTCCACCTTTCGTCTTCTGCGTGTGACCACATTATTTTCAGCCACACACACACACGCGCGCACATGCGCAAACTCACCTGTTCCTTGCATACCTTGGTTCACTAATTGTATCCTGCTGACAACCATTTATGAAAGCAATAATTCTTCTGGATTTTGTCATGATCTTATATCTATGAAATAACACCTTGTAACAGAATTTGAATTCGGAGCCTGAATGTTTTCCTATTTCCTGCAGGTGATGAAGCCGAAGAAGATGGATACTTCTTTGCACATGGCTGAGTGGACCTCGATGCAGTCAAGGCAACAGACCACGTTCTGGAACGTTCTGCAGCAGAATGGGGAAAATGTGGATTCCCTGGGTAAGGACCTGCTGTGCTTAGTTCCAGTAAATCCATACTGCTCATCTAGTTCTCCTATTTAGAACCTGGGATTTGTATGTAGATCTTCTTCTGAATAGTACATTTACATGCCTATAAGATACAAAGCAAGAGATAAATTAATTTTTGACACAATCCCAGAGTATAACGCATATAACGGCTAAAATATCCACCAAATGATGGAGAAGTGAATGGAAATGTGTGTGGATGGGCTGCAGCCAAGGAGAGTCGTAGGCTCCAGCACTTTTTTCTGGGAGCTTTGCTGCACCCCTCATTCTGCTGTTCTTCCCCTTTTCTTTCTCCACCCCTTCACCCCTCATCCACACCCCCGTATGACTCCTCGTCTTCCAAAATTGTTAAGCACGGTAGCGGTTTAAGATATGTCGATGGCTAATTCTGCAAACAGGTCTGAGATGAGGATATAAATTGGTGAAAGACTCTGGTGACTCCATGAAGCAGGAGAAAGAAATGATGTGATCATATCTAAGTTTTAGGGGGAAGAAGCTTTGGCGAGAATCTTGGTTCCCAAGGTTCAGTCACATGTGGCATTATTGTATCTATGACATCAGTCTCTCCGATGTAGCATTTTTTTCATTTACGTCTTACTGATTTATTGTGAAGTAGAAACAAGGGTGTAAAACGCAAAAAATCCATGAATGTTTTTGTATTGGAAAGCGTGGGAAATACATTTTTGCCTGTTTCTTTCTCTGCCCTCAAGAGGAATCTTTGGGTCCCCGACGTGTCCTTGCTCCCCATGCAGTGAAACAGGAAGAGACGTTTCTCCCGGATCCTCTGCAAAGTCTGAAACTCCCAGGCCAGGAATCGGGTAAGGATTTGGAGAAACATTCTTGGTTACTTCATGCAACGCATTATGATAACTCAGGAGTGGACTCTCACCTGTGTTTCTTCTCTTCAAAAAAATAAATCGAAAAGCTCGAGAGCAACTTCTCTCTTCTCCTATCTATCTCTGCATTCCTGTGCACATGCGGAAGCCTTGCAGACATCAGTGCTGGGATCGTTTTATCTATTGAGGCTTTTTATTGCAATTGCAATAACAATTAAAAGACAAATATGTCATTAGGGAAACCCATGATCAGCTTAGAAGTGGCCTGATGACCTCTCCATAGGTCAATGATTGGGGTCCAGGAAAGTACAGGCTGGTCAGCCTAACATCTGTTCCAGGTAAGATGGTGGAAAGTTTCATTAAGGATAAAATCTTAAAATACATAGAAGAATAAGCTCTGCTGAGGGAGAGTCAGCATGGCTTCTGCAAAGGGAAGTCTTGCCTCACAAACCTGTTAGAATTATTTGAAAAAGTCAACAGGCATGTGAATGTGGGAGAACCCGTGGATATTATATATCTGGATTTTCAGAAGGTGTTTGACACGGTCCCTCATGAAAGGCTCCTGAGAAAACTCCAGTCAGGGAATAAGGGAGCAGGTCCACGGGTTCGCTCGCATCCACATGCCTGTTGGACAACCCCTGGATATTATATATCTGGATTTTCAGATATATAATATCCAGGGGTTATTATATATAGAGGCGTCACTCCGGTAGGGGCGGGGCTGTAAGTTTTGCTCCTTTGAAGTCCCTTTACCGAGCGAGCAGGAGGCAGCCCCGCCCCCTCACTGTCAGAGCCATTCCCCTGCGGAGAAAGCAGCAGGCAAGAGACCCTTACAGCCCCACCCCTACCAGAGCGACGCCTCTGTTTCAGAAAGCGTTTGACACGGTCCCTCATCAAAGGCTCCTGTAAAAACTGCATAGTCAGGGAATAAGGGGGCAGGTCCTCCTATGGATTAGGAACTGGTTGAAGACCAGGAAACAGCGAGTGGGAGTCAATGGGCAATTTTAACATTGGCGAGAGGTGAAAAGCGGTGTGCCCCAAGGATTAGTCTTGGGACCGGTGCTTTTCAACTTGTTCAAAAACAAATTTGTTCATAGGAAGCTGGACTAGATAGACTTTTGGCCTGATCCAGCAAGGCTCTTCTTGTTCTTATGGGCCACGCAGCGCTGAATACGAATTCCATTGGCCAAGGGAAAAATCCTCATAGGCTTGCATCATCCTTCCCCTTGCTGAGTCCCAGAAATAGCATCCATGATGCAAAACAGCCCCTTTTCGTGAGCTGTATAAGCAGAATCTGTTCTTGCTTGGCAGAGAAATTTGGTTTTCATATTTTAGCAGAGATTGTTCATAATCCTGGATAGGAATGGAGTTCGTGGGCTAGAAGGGGAAAGACGGGAAGGAGGATGTTGCAGGGAGCTTGAAAAGAGGTCACCAGAACATTGACAAATTTCCTCTCTCTGTCTCTTCAGGTGATGGGAAGGAAAATCAGCTCAAAGTGAAGAATTCTCAGGTTGGAGAAAATGAGCCTGTGGAAATACCCAGGAGCGGACGAGAGAAAACCCCAGAGAATGTGCCAGTGAAAGCTGAGATGCAGGAGGAAGGATGCGAGTTCAAGGAGGAAGGATGCGAGTTCAAGAGAGGTCAGGGAACAGAGCCACTTATGGGACGGAAGGAATATGGGGAGCTCCCAGAAGGCCTTGCGGCTGCCTGCAGTGATCCCAGCCCAATGGATTCAGAGGGGGGAAAGGCATCATTTTCCAAATATGGTAGAAATCACTGTCTCAAATCAGGTCCTGTTTCTGAAAACACTGGAGAAGAGTGCAATGAAGGCCCCCCATTGAGGGAAAAGATCCAGCCAGGATCACATCTTGATAAACATGATAGCACCCACATCAAAGAGGAAAATAATTATTGCCCAGAGTCTGGGGTAAGACTCCATGCTAATTCATTAGCAAAACACCAGAAAATTCACACTGGAGAAAAGACTTACAATTACCCCAAGTGCGGAAAAAGCTTCTCTGAGGGTTCAGATTTCTTAACCCATCAGATGATCCACACAGGAGAAAAACCTGACAAATGTCCTGAGTGTGGAAAAAGCTTCTCTCGGAGATCAGGTTTATTAATCCATCAGATGATCCACACAGGAGAGAAACCTCACAAATGTCCTGAGTGTGGAAAAAGCTTCTCTCGGAGATCAACTTTGTTAACCCATCAAAGGATCCACACAGGAGAGAAACCTCACAAATGTCCCTACTGTGGAAAAAACTTCTCTGACAGATCAGTTTTATTCAGACATGAGAAGATCCACACAGGAAACAAACCTCACAAATGTCCTGAGTGTGGAAAAAGCTTCCCTTACAGATCGGCTTTATTAATCCATGAGATGATCCACACAGGAGAGAAACCTCACAAGTGTCCTGAGTGTGGAAAAAGCTTCTCTCACAGATCGGCTTTATTAATCCATCAGATGATCCACACAGGAGAGAAACCTCACAAGTGTCCTGAGTGTGGAAAAAGCTTCTCTCACAGATCGGCTTTATTAATCCATCAGAAGATCCACACAGGAGAGAAACCTCACAAGTGTCCTGAGTGTGGAAAAAGCTTCTCTCGGAGATCAACTTTGTTAACCCATCAGATGATCCACACAGGAGAGAAACCTCACAAATGTCCTGAGTGTGGAAAAAGCTTCTCTCACAGATCGGCTTTATTAATCCATCAGATGATCCACACAGGAGAGAAACCTCACAAGTGTCCTGAGTGTGGAAAAAGCTTCTCTCGGAAATCAACTTTGTTAACCCATCAAAAGATCCACACAGGAGAGAAACCTCACAAATGTCCCCAGTAGCATCACTGGATGCGTGTCACCCAGGAGCAGGAAGGGGGTAAGATGGGCGTCACCCCTCCACTCCCCCCCCCCAGAGCCCTGCGACGCTCTTCCGGAGCCTTGGCTCGACCCTCTTTCTCCGGTGTCCGGGGGACTTCTGAGAAGGCCCACAGCGTCACCGCGCTATTTATTCTTTTTTTCACGCATGCGCAGAATGTTTCTGAGGCAAGGGCTGCCCGTTTGCGTTCTGCGCATGCGTGAAAAAAAGACTAAATAATGCGGCAACGCTGTGGGACTTCAGAAGGCCCTGGACGACGCGGGTCGTGGCAGGCGCTCTGAGGCAGCGCCCACCTGCGTCACCCGTCCAGAGGCTCCGAGCCCGGGAGAAGGTCTCAGGACGCTCCTAATGCCCTTAACGCGCGTGACACCCTCGGCGGCCCACCCTGTGTGCTTTGCTCCAGCAACATTGCTGAATGTCCCTACTGTGGAAAAATCTTCTCTGACAGATCAGTTTTATTCAGACATGAGATGAACCACACAGGAAAGAAACCTCACAAGTGTCCTGACTGTGGAAAAAACTTCTCTCTGAGATCAGGTTTATTAAGACATCAAAAATTCATACTGAGGGAAATCTTACGGGTGTGCTATATGTGGATAACCCTTAAATGAGGAACAAACACTGGTTAGACACCAGATAGCCCATGTAGGATGTTAACGTTTAATATGTAGGAAGTCCAATGTTTTCTCAATCTTCTGTATTTTTTTTCTTGTTAGTAACAATTTTATTGTTTTGTGCTGCAACACTCTGAAGCAGAGTTATGAAGGAGTTTGAACGTTGAGGGTCTTACTGCTGCGTAACTGTGTATTGATTGGCTGATGAATGGCGATCATTGTTCCCTAACATGACTCGGGTTCGGCAACGTCCTCAGGGCCACACAGAGCTCCATGTCGCACCCCGTGACTAGCAGCTGTGGAATAAATTATTTGGGTATCCAAGATGCTCATCTTTGTCTTGTCTTGTAGAATTTATGGGATCTTAGATGTCAGCCTGAATCTGCTGGAGCAGGTGGGACCCCCAGCAAGGAGGAGGTGGAAGAAGAGCCGTGAACAGAGCATGGGCAAAGTTTTTTCCTCTGACTTCTGCAGTGACAAGAGGATTTGATCAGTATGCAGACTTCTCAGCAGGGAGTGTTGGGGCCAGAATAATGGCAGGAAGTACGGAAGAAACGTATCTCAAATGCCCTTCTTTCTGTCCTGAGCAGGGTGGGAAATAGGGTGCAACTAAAGAGACATAAAGGAGCACATGCTGGAGATAAAAGGCCCGATCCTGCCCAACTTTCCAGTGCTGATTCAGCTGTGCCAATGGGGAATGCGCTGCATTTTGATGTGGGGGGGGGCAGACACGGAAGCCTCCCCAACGTTTGATCCCTTACTTCGCACTGCATCGCTCTGTATTGGCACTGGAAAGTTGGATCAGATTGGGACCAAACTGAATGCAATGGGCATGAGAAACCTCAAAGAAACACCAGAACCTTCATGGAAAGGTGAAATTAATGCCTCTCTTTGGACCAGCGCCAGCACTTTAGCTGGCACAGGTCTGCTGAATGCTGATCAGATTCTTCCCTCGTGGCCTGGCTGGGGAAAATCTTTTACAGCATGGCTTCACACACCCAGGTTTGACACAGGGACATCGCGCTCTTCCTTGATACGGTCCTGGTCATGCACATGTTACGTTCTAGCTCTCAAGTCATGGGCATCCAAGTCTTTTGGTGACATTCTTGTTTTAAAAGGTCGTGGGGCAACACTATGCCCTGCCACCGTGCTTGGGGCCTGCATGTCGCCCCCGCCTCATTTACGACAGCCGGAAAGTGCTTTCTGCTGTGGAGCGCAACCATAGGGTTGGGCCCTCAGAGTCTCAGCTGTGGAAAGAGTTTTGGTCAGAAGGCTATGCCTACTGAAACAGGAGCACCCAGGAAATGCCACTTGACGAAACCAGGCAAGAGGCTAAATTCCCAGACCCAGAATTTCTGCCTCCCCCCTCCGCTTATGTAGCCAGGGAAAACCCAAACGGAGAGGCTAAGCCTCATTCATAAGCTAACAATTCATGGCGACCGATGCCAGGCAGGAAACAGGCTCCAGGTAGCATTGCATGAATAGGTCTGTCTGCTACAGTTTGTATTTCTGAAGCATTAAAAAAGACCTGATTGTACAGTATAATGGGCCAGTGGATCTCAGTGGGAGAAATGAAGAACCAGTTATGCTACTTTCTGAATGAAGAGCAGGAAACATGAAACTAGATCTAGTCATTAAGAGAGCAGAGGCACCAGGTATTCCTATGAACCATGATATACGTAACACAGAAAACACTTGCAATAGAGGAGACCCTGCAGGTGTCAGAATCCCTGTGAATGTAATTGTGTAACAATCATGGCAAAGTGACAACTCAAGGTGCTTCCATGACGGGGGCCTTAGCCCAGGGTGTCATTGCAGCCTTTGAATCCTAATTCGTTCTTTAAACTTTGTGTACTCTTAGTTGTGTCATTCAAGTGTTTCTTTCAGCCCTATGGAGTTATTAGCCACATCCTCCCTAGCAAAGAAGGATGCATCTGATGACTGCAGAACCCTAACCACCCCACACTGCTTAGTCGGGAAGGAAGAACCTTATTTGGGTTAGAGGACCAGGGGCGGCCAACCTTCCACCGTTAGGGCCTCTGCGTTCTTAAGAGTTGTGTAGAACAGCGGTCCCCAACCTTTTGGCATACTGGGGGGGCAGTTGAAAATGACACCCCCGGCAAATCTCCCCCCCAAGCGGCGCCAGAGGCACGGAAAACTACCAGGGGGGGCAGTGGGAAAACCTTTGCGGACTTACCCTGCCACAGTAGCGTCGCTCCAGGGGGGTCGGGGCGCTAGGTTCCGCTGGGTGTTGGAGCGCTATGTTCCGCCACGCTCCAACTCTCCGTTATGAACAGACACGAGGTGGCCCCACCCCCTCACCTTCGGAGCCATTCAGGGCGGCGAAGCTCGACTTTTGCTGCGTCCGCGCTACATCTGGCCAATCAGAGCCTGTTGTTTGACCTGGGGGCGGGACACCAGACACGCACGGAATGCGGACACGATGCGGCCGAGGACAATGTAGCCCAGCTTTAAGATTAAACCACCCGGATCAATCTGCGTTAGCATCGCACGCGATGACTACAGGACACTCTATTAAATTTGAAGAAGCTAGAAGCCTTGTGCAGGAGACAAATTTGAGACAGCATATTAATTATGAAGCCATTGAAATAAGTAAATGTAGAAAACAGGGATTAATTAATAGGCAACAGGAATTAACCTTTGTGGATAAGATTTGGTTCCCGATCTTGAATAAAATAAATTCCACAGAAATAAAATAAATTCCACAGGACATTACCACCAGTCGCCTGTAGATGGCGCTGTTTAAAGGTAACTTTAAGACATTGACTGTAATTACAGATGGGACCCCATATCCGCAGGCCCCTCCATGGATACTTGAAACCATGGATAAGAGCAAACACCCCCTCCATGGTTTCCTGAGGGCCCCCCACCCTGCCTCCCCTGCAGGCAGGCATGCTTGCCCCCCCAGCTCTTATTTTTTCTTTCAGCAAGCTTGGTTTCCTCCTTAAAACAAACAGAGAAGCAGCCTCCATTGCAGGCAAGTAGAACGAGCCTAAGTCCTAGAGAGGCTCTGCAAGGTTTCTGTTAACTTTGCAGAGCCTCTCTAGTACTTAGTCTTGTTCTACTTGCCTGTAATAAGCAGCTTCTCCTGTTTATTTAAGGAAGAAACGAAGCTTACTGGGGAAAAAGTAAAAGCCTGGGGGGTCCCCACGATCCGTGGATAACTGAAACCGTGGATAGCGAATCAGTGGATATGGGGGCCCACCTGTATACAGCTGGCTTCTGAAGTACCAAGCTCATAGTTTTCGCGCCTTTTTACTGTTTGAAGAATGATCTCTTCTAGCCTCCGTTGCAACATCTTACAGCTTTGCTGCTCATCTGAAGAGGTCCGCAGATTTGCAGAGGAAACGTAATGAACTTTGCTAATGCGTGACTTGTTTTTAAAAGACTGCTTTTAAGACGGTTTTTAACTTTAAATAATTTTTAAAACATCCATGTATTTTGGACTTGTTTTTTACTTGTTGTAACTGCTTTTTACATGGCTTTTGAACCTGGATATCCAAGATCGCTGTACATTGAACCTAGGACTCTTCAGCTGCGTAGCCCTGACCCCTCTCCCTTGTGGCGCATGATAGATGAATGCAGTTCTTGTGACAGACATTGTTGTGGATTAGAGAGCATGTCGTCACACGCGCCTTGCAAATTGGTTCTGGCCAGGTTGGCAGATCCATGAGGTCAGCTGAAACAACTGCCTCAGGAGCAGCATCCTGGCCCAGACACAGATAGATAGCAAGATAGATGTATTCCCCCCCCCCCCCAGGCTCATCCACTCCCCGCTCCAATTGCCAGGCCTAGCGGAGTCAGAGCTCTCCTCCGAGCTCTTTAAAGGGGAAGTTTAAAATGCAGACGGATGCTTGGGAACAAAAATGCACTCCAAGCCTGGGGCCCAGGGCACCCACCCCAGTTGCCCTACCCAAGGGACGTGCCAGATTGTGGTGAGATCCACCTCCATCCCTCCCCACTGCTCCCCCCAGCAGGGGAGGGCTACCTGGGGTGGGGGCCCCCAGGCAGCACACAGGGGGGCGTGAAAAGCACACCGCAGCATCATTTGAAAAACAGCCATGCGGCTTGCCTGATTGGCCCACTCGGGCTTCTAGCCTCCTAGGAGCGCTATTCTACTGGAAAAAGGGGGTGTTTCTCGCCGCAATGCGGCAGGGGCAGGGCTTGTGCCATTACGCACGTGTGTGCGCCAGAGAGGCTAGCTACGCCTCTGGCTCCTCCTCCAATCGCTGCCATTCATGTTTCAATCACTGGCCACTAATTGGAAAAGGAAGAAGAGGATGGAGCAGGAGGGGAAGTCGGGAGGGAGGGAGGGGAAGGGAGGGGTGGGCTGGAGTGCTGGACACTTCCTGTTCTGCTTCACCACTCTGTTCTGTTACACCAGTCCCCGCCACCCTGTCAAGCTTTCGAGGGGGCTGCCTCGAGTCCGTTGTCCGACTGCTCGGTGGAGCAGCAACGCCAGCAAGATCTTAAGTAATTTTATTAGCTCATGCACAAGCAACAAGTTACTGGTACAAAAATCAGCAGCGAAGCCCAACCCCAAATGCCTGCAAGTCTTCAAACAGCCCCTGCCCTTGGCAAGCTTCACATTCCCTGATATCGGCAGGTTTGCTGCAGTCCTTCCAAGCCCTCCGCCATCTTTTACTAGGCCGCATCCTTAATTCTTTGTTAAGAACCGTATATACAGTATTTATCCAGTGCAAGTTGCTCTAGCAACCATATGTAGCATATGAAAACAGGTAAGTAATCAGGTAAATCACGTAATGACTCTATTTTGAGTGGGAGGAGCAGAGGTTGGCACATCATTTGGGGGGCAGCATTTGGCATATGACCCCCGGCACCAGGAGGGCTTGGGCTGGCCTTGGTTCTGATCCAGGAAAACCGAAGTCAATTTCAGGTGCCGCTAGATTCTTTGCTTGAACAACACGGATTAAATACAGTCAATAAAGTAAGAAATACGGCTATTGCTCAATTATCATGTGCGGTTCCCTCAGAAATATGTCCCACTCTGTCCAGCGAGGCTTACTGGAAAGTAAGGGTGCAAACATTTGCTACTGTTAATTGTGTCTTGTGAGGAGGGAGCTATAATCACATCACTTACAGCCCAATCCTATCTGGGCCATGCGCTGCCAGAGCTTTGCCGTGGCGCAAAACCTGGGACGCCATCCATGATGCACGTCCGGGTTCCTCTCGCAAATTGCCAGAGGTGCAGTGCGCACTCCTGCTGTTCTGCGAGGCCCCTGCTGGTGTTGATAAGTTGGTGTTTGGGGGAGGGAGGTCTGTGGGTGTCGCAGGGCAGGGGGAGGACAGAGTAGGGGAAGCGGTCTGATAGGGATGGATCCTGGCGGCAAAAGCACATGCCAGAAAAACAGGTAAATTGTCCGCCATAGCTCTCCCTACCTTTTCTCGCAGCCACCGCCATGTTGGATCTCCCAAAATCTCACGAAATCCAAGATCGCGGCTTCCACAGTTACAGGGGACAATTTACCTGTTTCTCCAGCCTGCGACGCGGCCGAGCGGGTTCTCCGGCTCACACCGCAAGCCGGAGAACCCGCTCGGCCGCGCCGCAGGCCGAAGAAAACACTTTATCCCCATTTTTCCCACACAGTCAAATTTGAGCTCAAACTGAAGCTCTTTCCACACTCCAATCATTGATATGGTTTCTCCCCTGTGTGGGTTCTTTGATGCAACGTCAGGCTATCGCTCCTAATGAAGCTCTTTCCACACTCCCAGCATTTATATGGTTTCTCCCCTGTGTGGGACCTTTGATGCACAGTCAGGTTGCTTCTGCAACTGAAGCTCTTTCCACACTCCAAGCATTGATGTGGTTTCTCAACTGTGTGGGTTCTTTGATGCACAGTCAGGTGTCTTCTGTCACTGAAGCTCTTTCCACACTCCAAACATTCATATGGTTTCTCCCCTGTGTGGGTTCTTTGATGCACACTCAGGCTTCTTCTCTCACTGAAGCTCTTTCCACACTCCAAACATTCATATGGTTTCTCCCCTGCATGGGTTCTTTGATGTAAAGTCAGGATATCATTCCTACTGAAGCTCTTTCCGCACACTAAGCATTTACATGGTTTCTCTCCTCTGTGGGTTCTTTGATGCGAAGTCAGGCTTGAGTTCTTTCCACACTCGAAGCATTGATATGGTTTTTCCATATCTGTTTAAATCTGGGGCTGGTTTGCGAGTGAGCCCTTTCAGGAGCAGCGAGTGGCCTCACTGGGACCAAGTGGCTTACTGGGACAAAGTGGCAAAGTAAAAAAGACACTGCGAGTTCAGCAGCGGGGCGAGGAAGCCAGGCCCCACACACTGTCCGGCACTTTCCTTGAAGAGAGGACAGAGGAAGAGAGTAGAGCTCCAACAACCTTGAAGAGAGGAGAGTTCCAACAACATTAAGGTACCCAAACTTTGATAAATCCATAACTTACACTCAAAAGCTATGCAGTCAGACAGCCAGCAGAAGGGTGGGGGCTATCCAGTGTTTTGCACTGAGTGTCACATGTATGGCTATCTGCCTCTTGGGCACAAGTCATGGATGTGTGCTCGGTGCAAAGAGCTCCAGGCTCTCAGGGAACGGGTTCGCTCCCTTGAAGCCACGGTTGCTGACCTGGAGAAGCAGAGACAGGTAGAGAGGAACCAGGGTGAGACTTCTAGGGACGTGGAGGCATCGTCCCACCCTCAGTTGGCCAGCTCCTCAGCTGTCAGGAAAGGGAGTCTCAGGGCTGGAGGACGTTGCTCTGGAAAAGAGGGAAACAATCCCACAGTGGGGACCCCTTCTTCAGGTGATGGGCCCGTATCCAGTCGCACTATGGATACTCCTCTGGGGAGGGGGGAAGGGGGCTTCTTGTCGTGGGTGACTCTATAGTCAGGAACATAGAGAGGGGGGTCTGTGACGGATGGGAGGACCGCACGGTGACTTGCCTACCTGGTGCGAAGGTTGCGGACATCACCTCTCGTCTAGATAGGCTGGTAGAGAGTGCTGGGGAGGAGGTAGCGGTTGTGGTGCATGTTGGCACCAATGACGTGGGGAAATGTAGCCGGGCGGTCCTGGAGGCCAAATTTAGGTTGCTAGGTAGGAAGCTCAAATCCAGGACCCCAAAAGGTAGCGTTCTCAGAAGTGCTACCTGTTCCACGCGCAGGGCCAGCTAGGCAGGCGGAGCTCAGGGGTCTCAATGCGTGGATGAGACACTGGTGTCAGGAGGAGGGGTTTAAGTTTGTTAGGCACTGGGGAACGTTTTGGGACAAGCCGGGCCTGTACAAGAGGGACGGGCTTCACTTGAACCAAAACGGAACCAGACTGCTGGCGCGTAACATTAAGAAGTTGGCAGAGCAGCTTTTAAACTGACTCTTGGGGGAAAGCCGACAGGAGCCGAGGGGCATCCGGTTTGGGACTCCTCATCCCTAGGGAATGAGGGTGCAGAGGATGGGGAACAGTCAAGTAATAGCAGAGTAAAAATTGGGAGTGGTAGCGTGATGGGACATGACAGCCAGTCTAGCAAGACAGAAGGCTGCAGGAATAAAGGTGCAAACATGCAGCCCTTCTTGGGGGGACCAGGTATATAAGTGCTTTTATGCAAATGCCCGAAGTCTATGGGCAAAGATGGGAGAACTGGAATGTTTGGTGGCTAGGGAAAACATTGACATAGTAGGTATAACAGAAACCTGGTGGAATGCGGAGAACCAGTGGGATACTGCAATTCCATGATATAAACTCTATAGGAGGGACAGAGAGGGGCGTGTTGGAGGTGGTGTGGCCATCTATGTCAAAGAGGGGGTAGAATCCACCAGAGTAGAGCTGGAGGGGGGCTCTGACTCCTCCGTAGAATCACTGTGGGTTAGATTACCAGGCTCAAAGAGTGATGTAATAGTAGGGGCATGCTACCGTCCTCCAGATCAAAAACCTGAAGGGGATCTTGAAATGAGGAAGCAAATCAGGGAGGTGTCAATGAGAGACAGGGTTGTAGTCATGGGGGACTTCAATTATCCTCACATCGACTGGGTCAATTCATGCTCAGGTCATGAAAGAGAGACTGGATTTCTGGATATGTTAAATGACTGTGCCAATGTAAGTAAGTGCAAAGTGATGCACATTGGGGCAAGAAACCAAAATTTCACATATACGCTAATGGGGTCTGAGTTGTCTGTGACAGATCAAGAGAGAGATCTTGGGGTGCTGGTGGACAGGTCGATGAAAGTGTCGACCCAGTGTGCGGCGGCTGTGAAGAAGGCCAATCCCATGCTCGGGATCATTAAAAAAGGGGAGTGAGAATAAAACGGCCAATATCATTATGCCTTTGTACAAATCGATGGTAAGGCCACATCTGGAGTATTGTGTCCAGTTCTGGTCACCACACCTCAAAAAGGATATAGTTGAATTGGAAAAGGTGCAGAAAAGAGTGACCAGAATGATTCGTGGGCTGGAGAACCTCCCTTATGATGAAAGGCTACAGCGTCTGGGGCTTTTCAGCCTAGAAAAAAGGCGCCTGAGGGGGGACATGATTGAGACTTATAAAATTATGCATGGGATGGAGTGGATAGAGGGAAATTCTTCTCCCTCTCGCACAACACCAGAACCAGGGGACATGTACTAAAATTGAGTGGAGGGAGAGTTAGAACAGACAAAAGAAAATATTTCTTTACCCAGCGTGTAATTCATCTGTGGAACTCCTTGCCATAGGATGTAGTGATGGCATCTGGCCTAGATGCCTTTAAAAGGGGTTTGGACAAATTCATGGAGGAAAAGACCATCACAGATTACAAGCCATAAGCAACCTCCTGGTTTTAGAAGTGGGTTTTCTCTGTGCCAGGTGCATGGGAGTGGCGACTGGACACAGGTATCTTGTTGTCTTATGTGCTCCCCGAGGCATCAGGTGGGGCCACAGTGTGACACAGGAAGCTGGACTAGATGGGCTTTTGGCCTGATCCAGCAGGGCTCTTCTTATGTTCGTCACTCTAGGAGTTAGGGAGGATTGCGATGTTACGGTTTCAGCGGAGGAAGAAGCTCTCTCAAACCCTAAGATTCATATAGTTCCTCATTTGTGTGGATTCGTTGGTGTAGTGTAAGTAATGAGAGAAAAATGTACACACTTACAACACTTATGTTGCTCCCCTCTATGGACTGTTTGATATGCCGTCAGATCTGAACTCCAAATGATACACGGTAAATGGCTTACATGGCTTCTTCCCTGTGTGGGACCTTTGACGCACAGTCAAATTTGAGCTCAGACTGAAGCTCTTTCCGCACTCCAATCATTGATGTGGTTTCTCCCCTGTGTGGCTTCTTTGATGCACAGCCAGGTTTGCCCTCTGATTGAAGCTCTTTCCACACTCCAAGCATTTATATGGTTTCTCCCCTGTGTGGGTTCTTTGATGCAACGTCAGGCTTGAGCTCACACTGAAGCTCTTTCCACACTCCAAGCATTTATATGGTTTCTCTCCTGTGTGGGTTCTTTGATGCACAGTCAGGATTGAGCTCCAACGGAAGCTCCTTCCACACTCCCAGCATTTATATGGTTTCTCCCCTGTGTGGGACCTTTGATGCAGAGTCAGTTGTCTTCTGTCACTGAAGCTCTTTCCACACTCCAAGCATTTATATGGTTTTTCCCCTGTGTGGGTTCTTTGATGCACATTCAGGTTGCTTCTGTCACTGAAGCTCTTTCCACACTCCAAGCATTCATATGGTTTCTCCCCTGTGTGGGTTCTTTGATGCACAGGCAGGTGTCTTCTGTCACTGAAGCTCTTTCCACACTCCAAGCATTCATATGGTTTCTCCCCTGTGTGGGTTCTTTGATGCACACTCAGGCTTCTTCTCTCACTGAAGCTCTTTCCACACTCCAAGCATTCATATGGTTTCTCCCCTGCATGGGTTCTATGATGCACATTCAGGTATGAGCTCCGTTTGAAACTCTTTCCACACTCAATGCATTTGTATCTTTTCTCTCCTGTGTGGGACCTTTGATGAACAGTCAGGACTGAGTTCTCTCTGAAGCGCTTTCCACACTCGAAGCATTGATATGGTTTTTCCCCTGTGTGGGTTCTTTGATGCACAGTCAGGCTTCTTTTCTCACTGAAGCTCTTTCCACACTCGAAGCATTTATATGGTTTCTCCCCTGTATGGGTTCTTTGATGTAAAGTCAGGATATCGTTCCTACTGAAGCTCTTTCCACACTCCAAGCATTTGTATGGTTTCTCCCCTGTATGGGTTCTTTGATGTAAAGTCAGGATACCGTTCCTACTGAAGCTCTTTCCACACTCCAAGCATTTGTATGGTTTCTCCCCTGTGTGGCTTCTTTGATGCACAGCCAGGTTTGCCCTCTGATTGAAGCTCTTTCCACACTCCAAGCATTTATATGGTTTCTCCCCTGTGTGGGTTCTTTGATGCAACGTCAGGCTTGAGCTCACACTGAAGCTCTTTCCACACTCCAAGCATTTATATGGTTTCTCTCCTGTGTGGGTTCTTTGATGCACAGTCAGGATTGAGCTCCAACGGAAGCTCCTTCCACACTCCCAGCATTTATATGGTTTCTCCCCTGTGTGGGACCTTTGATGCAGAGTCAGTTGTCTTCTGTCACTGAAGCTCTTTCCACACTCCAAGCATTTATATGGTTTTTCCCCTGTGTGGGTTCTTTGATGCACATTCAGGTTGCTTCTGTCACTGAAGCTCTTTCCACACTCCAAGCATTCATATGGTTTCTCCCCTGTGTGGGTTCTTTGATGCACAGGCAGGTGTCTTCTGTCACTGAAGCTCTTTCCACACTCCAAGCATTCATATGGTTTCTCCCCTGTGTGGGTTCTTTGATGCACACTCAGGCTTCTTCTCTCACTGAAGCTCTTTCCACACTCCAAGCATTCATATGGTTTCTCCCCTGCATGGGTTCTATGATGCACATTCAGGTATGAGCTCCGTTTGAAACTCTTTCCACACTCCAAGCATTGATATGGTTTCTCTCCTGTGTGGGTTCTTTGATGCACAGTCAGGTCTGAGCTCTGACTGAAACTCTTTCCACACTCAATGCATTTGTATCTTTTCTCTCCTGTGTGGGACCTTTGATGAACAGTCAGGACTGAGTTCTCTCTGAAGCGCTTTCCACACTCGAAGCATTGATATGGTTTTTCCCCTGTGTGGGTTCTTTGATGCACAGTCAGGCTTCTTTTCTCACTGAAGCTCTTTCCACACTCGAAGCATTTATATGGTTTCTCCCCTGTATGGGTTCTTTGATGTAAAGTCAGGATACCGTTCCTACTGAAGCTCTTTCCACACTCCAAGCATTTGTATGGTTTCTCCCCTGTGTGGGTTCTTTGATGAACAGCCAGGGCTGATGTCTGACTGAAGCTCCTTCCACAGTCCATGCATTTATACGGTTTCTGCCCTATGTGGCTTCTTTCATGTGTTTTACATTCAGATTTACCCTTGAACATCTTTGCAGATTGAGGGCTTTTTCTCTTCCTCTTTTTAGTTCCTTGTTCTGGACTGACTGGGATGATACTCTTTCTCCACTCAGAGCATTGAAATGTTTTCTTTCCTGTGTAGTGTTTGCTGCGTTTATTAATGATGGATGCAGAACTGATGGTTCCCCTGGGTAAGGGACACTTCTTCTTTCTTTTCCCTTTGGGTTGTTCCAATTCAATTGGGATTTCATTGTGGTCAGAATCAGTCCTCCCAGCAAGTGCTGGGCTTCGCTCCTGCCTCCCTGATCCGTCTTGTTCCCTGAAACTCACTTCCTCTGTGTCCAGCGTGGTCATTTCCGGGGACACCCCACGTGGCTCCCTCTGATCCTCACTGTCTTGTCTGCTGCTTCCTGGAACAGAGAGAGAATCTGGATTAGCCATGCATCAGAGGAGTGGGACTTCTAAAACACACTCCTATTCATGTATACTCAGAAGTAAACCCAATGAATTCAGTGGCACTGACTCCCAGGAAAGCACACACAGGATCTCAGCCTTCTCCCAGTCAGCTGTTTTTGCACAACCGTGGCTGCGTGGCCTGTTGCAACCCGACTGGTCCTGGGAGGGAGGCAGCTTTGCTAGCCCACCGGACAACGTTTCTGTGGAGAAGGCGCGAGACGGGGGCCTCCCTCTGGATTCTCTCAGGCCTCACTGCAGCTTTACTCTCTTGGAAATGGGAAAGCGTTGGTTGTTTTGTACAGTGGGGCTTTTCCATGAGTGGTTTTACAGTGCAATCCTAAATAACTTTCCATCACTAGTGCAGAAGGGCGCACACTGCATTTTGCAGTGCAGGGGCAGTCATGGGGGCCTCTTCAAGGTGAAGGAACGTTGATTCCCTTACCTCGAGGCTGCATTGCGGCTACACCTGTGCTGGAAAATTGGTTAGGATTGCGCTGTCAGTCTTGTATAAATGACACGTATAAATAATAATATTTTATTTATTAATGACATGTATAAATTATAATAATTCCAGTATTTATATACCACCTTTCTTGTCATTGGATTTCTCCTTTTGACTTTAATTCAAGGCGGTTTCCAAGAGGCAGACAATTCTAAACCCAACAGTTTTTACAATAAAATAAATGTCCTAATCTTTTGTAGGACGCTTTTTTCCAGGTGTTTCCTTTCACGGTCTGGCCTCTCTCTGGCATTCCCTTCACATGCGTTGACTGACAGGCAACTCTCCCTCACAGAGAGTATTTTGCAGCTTTGTTAGCAGTGACGGAGTCTCAAACTGTCGTCCTTGGCCTTGATGTTCAGGCATGTAAGGCTGCAGCTCTCCCAGCTGAGCCAAACCTCCTGCCGAGGTTTTTTTATATAGCACTGAGCTCAGCCTCACAGGAACATCAAAGATCTCCATAGCCTCCATTTTATCACCCATCTTATTTACTGTCATATTTTATTGCCCTTGTGGTGAAGCCTTGTCACCAACCAAACATGACCCAGGAAAAAACAGTAAACAAGAGATCAAAGCTACCATCTTTCTGCAGTCTCTTCGCTGCTGGAGCAAGCAGGGACGAGTGGGGGGGCATGGGGGGGCAAGCGCAGGTTTGCAGACAAGATTGTCAATCTCAACTTGAGGCTGGCTTGCTGCTCTCCCACCCCACCCCCCATCTCAGCCCAATTACTCCCCATTCCTGGCCAATTATAAGGGTCTCTTGCCAACTGTCCCTCCTTCCCGAAGTCAACTGGGAAAGAACAGCGGACTTATTTGGTGGAAGCCGAGAGCGCAAGGTCTGGATGCGGCTCGGTACTGCACTGAGCCATGCAAAAGGCCAGATGCCAGGAATGAGGAACATATTTGCCAGTGGGAGAAGAAGCCCTTTGGGGAGGTCCTGCCGAGGACAGAGGTGGGGAGAGAACCCAGAGTCGTGTCTGTGGGGAAGGACTGGGTGCAGGTGAGGCTCCCAAAGGAGGCAGGACAGGTGGTGCTTCTAAAGAGAGAGACGCTTAGTTTAGGAGAGGCCCATCTGAGATGAGAAGAAGCTTGTAAGGAGGGAAATGTTGCGAGGTGTCAACAAGAATGGACAGCACAAAGCCACAAGAAACAGGAAGAGAGTAAACACAAGGGCAGGATCCACAAGGCGACTAAACCGCTACCTGCTGATCCGTCTCCTTCCTTGGAGTCCAGGGCAAAGGGAGCCTCGCATTCTTCTCACGAGGAGACAAGATCAGGATTGGGCAGTTATTGCAGGAAACCAAGAGAACAGCTATTTGTGACGACAGCCGATCTGGGCCTTCCACATCCGTCTGCTCCAAAGCAGGGCCCAATCCTGTCCAACCTGCCAGTGCCGATGCATCTACAATGCAGCTCCGAGGTAAGGGAACAGACGATCCCTTCGCTTGAGGAGGTCTCCGCGACTGCACTCCCACTGCAAGGTGCCGCACACACCCCACTGGCACGGCCGCATTAGCACTGGGAAGCTGGATCGGATTGGGCCCGCAGTCTGCCGCATAGACCAGCGCTTGGAACTCCCACACGTGGGGGTGCAGCAGAAATTGAGGGCGGAGTCAGTAGCAAAGCCCCTCTCTATGAAGAGCTCTGGGGTGCTGCAGAAGGGGGCCTGGGAGCCAATGTCCTCCTGATCCGCGTGGAGCTCTCTCGTAGGAGCAAACGCTTTCTGAAAACTCAGCAAGAGTCGGGCTGGAGAGCAGGGTCTGCTTCTCAACAGCAGATATGAGCAGCAGGGGCTTCTGGCCGACTGTATGCGCACAGCCCCTCCCCAGAACAAGCCAGCTCTCTTCCTGACAACATGCTACGATCCACTCATGGAGAGCAAATGGAGTGCAGCATCTCGGCAGCTGGCCTGTTCTCCACGTGCCTTCAGGGCAAAGCAGGCTTCCATGTTCCAGGTGCCAGCCGTGTGGGGTGATTTGAGAATAAATAGGCACAGGATCAGACTGCACATTTTAACCATACTGCAGGAAAAGCACCAAGGGGGAAAAGGCAGGAGAAGAATCAGAACTCTCTCTCTCTCTCTCTCTCTCTCTCTCTCTCACACATACATACACACACACACACACACACACACACACACACACACACACACACACACACACACACTCACTCACACATTCCAGCCCCTCTACTGCCCTCCATGGACCAACCTGTTCTTAAGAGCCCCGCGGGCTGGAGCAGTAGTGGGTTGGGGGACAAGCAGCAGCCAGGAAGCACAGGAGCCCGCTAAGGAAGATGACAAGAGGAGGAGGGGGCGGGGTGTTGCCCTATGAACTGAGAAGGCTACCAAAGTGACTTTTGTATGCCAAGGACTTGTGAGCTGAATTTGTGAGCTGAACTGTGTTATGACACAAGCGAGGGTCATGCCGTTTGTGGTACCATACCGCGTCTGTCCCAAGAGTTCTTCCAGAAGGCTAAGAGAAGCCAGGAAGGGATTTCAGCACGCCATGAATCAAGGTGCTCACAGCACGTAGCCACGACGGAAGCACATTCCATTCTCCCCCTCCTATGCCAATGATGTGCAAACTACCAGCAAAGAGACAATATGCTAAAAACCAACTGTCTGGCTCCCGAGGCCCAATCCACATGGGCAACAATGAAGTCATCTCTCCTCTCCCTCCTCCCCACCCTCTCATCCCCCCTCCCACAGATCTACCTCCAGCCAATCAAGGTATTTCTTTTTTCAGCGTAAGAGCCAAAAAACACCTCCCTTGCTTGCAGGTTTAAGAGGGCAGGCAGCCCGCCAATTTCTCTCTCTTGACCCTTACCTCTTGAACTCTGACTCTTTGCGTGCATTCTTGCACCAATCCCTCTCCTTGGCCTAGCTTCTTTGTGCCTCAGGCCTCCTCCTAGCTTGTGCTATGCTGGTTGGAGCCCTAGCCATCCCTCCCTCCCTCCCTAGACCGCATGGTATAGAAGGCCAGATGTAAATTAAGGTGGCTCAGAAACCATAGCAACATACATTCCTGCCAGCTGAGTAGGTCAGATGTAAATTGAGGCAGCAGCAGGAACAATAGCAACAGGAATTTCCTGCCAGTAAACCCCATCAGGCCCTGCCCCCCTTAGAGGCCAGTCTTTTCAAACTTTCAGGTAGGCAGGGGGAGGAGCTACACAACAGTTTAAATCTGGGGCTGGTTTGCGAGTGAGCCCTTTCAGGAGCAGCGAGTGGCCTCACTGGGACCAAGTGGCTCGCTGGGACCAAGTGGCAAGGTAAAAAAGACACAGCGAGTTAAGCAGCTGGGCGAGTTCAGCATCGGGGAGAGGAAGCCAGGCCCCACACACTGCCTGGCACTTCCCTTGAAGAGAGGTGAGAGGAAGAGAGGAGAGCTCCAACAACCTTGAAGGGAGGAGAGCTCCAACGACATTAAGGTACCCAAACTTTGATAAATCCATAACTTACACTCAAAAGCTATGCAGTCAGACAGCCAGCAGAAGGGTGGGGGCTATCCAGTGTTTTGCACTGAGTGTCACATGTATGACTATCTGCCTCTTGGGCATAAGTCATGGGTGTGTGCTCGGTGCAAAGAGCTCCAGGCTCTCAAGGAACGGGTTCGATCCCTTGAAGCCACGGTTGCTGACCTGGAGAAGCAGAGACAGGTAGAGAGGAACCAGGATGAGACTTCTAGGGACATGGAGGCATCGTCCCACCCTCAGTTGGCCAGCGCCTCAGCTGCCAGGAATGGGAGTCTCAGGGCTGCAGGACGTCGCTCTGGAAAAGAGGGAAACAATCCCACAGTGGGGACCCCTTCTTCAGGTGATGGTCCCGTATCCAGTCGCACTATGGATACTCCTCTGGGGAGGGGGGGAAGGGGGCTTCTTGTCGTGGGTGACTCTATAGTCAGGAACATAGAAAGGGGGGGTCTCTGACGGATGGGAGGACCGCACGGTGACTTGCCTACCTGGTGCGAAGGTTGCGGACATCACCTCTCGTCTAGATAGGCTGGTAGAGAGTGCTGGGGACGAGGTAGCGGTTGCGGTGCATGTTGGCACCAACGACGTGGGGAAATGTAGCCGGACGGTCCTGGAGGCCAAATTTAGGTTGCTAGGTAGGAAGCTCAAATCCAGGACCCCAAAGGTAGCGTTCTCAGAAGTGCTACCTGTTCCACGCGCAGGGCCAGCTAGGCAGGCGGAGCTCAGGGGTCTCAATGTGTGGATGAGACACTGGTGTCAGCAGGAGGGGTTTAGGTTTGTTAGGCACTGGGGAACGTTTTGGGACAAGCCGGGCCTGTACAAGAGGGACGGGCTTCACTTGAACCAAAACGGAACCAGACTGCTGGCGCGTAACATTAAGAAGGTGGCAGAGCAGCTTTTAAACTGACTCCTGGGGGAAAGCCGACAGGAGCCGAGGGGCATCCGGTTCGGGACTCCTCATCCCTCAGGAATGAGGGTGCAGAGGATGGGGAACAATCAAGTAATAACAGAGTAAAAATTGGGAGTGGTAGCGTGATGGGACATGACAGCCAGTCTAGCAGGACAGAAGGCTGCAGGAATAAAGGGGCAAACATGCAGCCCTTCTTGGGGGACCAGGTATATAAGTACTTTTAAGCAAATGCCCGAAGTCTACGGGCAAAGATGGGAGAACTGGAACGTTTGGTAGCTAGGGAAAATATTGACATAGTAGGTATAACAGAAACCTGGTGGAATGCGGAGAACCAGTGGGATACTGCAATTCCACGATATAAACTCTATAGGAGGGACAGAGAGGGGCGTGTTGGAGGTGGGGTGGCCATCTATGTCAAAGAGGGGGTAGAATCCACCAGAGTAGAGCTGGAGGGGGGCTCTGACTCCTCCGTAGAATCACTGTGGGTTAGATTACCAGGCTCAAAGAGTGATGTAATAGTAGGGGCATGCTACCGTCCTCCAGATCAAAAAGCTGAAGGGGATCTTGAAATGAGGAAGCAAATCAGGGAGGTGTCAACGAGAGACAGGGTTGTAGTCACGGGGGACTTCAATTATCCTCACATCGACTGGGTCAATTTATGCTCAGGTCATGAAAGAGAGACTGGATTTCTGGATATGTTAAATGACTGTGCCTTAGAGCAGCTTGTCACGGAACCGACCAGAGGACAGATGACTCTGGACTTGATATTGTGTGGCACTCAAGATCTGGTCAGGGAGGTAACTGTTACCGAACCATTGGGGAACAGTGACCATGCTGCGATCTGTTTCGCCATGCATGTCGGAGGGAGAGTGCCGAGCAAATCTGACACGAAAACCCCTTGACTTCCGAAGGGCAGACTTCCCCAAAATGAGGAGACTAGTTTAAAAAAAGCTGAAAGGGAAGGTAAAAAGAGTCCAATCGCTCCAGAGTGCATGGAGGCTGTTTAAAACAACAGTCATAGAGGCCCAGCGGGAGTGTATCCCACAAAGGAGGAAGGGCTCGACCAAGTCCAGGAGGGTGCCGGCATGGCTAACAAGCACAGTTAAGGAGGCTATAAAAGGCAAGGAAGCTTCCTTCCGTAAATGGAAGTCTTGCCCTAATGAGGAAAATAAACAGGAGCACAAACTGTGGCAAAAGAAATGTAAAAAGATGATACGGGGGGCCAAGCAAGACTTTGAGGAACGTATGGCAGGCAACATAAAAGGGAATAATAAAAGCTTCTTCAAATATGTTAGAAGCAGGAAACCTGCCAGGGAAATGGTTGGTCCCCTGGATGGTGAGGGAGAGAAAGGGGTGATAAAAAGGGACTTGGAGACTGCAGAGAAATTAAATGAGTTCTTTGCATCTGTCTTCACGGCAGAAGACCTCGGGCAAATACCGCTGCCGGAACGGTCTCCCCTGACTAAAGAATTAAGTCGAATAGAGGTGAAAAGAGAGGACGTCTCAGACTTAATTGACAAAATAAAGATCAATAAATCACCAGGCCCGGATGGCATCCACCCAAGAGTTCTGAAGGAACTCAAGAATGAAGTTGCTGACCTCTTGACCAAAATATGCAACTTGTCCCTTAAAACGGCCAATGTGCCAGAGGATTGGAGGATAGCTAATGTCACGCCAATCTTTAAAAAAGGAAGGAGGGGGGACCCGGGAAACTACAGGCTGGTCAGCCTAACATCTGTTCCAGGGAAGATGGTGGAAAGTCTCATTAAGGATAAAATCTTAAAATACATAGAAGAACAAGCTCTGCTGAGGGAGAGTCAGCATGGCTTCTGCAAGGGGAAGTCTTGCCTCACAAACCTGTTAGAATTTTTTGAAAAGGTCAACAGGCATGTGGATGCGAGCGAACTCGTGGATATTATATACCTGGATTTTCAGAAGGCGTTTGACACAGTCCCTCATGAAAGGCTCCTGAGAAAACTCCACAGTCAGGGAATAAGAGGGCAGGTCCTCTTGTGGATTAGGAACTGGTTGAACACCAGGAAACAGCGAGTGGGAATCAATGGGCAATTTTCACAATGGCGAGAGGTGAAAAGCGGTGTGCCCCAAGGATCGGTCTTGGGATCGGTGCTTTTCAACTTATTCATAAATGACCTGGAGTCGGGGATAGGCAGTGAGGTGGCCAAGTTTGCAGATGACACTAAACTTTTCCGGGTGGTAAAGACCAGCAGGGATTGTGAAGAGCTCCAGAAGGATCTCTCCAAACTGGGAGAATGGGCAGCAAAATGGCAGATGCGCTTCAATGTAAGTAAGTGCAAAGTGATGCACATTGGGGCAAGAAACCAACATTTCACATATACGCTAATGGGTTCTGAGTTGTCTGTGATGGATCAAGAGAGAGATCTTGGGGTGCTGGTGGACAGGTCGATGAAAGTGTCGACCCAGTGTGCGGCGGCTGTGAAGAAGGCCAATCCCATGCTCGGGATCATTAAAAAAGGGGATTGAGAATAAAATGGCCAATATCATTATGCCTTTGTACAAATCGATGGTAAGGCCACATCTGGAGTATTGTGTCCAGTTCTGGTCATCACACCTGAAAAAGGATATAGTTAAATTGGAAAAGGTGCAGAAAAGAGTGACCAGAATGATTCGTGGGCTGGAGAACCTCCCTTATGATGAAAGGCTACAGCGTCTGGGGCTTTTCAGCCTAGAAAAAAGGCGCCTGAGGGGGGACATGATTGAGACTTATAAAATTATGCATGGGATGGAGTGGATAGAGGGAAATTCTTCTCCCTCTCACACAACACCAGAACCAGGGGACATGCACTAAAATTGAGTGGAGGGAGAGTTAGAACAGACAAAAGAAAGTATTTCTTTACCCAGCGTGTAATTCATCTGTGGAACTCCTTGCCACAGGATGTGGTGATGGCATCTGGCCTAGATGCCTTTAAAAGGGGTTTGGACAGATTCATGGAGGAAACTACAATCACAGGTTACAAGCCATAAGCAACCTCCTGGTTCTAGAAGTGGGTTTTATCTGTGCCAGGTGCAAGTGAGTGACAACGGGAAACGGTTATCTTGTTGTCTTGTGCTCCCTGAGGCATCTGGTGGGGCCACTGTGTGATACAGGAAGCTGGACTAGATGGGCTTTTGGCCTGATCCAGCAGGGCTCTTCTTATGTTCTTATGTTCCCTCTCTCTCTCTCTCCCTCCATCACTGCTGCCAAGGACCACTCCGGGAACAGGTAATATTACCCCCAACGCTTCAAAGGGAACCTGCTAATGCAAATGTCTCTATACCTTTCTATATAATTTCCCAGATCTGTATGCTGTGTTTATGAGTGAATTGCTGCATTTGTATGAGTCTGACAAACTGTTTAGTAAACATTTGAAAATAAACCATGGGTGTCTTCAATATTATTTAAAAGGGAATTCTGCAAAAGTCCAACTCTGGTATACACAGGTAAAAGGTCCCAAAACATGCCAAATTGCTATATTTAAAGCTATTCCCCAAATTAAAAGCGTTTTGGCTAACAGGTGGTCGGAGCACTGGCCGCTGCACCAGGGACTGGAGGGGCAGGGAGGAGGCATCCCGGTGGCAGTCCTGTCTCCGCTCCCTTTTCCCCTGCACTTGCCTGCTGGAAGCGACTAGTGGCAGGCAGTGGAATCAGTGGGGAGGGGTTTTTTTTGCAAACCGCACTGGGTGATGCGCCAGGAGGGGACGACAAGCCGGGAGGGGTGATGCACTAAAGGCCCTGCCCCCTGTCTGCCCAGTACCTTTGGCAATCTTTTTTGAATTGAATGCCCCGCCAAAGGTTCCTCAGCAGCCTCGTGTGCTTGTGCGAATAGAGGAAGGCTTGCACATGTGCACGAGGCCCCTTGAACTAAGCAGAAGAGTCTGGCTTAGTTGGGAGAGCTGCTGCCTTCAAAGCCCAAAGACCGGTGAACTTGATAAGTTCAAGACACGCCGCCGGCAAAAAGCTGTGAAAGCCTCCAGGAGGAGAGATAAGAGCTTCCAGCTGCGTCGGTCGAGTGTGGGAGGTGCGGGCCAGCAGAATAGTCAGGCTGTAAAAAGGGTACCACCTGGAAAGCAGGGGGCTTTCCAGCTGATGAGCAGAAAGCAGAAAGTTCATGAAAGATTGGACATTTATATATATTGTAAAAAAAAACCAAGGGGGGTTAGGACAGCCTGCCTATGTACACCGTCTTGGATTAAAGTCGGAGGAGAAATCCAATGACCAAGAAAGGCGGTATATAAATACTGTATATTACTATATTATATTATTGATCTCCTCTGTCCTTGGATTGGAAAGGCAGGCCCCTCTGAACTTCGGCCGGAGCTTCCCAGCGGACTCACTAGCTTCTTCTGCTTCCCCCTTCGCTTCCAGCTTCAGTCTGCTCTTGGGCCCGTTTGCTGCTGTAGTTCTCTCCCGTGCACTCCTATGGCTCTCTTGCACGCCAAGGACTACGACTCCCAGAAACCTCTGCCGTCGCACCTGCCACAACCAGCACGCTCTCAACTTGTGGGGCTACAGCATCACTCATGCACATCCAGGTGATGAGATCAGAAGGGCAGAGATGTACTTGGCTGACTCATCCCAACCAGTGCGGAGTCACCCAGAAAGGAAGGGTCCCCTTTCATCACAGCACCCTTCTGGTCCCATTCTGCCCTATCTCCCAACACCCTCTGGTCCAAAGCCACTGCTGTGTTACGCAGTACAGTGCATAAGCAAGTTACCTGCGGATTCCTCTTCTTCCTGGAGACCCTGGAAAACGGCACTCTCCTCTTCCTCCAGCTGGGAAATGAAGGCAGGTTTGGGAAATTCCCCTGAGAAGGGAATAAGGAAATGAGTTACTTCTGACTACAAAATGTCAGTTTTCCAAAGGGACCTGATCCTAGGCTGCCCCCTGCCCCCCCCCCAAAGGGCACGGAGTGGGGCAGGGGAAGGAGGTGGTTCTTTGAACTCTCCGACTTGAGTCTGCTGCAGAGCTGGCTGGCAGTCAATGGAGACAGTCCTGAGCCAGGTGGGCCAAGAGCCAGACTCAGGGGAAACCAGCCTCCCTTGGCTCCCAAACTCCGTGAATGCCTCCTCAAACAAGCTCAGGCTGGGAGGAAGAGCTGCTTTCGGGGCTAAGACACACACACCCGACCTTCCCCTTGGCTCACAGTGGCAGTAAAATCTCTTCTTGAACAAAGTGGTTTTTCATAGAAAAATAGAAGCCTGTTGCTAGGCCAGGAGGTGGTTGGCGACCGTTACTCCCTTCCGACCATGCTGTCCTGGGACCCTGTCCGTAGCACTGCTGGCATGACAGGTGGAAGAGCCCCCCCTTCGCCTACGCTCAGGAGTTATTTGGTCCAGGGGAGCGTTGGGAGTAAGTAACGATAGGAGCTTAGCTTTATTGTTTTAGCATTGTGTGTGGACAGTATTTATTCTGACAAATGCCTTTCTTGTTCCTGTAACTGTATTTCTGTCCTTTAATAAACCAGCAGGGTTGTGTGCGACTCCTGGAAGGCAGGAAGGAAAAGGCTCCCTGCCTCTCCTCACGTTCTACACCAGTGATGTAATGATATTGTCATGCCATCGCCAATCACAGACATATTGGCCCAATTTCAGGCCAATCGGAGCCGAGGGTGGGGAGGAGAGGTCCCACCCAGCGCCCAGGGAGGTGCGAGAGGCAGAGGCCAGAAATAGGGCCTTCTCAGTAGTGGCACCAACCTTATGGAATTCCCTCCCTTTTGACTTAAGAACTGCTCCCTCCTTGGACACTTTCCGGCAAGGCCTGAAAACTTTCTTGTTCAAAGAAGCCTTCTGAGTCCTTGCCTTTTTTTTTAACATCCTGCTGGTACAGGTGGGGCACTGCTGTTCTTAAGGTAAAGTAAAGGTAAAGGTACCCCCTGACAATTAAGTCCAGTCGTGTCCGACTCTAGGGTGTGGTGCTTATCTCCATTTCAAAGCCGAAGAGCCAGCGTTGTCCGACGACGCCTCCGTGGTCATGTGGCCGGCATGACTCTCCTTGCCGCAGTGCGTAGCATGCAGCTGGAACACGAAGCGCTGTTTACCTTCCCGCAAGCGGCTAGGTTGGGCTTGTTTTAATTGTAATAGTGATCTCTTTTATCAATTTTTAGATGCTGCTTTTATTAGTTTTTGTTTTTTATTGTTTTAAAAAGTGATTATTTTTTGTATTGTACTTTTTGTATTGTATTTTTTTTCTTGTTGTAAGCCGCCTTGGGTCCCTTCGGGGACTGGGAGAAAGGCGGGGTAAAAATATTGTAAATAAATAAATACACCTCGGCGGAGTCCCCTGCATGCAACTCTCCTCGCCACTCTGAGTCTCATCGGGGCCGCAGGTAAGGGTGCCCGTGTTCTCGCTCTCCCAGAGCACTGCACCCGAGACGCCCACCCCCCATCAGGTGGCACCCAGGGCACATGCTCTGCCTCAAACCCTCCAGATATGCCTCCGCAGGGTTCTGACCCAAACATGCCTCTCTCCCCACTGAGACACGCAGCTGTTTTGACCCTGGCTGTGCAAGGAGATCATTCTCTGCAGGGCAGACATGGGGGTCTTCCTCTTACCCGCTTAATGAGACCCCTGCGCCGCAGACACACACCTCGAACGAGCACCCTGCTTTGTCCTCCTCCGTTCCGTCTTTTGAAGAGATCAGCTTTCTGTTCTTTTGGATCAGGCACGGATGCTGGAAGGATCCTTTTCAGCTGCAAACTCCAGCTCTCTTTCTTACCATGTTTATCCCACCTGCCTCTGTTAGAACCAGGAGCAAAAAACAAAACAAAACAAAACCTTACCTCAGTTCAAACAGTAAATAATATCAAAGACAGAGCATAGATTAAAACCAGGACACGGTTAAAAAGCACCCACCCCCTCAGTTTCAGGAACAGTCCCAAGCCTAAACTATTGACCTCCGGTGTCCCTCCTACATCCGGCTGTGGTTTTTTTTGCAACGGTTTCAGAGCTGACTGGCCCCTTCTGTTCCGGTTTCTACACCGTCCCTGTCAAGATCCCCAGCATAGAAATACAACCATCCCAGCGCAGACCCAAAGCGTGCAAATGGTGTGTGTGTGTTGTGTGTGTCTATCTTCTCAGCCCCCCCTCCCCTTCACTGGGCTGGGCTTTTTCCCTGGCCCTCTCTGCCTACCTGGGGGCGTCTCCCCCTCCCCTCTCTCTTCTTTTCCACCCACAGCAGCTCTGGGACCCCCTTCGCCTCCAACAGGCTTTGGACTCACCAGGGGGGCTGCTGACCCCACACCCGGAATTAGAGGCAAAGGGGCGGAGCTGGAAGAGAATTCCCCATTCACTCCACCTTCCCCCCCACCATTCGCCCGTCTAGGAATCAGGAGTCGCTTCTTTTAACCCTCCGAATGCCTGTCAGTCGATAGGAGAGACTCTTTGCAGGGAAAGGAAGTCTGGCCAAACATCCAGGCGGGACATGGAGAGGCGCATCATAAGAAGAAGAGCCCAGCGGCTGGATCAGGCCAGAGACCCCCTCTCTAGTCCAGCTTCCTGTATCACACAGTGGCCCCACCAGATGCCTCAGGGAGCACAGAAGACAACAAGAGACTTGTATCCTGTTGCAGCTCCCTTGCATCTGGCATTCAGAGAGAGCCTACAGCAGGAGGAGTTCTCTGCTGACTCCACAACCACCCCACCAGACACAAAGGCAGCTTGCCTCAGATTTCCTACCCTAGAGATGGGGAAAGAGCTGCTTTAATTCAAAAGCCCTTGTATTCCATGAACCTTAGAATTAACCCCTTAGTCCCCATCTATCACCATCACCCAGGTCAAAGGAAATCTGCATAGCTAGGCCTACCAGATTCCCCGGCCCTCGGCCGGGACTGGGGGCGTGGGGGGCGTGGCCGGGGGCGGGGACTTCCTCCCTTGAGGCTGGGAGCTCTCCGGAACAGCCCGAGTAAACTCCGGCCGTTCCGGAGAGCTCCCAGGCTCGTCGCGTATTTGCACGAATTTTTTTTTTTTTTTGCAAATACGCGACGAGAAGCTGGAACGTCTCGGAAGATGTCCGAGTGAACTTCGGACATCTTCCGAGTGCTTCCAGTCTCGCGCAAACGCGCGAGACTAGGAAGATTAGGGACAGAGACGTGCTGCAGCAGGCAGCACAGTCTCAGAAGTGCTCCGGCTGGCTGCGATGTAGCCGGCCGGGACTAAACTACAGTTCGGGGGGGACGGGGGGACAAAAGGGGCTTGCCGGGACTTTCCCGGTCATTTCCGGGACGATGGTAAGCCTATGCATAGCTGTAAAAGGCATTGGCTCATGTCCATCCCTTGCCTAGCTGCCCCCCTTCCCCTAGATCTTGATTGTAAACGCCTCAGGGCAGGGCCCTGGCTTTTGCTTATGATGTGTAGTATACTGATTGCACTATAGTAGTACTACGAATAAAAAAACGATTTAGTGTACGGTCCTAATCCTGCTAATAATAGTACTGCTTTTCATCCACAAGAACAAAAAGGTCACAAAGCAAGATATAGGAAAATACCATTTCCTGTCTCAAGAGGGCTCACAGTCTAAAAAAGAGGCAGAAGAAACACCAGCAAACAGGCTAGAAAAGAAACTATTGGAGGTTTAGGAACAGCAGCTGAGGGGAGATTCCAGGGAGGTCTCTGTCCCCAAATATATCAACTCTTTTCCCTTTTGTGTTCCTTAAGTTTTGTGCTGCTTGTGTCTTTAGCTCAGGAAGAAACTCCCCCTTCAGCTCAGGAATACCTCCAGGCAAAGGCCTCAAATTGCTGGGAGCCTCTGACAATTGCAGCTCTTTTGTCATCAGGTAAAAAACTCAGAACCCAACCCTGAGCCATACCTTTTGGGAGAACAATAAGACCGGTGAAATTGGGTCATTTCCTCCCTCCAAGATCAGGGATCTGAAAACAAAGGTGTGTTTGCCTAAATAGGAGGCCATCCCTAGTCTCTGTTTCCAAAGTTGCAGGAGTGGAGCCAGGAGTGAAGCCATGAATGAGCAAACCTGTGACAATCCAGAAGCAGAAGAGGGATCCGGAGGGGCAGGAAAAGCCGCAGGCAGAGATTTTATTTATTTATTTATTTATAGAATTTTTACCCCGCCTTTCTCCCACCAGGGCAACCAAGGCGGTTGATCAGCCTGAACATGTGATGGAGCCACAAGGGGGCCAAGAAGGTCAGTCCAGGGGGCTGCAACAGCGCTGGGAAGCCCAATGGCAGCAGTTCCTCAAGACCCTGCAGGCCCCTCACTCGGCATGGGGGAGCCCCCAACTGGCAGGCCCCACACCCTGGGATGATGCCAAGGCCTTTCTGGCCTCCTTTGAGCAAGTCGCTGAGGCCTGTAGGTGGCCCAGAGGAGAGTGGGTGGCTCGGCTCCTGCCAGCACTTAGCGGACAAGCCCAGCAGGCCTTTAGCCTCCTGGCAGCCAGAGACAAGGAGGACTATGGGAAAGTGAAGGCCGCCATCTTGAGGGGCGATTGTAATGCAGATCTGTCTCAAATCTTTGGTCTGTCTCCATTTTGAGTTTCCTGTCTTGGTTTTTCTGCCTGCCTGCTTCTGTAGCCCCAGTGATTGGCACTTGGCCAGAGGCCTTGGGAGCTGTGCTTCAAGCTGCCTTGTTATTCCTTATCTGCATGGGAACCCTGATATCACAACTTCTCCCAATTAACTAGCTGCACCTGTGCTGGACATCACGAGCTTCTCAGACTTGGGAGGGGGAGCGAGGAGTGAGCTCATCTTCGGGAACTTTCCCCTGCGTGTTGCCCTTTCATTGGTCTGCTCCCCCCTGTCAATCATCTTACCCTAAAAAGTCTATTTAAGCTATTATTCTGGGATCCATCTTGTCTCTCATTATTCTCTCTCTAACTGGTCTTTGCTGGAGACAGTCCTCCTATCTGCTGTTACTCCTATGGCTTGACTTAGCCCTCTGTCTTGGGCAGGTCAGCCCTGCACCATCCTACTGGGATGGCTATTCTCTTTTCTCATCATGGTGAGTGTGTAGGGACAAATGTGTTAGCTAAGGAGTTAGTTCTTTGTTATTTTATTGCTGTATTCTAGTAATTGAAAGTTATGCCTTTTGCAGCAACTTAGTTGCCTGTACCTTTTTACTTGTATCACTATGCTTGGTTTGCGTAGCCTAAACTTAATAAACTCCTATCTCTTTCACCAGAGAGTGTTTCTTTGGAACCTTGGAAACTAAATCCTGGAAGCCTTGTTGCTTAGTCACGTACTACCTGTGTTGCACGTTGTATCCCCTGTCTGGCTTGGTCAGCCAGACCTGGGACCAACGGTTCACTCTGTACCCCTTCCCAGTAGCCTGGGACAGGAAGGGCTAGGAGGCACCCAGTGCTGGTGGCAGTCTACCCGTACTATCCCCTTGGTCAGGGGTTAGTTGCTTTTACCCCCCTGTGGCTCAGGGGTGCCTTCTCTCCTTGGCTAGGAGTGGACAACCAACCGATTAGAGAGCAAATCTTCTCTGGCTAAGGTGGCCGGCCTTGGTTTGTGCCGGCATCGCGGCTAGAGGGGCTGAACCTCCCTATGACAGCGATGCCCTGAGAAGGGAGGCGCAGCGCCAGCACTTCTGGCGGTTCTGCTGCCCGGAGCTGGAAGACCCCCGAAGGCTGTACTGCCAAGTGCAGGAGCTTTGCTGCCAGTGGCTGAAGCCCGAGAGGCACACGAAGGAGCAGATCCTGGAGCTGCTGGTCCTGGAGCAGTTCCTGGCCAGCCTGCCGGTGGACGTCCAGGGCTGGATGTGGGCAGGATAGCCGGACAGCTGTGCCCAGGTGGTGGCCCTGTTGGAGGATTTCCTGCTGAGCCGGAGGGAGGCCGACACAGGGACGTGGCAGGTGAGGTCTTAATAATATTTAATTCCAAGGTTCCTAACAAGAAACAGAATATGGAGTCGGTTGCTTGGCGCACGTGCTGGTATTCAGCTAAGACTGGAGAGAATTAAAGGCAGGTAGGAAAGGCCAAAACCGTCTTGACAATTCTGCCTCCAGCCACTGAACATTATTTCACATACCGTAAAAGCATCTCTGAATCCTGATAAAAGATATTCAAGCTCAGACTTTTGTGTATCTGTAACTGGAGGAAGTTCTACATGAGGTGCAACCGTTCAGAATAGCCGGCTTTGTGCCAGTTCAATTATTTCATGTTGACCAAGAACGTTTAAGTGACTTGAAACAAAGAAAGGTGTGTTTTGGACTTGTTTGTATTTGGTGCGTCCTACTTCGTGCAAATAAATAGCAAGAAAAGATGCTCGGATCCAAGAACAACTGCAATGATGTTCAAAAACAGAAGATGCTTTTACTGTATACTGTTTATTCCTATTTCTCAAAAACCTTTCAGTCCTTTCAAGAACACATCCAAGTGAGTGTGCAGTTAGTGCTATCATATATGCAGTTACCTGGGATTAAGTCCTGTTGAACTCAGTGGGGCTTACTTCTGAATAGTGGCACTCCTAGGCTCATAGTGATCCTGCAAAGGATGTTTACTTGTAATTTGTCATGTCTGGCAGACTGCCTGTGCCTTTAAGGGCAGTAGGGTAGAAAATCCACAGGTAGAGTTTCCCCAGATGTCGAGAGCAGTACAGAGGGAGCATTGAACCTATGCTGTCAGTTGTGATGGAGAAAAACACTTGGCCACCTTTCTTGCAATCCTATGTGCACCTACATCGATTAGAATGGGACTTACTTCTGAGTAGAAATGCATAGGGTTGGGCTGTCGGTTATATAGTTGTCTCAACCTCAAGCTGTCTAGAAAGCTACAGAGACCTTTATTTGTCAGGACCAACTTCTGGAATTATGCATCAAAAGGAATAGGATACAAGGGAGCAGGATGTGTCTCTTGTCGGTAGTCCCTGTGTGCTGAGCGAGATTCTCTTCGCTGCTTCAGGAGCCTTTGCAGGAGTGGGATTTGGGTCCCCTGGATGTGAAGGAGGAACCCTTGGACACGGCGCAGGGGGAGATCTCCAAAGAACATGCAGAGATATTCGAAGACACCAAGCAGAACGTCGATGGGGAGGTCACTTTGCCAGGTAAGGATTCGGCGTGTGATGCTAAGTGCTGTCATGATTAGGGCCACGAAATGTCAAGGGAGGTCTACAGTTCTGTACCTTTAGCAGCCATGTGGAAGAGGGAGTTTGGGCGGTTCCAAGTGGTAATAAAGAGAGCAAAAACCAAGAAGGTCTCTGTTCACGTTCTGCCCAAGTACAGCCCTTCTGCTCACCCTCCTCTTGCCAGGTCTAGTAGTGTGTCTGATAGTGGTGGTGCAGAGGAGGGAATGTTAGCAGAGGCAGCTTTCCCTGTCCCTGGGATGACAGAGTCCCGGTACCCAACTCCTGCTTGTACACAGCTGTCCCTTGTGGACCAATCCTCCTCCTCCATTAAACCTTTATTCTGTCCCTCACAGGCACTGGAATTGCACATCCAACTTCATTGCTTCCCCCAGAAAGTCAGGACCTGGCTGGAGCGGAGCTGAATAAGGTTCTTGGCGTCCGAGTGGATCAGGTTGGTTTGTGTAGGGTCAGGACAGACACACAAGCCAGTGTTATTGTGTCGGAGATCACCGGGTCCAGTTCATCATGGGGTCAACTGAGGTGTTTACCTGAGATATGTGGGTGGCATCCACCCACTTGCCTCCACTGCCTCCTGGGCCCCTTCTGCTCTGTCCCTTATCTCTTTTCCAGTCGAGGGAGTGGGAGGAACAGAGTCTGGCACATTACCTGTGATGAAGGGGCAGCATCATGTGCCACATGGGGACGACAGCTCCTCTGATTTTCCAGGATCTACCTCTGGGAAAACCTTTGTCTCTTTGGGGAGGTGCCTTTGAGGTGTTGGATCACTACCAGAGTCTCCATGCTTTGGTTTGCTGCATGTTACGTATGTATGGGCTTATTGGGTCTTGTTTCTGGTGAACTCAGGCACAGGTGTGAACACACAGGTGTAGACATTAGCCCCCTCCTCCAGCTTACCACCTTGGTATGAACCTTTGTGTCCTGTCTTCCATGCACTTGTAACTCTTGAGAAGCGATTGAGATTCTAATATACAGGTCCACTTTTTGTTTTCCAAATTTTGATTTTTTTTATATGTTCAATTTATATCCCAATTTTCTCCCCGAAGGGCACCCATGGTGGCTTACAAAAAACATTAAAAACACATGTATAAACTATAAAACCCATTAAAAATATAAAGTATAGATCTATAGAATATAAAATACATACAGAACACTATGTTAAAAGCCAACCAGCGGCAAGCAGCAACAAAAAATCCATTTAATTCAAAAAGAATCAAGCACCAGCAGCAGACATACCCCTAAAAACACTGAGTTCAGGAGCCTTTTCTAAATGTCAGAAACTTCAGGCCATGCCGGATGGCTTCCAAAGAAGGATTGGTTCTCAACCCAAAGGTGGGAGAATTCCACAGAAGAGGTGCCACTACCCAGAAGTCCCTGTTTTCTGGGGCCACCATCTCTCAAACCTCTCTCATGGTGGAGTGTCCTCTCAGATGAATAAAGAGGACAGACAGAATAATACTGAAGGAGGCAGTCTCTAAAATACGCAGGTCCCAAACAGTAAAGGGCTTTACAGGTCATAACCGGCACCTTGAATTGGCACCAGAACTGAACCGGCCGCAAGTGCAGCCGCCAAAGCAGCGGGCCGACAGAGTCAAACCGCCAAGCTCCAGCAAGCACACAAGCTGCCACATTCTGCACGCATTCTTCATGTGACTATATAACTTACAAAACAGAGAGTTCAACACACATACACACAATGGCTAGCACACCTGTCCTTGCATACCTTGGTTAATTGATTGTAGAATGCTGATATCCATTTATGAAAGCATAGTCTGTCTTAATTCTTAATTCTTCTGGATTTTGGAGCAAAAAGAGAATGATCTCGTATCTATTATTATTATTATTATTATTATTTTATTATTTTTATTTATTTATTTATTTATTTTAACAGTATTTATATACCGCTTTTCAACAAAAAGTTCACAAAGCGGTTTACAGACAAAATCAAATGATGAAATGGCTCCCTGTCCCAAAAGGGCTCACAATCTAAAAAAATGATGCAGAACACCACCAGCAAACAGCTACCAGAAAAGACATTGTGCTGGGGTGAAAGGGGGGCAGTTACGCTCGCCCTGCTAAACATAAGTCGTGCACCAATTGAAAAAGTGCCTCTTGCCCAATTAGCAGGGGTTACAATTACTAGGTTAATTGTATTAACAGAGCATGTAGGGGACTGGTTCACACAAACATCCAACCCACATGCAGTTAAAGAATTACCACCATTCCTTGTGCAACAGAATTTGAAGTGGGAGCATGGATGTTTTCCTGTTTCTTGCAGGTGGTGAACCCAGGGAGGATGGGTGCGCCTTTGCACATGGTTGAGCAGACTCCAGTGCGGTCAAGCCAGCCAGCCATGTTCTGGAAGGTTCTGGAGGAGGATGGTGAAACTGTGGATTCCCTGGGTAAGGACCTGCTCTGCTCAGTTCCAGTAAATCCATACTGCTCATCTAGTTCTCCTATATAGAACTTGAGATGTGCATGTAGCTCTTTTTCTTTTTTTTTCTTTTTTTTAATTTTATTTATTAAACACAGAAACTACAAGGATATTAGGGTAAGGAAAATCATAGGGTAACAAAGGTAACCAACATGAAACAAATGGAAAAATAACATGTAGCTCTTTTTCTGAATAGTATATTTACATGCTTATAAGATACAAAACAAGGCAGACATTTGTTTTTGACACACTCCCAGAGTATCATAAGAACATAAGAACATCAGAAGAGCCCTGCTGGATCAGGCCATAGGCCCATCTAGTCCAGCTTCCTGTATCACACAGTGGCCCCACAAGATGCCTCAGGGAGCACACAAGACAACAAGATACCTGTATCCTGTCGCCACTCCCTTGCACCTGGCACAGAGAAAACCTACTCCTACAACCAGGAGGTTGCTTTTCCCCATCATGGCTTGTAAGCTGTGATGGACTTTTCCTCCAATCTCCTTTTAAAGGCATCCAGGCCAGGTGCCATCATCACATCCTGTGGCAAGGAGTTCCACAAACCAACTACACACTGGGTAAAGAAATATTTTCTTCTGTCTGTTTTAATACTCCCTCCACTCAATTTTAGTGGATGTCCCCTAGTTCTAGTGTTGTGCGAGAGGGAGAAGAATTTCCCTCTATCCATTCTCTCCATCCCATGCATAATTCTATACGTCTCAATCATGTCCCCCCTCAGCCACCTTTTTTCTAGACTGAAGAGCCCCAAACGATGTAGCCTTTCCTCATAAGGGAGGTGCTCCAGCCCACGAATCATTCTGGTCGCTCTTTTCTGCACCTTTTCCAATTCAACAATATCCTTTTTGAGGTGTGGTGACCAGAACTGGACACAATACTTCAGATGTGGCCTTACCATCGATTTGTACAAAGGCATAATGATATTGGCCGTTTTATTCTCAATCCCTTTTTTAATGATCCCAAGCATGGAATTGGCCTTCTTCACAGCCGCCGCACACTGGGTCGACACTTTCATCTGTCCACCAGTACCCCAAGATCTCTCTCCTGATCCGTCACAGATAGCTCAGAACCCATTAGCGTGTTTAGATCGAAGACTTTCATGGCCTGCGATAATCTTCTGGGATCCAAGATATACGAGTGAAGATGCCATGTATAAGAAAAAATCCAGCTAGAATAAAAATAATATCCAATACTGCCTGCAGTTTCCAAACGCTTAGGAGCTGCAAGACAGGCAAGAATTTCATTTAAAATCTAAGGCTAGAGTATGTAGTCCGACGTTTCATTTCTTAAACAGAAACATTTTCCAGTAGCAATCCGAAGATTGAAGATTGCTCCTGGAAAATGTTTCTGGTTTAAGAAACGAAACGTCGGACTACATACTCTAGCCTTAGATTTTAAATGAAATTCTTGCCTGTCTTACAGCTCCTAAGCGTTTGGAAACTGCAGGCAGTATTGGATATTATTTTTATTCTAGCTGGATTTTTTCTTATACATGGCATCTTCACTCGTATATCTTGGATCCCAGAAGACCTTTAGCGTGTATGTGAAGTTTTGATTTCTTGCCCCAATGTGCATCACTTTACACTTACTTACATTGAAGTGCATCTGCCATTTTGCTGCCCATTCTCCCAGTTTGGAGAGATCCAGTTTGGAGAGATCCTTCTGGAGCAATGTGAAGTAAAAAAAAAAAAAGAATGGAAAACACAAAGGTAAGAATGCATGAGATACAAAATTTTCCCTGTTTCTCTCTCTGTCCTCAAGAGGGATTTTTGGGTCCCCGACTTGGCCTTGTCCCCCATCCCGTGAAAAAGGATGAGACGCTTCTCCCGGATCCTGTGGAAAGTCTGAGACTCCCAGCCAGAAGTCAGGTAAGTTGTTGGAGAGGAATTCTTGGTTGCTTCTTGCTTCTCATTTGACGATACCTGGGTTCTTTCGGGGAGACAGTCCCACCTGTGTTTGTGTGTTCTCTCCCAGAAGTACCGTTTATTGCAGAGATTTTCTTATAGCTGGCAGGAACAGACTCAGATATGTTAAAAAGGCCAAGAGAGGCTTCTCTCTTCTGCAAGGTTTCTGCACAGAAATGTAGAGATATGAGAAGTTGGTACTGGGGTTACTTTTTCTTTTTATTAGTAGTGCAATAACAACAATTAAAAGGCATAGTTAAATCTGTCCTTTAGAGAAACCCAAGATCAGCTTGGAAGTGGGCTGATGACCTCTGTAGGCCGATGGCGTGGGTTCGGGCAGGGCTGAATAAAAATTCCAGTGGTCAAGGGAAAAATCCTCATTGACTTGCATCATTCTTCCTCCTGCTGAGTACCAGGAGTAAAATCCGTGATGCAGAACAGCCACATTTCCTGAGTTGTGAAAGCAGAATCTGTGTTTGCTTGGCAGAGAAATTTTGGTTTTTATATTTTAGCACAGTGTTCATGTTCCTGGATAGGAACAGGGATTGGGGTCATCTTCAATTGGCTAGAAAGGGAGATGGGCAGAAGGAGAAAGACCAGGAGGAGGATGTTGCAGGAAGCTTGAAAAGTGGTCATCAGAATATACAGTAGACAAAATTCCTCTCTCTGTCTCTTCAGGTGATAGGAAGGAAAATCAGCTCAAGGTGAAGAATTCTCAGGTTGGAGGAAATGAACCAGTGGAAACACCCAGGAGAGAGGAGGAGGGAAAACTCCAGAGAATGTGCCGGTGACAGCTGAGATGAAGGAGGAAGGATGCGAGTTCAAGAGAGGTCAGGGAACAAAGATGCTTATGAGATGGAAGGAATCTTGTGAGCTCACAGAAGGTCTTGGGGCTGCCTGCAGCAATTCCAGCTCAGTGGATACCGAGGGGGGAAAGGCATCGTTTTCCAAGTATGGCAGAAGATACCGTCTTAGGTCAGGATTTGTTTTTGAACACACTGGAGAAGAGTGCGATGAAGGCCCTCCATTGAGGGAAAAGATCCAGCTGAAATCAAAGCGTAATAAACATCACAGGAGCCACATGGGAGTGAAAAATCATGATTGCCCAGAGTTTGGGGTAAGTCTCCATTCTAATTCATTAGCAAAACATCAGATAATTCACACTAGAGAAAAGACTTACAAATGCCCTGACTGCGGAAAATGTTTCTCTCAGAGATCGTTTTTCTTGTCCCATCAGATATTCCACTCAGGAGAGAGTCGGGACAACTGTCCCGACTGTGGAAGAAGCTTCCCTTCGAGATCAAACCTATTAAGACATGAAATGACCCACACAGGAAAGAAACCACACCAGTGTCCTGAGTGTGGAAAAAGCTTCTCTCAGAGATTATATTTATTAAGACATTTGAACGTTCATACTGGAGAGAAATCTCACAAATGTCCCGACTGTGGAAAAAAATTCTCTTGGAGCTCAAGTGTAGTAAGACACCAGAACATTCATACTGGAGAGAAACCCCACAAATGTCTCGACTGTGGGAAAAAATTCTCTTGGAGCTCAAGTTTGTTAGCCCATCAGAAAACTCATACTGAGAGAAAACTTAGGGGGGTCCTATGTGTGGGAAAAGCTTAAAAGAAATGAACACTGATTAGCCACTAAAGAACCCCTGTAAGACATTAATGGTTAAAGACTGAAGATCTAATGTTTTCTCAAGCTATGATAATTTCAGTACTGTAGTTTATTTTGCCTTGTTTATAACAACTTGGTTAGCTTATGCTCCAATATTTTGAAGCAGAGCTACAGAGAAAGAGTTTTGAACTTTAGTGTGCTCACCACTGTGTAACTTTGTATTGATTGGCTAAGAAATGGCAGTCACTGTTCAGCAACATGACCTGGGTTAGCAAAGTCCTCGGGGTCACACAGAGCTCCACACCCCACCCCGTGAATAGCAGCTGTAGAATAAATTATTCAGATATCCAAGACGCGCACATTGGCTTGTCTTGTAGAATTTATACTCATTTACATGTTCGCCTGAATCAGCTGGAGCGGGAGGAAAGGAATAGAGGGTTATCACACATCAGGCAACTTCTGTAGGTGAGACTCCTCTAAGAACGCAATCTTAGGGTGTTCCCTGTCAGCCACACCAAAATGGGCTCTGCTGCATGTTGTGTGTGATCGGGAGGCTTAGGAGGTGAAAATCGCCATAAGCAACTCAACGGACGGGTCTCCTTGGATGTGCGCCAGCGGTGGCGCAGGTTGGAGGAAAGGGGCATGTCGGCCAGCTCCAGGGGTGATGGCGTCCGGCAGAAGTCACCCACGCTGGGTGCCACCCCCTCCCATATGCCTCCCGTTCCCCCCCTCCCCATTCCGCCCACCCTGTCATCTCACCTCTGTTGGTGGGCCTTATTTGCCCCGTCGTCCTGTCTGGGGCCTCTGCATTTACAACGTCTGGGAACAATGTTCCATCCTGGAAAGCAACAATAGGGTTGAGCTCTAAGCGTCTGTGTGTGAGCTGAAAGTGTAAGTGTGGAAAGAGTTTTTGTCAGAATACCTATTAAACGCAGGAGCACCCATGACAAAAACTGAAAGACTGGATACTCTTTGCTCTGCAATGATTTTTCCTGAAATGCCATGTTAAGAAACAAGTCAGGAGCCTAAATCCCACTCCTATGGGCCCACTGTGCCGCTGAGACGCAAGCCACGTGCTTTATAGCGGTCACAAAGTACAACCCGCCATTCGGGGGGGGGGCCTCTTTTTTTGCTCTCTACACAATTCTCCAACCTTAAATGTAATCATTCCATTTCACTTCATCACAGAATGCATTTTTTTCTCTTTTTGGTGATGCATGGAATAGATTTGTCCTGGCAGCATGTGTGCATATGCTGTGGAGCATCTTCTGTGTACACAGTGGTGCATTAAAGATGCCTTTTCGCGTTCTGTGGCCCTTGTGTGATCTGGACTAGGGTCTGCCCAGCGGACATTCCTGGCCCCAACACTCTCTCCGTTCTCCTGAGAACTGCAGTGCTGGATGACTCTGGAGGGTCCATCTAGAATCTAGATCTAGTCCAGAACTGTCTTCCTATGAGAGACAGACAGGTGCTTCCAGGAGCCCTGGGTCCTGATGAGCAATGTAATGGGCAACTCTGCTGTTTCTCTGCAGTATTCGGTATACTGCTTCTGAACATGCAGGTTCTGCTTAGCTATTAAGGCCAATCATTGCCCTCTGGAAAGATCCCCCCTCTGTGAATGTGTCCAATCTATTTTTAAAGCAGTGTAAAATTGTGACCAGACCACCCCCCAGGTCTTGTACTAGGGAATTACAAACAGGAAACGTTTTCAGAACAAGGGAGCCTTTCTGTGACCCTGTCTGGTGCGCCCACTTTGGAGGGGAAGCCTTATTTCTTTATGGCACGCAGGACAGAGTGCTGAAACAGACAGGTTTCCCTGTCGGGGTTCCTCTGCCTTTTCCTTCCCAGCAGTGCAGCAGCAGGTACAAAATCAACAGGTGAGGTGTCCACCAGGTGAAGCAGTAGATGAAGCCAACTCAGCCAGATCTTGTCGTCCTTTGTGCTCTGAACGGTGCTGTGTCGCATCTCCTTCCTTGCTGAGCCTCTCACTGGTGGCACTGACCCACAGGAGAAGAGGAAGAGGGGGCGGGGGAGAAAACTACATAGCCAACATAGCAGCTGGTCCAAGGAGCCGCAACCTTCCTCTTTGCCCCTCCCGTTGCCAGGCCAGAGTGGAAGTCCTGCGGGCATCCATGGACCATGATGAGGTCCCCTCCATCCCTCCCTGCCTGGCCTGGACTCAGCTGCGCACAGAGGATCTGGTTCCACGAAATGAGTTCAAGCCAAGCAAGGCCCAGAGTCACAACCCCACATGACCCCCTTGGTCCTTCTGGCAAGTGCTTCGGGCGTCTGCACACAAAAGGGTGTCTAAAGCCACTCCGGAGCCCCCTCCCCAGCCTGCAGTGGTGGGACAAGGACACCCAAAGAACTGGACTACACTGCAGGGCTGTCGTAAGGCCTTCTCCCTCAGCCTCTCTCTTGGGGTCCAAACCTCTGAATATTGTCCACTTTCCATTCAGAAAACGACACCGTCATGCGCACCTGGGCCACTGCTGCAATTAGCCAGTGGTGCGGTGTGCATTGCCAGTGGCTCTGGGCAGGCCCACAGTGTAAGGTGGTGGTGGTGGTGGTGGTGGTGGTGGGAGGGTAATGTTGGGGTCATTCTGGGGAGGGAAGCAGACTGGAGGGGGTGGATCCTATTCCCCATTTTTTATCCCGCTGAGCCACCTTTCACTCCTCGGATTCATACCAGCCACATAGCTGGCGTGGGTTTGAGGAGAGAAATGGGCCACCAGGAGGTCTACCCAGATGTAAGTAAAAATGTGTAGTTTGTTTACCTCTGGCTCACCTTCTGGTCAAACCCCAAAACCACCACCATAGGATGCAGCATGCACTCCGTTGTCAATGGTGTGGGATAGGATTGGGCTGTTAGTTGTTAGGAGGGGGTGGGCATGAGGGAAGAGGAAAGGTGGGGGGGGAGAAGATTCCATAGCAGCTGGTCCAAGAAGCCGCAACTTCCCCCTTTGCCCCTCCAGCCGCCCGTCTGGAGTAGATGTCCTGTGGGCATCCGTTCAGAGTCCCCCTGTAACCGCTCTTCTGACAGACAGGCTTAAAAATGGAGAGTTGAAAATATTCTGAGTTATTGACTCCACAAGTTCCCTTCTGAGAGAGGCTGGGGGAAGGCCATATGACAACCCTGCAGTGTAGTCCACTGAAGATATTTTGAGCACGAGATGTCTGAGAGCAAGTTCTTTGGGACTTAAAAGAGGGAGTATTAAAACAGACAAAAGAAAATATTTCTTTACCCAGCGTGTAATTCATCTGCGGAACTCCTTGCCACAAGATGTGGTGATGGCACCTGGCCTGGACGCCTTTAAAAGGGGATTGGACAGATTTATGGAGAAAAAGTCCATCACAGGTTACAAGTCATGATGGGGATAAGCAACCTCCTGGTCTTAGTGATGCCAGATGCAAGGGAGTGGCGACTGGACACAGGTATCTTGTTGTCTTGTGTGCTCCCTGAGGCATCTAGTGGGGCCACTGTGAGATACAGGAAGCTGGACTAGATGGGCCTTTGGCCTGATCCAGCAGGGCTCTTCTGATGTTCTTATGTTCTGACCCCCATGTGATGTCATCTCACTATTGCAGACTGGGGAGGAGGTGCCTATGGAGGGCCTTCGGACACAATTTTGTGTTGTAAGCCGCCTTGAGTGCCCTCGGGAGAAAGGCGGGGTATAAATTCTTTAAATAAATAAATAAATAAATTTTGTGTGCAGAAGCCTGATACTCTTCTTGCCATAAGGACCAAGGGTGGTCACGTGGCATTGTGACTCTTGGCCTTTCTTAGCCTGATCTCATTTCCTACAACTATACCTTTCCTTTCCTTCGTCAATGGGTTGCTTCCATAGCCGGGTTCTATCCTACGTACTACGTTGCATCCGTGCTCTAAATTACTTGCTTAGCCTTCGCCTTAATAGAAAAGATCTGTTATTTCTTGAGTTATTCCAGCTCAGTTACCTGAGTTATTCCAGTTACTTATTCAGTTACCTGAGTTATTCCAGTTACTTGAGTTATTCCAGTAACCCAAGCAAGAGAGGACTTCTTAAGGGTTCCAAATCGGAGGAGATCAGCCAAGTCTTGGCTTCAGCCGGCCCGGAGAGAGAGGAGGGCGAAGGAGGGGGGGGGGTACCCCTGAAGTCTCTCAGCATCCTCCTCCAAGGAGTCAGGGGAATGGGCGAGGCTGGAAGGAGGCGGATTGTCAGAGCTGCTGGGGAGACGGGAAAGGGTTAACGACGGGGGAAACTAGAGAAGGGGCGGGATGCTCCTGGGGACGCCTCTCCGTTTGGGAGACTCGGCTGCGGAGAGGCAAGTGCAGGAGGGCTCAGGGGCGGGGAAAGGAAGGGAGTAGGAAGGAAGAGGAGGGCGGAGGCGGGTCGGGGGCTTTAGTGGTGGGGAGTCGTGCGGCGGCTGCCTGGGCTCCCCGCCGGGACGGGAGGGCTGCTGCTCGGTGAGTCCCGGCGGAGCGGAGGGTCCAGCCCGGGAGTCCGACCCGCAGCTCAGCCCCCTGCCGGCTCTGGGCTCGCTGCGCCGGTTTGTGGTGTTGCTGCCTGCCTGCTCGGATCCTGCAGGAGGCTCTGCGCCAGCCGGATCGGTGCTGAGCAGGAGAAAAAGGGCTGTTTGATGCATAATCTTGGAAAAGATCCGGGGGGGGGCGAGTATGTGACCCCCACCTCAGAAAAAGGATGGTAGGTCAAGGGGGGAAATAAACTGAAGGCTTTTCCAGGTGTCTGGTTGTCCTAAATGTATCCCGCAGCAGGCGTTTAAATCTCGGTGAGAATCAATGTTCCCGAATCAGGTTGCCACCTTCTTTTCTCGCCTGACTCTTGTGCCCTTTCCTGGCAGGCAGAAATTCAACAGGTCTACAATTTCTCAGCATAGTAAAACACTGATGTGAAAACTTCACCTGTCCCCCCCCCTTAAACATACCAGTGAGATGCCTGTCCCAATACAGTACATGAACCTTTTCTCCCCTTTGCAGTTCTTATGTTTTAAAGGTTCCATTGTGTGTGTGTCATAATGTTATAAACATTTGATTCCCACGAGTCCATGATTACCAAACACCGGGGATGAAGGGGCCAGGGAACTTAAGACTGACATATTCATCAAAATATACTTTATTATGAAAGATAAGTAATTATCACATGTATACTCATGAATTTCCCATGTCCTTCCCCCAAGTTCCCACAGTGACAACAATAAAACAAGCATTCACTTTTTATTAGAAAATGTTTTAAGGTAAGTTCATGAACGTGTGAATCCAATAAAAAACAAGTTGTAAGGCTGAGAAAATAAACATGAATACTCTGGAGACAGGAGAACAGATCAGGGGTGGCCAAACTGTGACTCTTTGACCTATAATATGTGGCTCTTGGAAATACATTAGCTGAGCTCCTTTTTGCAGCGCAATATAAAACGTAAATAAGACATTTTCAAGCTTTATAATTATTTACCAGGTATAAACTGAGAGTTCATGGATTAAAACATAAGTTTTAATGGTGAGTAAATATATTTAAAGATTTAATGCTTCTTAAATATTGCGGGTCTCAAACATCTCTCTTGCAACTGTCAAACATCTGAAGTTTATCGTAGGTGGCACTTCCATGAAGCAAGTTTGTCCACCCCTGCATTAAATCATTATCTGTCTCCACCAAACCTTATTTACATCAGTAGGGTGGTCCATAAGACTGAGCAGAAGGGACCTCTCTTTTGTTTATGCACACAGCCCTCTACTGGTTTGCACACAGCCCCCTACTGGTCCTAGTCTACCCTCTGGTCCTCTTCCCGCTCTTTTTCGTTGCCTGAGACACTCAGGAGCTTTTTCTGATTCTGATATACACTACCCTAGACATAATGTAAGTTTGAAATGCATAGGACAAAAATCCTTCTACCACAATAAGCTCAGGAGGAAAGTCCCCTTGCTGAGAGTCTCCTATAGTTACAGATCTTGTTGCCATGTAAATCTCATTCACCCCCCTCCTCATCCAAAGACTAACAAAGAAGGCAGAAATTGGCTCATTTCCTCCTCCCTCCTTCAAGCAAGATCAGAGATTTGAGAGCAAACGTTCTTGCTTAAAAATTAACTTCTCCAGAAACTCAAGCTTAGTCTCCGTTTCTAAAGTTGCAGGGGTGGAGCCAGGAGGAGCGAAGCCATGAATGAGCAAACCTGTGAAGTTCCAGAAGTACATGTGATGGAGGCCCAAGAGGAGCCAGGCAGGGGGCTGCAACAGCCCTGGGAAGCCCAATGGCAGCAGTTCCTCAAGACCCTGCAGGCCCCTCACTCGGCATGGGGGAGCCCCCAACTGTCAGGCCCCACACCCTGGGATGATGCCAAGGCCTTTCTGGCCTCCTTTGAGCAAGTCGCTGAGGCCTGTCGGTGGCCCAGAGGAGAGTGGGTGGTTCGGCTCCTGCCAGCACTTAGCGGAGAAGCCCAGCAGGCCTTTAGCCTCCTGGCAGCCGGAGACAAGGAGGACTATGGGAAAGTGAAGGCCGCCATCTTGAGGGGCGACGCCCTGAGGAGGGAGGCGCAGCGCCAGCACTTCCGTCGGTTCTGCTGCCCGGAGCTGGAAGACCCCCGAAGGCTGTACAGCCAACTGCAGGAGCTTTGTTGCCAGTGGCTGAAGCCCGAGAGGCACACGAAGGAGCAGATCCTGGAGCTGCTGGTCCTGGAGCAGTTCCTGGCCAGCCTGCCGGTGGACGTCCAGGGCTGGATCCGGGCAGGAGGGCCGGACAGCTGTGCCCAGGCAGTGGCCCTGCTGGAGGATTTCCTGCTGTGCCGGAGGGAGGCCGACACAGGGACGTGGCAGGTGAGAATATTTAATTCCAAGGCTCCTAACTAGAAACAGAATACGGAGTGGGTTCTTTGGAGCACCTGCCAGTCTTTAAGTAAAACTGGAGAAAATTAACTGCAGGTTGGAAAGGCCAAAACCCTCCTGACTATCCTACCTCCAGCCACTGAACATTATTTCACATAAATATACTGGTATATCTGAACGCTGACAAACGTCACAGTTTTGTGAGTCTGTAGTAGGAGGAAGTTCTACAAGGCACAGCAGTCAGAATAGCCATTTTTGTACCATTTCAACTATTTCATGTTCATGCAAAATACGTATGTTTTGGACTTGTTTGTATCCTGTGCATCCTACTTTGCGTAGAAAAAGAAAAGACGCTCGGATCCAAGAACTGTGATGATGTTCAAACCTGATAACGATTATCATTTGTAATGATTACAGAAGATGGTTTGATTCTCCTTATGCTGTTTATTTGCTTTTCCACCATAGCTTCTCAGTGTGTGGAACACATTTGACTGAAGCTGCAGTTCTGTGCAGAGTTACCTGGGAGTAAGTCCAACTGAACTCAGTCGGGCTAACTCCTGAGTAAGTCCCTTTTAACTCAGTGGGACTAATTCCTAAGTAGATATGCCTAGATTGGCACTCTTAGACTCATGTTTACGTTGTGATCTGTCATGTCCTGGCAGAGTGCCTGTGCCTTTAAGCGCAAACAGGGTAGAAAATTCACAGGCAGATTTTTTCCCCCCAGATATAGAGATCAGTACGGAGTAGCGAACCCTTTCTATCTGAGGATACGTGGGGTCCACGTTCAAAACGCTGTAGGAAGAAAAAAAAAAGTTAAAAAACACAGGATGCCTTCTCAGACAAGGCTGGGAGAGGGAAAGAGCCTTTGCTCAACCCAGAAGCCCCAGAAGCTTCCAGAGGCTTGAAAATGGTGCGGTTTGCTTCTAAATGGTTCTTTCTTTCTACAGCGTTTTGAACGCGGACCCCAGTATCCGCGAATCCTCTCTATCTGCCAGGGGCTGCAGAATGGATTGAACCGGCTCTGTCAGTCTTACTGAGTAGACATGCATAGGATCAGAGCCGTAGCAACGCGGCCCCCTACTGGGGGCCACAGGCCGCGCTGATGCCCCCCTTGCAGAAGCCATGCCCCCGGGGTGACATCAGCGACCTCCGAGAGGCCGAAAATCAACCCCAGGGGGCGGGCGGGAAACACCTTCCCCACCCTCCAGAAGCCTACGGTGGGCTTCGCAAGCCCTCTGGAGGCCGGAATGCCGCAGAAATGCCCCTGCAGTGGTGAGTACTGCCCTCCCTGGACGTGCTGCCTGGGGGCGAACCCCCCCAGGCCCCCCATTACTACTGCACTGCGTAGGGTTGGGCTGTCACCTTTATTTATCAGGAACAACATCTGGAATTATGCACCTAAGGGAATAGGATGTAAAGGAGCAGGATGTGTCTCTTGTCCGTAGTCCCTGTGTGTTGAGCGAGATTCTCTTCACTGCTTCAGGAGCCTTTGCAGGAGTGGGCTTTGGGTCCCCTGGATGTAAAGGAGGAAGCCTTGGACACGGTGCAGGAGGAGATCCCCAAAGAACACGCAGAGATATTCCAGGACACCAAGCAGAACGTCGATGGGGAGGTGGCTTTGCCAGGTAAGGGTTGTACTGCTAATTGCTGTCACGATTAAGGCAACGAAATCTCAAGGGAGGTCTACAGTCCTGTACCTTTAGCAGCCTTGTGGAAGGGGGAGTCTGGGCAGTTGCAAGTGGAGATGCAGAGGGCGAGAAAGGCATCTGTCAACCTTCCCTCTTCTGCCCACCCTTCATTTCCCACGTCTAGCAATCCCTAACAGTGATAGTGGGGGGGGGGGGCAGAGGGAAGGTTAGCAGGGGCAGCTTTCCTTGTCTCTGGATGACCGAGTTCCTGCACCCAACTCCTGCTTCTACACAAATCTGCCCTGCTTTGCCTCTGGCCGCCTCTAAGGATGAACAGGTGGACCTAACCTCCTTCTCCGTAAAATGTCCCTTCCGTCCCACACAGGCATTGGAATCGCACGACCAATCGCACGACCAACTTCAATGCTTTTCCCAGGTCAGGACATGGCCGAAGATGAGCTGAGCAAAGTTCTTGGCCTCCAAGTGGACCAGGTCGGTTTGCAACGGGGCAGACTCATAAACCGGGTGGCAGGCAAAGTTTTTATGCCGGTGATAACTGGGGCCGGTCCATCATGGGGCCAACTGAGGTGTTTGCCTCAGGTAACAGACAGCGTGTGCCGCACTTCCTCAGGGGCCAGGGTGTCTTTGGCAGGCCCTGGGAACAGCTCTGGTTGTCTGGACCAGCGGTGGGGAACCTCCGGCCCCAGGGCCAGATCCGCCCCCCCGAGGCCCTCCGGTCCGGCCCCCGGAGAGATTGCCGGGAGGCTGCCCAACTGGCCCCTGAAGACTCCACTGGGTCAGTGCGTCACTTCCGGAGACTGGGAGAGGGCCTCCGCATGTCCTCCCCGGCGGCCGCCTCGACCCCTTCTCACCAGGCCGTTGGCCATTTTCGCACATTCGTACCACGCCGATGAGGGCAAGCTCTTGCCCTCTTGCCCTCATTGGCATGGTACGCATGTGCAAAATGGCCGACGGTCTGGTGAGAAGGGGTCGAGGCGGTGGCCGGGGAGTACGTGCGGAGGCCCTCTCCCGGTCTCCGGAGGTGACACGCAGACCTGGCGGCGGCTTCGGACGGTGAGCGCGGAGCCTCCAGAGGCCGATGGGGGGGGGGCAGGGGGCAAAAATTAAATAAATAAATAAATAACCCACCCGGCCTTACAGCCGGCTCCCAAGCAAATTTCTAATATTTAAAATGGCCCTCACCAGGGAAAAGGTTCCCTGCCCCTGTTCTGGACTCTGCCCCTGGGATATTGTTCTCTCTCAGGGCGGTGTCTTTTGAGATGTCGGAGCACTACCAGAGTTGCCCTTCTTTGGTTTGCTTGATGTTACGTTTCGGTCCCCTTATGGGAAGAAATTTAGTAAATAAAATTAGTAAATAAGTAAGGGCCAGTTCGGTCTTGTTTCTGGTAAAAAGATGCACAGGTGGGACTGCACAGGTGTAGACATATAAGGCACCATGTGATGCGCAGATTGCCATTCTGAGCTCTCCGTGAGATACTGGAGAACGACTGTCTTTTTCTAGGATATGCAGAACCACCAACACCCCCTTTGCTTTGATATCGGTGTTCATGACGGGCCACCGGGGAGCAAATGACTACAGCCGGCAGTGGCAGAACCTTAGCAGTGCATGGAAGGCGGGACGAGGGGGAGATTGGGGAAGGGACCTGTGGTGGGCGAAGAGGGCTCTTGCAGGCACCTCGCCTCCTGGGACCCACATCCAGGAGTGGGTTCCATGGGGCTGCCTCGAAATGAAGTAGCCACAAACACGGGGTCCCGATCCAAGGTGGTGAACCTACATGGTTGGTCCACCAACACAACTGAGTGGAGCAGGTAACAGGCACCGTGCTGCCCAGTGTACGTCCAATTGCAGCCAGAGGTCACTGTCTCTCATCTGTCCTAAACTTTTCTAAAGTGACACTAAACTTTTCCGGTGACACTAAACTTTTCCGGGTGGTGAAGACCAGCAGGGATTGTGAAGAGCTCCAGAAGGATCTCTCCAAACTGGGAGAATGGGCAGCAAAATGGCAGATGCGCTTCAATGTCAGTAAGTGTAAAGTGATGCACATTGGGGCAAGAAACCAAAATTTCACATATACGCTAATGGGTTCTGAGCTGTCTGTGACGGATCAGGAGAGAGATCTTGGGGTGCTGGTGGACAGGTCGATGAAAGTGTCGACCCAGTGTGCGGCGGCTGTGAAGAAGGCCAATTCCATGCTCGGGATCATTAAAAAGGGGATTGAGAATAAAACGGCCAATATCATTATGCCTTTGTACAAATCGATGGTAAGGCCACATCTGGAGTATTGCGTCCAATTCTGGTCACCACACCTCAAAAAGGATATAGTTTAATTGGAAAAGGTGCAGAAAAGAGCGACCAGAATGATTCGTGGGCTGGAGCACCTCCCTTATGAGGAAAGGCTACAGCGTCTGGGGCTTTTCAGTCTAGAAAAAAGGCGCCTGAGGGGGGACATGATTGAGACGTATAAAATTATGCATGGGATGGAGAGACTGGATAGAGGGAAATTCTTCTCCCTCTCGCACAACACCAGAACCAGGGGACATGCACTAATATTGAGTGGAGGGAGAGTTAGAACAGACAAAAGAAAATATTTCTTTACCCAGCGTGTAATTCATCTGTGGAACTCCTTGCCACAGGATGTGGTGATGGCATCTGGCCTAGATGCTTTTAAAAGGGGTTTGGACAGATTCATGGAGGAAACAACCATCACAGGTTACAAGCCATAAGCAACCTCCTGGTTTTAGAAGTGGGTTTTCTCTATGCCAGGTGCAAGGGAGTGTCAACGGGAAACAGGTTATCTTGTTGTCTTGTGCTCCCTGAGGCATCTGGTGGGGCCACTGTGTGATACAGGAAGCTGGACTAGATGGGCTTTTGGCCTGATCCAGCAGGGCTCTTCTTATGTTCTTATGTTCTTATGTCCATGGGGCCATTTCACCCGGAGAAGTGGTACATGGTCCAGGACATGCCAAACTCTTTGCCTCTGCTTCCGTCCCCTGGTCCATTTTTCTCCCAGCAAAATGTCTTTCAGGTCTCATGACCCATCTAGAATATAAGTAGCTGGCTGGATTTGAAGTATGAGGGGGAGCAAGAAAGGGTTTAACCCCCTTCTCCAGCTTACCACCTTTGTTGACCTGTCTCACATCCACTTATGCATCTTGTGAAGTGATCTCGATTCTAATACACAGGTCCACCTTTTAGTCTTCTGAATGTGACCCCATAATTAACAGTACCACATACACTCACAACCTTGCATACCTTGGTTAATTGATTGTATCCTGCTGATATCCACTTAGGAAAGCAATAATTCTTCTGGATTTTGTCACGATCTTATATCTATGAAATAACACCTTGTGCAACAGAATTTGAATTCGAAGCCTAGATGTTTTCCTATTTCCTGCAGGAGATGAATCCCAGGAAGATGGGTGCGTCTTTTCACATGGTTGAGCAGACACTGGTGCAGTCAGGCCATCAGACCATGTTCTGGAATGTTCTACAGCAGGATGGCGAAAATGTGGGTTCCCTGGGTAAGGACCTGCTATGCTCAGTTCCAGTAAATCCAGAAAGATACAGCCTGTCTAGTACTCCTGTTTAGAACTTGAGAGTTGTATTTAGATCTTCTTCTGAATAGTATATTTACATGCTTATAAGATACGAAGCAGGACAGAAATTTGTTTTTGACACACTCCCAGAGTGTGATGATCTAATGACTAAAATATCCTCGAAGTGATGGAGAAGTGAATGGAAATGTGGGTGGATGGGCTGCAGCCAAGGGGATTCGTAAGCTCCAGCACTTCCTTCTTCTTCTAAGGTGCTGTGCTACATCCTTCCTTCTGCTCGTTCTTCCTCTTTTCTTTCTCCGCCCCTTTCCCCCTCATCCAACCCCTTGTATGATTTCTTGTCTTCCAAAATTGTTAAGCATGGCAGCCATTGCCCCTTTCTGTAGTGGTCTAAGATATGACGATTGCTTATTGTGCAATTAAGACTGAGATGTGGATGCGGATGCAAATTGGTGCAAGACACTGGTGACTCCGTAAAGCAGGAGAAGGAAATGATTAATCAGATATAATTTTTAGGAGGAAGAAGCATTTGGTAGAAGCTTCTTTCCCATGGGAAAGGTTTTTTCAATGGACTCAATCAGTTGATACTCGCATGCATGTATATATGATGTCAATCAATCCAAATTAGCATTTCTTCCAGTACATTTTATTGGTTTACTGCAAAGTAGAAAAATGTAGAAAAAAGAATGTAAAACACAGAGGTAAGAACATATGAATGCTTTTTGTTTTGAAATCCACAAGAAATAAAATTTTTGCCTGTTTCTCTCTCTCTCTCTCTCTCTCTCTCTCTCTCTCTCTCTCTCTCTCTCTCTCTCTCTCTGTGTCTGTCTGTCTGTCTGTCTTCAAGAGGGATCTTTAGTTCCCCGACTTGGCTTTGCCCCCCATGCAGTGAAAAAGGAAGAGACGTTCCTCCCGGATCCTGTGGAAAGTCAGAGACTCCCAGGCCAAGACTCGGGTAAAGAGCTGCAAGAAGCAACTAAGAATTCTTCTGCCACATGTAAGATACTTGGTGGAAGACGTTCTCAGCCCTGTTTCTTCACTCCCATTAGTACATTGCAGGGATGTATCTAAGTCACTAGGTCATGAGTGTGAGTGCGAGTATGAGTCATTTTTGCACGAGTACGAGTCAGTGCCAAAATTTTTTGGGCAAGTACGAGTCAAGCGCGAATCCTTTTGTGCATGAGTATGAGTCAAGTGCGAGTCATTTTTGCACGAGTGCGAATCGAGTGCAAGTAAGGCAAAAACCCCGAGTCACGCGTCGAGTCAGTTTGAGGGAAATGGCTTGTTTCCCTGAAAATGGAGTGTGTGTGTGGGGGTGTGGGGGACCTCTGAGGCTTATAAAGCACCCACTTGGCTTCCCCTATGTCCTTCCCCTCACCTCTCAGTCTTGTCACCACCCATCTGGCTTTGGCAAAACAAGCGTACTTGTGTCTACATTCAAACTATTTATTATTCCCTCCCTGCCCCCTCCCCTTGCTGAGCCTCACATCCCTTGGGCTCGGAGTTTTGGCCAATGAGGAACCGCTGCGGCAGCCTCGCCTTCCCTCACCCCTCCCCTCGCGCTCGGAGTTGTGGGCAATGGCCAACAGTCGGCGAGAAAAAAGGGAAAAAACTCCGAGCCAGGCTTGCTTTCCCACCCCCTTGAAAACCCTCCCTCCCCGTCGCCCTCCTCCTCCGAGTTCTTCACTGTGCCTGCCTGCTTGTGTTGATGCCGGTCATTAAAGGAAAATGACTCTGAAATGGCAAGTCATTACCCCACGAGTGCGAGTGAAGTGCGAGTCCCTTGGGTCGCGAGTCCGAGTCGGGAAAAAAGTGACTCAGTCACACTTGCGAGTCGAGTCATTTGACTCGAGTCCCCATCCCTGGTACGTTGCACTGATCTCCTTATCTCTAGTAGGGACAGATTCACAGCGCAATCCTGTGCAACAAAGCCAGTGAAGCGAGCACTCTGCCGGCACATGGTATCACAAATGTTCCGTAATATTCCGTAAGGCACGTTCACGGCACCTGCAGAGTAAGCAGCAACGGCGTTGGGGCCAGAGCTGCTCACTCTGCTGATGGCCACGTACTGCGCTGCTGGATGTAGGTAGGTCCTGCACCGGGAGGCGGGAGGGTGTGGGAAAGGCAGGGGAAGGGGTGATTGAAATGTCCCTTTCTCCCGAGGTGTGCCCCTGCTCTACGGATGCGGCCCTGATAGTGCTTAGAATGGGCCACAATGCGCTTTGTGCTTGGCAGCAGATGTTACGCAGGATTGAGCTGCCCGTTATGTCGAAAAAGCTCCGAGCAGGTTCTCTCATCACATATCTACATTTCTGTGTGCATTCGGAAACCTTGAAGAATTTACTACTGGGCTTGTTTTTATCTTTTTATTAACAGTGCAGTAACAACAATTAAATGATAGAGTTATATGTGTCCTTAGACAAATTTATTTATGAAGTGCCTAAAAGGTTTGTGTTAAGTGCAGTACAGTAAAATAAATGTTTAAAAAAGCAGGTCCTTGTCAGTCATTGACACACAGATGCTGCATAAGGGATTGCGGGAAGACGAAATAACACAAATAAAAAGACAGAGTTACATGTGTCCTTGGAGAAACCCAAGATCAGCGTGGAAGTGGTCTGATTATCTCTCTGTAGTCCGATGGTGTGGGGTCGGGCAGGGCTGAATAGGAATTCCAGTGGCCAGGGGAAAAATCGTGATGCAAAATAGCCACATTTCCTGAGTTGCGTAAGCACCAGTATTTTCCAAGTCCAAATGAAGAATCTGTGTTTCATATTTTACAAGAATTGTTCACACAGTCCTGGATAGGAACAGAATTTGGAGGATAGAAAGGGATACAGGCAGAAGGGGGAGGACGGGGAGGATGATGTTGCAGTAAGCTTGAGAAGAGGTCACCAGAACATATTCAAATTTTTCCTCTCTCTGTCTCTTCAGATGATAGGAAGAGAACTCAGCTCAAGGTGAAGAATTCTCAGGTTGGAGGAAATGAGCCGGTGGAAACACCCAGGAGAGGACGAGGGAAAACCCCAGAGAATGTGCTGGTGGCAGCTGAGATGCAGGAGGAAGGATGCGAGTTCAAGAGACGTCAGGGAACGGAGCCGCTTATGGGATGGAAGGAATCTGGGGAGCTCACAGAAGATTTTGCAGCTGCTTGTGGCAATCCCAGCCCAGTCGATACAGAGGGGGGAAAGGCATTGTTTTCCAAGTATGGCAGAAGGTACCGTCTTAGGTCAGGACTTGTTTTGGAAGACAGTAGAGAAGAGTGCAATGAAGACCCCCCATTTGGGGAAAAGATCCAGCCGAAATCAAAGCTTCATAAGTATCATAGTCGCCACGTGGGAGTGAAAAATGATGATTGCCCAGAGTTTGAGCTAAGGCTCAATTCTAATTTATTAGCAAAACAGCATATAATTAATTTTGGAGAAAAGACTTACAAATGCTCTGTCTGTGGAAAAGGCTTCTCTGAGACATTAGATTTATTAAAGCATCAGAAGATCCATACTGGAAGTAAACTACCCCAATGTCCTGAGTGTGGAAAAAACTTCTCTCGCAGATCAAGTTTGTTAACCCATCAGATGATCCACACAGGAGAGAAACCTCACAAATGTCTTGAGTGTGGAAAAAGCTTCTCTCGGAGATCACATTTATTAAGACATGAGATGATCCACACAGGAATGAAACCACACCAATGTCCTGAGTGTGGAAAACGTTTCTATCGGAGATCACATTTGTTAACTCATCAGATGACCCACACAGGAAAGAAACCACACCAATGTCCTGAGTGTGGAAAATGCTTCTCTCAGAAGTCAGATTTATCAAGACATCAGAACATTCATACTGGAGAAAAACCTCACAAATGATGTCCCAACTGTGGAAAACGCTTCTGTTAGAGATCAAGTTTCTTAACCCATCAAATGATCCATACAGGAAAGAAACCACACCAATATCCTCCTGAGTGTGGAAAAAAAATTCTCTTGAAGAAATTACTGAAGCCGTGAAGGCTGGCTCCCCCCTGAGTGGCTTGGCTATGCTCCACACAGATGATCTGGCTTCAAGATTTGAGCTGAAGGCAAGAGAGACCAAGAGTCACAACCCCACAACCCCTTGTTCCTTTTTGCAAGAGCAGCAGGGCCCTGTCTGCACACAAAAGGGTGTGACTCCAGAGTCACTCCAGAGCCTCTTCCCCAGCCTGCAGTGGTGGGTCGAGGAGACCCAAAGAACTTGCTCTCAGGCCTCCCCTTCACAACACATCTTCAGTGGACTCTACACTGCAGGGCTGTCATAAGGCCTTCTCGGCTCTCTCAGAAGGGAACTCCTGGTGTCAACAATTCTGAATATAATATTGCCAAATCTCTGTCAGAAGAGCTGTTAGAGGGGGGTTGATTTGTGGAAACTTATGAATGCGATCTCCGCCGGAGAAGTTTGTGTTTCCTTAGTCAAAGTGTTGCTTCCATATCGGGGCTCCATCCTGCATTGCATCCGTCATCTGAATTACTGATTTAGTCTCTGCCTTAATGGACAAGAACTATTTTTTGTTGAGTTATTCCAGGTGGCCCAGCTGGGGTGGGTGGGTGGGGAGGTAATTCGTGTTCAATAATTGCCCATCCTGAAATCTCTTCTTTGCTCATTATTGGGGGGGGGGGAGTGATTCCTAAAAGGGAAGCCGGTTCCTGTTCCATCCAGAGGAGCTTTTCCGAGAACTGAAATGGCCCCTTCGGAGGAGCAGGACTGATGCCCGGCCGCAGCAGCCCTTGAAATACATCGCTTAGCTTAGCCAGGTGTCCCGCCTCCTCCCCTGGAAAGAAGGGTGGATTTAGATTCCTGTGCTTAACCAGAACCAACAGAGGAAGAAGAATTTTAAGGGTCTGAAGTCTCAGCATGCTCGCTCAAGGAGTCAGGAGGGTGGGCGAGGCTGGAAGGATTGTCAGGGCTGCTGGGGGAGGATTGAAAGGGTTAACGGGGAAACTGGAGAAGGGGCGGGATGCTCGTGGGGACGCCTCTCTCTGCCCGGGGTGGGGACGGAAAGGGAGGCAGCAGGAAGAGGAGGGCGGAGGAGGCTCCGGAGCTGGAGAAGAGACGGAGGGGCGTGCGGCGGCTGCTTGGGCTTCCCGGCCGAGACGGGGGGGCTGCTGTTTCTCGCTCGGTGAGTCCCGGCAGAGCGGAGGGTCCAGGCCGGGAGTCCAACCCGGAGCTCAGCCCCCAGCCGGCTCTGGGCTCGCTGTGCCGCTTTGTGGTGTTGCTGCCGGCTCGGATCCTGCAGGAGGCTCTGCGCCAGCCGGATCGGTGCTGAGCGGGATCTAGAGAAAGGCCTGTGTGACGGGTAGTCTTGGAAAAGATGGTGTGTGTGTGTGTGACCCCACCTAGGGAAATACATGGTAGGGGCCAGGCAGAAAACAAATGCTGAAGGCTTTTCCAGGTGTCTGGTTGTCCAGAATCATGTGTCCCGCAACAGGCGCTTAAATCTCGGTGAGCATCAACTTCCCTAACCCCAAAGGATGGACGTGTGTTCCCACCTTCTTTTCTCGCATGACTCCTCCGTCTTTCCCTGGCAGGTAAAAATTCAACAGGTCTACAATTTCTCAGCCTGATAAAACGCTGATATGAAAACTCCACCTGTTCCCCCCCCCCCTTGGGAGTGAGACTCCAGTGCTAACACCCCAAAAGGAATCTCATTGTATCTGTGTGTCTAGAAAGCCTGCATTTCTTTCTATGGTAAAGTAACTGGTTGAAAGGGGGCTCAGGTTGCAAACGCTTCCTGTAAGAGAGAGTCCTGCACTAGTCTTGATAAACAAGTAAAGGCACAAAGGAAACCACAGGAGCAGACAAGCCTTGTTGTCCTAACACAATCATAAGCTTGGTAATGAAGAGGTCCAAAGTACGGAAGTTCCCCAGCTCTGAACATCTTAAGGGTCTCTTTCTTTGACAGTATTTCTTGGTAAGTGTTGGAGCCTTTTTCCTAAAAGCTCAGGTATTTGGTTGGCTGTTGTGAAGGATTACCTCAGAATTGCTTGAGCTGTTGAACACAGCAAAGTGCGTTTTGGCACCTTTTGTGGAACAGCTCGGCTGAACTTCAGCATTGTAGCGAGAGCAAGGCGGTAGAGAAAGAGAAAGTCTATTGGATGAGGCATATGAGCATGGTAAAGTCAATAAGACATGGAAGACCACAAGTGTCCAAGAAGCGTCTTCATTCTAGACTCCCTCCCTGCCTCAGTCCGCCTTAGCCATTGTATTAAGCTTTAGTCTTGAGCAATCTCTCTTGGTACCTTGAGTACAGTAAACGTGCTAAGCTAAGTATGACCAGGAGATATCTAGATAAATCTCCTGGCATGGAAGCCTACAAAGGGTGAGGAAACGCCGTAGTAGTACGAATCCTCTCCAGTCCTATAATAAGACAGTTTCCCTTGCTTCATACTCAACATTTGCTCTAATTATTAGAGCACAGTGTCCCTTGCTTAATGCTTGGCTGTTAGTCCTTTGCCTAATGTTTCTTGAAATGTGCTGAGTGGAGAAATCCGCGAAACCAGACCGGACTAGTCTGGAGGGTCCAAAAAGGAATGTTGTTGCAACTTTGTGTGTGACTACCTGCGTGTTGTCATAGCTGTGTACATGGCTACTCACCTGCACATGAGCTAAACATCCATAAGGTTTTCTCCGTAAAAGCTACGCTTGAATTGTGGAGACCATCTCCCCAAGCTCCTGTTCCGTACAGACGTTCTTAATAAACACTGCTCAACATTCTCCGAGTCTGGTGTTCTCTTTACGGGGTAATCGCAAACGCAACAGCTTTTCACAACAACACCGTTGTGATTCCTGCCCCAAATACATCACCTCTTTTCCCCTTTGTGTTCCTCTTTTTAAACGTTCCACCCTGTATCTTTAGCAAAAGAAGAAACTCCCTTTTCAGCTCAGGAATATCTACAGGCAAAGGCCTTGGATTGCAGGGAGCCTCTGGCAATTGCAGCTCTTCTGTTGCCAAGTAAATCTCATTCACCCTAAGTCATCCTTTTTGGGAGAGCCATAAGACCAGCCAAGAAGGCAGAAATTGGGCCATTTAGGAAGGCCAATCCCTATTCTCAAAGGCTCTCAAGGGCCATCCCTAGTCTCTGTTTCTTCATTGCAGGAGTGAAACAATGAATGAGCAAACCTGTGAAGTCCCAGAAGCAGAAGAGGGATCTGGAGGGGCAGGAAAAGCCGCAGGCAGAGATCAGCCTGAACATGTGATGGAGCCACAAGGGGGCCAAGAGGAGTCAGCCAGGGGGCTGCAACAGCGCTGGGAAGCCCAATGGCAGCAGTTCCTCAAGACCCTGCAGGCCCCTCACTCGGCATGGGGGAGCCCCCAACTGGCAGGCCCCACACCCTGGGATGATGCCAAGGCCTTTCTGGCCTCCTTTGAGCAAGTTGCTGAGGCCTGTCGGTGGCCCAGAGGAGAGTGGGTGGCTCGGCTCCTGCCAGCACTTAGCGGAGAAGCCCAGCAGGCCTTTAGCCTCCTGGCAGCTGGAGACAAGGAGGACTATGGGAAAGTGAAGGCCGCCATCTTGAGAGGCGATGCCCTGAGGAGGGAGGCGCAGCGCCAGCACTTTCGTCGGTTCTGCTGCCCGGAGCTGGAAGACCCCCGAAGGCTGTACAGCCAACTGCAGGAGCTTTGCTGCCAGTGGCTGAAGCCCGAGAGGCACACGAAGGAGCAGATCCTGGAGCTGCTGGTCCTGGAGCAGTTCCTGGCCAGCCTGCCGGTGGATGTCCAGGGCTGGATCCGGGCAGGAGGGCCGGACAGCTGTGCCCAGGCGGTGGCCCTGCTGGAGGATTTCCTGCTGAGCCGGAGGGAGGCCGACACAGGGACGTGGCAGGTGAGAATATTTAATTCCAAGGTTCCTAACAAGACGCAGAATATGGAGTGGGTTGTTTGGAGCACCTGCCAGCCTTCAGTTAAAACCGGAGAGAATTCATTGCAGGTTGGAAAGGCCAAAACCCTCCTGACAATTCTGCCTCCAGCCACTGAACATGATTTCACATAAAAGTATCTCTGAATGCTGGCAGAAGATGTTCAAGCTCACACATTATTGAATCTGTAGTTGGAGGAAATTCTCCGGGAATAGCCGTTTTTGAACCATTTCAATTATTTCATGTTCAATTCAAATTTAAGTGAATTTAAACTTTTGTGTTAGATACAAAAACTTGTGTTTTGGATTTTTTTTAATATTCTGTGTCCTCGTTTGTCTAAAAAAGAGAACAGACACTTAGATCCAAGAACAACTACAATGATGTTGAACATGAATCATTATTGACTATGTTTGTTAAAGCCTTTCAGTGTATGTTGTCCTTTCAAGTACACAACCAAGTGAGTCCACAATTCAATATACAGTTACCTCGGAGTAACTCCCATTGGACTTAGTGAGCCTTACTCCTGAGTAGATAGCCTAAGATACACTCTTAGGCTACAATCCTAAACACACTTACCAGGGAGTAAACTCCTTTGAACATAATGGGACTTACTTCTGAGCAAACATGTATAGGATTGTGCTGTTAGACTCATAATGATCCTGCAAGTGATGGTTGCCCTGGCGGGAGAAAAGCGGGATATAAATTCTTTAAATAAATAAAAATAAAATGTGTAGGTTATCCTTTGTCATGTCCAGCTGAGTGCCTGTGCCTTAAAGGACAACAGGCTCGAAAATCCACAGGCAGAGTTTGCCCCAGCTGTAGTGAGTGTAGGAAGGGAGCCTTCAGTCTGCCCTGTAAGTCTTAAGGACCCAGGTGTTGTGATGGGGAAAAACACTTGGCCACCTTACTTGCTCCTCTCAGGATGCAATCCTATGCACACTTACCTGTAAGTAAGGCCCATTGATTGGAACAGGACTTGCATCTGAGTAGATATGCATAGGATTGGGCTGTCGGTTACATAGTTAGCCCAGCCTCCAGGTTTCTAGAAAGCTACTACAGTATTTGTCTGGAATTATGCACCAAAGGGAATAGGATGCAAAGGAGCAGGATGTGTCTCTTGTCCGTAGTCCCTGTGTGCTGAGCGAGATTTTCTTCACTGCTTCAGGAGCCTTTGCAGGAGTGGGCTTTGGGTCCCCTGGGTGTAAAAGAGGAAGCCTTGGACACGGTGCAGGAGGAGATCTCCAAAGAACACGCAGAGATATTCCAGGACACCAAGCAGAACGTCGATGGGGAGGTCGCTTTGCCAGGTAAGGATCCGGCGTGTGATGCTAAGTGCTGTCATGATTAGGGCAACAATGAAATGTCAAGGGAGGTCTACAGTCCTGTACCTTTTAGCAGCCATGTGGAAGGGGGAGTTTGGGCAGTTGCAAGTGGAGATGCAGAGGGTGAGAGGCATCCACCAACCTTCCCTCTTCTGCCCAAGTACAGCCCTTCTGCTTACCTTGTAGGGGTAGAGGGAAAGTTCGCAGGTTCAGTTTTTCCTGCCCCTGGGATGCCTGAGTCATCTTGTACACAGCTGCCCTTCTCTTCCTCTGGCCGCCTCTAAAGATGAACAGGTGGACCAATTCCTCTGCCAAATGTCCCTTTCATCCCTCATAGGCACTGGAATCGCATGTCCATCTTCATTGCTCCCTCCTGAGGGTCAGGACATGGGTGAAGCTGAGCTGAGCAAGGTTCTTGGTGCCCACGTGGACCAGGTTGGTTTGTGCAGGACTACGGCAGACACATGAACTGGGTGGCGGCCAATGAATTTATGCTGGAGATAACCGGGGCTGTTTGGTCGTGGGGCCAACTGAGGCGTAATACATAGGTGAGTCGCACCCACCTCCATCCGCCCAATTGCCTCCAACTGCCTCTTCTGCTCTGTAGACTTTTTCTAGTTGAATGAGTTGGAGGAGCAGAGTCTGGCACATTTCCAGTGTTGAAGGGTAACATTTGCATACTTTTGCCGCACTTCCTCAGGGGCCAGGAGGTCTTTGCCAGGCCCTGGGGACAGCTCTGGTTATCTGGACTCTACCCCTGGGAAATTTTTGTCTTTTCAGGGAGGTGCCTTTTGAGATGTCGGAGCACTACCAGAGTCTCCCTTCTTTGGTTTGCTGGACATTATGTTTGGGGTCGGACTCCTGAGAGTCCCTTGGACTGCTAGTAGATCAAATCAGTCAATCCTAAATGAAATCAACCCTGACTGTTCCCTGGAAGGACAGGTACTGAGGCTGAAGCTCAAATATTTTGGCCACCTAATGCGAAGAGAGGACTCTCTGGAGAAGACTCTGATGCTGGGAAAGATTGAAGGCAAAAGGAGAAGGGGAAGGCCAAGGATGAGATGGTTAGACAGCATCACTGATGGAACGAACATGAAAATGAGTGAACTCAGGAAGATAGTGGAGGACAGGAAGGCCTGGCGGGATATGGTTCATGGGATCACGAAGGGTCGGACACGACTTAACGACTGAACAACAACAACATGTTTGGGTCCCCTTATGGGGAGAAATTTAGTAAATAAAATTAGTGAATTAGTAAGGAATTTAGGACAGCACAGCAAATTATGTGCTGAGGCAGCCAGATAGTCTCATCCTGTGTCAGATGGAGACCAAAACCAAAATGGATTCATCGTTAACTTCACATCTACCCTCTTATTATCGACAACGTGCACACCCAATGGCTAGCTCACCTTGGCTAGCATGCCCTGATTAATTGATTGTAGCGTGCTGATATCCATTTATGAAAGCAGAATCTGTCTTGATTCTTCTGGATTGTGGAGCGAAAAGGTCATGATCTCATACCTGTGAATTAACACCGTTCCTTGTGCATTAGAATTTGAAGGGGAGCATGGATGAAGTTTTCCTATTTCCTGCAGGTGATGAAGCCAAAGAAGATGGATGCGCCTTTGCACATGGCTGAGTGGACCTCGATGCAGTCAAGCCAACGGACCACGTTTTGGAACGTTCTGCAGGAGGATGGTGAAAATGAGGATTCCATGGGTAAGGAACTGCTCTGCTCAGTTCCAGTAAATCCAGTAAGACATTTCACATCTCAGTTTTATAATTTGAGTTATATACATAGGTCCTGAATACTATATTTATGTGCTTATATGGTAGAAAGCAAGACAGAAATTTGTTTTTGACACATTCCCTAAATACAACACTTGTAATGACTGAAATATCCTCCAAGTGATGTGGAAGTGAATGGAAATGTGGATGGCTGGGCTGCAGCCCAGGAGGGTTGTGGGTTCCAGCACTTCCTTGTGGAATCTGTGGAACTCCTTGCCACAGGATGTGGTGATGGCACCTGGCCTAGATGCCTTTAAAAGGGGTTTGGACAGATTCATGGAGGAAAAGACCATCACAGGTTACAAGCCATAAGCAACCTCCTGGTTTTAGAAGTGGGTTTTCTCTGTGCCAGGTGCAAGGGAATGTCAACGGGAAACAGGTTATCTTGTTGGCTGTGTGCTCCCTGAGGCATCTGGTGGGGCCACTGTGTGATACAGGAAGCTGGACTAGATGGGCTTTTGGCCTGATCCAGCAGAGCTCTTCTGATGTTCTTATGTTCCTTCTTCTTCTTCTTCTAGGGAGCTGTGCTACACCCTTCCTTCTGCTGGTTCTTCCTCCTTTCTTTTTCCACCCCTTCACCCCTCATCCAGCCACACCCATCTGCCTCCTTCTCTTCCAAAACTGTTAAGCATGGCAGCCTTTGCCCCTTTCTGTAGTGGTTTAAGATATATCGATTGCTAATTCTGCAAATAGGACTGAGATGAGGATGCAGATTGGTGAAGCAGGAAAAAGGAATGATGTAATCATACATAAGTTTTAGGGAGAAGCATCGGGTAGACAGACACTTGTTTCCCAAGGGAATGGGTTTTTGCATTTTTTCAGGAGAAATGGACGCTGTCTCTCTGTTCACAGTCATGTGCGGCATTAGTGTATATGACATCAGTCTCTCCTATGTCGCATTTTTTCATTTACTGTACATCTTATTGATTTATTATGAAGTAGAAACCAGAATGTAAAACACAAAGGTAAGAATTTTATGAATGTTTTTTTGTATTGAAATGCAGGAGAAATAATTTTTTGCCTGTTTCTCTCTCTCTGAACTCAAGAGGGACTTTGAGTCCCTGACTTGGCCTTTCCCCCATCCAGTGAAAAAGGAAGAGACGTTCCTCCCGGATCCTGTGCAAAGTCCGAGACTCCCAGGCCAGGAGTCGGGTAATAAGTTGAAGTGGAATTCTTCGCTTCTCCTCATACCTCTGCATTACTGAGTACATGCAGAAACCTTGCAGAAGTTGGTACTGCAGTTGCTTTATCTTTTAATTAATAGTGCAATAACAACAATTAAAAGTCAAATAAATGGGTCCGTTAGAAAAATCTATTTATGAAGTGCCTAAAGTTGTGTGTTTGGTGCACTACGATAAAAATAAAAAACAGACCCTTGCGAGTCATGGTCGGTTGAAAAAAGATGCTGCAAAATGGAACAACACAAATAGAGTTAAATATGACCTTAGAGAAACCCAGGATCAGCTTGGAAGTGGCCTGATGACCTCTCCGTAGGCTGATGGTTGGGGTCAGGTTGCTCTGAGTAAGAATTCCGGTGGCCAAGGGAAAAGTCTTCATTGTCTTGCAACATTCTTCCTCCTGCTGAGTACCAGAAATAACATCCATGATGCAGAATAGCCTGAACTGTGTAAGCAGAATCTGTGTTTGCTTGGCAGAGAAATTGAGTTTTCATATTTTAGAAGAGATTGTTCACAGTCCTGGATAGGAGCAGGGTTTGGAGGCTAGAAAAGGATATAGGTAGAAGGGGAAAGACGGGAAGGAGGGTCTTAGAGAGAGCTTGAAAAGATGACACCAGAACATAGATAAAATTCCTCTCTCTGTCTCTTCAGATGATGGGAAGAGAACTCAGCTCAAGGTGAAGAATTATCAGGTTGGAGGAAATGAGCCAGTGGAAATACCCAGGAGAGGACGAGGGAAAACCCCAGAGAATGTGCCGGTGGCAGCTGAGGTGCAGGAGGAAGGATGCGAGTTCAAGAGAGGTCAGGGAACGGAGCCACATATGGGATGGAAGGAATATGTGGAGCTCCCAGAAGGTCTTGGAGCTGCCTGCAGCAATCCCAGCCCAGTGGATACAGAGGGAGAAAAGACATCAGTTTCGAAGTATGGCAGAAGGTACTGTCCTGGGTCAGGACTTGTTTTTGAACACACTGGAGAAGAATGTAATGAAGACCCCCTATTGAGGGGAACGGTCCAACTGAAATCAAAGCTTCATAATCATCACAGCAGCCACGTGGAAGAAGAAAATCGTGATTGCCCAACGTTTGGGGTAAGGCTCAGTTCTAATTCATTAGCAAATCACCAGATAATTCATTATGGAGCAAAGGCTTGCAAATGCCTTGACTGCGGTAAAAGCTTCTCTCAGAGATCAGATTTATTAAGACACCAGATGGTCCACACAGGAAGGAAACCACACCAATGTCCTGAGTGTGGAATAAGCTTCTCTCAGAGATCAAATTTGTTAACCCATCAGAAGATCCATACAGGAAAGAAACCTCACCAATGTCCTGAGTGTGGAAGACACTTCTCTCGGAGATCAAATTTAGTTAGACATCAAAAAATTCACACTGAGAGAAATCCTACGGAGAAGTCTGAGTGACTTCGGATGATATGACATACAGCACACAGTGTGGGAAAAGCTTAAATGAGAAACAAACTGATTTGGCAGCAGATGTAGGACATTAATTGACTGAAAGTCCAATGTGTTCTCAAACGTTCTTTGATAATGTGATGATTTCTGTATTATATTTTGTTTTGTTAGTAACAACTTTATTGGTTTATGCTGCAACACTCTGAAGCAGAGTTATGGGGAAGGAGTTTTAACGTTGAGAGCCTTACTGCTGCGTAACTGTGTAACTGTGTATAGCATAGGTGGCCAACCTGCGGCACACGTGCCACTTACTGCCCGAAATGCGAAAGTACCTGGAGCCGAGCCAAACGCTGTAGAAAGGCTGCTCCGGAAGGGCTGCTGCACAGAGTGGCGATGTGATTGGCTGCTGCACAGAGTGGCAATGTGATTGGCTGCATGGGGCGTTCCGGCTGCTCCAGGAGCCCAGATGGGCCAAATTTCATAAAGACACTGGGGCCACAATGTGGAAGTGCTGAGCAGCCCAAGAACGCTCAGAAAGAGCTGAACAGTGACGTGACTCCTAGCTGGAGGTGCAAAGAGAGAGCACAGAGGGACAGCAGCGAGGGAGCACAGCAGCCCGACAAGGCTCGAACGCTCAGAGCACTGGGATTGGCTGCGCAGGGCGGCTCCTCCTAAAGCAGGAGAGCTCTTCAAAGCGGAGTAACCTTTTAAGCCAGGAAAGCAGAGGGAGAAAGGAAGAATTTGCTTTTAAAGCAAAGCCCTCTTCTCCTTGGCTCCCTACCCCACCGGAGGGAAGAAGCGAGGCTGGACACTGTGGGACTGGTGGCGCTGGGGCTAGTCTCCCTGTGCTTTATGTATTTTCATTCCCTAAAACTTATTTTAGTGGCACACTAAACTAAGGAGTAGGTTTTCTTTGTGCCAGGTGCAAGGGAGTGGCGACAGGTTACAAGTATCTTGTTGTCTTGTGCTCCCTGAGGCAGCTGGTGGGGCCACTGTGTGATACAGGAGGCTGGACTAGATGGGCCTTTGGCCTGATCCAGCAAGGCTCTTCTTATGTTCTTACTTAAGATTATCTACACAAAAAGTGGCACGCTGCGGGTTGGCCACCACTGGTGTATAGAGTGGCTGATATTTGGTGGTCACTGTTCAGTTACATGACGTGGGTTAGGCAAAGTCCTCAGGGCCACACAGAGCTCCACGCCGCACCCCGTGACTTGCAGCTGTTGAATAAATGATTCGGATAACCAAGACGCGCACATTGGCTTGTCTTGTAGAATTGATACAAGTTTAAATTTGAGCCTGAATCAGCTGTAGCGGGAGCGAACCCAGCAAGAAGAAGAAGGAGGTGGAAGAACAGCAGTAATTTGAGCATGGGCAAAGTTCTTCCCTCTGCCCTTTTAAGTGACAAGAGAACTTGATCAATTTGGAGAATTCTCAGCAGGGAGTATGGAAGAAACAGATATGTCAAAGAGCATCATGCCCTTGTTTATGTCCTGAGGGTGGGAAATAGGGTGGCACTAAAGGAAATAGGGTGGCACGTTAAGGAGCACGTGTTGAAGGGAGATAATATAAATGTGCCAAGGGTGAGAAATTGTTTAGAGAAACGTTGAAGAAACATGAGAGCGGAAAGTGTCCGTTCAAGATTAAACATGAGTGCCTTCATGCAAAAGAGAAACTGCATGAATGTTCTCCTTACCTGAGAAAAGCTTTACTTGCAGAGGAGCACGAACAGGGAATCTGATGATTCACCCAGAGGGGAAGCATATGAATGTTCTCAGTGTAGGATATGCGTCCGACAGAGAGCACATATTCTGTGTCAAGAGAAGGTCCCGCATGGGAATGAAACTTTTCGAATGCCCTGAAAATGGGAGAAATGTCTCTTAGGGTGAGAGTTATTGCACATCAGGGAATTCCTGGAGAAGTGACACCCTTTGAACAGCCCAATCCTATCGTTTTCCTCGCCATAACATATAGCCATGCCAAAACAGGTGGAGGGCCGATTTGGGAGGGGAAAGGGAAAATATTTTCCCTTACCCCTCCATAAGCCCTTCAACCAGCTATAAGGCTCCTTGGACCTGTGCCAACTCTAGCTCATGCAATTTCAAGGTTTTGAAAGAGGGCATTTTTGGCTGGCGCTGGAGGGGATAGCATCCGGCACAAGTCACCCATGCTGGGTGCCACCCCCTCCTGCCCTTTTCCCTGTTCCACCCTCCTCCCACCCCATTCCGCCCATCTCACCAACTCACTTCTGTTGGCATGCCTTCTCTGCCCTGCTACCATGCTTGGGGCCTGCACATTGTCCCCGCATCTTTTACGACGGCCCGACAGTGCTTTCCGCTGTGGAACCCAACAATGGGATTGAGCCCCCAGTGTCTCTACTGTGGAAAGAGTTTTGGTCAGAAGGCTATACCTATTAAAATAGGAGAACCCATGAAGTGCTACTTTAAGAGACAAGAGGCTAAATTCCCAGACCCAATTCCTACCTTCACCCTCATTGGTGCTTATAACACATTTATTGCAACCTATACCCAAGTTCATTACATGAGCAAGGTCTGTTAACTAGCATTTGTGTTTCTGAAGCATTAAAGATAAACCAACTCTATAATGGGCAAAGAGATGTCAATGGGAGAAACGAAGAACCTGCTCTGAATGAAGAAAGAGTAGGAAAAATGAAATCGGATCTGCCAGTGTAATAAGGGATGCCTAGTCATTAAGAAAATAGAGGCGCCAGTTATTTCTATGCACCACGATATACATAATGCAAACCCAAGTACTTTGAAAAGGAAAAGTATGGCTAGTAGACAGAGAAACACATAGAAAACACTTGCAAAAGAAGGGTTTTCATTCATCTGTGGAACTCCTTGCCACAGGATGTGGTGATGGCACTTGGCCTAGATACCTTTAAAAGGGGTTTGGATAGATTCAGGCCATCACAGGTTACAAGACATAAGCAACCTCCTGGCTTTATTATTTATTTATTCATTCATTTTTTAAAAAAATATATCCCGCCTTTTCCTATGCCGAAAGGCAGCTTACAACAAAGATTAAAATACATAATTTAAAATAATACATACAATAAGTTTAAACAATACATAATCATACATAAACAAATTTAAAAACAGTAAAACCTTTAGAAGTAGGTTTTCTCTGTGCCAGGTGCAAGGGAGTGACAACAGGAAACAGGTTAGCTTGTTGGCTGGGTACTCCCTGAGGCATCTGGTGGGGCCACTGTGAGATACAGGAAGCTGGACTAGATGGGCCTTTGGCCTGATCCAGCAAGGTTCTTCTTATGTTCTTAGGGTGTAAAAATCCCTGCGAATGTAATTGTGTAACAATCACGGCAAAGTGACAACTCAAGGTGCTTCCATGATGGGGGCCTTAGCCCAGGAGGGTATCATTGCAGCCTTTGAATCCTATTCTTTTTTTATATTTTTATAACCTTTATTTCTCATTGTGTAAAGAAAAATACATAAAATAACACTGAAAGTAGAATGAAAAAATGACAACTAAAAATCACTGAAACCCTATTAAGTAAGAAGAGTAAAAAACAAAAACAGATTTAAAAAATGCTAAGGATAGGTAGAACGAATCAAGGTCACAGGGTTAAAATCCATGTCTGCAATAAAAACTTTATAAGTAAAACCAAAATAAAAATTATTAAAAATCATAAAAGTCTCTCATTACATTTCGTTCAATCCTGTGATAAAAGGAAGGAGCTCAGCAGCAGCATAAGTTGCTATAAATGATCTTTATATATAGGAGAAACACTTCGCACCAAAAGCATCACAGGTGCCTGTTAACTGCAAGTGCCTCCAGTTCTACAAGCAGAAAATTAACCCCTGAGGATCTCACCAGGGTTCTTAAAGGGCGCTATAGAGTTTTTCAGTGTTGGAGCCCTTCTCTTGTCAATGAAGGACAGTTCTTGTTGTGGATTAAGCAATAATTTTTTAACAGGCACCTGTGCTGCTTTTGGTGCTAAGTGAGATTCTCTTCGCTGCTTCAGGAGCCTTTGCAGGAGTGGGCTTTGGGTCCCCTGGATATAAAGGAGGAACCTTTGGACACGATGCAGGAGGAGATCTCCAAAGAACACGCAGAGATATTCCGAGACACCAAGCAGAACATCGATGGGGAGGTCGCTTTGCCAGGTAAGGATTCAGCCTCCTTCCAGATTGCGCCAATGTAGTCTAAAAGGTGCTATTGGCATGTGTGTCCAGAGCGCGCTTAGACACCCAGGGCGCTCACGGCATCGGAAAGGGCCTGGCAAAAGGCCTCGTGCTGCCTCACGTTCTGCTGCCCAAGGCCCAAATCAGAGCAAGCTCTGGATTGGCTGCAGCTTGCTGGTAGAGCACTGCCAGCTCCGCAGGACCTCAGTTGGGGCCCCAGGGGCCCCGGGTCTGGCTTCTGCCAGCAGTGCCTGTGCCATGCTGGCTGTTCTGTGAGGAGACACCCCCTGGACTCAGGAGCGGGAATGGGCACCGGTGGCAGCGGCGGTATACGCAGCACATCTGGGGGGGGATGCCGGGCAGTTGCTGCAGGGGCAGCTCCAGCCGCCGCCGCTCTGTTCTATAGCTGCAGGCAAGGCGTTTCCTGTCACTCGTGCAGTGAGGTCACATGTTGGGCGTGGCGCCAGTTAGGGTCTGGCATGGCGGTCCCATCTCCCATAAGTGGGGATGGAGCAGCAGAGGCTCCTAGGTGAGGCAATAAGAATTTGGTGTGTGACCCTAAAGTGGTGTCACGATTAGGGTAACGAAATGTACAGGGAGGTCAATGGTCCTGAACCTTCAGCAGCCATGTTTTCGGTAGCTGTAATTGGGAGAGGCAGAGGGCGAGAAGGCACCTGTCCACCTTCCCTCTTCTGCCCAAGTACAGTACTCCCCCCATATCCTCTGGGCTGGGTATATGTTCCAGGCCTCTCCGTGGATACCCGAAACCGTGGATAAGAGCGAACACCCCCTCCATGGTTTCCTGAGGGCCCCCTCACCCTGCCGCCCCTGCAGGCAGGCATGCTTGCCCCCCCCCGCTCTTATTTTTCTTTCAGCAAGCTTTGTTTCTTCCTTAAAACAAACAGAGAAGCAGCCTCCATTGCAGGCAAGTAGAATGAGACTAAGTCCTAGAGAGGCTCTGCAAGGTTTCTGTTAACCTTGCAGAGCCTCTCTAGGACTTAGTCTTGTTCTACTTGCCTGCAATAAGCAGCCAGAGGCTGCTTTTCCTGTTTGTTTAAGGAAGAAATGAAGCTTACTGGGAAAAAAGTAAAAGCCTGGGGGGGGGGGTGTCCCCACAATCCGTGGATAACTAAAACCGTGGATAGCGAATCCATGGATATGGGGGCCCACCTGTACAGCCCTTCTGCTTGTCCCTAGATGACAGAGTCCTGGTACCCAACTCCTGCTTCTACACTGCTATTTCAGGGACAGGAATCCGCCCTGCTTTGCATCTGGCCAATTACGAACAGGTGGACCAATCCTCCCTCTCCGTAAAATGTCCTTTCCATCCCACACAGGCATTGGAATCGTACGACCAACTTCAATGCTTTTCCCAGGTCAGGACATGGCCGAAGATGAGCTGAGCAAAGTTCTTGGCCTCCAAGTGGACCAGGTCGGTTTGCAACGGGGCAGAATCATAAACCGGGTGGCAGGCAAAGTTTTTATGCCGGTGATAACTGGGGCCGGTCCATCATGGGGCCAACTGAGGTGTTTGCCTCAGGTAACAGATAGCTGGGTGGCACCCACCTCCATCTGTCCACTTGCCTCCACTGCCTCTTCTGCTTTGTAGACTTTTTCTAGTTGAAGGAATAGGAGGAGCAGAGTCTGGCACATTTCCAGTGATGAAGGGACAGCGTGTGCCGCACTTCCTCAGGGGCCAGGAGGTCTTTGGCAGGCGCTGAGGACAGCTCTGATTCTCTGGACTCTGTCCCTGGAATATCGTTCTCTCTCAGGGCGGTGTCTTTTGAGATGTCAGATCACTACCAGAGTCGCCCTTCTTTGGTTTGTTGGACGTTACGTTTGGGATGTGTGAGAGGGAGCAAGAAAGCGTTTAACCCCCTCGTCCACCTTCCCACTTTTGATGCCCTGTCCTGTCTCACATCCATTTATGCATCTTGTGAAGTGATCTTGATTCTAATACACAGGTCCACATTTTAGTCTTCTGAAGGTGACCCCATATTAACAGCAAACACACTCACAACCTTGCACACCTTGGTACATTGATTGTAGCATGCTGATATCCACTTATGAAAGCAATAATTCTTCTGGATTTTGTCATGATCTTATATCTATAAATCAACAGAATTTGAATTCGGAGCCTGGATGATTTCCTATTTCCTGCAGGTGATGAAGCCGAAGAAGATGGGTGCGCCTTTGCACATGGCTGAGAAGACACCGATGCAGTCAGGCCAACAGACCACATTCTGGGAGGTTCTGCAGCAGGATGGGGAAAATGTGGATTCCCTGGGTAAGGACCTGCTCTGCTTAGTTCCAGTAAATCCAGAAAGATACTGCTCATCTAGTTCTCCTATTTAGAACCTGGTATTTGTATGTAGATCTTCTTCTGAATAGTACATTTTCATGCTTATAAGATACGAAGCAAGACAGAAATTTGTTTTTGACACACTTCCAGAGTATAATACATATAATGACTGAAATATCCTCCAAGTGATGGAGAAGTGAATGGAAATGAGGATGGATGGGCTGCAGCCAAGGAGAGTTGTAGGCTCCAGCACCTTTTTAGGGAGCTTTGCTACACCCCTCATTCTGCTGTTCTTCCTCTTTCTCCGCCCCTTCACCCCTCATCTACACCCCCGTATAACTCCTTGTCTTCCAAAATTGTTAAACTTTGGCGAGAAGCTTGTTTCCCAAGGGAAAGGTTTTTTCAGGAGAAATGGATGCAGTCGCAGTCTCTCCATTCACAGTCACGTGTGGCATTAGTGTATCTATGACGTCAGTCTCTCCGATGTAGCATTTTTTTTCATTTATGTCTTACTGATTTATTGTGAAGTAGAAACAAGAATGTAAAACGCAAAAAATCCATGAATGTTTTTTGTCTTGAAAAGCACGAGAAATAATTTTTTGCCTGTTTCTTTCCCTGCCCTCAAGAGGAATCTTTGGGTCCCCGACGTGTCTTTGCTCCCCATGCAGTGAAACAGGAAGAGACGTTTCTCCCAGATCCTCTGCAAAGTCTGAAACTCCCAGGCCAGGAATTGGGTAAGGAGTTGGAGAACAATTCTTGGTTGCTTCATGCAACGCATTATGATAACTCAGGAGTAGACTCCCACCTGTGTTGCTTCTCTCCCCAAAATAAAATGTACAGACTTCCTTACAGTATATAGCTGGCAGGAACAGACTCAGTTATGTCGAAAAGGTCGAGAGCAGCTTCTGTCTTCTCATAGAGAAACCCAAGATGAGCTTAGAAGTGGCCTGATGACCTCTCCGTAGGCCGATGGTGTGGGGTTGGGCAGGGCTGAATAAGAATTCCACTGGTCAAGGGAGAAATATTTATTGTCTTGCATCATTCTTCCTCCTGCTGAGTACCAGAAATAACATCCATGATGCAGAATAGGCCCATTTCCTGAACTGTGTAAGCACTGCAGAATCTGTGTTTGCTTGGCAGAGAAATTGAGTTTTCATATTTTAGAAGAGATTGTTCACAGTCCTGTATAGGAGCAGGATTTGGAGGCTAGAAAAGGATATAGGTACTAGGTAGAAGGGGAAAGACGGGAAGGAGGGTCTTAGAGGAAGCTTGAAAAGATGACATCAGAACATAGACAAAATTCCTCTCTCTGTCTCTTCAGATGATGGGAAGGGAAATCAGCTCAAGGTGAAGAATTCTCCGCTTGGAGGAAATGAGCCAGTGGAAACACCCAGGAGAGGACGAGGGAAAACCCCAGAGAATGTGCCGGTGACAGCTGAGGTGAAAGAGGAAGGATGCGAGTCCAACAGCAGACAGGGAACGGAGCCACATATGGGATGGAAGGAATCTGGGGAGCTCACAGAAGATTTTGGAGCTGCTTGTGGCAATTCCAGTCCACTGGATTCAGAGGGGAGAAAGACATTGTTTTCAAAGTATAGTGGATGGAAATGTCTCAAATCAGGAATTGTTTTTGAACTCAGTGGAGAAGTGTGCAAAGAAAGCCCCACATTTCAGGAAAGGATTCGGCCAGCATCAAATCTTGACAAACGTCATAGCAGCCACATCGAAGAGGAAAATCATGATTGCCCAGAGTTTGGGGTAAGACTCCATGCTAATTCATTAGCAAAAGACCAGATAATTCACACTGGAGAAAAGACTTACAATTACCCCAAGTGCGAGAAAAGCTTCTCTGAGAGATCAGATTTCTTAACCCGTCAGATGATCCACACAGGAGAGAAACCTCACAAATGTCCTGAGTGTGGAAAAGGGTTCTTTCGGAGATCAAATTTATTAAGACATGAGAACATTCATACTGGAGATAAACCACACCAGTGTCCTGAGTGTGGGAAAAAATTCTCTCAGAGATCAAATTTGTTAACGCATCAGATGATCCACACAGGAGAGAAACCTCACAAATGTCGTGAGTGTGGAAAAAGCTTCTCTCATAGATCAGTTTTATTAAGACATGAGAAGATCCACACAGGAGAAAAACCTTTCAAATGTCCTCAGTTTGCAGATCGTTTCTCTCCGAGATCAGATTTATCAAGACATGAGATGATCCACACAGGAGAGAAACCTCACAAATGTCGTGAGTGTGGAAAAAGCTTCTCTCACAGATCAGTTTTATTAAGACATGAGATGATCCACACAGGAGAGAAACCTCACAAATGTCCTGAGTGTGGAAAAAGCTTCTCTCAGAGATCGGATTTCTTAAACCATCAATTGATCCACACAGGAGAGAAACCTCACAAATGTCCCGACTGTGGGAAAAACTTCTCTCAGAGATCACATTTGTTAACCCATCAAATGATCCACACAGGAGAGAAACCTCACAAATGTCCTGAGTGTGGAAAAAAATTCTCTCAAAGATCAAATTTGTTAACCCATCAGATGATCCACACAGGAGAGAAACCTCACAAATGTCGTGAGTGTGGAAAAAGCTTCTCTCAGAGATCAAATTTGTTAACTCATCAGAAGAATCATACAGGAATTAAACCTCACAAATGTCGTGAGTGTGGAAAAAGTTTCTCTCACAGATCAGATTTGTTAACCCATCAGATGATCCACACAGGAGAGAAACCTCACAAATGTCACAACTGTGGAAAAAGCTTCTCTCGGAGATCAAATTTGTTAACTCATCAGAAGATCCATACAGAAATTAAACCTCGCAAATGTCCTGAGTTTGGAAAAAGTTTTTCTCGGATATCAGAACTATCAAGACATGAGATGATCCATACAGGAGAAAAACCTCACAAATGTGTTGAATGTGGGAAAAGCTTCTCTCACAGATCAGTTTTATTAAGACATGAGATAATACACACAGGAGAGAAACCATACAAATGTCCTGAGTGTGGAAAAAACTTTTCTCGGAGATCAGATTTATTAAGACATCAAAAAATTCATAGTGAGAGAAATCGTACGGGTGTGCTATATGTTGATAAAGCTTAAATGAGGAACAAACACTGATTAGACACCAGATAACCCATGTAGGACATTAACGTTTAATAGGCAGGAAGTCCAATGTTTTCTCAATCTATGATAACTTCTACATTATATTTTACCTTGTTTGTAACAATGTTTTTGGTTCTCTGGGGTTTTCCCTCGTCCTCTCCCGAGCGTTTATGCTGCAATACTCTGAAGCAGAGTTATGGAGAAGAAGTTTTAACGTTGAGGGTCTTACTGCTGTGTAACTGTATTGATTGACTGAGAAACGGCGGTCATTGTTCAGTAACATGACCTGGGTTCGGCAACGTCCTCAGGGGCCACACAGAGCTCCACGTCGCACCCCGTGACTTGCAGCTGTGGAATAAATGAGTTGGTTAACCAAGATGCTCATCATTGTCTTGTCTTGTAGAATTTATAGAATCTTAGATGTCCGCCTGAATCAGCTGAAGCGGGTGGGACCCCCAGCAAGGAGGAGGTGGAAGAAGAGCAGTGAACAGAGCATGGGCAAAGTTCTTTCCTCTGCCTTCTGTAGTGACAAGAGGATTTGATCAGTATGGAGACTTCTCAGCGGGGAGGGTCAGGGCCAGAATGATGGCAGGAAGTACGGAAGAAACATATCACAACGGGACGCGTATCTCAAATGTCTTTCTTTCGGTCCTGAGAGTGGTGGGAAATTCACACCCGTCATTTCTACCACTGCCACCCGGCTGCCGCCGAATTGCCGCCCAATTCAGTGGCAATTTTGCACCCCGTAGGCTGCACCGGGGCGATGGCACAGAGAGTGCACAAGCCAGGCGACCCCCTCCCCAGGCACGTACGGCAGCAGCTTCTTCGTGTGCACCCCCAGGCATGGCAGCAGCTGGGGCTGCACTATGGGGGGTAATTCGGGCGGTGCGGGTGCGATGGCTTACTTAACTTTAAGCTTCTTCATACATGCACGGAACAGCAGCAGTTTGCCTGCCGCCATGAAGACCAGCGAGACTAGGTGCAACCTTGTTTGCACAGCCTCTCTAGCATGCACACACCTAGTCACGCTAGCCAGTCCTCCAGTGTCTCGCTGGTCCTCTCTCGACTCTGGAGGACCAGCGAGACTCTGGAGGACCAGGCTCTGGAGGACCGACCAGCAAGACTAGGTGCGTGCTAGAGAGGATGTGCAAATAAGGTTGCACCTAGTCTCGCTAGTCCTCATGGCGACAGGCAGGCTGCTGCCATGATGACGTGCATGTACGAAGAAGAAGCTTAAAGTTAAGTAAGCCGTCGGCCCCGCGCCTCCAGAACCTACACGGAAAGGAGACATTGCATTAATGCCTCTCCTTGGATCAGCGCCAGTACTTTAGCTGGCACAGGTGCTAAAAAGGAGTGTCGGCTGGCACTGGAGGGAACAAGAACTTGTGCAAGCGGCCTGCCCTGCCACCGTGCTTGGGGCCTGTACGTCGCCCCCACCTCATTTATGACAGCCGGAAAGTGCTTTCTGCTGTGGAGCGCAACCATAGGGTTGGGCCCTCAGTGTCTCAGCTGTGGAAAGAGTTTTGGTCAGAAGGCTATACCTACTGAAACAGGAGCACCCAGGAAATGCCACTTGACGAAACCAGGCAAGAGGCTAAATTCCCAGACCCAGAATGCTGCCTCCCCCCTCCGCTTCTGTAGCCAGGGAAAACCCAAACGGAGAGGCCAAGCCTCATTGGTGCTGGTAACAATTCATAGCGACCGATGCCAGGCAGGAAAGAAATGGGCTCAAGGCAGTATTGGTCTAGGGTTGGTGTCACCCGGTCCAGTAACTCTTGGTGTCACCCCCATTCACTTTATATATTAAAATAAATAACAGTACAGGTCACCCCAGAAATCAGTAACCAACTTGACTCAGAACAATCAGTCCCATTGGTCCGTCTTGAGTTAAGGAAATCCACTTTTTGTTACATACGGAAGTTATATTTTCTGTAGAATACAGATATTTCATTGTATTCAGCATGAGATTACGCATTAAATGATATATAACATGATGATATTATTCATTCACAATTTTGGCCATTAGTGATGTCACCCTCAGTGATGTCACCCTCCTGAGGTTCTCACTCTGTGCCCTTGCGTGATTTGAACCAGGGACTGCCCAGCAGATGTTCTTGACCCCGACACTCTCTCTGTTCTCCTGAGAACTGCAGTGCTGGATGACTCTGGAGGGTCTATCTAGAATCCAGTCCAGAACTGTCGTCCTCCGAGAAACAGCCAGGTGCTTCCAGAAGCACCTCATACACTGCTTCTGAACATGGAGGTTCTGCTTAGCCATTGAGGTCAATCGTCGCCCTTTAGAAAAATCCCCCCCTCTGTAAATGTGTCCAATCTATTTTTAAAGCTGTGTAAAGTTGTGACCACCCCCATGTCTTGTACTAGGGAACTGCAAACTGGAAACACCTTTTCAGAACAAAGGAGCCTTTCTGTGACCCTGTCTGGAGCGCCCACTTCGGAGGGGAACCCTTACTTCTGCATGGCACGCAGGAGAAACGGAGAGGTTTCCCTGTCTTTCCTGCCTGGGTTTCTGTGCCCTTTCCTGCCTGGCAGCGTGGCAGGTACACAATCAACAGGTGAGGCGTCCACCGGGTGAAAGAGTGGATCATGCCACCTCAGAGGAGATCTTGTCATTTGTCCAGAGAGACTTACTGGAAAGTAAGGATGCAACGATTTCCTACTGCTAATTGAGTCTTGTGGGGAAGAAAGTATAACAACTCAGGATCCAACCCTATCTGGGTCTTGCACTGCCGGAACTCCCGCTCTGGCTGCCAGGACACCATCGCGGGCCAGGAAGGCGGTGGGCACGGCAACAGGAGGGCTTGCCACTGCCGATAATAAGTTGGCAGCAGGGGTTGGGAGGGGGCAGCTCATTGGGGTGAGAAGCAGGCTGGAGGGGTGGGTCTCCATGGCAAATGCCCATGCAGGATCCTATTCCCCAGTCTTCAACCCGCTCTGCTGCCCCCTTTCCTCGGACTCACACCAGCCACATAGCTGACCAAGCAGACACAGAGGCCACCCAGGTAAGGTGTGAAAAATGTGTTTTTATTTTCCTCTGGTTCACCTTCTGGTTGAACCCCCCCACCACCATTGGATGAAATGTGCGCTCTGATAATCGATGGTGGGGGTGGATAGGATTGGTCTGTTAGTTGTTCATGGGGGGGGGTGGCACTGACCCACCGGACAAAAGGGAGGGGGAGAAGTCTGCACAGCAGCTGGTCCAGGAAGCTGCAACCTCTTTCTTTGCACCTGCCAAGACTCACAACCCCACGTGACCCCTTTGTTTCTTATGGCAAGAGCATCAGGCCTCTGCACACAAAAGGGTTTCCGGAGGCGCCTCCCTCCCCAAACTGCAATAGTGAGATGACATCATCAGGTGCGGGTCCAAAACACCTTCAGTGGACTACACTGCAGGGTTGTCGTAAGGCGTTCTCCCGCTCCTCTCTCAGAACTTCAGAAGAGAACTTGCGGTGTCGATAACTCCGAATATTGTCCACTCTCCATTCATAAGTCTGTCAGAAAAGCGATTGATTTGGGGACATTTTAGGCATCAGCCCAATCAGTTTGTATTTCTGCGCCCGAAGCGCTGCTCCCGTATCGGGGTTCTATCCTGCATTGCATCCGAGTCATCTGAATTACAGATTTAGCCTTTTTTGCCTTAGGGGCAAGACCTGTCATTTGTTGAATTATTATTCCAGGGGTCCAGAGCTGGGTGTGTGTGTAAAACCAACGTGTTCAAAAACCCCAAAACGGTACCCAGCAGAGAAAGAGGAAGGAATCCGACCAAGAGAGGACTTCAGTTCTTGAGGGTCAAGAATGATGACCGGAGACCAGCCAAGTCCCGGCTTCAGTCGGCCCGGAGAGGGAGGAGGGCCAAGGAAGGGGACGGGGGGGGACCCCTGAATAGGCTTACCATATCGCCGACCGGGACACTCCGTCTTGCCCTTAAGGGGCGGTGTAGAATTAGTCTGGTTTGCAAACTTTGGGTCTGTCTCCATTTTGGATTTCTAAGCACAGCTTTCTTCTCTCTCTCTGCCTGGCAGCAGAGCCTTAGTAATTGGCAGGTGGCCAGCGACCTTGGGGAGTCATACCATCTCTGGGACTGGTGCTTGTTAGTTCCTCTTATCTGCATGGGAATATGATAATGCTTTTCTTCCCTCATTATTTTGCTGCACCTGTTGGGAACATCACACGCTTCTCCGGTGGAGAGGGGGCTAAGGAGGAGTGAGGTCATTGGTCATGAGATGACCCACCCAGCTGTACCTTATTGGGCATCTTACCTGTGTCAATCATATGATCCCCAATTCTCTAACTACCCTTGGGGGGGGGGGAAACCATTTTGTCACTTCTCTAACTTCTTTGGTTGGAGCTAGTCTCCCTGTCTTTGCTCTGATGCCATTCTCAGCCCTGGCAACGGCTGAGGGCCCTGCAACATTCTTTCTACGTCTTGGTGAGTGTTAGGAACCCAAATGTTTAGTGCAGGAGTTACGTTTTGTTGTTTTGTGCTTTTATTTTCCATCTGGTTTGTTATGCCTAATATACCTGCAGTATTACTGCTCATGTACGTTCTATCCATGCTTATTTTTGCATAGTCTAAAATAAACCATCATTCTTTCAACCTGGTGTGTTTCTTGGGAACCTGAAGGGCAAGACGGACCATGGTAAGCCTACTCTCTCTCCTTTCAGGAGGGCACACACATTAGGCTGACTCTGGCATCTAGGAGACTCCCAGAGCTAACTCAATTAAGTGTCCCTGGATTCAATGATCGGACCATCAAGGAGTCCTCTGACTAGCTCAGCCCACTATTGTTCCTATTGTCTTGTAGAAACCTGTATCCCTCCGCTCCTTGACTATGCACATTCTCAGCAACCATGTGATGCTCTGCTTGGAAATGTATAAAAACTGTGCTCACTGGTAGCAAAGGGTCAGTGCCCCCTCCTGGGGTGCTGTCCACTGCGCTGCGTAACAATAAACCCATACTTTTTCCTTGTTCACCAGTCTTCCTGGTCCTATTAATTCTCATCTGCTTAAAAATTCCGCTAACTTCCCTTCTCCATCCCGCCCGCCCACCCCACAGAGTGCCCCCCTTCTCACCACCACCAGCTCCCCGCCACCCGGCCTGTTCTCACAAGCAGAACTGGTTTGGAAGCCTTCTGTTAAGAAGAGGCCCCGTCAGGTCAAAGCATGTGGTTATAATAGAGAAAGGAAATGTTTTATTTACTGCAACTGGGGGTTGGAGGTGCTTGTTATCTAGTTAGGAAGGGGGTTTCTGGGAAGGAGGAGAACTGAAGAGAGCCTGAGAAGATGAGGAGCGATCTGCTGCATCTCACAGAGAGCTTCACTGGAACAGCCACAGGGGGAGTGAGGCGAGCCTCAAAGCTACACCGCACCATTTCGGAGCAGCAGCATCCTTGAGCTTTTGCACCTTCTTTCTCCACTGTCAAGAGTCTTTTCTCCCTCTTGCTCGAGCCTCCTCCCCCTCCCTTCCCTCCCACAAGCACAATGGTGCTACTGAGCCAGCCAAGGCTTGGCCAACGTGGCCACTGCCAGTAGCCTGTGGATGAACAAGAATTCCTGGGGATTAAAACATAAGAACATAAGAAGAGCCCTGCTGGATCAGGCCAACGGCCCATCTAGTCCAGCTTCCTGTATCTCACAGTGGCCTCACCAGCTGCTTCTGTGAGCACACAGTCAACAAGATAACCTGTTTCCTGCTGTCACTCACCTGCACCTGGCACAGAGAGAACCTACTTCTAAAAACCAGGAGGTTGCTTATGGCTTGTAACCTGTGATGGTCTTTTCCTCCATGAATCTGTCCAATCCCCTTTTAAAGGCATCCAGGCCAGGTGCCATCACCACATCCTGTGGCAAGGAGGTCCACAGATGAATTACACGCTGGGTAAAGAAATATTTTCTTTTATCTGTTCTAACTCTCCCTCCACTCAATTTTAGTGCATGTCCCCTGGTTCTGGTGTTGTGTGAGAGGGAGAAGAATTTCCCTCTCTCCACTCTCTCCATCCCATGCATAATTTTATACGTCTCAATCATGGCTTTGATTCTTTGCTTTTCCTTCCCCCACTTCTGCTCTCCGCTCTCATCTGTTACCCAGTGTCCTTTTAAAAATGTTTGTTGCCAGGAGGCTTTTTGAAATGGGTTGTGAGCAAGAATGGAACATGTGCCAGACCGGACTGTATTATGACACATCGCGAGGGCCATGACTGTATTATGACACATCGCGAGGGCCATGGTTTGCATCACCCAGTATGAGAGCATTAATTTTTTAATATGTAACAGTACAGGCAACAGTAACAGTAACCAACGGCTCTCAGAACAATCAGTCTTTGAGTTAAGGAAATACACTTTGTTATACAAGGAAGTTGTTTTTTCTGTTTCCGGTTATTTGGTTATAACATTTGATAGGATACAGATATTTCGTAATGGTTTGTTTCATTGCATTCTACATGAGATTACACATCGAATGATATAACATGATGGTATGATTCGTAATGGTATAATTCGTAAAGACAAAGGTTTTCACAGTTTTGGCCACTAGTGATGTCACCCCCCTGAGGATGTCACATGGTGCAGTCCGCACCCCCTGCACCAGTGTAGGGACACCACTGATCTGAAACCATTTCCGGTTTTCGCCAAAACCTGGATGTGGCTTCAGATCACGTGTTCCGAGGCCACCTGTGGATACATGGGAGCGGGTTTGCTATCCGCAGATGATCAAATGAGGATGATGATGATGCTATCCGCAGATGATGGCAAACCCGTGAATAATGTGGGACCACCTGTACAGTATATGGTTTTTCCCGTGTGGGTTTCTCCGATGCAAGTCTGTTTTGAATTCTGACTGAAACACATTCCACACTCAAAGCATTTATATGGTTCCTTCCCTAATGTGGGTTCTTCAATGCAAATCAATTGTGAGCTCACACTGAAACTCATTCTGCAATCCAAGAATCAATATGGTTTATTCCCTGTTAGAGTTCATTGATGTGAAGTCAAGCCCTTCCCACACTCCAAACACTTCTATGGTTTCTCCCCTGTGTGGGTTCTTTGATGCAAAGTCAGGCTTGAGCTCACACTGAAGAACTTTCTACACTCCAAGCATTGATATGGTTTCGCACCTGTGTGTATTCTTTGATGCATAGTCAGGTGTGAACTCATACGGAAGCTTTTTCCACACTCCAAACATGTATATGGTTTCTTCCCTGTGTGAGTTCTTTGATGCACACTCAGGTGTGAACTGCGGCTAAAGCTCTTTCCACACTCCAAGCATTTATATGGTTTCTCTCCTGTGTGAGTTCTTCGATGTAAAGTCAAGCCTATGCTCACACTGAAACTCTTTCCACACTCCAAGCATTGATATGGTTTCTCTCCTGTGTGGGTTCTTTGATGCGAAGTTAGGCTTGATCTATGACTGAAGCTTTTTCCACACTTCAAGCATTTATATGGTTTCTCCCCTGTGTGGGTTCTTTGATGCACAGTCAGGTGTGAGCTCACACTGAAGCTCTTTCCACACTCCAAGCATTGATATGGTTTCTCCCCTGTGTGGGTTCTTTGATGCACAGTCAGGTGTGAGCTCACACTGAAGCTCTTTCCACACTCCAAGCACTGATATGGTTTCTCCCCTGTGTGGATTCTTTGATGCAAACTCAGCTTTGAGCTCACACTAAAACTCTTTCCACACTCCAAGCATTGATATGGTTTCTCACCTGTGTGGGTTCTTTGATGCAAAGTCAGGCTTGAGCTCACACTGAAACTCTTTCCACACTCCCAGCATTGATATGGTTTCTCACCTGTGTGGATTCTTTGATGCAAACTCAGCTTTGAGCTCCGACTGAAGCTCTTTCCACACTCCAAGCACTGATATGGTTTCTCCCCTGTGTGGATTCTTTGATGCAAACTCAGCTTTGAGCTCACACTGAAACTCTTTCTACACTCCAAGCATTGATATGGTTTCTCACCTGTGTGGATTCTTTGATGCAAACTCAGCTTTGAGCTCACACTGAAACTCTTTCCACACTCCCAGCATTGATATGGTTTCTCCCCTGTGTGGATTCTTTGATGCAAACTCAGCTTTGAGCTCCGACTGAAGCTCTTTCCACACTCCAAGCATTGATATGGTTTCTCCCCTGTGTGGGTTCTTTGATGCGAAGTCAGGCTTGAGCTCACACTGAAGCTCTTTCCACACTCCAAACACTTCTATGGTTTCTCCCCTGTGTGAGTTTTCTGATGCACAGTCAGGCCTGAGCTGTCAGTGAAGCTCTTTCCACACTCCCAGCATTGATATGGTTTCTCACCTGTGTGGGTTCTTTGATGCAAAGTCAGGCTTGAGCTCACACTGAAACTCTTTCCACACTCCCAGCATTGATATGGTTTCTCACCTGTGTGGATTCTTTGATGCAAACTCAGCTTTGAGCTCCGACTGAAGCTCTTTCCACACTCCAAGCACTGATATGGTTTCTCCCCTGTGTGGATTCTTTGATGCAAACTCAGCTTTGAGCTCACACTGAAACTCTTTCTACACTCCAAGCATTGATATGGTTTCTCACCTGTGTGGATTCTTTGATGCAAACTCAGCTTTGAGCTCACACTGAAACTCTTTCCACACTCCCAGCATTGATATGGTTTCTCCCCTGTGTGGATTCTTTGATGCAAACTCAGCTTTGAGCTCCGACTGAAGCTCTTTCCACACTCCAAGCATTGATATGGTTTCTCCCCTGTGTGGGTTCTTTGATGCGAAGTCAGGCTTGAGCTCACACTGAAGCTCTTTCCACACTCCAAACACTTCTATGGTTTCTCCCCTGTGTGAGTTTTCTGATGCACAGTCAGGCCTGAGCTGTCAGTGAAGCTCTTTCCACACTCCCAGCATTGATATGGTTTCTCACCTGTGTGGGTTCTTTGATGCAAAGTCAGGCTTGAGCTCACACTGAAACTCTTTCCACACTCCCAGCATTGATATGGTTTCTCACCTGTGTGGATTCTTTGATGTAAACTCAGCTTTGAGCTCCGACTGAAGCTCTTTCCACACTCCAAGCACTGATATGGTTTCTCCCCTGTGTGGATTCTTTGATGCAAACTCAGCTTTGAGCTCACACTGAAACTCTTTCTACACTCCAAGCATTGATATGGTTTCTCACCTGTGTGGATTCTTTGATGCAAACTCAGCTTTGAGCTCACACTGAAACTCTTTCCACACTCCCAGCATTGATATGGTTTCTCCCCTGTGTGGATTCTTTGATGCAAACTCAGCTTTGAGCTCCGACTGAAGCTCTTTCCACACTCCAAGCATTGATATGGTTTCTCCCCTGTGTGGGTTCTTTGATGCGAAGTCAGGCTTGAGCTCACACTGAAGCTCTTTCCACACTCCAAACACTTCTATGGTTTCTCCCCTGTGTGAGTTTTCTGATGCACAGTCAGGCCTGAGCTGTCAGTGAAGCTCTTTCCACACTCCCAGCATTGATATGGTTTCTCCCCTGTGTGGGTTCGTTGATGCACAATCAGGCCATCTCTCCTACTGAAACACTTTCCACACTCTAAGCATGTAAATGGCTTCTCCCCTGTGTGGGTTCTTTGATGTGTTCTCAGTTTTGATGTACTGCTAAAGGTCTTTGCACATTGAGGGCATTTTTTCTTCCTGTTTCCAGTTTCTTTTAGGGGATCGACTGGGACGACATTGAAATCTTCACCCTGACGAGCATCAGATTTATTTCTCCATTTCTCTTTCTGGTTTCCCTCCTGCTCCTTTGATCTGTCTTGATGTGCAACTTTCTCCCTTGTGTGGCTCTTTTTATGGGAAGTTTGATTTGTGCTTGTACTGAAGTTCTTCCTCCACTCAGAGCATTTAAATGATTTCTTTCCTATGTGGATTTTGCTGTTTTTATTAATGTTGGATTTACAACTGATTGTTTCCTCGTGCAAAGGACGCTTCTCACTTCTCCTTCCTTTGTGATGTTCCTCTTCGATTGGGATTTCATGGAGGTCATAACCCTGACAAACAACAGATTCAGTTCTCCGGGCACGTGCTGGGCTTCCCTCCTGTCTCTCTGATCCGTTTTGGTTTCTAAGAGTCACTTCTTCTACGTCAAGCGTGGTCGTTTCCAGTGACACCCCACGTGGCTCCCTCTGATCCTTGTTGTCTTGTCTGCTGCTTCCTGAAACAGAACATAAGAACCTCAGAAGAGCCCTGCTGGATCAGGCCAAAGTCCCATCTAGTCCAGCTTCCTGTTATCTCACAGTAGTCCCACCAGATGCCTCAGGGAGCACACAAGACAACAAGAGACCTGTATCCTGTCGCCACTACCTTGCATCTGGCAATCACAGAAAACCTACTCCTACAACCAGGAGTTTGCTTATCCCCATCATGGCTTGTAACCTGTGATGGACTTTGCCTCCATAAATCTGTCCAATCCCTTTTTAAAGGCATCCAGGCCAGGTGCCATCACCACATCCTGTGGCAAGGAGTTCCACAGATGAATTACACGCTGGGTAAAGAAATATTTTCTTTTGTCTGTTTTGATCCTCCCTCCACTCAATTTGAGTGGATGTCCCCTAGTTCTAGTGTTGTGTGAGAGGGAAAAGAACTCCTCTCTATCCACTCTCTCCATCCCATGCTTAATTTTGTACATCTCAATCATGTCCACCCTCAACCGCTTTTTTTCTAGATTGAAGAGCCCCAAACACCTTTCCTTATGAGCCTTTCCTCATAAGGGAGATGCCCCAGCCCACTAATCATTTTCTGCACCTTTTCCAGTTCCACTATATCCTTTTTGAGATGCAGCGACCAGAACTGAACGCAATACTCTAAGTGTGGCCTTACCATCGATTCATACAACAGCATAATATTAGCCATTTTATTCTCAATCCCTTTTTTAATTATCCCAAGCATGGAATTGGCCTTCTTCACAGCCGTCGCACACTGGGTCGACACTTCCATCGACCTGTCCACCAGCACCCCAAGATCTCTCTCCTGATCCGTCGCAGACAGCTCAGAACCCATGAGCATGTATGTGAAGTTTTGATTTCTTGCCCCAATGTGCATCACTTTGCACTTACTTACATTGAAGTGCATCTGCCATTTTGCTGCCCATTCTCCCAGTTTGGAGAAATCCTTCTGCAGCTCTTCACAATCCCTGCTGGTCTTCACCACCCGGAAAAGTTTAGTGTCATCCACAAACTTGGCCACCTCGCTGCTTATCCCCAACTCCAGGTCATTGATGAACAAGTTGAAAAGCACCGGTCCCAAGACCGATCCTTGGGGCACACCGCTTTTCACCTCTCACCACTGTGAAAATTTCCCATTGACTCCCACTCACTGCTTCCTGGTCTTCAACCACTTCCTAATCCATAGTAGGACCTGCCCTCTTATTCCCTGACTACGGAGTTTTTTCAGGAGCCTTTAATGAGGGACTGTGTCAAACGCTTTCTGAAAATTCAGATATATAATATCCATGGGTTTGCCGCGTCCATATGCCTGTTGACTTTTTTCAAACAATTCAAAAAGGTTTGTGAGGCAAGATTTCCCCTTGCAGAAGCCATGCTGATTCTCCCTCAGCAAAGCTTGTTCTTCTCTATCAGCGTTTCTCAATGTTCTCCCCGCGAGGCAGGGAGATCTTTGAGTGTTTGTGGGGGCGCGGCCAGCAGCAATGGCGATCCTGAGTATCGTTGCCGCCGCTGCAAAAGCCCCGCAAACCACTGTTTTTTTAGTTACCAGGGCTTGGGGGGCTTCGGGGAAGTCTGTGCAACCCTCTGCAGGCCTCCCCAATCTTGAGTCAAAAAGCCCACCTAGTCCAGCTTCCTGTATCTGTATCTGGCCCCACCAGATGCCTCCAAGAGCACACAGACAACAAGTTAACCTGTTTCCTGTTGTCACTCCCTTGCACCTGGCACAGAAAACCTGTTTCCTGTTGTCACTCCCTTGCACTGGAGAAGGCTCATGATCCAGAATGCGAGAGAGCCCGCCTTAAAGTGAGGCACTTAGATATATTTTAGAGATGCCAAATCTAAACGGGTCAAGACACCCAATGGAAGATGGATCCGCTCAGTTCCTTCCAGAAGGGTTACGTAACCATCGTTCACCCCCTCCCAATTGGGGAGAGATCCAGCTGTTATCAGTTATAATTAGGATAAGGTACCTGGAGTATGTGTTGGTTTGATCATCGGTCAGTGAAAGCTTAGCAGTTCTGTGGTGCATTATAATTGGGTAAAAATCTCATGAGCGAGGAGGGGTTTCTGGCTATATAAGTGAGCCAGGATTTGCCTAAGGAGCAGGGAAAGGGGGCAGGGGGGCATTGTTCCAGACCTCTGAGTTTAGCAATATGAAAGTATGTAGTTTATAGACTAGCTAGGATTGTTATTTTCTTTGCTCTGTAACTCACTCTTCTTGCAATTCTTCCTTTGAAAGCCCTGCATGGGGCGGAAGAATTCTTTTGATTGGCTATTCTTGTTTGCCTTTTCATAAATAATCTTTGAAGGCTACAGAAGTGCGTATGTTTGTCTTGACCTTAAGGATAGTGGGCTTGTTGCCACATGACCTCTCAAAATGAGAACTGTTGCCAAAAAGACTTTTAAAAATGCTTGCTGTCATGAGGATTTTTGAAATGGGTTGTGAGCAAGAATGGACCGGACTGCATTGTGACACAGCACGAGGGTCACGCCGCGCTTGTGTTCCTGCGCCATGAGACATGCTGTAAGGATTCCCCCAAAGCCAGAAGTTGAACCAGAGGGAAAGAAACCCTGAGCAACAGCCTCCATTTCACCATGTGTCCAAGCTCTCACAAACTCTACTCTGCATTTCCTTCCCCCCAGATATGCTAAATATGTTAGACAATACAGAGGGATACCTGAAATGACTCATCCCAGACTCTGGAGAGTCTGCTTTGTCTCAAGTACTGAAATCCTAGAACATCTCTCCAGGATAGGTAAATATAACCCATGTGTACAAATCAAGAAACCTGCTAAACCTCTATACTTCTACCTAAGTTTCCTAGATCTGTATGCTGTGGGTGTGATTGAATTGATGCATATTGAATTGTATTTTTTGTATGAATCTGACTAACTATCTAGTAAATATTGGAAAGTAACCACGTGTGTCCTCAATATTATTTAAAATGGAATTCTGTGAAGCCCAACTCTGGTATAGCTGGCCTAAAGATCCCTGTATATATGCTAAATTGCCAATTTTAAGCTATGCCCCAAAATTACAAGGGCAATTTGACTAACAAGCTGCCTCAAAAAGCCTAGAGAGTTTGGGTTAACATGTGGCACCTAGAGATTTTTTTATCCCCCCCCCCCCCCCCCCGCATTCTGTTGCTGAGCTACTAGACAAGTGGGAAGGTGCGGTGAGTGAAATGCGTTTTTTAAAATTTGTCCAGGGGTCAGCTTAAAGTTTTGTCATGGAATATTGCAGGATGAAATAGTAAACAGAAGAATAAGGACTTCTTAAAGTATATCAGTGAGTTTGACATTATCGGTTTGCAGGAAACCTGGTCCCAGCAGCAAATATCCCTGGATGGTTATGAATCTTTTGTTTTGCCCGCACTCAGAGGTCGGGCACAGGCTGGGTTGGTTACTTTGGTTGCGTCCCATCTTAAGTCTAACACATTAGCTACGTCCAATAATTTTTGTAGCCTGTTAGCAGTTAAGGTAGCCCTAGTAAATAAGACAGTTTCCATAATTAATGTATATATCACCCTGTTCTAGGCTCCCCCACCCCATGCCCAAAAATGCATGGAGCGGGACAGGAGAAGAGGGAAGCTCTTTGAACGCTCACACACGAACACCCGGCAGACACAGCTGCCTGGATCCCAAAGGGTCGGCCCGGTTTCGGGGAGTTCAAGCTCACGGCTCATGACACCTGGAAGGAGTCACGAGCTGGGAATCCATCCCGTTGTGGAGGTGAGACCAGCCACGGTTCCTTCCTCCACCTCTCAGCACAAGGAAGAGGAGCCTCGACCAGAAGGCCAACTGCCTCCCCCTCCCCCACTCCTCCTCAGGCAAGTCCCTCTCTGCAAAGAGACCGGGAATTTTGGCAAGCAGAGACAGGATGTGGCCTGCCTTTCCTCACAGGAGCTCCACACCGGTCCGCAGCAGCCGTAGCAGCTCCGTGGTAGAGAACCGTCTTTGCATGCAGGAGTTGCCAGGATCCATCCCTGACACCAAGTCCAGGGAGGGCTGGGAGATGTCCCTGCCTGAGTCCCTGCAGAGCTGCTGTTAGTCCTTGTAGACGGTGCTGAGCTAGATGGGACAGGGGTCCGATTCAGCAAGTGCCTCTCTAGACAAGCTCAGCTTCGGGGGAAGAGCTGCTTTAAAAGCTAAGATATCCTCTGCTTGCAGTAGCCGGACGTCTCCCATCCCCTGGCCTGACCTGGGTGTAAAATCTCTCCTTGAACAAAGCACTTCATACGAAAATATCAAGATCTGGTCACTATAGAAAACCAAGGAAAGGAGGACTCAACTTGCCGGGTCAAACATTGGGCTTAGATGGCCGCAAAGGGCTGACAAAAGGCCGGTTGCACCATGACAACGTCCAAGATGGCGGAAGTGATCCAGCAAGCCTACGAGGCTCTTTGGACCAGGAGAACTTGAAAATAATCTTGGCTCCACTCCTGGTTCCGAACTCCTTGTTCCGCTTCTACTTAAACAGAAACCTCCCACATGAGTAACCGGATCAGACCTCCTTTGTGCCCCAGTGCAGTAGGCCAATCAGAGTCCAGCGTCTCAATGGTGTCATCAGGCACATGCGATGGGCAACCACACCCCCTTCAGGAAACCCCAAGAAATCCCACACGCCCCTGGAGATGCAAGGAAGGGTGGGCAGAGGATGCAACATCTCTCCAGTAGCAGCACCCGGTCCTGCAGAAGCCATTGATTGATGGGCAAACTGCCCAACCATCCCCCATCTGCAGCGCTAGTGACAAGCGGCTCATCTTGCAGGTCTGGAGTCTCCCCAAATGGGACAGTTTCTACTTCTCACAGTTGATTTCTTTGTCTAGACATTTCTATGCCATTTCAGGTCGAGCTGCACTTTGTCACTCTGAGGCACAGCAGAAATGTTCAGGGTACAAGTTTCAGCCCCACACGCCCCACTTCTATGGCACAATCCTGATCGTGAGAAACAGGAAGCGCAGTTCAGGCCTTTCCTGCCTACTCACCCAGGGGAAAGGGCGTCCTTACCTGGCGAGGCCACGATCCCGTAACTCTCTGCCATGACTTCTTGGTGCAGAGGCGTTTGGCCTGGATCCAGCAGAGCCCACTCCTCCTCCTCCTCCTCCTCCTCGAAGCGCACAGCCACCTCCTCGAAGGACACTGAGCCCTGGAAAAAAAATCCCTCTTCAGAAATAATTCCCCCACAACACATCCTCTGCCCTTTTGCTCACCGTCTGAAAGGAGACATGAAGGGGGGGGGGAGGAAGATGGTATTTTCTTGCAGTAATTTGCCAATGTTTGACCAGCCAGGTGACCTTTTCTTCCTTTTGCTTTTACTGACAGGGCAAATGCCATCCCTAGACAAAGCACAGGGTCTTGAAGGAACATACTGATTCCTCACTGAGGGCCCAATCCAGCGCTGATGCAGCCATGCCAACGGGGCATGCGCTGCATCCTGGGGGGAGGGGCAGTCACGGAGGCCTCTTCAAGGTAAGGGGACATTTGTTCCCTTTGGGGCTGCATCAGCCTGGAAAGTGGGGCAGGACTGAGCCCACTGAATGACCACAGCTGCTGCAATGCTGACTGCTGAACTTGGGAGGCTGGTGGGTCACTCACTTGTCATTGAAATACGGCCCAGGAAATGTGGGCAGACAGACAACATTATTTTGTAATGTCACCTATACAACCCACTTTGGAAAAGGAAACTGGGTGCCGGTGCTAGGACTACGTAGATCTGGAGCCCTTTGAACCACAATGAAACCATAACATGCGATTAGATACACTTATTCAGGATCTTTTGACCCCGATGATATAACTCTGCAATTCAGATCTGTGCACCAACCAGCTGGATGCCAGGTAAAATCGTGTAGGGGGAGTGGGAGGAACGGGGCGGCAGTGGGGGCGGGGAGGAGGGCAAATCAAGACTGGGAAGGGGATGGTTTGAGCAGCAGCAGCGCAGGCTGTAACCTAACCCCTTCCCAGCCTCAATCCGCCTTCCTGGATCCATGCAGACCTGATATCCATGCGATATCGCTGGCGCATGCCCAAGTAGACCCGGCAGGGGCCTGTTCCCTTGCCCCGAGAAGGCCTCCGGAGGTCAAAACTCCCCTGCCACGCTGGTGCCACTGCATTGCCAAGCGGGGATTTCCAGTGGGTTGGGCTGTTTAGTTGTAGACTTACATGTATGGAATTTTATATTAAAATATGCTTAGATCCACTTGGTCCATTAACACACTTGTACTTTTTAAGCACACATTTTGATGGCTTTCCATTCTACCATAAGGATATAAAGTCTATAATACATTTTATTTACATCTCTAAGATTCTACAGACCTTGACTGTGAACCTGGGCCCCGCAAAAAAATGTTTGCAATGAGGCCCCGCAGCTCCTAAGGCCGCCCCGCTGCCTGGGAGGGAGACAAAGGTGCGGAGAAGCAGAGGCATAACAAGGGTGGAGCGAAGGCAAGTAGTTCTGCAAGACTCCGTTACACTGGAGTCAGCGGCCCCTCCCCCTTGCTGCTGGAGCCATGGAACCAACACGCAGGACACTCCCCTGTTGCTGCTGGAATGGCTCCAACAGCAAGAGGGAGGGGCCGCCGACTCCAGTGTAACCGAGTCTTGCAGAACTACTTGCCTTCGCTCCACCCTTGTTTCACCTCTGCGGAGAAGACTCTCACCCTAGAATGGGGCTTCCTTCCTGGTGCAATCCGACACTCCTCCCAATTTGCTCCATCATCACTCTGGTCCCCACAGATCTTGACAAATTGTCTTCCACTCCCTTTTTCCGCCACGCTCTGCCTGTCCAGTCCCTTCTCTCCCTTCCTTGCAATCTCCCTGCAAACCATGCTTTTCCAATCCTTTGCTGCCCCCTGGAGACCAGCCTTTGGAGACAGCCCCCAGCCCCTATTGAGACAGCCCCCTTGAAAGATCCAGGTGCTTTGATGCAGGGGAAGTAGGGCAGGCAGTCTCTGCCAGGGCGCGCGCGCACGCACGCACGCGCACACACACACACACACACACACACACACGTGTGAGAGAGCCAATTTGGGATTTTATCTTTCCAATTCTTATTAAAAAGTTCACCCAGGTTTGTACTCCTCGGTTCCGTCTTCTGAGGTCTCAACTCTCTAATGAACTCTCTGCTCTGTCTGGGTCAGGCACAGATGTTGGAAGGATCCTTTTCAGCAGCTGCAAGATCCATTTTCCTTTCCTGTGATTTATATATATATATCTCACCTGCAGAAGGAAGATTACAATAGTTAAAAACTAGAAAACACAATAAAATATGCAATATGAATGAAAAATGAAATAGAATTAAAAAGCAATAAAAAGCAGTTGTCAACACCCCCACCCGCACCTTACAAATGAAGCCCGTTTCAAAGCAGCGGCCCAAAAGCAGACCCAAAGCTTGGTGTGCGGGGGGGGAGGGGGGCAGCTCCTTTTCCCGCCCCCTGCTCCGGCTTCCCCTTCACCGGGTGGGCTGTGAGCCTCAGCCTGTGCTTTTCCCCTCCCTCCCATCCCCACTTCACTTTCCCCGCCATTCTCTCCACCCATTGCAGCCCCGGGACGGACCCCTCCCTTTCCCCCCAGCTGGCTTCGGACGGACTCACCGCCAGACCCCAGAAGGGGCTGCAGTCTCAGCATCTTCCTCCAAGGAGTCTGGGGAATGGGCAGCTGGGGAGACGGGAAAGGGTTAACGACAGGCGGCCTCCCGAGCATGGAGGGAACGTCAGAAGGGGCGGGGATGGTCGTGGGGACGCCTCTCCCTGCCCTGGGTGGGGACTCGGCTCCGGGGCGGGGAAAGGAAAGGGGGGGCAGCAGGACGAGGAGGGCGGAGGGTCGTGCGGCGGCTGCCTGGGCTTCCCGGCCGCGACGGGAGGGCTGCTGCTCGGTGAGTCCCGGCGGAGCGGAGGGTCCAGCCCGGGAGTCCGACCCGCAGCTCAGCCCCCAGCCGGCTCTGGGCTCGCTGTGCCGGCTCTGGTGGTGACGCTGCCGGCTCGGATCCTGCAGGAGGCTCTGCGCCAGCCGGATCGGTGCTGAGCGGGATGTAGAGAAAGGCCCGTTCGATGCATAGTCTTGGAAAAGATCCGCGGGAGTGTTGCGTGTGTGACTTCAGAGGAAGGATGGTCGGCCAGGCGGAAAACAAATGCTAAAGGCTTCTCCAGTCCCTGGTTGTGTCCTCCTGAATGTATCCAAGAGCAGGAGTTTGGGTTAAGATTAATCAACTTCCCAAACTCCAAAAGGTGAACCAGGTTGCCACCGTGACGTATGCATTTGCGCGGCAGGCAGAAATTCGACAGGTCTAGAAGTTCTCAGCATGGTAAAACACTAATGTGAAGTTTGTGAACACTACCTTCTCCCCCCCCCCCAAAGATACCCCTGAGGTGCCTGTTCCATCTTTTCTCCTCTGTGTTCTAAACGTCACTGCTTGTGTCTTTAGGTCTGGAAGAAACTCCCTTTTAAGCTCAGGAACATCTCAAGACAAAGGCCTTGGATTGCTGGGAACTTCTGACAATTGCAGCTCTTCTGTTGCCCTGTAAATCTCATTCAAGTCATCCTTTTTGGGAGTGCAATAAGACCAGCCAAGCAGGCAGAAATTCCTCAGTCCTTCTAGGAAGATCGGGGATCTGAGAGCAAAGGAGCTTGCTTAAATCAGTTACTCCAGAAGGCCACATCCCTAGTCTCTGTTTCTTCATTGCAGGAGTGGAGCCAGGAGCGAAGCCATGAATGAGCAAACCTGTGAAGGTCCAGAAGCAGAAGAGGGATCAGGAGGGGCAGGAAAAGCCGCAGGCAGAGATCAGCCTGAACATGTGATGGAGCCACAAGGGGGCCAAGAGGGTCCATCCAGGGGGCTGCAACAGCGCTGGGAAGCCCAATGGCAGCAGTTCCTCAAGACCCTGCAGGCCCCTCACTCGGCATGGGGGAGCCCCCAACTGTCAGGCCCCACACCCTGGGATGATGCCAAGGCCTTTCTGGCCTCCTTTGAGCAAGTCGCTGAGGCCTGTCAGTGGCCCAGAGGAGAGTGGGTGGCTCGGCTCCTGCCAGCACTTAGCGGAGAAGCCCAGCAGGCCTTTAGCCTCCTGGCTGCCAGAGACCAGGAGGACTATGGGAAAGTGAAGGCCGCCATCTTAAGAGGCGATGCCCTGAGAAGGGAGGCGCAGCGCCAGCACTTCCGGCGGTTCTGCTGCCTGGAGCTGGAAGACCCCCGAAGGCTGTACAGCCAACTGCAGGAGCTTTGCTGCCAGTGGCTGAAGCCAGAGAGGCACACGAAGGAGCAGATCCTGGAGCTGCTGGTCCTGGAGCAGTTCCTGGCCAGCCTGCCGGTGGACGTCCAGGGCTGGATGCGGGCAGGAGGGCCGGACAGCTGTGCCCAGGCGGTGGCCCTGCTGGAGGATTTCCTGCTGAGCCGGAGGGAGGCCGACACAGGGACGTGGCAGGTGAGAATATTTAATTCCAAGGTTCCTAACAAGACACAGAATATGGAGTGGGTTCTTCGGAGAACTTCCAACCACTGAACATTATTTCATATAAATATACCGGTATATCTGAACGCTGACAAACGTCACAGTTTTGTGAATCTGTAGTTGGAGGAGGTTCTACAAGGGGTGCATCAGTCAGAATAGCCATTTTTGTACCATTTCAACTATTTCATGTTTATACAAAAATGAATGTTTTGGACTTGTTTGTATTTTGTGCGTCCTACTTTGCATAAAAAACAACAACAAGAAAAGATTCTTGGATCCAAGAACAACTGTAATGATGTTCAAACCTGATAACTATTGATTATCATTTGTTTGTGATTCCAGACGATGCTTTGATTCTCCTTATACTGTTAATTCGCTTTTCTACCGGAACTTCTCATTGAATGGACTCCTTCACAAAATACATCTGACTGATGTTACCTGGGAGTAAGTCCCATTTAACTCAGTGGGGCTAACTCCTGAGTAGATATGCCTAGATTGGCACTTCTAGACTCATGTTTACATTATAATCTGTCATGTCCAGCAGAGTGCCTGTCCCTTTAAGCGGAACAGGGTAGAAAATCCACAGGCTCAGTTTTTCCCAGTTGTACAGAGTAGTTGTTGTTGTTGTTGTTCAGTCGTTAAGTCGTGTCCGACCCTTCGTGATCCCATGAACCATATCCCGCCAGGCCTTCCTGTCCTCCACTATCTTCCTGAGTTCGCTCATTTTCATGTTTGTTACATCGGTGATGCTGTCTAACCATCTCATCCTTGGCCTTCCCCTTCTCCTTTTGCCTTCAATCTTTCCCAGCATCAGAGTCTTCTCCAGAGAGTCCTCTCTTCGCATTAGGTGGCCAAAATATTTGAGTTTCAGCCTTAGTACCTGTCCTTCCAGGGAACAGTCAGGCTTGATTTCATTTAGAATTGACTGATTTGATCTCCTAGCAGTCCAAGGGACTCTCAGGAGTCTTCTCCAGCACCACAGTTCAAAAGCATCTATTCTTCGGCGCTCAGCCTTCCTTATGGTCCAACTCTCACAACCATACATTGCTACTGGGAACACCATCGCCCTGACTATGCGAACTTTTGTTGGCATGGTGATATCTCTGCTTTTTATTATGCTGTCTAAGTTTGCCATAGCTTTCCTTCCAAGGAGTAAGCGTCTTTTAATTTCATGGCTGCTGTTTCCGTCTGCAGTGATCTTGGAGCCCAGAAAAGTAAAATCTGTTACTGCTTCCATTTCTGCCCCTTCTATTTGCCAGGAATTGATGGGACCCGATGCCATGATCTTAGTTTTATTAATGTTGAGTTTCAAGCCAACTTTTGCACTCTCCTCTTTCACTCTCATCAAGAGGCTCTTTAGTTCTTCTTCACTTTCTGCCATTAGGGTGGTATCGTCTGCGTATCTGAGGTTGTTGATATTTCTCCCGGCAATCTTGATTCCGGCTTGTGATTCATTCAGCCCTGCATTTCTCATAATGTACTCTGCATATAAGTTAAATAAGCAGGGTGACAATATACAGCCTTGCCGTACTCCCTTCCCAATTTTGAACCAATCAGTTGTTCCATGGCCGGTTCGAACTGTTGCTTCTTGACCCGCATACAGGTTTCTCAGGAGACAGGTAAGGTGGTCTGGTACCCCCATCTCTTTAAGAATTTGCCACAGTTTGTTGTGATCCACACAATCAAAGGCTTTTGCGTAGTCAATGAAGCAGAAGTAGGTGTTTTTTTGGAACTCTCGTGCTTTCTCCATGATCCAGCGCATGTTGGCAATTTGATCTCTAGTTCCTCTGCCTCTTCGAAACCCAGCTTGTACGTCCGGTAGTTCTCGGTCCACGTACTGCTGAAGCCTAGCTTGTAGGATTTTGAGCATAACCTTGCTAGCATGTGAAATGAGTGCAATTGTACGGTAGTTTGAACACTCTTTGGCACTGCCCTTCTTTGGAATTGGAACGTAAACTGACCTTTTCCAATCCTTTGGCCACTGCTGAGTTTTCCAAATTTGTTGGCATATTGAGTGCAGCACTTTCACAGCATCATCATTTAGGATTTTAAGTAGCTCAGCTGGGATATTATCATCTCCACTAGCTTTGTTGTTAGTAATGCTACCTAAGGCCCACTTGACTTCACTCTCTAGGATGTCCGGCTCTGGGTCAGTGACCACACCAGCATGGTCATCAGGAACATTAAGATCTTTCTTGTATAGTTCTTCTGTGTATTCTTGCCATCTCTTCTTAATCTCTTCTGCTTCTGTTAGGTCCTTGCCTTTTTTGTCCTTTATCATGCCCATCTTTGCACAAAACGTTCCCTTGATATCTCCAATTTTCTTGAAGAGATCTCTAGTCCTCCCCATTCTGTTGTTTTCCTCGATTTCCTTGCATTGTTCATTTAAGAAGGCCTTCTTATCTCTCCTTGCTATTCTCTGGAACTCTGCATTCAGTTGTTTATATCTTTCCCTTTCACCTTTGCTTTTTGCATTCCTTCTTTCCACAGCTATTTGTAAAGCCTCATCTGACAGCCACTTTGCTTTCTTGCATTTCTTTTTCTTTGGGATGGTTTTCGTTGCTGCCTCCTGTACAATGTTACGAACTTCCGTCCATAGTTCTTCAGGCACTCTGTCTACCAGGTCTAATGCCCTAAATCTATTCTTCACCTCCACTGTATACTCATAAGGGATATGGTTTAGGTCATATCTGACTGGTCTAGTGGTGTTCCCTACATTCTTCAGTTTAAGCCTGAATTTTGCAATAAGAAGCTCATGATCTGAGCCACAGTCAGCTCCAGGTCTTGTTTTTACTGACTGTATAGAGCTTCTCCATCTTTGGTTGCAAAGCACATAATCTATCTGGTTTCGGTATTGACCATCTGGTGATGTCCATGTGTAGAGTCGCCTCTTGTGTTGTTGGAAAAGAGTGTTTGCTATGACCAGCGTGTTCTCTTGACAGAACTCCATTAGCCTTTGCCCTGCTTCATTTTGCGCTCCGAGGCCAAACTTGCCTGTTGTTCCGTTTATTTCTTGATTTCCTACTTTAGCATTCCAGTCTCCTATGATGTAAAGGACATCTTTTTTGGGTGCTAGTTCTAGAAGGTGTTGTAGGTCTTCATAGAACCGGTCAACTTCATCTTCTTTGGCATCAGTGGTTGGGGCATACACTTGGATTACTGTAATGTTGAATGGTTTGCCTTGGATTCGAACTGAAATCATTCTGTCGTTTTTGAGGTTGCACCCCAGTACTGCCTTTCCCACTCTTTTGTTGACTATGAGGGCTACTCCATTTCTTCTAAGGGATTCATGCCCACAGTAGTAGATATGATGGTCACCTGACTTAAATTCGCCCATGCCCGTCCATTTTAGTTCGCTGATTTCCAAGATGTCAATGTTCAATCTTATCATCTCATTTTTGACCACATCCAGCTTGCCTTGATTCATAGACCTCACATTCCATGTTCCTAAGCAGTATTGCTCCTTGCAGCATTGGATTTTCCTTTCAACCTCAGACACATCCACAGCTGGACGTCCTTTCGGCTTTGGCCCAACCGCTTCACTCTTTCTGGGTCTACTTGGAATAGTCCTCTGCTCTTCCTCAGTAGCATATTGGACACCTTCCGACCTGAGGGGCTCATCTTCCGGCGTCATATCTTTTAGCCTTTTGGAACTGTTCATGGGATTTTCTTGGCAAGGTTACTGGAGTGGGTTGCCATTTCCTTCTCCAGAGTACAGAGTAGTAGGGAGGAGTATTGAGCCTGCTCTGTCAGTCTTAACGGCCCCAGAGTTGTGATGGAGAAAAAATCTTGGCCACTTTACTTGGTTCTCTCAGGCTGCAATCCTATGCACACTTAGCTGGGAGTAAGCAACATTGATTAGAATGGATAAATTCTGAATAATCTGAATAATCAAGTATAGGGTTGGACTGGCGGTTGCATAATTAGCTCAGCCTCAAGAAGCGTAGAAAGCTACAGAGACCTTAATTTGTCAGGAACAACTTCTGGAATTATGCACCAAAGGGAATTGGATGTAAGGGAGCAGGATGTGTCTCTTGTCCGTAGTCCCTGTGTTTTGAGCGAGATTCTCTTCACTGCTTCAGGAGCCTTTGCAGGAGTGGGCTTTGGGTCCCCTGGGTGTAAAAGAGGAACCCTTGGACATGGTGCATGGGGAGATCTCCAAAGAACACGCAGAGATATTCCAGGACACCAAGCAGAACGTCGATGGGGAGGTCGCTTTGTCAGGTAAGGATTCAGCATGTGGTGCTAAGTGCTGTCACGATTAGGGCAACAATGAAATGTCAAGGGAGGTCTACAGTCCTGTACCTTTAGCAGCCATGTGGAAGGGGGAGTTTGGGCAGTTGCAAGTGGAGATGCAGAGGGTGAGAAGGCATCACTCAAACTTTCCTCTTTTGTCCCAACACATCTTGTACACATCTATTTGAGGGACAGAAATCTGCCCTGATTTTCCTCTGGCCGCCTCTAAGGATGAACAGGTGGAACAATCCTCCTTCTTCCGTAAAATGTCACTTCCATCCCTCGCAGGCATTGGAATCGCACGCCCAACTTCGTTGCTTCACCCAGAAGGTCAGGACCTGGCTGAAGCAGAGCTGAGTGAGGTTCTTGGTGTCCAAGTGGATCAGGTTGGTTTGTGCATGACTGGGGTACATGGATGAACCAGGTGGCAGCTAATGTCCTTATGCCGGAGGTAACCGGGGCCGGTCCATCATTGGGCCAACTGAGATGTTTGCCTCAGGTAACAGATAGCTGGGTGGCACCCACCTCCATCTGTCCACTTGCCTCCACTGCCTCTTCTGCTTTGTAGACTTTTTCTAGTTGAAGGAATAGGAGGAGCAGAGTCTGGCACATTTCCAGTGATGAAGGGACAGCGTGTGCCGCACTTCCTCAGGGGCCAGGAGGTCTTTGGCAGGCGCTGAGGACAGCTCTGATTCTCTGGACTCTGTCCCTGGGATATTGTTCTCTCTCAGGACAGTGCTGATGTCGGAGCACTACCAGAGTCGCCCTTCTTTGGTTTGCTTGATGTTACGTTTGGGTCCCCTTATGGGAAGAAATTTAGTAAATGAAATTAGTGAATAAGTAAGGGCCACTTGGGTCTTGGCGCAGATTGCACCATTGGATGCACAGATTGCCATTCTGAGCTGTTCGTGAGATACTGGAGGACCACTGTCTTTTCTAGGATATGCAGAACCACCAACACCCCCTTTGCTTTGACATCGGTGTTCATGACGGGCCACCGGGGAGCAAATGACTACAGCCGGCAGTGGCAGAACCTCAGCAGTGCATGGAAGGCGGGACGAGGGGGAGATTGGGGAAGTGACCTGTGGTGGGCGAAGAGGGCTCTTGCAGGCACCTCACCCCCTGGGACCCACATCCAGGAGTGGGTTCCATGGGGCTGCCTCAAAATGAAGTAGCCACAAGCACGGGGTCCCGATCCAAGGTGGTGAACCTACACGGTTGGGTCACCGACACAACTGAGTGAGCGGGTAACAGGCACCGTGCTGCCCAGTGTACGTCCAATGGCAGCCAGAGATCACTGTCGCTCATCTGTCCATGGGGCCATTTCACCAGAGCAGTGGTGTGTGGTCCAGGACATGCCAAACTCTTTGCCTCTGCTTCTGTCCCCTGGTCCATTTTTCTCCCAGCAAAACATCTTTCTGGTTTCAGGGCCCACCTGGGATATAAGCTGTTAAGAACGGATGTGTGAGAGGGAGCAAGAAAGGGTTTAACCTCTTCCTCCAGCTTCCCACCTTTGTTGACCTGTCCTGTCTCACATCCATTGATGCATCTTGATTCTAATACACAGGTCCACCTTTTGTCTTCTGAATGTGACCACATTCAGCAAAAAGACACAACAACATATACACACACCATCGCACAACTGTTCTTGCATACCTTGGTTAATTGATTGTATCCTGCTGATATCCACTTATGAAAGCAATAATTTTTCTGGATTTTGTTATGATCTTATATCTATGAAATAACACCTTGTGCAACAGAATTTGAATTCGGAGCCTGGATGTTTTCCTATTTCCTGCAGGTGATGAAGCCGAAGAAGATGGATGCGCCTCTGCACATGGCTGAGTGGACACCGATGCAGTCAGGCCAACAGACCACGTTCTGGGAGGTTCTGCAGCAGGATGGGGAAAATGTGGATTCCCTGGGTAAGGACCTGCTCTGCTTAGTTCCAGTAAATCTAGAACGATACTGCCTAACTAGTTCTCCTATTTAGAACTTGAGAGTTGTATTTAGATCTTCTTCTGCTAGAGAAGTGAAAGGGGTGATAAAAGAGGACTTGGAGATTGCTGAGAAATTAAATGAGTTCTTTACATCTGTCTTCACGGCAGAAGACCTCGGGCAGATACCGCTGCCTGATCGGCCACTCCTGACTAAAGAATTAAGCAAAATAGAGGTTAAAAGAGAAGACAGACTTAATTGACAAATTAAAGATCAATAAGTCACCGGGCCCAGATGGCATTCACCCAAGAGTTCTGAAGGAACTCAAGAATGAAGTTGCTGATATCTTGACCAAAATATGCAACTTGTCCCTTAAAACGGCCACTGTGCCAGAGGATTGGAGGATAGCTAAAGTCACGCCAATCTTTAAAAAAGGAAGGAGGGGGGACAAGGGAAACTACAGGCCGGTCAGCCTAACATCTGTTCCAGGGAAGATGGTGGAAAGCCTCATCAAGGATAAAATCTTAAAACATATAGACGAACAAGCTTTGCTGAGGGAGACTCAGCATGGCTTCTGCAAGGGGAAGTCTTGCCTCACAAACCTTTTAGAATTCTTTGAAAAGGTCAACAGGCATGTGGATGCGAGCGAACCCGTGGATATTATATATCTGGATTTTCAGAAGGCGTTTGACACGGTCCCTCATGAAAGGCTCCTGAGAAAACTCCACAGTCAGGGAATAAGAGGGCAGGTCCTCTTGTGGATTAGGAACTGGTTGAAGACCAGGAAACAGCGAGTGGGAGTCAATGGGCAATTTTCACAATGGCGAGAGGTGAAAAGCGGTGTGCCCCAAGGATCGGTCTTGGGACCGGTGCTTTTCAACTTGTTCATAAATGACCTGGAGTTGGGGATAAGCAGCGAGGTGGCCAAGTTTGCGGATGACACTAAACTTTTCCGGGTGGTGAAGACCAGCAGGGATTGTGAAGAGCTCCAGAAGGATCTCTCCAAACTGGGAGAATGGGCAGCAAAATGGCAGATGCGCTTCAATGTAAGTGTAACGTGATGCGCATTGGGGCAAGAAACCAAAATTTCACATATACGCTAATGGGTTCTGAGCTGTCTGTGACGGATCAAGAGAGAGATCTTGGGGTGCTGGTGGACAGGTCGATGAATGTGTCAACCCAGTGTGTGGCGGCTGTGAAGAAGGCCAATTCCATGCTCGGGATCATTAAGAAAGGGATTGAGAATAAAACGGCCAATATCGATGGTAAGGCCACATCTGGAGTATTGTGTCCAGTTCTGGTCACCACACCTCCAAAAAGGATATTGTTGAATTGGAAAAGGTGCAGAAAAGAGCGACCAGAATGATTCGTGGGCTGGAGCACCTCCCTTATGAGGAAAGGCTACAGCGTTTGGGGCTTTTCAGTCTTGAAAAAAGGCGCCTGAGGGGGGACATGATTGAGATATATAAAATTATGCATGGGATGGAGAGAGTGGATAGAGAAAAGTTATTTTCCCTCTCACGTAACACTAGAACTAGGGGACAGCCACTCAAATTGAGTGGAGGGAGTTATTAAAACAGACAAAAGAAAATATTTCTTAACCCAGTGTTTAATTGGTTTGTGGAACTCCTTGCCACAGGATGTGGTGATGGCACCTGGCCTAGATGCCTTTAAAAGGGGATTGGACAGATTTATGGAGGAAAATTTCATCACACCTTACAAGCCATGCTGGGGAAAAGCAACCTCCTGGTTGTAGGAATAGGTTTTCTCTGTGCCAGGTGCAAGGGAGTGGCAACTGGACACAGGTATCTTGTTGTCTTGTGTGCTCCCTGAGGCATCTGGTGGGGCCACTGTGAGATACAGGAAGCTGGACTAGATGGGCCTGATCCAGCAGGGCTTTTCTTGTGTTCTTATGTTCTGAATAGTACATTTACATGCTTATAAGATATAAAGCAGGACAGACATTTGTTTTTGACACACTCCCAGAGTATAATACATATAATGGCTAAAATATCCTCCAAGTGATGGAGAAGTGAATGGAACTGTGGATAAATGGGCTGCAGCCAAGGAGAGTCATAGGCTCCAGCACTTTTTTAGGGAGGTTTGCTACCCCCCTCATTCTGCTGTTTTTTCTTTCTCTGCCCCTTCACCCCTCATCCACATCCCCGTATGATTTCTCTTGTCTTCCAAAATTGCTAAGCTTTGGTGAGAAGCTTGGTTCCCAAGGGAATGGATGCAGTCTCTCCGTTTACAATCACATGTGGCTTTAGTGTACCTATGACGTCAGTCTCTCCGATGAAGCATTTTTTTCATTTACATCTTTCATTTACATCTTCTGGACATATTGTGAAGTACAAAAAAAAAAGTAAAATACAAAGGCAAAAGGTATTGTACAATGTAAAATAGCCACCTTTCCTGAGTTCTCTCTCTCTGTCTCTTCAGATGATGGGAAGGAAAATCAGCACAATGTGAAGAATTCTCAGCTTGGAGGAAATGAGCCAGTAGAATCATCCAGGAGAGGACGAGGGGAAACCCTAGAGAATGTGCCGGTGAAAGCCGAGATGCAGGAGGAAGGATGCGAGTCCAACGGCAGACAGGGAACAGAGCCGCTTATGGGATGGAAGGAATCTGGGGAGCTTGCAGAAGGTCTTGCGGCTGCCTGCAGCAATCCCAGCCCAATGGATACAGAGGGGGAAAAGGCATCATTTTCCAAATATGGTAGAAATCACTGTCTCAAATCAGGTCCTGTTTTTGAACACACTGGAGGAGAGTGCAATGAAGGCCCCACATCGCGGGAAAGGATCCAGCCAGCATCAAATCTTGATAAACATCACAGCAGCCACATCAAAGAGGAAAACAATTATTGCCCAGAGTTTGGGGTAAGACTCCATGCTAATTCATTAGCAAAACACCAGAAAATTCACACTGGAGAAAAGACTTACAGTTACCCCACGTGCAGAGAAAGCTTCTCTGAGGGATCAGATTTATTAAGACATCAGATGATCCACATAGGAGAGAAACCTCACAAATGTCCTGAGTGTGGAAAAAGCTTCACTCGGAGATCAAATTTGTTAACCCATCAAATAATACACACAGGAGAGAAACCTCGCAAACATTCTGAGTGTGGAAAAAGCTTCTCCCACAGATCAATTTTATTAAGACATGAAATAATACGCACAGGAGAAAAACCATATGAATGTCCTGACTGTGGAAAAACCTTCTTTCGGAGATCAAATTTATTAAGACATGAGGTGATCCACACAGGAGAAAAACCTCACAAATGTCCTGACTGTGGAAAAAGCTTCTCTCACAGATCAGATTTAGTAAGGCATAAGGTTATCCACACAGGACAAAAACCTCACAAATGTCTCGAGTGTGGAAAAAGCTTCTCTCAGAGATCATATTTGTTAACCCATCAGATGATCCACACAGGAGAGAAACCTCACAAATGTCCCGACTGTGGAAAAAACTTCTCTCAGAAATCACATTTGTTAACCCATCTGATGATCCACACAGGAGAGAAACCTCACAAATGTCCTGAGTGTGGGAAAAGCTTCTCTCGGAGATCAAGTGTGTTAACCCATCAGATAATCCACACAGGAGAGAAACCTCACAAATGTCCTGAGTGTGGAAAAAACATCTCTCGGAGATCAGATTTATTAAGACATCAAAAAACCCATACTGAGAGAAATCGTACGGGTGTGCTATATGAGGATAAAGCTTAAATGAGGAGCAAACACTGATTAGACACCAGATAACCCATGTAGGACATTAACGTTTAATAGGCAGGAAGTCCAATGTTTTCTCAATCTATGATGATTTCTGTATTATATTTTGCCTTGATAATAACAACTTTATTGGATTATGCTGCAACACTCTGAAGCAGAGTTATGGAGAAGAAGTTTGAACGTTGAGGGTCTTACTGCTGCGTAACATAAATGACCTGGAGTTGGGGATAAGCAGCGAGGTGGCCAAGTTTGCGGATGACACTAAGCTTTTCCGGGTGGTGAAGACCAGCAGGGATTGTGAAGAGCTCCAGAAGGATCTCTCCACACTGGGAGAATGGGCAGCAAAATGGCAGATGCACTTCAATGTAAGTAAGTGCAAAGTGATGCACATTGGGGCAAGAAATCAAAACTTCACATACACGCTAATGGGTTCTGAGTTGTCTGTGACGGATCAGGAGAGGGATCTTGGGGTGCTGGTGGACAGGTCGATGAAAGTGTCGACCCAGTGTGCGACGGCTGTGAAGAAGGCCAATTCCATGCTTGGGATCATTAAAAAAGGGATTGAGAATAAAATGGCTAATATTATGCCGTTGTACAAATCGATGGTAAGGCCGCATCTGGAGTATTGCGTCCAGTTCTGGTCGCCGCATCTCAAAAAGGATATAGTGGAACTGGAAAAGGTGCAGAAGAGAGCGACCAGAATGATTCGTGGGCTGGAGCACCTCCCTTATGAGGAAAGGCTACAGCGTTTAGGGCTCTTCAGTCTAGAAAAAAGGCGGTTGAGGGGAGACGTGATTGAGACGAATAAAATTATGCATGGAATGGAGAGAGTGGATAGAGAGAAGTTCTTTTCCCTCTCACATAACACTGGAACTAGGGGACGTCCACTCAAATTGAGTGGAGGGAGGATTAAAACAGAGAAAAGAAAATATTTCTTTACCCAGCGTGTAATTGGTTTGCGGAACTCCTTGCCACAGGAGGTGGTGATGGCACCTGGCCTGGATGCCTTTAAAAGGGGATTGGACAGATTTATGGAGGAAATGTCCATCACAGCTTACAAGCCATGATGGGGATAAGCAACCTCCTGGTTGTAGGAGTAGGTTTTCTCTGAATGCCAGATGCAAGGGAGTGGCGACAGGATACAAGTATATTGTTGTCTTGTGCTCCCTGAGGCATCTGGTGGGGCCACTGTATGATACAGGAAGCTGGACTAGATGGGCCCTTGGCCTGATCCAGCAGGGCTCTTCTGATGTTCTTATGTTAATTGTATGGATTGGCTGAGAAATGTAGGTCATTTTTCCCTAATGTGACTTGGGTTCGGCAACGTCCTCAGGGCCACACAGAGCTCCATGCCGCACCCCGTGACTAGCAGTTGTGAAATAAATGATTTGGGTATCCAAGATGCTCATCTTTGTCTTGTCTTGTAGAATTTATAGAATCTTAGATGTCTGGCTGAATCAGCTGGAGCGGGTGGGACCCCCAGCAAGGAGGAGGTGGAAGAAGAGCAGTGAACAGAGCATGGGCAAAGTTTTTTCCTCTGACTTCTGCAGTGACAAGAGGATTTGATCAGTATGCAGACTTCTCAGCGGGGAGGGTCAGGGCCAGAATGATGGCAGGAAGTACGGAAGAAACATATCACAACGGAAAACGTATCTCAAATGCCCTTCTTCCCGTCCTGAGCGTGGTGGGAAATAGGGTGGCACTAAAGGAGACATAAAGGAGCACATGCTGGCAATAAAGGGCCCGATCCTGTCCAACCTTATTTATTTATTTATTTTATTTACACTATTTTTACCCCGCCTTTCTCCCCGAAGGGACCCAAGGCGGCTTACAACATGGGATACAAATAATCACATTTAAAACAGTAAAAAACAATCCACAAAAGCTGGTAAAAACATCATCTAAAATTAATAAAAATACATCAAATTACAATTAAAACAGAAGCATAAAAAAGCATTAAAAAGCAGCAGCACCCCACCTGTGCAGGATGTTAAAAAAGGCAAGGACTCAGAAGGCCTCCTTAAACAGGAAAGTTTTCAGGCCTCGGAGCTGGGCCAATGTGGCATGCGCTGCGTTCTGATGTGGGGGGGGGGGCAGACAAGGAGGCCTCCCCAATGTTTGTTCCCTTACCTCGGGGCTGCACTGCATCTGTATTGGCACTGGAAAGTTGGATCAGATTGGGACCAAACTGAATGCAATGGGCATGAGAAACCTCAAAGAAACACCAGAACCTTCCTGGAAAGGAGAAATTGCATCAATGCCTCTCCTTGGACCAGCGCCAACAGTTTGGCTGGCACTGGTCCGGGGCAATAAAAAGCTGTGTTGGCTGGCACCGGAAAGGACAAGAATTTGTGCAACAAATTCAACCCAACCATAGGGTTGGGCCCTCAGTGTCTCAGCTGTGGAGAGAGTTTTGGTCAGATGGCTATACCTACTAAAACGGGAGCACCCAGGAAATGCCACTTGACGAAACCAGGCAAGAGGCTAAATTCCCAGACCCAGAATGATGCCTCCCCCCTCCACTTATGTAGCCAGGGAAAACCCAAATGGAGAGGCCAAGCCTCATTGGTGCTGCTAACAATTCATGGCGACCGATGCCAGGCAGGAAGGAAATAGGCTCAAGGCAGTTTTGCTCAAGGGTTGGTGTCACCCGGTCCGGTAACTCTTGGTGTCACCCCATTCACTTTATTTATTTTTATATATAACAGTACAGGTCACCCAAGAAATCAGTAACCAACTTGACTCAGAACAATCAGTCCCATTGGTCTGTCTTGAGTTAAGGAAATCCACTTTTTGTTACATACAGAAGTTATATTTTCTGTTTCCAGGTATTTAGCCATAACTTTTGATAGAATACAGATATTTCATTACATTCAGCATGTGATTATGCATTGAATGATATATAACATGATGATATTATAACGACAAAGGTTTTCACAATTTTGGCCACTAGTGATGTCACCCTCCTGAGGGTGTCACATGGTGCGGTCCACCACTGATCATTCCGTTCTGCTTCATCATTGTTGTTGTTGTTCAGTCGTTAAGTCGTGTCCGACCCTTCGTGATCCCATAAACCATATCCCGCCAGGCCTTCCTGTCCTCCACTATTTTCCTGAGTTCGCTCATTTTCATGTTCGTTGCATCGGTGATGCTGTCTAACCATCTCATCCTTGGCCTTCCCCTTCTCCTTTTGCCTTCAATTTTTCCCAGCATCAGAGTCTTCTCCAGAGAGTCCTCTCTTCGCATTAGGTGGCCAAAATATTTGAGTTTCAGCCTTAGTATCTGTCCTTCCAGGGAACAGTCAGGGTTGATTTCATTTAGGATTGACTGATTTGATCTCCTAGCAGTCCAAGGGACTCTCAGGAGTCTTCTCCAGCACCACAGTTCAAAAGCATCTATTCTTCGGCGCTCAGCCTTCCTTATGGTCCAACTCTCGCAACCATACATTGCTACTGGGAACACCATCGCCCTGACTATGCGAACTTTTGTTGGCATGGTGATATCTCTGCTTTTTATTATGCTGTCTAAGTTTGCCATAGCTTTCCTTCCAAGGAGTAAGCGTCTTTTAATTTCATGGCTGCTGTCTCCGTCTGCAGTGATCTTGGAGCCCAGAAAAGTAAAATCTGTTACTGCTTCCATTTCTGCCCCTTCTATTTGCCAGGAATTGATGGGCCCAGATGCCATGATCTTAGTTTTATTAATGTTGAGTTTCAAGCCAACTTTTGCACTCTCCTCTTTCACCCTCATCAAGAGGCTCTTTAGTTCTTCTTCACTTTCTGCCATTAGGGTGGTATCGTCTGCATATCTGAGGTTGTTGATATTTCTCCCGGCAATCTTGATTCCGGCTTGCGATTCATTCAGCCCTGCATTTCTCATAATGTACTCTGCATATAAGTTAAATAGGCAGGGTGACAATATACAGCCTTGCCGTACTCCCTTCCCAATTTTGAACCAATCAGTTGTTCCATGGCCGGTCCGAACTGTTGCTTCTTGACCCGCATACAGGTTTCTCAGGAGACAGGTAAGGTGGTCTGGTACCCCCATCTCTTTAAGAATATGCCACAGTTTGTTGTGATCCACACAATCAAAGGCTTTTGCGTAGTCAATAAAGCAGAAGTAGGTGTTTTTTTGGAACTCTCGTGCTTTCTCCATGATCCAGCGCATGTTGGCAATTTGATCTCTAGTTCCTCTGCCTCTTCGAAACCCAGCTTGTACGTCCGGTAGTTCTCGGTCCACGTACTGCTGAAGCCTAGCTTGTAGGATTTTGAGCATAACCTTGCTAGCATGTGAAATGAGTGCAATTGTGCGATAGTTTGAGCACTCTTTGGCACTGCCCTTCTTTGGAATTGGAACGTAAACTGACCTTTTCCAATCCTTTGGCCACTGCTGAGTTTTCCAAATTTGTTGGCATATTGAGTGCAGCACTTTCACAGCATCATCATTTAGGATTTTAAGTAGCTCAGCTGGGATATTATCATCTCCACTAGCTTTGTTGTTAGTGATGCTACCTAAGGCCCACTTGACTTCACTCTCTAGGATGTCCGGCTCTGGGTCAGTGACCACACCAGCGTGGTCATCAGGAACATTCAGATCTTTCTTGTATAGTTCTTCTGTGTATTCTTGCCATCTCTTCTTAATCTCTTCTGCTTCTGTTAGGTCTCTGCCTTTTTTGTCCTTTATCATGCCCATCTTTGCACAAAACGTTCCCTTGATATCTCCAATTTTCTTGAAGAGATCTCTAGTCCTCCCCATTCTGTTGTTTTCCTCGATTTCCTTGCATTGTTCATTTAAGAAGGCCTTCTTATCTCTCCTTGCTATTCTCTGGAACTCTGCATTCAGTTGTTTATATCTTTCCCTTTCACCTTTGCTTTTTGCATTCCTTCTTTCCACAGCTATTTGTAAAGCCTCATCTGACAGCCACTTTGCTTTCTTGCATTTCTTTTTCTTTGGGATGGTTTTCGTTGCTGCCTCCTGTACAATGTTACGAACTTCCGTCCATAGTTCTTCAGGCACTCTGTCTACCAGGTCTAATGCCCGAAATCTATTCTTCACCTCCACTGTATACTCATAAGGGATATGGTTTAGGTCATATCTGACTGGTCTAGTGGTGTTCCCTGCATTCTTCAGTTTAAGTCTGAATTTTGCAATAAGAAGCTCATGATCTGAGCCACAGTCAGCTCCAGGTCTTGTTTTTACTGATTGTATAGAGCTTCTCCATCTTTGGCTGCAAAGCACATAATCTATCTGGTTTCGGTATTGACCATCTGGTGATGTCCATGTGTAGAGTCGCCTCTTGTGTTGTTGGAAAAGAGTGTTTGCTATGACCAGCGTGTTCTCTTGACAGAACTCCGTTAGCCTTTGCCCTGCTTCATTTTGCGCTCCAAGGCCAAACTTGCCTGTTGTTCCGTTTATTTCTTGATTTCCTACTTTAGCATTCCAGTCTCCTATGATGTAAAGGACATCTTTTTTGGGTGCTAGTTCTAGAAGGTGTTGTAGGTCTTCATAGAACCGGTCAACTTCATCTTCTTCGGCATCAGTGGTTGGGGCATACACTTGGATTACTGTAATGTTGAATGGATTGCCTTGGATTCGAACTGAAATCATTCTGTCGTTTTTGAGGTTGCACCCCAGTACTGCCTTTCCCACTCTTTTATTGACTATGAGGGCTACTCCATTTCTTCTAAGGGATTCATGCCCACAGTAGTAGATATGATGGTCACCTGAATTAAATTCGCCCATGCCCGTCCATTTTAGTTCGCTGATTCCCAAGATGTCAATGTTCAATCTTATCATCTCATCTGCTTCATCAGAGAATGCATTTTTTTTTTTTTTGCATTCTCTGCTTCATCAGAGAATGCATTTTTTTCTGTTTTTGGTGATGCATGGAATAGATTCATCGTATTTGTGTGTGTGTGTGTGTGTGTGTGTGTGTGTGTGTGTGTATATATCTGTATCTATATATCTGTATCTATATGCATGCATGCATGCTGTGGAGCATCTTCTGGGTAAAAACACCCTAGCAGTTTCTCTGCTATCACCATACCAACAAAAGTTCGTATAGTCAGGGCGATGGTGTTCCCAGTAGCAATGTATGGTTGCGAGAGCTGGACCATAAGGAAGGCTGAGCGCCGAAGAATAGATGCTTTTGAACTGTGGTGCTGGAGAAGACTCCTGAGAGTCCCTTGGACTGCTAGGAGATCAAATCAGTCAATCCTAAATGAAGTCAACCCTGACTGTTCCCTGGAAGGACAGGTACTAAGGCTGAAACTCAAATATTTTGGCCACCTAATGCGAAGAGAGGACTCTCTGGAGAAGACTCTGATGCTGGGAAAGACTGAAGGCAAAAGGAGAAGGGGAAGGCCAAGGATGAGATGGTTAGACAGCATCACCGATGCAACGAACATGAAAATGAGCGAACTCAGGAAGATAGTGGAGGATAGGAAGGCCTGGCGGGATATGGTTCATGGGATCACGAAGGGTCGGACACGACTTAACGACTGAACAACAACAAGCAGTTTCTCTGGGTAAAAACACCTTCAGATGCAGTTTCTCACTCTGTGCCCTTGCGTGATTTGAACCAGGGACTGCCCAGCAGATGTTCTTGACCCCGACACTCTCTCTGTTCTCCTGAGAACTGCAGTGCTGGATGACTCTGGAGGGTCTATCTAGAATCCAGTCCAGAACTGTCTTCCTCCGAGAAACAGCCAGATGCTTCCAGGAGCACCTCATACACTGCTTCTGAACATGGAGGTTCTGCTTAGCCATTGAGGCCAATCATTGCCCTTTGGAAAGATCCCCCCTCTGTGAATGTGTCCAATCTATTTTTAAAGCAGTGTAAAGTTGTGACCAGGCCAGCGGGTGGCACAGTGGGTTAAACCGCTGAACCATAAGCTGCCGATGGAAAGGTCGGCAGTTCGAATCCGCGATGGGGTGAGCTCTCGTTGCTTGGCCAGCTCCTGCCAACCTAGCAGTTCCAAAGCATGTCAATGCGAGTAGATAAATAGGTACTGCTTGCGGGAAGGTAAACAGCGCTCCGTGTTCCAGCCGCATGCTACGCGCTGCGGCAAGGAGAGTCACGCCGGCCACATGACCACGGAGGTGTCTTCGGACAACGCTGGCTCTTCGGCTTTGAAATGGAGATGAGCACCACACCCTAGAGTTGGACACGACTGGACTTAATTGTCAGGGGTCACCTGTACCTTTACCTAAAGTTGTGACCCCCCCCCCCATGTCTTGTACTAGGGAACTGCAAACTGGAAACACCTTTTCAGAACAAAGGAGCCTTTCTGTGACCCTGTCTGGTGCGCCCACTTCGGAGGGGAACCCTTACTTCTGCATGGCACGCAGGAGAGCTGAAACGGAGAGGTTTCCCTGTCTTTCCTGCCTGGGTTTCTGTGCCCTTTCCTGCCTGGCAGCGTGGCAGGTACACAATCAACAGGTGAGGCGTCCACCGGGTGAAAGAGTGGATCATGCCAACTCAGAGGAGATCTTGTCATTTGTCCAGAGAGACTTACTGGAAAGTAAGGATGCAACGATTTCCTACTGCTAATTGAGTCTTGTGGGGAAGAAAGTATAACAACTCAGGATCCAACCCTATCTGGGTCTTGCACTGCCGGAACTCCCGCTCTGGCCGCAGGAACGCGGCGCCAGGACACCATCGCGGGCCAGGAGGGCGGTGGGCACGGCAACAGAAGGGCTTGCCACTGCCGATAATAAGTTGGCAGCAGGGGTTGGGAGGGGGCAGCTCATTGGGGTGGGAAGCAGGCTGGAGGGGTGGGTCTCCGTGGCAAATGCCCATGCAGGATCCTATTCCCCAGTCTTCAACCCGCCCTGCTGCCCCCTTTCCTCGGACTCACACCAGCCACATAGCTGACCAAGAGACACAGAGGCCACCCAGGTAAGGTGTGAAAAATGTGTTTTTATTTTCCTCTGGTTCACCTTCTGGTTGAACCCCCCCCCCCCACACACCATTGGATGAAATGTGCGCTCTGATAATCAATGGTGGGGGTGGATAGGATTGGTCTGTTAGTTGTTCATGGGGGGGGGGGTGGCACTGACCCACCGGACAAAAGGGAGGGGGAGAAGTCTGCACAGCAGCTGGTCCAGGAAGCTGCAACCTCTTTCTTTGCGCCCGCCAAAGGGTCACAACCCCAGGTGACCCCCTTGTTTCTTATGGCAAGAGCATCAGGCCTCTGCACACAAAAGGGTTTCCGGAGACGCCTCCCTCCCCAAACTGCAATGGTGAGATGACATCATCAGGTGCGGGTCCAAAACACCTTCAGTGGACTACACTGCAGGGTTGTCGTAAGGCGTTCTCCCGCTCCTCTCTCAGAACTTCAGAAGAGAACTTGCGGTGTCGATAGCTCCGAATATTGTCCTCTCTCCATTCATAAGTCTGTCAGAAGAGCGATTGATTTGGGGACATTTTAGGCATCAGCCCAATCAGTTTGTATTTCTGCGCCCGAAGCGCTGCTCCCGTATCGGGGTTCTATCCTGCATTGCATCTGTGTCGTCTGAATTACAGATTTAGCCTTTTTTGCCTTAGGGACAAGACCTGTCATTTGTTGAATTATTATTCCAGGGGTCCAGAGCTGGGTGTGTGTGTGTAAAACCAACGTGTTCAATTTGGCCCATCCGAAAAACCCCAAAACGGTACCCAGCAGAGAAGGAGGAAGGAATCCGACCAAGAGAGGACTTCAGTTCTTGAGGGTCAAGAATGATGACCGGAGACCAGCTTCATCCGTCCTGGAGAGGAGGAGGAGTGCGAGGGGGGACGGACCCCTGAAGCCTCTCAGCATCCTCGTTCAAAGAGTCAGGGGAAGGCTGGAAGGAGGCGGATTGTCAGGGCTGCTGTGGAGACGGGAAAGGGTTAACGACGGGCGGCCTCCTGAGCATGGAGGGAACGTCAGAAGGGGCGGGATGGTCGTGGGGACGCCTCTCCCTGCCCTGGGTGGGGACTCGGCTCCGGGGCGGGGAAAGGAAAGGGGGGGGCAGCAGGACGAGGAGGGCGGAGGGTCGTGCGGCGGCTGCCTGGGCTTCCCGGCCGCGACGGGAGGGCTGCTGCTCGGTGAGTACCGGCGGAGCGGAGGGTCCAGCCCGGGAGTCCGACCCGCAGCTCAGCCCCCAGCCGGCTCTGGGCTCGCTGTGCCGGCTCTGGTGGTGACGCTGCCGGCTCGGATCCTGCAGGAGGCTCTGCGCCAGCCGGATCGGTGCTGAGCGGGATGTAGAGAAAGATCTCTGGGGGGGGGGGGTATGTCATCCCACCTCCGAGAAAGGATGGTCGGCCAGACGGAAAACGAATGCTGAAGGCTTTGCCAGTCCCTGGTTGTCATGACTGTATGCCTTTGCAGGCGTTTAAATCTCGGTGAGAATCAACTTCCCCAAACCAAAAGGGCAAACCAGGTTGCCAATGTCTTTTCTGGTGTGTATCTTCTGCTCTTGCGTGGCAGGCAGAAATTCAACAGGTCTACCATTTCACAGCACGGTAAAACACTGATGTAATTTAGATCATGTAAACACTGCTTCCCCCCCCCCCCCCTTCCACCGCTTGTGTCTTTCAGCTCAGGAACATCTCCAGGCAAAGGCCTTGGATTGTTGGGAATACTGACAATTGCAGCTCTTCTGTTGCCAAGTAAATCTCATTCACCGGAGTCATCCTATTTCACATCCTTGGGAGTGAAATAAGACCAGCCAAGAAAGCAGAAATTGGGTCATTTCTTATTTTCTTCCTCCCTCCTTCAAACAAGATCAGGGGTTTGAGAGCAAAGGTTCTTGCTTTAAAAATCAGCTCCTCCAGAAGGCCACATTCCTAGTCTCTGTTTCTTCATTACAGGAGTGGAGCCAGGAATGAAGCCATGAATGAGCAAACCTGTGAAGTTCCAGAAGCAGAAGAGGGATCCGGAGGGGCAGGAAAAGCCGCAGGCAGAGATCAGCCTGAATATCTGATGGAGCCACAAGAGGAGCCAGCCAGGGGGCTGCAACAGCGCTGGGAAGCCCAATGGCAGCAGTTCCTCAAGACCCTGCAGGCCCCTCACTCGGCATGGGGGAGCCCCCAACGGTCAGGCCCCACACCCTGGGATGATGCCAAGGCCTTTCTGGCCTCCTTTGAGCAAGTCGCTGAGGCCTGTCGGTGGCCCAGAGGAGAGTGGGTGGCTCGGCTCCTGCCAGCACTTAGCGGAGAAGCCCAGCAGGCCTTTAGCCTCCTGGCAGCCGGAGACAAGGAGGACTATGGGAAAGTGAAGGCCGCCATCTTGAGGGGCGATGCCCTGAGGAGGGAGGCACAGCGCCAGCACTTCCGTCGGTTCTGCTGCCCGGAGCTGGAAGACCCCCGAAGGCTGTACAGCCAAGTGCAGGAGCTTTGCTGCCAGTGGCTGAAGCCAGAGAGGCACACGAAGGAGCAGATCCTGGAGCTGCTGGTCCTGGAGCAGTTCCTGGCCAGCCTGCCGGTGGACGTCCAGGGCTGGATGCGGGCAGGAGGGCCGGACAGCTGTGCCCAGGCGGTGGCCCTGCTGGAGGATTTCCTGCTGTGCCGGAGGGAGGCCGAGACGGGGAAATGGCAGGTGAGGTCAATATTTAATTCCAAGGTTCCTAACAAGACGCAGAATATGGAGTGGGTTCTTTGGAGTATCTGTCAGCCTTCAGCTAAAACTGGAGAGAATTCATTACAGGTTGGAAAGGCCAAAACCCTCCTGACACCTCCAGCCATTGAACATTATTTCACATAAAAGCAACTCTGAATGCTGACAAAAGATGTTCAAGCTCACACATTACTGAATCTGTAGTTGGAGGAAGTTCTAAATGAGGTGTGACCATCAGAATAGCCATTTTGTACCATTTCAACTATTTCATGTTCATACAAAAACGTATGTTTTGGACTTGTTTGCATTTTGTGCGTCCTACTTTGTGTAAAAAAAAAAGTAAGACACTCAGATCCAAGAACAACTGCATTGATGTTCAAACATGATAACTATTAATTATCATTTGTTACTGATTTCAGAAGATGCTTTGATTCTCCTTATTCTGTTTATTTGCTATTCAGAAGTATCCATCAAAACGTTTCTGAGTATGCACTGCTTCACAAAACACATCTGAGGCTGCAGTTCTGTGCAGAGTTACCTGGGAGTAAGTCCCATTTAATTCAGTGGGGCTAACTCCTGAGTAGATATGTTTAGATTGCCAGTCTTAGACTCATGTTTTTACGTTGTGATCTGTAATGTCAGGTAGAGTGTCTATCCCCAGTTTAAGCGCAACAGGGTACAAAATTTACAGGCAGATTTTTTCCCTAGATGTAGAGAGCAGTATGGAGTAGTGGGCCCTTTCTATCTGTGAATTCGGGATCAGCGAATTTGACTTACCGCAGGTCCCGGATCCGTGGGTTCCACGTTCAAATGGCTTAATGACCCACTGAAGAAAGGGGGGAAAGGTTTAAAACGTGGGATGCCTTCTGGGACAAGGCTGGGAGAGGGGAAGAGAATTTGTGCAACCTGGAAGTGGGTCATTAAGCCTCCAGAACATAAGAAGAAGAAGCCCTGCAGAAGCAAGGTTTGCCTTTAAAAGGTAAAAAAAAACACCCACATTTTAAACTTTTTTTCTTTCTACTACATTTTGAACGCAGACCCCGGTATCTGCAGACCCTCGCTATACGCGGGTAGTGGTGGGGCGGAACAGATCCGTGCGGATAGCGAGGTCGAACTGAATTGAACCTACACTGTCAGTCTTAACAGCCCAGGAGTTGTGATGGAAAAAAACACTTGGCTGCCTTACTTGGTTCTCAAAGGCTGCAATCCTATGCACACTTACTCGGAAGTAAGCCCCATTGATTAGAATGGGGCTTATGTCTGAGTAGACATGCATACGGTTGGGCTGGCGGTTACATAATTGGCTCAGCCTCAAGAAGCCTAGAAAGCTACAGAGACTTTTATTTGTCAGGAACAACTTCTGGAATTATGGACTAAAGGGAATTGGATGTAAGGGAGCAGGATGTGTCTCTTGTCCGTAGTCCCTGTGTGCTGAGCGAGATTCTCTTTGCTGCTTCAGGAGCCTTTGCAGGAGTGGGCTTTGGGTCCCCTGGGTGTAAAAGAGGAACCCTTGGACATGGTGCATGGGGAGATCTCCAAAGAACATGCAGAGATATTCGAAGACACCAAGCAGAACGTCGATGGGGAGGTCGCTTTGCCAGGTAAGGATTCGGCGTGTGGTGCTAAGTGCTGTCACGATTAGGGCAACAATGAAATGTCAAGGGAGGTCTACAGTTCTGTACCTTTAGCAGCCATGTGGAAGAGGGAGTTTGAGCGGATGCAAGTGGAGATGCAGAGAATGAGAGGCATCCACCAACCTTCCCTCTTCTGCCCAAGTACAGCCCTTCTGCTCACTTTCTAGTAATCCCTAACAGAGATAGTGGTGGTGGCAGAGGGAATGTTAGCAGGGGCAGCTTCCCTGCCCCTGGGATGAGAGACCCGGTACTCAACTCCTGTTGTACTCAGATGTTCAAGGGACAGAAAGTTGCTTTGCTTTGTCTCTGGCCGCCTCTCAGGAAGAACAGGTGGAACAATCCTCCTTCTCCGTAAAATGTCCCTTCCGCCCCTCACAGGCATTGGAATTGCAGGTCCAACTTCATTGCTTCCAGAAGGTCAAGACATGGCTGAAGCTGAACTGACCAAGGTTCTTGGCATCCACGTGGACCAGGTTGGTTTGTGCAGGGCTGGTCCATCATGGGGCCAACTGAGGTGTTTGGCTCAGGTAAGTGATAGCTGGGTGGCACCCACCTCCATCCACCGACTTGCCTCCACTGCCTCTTCTGCTCTGTAGACTTTTTTAGTTGAAGGAGTGGGAGGAGCAGAGTCTGGCACATTTCCAGTGTTGAAGGGTAACATTGGCATACATTTGCCGCACTTCCTCAGGGGCCAGGAGGTCTTTGGCTGGCCCTGGGGACAGTTCTGGTTGTCTGGAATCTTCCCCTGGGAAATCTTTGTCTTTTCGGGGAGATGCCTTTTGAGATGTCGGAGCACTAGCAGAGTCGCCCTTCTTTGGTTTACTAGATGTTATGTCTGTAAAGGCCAAATGGATCTTGTTTCCGGTTATCGCATGCACAGGTGTGACTGCACAGGTGTAGACACTTAAGGCACCATTGGATGCACAGACCAACATTCTGAGCTCTCAGTGAGATACTGGAGAACGACTGTCTTTTTCTAGGATATGCAGAACCACCAGCACCCCCTTTGCTTTGACATCGGTGTGCATGACAGGCCACCGGGAAGCAAATGACTACAGCCGGCAGTGGCAGAACCTCAGCAGTGCGTGGAAGGCGGGACGAGGGGGAGATTGGGGAAGTGACCTGTGGTGGGCGAAGAGGGCTCTTGCAGGCACCTCACCCCCTGGGACCCACATCCAGGAGTGGATTCCATGGGACTGCCTCGAAATGAAGTGGCCACAAGCACGGGGTCCCGATCCAAGGTGCCTACATGGTTGGTCCACCGACACAACTGAGTGGAGCGGGTAACAGGCACCGTGCTGCCCAGTGTACGTCCAATGGCAGCCAGAGATCACTGTCGCTCATCTGTCCATGGGGCCATTTCACCCAGGGCAGTGGTACGTGGTCCAGGACATGCCAAACACCTTCCCTTTCTTCTGCTTCTGTCCCCTGGTCCATTTTTCTCCCAGCAAAACATCTTTCAGGTTTCAGGGCCCACCTGGGATATAAGCAGGTAGCAAGAATGGATGTGTGAGGGGGAGCAAGAAAGGGTTTAAGCCCCTCCTCCAGCTTCCCACCTTGGTAGGAATCTTTGTGTTCTGTCTCCCATCCATTTGTGCGTCATGAGAAGTGATCTAGATTCAAATACACAGGTCCACCTTTCGTCTTCTGAACGTGACCACATAACTTACAGCAAACATGTCACATGTATGACTATCTGCCTCTTGGGCATAAGTCATGGGTGTGTGCTCGGTGCAAAGAGCTCCAGGCTCTCAGGGAACGGGTTCGCTCCCTTGAAGCCACGGTTGCTGACCTGGAGAAGCAGAGACAGGTAGAGAGGGACCAGGGTGAGACTTCTAGGGACGTGGAGGCATCGTCCCACCCTCAGTTGACCAGCTCCTCAGCTGCCAGGAAAGGGAGTCTCAGGGCTGGAGGACGTCGCTCTGGAAAAGAGGGAAACAATCCCACAGTGGGGACCCCTTCTTCAGGTGATGGGCCCGTATCCAGTCGCACTATGGATACTCCTCTGGGGAGGGGGGGAAGGGGGCTTCTTGTCGTGGGTGACTCTATAGTCAGGAACATAGAGAGGGGGGTCTGTGACTGATGTGAGGACCGCATGGTGACTTGCTTGCCTGGTGCGAAGGTTGCGGACATCACCTCTCGTCTAGATAGGCTGGTAGAGGGTGCTGGGGAGGAGGTAGCGGTTGTGGTGCATGTTGGCACCAACGACGTGGGGAAATGTAGCCGGGCGGTCCTGGAGGCCAAATTTAGGTTGCTAGGTAGGAAGCTCAAATCCAGGACCCCAAAGGTAGCGTTCTCAGAAGTGCTACCTGTTCCACACGCAGGGCCAGCTAGGCAGGCGGAGCTCAGGGGTCTCAATGCGTGGATGAGACGCTGGTGTCAGGAGGAGGGGTTTAGGTTTGTTAGGCACTGGGGAACGTTTTGGGACAAGCCGGGCCTGTACAAGAGGGACGGGCTTCACTTGAACCAAAACGGAACCAGACTACTGGCGCGTAACATTAAGAAGGTGGCAGGGCAGCTTTTAAACTGACCCCTGGGAGAAAGCCGACAGGAGCTGAGGGGCATCCAGTTCAGGACACCTCATCCCTAGGGAATGAGGGTGCAGAGGATGGGGAACAGTCAAGTAATAGCAGAGTAAAAATTGGGAGTGGTAGCGTGATGGAACATGACAGCCAGTCTAGCAGGACAGAAGGCTGCAGGAATAAAGGTGCAAACATGCAGCCCTTCTTGGGGGACCAGGTATATAAGTGCTTTTATGCAAATGCCCGAAGTCTACGGGCAAAGATGGGAGAACTGGAATGTTTGGTGGCTAGGGAAAACATTGACATAGTAGGTATAACAGAAACCTGGTGGAATGCGGAGAACCAGTGGGATACTGCAATTCCATGATATAAACTCTATAGGAGGGACAGAGAGGGGCGTGTTGGAGGTGGTGTGGCCATCTATGTCAAAGAGGGGGTAGAATCCACCAGAGTAGAGCTGGAGGGGGGCTCTGACTCCTCCGTAGAATCACTGTGGGTTAGATTACCAGGCTCAAAGAGTGATGTAATAGTAGGGGCATGCTACCGTCCTCCAGATCAAAAACCTGAAGGGGATCTTGAAATGAGGAAGCAAATCAGGGAGGTGTCAATGAGAGACAGGGTTGTAGTCATGGGGGACTTCAATTATCCTCACATCGACTGGGTCAATTCATGCTCAGGTCATGAAAGAGAGACTGGATTTCTGGATATGCTACTGTAAATGACTGTGCCTTAGAGCAGCTAGTCACGGACAGGTGACTCTGGATTTGATATTGTGTGGCACACAAGGTCTGGTCAGGGAGGTAAATGTTACCGAACCGTTGGGGAACAGTGATCATGCTGCGATCTGTTTCGCCATGCATGTCGGGGGAGAGTGCCGAGCAAATCTGACACCAAAACCCTTGACTTCTGAAGGGCAGACTTTACCAAAATGAGGAGACTAATGAAGAAGGCCTATTCCATGCTCGGGATCATTAAAAAAGGAATTGAGAATAAAACAGCCAATATCATTATGCCCTTGTACAAATCGATGGTAAGGCCACATCTGGAGTATTGTGTCCAGTTCTGGTCACCACACCTCAAAAAGGATATAGTTGAATGGTGAAAGGTGCAGAAAAGAGCAACCAGAATGATTCGTGGGCTGGAGCACCTCCCTTATGAGGAAAGGCTACAGCGTTTGGGGCTCTTCAGTCTAGAAAAAAGGCGCCTCAGGGGGGACATGAGTGAGACATATAAAATTATGCTTGGGATGGAGAGAGTGGATAGAGGGAAATTCTTCTCCCTCTCGCACAACACCAGAACTGGGGACATGCACTAAAATTGAGTGGAGGGAGAGTTAGAACGGACAAAAGAAAATATTTCTTTACCCAGCGTGTAATTCATCTGTGGAACTCCTTGCCACAGGATGTAGTGATGGCACCTGGCCTAGATGCCTTTTAAAAGGGGTTTGGACAGATTCATGGAGGAAAAGACCATCACAGGTTACAAGCCATAAACAACCTCCTGGCTTTAGAAGTAGGTTTTCTCTGTGCCAGGTGCAAGGGAGTGACAACAGGAAACAGGTTATCTGTGTGCTCCCTGAGGCATCTGGTGAGGCCACTGTGTGATACAGGAAGCTGGACTAGATGGGCCTTTGGCCTGATCCAGCAGGGCTCTTCTTATGTTCTTATGTTCTTAAACAGATACTACAACACAATCGCAAGCTCACCTGTTCTTGCATACCTTGGTACATTGATGCTGATGTACATTGATGCTGGATATAGCATGCTGATATCCACTTATGAAAGCAATAATTCTTCTGGATTTTGTCATGATCTTATATCTATGAATATATGATTTTGAATATGATTTTGTCATGATCTTATATCTTGTGCAACAGAATTTGAATTCGGAGCCTGGATGTTTTCCTATTTCCTGCAGGTGATGAAGCCGAAGAAGATGGATACTTCTTTGCACATGGCTGAGTGGACACCGATGCAGTCAGGCCAACAGACCACGTTCTGGAACGTTCTGCAGCAGAATGGGGAAAATGTGGATTCCCTGGGTAAGGACCTGCTCTGCTTAGTTCCAGTAAATCCAGAAAGATACTGCTCATCTAGTTCTCCTATTTAGAACCTGGGATTTGTATGTAGATCTTCTTCTGAATAGTACATTTTCATGCTTATAAGATACGAAGCAAGACAGAAATTTGTTTTTGACACACTTCCAGAGTATAATACATATAATGACTGAAATATCCTCCAAGTGATGGAGAAGTGAATGGAAATGAGGATGGATGTGCTGCAGCCAAGGAGGGTCGTAGGCTCCAGCACTTTTTTTCTGGGAGCTTTGCTGCACCCCTCATTCTGCTTCCTTTTCTTTCTCCGCCCCTTCACCCCTCATCCACTGTAGCGTTGAGCTGCACTAGCTTAAGACGGAGGAAGGACACGAAGGCAAAAGTCCATGTTCGTGGAAGACAGACAGCTCACTTTCGGGAGCTCCCGTGGGGGGAAGGTACCTGGACAGGCACCTCCGGGAAAGCACACCAATTCATGGCTGCGAGCTCCATTTATTGAGATACAACATTCCACAAAAGCAGGATGACGTGATACAATACAAAGCTGCAAAGAGCTGCTTCAAGCAGGATTTAGTTCACACAGGCATATTGTAGACCGATACATTCTTATCATGTATTCATGTACATGTACTGCTAGCTGTAAACAGGCTGTGCTTTGTTCGTGACAGTATTACATGATTCAGGGGAAATATGCTAATAATCAGGAACGCAAGAACAGCGTGGTGTGCCAGCCATTGATCCTTGGTTCGCCGGCGTGGTTTGCCAACCACCGACTCAATTATCGCCACAATCCACATCCCCGTATGACTCCTTGTCTTCCAAAATTGTTAAACTTTGGTGAGAAGCTTGTTTTCCAAGGGAAAGGTTTTTTCAGGAGAAATGGACAGTCTCTCCATTCACAATCACATGTGGCATTAGTGTATCTATGACGTCAACCTCTATGACGTCAATCTCTCCGATGTAGCATTTTTTCATTTACGTCTTACTGATTTTATGTGAAGTAGAAACAAGAGTGCAAAACGCGAAGAATCCATAAATGTTTTTGTATTGAAAAGCACGAGAAGTACATTTTTGCCTGTTTCTTTCTCTGCCCTCAAGAGGAATCTTTGGGTCCCCGACTTGTCCTTGCTCCCCATACAGTGAAAAAGGAAGAGCCGTTTCTCCCAGATCCTCTGCAAAGTCCAAGACTGCCAGGCCAGGAATCGGGTAAGGATTTGGAGAAACATTCTTGGTTGCTTCATGCAACACATGACGACCCCCACATGTTTCTCCACTCCCCCCCCCCCCCAAAAAATTGCGCAGTATTCCTTATAGCTGGTAGGATCATGTACATACTCAGTTATGTTGAACAGGCCAAGGGCAGCTTTTGTCTTCTCATAGAGAAACCCAAGATGAGCTTAGAAGTGGCCTGATGACCCCTCTGTAGGCCAATGGAGTGGATTCGGGCAGGGCTGAATAAGAATTCCACTGGTCTAGGGGGGGGGAAAAATTATTTAAAAAATTATACCCCGCCTTATCCCATGCCAAGGCAAATGCCCAAGGCGGCCACTGGGGGGGGGCGACAATATAGAGCAGAGAAGCAACGGAGCAAAACATCTTGAGACCCAGAAATCAGACATCAAACGCTAGACAAAACAGAAATGTTTTGAGCGCTCCCCGAAAAGTCATGTGGGAGGGGGTAGTTCTCAATTCCCCTGGCAAAGAGTTCCACAGTTGTGGCACCACCACCACAACAGAGAAGGCTCGCCCACGTGCTGCCATTCCCCTAACCTGAGATAGAGATGGCGCTTGCAGGAGAGCCCCCTCAGATGACCTAAGAGAGCAGGCTGGAACGAGAGTGTATGGGAGAAGGTGGTGCCTCAGGTATCCTGGACCCAAACTGTGAAGGACTTTAAAGGTCATTACCAGCACCTTGAATTGGGCTCGGAAACGAATGTGCAGCTGTTGAAGCAGCGGTTCAACAGAGTCAAACCGCCTAGCTCCAGTGACCACCCAGGCCGCCGCATTCTGCACTAGTTGCAGCTTCCGAACTGTCTTCAAGGGCAGCCCCACATAGAGCGTGTTACAGTAATCCAGTCTTGAAGTCACTAAGGCTTGGACCACCGTGGTCAGGTCCGATCGACTCAAGTACGGCTGCAGCTGGCGCACCAGCCAAAGCTGGGCAAATGCACCCCTGGCCACAGCTGCCATCTGGCTTTCCAGGGAGAGCTGTGAATCCAGAAGTACTCCCAAGCTGCGCACCTGTTCCTGCAGGGGGAGTGCAACCCCATTCAGAGTGGGCAGATGACTCAGTACTTTCATTGAGGCTTTCCTGACCAGTAGGACCTCTGTCTTTTCTGGATTCAATCTCACCCTGTTAGCCCTCATCCAGACCCCAACCACCTCCAGGACTTCCCCTGATCATCATTGTCTTGTATCGTTCTTCTTCCTGCTGAGTACTGTACCAGAAATAACATCCATGATGCAGAATAGCCCCATTTCCTGAGCTGTGTAAGCACCGGGAGAAGCAGAATCTGTGTTTCCTTGGCAGAGAAATTTGGTTTTCATAAGTATTTTCGAAGATTGTCATGACGTGACCAGATTTCAGAGTTGAAGATTAGCATACTGCCGGGAAAACTCCATTGTTTAAAATATTTATTTTATAAATAAACCAAAATGATGCTACAAGCTTGACATTTCGCCTACACACATTTGTGGCATCCTCAGAAGTCTACAAATCCAGCACGAGAACCGTCTTCAATCGGGTTCCCAGACTGCTGTTTCAGTACCATGTAATCGTAACACATCTGGGCTTTCAGAACTGCTTTTATTTAATGTTGCCTAGTGCTGGATTTGTAGACTTCTGAAGATGCCACAAATGTGTGTGGGCGAAACGTCAAGCTTGTAACATCATTTTAGTTTATTTTTAAATATTTTAAACGACGGTGTTTTCCCGGCATATTTTCATATTTTTTCATATTTTAGCAGATTGTTCACAGTCCTGGATAGGAGCAGGGTTTGGAGGCTAGAAAGGGATATTGGCAGAAGGGGAAAGATGGGGAGGATGTTGCCGGAAGCTTGAGAAGAGATCACCAGAACATAGACAAAATTCCTCTCTCTGTCTCTTCAGATGATAGGAAGGAAAATCGCCTCAAGGTGAAGACTTCTCCACTTGAAGGAAATGAGCCAGTGGAAACACCCAGGAGAGGACAATGGAACCCCCCAGAGAATGTGCCGGTGGCAGCTGAGATGAAGGAGGAAGGATGCTACTCTAATGGCAGACAGGGAACGGAGTCGCTTATGGGATGGAAGGAATCTGGGGAGCTCACAGAAGGTCTTGGAGCTGCCTGCAGCAATCCCAGCCCAGTGGATACAGAGGGGGAAAAGGCATCATTTTCCAAGTATGGCAGAAGGTACTGTCTTAGGTCAGGACGTGTTTTGGAAGACAGTGGAGAAGAGTGCAATGGAGACCCCCCATTTGGGGAAAAGTTGCATCCGAAATCAGACCTTGAGAAACATCACAATAGCCATAGGGAAGAGGAAAATCATGATTGCCCAGAGTTTGGGGTAAGGTTCCATTCTAATTCATCAGCAAAACACCAGATAATTCACACTGGAGAAAAGAGTTACAAATGCCCTGACTGTGGAAAAAGCTTCTCTCAGAGATCAGATTTCATAACCCATCAGATGATCCACACAGGAAAGAAACCTCACAAATGTCCTGAGTGTGGAAAAAACTTCTCTCGGCGATCACATATGTTAACCCATCAGATGATCCACACAGGAGAGAAACCTCACAAATGTCCCAACTGTGGAAAAAGCTTCTCTCACAGATCAGCTTTATTAAGACATGAGGTGATCCACACAGGAGAAAAACCTCACAAATGTCCCGACTGTGGAAAAAACTTCTCTCACAGATCAGATTTATTAAGACATGAGGTGATCCACACAGGACAAAAACCTTGCAAATGTCTTGAGTGTGGAAAAAGCTTCTCTCAGAGATCATATTTATTAATTCATCGGATGATCCACACAGGAGAGAAACCTCACAAATGTCCTGAGTGTGGAAAAGGTTTCTCTCAGAGCTCACATATGTTATCCCATAAAAGGATGCATACAGGAGAGAAACCTCACAAATGTCCAGACTGTGGAAAAAACTTCTCTCAGAGATCACATATGTTATCCCATCAGATGATCCACACAGGAGAGAAACCTTGGAAATGCTCTGAGTGTGGAAAAAGCTTCTCTCTGAGATCATATTTATTAAGACATCAAAAAATTCATACTGAGTGAAATCTTATGGGTGTGCTATATGTGGATGCTTAAATGAGGAACAAACACTTAACCCTGGAGGAATTAGCCACCAGACAACCCAGAAAGTCCAGTGTTTTCTCAATCTATGATAATTTCTGTATTATATTTTGCCTTGTTAGTAACAATGTTTTTGGTTTATGCTGCAATACTCTGAAGCAGAGTTATGGAGAAGGAGTTTTAACATTGAGTGTCTTACTGCTGCATAACTGTATTGATTGGCTGAGAAATGGCGATCATTGTTCCCTAACATGACTTGGGTTCGGCAACGTCCTCAGGGCCACACAGAGCTCCGTGACTAGCAGCTGTGGAATAAATGATTCAGGTAACCAAGAGGCGCACGTTGAGTTGTCTTTTAGATGCCACCATCTGAATGAAGAAAGAGCAGGAAACATGAAAATAAATCTCAGCCAGAGTGTAGTAAGGGATGCTTAGACATTAGGAAAACAGAGGCACCAGTGATTCCTATGCACCATGATAGACGTAACGCAAACCAAGTACTTTGGAAAGGAAAAGCATGGCTACTGGGCAGTGAGAGAAACACACAGAAAACACTTGCCAAAGAGGAGACCCTGCAGGTGTCAGAATCCCTGTGAATGTAATTGTGTAACAATCAGGGCAAAGTGACAACTCAAGGTGCTCCCATGATGGGGGCCTTAGCCCAGGGTGTCATTGCAGCCTTTGAATCCTATTCACTCTTTAAATTTTGTGTACTCTTAGTTGTGTCATTCAAATGTTTCTTTCCGTTAGCCTTTGGTGGGCAGCCTTTTGGAGTTGTTAGCCACATCCCCCCCTAGCAAAGAGAGATACATTTGATGACTGCAGGAGACATACAGCCCAATCCTACGGGCCCGCTGTGCCGCCAGAACGTAAGCATCATGCTTTACAGCGGTCGCAAAGCAAAACTGTGCAGATGGGCCACCGCCGTACGCAAGGCCTCCTGGACAGACCTGGTCAGCGCAGGCGGTGGGTGGAACGGAGCGGGGAAGAGTGTGTGTCGAGGGCGGGAAGGGGGCAGTACCAATATCCTATCCCTCCTCCTGGCCTTGATTCACCTTCCCAGCTAAATTCAACTTCATTCAGGCTGCAATCCTATGCACACTTTCCTGGGAGTAAGCTCCATTGAACACAGTGGGACTTACTTCTGAGTAGACATGGATAGGATTGTGCTGTCAGACTTGTGTCAGCAAAATCACTGGTGCATATCCGAGTAGACCAGGGTTTCTCAGTCTGTGGGTATGTACTTGAAACGGCCCACCCGCCCACCGGGAGCCTCTTACCTGTGTTCTGAGGCCTCCATCGCCCGAAACGCGGATGTAAGTGGCAACGAAAACCCAGACATTTAGTGGTACTTTGGTGGAGGCTGGTGCTATAGGTGGTACAGCGACGGCCCGCGGTTAAGAGCCCCTAGAGTTAGACCCATTGTGGCAGTGGAGGGAAATTCTTCTCCCTCTCGCACAACACCAGAACCAGGGGACATGCACTAAAATTGAGTGGAGGGAGAGTTAGAACGGACAAAAGAAAATATTTCTTCACCCAGCGTGTAATGCATCTGTGGAACTCCTTGCCACAGGATGTGGTGATGGCACCTGGCCTAGATGCCTTTAAAAGGGGTTTGGACAGATTCATGGCGGAAAAGACCATCACAGGTTACAAGCCATAAGCAACCTCCTGGTTTTAGAAGTAGGTTTTCTCTGTGCCAGGTGCAGGGGAGTGGCAGCAGGAAACAGGTTATCTTGTTGGCTGTGTGCTCTTGGAGGCATCTGGTGGGGCCACTGTGTGATACAGGAAGCTGGACTAGATGGGCCTTTGGCCTGATCCAGCAGGGCTCTTCTTATGTTCTTATGTTTATGTTCTTATGAGGGTCGCCCCAATGTAACTGGAGGAGACCTTTGCGACTGCTCTCCCTCAGGATGCAGCGCACCATACGCTCCAGTGGATTGGGCTGTAAGACGGTACAGGTTCCCTTTTCTCTTTCCAGAGAAGCCCCATTTTCTCCCCTTCTTTATTAACTGAGCAGTCAGTCTGCATCCCTCTGTAGAAATCAGAGGCTGTGGAAGCCTCTTTTTCGCTCTCTGCACAATTCCTTGACCTTGTGTGAATCATCCCATTCCGCTTCACCAGAGAATGAGTTTTTTTCACTGTCTGACAATACGTGGAATAGATTAGTCCAGGCAGGGTATGCATAAGCTGGAGAGCAGCTTCTGTGTCAACAGTAGTGCATTAAAGATGCCTTTTTTCGTCCTGTGGCCCTTGTGTGATCTGGACCAGGGACTGCCCAGCGGACGTTCTTGCCCCCGACACTCTCTCCGTTCTCCTGAAAACTGCAGTGCTGGATGACTCTGGAGGGCCGTCCATCTAGATCTAGTCCAGAACTGTCTTCCTACGAGAGCCAGAGAGGTGCTTCCATGAGCCCCTGAGCAAGGTAACGGGCAACTGTGCTGCTTCTCCGCAGTTTCTGGTATGTTGCTTCTGAACATGGAGGTTCTGCTTAGTCATTGAAGCCAATCGTCGCCCTTTAGAAAAATCCCCCCCTCTGTAAATGTGTCCAATCTATTTTTAAAGCTGTGTAAAGTTGTGACCACCCCCATGTCTTGTACTAGGGAATTACAAACCTAAAACGCCTTTTCAGAACAAAGGAGCCTTTCTGCAATCCTGTCTGGGTGCTCCTACTTTGGAGGGGAAGCCTTACTTCTGTATGATATTTATTTTTATTTATTTTCCACATTTTTTTATACCACCCTTCCTCCAAGGAGCTCAGAGTGGTGTACATATTTCCTCCCCTCCTTTTGTCCTCACAACAACCCTGTGAGGTAGGTGGGGCTGAGAGATAGTGACTGGCCCAAGGTCACTCAGGAAGCTTCGTGGCTGAGCGGGGATTTGAACCTGGATCTTCCAGGTCTAAGTCCGACTCCCAAACCACTACACCAGAGAGCTACTACACTACACTACACAGAGAGCTAAAACGGACAGGTTTCCCTGTCTTTCCTGCCTGGGGTTCTGTGCCTTTTCCTGCCCAGCAGCATGTACAAAATCGACAGGTGAGGCAAGATGAGGATGTTTATTGGAGGCTGTGGTACAGGCAAGTCCTCACTGTACGGAACTGGCCTAGCAGATGGCAAAATTGGGTATGTCACTGTGTGTTGTTGGGATTTACTTATTAGTCTTTTATGTTTGTCAAACACAAACAACAGTCTGATGAATGATCTTTAGGTTCCCTCTGGGGACACTAGAGGTTGCCTTGGAAGCCGTCACTGTCATTCCTGGGACCCGGCTCTCAGTCACCCCATTCTCCTACAACAGACTTCCTTCTCACTTCAAAGACGAGGTGCTGGCTGTGACCAGACTGCCATGTATCTATCAGGGCAGCTCCAGCATTTTTGTATTGCATTTATTTTCCCCTTTCAGCATTTCCTCCACCAGGCGCGCGTCCAAGGAAGACGATGAGGCGACAGCGGTCGCAGCGCTGGACCCCAGAGCCGACGGCTTCTGGCCTTTCTACCTTGGTGTCCAGTGCTGCCAACTCCTCCTCCTCCTCCAATGGCTGGCGGAGCCCAGCATTCCCTCTACTGCCATTGGAGGAAGTGGTGGTAGCGAGAGGCCCTGCAGGAGAGAGGTCAAGCCGTCCACCCCATCCTGCTTCGCTGACCTCTCCCTCCAGCTCCAACTCCATCGCTGCTTCCTCTAACTAACGGTGCATTTGCAGTGGTTCCTTTCTGAAGCAATAAGCACATCACTCAGTGGGTAAAGCAAATGCTTTTTATTGTTATTGATAACACAAGAGCAGTGTTCACCATCATCTCAAGAAAGCCAACAGAGAACAGATCATAAGGGGCTTATTTTATGTCTCATCAGCTGTGGGGGTCCCAGTTCAGCAATGAATGAGTGACTGACTCCTACAAGCCGTGCTGTGTGTGAAGCCGCCAGGGGGCAGCGTCCAGTTTGCAGGATCATCACAGACACAGAGTGATTCTGGGCTCAGGGCTTGTTGCTTATACACTGTATTTGTCTACTACGCCTCACAATATATTCATTCATATATTGATGTCCTCCCCACCCACTGCTTGGTAGGAAACTGGAAGAACATGTTTGGGACGCGCTATTGCCCACAGCCACCACGGCCCCTCCTCTCCCCCCCCCCCCCCCAGCAGCGCCTCCCCTGGTCAGGCTACCGGCTCGGAGCAGCGGCCATTGAGAAACAAACAGGGACCCTCACAGTCACAGGGGAAGCCCCAAAACGACGGATTCTCAGGGCTGCAGATAGGGAGCGGTTTGAAAGGGTTAACGGGCGAGCTCCTGAGCATGGAGGGAACGTCAGAAGGGGCGGAGGATGCTCGTGGGGACGCCTCTCCCTGCCCGGGGCGGGGACGGAAAGGGAGGCAGCAGGAAGAGGAGGACGGGGGAGGTTCGGGGGCTCCGGAGGCGGGGAAGGGGCGGAGGGTCGTGCGGCGGCTGCCTGGGCTCCGAGACGGGAAGACTGCGGCTCGGTGAGTCCCGGCGGAGCTGCTCGCTGTGCCGGCTCTGGTGGTGTTGCTGTCGGCTCGGATCCTGCAGGAGGCTCTGCGCCAGCCTGATCGGTGCTCAGCGGGATCTAGAAAAAGATTTGGGGGGAGGGGTGTATGCCATCCCACCTCCGAGAAAGGATGGTAGGCCAGGCGGAAAACAAATGCTGAAGGCTTTTCCAGTCCCTGGTTGTCCTGAATGTGTCTAAGAGCAGGAGTTTAAATCTGGTTAAGAATCAGCTTCCCCAAAAAACAAAGGGCTGCTAACCTGTCTTCCCCTCGCCTTAAGGATTCCATTGAGGTGTCTGTCCCAAATGCATGCACCTTTTCTCCCCTTTATATTCCTTGTGTTTTAAATGTTCCACTGCTTGTGTCTTTAGCTCTGGAAGAAAGTCCCCTTTCAGCTCAAAGGCCTTGGATTGCTGGGAGCCTCTGACAATTGCAGCTCTTCTGTTGCCAAGTAAATCTCATTCACCCAGAGTCATCCTTTTTGGGAGTGAAATAAGACCAGTGAAAAAGGCAGAAATTGGGTCATTTCCTCCTCCCTTCTTCAAACAAAATCAGGGATTTGAGAGCAAAGGTTCTTGTTTAAAAATTAGCTTCTCCAGAAACTCAAGCTTAGTTTCTAAAGTTGCAGGAGCGAAGCCATGAATGAGCAAACCTGTGAAAGTCCAGAAGCAGAAGAGGGATCAGGAGGGGCAGGAAAAGCCACAGGCAGAGATCAGCCTGAACATGTGATGGAGCCACAAGGGGGCCAAGAGGGTCCATCCAGGGGGCTGCAACAGCGCTGGGAAGCCCAATGGCAGCAGTTCCTCAAGACCCTGCAGGCCCCTCACTCGGCATGGGGGAGCCCCCAACGGTCAGGCCCCACACCCTGGGATGATGCCAAGGCCTTTCTGGCCTCCTTTGAGCAAGTCGCTGAGGCCTGTCGGTGGCCCAGAGGAGAGTGGGTGACTCGGCTCCTGCCAGCACTTAGCGGAGAAGCCCAGCAGGCCTTTAGCCTCCTGGCAGCCGGAGACAAGGAGGACTATGGGAAAGTGAAGGCCGCCATCTTAAGAGGCGATGCCCTGAGGAGGGAGGCGCAACGCCAGCACTTCCGGCGGTTCTGCTGCTCGGAGCTGGAAGACCCCCGAAGGCTATACAGCCAACTGCAGGAGCTTTGCTGCCAGTGGTTGAAGCCGGAGAGGCACACGAAGGAGCAGATCCTGGAGCTGCTGGTCCTGGAGCAGTTCCTGGCCAGCCTGCCGGTGGACGTCCAGGGCTGGATCCGGGCAGGAGGGCCGGACAGCTGTGCCCAGGCGGTGGCCCTGCTGGAGGATTTCCTGCTGAGCCGGAGGGAGGCCGACACAGGGACGTGGCAGGTGAGAATATTTACTAATTCCAAGATTCCTAACCTGACGCAGAATATGGAGTGGGTTGTTTGGAGCACCTGCCAGCCTTCAGTTAAAACTGGAGAGAATTAATGGCAGCTAGGAAAGGCCAAAACCATCCTGACACCTCCAGCCACTGAACATGATTTCAGATAAAAGCATCTCTGAATGCTGACAAAAGATGTTCAAGCTCACACATTACTGAATCTGTAGTTGGAGGAAGTTCTAAATTAGGTGCGACCATCAGAATAGCCATTTTTGTACCAGCCAATTATTCTACGTTGATGGAGTACATTTAAATGTATTTAAATATTTGTGCTGGATTCAAAAAATGTGTTTTGGACTTGTTTGTATTTTGTGTGTCCTCCTTTATCTTAAAAAGGCAAGACCAGACACTTAGAGTTAAAAACATCAGCAATGATGTTGAAAACGAATAATTTATTTTATTAGATATTTAACTTATACCGCACCTTTTCAAAAGCTCAAGGCAGCTTACAATACTCAATAGATCAGAGGTTCCCAACCTTTTGGTCCAATGTATCACCTTCGCGGACCTCTGGCCTGCCGCGTACCACCAGAGGTAAGTGCTAATGATGTCATCAGCATTTCTGGGTTCGTGGCCATACTGAGCTCAGAAGGGCAAGGTAAAGCGGAAGGGAGGGTAGGATGACCATTCCATGTTCTTAGAGCTTGAGGTATCGCTTTTCGGGCTGTGACGTGGCACCACACAGCCGAGATGGGGGCCGCTGTCTTGGGGGCCGGCAGCCCGCGTACCACTAGTGGTACGCATACCACAGGTTATAAACCTCTGCAATAGATAAAATACAAAATAAAATTCAAAGAATTAAACATTTAAAATCTGAAACATAATTTAAAAAGCCAGCGCAGCAAATAGTAATAATTCTAAAAAAAAACCTGTAGGTTGTGATAGATGATAATGGTGATAATCATTATTGATTATTGGTTGTTAACAATGTTTGCAGCAGTGATGTTTTGATACTGTTTAAACTGTATATAAACTTTATACTGTTTATTCTGTATTCCTTCAGAACCTTTCAGCGTCTGTAGTTATTTCAAATACACATCCAAGTGAGTCTCCAATCCTATACACACACAGTAACGTGGGAGTAAGTCCTATTGAACTTAGTGGAGCTTACTCTAGAGTAAATATGCCTAGGGTGGCGCTGTTATGGCACAATCATATTCAGCCACTGCACTGGCCAGGCACTCGCTCCGTGACAGGGATGGGGTGGGCCAGTCAGGCCCGAGAAGCCACCTGACGTGGTTCTCTCAGACTTCAATCCTATGCACACTTACCTGGGAGTAAGCAGCATTGATTAGAATGTGACTTACATCTGAGTAGACATGTGTAGAGTTGGGCTGTCGATTAAGGCTCAAGAAGGCTAGGAAGCTATAGACACCTTTATTTGTCAGGACCAACTTCTGGAATTATGCACCAAGGGAATAGGATGTAAGGGAGCAGGATGTGTCTATTGTCCGTAGTCCCTGTGTGTTGAGCGAGATTCTCTTCGCTGCTTCAGGAGCCTTTGCAGGAGTGGGCTTTGGGTCCCCTGGGTGTAAAGGAGGAAGCCTTGGACACGGTGCAGGAGGAGATCCCCAAAGAACACACAGAGATATTCCGAGACACCAAGCAGAACGTCGATGGGGAGGTCGCTTTGCCAGGTAAATATTCGGCGTGTGATGCTAAGTGCTGTCATGATTAGGGCCAAGAAATTTCAAGGGAGGTCAACAGTCCTGTACCTTTAGCAGCCTTGTGGAAAGGGGAGTCTGGGCGGCTGCAATTGGGCGATGCAGAGGGTGAGAGGCATCCGCCAACCTTCCCTCTTCTGCCCAAGTACAGCCCTTCTGCTCACCCTCCACTTGCCAGGTCTAGTAGTGTCTAACAACAGTAGTAATTGTGGTTTAGTGGCAGAGGGAATTTTAGCCGGGGCAACTTGAGTCCCTGAATCTAATTCCTGCTTGTACACACCTGTTCCGGGGTCAGAAATCTGCCCTGCTTTGCTTCTGGCCGCCTCTAAGGATGAACAGGTGGAACAATCCTCCTTCTCCATAAAATGTCCCTTCCGTCCCACACAGGCATTGGAATCGCACGTCCAACTTCAATGCTTTTCCCAGGTCAGGACATGGCCGAAGATGAGCTGAGCAAAGTTCTTGGCGTCCAAGTGGACCAGGTTGGTTTGTGTCGGGGCAGACTCTTAAACCAGGTGGCAGCCAAGGTTCTTATGTCAGTGATAACCGGGGCCGTTTCATCATGTGGCCAACTGAGGTGTTTGCCTCAGGTAACAGCTGGGTGGCACCCACCTCCATCTGCCCACTTGCCTCCACTGCCTCTTGGGCCTCTTCTGCTCTGTAGACTTTTTCTAGTTGAAGGAGGGGAGGAGCATAATCTGGCACATTTCCGGTGATGAAGGGACAGCATGTGCCGCACTTCCTCAGGGGCCAGGAGGTCTTTGGCAGGCCCTGGGGACAGCTCTGGTTTTCTGGACTCTACCCAGGGCGTCAGGGCTGTGCCTCTTGAGATGTCGGAGCACTACCAGAGTTGCCATTCTTTGGTTTGCTGGATTTTATGTCTGTAAGGGCCAGTGGTAATTCACCACCTTACCTTAGAGCAAAGAGAGAGATCTCTCTCACTCACTCACTCACTCACTCACGTGCATGCGCGGACACACACGCACAGAGTCCATCCTTGTGATATCCATTCATGAAAGCAGAGTTTGTCTGCTTGTGCTTGTTCCTTGTGCAACAGAATTTGAATTGGGAGCCTGGATGTTTTCCTATTTCCTGCAGGTGATGAAGCCGAAGAAGATGGGTGCGCCTTTGCACATGGCTGAGTGGACACCGATGCAGTCAGGCCAACAGACCACGTTCTGGAAAGTTCTGCAGCAGGATGGCGAAAATGTGGATTCCGTGGGTAAGGACGTACTCTGCTTAGTTCCAGTAAATCCAGGAAAAATTGCATATCTCATTTTTATAATTTGAGTTATATAGATAGATCCTCTTCTGAACAGTACTTTTATACGAAGCAAGACGGAAATTTGTTTTTGACACGCTCCCCAAGTGCAGGGATGTGGATCAAGTCTCTGACTCCAAGTCTAAAGTCAAGTCCCAAGTCTTTGCCCCCAAGTCCCAAGTTGCGAGTCCCTATCTATTTAATGGGGAAAACGGGTTTAAACCTGAATGAAATTGGACTTCTTGCAAAAGGCTCCAAGTCTCGAGTCAAGTCTTTCGAGTCTTTTACAACCACCGAGCCAAGTCATTGACGCGACTTGAGTCCGACTCAAGTCCGAGTCAGTAGACTCAAGTCTACATCACTGCCCAAGTGTAATACTTTTAATGACTAAAATATGCACCAACTGATGGAGAAATGAATGGAAATGTGGATGGATGGCTGGGCTGTAGCCAAGGAGGGTCGTGGGTTCCAACACTCGCTTCTTCTTCTAGGGAGCTGTGCTACACCCTTCCTTCTGCTCGTTCTTCCTCTTTTCTTTTTCCGCCCCTTCACCCCTCATCCACACTCATCTGCCTCCTTGTCTTCCAAAATTGTTATGCATGGCAGCTTTCCCCCCTTTCTGTAGTGGTTTAAGATATGTTGATTGCTAATTGTGTAAAGGACTGAGATACGGATGCAAATTGGTGCAAGACACTGGTGACTCCATAAAGCAGGAGAAGGAAACTGTAAAAACAGAAGCCTCTGGGTTTTCCGGCCATGGTAATTTTAATAACGATGACATTTTATCCAACTTCCATGCACCAATATGGCAGACATCATCAGGGAAATGTGGAGACAGAGGCATAAAACACTTCCAAACTGCTTCCAGACTGTGGCTGCTCATAATAAACAAAATGAGGATAAAACCTTTCTCAGCTTATTTATTTATTTTATTTATTATTTATTTAAAGAATTTATAGCCCGCCTTTCTCCCGAGGGCACTCAAGGCGGCTTACAACATATTAAAATACATATAAACACATTAAAATAATTAATAAACACATTAAAATAATTAATTAAAACAATTTAAGTTAAAATAAACAACCCCAGTGGGTCACCTGCATTTACATGTGTTAAAAACTATCTATTAAAAAGTCAGCCCACCATGTCAGACATTAAAAGCAGTCCTAAATAAAAAAGGCCCTGCCGAAAGGCCTCTAAAGAGGGAGTCATTCTTAATTCCAGGGGGAGGGAATACCACAATTGGGGCGCCACAGCCGAGAAGGCCCTATTCCGCGCCGCCATCCCCCTCACCTCTGTTAATGGCGGCACGGTCAACAGGGCCCCCCCTGATGACCTCAGAGTACAGGTCGGATTATAAGGAAGGAGGTGGTCCTTCAAATACCCTGGACCCGAGCCTTAACCTTAAGCTGCTAGGTGGGGGTACCTTTAAACAAATTACAGTATATACAAACCGGTTGCTAATCAACAGAGCGGCTTACATCTAATCAACTTGCTTAAATAAGACTTTTTTTTTTGCCAGAGTTACTCCAGAACGGCTTTTACACCTCTGTCTCGGCGTTTCCCTGATGATGTCTGCCACATTGGTGGATGAAAGTTGGATAAAATGTCACCTTTATTAAAATTACCATGGCTGGAAAACCCAGAAGCTTTTGTTTTTAGTGATAATGATGACCACGAAAGCCTCAGAATCCTTGAGAAACTATGTTGTCATATATAGTTCTTAGAGGGAAGAAACATTGGTGAGAAGCTTGTTTCCCAAGGGAACGTTTTTTTCAGGAGAAATGAACTCGTTTATCAGTTCACGGTCATGTGCCGTATTAGAGTATATATGATGTCAATCCGTCTGGTGTATAATTTGTTTTCATTTACATCTGACTGATTTTCTGTGAAGTAAAAAGAAGGTAAAACACAAAGGTACATAAGGATCCATGAATGTTTTTTGTATTGAAAAGCACGAGAATTTTTTTTTGCCTGTTTCTTTCTCTGCCCTCAAGAGGGATCTTTGGGTCCCCGACGTGTCCTTGCTCCCCATGCAGTGAAACAGGAAGAGACGTTTCTCCCAGATCCTCTGCAAAGTCTGAAACTCCCAGGCCAGGAATCAGGTAAGGCAGTGGTTCCCAAATGTTTTAGCACCGGGACCCACTTTTTAAAATGGCACTCTATCGGGACCCACCTAGCTTTACGAGGCTTAAAAAAAAAAGGTGATTGCACAGACTTCCTTATATAGCTGGCAGGAACAGACTCAGTTATGTCGAAAAGGACGAGAGCAGCTTCTCTCTTCTCATATCTCTGTATTTCTGTGCACATGTGGAAACCTTGCAGATGTCAGTGCTGGGATCACTTTATCTGTTGAGACTTTTTTATTGCTAGTGCAATAACAACAATTAAAAAGACAGAAGGTGAAATCCACCGTAAACTTCCGGTGCCAGAGCGAGCGCTCTCGTGCCAGAAGGCATTGCAAACGTGCCTTACGGCACGTTTGCGCTAACTTGGGAATAAGGGAGGCTGGCGCAAGGCCAGCCTCCCTCACTCCGCCGCCGGACCAAGGATGTGGCCGCTGGAGGCAGATAAGTCTCCCGCCGGCGGCCACATGAGCAGTCCAGCCGTCGAGGGAGGGGGGCCATTGTTCGAGCCGACTTGGGAGGGGGCGGGGATGGCGTCGGCCATATCTCCCCCCCCCCCCCCGGGCCGACTCGGCCATTACACGGCCTCCGACATCTGCCAGCTTGTCCGGTGGTGGATTCTTACACAGGATTTGGCTGAGAGTTAAATGTGTCCTTAGACTAATATACACTGCTCAAAAAAATAAAGGGAACACTGAAATAAGACATCCTAGATCTGAATGAATTAAATATTCGTATTAATTCCTTTGTTCATTACATAGTTGAATGTGCTGAGAACAAAATCACACAAAAATTAGCAATGGAAATCAAATGTAGCAACCCCTGGAGGTCTGGATTTGAAGTTACACTCAAAATTAAAAAACACTACAGGTTGATCCAACGTTGATGTAATGTCCTTAAAACAAGTCAAAATGAGACTCAGTAGTGTGTGTGGCCTCCACATGCCTGTATGACCTCCCTACAACGCCTGGGCATGCTCCTGATGAGGTGGCGGATGGTCTCCTGAGGGATGTCTTCCCACACCTGGACTAAAGCATCCCCCAACTCCTGGACAGTCTGTGGTGCAACGTGGCGTTGGTGGATGGAGCGAGACATGATTTTCCAGATATGCTCAATTGGATTCAGGTCTGGGGAACGGGCGGGCCAGTCCATAGCATCAATGCCTTCGTCTTGCAGGAACTGCTGACACGCTCCAGCCACATGAGGTCTAGCATTGTCTTGCATTAGGAGGAACCCAGGGCCTACCGCACCAGCATATGGTCTCACAAGGGGTCTGAGGATCTCATCTCGCCAGTCAGGCTACCTCTGGCGAGCCCATGAAGGGCTGTGCGGCCCCCTAAAGAAATGCCACCCCACACCATTACTGACCCACTGCCAAACCGGTCATGCTGGAGGATGTTGCAGGCAGCAGAACGTTCTCCACGGCGTCTCCAGACTCTGTCACGTCTGTCACATGTGCTCAGTGTGAACCTGCTTTCATCTGTGAAGAGCACAGGGCGCCAGTGGCGAAGCTGCCAATTTTGGTGTTCTCTGGCAAATGCCAAACGTCCTGCACAGTGTTGGGCTGTAAGCACAGCCCCCGCCTGTGGACGTCGGGCCCTCATACCACCCTCATGGAGTCTGTTTCTGACCGTTTGAGCAGACACACGCACATTTGTGGCCCGCTGGAGGTCATTTTGCAGGGCTCTGGCAGTGCTCCTCCTGTCCCTCCTTGCACAAAGGCGGAGGTAGTGGTCCTGATGCTGGGTTGTTGCCCTCCTACGGCCTCCTCCACATCTCCTGATGTACTGACCTGTCTCCTGGTAGTGCCTCCATGCTCTGGATACTAAGCTGACAGACACAGCAAACATTCTTGCCACAGCTCGAATTGATGTGCCATCCTGGATGAGCTGCACTACCTGAGCCACTTGTGTGGGTTGTAGACTCCATCTCATGCTACCGCTAGAGTGGAAGCACCGCCAGCATTCAAAAGTGACCAAACCGTCAGCCAGAAAGCATAGGAACTGAGCAGTGGTCTGTGGTCGCCACCTGCAGATCCACTCCTTTATTGGGGATGTCTTGCTAACTGCCTATGCTTTCCACCTGTTGTCTATTCCATGTGCACAACAGCTTGTGAAATTGATTGTCAATCAGTGTTGCTACCTAAGTGGACAATTTGATTTCACAGAAGTGTGATTGACTTGGACTTCCATTGTGTTGTTTCAGTGTTCCCTTTATTTTTTTGAGCAGTGTATTTCTGCAGTGCCTAAAGTTGTGTGTTAAGTGCACTACAGTAAAAATGATCATTAAAAAAAAGGTCCTTGTCAATCTTTGACAGTTGAACACAAGTCTGCCAAAGGGATTGGGAGGGGAATGGAATAACAACAATAAAAAAGACAGAGTTTAATGTGTCAGGGAAACCCAAGATAAGCTGGGAGGTGGCCTGATGTCCTCTCCGTAGGCTGAATGTGTAGGGTCGAACAGGGCTGACTAAGAATTCCAGTGGCCAAGGGGAAAATCTTCATTGTCTTGCATCATTCATCCTCCTCCTGAGTACCAGGAGTAAAATCCGTGAAGCAGAATAACTGCATTTCCTGAGCTTTTTAAGCACCAGGATTTCCTGAGTTGTGAAAGCATAATCTGTGTTTCCTTGGCAGAGAAATTTGGTTTTTGTCCTTTAGCAGAGATTGTTCACAGTCCTGAATTGGAACGGGGTTTGGGGGTATCTTCAGTTGGCTAGAAAGGAGGGGAAAGATGGGAAGGAGGATGTTGCAGGAAGCTTGAAAAGATGTCACCAGAACATAGACAAATTTCCTCTCTCTGTCTCTTCAGATGATAGGAAAAGAACTCTCCTCAAGGTGAAGAATTCTCAGGTTGGAGGAAATGAGCCAGTGGAAATACCCAGGAGCGGACGAGGGAAAACCCCAGAGAATGTGCCGGTGACAGCTGAGATGAAGGAGGAAGGATGCGAGTCCAACAGCAGACAGGGAACGGAGCCGCTTATGGAATGGAAGGAATCTGGGGAGCTCACAGAAGGTCTTGCGGCTGCCTGCAGCAATCCCAGCCCAATGGATACAGAGGGGGGAATGGCATCGTTTTCCAAGTATACTGGAAAGTTCCATCCTAAATCAGGACTTGTTTTTGAACACACTGGAGAAGAGTGTGATGAAGGGCCCCCATTGGGGGAAAAGATCCAGTTGAAATCAAGGCTTGATAAACATCACAGCAGCCATATGGAAGAGAAAAACCATGATTGCGTAGAGTTTGGGGTAAGGCTCCATTTAAATTCATTAGCAAAACAGCAAATAATTCATACGGGAGAAAAGATTTACAACTGTCCTGACTGTGGAATAAGCTTCTCTGAGAGATCAGATTTAGCAAGACATCAGAACATTCATACTGGAGAGAAACTTTACAAATGTCCCACCTTTGGAAAAAAATTCTCTCGGAGATCAACTTTGTTAACTCATCAGATGATCCACACAGGAAAGAAGCCACACCAGTGTCCTGAATGTGGAAAAAGCTTCTCTCGGAGATCAGATTTATTAAGACATCAGTACATTCATACTGGAGAGAAACCACACCAGTGTCCTGAGTGTGGAAAACATTTCTCTCAGAGATCAACTTTGTTAACCCATCAGATGATCCACACAGGAGAGAAACCATACCAGTGTCCTGAGTGTGGAAAAAATTTCTCTCATAAATCCACTTTGTTAAGTCATCAGATGATCCACACAGGAGAGAAACCACACCAGTGTCCTGAGTGTGGAAAATATTTCTCTCGGAGATCAACTTTGTTAAGCCATCAGATGATCCACACAGGAAAGAAACCACACCAGTGTCCTGCATGTGGAAAAAATTTCTCTCGGAGATCAACTTTGTTAAGCCATCAGAACATTCATATGGAGAGAAACCTTACTAATGTCCCGACTGTGGAAGAGGCTTCTTTCAGCGATCGCATTTATTAAGCCATCAGAAAATTCATACTGGAGAGACATCTTATTTATGGGAAGAACTTAAATGACAAACACTGATTAGCCACCAGATAATCCATTGGGGACATTAATGGTTGATAGAATGAAGGTCCAATGTTTTCTCAAGCTATGATAATTTCTGTATTATGCCTCGTTTTGTAACAACTTGGTTGGGTTGTGCTGCAATACTCTGAAACAGGTTTATGGGGAAGGCGTTTGAACGTTGATGGGCTCACTGCTGCATAACTGTGTATGGATTGGCTGAAACTTCGGTCAGCGTTCGGTAAGATGACCTGGGTTAGGCAAAGTCCTGGGGGCCACACAGAGCTCCACGCCCCACCCTGTGACTAGTAGCTGTAGAATAAATCATTCAGATAACCAAGATGCGCACATTGGCTGGTCTTCTAGAATCTATACAAGTTTATACAAGTCAGCCTGAATCAGCTACAGCGGGAGGAAACCCAGCATGTAGGAGGTGGAAGAAGAACAGTGAACAGAGCATGGGCAAAGTTCTTTCCTCTACCCTTTTACATAACGAGAGAATTCTCAGCAGGGAAGATCGGGGCCAGAATAATGGCAGGAAGTATGGAAGAAACTTATCTCAAAGAGCCTCATGCCATTCTTTATGTCCTCAGCATGGAAAATGGGGGGGGGGTTTGGCACTGAAGGAACATTAAGGAGCACAAATTAGAGATAATATGAATTTGGTGAGCATGGGATATAGTGTAGACCAGGGGTGGCCAACCTTCCACCATTAGGGCCTCTGCGTTCTTAAGAGTTGTGTACAAGACAGAATCTTGACACCCGCAAGTGCTGATGGTGCTGCTAAAGCAGCTGCACCTGCTGAAAGGCCCTCACCTAGACAACCATTCAAGGTCCAGGAGCATTCATGTTGGAAGGTTCACCACCCCTGGTGTAGACAAACTTCGAAGAAACGTCAGAACCTTAATGCGAGGGAGAAACTGTTTGAATGTTCTCAGTGCGTGAGGGAAGGTTTCACTTGCTGAGGAGCACTAACAAGACATCGAAGAACTCGCTCAGAGAGGTGAGGGAATGCTCTCGGTGTGGGAAATGCTTTGAGCAGAGAGCACATGTCATGTGTCTTCAGAGGTCCTGTATGTGAAAGAAACTTCTCAAATGCCCTGAAAATGGGGGAAATGTCTCTTGGGGAGAGAGGGTTATCTCGTATCAAGCAACTCCTGGATAAGTGAGACCCCTCGAAAAGCCCAAGCTTCTAATTTCCCCCACCATGGCATGTAGCTGCGCCAAAATGGGCTGCGCTGCATGCTACGTTGGCGAGCCATTGGGAGGCTTGGGGGGGGGGGGATGGAAAAACATTTTCCCATACCCCTTTGTAAGCCCCTCAATCGGCAATGAGTTTCCTTGGACCTACGCCAGCTCATTAGCTGGCGCACGTTTGAGGGGAAAACGAGGGCATGTTGGTTGGCATCCGAGGAGATAGCATCTGTCACAGGTCATCTGCGCTGGCATGGGCGTGTGGTGCGGGCGCAGCAGGTGAGGCAACCCGCCCCCTCGTAGTTCACAGGAAAGAGCCGCAGCCTAACCGTGTGATTGCGCACGTGTGCTACCCGCTTGCACCCGAGTCAGTGGGTAGCGCATACAATCTCACGGTTAGGCTGTAGCTCTTTTCTGTGAACTACGAGGCAGGGGTGCCTCACCTGCCACGTCCGCACCGTGCATCCCTGTGCACCCCTTCTCACCTCTGCCATGCCTCCTGCCTTCCCCCATTCTGCCCTCCCCCCCCCCATTCATGCATGCATGATGGAGCATCATAACAGAGTAGCATCTTACTAGTTGCAATTTCAGAAGACCTAAAACAGAAAAAAATGAGTTAGCGGTCACAGTGTAGAAGGGTTAATAGGGCGTTCCAATCAGAGTTGTAGGGATACTGCTGGGGTCAAAAGACAACATATTTATTTATTTGCGCCCAGTAATTGCTTCTCTCTTTCCATTCCTCCCCCCCCTTCCTCCCCCCCCTTCAATTCTTAACGGGTCTTAAAATTGGAAACGCTTCATCCAGCTTCTTGGGCTGTTCTCTCAGTGCTGTGCCCCCTCTACTGGCCCCCCTTGCTGTCCTGTCTGCCCACACTGCACGAGCCTTCTTAGAAAGCGCAGTGGTGATTGGTTAAGCACAAATGCGGTCCGATACACGAGAGGAGAGAGAGAGGCAGGGAGGAGAGAAAACTAACATAACAATTTGTGCCGGGAATAGAATTCATCTTGCTAACTTTTGTGAGAAGGAGAAATGGATTCCGATTGATTGACAGCCCCTTTCATCCCGCCCTCTCATCCGACTGGTTGGCTGTAGTAGCTCTGCAAAGCACCCCCCTCAAAACTTGGGCAAAGGACTTTATGTATGCGCCGGAAATCGGGAGATCGCATCAGCTCAGCTCGCCTCCGCAATGGTAACAGACACCTCCGAACAGCTCGGCAAGCGCCTAGCGGGTCTGTGACGCGCCGGAATTCGTGCGGTGTGGGTCGGGCTTCAGGAGTAGGCTGACCTACACCAAATCCATTGGCGTCCAGGGGGTTGCGAGCGTAGGGATTGGGACGCCCCGCTTCGAGACGTTGTCCTGGCTCCACCATCTTTCCCTCCACGTGTCCCTGCATGTCCCTCCTGACTGGTCGCACATGTGTACTCTGGTTGGCTGAAAGCCCCCCCCTCTCCTCCCATTGGTGAACACATTGCTCTACGTCCTGCTCTACTCTCCCGCATTCCATTGCAGTCAGTTAAAAAGGAAGCCACAATGCGCTGCACGGTCCCGGGCCGCGCCGGAATTTGTGCAGTGTAGATCAGCCTCACTAAACTCTCTGGAAATTACAGCTTGAGGCTGCCTATGTGTGTTTACTTGAGCGTAAGGCTGCCCCATTTCTGTTTCTGCTTTACTTAACCTTAGTGAATTTGTAGCATCTCTCTTCCTGTCTCTCCCACCCCCCTCCATTCAAGAGACTTAGGATAGTTACAGATTTTAATGACTGTCTCTAGGAAGACACTGGAAGGAATTAAAGAAAAATGGGGGCCTGTCTTGGGTTTGGTAGGCTCTGCCCCTAATTTTCAGGGCATACTAACAATAATAACACGGAAGAGCTGTTTAGAGGGTAGTAATAAATTCCGACAACCATTGAGTGTAATTCTTAAGAAAAGCAAAAAATGAAAAGCAAAAAATGATGTGCTGGGATGGTAGCTTGGTATGTTGTAATAGCCCTAAAAGTTTGCAGTTCATCACAATTTTAAGATGAAGTAGGAGTTGAGCAGGCTCATGTTGCTCCCTGAGGCATCTGGTGGGGCCACTGTGTGATACAGGAAGCTGGACTAGATGGGCCTTTGGCCTGATCCAGCAGGGCTCTTCTTATGTTCTTATGAGAAGTCCTTCTAGGTGCTAGACACTGATTTGTGGCTGCACGTGCTTCTGGAATGAAGAGGATCTGGTGTGTTGCCTCTTCTCTCTTCTTTTGTTGTTGTTCAGTCGTTAAGTCGTGTCCGACCCTTCGTGATCCCATGAACCACATCCCGCCAGGCCTTCCTGTCCACTATCTTCCTGAGTTTGCTCATTTTCATGTTTGTTGCATCGGTGATGCTGTCTAACCATTTCAACCTTTGCCTTCCCCTTCTCCTTTTGCCTTCAATCTTTCCCAGCATCAGAGTCTTCTCCAGAGAGTCCTCTCTTCGCATTAGGTGGCCAAAATATTTGAGTTTCAGCCTTAGTACCTGTCCTTCTAGGGAACAGTCAGGGTTGATTTCATTTAGAATTGACTGATTTGATCTCCTAGCAGTCCAAGGGACTCTCAGGAGTCTTCTCCAGCACCACAGTTCGAAAGCATCTATTCTTCGGCGCTCAGCCTTCCTTATGGTCCAACTCTCGCAACCATACATTGCTACTGGGAACACCATTGCCCTGACTATGCGAACTTTTGTTGGCATGGTGATATCTCTGCTATTTATTATGCTGTTTAAGTTTGCCATAGCTTTCCTTCCAAGGAGTAAGCGTCTTTTAATTTCATGGCTGCTGTCTCCGTCTGCAGTGATCTTGGAACCCAGAAAAGTAAAATCTGTTACTGCTTCCATTTCTGCCCCTTCTATTTGCCAGGAATTGATGGGACCCGATGCCATGATCTTAGTTTTATTAATGTTGAGTTTCAAGCCAACTTTTGCACTCTCCTCTTTCACCCTCATCAAGAGGCTCTTTAGTTCTTCTTCACTTTCTGCCATTAGGGTGGTATCGTCTGCATATCTGAGGTTGTTGATATTTCTCCCGGCAATCTTGATTCCGGCTTCCAATTCATTCAGCCCTCTCTTCTTTAGAAAATGTAAAATCCAGCAGTTCTCTGTTCAATCCACATTGCCTGTTGAAACACACAGGATAAGGGAAACATGGTTGTCTTTATATTAGCAAAGCTGGAGATTAATTTCAGGTGATACACTAGGAGGCCAAACATAAATTAAGGCCAAATTCAAGGTATTACAAAGTAGCTGGAAGGCTTACCATAGTCCCGGTTCTGGCCAGGACAATCATGGTTCGCGAGCCCAGTCTCCTGGCCAGTCTCCGTCATTGTCCCGGCCAGCTGGGACTTACCCCCCCCCCCGTCTTTTTCCGGCTGCACGAAGCTGCAAGCACTTGCGCAAGGCTAGAAGCTCTCCAAAACGGCCCGAGTGAACTTGGGCCGTTTCTGAGAGCTTCCAGCTTTGCGCGACCACGTGATGAGGATTTAAGCTCTCTGAAACGACCCAAGTTCACTCGGGCCATTACGGAGAGCAGAGCTTCTAGCCTCGCTGGGACGAAGTCCCCGCCCCTGGCCACACCCCCGGCCATGCCCCCAATCCCTGCCATGTCCCGGCCATTATCGCTTCCGCCCCCCCCCCCCGCGTGCAGGGGGGATTTGGTAAGGCACACAAGTAAGGTAAGGTAACACACACAAACCCCATAAAGTCTCATCTTGAGGGTGCAGAAGATTTCCACCCCCCCCATCAGTGGCGTACTCAGCCCTCCCAGCACCTGGGGGGGCGGGGGTTGGAGCGCCCCCATCGCTCCGCGCCCCCCCCAAGCAGCCGGGCTCGGGGCTGAGTAGCGCGCCACCGGACCGGAGCCCCCGGAAGCAGCACGCCCCTCGGAAGCGTCACCGGCTTCAGGAGGCTCCGCTCTGAAGCCGGGAGAAGCGCTACTCCGAGCGACCGCTCAGCTCGGCGGTCAGGGCCTTCTGAGAAGGTTCTGCGCGTCGAAGCGCCTTCTACTCCCTTTCGCTCATGCGCAGAACCTTTCTGAGGGTTTGCGCATGCGCGAAAGGGAGTAAAAGGCACTTCGACACGCAGAACCTTCTCAGAAGGCCCGGACCGCCGAGCTGAGCGGTCACTCGGAGTAGCGCTTCTCCCGGCTTCGGAGCGGAGCCTCCTGAAGCCGGTGACGCTTCTGAGGGGCGCGCCAGCTGGGCTCCGGTGCCGCGCCGCGCTGCGCAGCCCCGAGCCCGGCTGCCGCGCCCCCCGGAGGTTCGGCGCTTGGGGTGGAGCACACCTGCTCCCCCCATGTTAGGACGCCACTGCCCCCCATTTTCAAAATCTCTTTGCTGAATGACGAACAGCGCAATCCTGTATAACCTTGCTGTGTAAGGTTACTGTGTAACAGTACTGTGTGCTTTTTGTACTGTGTGTGCACCTAGAAAGACTTCTCATAAGAACATAAGAAGAGCCCTGCTGGATCAGGCCAAAGGCCCATCTAGTCCAGCTTCCTGTATCAATACTGTGTAACAGTAGATGCACCAGTGTTAAGTGGCAGACCGGCCAGGGTGTCAGCTTGCCCGATGGCAAGTGGGCCCTGACGAAGTGGCCCCCCGGGCCGCTTTCCTGCAGACCACGACTCACTGCGCGCTTGCATGAGGCTCGCGCAGTCTTGTGCGCCTGCGCGAGCCTTACGCAGCGAATCCTGGTCTGCCGGAACACAGCAGACCAGGCTCTGATGAGCTCCGGCCCACCACGTTGCAGCCGGCGCGTCAGGATACAGGGGCGGTGGCAGCAACAAGCGGGGAAGAAGCGGGGAGCGGCGACAAATGAGGGCGGAAAGTGGCAAGAAATGGGGAGAAAAGCAGCGAGAAATGGGGGAAATAAATAAAAAAGTCTACATTTTTTGTAGACTACATTGCAGGGTTGTTGTCATAAGGCACTCACCCTTATTGAGAGTGGCAACTTAGAGAGACTTACTTGAAATGAATACTCTTCATTTCGAGAGGGAGTTGGTAGGCTTCTCAGGTTAGGAGGTTTGAAAAGGGTTAAATGGTGACTTCTGGAGCATTGGAGAAATTTGAGAAGGGGGGTGGAGATGTCAATGTGGAGGTCTGTCTCTGGCCCAAGAGGGAATTTTATTTTTGAATGGCTGCAGGAGAGGTGAGTTCAGGGATGGGGGGGGAGGAGAAAAAGTGAAGAAATGTGGGGAATAGAGACGACTCCACAGCCCCACCAGAAACAAAGGCAGCTTGCCCCAGATTTCCTGCCCTAGAGATGGGGAAACAGTTGCTGTAATTCAAAGCCCCTCTCTACTCCATGAAACCTTAGAATTAACCCCTTAGTCCCTATCACCCAAGTCAAAGAAAGTCTGCCTAGCTATAAAAGGCATTGGCTCACTTGCCTAGCTGCCTCCTTCTCCTAAATTTTGATTGCAAGCTCCTCAGGGCAGGGCCCTGGCTTCTGCTTCTGTTAAGATGTAAAGACTAAGTGTATACATTTTATAAATCATTTTATAACCGGAATCCTGAAGATGCCTTGTTCTTTCTACATCGTAGCTGGTTATAACAATCTTCGATCCTTTCTAAGTGGATACTGATTTACTGTATTACCGATTGCAATGTATAGCACTACTACTAATAATAAATAATTAATTTAGTGGGAGGTCCTAATAATAACAATAAACAATACAGGCACCCCCAGCATCCACAGATCCCGTACCCGCGGATTAACGTATCCGCGGTTCTCTGCCCCTGCACCCATTGCTGTGGCACTAAACACTCGTGTGTCTCTTCCTTTGCAGCCTGTTACATAATGCTAGAGGAGGAACAAGAGAAGGAGTCAGCCGGAATATTAGAGGAGGGAGACAGCCAGAACACTAACAGGAAGCCAGGAAGCTTCCTGCTTCCTGTTAGCATTCTCTTAGTTGCCCTCCTCTAGCGTTCCAACTGACTGCTTATCGTGTTCCTCCTCTAGCATTCTGTAACAGGCTGCAAAGGAAGAGACACGAGTGCTTGGTACCACAGTAAGTATAGGGTTCCCTTTTATCCGCGGTTTCGGTATCCGTGGGGGGGGAACGTATCCCCTGTGGATACGGGGAGGGGGTTTTTTGCCTGTATTTATATACAGTAATGCTTTTCATCAACAAAGCAAGACAGGAAAATACAGTTTCCTGTCTCAAAACGGCTCTCGCCTCTCAGTCTAAAAAAGAGGCAGAAAAACACCAGCAAACAGCCGCTAGAAAAGAAACTATACCAGGTTGAGTAGGAACAGCTGAGGGGAGATTCCAGGGAGGTCTCTGTCCCCAAATACATCAGCTCTTTTCCCCTTTGTGTTCCTTGTTGTGTGTGAAACTTTGCACTGCTTGTGCCTTTAGCTGAGGAAGAAACTCCCCTTTCAGCTCAGCCTAAGGAATACCGCTCCAGGCAAAGGCCTTGGGTTGCTGGGAGCCTCTGACAATTGCAGCTCTTTTGTCGCCATGTAAATCTCATTCACCCCAAGTGAGTCATCCTTTTTGGCAGTACAATAAGACTAACAAAGAAGGCAGAAATTGGGTCATTTCCTCCTCCCTCCTTCAGGCAAGATCAGGGATTTGGGAGTAGAGGTAATATTATGTCAGAATAGTAACTCACAGCTAAGGTGTGGGGTTGGCCTGGTGTGAGGTAGCCACTAATACAAGCAGGTTGGAAGGACCAAGAAGATAGTGTAATCGCACTGATCAGTGATAAATTCCCCGAAGGGAGGATGCGACGAATCTTATTAATAACGATTGTTGAGACTTTCCAGCCACTGAAATCTTGACAATACAGTATTTGGGTTTAAAAGTCATGTAAAACAGATAATAGTTAAAACACCAAAACAAAGATTTTGGTGTTTTTTTTTTTAACTTTTATCTGTTTTACATGGCTTATTATTAATATCATTAGGAACAGGAAAGTACCTCAAAACAAACTAACAGGTAACCTGAGGTAAGTAATGTTCACAGCAAGATGGAGTTGTGTGCAATCCCATAGTGCTGGGTGCAAAAGTCTTCTATGATTCTCTGGCCCTGGGCTGTCTGCAAATTCCCAGCGTGCCGTGTGCAAACTTAGGAGGAGTGCAGAGCTGATGCTTGCAGCTTGCCTAAATTAGTTTCTCCAGAAGGCCATCCCTAGTCTCTGTTTCTAAGGTTGCAGGACTGGAGCCAGGAGCGAAGCCATGAATGAGCAAACCTGTGAAGTTCCAGAAGCAGAAGAGGGATCTGGAGGGGCAGGAAAAGCCAAAGGCAGAGATCAGCTGGAACATGTGATGGAGCCACAAGGGGGCCAAGAGGGTCCATCCAGGGGGCTGCAACAGCACTGGGAAGCCCAATGGCAGCAGTTCCACAAGACCCTGCAGGCCCCTCACTCGGCATGGGGGAGCCCCCAACGGTCAGGCCCCACACCCTGGGATGATGCCAAGGCCTTTCTGGCCTCCTTTGAGCAAGTTGCTGAGGCCTGTTGGTGGCCCAGAGGAGAGTGGGTGGCTCGGCTCCTGCCAGCACTTAGCGGAGAAGCCCAGCAGGCCTTTAGCCTCCTGGCAGCCGGAGACAAGGAGGACTATGGGAAAGTGAAGGCCGCCATCTTGAGGGGCGATGCCCTGAGGAGGGAGGCGCAGCGCCAGCACTTCCGGCGGTTCTGCTGCCCGGAGCTGGAAGACCCCCGAAGGCTGTACAGCCAACTGCAGGAGCTTTGCTGTCAGTGGCTGAAGCCCGAGAGGCACACGAAGGAGCAGATCCTGGAGCTGCTGGTCCTGGAGCAGTTCCTGGCCAGCCTGCCGGTGGACGTCCAGGGCTGGATCCGGGCAGGAGGGCCGGACAGCTGTGCCCAGGCGGTGGCCCTGCTGGAGGATTTCCTGGAGAGCCGGAGGGAGTCTGACACAGGGACGTGGCAGGTGAGAATATTTCATTCCAAGATTCCTAACAAGACAGAGAATATGGAGTGGGTTTGGACCATCTCTCAATGTTCATCTAAAACTGGAGAGAATTAATGGCAGTAGAAAAGCCAAAACCCTCCTGACAATCTTTCCTCTAGCCACTGAACATTATTTCACATAAAAGCATCTCTGAAAGCTGACAAAAGATGTTCAAGCTCACACATTAGTGAATCTGCAGTTGGAGGAAGTTCTACAAGGGGTGCAGCCATTCAGAATAGCGGCCTTTGTACCATTACAGTTATTTCACATTGATTGATTGATTGATTGATTGAGCACTTTTAAATGAGTTTAAACATTTGTGTTAGTTACAAAAACCAAAAAGGTGTGTTTTGGATTTATATGTATTTGGGTTAAAAAAGCAAGAAAGACACACTGTTCTAAGAACAACTTCAATGATGTTGAAAATGAATCATTATTATGGTTTGTTAATGATTCCAGAAAATGCTTTGATAGCGTTTATACTTCAGCGTTGAAGTATAGTGTTGTAGCTTCAGATCCTACTTAGCGATAATACTGTTTGTTCGCTATCAGTCCAAAACCTGTCAGTGTAGGTAGTCCTTTCAAGAAAACATCCAAGTCAGTCTGCAGTGCTATACTGTTCACAGTTACCTGGGAGTAAGTCCCATTGAGCTCAGTGTTTCTTACTTCTAAGTAGATATGCGTAGAGAGTGACACTCTTCCTGCCCAATCCTATCCCCCGCCGTGCGCTGCATGCTATGATGAGGGCGGGGGGGGGGGAGGGAGACCTGAAGGCAAAGTGGAGGTAAGTAAAAAACTTTTTAATTTACTTCCGTGTAAGCCTACAGGCTGCCCATGGGTCTCCTCGAACCTATGCCAGCTACATAGCTGGCGTAAGTAAGGAGGAAAAAAGGGGAGGGACTGGGCAAAGGGAAGGGGATAGGGTTCTGGCACATACCGGTACCACCAGAATCTACCTCCTCCTATCCATCAATAAATCAATAAATCACCAGGCCCGGATGGCATCCACCCAAGAGTTCTGAAGGAACTCAAGAATGAAGTTGCTGACCTCTTGACCAAAATATGCAACTTGTCCCTTAAAACGGCCACTGTGCCAGAGGATTGGAGGATAGCTAATGTCACGCCAATCTTTAAAAAAGGAAGGAGGGGGGACCCGGGAAACTACAGGCCGGTCAGCCTAACCTCTGTTCCAGGGAAGATGGTGGAAAGTCTCATTAAGGATAAAATCTTAAAATACATAGAAGAACAAGCTCTGCTGAGGGAGAGTCAGCATGGCTTCTGCAAGGGGAAGTCTTGCCTCACAAACCTGTTAGAATTTTTTGAAAAGGTCAACAGGCATGTGGATGCGAGCGAACCCGTGGATATTATATATCTGGATTTTCAGAAGGCGTTTGACACGGTCCCTCATGAAAGGCTCCTGAGAAAACTCCACAGTCAGGGAATAAGAGGGCAGGTCCTCTTGTGGATTAGGAACTGGTTGAAGACCAGGAAACAGCGAGTGGGAGTCAATGGGCAATTTTCACAATGGCGAGAGGTGAAAAGCGGTGTGCCCCAAGGATCGGTCTTGGGACCGGTGCTTTTCAACTTATTCATAAATGACCTGGACTTGGGGATAGGCAGTGAGGTGGCCAAGTTTGCGGATGACACTAAACTTTTCCGGGTGGTAAAGACCAGCAGGGATTGTGAAGAGCTCCAGAAGGATCTCTCCAAACTGGGAGAATGGGCAGCAAAATGGCAGATGCGCTTCAATGTAAGTAAGTGCAAAGTGATGCACATTGGGGCAAGAAACCAAAATTTCACATATACGCTAATGGGTTCTGAGTTGTCTGTGACGGATCAAGAGAGAGATCTTGGGGTCCTGGTGGACAGGTCGATGAAAGTGTCGACCCAGTGTGCGGCGGCTGTGAAGAAGGCCAATTCCATGCTCGGGATCATTAAAAAGGGGATTGAGAATAAAACGGCCAATATCATTATGCCTTTGTACAAATCGATGGTAAGGCCACATCTGGAGTATTGTGTCCAGTTCTGGTCACCATACCTCAAAAAGGATATAGCTGAATTGGAAAAGGTGCAGAAAAGAGCGACCAGAATGATTAGTGGGCTGGAGCACCTCCCTTACGAGGAAAGGCTACAGCGTCTGGGGCTTTTCAGCCTAGAAAAAAGGCGCCTGAGGGGGGACATGATTGAGACTTATAAAATTATGCATGGGATGGAGAGAGTGGATAGAGGGAAATTCTTCTCCCTCTCGCACAACACCAGAACCAGGGGACACGCACTAAAATTGAGTGGAGGGAGAGTTAGAACAGACAAAAGAAAATATTTCTTTACCCGGCGTGTGATTCATCTGTGGAACTCCTTGCCACAGGATGTGGTGATGGCACCTGGCCTAGATGCCTTTAAAAGGGGTTTGGACAAATTCATGGAGGAAAAGACCATCACAGGTTACAAGCCATAAGCAACCTCCTGGTTTTAGAAGTGGGTTTTCTCTGTGCCAGGTGCAAGGGAGTGGCGACTGGACACAGGTATCTTGTTGTCTCGTGTGCTCCCTGAGGCATCTGGTGGGGCCACTGTGTGACACAGGAAGCTGGACTAGATGGGCTTTTGGCCTGATCCAGCAGGGCTCTTCTTATGTTCTTATGTTCTTATCCACCCTGCCCACCCCCTCCCCGCCCACGGAACATCGCCAGCAACAATGACCGAGAGCCAGCGGAGCTTCCTGGAGCTGCATATGCTACGCGGCCGGGCAGCGCACAACAGCAGCCCAGGTTTTATGCCGCTGTAAAGCGCCAGAACCCTAGTTCTGGCAGCACAGGGCGCTGATAAAATATAAAATGGGGCTATTGGATTCATAATGATCCTGCAAGGGAAATTTATGCTGTCATGTTTTTTTCCAGCAGAGGGCCTGTGCCTTTAAGCACAACAGGGTAGAAAATCTACAGGCAGAGCTTTCCCCCAAATGTAAATAGCAGTATAGAGGGAACCTGCCCTGTCAGTCTTAGTGGATCAGGAGTTGAGATGAGGAAAAATACGTGGCCAACTTACTTGGCTGTAAAGCACATTGCGCCAGAAAACAGTGCTGGCGCCAGAGCAAAGTGGAACGCCTGCTGATGGAACTAAGCTGGCGCGGGGGGCAGAACGGGACGGGGAGGGGTGGCAGCAGGGATGGGGTGTGGGCAGATTGGGTCAAGGAGGGGGTGGAATCGGCGTCACTGGTGTGCGCCATATCCTATCCCCCTTCTCGGGCCCAATCTGCCAATACGGGAGCACTTGGACTTGCGCCAGCTATATGGAAGGCACAGGTCCAAGTAGACCTATTACACAGGCTGGGGCTTACCCAGGGTAAAGGGACGAACGTCTCCTTACCTCAAGGGGACCTCCCACTTCCTAAACTCCCCCGCAGGATGCAGCGTAGCCTTGTGCTGGCCTACTCGCATCGGTGCGGGGAACTTTAGGTAGGATTGGGCTGTCAGTTACGTAGATTGCTCAGTCACAGGGGGCCTAGAAAGCTACAGAGAGCTTTACTTCTCAGCAAGCACTTCTGGAATTATGCACCAAAGGGAATTGGATGTAAGGGAGCAGGATGTGTCTCTTGTCCGTAGTCCCTGTGTGCTGAGCAAGATTCTCTTCGCTGCTTCAGGAGCCTTTGCAGGAGTGGGCTTTGGGTCCCCTGGATGTAAAGGAGGAAGCCTTGGACACGGTGCAGGAGGAGATCCCCAAAGAACACGCAGAGATATTCCAGGACACCAAGCAGAACGTCGATGGGGAGGTGGCTTTGCCAGGTAAGGGTTGTACTGCTAATTGCTGTCACGATTAAGGCAACGAAATCTCAAGGGAGGTCTACAGTCCTGTACCTTTAGCAGCCATGTGGAAGGGGGAGTTTGGGCGGCTGCAATTGGACGATGCAGAGGGTGAGAAAGGCATCCACCAACCTTCCCTCTTCTGCCCAAGTACAGCCCTTCTGCTCACCCTCCTCTTGCCAGGTCTGGTAGTGTCTAATGGTGATAGTGGTGGGGGCAGAGGAGGGAATGTTAGCAGGGGCAGCTTTTCTTCTCCCTGGATGACAGAGTCCTGGTACCCAACTCCTACTTCTACACAGCTGTTTCAGGGACAGGAATCCGCCCTGCTTTGCTCTGGCCAAGTATGAACAGGTGGACCAATCCTCCTTCTCCGTAAAATGTTCCTTCCGTCCCTCACAGGCATTGGAATCGTGCGTCCCACTTTGTTGCTTCCCCCAGAAGGTCAGGACCTGGCTGGAGCGGAGCTGAGCAAGGCTCTTGGCATCCAAGTGAACCAGGTGGGTTTGTGTAGGGCCAGAGCAGATACATGAACCAGGTGGCAGCCAGTGTTCTTTGTCGGATATAACCGGGGCCGGTCCATCATGGGGCAAACGAAGGCATTTGCCTCAGGTAAGAGAAAGGTGGATGGCATCCACCTACAGCTGTCCAGTTGCCTCCACTGCCTCCCGGGCCTCTTCTGCTCCATAGCCCTCTTCTTTTTCCAGTCGAGGGAGTGGGAGGAGCAGAGTCTAACACATTACCAGAAATGAAAAGACTGCATTTGGCACACTGTCATTTGGTGCCAGGAAATCTAGGGCAGGCACTTGTGGAACAGGCACTGGTTTTGTGGAATCCACCCCTGGGAAATCTTTGTCTCTTTGGGGAGCAACATTTTAAGCTTTTGGTGCACTACCAAAGTTGCCCTTCTTTGGTTTACTAGATGTTATGTCTGTAAGGGCCAGCTGGATCTTGTTTCTTGTTAACCTACGCACAGGTGTGACTGCACACGTGTAGACATTTAAGGCACCATTGGATGCACAGTTTGCCATTCTGAGCTCTCCAAGAAGATACACAGGATGGCGACTGTGTTTTTCTAGGACAGGGGTGGCCAACCTTTCAATATGAATACTCCTGGACCGTTAATAGTTGTATAGGTGACCATTTTATAGGTGGTTGTATAGCTATTTCATTTCAGCAGGTGCATTTCAGCAATTCTGTCTTGCCAAGATTCTGTCTTCAATCTACACAACTCTTAAGAATGCAGAGGTCCTAATGTGGATGGTTGGCCACCCTGGTCTAGGATATCTCTACCCAATGGAACAAACACCCTGTTTGCTTTTAAATCGGTGCGCATGAGGGACCACTGGGGAGCAAATGATTGCAGCAGGCAGTGGTGGGGCCTGCGCAATGTGTGGCAGGACAAGGGGGAGCCTTGGGGAAGTGAATTGTGGCGTGAGACGAGGCGTCTTGCAGGCATTCCGCCTCTTGGGACCCACTTATCCATGAGTGGATTCTGTGGGGCTCCCTCTACATGACATAGCGATGTGGATGGGGTCCTGATCCACGTTGGTAAGCTACGTCTGCATGGTTTGAGAAGCGGGTAAAAGGCACCCAGAAATCCGCACTCGCGAAACCCGGAAGTGACCCCAAATTGCTGTTTTTCATTGATCCAAACGTCGGGGAGGCCTGCGATGGGTCGCGCAGGCCTCCCCGCACTCCCCCCAAAGCCCCAGTGGGTAAAAAACCACCGGTTTTGGGTGCTTTTTCCCGCCGCTGGCGGCAATCCCCAGGATTTCCGCTGGCAGCGGCCCCGCCCCTGCAAGTACTCCGGGCGGCTGCCCCAAACCGCTATTTGTTTATTTATTTATGCTGATTTTTCCCAGGGCCCGTGACGTCACTGTCACTGCCACACCCCTGCCCCCGCGTCCTGGAAAATCTGGTAAACTTACGTATAGGACTTTAAAGGTCATCACCAACATCTTGAATTGGGCTTGGAAAGGAATGGGCAGCCAGTGTAGCCGCCGGAGCAACAGCCTAGCAGAGTGTGCATGCCGAGCCCTGGTGACCACACAGGCTGCCACATTCTGCACCAACTGCAACTTCCAAACTGCTTTCAAGGGTAGCCCCACCTAGAGTGCGCTACATAAGTCTAAACGAGATGGCACTCTAGGGCAGGGGTTCTCAATCAATGGTACTAGTACCACCAGTGGTACTTCAGCCGACTGTTGGTGGTACTTGGACCTCCAGAATCCCGCTCCGATGCAGTGCTTTTGGCAGTGTGGTTTTGCTCCCAAGAGGCTCCTGCCTTTGGCTGAGCCTCTCGGAAATGCTTAGAAGGGCCCTCCCGCCCGCCCAGAGCCCCCTACATGCATTTTCTGGCCTCTGAAAACCTGGAAGTAACTGGCGATTGATGTTATCATCGCCAGTCACTTCCGGTGGTATTGGCATCGGAGAGTGATACTCGGAGAGTGACGTCGGAGGCGGTACTTGGCCGGGAAGCGGTTTAGAACCCCTGCTCTAGGCCATGGACCACTGTCGCCAGATCCGACTGATCCAGGTACGGCTGCAGTCGGCGCACCAGCCGAAGCTGGGCCAAGCCCCCCCTGGCCACAGATGCCACCTGAGCTCCAGGGACAGCTGAGGATCCAGGAGTACTCCCAGGCTGCGAAGCTGCTCTTTCAGAGGGAGTGCAGCTACCCCATCCAGAGCAAGTTGTGGATCTACTACCTGCATAGCAACCTTCCGGATCAGGAGGACTTCTGTCTTGTCCGGATTTGATATCCGTCGATTAGCCCTCATCCAGGCCCCAACCACTTCCAGGCAGCGCCCCAGAACTTCAACAGCCCCCTTGAAAACGGGTGGAAAAGAGAGATAGAGCTGGGTGTCATCCGCATATTGATGGGACCCCACTCCAAATCCCCTGATTACCACTGTGCTTTGTGCAACACATTTTGAAGTGGGGGTGGGGTGGGGATGTTTTCCTCTTTCCTGCAGGTGATGAACCCCAGGAAGACAGGTGAGACTTTACACATGGTTGAGCAGACACCGATGCAGTCAAGCCAACGGATCACGTTCTGGAACGTTCTGCAGGAGGAGGATGAAAATGTGGGCTCCATGGGTAGGGAACTGCTCTGCTCCGCTCCATTACATCCAGAAAGATATTGCCCATCTAGGTCTCATATTTAAAATTTGAGATATGCATGTAGATTCTCTTCTGCTAAATACATTTATGTGCTTGGAAGATGCGAAGTAAGGCAGAAATTTATTTTTGACATATTCCCCGAGTGTAATACATGTAATGACTGAAATATCCTCCAAGTGATGGAGAAGTGAATGGAAATGTGGATGGATGAGCTGCAGCCAAGGAGGGTCGTGGGTTCCAGCCCTTCCCTCTTCTTCTAGGGAGCTGTGCTATACCCTTCTGCTCGTTCTTCCTCCTTTCTTTCTCTGGCCCTTCACCCCTCATGCACCCCCCTTTCTGACTCCTTCTCTTCCAAAATTGTTAAGCATAGCAGCCTTTGCCCCTTTCTGTAGTGGTTTAAGATATGTCGATTGCTAATTCTTCTGTGAAAGACATTGGGGACTCCGGGAAGCAGGAGAAATAAATGATGTAATCGTATATAGTTCTTCGGGGGAAGGAGAATTAGGGGAAGGGCTTCTTTCTGAAGGAAAAGTTTTTTTCAGGAGAAAATTCACTTGGTCTATAGGTTCACAGGCAAGTACAGCATTAGTGTACGTATGATGTCAATTCATCTGATCAATAGCGTAGCCAGGTGATCGGGAGCCCTGTGTGGCTTAGCGATTAAATGTCTGGGCGGCGTCATGATGTCACGTGACATTGTGATGTCATGACGTCATTTCAGGTCCAACTTCTGGGTTGTGTGCGCGCCTCTTGGTGTTTTTGGCAGCTTCGCTCTGATTGACCCCGCCTCCTTAGTCTTTTAGCCGGCCGATTAACTGACCGAAAGACTAGGGGCAGCCGCAGCTGCCGCCCGCACCTCCGATCAGAGTGAATCTGCTGAAAACACCATGAGGAGTGGATCTAAGGGAAAAGGCAGGGAAGCTGATCGCGGGGGTCTTGCCGCTGCTGCGAAGCGGCCTGGCGCGAGCACCCCCTTGGGCAGTGGATCCCATAGTGCAGATCGCACCAGCCGCCTTGTGGTAGCTACACCACTGCATCTGATATTTCATTACATCTTATTGATTTATTGGGAAATAGAAAAAAGGAATGCAACACTTAAGGGCAGGAATCCATGAATGTGTGTGTTGTTGTTTTTGGTATTGAAAGGCATTAGAGATAAATTTGTGCGTTTCTCTCTCTGAATTCAAGAAAGATTTTTGGTTCCCCGACTTGACCTTGGTCCCCATCCAGTGAAACAGGAAGAGACGTTCCTCCCGGATCCTGTGGAAAATCAGAGACTCCCAGGCCAAGACTCAGGTAAGGCGTTGAGAAGGATGTTTTATTGCTTCTTGCAAGACGTGACGATACCTGGGTTCTTTCAGGAAGATACTCCTGCCTCGGCTTCTTCTCTCTGAAAAATACATTGCACAGATTTCCTAATAGCTGGCAGGAAAAGATTCTGCCCAAGGGTGTGGGGTTAGGCAGGGTGAATAAGAATGCCAGTGGTCAAGGAAAGAGCCTTTATTGGCTTGCATTATTTTTCCTCCTGCCGAGTACCAGCAGTAAAATCCATGATGAAGGATAGCCACATTTCCTGAGTTGTGCAAGTAGCAAGATTTCCTGAGTCATAAGAACATCAGAAGAGCCCAGCTGCTGGATCAGGCCAAAGGCCTGTCTAGCCAGCTTCCTGTATCACACAGTGGCCCACCAGATGCCTCAGGGAGCACACAAGACAACACGACACCTGTCGCCACTCCCTTGCATCTGGCATTCAGAGATAGCCTTCTAAAACCAGGAGGCTGCATATATCCATCATGGCTTGTAGCCTGTGATGGACGGGACCTTTCTTCCATAAATCTGTCCAATTCCCTTTTAAAGGCATCTAGGCTAGGTGCCATCACCACATCTTGTGACAAGGTGTTCCACAGCTTAATTACATGCTGGCTAAAGAAAAATGTGGCTGGCAACATTAAAGGAAATAATAAAAGCTTATTCAAATATGTTAGAAGCAGGAAACCTGCCAGAGAAACGGTTGTTCCGCTGGACGGTGAGGGAGAGAAAAGGGTGATAAAAGGGGACTTAGAGACAGCAGAGCAACTAAACGAGTTATTTGCATCTGTCTTCACGGCAGAAGACCTCGGGCAGATACCACCGCCTGAACGGCCCCTCCTGACCAAAGAATTAAGTCAAATAGAGGCTAAATGAGAAGACATGTCATTTCAAACCAAAGTGACAAATTAAAGATCAATAAATCACCGGGACCGGATGGCATCCACCCAAGGGTTCTGAAGGAACTCAAGAATGAAGTTGCTGACCTCTTGACCAAAATATGCAACTTGTCCCTTAAAACGGCCACTGTGCCAGAGGATTGGAGGATAGCTAATGTCACGCCAATCTTTAAAAAAGGAAGGAGAGGGGACCCTGGAAACGACCTCTCCATAGGTCAATGATTGGCGTCCGGGAAAGTACAGGCTGGTCAGCCTAACATCTGTTCCATGTAAGATGCTGGAAAGCCTCATCAAGGATAAAATCAAAACGTATAGAAGAACAGGCTTTGCTGAGGGAGAATCAGCATGGCTTCTGCAAGGGGAAGTCTTGCCTCACGAACCTTTTAGAATTCTTTGAAAAAGTCAACAGGCCTGTGGATGCGAGTGAACCCGTGGATATTATATATCTGGATTTTCAGAAGACATTTAACCTGGTCCCTCACCAAAGCTCCTGAGAAAACTCCAGTCAGGGAATAAGAGGGCATATCCTCTTATGGATTAGGAACTGGTTGAAGACCATGTGAATGCGTGTTGCCTGTGCTTTCATTATGGATCCATTTGGAGCCAAACAGGCGAGGGCGGGCAGGAGGGCCCATTTTGCAGCACTTGCCGTTTGGAGGCATGAGTGTCAAGTGCCCCCCCTGTCGCTGCCGTAGCCCACTGTCCTTGGTGGTGGACACCCCCCCCCGCCAGCTATGCTACTAGGAGGGGCCGTTTGGGCAGCAGTATCTGTGCAAGTTCTTCTGCTGTGAAGACAGATGCAAATAACTCATTTAATTTATCTGCAAACTCAAAGTCCCCTTTTATCACCCCGTTCCCTCCCTCACTGTCCAGCGGGCCAACTGTTTCTCTGGCAGGTTTCCTGCTTCTAATATATTTGAAGAAGCTTTTATAATTTCCTTTAATGTTGTTGGCCATATGCTCCTCAAAGTCTTTCTTGGCCTCCCGTGTCATCTTTTTACATTTCTTTTGCCAGAGTTTGTGTCCCTGTTTATTTTCCTCATTAGGGCAAGACTTCCATTTACAAAAGGAAGCTTCCTTGCCCTTTATAGCCTCTTTAACTGTGCTTGTTAGCCATGCTGGTACCCTCCTAGAATTTGTCGAGCCCTTCCTCCTTCGTGGGATACACTCCCCTCTATTACTGTTGTTTTAAAACAGCCTCCATACTGTTTTGGAGAAATTTGACTCTTTTTACCTTCCCTTTCAACTTCTTTCTAACTAGTCTCCTCATCCAGTCCTGGATAGGAATGGGGCGTGGGAGTATTCTCGATAGGGTACAATGGGGGCATGAGGGGAAAAATGGCAGGGAAGGTGTTGCAGGAAGCTTGAAAAGAGGTCACCAGGACAAAATTGGTCTCCCTGTCTCTTTAGGTGATGGGAAGAGAACTTGGCTCAAGGTGACGGGTTCTCAGGTTGGAGGAATTGTGGGAAACCCCAGGAGAAGACAAGGGAAAACCCCAGAGAATGTGCCAGTGACAGCTGAGGTGCAGAAGGAAAGATGCGAGTTCAAGAGAGGTCAGAGAACAGAGCCGCTTATGGGATGGAAGGAATCTGGGGAGCTCACAGAAGGTCTTGGAGCTGCCTGCAGCAATCCCGGCCCAGTGGATACAGAGGGGGGAAAGGCATCGTTTTCCAAGTATGGCAGAAGGTACCGTCCTAAGTTAGGACTTGATTGGGAGTACAGTGGAGAAGAGTGCGATGAAGACCCTCCATTGGATGAAATGATCCAGCCGAAATCAGAACTTGAGAAACATCACAGTAGCCAGATGGAAATATCAAATTATAATTGTCTAGAGTATGGGTTAAGTCTCCATTCTAATTCATTAACAGAACACCGAAGAATTCATAGTGTGGAGAATCCTCACAAATGCCCCAAGTGTGGAAAAACGTTCGCTTGGAGATCTGGTTTATCAAGACATCAAAAACTTCATATTGGAGGGAAACGTCAGAAATGCCCTGAATGCGGAAAGCAGTTCAGAGATGCTGCAGAGTTGAGAAGACATCAGATAATCCACACAGCGGAAAAGCCACACCAATGCCCTGAATGTGGAAAGCACTTCAGAGATGTAACAAATTTGAGGAGACATCATCAGATAATCCACACAGGGGGGAAACCACACCGATGCTCGGTGTGTGGAGAAGGGTTCTCTTGGAGGTCACAGCTGTTAAGGCATCACACGATTCATACTGGAGAGAAACGTTACCAGGGTTGGGCTGTAAATTCCCATACCCCAAGTTCCTACCTTCATTCTCCCCCCTCACATTCTGTAGTCAGAGAAAACCCAAAACAAGGGGCCAACCCTCTCTCGTGCTCATAACAATTTAGAGTGACCTGGGACAAGCAAGAAAGAAGTATTCAAAACATTATGTTACATGAACAGGTCTGTTTGCTAGCATTTGTGTTTCTGAAGCATAAAGAACAACAGTTCTGTAATGGGCCACGAGATCTCAATGGGACAAATGAAGAACCTATTCTTATTATGGCAACGTCCGAATGAAGAAAGAGCAGGAAACCTGAAACTAGATCTGCCAGAGTGTAATAAGGGATGTTTAGTCAGTAAGAGAACAGAGGCAGCTGGTATTCCTATGCACCATGATAGACCAAGTACTTTGGAAAGGAAAAGCATGGCTACTGGGCAGTGAGAGAAACACGCAGAAAACACTTGCCAAAGAGGAGACCCTGCAGGTGTCAGAATCCCTGTGAATGTAATTGTGTAACAATCAGGGCAAAGTGACAACTCAAGGTGCTCCCATGATGGGGGCCTTAGCCCAGGGTGTCATTGCAGCCTTTGAATCCTATTCACTCTTTAAATTTTGTGTACTCTTAATTGTGTCATTCGAGTGTTTCTTTCTGGTAGTCTTTGGTGGGCAGCCTTTTGGAGTTGTTAGCCACATCCCCCCCCCCAGCAAAGAGGGGTGCATTTGATGACTGCAGGAGACATAAGGGTGAGTCGTAAGGGCCAGCTGCGCTGCCGGAACGTGAGCAACATGCTTTATGGCTGGTCTCAAAGCACAACCCACCATATTGTGCAGCTGGGCCTGCTCCGCTGACTGCAGGAGACATACAGCCCAATCCTACGGGCCCGCTGTGCCGCCAGAACGTAAGCATCATGCTTTACAGCGGTCGCAAAGCAAGACTGTGCAGATGGGCCACCGCCGTACGCAAGGCCTCCTGGACAGACCTGGTCAGCGCAGGCGGTGGGTGGAATGGAGCGGGGAAGAGTGTGTGTCGAGGGCGGGAAGGGGGCAGTACCGATATCCTATCCCTCCTCCTGGCCTTGATTCACCTTCCCAGCTAAATTCAACTTCATTCAGGCTGCAATCCTATGCACACTTTCCTGGGAGTAAGCTCCATTGGACACAGTGGGACTTACTTCTGAGTAGACATGGATAGGATTGTGCTGTCAGACTTGTGTCAGCAAAAAAATCACTGGTGCATATCCGAGTAGACCAGGGTTTCTCAGTCTGTGGGTATGTGCTTGAAACGGCCCACCCGCCCACCGGGAGCCTCTTACCTGTGTTCTGAGGCCTCCATCGCCCGAAACGCGGATGTAAGTGGCAACGAAATCTGAGGAAGACGATGAGACGACAGTGGTTGCAGCGCTGGACCTCAAGCAGAGAAAGAGGCAGCGGCGGCAGTGCTTGGCACTGAGCGGAGGCCGAGGGGGGTTTCTGGCCTTTCTACCTTGGTGTGCCCAGTGCTGCCGCTTCCTTCTTCTTCTCCTCCAATGGCTGGCGAAGCCCAGCATTCCCTCTACTACCATTGGAGGAAGTGGTGGCAGCAGCGAGAGGCCCTGCAGGAGAGAGGTCTAGCCGTCCACCCCATCCCGCTTCACTGACCTCTCCCTCAACATCCAACGCCATCGCTGCCTCCTCTCTAATGTTGTATTTGCAGAGAGCAGTGGTTCCTTTCAGAAGCAATAAGCACATCACTCTGGGTAAAGAAAATACTTTTTATTGATAACACAAGAGCAGTTATCATCATCATCTCAAGAAAGCAACAGATAATAATGTGCTTATTATGCCTCATCAGCTGTGGGGGTACCAGTTCAGCAATGAGTGACTCCTACAGGTCGTGGTGTGGTGTGGGGGCACCATCAAGGATGGTCTACACCGGTGCTGCTCACTGATACTGGGCTCAGGGCTTGCTTATATTTGTCTACTATGCCTCACAATAGCTATTCATATAGACCAGGGGTGGCCAAACTTGCATAATGTAAGAGCCACATATGATAAACTTCAGATGTTTGAGAGCTGTAATATTTATTTAGAAGTATTTAAGAAATATTTAACATATTTAAGAAGTATTTAAATTCTTAAGTATATTTACTCACCATGGACTCCAGCAAAGGCATAAGATGCAGAAAGACTAATATATAGGTTACCACTAGGGGCAGTATGAGCAGGTTCACACAGGGGCAGGAAGCAAAGAAAAATGCTCGAAAAAATCCTTTTGAATTTCACAAGCAGGACTGCGATGATGAGCACTTCCTGCCAGCTCAGTGTTTTTTTATTGTATTTTACAGCACACTTGTGCAGCATTTCACCACGCATTACCGTATTTTAAAAGACTAATAATAAAGTTACCATCTACAAGCTGTTTTCTACTTACCAGGGATTTGCATTATCTCCGCGATTTCCTCCCACGCTTTCTGCCTTGCAGCAATATTCCTGTAGTTCTTGGTGGTCCTGTCATAAAGACATGGTCTTTCTCTTACTTCAAGAACAAATTTAATATCATTATCCCAGCAGGAGTTTGGGCTATTTTGAGTATTTCCCACCATTCTGGTTTTCTCTCTCCTGGTCCTGTGTTTTCCTCTGGGAATAAACCTTGGAACATCCTCCACGGTGATTGGAGGTAGTTCTGATTGGCATGCAACCCCTCTCCTCGGATTGGTAGGCTGCAGTAGCTCCGCGAACCCACCCCCTCAAAAGATGGATTTCCAGCTTTATGTAGGTGCTGCCGGGATTCGTGTAGTGTAGTTTGGGCCTTACACTGCAGTCCCATACATGTTTACTTAGAAGTAAGCCCCACTAGGTTCAATGGGGCTTCTTATTCCTAGGTAAGCGTGTATAGCATTGCAGCCACAGTCACTGACGGCCCCTCCGCTCAACTTCCTTCACCAGCCCTGAAGAGTCCCAGGCGCAACTCTCTGCAGCTCCAGTCCCTCCGTCCTTCGGGTTGCCTCCTCTCCTCCCTCCAGTAGCACCTCCCTTGGTCAGGCTACCGGCTCGGAATAGCGGCTATTGAAAAACAGGAGCCAATCACAGGGGAAGCCCCGGCCCCAAACGACGATTTCGCAGGGCTGCTGAGGACATGAAAGGGTTAACGACGGGCGGCCTCCCCAGCATGGAGGAAACCGGAGAAGGGGCGGGGAATGCTCGTGGGGACGCCTCTCCCTGCTTGGGGTGGGGACTCGGCTCTGGGACGACTGCGAGAGGTGAGTATGCACGAGGGCTCAGGGCCGGGACGGAAAGAAAGCGGGCAGCAGGAAGAGGAGGGCGGAGGAGGATCGGGGGCTCCAGTGGCGGAGGGTCGTGCCGCTGCTGCTGCTGCTGCTGCTGCTGCTGCCTGGGCTTCCCGGCCGGGACGGGAGGGCTGCTGCTCGGTGAGTCCCGGCAGAGCGGAAGGTCCAGCCCGGGAGTCCGACCTGCAGCTCAGCCCCCAGCCGGCTCTGCGCTCGCTGCGCCGGTTTCTGGTGTGTGTTGCTGCCGGCTCGGATCCTGCAGGAGGCTCTGCGCCAGCCTGATCGGTGCTGAGCGGGATCTAGAAAAAGGTAGTCTTGGAAAAGATCCGGGGCGGGGGAATGTCAACACACCTCACGGAAAGGATGGTAGGCCTGGCGGATTTTTCCAGGTCTCTGGTTGTCCTGAGCAGGAGTTTCAGTCTGGTTAACAATCAGCTCCCCAAACACAAACCGTAAACCTGTTCCCATATTCTTTTCTGGCATAACTGTTGTTCCCTTTGGTTGGCAGACAGAAATTCAACAGTTCTATAATTTCTTAGTATGGTAAAACACTGATGTGAAAACTTCACCTGTTCCCTTAAAGATTTCTTTGAGGTGTCTGTCCCAAATATTTTTGTGTTCATTGTGTTTTAACTGTGTATCTTTAGCTTGGGAAGAAACTCCCTTTTCAGCTCAGAAATACTTCCACCGGCTGGCCTTGGATTGCTGGGAGACTGACATTTGCAACTCTTTTGTCACCAGGTAAAACTCATCAACCCTGAGTCATCCCTTTTGGGAGAACAATAAGACAAGACAAGAAGGCCGAAATTGGATCATTTCCTCCTCCCTCTTTCAAACTAGATCAGGGATTTGAGAGCAAAGGTGCTTGCTTAAATCAACTGCTCCAGAAGGCCACATCCCTAGTCTTCTAAAGCTGCATGAGTCGAGCCAGGAGCGAAGCCATGAATGAGCAAAGATTTGAAGTTCCAGAAGCAGAAGAGGGATCCGGAGGGGCAGGAAAAGCCGCAGGCAGAGATCAGCCTGAACATGTGATGGAGCCACAAGGGGGCCAAGAGGGTCCATCCAGGGGGCTGCAACAGCGCTGGGAAGCCCAATGGCAGCAGTTCCTCAAGACCCTGCAGGCCCCTCACTCGGCATGGGGGAGCCCCCAACTGTCAGGCCCCACACCCTGGGATGATGCCAAGGCCTTTCTGGCCTCCTTTGAGCAAGTCGCTGAGGCCTGTCAGTGGCCCAGAGGAGAGTGGGTGGCTCGGCTCCTGCCAGCACTTAGCGGAGAAGCCCAGCAGGCCTTTAGCCTCCTGGCAGCCAGAGACAAGGAGGACTATGGGAAAGTGAAGGCCGCCATCTTGAGAGGCGATGCCCTGAGGAGGGAGGCGCAGCGCCAGCACTTCCGGCGGTTCTGCTGCCCGGAGCTGGAAGACCCCCGAAGGCTGTACGTCCAGCTCCAGGAGCTTTGCTGCCAGTGGCTGAAGCCCGAGAGGCACACGAAGGAGCAGATCCTGGAGTTGCTGGTCCTGGAGCAGTTCCTGGCCAGCTTGCCGGTGGACGTCCAGGGCTGGATCCGGGCAGGAGGGCCGGACAGCTGTGCCCAGGCAGTGGCCCTGCTGGAGGATTTCATGCTGAGCCGGAGGGAGGCCGACACAGGGACGTGGCAGGTGAAATCTTAGTATTTAGTATTTAAGTCCAAGATTGCTAACCAGACATATAATATGGAGTGGGTTTGGCGCATCTCTCAATGTTCAGCTAAAATTGGAGAGAATGTCAGTAGAAAAGCCAAAACCCTCCTGACAATCTTTCCTCCAGCCACTGAACATGATTTCATATTGAAAGCATCTCTGAATGCTGACAAAAGATGTTCAAGCTCACACATGATTGAATCTGTGGTTTGAGGAAGTTCTACATGGGGTGCAGCCATTCAGAATTGCCAATTGCCAAAATGACTTACCAGTAATTGTTCTGAGGCAGCAACAAAAGTTTTGGGTAGGTTAAAAAAAAGAGCCATTTTACCTTGTTCTGATACAGCACAAAATGGAGCTCTTCTCCAATCAGGAAGAAAGGTGAAGGAGCTTATGGGAGTTGTAATCTTTGTGCGGGCTTAACCATTCCTGCTGTGTCAAATCTGTAGAGTAGACATGTATAGGGTTGGGCTGTCTGTTAAATAGTTGGCTCAACCTCAAGCTGTCTAGAAAGCTACAGAGACCTTAATTTGTCAGGAACAACTTCTGGAGTTATGGACTAAAGGGAATAGGATGCAAGGGAGCAGGATGTGTCTCTTGTCCGTAGTCCCTGTGTGCTGAGCGAGATTCTCTTTGCTGCTTCAGGAGCCTTTGCAGGAGTGGGCTTTGGGTCCCCTGGGTGTAAAGGAGGAAGCCTTGGACACGATGCAGGAGGAGATCCCCAAAGAACACGCAGAGATATTCCAGGACACCAAGCAGAACGTCGATGGGGAGGTGGCTTTGCCAGGTAAGGGTTGTACTGCTAATTGCTGTCACAATTAAGGCAACGAAATGTCAACAGTCCTGTACCTTTAGCATATCTCAAATTTGCTAAGGTCAACAGTCCTGTACCTGTTGGTCAACAGTCCTGTACCTTTAGCAGCCATGTGGAAGGGGGAGTTTGGGCGGCTGCAAGTGGAGATGCAGAGGGTGAGAAAGGCATCCACCAACCTTCCCTCTGCTGTCCAGGTATAGCCCTTCTGCTTATACCATAGGGGTGGAGAGAATTTTAGCAGGCAAAACCTTCTCTGTACCCATATCTTGCTTGTACACACCTATTTGAGTGCCCTCGGGAGAAAGGCGGGGTATAAATTCTTTAAAAAAATAAATAAATATTTGAGGGACAGGAATCTGCTGTCCTTTGCCTCTGGCCACCTCTAAGGATGAACATGTGGACCAATCCTCCCTCTCCATAAAATGTCCCTTCCGTCCCTCGCAGGCATTGGAATCGCACATCCAACCTCGTTGCTTCCTCCAGAAGGTCAGGACATGGCTGAAGCGGAGCTGAATAAGGTTCTTGGCATCCAAGTGAACCAGGTGGGTTTGTGTAGGGCCAGGGCAGATACATGAACCAGGTGGCAGCCAACGTTCTTTTGTCAGAGATGACCAGGGCCGGTTCATCATGGGGCCAAGTGAGGTGTTTGCCTCAGGTTACAGATACATGGATGGCATCCACCTACATCTGTCCAGTTGCCTCCACTGCCTCTTCTGCTCTGTAGACTTTTTCTAGTTGAAGGAATAGGAGGAGCAGAGTCGAACACATTACCAGAAATGAAAAGACTGCATTTGGCACACTGTCTGAGGCGCCAGGAAATCTAGGGCAGGCACTGGGGACAGCTCTGATTTTGTAGAATCCACCCCTGGGAAATCTTTGCCTCTTCAGAGAGGTACCTTATGAAATGTTGGAGCATTACCAGAGTTGCCATTCTTTTGTTGCTGGATGTTACGCCTGTAAAAGCTAAATGGATCTTTTTTCTGGTGAGCACATGCACAAGTGTGAATGCACATGTGTAGACATTTATACATAAGATGTGCACCCTAAGATGCACAGACTACCATTCTGAGCTCTCAGGATGATACCGGAAAACAACTGTGTTTTTCTGGGATATCTTTTCACAACAGAGAATACCGCCTCTTTGCTTTTAAATCAGTGTGCTTGACAGGCTGCTGGCGGGCAAATGACTACAGCATGCGTGGAAAGCAGGTCGAGGGGGAGCCTTGGGGAGTGAACTGTGGGGTGAGAAGAGGCGTCTTGAAGGCCTCCTGCCACTTGGGACCCACTTAGCCATGAGCGGATTCCATGATGCTTCCTCCAAATGCCGTAGCCACGTGGACGGGGTCCTGATCCAAGGTGGTGAGCCGTGCCAGCACGGTTGGGTCGCTGACACAACTGAGCCAACGGGTCAAGGGCATAATGCTGCCCAGTGTACATAAAATTGCAGCCAAGGTTCACTGCCAAACAGCTGTCCATGGGACCATTTCACCCAGGGCAGTGGTTATTGGGGCATGCCAAGCCTCATGTGCTTGCGTCTAGCAGAGTGCAGCGGCACGCTTGCTCCAAGGTCGTTCTCCATCGAAAGAAAAACACAGACAAGACAGATGTCCACCACCAATTCTCTGTATTCAAAATATTTACAGATAAGCAGTTTCAGCAAAGCCACACCTCGCAGATACAGTTTCCCGCCCTTTTTTGTCTTTAAACCTGTGCCATTCTGTTGCTCACCTTGTCAGATACAAAACTCCAACTTCACGGCATAGACTCCAGCTCTCTCGAACGACCCACAACGACCCACACAGGTAGGCTCTGCCAGCCTCCTTATATAGTGCTTTACACCAATCACAGTGGAGATTGATGCATCTCATTATCGCATCATCTCTTTCCACAGGTGCATTGTCACAGTGATTCAGCATTTTCCATGTCTATTTCACTTTCACTTTTCATTGCATGGCTTTACATTACATAGAGAGATATACATACACGGAGTTCTTGGTTGCTATGCCTGCCGAAACATCAGGGCCCTGGACTATTCAGACTGGAAATTTCTTTCGATCATTTGGTGAACTAACCCTGACAGTGGTACGTGGTCCAGGACATGCCAAACTCTTTGCCTCTGCTTCGTCCCCTGGTCCAATTTTCTCCCAGCAAAGTGTCTTTCTGGTTTCAGAGTCCACCTGGGATATAAGCTGTTAAGAACGGATGTGTGAGAGGGAGCAGGAAAGGTTTAGCTCCCTCTTCCATCTTTCCCACCTTGGTATGAATGGATGCGTCCTGTCTCCCGTCTCCCATCCACTTATAACTCCTGAGAAGCAACCGGGATTCCAGTATACAGGTTTCCCTTTAATCTTGACCACATAACATACAACACATTGGCAGTACAACAGACAAAAACGCACACACACAACAGCTAGCTCACCTGTCCTTCATACCTTGATTGTAGATAATGCTGATATCCACTTATGAAAGCCGAGTCTGTCTTAAGTCTTCTGGATTGTGGAGTTAAAAGGGCATGATCTCACATCTGTGAATTACCACTGTTTTTGGTACAACACATTTTGAAGTGGGGGTGGGGACCTTTTCTTCTTTCCTGCAGGTGATGAACCCCAGTAAGACAGGTGGGACTTTGCACATGGTTGAGCAGTCAAGCCAACAGACCACATTCTGGAACGTTCTGCAGGAGGATGGTGAACATGTGGACTCCGTGGGTAGGGAACTGCTCTGCTCAGCTCCATTAAATTCAGAAAGTTATTGCCCATCTAGTTCCTATATTTAAAATTTGAGATATGCATGTAGATCCTCTTCTGAATAGTCCATTTAGTGTATTTATCGGCGTATAAAACGCACTTTTTTTATCTAGGTTTGTGAGCCAAAATACTGTATTTCTTCAATTCTAAGACGCATGTTTTTTCCCAATTAAGCATTTCAAAAAATGGGGTGCGTCTTAGAATCGAAGGTCTCCAAAAAGCACCCCAAAATGCTATCTTCTTACTTACTGGGGCTTGGGGGAGCTTCAGGGAGACCTGCGTGACCCTCTGCAGGCCTCCCCGATCTTCAGTTCGGCAAAAAAACGGTGATTTTCAGCCATTTCCGGTTTTCGCGAAAACCAGAAATGGCCAAAAATCGCTGTTTTTCGCTGAACTGAAGATCAGGGCGGCCTGCAGAGGGTTGCGCAGGCCTCCCTGAAGCTCCCCCAAGCCCAGGTAACAAAGGAAATGGCACTTTCTGGCAGGGCCAGAAATGGTATGCAAAGGCAGTGCACTCAGTCATCCTCAGCTGCAGGAGACATGCTGGGGAGAGTTGGTGCTGAGCGGGTAGATTCAATGAAGGGAGGTGAGTCTTACAATTGATAGATTTTTTCCCCTGCTGGTGGTACTGAAAGTAAAGGTGCGCCTTAGAATTGATGGCGCCTTAGACTCGAAGAAATACGGTAGTAGGGTGTGTTTTATACGCCGATGCTGCAATTAAATCCTATATTTTTAATGTTTTTTGCGGCGCTTGGTCGTTTACCGTGTTGTTCCCCGCTTGAAGCCGCCGCTTGAAGCCTCTTCTTTTTTTCCTGCAGGCTGGCTACATCGCGGCCCGCCCGGGACTGCCCCTCCAAGAGAAGAAGGGCGGGGGAGGGTGCTCTCGGCATTCTGAGGGTGTTACGGAAGGGAAAATATAGTAGGACGCCTCTACGTGTGTGTAAGCACCCCTCCCTCGCCGGTCTAAGCCATTCCCTGCGAGCAGCGGCTACTGCGTGGGCAGAACGGCTGCCCGTGCGATAGCCGGTGTCCGCTGGGAATGGCTCAGGGCCGATTCACACTACAGTTTTCCCGGCGCGGATGGCCCTGCCCCTGCCTCTGCCCCTGCGTATGCGCTTGTCTATGCGGTTGAAGCTGGGGGAGTGTCTTGCCGCCTGTTGTCCCTCCTTCTGTCCCGCCTTCTTAAGAAAGCGCAGCTGTGATTTGGTGAACAGAAGTGCACTCCTCCGATTGGTGGACTGCTGTAGCTCCGCGAACTTCGCAAGCACAACCGCCTCAAAAGTTGAGGGGAAACCAACTTTCCTGCCTCTGCGTTGCTGCTATGCAAGCTGCTACACAAGCATAAAAACAGCTCCGCACTACCCTCCGCAGATCCTGGAAAACTGTGTGAATCGGCCCTGAGACTGCCGAGGGTGGGACGCTTACACGCATGTAGAGGCGTCCTGTTATATTTTCCCTGCTGCAGCACCTGAAGCGTCTGCAATAGGAGGGAGCCGGGAGCCGCGGGAGCTTGCCTGAACGAGGCTTTGGAGAGGCAGGTGGCTCTCGTGGATTCTATTATTATACCGGTAACAAGTAGGATGCAGAGCGGCGCTGATAAGGGAGGCGAGGCGGGGGGCGCTTACACAGGTGTAGCAGCATCCTCCTATTCAGAGTTACAGATACTGTTTAATAAAGATGCATTCTGCTTGGGAACGGGAGGAGAAGGAGGATCAAATGGCCAAGCAGGGTGCTGCTTGCATGCGTTTACTACGGTATCTCCTTTGCATATGACTGGTGGGGGAAGGAAAGCTCCGATCAGCAGCAGACATGGAGCAAGTTAGCGCTTGCATGCGCTTTTTGCACACACGCCTCCTCCGCGGAGGAGGTCTTGCTCCATGTCTGCTGCTGATCGGAGCTTTCCTTCCCCCACCAGTCATATGCAAAGGAGATACCGTAGTAAATGCATGCAAGCAGCGCCCTGCTTGGTCGCTTGATCCTCCTTCTCCTCCCGTTCTGGGCAGTAGAGGCTTGGGATCAGATTAAACCAAACAATTAAAATGATGCCGTGGTGTTGTGTTGTTTACAATTGCTTAGGACACAAAGACTGTGTCAACGAGAATAATGATTGTACAATCCTTCCCAGGGCTTGTGAGAACACAACAGACATTGCCTTGGCAGGTCTGAACCTGTGATTGTAAAAATACCAAAAATATTCACCAGGGGTTCTTAACCCATTGAGTCAGGGTTAAGAAAGCTTGTGTGATTGTTACCGTAATTTTACTTCCTTCTGAGTTGTTTCCAGGCTAAATTCTCTTTACTTTAAAGAAAAGAAAAACCCTCATATTTTAAGATTAAGACAAGCCTGAACCTTTGTGTGTGACTTCCAGCAGATCGCAGAGACCTCAAGCCATTTCAGAGTCCTGAACTTCACTATTCCGAGCACCATGCCAATAGAGCCGGAAATTAAATTGACCCATTTTATTTAAAAACTTTGGAAAGGTGTAAATCTCAGCTGTGTGATTGCCACTGTGTTAGGACTGCTGGTGACCTAAGCCTTGAATTTAAGGGATTGTGCTGGCAACACTTTATAATAAGTGGCAAAAGATTATTTCTGCCTTTGGTACTCATTATTATAACATTAATTGGGGTGAAAGGTACCAGGTGCATCTACTACCTGAATATGTCAGTGAGCTTGGTTTGCCCATGATGGTGCTTTGACCTTGATTGGCCGTTTGAACCTCCTTCTCCTCCCGTTCTGGGCAGTACCAGCAATTAGGAGGACAGAAAGGTGCAGGGTTGGGGGGCGCAAGGACGGTTGGTCAGCCTAGCAAGGAGGAAGTGGGGGAGGGGAGGTTGTCAGCTGCAGGGTGGCCTTTGTTTGCCTGGCAGGGCTCACCTCCTCAGCCCCTGCCGTGAATTCACCGAGGGGGAACTGTCTCAGCCCCATAGATTGCTGCAATCCCCATCCTCAGAATCTGCACTTGAGGCTTACCATATCTGAAGGGGGACAGGGTGCCTACACCTTTAACCATTGTAAAAAGAGTGAATTTGGGCAGGTGCAGCTTGTTGCACCCTTCCATTATGAGCTGCACCTGCCCAAATTCCCACTTTTTACAATGGTTAAAGGTGTAGGCACCCTGTCCCCCTTTGGATATGGTAAGTATGGCCTTGAGTTGAGCAGCAATGAACCACCTTCTTAGGCTCTTCTCTCCACCAGACTTTCACCTTCTTATTCTCGCTCTCGCTCTCCCTATAAAATCACCCCTATTCAATTCCTTCCTGCATGCTAGTGTGCTGCTATTCCTTCCTTACAGGGCTAATGGAATCCAGGAAAAAGCGTGTAGCATATACAGCTGGTTTCAAGTTAAAGGTTGTGGAATATGCCATGCAACATGGAAACAAGGCTGCAGCAAAGCATTTTGGAGAGCCACCCACAGAATGCTCAATACGACAGTGGCGAAAAAATGCAGAAAACATCAAGAAGTTACCGAAAACAAAATGCAATTTCCGCAGCGGTATTGCTAAATGGCCAAAACTGGAAGAAAAGCTAAAAGAATTTGTACTTAGTCAAAGAGAATCTGGCATTGCTGTATCAACAAAAATGGTAATTTTTCAAGCAGTGAAAATCAGCAAAGAGTTACAAATAGATGATTTCAAAGGGACAACATCATGGTGCCAAAGATTTATGAAGAGGCATGAGCTTCAGATGCGAACAAGAACCAGAATTGCCCAGCGTATGCCAGAAGGTTATGAAGAGAAGGTAACAAATTTTCATAGTTTTATTATTAAACAAAGGAAAAGACAAAATTTTGAAATGAGTCAAATTGGCAACATGGACGAAGTACCCCTCACTTTTGATGTTCCTTCAAATAAAACTCTGGAATCGAAAGGTGCCAAGACGGTTACGATAAAAACTGCAGGGCATGAAAAAAATCATTACACTGTGGTCCTTGCCTGCACTGCAGATGGAAATAAGCTGCCACCTTTTGTAATTTTGAAAAGAAAAACTTTTCCAAAGGAGACAATTCCACGTGGCACACAGGTGCATGTTCACCCTAAAGGTTGGATGGATGAAGCAGGCATGAAGCTTTGGATTAAAAATGTGTGGGGGAGGCGCCCAGGTGCTTTGTTAAAGAAGCCATCCTTGTTAGTACTGGACTCATTTAGATCTCATCTTACAGAACCAACAAAGAGAGAATTTAAAATGTGTAAAACAGATATAGCAGTCATTCCAGGAGGACTCACATCACAATTACAGCCATTAAATGTTTCCATTAACAAGACCTTCAAAGTCTTCATGCGTGAAGAATGGAATAGGTACATGTGTGATGAAAGTCAACATGAAGTTACAAAGTCTGGGCGAATGAAAAGACCTAGCGTGACAAAAGTGTGTCAGTGGATAAAGACTTCATGGGATGCAGTTAAACAAGATATTGTTGTCAAAGCTTTCAAGAAATGTGGCATAAGCAATGCTTTGGATGGGGAAGAAGATGAAATGATTTATGAAGACGGTAGCGGTGAAAGCAGCAGTGTTCAGTTGGATTCTGAAGATAGCAGTGAAGACGAAGAGTTTCTTGGTTTCCAAGATAGCAGTGACGAGGAAGAGTTTCTTGGTTTCCAAGACTCTGATTAAACTTCTGTAAAAACTTATATCTACCTAAGTTTCTTTGTTCAAAGAGGTGCAGTAGGAAACCCCTTTGGGTGGCAGCCCCTTCTTCGCTTCTGCAGTTAAAGAGACCCCCTTCTTTGCCTTTTCTTTCATATTGGTACTTTTTTTACCTGGTACATATTTATCTTAAGTTGTATAAATGGAAAATAAAAAAAGTTCAGAGCTTTAATTTTGCTTCAGAGTCATTTATTTCAAAATTAAGTTTTTTTCCTCAAACTTCACAGTTAAAACTAGGGTGCGTGTTATATGCCAGTGCGTATTATACACCGATAAATATGGTACATTATATGCATATAAGATACAAAGCAAGACAGAAATTTCTTTTTGACACATTCCCCAAATATAACACTTGTAATGACTAAGATATCTGGAAATAGAATTGTGAACGGATGGATGGGCTGTAGCCAAGGAGATTCGTAGGCTCCATCACTTCCTTCCTGCTACACCTGTCTCTTTCCGCTGGTTCTTCCCCTTTTCCTTCTATGACCCTTGACCTCTCATGCACACCCTTGTCTGCCTCTTGCTCTTCCCAAATTGTACACCATGTACACCGCCTTGAATTAAAGTTGGAGGAGAAATCCAATGACCAGAAAGGCGGTATATAAATACTGTATATTATATTATTATTTAGCATGACAGCCTTTGCCTCTTTCTGTAGTGATTTAAGATATGGCGATTGCTAATTCTGCAGTGGAAGACACGGGATTCGGTGAAGCAGGAGAAATAAATGATGTAATAAATGAGTGCAGCATCAGTGTTTACGTGATGTGTTCATACATCTGATATTTCATTTACATCTTAGTGATTTATTGTGAAATTGAAAAAATAATGTAATACTAGAAGAAATAATTTTTTGTCCTTTTCTCTCTCTGTCCTCAAGAGGGATCTTTAGTTCCCCAACTTGGCCTTGCCCCCCATCCAGTGAAAAAGGAAGACACGTTCCTCCCGGTTCCTGTGGAAAGTCCGAGACTCCCAGGCCAAGGCTCAGGTAAGGAGTTGAGAAGGATGCTTTATTGCTTCTTACAACACGTGACGATACCTGGGATCTTTCAGGAAGACACTTCCACCTGTATTTCTTCTCTCCCAGAAGTACATTGCACAGATTTCCTTATAGCTGGCAGGAACAGATGGGCAGCCCAATCCTGCCCAACATTAGGCTGGCAGAGCTCTTTCTCCGCCAGCCTAGGGTGTCGTAAACGTTCCACAAGACACGTTTGACACCCTTGGAGTAAGCGGTGCCGGTGCAGAGGCCGTCATCACTCAGTCGGACGGCCTCCACATGCCGCACTGGCTGACGAAGGTAAGGTCTGTGCCGGGTGGCAGGAGGGCGGGCCGGAGTGGCAGGGGAGGGGGCCATTGGTCGGTCTGGCCTGGGGGGGCGGGGATATCAGCAGCGTGCTCCACGATATCCCTGTCCCCTTCCTGGGCTGGGCTGGCCTTACACGGCCTCCTCGGTTGTGCGCCAGATAAAGAGCTGGCACGAATCCAAGGAGGCCTCCAGGGCTTACACCAAGGGAAGGGGACGAAAGTCCCCTTCCCCCGAGGTGAGCCCTGGCCACACCAGCACGGGACGGGACACATCCTGACTAGGATGCAGCGACTGGCCATTTAGACCAACCGCTGCATCTTAGGCAGCATTGTGCTATCAGTTATGTTGAAAAAGCCAAGAGCAGCTTCTCTCTTCTCATTTCTCTGCATCTCTGTGTGTGCAGAGTCTTGCAGAAGTTACTACTGGGATTGCTGTATTAGTTTAGTTTTATTAGTAGTGGAATAACAAAAATTAAAAGGCAGAGTTAAGTGTGTCCTTTGAAAAACCCAAGATCAGCTTCGATGTGGCCTAATGTCCTTCCCGTAGCCCAATGATGTGGGGGTCAGGCAGGGCAGAATAAGAATTCCAGTGGTCAAGGGAGAAATCTTCGTTGTCTTGCATCATTCCTCCTCCTCCTGAGTACCAGAAGTGAAATTCGTGGTGCAGAACAGCCACATTTCCTGAGTTGTGCATTTAGCAAGATTCCCCGACTCCAGAAGCAGAATCTGTGTTTCTATGGCAGCCAAATTACCCTTGATAGGGCATGAGGGGAAAGATGGCAAGGAAGAAGTTGTAGGAAGCTTGAAAAGAGGTCACCAGGTCATAAACAAAATTCCTTTCTCTGTTTCTTCAGGTGATGGGAAGGAAAATCAGCTCAAATTGAAGAATTCTTCTCTTGGAGGAAATGAGCCAAAGGAAATACTCAGGAGAGGACGAGGGAAAACCCCAGAGAATGTGTTGGTGACAGGTGAGATACAGGAGGAAAGATGCGAGTCCAACAGCAGACAGGGAACAGAGCCGCTTATAGGATGGAAGGAATCTGGGGAGCTCACAGAAGGTTTTGGAGCTGCTTGTGGCAATTCCAGTTCAGTGGATACAGAAGGGGAAAAAACATCAGTTTCGAAGTATGGCAGAAAGTACCGTCTTAAGTCAGGACTTGTTTTGGAAGACAGTGGAGAAGAGTCCAATGAAGACCCCCCATTTGGGGAAAAGATCCAGCTGAAATCAAAGCTTCATAAACATCACAGAAGCCACATGGGAGTGAAAAATCATGATAGCACAGAGTTTGGGGTAAGTCTCCATTCTAATTCATTAGCAAAATACCAAAGTATTCATACTGTAGAGCAGGGGTTCTCAACCTGTAGTACAAGTACCCCTAGGGGTACGCGGACCAATGGCAGGGGGTACGCCAGAGCCTGCCCCTTATCAGCATCATCAATCAGTAGTTGTTGCATTTTCACATTTAAAATTGTTTTAGTACTTTTTATTTAATGATTAATTAGCTAATTAATTAATTAATGCAATTAATTAGCAATTAATTAGCAGGGGTACTTCAGAAAATTGGACCGTGATAGGGGTTACCCAGGCCTCCAAAGGTTGAGAACCCCTGCCATATGGTATATTGATAATAATTGTGTGAATTGTTTTGTTCTTATATTTCAGAAATCAACCACTGTCACAGTGCCTAAAGTAGCTATTAAGCGAAAGTGCTCCTTCAACAGTAATTTGCAAACAGCTTTCCCATTTTTGAAAAAAGTGAGCAATGACCGAGTCAGATGTTCACACTGTTTTTCGGAGTTCTCAGTATCCCATGGTGGCCGCTCAGACATAAGATGTCATATAAAAACTGCCAAACACCGAGCTAGTTTAATAGCATCTGCTGCTCAGCCTTGATAGGTTTTTCAAAAAGACTGTACCACTACAGAACAACTTATCACTTGCAACCAAAGAAGCAACCTTTGTGTATCACACTGCAGTTCATAATATAAGTTTTAGAACTGCAGATTGCTCTTCAAAACTGCTTTCAAAGGTATTTGAGCCCAAGTTCAGTTCTGCGAGAACAAAAACTGAGGCCATTATTTTGAATGCAATTGTTCCATTGGCTGAAGAGGAATTAAAGAATGACCTAATGGAGACCCACTTTGTTTCGGTTACAGTAGATGCTTCAAACCGGAAAGGTGTGTGAGATTTTTTGCCAGGAGTACAGGTGAAAAGTTTAGATTTCCAGTCTGTTCCTGGGGACACAGCTGAGATAATAACAGACAGCTTGTTGTCCACTGTAAGGAAACATTGTTGCTTACTGTGGAGCTAACTGCAATACAAATTTTGGAGGTGTAAAGAGAGGGGGAAAGCAATGTATTCTGTCACTTGAAGAACACACTAGGCAGACATCTTGTTGGTGTTGACTGTGGTGCTTACATTGTGCATAATTGCCTCCAAACTGCAGTTGATGCTCTTCCTATTGAAGTAGAAAGCTTGGTGGTCAAAATGTACAAGTACTTCCACATATACACTGTGCGTGCTAACCAGCTAAAAGAGTCTTGTGAGTTTGCAGAAGTTGAGTACAGGAAGGTTCTCCAACATTGGAAGTACACTATTTCTCTGCTACTGAGAGAATTACCTGAGAGAGTTACCTGCTACTGAGAGAATTCTACAGATTTATGAAGGACTGAAGTCCTACTTTGGGTCACAAGAACAGTGCCCAACGCCGATACAAAATGTTTTGACAGCAGACGTGGGGAAATGTATCTGTGGTTTGTTCATGGACAACTGGGCTTGTTCAACCAAGTTATCTTGGCTATGGAAAAAACAAAGGCAACTGCAACTGATGTCATGCTGGAAATTAATACATTGAAAAGTAGCCTAAAAGAAAGACGAGAGCATACCTTTATTGCAAAAACGTGCAAAAATTTGCTCAAAATACTAGTGGAAGAGGGAGAATGCCAGGAGGATGAGATTAAGGAAGATTTTCCCGCATTTTATGACTGCTACCTGTCATACATTGAGCGACAGGAAAACAGTGTCGGAGGTGGTGTCGGTGAGCGCTTTGTATGGATAGCAAACTGCTTTTCACATGGCCTGACATAAAAGCAACTACAGGAAGAATGAATGAAACAGTTGGAAATGCTGTAATCAAACTTGATGATCTCTTGAATGAATTCGTCGTTGCCAAAACGTTTTGGTCATCCAGATGTGTTGAGTGGAAAGAAAAAGGAACAGAATGTGAAGAAAAATGGGTCCAGCTTTTCTCCCATTTGAAAGTTCAAAAAACACCTGGAAAAAGTTGTCGAATATACGTATATTTCTTCTACCAGGAACGTCTGCCCCGCTGAAACAACTTTTTCCATGATGAACAGCTTTTGGTCCCAAGAAAGAGGTCTTATGAAGGAGTAAAGAGTAAATATTAAGATTTGCAAACTTAATATTGGCTTGAGCTGCAGCGAGTTCCATGACAAAATAAAGACCAATAAACAGTTTCTGGAGAAAATACATTCCAGTGAGGAGTACGAGTGGTTACAAGCAAGGACCAGTAAAAGCAATGAACAGCAGTTCCGCCAGCCAGCCAAGAAGAAGAAGAAGTGCAGAGCCAGCAGCAGATCCTCAGTCAAGTAAGTAAAGTGGCTGGGAATTCACCTGCTGGGGTGGAGACGTACGCGGCCTAGTCAGTTTGTAACTGGGCAACCCATCACTTCTCTTTCAGCTTCACAACAGCCCTGTGAGGTGGCAAAGCAGTGCCAGAAAAAAAGACCAGCAGTGCCAGTGAAAGGAAGGAAGAAAACTAGCAGATCATATAAAGATAATTATTGTTTTGTTTTGAAGTGACTTGTTGAGGTATTTTTATAATTTGCAATTTGATTTCCCCTATGTGATTGGTTACCCAAATAAGGGCTTCATGAAGCAGTGTTAATCGGGGCCAGTGATAAGAGGTCTCTGGACAGGCTACCTGAGGGCTGCTCTGTGTCTGCTCCCCTGGGACTGGGGCAAGCCCAGGGAAGGAGACAGGTGGTGGAGGAGGAGGAGGAGTCATGTGGAAGACATGGATTGCAGTCTTTGTGAGGGCTACTTCAATGGAAGTAGTCTTCACAAAGACTTCAATTCCCATAAACCCCTTCACTCTTCTATCCTGTTTGGGAGGGGGAGAAAAGCCCCTGCGCAGCAGAGCAGTTTAAACCTCATCCTACCAATCTTGGTTGCCGCTGGTGAGGCACTCCTTTGACTGCATGAAGGAGCACTTCACCAGCGGCGACCAAGCTCGGCAGGACGAGGTTTAAACTCGAGGGGTTTTTATGCAAGTTTAAACTGCTGTGCGGGAGGTTTTTTTCCCCTCCCAAACAGGATAAAAGAGTGAAGGGGTTTTATGGGAGTTGAAGTCTTTGTGAGGACTACTTCCATTGAAGTAGCCCTCACAAAGACTACTATCCCATGAGTCTTTTCACCGTTCATTCTTCCAGTTGAGGGGGGAAAAAAGGTGGCCGATCTGAAGGAGCACTTGCCCGGTGGCAGCAGTTGTTAGAAGCTACCAGCCGGAAAGGAGAAACGCTGCAAGAAACATTCCTGTGTGCTCTACTTTTGAGGCAAAATAATACAAACTTGAGGGTGAAACTACTCCCCAGTCTAAGATGCTGAACTCTCCAGAAGCTGATGATGTCAGAGAACTACACACTAAAAGGTGAGAGTTTTAGAGTTGTGTTAAGATTCTGTTTTTGTTTCACTTGCTGTCCTCTGCCTTGAGAATTTTGTCCTAAAAAGCAGACTGAAAATTCTCAAATAAATAAATAAAGATAACCTCATGGTTCCTGGACATGCCCCCCTGCGACATCACTTTCATTCCCCTTTGAGCCCCAGAAATTTTGGTCACCCTATAATAGCCTGCTCTTCCAGCTTACCACCTTTGTTGAATCTTTGTGTCCTGTCTTGCATTTCCTCCCTCAGGTAGCCTACCAAATATGAACCTTTTCTAATAAAGAGGGACATCTAATAAAGAGGCGCATCCAGTGCCTGGGTCTAACCCTTCAATTCCCTCTTCTCTCTCGGGCTCCTTCTTAATTTTTGCCACCCCTGTTTTATTTTTAAAGAAAATATCACCACAGGTCTCCCATCCAAAAACAAACCAAGGCAATTCTTTCTTAGCTTCCTTAATCTGCCATAAGAGCTGCTATCTTTAAATGAAAGAAACAATGTATTCTAAAACCCAGCATATAAATTGAACCAGCCAGTAGGAAAGCACTTAGTTTGCATTCCACTCAAAGCCTTTTGGGAACACAGTCTGGAGGGAGAAAAGGGGTGGTTTTGTTGCACAAGAATCTCTTCTGTTCACTGTCAATTATGTTTCTCTTTTCAGTAAGAAATTAGGGATTATTTACTCAGTTGTTGTTGTTCAGTTGTTAAGTCGTGTCCGACCCTTCGTGATCCCATGAACCATATCCCGCCAGGCCTTCCTGTCCTCCGCTATCTTCCTGAGTTCGCTCATTTTCATGTTCGTTACATCGGTGATGCTGTCTAACCATCTCATCCTTTGCCTTCCCCTTCTCCTTTTGCCTTCAATTTTTCCCAGCATCAGAGTCTTCTCCAGAGAGTCCTCTCTTCGCATTAGGTGGCCAAAATATTTGAGTTTCAGCCTTAGTATCTGTCCTTCCAGGGAACAGTCAGGGTTGATTTCATTTAGGATTGACTGATTTGATCTCCTAGCAGTCCAAGGGACTCTCAGGAGTCTTCTCCAGCACCACAGTTCAAAAGCATCTATTCTTCGGCGCTCAGCCTTCCTTATGGTCCAGCTCTCGCAACCATACATTGCTACTGGGAACACCATCGCCCTGACTATGCGAACTTTTGTTGGCATGGTGACATCTCTGCTTTTTATTATGCTGTCTAAGTTTGCCATAGCTTTCCTTCCAAGGAGTAAGCGTCTTTTAATTTCATGGCTGCTGTCTCCGTCTGCAGTGATCTTGGAGCCCAGAAAAGTAAAATCTGTTACTGCTTCCATTTCTGCCCCTTCTATTTGCCAGGAATTGATGGGCCCAGATGCCATGATCTTAGTTTTATTAATGTTGAGTTTCAAGCCAACTTTTGCACTCTCCTCTTTCACCCTCATCAAGAGGCTCTTTAGTTCTTCTTCACTTTCTGCCATTAGGGTGGTATCGTCTGCATATCTGAGGTTGTTGATATTTCTCTCGGCAATCTTGATTCCGGCTTGCGATTCATTCAGCCCTGCATTTCTCATAATGTACTCTGCATATAAGTTAAATAGGCAGGGTGACAATATACAGCCTTGCCGTACTCCCTTCCCAATTTTGAACCAGTCGGTTGTTCCATGGCCGGTCCGAACTGTTGCTTCTTGACCCGCATACAGGTTTCTCAGGAGACAGGTAAGGTGGTCTGGTACCCCCATCTCTTTAAGAATTTGCCACAGTTTGTTGTGATCCACACAATCAAAGGCTTTTGCATAGTCAATGAAGCAGAAGTAGGTGGTTTTTTGGAACTCTCGGGCTTTCTCCATGATCCAGCGCATGTTGGCAATTTGATCTCTAGTTCCTCTGCCTCTTCGAAACCCAGCTTGTACGTCCGGTAGTTCTTGGTCCACGTACTGCTGAAGCCTAGCTTGTAGGATTTTGAGCATAACCTTGCTAGCATGTGAAATGAGTGCAATTGTGCGATAGTTTGAGCACTCTTTGGCACTGCCCTTCTTTGGAATTGGAACGTAAACTGACCTTTTCCAATCCTTTGGCCACTGCTGAGTTTTCCAAATTTGTTGGCATATTGAGTGCAGCACTTTCACAGCATCATCATTTAGGATTTTAAGTAGCTCAGCTGGGATATTATCATCTCCACTAGCTTTGTTGTTAGACAGTTGTTTACTCAGTTAATGTCACCCTAAGTTGGATGTAAATGCTAGAAAAGGGATTATATAGAGATTTGGCATAGTTTTTTTGTGTGTGGGAGCCCTGCGATCCCAGTCTGTGCCTTATCAGCTGTGAGTTGGTGTTGGGAGTTAAAAGCAGATGCCGACTTGCAGCACTTACCCCTGCCTGTCGGTTCGTGTACCATAGGTTGAGAACCCCTGATCTATCCTAAGGCAAACTGCATTTAGGATGGTATTCCTTATGTTTCATCTGACCAATCAAAATCAAGCAATGTACTTAAAGAACGTTTGTTAAAGAAATAAGATTACATAGGGGAATAAAGTTCCCAGAGATAAAGCGCTTTTGCACATGCACGCACACAGATAAGAAAACAATAAAGTCTATCTTATTCTTAACTGGTCCATGAAGTCATTCAAAAGTTATTCAGGAGTCAGAGAGGAATCCAGAATTCAGGGCTGCCGACTAGCAGACAGGGCCCCAGCATGTCTGAGGGGGAAAGTCACAGCAGGGTGCAGAGAGGCCAAGATGGAGCACAGACAGAGCATCACACAAAATGGCTGCAAAGGCCGCCTTTTATACCTTTGCTATAGCTTTAGAAAAAACAGCAAGAGGGTGACGCAATCCAGTATCCAGGCAGAACTGCACATGGTCCTCTCAGGTGATATTTTATTTTAAAAAATTGCCGGCTCTCATCCTTTTGCGGGGCCAGAACGCGTTGCGTTCTGGGCCCCCCACGCCCCGCCCCCTTAAGGGTAGACTGCTCCCGTCCCGGCGGGGATCTGGTAAGCCAAGCCATAAACCAACTCTGGCACCTTGGAAGGCTGGAGGGTGCAGAGCGCCCCCTGCCCCAGCCACCTCCCAAACCCCCCCCCCCATGCAATAAACCTCAGGCCAGTTCCTGACATTTGGCCTTAGAAATGCTCTGGAACTTCCATTTCCTGCCTTCCATTTCCTCCTGCAGCCAAATGCCAGAGACTTGATCGTGTTTCACTCTCTCTTAGATCTTAACTACAGCTCTGTTTGGTTTCACAAATTCTTAGCTTACCAGTCTAATACCGTTCTATAAAATCCAATATCTTTATAGCATCCATTTCTGAATCATGAGACATGATCTACTACTATTATTTATTGAATTTATATATCTTTATAAAATATGGTTCCCTATCCTACATAGATTGGCAGCTAAAAATACTGTGTAGCCTTGTTTCCTTGCAGGATTATGACGACCTGGTCATGTATTAATTAGATCTCACCCGTCTTTTTGACTCCCAGTTGAACTGTGCATGGTTTTTTCAAATGGAACCTTTCCTTTTAAACTCAGGTTTCCGTTGCAGATGTTATTGTCATCTTGGCAGCCCTGCTGTTTTGTACCTTGAGAATGACCTCGGCTTAGAGGTTGAAACGTCGGTCTGTATATAAATACCGGACTTCCTGGACTTTTGTTTTTAATTTTTTCATTGCCTGCTTTTATTAGTGGCTTCTTTGAAAGAATTTTTTACGTGGTTTTTGGAGTTCTTTGTATTTTGTACTTCTTATACATGGCTAATTTACCCATACAACCTTCTTCTTGTAACATGGGTAAAGTTCTTTCCTCTACCCTTTTACGTAACAAGTTTCTTCCATACTGAGAATTCTCTTATCTCAAAAAGCCTCATGCCATTCTTTATGTCCTCGGCATAGAAAATGGGGGGAGGGGTTTTTGGCACTGAAGGAACATTAAGGAGCACAAATTAGAGATAATATGAATTTGGGGAGCATGGGATATAGTGTAGACCAGGGGTGGCCAACCTTCCACCGTTAGGGCCTCTGCGTTCTTAAGAGTTGTGTACAAGACAGAATCTTGGCACCTGCAAGTGCTGATGGTGCTACTAAAGCAGCTGCACCTGCTGAAATGCCCTCACCTAGACAACCATTCAAGGTCCAGGAGCATTCATGTTGGAAGGTTCACCACCCCTGGTGTAGATAAACTTTGAAGAAACGTCGGAACCTTAATGTGAGGGAGAAACTGTTTGAATGTTCTCAGTGCGTGAGGGAAGGTTTCACTTGCCGAGGAGAACTAACAAGACATCAGAGAACTCGCCCAAAGAGGTGAGGGAATGCTCTCGGTGTGGGAAATTCTTTGGGCATAGAGCACATGTCATGTGTCTTCAGAGGTCCTGCATGGGAAAGAAACTTCTCAAATGCCCTGAAAATGGGGGAAATGTCTCTTGGGGAGAGAGGGGAGAGAGGGTTATCTCGTATCAAGCAACTCCTGGATAAGTGAGGCCCGACTTAAAAAAATTGCCTGCCGATCTGCCCAGCCCAGAAAATAAAATTAGTATGTATGTGTTCAGACTTTCAGTGGTGAGAGGCCCACAGGGTTATATATGAATTTGTGTGTGTACGGGGACACACAGACATACACCCCAATATAATGTGGAATGGAAGACTAACAAAAAGGGGGGCAATTCAATCCCGTCTAATAAGACCGGTCAAAAAGACACAATCTTAAACAAGCTTTTGAGTTTTCCAGAACTCTTTATTGGGCTTGATGTTAAGAAAAGCAAAAAATGATGTGCTGGGATGGTAGCTTGCTATGTTGTAATAGCCCTAAAAGTCTGCAGTTCATAACATGAAGTAGGAGTTGAGCAGGCTCCTGTTGAGAAGTCTTTCTAGGTGCTAGACGCTGATTTGAGGCTGCAGGTGACCCAGGGCTTCTGGAATGAAGAGGATCTTGTGTGTTTCCTCCCTCCTCTCTCTTTCTTTAGAAAATGTAAAATCCAGCAGTTCTCTGTTCAATCCACATTGCCAGTTGAAACACACAGGAAAAGAGAACCATGGTTGTTTTTATATTAGCAAGGCTTCCTGGAGTTTATGGTAGTTGAATTGGAAAAGGGGCAGAGAAGAGCTACCCAAATGATTAGTGGGCTGGGGCACCTCCCTTTATGAAGAAAGGCATTTGGTGCTCTTCAGTATAGTTCTCCCCGCAAGGCGGTGCGCAGCAAGCAGCAACGGCGATCCCGGGGTTGTTGCCGCCAAAACCCCCCCCCCACCCTCCCAAACAGCTGTTTTAATACTTACTGGGGCTTGGGGGGGCTTCGGGGAGGCTTGCCGAAAAACAGCGATTTGGGGGGCAGTTCCAGTTTTTGTGAAAACCGGAATCGCCCGAAAATTGCCATTTTTCAGCGAGCGGAAGATTGGGGAGACCTGCAGAGGATTGCGCAGGCCTCCCCGAAGCCCCAGTAAGTACTAAAACAGCTGTTTCAGGGGCTTTTTCAGTGGTGAGTGTGACAGCTTCCCCAAACCCGAAGGGTGACAGGTGGCGTGGCTGGTTGCTCAGACGGGCAGCCCAATAAATAATCCTCTCTCTATACAGCACAATACAAGTAATAACTGGCCAGACAGACAGTGGCATCAGTCATGCGCTGCTGGTGGCCGTTGTCGAGTTGCTGCCAGCGCCCCGGGTGGTGGGGGAAGGGGAAGACTATAGGGTGGGATCGGAGGAGGAACGATGGTGCAGTTTCCCGGCGGGGAGGGCAGGAGGGGGAGGGGGGAGTCCTGTCCCCGTCCATCCTTCTCCCTGACACCCAGGATCGGACAGAGGAGCCGCGTCGGTCATCCGGTACTGCCGCCCCCGCCGCAGGATGCAACGCGCCCCCTTGTCTGCCTGCTGCATCTGCGAGGGAATCCTATACATCTGCAGCAGTCCTATACATTTTTACTCAGAAGTAAGCGTGCGTATATAGGATTGCAGCCACCGTCAGGGCCCCTAACCAGCCCTCCAGGACCCGCTCCCAGGCGCAACGCAGCGCTCCACCTATCCGTCCGGTCTTCGGGTTGCCTCCTCTCCTTCCCCCCCCCCCCGCAGCGCCTCCCCTGGTCAGGCTACCGGCTCGGAGCAGCGGCTAGAGAGAAACAGGGACCATCACAGAGGGGAAGCCCCAAAACGACTGATTCTCACGGCTGCGGGGGGGGGGGACTTGAAAGGGTTAACGGGGGGAACGGGAGAAGGGGCGGGATGATCGTGGGGACGCCTCTCCTGCCCGGGGTAGGGACTCGGCTCCTGGGCGGGGAAAGGAAAGGGAGGCAGCAGGAAGAGGAGGGCGGAGGAGGGTCGTGTCGCTGCTGCCTGGGCTTTCCGGCCGAGACGGGAGGGCTGCTCGGTGAGTCCCGGCAGAGCGGAGGGTCCGACCCACAGCTCAGCCCCCATCCCGCTTTTGGCTCGCTGTGCCGGTTTGTGGTGACGCTGCCGGCTCGGATCCTGCACGAGGCTCTGCGCGCCAGCCTGATCGGAGCGCAATCTAGAGAAAAAGGCCTGTTTGTCAAACAGTGTTTGATGCATTGTCTTGGAAAAGATCCGGGGGTGGGGGTGAGTATGTGACCCCCACTTCAGAGAAAAGATGGTAGGGCAGGCGGAAAATAAACGGAAGGCTTTTCCAGCAGGTCTGTGTGGTTGTCCTGAATGTATCCCGCAGCAGGCGTTTAAATCTCGGTGAGAATCAACTTCCCCAAAAGGGTGAACCTGGTTGCCAACTTCTTTTCTGGAATGTCTCTTCTGCGTTTGCGTGACCCCACTTCACTGAAAGGATGGTAGGCCAGGAGGAAAATAAACTGAAAAATTTTCCAGTCCCTGGTTGTTCTGCATGCATCCGAGCAGGAGTTTCAGGCTGCTTAACAATCGGCTTCCCCAAACACAAACCGTAAACCTGTTACCATATTTTTTTCTGGCATGACTGTTGTACCTTGCATGGGAGGCAGAAATTCAACAGGTCTACAATTCCTTTGTATATGGTAAAACAAAAACACTGATGTGATGTGAAAACTTAACCTGTTCCCCCCCTTAAAGATTCCCTTGAGGTGTCTGTCCCAACAATGTGCACCTTTTTTCTCATTTGTGTTCCTTGTGTTTTAAACTTTCCACTGTGTGTGTGTCTCTTTAGCTCAGCAAGAAACTCCCCTTTCAGCTCAGAAAAAAACCCAGGCAAAGGCCTTGGATTGCTGGGAGCCTCTGACAATTGCAGCTCTTTTGTCATCAGGTAAAACTCACCAACCCTGAGCCATCCCTTTTGGGAGAACAATAAGACCAGGCAAGAAGGCAGAAATTGGGTCGCTTCCTCCTCCCTTCTTCAAGCAAGAGCAGGGATTTGAGAGCAAAGGTTCTTGCTTAAAAATTAGCTTCTCCAGAAGGCCACATCCCTAGCCACATCCCTTCATTGCAGGAGTGGAGCCAGGAGTGAAGCCATGAATGAGCAAACCTGTGACGGTCCAGAAGCAGAAGAGAGATATGGAGGGGCAGGAAAAGCCGCAGGCAGAGATCAGCCTGAACATGTGATGGAGCCACAAGGGGGCCAAGAGGAGCCAGGCAGGGGGCTGCAACAGTGCTGGGAAGCCCAATGGCAGCAGTTCCTCAAGACCCTGCAGGCCCCTCACTCGGCATGGGGGAGCCCCCAACGGTCAGGCCCCACACCCTGGGATGATGCCAAGGCCTTTCTGGCCTCCTTTGAGCAGGTTGCTGAGGCCTGTCGGTGGCCCAGAGGAGAGTGGGTGGCTCGGCTCCTGCCAGCACTTAGCGGAGAAGCCCAGCAGGCCTTTAGCCTCCTGGCAGCCGGAGACAAGGAGGACTATGGGAAAATGAAGGCCGCCATCTTGAGGGGCAACGCCCTGAGGAGGGAGGCGCAGCGCCAGCACTTCCGGCGGTTCTGCTGCCCGGAGCTGGAAGACCCCCGAAGGCTGTACAGCCAACTGCAGGAGCTTTGCTGCCAGTGGCTGAAGCCCGAGAGGCACACGAAGGAGCAGATCCTGGAGCTGCTGGTCCTGGAGCAGTTCCTGGCCAGCCTGCCGGTGGACGTCCAGGGCTGGATCCGGGCAGGAGGGCCGGACAGCTGTGCCCAGGCGGTGGCCCTGCTGGAGGATTTCATGCTGAGTCGGAGGGAGGCCGAGACGGGGAAATGGCAGGTGAGGTCAATATTTAATTCCAAGGTTCCTAACAAGACGCAGAATATGGAGTGGGTTCTTTGGAGCACCTGCCTGCCTTCAGCAAAAACTGGAGCAAGTTAATAGCAGTTAGGGAAGGCCAAATTCTCCTGACAATTCTGCCTCCAGCCACTGAACATGATTTCATATAAAAGCATTTCTGAATGCTTTTATAAGATGTTTAAAAGATGCAAAAGATTTCAAGCTTACATATTCACAAATCCACATAAAATAAAATCTGTGATGGGGGCGAAGCCACAGTTCCTTATTTTTCAGCTTCGCCAGGCCCGCCGCTTGCTTCTCGATTCCCGCGCACCTTTTAGTTCGTCCAAACAGCTTCAAACAGATTTTTAAAAGCGATCAAATGCGATTTCCAGTTGCGACGCGAGTCTGGAAGTTGCTTTTGATTACTTTTTTAAAAAAACTGTTTGCAGCAGTTTGGATGACCTAGAATGCACTCGGGACTCCTGGGAGTCGAGAAGTGGGTGGCGGACCCAGCGCAGCTGAAAAATAAGGTACTATGACAGCACCCCCAGTGGGATCCTACTTCCGGGGTTAACCATTCCTGCTGTGTCAAATCTGCAGAGTAGACATGCATAGGGTTGGGCTGTCGGTTATATAGTTGGCTCAACCTCAAGCTGTCTAGAAAGCTACAGAGACCTTAATTTGTCAGGAACAACTTCTGGAATTATGCACCAAAGGGAATTGGATGCAAGGGAGCAGGATGTGTCTCTTGTCCGTAGTCCCTGTGTGCTGAGCGAGATTCTCTTCGCTGCTTCAGGAGCCTTTGCAGGAGTGGGCTTTGGGTCCCCTGGGTGTAAAGGAGGAAGCCTTGGACACGGTGCAGGAGGAGATCCCCAAAGAACACACAGAGATATTCCAGGACACCAAGCAGAACGTCGATGGGGAGGTCGCTTTGCCAGGTAAGGATTCAGCCTCCTTCCAGATCGCGCCAATGTCGTCTAAAAGGTGCTATTGGCATGCGTGTCCAATGCGCGCATAGACGCCCAGGGCGCTCACGGCATCGGCACGGGCCAGGCAAAAGGCCTTGCTTTGCCTCACGTTCTGCTGCTCACGGCCCAACCCAGAGCAAACTCCGGATTGACTGCAGCTCGCTGGTAGAGCACTGCCAGCTCCACAGTGCCCCCGGGTCTGCCAGCAGTGCCTATGCCATGCTGGCTGTTCTGTGAGGAGACACTCCCTGGACTCAGGAGCGGGAATGAGCAGCTGAGTGGGGGAACCAGTGGCAGAGGTGGCAGCGGCGGTATACACAGCAAGCAACATCTTGGGGGGGATGCCGGGCAGTTGCTGCAGTTGGCGCTCTGTTATATAGCTGCAGGCGAGGTGTTTCCTGTTACTCGTGGAGTGAGGTCACAACGTGTGCTGGGTTGTGGCGCCAGTTAGGGTCAGGCATGGTGGCGGCCCCACCTCCCATAAGTGGGGATGGAGCAGCAGAGGCTCCTAGGTGGGACAGGTCCAGGACGGATTCTCAGTAATCACCTCTGCCTCCCCCCAAGCGACCATGGCTACCCCCTGCTGCCGTACCTCCTCACCCCGTATGCAGTGGATACCCCAGGGCCCATTGGGAGGTACAACATGGCACCCTGCCAGACACGGATGGTTGAGCACTTGGGATGCTGACGATGTGCTTCCAGTGCCTGCACCTCACTGGGGGCCACCTGATGAGGACACCTGAGAAAGCCGCCAAAGTGTTCATGGTGTGTACCATGCTCCACAACATGGCCCTGCTGCTGGAGGACCGGGGGGGGGGGGCAGGGGCCATGGACATCCCACCAGCTGACAAGGAGCCAGTCCAGCGGCCCGGGCATGACCTCAGTAGCATCGCCATTCGGGAATAAATCTCTGCCACTGTGCTGGCAGAGTCCCTGTGCTGTGCTGGGAGTCCCTGGAACTGACACGCCCCTCCCTGCCCATAGGGCCAAGGGACAACGCCGGGGTGGGGAACAGCTGGCCCAGCATGGACCACCCCGAGGAGCCCACTGAGGACTGGGACAATGGCACAGGCCATGAAGTGGACTCTGCCTGCACTTCAAAGCATTCTTTACTAGACACAATCTTAGACACATAGAAAACGTTTTTTCCTGAAAAGGGCCGGGCAGCAGTGTGGTCGGCCAGTGCTGGCCATTCCTTGATGGCTGCAGCCGGCCTTCCTATGGGCTCTCCCCCCCCCCCCCGTCTCTGGCAGCCAGGCTGGGTCCTTCCCTCTGGAGCAGCAGGGGCAGGAGAGGGGGTGAGGCATGGAGCGCAGGCAGCAGGTCCTGGTCAGCAGTGGGCGCTGCCTCCCCTGGCTTGGGAACACACCCCTCTGCTTGCCCACCCTGAGGCTGTCCCACTGGGTTCCATGGGGCAACTCTCAGGGAGGGGTGCGTAGGTGTGCAGCCCAGGGGGTGGGGCTGCACTGGTGAGGGATGGGAGGCACCTGTGTCGGGGCAGGGGCTGCCTGATGGGAGGGGCGCAGGAGGGTGCCTGCGGCGGGATGCTGAGGTAGCTGTGACCCTGGCCGTCAGGGCCCTCGCCTGTCCATCTGCGGGGCCCCTCTGCAGCCTCCGACACCGCTCCTCTGCAGCCAGGGATTGGGGGCTGTGTGTCGCCCTCCCTGGACTTACCTGTGTGGAGCTGCTGTTTGGGAGGAAAGCCTGCAAAGAGAGAACTACAGAGACGAGTCCAGCAATCATTGGGGTCTGTGCGCATTTGCCCTGTGTCTTGCGCAGGAGCGAGGTGTGGAGCACGATGTGGTGGTGGTCGTGGAGGAGTGGGGTGTTTGTGGTTTGTGCCATGAGTGCTCCCCTGCACCTAAGTCCCCCTTTGTGGGTGCTGGGTGACGTAGCCCCATTCCGTGCGCCCTGTGCTCCAAGTGTGTGGGGCCAGAGCTGGGCTTATATAGTGGTGTGGGCTGATTGGCTGCCCCAGTTTACACTGTATCCTATGCCCAGCGGTTGGCGGTTGGTCCGCATCATGCTCTCTTGCTGCGTGCGCGGCGTGACTGGCCCGCTTTGGGTGATCTCCTGCAGAAGGGGGCATGTCAGACCAGCGAAGTGGGGATAGAATGTGACGCCACTGCTCCTGGGGCGATATGCCCACCACACGTCCCAGGAACGCCCCCTGTACTGGCCTGCTTGTGCCAGCGCACAAGCTGTGCCCGTGTTGCGCCCCGGCGGGTTTTCCAGACGGATGCACTGGCATAGCCTGCCGTAAGCAGGAGCTGTGCAAGCATAGCGCATCGCATGGATAAGATTGTGCCATCAGTCTGTCAGTACACAGTCATGTGCAGTGTTAGAGAATTTATGACGTCAATTCGTCCGATGTATCATTTTTTTCATTTACATCTAACTGATTTAGTGTGAAGTAGAAAAAGGAATGGAAAACATAAAGGTAAGAATCCATGAATGTTTCTTGTATTGAAATGCACACATACACAAAATTTTTTTTTTATCTCTTTCCCTCTCTGTCCTCAAGAAGGACCTTTGGGTTCCCGACTTGTCCTTGCTCCCCATTTAGTGAAAAAGGAGGAGATGTTCCTCTTGGATCCTGTGGAAAGTCCGAGACTCCCAGGCCAAGACTCGGGTAAGGAGTTGAGAAGGATGCTTTCTTGCTTCTTGCAACCTGGGATGGTTCAGGAAGACACTCCCATCTCTGTTTCTTCTGTTTCTTCTCTTTGAAAACTACATTGCACAGATTTCCTAATAGCTGGCAGGAACAGATTTAGTTGTGTTGAAAAAGCCAAGAGCAGCTTCTCTCTTCTCATATTTCTGCATTTCTGTGTACGTGTGGAAACTTTGCAGAAGTTAGTACTGGGATTGCTTTATCTGCTCTCTTTCTCTTCAGATGATGGAAAAAGAACTCGGCTCAAGGTGAAGAATTCTCCGTTTGGAGGAAATGAGCCAGTGGAAACACCCAGGAGAGGACGAGGGAATACCGCAGAGAATGTGCCGGTGACAGCTGAGGTGCAGGAGGAAGGATGCGAGTCCAACAGCAGACAGGGAACAGAGTCGCTTATGGGATGGAAGGAATCTGGGGAGCTCACAGAAGATTTTGGAGCTGCCTGCAGCAATCCCAGCCCAGTGGATACAGAGGGGGGAAAGGCATCGTTTTCCAAGTATGGCAGAAATCACTGTCTCAAATCATGTCCTGTTTTGGAACTCACTGGAGGAGAGTTCAATGAAGGCCCCCCATTGGGGGAAAAGATCCAGCCAGGATCAAATCTTGATAAACATTATAGCAGCCACATCGAAGAGGGAAATGATGATTGCCCAGAGTTTGGGGTAACCCTACATTCTAATTCATTACCAGAACACCAGATAATTTCTACTGGAGAAAAGATTTACAAATGCTCCGAATGTGGAAAAAGCTTTTCTCAGAGATTAGTTTTATTAAGACATCAGAACATTCATACTGGAGAGAAACCACACCAATGTCCTGAGTGTGGAAAAAGCTTCTCTCACAGATCAGTTTTATTAAGACATGAGATGATCCACACAGGAAACAAACCTCACAAATGTCCTGAGTGTGGGAAAAAGTTCGCTCAGAGATCAGTTTTATTAAGACATGAGAAGATACACACAGGAACGAAACCACACCAATGTCCTGAGTGTGGAAAAAAATTCTCACGGAGATCACATTTGTTAACCCATCAGATGACCCACACAGGAAAGAAACCACACCAATGTCCAAACTGTGGAAAAAGCTTCTCCCAGAGATCAAATTTATTAAGACATGAGGCTATTCATACGGGAGAGAAACCTCACAAATGCCCCGACTGTGGGAAAAACTACTCTCAGAGATTATATTTATTAAGACATCAAAACATTCATACTGGAGAGAAACCTCACAAATGTCCTGAGTGTGGAAAAAGCTTCTCTCAGAGATCAGATTTATTAAGACATGAGAAGATCCACACAGGAAAGAAACCTCACCAATGTCCTGAGTGTGGAAAAAGCTTCTCCCAGAGATCAAATTTATTAACACATCAGAACATTCATACTGGAGAGAAATCTCACAAATGTCCCGACTGTGGAAAAAGCTTCTCTCAGAGGTCAGATTTATTAAGACATCAGATGATCCACACAGGAAAGAAACCATACCAGTGTCCTGAGTGTGGAAAAAACTTCTCTCGGAGATCAAATTTGTTTACCCATCAGATAATCCACACAAGAAAAAACCATACCAATGTCTTGAGTGTGGAAAAAATTTCTCTCGAAGAGTACAGTTATTAACCCATCAGATGATCCACATGGGAGAGAAACCTTACAAATGCCCTGACTGTGGAAGAGGCTTCTTTCAGCATTTATTAAGCCTTTAGAAAATTCATACTGAGAGAAATGATATGGCTGTCCTGTGTGTGAGAAAAGCTTAAATGAGAAACAAACACAGATTAGCCACCAGATAACCTATGTAGGACATTAACAGTTAATAGACTGATGATCCAGTGTTTTCTAAAATATGATGATTTCTGTAGTATATTTTGCCTTGTTTGTAACAACTTGGTTGGCTTATACTGCAATACTCTGAACCAGTTATGGGGAAGGCGTTGGAATGTTGATGGGCTCACTGCTACATGACTGTGTATTGGTTGGCTGATAAACGGTGGTCACTGTTCAGTAAGATGACGTGAGGGCCACACAGAGTTGCCTGCCTCACCCTTTGAATAGCAGCTATAGAATAAAGGCCGAAACACACCGAGCGCGTCTCGCGTGCGTCGCGTACGGCGCGACAAACGCAGCGAAACCTGGGAATTGGCCAAGGGAGGCGTCAACACGAATGTTCCTCCCGGCGGCCCTTGGCGTTCTGGCTGGAGGCAAGTCCCACTGCAAGAATGCTGGGGCAGCCGGCCGCAACGTGCGCGACGTATGCGGGATGCGCCCAGGGTGTTCTGGCCTTAAATGATTCAGATAACCAAGATACGCACATTGGCTTGTAGAATTGATACACATTTACAGCAGGACGAACCCCAGCATGAAGGAGGTGGAAGAACAGCAGTGAATTGAGCATGGGCAAAGTTCTTCCCTCTGCCTTTTGAAGTGACAAGAGAATTTGGCCAATATGCAGAATTCTCAGCTGGGAGGATCAGGGCCAGAATAATTGCAGGAAGTATGGAAGAAAAATCTCCAAAGAACATCATGCCCTTGTTTATGTCCTGAGGGTGGGAAATGGGGTGGTACTAAAGGGGACATTAAGGAGCACATGTTGAAGGGAGATAATATGAATGTTTTGAACTTGAGAAATGGTGTAGGCAAACTTTGAAGAAACATCAGAACCATCATGCAAAAGAGAATCTGCTTGAATGTTCTCTGTTCTTGGGGAAAGCTTCTCTTGCAGAGGAGCATTCACAAGAAATCAGAGAATGTCCCTAGAGAGGAACCATATGAATGTTTTCATGGTAGGAAATACTTTGGACAGAGAGTACGTATTGTGTGTCATTAGAGATCCCGCATGAGAAAGAAAGTTTTCAAATGCCCCGAAAATGGGAGAAGTATCTCTTGGGGAGAGAGGGTTATTTATTCTGGCCCTGATCCTACCAGCTGAAAATCAGACAATTCCTGGGAGAAGTGAAACCCTGCTAACAGCCGAATCCTATGGTTTTCCCCACCATAGCACGCCACTGAGCCAAAACGGGCTGTGGTGCATGCTATTGGAAGGGGAGCCAATCGGGAGGCTTGGGAGGGGACGGAAATTATTTTCCCTCACCCCTCCGTAAACCCCTCAACCGACAATGGGTCTTTTTGGACCTGTGCCAGCTCTTTAGTTGGCGCGTGTCTGAGGAGAGAAAGGGGGCGTTTTGGTTGGCACTGGAGGGGATAGCATCTGGCGGCATTGCCCGCACTGGGTACCATCCCCTCCCACCTCCGACATGCCTCCTGCCTTTTCCCGTTCCTCCCTCCTCCCGCCCCGTTCTGTCCGCCGTTCTGTCCACTCATCTTTGCCCCATCACCGTGTTTGAGGCCTTCACGTCAGCTCTGTCTTTAAAATGACTAGAAAGCGCATTCCGCCATGGGACGCAATAACAGGATTGGGCCGTATGTGTCTTGACTGTGGGAAGCGTTTTGGTCACAAAGATATACCTATTAAACACCGGCGCACCCATGACAAAAACTGGAAGACTTGATACTTTGTTCTGCAATGATTTTTCTTGATATGCCATGTTAAGAAACAAGTCAAGAGCCTACATTCCCAGACCCAAATTCCTACCTTCACCCTTCCTGTCAGATTCTGTAGAAGACCGAAACGGAGAGGCCAAGTCTCATTGGTGCTTGTAACAATTCATTGCTACCTATGCTAGGCAGGAAAGAAATATGTGTATGGTAGCATTGCATGAATAGGTCTATCTGCTAGTGTTTGTGTTTCTGAAGCATTTAAAAATTCTGTAATGGTCCAAGGAATCAGAATGGGACAAATGAAGAACCTGTTCTTATGATGCCACCATCTGAATGAAGAAAGAGCAGGAAAAAGGAAAACAGACCTGCCAGAGTGTAATAAAGGATGCTTAGACATTAGGGAAAAAGAGGCAGCAGTGATTCCTATGCACCATGATATACGTAATGCAAACCAAGTACTTTGGAAAGGAAAAGCATGGCTACTGGGCAGTGAGAGAAACATGCAGAAAACATTTGCAAAAGAGGAGACCTACAGATAAAGATATCTGTGACTGTAATAGTGTAACAATCAATCAGGGCAAACTGACAACTCAAGGTGCTCCCATGACGGGGGCCTTAGCCCAGGGTATCATTGCAGTGTTTGTATCTTATTTGTTCTTTAAGTTTTGTATATTGGATGTGTCATTTGAGTGTTTCTCTCCATTAGTCTTTGGTGGGCAGCCTTTTGGAGTTGTTAGCGTGCATGCGCACACACACAGAGCAAAGAGGGATGCATTATACTGCAGTAATGTACGGCCCAATCCTATGGGCCAGCTGCACCGCCAGAACATGAGAAATATGGTTTATGGCAAAGCATGACCCACCATTCTGTGCATAGGGGCCGCCACCGCAAGCAAGGCCACCTGAACAGCCCCATCACTGGTAAGTCAGCACGTGCAGTGGGAGGAATGGGGCAGGGAGGGGGAGGAACATGGTAGAGACCAGGGCTGGGAGTGGTGGGTGGAGGGCAGGAACAGGGCAATACAGGTCGACTCAAAGTTGTGCAAGCAAAATTGTTGGCACAGGTCCCAGTAGACCCATTGTGTCAGCAGAGGCTCACTGCAGTGCAAAGGAACATGTTCCCTTCTTTTCCCTTTTCAGAGATGCCACATTCTCTACCTGTCCTTATTAAGGGAGCTGTCAGTCAGCATCAGTCAGAAAACTGCGGAAGCCTCATTTTCGCTCTCTGCACAATTCCCAGACCTTAAGTGTGAATCATCCCATACATGAAATAGTTTAGTCCTGGGGTGTGTGTGGGGGGAGGAGCATCTTCTGTGTACACAATGGTGCATTAAAGATGCCTTTTTTCGTCCTGTGGCCCTTGCGTGGACCAGGGACTGCCCAGCGGCCGTTCTTGGCCCCGACACTCTCTCCGTTCTCCTGAGAACTGTAGTGCTGGATGACTCTGGAGGGTCCATCTAGAATCTAGATCTAGTCCAGAACTGTGGCTCTCATAGGAAGACAGATCATAGGAACGCCTCTCCCTGCCCGGGGTGGGGATTCGGCTCTCAGGCAGCTGTGGAGAGGCGAGTGCTCGGGGCGGGGAAAGGAAAGGGAGGAAGCAGGAAGAGGCGGGGAAGGGGCGGAGGGTCGTGCGGCGGCTGCCTGGGCTTCCCGGCCGAGACGGGAGGGCTGCTGCTCGGTGAGTCCCGGCGGAGCGGAGGGTCCAGCCCGGGAGTCCGACCCGCAGCTCAGCCCCCATCCCGCTTTTGGCTCTCTGCGCCGGCTTTGGTGGTGACGCTGCCGGCTTGGAGCCTGAAGGAGACTCTGCGCCAGCCTGATCGGTGCTGAGCGGGACCTGGAAAAAGGCCTGTGTGTATGTTTGATGTATACCTGTAGTTTTGAATAACTTCCGGGGGGGGGGGGTTGCGTATGTGTCCCTGTGAGCTAAATTGCTGAAGTCCGTAGGAAGCTTGTGGTTCGTCCTGGTGCGGCAAAATCGATCCACAACAGGTTCGAAGTTTGGGATGCTTCCCAGTTTGTTGTGCGGAAGAGAGACCAACAAAGCTGCACAATGAATGGGCAAGCTGCAAACAGACATTTCTCTGCCCGGCCTTCAGGGGCAGGACTTCATTTAACCTGGTAGTTTCCCTGGTACTGTAGTTGACTTGTATCTGGTAACAATTTCAAGCAAGCAGGTCTCAGCCAGGGCCTCTGAGAGGGGGGTAAGGAAGCCGCATCTGGGCCCAGGGCCAAAAATGGATCAAAAAGGGGGGCCTGAGCAAAAAAAGGGGCCCAGGAACCCAAAAGAATCTTTCTGCCCCCTGGTCTCAGCCCATTTCCTGGCTGAGCTCAGTATACATGGTGATCAGTTACATTACCACCCACTCATTATCTACTCACCCTTCTCCTTTTGGCTGGGTTTTCTGAATAATTTAGGACAGGCCCACTTTTTATCTGGAATTGACCAGTCTTCTTGCCTTTTTTTTTTTGATGTGGGAACTGCTGACTTAGCCTAAAGGTTTATCTCGGTCTCATAGCCGTAGCTATATGTTGCTTGGTTGGCTCACAGGCTGCCTACTACAAGCTGCTTGTGTCTCATCCTATATTTCAGCCATATCTGTGTTTGCTTCAACGGGGGGGGGGGTGGGTGAGAAAGGGTGAAGATTTTTACAGGTCCCTTGTTTTCCTGAATGTATCCAAGAGCACGAGTTTAAATCTGACTGAGAATCAACTTTCCTGAACCAAGTTGCCATGTTCTTTTTAAGTAGGACTCCTGTGCCCTTTCCTTGCAGGCAGAAATTCAGCAGGTGTACAGTTTTTTGGCATGATAAAACACTAATGGGAAAATTTCACCTGTTCCCCCATTAAACAAACCACTGAGGTGTTTGTCCCAAATACATGCACCTTTTCTCCCCTTTGTGTTCCTTGTGTTTTAAACGTTCTACTGCTTGTGTCTTTAGCTCTGGAAGAAAGTCCCCTTTTAGCTCAGGATTGCAGCTCACATGTTGCAGTGTGAGCAAAGTGGCCCAAGTTTAATTTGTGCAAATGAGAGGCTAAAAGAGAGCAGGGGAGGTGCAGGATGTTTTGTCCTTCTCCATGTGGCTTCCTACTGTGTAGACAGGGTGCGTTGGGGCAGGTCGGCTACACTTGTGCTGCAACGGGACGCATTGAAACATAGGTGGTGTGTCACAGGCTTCAGTCAACTTTTTTTGAAATGCAGTAAGACCAGCAGAGAACGCAGAAATTGGGACATTTCCTCCGCACTCCTTCAACCAAGATCAGGGATTTGAGAGCAAATGTTCTTGCCTAAATCAACTGCTCCGGAAGGCCACATCCCTAATCTCTGTTTCTACATTGCAGGAGTTCAGTCAGGAGCAGAGACATGAATGAGGAAATGTGTGACGGTCCAGAAGCAGAAGAGGAGGCAGGAAAAGCCACAGGCAAAGATCAGCCTGAATATCTGATGGAGCCACAAGAGGGCCAAGAGGATCCAGTCAGGGGGCTGCAACAGCACTGGGAAGCCCAATGGCAGCAGTTCCTCAAGACCCTGCAGGCCCCTCACTCGGCATGGGGGAGCCCCCAACTGTCAGGCCCCACACCCTGGGATGATGCCAAGGCCTTTCTGGCCTCCTTTGAGCAGGTTGCTGAGGCCTGTCGGTGGCCCAGAGGAGAGTGGGTGGCTCGGCTCCTGCCAGCACTTAGCGGAGAAGCCCAGCAGGCCTTTAGCCTCCTGGCAGCCAGAGACAAGGAGGACTATGGGAAAGTGAAGGCCGCCATCTTGAGGGGCGATGCCCTGAGGAGGGAGGCGCAGCGCCAGCACTTCCGGCGGTTCTGCTGCCCGGAGCTGGAAGACCCCCGAAGGCTGTACAGCCAACTGCAGGAGCTTTGCTGCCAGTGGCTGAAGCCCGAGAGGCACACGAAGGAGCAGATCCTGGAGCTGCTGGTCCTGGAGCAGTTCCTGGCCAGCCTGCCGGTGGACGTCCAGGGCTGGATCCGGGCAGGAGGTCCGGACAGCTGTGCCCAGGCAGTGGCCCTGCTGGAGGATTTCCTGCTGAGCCGGAGGGAGGCCGACACAGGGACGTGGCAGGTGAGATCTTAGTATTTAGTATTTAAGTCCAAGATTGCTAACCAGACATATAATATGGAGTGGGTTTGGCGCATCTCTCAATGTTCAGCTAAAATTGGAGAGAATGTCAGTAGAAAAGCCAAAACCCTCCTGACAATCTTTCCTCTAGCCACTGAACATTATTTCACATAAAAGCATCTCTGAATGCTGACAAAAGATGTTCAAGCTCACACATGATTGAATCTGTGGTTTGAGGAAGTTCTACATGGGGTGTAGCAGTCAGAATAGCCATCTTTGTACCATTACAATTATTTCATGTTTGAGTACATTTAAGTGATTTTAAACATCTGTGTGAGATACAAAAACGTGTGTCTTGGACTTGTTTGTATTTTGTGTGTCTTTTTTTGTGTGTCTTCCTAAAAAAGACAAGGACACTTAGGTCTAACAACAAAAGCAATCGCGTTGAAAGTAAATCATTTATTATTTATCGCATTTATACCATGTCTTTTCAAGCGCTCAAGCTCGCTTACAATACTATTACATTAAATAGATAAAATACACAAATAGATAAAATACACAATGACATTCAAAGAAAAAAACATTTAAAATGAAAATCATAATTTAAAAAGCCAGCACAGCAAATAGTAATAACAATTTAAAAAAAACCTGTAGATAGTGTTAGTTAGGGGATAATGGTGATTATCATGATTGATTATTGTTAAGAAAGATTGCAGAAAATGTTTTGACACTGTTTGTTCTCTATTCCTCCAAATCCTTTCAATGAATGTTGTCCTTGCAAGAACACATCCAAGTAAGTCTGCAATCCTATACACAGTTACGTGGGAGTAAGTTCCATTGAACTCAGTGGGGCTTACTCCTGAGTAGATACAACTAAGGTGGCACTCTGACTCCTAATGAACCTGCAGGGGGCTTTTTCGTTGTAACTTGTCATGTCATGCAGAGTGCCTGTGCCTTTAAGAGCAGCAGGGTAGAGAATCCACAGTCTGATCTTTCCCCAGATGTATAGAGCAGCACAGAGGGAGCATTGAGCCCCCTTTCACGCTCAACTGCCTGGGAGTTGTGATGGGGAAAAACCCTTGGCCACCTGACCTGGTTCTCTCAGATTGCACTCCTATGCGCACTTACCTGGGAGTAAGCCCCACTGACTGACTTCTGCATAGACATGCATAGGATTGGCCTGTCAGTTGCATAGTTGACTCAGCCTCAAGATGCCTAGAAACCTACAGAGACCTTTATTTGTCAGAAACCACTTCTGGAACTATGCACCAAAGGGAATAGGCTGTAAGGGAGCAGGATGTGTCTCTTGTCCGTAGTCCCTGTGTGCTGAGCAAGATTCTCTTCGCTGCTTCAGGAGCCTTTGCAGGAGTGGGCTTTGGGTCCCCTGGATATAAAGGAGGAGCCCTTGGACACGGTGCAGGAGGAGATCTCCAAAAAACACGCAGAGATATTCCGAGACACCAAGCAGAACGTCGATGGGGAGGTCGCTTTGCCAGGTAAGGATTCGGCCTCTTTCTAGATCGCGCCAATGTCGTCTAAAAGGTGCTATTGGCATGCGTGGCCAGAGCGCGCATAGACACCCAGGGCGCTCATGGCATCGGAAAGGGCCTGGCAAAAGGCCTCGTGCTGCCTCACGTTCTGCTGCCCACGGCCCAAATTAGAGCAAGCTCTGGATTGGCTGTAGCTTGCTGGTAGAGCACTGCCAGCTCTGCAGGACCTCAGTTGGGGCCCCAGGGGCCCCGGGTCTGGCTTCTGCCAGCAGTGCCTGTGCCATGCTGGCTGGCTGTTCTGTGAGGAGACACTCCCTGGACTCAGGAGCGGGAATGGGCACCGGTGGCAGCGGCGGTATACGCAGCACATCTGGGGGGGGATGCCGGGCAGTTGCTGCAGGGGCAGCTCCAGCCGCCGCCGCTCTGTTCTATAGCTGCAGGCAAGGCGTTTCCTGTCACTCGTGCAGTGAGGTCACATGTTGGGCGTGGTGCCAGTTAGGGTCTGGCATGGCGGTCCCATCTCCCATAAGTGGGGATGGAGCAGCAGAGGCTCCTAGGTGGGGCAATGGCCGCCCTTACGGAGTAACTTACGGAACAATCCTTCTCCATACAATGTCCCTTCTGTCCTTCACAGACATTGGAATTGCAAATCCAACTTCGTTGCTTCCCCCCGAAGGTCAGGACAAGCTGAATAAGGTTCTTGGCCTCCAAGTGGAGCAGGTTGGTTTGTGCAGGGCTGGTCCATTGTGGGGCCAACTGAGCTGTTTACCTCTGGTAACAGATAGCTGGATGGCACCCACCTCCATCCGCCCACTGTCCTCCACTGCCTTTTGGGCCTCTTCTGCTCTATAGACTCTTTTCAGTCAAGGGAGTGGGAGGAGCAGAATCGTGACACATTTCCAGTGTTGAAGGGTAACATTTACATACATTTGCCGCACTTTCTCAGGGGCCAGGAGGTCTTTGGCAGGCCCTGGGGACAGTTCTGGTTGTCTGGAATCTTCCCCTGGGAAATCTTTGTCTTTTCAGGGAGATGCCTTTTGAGATGTCGGAGCACCAGCCGAGTCGCCCTTCTTTGGTTTACTAGATGTTATGTCTGTAAAGGCCAGTTGTATCTGATGAATAGATGTACAGGTGTAGATATTTGAGGCACCATTGGATGTGCAGACTGCCATTCTGAGCTCTCCGTGAGATACTGGAGGACCACTGTCTTTTCTAGGATATGCAGAACCACCAACACCCCCTTTGCTTTGACATCGGTGTGCATGACGGGCCACCGGGAAGCAAATGACTACAGCCGGCAGTGGCAGAACCTCAGCAGTGCGTGGAAGGCGGGACGAGGGGGAGATTGGGGAAGTGACCTGTGGTGGGCGAAGAGGGCTCTTGCAGGCACCTCGCCCCCTGGGACCCACATCCAGGAGTGGATTCCATGGGACTGCCTCGAAATGAAGTGGCCACAAGCACGGGGTCCCGATCCAAGGTGGTGAACCTACACGGTTGGGTCACCGACACAACTGAGTGGAGCGGGTAACAGGCACCGTGCTGCCCAGTGTACGTCCAATTGCAGCCAGAGATCACTGTCGCTCATCTGTCCATGGGGCCATTTCACCCAGTGATACGTGGTCCAGGACAAACTCTTTGCCTCTGCTTCTTCCCCTGTCTGTCCACATTTTCTCCCAGCAAAATGTCTTCGTGGTTTTAGGACCCACCGGGCGTATAAGCAGCTGGCAGGAATGGTTATGTGGGTCAGTGGGGGAAGAAGAAAGGGTTTAAGCCCCTCCTCCAGCTTACCACCTTGGTATGAATCTTTGTGCCCTGTCTCCCATCCATTTTTGCATCTTGAGAAGCGATCTCGATTCTAATACTCAGGTCTACCTTTAGTCTTTTGAATATGACCCCATAACTTACAGCAAACAGTACAACACCCACAATGGTTAGTTTACCTGTCCTTGCGTACCTTGGTTAATCGATTGTAGCATGCTGATATCCATTTATGAAAGCAGAGTGTGTCTGAAGTCTCTTGGATTCTGGAGTCAAAAGGGCATGATCTCGTCTCTATGAATTGACACCTTTCCTTGTGCAACAGAACGTGAAGTGGGAGCCTGGATGTTTTCCTCTTTCGTGCAGGTGATGAAGCCGGGGAAGATGGGTGCGCCTTTGCTCATGGTGGAGCAGACACCGATGCAGTCAAACCAACAGACCACGTTCTGGAAAGTTCTGCAGGGGGAGGATAAAAACGTGGATTCCATGCGTAAGGAACTGCTCTGCTTAATTACAGTAAATCCAGAAAGTTAATGCCCATCTACTGTAGTTCTCCTATTTGGAATTTGAGATTTGTATTTAGATCTTCTTTTGAATAGTACATTTACGTGCTTATAAGGTACAAAGTAAGACAGTAATTGGTTTTTCACGCATTCCCCAAGTACAGGGGTTCTCACCCCACCCCGACCCGGCATACCACTTACCAGGCGTACCACTTACCCCACGTACCACCAGAATAACTGTTGATGATGTCTTTGCCAGTTACTTCTGGGTTGGAGCCTGCAAAGGCCGGTAAGAGGCTCTGTCCGAGCGGGAGGGCTTTTCCCAGCACACGAAACTCATGTGCTAGAGCTGTGGCCACCGAGCCAAGCCTCCTTCCAGCCTTTTTAGGCTCATGCCGAGGCCTTCGTGATGCAAGGTGGGTGTCTGCGGGTGCCTCGCATACCACTGGTGGTACATGTACCACCGGTTGAGCACCTGTGCCCTAGTATAATACATATGATTAAGATATCCACCTCATGATTGAGATGTGAATGGAAATGTGGATGGATGGACTGTAGCCAAGGAGATTTCTAGACTCCAGCACTTTTTCCCGGGAGCTGTGCTACACCCTTCCTTCTGCTGGTTCTTCCTCTTTTCTCTGCCCTTCACCCCTCGTGCACACCTCGGTCTGCCTCCTTCTCTTCCAAAATTGTTAAGCATGGCAGCCATTGCCCCTTTCTGTAATGGTTTAAGATATGTTGATTGCTAATGGTGCAAATAGGACTGAGATGAGGATGCAGATTGGTGCAACACAATGATGACTCCATAAAGCAGCAGAAGAAGAATGTGATCATATATAATTTTTAGGGGGAAGAATCATTGGGTAGAAGCTTGTTTCCCACGGGAAAGTTTTTTTCAGGAGAAATGGACTCAGTCTCTCCATTCATAGTCATGTGCAGCATTAGTGTATGTATGTGAATCTCCCCGATGTAGCATTTTTTTTCATTTACATCTTCTTGATCTATTGTGAAGTAGAAAAAAGAATTTAAAACAAAGGTAAGAATCCATTAATGTTTTTTGTACTAAAATGCACGAGACATAATTTTTCCCTGTTTCTCTGCCCTCAAGAGGGATCTTTAGTTCTCCGACTTGGCCTTGCCCCCCATGCAGTGAAAAAGGAAGAGACGTTCTTCCCGGATCCTGTGGAAAGTCAGAGACTCCCAGGCCAAGACTCGGGTAAGGAGTTGCAAGAAGCAACTAAGACTTCTTCTCCAACATGTAAGATACCTGGTGGAAGACGTTCCCAGCCCTGTTTCTTCACTCCCAGAAGTACATTTTCTTTTAGCTGGTAGGAACAAATTCATTTATGTCAAAAAGCCAAGAGTGGGTTCTCTCTTCTGATATCTCTGTCTTTCTGTGTGGATTCAGAAACCTTGAAGAATTTACTACTGGATTTTATCTTTTCATTAGTAGTGCAATCATAACAATTAAAAGTCCTTAGACAAATTTATTTATGAAGTGCCTAACGTTTTGTGTTAAGTGCACTACAGTAAAATAAATGTTAAAGCAGGTCCTTGTCTGTCATTGACACACAGATGCTGCATAAGGGATTGGGAGGGGGATGGAATTTGCACAAATAAAAAGACAGAGTGAAATGTGTCCTTGGAGAAACCCACGATCAGCTTGCAAGTGGTCTGATGACCTCTCCGTAGCCTGGTGTTTGGGGTTGGGCAGGGCTGAATAGGAATTCCAGTGGTCCAGGGAAACCTCTTCTGAGTTGTGTATGTACCAAAACTGCCGAGTTCAGAAACAGAATTTGTGTTTCTATGGCAGACAAGTTTGGTATTTTAGCAGAGAGTGTTCACAATCCTGGATAGGAACAGAGTTTGGGGTAAGAAAGACAGAAGGAGAAAGATGGGAAGGAGGATGTTGCCGAAAGCTTGAAAAGAGGTCACCAGAACATAGACAACATTCCTCTCTCTGTCTCTTCAGATGATGGGAAGGGAAATCTCCTCAAGGTGAAGAATTCTCAGGTTGGAGGAAATGAACCAGTAGAAACACCCAGGAGAGGACGAGGGAAAACCCCAGAGAATGTGCCGGTGACAGCTGACGTGCAGGACGAAAGATGCGAGTCCAACAACAGACAGGGAACGGAGCCACATATGGGATGGAAGGAATATGTGGAGCTCCCAGAAGGTCTTGGGGCTGCCTGCAGCAATCCCAGCCCAATGGATTCAGAGGGAGGAAAGGCATCATTTTCCAAGTATGGCAGAAGGTACCGTCCTAAGTCAGGAATTGTTTTTGAACACACTGGAGAAGAGTGCAGTGAAGGCCCCCCATTTGGAGAAAAGATCCAGCCAGAATCAAAGCTTGATGAACATCACAGCAGCCACATCAAAGAGGGAAATGGTGATTGCCCAGAGTTTGGGGTAACCCTACATTCTAATTCATTACCAGAACACCAGATAATTCCTGCTGGAGAAAAGACTTACAAATGCCTTGTCTGCGGAAAAAGCTTCTCTCAGAGATCAGATTTCTTAAGACATCAGATTCAAACAGGGAGGAAACTATACCAATGTCCTCAGTGTGGAAGAAGGTTCTCTCGGAGTTCAGATGTATCAAGACATCTGCCCATTCATACTGGAGAGAAACCTCACAAATGCTCCGACTGTGGAAAATGTTTCGGTCGGAGATCAAATTTGTTGTCCCATCAGATGATCCACTCAAGAAAAAAATACATCAATGTCTTGAGTGTGGAAAAAACGTCTCTCAAAGAGCACAGTTGTTAACTCATCTGATGATCCACATGGGAGAGAAACCTTATACATTCCCCGTCTGTGAAAGAGGCTTCTTTCAGCATTTATTAAGCCATCAAAAAATTCATACTGAGAGAAATGTTACGGCTGTCCTGTGTGTGCAAAAAGATCAAATGAGAAAGAAACACTGATTAGCCACCAGATAATCCATGTAGGACATTAATGGTTAATAGACTGATGGCCCATCTTAATTTTAAGAGGGAATGAGCCATTAAATTTAAAATAAATGACTTTGAAGCAAAATAGAGCTCTGAACTTTTTTTATTAATATTTATACCACATAAGATAAGTAATATAAAAGAAAAAGCACCTCTTTGAACGAAGAAACTTATATCTAAGTTTTTTAAACACTGCTATCTTGGAAACCATGACATATCACCCTGTTATATCACCCTCGCAGTGCCTCCACTGTTTGCAGGCTTTGACATCAACGCAGTCAGGCACTCGATATGTCAGAGCAAAGCGCCAGTGCTTTGCTCTGACGTATTGAGTGCTGGACCGCGCAGGAGATTACTATGCGCCGGAAGGAGGATATGTTGGAGCCGCAGCTCCTCTCTCCCAACCCTGAGGTGAGAAGCCACAGGGCTCATACAGGAGCCATCTTATTCATTGGGGGGGCAGCTTTTACGCGGAATATCAGCATATAACACGCACCTAGTATTTCAGGCCTATACTTTAGGGGGGAAATGTGTTATACGCTGGTAAATACAGTGTGTGTACGTGTACGTACATAAACGTCCTGACTGACTCATCAACGCTCAGGCCAAACCCCTGGACCTAGAAACATGAAATTCAGGGAGTATATTCCTTCCATGACGTAAGCATCCACTAAGGGGATTTTTAGAAATTTGACCCCTAAGGGGGTGGAAAGGGGTGAAATATGTTTTCACAGATTTCTCTCTCTTAGGCCTGAAATATCAGCTTGGTTTTTGCTTATTTTTGCTCATTTTTAACCCATACAAAGGCTTAAAAATGTAATTCAATATTTTGCCCTAATCAACCCCTAAAGGGGCAAATCTAGATTTGGGGGTGAATTATAGAACCCTTTGTATCTCCTGTGTTGAGTTATAACATTCTTTTTTGGTATTTGTTGTTGTTGTTCAGTCGTTAAGTCGTGTCCGACCCTTCGTGATCCCATGAACCATATCCCGCCAGGCCTTCCTATCCTCCACTATCTTCCTGAGTTCGCTCATTTTCATGTTCGTTGCATCGGTGATGCTGTCTAACCATCTCATCCTTGGCCTTCCCCTTCTCCTTTTGCCTTCAGTCTTTCCCAGCATCAGAGTCTTCTCCAGAGAGTCCTCTCTTCGCATTAGGTGGCCAAAATATTTGAGTTTCAGCCTTAGTACCTGTCCTTCCAGGGAACAGTCAGGGTTGATTTCATTTAGGATTGACTGATTTGATCTCCTAGCAGTCCAAGGGACTCTCAGGAGTCTTCTCCAGCACCACAGTTCGAAAGCATCTATTCTTCGGCGCTCAGCCTTCCTTATGGTCCAGCTCTCGCAACCATACATTGCTACTGGGAACACCATCGCCCTGACTATACGAACTTTTGTTGGTATGGTGATATCTCTGCTTTTTATTATGCTATCTAAATTTGCCATAGCTTTCCTTCCAAGGAGTAAGCGTCTTTTAATTTCATGGCTGCTGTCTCCGTCTGCAGTGATCTTGGAACCCAAAAAAGTAAAATCTGTTACTGCTTCCATTTCTGCCCCTTCTATTTGCCAGGAATTGATGGGACCAGATGCCATGATCTTAGTTTTATTAATGTTGAGTTTCAAGCCAACTTTTGCACTCTCCTCTTTCACTCTCATCAAGAGGCTCTTTAGTTCTTCTTCACTTTCTGCCATTAGAGTGGTATCGTCTGCATATCTGAGGTTGTTGATGTTTCTCCCGGCAATCTTGATTCCGGCTTGCGATTCATTCAGCCCTGCATTTCTCATAATGTACTCTGCATATAAGTTAAATAGGCAGGGTGACAATATACAGCCTTGCCGTACTCCCTTCCCAATTTTGAACCAATCAGTTGTTCCATGGCCGGTTCGAACTGTTGCTTCTTGACCCGCATACAGGTTTCTCAGGAGACAGGTAAGGTGGTCTGGTACCCCCATCTCTTTAAGAATTTGCCACAGTTTGTTATGATCCACACAATCAAAGGCTTTTGCATAGTCAATGAAGCAGAAGTAGGTGTTTTTTTGGAACTCTCGTGCTTTCTCCATGATCCAGCGCATGTTGGCAATTTGATCTCTAGTTCCTCTGCCTCTTCGAAACCCAGCTTGTACGTCCGGTAGTTCTCGGTCCACGTACTGCTGAAGCCTAGCTTGTAGGATTTTGAGCATAACCTTGCTAGCATGTGAAATGAGTGCAATTGTACGGTAGTTTGAACACTCTTTGGCACTGCCCTTCTTTGGAATTGGAACGTAAACTGACCTTTTCCAATCCTTTGGCCACTGCTGAGTTTTCCAAATTTGTTGGCATATTGAGTGCAGCACTTTCACAGCATCATCATTTAGGATTTTAAGTAGCTCAGCTGGGATATTATCATCTCCACTAGCTTTGTTGTTAGTAATGCTACCTAAGGCCCACTTGACTTCACTCTCTAGGATGTCCGGCTCTGGGTCAGTGACCACACTAGCGTGGTCATCAGGAACATTCAGATCTTTCTTGTATAGTTCTTCTGTGTATTCTTGCCATCTCTTCTTAATCTCTTCTGCTTCTGTTAGGTCCTTGCCTTTTTTGTCCTTTATCATGCCCATCTTTGCAAAAAACGTTCCCTTGATATCTCCAATTTTCTTGAAGAGATCTCTAGTCCTCCCCATTCTGTTGTTTTCCTCGATTTCCTTGCATTGTTCATTTAAGAAGGCCTTCTTATCTCTCCTTGCTATTCTCTGGAACTCTGCATTCAGTTGTTTATATCTTTCCCTTTCACCCTTGCTTTTTGCATTCCTTCTTTCCACAGCTATTTGTAAAGCCTCATCTGACAGCCACTTTGCTTTCTTGCATTTCTTTTTCTTTGGGATGGTTTTAGTTGCTGCCTCCTGTACAATGTTACGAACTTCCGTCCATAGTTCTTCAGGCACTCTGTCTACCAGGTCTAGTGCCCTAAACCTATTCTTCACCTCCACTGTATACTCATAAGGGATATGGTTTAGGTCATATCTGACTGGTCTAGTGGTGTTCCCTACATTCTTCAATTTAAGCCTGAATTTTGCAATAAGAAGCTCATGATCTGAGCCACAGTCAGCTCCAGGTCTTGTTTTTACTGACTGTATAGAGCTTCTCCATCTTTGGCTGCAAAGCACATAATCTATCTGGTTTCGGTATTGACCATCTGGTGATGTCCAGGTGTAGAGTCGCCTCTTGTGTTGTTGGAAAAGAGTGTTTGCTATGACCAGCGTGTTCTCTTGACAGAACTCCGTTAGCCTTTGCCCTGCTTCATTTTGCGCTCCAAGGCCAAACTTGCCTGTTGTTCCGTTTATTTCTTGATTTCCTACTTTAGCATTCCAGTCTCCTATGATGTAAAGGACATCTTTTTTGGGTGCTAGTTCTAGAAGGTGTTGTAGGTCTTCATAGAACCGGTCAACTTCATCTTCTTCGGCATCAGTGGTTGGGGCATACACTTGGATTACTGTAATGTTGAATGGTTTGCCTTGGATTCGAACTGAAATCATTCTGTCGTTTTTGAGGTTGCACCCCAGTACTGCCTTTCCCACTCTTTTATTGACTATGAGGGCTACTCCATTTCTTCTAAGGGATTCATGCCCACAGTAGTAGATATGATGGTCACCTGAATTAAATTCGCCCATGCCCGTCCATTTTAGTTCGCTGATTCCCAAGATGTCAATGTTCAATCTTATCATCTCATCTTTTTGGTATATAGGTGTCTTTTTAAAATCTTTAGAAATTGTTTTAACAGGTTTTTTAAATTTTACCACTAAAGTGATAAAAGGGGGTAAAACAAAGGGTGTTTTTAATGCGATAGAGGATGTTTTCAATGAATAATTATTTGTTCTTGGCACTACTTCGTGTTTCAGTTATTTTTTTCCAAAAAAGTTTAAATTCATATATTTAAGAAAGGATTCCTTTTCACTCTTTAGTGCGTTCCCTCCCCCTCTCTCTTTCCTTTTTCAATCGGTATGGCCATTGACTTTCTAAGATGTTAATGGGGAGATGTTGCCTCATACAACTGTCCCCATCACAGAAGATGGAGCCTGCCTGTTTTGGTCCCTCTCCTATCTCATGTATGACACTCACCTCATGGCTAGGGAGGTGTGTGAGCTAATCATGAGGCACGTGGTGGACAACTGGGAGGAGTTCTCCATCATGTCCCATGACAGCGAAGGGGACAACTACACCAGCTCTGCTGAGTTCCTCACTCACATGTCCCAACTTATGGTGGTTTATGCAAGCTGGTGGCAGCTGGGCAACTGTGTTGAGTCCTCAGGGCCACACAGATCTCCACCATGGCCCACCCCCTGAGTGGCAGCAATAGAATAAATGATTTGGATAACCATTTGTCTTGCCTTGTAGAGTTTAATACAAGTTTACATGTCAGCCTGAATCAGCTAGAGTGGGAGGTAACCCAGAAAGAAGGGGGTGGAAGAACAGCAGTAGTGAACAGAGCATGGGCAAAAAGTTCTTCCCTCTGCCCTTTGCAGTGGCAAGAAAATTTTGATAAATTAGGAGAATTCTCAGTAGGGAGGATCGGGGCCTGAATAATGGTAGGTTATGGAAAAAATGTATCTCAAAGAGAATCATGCCCATGTTTATGTTTGGAGCGTGGGAAATAGGGTGGCACTAAAGGGACAGGAGCACATGTTGAAGGGAGATAATCTGAATGTGCTGAGCACAGGAAATAGTGTAGACAAACTTCGAAGAAACATCAGAACATCAAAAGAAACTGCATGTTTCACTTGCAGAAGAGTATGAACAGGAAATCTGATGATTCACCCAGAGAAGCACAGTATGAATGTTCTCAGTGTGGAAAATGCTTTGGACAGAGAGTAAGAAGTCCTGAATGGGAAAAAATTTTCAAAAGCCATGAAAATGGAAGAAGTGGCTCTTGGGGGGAGAGGGTTATTGTACATCAGATGACAACTTGAGAAGTAAGCCCCACCCCAAGTCTCTTGACTGCGAGAAGAGTTTTTGTCCTTGGCCGTCCGTCCTTACCTCCTTCGGGGGTCCCCCAGGCCATATGGCGGCGGCACGACCCCATTTCCTGGTCTCTTCAGGAGGCCGGCCTGGCCCAACCAAAGCGCATCATGAGCGTGGCCTGTGGCCAGCTTGTGGACTGCCAACAGTCCCACACCACTTTCATGAGCAAACCCTGTCATTTCTGTGTCCTAGCGCCAAGGCTTGCGGAACGCCTCACCGGTAGCCCATCCCAGAGAGGGCCTCTCAGGACCCCAAGATGGACAGTTTTGGTCAGAAAGTTATACCTATTCAACACTGGAGCACAATGACTTTTCCTGAAATGCCATGTTAAGAAACAAGTCAAGAGCCTAAATTCCCAGACCCAAATTCCTACCTCCCCCACCCTCCCTGGCCCCCATATATGGAAAGAAGCAAGATGTATATCCACCTCTCCCAGGGCTCTTGGGCTCCCTGCTCCAATTGCCAGGCCTGGGACTTGCACCTTGCTAATTGCCAACCTGGTCAGAACCAATCTCCTCAGAAAGCAGCATGGCATTGGCAGGGAGCTCCACCTCCATCTGCCGCCACTGATTTTTCAATCACTGCTACTGAACAACATTGATTAAATAAATAAAAGAAAGAAATGCAGCTATTGCCCAATTATCACATGCGGTTCTCTCAGAAATATGTCCCACTGTGTCCAGTGCGACTTACTGGAAAGTTGGGTGCAAACATTTGCTCCTGTGTTAACTGTGTTTTGTAGGGAGGGAGCTATAATAATAATGTCTCTGCTGCTTGTTTTTTTTTTTTTAAATTGTGAGCCCTTTGGGGACAGGGAACTATTTGTTGATTTGGTTTACTATGTAAACCACTTTGTGAACTACTCCTGTTGAAAAGCAGTATATAAACATTAACATCTTAATATGGCCGTGTGTTGCTAGAGCTTTGCCACGGTGCAGAAGTTGGGGTGCCATCACACGGGTCCAGGCCCCCCCTGCCATATAGTGTCAGAGGTGCAGTGTGCTGTGCACTCCTGTAGCTCTGGGAGGCCCCTGCTAGTGCTGATACATTGGTGTTGGCTGTGTGTGTGTGTGTGTGTTGTGGGCGTTGCAGGGCTGGGAAGGGGGAGGTCAGAGTAGGAGTAGCCTGGAGGGGATGCATCCTGGCAGCAAAAGCACACACCGTTTTCTATCCCCCATTTTTCAATCCTGCCTGCTCCCTTTCTCTCCTCAGACTGCTGTGGGTGTGAGGAGACCCATAAGCTGTGTAGCTGGAGTAAGTCTGAGGAGACCCCAGGAGGCTTACCTAGGGGTAAGTAAAAATATGTTTTTTACTTACTTAACCCAAGTAAAAATTTAAGAGGCATGGTTTTTACTTACCTCTGGTTAACTCTCCAGTCGATGTACCCCACCTCTGGATGCAGCTCGGATTCCGTTGGTCATTAATGGTGGGGGATAGGATTGGGCTGATATAGTTGTTCGGAGTGTGTGTGCAATAAACTTCTTGCACAGGACAAGAGGAAAGGGTGGGGGGAAAAGACTCCATAGCAACTGGTCCAGGGAGCTGCAACCTCCCTGCTTGCCCCTCCAGCCAGCTGACCAGAGTGGAAGTCCTTCAGGCATCCATGGACCATGAGGGCTCCTCCCTGCCAGGCCTGGACTCAGCTCCACACAGACAATCTGGTGCTAAGAAATGAGCTGAGGCCAAAAAAAGGCCAAGAGCCACAACCCCACGCGACCCCCTTGTTTCTTATGGCAAGACGAGCACCAGCAGGCTGCACACAAAAGGGGGTGTTGAAACCCACAACCCAGCCTGCAATAGTGAGATGACATCACAGGGGGGGTCCCAAACAACTTGCTCCCAGACCTCCCCTGCTCTCTCTATCTTCAGTGGACTACACTGCAGGGTTGTCATATGGCCTCCCCCAACCTCTCTCAGAAGGGAACTTGTGGTGGTGTCAACAACCCGACAACTGAGATGGCTCTTACACGGATCCTTCAGAGCAGGACGGAGACCCGGTAACCTTGAAATAAATCAGTTAGTTGCCAGGTGTCGCGCCTCCTTCCCCGCAAGGAGGGGGAATTCAGCACCCCTGCAGATCATGAAATTATTTATTCTTTTAACATATTTAGATCCTGCCCTTCTCAACAAGGATGCAGGGAGACTGACCACCACAGTAGAATGAAATCGAAACAACCAAAACCAATAGAGGAAGAGGAGGAAGGAAAGGAACCCAACGAGAGAAGACTTCTTGAGGGTCTGAAGTCTCAGCATCCTCGAAGTCAAGGGAATGGACAAGGTTGGAAGAAGACGGATTGTCAAGGCCGCTGGGGCGCGCTCGAAAGGGTTAATGGGGGAAACTGGAGAAGGGGCGGGAACGGGATGCTCGTGGAGACGCCTCTCCCTGCCCGGGGTGGGAACTCGGCTCCTGGGCGGCTACTACGGAGAAGCGAGTGCAGGAGGGCGGGGACGGAAAGGGAGGCAGCAGGAAGAGGAGGGCGGAGGATACTCCGGAGGCGGAGAAGAGACGGAGGGTCGTGCGGTGGCTGCATAGGCTTCACGGCCGAGACGGGAGGGCTGCTGCTCGGTGAGTCCCGGCAGAGCGGAGGGTCCAGCCCGGGAGTCCGACCCGCAGCTCAGCCCCCAGCCGGCTCTGGGCTCGCTGTGCAGCTTTGTAGTGTTGCTGTCGGGTCGGATCCTGCGGAGGCTCTGCGCCAGCCTGATCGGTGCTGAGCGGGATCTAGAAAAATATCCGTTTGACGTAGCCTTGAAAAAGGTCCGGGGGGGCATACATACGTGACCCCACCTCGGGAAATACATGGTAGGCCAGAAAATAAACGCTAAAGGGTTTTCCAGGTCTCTGGTTGTTTTGATTGTATGCAAGAGTTTAAATTTGGGTGAGAATCAACTTCCCCAATCCCCAAAGGCGAACCACTTGCCACTTTTTCTGGCATGACTCTTGTGCCCTATTGCCTGCAGGGAGAAATTCAATAGGTTTCCAAATTCTCAGCATGGTAAAACACTAATGTGAAAAGTTCACCTGTCCCCCCCTTTAAACATACCACTGAGGTGTCTGTCTGTTCCAAATACCTGCAGCTTTTCTCCCCATTGTGGTGTGTATGTGTGTATGGCTCAAAAGGAAACTCCCCTTTCAGCTCAGAAATACCTCCATGCAAAGGCCTCTGACAATTGCAGCTCTTCTGACACAAGGTAAAACTCATCATCCTTGAGCCATCCCTTTTGGGAATATAATAAGAGCAGCCAAGCAGGCAGAAATTGGATCATTTCCTCCTCCCTCCTTCAAGCAAGATCAGGGATGTGAGAGCAAAGGTGTTTGCCTAAATCAGCTGCTCCAGAAGGCCACATCCCTAGTCTCTGTTTCTGAGGTTGCAGAAGTGGAGCCAGGAGCGAAGCCATGAATGAGCAAACCTGTGAAGGTCCAGAAGCAGAAGAGGGATCTGGAGGGGCAGGAAAAGCCACAGGCAGAGATCAGCCTGAACATGTGATGGAGCCACAAGGGGGCCAAGAGGGTCCATCCAGGGGGCTGCAACAGCGCTGGGAAGCCCAATGGCAGCAGTTCCTCAAGACCCTGCAGGCTCCTCACTCAGCATAGGGGAACCCCCAACTCCCAATCCTCTTCCTGCCCACTAAAAGCAAGCGGGAAGCTTTAATAGTACTTGTTACCACGCTGCAGGTGATCCCCTTTGACTGAAGGACTGAAAGGAAGCCAAACTAGGAAACAATGGGAAATTATCTTTTTCCATTTCAAAATATACGCTCTCTCTCTCTCTCAATGTTATTGAATGAGTTGTCACTAAGTGACTGTTACTTTTATAATATCACTGTTATGTTTCTGTGTGTGTGTGTGTCCGTCCGTCCAAGTTTCTGGTCTGGGGAGCTGCAACTTCCCTCTTTGCCCCTCCAGCTGGCCGGTCGTCCACAGTCCTGCAGGCTCCTTCCTGGCTGGCCTGAACTCAGCTCCACACAGACAATCTGCTTCCAAGAAATGAGCTGAAGTCAATAAAAGACTCACAACCCCACGTGACCCCCTTGTTGCTTATGTCAAGAAGAGCACCAGGCGTCTGCACACAAAGGGGTGTCAAGTCCCTCCCCAGCCTGCTCCCCAGTCTGCAGTAGTGAGATGATATCACATGGGACCCCAAAACAACTTGCCCTCAGACATCCCCTGCTCTCCACATCTTCAGTTACTACATTGCAGGATTGTCGTAAGGCACTCTCCCTTACTGAGAGTGGGGACTCACTGAGAGTCCCCCGACATGCATGGCGAAACAGATCGCAGCATGGTCACTGTTCCCCAACGGCTCTGTAACATTTACCTCCCTGACCAGGTCCTGAGTACCACACAATATCAAATCCAGAGTCGCCTGTCCTCTGGTTGGCTCTGTGACTAGCTGCTCTAAGGCACAGTCATTTAGCATATCCAAAAATCCAGTCTCTCTTTCATGACCAGAGCTTGAATTGACCCAGTCGATGTGAGGATAATTGAAGTCCCCCATGATCACAACCCTGTTTCTCACTGACATCTCTCTGATTTGTTTCCTCATCTCGAGGTCCCCTTCAGGTTTTTGATCTGGGGTACGATAACACCCCTCCACTATTACATTGCTCTTTGAGCCTGGTAATTTAACCCACAGTGATTCTATGGTAGAGTTGGACCCCCCTTCAATCTCTACTCTGCTAGATTCTACCCCTTCTTTGACATAGATGGCCACCCCACCTCCAACACGTCCCTCTCTGTCCTTCCTATAGAGTTTGTAGCCTGGGATTGCGGTATCCCACCAGTTCTCCGCATTCCACCAGGTTTCCGTTATGCCCACTATGTCAATGTTTTTGCTTGCCACCAAACATTCCAGTTCTCCCATCTTCTCTTGGAGACTTCGGGCATTCGCATAAAAGCACTTGTATGTCAGGTTCCCTGAGAAGGGTTGTTTGTTTGCTTTTTTCCCCCTGCAGCCTCTCTTCCTGATGGACCAGCTGTTTCGTCCCATCCCATTTCCACTCCCAGTTTCTACTCTGTCATAACCTTGCTGTTCCTGAACCTCTCCACCCTCGTTCCCTAGGGACAGAGGCGTAGTAACGTAGGGGGCCCTGATGTACAGGGCCCCAGGCGAGCTTCCGGGGGGGGCGCTCTCCTTGGACTCAAAAGCTGGAGCGTGGCGCCCGCCCGCAGCCATAACGGGCGGGCGGCGCTCCAGCTTTTGAGTCAGAGGTGAGCAACAGCGTCGTCGTCTAGGCAACGCGCAGCGCGCGCCCAGACCCTGTGGCTGCGGGCGCGCGCTGCGCGCGTTGCCTAGAGGACGAGGACGCTCTCCTCGGACTCAAAAGCTGGAGCGCCGCCCGCCCGTTATGGCTGCGGGCGGGCGCCGCGCTCCAGCTTTCGAGCAACAGCGTCGTTTGACATCACGTGACGTCACACATCACATGACGTCCGGGGGCGCTTGGCCAGCCCCCGCCCTCCTAGCCCCAGGCGGCAGGAGGGCTGAAGACGCCACTGCCTAGGGATGAGGAATCCCAAACCGGATGCCCCTCGGCTCCTGTCGGCTTTCCCCCAGGGATCAGTTTAAAAGCTGCTCTGCCACCTTCTCAATATTACGCGCCAGCAGTCTGGTTCCGTTTTGGTTCAAGTGAAGCCCATCCCTCTTGTACAGGCCTGGCTTGTCCCAAAACATTCCCCAGTGCCTAACAAACCAAAAACCCTCCTCCTGACACCAGTGTCTCATCCACGCATTGAGACCCCTGAGCTCTGCCTGCCTAGCTGGCCCTGAGCATGGAACAGGTAGCACTTCTGAGAACGCTACCTTTGGTGACCTGGATTTGAGCTTTCTACCTAGCAGCCTAAATTTTGCTTCCAGGACAGCCCGGCTACATTTCCCCACGTCGTTGGTGCCAACATGCACCACAACTGCTACCTCCTCCCCTGCACTCTCTACCAGCCTATCTAGACGAGACGTGATGTCCGCAACCTTCGCAGCAGGCAGGCAAGTCACCATGCAGTCCTCACATCCATCACAGACCCCCCTCTCTATGTTCCTGACTATAGAATCGCCCACTACAAGAAGGCCCCTTCCCCAGAGGAGTATCCGTAGTGCGACTGGATATGGGCCCACCATCTAAAGAAGTGGTCCCCACTACGGGATAGTGTCCCACTTCTCCAGAATGACGTCCTGAGACTTTCTTCCCTGGCAGCGGAGCTGCCCAACTGAGAGTGGGATGATGCCTCCACGTTCCTGGAAGTCTCACCCTGGTCCCTCTCTACCTGTCTCTGCCTCTCCAGATCAGCAACCAAGGCTTCAAGGGAGGAAACCCGCTCCTTGAGAGCCTGGAGCTCTTTGCACCTCGCACACACCCATGACTTATGCCCAAGAGGCATATAGTCATACATGTGACACTCGGTGCAAAACACTGGATAGCCCCCACCATGCTGCTGGCTGACTGCATAATTTTGTTTAATTTAGTTGGTTTAGTTTAGTGTATTTGTTTTGGTTTACCTAGACAGCTGATATAGCTGGGCCTCTACCTCTTCTCACGGGACGTGCAGTGCAGTGTTTGGGGCCTGGCTTCCTTGCCCTGCTGCTGAACTCGCACAGCTGCTAAACTCGCGTCTTGGCACTTCTTCCCAATGAGGCCCTGACTCCCAGGTAGGCACTCGCTGCTCATGGAAAGGAGGCACTCGCATGCAGGCCTGAGCTTTATAGCCTGACTTAGCTCCTCCCCCTGCTCTGCTGTATCCTGATTTAGCTCCTTCCCCTGCTGTGCTGACTGAGACTGGGGTGACCTGCTAGGATTTGCAGGACAATAGCTGGCTGATTATAGCTGTCTGGGTATGCGCCCTTCCTAGATTCCTTGCTCTCTTACTTTACAGCTGACTTTTGGACTCTATTTTAAACCCAAAGTTTGTCTTTAAGTTTAAACTGAACTCTGCTAAACTACACTTTTAAGTTCAAACCAAACCTAAGCTTAACCCACACTGGCTTTGGTTTAACTGAGCTGAACTGGCTTTGGAGTCTTAATTTACAGTTTAAGGCAGGATTTAAACACTTTAAATCCTGTGCAAAGCCTAAACCCTAATGTTTGCTTTCCCCCCTTCCTGTATCCTCCTCAGTTTTGTTTTCCAAGTGCCTCTGCCTTGGGCTCTTACTCTCAAGTAGATGCTGGTCCTACTCATGAGTAGGCCACTTTAGACTGAGCTGCAACTCTCTTCAGCTCCCAGGCTTGCTTATTTGTTTATATCTATTTCCTTCAGCTAGCTCCTGTGCCCTGTGTGCCAAGTACTAGTCCTTCAAAATTCCCTCCTCAGGTTAGCTTAAGTTCTAACTTTTAAGGTTAGATTTAAGTAGGTGTGGGTTCAATTAAAGTGAGAAAAAAATGAGAAAGTGCACTTACCTTCTCCTCGCGCAGCTGCTAAACCCGCGTCTTGGCACTTCTTCCCAAAAGGGCACTTACTCCCAGGGAGGCACTCGCTGCTCGTGGAAAGCAGACGTATAAAATTATGCATGGGGTGGAGAGAGAAAAGTTCTTTTCCCTCTCACATAACACTAGAACTAGGGGACATCCACTCAAATTGAGTGGAGGGAGGATTAAAACAGACAAAAGAAAATATTTCTTTACCTAGCGTGTAATTGGTTTGTGGAACTCCTTGCCACAGGAGGTGGTGATGGCACCTGGCCTGGATGCCTTTAAAAGGGGATTGGACAGATTTATGGAGGAAAAGTCCATCACAGCTTACAAGCCATGATGGGGATAAGCAACCTCCTGGTTGTAGGAGTAGGTTTTCTTTGTGCCAGGTGCAAGGGAGTGGCGACAGGCTACAAGTATCTTGTTGTCTTGTGTGCTGTCTGAGGCACCTGGTGCGGCCACTGTGTGATACAGGAAGCTGGACTAGATGGGCCTTCGGCCTGATCCAGCAGGGCTCTTCTTATGTTCTTATGAGAGACTTACCTGAAATGAGTACTCCTCATTTCAAGAGGGAGGGGGGTTCAAGTGGGGGAGGTAACCAGATGGCTTCCAGTTCTCAGGTATGTTGAAAGAGTTAAATGGTGACTTCTCTAGAGCACTGGAGAAATGTGAGAAGGGGGTGGGGATGTCAATGGGGAGGTCTGTCTCTTACCTGGGAGGGAATCTTATTTTTGAATGGCTGCAGGAGACAGGGGGGGGAGAAATGAGACAAACAGGAGGGGTTGCAAAGAAGAGCTGCTGACTCCACAGCCCCACCAGAGAGAAAGCCAGCTTGGCCCAGATTTCCTACCATAGAGATGGGGAAAGAAACAGCTGCTTTTCATGCAAAGCCTTAGAATTAGGCTCCATGAAACCTTAGAATTAACCTCTTAGTCCCTCCTTCCCCTAAATTTTGATTGCACGTTCCTCAGGGCAGGACCCTGGCTGCTGCTTCAGTTAAGATGTAAAGTGTATACTGATTGCACAGTATAGTACTAACTAACAAACAATTCAGTGGGCTGGCGAACCTAATACTAATTATAATTAATAAAGAATATTCATATACCGCTTTTCATCAACAAGAACAAAAAGGTCACAAAGCAGTTTACATAGCAAGATAGGAAAATACCGTTTCCTGTCTCAAAAGGGCTCACAGTTTAAAAAAGAGGCAGAAGAAACCAGAAACCAGCCGCTAGAAAAGAAACTATTGGAGGTTGAGTAGGAACAGCTGAGGGGAGATTCCAGGGAGGTCTCTGTGACTCTGTCCCCAAATATATCAACTCTTTCCCCCTTTGTGCTCCATAAGTTTTAAACTTTGCACTGCTTGTGTCTTTAGCTCAGGAAGAAACTCCCCTTTCAGCTCAGGAATATCTTCAGGCAAAGGTCTCAAATTACTGGGATCCACCCACAATTGCAGCTCTTTTGTCACCAGGTAAAACTCATCAAACCTGAGTCATCTTTTTGGGAGAACAATAAGACAAGCCAAGAAAGCAGAAATTGGATCATTTCCTCCTCCCTCCTTCAAACAAGATCAGGGATTTGAGAGCAAAGGTGTTTGCCTAAATCAACTGCTCCAGAAGGCCACATCCCTAGTCTCTGTTTCTGAGGTTGCAGGACTGGAGCCAGGAGCGAAGCCATGAATGAGCAAACCTGTGAAGGTCCAGAAGCAGAAGAGGGATCCGGAGGGGCAGGAAAAGCCGCAGGCAGAGATCAGCCTGAACATGTGATGGAGCCACAAGAGGGCCAAGAGGAGCCAGGCAGGGGGCTGCAACAGCGCTGGGAAGCCCAATGGCAGGAGTTCCTCAAGACCCTGCAGGCCCCTCACTCGGCATGGGGGAGCCCCCAACTGTCATGCCCCACACCCTGGGATGATGCCAAGGCCTTTCTGGCCTCCTTTGAGCAGGTTGCTGAGGCCTGTCGGTGGCCCAGAGGAGAGTGGGTGGCTCGGCTCCTGCCAGCACTTAGTGGAGAAGCCCAGCAGGCCTTTAGCCTCCTGGCTGCCAGAGACAAGGAGGACTATGGGAAAGTGAAGGCCGCCATCTTGAGGGGCGATGCCCTGAGAAGGGAGGCGCAGCGCCAGCACTTTCGTCGGTTCTGCTGCCCGGAGCTGGAAGACCCCCGAAGGCTGTACAGCCAACTGCAGGAGCTTTGCTGCCAGTGGCTGAAGCCCGAGAGGCACACGAAGGAGCAGATCCTGGAGCTGCTGGTCCTGGAGCAGTTCCTGGCCAGCCTGCCGGTGGACGTCCAGGGCTGGATCCGGGCAGGAGGGCCGGACAGCTGTGCCCAGGCGGTGGCCCTGCTGGAGGATTTCCTGGTGAGCCGGAGGGAGGCCGAGACGGGGAAATGGCAGGTGAGGTCTTAATAATATTTAATTCCAAGGTTCCTAACAAGACACAAAATATGGAATGGGTTCTTTGGAGCATCTGTCAGCCTTCAGCTAAAACTGGAGATAATTAATGGCAGGTAGGAAAGGCCAAAACCCTCCTGACAATTCTGCCTCCAGCCACTGAACATGATTTCATATAAAAGCATCTCTGAATCCTGTTAAAAGATGTTTGAGCTCACATTACTGAGTCTGTGTTGGAGGAAGTAGATGGCTTTGGAAGTAGGTTTTCTCTGTGCCAGGTGCAAGGGAGTGACAGCAGGAAACGGGTTGTCTTGCTGTCTTGTGTGCTCCCTGAGGCATCTGGTGGGGCCACTGTGTGATACAGGAAGCTGGACTAGATGCTCCTTTGGCCTGATCCAGCAGGGCTCTTATGTACGTGGGGTGCAGCTGTTCAGAATAGCCGTATTTGTACCAGTTAAATTATTTCATGTTGACTGAGAACGTTTAAGTGAATTGAAACGTTTGTATAAGATACAAAATATCTGTGTTTTGGAAATATGTATTGTGTGTATTATATGTATTTTGTCTAAAAAAAGGCAGGAAAAGACACTCGGATCCAAGAACAACTGCAATGATGGTGAACACGAATCATTGATGATCTTTTATGAATGATTCCAGAAATGCTTTGAAACTGTTTATACTGTTTGTTCGCTTTTCCTCCAAAACTTCGCAGTCTATGTAGTCCTTTCAAGAGCACATCTGAAATCCTGTTCACAGTTACCGGGGAGTAAGTCCCATTGAACTTAGTGTTTCTTACTTGTAAATAGATATGCATAGAGTGACACTCTTCCAGCCCAATTCTATTCCCCACCAGGCTGAGGCCCGCAGCCTTGTGCGCTGCATGCTATGGGGGGGGGGGGTATCTGAAGACAAAGTGGAGTTACTGGTACCGGTAGGTAAATCACTTTTAAAGTTACCTCCACGTAAGCCTACAGGCCTCTCAAAGGGCTCCTCAAACCTATACCAGATATGTCTAAGGAGAGGAGAAGAGAGGGATTGGGCTAAGAGAAGGGATTCTGGTGCATGCCGGTTCCACCGGAATCTACCCCCTCCTCCGATCCATCCTGAAACCCACCGTGCCCACCCCTTCCCCACCTCTTCATGGTACTTTCCCAGCATCGAGTTTCCAGGGCCAGCGGAGCTTCCCAGAGCCACTACCGCAGGTGACTCATTGTCTGTAGCAGCAGCCAGGCAGCGCACAACCGCAGAACCAAGTTTGCACTGCTGTAAAGCGCCAGAACCCTAGCTGAAGCAGTGCAGGGCGCCGATAAAATGGGGCTGTTAGATTCATAATGATCCTGCAGGGGAAATTGATGTGGTCCTGTTTTATTTCCAGCAGAGTGCCTGTGCCTTTAAGCACAACAGGGTAGAGAATCCACAGGCGTAGCTTTCCCCCAAATGTAAATAGCAGTATAGAGGGAACCTGCCCTGTCAGTCTTAGTGGCCCAGGAGTTGAGATGGGGAAAAACACTTGGCCACCTTACTTGGCTCTCTCAGTTACATACTTGCTCAGTCACAGGGGGCCTAGAAAGCTACAGAGAGCTTTACTTCTCAACAAGCACTTCTGGAACTCTACACCAAAGGGAATAGGATGTGTCTCTTGTCCGTAGTCCCTGTGTTCTGAGCGAGATTCTGTTCACTGTTTCAGGGACCTTTGCAAGAGTGGGCTTTGGGTCCCCTGGAAGCAAAGGAGGAAGCCTTGGGCATAGTGCAGGGGGAGCTCTCCAAAGAACATGCAGAGATATTCAGAGACACCAAGCAGAACGTCAATGGAGAGGTCATTTTGCCAGGTAAGGATTCAGTGTGTGATACTAAGTACCTGTCATGATTAGGGCAACGAAATGTCAAGGGAGGTCCATATGGGTCCCTTTTGGGGAGAAAGGCTGGATAAAATATTGTAAGTAAATAAAAATAAATAAGAGGGAGTTTGGGCGGTTGCAAATGGAGATGCAGAGGGTGAGAAGACATCTGCCAACCTTCCCTCTTCTGCCCAAGTACAGCCCTTCTGCTTACATCATATGGATAGTGGTAGGGGTGGAGAGAATTTTAGCAGGGGAAGCCTTACCTGCTCCTGGGATGAAAAAGTCCCTGTACCCAACTCCTTGTTGTACACACCTGTTTGAGGGCCAGGAATTTGCCCTGCTTTTCCTCTGGCCACCTCTAAGGAAGTACAGGTGGACCTATCTCCTTCTCTCTCAATGTCCCTTCTGTCCCTCACAGGCACTGGAATCGCACATCCAACTTTGTTGCTTCCTGCAGAAGGTCAGGACCTGGCTGAGGCTCTTGGTGTCCACGTGGACCAGGTGGGTTTGTGCAGGGCCAGAGAGACACATGAACCAGGTGGCAGCCAACGTTCTTTTGTCAGAGATGACCAGGGCCGGTTCATCATGGGGCCAAGTGAGGTGTTTGCCTCAGGTTACAGATACATGGATGGCATCTACCTACATCAGTCCAGTTGCCTCCACTGCCTCCCGGGCCTCTTCTGCTCCGTAGCCCTCTTCTTTTTCCAGTAAAGGGAGTGGGAGGAGCAGAGTCTAACACATTACCAGTAATGAGAAGACTGCATTTGGCACACTGTCTGAGGCGCCAGGAAATCTAGAGCAGGCACTGGGGACAGCTCTGGTTTTGTGGAATCCACCCCTGGGAAATCTTTGTCTCTTCAGAGAGGTACCTTATGAAATGTTGGAGCATTACCAGAGTTGCCATTCTTTCGTTGCTGGATGTTACGCCTGTAAAAGCTAAATGGATCTTTTTTCTGGTGAGCACATGCACAGGTGTGAATGCACATGTGTAGACATTTATACATAAGATGTATAAGATGTGCACCCTAAGATGCACAGACTACCATTCTGATCTCTCAGGATGATACCGGAAAACAACTGTGTTTTTCTGGGATATCTTTTCACAACAGAGAATACCACCTCTTTGCAGCCAAAGTTCACTGCCAAACATCTGTCCATGGGGCCATTTCACCCAGGGCAGTGGTACGTGGTCCAGGACATGCCAAACTCTTTGCCTCTGCTTCTGTCCCCTGGTCCAATTTTCTCCCAGCAAAGTCTTTCTGGTTTCAGAGCCCACCTGGGATATAAGCTGTTAAGAACGGATGTGTGAGAGGGAGCAGGAAAGGTTTAGCTCCCTCTTCCATCTTTCCTACCTTGGTATGAATGGATGCATCCTGTCTCCCATCTCCCATCCACTTATAACTCCTGAGAAGCAACCGGGATTCCAATATACAGGTCTCCCTTTAATCTTGACCACATAACATACAACACATTGGCAGTACAACAGACAAAAACGCACACACACAACAGCTAGCTCACCTGTCCTTCATACCTTGATTGTAGATAATGCTGATATCCACTTATGAAAGCCAAGTCTTTCTTAAGTCTTCTGGATTGTGGAGTTAAAAGGGCATGATCTCACATCTGTGAATTACCACTGTTTTTTGTGCAACACATTTTGAAGCGGGGTGGGGACGTTTTCTTTTTTCCTGCAGATGATGAACCCCAGTAAGACAGGTGGGACTTTGCACATGGTTGAGCAGTCAAGCCAACAGACCATGTTCTGGAAAGTTCTGCAGGAGGATGGTGAACATGTGGACTCAGTGGGTAAGGACCTGCTCTGCTTTAGCTCCTGTAAATCCAGAAAGATATTGCCCATCTAGTTCCTACATTTAAAATTTGAGATATGCATGTAGATCCTCTTCTGAATAGTCCATTTACATTATATGCATATAAGATACAAAGCAAGACAGAAATTTATTTTTGACACATTTCCCAAGTGTAATGCGTGTGGTGTAATGGCTAAATATCCTCCAAGTGATGGAGAAGTGAATGGAAATGTGGATGGATGGGCTGCAGCTAAGGAGAGTCGTAAGCTCCAGCACGTTCTTCTTTCTCTAGGACAGTGTTTTGTAAAAGTTCTCCCCACTTAGCAGGGAGAACTGAGTGTTTATGGGGGAGGAAATGCCAGGAAAAAAGAGGTAGTTTTTGTATTTCCCGGGGGTCCTGCGTCCCTCTGGAGGGTGCAGGGATGCCCGTGCCCTCCTCTGTGGGCCTCCCTGCACTGTAGATCGCTTTGTAACGATTACGACCATTTCCAGTTTTTGTCCGAAAACTGGAAGTGGCCATAATCACCGCAGAGCGGTGATCTACAGCACGAGAGGCCTGAAGAGGGGACCGCGGGCCTCCCCGCACCCTCTGGAGGGACGCAACACCCTCCAGAAGGACGTAGGACCTCTGGTAAGTGCAAAAAGTACCTTTTTTCCCGCCACCAGCAGTGATCCCTGGGATTGCCGCCCCCGTCCCCGCAAACACTCAAAGTTCTCCCCGCCTTGCGGGGAGCTTTGAGAAACACTGCCATAGACGAAGAAGACGGAAGACGGGAAACTTGAAGTGGCCGTAATCGCCGCAAAGCAGCGATCTACAGCGTGGGGATGCCCGCAGAGGGGGCTGCGGACCTCCCCGCACCCTCTGGAGGAATGCAGGACCCCCTCATTCACACCCTTGTCTGCCTTTTCCTCTTCCAAAATTGTTAAGTATGGTAGTTTTTGCCCCTTTTTGTAGTGGTTTAGGATATTTTGATTGCTAATTCTGCAGTGAAAGACACAGGGGACTCTGGGAAGCAGGAGAAATAAACAATGTAATCGTATATAGCTCTTAGGGGAAAGGAGAATTACAGGACAGGCTTCTTTCCAAAGGGAGAGGTTTTTTCAGAAGAAATGCACTCACAGCCCAATCCTGCGCAAGTGGCATGGGCCTACCTAAATGGCCAGCCACTGCATCCTGCGCAGGATGCGGCCTGCACTGGTGGGGCTTGGAATGTTCGTCTCTTTCCCCTGGTATAAACCCTGGCAGCTCCAATGGGCCTCCTCAGATGCACACAAGCTATTTAGCTGGCGCACAACTGGGGAGGCCATGTAAGGCCAGCCAGGCCCAGGAAGGGGGTCAGGATATCGGCGCAGCTTAACGCTGATATTCCCACCCCCTGCCCGCCCTCCTCACGTCCTCTGGCCGCCTGGTGCAGGACTTACCTGTGTCCGTTGATGCAGGGTCTGGAGGGCGGTGGTGTGAATGGTGCCAGCCTCTGCGCCAGTGCCACTTATACCCAAGGTGCCGCAAAAGTGCTTTATGGCACTTTCGTGACGCTGTAGGCCAGCAGAGTGTTCTCTCAGCCAGCCTGTAGTTAAGCTGGATTGCACTCAGTTCATAGGCATTAGTGTGTAAGTGATATATATGTGATATGTTAATATGCCTGCTTTTTCATTTACATTTTATTGATATTTCATTTACATCTTATTGATTTATTGTGAAATAGAAAAAGAACGTAGCGTAGGAATGCTTGAAAATTTTTTTTAAAGCCATGAGAAATAAATCTTTGCCCTTTTCTCTCTCTGTGCGCAAGAGGGATTTTTCAGTCCCCGACTTGACATTGCCCCGCATCTTGTGAAAAAGGAAGACGCGTTCCTCCCAGATCCTGTGCAAAGTCCAAGACTCCCAGGACAAGACTCAGGTAAGGAGTTGAGAAGGATGCTTTCTTGCTTCTTGCAACACATGACGATACCTGGGATCATTCAGGAAGACACTCCCACCTGTATTTCTTCTCTCCCAGAAGTACATTGCTCAGATTTCCTTATAACTGGCAGGAACAGATTTAGTTACGTTGAAAAGGCTAAGAGCAGCTTCTGTCTCATTTCTCTGCATCTCTGTGAGTGCAGAATCTTGCAGATGTTGCTACTGGGATTGCTCTGTAATTCAGGGGTTGCCAACCTTCCACCATTTGGGCCTCTGTGTTCTTAAGCATTGTGTAGAAAACAGAATCTTGGCAGCTGCACCTGCTGAAATGCCCTCATCTATACAACCATTAAAGGTCCAGGAGCATTCGCATTGAAAGGTTGGCTACCCCTGCTTTAGTTTTTATTAATAGTAGAATAACAAAAATTAAAAGATAGAGTTAAATAGAGTTGAAAAGCGGTATATAAATAATAATAATAATAATAATAAATAATTAAATGTGTCCTTGGAAAAACCCAAGTCCAACTTCGAAATGGTCTGATGACCTCTCCGTACCCCTATAGTGTGGGGTTGGGTGGGGTGAATAAGAATTCCAGTGGTCAAGGAAGCATTGTCTTGCATCGCTGCATCATCTTGCATCATTCTTCCTCCTGCTGAGTACCAGATGTGAAATCCATGACGCAGAACAGCCACATTTCCTGAGCTGTGTAAGCACCAGGATTCCCCAAGTCCAAAAGAAGAATCTGTATTTGCTTGGCAGCCAAATTTGGTTCAAATAGGCTACCAAGGTGGAAAGATGGTAAGGAAATGTTACAGGATGCATGAAAAGAGGTCACCAGAACGTAGACAAAATTCCTTTCTCTGTTTCTTCAGGTGATGGGAAGGGAAATCAGCTCAAGCTGAAGAATTCCCAGCTCAGAGGAAATGAGCCAGAAGGTACACCTGGGACAATACCAAGGGAAACACCAGAGAATGTGCCGGTGACAGCTGAGGTGCAGGAGGAAGGATGCGAGTCCAACAACAGACAGGGAACAGAGTCGCTTATGGGATGGAAGGAATCTTGTGAGCTCCCAGAAGGTCTTGGGGCTGCCTGCAGCAATCCCAGCCCATTGGATACAGAGGGGGGAAAGGCATCGTTTTCCAAGTATGGCAGAAGGTACCATCCTAAGTTAGGACTTGTTTTGGAAGACAGTGGAGAAGAGTGCAATGAAGACCCCTCATTTGGGGAAAAGATCCAGCCGAAACCAGACCTTGAGAAACATCACAATAGCTATATGGAAGTGAAAAATGATGATTGCCAAGAGCTTGGGGAAAGTCTCCATTCTAATTCATTAACAAAACACCATACTGTAGAGAATCCTCACAAATGCCCCAAATGTGGAAAAAGCTTCTCTTGGAAATCAAATTTATCAAGACACCTGAAAATTCATATTGGAAAGAGACCTCAGAAATGCTCTGAGTGTGGTAAGCAGTTCAGAGATGAAGCAGATTTGAGGAGACATCAGACAATCCACACAGGGAAAAAACCATACCAATGCTCTGAGTGCAGAAAAAAATTCTCTCGGAAATCACATTTGTTAAGACATCAGATAATTCATATTGGAGAGAAACCTCACAAATGCCCTGAATGTGGAAAGCAGTTCAGAGATGTAGCGGACTTGAGGAGACATCAGACAATCCACACCGGGAAAACGCCACACCAGTGTTCTGAGTGTGGAAAAGGCTTCTTTTGGAGAGCACAGTTGTTAAGACATCAGAAAACCCATACTGGAGAGAAACCTCACAAATGCCCTGAGTGTGGAAAGCAGTTCAGAGATGTAACAAATCTGAGGAGACATGAGACAGTCCACACAGGGAAAAAACCATACCAATGCTCTGAGTGCAGAAAAAAATTCTCTCGGAAATCACATTTGTTAAGACATCAGATAATTCATATTGGAGAGAAACCTCACAAATGCCCTGAATGTGGAAAGCAGTTCAGAGATGTAGCGGACTTGAGGAGACATCAGACAATCCACACCGGGAAAACGCCACACCAGTGTTCTGAGTGTGGAAAAGGCTTCTTTTGGAGAGCACAGTTGTTAAGACATCAGAAAACCCATACTGGAGAGAAACCTTACGAATGCCCTGAGTGTGGAAAGCAGTTCAGAGATGTAGCAGATTTGAAGAGACATCAGACAATCCACACAGGGAAAAAACCATACCAATGCCCTGAGTGTGGAAAAAAGTTCTCTCGGAAGTCACATTTGTTAAGGCATCACAAAATTCATACTGGAGAGAAACGTTACCAGGATTGGGCTGTAAATTCCCATACCCCAAGTTCCTAACTTCATTCTCCCCCCTCACATTCTGTAGTCAGAGAAAACCCAAAACAAGAAGCCAACTCTCGCTCGTGCTCATAACAATTTAGAGTGACCTGGGACAAGCAAGAAAGAAGTATTCAAAACATTATGTTACATGAACAGGTCTGTTTGCTAGCATTTGTGTTTCTGAAGCATAAAGAACAACAGTTCTGTAATGGGCCAAGAGATCTCAATGGGAGAAATGGGACGACCTGTTCTTATGATGCCACCATCTGAATGAAGAAATAGCAGGAAAAAGGAAAACAGACCTGCCAGAGTGTAATAAGGGATGCTTAGACATTAGGAAAAAGGCACCAGTGATTCCTATGCACCATGATATACTTAATACAAACCAAGTACTTTGGAAAGGAAACGCATGGCTACTGGGCAGTGAGAGAAACAGGCAGAAAACACTTGCCAAAGAGGAGACCCTGCAGGTGTAAGAATCCCTGTGAATGTAATTGTGTAACAATCATGGCAAAATGAAAACTCATGGGGCTTCTGTGATGGGGGTCTTAGCCCAGGATATCATTGCAGCCTTTGTATCCTATTGGTTCTTTAAATTTAGTGTACTCTTGGATGTTTCATTCGAGTGTCTCTTTCAGTTAGCCTTTGGTGGTCAGCCATTTGGAGTTGTTAGCCACATCCCTCCTAGCAAAGGGGGATGCATTCGATGACTGCAGTAGACTAAGACGGTCCACATTTCCTTCTTTCCAGAGATGCCGCATTCGCTGGCAACTGAGCAGTCAGGCAGCTTCCCTCTATACAAATCAGAGACCTGCGGAAGCCTCTTTTTCGCTATCAGCACAGTTCCCCGACTTGTGGTCTGAGTAATCCCATTCCCCTTCATCTGAGCGGCTGAGACGCCAGGTGTGACCAGACTGCCATGTATCAGGGCAACTCCAGGCTTCTGTGCCTGCGTCACATCCCCCTCCAAGCATTCCTCCACCAGGCATCCGAGGAAGACGATGAGACTACAGTGGTCGCAGTGCTGGACCTCAAACAGAGAAAGAGGCAGCGGCGGCAGTGCTTGGCGCTGAGCGGAGGCCAAGGAGGGCTTCTGGCCTTCCTACCCTGCTGTCCGGTGCCACCTCCGCCTCCTTCTCCTCCAATGGCTGGCGGAGCCCAGCGTTCCCTCTACTGCCATTGGAGGAAGTGGTGGTAGCGAGAGGCCCTGCAGGAGAAAACGGGAATTTGTCTTACCTTCGGTGAATTCCTGTTCCTGGTAGAGGAAGGGGCATTCCGAAGCTTTGGGATTCGCCCATAGTAGCTAGAGGCAGGGCTAGTTGAAAAAACAGTCATGTGTCCTCCTTGCATGCCTGGCTTCTGTTTCCCAGACAGTTCTCCAAGCCACTATTTGTCCTCAGTTGTGACTCTCGAGAATCTTACTCTCAACCGATGAAAGAAGTGAACATATAGCTGGCCTACTATGAATTGTCAGAATTAATTGATCAAATGGAAAAAGGTGAGTATAGAAAGTACAGGTTACACTAGTGGTGGAAAAAAGGGTACTCCTAAACTACCATCCCACCTGTCAATCCCAGATATCAATAATGCTGAACCTGATATAGAGGTGGGCGGAATGCCCCTTCTTCTACCAGGAACAGGAATTCACCGAAGGTAAGACAAATTCCCGTTTTCCCTGGTAGAGTCGGGGCATTCCGAAGCTTTGAGACCTACCAGAGCAGTATCAGATCACGAAGGGTCGGACACGACTTAACGACTGAACAACAACAAAAGGTGAGGCATTTGATTATGTTTTGACTACCTTTTGCAGTACCTGCCTTCCGAATGAAGTCTCGGCCAACAGTACTATATCCATTTTATAATGTTTAATGAAAGTGGACACAGATGCCCAGGTGGCTGCCCTGCAGGTGTCGTCCAGGGAAACCGCATCATCAAAAGCTGCTGATGTTGGAGCTCCCCTAGTAGAATGGGCCATAATGCCCTCTGGGAGAGATAACCCTGCAGGATCTGTAGGCAAGATCTATGCAGTTTTTGAGCCAGCAGGCCAATGTAGCTGTGGACACCTTTGTACCGGTTGATTTGCCATGAAAACCAATAAAGAGAGCGTCCGTTTTCCTAAATGGTCGGGTGCGTTCTGTGTAACACCTCATTGTCCTCCCTACATCAAGGGAGTGCCATGATCTCTCATCTAGGTGTGTTGGGTTTGGGCAGAAGGATGGTAAAACAATCTCGTGCTGCCTATGGAACACCAAATTCACTTTTGGAAGAAAAGCAGGGTCCGTTCTGAGTACAACTTTATCTTTGTGAAAAATACAAAGTTGGGGGTGTATAGACAATGCCCCAATCTCAGAAACACTTCTTGCTGATGTTATGGTGATGAGGAATACCGTTTTGTAAGAAAGTTCCTTTAGGGGAACCGTCGCTATTGGTTCAAAAGGATCCCTCGTCAAAGACTGAAGCACAGTATTCAGATCCCATGTAGGTAACCTGCAAACTGGGGGTGGATTTAGAACGTCCACACCCTTTAGGAATCGCTTTACACGGGCATGGGTGGAAATACTAAATGTTAAACTTGTTCCCAAAATGCCCTGTAGGGCGGCAACCTGCCTCCGCAGAGTGTTGGTTTTGAGTCCTCTGTCTAAACCATCTTGTGAAAAATCTAACACCTCAGATATTTTAGGGTGTTTTGGATTTATTCCACGCGCCCCACCCCATTTCCGAAAAGCTTTCCAGGTGTTACCATACGTACGTTGGGTGGACTTACATCGAGAAGCCAGCAGGGTGTCCACTACTTTACCTGAATATAAAGGAGAAGGCCCAGGAGAAGATTGAGGACACTGCTGAGTGCGAAAGTTGTGGCCTCGAAAGATCTCTTTTAGGCATGCTTCTACCCTTTTATCGCACGGGTCCCGTGAACCCCCTTTCCCCTCTGACGGGATAACCGCCTGGGTCGAAACAGCAGCCACGGGTGCATCTACACCAGGTACCTTTAACTTGTCCATATTATTCTGTGGGAAGGAATAGAACTTATGCTTCTCGAAGAAAGTTTGCAGTGTAGAGGATTAGTCCATTGAGCTTCCATTACCATTTGGAAAGCTTTGGGAAATGGTACTTCTATAGGTTTCACCGGCCCCTGTGCTAAGAGAGGCTTGGAAACGGGTTAGTCCAGAATTCTTGGTACCCTCCTCTGATGTTGCATCGAGGTCCAAGGACTTAATGACCTTTATCAGGAGTTTCTGGAACACCTCTGGTGAAAACACCTCTGGTGGCGATCCACATAAACACACAATCAGATAATGTCATCCCCTGAGAGCTCTCCCTCTTCTCTTGAGGAAGGGGTGGACACTATATCAGAGTCTGAGCCCCAGCACTGGATTTATGCTTTTTGGATGATGTAGCCTTAGCACGTCTGTTGTGGCGTTGAATCCTAGGGTACCTATTAACAGTTCTATCCAGACCCCTGTATCATTTGCTGGGGGGACCCCAAATAAGAGGATGAGGTCCAAGAGTGGGAGTCTGAAGAAGGGGGCGAAGAACTCTGTGAGACCTGACTCTCATTTTTCTTTGCCACTTTATGCCCCTTTTTAGTTGACATTTTAGTTTTAGTTGACATTCAAGGGGCAGGACATCTGGCTCAATTGTTAGAGCGTTCATCTCACAAAACTGTCTGAAGATCTGCAGGACAGCAGTTCAAGACGGCCGCACGTCTGTCGGAGAGCTGCTGGCACGCTAAGCTGATAAGCTGCAGAGCCCTGTGGGGGAGTGGAGCTGCAGCTAAAGCGTGCTGAGGGCGAAGGCCAGAGAGAGAGAGAGAGAGAGCTGGATTGTGAAAGTAACATCTTGAATGAAGGGTTCTATGAAAGATTAGAACGTTATATTGTAAAAACCCTTGGGGGTTTAGAACAGCCTGCCCATGTACACCGCCTTGAATAAAGTCAGAGGAGAAATCCAATGACCAGAAAGGTGGTATATAAATACTGTATATTATTATTATTATTGATTTACTGGTCCTCTGTGTCTGCCTTTCAATGAGCCTGGCTGACACTGCATTGTCTACCAATCCCTGAATCCACTGCAGAACGTGAGATTGGGTAGCCAGGGCTGATATGTCAGCGGTTAACAGAGGATTGGGGTTCCCTATACCACTACTTCAACAGTCTGTGAGGGGACCCTAGCACTGGGTTTGTTGGTTTCTGACCCACTGGAGTCTGAACCAGCAACTGACGACATGACTCCAATTAGAACACAATTTACCTCAGGCAGTAAAATTGATGTTCCAAGCTGAGGTAAAAAATGGTGCCGTTACAGTTCCCAATGCAGTGAGAGGGAAAACTGTCAGTCTTCGACTTTGGACAGTCTATATGTGCACTTCTTTGTTTTGAATCAAGCACTGTCAACAGAGACTCAATTTCAAACTTCCAGGAGGCTGAAAAGAAAAAAAAACCCTCTGGGTTTTGTAAGCCTCTCAGCTGTCCAAGGCTTGTGGTTTTGCGTTAGGCAGGAGAAAAAAGGCGGTAGAGGTGCTCCTCCTCCTGAGGTAAACTAAACTGAAGCTGCCACGTCAAAGTTATTTAGTCCTGCTGACTGACAGAAAAGGAGCCCGACTCCTCTCCCTGCTGCTATTTTGATAGACCGGATGGGAGAGAGGAAGATTTGTTTAACAAGCTGTTTTGAATTTGAATAGCAATGAGGAGGAGCTTCTCAACTAGTAGGACTCTGACTAGGCAGGGCCGGTCTGGGAAAGAGAATCCAGGTGCATGAGGAGGGCAGGTGACCGTTTTTTCAACTAGCCCCCCCCCCCAGCTACTACGGACCAATCCCAAAGCTTCGGAATGCCCCGAGACTCTACCAGGGAAAGGTCGAGCTGTCAGTCCACCCCATCCCGCTTCGCTGACCTCTCCCTTCCTCCAGCGCCATCGCTGCCTCCTCTAACGGTGTATTTGCAGTGGTTCCTTTTGGAAGCAATAAGCACATCACTCTGTGGGTAAAGCAAATGTGCTTTTTATTGATAACACAAGAGCAGTGCTCACCATCATCTCAAGAAAGCCACCAGAACAGATCATAAGGGGCTTATTTTATGTCTCATCAGCTGTGGGGGTCCCAGTTCAGCAATGAATGAGTGACTGACTCCTACGAGCCGTGCTGTATGTGCAGCCAGGGGGCAGCGTCCAGTTTGCAGGATCATCACTGAGTGATTCTGGGCTCAGGGCTTGTTGCTTATATTTGTCTACTACGCCTCACAAACAACATAGCTATATATTCATATATTGATGATGTCCCCACTGCTTGGTAGGAAACTGGAAGAACATGTTTGGGACGCTATTACCCACAGGGAAAGCAGGGACTTACTCTGAGGTAAGGGAATGAATGTTCCCTTACCGTGAGGACGGAGGCCTCCTGCACTGCCCTCCGGCCGCAGATGCGCTGGGCGGGGGGGGAGTCAGTTAGGGGGCTGCACTCTCCGCCACAGCCACGGCCGCTCCGCTCCCTTCACCAGCCCTCCAGGACCCGCTCCCTCCCAGGCGCAATGCTCCGCCTCTCCCTCCGGCCTTCGGGTTGCCCCCCCCCCCCCCAGCAGCGCCTCCCCTGGTCAGGCTACCGGCTCGGAGCAGCGGCCATTGAGAAACAAACAGGGACCATCAGTCACAGGGGAAGCCCCAAAACGAACTTCGCAGGGCTGCAGGGAGAGGCTTGAAAGGGTTAACGGGGGAAACTAGAGACGGGGCGGGGATGCTCGTGGGGACGCCTCTCCCTGCCCGGGGTGGGGACTCGGCTCCGGGGCGGGGACGGAAAGGGCGAGGCAGCAGGAAGAGGAGGGCGACTCTCCCGAGGCGGAGAAGAGACGGAGGATCGCGCTCGTGCGGACAAGACGAGGAGGAGGCTCCGGAGACGAAGTGTTGTGCCGCTGCTGCCTGGGCTTCCCCGCCAGTACGGGAGGGCTGCTGCTCGGTGAGTCCCGGCGGAGCGGAGGGTCCAGGCTGGGAGTCCGACCCGCCGCAGCTCAGCCCCCAGCCGGCTCTGGGCTCGCTGTGCCGCCTTGTGGTGTTGCTGCCGGTGCCGGGTCGGATCCTGCGGAGGCTCTACGCCAGCCTGAGCGGTGCTGAGCGGGATGTAGAGAAAGGCTTGTTTGTCTTGGAAATAGTAGGCCAGGCGGAAAACAAATGCTGAAGGCTTTTCCAGTCCCTGGTTGTCCTCCTGAATCAACTTCCCCAAACCTAAAGAGCGAGGCAGATAGCTAACTTCTTCTCTGTCATGACCCTTGTACTCTTACATGGCAGGCAGAAATTCAACAGGACGACAATTTATTAGCATGGTAAAACACTGTTGTGAAAACTTTATCTGTTCCCTCCCTCTTAAAGATTTCCCTAAGGTGTCTGTCCCAAACACTTGCACCTTTTTTCTCTTTTGTGTTCCTTGCGTTTTAAACTTTCCACTGTGTGTGTCCCTTTAGCTCAGGAAAAAAATCCCCTCTAAGCTCAGGAATAACTCCAGGCAATGGTTTTGGATTGCTGGAAGTCTTCCACAGTTACAGCTCTTTTGTTGCCATGTAAATCTCATTCATCCAGAGTCATCCTTTTAGGAAGTGCAATTGACCAGTCATAATCAACTGCTCCAGAAGGCCATCACTATGTCTCCGTTTTGCAGGAGTTGAGTCAGGAGCAAACCTGTGAAGTTCCAGAAGCAGAAGAGGGATCCGGAGAGTCAGGAAAAGCCGCAGGCAGAGATCAGCCTGAATATTTGATGGAGCTACAAGAGGAGCCAGCCAGGGGGCTGCAACAGCGCTGGGAAGTCCAATGGCAGAAGTTCCTCAAGACCCTGCAGGCCCCTCACTCGGCATGGGGGAGCCCCCAACTGCCAGGCCCCACACCCTGGGATGATGCCAAGGCCTTTCTGGCCTCCTTTGAGCAGGTTGCTGAGGCCTGTCAGTGGCCCAGAGGAGAGTGGGTGGCTCGGCTCCTGCCAGCACTTAGCGGAGAAGCCCAGCAGGCCTTTAGCCTCCTGGCAGCCAGAGACAAGGAGGACTATGGGAAAGTGAAGGCCGCCATCTTGAGGGGCGATGCCCTGAGGAGGGAGGCGCAGCGCCAGCACTTCCGGCAGTTCTGCTGCCCGGAAGTAGAAGACCCCCGAAGGCTGTACAGCCAACTGCAGGAGCTTTGCTGCCAGTGGCTGAAGCCCGAGAGGCACACGAAGGAGCAGATCCTGGAGCTGCTGGTCCTGGAGCAGTTCCTGGCCAGCCTGCCGGTGGACGTCCAGGGCTGGATCCGGGCAGGAGGGCCCGACAGCTGTGCCCAGGCGGTGGCCCTGCTGGAGGATTTCCTGCTGAGCCAGAGGAAGGCCAAGACGGGGAAATGGCAGGTGAGAATATTTTATTCCAAGATTCCTAACAAGACACAGAATATGGGGTGGGTTGCAGTGATGTATCTAAGTAACTAGGTCACGGGTATGAGTGTGAGTATGAGTCATTTTTGCATGAGTGCGAGTGCGAGTCAGTGTCAAAATTTTTGGGCAAGTACGAGTCAAGTGCTAGTCGAGTACGAGTAAGGCCAAAAACCATGAGTCACAACTCACGAGTCGTGTCACTTTGGGGAAAATGGCTTTTTTCCCTGAAAATGGGGTGGGTGGGTGTCTGTGTGGGGTGTGTGTGGGGACCTCTGAGGCTTTTAAAGCACCCACTTGGCTTCCCCTATGACTTAGAAAATGACTTGGAAATGGCAAGTCGTTACCCCCATGAGTGCAAGTCCCGTGAGTCACGAGTACGAGTCAGTGGGTCACGAGTATGAGTACGAGTCAGGGGAAAAGTGACTCAGTTGCACTTGCGAGTCGAGTCATTTGACTCGAGTCCCCATCCCTGGTGGGTTGTTGGAACCACCTGCCAGTCTTCAGCTAAAACTGGAGAGAACTAATTTCAGGTGACAAAGCCCAAAACCCTACCAACAATTCCTAAGTCATTGAAAATCATTCCCATTAAAAGCTGACAAATGATGCTCATACATCTCGACGGAATATCTATTTGTGATGCAGCCATTCTGAATACCCAGATATACAGAGCAATCCTGCCTAACTATCCTGCAGGCCGCCGAATCCTATCCCTGCCCCGGGCTGATCGAGTTCGGCCCAGAGGTGTGCTCCGGGGAAGGGGGCATTCATCCAAATGGGCCCCAGCCCCAATGGGCCTCCTTGGATTTCCGCCAGCTCTTTAACTGGCAGAAGTAAGAGGAGGCCATGTAAAGGTTGCGCTGGCCGGAACGGTGACAGGGATGTGGCAACTGCCATCCACGCCCCGTCCTGGGCCGGCTCAGCCATTGGCCCCCTCCCTCCACGCCCGATGGGGGATCTCTTACCTCTTCCGGCGGCTGCAGGGGCAATCCTGCGGCGGAGTAAGGGCTGCCGGCCTTGCGCTGGCGGCCCTTACTCTAGAGTCGTCACAAATGTGCTTTATGGTATGTTTGCGACTGATTCCGGTACTCGCTTCACCGCCGGATCTTTCGTCATGATTGCGCAGATAGTCAGAGCGTTGAACCTACCATGACAGATGTAACATCCCAGAAGTTTTGATGGGGAAAAACACTTGGCCACCTTATTTGCTCCTCTTGGCTACATAGTTTGTTCAGCCACAGGAGTCTAGAAAGCTACATGGAGTTTTATTTCTCAGAAACCACTTTTGGAATAATGCAACAAAGGGAGTAGGAATTTAGAGAGTAGTATATGTCTCTTTTTCGTACGTCTTCTGACTCAGAATATGATTATTTTCACAGCTTCAGGAGCCTTTTCAGGAGTGGGCTTTGGTTCCCCTGGATGTAAAGGAGGAGCCCTTGGACATGGTACAGGGGGAGCTCTCCAAAGAACATGCAGAGATATTCCAGGACACCAAGCAGAACGTCGATGGGGAGGTCGCTTTGCCAGGTAAGGATTCGGCGTGTGGTGCTAAGTGCTGTCACGATTAGGGCAACAATGAAATGTACAGGGAGGTCAAGAGTCCTGTACCTTTTGCAGCCTTGTGGAAGGGGGAGTTTGGGCGGTTGCAAGTGGAGATGCAGAGGGTGCGAAGACATCTGTTAACTTTCTCTCTACTGCCCAAGTGCAGCCCTTCTGCTCGCCTTCACTTGCCAGGTCTAGTAATCCCTAACAGAGATAGTGGTAGACTCAGAGGCAGAGGGAATGCTAGTAGGGCAGCTTCCTTGTCCCTGGATGAGTCCCTGTACCCAACTCCTGCTTGTACACAGCTGTTCAAGGGACAGAAATCTGCCCTGCTCTCCCACTAGCCGCCTCGAGGGATGAACAGATGGACCAGTCTTCCTCCTTTTTAAAATGTCCCCTCCGTCCCACACAGGCATTGGAATCACACATCCAACTTCCTTGCTTCCCCCAGAAGGTCAGGACATGACTGAAGATGAGCTGAGCAAAGTTCTTGGCGTCCAAGTGGACCAGGTGGGTTTGTGCAGGGCTAGGGCAGACAGATGAACCAGGTGGCAGCCAATGTTGCTTGTGTTGGATATACCCAGGGCCGGTCCATCATGGGGCCAACTGAGGTGTTTGCCTCGGGTAAGAGCTAGGTGGGTGGCACCCACCTCCATCCACCCACTTGCCTCCACTTCCTCCTGGGTCCCTTCTGCTCTGTCCCTTGTTCCTTTTCCAGTTGAGGGAGTGGGGGGAGCAAAGTCTGGCATGGTGCCAGTGTTGAAGGGACAGCATGTGCCACACTGCCTCTGGCGCCAGGAGGTCTTCTAGAGGCCCTGGGGCAGCTCTGATTTTTTTAGACCAGGGGTGGCCAACCTTCCACCATGAGGGCCTCTACGTTCTTAAGTGTTGTGTAGAAGACAGAATCCTGGCACCTGCAAGTGCTGATGGTGCTGCTAAAGCAGTTGCAGCTGCACCTGCTGAAATGCCCTCACCTATGCAACCATTGAAGGGCCAGGAGCATCATGTGGAAAAGGGTAGCCACCCCCTATTGCCCACAAGGAAAGTGGGGACTTACACCAAGGTAAGGGATGTGCTGGGGGAGTTAGTTAGGGGGTTGCACTCTCTCCATCACAGTCAGGGCTCCTCTCCCTCCGTCCTTCGGGTTGCCTCCTGTCCTTCCCCTGTTTTAGAATTGTCCGGTTGTGGGCAAGTCCCGGGCGGGGCAAGCCCCTTGGACGAAGGGCGATCTGCCCGTGGCCCCCACAACAAAACAGACCCCACAACCGGCCTCCCGCTGGAGGCGACGAACAAGCCCCCGTTCGGGGACCAAGGCGCCAGCGAACAGAGGGCTGACTTACCTCCTGGAGGGTATCTGGAAGGAAGAGCCCTCGGGGGGGAGAAGGGACGGGAAACGCGGCGACTTGCCGAGCAGCCCTCCATCGCGGCATGGAACAAGGCGGAGCCGGCGAAGACAAGCCGAAGGCAATAGCCCCGACAAGGCCGGAGCCCAGCGAGAGCGCTCCGGCTCCTCCCTCGGACCAAGCGCGGTTCCGTAGGGGCGGGGTCCGCAAAGACGCCGACAGACAGGCAGCCCATGCTGGCTGCCTGTCAATCACGCAAGGGAATTGGTGGGATTGGTGGCAGGCCTGGGGGAAGAGCTTAAGGGGGCGGGACCAAGGGACGCAAGAGATATATAAGAACCTAAAGCAGGCCAGTGAGGAGGAGGCTGCCGGTCAGGCCCTGGTACCCAGGAGCGACAGTCCTGACCGGTGAGGAACAGCCTGGTGGGGAAGGAGGATAAGGGTGCAGTTAACCCCCTCCTCCCCAACCACATCTGAGGCCCAGCTTAAGAACCCCTAGAGACATCCTCTTCGCCGGCGGACTGGAGGTCGACCCTGCGGGATCTTCGCACTTTGGGGCAGACCCGGCCTTGACAACGCCACTTCCGGGGTCACCCACAGGGGAACCCCGACAAGAATCTACCACTGGGAAGTCTTTGTCTTTTCGGGGAGGTGCCTTTTGCTCTACCAGACTTGCGTTTTTTGGTTTGTTGGATGTTACGCCTGCAAAGGCCAAATGGATCTTGTTTCTTGTTAACACACGCACAGGTGTGACTGCACACGTGTAGACATTTAAGGCACCACTGGATGCACAGACTAACATTCGGAGCTCTCAGTGAGATACTGGAGGGCGACTCTGGCTTTGTAGGATATCCTTATGCAAAAGAACAAACAGTGTGCATGACAGGCCTGGAACGCAGGACGAGGGGGAGACTTGGGGAATGATCTGTGGTGTAGGAACTCCTTGCCACAGGATGTGGTGATGGCACCTGGCCTGGATGCCTTTAAAAGGGAATTGGACAGATTTATGGAGGAAAAGTCCATCACAGCTTACAAGCCATGATGGGGATAAGCAACCTCCTGGTTGGAGGAGTAGGTTTTCTCTGTGCCAGGTGCAAGGGAGTGGCGATATGTACAGGTAACTTGTTGTCTTGTGTGCTCTCTGAGGCACCTGGTGGGGCCACTGTGTGATACAAGAAGCTGGACTAGATGGGCCTTTGGCCTGATCCAGCAGACAGGCTCTTCTGATGTTCCTATGGTTGTCATGATGCATAGCCACAGACATTGTCCTCAGTGAATTTGTCCAATCCCCGTTTAAAGCCATCCGAACGCGCTAGAAAAAAGGCGCCTGACGGGGGACATGATTGAGACTTATAAAATTATGCATGGGATGGAGAGAGTGGATAGAGAGAAGTACTTTTCCCTCTCACACAACACTAGAACTAGGAGACACACACTTAAATTGAGTGGAGGGAGGATTAAAACAGACAAAAGAAAATATTTCTTTACCCAGTGTGTAATTCATCTGTGGAACTCCTTGCCACAGGAGGTGGTGATGGCACCTGGCCTGGATGCCTTTAAAAGGGGATTGGACAGATTTATGGAGGAAAAGTCCATCACAGCTTACAAGCCATGATGGGGATAAGCAACCTCCTGGTTGGAGGAGTAGGTTTTCTCTGTGCCAGGTGCAAGGGAGTGGCGATATGTACAGGTAACTTGTTGTCTTGTGTGCTCTCTGAGGCACCTGGTGGGCCACTATGTGATACAAGAAGCTGGACTAGATGGCCTTTTGGCCTGATCTAGCAGGGCTCTTCTTATGTTCTTATAAGAGGCATCTTGCAGGCACCCCACCACCTGGGACCCACATATCCATGAGTGGATTCCATGGGGCTGCCACTAAATGACATAGCCACGTGGATGGGGTCCTGATCCAGGGTGGTGAGCCACATCGCATGTTTGGGTCGCCAACATGACTGAGTGAGCATATAAAAAGGCATCATGCTGCCCAGTGTACGTCCATTTGCAGCCAGAGGTAACTCAAACATCTGTCCATAGGGACATTCTGCCCAGAGAAGTGGTCTTTGTGCCACGGCATGCCAAACTCTTTCTCTTCCCTCTGTTTCTGTCCCCTGGTCCATTTTTCTCCCAGCAAAACGTCTTTCAGGTTTCAGGGCCCACCTGGGATATAAGCAGGTAGCAAGAATGGATGTATGAGGGGGAGCAAGAAAGGGTTTAAGCCAGCTTCCCACCTTGGTAGGAATCTTTGTGTCCTGTCTCCCATCCATTTATGCATCTTGAGAAGTGATCTAGATTCAAATACACAGGTCCACCTTTAGTGTTTTGAGTATGACCACAAAACTTCCAGCAAACAGTCAGAACAACACACACAACGCAATGGCTAGCTCACCTCTCCTTCATACCTTGGCTACTTGATTGTAGCCTGCTGATATCAAGTGGCCTGCTGATATCAATTTATGAAAGTTTATCCCAGTTCTTCTGGACTCTAGGCATGATCTCATACCTGTGAATTAACGCCATTCTTTGTGCAAAAGAATTTGAATTGGGAGCATGGATGTTCTGTTTCTGGCAGGTGATGAAGCCGAAGAAGATGGGTGCACTTTTGCACGTGGCTGAGTGGACTCCGATGCAGTCAAGCCAACAGACCACATTCTGGAATGTTCTGCAGGATGATGGTGAAAATGTGGATTCCCTGGGTAGGGAACTGCTCTACTTAGGTCCAGTAAATACAGAAAGATATTGCCAATCTCATAGTTAGAATTTTATTTTATTTTATTTTATTTTTCACATTTTTATACCGCCCTTCCTCCAAGGAGCTCAGAGTGGTGTACATATTTCCTCCCCTCCTTTTTGTCCTCACAACAACCCTGTGAGGTAGGTGGGGCTGAGAGATAGTGACTGGCCCAAGGTCACCCAGGAATCTTCGTGGCTGAGCCGGGATTTGAACCTGGATCTTCCAGGTCTAAGTCCGACTCCCAAACCACTACACCATCCTGGTTCTCTTTTACAAATTTGAGATTTGTATCAGAGGCGTCGTGTGCAGGGGTGACACTTGACGGGGGCATGTATGCCAAATTGCTGCCGAATTCAGTGGTAATTTGGCAGCACCGCAACAAAACGCCCCCCTCGCAGTTTTTCGGCCGCTTTTAGGCACAGGAGCCCTACAAACGGCCTAAAAACCACCAGGGGGTGCTTTTCTTCCATGGCGCAGCCAACTCAGCCCGGCTGTAGCTCGCCTGCTCTTAGGCTGTTCGCAGAATCTGCCCTAAAAGTAGCCTAAAAGCGGCCAAGCTACAGCCAGGGGGTGCTTTTCTGCCACGGCACGGCCGAATCCAACAGTGCCATGGCCAAAAAGCACACACACACACCCAACTGTTCACCCACTTTTAGGCTGTTTCCAGGGCTCCTATGCTTCAAACGGCCTAAAAGCGGGCGAAAAACCGTGGGTGGGTGTGCTTTTTTGCTGCGCCGCCACCAAAATTCAACGACAGCACAGCAACTGACGTCATGCCCCTAGGGAGCAGGGCTTGTGTCATCACGTAGGTGGTGTCAGCGGAGATGGCCCCCCTGTGGTGGTGTAGCAACGCCCCTGAATTGCATGTAGATCCTCTTCTGAATAGTATATTTATATGCTTATAAGTTTCGAAGCAAGACAGAAATTTGTTTTTGACACATTCCCCAAATATAACACTTGTAATGACTAAAATATCCTCAAATTGATGGAGAAGTGAATGTAAATGTGGATGGCTGGGCTGCAGCCAAGGAGAATCGTAGGCTCCAGCACTTCCTCCTTCTAGTGAGCTGTGCTACACCCTTCCTTCTGCTCGTTCTTCCTCTTTTTCTTTCTCTGGCCCTTCACCCCTCATGCACCCCCCTGTCTGCCTGCTTCTCTTCCAAAATTGTTACGCATGGCAGCCTTTGCCCCTTTCAGTAGTGGTTTAAGATATGTCAATTGTTAATTCTGCAAATAGGCCTGAGATGAGGATGCAAATTGGTGCGATACTGGTGACTCCATAAAGAAGGAGATGGAAATGATGTAGTCATATATAATTTTCAGGGGGAAGAAGCATTGGTGAGATGCTTGTTTCCCAAGGGAAGGTGTTTTTTTCTGGAGAAATGGACTCAGTCTATCAGTTCACAGTCATGTGCAACTAATATATACTCTTATATACCGTATTTCCTCAAAAATAAGACCTAACTGGAAAATAAGCCCTAGCATGATTTTTCAGAATGCTCGTAACACTGACAGCTGTGTTGCCAATGCACTACGAGCAGGCTACATGGACTTGAAGTGCTCGTTTAAGGAGAGCTCTGTTGCTGGACACGAGAGATTGGGGCCAATGGTTCTACAGGAAATGAGTCGCAAGAAATTCAGGCTGGAATTCAGGGTTTGGAGAGTTATGACGATGTTCCAGGAGAAGATGACATGACTGTATTTGAATAAATGTAGATTGTTGTACATGAAAAAATAAGACATCCCCTGAAAATAAGCCATGATGCGTCTTCTGGAACAAAAATTAATATAAGACCCAGTCTTCTGGGAAATACGGTATGACGTCAATGCATCCAATTTATCATTTTTTCATGTACACTTTATAGATTTACTGTGACACAGAAAACGTAGAAAAAAAGAATGTAAAACACATAGGTCAGTATCCATGAATGCTTTTTGTATTGAAATGCAGAATAAATAAATTTGTCTGTTTTTCTCTATCCTCAAGAAGGATATTTGGGTTCCCAACTTGGCCTTGCCCCCCATCCAGTGAAAAAGGAAGAGATGTTCCTCCAGGATCCTGTGGAACGTCAGAGACTCCCAGGCCAGAAATTTGGTAAGTATTTATTTAAATGTATTTATTTAAAAAAATTATACCCCGCCTTATCCTATGCCAAGGCAAATGCCCAAGGCGGCTTACAACAAAGATTAACGTGTGTGTGTGTGTGTGTGTGTGTGTGTGTGTGTGTGTGTGTGAGAGAGAAAATTTAAAAACAATACATAAGTAGTCGGAGTAGAATTCTTGGTTGCTTCTTGCAAGACGTGACAATACCTGGGTTTTTTCAGGACAGCAGTCCCACCTGTGCTGCTTCTCTCCCAGAAGTACATTGCACAAATTTACTTATATCTGGCAGAAATAGACTCGGGGCATCCAACATTCCAGCACCAATGTAGCCACAGTGCAACCCAAGGTAAGGGAACAAACATTCCCTTACCTTGAGGAGGCCTTCATTATTCTCCCCCCCCCCCCCCGCAGGATGCAGTGCACGCCCCATTGGCATGGCTTCGTCAGTGCTGGAAAGGTGGATAGGATGGGGCACTCATGTCGAAAAAGCCAAGAGCGGGTTCTCTCTTCTTGTATCTCTGCCCTTCTGTGTGCATTTCGAAACCTTGAAGAATTTACTACTGGACTTGCTTTTTCTTAGTGCAATGACAAGAAGACAGAGTTAAATACGACTTTAGAGACAAATGCATTAAGGGCCTAAAGTAGGTGCACTACGATAAAATAAACATTAAAAAAACAGGTCCTAGTCAGTCGCTGACAATTAAACACAGGTGCTACATAAGGGATTGGGAGAAGGATAGAAATACACAAATAAATGAAATGTGTCCTTGGAGAAACTCAAGATCAGCCTGGAAGTGGCCTGATGACCTCTCCGTAGCCTGGTGTTTGGGGTTGGGCAGGGCTGAATAGGAATTCCAGTGGTCCAGGGGGAAATCCTCATTGACTTGCGTCATTCTTCCCCTTGCTGAGTCCCAGAAGTGAAATTCATGAAGCAGAATAACCTCATTTCCCAAGCTGTGTAAGCACCAGGATTCTATGAGTCCAAAAGCAGAATCTCTGTTTCTTTTGGCAGAGAAAATTGATTCAATATTTTATGGATAGGAATGGGGTGTGGAATAGGATGGGGTGTGGGATAGGGATCCTCAATAGGCTACAAAAGGGGCATAAGACGAAAGATGGCGAGGAAGATGTTGCAGGAAGCTGGAAAAGAGGTAATCGGAACATAGACAAAATTATATTTAAAGATTTATAAACGGGATTAAAAGCCACGTGTCTCCAAAAAGGAAACTATTAATGTTTTAAAAACAAGTTAAAAGGGTAAAAACAACCAGCTGGTTGTTTTTAACCTTAACTTGTTTTTAAGACATTAATAATTTCCTTTTTGGAGACACATGGCTTTCAATCCCGTTTATGAATCATTGAATATAATTGCTGGCCATGAGAGTTTTAGATTGTTTTTATAGACAAAATTCCTTTCTATCGGTATGTCTCTTCAGATGATGGAAAGGGAATTCAGCTCAAGGTGAATAATTCTCCGCTTGCAGGAAGTGAGCCAGTGGAAACACCCAGGAGAGGACGAGGGAAAACCCCAGAGAATGTGATGGTGACAGCTAAGATGAAGGAAGAAGGATGCGACTCCAACAGCAGACGGGGAACGGAGCTGCTTATGGGATGGAAGAAATCTGGGGAGCTCACAGAAGGTCATGGAGTTGCCTGCAGCAATCCCAGCTCAGGGGATACAGAGGGGGAAAAGGCATCATTTTCCAAGTATAATGGCAGGAACTGTCTCAAATTGGTTTCTGTTTTTGAACACAGTAGAGACCTGTACGATGAAGACCCTCCATTGGGAGAAAAGATCCCGCCGAAATCAAAGCTTGATAAACATCACAGCAGCCACTCTGATTCTTCTGCAAAACACCAGATAATTCATACTTGGGAAAAAGTTTACAAATGTCCTGATTGCAGAAAAAGCTTCTGTCGGAGATCAGATTTATCAAGACATCAGAACATTCATGCTGGAGAAAAACCTCACAAATGCCCCGACTGTGGAAAAAGCTTCTCTCGGAGACCAAATTTGTTAGCCCATCAGATGACCCACACAGGAAATAAACCACACCAATGCCCTCAGTGTGGAAAAAAATTCTCTCAGAGATCAGTTTTATTAAGACATCAGATCATCCACACTGGAGAAAAACCTTACAAATGCCCCGACTGTGGAAAAAGCTTCTCTCAAAGTTCACATTTATTAAGCCATCTGATGACCCACACAGGAAATAAACCACACCAATGCCTTGAGTGTGGAAAAAAATTCTCTCGAAAATCAGTTTTATTAAGACATCAGAACATCCACACTGGAGAAAAACCTCACAAATGCCCCGACTGTGAAAAAAGCTTCGCTCAGAGACAAAATTTGTTAATCCATCAGATGATCCACACAGGAAAGAAACCACACCAATGTCCTGAGTGTGGAAAAAAATTCTCTCAGAGATCAGTTTTATTAAGACATCAGAACATACACACTGGAGAAAAACCTTACAAATGCCCCGACTGTGGAAAAAGCTTCTCTCGAAGTTCACATTTATTAACCCATCAGATGATCCACACAGGAAATAAACCACACCAATGCCTTGAGTGTGGAAAAAAATTCTCTCGGAGAGCGGTTTTATTAAGACATCAGATGATCCACACTGGAGAAAAACCTTACAAATGTCCTGAGTGTGAAAAATTTTTCTCTCAGAGATCACATTTATTAAGCCATCAGAAAGTTCATACTGAAAGAAATCTTACAGGTGTGTTATGTGGGGGAAAATCTTAAATGAGAAACAAACACTGATTAGCCACTGGATGACCCATGTGGGACATTAACGGTTAATAGACTTATGGTCTAATGTTTTCTCAAAGACGTGACGACAGGATTAAAAGCCATGACAAATAAAATCTACCATTAAAAACAAGAAAAAGCTCCGTTTTTAAAACTTTATAGATTAAAATTTTGTTCTGCAACGTTTCGATCATATGTATAATGATCTTCCTCAGGCAAAAAATCTAACAAAATGCTAGATGGTCTTGGTTTCTCTCTCTTAGTTGCAGGTTAAAAAGACGTGCATCTGCTGATCAGCTGGCGCTCATCAGCGCGGGGGGACTCTAAGAAATGGAACCTCAGACGCGAAGAGTTTAGCCTCCGATGAAAGGAAAGTCGCAGCCTGATATAATTTAGCTGTTCAGCCTCTGGTTAACTGAGTAAGAGATGGAGTTTTCAGCTTTCTTCCTTAGAACTGGAGCCCAAATCTTGTTCATAAAAGCTGGAGCCCAAATCTTGTTTCCTCCCTTCTATTCAATAAAGTATGTTAATTCTTGAAGATCCTTCTGCAGAGACGAGAATTTGATCAATATGGAGAATTCTCAGCAGGGATGGTCGGGGCCAGAATAATGGCAGGAAGTATGGGAGAAACGTATCTCAAAGAACATCTTTATGGCCTGAGGGTGGGAAATAGGGTGGCACTAAAGGGACATTACGGAGCACATGTTGAAGGGAGATAATATGAATGTTCTAAGCTTGAGAACTGTATTTAAAACTGCAAAGAAAAATCAGAACCTTCATGCAAGAGAGAAACTGCATGAATGTTCTCAGTGCATGGGAAACGTTTCACTTGCAGGAGAGCATGAACAGGAAATCTGATATTTAACCCAGAGAAAAACCGTATAAATGTTCTCAGTGTGGTAAATGCTTCGCACAGAGTGTACATGTCATCTGTCATGAGAGATCCTGCATGGGAAAGGAATTTTTCAAGTGCCCATTTCCAAAATGGGAAAATTGTTTCTTGGGAAGAGAGACGGTTATCACTCATCAGACAACTCCTTAAGTAGTGAGACCCCTCTTCACAGCCTAATTGTATCATTTTCCCCACTGTAGCATGTAGCTGCGCAAAATAGGGCTTCACTGCATGCTTTGGGGGTGTGGGGGGGCGGTGATCAGGAGGCTTGGGAGGGGAAAGAAAATATTTTCCCCTTACCCCTCCATAAGACCCTGAACTAGCAATGTGCTTTAGCTGGCGCGTGACCCAGATGACAAAAGGGCCATGTTGGTTTGGGGGGGGGGGATAGCATCCGGTACAAATGGCCTGCAATGGGTGCCACCCCCTGCAACATGCCTCCCACCTTCTCCTATTCTACCCTACCCCGTTACTCCCTCCCTGCTGTTTAGCCTTTATTGGCAGGCCTTCTTTGCCCTGCCCACCATGTCGTCCCAGTGTCTTTTACGACAGCTGGAGAGTACATTCTGCCATAGAACACAAACATAGGATTGGGCTGTGCATGTCTCGAATGTGTCAGAGAGTTATACCTATTAACTACAGGAGCACCCATGACAAAAACTGAAAGACTAGATGCTCTTTGCTCTGCCATGATTTTTCCTCAAATGCCATGTTAAAAGACAAGAGGCTAAATTCCCAGGCTCAAATTCCTACCTCCACCCTTTCTGTCAGATTCTGTAGGCAGAGGAGACCCAAACGGAGAGGCTAAGCCTCATTGGTGCTGCTAACAATTCATTGTGACCGATGCCAGGCAGGAAATAGGCTCCAGGTAGCATTGCATGAACAGGTCTGTCTGCTTCTGTTTGTATTTCTGAAGCATTAAAAAAGACCTGATTGTACAGTATAATGGGCCAGTGGATCTCAGTGGGAGAAATGAAGAACCTGTGATGCCACCGTCTGAATGAAGAAAGAGCAGGGAACATGAAAATAAATCTCAGCCAGAGTGTAGTAAGAGATGCTTAGACATTAGGAAAACAGAGGCACCAGTGATTCCTATGCACCATGATAGACGTAACGCAAACCACGTACTTTGGAAAGGAAAAGCATGGCTACTGGGCAGTGAGAGAAACACGCAGAAAACACTTGCCAAAGAGGAGACCCTGCAGGTGTCAGAATCCCTGTGAATGTAATTGTGTAACAATCAGGGCAAAGTGACAACTCAAGGTGCTCCCATGATGGGGGCCTTAGCCCAGGGTGTCATTGCAGCCTTTGAATCCTATTCACTCTTTAAATTTTGTGTACTCTTAATTGTGTCATTCGAGTGTTTCTTTCTGTTAGTCTTTGGTGGGGAGCCTTTTGGAGTTGTTAGCCACATCCCCCCCCCCCCCAGCAAAGAGGGATGCATTTGATGAGCTGCAGGAGACATAAGGGTCAGTCGTAAGGGCCAGCTGCGCTGCCGGAACGTGAGCAACATGCTTTATGGCCGGTCTCAAAGCACAACCCACCATTCTGTGCAGCCGGGCCCCCACCCCAAGCAAGGCCTCCTGAACAACCTCGGCACCGGTAAGCCAGCGAGTGCTTTGGAAAGAATGGGATGGGGAGGGAGAGGAACCGGGTGTCCTTTGGATGGTTGTGTCTAGGGCAGGAAAGGGGCAGTACCAATATCCTATCCACCTTCCCTGGTTGACTCAGAGTTGAGCAAGCAAAAGCACTCTTGCAGGTCCAAGTGCTGTATATCCATCATGGCAGTAGAGGCTCACCACAGTGCAAGGGAACAAATGTTCCCTTACCTGGAGGTGACCGACAGGACAGGACGCCATTGCTGGCCAGAGATGCGGAAAGCACGGCAGCGGCCCACCACTAAGTTGGCGGCAGGGGTTGGGAGGGTGAGGGTTGGGTCATATGGAATGGGAAGCAGGCTGGAGGGGTGGGTCTCAGCAGCAAGGCACATGCTGGACCCTATTCCCCATTTTTCGGCTCGCCATGCCCCCTTTCTCTCCTTGGACTCACACCAGCTACATAGCTGGCTTGGGTCTGCCAAGGAGACACACAGCACAATCTGACTTAATGTTTGTGCCAGTTTAACCAGTGGCGCAGCGAGAACGGGAGGCCCTAGAACAGAAAAGGGATTCAAATCCCCTTTTAATTCCTTTTTTGGAGGGGATTTGAATCCCTTTTCCGTTCTGGGGCCTCCCATTCTCGCTGGGCCTCTGGTTAAACCGGCACAAAAGTTAAGTCAGAGTGCACTGACAGAGACCACCAAGAGGCCTATCCAGAGATGCAGTAAGTAAAAATGTTTTTTTTCTTTACCTCTGCTTCACCTTCTGCTCAACCCCCCCCCCCCACCACCATTGGATTGTGTGTTCCGTTGTCGGTGATGGGGGATAGGATTGGACTGTTGTTCATGGTGGGGGGGGATGGCAGTGAGAGACCCACAGGACAAGAGAGAAGAGGAAAAGGTGGGGGGAGAAGACTCCATAGCAGCTGGTCCAGGGAGCTGCAACCTCTCTCTTTGCCCCAGCGTGGCAGGCCTGCCAGAGTGGAAGTCCTGCAGGCATCCATGAGGGCTCCTCCCTGGCTGACCTGGACTCAGGTAGATACAGACAATCTGGAGCTAAGAAATGAGCTGAGGCCAAAAAAAGGCCAAGAGCCACAACCCCACGCGACCCCCTTGTTTCTTATGGCAAGACGAGCACCAGCAGGCTGCACACAAAAAGGTGTTCAAACCCACAACCCAGCCTGCAGTAGTGAGATGATGACATCACAGGGGGGGGGGTCCCAAACAACTTGCTCTCAGACCTCCCCTGCTCTCTCTATCTTCAGTGGACTACACTGCAGGGTTGTCATATGGCCTCCCCCAGCCTCTCTCAGAAGGGAACTTGTGATGTCACTAACTCAGAATATTTTCAACTCTCCATTCTTAAGCCTGTCTGTCAGAGGAGCGGTTACAGAGAGATTAATTTGTAGGCATTATTATTCATCAGTCCAAAAAGTCTGTATTTCCTTCGTCAATGGGCTGCTTCCATAACGGGGGTTTGATCCTGCTTTGCATCCGTCATCTGAATTACTGTACTTAACCTTTGCCTTAATGGACAAGATTTGTTATTTTTGCATATTTTTTTGGTTATTCCAGGTGTGTGTGTGTGTGTGTGTGTGTGTGTGTGTGTGTGAGAGAGAGAGAGAGAGAGAGAGAGAGAGAGAGAGAGAGAGATATTCCCCTGTTCACTTTTGCCCATCCTTAAATCCCGTCTTTGCTAAATGGGAAAAGTGATTCTAAATGGGAAGGTTATTGTCCCATCCAGGGATGCTTAAGACAACTGAGACGACACTTGCTGGTCCCAGAGGCCCGGTGACCTTAAAATAAATCAGTTAGTTACCAGGTGTCACGTCTCCTTCCCTGCAAGGAAGGGTGAATTTCGAACCGCAGATCCTGAAAATATTTATTCTTTTAACATGTTTAGATCCTGCTCTTCTGAAGGATTTAGGGCGACTTACCACATTTAGAAAACACGGGTACAATTAAAACAACCAAACCAAAAGCAACAGAGAAAGAGGAAGGAATCCAACCTTCTTTTTAAGGGTCAAGAATGACCGGAGTTCAGCCAGGTCTCGGCTTCAGTCGGCCCGGAGAGGGAGGAGGGCCAAGGAAGGGGAGGGGGGACCCCTGAAGTCTCAGCATCCTCGTTCAAGGAGTCAGGGAAATGGGCGAGGCTGGAAGAAGGCGGATTGTCAGGGCTACTGAGGAGACGGGAAAGGGTTAACGGGGGAAGGGGCGGGATGCTCGTGGGGACGCCTCTCCCCGGGGTAGCGACTCGGCTCCTGGGGGGCTGCGGAGAGGCGAGTGAAGGAGGGCTCAGGGCGGGGGCGGAAAGAAAGAAAGGGGGGCAGCAGGAAGAGGAGGGTGGAGGAGGCTCCGGAGGCGGAGGGTCGTGCGGCGGCTGTCTGGGCTTCCCGGCCGAGACGGGAGGGCTGCTCGGTGAGTCCCGGCAGAGCGGAGGGTCCAGCCCGGGAGTCCAACCCGCAGCTCAGCCTCCTCCCCCCCCCCCCCCGCCGGCTCTTGGCTTGCTGTGCCGGTTTGTGGTGTTGCTGCCGGCTCGGATCCTGCAAGAGGCTCTGCGCCAGCCTGATCGGTGCTGAGCGGGATCTAGGAAATATATTTTGATGTACAGCCTTGAAAAGGATGGGGGGAGGGGGGAGGCGTACGTGACCCCACCTCAGAGAAAGGATGGTAGACCAGGCGGAAAATACTGTACACTTAAGGTTTTTCCAGTCCCTGGTTGTTCTGCATGTATGTATCCAAGAGCAGGCGTTTAAATCTGGTTAAGAATCAGCTTCCCCCAAACACAAAGGGCTGCCGGCTGCTAACCTGTCTTCCTCTCTCCTTAAGGATTCCATGGAGGTGTCTGTCCCAAATACATGCACCTTTTCTCCCCTTTGTGTTCCTTGTCTTTTAAACGTTCCTCTGCTTGTGTCTTTAGCTCTGGAAGAAAGTCCCCTTTCAGCTCAAGAATACCTACCTCCAGGCAAAAGCCTTGGATTGTTGGGAATATCTGATAATTGCAGCTCTTCTGTTGCCAAGTAAATCTCATTCATCCAGAGTCATCCTTTTTGTGAAATAAGACCAGCGAAAAAGGCAGAAATTGAGTCACTTCCTCCTCCCTTCTTCAAACAAGATCAGGGATTTGAAAGCAAAGGTTCTTGCTTAAAAATTAGCTTCTCCAGAAACTCAAGCTTAGTTTCTAAAGTTGCAGGAGCGAAGCCATGAATGAGCAAACCTGTGAAGGTCCAGAAGCAGAAGAGGGATCAGGAGGGGCAGGAAAAGCCACAGGCAGAGATCAGCCTGAACATGTGATGGAGCCACAAGGGGGCCAAGAGGGTCCATCCAGGGGGCTGCAACAGCGCTGGGAAGCCCAATGGCAGCAGTTCCTCAGGACCCTGCAGGCCCCTCACTCGGCATGGGGGAGCCCCCAACTGTCAGGCCCCACACCCTGGGATGATGCCAAGGCGTTTCTGGCCTCCTTTGAGCAAGTCGCTGAGGCCTGTCAGTGGCCCAGAGGAGAGTGGGTGGCTCGGCTCCTGCCAGCACTTAGCGGAGAAGCCCAGCAGGCCTTTAGCCTCCTGGCAGCCAGAGACAAGGAGGACTATGGGAAAGTGAAGGCCGCCATCTTGAGGGGCGATGCCCTGAGGAGGGAGGCGCAGCGCCAGCACTTCCGGCGGTTCTGCTGCCCGGAGCTGGAAGACCCCCGAAGGCTGTACAGCCAACTGCAGGAGCTTTGCTGCCAGTGGCTGAAGCCCGAGAGGCACACGAAGGAGCAGATCCTGGAGCTGCTGGTCCTGGAGCAGTTCCTGGCCAGCCTGCCGGTGGACGTCCAGGGCTGGATCCGGGCAGGAGGGCCGGACAGCTGTGCCCAGGCGGTGGCCCTGCTGGAGGATTTCCTGCTGAGCCGGAGGGAGGCTGACACAGGGACGTGGCAGGTGAGAATATTTAATTCCAAAATTCCTAACCAGACGCAGAATATGGAGTGGGTTATCTTTATATATATATATATATATATATATATATATATATATATATATATATATATATATATATATATATATATATATATATATATATATATATATATATATATATATATAATATACTTAGTATACTACTAAAACAAAACAATACAACATATTACGAAAGATTACAGCAAGCGCGAAGCAGTAAATCCTACTTATATACTATTATATATTTTCTACTTACAATTTCTAACTAAGCCTATGTCTCCAACATACTATTCATGAAATCCACATTTCATCACTTCTTCTCTCTCTCTCTTAAAGAATCTATAAGTGGTTTCCAATTATTCACAAAAAGATTAACTAACTTTTCCTTTATCATCTAAAAATCTTAATTCCCGCCTCAAATATTTTAATATATAAAGCCACCCCATTTTTCTTCAAATTTGTTAAAAGAAAAACCTCCCAATTTTTCTGTCTAAAAAAAAATTCAATGTCCTCTTTTTATATAAGATTCTTGAAAACAAATCACATCTTATTTAAGTCTTTTCAAATAATAAAACTTTTTCTTTTATTCACAAAAGGGTTAACTAATGTTGCCTTTATCATCTAAAAGTCTTAATTCCCGCTTCAAATATTTTTAATATATTAAGCCAACCAATTTTTCTTCTTCAAATTTGTTAAGGAAAAAAAACACAAGTTTTTCTAAATCAAAATTTTTTCATCACTCTTTTTATATGAGTTTCTTAAAAACAAGTCACATCTTATTTGGTTTTTTTAAAAATAATAAAACATTTTTTTTATTTTTATGTAACATTAGCTCCAGTAATATTCCGCACAAAAAAATTATAATCCCTTTTTAATTTTGACAGCTTGTCATTACACCTTCCATCCCTCCTCCTCCTCCTGAAGGTTATTTTCCTTCAGCTAAAACTAGAGAGAATTCATTGCAGTTAGGAAAGGCCAAAACCCTCCTGACAATCTTACCTCCAGCCACTGAACATTATTTTATATAAAAGTAGCTCTGAATGCTGACAAAGGATGTTAGAGGAAATTCTACATGAGGTACATCCATTCAGAATAGCCATCTTTGTACCATTTCAATTATTTCATATTGATTGAGTACATTTACATTAAAAAAAAATGTGTGTTTTGGATGTATTTGTATTTAATTTGTCCTCCTTTGTCTAAAAAAGATGTTAATGATTCCAAAAGTTTTGATACTGCTTATACTGTTTCTTTGTTGTTCCTCCAAAACCTTTCAGTATATGTAGTCCTTTCAAAAGCACCTTCAAGCGAGTCTGCAATTCTATACACAGTTACCTGTGAGTAAGTCCTGTTGAACTCAGTGGGACTTACTTCTGAGTAGATATGCCTATGGTGGCACACTTAAGGCTGTGACACACCACAGGCAACGCAAAGTGCTGGAAGGAAGCACCGAGCAGGTGTGTACAAGCGGTGTGTCCTGCACTCCTTCGCGTGCAAAGCGCATAGCTGCGGAGCCGTGTAAGGAGATGAAAATATTAAACTTTACGCAATCAGCAGGTGAGTTCAGTGCAGTGGAGAGGGACATGAAGAGAAGTAAACAGCCAATCAGAATGGAGTCTGAATAGACTCGGTTCTGATTGGCTGAAAGGCCAACGACAGAGAGAGCCATCCAAGGCCCGCCAAGGGGCTAATATAGACAGGAAATGGCGTGAAGCGAAGCAAAGGCCGACTTTGCCTCACTTCGCGCCACGCCACCTGCGGTGTGGTCACAGCCTTCAGACTCGTTATGATCCTGCATGAAACATTTACGTTGTCATTTTCAGCAGAGTTCCACTGCCTTGAAGCACAACAGGCAGAGTTTTCCCCAGATGTAGACAGCAGTATGTTGAGAGCCTTGAGCCTGCCTTCTCACCTCCCCCCCCTTTATTAGTGAATAGTGAAAACAAGACGAAAACAACAGTAAAAAAAACAGCAAATGCGAAAATAGGAAATAAAGGAAAAAAGGGAAGAAAAGGGGTCAGACACACACACACACACACACACACACATATATACACATATACACATGCACATAATATATTCAGTAAACATACAAATAAGCACAGCAATTTGTAAAAAAAAAAGGCATTGATAAAAAGTCTATGCATGATATACATTCTTAGGCTTTCGTGGCCAGCATGGCTTTCTTTACAGTTAAAATTGAGTTTTGTGACCACGGTCCATTATATGACTAAAATCCTGACATTTCGCCCATACCTGTGATGGGCATTGTCAAAGGTAAAACAAGACACTCAAACCGTCCTTCTGTAAGTTCTGTTAACTTCTGTTATTTAAAGGACCGGCAGGCAGTTCTTTTCCCTCTGGCTCTGCCATGTTCTAAAGCTAAAAGGTTCCGCACCTTGTAAGGCCTGTAGCCAGTCTTGCATGTTCTTAGAGCTGGCTCCGATGGTTTAGCTCTTCCATGTTCTTAAAGTTGTGAATCCTTGCACCCTTCAATGCTGGTAGCCAGGCACCACTTCTACTTAAATGTTTCTTCTTTTCTGTTTATGTTCTTGTGCTATCCAGGTTTTGTTATCAAGTGTTACCCAGGACTATACAATACCATACTTGCGTCTTTAGAGAATCAATTGAAATTCAAAAACATCAAAAGAACATAAGTAGGAAAGAAGAAATAGCCAAGACGGCTTCCTAGAATTTGTAAAATGATCCAAGTAGTTGGTAGAGTTAGAAGATATGCCTAATGATATAAACTGAGATCTGGGGATACAAATCCTTCAGTATATGGAAGTTGCATCCTCTTTAGGGAAATTCTTAGTGGGGATGAACCCCACAAAAATTTCCTTAAAAAGATGTAGGATTTATATCTATATCTATATGGTATATATAATGAGATTGCACATAGCACATACATGATGCAAGGAATAATATTCACGTTGAGTTTACTACCCTTGCCCCATAGGGACAAATTTAATCTTTCTAGATCCAACACTATTTTATTTGTAAATTTATTGATGTTTTATGCAATAATCAGTGATATAGCTCTAGCAATCAATATTCCCAAGTACTTAAGACACCTGGGCTCCATCTAAATTGCCAAGCGCTATATATAGTAGGGCCCCATATCCACTATCCGTAGATTCACTTATCCACGGTTCCCTGCGACCATTTCCTTGGTTATGTTTCGAGCGCTGGTGCAAAGCAAGCGCATCTCTTTCTTTACCAAATCGCTATGAGCGATTATAAGAATGCTAGAGGCTCCCAAACGTTAGCAGGAAGCAGTTCACCTCCTGCCAGTTACTTCCGGGTTGGAGGTCTCGGCATGAGCCCACAAACGCCAGTAAGAGGCTCCGGGCGGGAGGACTCTTCCCAGTGCGCGAAACCCACGCGCTGGAGCTCTGGTTGCTGAGCCGAGCCTCCTACTGACATTTGCATGCCTTGCACTGAGGCCTCCATGATGCAAGGTGAGTGTCCGCAGGTGCCACGCATACCACCGACACTCACCTCGTGTTCCACCAGTGATACGTGTACCACTGGTTGAGAATCCCTGACATAGACTGTTGTTTATCAGAAATTATTTCTGGAATTATGTACCAAAAGGAATAGGATGCAAGGGAGCAGGATGTGTTTCTTGTCCGTAGTCCCTGTGTGCTGAGCGAGATTCTCTTTGCTGCTTCAGGAGCCTTTGCAGGAGTGGGATTTGGGTCCCCTGGGTGTGAAGGAGGAGCCCTTGGACACGGTGCAGGAGGAGATCTGCAAAGAACACGCAGAGATATTCCGAGACACCAAGCGGAACGTCGATGGGGAGGTCGCTTTGCCAGGTAAGGGTTGTACTGCTAATTGCTGTCATGATTAGGGCAACAACAAAATGTCAAGGGAGGTCAACAGTCCTGTACCTTTAGCAGCCATGTGGAAGAGGGAGTTTGGGCGGCTGCAAGTGGAGATGCAGGGGGTGAGAAAGGCATCCACCAACCTTCCCTCTTCTGCCCAGGTATAGCCCTTCTGCTCACCCTCCACTTGTTAGTGTCTAACAACAGTAGTAATTGTGGTTTAGTGGTAGAGGGAATTTTAGCTGGGGCAACTTTGTCCCTGAATTCAATTCCTGTTCATGAATGACCTGGAGTTGGGGATACTCAGTGAAGTGGCCACATTTGCGGATGACAGTTAAATTTTTCTGTGTGGTAATTGAGATGAATTGAGATGAAAATGGCGAATATTATTTATTTTATTTATTTTAAAAAATTATATCCCGCCTTATCCTATGCCGAAGGCAAATGCCCATTGTATATAAATTGATGGTATGACCACATCTGGAGTATTGTGGCAACCAGAACTAGACGCATCTCAAAAAGGATATAGTGGAACTGGAAAAGGTGCAGAAGAGAGCGACCCAAATGATCGCTGGGGCACCTCCCTTATGAGGAAAGGCTACAATGTTTGGGGCACTACAGCGTCTAGAAAGAAGGTGCCTGACATGCTGGAGACATATACCGTATTGTTCCAAGTATAGGCCGCTCCTGGTTATAAGCTGCACCCTTAAATTTTGGTGCCATTTTAAAAAAATTAACTTTTAAACTTTTTTTTAACTTAAAGAAAATATACACATTAGTAGAACAGGGATGTAATGCTCCCAAGTCAGCATGGGGAGAGCTCAAATACCGTATTGTCCCGAGTATAAGACGCACCTGATTATAAGACGCACCCTTAAAGTTTGGTGCTATTAAAAAAAATTAATTAAATCACTGGCATTAAATTTATGCCAGTGATTTAATGAACAGTGCAATCATGTGCATGTCTACTCAGAAGCATGTCCCACTGTTCTCAATGGAGCTTACTCTCAGGAAAGTGTGCACAGGATTGCAGCCTAAACCATTGATTGCCTGGGGAGGGGGGATGAAAGTGTATGTGATCTTGCTTTACAAAAGGATACAAAACCCAGCAGACCAGAGAACGAAAATTAACAACTGATTACAGCCTGGAAAGGGGAGAGGTATGTGTGCTCTTGTTTTAACAAAGAAAAAGGACATACCATAAGCCCTGCAGGGTAGAGAAGGAGCCCACTGTATCTCTGCCATTATCTCCACTAAAAACAAACAAACACGTGCTTCAAAATCTCCTCTTAGCCTCGCTGCTTCTTCCAACAATGTCCCATGCCGTTCAAAGGCCCTCACTGCACAGCTGAGCAGCAGCAGTGAGTATTTTGCTGCCCTTTCGCTGCTGAGCCTGGGGGAGGGGCGGCTGCAAACCCGAATTGCAACAGCCTGATTATAAGACGCACCCCTAATTTAAAAACTTAAATTAGGAGAAAAAAATGAGTCTTATACTCAGACCAATACGGTAATTCACAAGTGCATTCATTCAAGATGAAGTCTGAACTTCTGTGTGTCCTTGTCTCATTCACACACCATCTCTGCTTAGCTCAAAAGCTTCCGGAAACTCTCCTCTTCTCTAGCCACTTCCTTTGCACTTTTTACACAGACAGCATAATCACCTCGGCTGGTTGTATGCAATTCCTTACAAAGACTCTGATTACTCCCCCCACCTTTCAGGGAATCTCCATTAAGGATGCAATCAGAAGTCATTCATGTCCCATTCACAGTCATCACAATTAAGACCCCCCTCCTCCTTTCACCCCCAAACGTACTGCAGCCTTGCTGGGAGGAGGAAGAGGCTCACTGTTGATTCTTCTGCTCAGAAGCGTCGTCGGGGTAGGGGCGGGGGGCCGTGGGCCCCAAGGCGGCAAGCTCCCGTCGTCGTCTTAGCGCTGGCTCGTCTTGGCATTGGGCCCTCCCGCCTGCCCTGGAGCCCTTTGGCTCCAAAAACATTAGGAAAACAGCAGGGGGGGGTGATTGGAGCCCCAAGCACGAAACTGACATCATGCAGCGTCACGTGGGGGGTGTCGCGTGGGCACCCCACACACACACACGTGGGGGTGTAGTTCTGTTTCTGCCTTTGCTGGCCTTTTCTCTGGTCCGAGCAGTTGAGGGCGACGGGGGAGGGGTGCATTGGTTCGCAGCTTTGCAAAGCTTACAGAAGCTTCTTCTTGCATGAAAAGAAGCAAGATAACAAGCCGCTTTCAAGGCTGAGTCAGAGCCTTAAAGGGGAAATTTAAAAGTTTTTTTTCCCAACACCAATTGTAGGCCGCACCCCTAGTTTAAAGACACATTAGGGGAAAAGTGCGGCCTATACTTGGAACAATACGGTAATATGATGCATGGGACGGAGAGAGTGAATAGAGGGAAGTTCTTTTCCCACTTGCACAGCACCAGAACCAGGGGACATCCACTAAAATTGAGTGGTGAGAGAGTTAGAACTTACAGAAGGAAATCTTTCTTGACCTAACGTGTCGTTAATCTATGGAACTCTTTGGTAGTGGTGATGGTATCTGAAGGCCTAGATGCCTTGAAAAGTAGATTTGACCAATTGATAGAGGAAAGGTCCATCACAGGTTTCAAGCCATGATGACGATATGCAACCTCTGGGTTTTAGAGGTAGCCTCTCTCTGAATGCCAGGTGCAAGGGAGGTCCCGGTGATCTTGTTGCCTCGAGTGCTCCCTCCCTGTGAGATACAGGACGCTGGACTAGATGGGCCCTTGGCCTGATCCAGCAGAGCTCTTCTTCCCTTCCTCTGTTCTCCCTCAATGTCCCTTCCGTCCTTCACAGGCACTGGAATCGCAGGTCCCACTTCATTGCTTTCCCCAGAAGGTCAGGACCTGGCTGAAGCGGAGCTGAGCAAGGCTCTTGGCGTCCAAGTGGACCAGGTGGGTTTCTGCAGGGCCAGGGAGAGGCCTGAACCGGGCGGCAGCCACAGTCTGTGACGGAGGTGACCGTGGGGCCTACTGAGGAGGGAGCACCCATCTCAATCACTTGCCTTAAGGCAGTGCTTCTCAATTTTTTTCTGTCATGCCCCCCCTAGGAAGAAGAAAAAATTTCACGCCCCCCAATATAACTAATGCAATAGTTAGTGTATGCTTTGCGCCACTTAACTAGATTGTAGGAGCCTCCAGCGACGATCTACTTCACCGACGATCTCTTCCGGGGAGCAGATCGTTCCTCTGCTCCCCGGTGCGAACTCTGTAACGCGCCTAGGAGCGCTCTGCAGAGTTCACGCTGTGAATCACGCATGCGCAAGACGGCGATTGGCAACATCGTCGTCTTGCGCATGCGTGATTCACAGCGTGAACTCTGCAGAGCGCTCCTAGGCGCGTTACAGAGTTCGCGCCGGGGAGCAGAGGAACGATCTGCTCCCCGGAAGAGATCGTCGGTGAAGTAGATCGTCGCTGGAGGCTCCTACAATCTAGTTAAGTGGCGCAAAGCATACACTAAGTATTGCAACGAGCCCCCCTTTACGGAGCCTCGTGCCCCCCCTGGGGGGGGCACCCCACTATTTGAGAACCGCTGCCTTAAGGCATCTTAGGGTGCTCAGCCTCCCATTCCGAACTCCCAGTCAGACACTGGAGGAGGACCGGGTTTTCCTGGGGCATCTTTCCAAGAAGGAACAAACACCCTCTTCGCTTTGCAATCATGGGCCGCTGGAGCACAAATTACTACAGCAGGCAGAGGCGGGTCTTCATCTATGTGTGAAAGTCAGGACAATGGGGAGACTTGGGGAAGTGATCTGTGGTGTTTGGGAAGAGGGGTCTTACAGGTATCCTGCCACTTGGGATCCACTTAGCCATGAGTGGATTCCATGGGGCTGTCTCTAAATGATGTTACCACATGGATGGGGTCCTGATCCGAGGTGATGAGCCACATCAGATGCAGATGCGACTGAGGGATGGGATAACAGGCATTGTGCTGCCCAGTGTGCATACAGGTGCAGCCAGAGGCTGCTGTCCAACAGCTGTCCACGGGGCCATTTCACCCAGAGGTTCGTGGCCAGGGCTTGCCAAACTCTTTACCTTGCACATCTTCTGTCTCCCGGTCCATTTTTCACCCAGCAAAGTGTCTTTCTGGCAGGATTGGATGTGTGAGGGGGAGCAAGAAAGGGTTTATCCCTTGCCTCCCGCTTTCCACCTTGGTATGAATCTTTGTGTCCTGTCTCCATTCCACTTATGAATCTTGGGAAGCGATCTCGATTCTAATACACAGGTCCACCTTTAGTCTTTTGAATATGACCACATAACTTACAGCAAACAGATAGTAAAACACACAACAAAGAGAGAGAGAGAGAGAGAGAGAGAGAGAGAGAGAGAGAGAGAGAGAGAGAGAGAGAGAGGCTAGCTCATTTCAAAGCTTGGTTAATTGATTGCTTTCATAAATGGATATCAGTATGTTGCAGAGTGTCTTAATTCTTCTGGATAATGGAGGTAAAAGGGCATGATCTCATATTTGTAAATTAACACCATTCCTAGTGCAACAGAACTTGAACTGGGGGCTGGGATGTTTTCCTATTTCCTGCAGGTGATGAACACGAGGAAGATGAGTGCACCTTTCCACGTGGTTGAGCAGACACCGATGCAGTCAAGCCAACGGACCATGTTCTGGAAAGTTCTGCAGGAGGATGTTGAAAGTGTGGATTCCATGGGTAAGTACCTGCTCTGCTCGGCTCCAGTAAATCCAGTAAGAAATTGCACATCTCAGTTTTATTGTTTATATACATAGATCTTCTTCTGAATAGTACATTTATATGCTTATAAGATACAAAGGAAGACGGAAATTTGTTTGACATATTTCCCAAATATAGTGCATGTACAGTAGCCCCCCCCCCCCCATATCTGTGGAGGATATATTCCTACTGCTACCTTGGATACCCAAAACCGTGGATAGTAGTGAACCCTATCCTTACTGTGGCGGTGCAAGGCATTCTGGGGCGCTACTAGTGTTGTTGACTAGAGCTTCAGAATGACTACGGAGAGCTTTAGCAAGGCTGAGAGCTTTAGCAAGTGTAATTGACTAGAGCTGTAGAATGGCTGCGGATGTGTTGTTATTAGATTAGATGTGTTGTTTTAGATTGTGAGCCCTTTTGGGGACAGAGAGCCATTTAATCATTTGATTTCATCTGTAAACCACTTTGTGAACTTTTTGTTGAAAAGCAGTATATAAATATTGTTAATAATAATAATAATAATTACTTCCAGGTGCAGGCAGAACAACGGAGCGCAACGGGGGGGGGATTTGGGAACCACAGATAACTGAAACCGCAGAAACCAAGTATGCTGCGGATACAGGGGGGCTACTGTAATGACTAAAATATTCACCAAGTGATGGAGAAGTCAATTGAAACGTGGATGAATGAGTGTTCCGGGCCCAAGCTTGGGGCTCGGGGATATTCTTTTGAGTTCTGAGGAAGCAAACACGTAAGGCTCCACATAGGCGCATGAAGAGCTTTATTTCTAAGGTTTCAAGCATGAAGCACTTGCATAGACATTTCCAAGCAGCCCCTCAGACACCTAGGCCTGAGGGGCAGTGGTGCCTCCAAGTGGCCTCCAAAAGAGGCTAAGCTAAAGAAAGCATGACTTATATAGGTTCAGCAAACATAGCTAAACATAGGCAGTTGGCAACAATACAAGTATAGTTACTTCTCACAACAATTGACACTGCTTCCCATAACAAAGGGCACGTGTGACATATTCCCATCATTAAAGGGCCTAACAAACAGGTGTCGTCCATTAGGGCGCGCACCTGAGGCCCATAGAGGGTAAACATGTCTTGAAAATGCACCTTCTCATTACTTCACTCTGATAACCACCTGCGGCTGGTCATTGCCTTTAGTCCATGTTCTCACAGGAACAGCCCATCTTCTCATGGGAACCAGCTCAGCAGGGAAAGTTGACAGGTTCCAGGGTATGAGAGACACAGAGAAGATGCTAACGGGCCTCCTAAGATGGCCACCAGGCCCCTGAAATGGCTGCCGGCCAGGGTATGTAGTAGGCTGCAGCCAAGGAGAGTCGTCGGCTCCAGCACTTTCTTCTTCCTCTAGGGAGCTGTGCTACACCCTTCCTTCTGCTGGTTCTTCCTCCTTTCTTTCTTCGCCCCTTCACCCCTCATGCACACCTGTCTGCCTCCTTCTCTTCCAAAATTGTTATGTGTGGCAGCTTTTCCCCCTTTCTGTAGTGGTTTAAGTTAAGTTGATTGCCAATTGTGCAAAAAGGACTGAGATGAAGATGCAAATTGGTGCAAGACACTGGTGACTCCGTAAAGCAGGAGAAGGAAACGATGTAGTCATATATAGTTCTTAGGCAGGGGGAAGAAACACTGGCAAGAAGCTTGTTTCCCAAGTGAACGGTTTTCTCGGGAAAAGTCTATCGGTTTGCAGTCATGTGCAGCTTTAGACTATATATGATGTCAATATGTCTGATGTATCATTTGTTTTCGTTTACATCTTATTTACTGTGAAGAAGAAAAAAGAATGTTAGACACAAAGGATCCATGAATGATTTTTTTATTGGAATGCATGAGAGAGAAATTTTTGCCTGTTTCTGTGTCCTCAAGAGGGACTTTTGCGTCCCCGACTTGACCTTGCCCCCCATCCAGTGAAGCAGGAAGAGACGTTCCTCCCGGATCCTGTGGAAAGTCCGAGACTCCCAGGCCAGGAGTTGGGTAAGTAGTTGGAGACAAATTCTTTCTTGCTTCTTGCAACACATGAAGATACCTGGGTTCTTTCAGAAAACTCTCCCACCTGTGTTTCTTCTCCCCGAGAAGTACAGTGCACAGGTTTCCTTATAGCTGGCAGGAACAGACTCAGTTATGTACTCAAAAAAGCCAAGAACAGCGTCTCGTATATCTGCATTTGTGAGTATGTGCAGAAACTTTGCAGAAGTTAGGGCTGGGGTTGCTTTATCTCTTTAGGCTCTTTATTAGTAGTGCAATGACAAAAATTAAAAGTCAGAGTTAAATGTGTCCTTAGACAAATGTAATTATGAATTGCCTAAAGTTGTGTGCTAGGTGCAGTACAATTAAAAAAAAAATTTTTTTTAATTTTCTTGTCGGTCATTGACAATTGAACACAAGTCTGCAAAAGGGATTGGGAGGGAAATGGAATAACAAGAAAAACAACAAAGACAGAGTTAAATGTGTCAGAGAAACCCATGATCTGCTTGGAGGTGGTCTGATGACCCCTCTGTAGGCCGATGGTGTGGGTTCGGGCAGGGCTGAATAAGAATTCAGTGGTCAAGGGAAAAATCCTCATAGGCTTGCATCATTCTTCCCCTTGCTGAATCCCAGAAATAGCATCCATGACGCAGAATAGCCCCATTTCCTGAGTTGTGTAAGCACCAGTATTTCCCAAGTCCAGAAGCAGAATCTGTGATTCCTTAGCAGAGAAATTTGGTTTTCATATTTTAGCAGAGAGTGTTCACAGTCCTGGATAGGAATGGAGTTTGGAGACTAGAAAGGGAGATGGGCAGAACGGGAAAGACGGGTAGGAGGATGTCGTAGAACACAGACAAAATTCCTCTCTCTTTCTCTTCAGGTGATGGGAAGAGAACTCAGCTCAAAGTGAAGAATTCTCAGGTTGGAGGAAATGAGCCGGTGGAAACACCCAGGAGAAGAATCCCAGAGAATGTGCCGGTGACAGCTGGGATGCAGGAGGAAGGTTGTGAGTCCGACAGCAGACAGGGAACGGAGCCGCTTATGGGATGGAAGGAATCTGGGGAGCTCGCAGAAGGTCTTAGAGCTGCTTGCAGCAATCCCAGCTCAGTGGATACAGAGGGGGGAAAGGCGTCGTTTTCCAAGAATAGTGAATGGAACCATTTCAAATCAGGACTTGTCTTTGAACACACTGGAGAAGTGTGCAGCGATGCCCCTCCATTGGGAGAAAAGATCCAGCCAGGATTAAATCTTGATAAGCATTACAGCTGCCACATACAAGACAAAAATCATGATTGCCCAGAATTTGGGGTAAGACTCCATTCGAATTCATTAGCAAAACACCAGATAATTCACACTGGAGAAAAGACTTACAAATGCCCTGACTGTGATAAAAGCTTCTCTCAGAGATCAAATTTGTTGACCCATCAGATGATCCACGCAGGAAAGAAACCACACCAATGTCCTGAGTGTGGAAAAAGCTTCTCTCAGAGATCAGATTTATTAAGACACTGGAACATTCATACTGGAGAGAAATCTCACAAATGTCCCGACTGTGGAAAAAGCTTCTTTCAGAGATCAGATTTATTAAGACATGAGATGATTCACACAGGAAAGAAACCACACCAATGTCCTGAGTGTGGAAAAAACTTATCCCGGAGATCAACTTTGTTAATCCATCAGACGATCCACACAGGTGAGAAACCTCACAAGTGCTCCGACTGTGGAAAAAGATTCTCTCAGAGATCAGATTTATTAAGACATCGGAACATTCATACTGGAGAGAAACCTCACAAATGTCCCGACTGTGGAAAAAGCTTCTCTTGGAGATCAAGTTTGTTAACCCATCATACAATCCACACAGGAAAGAAACCACACCAGTGTCCTGAGTGTGGAAAAAATTTCTCTTGGAGATCACAGTTGTTAAACCATCAGAACATTCATACTGGAGGGAAACCTCAGAAATGCCCCGACTGAGGAACAGGCTTCTTTCAGAGATCGCAGAAGTTAGGCATCAGACATCAGAAAACTCATATTGGAGAGAAACCCCACTACTTGTTGATTGCAGAAATGCCTTCTCTTCATGATCACAGTTAAGCCGTCAGAAAATTCCTACACGACAGAAAGCTTGCGGGTGTCTTATGTATGGGAAAAGCTTAAATGACCAACACTATTTAGCCATCATATAACCCAAGTAGGACATTAACAGTTAATAGGGTAAAGGTCCACTTTTTTTTCTCAAACTATGATAATTTCACTCGTAAATTTTGCCTTGTTTGTAATAAGTTGGTTGACTTATGTTGCAATGCTCTGAAGCAGAGTTATGGGGAAGGAGTTCGAACATTGACGGGCTTTCTGCTGCGTAACTGTGTATGGATTGGCCACACAGAGCTCCATGCCCCACCCCGTGACTAGCAGCTGTGGAATAAATGGTTCAGATAACCAAGATACACATGTTGGCTTGGCTTGTAGAATTGATACAAGTTTACATGTCGGTCTGAATCCATTCGAGCAGGCAGGAATCCCAGCAGGAAGGAGGTGAAAGAACAGAACTGAACATGAGAATTTGGTTAATGTGGAGAATTCTCAAGAAACATATCTCAAAGAGCATCATGCTATTTTTTCTGTCGTATCCCCCTTCCTGGCCTCGATCTGCCTTCCTGGGTCTGCTTGGACTTGCACCAGCTAAATTGCTGGCGCAGGTCTGAGTAGACCCTTCATTGCAGTGGCGCCTTATCCCTATGCAGGGGAACGATTGTTCCCATACCTAGAGGTGGGATGGGATTGCCCCATCCAGCAGGACTCGGAACGCGCTCCAATGGCACAGCTCCGGGGGGGGGGGGGGAAGGTTAGATAGGATTGAGCTGTAAGACGGTACATGTTCCTGTCTTTCTCTTTTCAGAGATGCCACATTCTCTACCCGTCTTTATTAACTGAGCAGTGAGTCAGCATCCCTCTAGGGATTTGAGGCCTGTGGAAGCTTTTTCGCTATCTGCACTATTCCCAGACTAGGTGTGAATCATCTCATCCGGCTTCATCAGAGAACCCATTTCCCCCCCCCTCTGTTTTTGGTGATGCATGGAATAGATGAGTCCTGGCAGGGGTGGTGGGGTGGTGTTTCTCTGTACGCTGTGGAGCATCTTCTGTGTACACAGTGGTGCATTTAAGATGCCTTTTCTCATTCCGTGATGGTCTGGACCAGGGACTGCCCAGCGGATGTTCTTGGCCCCGACATTCTCTCCGTTCTCATGAAAACTGCAGTGCTGGATGACTCTGGAGGGTCCATCTATTCTAGATCTAGTCCAGAACTGTCTTCATACGAGAGACAGACAGGTGCTTCCAGGAGACCCTGAGCAAGGTAATGGGCAGTTCTGCTGCTTCTCCGGGGTATCTGGTACACTGCTTCTGAACATGGAGGTTCTGTTTAGCCATCAAGGCCAATGGAAAGATCACCCCTCTGTGAATCTGTCCAATCAATTTTTAAAGCCAGCTAAAGATGTGGCCATCCCCACACCTTGTACTAGGGAACTGCAAACTGGAAACATCTTTTCAGAACAAAGGACTCTTTCTGTGACCTTGTCTGGTCCTTTGGAGGGGATGCCTTACTTCTGTATGATATGCAGGACAGAGTGCTGAAACAGAGAGGTTTCCCTGTCGGGGTTCCTCTGCCTTTTCCTTCCTAGCAGTGCAGCAGGTAGAAAATCAACAGGTGAGGCGTCCACCGGGTGAAAGAGTGGATGAAGCCAACTCAGCCAGATCTTGTCTTCATTTGTGCTCTGAACGGTGCTGTGTCGCATCTCCTTCCTTGCTGAGTTTCTTGGTCTCTGTTACTACAATTACGGTACTATTAAACCTTCCTTCTGTTCAGTGAACTGCATCCTGGTCAGTGGCCCTTTCATGCACCTGAGGGAGCCCCACTTCCAATTACATCCACATTCATAGGTGAATCTGTGATGTGCATCAGGATCCTCTCCTGATCCTGGACTCAGAAGTGAGACCCACTGTCTTCAGTGGCGCCTCCTCCCGAGGAAGTGAACCTAGGACTCTTCAGCTGCGTAGCCCTGATCCTCTCCCTTGTAGCGCCTGAAAGTTGAATATATTTCTTCTGGTAAACATTTTTGTGGTTTCGAGGGCAGGTCACCAGATGCATCTTGCAAATTATTTCTGAGCCAGTTGGTATATCCATGAGGTCAGCTGAGGCAATCGCCTAAGAGAGCAGCATGGTGGGCTCTTCCACCCCATTCGCCACCTGCTGCTCCTCCTACTGCCACTCATTTTTCTATCACTTCCACTGAAAAGAAAGGGGTGGAGCACAAGAGGAAGTAAGGAGGAGAGGAGAGTGGTGGGCTAGAGTGTCTAACACTTCCTCTTCTGCTGCACTTCTCAAGACCATTTCCAGGAAATGGGAGGAGCCGGGAGGAAATGGGAGGAGCCGAGGCTGGTACATCACCAGGAGGTAAGAGGGGGCAGCATTTGTCACACCATCTCAGTTACCAGGAGGTCCTGGGCTGACCTTGGTTCAGACACAGGAAAGCCAAAGTCAATCTAAGGTTCCACAAGACTCTTTGTTTGAATAACACTGATTAAATAAATAGAATATGGGACGAAATACTGTGCAACTGTAGCCCAAGTGTCATGTGCAGTTCACTCAGAAATACCCCCACTGCATCCAGCGAGACGTACTGCAAAGTAAGGGTGTAAACATTTGCTACATTGTGTCTGGATATCCGTGGCAACGATACACAGCAGATCCTATTCCCCATTTTTTCACCCCACCCTGCCCTCTTTCACTCCTTGGACTCGTAGAAATCATGGACCCGAGGAAACAAATAGGCTACCAGGAGATCTACCAAGGGTTAAGTCAAGTTCTTTATTTTCCTCTGGTTCACTTTTTGGTCTGGTCAACCACCCCAACCATTGGATGCTGCTTGCGCCTCATCATCAATGGTGGGGAATAGGATTGGGCTGTTCATGGGGGACTGAACCACAGGACAAGAGGAAAAGGGGGGGAGAAGATTCCATAGCAGCTGGTCCAGGGAGTTGCAACCTCCCTCTTTGACCCTCCAGCTGGCTGTCCAGGATGGAAGTCCTGCAGGCAGTGATGTATCTAAGTAACTAGGTCACGAGTGCGAGTGCGAGTCATTTTTGCACGAGTCCGAGTGCGAGTCAGTGCCAAAATTTTTGGGCAAGTACGAGTCAAGTGCGAGTCATTTTTGCACGAGTGCGAGTCGAGTACGAGTAAGGCCAAAAACCATGAGTCACAAGTCACGAGTCGAGTCACTTTGGGGAAAATGACTTTTCCCCCTGAAAATGGGGTGGGTGGGTGTCTGTGTGGGGTGTGTGTGGGGACCTCTGATACTTTTAAAGCACCCACTTGGCTTCCCCTATGACTTGGAAAATGACTTGGAAATGGCAAGTCGTTATCCCCACGAGTGCGAGTCCAAGTCAGTAGGTCACGAGTATGAGTACCAGTACGAGTCAGGGAAAAAGTGACTCAGTCGCACTTGCGAGTCGAGTCATTTGACTCGAGTCCCCCCTCCCTGCCTGCAGGTACCCATGAAAGCTCCTCCCTCCCTGCCTGCCTGGCCTGGTCTATACTCCACACAGAGGATCTGATTCCATGAAATGAGCTGAAGCCAGGAAAGACCAAGAGTCACAACAACCCCACATCAGGGCAAGAAGAGCATCAGGAGTCTGCACATAACAGGGCAGGCAGGGCAAAGTCACTCCCCAGCCTCCTCCCCAGCCTGGAATGGTCAGATCTGAGGAGGGCACCCACACAACTTGTGGTCAGACATCCCTGCTCTCTCTACTCATCTTCAGTGGACTATACTGCAGGGTTGTTCTAAGTCCTCCCTCAGCCTCTCTCAGAAGGGAACTTGTGATGTGAATAACCCTGAATATTGTCAAATCTTCATTCATAATAAGCCTGTCTGTCAGAAGAGCGGTTGTTGTTGTTGTTGTTGTTGTTATTATTATTATTATTATTATTATTATTAACAGTATTTATATACCCCTTTTCAACAAGTTCACAAAGTGGTTTACAGACAAAAATCAAATGATTAAATGGCTCCCTGTCCCCAAAGGGCTCACAATCCAAAAAAGATGCAGAACACCACCAGCAAACAGCCACCAGAAAGACACTGTGCTGGGGTGAAAGGGGGGCAGTTACTCTCCCCCTGCTAAATATAAGAGGAGCACCCATTGAAAAAGTGCCTCTGGCCCAGTTAGCAGCCTTAGAAGTCGATTAATGTGTGGGAATCATTTACCCATCACATCAGCCCAATATGTTTGTGTTTCCTTAGTCAACGTATTGCTTCCATATCGGGGCTCCATCCTGAATTGCATCCGTCATCTGAATTATTGATTTAGCTGTTGCCTTATGGTGGACAACAAGACCTGTCATTTGTTGAATTATCCCAGGGGTCTGAACTGGGAGGGGGAAGTTCGTGCTCTCTTTTGCCCATCCTAAAATCCCATCTTTGCTAACGGGGCAAACGGCAAAGTGATCCCAAACAAGGAAGGTTCTTGTCTCATCCATGGGTGCTTTTTTTTTTTTAAAGACAACTGAGACGGCTGCTGTTGCTGATCCTTCAGTGTGCAGGGGGGGGCTGATGTTGGGGGGACCGGGGACGGACGACGACCTTGAAACAAGTCACTTAGCCAGGTTACGTGCCACATTTCGTTCCCTAGAAGGGTTAATGTAGAACCTCTGAATATCCTGAAATTATTTTTTTTAACATAATGTATTTAGATTCTGCCCTGTGCCGTGCCCTTTTCAACAGGAATTTAGGGTGACACAGCACATTTTAGAAAGCAGAGTAAAACCTTAACAAGCGAAAATAACAAAGAACGAGGAAGGAATCCAGCCAAGAGAGGACTTTGTAAGGTCAGGGTCAAGAATCGCTGAATCGGAGACCAGCCAAGTCCCGGCTTCATCCGTCCCGGAGAGGGAGGAGGGCAAAGGAAGGGACCCGGAAACCCCCCACCCCAAGTCTCAGCAGCATCCTCCTTCAAGGAGTCAGGTCAGGGGAATGGGCAAGGCTGGAAGAAGGAGGATTTTCAGGGCTGCTGGGGAGACGGGAAAGGGTTAACGACGGGCGGCCTCCCGAGCACGGAGGGAACGTCAGAAGGGGCGGGATGGTCGTGGGGACGCCTCTCCTGCCCTGGGAGGATCCGGGGCGGGGACGGAAAGGGAGGCAGCAGGAAGAGGAGGGCGGGGGAGGCTCGGGGGCTCCATAGGCGGGGAAGGGGCGGAGGGTCGTGCGGCGGCTGCCTGGACTCCCCGCCAGTACGGGAGGGCTACTGCTCGGTGAGTCCCGGCGGAGCGGAGGGTCCAGCCCGGGAGTCCGACCTGCAGCTCAGCCCCCAGCCGGCTCTGCGCTCGCTGTGCCGGTTTGTGGTGTTGCTGCCGGCTCGGATCCTGCAGGAGGCTCTGCGCCAGCCGGATCGGTGCTGAGCGGGATCTAGAAAAAGGCCTGTTTGATGGGTAGTCTTGGAAAAGATCGTGTCTGTGTGTGTGTGTGTGTGTGTGTGTGTGTGTGAGAGAGAGAGTGAGAGTGAGAGTGAGAGTGAGTGACTCCACTACAGACAAAGGATGGTCTTTTCTTCCCTGCCTTCCCCTCGCGTTAAGGATTCCATGGAGGTGTCTGTCTGTTCCAAATGCATGCACCTTTTCTCCCCTTTGTGTTCCTTGTGTCTTAAACGTTCCACTGCTTGTGTCTTTAGCTCTGGAAGAAAGTCCCCTTTCAGCTCAAGATCACCTTCAGGGAAAGGCCTTGGATTGCTGGGAGCCTCTGACAATTGCAGCTGTTTTGTTGCCATGTAAAACTCATTCACCCTGAGTCACCCTTTTTGGGAGTACAAGACCAGGCAAGAAGGCAAAAATTGGGTCATTTCCTCCTTGAGGGCAAAAGTGTTTGCTTAGAATATCAACTGCTCCAGAAGGCCACATCCCTAGTCTCTGATTCTTCATTGCAGGAGTGGAGCCAGGAGCGAAGCCATGAATGAGCAAACCTGTGAAGTTCCAGAAGCAGAAGAGGGACCCGGAGGCGCAGGCAGAGATCAGCCTGAACATGTGATGGAGCCGCAAGGGGGCCAAGAGGGTCCATCCAGGGGGCTGCAACAGCGCTGGGAAGCCCAATGGCAGCAGTTCCTCAAGACCCTGCAGGCCCCTCACTCGGCATGGGGGAGCCCCCAACTGTCAGGCCCCACACCCTGGGATGATGCCAAGGCCTTTCTGGCCTCCTTTGAGCAAGTTGCTGAGGCCTGTCGGTGGCCCAGAGGAGAGTGGGTGGCTCGGCTCCTGCCAGCACTAAGCGGAGAAGCCCAGCAGGCCTTTAGCCTCCTGGCTGCCAGAGACAAGGAGGACTATGGGAAAGTGAAGGCCGCCATCTTGAGAGGCGATGCCCTGAGGAGGGAGGCGCAGCGCCAGCACTTCCGGCGGTTCTGCTGCCCGGAGCTGGAAGACCCCCGAAGGCTGTATAGCCAACTGCAGGAGCTTTGCTGCCAGTGGCTGAAGCCGGAGAGGCACACGAAGGAGCAGATCCTGGAGCTGCTGGTCCTGGAGCAGTTCCTGGCCAGCCTGCCGGTGGACGTCCAGGGCTGGATCCGGGCAGGAGGGCCGGACAGCTGTGCCCAGGCGGTGGCCCTGCTGGAGGATTTCCTGCTGAGCAGGAGGGAGGCTGACACAGTGACGTGGCAGGTGAGGTCTTAATAATATTTAATTCCAAGGTTCCTAACAAGACACAGAATGTGGAGTAGGTTTGGTGCACCTCCCAGTGTTCATCTAAAATTGGAGAGAATTAATGCCAAAGCCAAAACCCTCCTGACAATTCTTACCTCCAGCCACTGGACATGATTTCACATAAAAACATCTCTGAATACTGACAAAAGTTTGGGAACCAGTTTGGGAACCACTGGCTTATGCTGTTTATTCACTATTCCTCCCAAACCTTTCAGTCCTTTCAAGACCACAGACAAGTGAGTCTGCAATCCTATACATAGTTACCTGGGAATAAGTCCTGTTGAACTCAGTGGAGCTTCCTCCTGAGTAGATACGCCTATGATGGCAGTCTTACAGTCCAATTCTGTCTACATTTGGACCGGCGAAGTGTGTGCTTCGCTGGTTTTGGAGCGAGGAGGCAGCGCCAACGCAGAGGCTGGCGCCGCTCTCCCCCAGCCATATTCGAAGGAGCACTTGCCGGAGCAGGTACAATCTCTGGGCAGGGAGAGAGATCGTCTGAGGCCTCCTCTGCTGAATCCTATCCCCCTTCCCCGGCCTGGCCGCCATTACACGGGCCTCCCGGATTAATGCCAGCGAAATAGCTGGCGCACATCCGAGGAGACCTGTTTGGGCGACTGGTGTTTACATCGAGGAACAAACATTCCCTTTCCCCGAGGTGACCTCCCAGCTGCCTGCACTGCGCTCTGGATGCAGCGGCGGATGCAGCGGCCCTGCTGCATTTCAGGGTGCAGCGTTAGACAGGATTGCGCTGTTAGACTCCTAATGATCCTCCAAGGGACATTGACGATGGATAGTCATTTGTCATTTCCAGCAGAGTTCCTGTGCCTTGAAGCACAACAGGGTGGAAAATCCACTGGCAGAGTTTTCCCCAGATGTAGTGAGAGCCCTCAGCCTCCCCTGTCAGCCTTTCCCCACATCAGTATTAGTGAATAGTGAAAACAACACTATAATAGTAAAAATCAAAACAGCAAATGCAAAAAAGGAAATAAAGGAAGGAAAGGGAAGAAAAAGGATCACACACACACACACACACACACTCTATTCAATAAACATATAAATAAGCACAGGTTTCTACAAAATAGACATTGTTAAGTAGTCTACGCATAAGCTTCTAAAAAGGGCTTCCAAATCTCCCAAAATATATCCATACAGTTCTCTTCTATAGATTCAAATAGTGATAGTTAAAAGGTCCTCAGTCCACTGGAGTAGTGGTCCCCAACCTTTTTGGTACCAGGGACTGGTTTCGTTGTAGAATTTTTTTTCACGGATCAGGGGGGGGATGGTTTTGGGCAGTGGTGTACTGGGGGGGCGCAGCGCAAAATGACACCTCCGTGACATCACTGCCCCCGGGAATGGCGCCACCGGCACGAAAAGGTACCAAGGGCAGCGGGTGGGCAAAACCTTTCACGACGACGCCCACCTGCAAGAACACTTAAGGGCTGCTTTGGAGCCCCTCCAGGAGCCTCCAAAGCGGTGCGAAAACATTCCATGGGGGCTTACCGTTCAAACATCCCATTCCCACATACATATGAGGAAGTGTTTTCTGCTTGCATGCTGGAATGTTTGGTCTACCGCTCGGGTCACCAGCTCCACCGCACTTGGCTCCGGAGAGCACGGCCGAAGCCACCTTCCGGTAGGCAGAGCACCCGAGGCTTTTGCTTCTGACTGGGCGGCAGAGCCGCCTGCACCACTACCCAGTGAGCCCGCCCCTTTCTTAGCTGACATTGCAGCTGGACGGGCTGGGCCCTGCACAGTCCTGGGCCCATGGCTGGAGCTGCTGCGGAGCCGCGGCTGGCAGCAGGACTGTGCAGGGCCCAGCTTGTCCAACTGCAACGGTGGTGAAGAAAGGGGCAGGTTCACCGGATGGCGATGCGGGCGGCCCCACCGCCCAGTCAGGAGCAAAAACCTTGGCCGCTTTGCCTACCGGGGTGGCTTTGGCCGTGCTCTCTGGAGCCAAGTGCGGCAGAGCTGGTGACTCTAGCATCGGGACAGCCAGCCGCGGTGGCTCGCCTCCTGGCTCAGCGGGCAGTTCCTAACAGCCACAGAACGGGACCGGTCCGCGGACCGGGGGTTGGGAACCCCTGTACTGGAGAGAATAGTGAGCATTTGTCTTCCCAACACTTCAATGTGAGTCTTTCAGCATCGGTACAGGCACAAAGAGTCAATTTCTGTTTTCCTGCAGATAATGTCCAGAGAGTAGGTAGATAATTCAAAAGAACTTGCATATCCACACCTAACGATTGCTGTAATACACGATTAATACAACTAACAACCTCCACCCAGAAGGGTTGTATCCCTATGCAAGACCAGAACATGCGTCTAAATGATGCTTCAGATTCACTGCAACGCCAACAGTAAGACTCCTTGGCAAGCCCCTTACTCTAAAGGCGCTGTGGCATCCAGTAGGTTCTCAAAAAAGATTTTTTGCTGGATCAGTCTCAATTGAAAATCCATAGATGTTATCATTATAGTACTTAACAATGTTTTCCATTGATTGTGTAAAATAGGACGTTCAGGAGCCCTCGCAGGAGTGGCCTTTGGGTGTCCTCGGTGCCAAGGAGGAACCCTTGGACATGGCGCAGGGGGAGATCTCCAAACAATATTCAGAGATATTCCAAGACACCAAGCAGAAGATCGATGGGGAGGTCACTTTGCCAGGTAAGGATTCGGCGTGTGGTGCTAAGTACTGTCACGTGCTGTATTTAAACGTGCTGAAAGCCACTTTTTGGCACTCGGCGAGTAAGCGGCACCAGCGGAGAGGCCGGCACGGCTCACTCTGCCTGGGGCCGCAGCCACCGCCAGCGGACGCAGATAGGTCTTGTGCCAGTCAGGGCGGGGGCATGCGGAGGGTAGACCGGGGTGGAAAGGGAGGGAGCAATTGGCCAGCCAGGCCAGGGGAGGGATCATTGGCGCACGCTCTGCCGAATCCTATCCCCTGTCCCAGGCTTGGCCAGCCTTACACTAGTTTCTTGGATTTGCGCCAGCTATTTTGGCGGCGCACATCCAAGGAGGCCCGTTGGGCCTGCTGGGACTCTACCTGGGGGAAAGGGACGAAATCCCTTTCTCCCAAGGAGCTCTCCAGCTCCGCCAGCGCAGGTCTAATTCTGGCTAGGGTGCATCGGCCGCCTTGGGTGCGCTGCCACTGCATTCTAGACAGGATTGCGCTGTAAGTACCGTAAGTTAGGGCTACTTGCATATTATCAATGAGATGGTTGATCCTAACTAAGCATGCACTCCTATCAGGTTTGAGGGAAGCTCCATCTTTCTAAGTGCGACTTCTCTGTATCATTGGCCAAAGAGCCTCCCCTTCAACCTCTTGCAGCTACACTCTCAAAAATGTACTCATTTCCCTGAAAGGAGCAATACAATTTGAAGCACTGATTTTTTTTTAAGAACCCCCCCCCCCATACCCAACAAATGTATTATGCAGCCTTGCAGATTTTTAAAGAACCCCCCCCCCAAGCCTCAACAATCAATCTTTCAAAGTATAATGCAGCTACAACAATGTGTTTGAACATAATGCAAAAGTCCAAACAGTCTTTATGTATAAGTAATTACACAGTATGTATTTATTTAGTTAATTATTGACATGGAGTAGGGAAGGTAGTAACAGGCAGGGCAGCAAAAGGGCTTTTAAAACCTTTTAAAACGGGTGGCGCAGCGGGTTAAACCGCTGAACCATAAGTTGTCGATCGAAAGGTCGGCAGTTTGATTCCCGCGACGGGGTGAGCGCTCGTTGCTTGGCCAGCTCCTGCCAACCTAGCAATTCCAAAGCATGTCAATGCGAGTAGATAAATAGGTACCGCTTGCGGGAAGATAAACAGCGCTCCGTGTTCCAGCTGCATGCTACGCGCTGCCGCAAGGAGAGTCATGCCGGCCACATGACCACGGAGGCGTCTTCGGACAGCGCTGGCTCTTCTGCTTTGAAATGGGGATGAGCACCACGCCCTAGAGTCGGACACGACTGGACTTAATTGTCAGGGGATACCTTTACCTTTTTAAAACCAACCAACCAACCCCCCCCCCCCCCCGCCATTACCTTTGTTTTGTTTGTAGCCTATGTCTTGCTTTTAACCAAAGGTCTGCTTCTGTTGTGCTTTAACTAGTACAGAAGCAGACAAGCCGACAGAATGGTAGACAGGCTCAGTTAACAGGAAGCAGGAACTGGAACTGCTTCCTGTTAATTTGGCTGAGCCTCTCTACCATTCAGGTGGCTTGTCTGCTTTTGTGCGCTAGTTAAGTTACTTAAAGCACAACGGAAGCAGACTTTTTTTGTTAAAGCAAGACACAGGCTACAAACAAAACAAAGGTATTGGCGGGGGCCACACGGGGTGGGGGCTTCTTAGCTTCTGATTGGAAAAGGAGGTAAGGACCAGCCTGCCGTGTACCACTGGCGGTCGCGCAAAGTACCACTGGTGATACACGTCGTACCACAGGATGGGAACCTCTGTTCTAATAAAAATTGACCTATGTAACCAGGTCCCCACCACATTCCTTGCCAATCTTCAGTTCGGGATTAGCTCACAATGTTAGTTTATCATGAGAATAAGGATCAAATTCATATTTCCATGCCCTCATATTCAACACATCTGACTGGGCGTAGTGCTAATGGAACATGTGAAGTGTTCGCCGAAAACAGTCCATTATCCAACGTAGTCCAGGATGGGGTCTGAAGTTGTAAATTATTCCACTTTTTGCTAGGTGTTAACAAGTAAACTTGATGGTATAAACTGAAGTCTGGCAGTCCAAACCCACCCTCCTTAAATAACTGCATCCTTTTGAAAGAAATCAGCGGTGCAGATCCCCATTAAAAAAGCCTAAAATATCTGGATATTCCTTTGAGGTATATCATAAATAATTCAAGGTATAATATTCACTTTACGTATGTTGACTTTACCCCAGGGGGACATATTTAAAGATGCCCATCTATCCAAATCCAAAGAAATTTCATGTGTCAGTTCGTTAAAGTTCTTAGGTATGTATGCAGACGAAAAACGACATATATAGGGTTTGCTGCTATCCGTGGTTTCAGATATCCGCGGTAGGTCTTGGAACATATCACCCGCAGATACGAGGGGGATACTGTATTATTATGTCATTGTATAAATCGATAGTGAGGCCACATTTGGAGTATTGTGTCCACTTCTGGTTGCCACAACTCAAAAAGAATATAGTGGAACTGGAAAACGTGCAGTAGAGAGCGACCTAAATGATTAGTGGGCTGGGGCATCTTCCTTATGAGGACAAAAGAAAATATTTCTTTACCCAGCGAGTAATTCATCTGTGGAACTCCTTGCCACAGGATGTGGTGATGGCACCTGGCCTGGATGCCTTTAAAAGGGGTTTGGACAGATTCATGGAGGAAAAGACCATCACAGGTTACAAGCCATAAGCAACCTCCTGGCTATAGAGGTTTTAGAAGCGGGTTTTCTCTGTGCCAGGTGCAAGGGAGTAACAAAGGGAAGCAAGTTACCTTGTTGTCTTGTGCTCCCTGAGGCAACTGGTGGGGCCACTGTGTGATACAGGAAGCTGGACTAGATGGGCTTTTGGCCTGATCCAGCAGGGCTCTTCTTATGTTCTTATGTAAAGGCTACAGCGTTTGGGGCACTACAGTGTCTAGAAAGAAGGTGACATGATGGAGACATATAATATGATGCATGGGATGGAGAGAGTGGATAGAGGGAAGTTCTTTTCCCTCTCGCACAGCACCAGAACCAGGGGACATCTACTAAAATTGAGTGGTGGGAGAACTTGCAGAAGGAAATCTTTCTTGATCTAGCGTGTCATTAATCTATGGAACTCTTTGCCACAGGATGTGGTGATGGTATCTGAAGGCCTAGATGCCTTGAAAAGTAGATTTGACCAATTGATAGAGGAAAGGTCCATCACAGGTTGCAAGCCATGATGACTATATGCAACCTCTGGGTTTTAGAGGTAGCCTCTCTCTGAATGCCAGGTGCAAGGGAGGTCCCGGTGATCTTGTTGCCTCGAGTGCTCCCTCCCTGTGAGATACAGGACGCTGGACTAGATGGGCCCTTGGCCTGATCCAGCAGAGCTCTTCTTCCCTTCCTCTGTTCTCCCTCAGTGTCCCTTCCGTCCCTCACAGGCACTGGAATCGCAGGTCCCACTTCGTTGCTTCCCCCAGAAGGTCAGGACCTGGCTGAAGCGGAGCTGAGCAAGGCTCTTGGCGTCCAAGTGGACCAGGTGGGTTTCTGCAGGGCCAGGGAGAGGCCTGAACCGGGCGGCAGCCACAGTTCTGTGACGGAGGTGACCGTGGGGCCTACTGAGGTGGGCGCCTCAAGCAGCCGATTGGGAGGGAGCACCCATCTCAATCACTTGCCTTAAGGCACCCTAGGGTGCTCAGCCTCCCATTCCGAACTCCCAGTCAGACACTGGAGGAGGACCGGGTTTTCCTGGGGCATCTTTCCAAGAAGGAACAAACACCCTCTTCGCTTTGCAATCATGGGCCGCTGGAGCACAAATTACTACAGCAGGCAGAGGCGGGTCTTCATCTATGTGTGAAAGTCAGGACAATGGGGAGACTTGGGGAAGTGATCTGTGGTGTTTGGGAAGAGAGGTCTTACAGGTATCCTGCCACTTGGGATCCACTTAGCCATGAGTGGATTCCATGGGGCTGTCTCTAAATGATGTTACCACGTGGATGGGGTCCTGATCCGAGGTGATGAGCCACATCTGCATAGTTGGGTCATCTAGACACACACACTGTCCTGGGGATTTGTTCAAGTATGAACAGTAACAGTAAGCGCAGGTAACAGGCACCGTGCTGCCCACCAGTGTATGTACAATTGCAGTCAGTGATCGCTGTCTCTCATCCGTCCATGGGGCCATTTCGCCCTGAGAAGAGGTGCGTGGTCCAGGACATGCCAAACACCTTCCCTTTCTTCTGCTTCTGTCCCCTGGTCCATTTTTCTCCCACCAGAGAGTCTTTCTGGTTTCAGGGCCCACCTGAGATAAAGGCAGCTGGCAGGAATTGATGGGGGGGGGGGAGAGAAAGGGTTTTGCCACCTCCTCCAGCATACCATCTTGGTTTCAATCTTTGTGTCCTGTCCCCCATCCAGTTATCAATCTTGAGACGCCATCTAGATTCTAATACACAGGTCCTCCTTTAGTTTTTCGGGTACGACCACTTAACTTGCAACACACTTACACTCCAACACACATTAACGCGCGCGCACGCGCACGCACGCACGCACACACACACACACACACACACACACACACACACACACACACACACACACACACACACACACACACACACACACACACACACACACACACACACACACACAATGTCTAGCTCACTTGTCCTTGCATACCCTGGTTAATACATTGCATCCTGCTGATATCCATTTATGAAAGCAGAGTCTATCTTAAGTCTCCTGGATTATGGAGTCAAAAGAGCATGATTTCATGTCTGTGAATTAATACCCTTGTGCAACAGAATTTGAACTGGGGGCTGGGATGTTTTCCTATTTCCTGCAGGTGATGAACGCAAGGAAGATGGGTGCGCCTTTCCACGTGGTGGAGCAGACACCGATGCAGTCAAGCCAACGGACCACATTCTGGAATGTTCTGCAGCAGGATGGTGAAAATGTGGCTTCTGTGGGTAAGGACCTGCTCAGCTCAGCTGTAAGAAAAGTTGCACATCTCATTTTTATAATTTGAGTTATATACATAGATCCTCTTCTGCTTATAAGATACGAAGCAAGACAGAAATTTCTTTTTGACATATTCCCTGAGTGTAATACATGTAATGACTGAAATATCCTCCAAGTGATGGAGAAGTGAATGGAAATGTGGATGGATGGGCTGTATCCAAGGAGGTTCGTGGGTTCCAGCACTTCCTTCTTCTTCTAGGGAGCTGTGCTACACCCTTCCTTCTGCTCGTTCTTCCTCTTTTTTTTCTGGCCCTTCACCCCTCATGCACCCCTCGTCTGCCTGCTTCTCTTCCAAAATTGTTACGCATGGCAGCCTTTGCCCCTTTCTGTAGTGGTTTAAGATATGTCAATTGCTAATTGTGCAAATAGGACTGAGATGAGGATGCAGATTGGTGCAAAACACTGGAGACTCCATAAAGCAGAAATGATTTAATCATACATAGTTCTTAGGGGGAAGAAGCACTTGAAAGAAGCTTGTCTCCCAAAGGAAAGTTTTTTCCAGGAGAAATGGACGCAATCTCTCCGTTCATAGTCCTGTGCGGCATTAATGTATATGTGACCAGTGGCGTCGCTAGAACAGGGCATGGGGGAGCAAATGTCCCATGGTGCCAACCACGGTCTCCTCGTGAGGAGGAGCTGTGGCGGAAATCTTGAGCTCTGCAGCTGCTTTTTTGCAGCTGGAGGGATGCGTTTGCAGCTGCAGAGCACAAACGTACTGAAATCGGTGTGTTTGTGGGGCCCTCCCTGAGTCCTAGAAGGCTTCAAATGAATCCTTCCGGGATTGCAGCGGGGCCGGGCAATAACAACGAAACGCGTCATTGCCCACCCCCACCCCCCCACAGTGACCGGATTAACAACGCAACTGTATATGACTCCAGTCTCTCCGATGTAGCATTTTTTTCCATTTGCATCTTATCGATGTATTGTGAAGTAGAAAACAGACAAGAATCCATGGTTGTTTTTTTGTATTGAAAGGCATGAGAGATAAATTTGTGCCTGTTTCTCTCTCTGAATTCAAGAAAGATTTTTGGTTCCCCGACTTGGCCTTGACCCCCATGCAGTGAAACAGGAAGAGACGTTCCTCCCGGATCCTGTGGAAAGTCAGAGACTCCCAGGCCAAGACTCAGGTAAGGCGTTGAGAAGGATGTTTTATTGCTTCTTGCAAGACGTGACGATACCTGGGTTCTTTCAGGAAGATACTCCTGCCTCTGCTTCTTCTCTCGGAAAAGTACATTGCACAGATTTCCTAATAGCTGGCAGGAATAGTTGAGAAGGATGTTTTATTGCTTCTTGCAAGACGTGACGATACCTGGGTTCTTTCAGGAAGATACTCCTGCCTCTGCTTCTTCTCTCGGAAAAGTACATTGCACAGATTTCCTAATAGCTGGCAGGAACAGTTTCGTTTATGTTGAAAAAGCCAAGAGAAGCTTCTTTCTTCTCATATCTCTGCATTTCTGTGTAGGTGTGAAAACCTTGCAGAAGTTAGTACTGGCATTGCTTCATCTGTTTATTAGTAGTGAAATAACAAATTAGCAGCCCAATCATATCCAGGATTGGGCTGGCGCATGGAGGGGTTTACGACAGTGGAACATTGCTCCACAATACCGTATTTAGCACACTCTGCCGCAACCGGCAGCAGAGGAGGCGGAATGGGGCAGGGGTGAGACCAGGGAGTTCCCAGGTAGGGCAAGGGGCAGAGGGACGGGGACCGGGACCGGGATAGGCGACACTTGTGTGCGCCCATGTTCTATTCCCTTTGTCTCCCTTTCGCTGTCATTACGTGCCTCGGACTTACAGCTGCAAAATAGCAGGCGCGGCAGAGGCGCTGGAGGCTTTCCCCGGTGCAAGTGAACCCCAAGTTCGCATACCCCAAGGAGATCTTTCCAACAACAACACACACACCCCTGGCGGATGTACCGCGCACTCCGTTGGCACGGCTGCATCAGTGGGGGGATTTAGGTAGTACATTTAGGTAGGGATTTAGGTAGGATTGGGCGGCTGCCTATGACACAGTAAATGTGTCCTTACACCAGTTTGTTTATGAAGTCCTTAAAGTAGTGTGTGTTAGGTGCAGGTCCTTGTCTCAGTCATTGACAAATTGAAAACACGGGCTGCGAGAGGGATTGGGAGGGGGATGAGATAACAAAACTTAAAACACAGAGAAATCCAAGATCAGCTTGGAAGTGGCCTGATGACCTCTCAGTAGGCTGATGGTGTGGGGTCGGGCAGGGCGGAAGACAAATTCCCAGTGGTCAAGGGAGAAATCCTCATTGTCTTCCATCGTTCTTCCTCCTCCTGAGTACCAGAACTAATGTCATTGATGCAAAACAGCCACATTTCCTGAGTTGTGAAAGCACCGGGATTCTCCGAGTCCAGAAGCAGAATCTGTGTTTCCTTGGCAGACAAATTTGGTTTCATATTTTAGCAGAGATTGTTCACATCCCTGGGTAGGAATAGGGTTTGGGGGTATTCTCAATAGGCTAGAAGGGGGGCATAAGTGGAAAAAAATGGGCAGGAAGATGTTGCAGGAAGCTTGAAAAGAGGTCACCAGAACATATTATTAATTATTATTAACAGTATTTATATACCGCTTTTCAACAAAAAGTTCGCAAAGTGGTTTACAGACAAAATCTAATGATTAAATGGCTCCCTGTCCCAAAAGGGCTCACAGTCTAAAAAATGATGCAGAACACCACCAGCAAACAGCCACCAGAAAAGACAATGTGCTGGGGTGAAAGGGGGGGCAGTTACTCTCCCCCTGCTAAATATAAGAGGGGCACCACTTGACAAAGTGCTTCTTGCCTAGTTAGCAGGGAAACGTAGACAACATTCCTCTCTCTGTTTCTGCAGGTAATGGGATAGGAACTCAACTCAAGGTGAAGAATTCTCCGCTTGGAGGAAATGAGCCGGTGGAAACACCCAGGAGAAGACGAGGGGAAACTCCAGAGAATGTGCCGGTGAAAGCTGAGATGCAGGAGGAAGGATGCGAGTTCAAGAGAGGTCAGGGAACGGAGCCGCTTATGGGATGGAAGGAATCTTGTGAGCTCGCAGAAGGTCTTGGAGCTGCCTGTAGTGATTCCAGCCCAGTGGATACAGAGGGGGGAACGGCATCGTTTTCGAAGTATGGTAGAAGGTTCTATCAACTTGTTTTTGAACACACTGGAGAAGAGTGTGGTGAAGGCCCCCCGTTGGGAGAAAAGATCCAGCTGCAATCAGACCTTGAGAAACATCCCAGCAGCCAGATGGGAGGGAAAAATTATGATTCCCTAGAGTTTGGGCTAAGCCTCCATTCTAATTCATTAACAAAACACCAGATAGTTCATATTGGAGAGAAGACTTACAAATGCGGAAAGCACTTCCGAGATGCAACTGATTTGAGGAGTCATCCGACCAGCCACGCGCGGAGAAAAGCACACCAATGTCCTGAGTGTGGGAAAAACTTCTCCTGGAGATCACGCTTGTTAAGACACCAGCAAATTCATACTGGAGAGAAACCTCACAAATGCCCCGAATGTGGAAAGCACTTCAGAGATGTGACGGTTTTGAGGAGTCATCAGACGATCCACACAGGGAGAAGGCCACACCAATGTCCTGATTGTGGGAAAAACTTCTCTTGGAGATCTCAGTTGTTAAACCATCAGAAAAGTCATACTGGAGAGAAACCTTACAAATGCCCTGGCTGCGGAAGAGGCTTCTTTCAGAGATCAGATTTATTCAGACATCAGAAAATTCATACTGGAGAGAAACCTTACAAATGCCCTGACTGCGGAAAAAACTTCTCTCAGAGGTCAGATTTATTCAGACATCAGAAAATTCATTCTGGAGAGAAACCTCACATATGCCCTGACTGCGGAAAAAACTTCTCCCAGAGATCTTATTTGTTAAAGCATCAGAAAATTCATACTGGAGAGAAATCTTATGGGCGTCCTGTTTGTGGGAGAAGTTTAAATGAGAAACGAACAGTGATTAGCCATCAGATAACCCATGTAGGACAGTAAGAGTTATTATGGGCTCCCTGCTGCGTCACTGTGTATTGATTGGCTGATAAATGGCAGTCACTGTTTAGTAACGTGACCTGGGTTAGCCGCAGTCCTCAGGGCCATCCCCCCCCCGTCCCCCTGTGACTAGCAGCTGTAGAATAAATGGCTCAGATATGTATCATTTAGGGCCCAGTCCTATCCTCAGCCATCCCACACAATGCAGGGCCCCTGACACAGCCTCCGCTACATCCCATGTGCTTGCTGAACATACTGGAGAAGTGTGAACACCAGGTTGATGGGGAGAGGTAAGTTAAGACGTTTTTCACTTACTTCCTCTGCCACTCCCTTGTCCCCAATGGGCCTACACAGATCTTTGCCAGCTGTTGGGCCGATGGGGGCGTGTCAAGCCCAGGCCGGGGACATAGGGTCTTGCGGATGCCGCTATCGCCTCGATCTGCCCCCGGCCCTGCCAGATCCCCACCCCGATCTCCCTGCTACCCTCTTACCTGCTCCAACACCTGGTCTACAGTCCGCCACTGCCAGCGCAGGGCTGACTGGCTTCTGTGCCGTCGGCAGTAAGCCGCCCATGGTTGGAGCAGCTCCTGCGATGGGGGCCAGCACAATGCCGTACTATCGCAAGGATAGGATTGGGTGGCTAGATTCGTCATTTGAGTGGCTCTTCCAGTTAGTCTTTAGTGGTCCACCTTTTTGGAGTTCTTAACCTCAGCCCTCCTCCTAGCATAGGCCGTCAGTTAGATCACTGCGGTAGACTGCGATGGTCCCTGGTTGCGTCTTTTGTCTTTTCAGAGATGCCACCTTTGCTGTTAGCTGAGCACTCGGTGAGCATCTCTCTGTAGAAGCCAGAGGCCTGCGGAAGACGCTATTTCAGCATGCCCCAACTCTGAGTCATCCCCTTCCCCCTTCCCTCCCCCTGCATGAGGATGCCAGGTGTGAGAAGAGCGATGCATCAGGACAGATCCACTTTCCTGTGCCTTGCGCAGCATCTCCCTTGCCCAAGACTAGTAGAAGTGGAATAAATTCTAAATAAGCAAAAACACACCTATTGAATAGATTTGCTTGATTGACATCCAGGTTTAGCAGAAATGCCCTGAATTAGCTGGGCAGCCAGTCAGCCTCCTTCTGGGGACACTAGAGGTCTCTGTTGCCGTGGAAACGTCTCTTGCCATTGGCGTGGTTCCTAGGACCAGTGTCTCGCTGCCCAGTCCTGTTCCTTCACCCTAACTGATGATGCCACCTTGCTGCAGAGCGCATGCTGCACTGAAAGGTGGGGGCGATCAGGAGGTCCCCAGAAGGAAATCGGAAGTGTGTGCCAGCGGCCTGGCTTTCATGCTGCTGGAACCGGAGTTCTGGCAGCCCAAGGCCCAGACAGGATTGAGCCCCAAGTCGAGCTATTCTGCTCCAACAGACTTCTCACATTCAAATATGAGATGCTGGGTGTGACCGGAGCATTTTTTCTCTTTTGGGTGATGCCTGGAATAGTTTAGTCCAGTGTGTTGTGTGCGTGTGCGTATGTTGGGGAGCATCTTCTGGTTCAACAGTGGCGCATTTAAGATGCCTTTTCTCGTCCTGTGGTCCTTGCATGATTTGAACCAGGGACTGCCCAGCGGATGTTCTTGGCCCCGACACTCTCTCCGTTCTCCTGAGAACTGCAGTGCTGGATGACTCTGGAGGGTCCATCTAGAATCTAGATCAGAACTGTCTTCCTATGAGAGCCAGACAGGTGATTCCAGGAGCCCCTGAGCAAGGTAATGGGCAGTTCGGCTGTTTCTCTGCAGCATCTGGTACGCTGCTTCTGAACATGGAGGTTCTGTTTACTGTAGCTCTCTGAGGCCAACTGCCATTTTGAAAGGCCTCCCCTTCATGAAGCTATCCAATCTATTTTTAAAGTCATCTAAAGAGGTGACCACCCCCACGTGTTGTACTAGGGAACTGCAAACTGGAAACACATTTTCAGAACAAAATACACTTTCTCTGATCCTGTCTGGTGCTCCTACTTTGGAGGAGATGCCTTACTTCTGGATGATATGCAGGACAGAGAGCTGAAACGGACAGGTTTCCCTGTCTTCCTTGCCTGGGTTCCTCTGCCTTTTCCTGTCCGGCAACGGGACAGGTACAAAATCAACAGGTGAGGCATCCACCAGGTGAAGCAGTAGATGAAGCCAACTCAGCCAGATCTTGTCTTTGTGCTCTGATCAGTGCAGTGTCGCATCTCCTTCCTTGCTGAGTTTCTTGGTCTCTGTTACTACAATTACTATTAAACCTTCTTTCTGTTCAGTGAACTGCAGCCATGTCAGTGGCCCTTTCATGCACCTGAGGGAGCAACATTTCCAATTCCATCCACGTTCATAGGTTAATCTGCGATGTATCATCAAGATCCTTTCCTGATTCTGGACTCAGAAGTGAGACCCACTGTCTTCAGTGGCGCCTCCTCCTGAGGAAGTGAACCTAGGACTCTTCAGCTGCGTCCCTGACCTTCTCCCTTGCAGCGCATGATAGATGAATATATTTCTTGCGATATACATTTTTGTGGATTAGAGAGCATGTTGTCACATGCGCCTTGCAGATCTTGTGAGGTGCAGCCTGCAGGTTGGCGCATCCATGCAGTCAGAGGAGGAAATTCCCTCTCAATGCAGCACGGCGGGATTCCCACCTCCACCTGCCCCGCCTTCTCCCATTATTTGGAAAAGGAAGGATGGAGCAGAAGAGGTAGTGAGGAGGAGAGGTGAGTGGTGGGCTAGAGTGTCTGACACTTCCTCTTATGCTCCATACGTCCCATTTCCAACTGAGGAAGTGGGAGGAGCAGAGGCTGGCACATCAGTAGGCACATCAGTAGGTATACCAGCATTTGTCATACCACCTCTGGCACCAGGTGGTCCTGGGCTGACCTTGGGTCTCATCCAGGAAAGCCAAAGTCAATTTAAAGCGCCACAACATAAATAAAAGAAAGAAATACGACTATTGCCCAATTAGCATGCGTGTAGCATGTGTGTATTAGCATATTTCAGAAATATATCCCACTGTGTGCAGCGAGAGTTACTGGAAAGTAAGGGTGCAAACATTTGTTATTTTGTTAATTATGTTTTGTGGGGAGGGAGTTCTAATAAACTGTGGACCAAGCCTATCGGGGCCTTGCGCTGCCAGAAATCGTGGACGCCATTACGTGCTCCTGGGCCGCCACCACAGCTGCCCAGAGGTGCGGCAGTGGATCTGGGAGGGCTAGTTAGGTGGGGTGGGGAGTGGGTATCCAGGGCATTCTGGGGCAGGAAGCAGGCTGGAGGGGGTAGATCTCAGCAGATAAAGCGCATGCCGGATCCTAATCCCCATTTTTCAGCCCGCTACCCCACCTTTTTCTCCATGGACCCACGCCAGCTACGTTGCTGGCGTGGATCTGAGGAGACAAGGCAGTCGGGAGGCCTCTGCAGGGTTAAGTAAAGTTCTTTACCTCTGCTTCACCTTCTAGTTGTCAATGGCTCTGAATATTGTCAACAATCCATAAGCCTGTCTGTCAGAAGAGCGGTTAGAGGGATTGATTTGTGGATATTTATGCATCAGCCCAATGGACCTGTTATTTGTTGAGTTATTCCAGGGGTCCCAGCTTGGGGGGGGGGGGGGATACTACATAATCACTTTGACCCATCCTTACATTCCTTACATTTGCGTGATGGCTTAAGTTCTGGCTACTTGCCCCTAATGGGCAAAGCGTTCTTTGCCTGGTGTGAAAGTCAATAATAACCACAGTCTGGCAGGTTTGAAGCACCTTTATTAATATAGAATTCGGTGCTGAATTGAGAGCAAGTTGATATCCACGAACCCGTGGATATTATATATCTGGATTTTCAGAAGGCGTTTGACACGGTCCCTCATGAAAGGCTCCTGCGAAAACTCCACAGTCAGGGAATAAGAGGGCAGGTCCTCTTGTGGATTAGGAACTGGTTGAAGACCAGGAAACAGCGAGTGGGAGTCAATGGGCAGTTTTCACAATGGCGAGAGGTGAAAAGCGGTGTGCCCCAAGGATCGGTCTTGGGACCGGTGCTTTTCAACTTATTCATAAATGACCTGGAGTTGGGGATAGGCAGTGAGGTGGCCAAGTTTGCGGATGACACTAAACTTTTCCGGGTGGTAAAGACCAGCAGGGATTGTGAAGAGCTCCAGAAGGATCTCTCCAAACTGGGAGAATGGGCAGCAAAATGGCAGATGCGCTTCAATGTAAGTAAGTGCAAAGTGATGCACATTGGGGCAAGAAACCAAAATTTCACATATACGCTGATGGGTTCTGAGTTGTCTGTGACGGATCAAGAGAGAGATCTTGGGGTCCTGGTGGACAGGTCGATGAAAGTGTCGACCCAGTGTGCGGCGGCTGTGAAGAAGGCCAATTCCATGCTCGGGATCATTAAAAAGGGGATTGAGAATAAAACGGCCAATATCATTATGCCTTTGTACAAATCGATGGTAAGGCCACATCTGGAGTATTGTGTCCAGTTCTGGTCACCACACCTCAAAAAGGATATAATTGAATTGGAAAAGGTGCAGAAAAGAGCGACCAGAATGATTCGTGGGCTGGAGCACCTCCCTTACGAGGAAAGGCTACAGTGTCTGGGGCTTTTCAGCCTAGAAAAAAGGCGCCTGAGGGGGGACATGATTGAGACTTATAAAATTATGCATGGGATGGAGAGAGTGGATAGAGGGAAATTCTTTTCCCTCTCGCACAACACCAGAACCAGGGGACACACACTAAAATTGAGTGGAGGGAGAGTTAGAACAGACAAAAGAAAATATTTCTTTACCCAGCGTGTGATTCATCTGTGGAACTCCTTGCCACAGGATGTTGTGATGGCACCTGGCCTAGATGCCTTTAAAAGGGGTTTGGACAAATTCATTGAGGAAAAGACCATCACAGGTTACAAGCCATAAGCAACCTCCTGGTTTTTAGAAGTGGGTTTTCTCTGTGCCAGGTGCAAGGGAGTGGCGACTGGACACAGGTATCTTGTTGTCTCGTGTGCTCCCTGAGGCATCTGGTGGGGCCACTGTGTGACACAGGAAGCTGGACTAGATGGGCTTTTGGCCTGATCCAGCAGGGCTCTTCTTATGTTCTTATGTTCTTAAGTTGCCAAGCCCAATCAATGAGCTGAGCCTCTCTGTCCATTATGACAGGGTCGTCATCCTTTCGATGAGGTCCTGTTCAAAGCATACTCAGCGTCACAAATCACCCACCCACTTTCCTTGTATGCTATACATTTCCCTTGGCTAGTCAGAATAAGACACAGAGAAAGCATTTTTAGAGAACGTGAGGAGCAACTGACATTTCCAACCGCCCTGGGTGCTAAGCATAGCTTTGATCTGTTTTTCCTCTACGCTTGAGCACCTGGCGAGATCGACTTTGCTCCTGTTTCCTGATGGCAGCAGGAGTTGAAGCAGAAAGTTTGCAACAGGCTTCGGTTATATCAAACACCCCAAACTGCATTTAGCTTGTGGGGAAAACAGCTCTGTACCAATGCTGTGGGGATTTTCCCCAAGGGTCAGCATGCTGCTGCCTGTTTGTCCCCTGGCCACTTCAAGCCAAACAGTCACAGCTGCAGCACAACAGGACAACGCAGAGCAGATTTTCAACTGCAGGTTTCCGGCCACAAGTGCGTACATTTCTGACACCCAGGGCTACCGGAAACAGGCTAGCAGACGTCTCCTGCCTTGAGTTGAGGTTTGCAAGAAGATGTTGATGTAGGTTCCGCCACATGTAGCCTTCGGTCTACAGCAGGTTCATTGCTCTCAGTGAGCTATTTTATAAATGTGGCAGGAAAGCTACTTTGAAGGGGAATATTTTTGGGAGGGGGGTGGGGCCCCTTCATTTTACTAAGCTGTCAGCTATTTATTTATTTATACCCCGCCTTTCTCCCAACAGGGCAACCAAGGCAGCGTACAGCAATGAAACGATGTTAAAATAGTTCAGACAATTAAGTAAAACAAGTAAAACCAGACAAACACCCAAAAATTAAAATTACATTGGATTAAAAAAAAAAAAACAGCCCACCATGCTAGCTATCAAAATCCCAACCTAAAAAAAAAAAAAAAAAAAGGTCTTAAGGCCCCGCTGAAAGGTATCTAAGGAGGGGGCCGTTCTTAATTTCATGGGGAGAGAATTCCACAATCGGGGTGCCACCACCGAGAAGGCCCTATTCCTCACCTCCGTCAGTGGCGGCACGGTGAAAAGGGGCCCCCTGATTACCTCAGGAGGACACATCGGATTATAAGGAAGGAGGCAGTCCCTTAAATACCCTGGTCCTGAGCCGTAAAGGGCTTTAAAAGTCAAAACTAGCATTTTGAATTGTGCCCGGAAACGAACTGGCAGCCAGTGTAGCCGCCAAAGCAATGACTGAGTAAAACTGACCAGCCCCAGCGACCACCTGGGTGGTCGTATTCTGCACTAGTTGCAATTTCCGGACAGTCTTCAAAGGCAGCCCCACGTAGAGCGTGTTGCAGTAATCTAATCTAGATGTCATTAGGGCATGGGTCACTATGGCCAGATATGCACAATCCAAGTATGGTCACAGATGGCGCACCAGCCAGGGCTGGGCAAAGGTCCCCCTGGCCACCAGGGGCCTCGCTAGGGTGTGGTGAGGGACGGGCCGCAGGGGTGACGCGCAGGGAGAGGGGACACGCCAGCTGCCCCCTCCCCCCCACTGCCGCCGCCCGGTATGACCCAATCGCAGCTCATGTCTTCATTCGGCCCTTCTGAGGGCAAGGCTTCAAGCGGCATTGTGTGCATGCGAAGAACGCTGGTTTCAACCTAGTCAGAAGCGGCAAGCGCGTCACTAGAGCGTGGCGCGGGGGGAGGACCGCCGGAGTGTGATGCGCGCAGAGGGTGACGCGCGCACCTGCGCACGTGTCACCTCCGCTGCGCACATCGCCCTCCGGAGGCTCCGAGGCCAGGAGAAGACCTCGGAGCGACCTCCCCAGCCGACGCTCCAGGGCCTTCTAACAAAGGCCCAATGCGGCGATACGTAATTTATAACGTTTTTTGCGCATGCGCAGAATGTTTCTTGTGCGCATGCGCGAAAAACGTAATAAATCACGTATTAATGCATTGGGCCTCGTCATTAGGCCTCGGACAGCCGGCCGGGGCAGACGTGTGGAGCTGGCAGCGGTGGGGGGGTAGGTTTTGAAGGGGGGAATGGGGGGTTACTAGGGCGGCGCGCGCGCCCCGCTTTGGGGCAGCGCGCGCCCAGTGACGCGCCTCAGAAGCGACCAAACCGAAGAAGACGTGAGCAGCGAGCGGGTCATACGGGGTGGCAGCAGGCACATCACCCCGTCACTCCTGCGTGTCACTCCGATTGGGATCGGGTTGTATGGTACCGAGCGGCAGCGGGGGTGGGAGCATCATCATGGGGGTGACCTGTTGACCTCCCGCCCCTAGTGACGCACTGACCTCCCTCCCGCTGGGGGTGATGCACCTCCTAGTGATGTCTCTGCTGGCCACAGCCGCCACCTGGGAATCCAAGAGCCGCTGTACATCCAGGAGACCCCCCAAGCTATCAAGCAAGCGATGTGAATGCTGGGGAGGGGGCTTTTGTTCCACAATATGATTTATACTTTTAGGAATCACTTTTCCCCATGCTACGTACTATGTAGCATGGGGAAAAATGATTCCTAAAAGGGATGGTTATTGTCCCAGCCCGCCAGGGGTGCTTTTAAGAGAACTGAGACGGTCCTTGCTGATCCTCCAGAGCAGGATTGATGCTGGGTGACTTTGAAATAACTCAGCCAGGTGTCATGTCTCCTTCCCTGGAAGGAAGGGTGAAGTTAGAACCTCTGCATAACCTCAAATTATTTATTCTTTTCCTGCCCTTCTCAACAAGAAATCAGGGTGACTTACCACATTTTTAAAAAAAAAACCATGAAGTAAAATTAAAACATAAGAAGACCTACGATTTTCATGGCAGGCAAAATACATTGCTTAAAAATGTTCAGGTTTAAAGACCACGGTCCACAAGTAGAGAATGTTCACCCCAGCAGCATGATGTTTCTACATTTTTGCCCTTTGTTCAAAGGGCTTCGTCAGGGAAAAAGGTGCTGTAGACACACCACACAGACACACCATCTGCTTGCTAATAGGCAGCAGCAGCAGCAGGGTTTAAATACGACGAGTACACCTGCTCAGTTAAGTAAACCTGCATATTTTTAATCAATGTAAAATTAAAACAAGCGAAAATAACAGAGAAATGGGAAGGAATCCAACCAAGAGAGGACTTTGTAAGGGTCAAGGATTCTCCGAGATCAGCCAAGTCCTGGCGTCAGCCGTGCCGGAGAGGGAGGAGGGCAAAGGAAGGGGGGAGACACCCCCCCCCCCTGAAGCCTCAGCATCCTCCTTCACGGAGTCAGGGCAGGGGATGGGCGAGGCTGGAAGAAGGAGGACTACTGGGGGGAGACGTGAAACAGTTAACGGGCGGGCGGGCGGCCACCCGAACACGGAGGGAACGTCAGAGAAGGGGCGGGATGCTCGTGGAGACGCCTCTCCCTGCCCGGGGTGGGGACTCGGCTCCGGGTTGACTGCGGAAAGGCGAGTGCAGGAGGACGGGGACGGAAAGGGAGGCAGCAGGAAGAGGAGGGCGGAGAAGGATCGGGGCTCCAGTGGTGGGAAAGGGGTGGAGGATTGTGCGGCGGCTGCCTGGGCTCCCCGCCGGGACGGGAGGGCTGCTGCTCGGTGAGTCCCGGCAGAGCGGAGGGTCCAGCCCGGGAGTCCGACCCGCAGCTCAGCCCCCAGCCAGCTCTGCGCTCGCTGTGCCGCTTTGTGGTGTGTGTTGCTGCCGGCTCGGATCCTGCAGGAGGCTCTGCGCGCCAGCCTGATCGGTGCTGAGCGGGATGTAGAGAAAGGCCTGTTTGATGGGTAGTCTTGGAAAAGATGGGGGGGGGGGGATGATTGTCAACACACCTCAAAGAAAGGATGGAAGGCCAGGCAGGCGGAAAATCAGTGGTCTAGGGGGGCCCTTAAAAAATGATGGTTCCCACTGGAACTCATTTTCCCTCTCAATCCCCCCCCAACAATGCTGCCATAATCTAACAGTGTTACCTGGGGGTTCTCCCTGGTGGCAAAATGCAGCTGTGGAAGGAGGGGGGGCACTGCCAAGAGTGGCATCAGAATGAAGTCACCCAGGTCAGGAACCGGCTGAAGGCCCACATCAATCAGAGGATCCACCTTCTTTTATCGCATGACTCTTGTGCCCCTGTATGGCAGGCAGAAATTTAACAGGTCTACAATTTCTTGGCATGGTTAAACACTGGTGTGAAAACTTCACCAGTTGTGTCCCCCCCCCCAAGATACTAGTGAGGTGTCTGTACCACATACATGCACCATTTCTCCCTTTTGTGTCCTTGTGTTTTAAATGTTCCACTGTGTTTATGTCTCTTCCAGCTCCAGAAGAACTATCCTTTCAGCTCAGGAATTTTGTTGTTGTTGTTGTTCAGTCGTTAAGTCGTGTCCGACCCTTCGTGATCCCATGAACCATATCCCGCCAGGCCTTCCTGTCCTCCACTATCTTCCTGAGTTTGCTCATTTTCATGTTTGTTGCATCGGTGATGCTGTCTAACCATCTCATCCTTGGCCTTCCCCTTCTCCTTTTGCCTTCAATCTTTCCCAGCATCAGAGTCTTCTCCAGAGAGTCCTCTCTTCGCATTAGGTGGCCAAAATATTTGAGTTTCAGCCTTAGTACCTGTCCTTCCAGGGAACAGTCAGGGTTGATTTCATTTAGAATTGACTGATTTGATCTCCTAGCAGTCCAAGGGACTCTCAGGAGTCTTCTCCAGCACCACAGTTCAAAAGCATCTATTCTTCGGCGCTCAGCCTTCCTTATGGTCCAACTCTCGCAACCATACATTGCTACTGGGAACACCATCGCCCTGACTATACGAACTTTTGTTGGCATGGTGATATCTCTGCTTTTTATTATGCTGTCTAAGTTTGCCATAGCTTTCCTTCCAAGGAGTAAGCGTCTTTTAATTTCATGGCTGCTGTCTCCGTCTGCAGTGATCTTGGAACCCAGAAAAGTAAAATCTGTTACTGCTTCCATTTCTGCCCCTTCTATTTGCCAAGAATTGATGGGACCCGATGCCATGATCTTAGTTTTATTAATGTTGAGTTTCAAGCCAACTTTTGCACTCTCCTCTTTCACTCTCATCAAGAGGCTCTTTAGTTCTTCTTCACTTTCTGCCATTAGGGTGGTATCGTCTGCATATCTGAGGTTGTTGATATTTCTCCCGGCAATCTTGATTCCGGCTTGTGATTCATTCAGCCCTGCATTTCTCATAATGTACTCTGCATATAAGTTAAATAAGCAGGGTGACAATATACAGCCTTGCCGTACTCCCTTCCCAATTTTGAACCAATCAGTTGTTCCATGGCCGGTTCGAACTGTTGCTTCTTGACCCGCATACAGGTTTCTCAGGAGACAGGTAAGGTGGTCTGGTACCCCCATCTCTTTAAGAATTTGCCACAGTTTGTTGTGATCCACACAATCAAAGGCTTTTGCGTAGTCAATGAAGCAGAAGTAGGTGTTTTTTTGGAACTCTCGTGCTTTCTCCATGATCCAGCGCATGTTGGCAATTTGATCTCTAGTTCCTCTGCCTCTTCGAAACCCAGCTTGTACGTCCGGTAGTTCTCGGTCCACGTACTGCTGAAGCCTAGCTTGTAGGATTTTGAGCATAACCTTGCTAGCATGTGAAATGAGTGCAATTGTACGGTAGTTTGAACACTCTTTGGCACTGCCCTTCTTTGGAATTGGAACGTAAACTGACCTTTTCCAATCCTTTGGCCACTGCTGAGTTTTCCAAATTTGTTGGCATATTGAGTGCAGCACTTTCACAGCATCATCATTTAGGATTTTAAGTAGCTCAGCTGGGATATTATCATCTCCGCTAGCTTTGTTGTTAGTAATGCTACCTAAGGCCCACTTGACTTCACTCTCTAGGATGTCCGGCTCTGAGTCAGTGACCACACCAGCGTGGTCATCATGAACATTAAGATCTTTCTTGTATAGTTCTTCTGTGTATTCTTGCCATCTCTTCTTAATCTCGTCTGCTTCTGTTAGGTCCTTGCCTTTTTTGTCCTTTATCATGCCCATCTTTGCACAAAACGTTCCCTTGATATCTCCAATTTTCTTGAAGAGATCTCTAGTCCTCCCCATTCTGTTGTTTTCCTCGATTTCCTTGCATTGTTCATTTAAGAAGGCCTTCTTATCTCTCCTTGCTATTCTCTGGAACTCTGCATTCAGTTGTTTATATCTTTCCCTTTCACCCTTGCTTTTTGCATTCCTTCTTTCCACAGCTATTTGTAAAGCCTCATCTGACAGCCACTTTGCTTTCTTGCATTTCTTTTTCTTTGGGATGGTTTTAGTTGCTGCCTCCTGTACAATGTTACGAACTTCCGTCCATAGTTCTTCAGGCACTCTGTCTACCAGGTCTAATGCCCTAAATCTATTCTTCACCTCCACTGTATACTCATAAGGGATATGGTTTAGGTCATATCTGACTGGTCTAGTGGTGTTCCCTACATTCTTCAGTTTAAGTCTGAATTTTGCAATAAGAAGCTCATGATCTGAGCCACAGTCAGCTCCAGGTCTTGTTTTTACTGATTGTATAGAGCTTCTCCATCTTTGGCTGCAAAGCACATAATCTATCTGGTTTCGGTATTGACCATCTGGTGATGTCCATGTGTAGAGTCGCCTCTTGTGTTGTTGGAAAAGAGTGTTTGCTATGACCAGCGTGTTCTCTTGACAGAACTCCGTTAGCCTTTGCCCTGCTTCATTTTGCGCTCCAAGGCCAAACGTGCCTGTTGTTCCGTTTATTTCTTGATTTCCGACTTTAGCATTCCAGTCTCCTATGATGTAAAGGACATCTTTTTTGGGTGCTAGTTCTAGAAGGTGTTGTAGGTCTTCATAGAACCGGTCAACTTCATCTTCTTCGGCATCAGTGGTTGGGGCATACACTTGGATTACTGTAATGTTGAATGGTTTGCCTTGGATTCGAACTGAAATCATTCTGTCGTTTTTGAGGTTGCACCCCAGTACTGCCTTTCCCACTCTTTTATTGACTATGAGGGCTACTCCATTTCTTCTAAGGGATTCATGCCCACAGTAGTAGATATGATGGTCACCTGACTTAAATTCGCCCATTTTAGTTCGCTGATTCCCAAGATGTCAATGTTCAATCTTATCATCTCATTTTTGACCACATCCAGCTTGCCTTGGTTCATAGACCTCACATTCCATGTTCCTAAGCAGTATTGCTCCTTGCAGCATTGGATTTTCCTTTCAACCTCAGACACATCCACAGCTGGACGTCCTATTGGCTTTGGCCCAGCCGCTTCACTCTTTCTGGGTCTACTTGGAATAGTCCTCCGCTCTTCCTCAGTAGCATATTGGACACCTTCCGACCTGAGGGGCTCATCTTCCGGCGTCATATCTTTTAGCCTTTTGGTACTGTTCATGGGATTTTCTTGGCAAGGTTACTGGAGTGGGTTGCCATTTCCTTCTCCAGTGGATCACTTTTAGTCAGAACTCTCTGCTACGACCTGTCCGTCTTGGGTGTCCTTGCACGGCATAGCTCATGGCTTCATTGAGTTACGCAAGCCCCTTCGCCACGACAAGGCAATGATCCATGAGGGGAGCTCAGGAATACATCCAGGGAAAGGCCTTAGGTTGCTGGGAGCCTCTGACATTTGCAGCTCTTCTGTTGCCATGTAAAACTTATTTGAGTCTTCCTTTTGGGGAGTGCAATAAGACCAGCCAAGCAGGCAGAAATTTTTCAGTCCTTCTAGGAAGATCAGGGATTTAAGAGCAAAGGAGCTTGCTTAAATTAACTACTCCAGAAGGCCACATCCCTAGTCTCTGTTTCTTCATTGTAGGACTGGAGCCAAGAGCGAAGCCATGAATGAGCAAACCTGTGAAGGTCCAGAAGCAGAAGAGGGATCCGGAGGGGCAGGAAAAGCCCCAGGCAGAGATCAGCCTGAACATGTGATGGAGCCACAAGGGGGCCAAGAGGGTCCATCCAGGGGGCTGCAACAGCACTGGGAAGCCCAATGGCAGCAGTTCCTCAAGACCCTGCAGGCCCCTCACTCGGCATGGGGGAGCCCCCAACTGTCAGGCCCCACACCCTGGGATGATGCCAAGGCCTTTCTGGCCTCCTTTGAGCAAGTCGCTGAGGCCTGTCGGTGGCCCAGAGGAGAGTGGGTGGCTCGGCTCCTGCCAGCACTTAGCGGAGAAGCCCAGCAGGCCTTTAGCCTCCTGGCAGCCGGAGACAAGGAGGACTATGGGAAAGTGAAGGCCGCCATCTTGAGGGGCGATGCCCTGAGGAGGGAGGCGCAGCGCCAGCACTTCCGGCAGTTCTGCTGCCCGGAGCTGGAAGACCCCCGAAGGCTGTACAGCCAACTGCAGGAGCTTTGCTGCCAGTGGTTGAAGCCAGAGAGGCACACGAAGGAGCAGATCCTGGAGCTGCTGGTCCTGGAGCAGTTCCTGGCCAGCCTGCCGGTGGACGTCCAGGGCTGGATCCGGGCAGGAGGGCCGGACAGCTGTGCCCAGGCGGTGGCCCTGCTGGAGGATTTCCTGCTGAGCCGGAGGGAGGCTGACACAGGGACGTGGCAGGTGAGAATATTTAATTCCAAGATTCCTAACAAGACACAGAATATGGAGTGGGTTGTTTGGGGCACCTGCTGCCAGCCTTCAGCAAAAACTGGAGAGAATTAATTGCAAGTTGGAAAGGCCAAAACCCTTCTGACAATTCTGCCACCAGCCACTGAACACGATTTCATATTAAAAGCATCTCTGAATGCTGACAAAAATGTTGAAGTTCTTGAAGTTCTACAACCCACTTCCGGGTTGCACGAAGTGAAGGCTCTTCCCCCCTCCCAGCCTTGTCTCTGAATACATCCTGTGACAAGGCTAGGAGGGGGGAAGAGCTTTTGCGCGACCTGGACATGGGTCGTTGAGCTTCAAGAAGCCCTGCAAAGGCTTGAAAAAGGTGTGGTTTACTTCTAAAAGGTTTTTAAAAATGCAGATTTTTACCTTCCGCCCCTTTTTACATCGTTTTTATACACACACACCTTTTTACAGCGATCTGGAACTGATCCCCCATGGATAGCTAGGGCCCACTGTACATAGTTGGCTCAGCCTCAAGGTGTCTAGAAAGCTAGACATCTTGAGACCTTTATTTATTACGACCAACTTCTGGAATTAAGCACCAAAAGGAATAGGATGCAAGGGAGCAGGATGTGTCTCTTGTCCGTAGTCCCTGTGTGCTGAGCGAGATTCTCTTCGCTGCTTCAGGAGCCTTTGCAGGAGTGGGCTTTGGGTCCCCTGGATATAAAGGAGGAGCCCTTGGACACGATGCAGGAGGAGATCCCCAAAGAAGATGCAGAGATATTCGAAGACACCAAGCAGAACGTCGATGGGGAGGTCACTTTGCCAGGTAAGGATTCGGCGTGTGATGCTAAGTGCTGTCATGATTAGGGCAACAATGAAATGTCAAGCGAGGTCAACAGTCCTGTACCTAGCAGCCTTGTGGAAGAGCGAGTTTGGGCGGATGCAAGATAGATGTAGCAGGGAAAAGAGAGAGATGTAGCAGGAGAGATGTAGAGAGTTGTAGAGGGCGAAAAGACATCTGTCAAACTTCCCTCTTCTGTCCAGGTATAGCCCTTCTGCTCACACTGTGGTAGGAGTTCTATGAAAAGAAAACCATATGAAAAAAGCCCACAGGAAAATTACACACAGAAAACAACACACTGTGATAAAAGCCCACACAGAAAAATACGTGCATAAAATGAGGAGAAATTGAACTATGACTGTAAAAGCCACTTCAGCTTAGGTTAGTGTGTGTAGACAACGTGATCTGTTTTGTTTTCCATTTGGAAGCAAACAACATATACAAACCTTTATTAAACCACCACCAAATTGTGAATATTGAATTCGTGTGTTGGAACGTGGTAGTAATATCTTTTCCATGATGTGGTCGGAATGAGTCTCTTTCGGGGCGCCACCATACCTCTTTATGGCACTGTGGCGCACTCACACATGCACACTGATGACTAGCAGCTAGGGCGGCTAACACGGGTCGATGAGGACCTTTCCTTTTAATTACAACTACCCTGTGGATAAGTCGAGGGTAAAACGTAGGGCTGTATGAAATTCTTTGAATTCTTGAAAACAACCAGTAATTTTTATGAGGCAGCAACAGAAATCCTCCAAACAGGAAGAAAGACAGCTACCGTGTTCTGAAGCAGCACAGAACTGGAGCCATTCTCCAAAGAGGAAGAAAGGTAGGTGAAGGAGCTTCTGGGAGTTGTAGGCTTGTGAGGAGTACAGTACGTCCATAGCAGCAGCCCTCACAAAGACTACAACTCCCAGAAGCTCCTTTCATCTTCCTTTCTTCCTCTTTGGAGAATGGCTCCAGTTTTGTGCTGTCTCAGAACAAGGTAAAATTGCTCCTTTTTTTTTTACCCACCCCTGTGTGTCCTGCTTCTCATAGTTCCCGGGTTCTTAGAAGCCCCATGTATAAGTCGACCCAGGTTTTCAGGGTCAATTTTTAGGCATACATTTTTCAACTTACACTCATGAGTATATATGGTCTTTTTAATGCTTTTTTCTTCTTCTTTTAAATGTACATTATTAGATGAGATATTATACAGTAGTTTTATTTTTTTTCGTAGTGCAAACAATGGAGTTTTCAAGAAGCCAGAAGAACAACAAAGTTATGAGTTACTTGGGGTTTGAATATCTCGCTTTTCGCACTATCAATGGAGTGGTGACTTGGAGATGCAGACAGAATCGCTCTACAAAGTGCCATTCAGTTATAAAAACAAAAGATGGCCACATAGTTCAAGAACCCACAGAACATTGTCATGACTCCTGTCCTCAAAAAGCAGCAGCAAACGTTGCCAGAAGCAAAATGAGGCAAGACAGGAGAGCGCTGAGTGCTTCTCCTCGCAAAATGATGGGAAATATGTTGTCAGCGTTAAATAATGATATGTTGACCCGTGTGCCCAGACAATCCTCCCTCGCGAGAGGTCTTCTCCATCACAGACCAGACAGTACTTTGCCTAACCCCCAGACCATACGCTTTGACATTCCTGAAAAGTATCGTCAACTGATACTTCACGATTCAGGCGTGGACAATCCAGACAGAATTCTAGTTTTAGGTGACAGAGATCTTATGCTTGAATTGAACAAAGATACCATCTATGGAGATGGCACCTTTGATAAAGTGCCAAATATGTTTTACCAACTGTACACGTGGCATGCCAAGGTGGGTAATTCATACCCGCCATGTATTTACATTTTTCTCCAAAAAAAGAACATGGACACCTATAATAGAATGTTTGAAATAATGAAGCAATTGATTCCAAATCTGGCACCTCAAAAGGTTTTCGTCGATTTTGAGAAGGCTTGTGTGAATGCAGTGAGGATTGCCTTTCCCCACGCGGAGGTCAAAGGGTGTTATTTTCACCTGTGTCAGAGTCTCATTAGGAAAATCAGCAGTGTTGGCTTGAAGACTGAATATGAAACGGATATGAACGTAAAAATTACACTGAAGTCTCTTGCTGCGTTAGCCTTTGTCCCAATCGATGAGGTGAGAGGAGTGTTTGGTAAGCTTGCCGCCACATTTCCAGATGAGGACGGCTATAATGAGCTGCTCACGTACTTCTTTTCTACGTATATTGAGGGAGCAGTAGGGAGAGACCCTCAGTTCCCTATCAGAATCTGGAATCATCATGATGATGCAGCCCTGGAACGGTCGCCCCAAACGACAAACCCTTGTGAGGGATTTCACAATGCTCTTAATTCCCTATTCCACTGCAGTCAAACCAGCACATGCTTCCTATTTGATGGGCTGCAGAGGGACCTGGCCTGCCACAAATTAACCCTGGCGAATGCACAGGCAGGTCGCTTAGAGGTGAAAAAGAGGAAAAATGAGGCCCTGCAGGACTTGGTGGCTACTTCTGTGCAGCAATATGAGCAGGTGGAAGATAAACTTCATTACTTAAGGAGATTGGCTCATTTGCAATAAAAAAAAATCTGAAAATGTATTTGTTAGATTTATTATTTAATTGTGACCCCCTATTTAATCTTGAGGTCCCCATTCATTCTAGGTTTGTGTTCAACTGTTGGCAGATTTTTGAGAGATAAAAGTAGGCTTACCATCGTCCCGGAATCGAGCCTGGCTTCGGCCTAGAGCGGACCCGAGCCGCTCCCAAGGGTGCACCGCGGCAGGCCAAAGGGGTTCCGGCTTTGGTCGCGTCATCGACCGGAAGTGCCGGAAGCCGGAAGCCCATTGGCCAGTCACAGTGCACACTTGGGAGTGGCTCGGGTCCGCTCTAGGCCGAAGCCAGGCTCGATTCCGGGACGAAGGTAAGCCTAGATAAAAGCAGCAAAATAGCTTTCTATACTCAGGCTTACCAGATCCTCGCCGGGACGGGAGCAGTCTACCCTTAAGGGGGAGGGGCGTGGGGGGCCCAGAACGTGTTGCGTTATATACAAGAAGAAATAGGTTGTCTGGGTGAAATAGCCATGTAACAAAGTATATAAACACAGAACCTCCCAAAAACACGTTAAATTTTTTTACGTGAAATCAGAAGAGTCCAGTATTTACAGAAAGACCAACTGGACTCTTCTGATTTCCGTTTTTAATTCTCTCAGTCAGTACCCACTTTTTATTGGTGGCTTCTTTGAAAAAAAATTTACGTGATTTTTTGGAGGTTCTGTGTTTATATACTTTGTTACATGGCTATTTCACCCAGACAACCTATTTCTTGTAGTATAGTAGCTGGCCATGAAAACTTCCGTTCCAGAATGAAATAGCTTTCTTTTCATTTCAAATAATCGCTGTAAAAGTATAAATTATAGAGTTAAATAACTAATAAGATACCTTTTTAAATAAGTATGAATAAAATGAAGGTGAAATGTAAGAACTAAAAATGAATAATTACCAGGTATTATCGTTTATATGTACATATCGCTTTTTCATGATTTGGAAACAATAAAATATGGTTCTATATATTTGTTAAAATACAAGTAAAGGGAAATCGAGCTACGAAATCGACTCCTTTTAAACTATTGTGTCTTGCTATATTAATAGTTTTAAATGTTATGTTATGGAAGTACTGTACTGTACTCTTCACAAAGACTACAACTCCCAGAAGCTCCTTCGCCTACCTTTCTTCCTCTTTGGAGAATGGCTCCAGTTCTGTGCTGCTTCAGAAGAAGGTAGGGTAGCTCTCTTCCTGTTTGCAGGGTTTCTGTTGCTGCCTCATAAAAATTACTGGTTGTTTTCAAGAATTCAAAGAATTTCATACAGCCCTAAGTTTTACCCTCGACTTATCCACGGGGTAGTTGTAATTAAAAGGAAAGGACCTCATCGACACGTGTTAGCCGCCCTAGCTGCTAGTCATCTGTGTGCACGTGTGAGTGCGCCACAGTGCTGCCGTGTGCCAGAACGAGATTGTGCCGATATAAAGAGATATGGTGGCGCCCCGATGCATTCTGAACGCATCAAGGAAAAGACGTTACTACTACACTCCAACACACGAATTCAATATTCATAATTTGTTGGTTGTTTAATAAAATGTTTTTGAACAAATAATGCTGTTTGTTTCCAAACAGGGGAAAAAAAAACAGATCACGTCATTTACACACACTAACCTAGGCTGAAGTGGCCTTTATAGTCATAATTCGATACCTCATTATATGTGCATATCTTTCTGTGTGGGCTTTTTTTTCCGGGTGGGCATTTTTCTTTTGTGTGTTTATGACAGTGGGGTTTTTTTCCCTGTGGGCAGTTTTCCTGTGGGCTTTTTTCTGGTTAGAAGTGGTAGGGGTTGAGGGAATTTTAGCAGGGCCAGCTTTCTGTGCTCTTGGGATGACAGAGTCCCGGTACCCAACTCCTACACAGCTGTTCAAGGGACAGGAATCTGCCCTGCTTCACCTTCACCTTCGCCTCTAAGGATTGAACAGGTGGACCAATCCTCTATCTCCATAAAATGTCCCTTCCATCCCTCGCAGGCATTGGAATCGCACGTCCAACTTCGTTGCTTCCTCCAGAAGGTCAGGACATGGCTGGAGCTGAGCTGAGCGAGGTTCTTGGCATCCAAGTGGATCAGGTGGGTTTGTGCAGGGCCGGGGCAGACACGCGAACCAGGTGGCAGCCAATGTTCTTGTGTTGGAGATAACTGGGGCAGGTCCATCATAGGGCCAACTGAGGCGTTTGCCTCAGGTAAGAGATGTGGGTGGCACCCAACTCCATCCGCCCACTTGCCTCCACTGCCTTTTCTGCTCTGTAGATGTTTTCCAGTCGAGGGAGTGGGAGGAGCAGGGCCTGGCACGTTACCGATGATGAAGGGACAGCATGTATCGCACTGCCTCAGGTGCCAGGAGATCTTCAGCAGGCCCTGGGGACAGCTCTGATTTTCCAGAACGTACTCCTTGGGTATCTTTTTCTCTTTGGGGAGGTGCCTGTGAGATGTCGGAGCACTACCAGAGTTGTTACTCTTTGGTTTGCTCAATGTTACGATCATAAGGGCCAATTGGATCTTGTTTCTGGTGAATGTATGAACAGGTGTGAACACACAGGTGTAGACATTAGCCCCCTCCTCCAGCTTACCATCTTGTTATGAATCTTTGTGTCCTGTCTTCTATGCACTTATAACTCTTGAGAAGTGATTGAGATTCTAATATACAAGTCCACCTTTTGTCTTTCAAATATTTATTTGTTTGTTGTATTTATATCCCACCTTTCTTCCTGAAGGGAGCCCAAGGCATTAAAACTACATGTATAAACTATAAAGCACATTAAAAATACAAAATTTAGAATATAAAATACATACAGAACACAATGTTAAAAGCTAACTAGCAGCAAGCAGCAACTAAAAAACCCATTGGTCTTAAAATATGCAGCAGTTAATTAAAAAACAATCAAGCACCAATGTGCAACCAGCAGACAGACCTCTAAAAATGCTAAGTCCAGAAGGCTTTTTAAAAGAGAAACATCTTGAGGTCCCCCAGAAGGCTTCCAGGGAAGGAGTGGTTCTCAACCCAAAGGGGAGTAAATTCCAAAGAACAGGTGCCATTACCGAGAAGGTCCTGTTTCTGGCCGCCATTCCCCAAACCTCTCTCAATGGTGGCACTTCTAAGAGGGTCCTCTCAGATGATCGAAGAGGATGGACCGGATTATATGGAAGGAGGCGGTCTCTCAAATATACGGGTCCCAAGCCATAAAAGGCTTTAAAGGTCAAAACCAGCACCTTGAATTGGGCCTGGAACTGAACCGGCAGCTATTGCAGCTGTCGAAGCAGCGGTCAAACAGCCGAGCTCCAGCAATCACATAAGCCACCACATTCTGAAAATGACCACAAACAGATAGTACGACATGCATGTACACTCTGGCTAGCTTACCTGTCCTTGCATTCCTTGGTTAATTGTAGCATTCTTATATTCATTTATGAAAGCAGAGTCTATCTTAACATAACATAACATAACAAAACATAACATAAGAAGAGCCCTGCTGGATCAGGCCAAAGGCCCATCTAGTCCAGCTTCCTGTATCACACAGTGGCCCCACCAGATGCCTCAGGGAGCACACAGCCAACAAGATAACCTGTTTCCTGCTGCCACTCCCCTGCACCTGGCACAGAGAAAACCTACTTGTAAAACCAGGAGGTTGCTTATGGCTTGTAACCTGTGATGGTCTTTTCCTCCATGAATCTGTCCAAACCCCTTTTAAAGGCATCTAGGCCAGGTGCCATCACCACATCCTGTGGCAAGGAGTTCCACAGATGAATTACATGCTGGGTAAAGAAATCTTTTCTTTTGTCCATTCTAACTCTCCCTCCACTGAATTTTAGTGCATGTCCCCTGGTTCTGGTGTTGTGTGAGAGGGAGAAGAATTTCCCTCTATCCACTCTCTCCATCCCATGCATAATTTTATAAGTCTCAATCATGTCCCCCGTCAGGCGCCTTTTTTCTAGACTGAAAAGCCCCAGACGCTGTAGCCTTTCCTCATAAGGGAGGTGCTCCAGCCCCCTGAATCATTTCTGCACCTTTTCCAATTCAACTATATCCTTTTTGAGGTGTGGTGACCAGAACTGGACACAATACTCCAGATGTGGCCTTACCATCGATTTGTACAAAGGCATAATGATATTGGCCGTTTTATTCTCAATCCCTTTTTTAATGATCCCGAGCATGGAATTGGCCTTCTTCACAGCCGCCGCACACTAGGTCGACACTTCCTTTTTTTTTTTTTGCGTATATTTATATTTTATTGATATATTAACATAAAAACAATACATATTTCATAAAATTATAGCAAGCACAAAGCAATACATCCTACTAGCATACTATTCACTATTTTCTATATATAATTTCCAACTTAGCCAAAATAACACCCACATTCTAATCATTAAATCCGCATATCATCACATCGTTCCTCTCTCTCTCTCTTACAAAATCGATAAATGGTTTCCAATTATTCACGAAAAGGTTAACTGACTTTTCCTTGATTGAAATTGTAAGTTTATCCATTTCAACATAATCCAAAACTTTCAGCCACCAATCTTCCAGCGAAGGTATCTCCGAATTCTTCCAATATTGTGCATATAAAATTCTTGCCGCAGCTATCATATATAAAAACAAAGTTTGAAATTTTTCAAATTTCTTCCATCGACACTTTCATCGACCGGTCCACCAGCACCCCAAGATCTCTCTCTTGATCCGTCACAGACAACTCAGAACCCATTACCGTATATGTGAAATTTTGTGCATCACTTTGTGCATCACCAATGTGCATCACTTTGCACTTACAGTACTTACATTGAAGCGCATCTGCCATTTTGCTGCCCATTCTCCCAGTTTGCAGAGATCCTTCTGGAGCTCTTCACAATCCCTGCTGGTCTTCACCACCCGGAAAAGTTTAGTGTCATCCGCAAACTTGGCCACCTCGCTGCTTATCCCCAACTCCAGGTCATTTATGAATAAGTTGAAAAGCACCGGTCCCAAGACCGATCCTTGGGGCACACCGCTTTTCACCTCTCGCCATTGTGAAAATTGCCCATTGACTCCCACTCGCTGTTTCCTGGTCTTCAACCAGTTCCTAATCCACAAGAGGACCTGCCCTCTTATTCCCTGACTGTGGAATTTTCTCAGGGGCCTTTCATGAGGGACCGTGTCAAATGCCTTCTGAAAATCCAGATATATAATATCCACGGGTTTGCTCGCATCCACATGCCTGTTGACCTTTTCAAAAAAATTCTAAAAGGTTTGTGAGGCAAGACTTCCCCTTGCAGAAGCCATGCTGACTCTCCCTCAGCAGAGTTTGTTCTTCTATGTATTTTAAGATTTTATCTTTAATGAGACTTTCCACCATCTTCCCTGGAACAGAGGTTAGGCTGACCGGCCTGTAGTTTCCCGGGTCCCCCCCTTCCTTTTTTAAAGATTGGCGTGACATTAGCTATCCTCCAATCCTCTGGCACAGTGGCCGTTTTAAGGGACAAGTTGCATATTTTGGTCAATAGGTCAGCAACTTCATTCTTGAGTTCCTTCAGAACTCTTGGGTGGATGCCATCCAGGCCTGGAGATTTATTGATCTTTATTTTGTCAATTAAGTCTGAGACGTCTTCTCTTTTAACTTCTATTTGATTTAATTCTTTAGTCAGGGGAGGCCGTTCAGGCAGCGGTATCTGCCCGAGGTCTTCTGCCGTGAAGACAGACGCAAAGAACTCATTTAATTTCTCTGCAGTCTCCAAGTCCCCTTTTATCACCCCTTTCTCTCCCTCACCATCCAGCGGACCAACCGTTTCCCTGGCAGGTTTCCTGCTTCTAACATATTTGAAGAAGCTTTTGTTATTCCCTTTTATGTTGCCTGCCATACGTTCCTCAAAGTCTTTCTTGGCCTCCCGTATCATCTTTTTACATTTCTTTTGCCACAGTTTGTGTTCCTGTTTATTTTCCTCATTAGGGCAAGACTTCCATTTACGGAAGGAAGCTTCCTTGCCTTTTATATCCTCTTTAACTGTGCTTGTTAGCCATGCCGGCACCCTCCTGGACTTGGTCGAGCCCTTCCTCCTTTGTGGGATACACTCCCGCTGGGCCTCTATGTCTGTTGTTTTAAACAGCCTCCATGCACTCTGGAGCGATTGGACTCTTTTTACCTTTCCTTTCAGCTTTTTTTTTTAACCTTTAAAAAAAAATTATTCTGGATTTTGGAGTTAAAGGGGCATGATCTCACGTCTGTGAATTACCACCATTCCTTGTGCAACAGAATTTGAAGTGGGAGCATGGATGTTTTCCTGTTTCTTGCAGGTGGTGAACCCAGGGAGGATGGGTGCGCCTTTGCACATGGTTGAGCAGACTCCAGTGCGGTCAAGCCAGCCAACCATGTTCTGGAAAGTTCTGCAGGAGGATGTTGAAACTGTGGATTCCCTGGGTAAGGACCTGCTCTGCTCAGCTCCAGTAAATCCAGGAAAAATTGTACGTCTCATTTTTATAATTTGAGTTATATACATAGATCCTCTTCTGCTAAATACATTTATGTGCTTATAAGATATGAAGCAAGACAGAAATTTCTTTTTGACAAATTCCCTGAGTGTAATACATGTAATGACTGAAATATCCTCCACGTGATGGAGAAGTCAATGGAAATGTGGATGGATGGGCTGTAGCTAAGGAGAGTCGTAGGCTCCAGCACATCCTTCTTCTTCTAGGGAGCTGTGCTATACCCTTCCTTCTGTTGGTTCTTCTTCCTTTCTTTCTCTGGCCCTTCACCCCTCATGCACCCCCCTGTCTGCCTCCTCCTCTTCCAAAATTGTTAAGCATGGCAGCCTTTGCCCCTTTCTGTAGTGGTTTAAGATTTGTTAATTGCTAATTGTGCAACTAGGACTGAGATGAGGATGCAGATTGGTGCAAGACAGTGGGGACATGGTAAAGCAGGAAAAAGGAATGATGTAATCATACAAAAAAATTAGGGAGAAGCATCCTTCCGACCCAGTCAAAGCGGTGAATGCGCGTTGTTTTCACCAATTTGAATGGGTCGGAAGGTGCGGGGGCAGGGCGCTTCATTCTTCTGTGTAACGGAGGCTCCGATCACGGAAGAACTTACAGCTCCGCCCCCCCCCCCCGTAGTGTCACCAGTGGAGACGCTTGTTTCCCAAGGGAAAGATTTTTCAGGAGAAATGGACGCAGTATCTCCGTTCACAGGCCATTCATGGGATTGGATAGATTCATGGAGGAAAAGACCATCACAGGTTACAAGCCATAAGCAAACTCCTGGTTTTAGAAGCAAGTTTCCTATGTATGCCAGGTGCAAGGGAGTGGCAACAGGATACAGGTATCTTGTTGTCTTCTGAGCTCCCTGAGGCATCTGGTGGGGCCACTGTGAGATACAGGAAGCTGGAGCAGATGGGCCTTTGGCCTGATCCAGCAGGGCTCTTCTTATGTTCTTATGTTCAGTCACGTGCATCATTAGTGGATCTATGACGTCAATCTCTCCGATGCAGCATTTTTTTCATTTACATCTTATTGATTTATCATCAAGTAGAAACAAGAATGTAAAACACAAAGGTTTACACAAAATACAAAATCATCCATGAATGCTTTTTGTATTGGAATGTATGAGAAATACATTTTTGCCTGTTTCTCTGTCCTCAAGAGGGATCTTTGGTTCCCCAACTTGGCCTTGCCCCCCATGCAGTGAAAAAGGAAGTGATGTTCCTCCCGGATCCTCTCCAAAGTCCGAGACTCCCAGGCCAGGAGTCAGGTAAGGATTTGGAAAAGAATTTTTGGTTGCTTCATGCAACACATGATGATACCTGGGTTCTTTCAGGAATAGACTTTCATCTTTGTTGCTTCTTCACACAGAAGAGCACAGATTTCCTTATAGCTGGCAGGAACAGTTTCAGAGTCCAATCCTACTACGCATGTCTACTCAGAATTAACGGCACAATCCAGCGCAATTAAAGGCCAGCGGGGCATGTGCTCTGCCGGCCTAAGGAGTCACAAACGTGCCGTGAGCCCAGACTGCACCGGTGCAGCCCGCAATTGGCCTAGGATGCAGTTGCCGGCCACCGCACCTTACGCAGGATCGGGCTGCCCATCCTATTACAGTCAATGGAGCTTACTCCCTAGTAAATGTGGATTGTGTTTTTTTTTAGTAATAGTGCAATAACAATTAAAAGACAGAGTTAAATGTGTCCTTAGAGAAACCCATGATCAGCTTGGAAGTGGCCTGATGACCTCTCAGTAGGCCGATGGTGTGGGGTCGGGCAGGGCTGAAGAAGAATTCCAGTCGTCAAGGGAAAGATCTTCATTGCATCATTCTTCTTCCTGCTGAGTACCAGAACTAATGTCATTGATGCAAAACAGCCACATTTCCTCAGTTCTAGTGGTGTGGGTTCAGAAAGGGCTGAATAAGAATTCTGCTGGTCAAAGGAAAAATCCTCACTGACCTGCATCGTTCTTCCTCCTGCTGAGTACCAGGAGTAAAATCCGTGATGTAAAATAGCCACATTTCCTCAGTTCTGAAAGCACGAGGATGCCCCAAGTCCAGAAGCAGAATCTGAGTTTCCTCAGCAGAGAATTTTGGTTTCATATTTTAGCAGAGAGTACTCACATCCCTGGGTAGGAATAGGGTTTGGGGGTATCTTTAGTTGGCTAGAAAGGGAGACGGGCAGAAGGGGAAAGGAGGATATTTCAGGAAACATGAAAAGAGGTCACCAGAACATAGACAAAATTCCTCTCCCTGTCTCTTCAGATCATGGGAAAAGAACTCAGCTCACGGTGAAGACTTTTCAGGTTGGAGGAAATGAGCCAGTGGAAACACCCAGGAGAGAACGTGGGGAAATCCCAGAGAATGTGCCGGTGAAAGCCGAGGTGCAGGAGCAAAGATGCGAGTCCAACAGCAGACAGGGAACGGAGCCAGTTATGGGATGGAAGGAATCTTGTGAGCTCGCGGAAGGTCTTAGGGCTGCCTGCAGCAATCCCAGCCCAGTGGATACAGAGGGAGAAAATACATCATTTTCCAAGTATGGCAGAGGTCCTAAGTCAGGGCTTGTTTTTGAACACACTGGAGAAGTGTGTGATGAAGGGCCCCCATTGGGAGAAAAGATCCAGTTGAAATCAAGACTTGATAATCATCACAGCAGCCACATGGAAGGGAAAAACCATGATTGCCTAGAGTTTGGCGTAAGGCTCCATTCTAATTCATTAGCAAAAGACCAGGTAATTCATACTGGAGAAAAGATTTACAAATGCCTTGATTGTGGAAAAAGCTTCTTTCAGAGATCATATTTATTAAGACATCAGATGATCCACACAGGAAAGAAACCACACCAATTTCCTGAGTGTGGAAAAAACTCTCAGAGATCAAAATTCTTAATCCATCAGAAAATTCATACTGGAGAGAAACCTCACAAATGCCCCGACTGTGGGAAAAATTTCTCTCGGAGATCAAATTTGTTAACCCATCAGATGATCCACACAGGAAAGAAGGCACACCAATGTCCTAAGTGTGGAAAAAGCTTCTCTCAGCGATCACATTTATTAAGACATCAGAAAATTCATACCGGAGAGAAACCTCACACATGCCCCGACTGTGGAAAACATTTCTCTCGGAGATCAAATTTGTTAACCCATCAGATGATCCACACAGGAAAGAAAGCACACCAGTGTCCTAAGTGTGGGAAAAGCTTCTCTCAGAGATCAAATTTATTAAGACATCAGAACATTCATACTGGTGAGAAACCTCACAAATGTCTCGACTGTGGAAAAAACTTCTCTCAGAAATCATATTTACTTAGACATGAGATGATCCACAGAGGAGATAAACCACACCAATGTCCTGAGTGTGGAAAAAGCTTCTCTCAGAAATCAGATTTATTAAGACATCAGAACGTTCACACTGGAGAGAAACCTCACAAATGTCCCAACTGTGGAAAAAACTTCTCTCGGAGATCAGATTTGTTAATCCATCAGATTATCCACACAGGAAGGAAACCGCATCAATGTCCTGAGTGTGGGAAAAATTTCTCTCAGAGATCAAATTTATTAAGACATCAGAACATTCATACTGGAGATCAACCTTATGGGTCTCTTATGTGTGCGAAAAGCTTAAATGAGAAACAAATGCTGATTAGCAACCAGATATCCATGTAGGACATTAACGGTTAATAGACTGAAGGTCCAATGTTTTCTCAAACTCTTGATAATTTATGTAGTTTATTTTGCCTTGTTTGTAACAACTTGGTTGGCTTATATTGCAGTCGTTTGAAGCAGAGTTACATGGAAGGAGTTTGAACTTTGATGGCCTCACTGCTGCGTAATTGTGTATGGATTGGCTGATAAACGGCGGTCATTGTTCAGGAACATGACCTACGTTAGGCAACGTCCTCCAGGGCACACAGAGCTCCACGCCAGACCCTGTGACTAGCAGCTGTAGAAATGATTCAGCAAGATACACATGTTGTCTTGTGGAACTGATAGGAGTTTACATATCAGTCTGAATCTGCGAGTGGGGGAGGAAACCCAGCAAGAAGGATGTGGAAGAAGAGCAGTCAACAGAGCATGGGCGAAGTTCTTCCCTCTGCCTTCTGCAGTGAGAAGAGAATTTTCAGCTGGGAGGACTGGGGCCAGAATAATGGCAGGAAGTATGGGAGAAAGGTATGTCGAAGAGCATCATGCCCTTGTTTATGTCCTGAGGGTGTGAAATAGGGTGGTACTAAAGGGACATTAAAGAGCACATGTTGAATGGAGATATGATTGTCTACTCACCACTTCTCATGCTCAGCACAAACATCAGAACCTTGATGCAACAGAGAAACTGCATGAATATTCTCTGTTCGTGGGAAAAGCTTCACTTGCAGAATGGCATGAACAGGGAATCAGAGAATTTTTCCCACAGAGAGGAACCGTATGAATGTTTTCAGTGTGGGATATACTTCAGACAGAGCCTCTGTCACAGAGGGTACATGTCACAGAGAGGGTCATGATGAGAGATCCCGCATGTGTTTCAAATGCCCTGAAAACGGGAGAAAGGTCTCTTGGAGAGAGAGGGTTATCGTACATCAGGGAACTCCTGGAGAACTGAGACCTCCTCGGAGAGCCCAATCTTCTCTTTTTCCCTGCCATAGCTTGTAGCTGTACCAAGAAGTGCTGTGCTGTATGCTATGGTGGTGGTGGTGGTGGTGGTGTTGATTGGGAGGCTTGGGAAGAACATTTTCAACCAGCAATGCATCTCCTTGGACCTGGGATGTCTGAGGAGAGAAAGGGGGCATGTTGGCTGGCACTGTAGGGGATAGCATCTGGCAGAAGGTCACCTGCACTGCGTACCATCCCCTCCCACCTCCGACATGCCTCCCGCCTTCCCCTGTTCTGCCCCCGCCCCGTTCTGCCCACCCCACCAACTCACCTCCGTTGGCGTGTTTCTTTGCCCCACCAACATGCTTGGCGCTTCCACCAAGTCTCCACATCATTTACAACAGCCAGAAAGTGCGTTCCGTTGTGGAATGCAACTATAGGATTGGGCCATAAGTGTTTCAATTGTAGGAAGCATTTTGGTCAGAAAGTTAACTTAGGAGCACCCAAGACAATAACTGAAAGACTTGATACACTTTGCTTTGCGATTTTTCCTGAAACGTGTTACCAAGATTGCCTTTGTTATTGTTATCAGGGATCTTGATACCTGTGTATATCAGAGTCCTGCACAGAATTCCGTTTTAAAATAATATTGAGGACACACATGGGTTGTTTTCCACTATTTACTAAATATTTTAGTCAGACTCATACAACAGTACAATACAGGTGGGCCCCCATATCCGCTGGGGATATGTTCCAGGCCCCTCCGTGGATACTTGAAACCGTGGATAAGAGCGAACACCCCCTCCATGGTTTCCTGAGGCCCCCCCCCACCCTGCCTCCCCTGCAGGCAGGCAAGCTTGCCCCCCCACCCAGCTCTTAGTTTTCTTTCAGCAAGCTTTGTTTCTTCCTTAAAACAAGCAGAGAAGCAGCCTCCACTGAATCCCCACATCTTGTACTAGGTAACTGCAAACTGGAAACACTTTTTTCAGAACAAAGGACTCTTTCTGTGACCTTGTCTGGTCGTTTGGAGGAGATGCCTTACTTCTGTATGATATGCAGAACAGTGAGCTGAAACGGACAGGTTTCCCTGTCTTCCTTGCCTGGGTTCCTCTGCCTTTTCCTTCCTAGCAGTGCAGCAGGTACAAAATCAACAGGTGAGGCGTCCACCAGGTGAAGCAGTAGATGAAGCCAACTCAGCCAGATCTTGTCTTTGTGCTCTGATCAGTCCAGTGTCGCATCTCCTTCCTTGCTGAGTTTCTTGGTCTCTGTTACTACAATTACTATTAAACCTTCTTTCTGTTCAGTGAACTGCAGCCATGTCAGTGGCCCTTTCATGCACCTGAGGGAGCAACATTTCCAATTCCATCCACGTTCATAGGTTAATCCGCGATGTATCATCAAGATCCTTTCCTGATTCTGGACTCAGAAGTGAGACCCACTGTCTTCAGTGGCGCCTCCTCCTGAGGAAGTGAACCTAGGACTCTTCAGCTGCGTCCCTGACCTTCTCCCTTGCAGCGCATGATAGATGAATGCAGTTCTTGTGACAGACATTGTTGTGGATTACAGAATTATGGAATTCCCTCCCTCGAAACTTAAATCTGCTCCCTTTTTAGAGGCCTTCTGGCTGGGCCTGGAGACTGGTCTTTTTAAACAAGCCCTCTGAGTTACCGCCCAGCCTAACTATTTTAGAGGTCCAGCCCTTTCTTATTGCTGTTTTTGTGCCTCGGTCTGTGTTTTTTAAGATTGTATTAAGTGTTTTCTAGGAGTTTTCATATTGTATATTAACATTTTTTATGATTTCTATTTATTAATCTTGTATTTTTATGATTTTTAATTGTTGTTGTAAGCTGCTTTGGGTCCCCCCATGGGGGAAAAAAGCGGGATATAACTCCAATAAATAATAACAATAATAATGTTGTCAGATGCGCCTTGCAAATTGGTTCTGGCCAGGTTGGCAAATCCATGAGGTCAGCTGAAACAACTGCCTCAGGAGCAGCATCCTGGCCCAGACACAGGGGCAGAAGGAGCAAGATAGATGTATCCCCCCCCTCCCAGGGCTCTTCCACTCCCCGCTCCAATTGCCAGGACTGGCGGAGTCAGAGCTCTCCTCCGAGCTCTTTAAAGGGGAAGTTTAAAATGCAGACGGATGCTTGGAAAAAAATGCAGTCCAAATGCGAGGTCCAAGGTGGCCGTCCCAATTGTCCTACCCACGAACCTTCAGCCTGGTCCTGGAAAGTTCACTACCATCTGTGTGTGACACCCCCCCCCCCACTTCTCCTCCTCCTCCCAAATCACTATCACTGATGGGAAGAGGATGGAGCCTAAGAGGAGGCCGGGAGGGGAGGGCTGGAGTGTCACTCTTTCTGCTTGGCCACTCAGTTCTATTTCCAGATGAGGACGTGGGAGGAGCAGAGGGTGGCACGTCACCCGGACGGAGGGGGCAGCATTTGACCTACTACCACCCCCGGCACCAGGAGGGCTGCTTGGGCTACGCGACTGTGCTGCACACAGACACTCTGGCTCCATGAAAGGAGCTGAAGCCAAGCAAGGCTGGTTGAATTGGAAAAGGTGCAGAAAAGAGCGACCAGAATGATTCGTGGGCTGGAGCACCTCCCTTATGAGGAAAGGCTATAGCATCTGGGGCTTTTCAGCCTAGAAAAAAGGCGCCTGAGGGGGGACATGATTGAGACTTATAAAATTATGCATGGGATGGAGAGAGTGGATAGAGGGAAATTCTTCTCCCTCTTGCATAACACCAGAACCAGGGGACATGCACTAAAATTGAGTGGAGGGAGAGTTAGATCGGACAAAAGAAATATTTATTTACCCAGCGTGTAGTTCATCTGTGGAACTCCTTGCCACAGGATGTGGTGATGGCACCTGGCCTAGATGCCTTTAAAAGGGGTTTGGACAGATTCATGGAGGAAAAGACCATCACAGGTTACAAGCCATAAGCAACCTCCTGGTTTTAGAAGTGGGTTTTCTCTGTGCCAGGTGCAAGGGAGTGTCAACGGGAAACGGTTATCTTGTTGTCTTGTGCTCCCTGAGGCATCTGGTGGGGCCACTGTGTGATACAGGAAGCTGGACTAGATGGGCTTTTGGCCTGATCCAGCAGGGCTCTTCTTATGTTCTTAAGGCCCAGAGCCACAACCCCACGGCGACCCCCTTGTTTCTTATGGCAAGAGCATCAGGAGTCTGCACATAGCAGGTTATCCCAAGTCACTCCAAAGCCTCCTTCCCAGCCTGCAATGGTCGGATGATGAGGACACCCAAACAATGTGCTCTCAGAGACCTCCCCTGGCTGCTCTCTACATCTTCAGTGGACTACACTGCAGGGTTCTCAGAAAGACTTCTACCCTCAGCCTCTCTCAGAGGGAAAGAAAGGCCAGTCTGTAAGCAGACCAATTAGAGGGGGATTGAGTTGAGCAGGCATCTGTGTCAGCCCAGACATTTACCCATCAGTCCAAGAAGTCTGCATGTCCTTTGTGACAAAGGCTTTGTCAATGGGTTGCTTCCACATTGGGGTTCTATCCTGCATCTGTCACCTGAATTACTTAACCTTTGCTTTAATAGACAAGATCTGTTATTCGTGTTCACTTTTGCCCATCCTTTGTAGTGAGCACCCCCAAGGGTACAGGTGACTTTAGTTCATAGGATTCGGTGAGCTGACACCAAGGCTCCAAAAGATGGAGAAGGTACCCCAAAAATGAGAAAAAGAGAGAGAGAGAAGGAAAAGAAAGGTCTGCAGTTATGCAGAGGCGCCAAAGGAGCTCAAATAGACCAACGTTGGGTAAAGAAAAGATCTTTTACTCAGCTAGCCAAGGACGCGATTCTATGCAGAATGCGCGCCACATAAATCATTTACAATCAGTTTTATACATTTCATTATTTCAGAATATACATTGGAATACATGGAGATAGGAAGATAAACCAATGAGGGGATGGATCCAAGAAGTGTGCACGTTGATACAGCCAATGGGAGGTCGGATTGAAGTTTTGCACCAATGAGAGCAGCAGCAGTGTGTTTGAAATGTTTAGCCAATAAAAAGATAACTTTATTAAAAGAACCAATAAGAAGTGTTGTGTTTTGTGTAAGCTGGGACCAATGGGGATGGGAACTGGTAGCCAATGGGAAGAGGGGTTTGAAGGTTGTATGCCTGGGGTGATGGGATCAGGCCCCCACCTCAGGTGAGGTGTGGTGTATGAATGGGGTCTTTTGTGTAGCAGGTTGAGACAAAAGACAGGATTTCCAGATTGATGGGTAAAAAGTGCCAATTCAATGAGTCTCTGCCCCACTGGCTCCAGGTATACAATGAAGGACATCCAGGTGAATGCTGTCATTCAGGAAGAAGGGAGGCGAGTGATTAGATTAAATGTAGCAGGCCAGTTCAGGAAAATGTAAATGGAAAAAGGTGTTTGAATAGAACAATGGTTGAGGAGATAGACATTTGCATGAGAGACACCAGAGTCAGGACTGCAGGGTGAAAGACAAAAGATTGATTTGATAGTGGGGGATGAGACACACAGAGAGGAGTAATAGCTTCCAGGGAGCAGTGACACTAACCTAAGATTTCCCATATTCTTGGAGACCCCCCTTTTCCCTGCCCCTGAATGGCTTCCCAGGTAGAAGGAAGATTTTTTCCAAGAGCATCACAGAATGGAAGCTGGTTGTTGTAAGCTAGAGGTTATGGTTTTAAAATGGTTTCCCTGGACTCCTGGGGGTGCAGATTCTTGGCAGGAGGCCCGCTCCCAATGCCCTTTTGCATTCCCAGCGCCTGGCCTTCAGTCAACCTCCTGTGCCCAGGCCGGGGGGTGGCAAAGGGGCTAAACCACACACTTACCAATTCCCCTCCTGGGCCCCAGAGAGGGCACGTGGGGAAGTCCCCCACGCCTTTTACTAGCTGCAAGAATATGAGCACTATACCAGGAGTCTCTGAACTCTGTTGAAGAAGAACTCCACCAAAGTGTCAGGATGGGGACCCTTCTGTGGCGGGACCCCTCCCCAGGGACACCCCGTTGATCCCTGGTAGAGATCCGGTGCCATAACCTTAGAGGGAATTCAAGAAAACAGTATTTTCCTAGGACAATGCACTGCTTTGAATTAAAGGAATACCACTTTTTAGAAACTTCCAAAGAGAGAGAAGGTTATGAGGATTAAATAGGTACAGAGTGAACTTTTGCTGCTGCCGCTTCTCTAGGGGTTCAAAAATGACTGTATCTCCGTGAATCTTGGATGGCTTTTGATGGGATAAAAAGGTGGGGGTTCAGGGGGAAAGCGGGGAATGAAATAAAAATATTTGGGGAGGGGTAGCTTGCTTACTACACTTAAATCCCTTCTTTGATAATGGGGTAAAGTGGTCCCTAAAAGGGAAGATTATTATTGTTGCATCCTGCTGCATTGTTCCAAGATCCAGGGGTGCATTGATTTAAGAGAACTGAGAAGAAGCAGGGAAGGGCCTCTTGCTGATCCTTCGGAGCAGGTCTGAGGCCCGGTGACTTTGTAATGAATCACTTAAGGTGTCGAGGCCTCCTTCCTTGGAAGGTGAATTTAGAACCGCTGCAAATCCTGATTTCTTCTTTTAACATGTTTAGATCCTGCCCTTCTCAACAAGGATTCAGGACCACAGTATAAAAACAACCCAAAACCACAAAGAAACCAACCAAGAGAGAGAGAGAGGACTTTTTAGGGTCACGAATTATCCGAGATCAGCCAAGTCCTGTTCAGCCAGCCGGAGAGGGAGGAGGGAGGGAGGAATCAGACCACTTCAAGGAGTCAGGCAAATGGGCGAGGCTGGAAGAAGGCGGATTGTCATGGAGACGGGAAAGGGTTAACGGGGGAAACTGGAGACGGGGCGGCGATGCTCGTGGAGACGCCTCTCCCTGCCCGGGGTGGGGACGGAAAGGGAGGGGCAGCAGGAAGAGGAGGCTCCAGTGGCGGGGAAGGGGCGGAGGGTCGCCGCGACGGGAGGGCTGCTGCTCGGTGAGTCCCGGCGGAGCGGAGGGTCCAGCCCGGGAGTCCGACCCGCAGCTCAGCCCCCTGCCGGCTCTGGGCTCGCTGTGCCGCTTTGTGGTGTTGCTGCCGGCTCGGATCCTGCAGGAGGCTCTGCGCCAGCCTGAGCGGTGCTGAGCGGAGTCTGGGAAGAGGCCTCTTTGCAGGGGCGGGGGCGGTGCCAGCCATCCGGGGCGCAGCGGCTCCTGCCTTTTTTGTGCCCCGCTCGCTGGGCGGCAGGAAAGTCGTAGCACCTGACTGATGGTTTCCTTCGAGGTGCCGGCAAGAAGATAGAGCAGCGGCTGCCTGTCTCCTCCTGCCTGCCGGTCCTCCCTTCCTTGCAGTAAAATACTGCATAATAATAGCATAGGTACAACAACAACCGGTCCTCGCAGCCCGATCCCGCCCCCAATCTGGCCCCACCGCTTCCAGCGAGAAGGTGCTCAGCTCAGCCGTCGAGCAGGTCGCTGGTTCCAGGCACGCCTGGCAAGCAGGTGAAGTGCCCGGGTGGAAAACAAGTTAGTACAGGGGTGGTGGCCCCCCCCCATTCTTTATTTATTTATTTTTCACATTTTTATACCGCCCTTCCTCCAAGGAGCTCAGAGTGGTGTACATATTTCCTCCCCTCCTTTTTGTCCTCACAACAACCCTGTGAGGTAGGTGGGGCTGAGAGATAGTGACTGGCCCAAGGTCACCCAGGAAGCTTCGTGGCTGAGCGGGGATTTGAACCTGGATCTTCCAGGTCGAGGGAGGGGCGTTAAAAAATGATCCGGTTGCGCCCGAGGTGTCAGATACTTAGGTACGCCATTGTCTGTTTGATGTATATAGACTTAAAAAAGATCCCGGGGTGTAACCCCGATTCAGAAAACGGATAGTAGGCCAGAAGGAAAATAAACTGAAGTTTTTTTTCCATCCCTGGTAGTCCTGAATGTCTCCAAGGCCAGGAGTTTAAATCTGACTAAGAATCAACTCTTCCCCCCCCCCCAAAAAAAAACTGGCGAACCAGTTGCCTCCTTTTCTTGCATGACTCCTCTGTCCTTTCCTGGCAGGCAGAAATTCAACAGGTTTAAAATTTCTCAGCATGGTAAAACATTACCTGTCGTTAACCACCCCCCCCCCCCAGAAACCACTGAGGTGTCTGTCATAAGAACCTAAGAACATAAGAAGAGTCCTGCTGGATCAGGCCAAAGGCCCATCTAGTCCAGCTGCTTCCTGTATCACACAGTGGCCCCACCAGATGCCTCAGGGAGCACACAGCCAACAAGATAACCTGTTTCCTACTGCCAATCCCCTGCACCTGGCACAGAGAAAACCTACTTCTAAAACCAGGAGGTTGCTTATGGCTTGTAACCTGTGATGGTCTTTTCCTCCATGAATCTGTCCAAACCCCTTTTAAAGGCATCTAGGCCAGGTGCCATCACCACATCCTGTGGCAAGGAGTTCCACAGATGAATTACACGCTGGGTAAAGAAATCTTTTCTTTTGTCCGTTCTAACTCTCCCTTCACTGAATTTTAGTGCATGTCCCCTGGTTCTGGTGTTGTGCGAGAGGGAGAAGAATTTCCCTCTATCCACTCTCTCCATCCCATGCATAATTTTATATGTCTCAATCATGTCCCCCCTCTTTCTAGACTGAAAAGCCCCAGACGCTGTAGCCTTTCCTCATAAGGGAGGTGCTCCAGCCCACGAATCATTCTGGTCGCTCTTTTCTGCACCTTTTCCAATTCAACTATATCCTTTTTGAGGTGTGGTGACCAGAACTGGACACAATACTCCAGATGTGGCCTTACCATTGATTTGTACAAAGGCATAATGATATTGGCCGTTTTATTCTCAATCCCTTTTTTAATGATCCTGAGCATGGAATTGGCCTTCTTCACTGCCGCCGCACACTGGGTCGACACTTTCATCGACCGGTCCACCAGCACCCCAAGATCTCTCTCTTGATCCGTCACAGACAACTCAGAACCCATTAGCGTATATGTGAAATTTTGGTTTCTTGCCCCAATGTGCATCACTTTGCACTTACAGTACTTACATTGAAGCGCATCTGCCATTTTGCTGCCCATTCTCCCAGTTTGGAGAGATCCTTCTGGAGCTCTTCACAATCCCTGCTGGTCTTCACCGCCCGGAAAAGTTTAGTGTCATCCGCAAACTTGGCCACCTCGCTGCTTATCCCCAACTCCAGGTCATTTATGAATAAGTTGAAAAGCACCGGTCCCAAGACCGATCCTTGGGGCACACCGCTTTCACCTCTCGCCATTGTGAAAATTGCCCATTGACTCCCACTCGCTGTTTCCTGGTCTTCAACCAGTTCCTAATCCACAAGAGGACCTGCCCTCTTATTCCCTGACTGTGGAGTTTTCTCAGGAGCCTTTCATGAGGGACCATGTCAAACGCCTTCTGAAAATCCAGATATATAATATCCACGGGTTCGCTCGCATCCACATGCCTGTTGACCTTTTCAAAAAAATTCTAAAAGGTTTGTGAGGCAAGACTACCCCTTGCAGAAGCCATGCTGACTCTCCCTCAGCAGAGTTTGTTCTTCTATGCGTTTTAAGATTTTATCTTTAATGAGACTTTCCACCATCTTCCCTGGAACAGATGTTAGGCTGACCGGCCTGTAGTTTCCCGGGTCCCCCCTCCTTCCTTTTTTAAAGATTTGCGTGACATTAGCTATCCTCCAATCCTGTGGCACAGTGGCCGTTTTAAGGGACAAGTTGCATATTTTGGTCAAGAGGTCAGCAACTTCGTTCTTGAGTTCCTTCAGAACTCTTGGGTGGACGGCCTGGTGATTTATTGATCTTTATTTTCTCAGGAGCCTTTCATGAGGGACTGTGTCCCAAATACATGCACCATTTCTCCCCTTTGTGTTCCTTGTGTGTTAACTATTTCACTGCTTGTGTCTTTAGCTCCTGAAGAAACTCCCCTTTCAGCTCAGGAATATCTCCAGGCAAAGGCTTTGAATTGCTGGGAGCCTCCTACTGTTGCAGCTCTTTTGTCACCAGGTAAAAATCATCAACCCTGAGCCATCCCTTTTGGGAGAACAATAAGATCGGCCAAGAAGGCAAAATTTCAAGCAAGATCAGGGATTTGAGGGCAAAAGTGTTTGCTTAGATCAGCTGTTCCAGAAGGCCACATCCCTCATCTCTGTTTCTAAGGTTGCAGGAGTGGAGTCAGAAGTGAAGCCATGAATGAGCAAACCTGTGAAGTTCCAGAAGCAGAAGAGGGATCAGGAGGGGCAGGAAAAGCCGCAGGCAGAGATCAGCCTGAACATGTGATGGAGCTACAAGGGGGCCAAGAGGAGTCAGCCAGGGGGCTGCAACAGCACTGGGAAGCCCAATGGCAGCAGTTCCTCAAGACCCTGCAGGCCCCTCACTCGGCATGGGGGAGCCCCCAGCGGTCAGGCCCCACACCCTGGGATGATGCCAAGGCCTTTCTGGCCTCCTTTGAGCAAGTTGCTGAGGCCTGTCGGTGGCCCAGAGGAGAGTGGGTGGCTCGGCTCCTGCCAGCACTTAGCGGAGAAGCCCAGCAGGCCTTTAGCCTCCTGGCAGCCGGAGACAAGGAGGACTATGGGAAAGTGAAGGCCGCCATCTTGAGGGGCGATGCCCTGAGGAGGGAGGCGCAGCGCCAGCACTTCCGGCGGTTCTGCTGCCCGGAGCTGGAAGACCCACGAAAGATGTACGTCCAGCTCCAGGAGCTTTGCTGCCAGTGGCTGAAGCCCGAGAGGCACACGAAGGAGCAGATCCTGGAGCTGCTGGTCCTGGAGCAGTTCCTGGCCAGCCTGCCGGTGGACGTCCAGGGCTGGATCCGGGCAGGAGGGCCGGACAGCTGTGCCCAGGCGGTGGCCCTGCTGGAGGATTTCCTGGTGAGACGGAGGGAGGCCAAGACGGGGAAATGGCAGGTGAGGTCAATACTTAATTCCAAGAATCCTAACTAGATGCAGAATATGGAGTGGGTTGTTTAGAGCACCTGTCAATCTTCTGGTTAAATTGGAGAGAAATAATTGCAGGTAGGAAAGGCCAAATTCTCCTGACAATCTTACCTCCAGCCACTGGACACGATTTCATATTGAAAGCATCTCTGAATGCTGACAGAAGATGTTCAAGCTCACACATTAGTGAATCTGTAACTGGAGGAAGTTGTACATGGGATGCAGCCATTCAGAATTGCCATTTTGTTTAAATCATTACAACTATCTCATGTTGACTGAGTACGTTTAATTGAATTTAAAAATTTGTGTTAGATACAAAAATGTGTTGTGGATTTATTTGTATTTTGTGTGTCCTTTATCTAAAAAAGACGAGAACAAGCACTTAGATCCAAGAACAACTGCAGTGATGTAGGAAACAATCATGATTGTTTTTTAACAATTTTATTCCAGAAAATGCTTTTATACTGTAAGTATTTCTTCGCTATTCCTCCAAAACGTTTCAGTGTATGTAGTCCTTTGAAGAACGCATCCAAGTCTGTCTGAAATCCTGAACATAGTTACCTGGAGGAAAGTACCATTGAGCTCAGTGGGGCTTACTCCTGAGTAGATATGCCAAGGGTGGCACTCTAGCAGCCCGATCCTACTGGGCTCTTCCAGTGGTGGAACAAGCGTTCAGCCAGCGGAGATGACCTTAAGGGCTCTGGCCGCATGCAAGGCTGCGCACTGCCAGAGCGCAGGTGGGGAGGCTGCAGTGGGCTTGCGCATGGCGACGTCCCGGTACCGTACTGCAGACCCTTGTAAATCGGTGGTGGAGGCGGGAATGGGATTGAGGGTGGTTGGAACAAGGGGGCAACAGGGGCAGGGGGGGAGGACGAATTAGTTCCAGGATGCAGGGCGAGCTGTTTTGGCGTGGCTACATCGGCAGGGGACGAAGCATAGGTTTGTGCTGTTAGACTCCTAAGGCTCCTGCAATGGACGTTTACGTGATCATTTGTCGTTTCCAGCAGAGTGCCTGTGTCTTGAAGCACAAGAGGCTAGAAAATCCACAGAGTTTTCCCCAGGTAGAGACAGCAATAGGGAGGAAGCGTTGAGCCTGCCTTGTCAGTGTTAGACCCAGGAGTTGTGATGGGGAAGAAAACCTGGCTACCTCACTTGGTTCTTTCAGGCTGCAAATCTTTGCACACTTTCCTGGGAGTAAGCCCTATTAATTAGAATGGGATTTACTTCTGAGTAGACTTGCATAGGATTCGGCTGACGGTTACTTTGTTGGGTCAGTCTCAAGGTATCTAGAAAGCTACTGAGACCTTTATCAGGAACAACTTCTGGAGTTATGGACTAAAGGGAATAGGATGCAAGGGAGCAGGATGTGCCTCCTGTCCGTAGTCCCTGTGTGCTGAGCGAGATTCTCTTTGCTGCTTCAGGAGCCTTTGCAGGAGTGGGATTTGGGTCCCCTGGGTGTGAAGGAGGAGCCCTTGGACACGGTGCAGGAGGAGATCCCCAAAGAACACGCAGAGATATTCCGAGACACCAAGCAGAACGTCGATGGGGAGGTCGCTTTGCCAGGTAAGGATTCGGCGTGTGGTGCTAAGTGCTGTCATGATTAGGGCAACAATGAAATGTCAAGGGAGGTCAACAGTCCTGTACCTTTAGCAGCCATGTGGAAGAGGGAGTTTGAGCGGATGCAAGTGGAGATGCAGAGAATGAGAGGCATCCATCAACCTTCCCTCTTCTGCCCAAATACAGCCCTTCTGCTCGCACTCTTCTTGCCAAGTCTAGTCATTCCTAATGGTAGGGGGAATTTTGTCAGGGGCAACTTGATTCCCTTTAGAGCAGGGGTTCCCAACCTGTGGTACGCATACCCCCAGGGGTACGCGGATCGCAAGCAGGGGGTGTGCGAGACGCTGCCTGTTATCAGCTGCTGTGATCAGCAGCTGAACCGTTTTTCCCGGGTTGCGGCGCAAGTGGGAAGGCCCGCCTGTTCCGCAATCCGGGAAAAATGGCTACAGCCCTCCTGATGTCTCCCGAAGCTCTCCCTACCTGTTCTCCCGGCCACCACCATGTTGGATCTCGTGAAATCTCTCGAGATCCAAGATGGCGGAGCTCAAATCTCGTGAGGGCACATGAAGCACTCATGAGATTTGGGCGTTGCTATCTTGGATCTTGCGGGATTTCACAAGATCCAAGATGACGGCGGCCGGGAGAACAGGTAGGGAGAGCTTCGGGGGACATCAGGAGGGCTGTAGCCGTTTTTCCTAGGTTGCAGCGTGGGCGGGCGGGCCCTCCTGGCTGCGTCGCAAGCCGGAGGGAAAGGCTATAGCCCTGCCAAATCGGCAGGGCTGTAGCCTATCCCTCAGGGAAAGGGGGGTACTGGGGGGTTCAAGGGGTACATGGGGCAGGATGTCTGGGCGTACGTGAGGCAACCGGAGGCCCGCGAAGGGGTACACAGGCCACCAAGGGCTGGGAACCCCTGCTTTAGACAACCTTCAGACAAAGTCACCATACCCAACTCTTGCTTGTACACAGCTGTTTAAGGGACAGGTATCTACCCTTCTGTTCCTCTGACTGCCCCTAAGGATGAAGAGGCGGACCAATTATCCTTCTGTGTAAAATGTCCCTTCCGCCCTTCACAGGTATTGGAATCGCACGTCCAACGTCTTTGGTTCCAGAAGGTCAAGACATGGCTGGAGCTGAGCTGAGTGAGGTTCTTGGCGTCCAAGTGGACCAGGTGGGTTTGTGTAGGGCCAGGGCAGACACATGAACCAGGTGGCAGCCAATGTTGCTTGTGTTGGATATAACCGGGGCCGGTCCATCATGGGGCCAACTGAGGTGTTTGCCTCGGATAAGAGCTAGGTGGGTGGCACCAACCTCCATCCCTCCACTTCCTCCTGGGCCCCTTCTGCTCTGTCCCTTGTTCCTTTTCCAGTTGAGGGAGTGGGAGGAGCAGAGTCTGGCACAGTACCAGGGATGAAGGGACAGCATTTGCCACACTGCCTCAGGTCCCAGGGTGTCTTCGGCAGGCCCTGGGGACAGCTCTGGTTTTCTGGAATCTTCCCCTGGGAAATCTTTGTCTTTTCAGGGAGGTGCCTTTTTGAGATGTCAGAGCACTAGCAGAGTCGCCCTTCTTTGGTTTACTAGATGTTACGCCTGTAAAGGCCAAATGGATCTTGTTTCCGGTTATCGCATGCACAGGTGTGACTGCACAGGTGTAGACATTTAAGGCACCACTGGATGCACAGACCAACATTCTGAGCTCTCCGTGAGATACTGGAGGACGACTGTTTTTTTCTAGGATATGCTTACGCAAAACCACCAACGCCCCCTTTGCTTTGACATCAGTGTTCATGACGGGCCACCGGGGAGCAAATGACTATAGCTGGCAGTGGCAGAACCTCAGCAGTGCATGGAAGGCGGGACGAGGGGGAGATTGGGGAAGTGACCAGTGGTGGGCGAAGAGGACTCTTGCAGGCACCTCACCCCCTGGGACCCACATCCAGGAGTGGGTTCCATGGGACTGCCTCGAAATGAAGTGGCCACAAACACGGGGTCCCGATCCAAGGTGGTGAACCTACATGGTTGGTCCACCGACACAACTGAGTGGAGCGGGTAACAGGCACCGTGCTGCCCAGTGTACGTCCAATGGCAGCCAGAGATCACTGTCGCTCATCTGTCCATGGGGCCATTTCACCAGAGCAGTGGTGTGTGGTCCAGGACATGCCAAACTCTTTGCCTCTGCTTCTGTCCCCTGGTCCATTTTTCTCCCAGCAAAACATCTTTCAGGTTTCAGGGCCCACCTGGGATATAAGCAGGTAGCAAGAATGGATGTATGAGGGGGAGCAAGAAAGGGTTTAAGCCCCTCCTCCAGCTTCCCACCTTTGTTGACCTGTCCTGTCTCGCATCCACTTATGCATCTTGTGAAGTGATCTCGATTCTAATACTAGGTCCTCCGGTCTCTTGCCAGCTCCTTCTGATCACCCATCCAAGTTGAGACCACAGCTGATCCTGCTTAGCTTTTTCAGACAAGGTGATAGCTCAACCTCCAGACCACGCCTCCTGCCTCATGTATGCCACGTGTTATGTATAACCACATAGCTTACAGCAGACAGACAGTATAACACAGTGGCTAGCTCAGCTGTCCTTCATACCTTGGTTAATTGATTGTAGCATGCTGATACACTGCTTTCATGAATGGGTATCTCAATTCTTCTGGATTTTGGAGTCAAAAGGGCATGATCTCATATCTATGAATGAACACCATCCCTTATGCAACCGAATTTGAAGTGGGAGCTTGGATGTTTTCCTGTTTTCTGCAGGTGATGAACCCGAGGAAGATGGGTGCGCCTTTGCACATGGTTGAGCGGACACTGGTGCATTCAAGCCAATGGACCACGTTCTGGAAAGTTCTGCAGGAGGGTGGTGAAAATGTGGATTCCCTGGGTAAGGACCTGCTCTGCTCAGCTTCTGTAAATCCAGTAATCTGAGATATATATAGTAATCCGAGATATATACTGTACATACATCCCCTTCCAAATAGTATATAAATATGTGCTTAAGACACGAAGCAAGGCAGAAATTTGATTTTTGTCACATTCCCGGAGTATAATACATGTACATGTAATGTCTAAAATATCTACCAAGTGATGGAGAACTGAATGGAACTGTGCAAGGATGGTGTCAGGAAATCGCTATACTTCATGTGTGTTCTCATGTGTGGGGTTCTGCCTGTTTCTCTGTGGAATCCTGTGTGTGCCTCATAGTTGTGGGTATTTTTCCCTCCCACCTGCCTCTTGCTAGCAGAATCTTCCAAAGATCCTGTGTTTGCTTCATTGACATGGCTCTTCTTGTTGAAATTCAAGAATGTCTCAGATTACTGTTAGCTTGTCTCCAGGCATGGAAGGGAGAGATCAGGTGACGTCTTTATAGCTGGGGATAAGACACCCAAGCGGAAGGAAGTCGCCCCTCCCGAGAACCTCACTCAGTGAGCTCTCAGGAGAAGAGGCCCTCATGGGATGCCAGGAAAAGAGCCGATGGTTCCATTATCAAAGGTCCAGACATTAAGGGAGCGGTATTTAGCCAGTAACCGTGAGATTTTATGTTTGTTTTGGTCTCTCTCTCTTCATGCCAGAGGTTCCCAACCTTTGTCGCCAAGTGTACCACTAGGTAAAGGTAAAGGTGACCCCTGACAATTAAGTCCAGTTGTGTCCGACTCTAGGGTGTGGTGCTCATCCCCATTTCAAAGCCGAAGAGCCAGCGTTGTCTGAAGACGCCTCCGTGGTCATGTGGCCGGCATGACTCTCCTTGCCGCAGCGCATAGCATGCGGCTAGAACACGGAGCACTGTTTACCTTCCCGCAAGCGGTACCTATTTATCTACTCGCATTGACATGCTTTGGAACTGCTAGGTTGGCAGGAGCTGGCCAATCAACGAGAGCTCACCCCGTTGCGGATTCGAACTGCCGACCTTTCGATCGACAGCTCGTGGTTCAGCGGTTTAACCCACTGCTGGCCTTAAGTGTACCACTAGTCATGGTCAAATGTTTTGAAGTACCACCTGCGGCAATTAATTAAAATGGATTTGTGAGGCCTCTCTCTCTCTCTCTCTCTCTGCGCCAGCTTCTCCCTGCCTTCCTACACACACATTGCAGCCCTGGCAGGTCCTACCTGCCTTCCTTCTGACTCGAACAGTCACTCTTCTCACTCTGCAGGTGCTACTGTAAGAGTGATTTTAACAGAGACCCCTAAGGCAGAGGCCTCGCTACACCCTCCCCGGGCGTCGCCATGACACCCCCTGTGCGGTGGCACAGTAGAAATTCGCCCCCGGCGGTTTTTGGACCACTTTTAGACAGTTTGTGGCCCAGGTGGGCAGGCGAATCTAATCACCGCAAACAGCCTGAAAGTGGCCGAAAACTGACTGAAAATGCCGGGTGTGTGTGCATTTTTGCCTCGCTGCCACCAAATTGCTGCCTAATCCGGCAGCAAGTGCATCCTCCCCTGGCCCATGTTGCCCCCCACACCCAGGGGCCTCCGCCCCCCCCCTTAATGATGCATCTGCCCTGAGGTTCAATATTGTTCTAGGAGGGGGGTTCTGCCCTTTGGCTAGCCTGACCGCCTAGGCTGGTGGTAGCAGTTTCAAACTACCAAGGCTTTTCCCCAGTAAGCTGCATGTCCAAACAAGGGGAAGAGAGGGGAATGGGAAGGGAGTGCGTGCTAAGCACTAGGCGCAACTGCCCTGGATCAGCATGCAGTCGCTGGCGGACCATTCGTAGGCTCCAGCACTTCCTTCTTTTTAGAGAGCTGTTCTTACACCTTCCACGCTGCTGGTTCTTCCTCTCTCCGCCCATTCACCCCTCTTGCACACCCCTGTCTGCCTCCTTCTCTTCCAAAATGTTAAAATCTGTGATGCAAAGCAGCCACATTTCCTGAGTTCTGTAAGCACCAGGATTCAGAGTCCAGAAGCAGAATTTGTGTTTCTTGGGCAGAGAAATTCGGTTTTCATATTTTCTGAGAGATTGTTCACAGTCCTGGATAGGAACAGGGTTTGGGGGTATCTTCAGTTGGCTAGAAGGGGAAAGCCCGCCTTGGGCACTTGCCTTGGCATAGGATAAGGCGGGGTATCAATTTTTTAAACACCGTATTGGTCTGAGTATAAGACTCACTTTTTTCTCCTAATTTAAGTTTTTAAACTAGGGGGGGTGCGTCTTATAATCAGGCTGTTGCAATTTAATGCCAGTGATTTAATTAATTTTTTTTAATAGCACCAAACCTTAAGGTGCGTCTTATAATCAGGTGCGTCTTATACTCAGGACAATACGGTAAATAAAATAAATAAATGAGGAGGAGGATGTTGCAGGAATCTTGAAAGGAGGTCACCAGAACGTAGACAAAATTCCTCTTTCTGTCTTTTCAGGTGATGGGAAAAGAACTCGTCTCAAGGTGAAGAATTCTCAGGTTGGAGGAAGTGAGCCAGTAGAATCACCCAGGAAAGGACGAGGGAAAACCCCAGAGAATGTGCCGGTGACAGCTGACGTGCAGGACGAAAGATGCGAGTCCGACCGCAGACAGGGAATGGAGCCACATATGGGATGGAAGGAATATGTGGAGCTCCCAGAAGGTCTTGGGGCTGCCTGCAGCGATCCCAGCTCAGTGGATACAGAGGAGGGAACGGCATCGTTTTCCAAGAATAGTGAATGGGACCATTTCAAATCAGGACTTGTTTTTGAACACACTGGAGAAGAGTACAGTGACAGTCTGCCACTGGGAGAAAAGACCCAACTGAAATCAAAGCTTCAGAGTCATGAAAGCAGCCACATGGAAGAGAGAAATTATGATTGCCCAGACTTTGGGGTAAGGCTCCATTATAAGTCATTGGCAAATCACCAGATGATTCACACTGGAGAAAAGGCTTACAAATGCCCTGACTGTGGAAAAAGCTTCTCTCGAAGATCACTTTTGTTAAGCCATCAGAGCATTCATACTGGAGTGAAACCGTACAAATGTCCTGACTGTGGAAAAAGGTTCTCACATAGATCATATTTACTTCAACATGAGATGATCCACACAGGAGAGAAACCACACCAATGTCCTGAGTGTGGAAAAAGCTTCTCTTGGAGATCAGTTTTATTAAAACATCTGACCATTCATACTGGAGAGAAACCTCACAAATGTCCCGACTGTGGAAAAAGCTTCTCTCACAGATCAGATTTATCAAGACATGAGCGGATCCACACAGGAGAGAAACCTCACATATGTCCTGAGTGTGGAAAAAGCTTCTCTCAGAGATCAAGTTTGTTAACCCATCAGATGATCCACACCGGAGATAAACCACACCAGTGTCCTGAGTGTGGAAAAAACTTCTCTCGGAAATCACAGTTGTTAAACCATCAGAACATTCATATTCGAGGGAAACGTCACAGTTGCCCTGACTGTGGAAGAGGCTTCTCTCGGAAATCACATTTATTAAGCCATCAGAAAATTCATACTGAGAGGAATCTTATGGGTGTCCTGTGTGTGGGGGAAACTTAAATGAGAAACAAGCACTAATCATCCACCAGAGAACCCATGTAGCACATTAACGGTTAATAGACTGCAGATCCAGTGTATTCTCAAAGTCTGATAATTTCTGTAGTGTGATTTCCCTTTTTTTTTTTTAACAGGTAGGGTGGATTATGCTTCAATCCTTTTTAGGAGTTATGGGGAAGGAGTTTGAATCTGGAAGGTCTTACTGCTGTGTAACTGTGTATGAATTGGCTGATAAACGGCGGTCATTGTTCAGTAACATGACCTGGGTTAGACAAAGTCCTCAGGGTCACACAGAGCTCCACGTCGCACCCCGTGACTAGCAGCTGTGGAATAAATGATTTGGTTAACCAAGATGCTCATCTTTGTCTTGTAGAATTTATAGAATCTTAGATGTCCGCCTGAATCAGTTGGAATGGGTGGGACCCCCAGCAAGGAGGAGGTGGAAGAAGAACAGTGAACAGAGCATGGGCAAAGTTTTTTCCTCTGACTTCTGCAGTGACAAGAGGATTTGATCAGTATGCAGACTTCTCAGCAGGGAGTGTTGGGGCCAGAATAATGGCAGGAAGTACGGAAGAAATGTATCTCAAATGCCCTTCTTTCTGTCCTGAGCAGGGTGGGAAATAGGATGCAACTAAAGAGACATAAAGGAGCACATGCTGGAGATAAAGGGCCCGATCCTGTCCAACTTTCCAATGCTGATTCAGCCGTGCCAATGGGGAATGCGCTGCATTCTGATGTGGGGTGGGGCAGACACGGAGGCCTCCCCAACGTTTGTTCCCTTACCTCGCACTGCAGCTGTATTGGCACTGGAAAGTTGGATTGGATTGGGACCAAAATGAATGCAATGGGCACGAGAAACCTCAAAGAAACACCAGAACCTTCATGGAAAGGTGAAATTAATGCCTCTCCTTGGACCAGCGCTAGCACTTTAGCTGGCACAGGACCAAGGTGCTAAAAGGGCATGTCAACTGGTACCCGAGCGGACAAGAACTTGTGCAAGCGGCCTGCACCGGGTGCCACCCCCTCTCACCTCCCACATTCCTCCTGTCTTCCCCCATTCTGCCTCCCCCCCCCCTGACTATCCTCTGTTGGCGGGCCTTCTATTGTTACCAAAATTGCCTTCATTTTTATGGGGAATAGCGTTAAATATGGCAATTTGGAATGTTCAGGGATCTTGATACCTGTGTATACCAGAGTTGGGCTTCCAGAATTCCGTTTTAAATAATATTGAGGACACACATGGGTTGCTTTCAATATTTACTAGATAGTTCGGTCATACGTACATAAAATCCAATCATAAACACACAGACCTAGGAACTTAGATAGAAAGTACAGAGACTTAGCAGGTTTCCTTGATTTGCACATGGGTGATAATTACCAGTCCTGGAGAGGTTGACCTTGGCTGCAATGCTGTATAGGAGTAACGAGGAGGGAAGTAATGGCACAAGAACAAGGAGAAGGAAAGAAACAGATTGTCTCTGAACTGATCAGGCTCAGAAGCCTGTAGAGACTAACTGAGAAGTAAAATTAAGAGGGGGGGGAGAGAGAGGGGGGTTGGTGCAAGAGGGCACGCAGAGAAGTAGAGTTCAGGAGGCAAGGGTCAAGAGAGAGAGCAGACTGGCAACCTGCCTTTTTATGCATACGCAAAGAGGAGGTGGTGGCTCTTACGCTGAAAAAGGAAATTGCCTTATTTGGGCTGGACCTTTGGGAGGAAGAGACACATACACTGGGGGAAGGAGGAAGAGGTGTTGACTTCCATTTGTTGCAGGAGATGTGGATTTGGCCTTCCCAGGGCCAGATGTTGGCGTTAGCATATCTTTGTGGATCCACTTCTTCCTACCAGACTACTTCGCAAGTCTTTAGGGTTATGTCCGTGCCATGGAGAGGGGGGAAATAATGGAATGTGCCTACGTGCTTGGGAGCCTTTTGGTTCATGGCATCAGAAATGCTGAATGCTGATCAGATTCTTCCCTCGTGGCCTGGCTGGGGAAAATCTCTTACAGCATGGCTTCACACACCCAGGTTTGACACAAGGACATCGCATTCTTCCTTGATACGGTCCTGGTCATGCACATGTTCCGTTCTAGCTCACAAGTCATGGGCATCAAAGTCTTTTGGCAACATTCTTATTTTAAAAGGTCGTGGGGCAACACTATGCCCTGCCACCGTGCTTGGGGCCTGCATGTCGCCCCCGCCTCATTTACGACAGCCGGAAAGTGTTTTCTGCTGTGGAGCGCAACCATAGGGTTGGGCCCTCAGAGTCTCAGCTGTGGAAAGAGTTTTGGTCAGAAGGCTATACCTACTGAAACAGGAGCACCCAGGAAATGCCACTTGACGAAACCAGGCAAGAGGCTAAATTCCCAGACCCAGAATGCTGCCTCCCCCCTCCGCTTATGTAGCCAGGGAAAACCCAAACGGAGAGGCCAAGCCTCATTGGTGCTGGTAACAATTCATGGCGACCGATTCCAGGCAGGAAATAGGCTCCAGGTAGCATTGCATGAACAGGTCTGTCTGCTTCTGTTTGTATTTCTGAAGCATTAAAAAAGACCTGATTGTACAGTATAATGGGCCAGTGGATCTCAGTGGGAGAAATGAAGAACCTGTGATGCCACCGTCTGAATGAAGAAAGAGCAGGAAACATGAAAATAAATCTCAGCCAGAGTGTAGTAAGAGATGCTTAGACATTAGGAAAACAGAAGCACCAGTGATTCCTATGCACCATGATAGACGTAACGCAAACCACGTACTTTGGAAAGGAAAAGCATGGCTACTGGGCAGTGAGAGAAACACAGAGAAAACACTTGCCAAAGAGGAGACCTTGCAGGTGTAAGAATCCCTGTGAATGTAATTGTGTAACAATCAGGGCAAAGTGACAACTCAAGGTGCTTCCATGACGGGGGCCTTAGCCCAGGGTGTCATTGCAGCCTTTGAATCCTATTCGTTCTTTCAGTTTTGTGTAAAGTTGGATGCGTCATTCTAGTGTTTCTTTCAGCCCTATGGAGTTATTAGCCACATCCCCCCTAGCAAAGAAGGATGCATCTGATGACTGCGGAACCCTAACCACCCCAGACTGCTTAGTCGGAAAGGAAGAACCTTATTTGGGTTAGAGGACCAGGGGTGGCCAACCTTCCACCATGAGGGCCTCTGTGTTCTTAAGAGTTGTGTAGAAGACAGAATCCTGGCAGCTGCAAAGTGCTGATGGTGCTGCTAAAGCAGCTGCACCTGCTGAAAGGCCCACACCTATGCACCCATTGAAGGGCCAGGAGCATCATGTGGAAAAGGGTGGCCACCCCCCCCCTATTGACCACGGGGAAAGTGGGGACTTACACCAAGGTAAGGGATGTGCTGGGGAAGTTAATAGTTAGGGGGTTGCACTCTCTCCGCCACAGTCAGGGCTCATCTCCGTCTCTCCCTCCGTCCTTCGGGTTGCCGCCTCCTCTTCTCCCTCCCCTGGTCAGGCTACCGGCTCGGAGGAGCGGCCATTCAGAAACAGGGACCATCTTCACAGGGGAACCCCCAAAACGACGGATTCTCATGGCTGCTGGGGGGGCTTGAAAGGGTTAACGGGGGGAACGTCAGAAGGGGCGGGGATGCTCGTGGGGACGCCTCTCCCTGCCCGGGGTGGGGACTCGGCTCCGGGGCGGGGAAAGGAAAGGGGGGAAGCAGGAAGAGGAGGGCAGAGGGTGGTGCAGCGGCTGCCTGGACTTCCCCGCCGAGACGGGAGGGCTGCTGCTCGGTGAGTCCCGGCAGAGCGGAGGGTCCAGCCCGGGAGTCCGACCCGCAGCTCAGCCCCCAGCCGGCTCTGGGCTCGCTGTGCCGCTTTGTGGTGTTGCTGCCGGCTCGGATCCTGCAGGAGGCTCTGCGCCAGCCTGATCGGTGCTGAGCGGGATCTAGAGAAAGATCTCTTTGGGGGGAGGGGTGTATGCCATCCCACCTCCGAGAAAGGATGGTCGGCCAGGCGGAAAACAAATGCTGAAGGCTTTTCCAGTCCCTGGTTGTTCTGCATGTGTCCAAGAGCAGGCGTTTAAATCTGGTTAAGAATCAGCTTCCCCCAAACACAAAGGGCTGCTAACCTGTCTTCCCCTTAAGGATTCCATGGAGGTGTCTGTCTGTCCCAAATACACGCACCTTTTCTCCCCTTTATATTCCTTGTGTTTTAAACGTTCCTCTGCTTGTGTCTTTAGCTCTGGAAGAAAGTCCCCTTTCAGTTCAAGAATACCTCCAGGCAAAGGCCTTGGGTTGCTGGGAATATCTGACAGAGTCATCCTTTTTGTGAGTGAAATAAGACCAATGAAGAAGGCAGAAATTGGGTCACTTCCTCCTCCCTTCTTCAAACAAGATCAGGGATTTGAGAGCAAAGGTTCTTGCTTAAAAATTAGCTTCTCCAGAAACTCAAGCTTAGTTTCTAAAGTTGCAGGAGCGAAGCCATGAATGAGCAAACCTGTGAAGTTCCAGAAGCAGAAGAGGGATCAGGAGGGGCAGGAAAAGCCACAGGCAGAGATCAGCCTGAACATGTGATGGAGCCACAAGGGGGCCAAGAGGAGCCAGGCAGGGGGCTGCAACAGCGCTGGGAAGCCCAATGGCAGCAGTTCCTCAAGACCCTGCAGGCCCCTCACTCGGCATGGGGGAGCCCCCAACTGTCAGGCCCCACACCCTGGGATGATGCCAAGGCCTTTCTGGCCTCCTTTGAGCAAGTTGCTGAGGCCTGTCGGTGGCCCAGAGGAGAGTGGGTGACTCGGCTCCTGCCAGCACTTAGCGGAGAAGCCCAGCAGGCCTTTAGCCTCCTGGCAGCCGGAGACAAGGAGGACTATGGGAAAGTGAAGGCCGCCATCTTGAGGGGCGATGCCCTGAGGAGGGAGGCGCAGCGCCAGCACTTCCGGCGGTTCTGCTGCCCGGAGCTGGAAGACCCCCGAAGGCTGTACAGCCAACTGCAGGAGCTTTGCTGCCAGTGGCTGAAGCCGGAGAGGCACACGAAGGAGCAGATCCTGGAGCTGCTGGTCCTGGAGCAGTTCCTGGCCAGCCTGCCGGTGGACGTCCAGGGCTGGATCCGGGCAGGAGGGCCGGACAGCTGTGCCCAGGCAGTGGCCCTGCTGGAGGATTTCCTGCTGAGCCGGAGGGAGGCTGACACAGGGACGTGGCAGGTGAGAATATTTAATTCCAAGGTTCCTAACTAGAAACAGAATATGGATTAAGTTGTTTGGAGCACCTGCCAGTCTTCAAGTAAAACTGGAGAAAATTAACTGCAGGTTGGAAAGGCCAAAACCCTCCTGACCATCTTACTTCCAGCCACTGAACATTATTTCACATAAAAGCATCTCTGAAGACTGACAAAAAATGTTCAGTTCACACTTTTGTGAATCTGTAGTTGGAGGAAGTTCTGCTTGAGGTGCGACCACCAGAATAGCCATTTTTGGACCAGTCACTTGTTTATTTATTTATTTTATTTAAAGAATTTATATCCTGCCTTTCTCCCAGCGAGGGCACTCAAGGCGGCTTACAAAACATTAAAATACATATACATTAAAAAAGTAAAAACACGTAATTAAAAACAATTAAAACAAACACTTAAATAAGGTATTTAAATACATTTGTGTTAGATAAGTTTCTTCTGGAATTATCTGTATTTTGTGTGACCTACTTTATGTAAAATTGGCAAGAAAAGATGCTCTTCCAAGGAGAACTGCAATGATGTTGAAATTGAATCATTGATTGTTTTTTAACAATGATTCCAGAAAATGCTTTGATACTGTTTATTTTTATTTTATTTATTTTTCACATTTTTATACCGTCCTTCCTCCAAGGAGCTCAGAGTGGTGTACATATTTCCTCCCCTCCTTTTTGTCCTCACAACAACCCTGTGAGGTAGGTGGGGCTGAGAGATAAGTGACTGGCCCAAGGTCACCCAGGAAGCTTCACGGCTGAGCGGGGATTTGAACCTAGATCTTCCAGGTCTACGTCCGACTCCCAAACCACTACACCATGTGTAGTGTTTGTTGTCTATTTCTCCAGAACTTGTCAGTGTATGTAGTTCTTCCAGGAACACCAAGTGAGTTTGCAATCCTGTACTTTATATACAGTTACCTGAGAAGAAGTCCCATTGAACTCAGTGGGGCTTACTTCTGAGTGATATACCTAGGGTGGCACTCTTACAGCAGAATCCTATGCCTGTCTACTCAGAAGAAAGTCCCGTTGTGCTCAACAGCAAATGCAAAAAAGGGGGGGTGAACAGGAAGAAGGGCAAAATATGGTGGGGGACCAGGAAGAACTCGACAAGTCAGAAGTAATTCCAATGACACGATGACGTTACCGGAATTACTACCGGGTTCAGCGAGGCCGGAGGCCAAGATAGATGAGTGAGGTGCTCGGTAGCTTTACCTCCGAGCTGAAGATGGAGTTGCATCTTCACGAAGATGGAATTCTGCTTCAGCTCGGAGGCGGAGCTGCTGTGTCAAGGGGGTGACACCCCTCGCCAAGGGGGTGTCTCTGCAGCCTGCATGGAGGGGTGACCCTCGTGCTCAGCCCGCAAGTTGCTTCTTTGGAATCTCGCAAGAACACAAAGAAGCAACTCAAAGCACTCGACCGCAGTCGGCGGGACCTGGACGGCGGGTCTTGGTGGCTGTGCAGCCCTAAAATCCCGCACCAGTCATACCCCTCCTAGCATAGCCCATGGCTCAGCCTCAAGGTGTCTAGAAAGCTACTGACACCTTTATTTATCAGGAACAACTTCTGGAATTATGCATCAAAAGGAATAGGATACAAGGGAGCAGGATGTGTCTCTTGTCCGTAGTCCCTGTGTTTTGAGCGAGATTCTCTTCACTGCTTCAGGAGCCTTTGCAGGAGTGGGCTTTGGGTCCCCTGGATATAAAGGAGGAAAACTTGGACATGGTACAGGGGGAGATCTCCAAAGACCATGCAGAGATATTCCAGGACACCAAGCAGAACGTTGATGTGGAGGTCGCTTTGCTAGGTAAGAGTTGTAATGCTAATTGCTGTCACGATTAGGATAACAAAATGTCAAGGGAGGTCTACAGTTCTGTACCTTTAGCAGCCATGTGGGAGTTTGGGCGGCTGCAATTGGGCGATGCAGAGGGTGAGAGGCATCCGCCAACCTTCCCTCTTCTGCCCAAGTACAGCTCTTCTGTTCACCCTCTTCTCGCCAGGTCTAGTAGTGTCTAACAGAGATAGTGGTGGGGGCAGAGGAGGGAATGTTAGCAGGGGCAACTTGAGTCCCTAAACCCAACTCCTGCTTGTACACAGATGTTCAAGGAACAGAAATCTGCTCTGCTTTGCCTCTGGCCGCCTCTAAGGATGAACAGGTGGACCAATTCTCCTGTATAAGGGGAGGAATTAGGGAGCAGATTCTATTATGATTCAGAAGTGGTTGAAGACCAGGAAAGAGAGAGTGGGTGTAAATGGGCAGTTTTCACTGTGGACCAAGTTGAAAATCGGTGTGCCCCAAGGATCGGTCCTGGGACCGGTGCTTTTTAACTGGTTCATCAATGACCTGGAGTTGGGGATAATCGGTGAGGTGGCCATGTTTGCCGATGACTCTAAACTTACTGTGAAGAACTCCAAAGGATCCCTCTAACCTGGTAAAACGAGAGGTAAAATGGTAGATGAACTTCAATGTAAGTAAGTGTAAAATGGCGGGAGAGTGAGAACAGGCAGAAGGAAATCTTTCTTGACCCGGCATGTAATTAATCTGTAGAACTCCCTGCCACAGGATATTGTGATGGCACCTGAAGGCCTAGACCAATGTTTCTCAAACTGTGGGTCACGAGCTGATTTTCGGTGGGTTGCAAAATGTTTACAGCAGCAGGCAACAAGGGGGGCACCGGCTCCCGCCTCACCAGCCGCATGCGGCTGATTTCACCCCTGAACGGGCTATGAGAGAGGGTGGGAGCGGGGAGAGGGCAAGGCGGGAGGGGGAGGTGCGTGCTGAAAAGTTTGGGAAGCATTGGCCTGGATGCCTTGAATTTGACCAATTGATGGAAGAAACGTCCATCACAGGTTTACAAGCCATGATGACTATATCCAGTCAGGGGTCAGGACCATAAAACAAGAACATGTAACATGACAAGAACATGTCATCCTCGGAGGTCACCTGAAGTCACTCATGCCAGCCCTCCCAGGTGGACGACACGTCTGGGGTAAATCTGCACAATTCAGATGTTCTTGGGAACAGGAGAGAACTCCAACTCTTCTCTTAGCTGCCCTGGCCAGACTGCAGTGAGATGACAGCAGAGAATTAATCCAGAAGATTCTCTCCAGCTGGTACAAAATAGTTGCAGCTCATGAAATGGAGCAGCTTACAAAATGGCTTCAGGCCTGGGCCTACCGCTCTGAGGTTTACACGGTTATCTTGTTGCCTCGAGTGCTCCCTCCCTGTGAGATACAGGACGCTGGACTAGATGGGCCCTTGGCCTGATCCAGCAGGGCTCGTCTTCCCTTCCTCTGTTCTCCCTCAGTGTCCCTTCCGTCCCTCACAGGCACTGGAATCGCAGGTCCCACTTTGTTGCTTCCCCCAGAAGGTCAGGACCTGGCTGAAGCGGAGCTGAGCAAGGCTCTTGGCGTCCAAGTGGACCAGGTGGGTTTCTGCAGGGCCAGGGAGAGGCCTGAACCGGGCGGCAGCCACAGTTCTGTGACGGAGGTGACCGTGGGGCCTACTGAGGTGGGTGCCTCAGGTAGCCGATTGGGAGATAGCAATCTCCCAATCGGCTACCTGAGGATCTCAATCCCCCCCAGGGAATGGAGGCGGAGCAGGGCCTGGCACGTGACCAGCAGTAAAAGGGCAACATCCGTCATGCTGCTCCAGACGCCGGGGGTCTTGGGCTAGGCCTGGGACAGCCCTGATCTTCTGGAATATGCGCCCAGGAAACCTTTGTCTCTTCGGCACTAGCATAGTTACCATTCTTTCCTTCTCCGAATGTTGCACCTGTCCGGGGCAAATGTTTCTAGTACACAGCTATGGAGGATGTTTTCCTGTTTCTTGCAGGAGATGAACCCGAGGAAGATGGCTGAGCCTTTCCACGTGGTGGAGCAGACGCCAGTGCAGTCAAGCCAACGGATCACGTTCTGGGAGGTTCTGCAGGAGGATGTTGAAAGTGTGGATTCCTTGGGTAGGGAGCTACCCTGCTCAGTTCCAGTAAATCCTGTAAAAAGCTGCACATGTCAGTTTTATAGTTTGAGTTATGTACATACATCGATGAATAGTATGTTTATAAGATACGAAGCAATTTGCTTTTGACGTATTCCCCAAGTGTAATGCAGCCCGAGGTAAGGGCCTTACCTTGAGGAGGCCTCCGTGACTGCCCCAGCACCGCAGGATGCAGCGCACGCCCGGTTGGCACGGCTGCATCAGCACTGGAAAGTTGGTTAGGATTAGGCCCTTAGTCTATCGGTTCACATGCACGGTCAGCATTAGTGTATATATGACGTCAAACGGTCCAATGTACCGTTTTTTTATTTATATTTTATTGATTTACTGTAAAGTAGAAAAAAGAATATAAAACAGAAAAGTAAGAATCCATGAATTATTTTCGTATTGAAATGAAAGAGAAATAAATGTTTGCCCTTTTCTCTCTCTGTCCTCAAGAGGGATCTTTGGTTCCCCAACTTGGCCTTGCCCCCCACCCAGTGAAAAAGGAAGAGACGTTCCTCCCGGATCCCGTGGAAAGTCAGAGACTCCCAAGCCAGGAGTCGGGTAAGGAGTTGGAGACGAAATCTTGGTTGCTTCTTCCGACAAGTTACGATACCCGAGTTCCTTCAGGAAGACCTGTGTTTCTCCACTCCCAGAAGTACATTACCCAGGTTTCCTTATAGTTGACAGGACCAGATTCAGCGATGTTGGAAAAAACCAAGAGTAGCTTCTGTCTTCTGATATCTCTGCATTTCTGTGTACGTGAGGAAACCTTGCAGACGTTAGTGCTGGGATCGCTTTATCCCTTTAGGCTCTTTAATAGTACTTGTGATAGAAAGATGCAGAGGTGAATTTTGGGTGGAGCATGTGGAGCACTCGGCCCAGGGCGGCACCAAATTCAGGGCAGCTCGCCCGAGTTGCCGCCTGCCGTGTCTCTCTTGCCCGCCATGAAGCCGCCGCCACCACTGTCTTCAGTTCCTCCCCGGGGTTGGCGGCGCTCCTGCCATGTTGCTATGGCGGAGCCGAGGAGGAGGGAAGCCAGCCAGGAGGCGGCGGCGGCTGAGCTTCGGCTCTGCCCTGCAGGCGGGGGGAGCATCACTTCGCCGGGAGCCTCGGAAGAGGAGGAGGAGGCGGCGGCGGCGGCGGCGACGGGGCAGGTGCGGCGGAGAGGCGGGCAGAAAGGCAGGCAGGGGCTGAGCCCAGCCCAACGCCGCTCCTCCGCGCGGAGTCTCCCCTCGCAGCTCCTCTGCCCGGCGAGGGAGGCGACGGCAAGCTCAGAGCACCCACCGATGGACCCCAGCGCGGCTGCAGCGACAACAACGACGGCTCCTTCGAGTGGACGCAAAGACACAGGGCTGAGCACTGGGCTAGCTACTAAGGAAGGTAAGGATTGGCGCCCTTTTGGAAATCCCCCCCCATTTGGCGCGCCAGGGTCATGTTACGGCCGTGCCAGGGTGTTTAAATGTGCGTCACATGACGCGTCACATGACCCCACTTCCGGGGGTGGGGGGAGCGGAGCCGTGAAGCTCCAGGCGCCCCCGGCGCAAGTTACATCTCTGGAAAGAGGTCACCAAGAGCATAGACAAATTTCCTCTCTCTGTCTCTTCAGATGATGGGCAGGGAACTCTGCTCAAGGTGAAGAATTCTCCGCTTGGAGGAAATGAGCAAATGCTCGGGAGAGGACGAGGGAATACCGCAGAGAATGTGCCGGTGACAGCTGAGATGCAGGAGGAAGGATGCGAGTCCAACAGCAGACAGGGAACGGAGCTGCTTATGGGATGGAAGGAATCTGGGGAGCTCACAGAAGATTTTGGAGCTGTCTGCAGCAATCCCAGCCCAGTGGATACAGAGGGGGGAAAGACATCAGTTTTGAAGTATGGCAGAAGGTACCGTCTTCATTCTAATTCATTGGCAAAAGACCAGATAATTCATACTGGAGAAAAGACTTACAAATGCCCCAACTGCGGACAAAGCTTCTCTCGGAGATCACATTTGTTAACCCATCAGATGATCCACACAGGAAAGAAACCACACCAGTGTCCTGAGTGTGGAAAAAATTTCTCTTGGAGGTCACAGTTGTTAATCCATCTGAACAATCATACTGGAGAGAAACCTCACAAATGCTCTGAGTGTGGAAAATGCTTCTCTCGGAGATCAGATTTATTAAGACATCAGAAAATTCATACCGGGGAGAAACCTCATAAATGTCCTGACTGTGAAAAAAGCTTCTCTCGGAGATCACATTTGTTAAGACATGAGATGATCCACACAGGAAAGAAATCACACCAATATCCTGAGTGTGGAAGAAGCTTCCTTCAGAGATCAGATTTATTAAGTCATCGTAAAATTCATACAGGAGAGAAACCTCACAAATGCCCCAACTGTGGAGAAAGCTTCTCTCGGAGATCAAATTTGTTAACCCATCAGATGATCCACACCGGAAAGAAACCACACCAGTGTCCTGAGTGTGGAAGAAATTTCTCCTGGAGATCACATTTGTTAATCCATCAGAACCGTCATACTGGAGAGAAACCTCACACATGTTCCCAGTGTGGAAGAAGCTTCATTCGGAGATCAGATTTATTAAGTCATCATAATATTCATACAAGAGAGAAACTTCACAAATGTCTCAACTGTGGAGAAAGCTTCCATCGGAGATCAAATTTGTTAACCCATCAGAAGATCCACACAGGAAAGAAACCACACCAGTGTCGTGAGTGTGGAAAAAGCTTCTTTCAGAGATCACATTTATTAAACCATCAGATGATCCACACAGGAAAGGACATAAAAAGAGCCCATCTAATCCAGCTTCCTGTATCTTACAGTGACCCACTAGATGCCTCAGGGAGCACACAAGACGACAAGATACCTGTATCCTGTTTCCACTCCCTTGCACCTGGCATTGAGAGAGCCTATTACTAAAACCAGGAGGTTGCTTATCTCCATCTTGACTTGTAACCTGTAATGGACATTTCCTCCATCAATCTGTCCAATCCCCTTTTAAAGGCATCCAGGTCAAGTGCCATCACCACATCCTTTGGCAATGAGTTCCAAAGGTTAATTACACGCTGGGTAAAGACATATTTTCTTTTGTCCATTCTAATTCTCCCATCACTCAGTCTTAGTGGATGTCCCCTAGTTCTAGTGTTGTGCGAGAGGGAAAAGAACTTTTCTCTATCCACTCTCTCCATCCCATGCATAATTTTGTACGTCTCAATCATGTCCCCCCTCAGCCGCCTTTTTTCTAGACTGAAGAGCCCCAAACGCTGTAGCCTTTCCTCATAAGTGAGGTGCCCCAGCCCACTAATCATTTCGGTCGCTCTCCTCTGTACCTTTTCCAGTTCCACTATATCCTTTTTGAGATGCGGCGACCAGAACTGGACGCAATACTCCAGATGCGGCCTTACCATTGATTTGTACAACTGCATAATAATATTGGCTGTTCTAGTCTCAATCCCCTTTCTAATTATCCCGAGCATGGAATTGACCTTCACAGCCGCCGCACACTCGGTTGACACTTTCAATGAGCTGTCCAGTAGTACCCCAAGATCTCTCTCCTGATCTGTGACAGATCAGGACAGACAGCTCAGTAATCAGAGCATGGGCAAAGTTCTTCCACCTGCCCTTTCAAGTGACAAGAGAACAATTTGAAGAATTCTCAGTGGGGAGGATCGGGGCCAGACTCGTGGCAGGAAGTATGGGAGAAACGTATGCCAAAGAGCATCATGCCCTTGTTTATGTCCTGAGGGTGAGAAATAGGGTGGCACTAAAGGGACAGTAAGGAGCACATGTTGAAAGGAGATAATATGAATGTGCCAAGGGTGGGAAGTAGTAGACAAACTTAAAACCCCACATGCAAAAGAGAAACTGCCTGAATGTTTTCTGTTGCTGCATTCTATGTTGGGGGCGGCCATCAGGAGGCTTCGGAAGGGAACGGGAAAACATTTTCCCTTTCCCTAGCAAAGAGGGATGCATTCTATAACTGCTGTAGACATACGGCCCAATCCTACGGGCCCACTGCACAGCCAGAACGTGAGCAACCTGCTTTACGGCTGTCGCAAAGCGCTACCCACCATTCTGAGCTGATGATCCGCCACAGCAAGCAAGGCCTCCTGAACAGCCCCGGCAGTGGTACGCCAGCGCATGTGGTGGGAGGGACAGGGACCGAGCGGAGACCGTAGCAGGGAGGGGTGTGTGTCGAGGGCAGGATGGGGGCAGTACCGATATCCTATCCCCCCCTTCCGGCCTTGATCCGCCTTCACGGGTTGAATCAGAGTTCCACAACCAAAATAGCCGACGCTGGTCCGAGTAAACCCATCATGGTAGCAGAGGCTCACCCCAAAGCATGGGAACAAACGTTCCCTTAAGTGGAGGTGACCTCCAGGACTGCCCCGCAGGATGCCGCACGTGTGCCGGTGGATTGGGCTGTAAGACGGTACAGGTTCCCTTTTCTCTTTCCAGAGATGCAGCATTTTCTCCCCTTCTTTATTAACTGAGCAGTCAGTCAGCATCCCTCCGTAGAAATCAGAGGCTGCAGAAGCCCCATTTTTGCGCTCTGCTCAATTCCCCGACCTTAAGTGTGGATCATCCCATTCTGCTACATCAGAGAATGTGTTTTTTTCTCTTTTTGGTGATGCCTGGAATAGATTTGTCCTGGCAGGGTGCGTGCATGCGTGCTGGGGAGCATCTGTGTACATAGTGGTGCACTTAAGATGCCTTTTTCGTCCTGCGGCCCTTGCGTGGTATGAACCAGGGACTGCCAAGCGGACGTTCTTGGCCCCGACAATCTCTCCGTTCTCCTGTAAACTGCAGTGCTGGATGACTCTGGAGGGTCCATCTAGATCTAGTCCAGAACTGTCTTCCTACGAGAGCCAGACAGGTGCTTCCAGGAGACCCTGAGTAAGGTAATGGTTGGATCTGTTGCTTCTCCGCAGTATCCAGTACGCTGCTTCTGAACATGGAGGTTCTGTTTAGCCATCAAGGCCAATGGAGACATCACCCCTCTGTGAATTTGTCCAATGCATTTTTAAAGGCAGCTAAGGTTGTGGCCATCCCCACATCTTGTACTAGGGAAATGCAAACTGGAAACACCTTTTCAGAACAAAGGACCTTTTCTGTGACCCTGTCTGGTGCTCCTACTTTGGAGGAGATGCCTTACTTCCGTATGAAACGCAGAACACAGAGCTGAAACGGACAGGTTTCCCTGTCTTCCCTGCCTGGGTTCGTCTGCCTTTTCCTGCCTGGCAGTGCAGCAGGTAGAAAATCAACAGGTGAGGCGTCCACCGGGTGAAAGAGTGGGTGAAGCCAACTCAGCCAGATCTTGTCTTCATTTGTGCTCTGAACGGTGCTGTGTCGCATCTCCTTCCTTGCTGAGTTTCTTGGTCTCTGTTACTACAATTACGGTACTATTAAACCTTCCTTCTGTTCAGTGAACTGCATCCTGGTCAGTGGCCCTTTCATGCATCTGAAGGAGCCGCACTTCCAATTACATCCGCACTCATAGGTTAATCGGTGATTTCTTTCCTGATCCATACTCGAAAGTAAGGGTGCAAACGTTTGCTACTCTTACAGCCTGATCCTGCATAAGGATCCGCAGCCGGCCCCTAGTGATCCTGAGCCCTTCCTGGGCCATTGTGGCGCAGCACGGGGGCTCCTCAGGACGACATTCATCCCCTTCCCCCGGTGGGGTGAAAAATGGGGAAGGATCCGGCCTGCATCTTGCTGCTGAAATCCATCCCCCCCCAGCCTGCTTCCTGCCCCAGAACGACCCAGACCTCCCCCTCCCAACCTCTGCCGCCAACTTACTGACGCTGACGGTGCCTCCCAGAGCCACACTGGCATATGCGCCCTGCTGCCCCTCTGGCCAGTTGTGACAGCGGTCCAGCAGGGCGTGATGTTGGCATCCTGGCTTTTGCACTGCCAGAAAGAGCCTTGTACTGTCGGAGCCTAAGGCCCCCCGATAGGATTGGGCTGTACGTTGTTATCGCTCCCTTCTCACAAGGCACAAACAACAGCCCACTCCTGCGTAGAAATCAGCCTGCGGAGTGCGCAATCTGCAGGCGGAGGGTGCTGTAAACGTGCCGTAAATTGCGTTTTCAGCACTCGTGGAGTAAGGGCCACTGATGTTCAGGCCGGCACCCTGCACTCCACCTCCCGGATGACCCTGCAGCCACTGGAAGTAAGATTTGCTTCAGTCGGTGCATGGCTGGGGGTGGGCCGGGTGGCAAGGGAGGGCAGCCGTTGGGTGAGCCGGCCCATGAGAGGGCGGGGGTCCTGTTCCCGGGCTTAACAGCCCTTCCCCCCCCACCTCAGATATATGTTAGCTCGAGAGCCGACATACCGGTACCTCCAAGGAGGCCCATTGGGGCTGGGCAGCCCTACACCGGGGGAAGGGGATGAACGTCGCTGGAAGCGTCCCATATTCCAGATAAGTGGGGCAAAAGCACACAGACACAAACACACGCCCTGTTAACACATAAAACCCCTGAAAACAGTACATTAAAAAATTGGTGGGTGGGGTGTTTTATTGGGGGGGCGCCGGGGGGCCCCCCGCCTAACCTGCTCCGGGCACAGCAACGCCACTGAGTGGAAGTCCTGTCGGCATCCATGATGAGGGTGCCTTCCTGAGTGGCCTGGACTCGGCTCCACACAGACCATCTGGTTCTAAGAAATGATCTGAGGCCAAGAAAGACCAAGAGCCACAGCCCCACATGACCCCCTTGTTTCTTGTGGCAAGAAGAGCGTCAGCAGTCTGCACATTACAGGTTATCCAAAGTCATTCCATAAGCCCCCTCCCCAGGCTGCAAGACCTCCCCTGCTCACTACATCTTCAGTGGACTACACTGCAGGGTTGTTGTAAGACCTTCTTCCTCAGCCACTCTCAGATGGGAACTTGTAGCGTCAATAGCTCTGAATATTGTCAAATGTGTCTGTGTCAGATGAGCGGTTAGAAGTAGATTAATTTGTGGCTATTTACGCATCAGCCCAATAAGCTTGTTGTTTGTATTTCCTTTGTGGAAGGGCTGCTTCCAAATCAGGGTTCTATCCTGCATTGACTCTCTCATCCGAATTACATAGCCTTTGGCTAATCGACAAGCTCTATTATTTGCTGAGTTATTCCAGGGGTCCCAGATGGAGGGGGGGGGGAGGAAGCGTGTTCACTTTTGCCCATCCTAAAACCTAACAGAAAAAGCAACCTAAGCAAGAGAGGAGGGGACTTCCTAAGGGCCGCCAAGAGTTATCGTCCGAGATCAGTCACGACCTCTTCAGCCGTCCCGGAGGGCAAAGGAAGGAGGGGGGGGACCCTCAACCCTGCCCTGAAGCCTCAGCATCCCCCAAGGAGTCAGGGGAATGGGCGAGGCTGGAAAAAGGAGGATTTTCAGGGCTGCTGGGGAGACGGGAAAGGGTTAACGACGGGCGGCCTCCCAAACATGGAGGGAACGTCAGAAGGGGCGGGATGCTCGTGGGGACGTCTATCCTCTCTCTCGCCTCTCCGACGCCTTGGTGGGGACTCGGCTGCTGCTCGGTGAGTCCCGGCGGAGCGGAGGGTCCAGCCCGGGAGTCCGACCCGCAGCTCAGCCCCCAGCCGGCTCTGCGCTCGCTGCGCCGGTTTGTGGTGTTGCTGCCGGCTCGGATCCTGCAGGAGGCTCTGCGCCAGCCGGATCGGTGCTGAGCCGGAGAAAAAGGGCTGTTTGATGCATAGTCTTGGAAAAGATCCGGGGGTGGGGGGAGGAAGAGGTGGCGTGTGTGACCCCACCTCAAAAAATGCATGGTAGACCAGGTAGAAAATAAACGTTGGAGGTTTTTATAGGTCCCTTGTAGTCCTGTATGTATCCAAGAGCAGGAGTTTACATGTGACTAGAAACCAACCTCCGAATGCCAAACCACCCTCTTTTCTGGCATGACTCTTGTGCCTTTGTGTAGTAGCAGGCATACAGTACTCCCCCCATATCCGCTGGGGATATGTTCCAGGTCCCTCCGTGGATGTGGATAGGAGTGAACACCCCCTCCATGGTTTCCTGAGCCCCCCCCCCCGCCCTGTCTCCCCTGTGGGCAGGCCTGCAGCGCCGCCCCCAGCTCTTATTTTTCGTTCAGCAAGCTTTGTTTCTTCCTTAAAACAAACAGAAAAGCAGCCTCCATTGCAGGCAAGTAGAACCAGACTAAGTACTAGGTTTCTGTAAACCTTGCAGAGCCTCTCTAGGACTTAGTCTCGTTCTACTTGCCTGCAATAAGCTTCTCCTGTTCGTTTAAGGAAAAAACAAAGCTTACTGGGGAAAAAAGTGAAAGCTTGGGGGGGGGTGTCCCTGTGATCTGTGGATAACTGAAACCGTGGATAGCGGATCAGTGGATATGGGGGCCCACCTGTACATTCAACAGGTCTACTGTGGTAAAACACTGATGTGAAATCTTCATCAGTGTTGTACCCCCTCCCCCCCTAAAAGATTGCATGGAGGAGGTGTCTGTCCCAAAGCACCTCCTTATCACCCTGGTGTTCCTGGTGTTTTCAACATTCCACTTTGTGTGTCTCTGTAGCTCCTGAATAAACTCCCCTTTCAGCTCAGGAAAATACCTCCAAGCAAAAGCCTTGGGTTGCTAGGAGATTCTGACAATTGCAGCTCTTCTGTTGCCATGTAAATCTCATTCACCCTGAGTCATCCTTTTGGGGAGTGCAATAAAACCAGCCAAGAAGGCAGAGATTCCTCAGTTCTTCTAGGAAGATTAGGGATTTGAGAGCAAAGGAGCTTGCTTAAATCAATTACTCGAGAAGGCCACATTCCTAGTCTCTGTTTCTTCATTACAGCAGTGGAGCCAGGAATGAAGCCATGAATGAGGAAACCTGTGAAGGTCCATAAGCAGAAGAGGGATCCGGAGGGGCAGGAAAAGCCGCAGGCAGAGATCAGCCTGAACATGTGATGGAGCCACAAGGGGGCCAAGAGGAGCCAGGCAGGGGGCTGCAACAGCGCTGGGAAGCCCAATGGCAGCAGTTCCTCAAGACCCTGCAGGCCCCTCACTCGGCATGGGGGAGCCCCCAACTGTCAGGCCCCACACCCTGGGATGATGCCAAGGCCTTTCTGGCCTCCTTTGAGCAAGTCGCTGAGGCCTGTCAGTGGCCCAGAGGAGAGTGGGTGGCTCGGCTCCTGCCAGCACTTAGCGGAGAAGCCCAGCAGGCCTTTAGCCTCCTGGCAGCCAGAGACAAGGAGGACTATGGGAAAGTGAAGGCCGCCATCTTGAGGGGCGATGCCCTGAGGAGGGAGGCGCAGCGCCAGCACTTCCGGCGGTTCTGCTGCCCGGAGCTGGAAGACCCCCGAAGGCTGTACAGCCAACTGCAGGAGCTTTGCTGCCAGTGGCTGAAGCCGGAGAGGCACACGAAGGAGCAGATCCTGGAGCTGCTGGTCCTGGAGCAGTTCCTGGCCAGCCTGCCGGTGGACGTCCAGGGCTGGATCCGGGCAGGAGGGCCGGACAGCTGTGCCCAGGCGGTGGCCCTGTTGGAGGATTTCCTGCTGAGCCGGAGGGAGGCCGACACAGGGCAGGTGAGATCTTAATAATATTTAATTTCAAGGTTCTTAACAAGATGCAGAATATGCTGTGGGTTGTTTGGAGCACCTGCTGCCAGCCTTCAGCAAAAACTGGAGAGAATTAACTGCAGGTTGGAAAGGCCAAAACCCTCCTGACTATCCTACCTCCAGCCACTAAACATGATTTCACATAAAAGCATCTCTGAAGACTGACAAAAACTGTTCAGTTCACACTTGTGAATCTGTAGTTGGAAGAATTTCAGCGTGAGGTGCAACAGTCAGAATAGCCATTTTTGGACCAGTTAATTATTTATGTTGACTGAGTACACTTAAATAATGTACATTTGTGTTAAATAGAAAAAAGCTTCTTCTGGATTTATTTGTATATTGTGTGACCAACTTTATGTAAAAATGGTAAGAAAAGACGCTCAGATCCAGGAAGAACTGCAATGATGTTGAAAATGAATCATTGATTATTGTTTTTCAACAAGGATTCCAGAAAATGCTTTGATACTGTTTATAGTGTTTGTTGTCTATTTCTCCAGAACTTGTCAGTGTATGTAGTTCTTTCAAGAACACCTTCAAGTGAGTCTGACTGCAATCCTATATGTTACCTGGGAGTAAGTCCCATTGAACTCAGTGGGGCTTACTTCTGAGTGATATACCTAGGGTGGCACTCTTACAGCAGAATCCTATGCATGTCTACTCAGAAGAAAGTCCTGTTGTATTCAACAGCAAATGCAAAAAAGGGGGGGAAGGAAGAAGGGCAAAATATGGTGGGGGACCAGGAAGAACTTGACGAGCCAGAAGTAATTCCAATGACATGATGACGTTACCAGAATTACTACCGGGTTCAGCGAGGCCGGAAGCCAAGATAGATGAGTGAGGTGCTCAGTAGCTTTACCTCCGAGCTGAAGATGGAGTCGCGTCTTCACGAAGATGCAATTCTGCTTCAGCTCGGAGGCGGAGCTGCCGTGCCAAGGGGGTGTCACCCCTCGCCAAGAGGGTGTCTCTGCAGCCTGCATGGAGGGGTGACCCTCTTGCTCATCCTCCAAATTGCTTCTTTGGAATCTCGCAAGAACACAAAGAAGCAACTCAAAGCTCCCAACCGTAGCGCTGAGCCTGGGAGGTGGGGCTTGGCGGGTGTGCACCCCTAAAATCCTGCACCAGTCATACCCCTCCTAGCATAGCCCATGGCTCAGCCTCAAGGTGTCTTGAAAGCTACTGACACCTTTACTTACACTGGTCAACACACGTTTTCTGGCATAAGGTGTTCCAATGGTTTTAAGGTAATTTTGGGGCGCTGATTCCAAATCTGGCATCAGTTTTTTTTTAATCACATCAGGTTTTTGAGATATCAAATATTGCATTTGATAAAATCAATGAAATACAGCAAATTTTTCTGGCCTGGACTTTTGCAGCTGTTTTAGACTAATTTCAGGGTGCTGATTCCAAATCTGATCTCAGATTTGCTCTATCACATGTTGTTTTTATGCTATCGGCATACCCCATTTTCATGATGCCAAACCTGATGCCAGATTTGGAATCAGCGCCCCAAAATTACCTTAAAACCATTGGAATACCTTATGCCAGAAAAAGTGTGTTGACCAGGTACCCCCTTATCACGGTCCAATTTTCTGAAGTACCCCCTGCTAATTAACTGCTAATTAATTGGATTAATCAATTAATTAGGTAATTAATCATTAAGTAAAAAAGTACTAACACAATTTTAAATGTGAAAAAATGTCTTATTTAACTCTGTGTGTGTGTGTGTGTGTGTGTGTGTGTGAGAGAGAGAGAGAGAGAGAGAGAGAGAGAGAGAGAGAGAGAGAGAGAGATGCAAGGATCTCTTTTTTTCTCCAGGTCACACTTCCCAAAATCAGCTCCTCCCTCCCCCACCCCACCAAAGTACATTTTCCAAAGTACAAATATAAGCCCAAAACCAAAATCAGAGAGACAGAAGGGCTTAGAAAATAATTACAATTTAAAATCCATGTTAATTAGCTGCTGATGGGGCAGATAAGAGGCAGGGCTTGGCGTACCCCCAGCAAGAGGTCTGCATACCCCTAGGGGTACCCGTACTACAGGTTGAGAACCCCTGTTGTAGCTATTGTTAGATCACACCCTGCAGAAGGAAAATATTAAATAAATGTGGATATCTACATAAAATGATATTATGAACACACTATCCTAAAAATACAGCACCATATTTTAACACTAAAGCAGTCACTGACTCGCAACAACTTGCAATCATAAGTGACAAAGAGTTAATTTCGGGTAAAATCAATGAAAATGGGGTATGCCGATAGCATAAAAACGAGATTTGATAGAGTAAATCTGAGATCAGATTTGGAATCAGCACCCTGAAATTAGTCTAAAACAGCTTCAAAAGTCCAGGCCAGAAAAAAAAATCTGGAATTATGCACTAAAGCAGGGGTTCTCAAGCTGTGGTACGGGTACTGACAGCTTTATTTATCAGGAACAACTTCTGGAATTATGCATCAAAAGGAATAGGATACAAGGGAGCAGGATGTGTCTCTTGTCCGTAGTCCCCGTGTGCTGAGCAAGATTATCTTCGCTGCTTCAGGAGCCTTTGCAGGAGTGGACTTTGGGTCCCCTGGATATAAAGGAGGAACACTTGGACACGGCGCAGGGGGAGATCTCCAAAGAACACGCAGAGATATTCCGAGACACCAAGCAGAATGTTGATGGGGAGGTCGCTTTGCCAGGTAAGAGTTGTAATGCTAATTGCTGTCACAATTAGGATAACGCAGGCGCGTCACCCTAATGGCGCCGCCCAACCCCCAAAGTTGAACTTCGTTGCAGCCGGTTCTGGGGACATCTTCCCCGGCCGGCTGTCCTGGGCCCTCTGATGAGGCCCAATGCGGTGATACGTCATTTATAACGTTTTTCACACATGCGCAGACCGTTTCTGAGGGCAAAGGGCTGCCCTTTTTCCCTCAGAAACGTTTTGCGCATGTGCAAGAAACGTTATAAATTACGTATCGCCGCATTGGGCCTTCATCAGAAGACCCTGGAGCGTTGGCCGGGGAGGTCGCTCCGAGGCCTTCTCCCGGCCTTGGAGCCTCCGGAGTGCGACGCGCGCAGCGGAGGTGACGCGCATGGGTGCGCGCATCACCCTTCTGCGCACGTCACCCCCTGGCGGTCCGCCCCAGCCGCCACACTCCAGCAACGTCCGTGGGATAACGAAATGTACAGGGAGGTCAACAGTCCTGTACCTTTAGCAGCCATGTGGAAGGGGGAGTTTGAGCGGATGCAAATGGAGATGCAGAAGGTGAGATCTGTGAACTTTCCCTCTTCTGCCCAAATATAGCCCTTCCTCTCACCTTCATTTGCCAGGTCTAGTAATCCCTAACAGAGATAATGGTAGGGGCAGAGCGAATGTTAGCAGGGGCAGCTTTCCTTGTCTCTGGGATGACAGAGTCCCTAAACCCAACTCCTGCTTGTACTCAGCTGTTCAAGGCACAGAAATCTGCTCTGCTTTGCCTCTGGCCGCCTCTAAGGATGAACAGGTGGACCAATTCTCCTGTATAAGGGGAGGAATGAGGGAGCAGATCCTCTTATGATTAGGAAGTACTGATTGAAGACCAGGAAAGAGAGAGTCGGTGTAAATGGGCAGTTTTCACTGTGGATGTCTTGAATTTGACCAATTGATGGAGGAAACGTCCATCACAGGTTTACAAGCCATGATGACTATATCCAGTCAGGGGTCAGGACCATAAAACAAGAACATGTAACATGACAAGAACATGTCATCCTTGGAGGTCACCTGAAGTCACTCATGCCAGCCCTCCCAGGTGGACGACACGTCTGGGGTAAATCTGCACAATTCAGATGTTCTTGGGAACAGGAGAGAACTCCAACTCTTCTTTTAGCTGCCCTGGCCAGACTGCAGTGAGATGACAGCAGAGAATTAATCCAGAAGATTCTCTCCAGCTGGTACAAAATAGTTGCAGCTCATGAAATGGAGCAGCTTACAAAATGGCTTCAGGCCTGGGCCTACCGCTCTGAGGTTTACACGGTTATCTTGTTGCCTCGAGTGCTCCCTCCCTGTGAGATACAGGACGCTGGACTAGATGGGCCCTTGGCCTGATCCAGCAGGGCTCGTCTTCCCTTCCTCTGTTCTCCCTCAGTGTCCCTTCCGTCCCTCACAGGCACTGGAATCGCAGGTCCCACTTTGTTGCTTTCCCCAGAAGGTCAGGACCTGGCTGAAGCGGAGCTGAGCAAGGCTCTTGGCGTCCAAGTGGACCAGGTGGGTTTCTGCAGGGCCAGGGAGAGGCCTGAACCGGGCGGCAGCCACAGTTCTGTGATGGAGGTGACCGTGGGGCCTACTGAGGTGGGTGCCTCAGGTAGCCGATTGGGAGATAGCACCCATCTCAATCCCCCCCAGGGAATGGAGGCGGAGCAGGGCCTGGCACGTGACCAGCAGTAAAAGGGCAACATCCGTCATGCTGCTCCAGACGCCGGGGGTCTTGGGCTAGGCCTGGGACAGCCCTGATCTTCTGGAATATGCGCCCAGGAAACCTTTGTCTCTTCGGCACTAGCATAGTTACCATTCTTTCCTTCTCCGAATGTTGCACCTGTCCGGGGCAAATGTTTCTAGTACACAGCTGTGGAGGATGTTTTCCTGTTTCTTGCAGGAGATGAACCCGAGGAAGATGGCTGAGCCTTTCCACGTGGTGGAGCAGACGCCAGTGCAGTCAAGCCAACGGATCACGTTCTGGGAGGTTCTGCAGGAGGATGTTGAAAGTGTGGATTCCTTGGGTAGGGAGCTACCCTGCTCAGTTCCAGTAAATCCTGTAAAAAGCTGCACATGTCAGTTTTATAGTTTGAGTTATGTACATACATCGATCATCTTCTGAATAGTACGTTTATAAGATACGAAGCAATTTGCTTTTGACATATTCCCCAAGTGTAATGCAGTCCGAGGTAAGGGCCTTACCTTGAGGAGGCCTCCGTGACTGCCCCAGCACCGCAGGATGCAGCGCACGCCCGGTTGGCACGGCTGCATCAGCACTGGAAAGTTGGACAGGATTAGGCCCTTAGTCTATTGGTTCACATGCACGGTCAGCATTAGTGTATATATGACGTCAAACGGTCCAATGTACCGCTTTTTTATTTATATTTTATTGATTTACTGTAAAGTAGAAAAAAGAATATAAAACAGAAAAGTAAGAATCCATGAATTCTTTTCGTATTGAAATGAACGAGAAATAAATGTTTGCCCTTTTCTCTCTCTGTCCTCAAGAGGGATCTTTGGTTCCCCAACTTGGCCTTGCCCCCCACCCAGTGAAAAAGGAAGAGACGTTCCTCCCGGATCCCGTGGAAAGTCAGGGACTCCCAAGCCAGGAGTCGGGTAAGTTGTTGGAGACGAAATCTTGGTTGCTTTTTCCGACAAGTTACGATACCCGAATTCCTTCAGGAAGACCTGTGTTTCTCCACTCCCAGAAGTACATTGCCCAGGTTTCCTTATAGCCGGCAGGAACAGAGATGTCGAGAAGGCCAAGACTGTCTTCTGATATCTCTGCATTTCTTTGTATGAGAAGAAACCTTGCAGACGTTAATGCTGGGATTGCTTTTTCCCTTTAGGCTCTTGAATAGTTCCTGTGTACTATTAAAGTATTTTAATATGAAATAATAAATAACAACAATTAAAATACAGATTTAAATGAGTCTGACAAATTTATTTATGAAGTGCCTATCGTTGTGTGTTCAGTGCAGTAAAGGTAAATGTGACCCCTGACAATTAAGTCCAGTTGTGTCCGACTCTAGGGTGTGGTACTCATCCCCATTTCAAAGCCGAAGAGCCAGCGTTGTCCGAAGACGCCCCCATGGTCATGTGGCCGGCATGACTCTCCTTGCCGCAGCGCGTAGTGTGCGGCTGGAACACGGAGCGCTGTTTACCTTCCCGCAAGCGGTACCTATTTATCTGCTCGCATTGACATGCTTTGGAACTGCTAGGTTGGCAGGAGCTGGCCAAGCAACGAGCGCTCACCCCGTCGCGGGAATCGAACTGCCGACCTTTCAATCGATAGCTTATGGTTCAGCGGTTTAACCCGCTGCAGTACTTTACTGCAAATAAACTTTAAAAAGAACTGTCATTGACAATTGAACACACAGGCTGTAAAAAGGATTAGGAAGGGGATGGAATAACAAAAAAAAGAACAAAAAGACAGAGGGAAATGTGCCTTTAGGGAAACCCACAATAAGCTTTGAAGTGGCCTGATGACCCCTTTGTTGGCCAATGGTTGAGGTCCAGCAGGGTTGAATAAGAATTCCAGTGGCCAAGGGAAAAATCCTCATTGTCTTGCATCATTCTTCCTCCTGCGGAGTACCAAAAGTAAAATCCATGAAGTAGAATAACCACATTTCCTGAGCTGTGTAAGCACCAGGATTCCCCGAGTTCAAAAGCAGAAACTGTGTTTCCTTGGAAGAGAAATTTGGTTTTCATATTTTAGAAGAGATTGTTCACGTTCCTGGATAGGAACACGGTTTGGGGGGTATCTTCAGTTGACTGGAAAGGGAGAAGGGGAAGCATGGGAAGAGAAGGGGGATGTTACAGGAAGCTTGAGAAGAGGTCACCAGAACATAGACAAATTTCCTCTCTCTGTCTCTTCAGATGATAGGAAAAGAACTCGGCTCAAGGTGAAGAATCCTCGGGTTGGAGAAAATGAGCCGGTGGAATCACCCAGGAGAGGACAAGGGAAAACCCCAATGAATGTGCCAGTGGCAGCTGAGGTGCAGGAGCAAAGATGCGAGTCCAACAGAGGGCAGGAAACGGAGCCACTTATGGGATGGAATGAATCTAGGGAACTCCCAGAAGGTCTTGGGGCTGCCTGTAGCGAACCCAGCCCAGTGGATACAGAAGGGGGAAAGGCATTGTTTTCAAAGTATAGTGGACAGAAGAAGCATCTAAAATCATGTCTTGTTTCTGAACACAGTGGAGAAGTGTGCAAAGAAGGCCCCACATTGCAGGAAAGGATCCAGCCAGGATCAAAGCTTGATACTGGAGAAAAGACTTACAAATACTCCAAGTGTGGAAAAAGCTTCTCTCGGAGATCATTTTTATTAAGACATGAGAAGATCCACACAGGAGAGAAACCACACAAATGTCCTGAGTGTGGAAAATGCTTCTCTCAGAGTTCAGATTTATTACGACATCAGAACATTCATACTGGAGAAAAACCTCACAAATGCCCCAACTGTGGAAAAAGCTTCTCTCAGAGGTCAGATTTATTAAGACATGAGATGATCCACACAGGAAAGAAATCACACCAGTGTCCTGAGTGTGGAAAAAGTTTCTCACGAAGAACACAGTTGTTAATCCATGAGAAAATTCATACCGGAGATAAACCTCACAAATGTTCTGAGTGGGAAAGAGGCTTCCTTCGGAGATCAGATTTCTTAAGTCGTCATAAAATTCATACAGGAGAAGTTTTTCTGGTAGGAGAGGAATGGCTGGCTGGTAGCTCTGTCGGTTGCTCCACACCGACGGAGCACGTCTAATGGTCTTAATTACTTAATTAGGCAGCCGGTTGCGAGGGAGCACCCATCTCAATCCCCCCCCAGGGAATGGGGGGGGAGCAGGGTCTGGCACGTGACCAGCAGTAAAGGGGCAGCATCCGTCACGCTGCTCCAGACGCCGGGGGTCTTGGGCTAGGCCTGGGACAGCCCTGATCTTCTGGAATATGCGCCCAGGAAACCTTTGTCTCTTCGGCACTAGCATAGTTACCATTCTTTCCTTCTCCAAATGTTACCCCTTTCCGGGGCAAATGTTTCTAGTACAGAGCTGTGAAGGATGTTTTCCTGTTTCTTGCAGGAGATGAACCCGAGGAAGATGGCTGAGCCTTTCCACGTGGTGGAGCAGACGCCAGTGCAGTCAAGCCAACAGATCACGTTCTGGGAGGTTCTGCAGGAGGATGGTGAAAATAAGGATTCCTTGGGTAGGGAGCTACCCTGCTCAGTTCCAGTAAATCCTGTAAAAAGCTGCACATGTCAGTTTTATAGTTTGAGTTATGTACATACATCAATCATCTTCTGAATAGTACGTTTATAAGATACGAAGCAATTTGCTTTTGACATATTCCCCAAGTGTAATGCAGTCCGAGGTAAGGGCCTTACCTTGAGGAGACCTCCGTGACTGCCCCAGCACCGCAGGATGCAGCGCACGCCCGGTTGGCACAGCTGCATCAGCACTGGAAAGTTGGACAGGATTAGGCCCTTAGTCTATCGGTTCACATGCACGGTCAGCATTAGTGTATATATGACGTCAAACGGTCCAATGTACAGTTTTTTTATTTATATTTTATTGATTTACTGTAAAGTAGAAAAAAGAATATAAAACAGAAAAGTAAGAATCCATGAATTCTTTTCGTATTGAAATGAACGAGAAATAGATGGTTTGCCCTTTTCTCTCTCTGTCCTCAAGAGGGATCTTTGGTTCCCCAACTTGGCCTTGCCCCCCACCCAGTGAAAAAGGAAGAGACGTTCCTCTCGGATCCCATGGAAAGTCAGGGACTCCCAAGCCAGGAGTCGGGTAAGTTGTTGGAGACGAAATCTTGGTTGCTTCTTCCGACAAGTTACGATACCCGAATTCCTTCAGGAAGACCTGTCTCCACCTGTCTCCACTCCCAGAAGTTCGTTGCACAGGTTTCCTTATAGTTGGCAGGAACAGAGATGTCGAGAAGGCCAAGACTGTCTTCTGAGATCTCTGCATTTCTTTGTATGAGAAGAAACCTTGCAGACGTTAATGCTGGGATTGCTTTTTCCCTTTAGGCCAGAGGTTCCCTAACTCCTGGGAAGGCTGTACGCTGCTCTAAGTGGCAGCGGGGCCTTCCCAGGGATTGCACCGCCGCGGCCGAAATCGCCCTTTTTACCTGCATTGGTGGGCAGTGGATGTCCAGCGGGGGGGGTGTGGGGAGCCTGCGGACCCCTCCAAAACTTCCAGTTTCGCGCGATCCCGGGCTCGCCGTTGTCGCCACCGTGGGTTGCCATGCCCCTTAAGGGCATAGCAACCCTTTGTTCCCGGCTGGGGCGTCGCAGCGCCCCAGTTAGGGAACCACTATTTTAGGCTCTTGAATAGTACCTGTAGTAAAATAACAACAATTAAAATACAGAGTTAAATGTGAAAAGTACCTGTAGTGAAATAACAACAAAATACAGAGTTAAATGTCAGACAAATTTATTTACGAAGTGCCCAAAGTTGTGTGTTCAGTGCAGTACAGTTTTAAAGAACAGGTCCTTGTCAGTCATTGACAACTGAACACTCGGGTTGTAAAAAGGATTGAGAGGGGAATGGAATTAAAAAAAAACACAAAACAATGAAAAGACAATCCACAATCAGATTGGAAGTGGCCTGATGACCCCTTTGTTGGCTGATGGGGTGGGTTCTGGCAGGGCTGAATAAGAATTCTGGTGGCCAAGGGAAAAATCCTCATTGTCTTGCATTATTCTTCCTCCTGCTGAGTACCAGATCAGTGAAATCCGTGATGTAGAATAACCACATAATTTCCTGAGTTGTGTAAGCAGGGATGTAACTAGGTCGCGAGTGCGAGTATGAGTCATTTTTGCAAGAGTGCGAGTTCGAGTGCGAGTCAGTGTCAAACCTTTTGGGCAAGTACGAGTCGTGCGAGTCATTTTTGCACGAGTGCGAGTTGAGTATGAGTAAGGCCAGAAACCACGAGTCACAAGTCGCGAGTCGAGTCACTTTGGGGAAAATGGCTTTTTCCCCTGAAAATGGGGAAAATGACCTCTGAGACTTTTAAAGCACCCACTTGGCTCCCCCTATGCCCTTTCCCTCACCTCTCAGTCTTGTCACCACCCATCTGGTTTGGGAAAAACAAGCGTGTCTACATTCAAACCATTTATTATTCCCCCCCCCCCCCCCCGCTCCTTCCCCTTGCTGAGCCGAGCATCCTTTGGGCTCAGAGTTTTGGTCAAGGGACTGCTGCGGCAGCTTCGCCTTCCCTCACTCCTCCCCACCCCTCGCGCTTGGAGTTGTGGCCAATGGCAAACAGACAGCAACAAAAGGGGGGGACTCAGAGCCAGGCTTGCTTTCCCACCTCCTTGAAAACCCTTCCTCCCTGCTGCCCTCCTCCTCCGAGGTCTCCACTGCGCCTGCCTGCCTGTGTTGATGCCGGCCATTAAAGGAAAATGACTTGGAAATGGCAAGTCGTTACCCCCACGAGTGCAAGTCAAGTACAAGTCCCATGGGTCACGAGTCCGAGTCAGTGGGTCACGAGTACAAGTACGAGTCAGGGAAAAAGTGGCTAAGTCACACTTGCGAGTCGAGTCATTTGACTTGAGTCCCCATCACTGTGTGTAAGCACCAGGATTCCCCGAGTCCAAAAGCAGAATCTGTGATTCCTTGGCAGAGAAATAGATAGAAACAGGGTTTGGAGACTAGAAAGGGATAGGGCAGAGGGGGAAAGATGGGAAGGAGGTTGTTGCAGGAAACTTGAAAAGAGGTCACCAAGAGCATAGACAACATTCCTCTCTCTGTCTCTTCAGATGATGGGAAAATAAATCGGCTCAAGGTGAAGAATTCTCCGGTTGGAGGAAATGAGCCGGTGGAAACACCCAGGAGAAGACGAGGGGAAACTCCAGAGAATGTGCTGGTGACAAAGTATAGTGGACGGAAACGTCTCAAATCAGGAATTGTTTTTGAACACAGTGGAGAAGTGTGCAAAGAAGGCCCCACATTGCAGGAAAGGATCCAGCCAGGATCAAAGCTTGATAAACGTCACAGCAGCAAGATCGAAGAGGAAAATCATGATTGCCCAGAGTTTGGGGTAAGGCTCCATTCGGGTTCATTAGCAAAAGACCAGATAATTCATACTGGAAAGAAACCTCACAAATGCTCCGAGTGTGGAAAAAGTTTCTGCCAGAGATCACGTTTGTTAACCCATCAGATGATCCACACAGGAAAGAAACCACACCAATGTCTTGAGTGTGGAAGAAACTACCCTTGGAGATCACAGTTGTTAATCCATCAGAAAATTCATACTGGAGAGAAACCTCACAAATGTCCCGATTGTGGAAGAGGCTTCTTTCAGAGATCAGATTTATTAAGACATGAGATGATCCACACGGGAGAGAAGCCACATCAATGTCCTGAGTGTGGAAGAGGCTTCATTCGGAGATCAGATTTATTAAGACATCAGAAAACTCATACAGGAGAGAAGCCACATCAATGTCCTGAGTGTGGAAAAAGCTTCCTTCAGAGATCAGTTTTATTTACCCATCTGATGATCCACATGAAAGAATATAAGAAGAGTCCTGCTGGATCAGGCCAAAGGCCCATCTAGTCCAGCTTCCTGTTTCTCACAGTGGCCCACCGGATGCCTCAAGGAGCACACAAGACAAGAAGATACCTGTATCCTGTCGCCACTCTCTTGCACCTGGCATTCAGGGATAGCCTATTACTAAAACCAGGAGGTTGCGTATTGCCATCATGGCTTGTAACCTGAGATGAAGTTTTCCTCCATCAATCTGTCCAATCCCCTTTTAAAGGCATCCAGGCCAGGTGCCATCACCACATCCTGTGGCAAGGAGTTCCACAAATTAATTACACGCTGGGTAAAGACATTTTCTTTTGTCCATTCTAATTCTCCCGCCACTCAGTTTTAGTGGATGTCCCCTAGTTCTAGTGTTGTGCAAGAGGGAAAATAACTTCTCTGTATCCACTCTCTCCATCCCATGCATAATTTTAAACGTCTCAATCATGTCCCCCCCTCAGGCGCCTTTTCTCTAGACTGAAGAGCCCAATATGCTGTAGCCTTTCCTCATAAGGGAGATGCCCCGTCCCGCTAATCATTTCGGTCGTTCTCTTGTGCACCTTTTCCATTTCCACTATATCCTTTTTGAGATGCGGCGACCAGAACTGGATGTAATACATCAGAAAATTCATACTGTTGAGAATCTTCACAAATGTCCCAATAATTGTGGAAGAAACATCTCCCAGAGATCAGATTTATTAAAACATTCATACTGGAAAGAAATCACACCAATACCCTGACTACGGAAAACCCATCTCTTCATGATCAATCTTAACTGGTGTCCTGTGTGTGAGAAAAGGTTAAATGAGGAAAAAAAAAACCAATTAGGCACGTAATAACCCATGCAGCATATTAATGGTTAATAGACTGAAGGTCCAGTGTTTCTCAAACTATTATATTTTTGGTAGCATATCTTGCCTTGTTTGTAACCACTTGGTTGGTGTGTGCTGCAGTCATTTGAAGCAGAATTTGAATGTTGATGGGCTCCCTGCTGCGTAACTGTGTACAGGTGGGCCCCCATAACCACTGATTCGCTATCCACGGTTTCAGTTATCCACGGATCGTGGGGTCCCCCCCAGGCTTTTACTTTTTTCCCAGTAAGCTGCGTTTCTTCCTTAAGAAACAGGAGAAGCAGCCAGAGGCTGCTTATTACAGGCAAGTAGAACGAGACTAAGTACTAGAGAGGCTCTGCAAGGTTAACAGAAACCTCGCAAAGCCTCTCTAGGACTTAGTCTCGTTCTACTTGCCTGCAATGGAGGCTGCTTCTCTGTTTTAAGGAAGAAACATTCGGGGGGGGGAAGCATGCCTGCCTGCAGGGTGGGGGGGCCCTCAGGAAACCATGGAGGGGGTGTTCGCTCTTATCCACGGTTTCAAGTATCCCCGGAGGGGCCTGGAACATATCCCCAGCGGATATGGGGGCCCACCTGTATTTATTGGCTGACAAACGGCGGTCATTGTTCAGGAACATGACTTGGGTTAGACAAAGTCCTCAGGGCTACACAGAGCTCCATGTTACACCCTGTGACCAGCAGCTGTGGAATAAATGATTCGGGTATCCAAGATGCGCACATTGGCTTGTCTTGTAGAATTGATACAACAAGGAGGTGGAAGAAGAGCAGTGAATTTGTTTCCTCTGCCCTTTTAAGGGCAGCCCCACGTAGAGCGCGTTACAATAATCTAGTCGCGATGTCACCGTGGCATGGATCACCGTGGTCAGGTCTGCACGATCCAGGTACGGTTGCAGCTGGCGCACCAGCCGAAGCTGGGCAAAGGCCCCCCTGGCCACAGCCGCCACCTGGGAATCCAGGAACAGCAGCGGATCCAGGCGGACCCCACTGAAGAGACATGAGTGAGATAATATGAATGTGCCGTGGGAAGTAGTGTAGACAAACTTCAAAGAAACGTCAGAACCCACATGCAAAAGAGAAACTGCCTGAATGTTTTCTATTCATGACAAGACCTTTCAGAGGAGCATTACTATGAAATCAGAGAATTTCCCCATAGAGGAGCCATATGAATGTTCTCAGTTTGGGAAATGCTTTGGACATAGAGTACATCTCATGCGTCTTCAGAGATCCCGCATGGGAAAGAAACTTTTCAAATGCCTTGAAAATGAGAAGAGAGGGTTATGTCATACCAAGCAAATCCTGGAGCAGTGAGATGCTGGTACAGCCCAATCCTATTGTTTTCCCCGCCATAGCATGTAGCCTTGCCAAAATGGCCTGCGCTGCATGCTGTGTTGGGGGCGGCCATCAGGAGGCTTCGGAAGGGAACGGGAAAACATTTTCCCTTTCCCTAGCAAAGAGGGATGCATTCTATAACTGCTGTAGACATACGGCCCAATCCTACGGGCCCACTGCACAGCCAGAACGTGAGCAACCTGCTTTACGGCTGTCGCAAAGCGCTACCCACCATTCTGAGCTGATGATCCGCCACAGCAAGCAAGGCCTCCTGAACAGCCCCGGCAGTGGTACGCCAGCACATGTGGTGGGAGGGACAGGGACCGAGCGGAGACCGTAGCAGGGAGGGGTGTGTGTCGAGGGCAGGATGGGGGCAGTACCGATATCCTATCCCCCCCCTTCCGGCCTCGATCCGACTTCACGGGTTGAATCAGAGTTCCACAAGCAAAATAGCTGATGCTGGTCCGCGTAGACCCATCATAGTAGCAGAGGCTCACCCCAAAGCATGGGAACAAACGTTCCCTTACCTGGAGGTGACCTCCAGGACTGCCCCACAGGATGCAGCACATGGATTGGGCTGTAAGATGGTACAGGTTCCCTTTTCTCTTTCCAGAGATGCAGCATTTTCTTCCCTTCTTTATTAACTGAGCAGTCAGTCAGCATCCCTCCGTAGAAATCAGAGGCTGCAAAAGCCCCATTTTTGCGCTCTGCTCAATTCCCCGACCTTAAGTGTGGATCATCCCATTTTGTTGCATCAGAGAATGTGTTTTTTTCCTCTTTTTGGTGATGCCTGGAATAGATTCATCCTGGCAGGGGTGTGTGTGTGCGCGCGTGTGCGTGCATGTGTGCTGGGGAGCACGTTCTGCTGCTTCTCTGCAGCATCTGGTACACATCTTCTGAACATGGAGGTTCTGTTTAGCCATCAAGGCCAATGGAAACATCACCCCTCTGTGAATTTGTCCAATCCATTTTTTAAAGCCAGCTAAGGTTGTGGCCATCCCCCCATCTTGTACTAGGGAACTGTAAACTGGAAACATCTTTTCAGAACAAAGGACTCTTTCTGTGACCTTGTCTGGTCCTTTGGAGGGGATGCCTTACTTCTGTATGATACGCAGAACAGTGAGCTGAAACGGACAGGTTTCCCTGTCTTCCTTGCCTGGGTTCCTCTGCCTTTTCCTGCCCGGCAGTGCAGCAGGTAGAAAATCAACAGGTGAGGCGTCCACCGGGTGAAAGAGTGGGTGAAGCCAACTCAGCCAGATCTTGTCTTCATTTGTGCTCTGAACGGTGCTGTGTCGCATCTCCTTCCTTGCTGAGTTTCTTGGTCTCTGTTACTACAATTACGGTACTATTAAACCTTCCTTCTGTTCAGTGAACTGCATCCTGGTCAGTGGCCCTTTCATGCATCTGAAGGAGCCGCACTTCCAATTACATCCGCACTCATAGGTTAATCGGTGATTTTTTTCCTGATCCATACTCGAAAGTAAGGGTGCAAACGTTTGCTACTCTTACAGCCCGATCCTGCATAAGGATCCGCAGCCGGCCCCTAGTGATCCTGAGCCCTTCCTGGGCCAATGTGGCACAGCACGGGGGCTCCTCAGGACGACGTTCATCCCCTTCCCCCGGTGTAGGGCTGCCCAGCCCCAATGGGCCTCCTTGGAGGTACCGGTATGTCAGCTCTCGAGCTAACATATATCTGAGGTGGGGGGGAAGGGCTGTTAAGCCCGGGAACAGGACCCCCGCCCTCTCATGGGCCGGCTCACCCAACGGCTGCCCTCCCTTGCCACCCGGCCCACCTCCCCCCACCCCTGCACCAACCGGTGCAAATCTCACTTTCAGTGACTGCAGGTTTGTCCAGTAGGCGGAGTACGGGGTGCCGGCCTGAGCACTTTGCGGCACGTTTACGGAACCCTCCGCCTGCAGATTGCGCACTCCGCAGGCTGATTTCTACGCAGGAGTGGGCTGTTGTTTGTGCCTTGTGAGAAGGGAGCGATAACAACGTACAGCCCAATCCTATCGGGGGGCCTTAGGCTCCGACAGTACAAGGCTCTTTCTGGCAGTGCAAAAGCCAGGATGCCAACATCACGCCCTGCTGGACCGCTGTCACAACTGGCCAGAGGGGCAGCAGGGCGCATATGCCAGTGTGGCTCTGGGAGGCACCGTCAGCGTCAGTAAGTTGGCGGCAGAGGTTGGGAGGGGGAGGTCTGGGTCGTTCTGGGGCAGGAAGCAGGCTGGGGGGGGATGGATTTCAGCAGCAAGATGCAGGCCGGATCCTTCCCCATTTTTCACCCCACCATGCTCCCTTTCTCTTCTCAGACCCACACCAGCTACCGTAGCTCTGAATATTGTCAAATCTCCATTCATAAGCATGTCTGTGTCAGATAAGCGTTCATTCGTGGAGCGGACATTTACATACCAGCCCAATAAGTTTGTATTTCCTTCCTCGAAGGGCTACTTCCATATCAGGGTTCTATCCTGCATTGAATCTGTCACCGGAATTACCGTACTTACTCAGCCTTTGCGTAGTGGACATAAGGACATCAGAAGAGCCCTGCTGGATCAGGCCAAAGAAGGCCCATCTAGTCCAGCTTCCTGTATCACACAGTGGCCCCACCGGATGCCTCAGGGACCACAAGACAACAAGATACTTGTATCCTGTCACCACTCCCTTGCCCCTGGCACAGAGAAAACCTACTCCTACAACCAGAAGGTTGCTTATCCCCATCATGGCTTGTAAGCTGTGATGAAATTTTCCTCCATAAATCTGTCCAATCCCCTTTTAAAGGCATCCAGGCCAGGTGCCATCACCACCTCCTGTGGCAAGGAGTTCCACAAACCAATTACACGCTGGACAAGATCTATTATTTGCTGAGTTATTCCAGAGGTCTCAGATTTGGAGGAGGGGGGAGGGAAAAGTGTTTACAGTACTTTTGCCCCTAAAACCTAACAGAAAAAGTAACCCAAGCGAGAGGACTTCTTAAGGGCCGTGAATTATCGGAGACCAGCCGGCCCGGAGAGGGACCCCTGAAGTCTCAGCATCCTCCTTCAAGGAGTCAGGAAGCGGGCAAGACTGTAATAAGAAGACGGATTTTCGTGGCTGCTGGGGAGGGGGGGGCTTGAAGGGTTAATAGGGGGAAACCGGAGAAGGGGCGGGGAATGCTCGTGGGGACGCCTCTCCCTGCCCGGGGTGGGGACTCGGCTCTGGGGCGGCCGCGGAGAGACGAAGGCTGGGAAGGAAAGGAGGCTCCGGAGGTGGAGAAGAGACGAAGGGTCGTGCCGCTGCTGCCTGGGCTTCCCGGCCGAGACGGGAGGGCTGCTGCTCGGTGAGTCCCGGCGGAGCGGAGGGTCCAGCCCGGGAGTCCGACCCGCAGCTCAGCCCCCAGCCGGCTCTGGGCTCGCTGTGCCGGCTCTGGTGGTGACGCTGCCGGCTCGGATCCTGCAGGAGGCTCTGCGCCAGCCGGATCGGTGCTGAGCGGGATGTATAGAAAGGCCCGTTCGATGCATAGTCTTGGAAAAGATCCGCGGGAGTGTTGCGTGTGTGACTTCAGAGGAAGGATGGTCGGCCAGGCGGAAAACAAATGCTGAAGGCTTCTCCAGTCCCTGGTTGTGTCCTCCTGAATGTATCCAAGAGCAGGAGTTTGGGTTAAGATTAATCAACTTCCCAAACTCCAAAAGGTGAACCAGGTTGCCACCGTGACGTATGCATTTGCGCGGCAGGCAGAAATTCGACAGGTCTAGAAGTTCTCAGCATGGTAAAACTCTGAAGTGAGAACTTCCGCCTGTTTCTCCCCCCTCTTTCTCTCTTGTGTTGCTTGTGTTTTAAAGCTGCACTGTTTGTGTCTTTACCTCAGGACGGCCTCTTTCAATTCATGAATACCTCCAGGCAATGGCCTTGAATTGCTGGGGCCTCCAACAATTGCAGCTCTTTTGCCACCTGGGGAAACTCATCAACCCGGAGCCATCCCTTTTGGGAGAACAATTTGGCCAGGTAAGCAGGCAATGAGGAGTCATTTACTCCTCAGTCCTTAAGCAAGATCAGGGATTTGAGAGCAAAAGTACTTGCTTAAAAATTAGCTTCTCCAGAAACTCAAGCTTAGTCTCCGTTTCTAAAGTTGCAGGGGTGGAGCCAGGAGGAGCGAAGCCATGAATGAGCAAACCTGTGACGGTCCAGAAGTACATGTGATGGAGGCCCAAGAGGAGCCAGGCAGGGGGCTGCAACAGCGCTGGGAAGCCCAATGGCAGCAGTTCCTCCAGACCCTGCAGGCCCCTCACTCGGCATGGGGGAGCCCCCAACTGTCAGGCCCCACACCCTGGGATGATGCCAAGGCCTTTCTGGCCTCCTTTGAGCAAGTCGCTGAGGCCTGTCAGTGGCCCAGAGGAGAGTGGGTGGCTCGGCTCCTGCCAGCACTTAGCGGACAAGCCCAGCAGGCCTTTAGCCTCCTGGCAGCTGGAGACAAGGAGGATTATGGGAAAGTGAAGGCTGCCATCTTGAGGGGCGATGCCCTGAGGAGGGAAGCGCAGCGCCAGCACTTCCGGCGGTTCTGCTGCCCGGAGCTGGAAGATCCCCGAAGGCTGTACAGCCAACTGCAGGAGCTTTGCTGCCAGTGGCTGAAGCCCGAGAGGCACACGAAGGAGCAGATCCTGGAGCTGCTGGTCCTGGAGCAGTTCCTGGCCAGCCTGCCGGTGGACGTCCAGGGCTGGATCCGGGCAGGAGGGCCGGACAGCTGTGCCCAGGCGGTGGCCCTGCTGGAGGATTTCCTGCTGAGCAGGAGGGAGGCTGACACAGTGACGTGGCAGGTGAGGTCTTAATAATATTTAATTCAAGATTCCTAACAAGACGCAGAATACGGAGTGGGTTCTTTGGAGCACCTGCCAGCCTTCAGCTAAAACTGGAGGAAATTAACTGCAGGTTGGAAAGGCCAAAACCCTCCAGACAATCTTGCCTCCGGCCACTGAACATTATTTCATGTAAAAGCGTCTTTGAAGACTGACAAAAGATGTTCAGTTCACACTTTTGTGAATCTGTAGTTGGAGGAAATTCCGCATGAGGTGCGACCACCAGAATAGCCATTTTTGGACCAGTCAATTATTTATGTTGACTGAGAACATTTAAATAATGTATTTAAATACATTTGTGTTAGAGAGAAGGAAAGCTTCTTTTGGATTTATTTGTATTGTGTGACAATTAAGTCCAGTCGTGTCCGACTCTAGGGTGTGGTGCTCATCCCCATTTCAATGCCGAAGAGCCAGCGTTGTCCGAAGACGCCTCCGTGGTCATGTGGCCGCCATGACTCTCCTTGCCGCAGCGCATAGCATGCAGCTGGAACACGGAGCGCTGTTTACCTTCCCGCAAGCGGTACCTATTTATCTACTCGCATTAACATGCTTTGGAACTGCTAGGTTGGCAGGAGCTGGCCAAGCAACGAGAGCTCACCCCATCGCGGATTCGAACTGCCGACCTTTCGATCGATAGCTCATGGTTCAGCGGTTTAACCCACTGCTGGGTGACCTACTTTATGTAAAAATGGCAAGAAAAGACGCTCGGATCCAAGAGGAACTGCAATGATGTTGAAAATGAATAATTGATTATTGTTTTTTAACAATGATTCCAGAAAATGCTTTGATGCTGTTTATAGTGTTTGTTGTCTATTTCTCCAGAACTTGTCAGTGTATGTAGTTCTTCCAGGAACACCTTCAAGTGAGTCTGACTGCAATTCTATATGTTACCTGAGAGTAAGTCCCATTGAACTCAGTGGGGATTACTTCTGAGTGATATACCTAGGGTGGCACTCTTACAGCAGAATCCTATGCCTGTCTACTCAGAAGAAAGTCCCGTTGTGTTCAACAGCAAATGCAAAAAAGGGGGGGGTGAACAGGAAGAAGGCAAAATATGATGGGGGACCAGGAAAAACTCGACAAGTCAGAAGTTATTCCATTGACGTAATGGTGTTACCGGAATTACGTCCGGGTTCAGCGAGGCCGGAGGCCGAGATAGGTGAGTGAAGTGCTCGGCAATGTTACCTCCCAGCTGAAGATGGAGTCGCGTCTTCAGGAAGATGCAACTCTGCCTCGGTAGGAGGCGGAGCTGCTGTGTCAAGGGGGTGTCGCCCCTCGCCAAGGGGGTGTCTCTGCAGCCTGCATGGAGGGGCGACCCTCATGCTCAGCCTGCAAGTTGCTTCTTTGGAATCTCGCAAGAACACAAAGAAGCAACTCAAAGCACCAGACCGCGGTGCTGAGCCTGGACGGCGGGTCTTGGCTGCTGTGCAGCCCTAAAATCCCGCACCAGTCATACCCCTCCTAGCATAGCCCATGGCTCAGCCTCAAGGTGTCTAGAAAGCTACTGACTCCTTTATTTATCGGGACCAACTTCTGGAATTATGCACCAAAGGGATTTGGATGTAAGGGAGCAGGATGTGTCTATTGTCCGTAGTCCCTGAGTTCTGAGCGAGATTCTCTTCGCTGCTTCAGGAGCCTTTGCAGGAGTGGGCTTTGGGTCCCCTGGATATAAAGGAGGAGCCCTTGGACATGGTACAGGGGGAGATCTCCAAAGAACATGCAGAGATATTCCAGGACACCAAGCAGAACGCTGATGGGGAGGTCGCTTTGCCAGGTAAGGATTCAGCATGTGGTGCTAATTGCTGTCATGATTAGGGCAACGAAATGTCAAGGGAGGTCTACAGTTCTGTACCTTTAGCAGCCTTGTGGAAGGGGGAGTTTGGGCGGCTGCAATTGGGCGATGCAGAGGGTGAGAGGCATCCGCCAACCTTCCCTCTTCTGCCCAAGTACAGCTCTTCTGTTCACCCTCTTCTCGCCAGGTCTAGTAGTGTCTAACAGAGATAGTGGTGGGGGCAGAGGAGGGAATGTTAGCAGGGGCAACTTGAGTCCCTAAACCCAACTCCTGCTTGTACACAGATGTTCAAGGAACAGAAATCTGCTCTGCTTTGCCTCTGGCCGCCTCTAAGGATGAACAGGTGGACCAATTCTCCTGTATAAGGGGAGGCATTAGGGAGCAGATCCTCTTATGATTCAGAAGTGGTTGAAGACCAGGAAAGAGAGAGTGGGTGTAAATGGGCAGTTTTCACTGTGGACCAAGTTGAAAATCGGTGTGCCCCAAGGATCGGTCCTGGGACCGGTGCTTTTTAACTGGTTCATCAATGACCTGGAGTTGGGGATAATCGGCGAGGTGGCCATGTTTGCCGATGACTCTACACTTATTGTGAAGAACTCCAAAGGATCCCTCTAACGTGGTAAAATGAGAGGTAAAATGGTAGATGAACTTCAATGTAAGTAAGTGTAAAATGGCGGGAGAGTGAGAACAGGCAGAAGGAAATCTTTCTTGACCCGGCATGTAATTAATCTGTAGAACTCCCTGCCACAGGATATTGTGATGGCACCTGAAGGCCTAGACCAGTGTTTTTCAAACTGTGGGTCACGAGCCGATTTTTGGTGGGTTTGTGAAACGTTTGCAGCAGCAGGCAACATGGGGGGCTCCGGCTCCAGCCTCGCCAGCCTGGCGCCAAGGCACGTGGCCGATTTCACCCTCCCCCGTGCAGTGGTCTGTCTCAGGCCTCCCAAGGCCAAGCCAGGCCAGGCACACCCAGCCCGACCTCCAGTTCCTCTGCCAGCCCCCCCCCCCCGCAGACCATTACTCCCCCCGTTTATGAGGCTCTCCCGCCTCGAGCACCCCTTGCCCGAACGGGCTATGAGAGAGGGTAGGAGCGGGGAGAGGGCAAGGCGGGAGGGGGAGGTGCATGCTGAAAAGTTTGGGAAGCATTGGCGTGGATGCCTTGAATTCGACCAATTGATGGAGGAAACGTCCATCGCAGGTTTACAAGCCATGATGACTATATCCAGTCAGGGGTCAGGACCATAAAATAAGAACATGTAACATGACAAGAACATGTCATCCTCGGAGGTCACCTGAAGTCACTCATGCCAGCCCTCCCAGGTGGACGACACGTCTGGGGTAAATCTGCATAATTCAGATGTTCCTGGGAACAGGAGAGAACTCCAACTCTTCTCTTAGCTGCCCTGGCCAGACTGCAGTGAGATGACAGCAGAGAATTAATCCAGAAGATTCTCTCCAGCTGGTACAAAATAGTTGCAGCTCATGAAATGGAGCAGCTTACAAAATGGCTTCAGGCCTGGGCCTACTGCTCTGAGGTTTACACGGTTATCTTGTTGCCTCGAGTGCTCCCTCCCTGTGAGATACAGGATGTTGGACTAGTTGGGCCCTTGGCCTGATCCAGCAGGGCTCGTCTTCCCTTCCTCTGTTCTCCCTCAATGTCCATTCCGTCCCTCACAGGCACTGGAATCGTAGGTCCCGCTTTGTTGCTTCCCCCAGCAGGTCAGGACATGCACAGTCAGCATTAGTGTATATATGACGTCAAACGGTCCAATGTATCATTTTTTTATTTATATTTTATTGATTTACTGTAAAGTAGAAAAAAGAATATAAAACAGAAAGGTAAGAATCCATGAATTATTTTCGTATTGAAATGAAAGAGAAATAAATGTTTGCCCTTTTCTCTCTCTGTCCTCAAGAGGGATCTTTGGTTCCCCAACTTGGCCTTGCCCCCCACCCAGTGAAAAAGGAAGAGACGTTCCTCCCGGATCCCGTGGAAAGTCGGAGACTCCCAAGCCAGGAGTCAGGTAAGGAGTTGGAGATGAAATCTTGGTTTCTTCTTCCGACAAGTTATGATACCAGAGTTCCTTCAGGAAGACCTGTCTCCACCTGTCTCCACTCCCAGAAGTTCGTTGCACAGGTTTCCTTATAGTTGGCAGGAATAGATTTAGCGATGTTGGGGGAAAAAACCAAGAGTGGCTTCTCTCTTCCGATATCTCTGCATTTCTGTGTACGTGAGGAATCCTTGCAGACATTAGTGCTGGAATTGCTTTTTCCCTTTAGGCCAGTGGTTCCCAAACGTTTTTGACTCACGGCTCCCTTGACCTCCCTCTCCATTAGCCATGACTCCCCATTACAGTGCCCTGAAAAGACAGGCACTCTTTACATGCTCAGAGGCACCCTTTCTTATGTATGTGTATATTCCCAAAACAAGCCCTAAAGTGGATTTCCCATGCTTATGCTGAGCAGCAGCTAAGCCAGGAGTGCACAGGTTGAGGTTTGGTGGGGTTGGGAAGCTGCCCTCCCTCCATTGGCAGGCCTGCGTAGAGGGCACTGATGTCGTCTGCGTTAGTCCTATTCATGGCAAGAGAAACATCAAAGCATGGGAGGGAGGTCTTTTTTTTTTCCATTGGTCATGCCCCACCCTAGTTGCACGAGAGAGAAAGCTCCTTTAGGTAGCATCTTTACAAGATGAAAAACAGATTCTTATACTGCCTGGCAGTCTCCAATGGGGTGTGTGTGTGTGTTGTCCCAGCAAATAGAATGGAGGGGTTGTCCTAGCAAATAGAGTGGGGAACTAACTTAGAGGTGGGTCAAAAAAGGAAGAAGGAGAGAAATCCTACTAATTAATCAACCAAACAAACATAGCGGCTGCCTCCTCTTCCTCTGTCTTAAACAAGGGAGACATCTCTACAGCAAGCAACTTCTTCCACCTCTCTTAATCCCAGAGTGAGAAATCAAAGACTGTAAAGCAGACCCTGCTCTGCACCATTTTCAATTGGGGAGAAATGGGATGCTGTGGCCAGCAGCTTGTGGCTCCAGCTCCATGCAAAGTACTTAGCTTATCCATTGAGTTGTTAATTGTTCTTTGACATAAGATAAGCAGGGGCTGTGGTTAAAAACAAGATGTGGAAAAGCTGCCTACAAACCTGAAGTCTTTTGAAGTGAACTTTGAGTGACCCGATGTGAAGAGGCAGCTTTTCCGGGTCTTTGTTTTTGCTCGCTCTCTCTCTTGCAAGCAAGTGTTGTTGTTCAATCCTTAAGTCATGTCAGACCCTTGTGCCTCCCAGTTTGGGAACCTCTGCTTTAGGCTCTTGAATAGTACCTGTAGTGAAATAAAAACAATTAAAATACAGAGTTAAATAGGTTGGACAAATTTATTTATGAAGTGCCTAAAGTTGTGTGTTCAGTGCAGTATTTTACTGCAAGTGAACTTTAAAAGAACAGGTTCTTGTCAGTCATTGACAATTGAACACACAGGCTGTAAAAAGATTGAGAGGGGGATGGAATAACAAAAAAAAGAATTAAAAAAAATAGGGAAATGTGCTTTTAGCTTTGAAGTGGGTTGATGATGCCTTTGTAGGCCGGGCTGAATAAGAATTCCAGTGGTCAAGGGAAAAATACTCATTGTCTTGCATCTTTCTTCCTCCTGCTGAGTACCAAAAGTAAAATCCGTGAAGTAGAATAACCACATTTCCTGAGCTGTGTAAGCACCAGGATTCCCCAAGTCCAAAAGCAGAATCTGTGATTCCTTGGCAGAGAAATTTTGGTTTTCATCAGAGATTGTTCACAGTCCTGGATAGAAACGGGGTTTGGAGACTACAAAGGGAGATGGGCAGAAGGGGAAAGACGGGAAGGAGGATGTTGCAGGAAGCTTGAAAAGAGGTCACCAGAACATAGACAAATTTCCTCTCTCTGTCTCTTCAGATGATGGGAAAATAAATCGGCTCAAGGTGAAGAATTCTCGGGTTGGAGGAAATAAGCCAGTGGAAACGCTCGGGAGAGGACGAGGGAAAACTCAAGAAAATGTGATGGTGACAGATGAGATGAAGGAGGAAGGATGTGAGTCCAACAGCAGACAGGGAACAGAGCCACTTCTGGGATGCAATGCATCTGGGGAGCTCACAGACAATTTTGGAGCTGCTTGTGGCAATTCCAGTCCAGTGGATTCAGAGGGGGGAAAGGCATTATTTTCAAAGTATAGTGGACGGAAACGTCTCAAATCAGGAATTGTTTTTGAACACAGTGGAGAAGTGTGCAAAGAAGGCCCCACATTGCAGGAAAGGATCCAGCCAGGATCAAAGCTTGATAAACGTCACAGCAGCCACATCGAAGAGGAAAATCATGATTGCCCAGAGTTTGGGGTAAGGCTCCATTCGGATTCATTAGCAAAAGACCAGATAATTCACACTAGAGAAAAGACTTACAAATGCCCTGACTGTGGAAAATGTTTCTCTCAGAAATCGTTTTTCTTGACCCATCAGATGTTCCACTCAGGAGACAAACATCACAACTGTCCCTACTGTGGAAGAAGCTTCCCTTCGAGATCAAAGTTATTAAGACATGAGACTATTCATACGGGAGAGAAACCTCATAAATGCCCTGACTGTGGAAGAGGCTTCTCTCAGAGATCACATTTGTTAAACCATCAGATGATCCACACAGGAAAGAAACCACACCAATGTCCTGAGTGTGGAAAAAGCTTCTGTCAGAGATCAGATTTATTAAGACATGAGATGATCCACACAGGAAAGAAGCCACATCAATGTCCTGGGTGTGGAAAAAGCTTCCTTCAGAGATCAGTTTTATTTACCCATCTGATGATCCACATGAAAGAATATAAGAAGAGTCCTGCTGGATCAGGCCAAAGGCCCATCTAGTCCAGCTTCCTGTTTCTCACAGTGGCCCACCTCAAGGAGCACACAAGACAAGAAGATACCTGTATCCTGTCGCCACTCTCTTGCACCTGGCATTCAGGGATAGCCTATTACTAAAACCAGGAGTTTGCGTATTGCCATCATGGCTTGTAACCTGAGATGAAGTTTTCCTCCATCAATCTGTCCAATCCCCTTTTAAAGGCATCCAGGCCAGGTGCCATCACCACATCCTGTGGCAAGGAGTTCCGCAAATTAATTACACGCTGGGTAAAGACATTTTCTTTTGTCCATTCTAATTCTCCCGCCACTCAGTTTTAGTGGATGTCCCCTAGTTCTAGTGTTGTGCGAGAGGGAAAAGAACTTCTCTCTATCCACTCTCTCCCTCCCCATGCATAATTTTATACGTCTCAATTATGTCCCCCCTCCTCAGGCGCCTTTTCTCTAGACTGAAGAGCCCAATATGCTGTAGCCTTTCCTCATAAGGGAGATGCCCCGTCCCGCTAATTATTTCGGTCGTTCTCTTGTGCACCTTTTCCATTTCCACTATATCCTTTTTGAGATGCGGCGACCAGTACATGAGAAAATTCATACTGTTGAGAATCTTCACAAATGTCCCAATAATTGTGGAAGAAACGTCTCCCAGAGATCAGATTTATTAAAACATTCATACTGGAGAGAAACCACACAAATACCCTGACTACGGAAAAACCATCTCTTCATGATCAGTATTATCTGGTGTCTTGTGTGTGGGAAAAGGTTAAATGAGAAAAAAAACCTGATTAGCCACCAGATAACCCATGCAGCATATTAACAGTTAATAGACTGAAGGTCCAGTGTTTTCTCAAATTTTTGGTAGCATATCTTGCCTTGTTTGTAACCACTTGGTTGATGTGTGCAATCCATGTTTAAAGCCATTTGAAGATGTTGCCATCCCCAATCTTATGCTAGTAGTGAATTATTATTTATTTATTTTTATTTTTCACATTTTTATACCGCCCTTCCTCCAAGGAGCTCAGAGTGGTGTACATATTTCCTCCCCTCCTTTTTGTCCTCACAACAACCCTGTGAGGTAGGTGGGGCTGAGAGATAGTGGCTGGCCCAAGGTCACCCAGGAAGCTTCATGGCTGAGTGGGGATTTGATCCTGGATCTTCCAGGTCTAAGTCCGACTCCCAAACCACTACACCATCCTGGCTCCAATTATGAATTGGAAACACACTTTCCGAACAAAGGACCCTTTCTGCGACCCTGTCTGGTGCGCCCACTTTGGAGGGGAAGCCTTACTTCTGTAGGGCACTCAAGAGTGCTGAAATGGACGGGTTTTCCAGTCTTTCCTGGCCAGAGAGGCAGTGCGCATGCCAGTGGCTCTGGGAGGGACTGCCATAAGAACATAAGAAGAGCTCTGCTGGATCAGGCCAAAGGCCCATCTAGTCCACACACAGTGGCCCCACCACATGCCTCAGGGAGCACAAGACAACAAGATAACCTGTTTCCTGTTGTCACTCCTGGCACGAAGGAGTCACCTGCCACTCCTTGTCACCTGGCACGAAGAAAACCTACTCCTACAACCAGGAGGTTGCTTATCCCCATCATGGCTTGTAAGCTGTGATGGATTTGTCAGTAGGTTGGTGTCAGTAGGTTGGTGGCAGAGGTTGGGATGGAGTGGTTCGGGTCATTATGGGGTGGGAAGCAGGCTGGAGGGGGTGGATCTCAGCAGCAAGGTGCAGGCTGGATCCTATTCCCCATTTTACACCCCATCACGCCCCCTTTCTCTTCTCAGACCCACACCAGCTACAGAGCTGGAGTGGGTCCAAGGAGACAAATAAGCAACCAGGAGGCCTACCCAGGGTTAAGTATTACAGTGGACCCTCTGCATCTGTGGGTCCTGTATCGGCAGCTTTCACCACCCGTGGATTTAGCAAGAGGGGCCTCTGAAGGCCGCTTCCGAGTCAAGCCAGATCTGCGATACACTCCATTGGCCTCCAGACCCCAGGACACCTTGGCGAGCCAACGAGGAGCGGTTTTCTGTTTCGCGTCTGCAACTTCCAGTTGCATCCCCAAGGCATCCTGGGGCCCACGATGGCTAATGGAGTGCATTGTGGACCCGGTGCGACCCGGAAACTTCTTCCAGGTGCCCCTATTGCTCCCGACCTCCAGAGCCTTCAGGCACAACAGAGAGCATTGGGTGCTGGACTTCAGCATCTGTGGATTTTGGTATCTGCAGGGGTCCCAGAACCAATCCCTGTGGATTCTGAGTGCCCACTGCAGTTTATTTACCTCTGTTTCATTTTCTGGTCAAACCCCCCCCCCCATTGGATGCAGCATGCTCTCTGTCGTCAATAGTGGGGGATAGGATTGGACTGTTAGTTGTTCAGGGGGTGGCGGCACTGACTGACCCACAGGACAAGAGGGAAGAGGAAAGTGTTGGGGGAGAAGACTCCATAGCAGCTGGTCCGGGGAGCCGCTACCTGACTCTGCCAGCCTGCTATCCAGAGTGGAAGTCCTGTTGGCATCCATTCCTGAGTGGCCTGGACTCGGTTCCACACAGACCATCTGGTTCTAAGAAATGATCTGAGGCCAAGAAAGACCAAGAGCCACAGCCCCACATGACCCCCTTGTTTCTTGTGGCAAGAAGAGCGTCAGCAGTCTGCACATTACAGGTTATCCAGAGTCACTGCTGGGGAGATGGGGGAAGAGGCGGGATGCTTGTGGGGAGGGAACGTCTCTCCCTGCCCGGGTTGGGGACTCTACTCCGGGGCGGCTGTGGAGAGGCGAGTGCAGGAGGGCTGGCGTACCTAGGTATCTGAACACCTGGGGCGGGACATTTTTGAACGCCCCTCCCTTGTCTATTCCACAAAATTACGACAAAAATGGTAGGGGGGGCACCACCACCCCTGTACTAACTTGTTTTCCACCCGGGCACTTCACCTGCTTGCCAGGTGTGCCTGGAACCAGCGAGCTGCTGCTCGACAGCTGAGCTGAGCACCTTCTCGCTGGAAGCGGTGGGGCCAGATTGGGGGCGGGATCGGGCTGCGAGGACCGGTTGTCGTCGTTGTTGTTGTTCAGTCGTTAAGTCGTGTCCGACCCTTCGTGATCCCATGAACCATATCCCGCCAGGCCTTCCTGTCCTCCACTATCTTCCTGAGTTCGCTCATTTTCATGTTTGTTGCATCGGTGATGCTGTCTAACCATCTCATCCTTGGCCTTCCCCTTCTCCTTTTGCCTTCAATCTTTCCCAGCATCAGAGTCTTCTCCAGAGAGTCCTCTCTTCGCATTAGGTGGCCAAAATATTTGAGTTTCAGCCTTAGTACCTGTCCTTCCAGGGAACAGTCAGGCTTGATTTCATTTAGAATTGACTGATTTGATCTCCTAGCAGTCCAAGGGACTCTCAGGAGTCTTCTCCAGCACCACAGTTCAAAAGCATCTATTCTTCGGCGCTCAGCCTTCCTTATGGTCCAACTCTCGCAACCATACATTGCTACTGGGAACACCATCGCCCTGACTATACGAACTTTTGTTGGCATGGTGATATCTCTGCTTTTTATTATGCTGTCTAAGTTTGCCATAGCTTTCCTTCCAAGGAGTAAGCGTCTTTTAATTTCATGGCTGCTGTCTCCGTCTGCAGTGATCTTGGAGCCCAGAAAAGTAAAATCTGTTACTGCTTCCATTTCTGCCCCTTCTATTTGCCAGGAATTGATGGGACCCGATGCCATGATCTTAGTTTTATTAATGTTGAGTTTCAAGCCAACTTTTGCACTCTCCTCTTTCACCCTCATCAAGAGGCTCTTTAGTTCTTCTTCACTTTCTGCCATTAGGGTGGTATCGTCTGCATATCTGAGGTTGTTGATATTTCTCCCGGCAATCTTGATTCCGGCTTGTGATTCATTCAGCCCTGCATTTCTCATAATGTACTCTGCATATAAGTTAAATAAGCAGGGTGACAATATACAGCCTTGCCGTACTCCCTTCCCAATTTTGAACCAATCGGTTGTTCCATGGCCGGTTCGAACTGTTGCTTCTTGACCCGCATACAGGTTTCTCAGGAGACAGGTAAGGTGGTCTGGTACCCCCATCTCTTTAAGAATTTGCCACAGTTTGTTGTGATCCACACAATCAAAGGTTTTTGCGTAGTCAATGAAGCAGAAGTAGGTGTTTTTTTGGAACTCTCGTGCTTTCTCCATGATCCAGCGCATGTTGGCAATTTGATCTCTAGTTCCTCTGCCTCTTCGAAACCCAGCTTGTACATCCGGTAGTTCTCGGTCCACGTACTGCTGAAGCCTAGCTTGTAGGATTTTGAGCATAACCTTGCTAGCATGTGAAATGAGTGCAATTGTACGGTAGTTTGAACACTCTTTGGCACTGCCCTTCTTTGGAATTGGAACGTAAACTGACCTTTTCCAATCCTTTGGCCACTGCTTTCCAAATTTGTTGGCATATTGAGTGCAGCACTTTCACAGCATCATCATTTAGGATTTTAAGTAGCTCAGCTGGGATATTATCTCCACTAGCTTTGTTGTTAGTAATGCTACCTAAGGCCCACTTGACTTCACTCTCTAGGATGTCTGGCTCTGGGTCAGTGACCAAACCAGCATGGTCATCAGGAACAGTAAGATCATTCTTGTATAGTTCTTCTGTGTATTCTTGCCATCTCTTCTTAATCTCTTCTGCTTCTGTTGTCGTTGTACCTATGCTATTATTATGCAGTATTTTACTGCAAGGAAGGGAGGACCGGCAGGCAGGAGGAGACAGGCAGCCGCTGCTCTATCTTCTTGCCGGCACCTCGAAGGAAACCATCAGTCAGGTGCTACGACTTTCCTGCCTTTAAGAGACTTTCCTGGATCTTTAAGAGACCAGCCGGCCCGGAGAGGGACCCCTGAAGTCTCAGCATCCTCCTGCAAGGAGTCAGGAGAAGCGGGCAAGACTGTAATAAGAAGACGGATTCTCATGGCTGCTGGAGGGGGGGGCTTGAAGGGTTAATAGGGGGAAACCGGAGAAGGGGCGGGGAATGCTCGTGGGGACGCCTCTCCCTGCCCGGGGTGGGGACTCGGCTCTGGGGCGGCCGCGGAGAGACGAAGGCTGGGAAGGAAAGGAGGCTCCGGAGGTGGAGAAGAGACGAAGGGTCGTGCCGCTGCTGCCTGGGCTTCCCGGCCGAGACGGGAGGGCTGCTGCTCGGTGAGTCCCGGCGGAGCGGAGGGTCCAGCCCGGGAGTCCGACCCGCAGCTCAGCCCCCAGCCGGCTCTGGGCTCGCTGTGCCGGCTCTGGTGGTGACGCTGCCGGCTCGGATCCTGCAGGAGGCTCTGCGCCAGCCGGATCGGTGCTGAGCGGGATGTATAGAAAGGCCCGTTCGATGCATAGTCTTGGAAAAGATCCGCGGGAGTGTTGCGTGTGTGACTTCAGAGGAAGGATGGTCGGCCAGGCGGAAAACAAATGCTGAAGGCTTCTCCAGTCCCTGGTTGTGTCCTCCTGAATGTATCCAAGAGCAGGAGTTTGGGTTAAGATTAATCAACTTCCCAAACTCCAAAAGGTGAACCAGGTTGCCACCGTGACGTATGCATTTGCGCGGCAGGCAGAAATTCGACAGGTCTAGAAGTTCTCAGCATGGTAAAACTCTGAAGTGAGAACTTCCGCCTGTTTCTCCCCCCTCTTTCTCTCTTGTGTTGCTTGTGTTTTAAAGCTGCACTGTTTGTGTCTTTACCTCAGGACGGCCTCTTTCAATTCATGAATACCTCCAGGCAATGGCCTTGAATTGCTGGGGCCTCCAACAATTGCAGCTCTTTTGCCACCTGGGGAAACTCATCAACCCGGAGCCATCCCTTTTGGGAGAACAATTTGGCCAGGTAAGCAGGCAATGAGGAGTCATTTACTCCTCAGTCCTTAAGCAAGATCAGGGATTTGAGAGCAAAAGTACTTGCTTAAAAATTAGCTTCTCCAGAAACTCAAGCTTAGTCTCCGTTTCTAAAGTTGCAGGGGTGGAGCCAGGAGGAGCGAAGCCATGAATGAGCAAACCTGTGACGGTCCAGAAGTACATGTGATGGAGGCCCAAGAGGAGCCAGGCAGGGGGCTGCAACAGCGCTGGGAAGCCCAATGGCAGCAGTTCCTCCAGACCCTGCAGGCCCCTCACTCGGCATGGGGGAGCCCCCAACTGTCAGGCCCCACACCCTGGGATGATGCCAAGGCCTTTCTGGCCTCCTTTGAGCAAGTCGCTGAGGCCTGTCAGTGGCCCAGAGGAGAGTGGGTGGCTCGGCTCCTGCCAGCACTTAGCGGACAAGCCCAGCAGGCCTTTAGCCTCCTGGCAGCCAGAGACAAGGAGGACTATGGGAAAGTGAAGGCCGCCATCTTGAGGGGCGACGCCCTGAGGAGGGAGGCGCAGCGCCAGCACTTCCGGCGGTTCTGCTGCCCGGAGCTGGAAGATCCCCGAAGGCTGTACAGCCAACTGCAGGAGCTTTGCTGCCAGTGGCTGAAGCCCGAGAGGCACACGAAGGAGCAGATCCTGGAGCTGCTGGTCCTGGAGCAGTTCCTGGCCAGCCTGCCGGTGGACGTCCAGGGCTGGATCCGGGCAGGAGGGCCGGACAGCTGTGCCCAGGCGGTGGCCCTGCTGGAGGATTTCCTGCTGAGCCGGCGGGAGGCCGACAGAGGAACGTTGCAGGTGAGTAATAATACTGTACTTGATTCCTAGGCTCCCTAGTAGGACACAGATAGTGACGTGGGTTGTTGGACCTCTGTAATTCTTCAGTTAAAACGGATAGAACTGATAAATCAGCAAAGGGTTTTGATCCTCTGGAAAAAATTTAAGTCCTACCACTCAATATAATTCTTTTAATAAGAGTATATCTGGATGCTTATGAAAGATGCTCATATACTGTCAAAGCTAGAGTTGAAATAAATTCTGCAGTTGTGGTGCAGCCATTTGGAATACTTATTTTTCTACCACTATGATTATTTAAATATTAATTGTAATATGCTCAAATGTCCATTTTGAAAACAAACTTGGTGTTCCTAGACTTTTTAATTGGAATTGAATGTGTAGTTGGCCCTCAGTATCGGCAGGGGTTATGTTTCCGGAACCCCCATGGATACTGAAATCTGCGGATACCATGGCTGACTGTAAAACCTGTTAAAAACAACAGAAAAAGTGGTTTCACGACAGCTGGGGTATACCGCATCCCTTGTAGCTGTGGTAGGGTGTACATTGGAACATCAAAGAGTGTGGCCACACGTGTTAAAAGAACATGCACGGCACTGTCGTTTTGGGTCAGAAAGAAAAATCTGCGGAGGCTGAACACGCATTGGAATTGAGACACCAAATAGATTTTGAACAAACACAGGTGCTGTCCTCAGTTAGGAGCTACTACACCAGGATCCACAGAGAAGCCATAGAGATCCACAAACATAAATACAACATGAACAGGAAGGAGGAAACACTTTCTGTCAGTAATGTGTAGGGCTTCTGGTTCTTAAGTGAACCAAGATCCGAGGCTTTGAAACTTGCAGACCTGATCAGGGGACAGCCATGAAAACACTCAGAGCCTTGATAACTGCGGGACTGATTAAAAATATTGACATCATATAGGGAGGAAAAATGGTGGTATGACTTTAAAGTACCTGGCAAAGGCAAGCATTTAATCTCTCAGCTGTAACATGTTTTAAGAAGAACTAGAGCAGACAGCAGAACGCCACACCTTTGATAATGTCCCTCACAGTTAGGGGCGAAACGTTCAGACAAAAAAGTTTTTGTTTTAATAACCCGTGGCTTATAAACCCAAGCAGCGATTGTATTCATTTTATGAATTATTATTGATGATGATGATGATGATAATAATAATAATAATAATAATAATCCTGTGTCTGTGTTGATGCTCTCAAAAAAAGAGGAACTGGATGTGATGGGCGGGATGTTTTTCCCTATTTCCAGGAGTTGATGAACTTCAGGGAAATGGGCACGTCTTTCCATACTTTTGATCAGATTCCGACGCAGCCAGGCCAACAGACCATGTTCTGGCAAGTCTTGCAAGAGCATCATGGGAATTCAGACTCCTTGGGTAAGAAGCTCTTTAACTTGGGTCCAGTAAATCTAGCAAGCTGCAGCTGACCCGGATGTCTGTCAAATTCTGAATGTACAGTATATATGATACAACACCAGAAACGTGTGAATTTAATTCGTTCCCTGGGACAGCCAGGAGATGCACCACTTCAGGTGCACCTTGGATTGGGCCCGCTTGACTGGATTAGGCCTTGACTGGGCCCGCTTGACTGGATTAGGCCTTGTTCACCTACTGAGTTCAGACTCCCATTCAGGACTTCTGCTGCATCTCGTTCTGCTGCCCATCTACCCCCAAGTGTCATCTGGCTTCCAAGTGCCACCAGGGCCAGTTGGAGGGCTGACCCTGGGGGATCCCGTAGACCCACAGTCGCCTCCCTGCACCACTTTCTAGGTCCTCCCCTCCAGTAACAGGGCGCCGCGCGCACGTATGTACGTACGTACTGGCAAGGTGGCCCAGAAGGACATCAAGGACAGTGGCATAAAAGCCACACCAAGATCTAGCAGGCCCTAGAGAAACGTGACCTTTTCCAGGAGACCCTAACCCTTCCTTTTCTTTGGCCCCTGCCTCTCCCCTCTCTCTTGCCTTTCGCTCCTATCGAGGACTTTGTTTCAAGGACTCTTAAATCATGACTGACTTTGTCCTTTTCAATCCTTGGAGATAAGTTTATTGCTTGGCGTGAAGTAGAGGGTGCTGGATGCATTTGGACAAAAGAGGCCAAGGAATGCAGCTTCCTCCGATCATCTTATTACCTCACAGACACATGCAGCTTTTCTGGTACATGATGTTAAAGTGTTTCATTCTACATTTTTCCCTTCATTTAGATTTAAAAAAAAACTGAGGAGAAAAAAGTCTAAGAGTACCTTTTATTCTCAACTGCACCAACAATAATTCTGTGTTTCTCTCTCATACATATATTCAAGAGGGACTTGTGGTTCCCAAATCTGACCTTGCCTCCCACCCAGAAAAAGAGGATGAAATATTTCTCCAGCTTTCTATGGAACACAAGAAATTACCAGTCCAAGATTCAGGTAACCAACGGTCGAAGCCTGTTTGGTGATTCTTGCAATATGAGAAGACCTTCCTTCAGAAGTCCAGAGGGCAGGTTTCACCTCTGCTTCTCCCATAATTCTCCCAAAAATCCATGGCACAGGTTCTTCTTATTTTCTCCACAATAAGCAGGAATGAAACCAATTTTGCAGAAAAGGCAAAGAGCTGCTGATATTGTCTCATGTATTCTGCATTCCCAGAAGAGTGCAGAAAAGCTGTCGCCTCTGGCAGCAGATTGTCTGCCCATTTGCCGCTGCTCCTCCCAGAACTTCAACTGGAAAAGGAAGAGAAACGGTGGAGACAAGGTGGGAAGAATGGTGGGCTAGAGCATCTTCAGCTCTAGGGAAGGGGGTCAGTGCCGGAGGTGGTAACGGAAGTTCCTGCCGACTGACTCCCTTTCTGACCGCTCACTTCAGATGGCTGACGTGGTGGAGCTGGACAAGCGATGGTCAAGAATAGGGATGTGTAGGGTGAAAAGACCAGAAACATAAAAGGAGGAGGTCAGGCCGTGGAATTGTGCCCAGCTGGGCCTCTTGATCTCGGCTCCTGGCTTTATCCAACAAATTACAGGATGAAGTTTGAAATCCAAATGAATGAAAGTTTTCTTTATCTATGTGAGATTAAACATGAAATTATTTTAGATCTCCTAACAGCAAATAGGATTTTCTAGGCTAGACATTGGAAATTGCCTACAATTCCAACCATGAAGAAAGGAATGGCTGTACTCAGGAAAAAATACAATAGTCAATAGTAATGTTTTAAAAGGGACAAACACTAATAACATACTAAACAATAAAACCAGAACAATTCAAGCAATATTTAAAAAAAACACTTTTTTTTTACATAACCCAATTGAGGTTAAAAAAAACCCAGCTCCGAGTACGGCTAAAATTAATAAAATACTATGGGGAGCATCAACTTAACTGAAACGTTTGCTGTAATAAAGAAGATTTTCTAGACAGCAAAAGGGTGGCAACAAGAAGGCCAGATGGGTATCAAGTGGGAGGGAGTTCCTTAGTCTGAGGGCTGAGAATGAACAAGCCCTGTCATTACAATGAATAAACTGACGTAGCCCATGGTAGGAAAATCCAACATGTATGATCTACAGGTGATAAATTGAGTCCTTTTATTTATTTTATTAGAATGCCAATTGTAATTATTTAAATTTACAAAGCTATCTTTTTTTGTTCATTGCTTCAAGGAATTTAAAACATTTTATTGCTTCAAGGAATTTAAAACATTTTATTTTATTTTTAAAAAAATCATTGGTGGCTTGCATAACTTTTAAGCAATCCAAGCTGACTACCCAAAGTAGAGCCTGCATTTATTTGAGTTGTGCAAACAGCAAAATTCAGCATCTCCAAGGTGAGAATCCGTTGTACTTTGGCTCTGTGAATGTTGATGTTCATTGTTTAGCACAGAGTACTTACAGCCTCCTGTATACTTCTGACATGTTCCTACAAATGGGAGATGAAGATGTGAGGAATCATGAATGAACTGGAAAGTAGACCGGTTGAAGGTTGCAGAAGTCTAAAGCTGGCCTTGCACTGCACGCATCTTGCTCTATCGCGTCCGGGAGTAGATTCTGATTGGCCCAACACGTTGCTCCGTGCCCTGCCCCCACAACACCGAACGCAGCCTCTCATTGGCCGAAGCTCAATTTATTCAACTTGGAACGCACGGGAACGACCTTTGGCCAATGAGAGGCCGTGCTCGGTGTTGTGGGGGCGGGATGCGGAGCAACACGTTGGGCCAATCAGAATCTACTCCGGGACAAAGCAAGATGTGTGCGGTCTGTTACAGCTTTAGCAAGGAGGTAACAAAAGAATAGTCAAAATTCCACTCTCTCTGCAGGTGACGAGAACAGAAGTCCGCCCAAGTTGGGGAATTCTCCGTGTGGGGGAAATGAGCCAGTGGAAACATCCGCAGCGGGGATCATCGAAGGAAACGTTCCAATGATAATGAAGATCCACATGGAAAGACGTGAGTCTAACATGGGGCAGGAGAAGGAGCTGCTGAAAGAACAAAATGAATCCAGTCGGGTCTCAGACAGTGTTAGAGCTGCCAGTAGTGAGATGTACACAAGGGAAAACCCGCCATTCTCGAAGCGTGGAGGAAGTAGCGACCAAAATTCTGATCTTCTTGTGAGACGTACTGGAGAGAAACGCAATAAAAGTCTCATTTCAGAGGAAACCTTTGAGCAACTTGATACAGATCAGAAACAACATGAAGGAGAAGATTCCACTGGAAGCTCCAACTGTGGGGAAAGCTGCCATAGGACAGCTCATCTGTGTAAACATCAAAGTGGCCATTTTGGAGAGAGAAATTATGATTGTCCTGAACACGCGAAAAGCTTCGCTTCTAAAACCTCAACGAGACATCTGAGAAATCGTGGCGGAGAGAAACGTCACACGTGCCCTGAATGCGGGAAAAATTTCATATGGATGAAACATTTAATGAGCCATTGGAAAGTTCACACTGGAGAGAAGCCTTTCAAATGCGCTGAATGTGGGAAATGTTTTCTACATAGAGCAGAACTGATGAGGCATTTGAGAAGTCATACTGGAGAGAAGCCTTACAAATGTTTTGAGTGCGGGAAAAGCTTTTCTCGGGGAGATAATTTGGTCCGACATCAAAGAACTCACACTGGAAAGCAGCCGTACTAAGTTTTGTGTGCATGGCAAAAACGTCTCTTTGAAATCCATTTGAGTAGATATCAGATAAGCCATACTGGAGAGAAACCACGCCAATGACCTGACTGCAGAAGAGACAACTCTGAGAGATACCGATTCCCAAGTGTTGGAGGAATTTTGCCCTACTGGAGGACATGATGGAGGTTTGGAATGCCACCCTCCCATCCTAGACTTCAAGGGCACCCGATGAAACTGATTGACTGTAGCGTCAGGACAGATGAATGAGGGCACCTCACACAACACACAGTTTATGTCGAGAATTTTCTGCCACAAGTTGTGATGATGTCTTTAAGCAGGGCTTAGACAAAGTCATGAAGGATAGGTCTTCCACCAGCTGGGAGCCATGTTAGCTCATTGGTACCTCTGAATACAATTCCTGGGGGATAAACAATCGGGTAGTAGGCTATTGTCTTCATGCCCTGCTTCCTGTAACCATTGGCCTGGCTTCTCTTGGAAACGAGAGGCTGCTTTAGATGATGCCTTTAGTCTGCTACAGTAGAGGTCTTCTTCTGTTCTGCCAAGAATGATCTCCTTCCTCTTTCAGTAAAGCAACTGTTAGGTCAGGCTGTTATAAGCACTATCACAGGTGGAGGCTTGGTCTTCAGCACCTTGGACATCAATGTCCGGTTCCAGGATGAGCAGAATCAAGTATGCAAATAAGCAAAGATATACACACTTGCAAACCAGTTTAGAAAATATAGAATTTTGGACATTGGTTGTTGTGTTACAGGCATCCTCTAGACCAGCATCGTGTCTGGACTAGTTGTCTCTGTCGAAAGGGGAAGGAGATAAATCTTGGAAGGAAGATCTCTACTGTATCGGACTAACTGCCCAATCCTATCTTTGGATTTATGGCAGCGGGACACTGTCCTGCTGTCATAAATTGGCTCCCAACAACAGGAGAGACCACTTGTGAATGCCCTGAGTGTGGAAAAAGCTTAGCTACTAAACGCTCATTAAAGGCTCATCAGAAAATTCACACTGGAGAGAGACCGTATAAATATTTCCATTGTTGGAAATTCTTCACTCCTAACATATCGTATTTCTTCGAGTCTAAGGCGCCATCGATTCTAAGGCACACCTTTACTTTCAGTATCACCAGCAGGGGAAAAAAAATCCATCGATTGTAAGACTCACCTCCCTTCATTGAATCTACCTGCTTAGCACCAACTCTCCCCAGCATGTCCAGCGCTGCAGCTGACGATGACTGAGTGCCTTTGCTTAGCATTTCTGGCCCCACCAGAAAGTGCCATTTCCTTTGTTACCTGGGCTTGGGGGAGCTTCAGGGAGGCCTGCGCGACCCTCTGCGAATCTTCAGTTTGGCGAAAAACGGTGATTTTTGGCCATTTCCGGTTTTCGTAAAAACTGGAAATGCCCGGAAATCGCCATTTTTCGCCAAACTGAAGATCAGGGAGGCCTGCAGAGGGTCGCGCAGGCCTCCCTGAAGCTCCCCCAAGCCCCAGTAAGTAAGAAGATAGCATTTTGGGGTGCTTTTTGGAGACCTTCGATTCTAAGACGCACCCCATTTTTGAAATGCTTAATTGGGAAAAAAACATGCGTCTTAGAACCGAAGAAATACAGTAACTCTGCAAAGACATCAGAGACTACATACAAGAGAGAGATCTTATGGGTGCCCTGAGTGTGGGAAAAGCCACCAGAGAATCCGTTAATAGAGTTTATGCTGTGGGCATTCAGCATTCTACAGAAGTTTCAGTTGCTTGTTACACATCAGAGAATGCCACAGGCAGAGAAACCTTAGGAGTGCATGTACAGTAATTGTTACACTGCAAGAATATCAGCAGATGTAATTAAAAAAAACAACAACACAGAGAATCTGACACTGAGAAGGAAAGAGGAGCTTTGCCTGCGGTCCAGCCGTGTGAAGTTAAGAAATCTCTTTCTGTGGATCTGTTCTCTTCATACTGTTCATAATTGCATAAACCTCCCAGTGGTCTTTTTTTGTAAACCAAATATCCCTAAACACGTAGGTTTTTCAAAACCGTTTTTGCACATAAGGGGAGGAAGCATGTTGGAGGCATTCCAACAGTCTGCAAAACTTAAAAGGTGGCATTTAGGAGGTTTCCTGTTTTGTACGTTTAATTTATATGCAGTTTCATTACAAGGGTTCTAGAAAAATAAACAAATAGACCATGCAGGACTCAAGTCTGCCCACTTGTGTATTGCAGTATATCAAATTACCTCCACGTTGGACACGGAGCAAGAAGGTCTTTTGTGAATGCAGGGCTCATACAAGTGCCTCCTGATCAGAAAAGGAGAGGCATGTTGTGTTTACTGTATTTCTTGGGACTGGAGAGACTGAAAAATGCCTTTTTTCCTGGTGATACATGGAGGGGCCCTGGCTGGGGTGTTTATGATGGGGGGGGCATCATCTATGTAAATGATGGTATGGGTAATATGTTAGTACCACTTGCCCCCTTCACACAGACGAAAGCTTGCAGACAGTGCCTGTTTTACCTTTTACAAGTTTTACAAAGTTGTACAACGTTTTACCTTTGTAAAACTCCTAGATTCTCTAGGCACTGAGTGTAATATTTTTCATCAAAGTTTTGCAATTCTTAAATATACCAGAGTAGGGTCTTTTTATTTGAAGGTATTGGAAAAGGATTCCCCCCCCCCCTGAAATCTGAAGCACAAAAGCAGCAGTACATAAGAACATAAGAAGAGCCTTGCTGGATCAGGCCTAAGGTCCATCTAGTCCAGCTTCCTGTAGCTCACAGTGGCCCCTCCAGATGCCTCCGAGAGCACACAGACAACAAGATAACCTGTTTCCTGTTGTCACTCCCCTGCACCTGGCACAGAGAAAACCTACTTCTAAAGCCAGGAGGTTGCTTATGGCTTGTAACCTGTGATAGTCTTTTCAAAATTGCACACTGGGGCAAGAAATCAAAACTTCACATACACGCTAATGGATTCTGAGCTGTCTGTGATGGATCAGGAGAGAAATCTTGGGGTACTGGTGGACAGGTCGATGAAAGTGTCGACCCAGTGAAAGTGTCGACCCAGTGTGCAGCGGCTGTGAAGAAGGCCAATTCCATGCTTGGGATCATTAAAAAAGGGATTGAGAATAAAATGGCCAATATTATTATGCCGTTGTACAAATCTAGGCCAGGTACCATCACCACATCCTGTGGCAAGGAGTTCCACAGATGAATTACATGCTGGGCGAAGAAATATTTTATTTTGTCCGTTCTAACCCTCCACTCAATTGTAGCCTTTCACCAAAACGCTCCGCCAAATGCTGTAGCCTTTCCTCATAAGGGAGGTGCTCCAGCCCACAAATCATTTTGGTCGCTCTTTTCTGCACCTTTTCCAATTCAACCATATCCTTTTTGAGGTGTGGTGACCAGAACTGGACACAATACTCCAGATGTGGCCTTACCAATGATCCCAAGCATGGAATTGGCCTTCTTCACAGCCGCCGCACACTGGGTTGACACTTTTATCGACCTGTCCACCAGCACCCCAAGATCTCTCTCTTGATCCGTCATAGACAACTCAGAACCCATTAGCGTATATGTGAAATTTTGGTTTCTTGCCCCAATGTGCATCACTTTACACTTACATTGAAGCGCATCTGCCATTTTGCTGCCCATTCTCCCAGTTTGGAGAGATCCTTCAGGAGCTCTTCACAATCCCTGCTGGTCTTCACCACCTGGAAAAGTTTTGTGTCATTCGCAAACTTGGCCACCTCGCTGCTTCGGAAACCCCAGGCAGCAGGATCCCTTGCTGCTGGGTTTGCTGCAACAGGGCTGGATCCATTTGGCCTGCTCTACTCGGAAGTTGGTCCCGCCACTGCAATGCATTCAGCAAGCCTTTACTCCCGAGTAAGTGCTCCTCCTACTTTTGCATCCGTGCGGAGCTTTTGAGAAGGGAGCTGCGAGGCTTGCGTCGGCCGGCAGGGGGCAGCAGGAGACGGCGGGCGGAGAGAAGAGGGCGGAGAAAGGCCGGAGCCTCGGCAGGAAGCAGCTGCAAGCTCTTGGGGCGCTGCAAGCTTTTGCTTGCCTTCCCCGCTTTCAGCCCGCAGCTCCACCTCGGCCGTCCTGGGCGCTCCCGCGGAGCCGAACCAGCCCCGAGAAGACGGCTGCAGCGGCGCAAGAGGCTCCTCGCATCCTCCGGAGCTCCAGTCGTGGTAAGAGGCCTGCCTGCCTGCCTGCAGAGAGGGCTGCCCCCCCGGGCAACCCTGAGGGCTGCCCCCCCCCGAGGCCGCTCGGCCCCAGCCCACAACGGGGAGGGGCGATCATCAGAGTGGGCTGCAGAGTAACTGACCCAAGCAAACCGCAGCATCTCTCATATTTGCAGGGGACTACCTTGCAGGGTTGTTATAAGGCGCTCTCGGGTTCAACCTGATGGGGAGAATATCATTAGACTACATCACGGGGGGGGGGGTCGTAAGGCGCTACCCTTTAGCTCAGCCCCTCTTTAGGTGTGGGCATATTCACCCTGGATTATGCTACAGCCCCTCTTAATGCAGCCCCATTGGGGTCATATCTTTGGGCTACATTACAAGGTTGTTGTAAACCTCTCCCTCGGTTTCACACATACACACACCCCACTGTGATCTATATAGTACTGTGGGAGAGTGTATTACACGGTTTTTGTAAGATCGTGCCCCTGGTCTGCGGTACAGGGTTGTCGTTTCAAGCGGAAGGGGGAATGGGTGAGCTTGGAGCAAGAGATGGTTTCACGGGGCTGGTCCTTTGAGAGGGATGTGTGAAAGGGTTAAACGCTGGCTGCTGGAGAAATTTGAGAAGGGGAAGTCCCCTTCTCTCCTTCCAGGGGCTTTTGCTTTAAATGGCTGCAGGAGAGAGAGGTGAGTTAAAAGGGTGAGGGGGGGGGGGGGAGTGTGAAGTTCAGGAAATTAAACTAAACAGGAGGTGGGTGGAGGGGAGAGGGAGGTGTATTCCCCAACCTTGAAACAAAAGGAAGAGAGAAATGTCCATGCAGTTGCTAGTGGGTTCCTTACCCCTCAGGGGGACAAAGGCTTGGTTTCATTCAAAACCTAATCTCTTTCACTAAACTTGACCCCTTTGTCCTCAGTCCTCCAACTGAAAGGAAGTACTATGTGTAAATGCATTTCTTCTCCATCTGTTGTTAGCCTTGCCTTTTCTCCCCCCTCTGCTCTCCTTCCCCCACATTTAGATTGTAAGCGCCTCAGGGCAGGAGCCTGTCTTTTGCTTCTGTGACTCTGTAAAAAATATCCTGTAGTGCAGGACTCCTAAAACTAATTAACAAGACAGTGCTTTTTTCCCCCCACAGGCCCAAGGGAGATGGTGAGGGAATAAAGGACCAATCATTTGCAGGAAATGGCCCTTTAACCCTGTATCAGCACTGAATCATTTGCCAACACCAATGCCTGATAGGGAGGCTGGTGGGTTTATGGCCATCAGAAAGTATATTACTATTTTCAAATATAGGGGACAGGGTATCGTCTTGTAACAAATGCAGATTCTGAAGAATAGTCTCTCTGCCTTCCTGATCAGGATTTAAAAAGGAGGTTGAAAAAATACGGCAGGATTTTTCCTGGGCCCCCGCTTGTCCTGAGTGTGTTCAAGAGCAGGGCTTTAAAACCTTGGTGGGACTCCCCTTTCACCACCTGAGCGTTGAACCAGCATACCTGGTAGCTACTTCCTTTTTTGTTGTTGTGGCTCCTGTGCTTTTAAACGACCATATGGCAGGCAGAAATTCAGCAGGTGTACAGCTTGTGAGCATACTGATATAGGGAAAGTTTGCCCTGTAAAATGTCTGCCCTGTAAAGTTATGGAAAGCTTTGCCTTGTAAAATTGGGTGTTATGTTGTATACAGTGTTCCCTAATGAGTTTACAACTCGGTTCTTGGGAAGAGAAGAAATGTTTGGGGTACTCCATCTAAATTCTTTCTTTGTTGCCTGTTGTTTTCAACATTCCATTGTGTGGGTGTATCTTCCGTTCAGGAATACCTGCAACGAATGGCCTCTGACTGGAGAGGGCCTCCAACATTGCCGCTCTTTTGCCACCAAGTCAACCCGGACTCAGCTCAGTGCTGAGCTGTTTTTCTTGTAGTGAAGAAGACTAACCAGGAAGGGAGAATTTGGATGATTCTTCTTGTATCCTTCTAGGAAGGTCTGAGGTTTGAGGGCAGAGCTTTTTGCCTGGAAATTGGTCTGCAAGAAGGGATCGTGCTGGCTCTCTGATTCGACATCGGAGGGCTGAACTGGGAAAGCCATGAAGGAGGAAAAATCTGCACGTCCAGAAATAGAAGTTAGGCTACGGAGAGCTGTGATCATAGATCAACCTGAACATGGGACAGAGCGACCAAGATGGAGAGCATCTCAAGAGGGCGAACAGGAACTGGGCAAGGGGAATCTGCAGCACTGGGAAGCCCAATGGCAGGAGTTCCTCAAGACCCTGCAGGCCCCTCACACAGCATGGGGGAGCCCCCAACGGTCAGGCCCCACACCCTGGGATGATGCCAAGGCCTTTCTGGCCTCCTTTGAGCAAGTCGCTGAGGCCTGTCGGTGGCCCAGAGGAGAGTGGGTGGCTCGGCTCCTGCCAGCACTTAGCGGAGAAGCCCAGCAGGCCTTTAGCCTCCTGGCAGCCAGAGACAAGGAGGACTATGGGAAAGTGAAGGCCGCCATCTTGAGGGGCGATGCCCTGAGGAGGGAGGCGCAGCGCCAGCACTTCCGGCGGTTCTGCTGCCCGGAAGTAGAAGACCCACGAAAGATGTACGTCCAGCTCCAGGAGCTTTGCTGCCAGTGGCTGAAGCCAGAGAGACGCACGAAGGAGCAGATCCTGGAGCTGCTGGTCCTGGAGCAGTTCCTGGCCAGCCTGCCGGTGGACGTCCAGGGCTGGATCCGGGCAGGAGGGCCGGACAGCTGTGCCCAGGCGGTGACCATGCTGGAGGACTTCCTGGAGAGCCGGAGAGAGGCCGACACGGGGACGTGGCAGGTGAGATCTTAATACTTAATTCTTAGAGTCCTTAACAAAACACAGGATGTAGCAAGGGGTGTTGGGACTGACAGTGGTGGTTCTGTTAAAAATAAATAGAGCCAGAGAAGAACCTGGATCAAGCCAAAGGCCCATCTAGTCCAGCATCCTCTTTACATAGTGGTCCGTCCATCAGTTGCCTTTGGGTAGGCAGGAAGATGAAGGCGAACCCTTCAGAAACCTTTGCTCCCCTGCAACCTGGAGGTAGCATATAGTCATGGTGACTATCAACCATTGATAGACAGACTTACCCTCCATGAATTTCTCTAATCTCTTTTGAAACTATCTAAACTAGTGGCCTTTTTTTTTTTTTTGGCATCTTGTGGTTGTGAATTCCATTGTCCATCGTGTGATTTTCCCCTTGTCTGTTCTAAATCCCCAGCCAATCAGTGTCGTTGGATGACCCCTCGTTGTAGCATTGTGGCCAAGGGAAAAGAGCTTTTCTCTACATTGTACACGCTGCCCGTCCGTCCATGAGGCCCCCTGGTGCGGGTTGCATCAGAGGCAGATTGCAAGGGGTCCGAGGGGGGGCTGGATTTGGGATTCCTTTCACCCTGAATCTGCTGCTGCTGCCGCCGCCGCCTCCCTCCAACCCGCCACCAATGCAAACCGCAGTGGTCTGCTTGCTGCTCGCTCAAACGCGAAGCAGATGGTTCCCCTCTTGTGTGCCACATGCTCCTTGTGTGCTGCCATGGTACCTGGGAGTGTGGGGCTGCCGGTTGACTGGGGCAGCGCATTCGTTGACTGGGGCAGCGCATTTGCGCTCCTGCAGTCCCGGTTTCATGGCAGCGCACAAGGAGCATGGCAAGGGTTTTAGGTTTGGTTTTTTGTAACGCTGAGGCAGCAGACCAAGATGGCGTCAGGCGGTATCCTGGGTTGCACCATCTGGCCCAGCTGAATTCCAGCCACTAGGCCTGTGATGGCAAACCTATGACACGTGAGGTCATTTTGGGTGACACGCCAGTGTTCCCCCCCCCCCCAGGACCCCAACACACCTTATATTTTCGCAAAAGTGTTACAGGCTTGTCTTGAACATTTAGGGCAGGGGTTTTGGCAGACCTCTTTCAAATTATTCTCTAGTAAAACTCAGCAACAAAAAAGTAATTGATGTTAAATAAAATGCAATTGTGTTCTATAGTTTTCACTTCAGTTCAATTCAAAATTACTATTAACAGTAGCAATAGTCAAAGTACTATTAAAAGTTCGGTGTGGGGGACACACCAGCACAGTCAAGTTAGGCATTTTTAAAATCTTTGACACACCAAGCCCAACTGGTTCGCCATCAATGCACTAGGCAGCTTTCCAAAAAAGATCAACCCTGAATGCTGACCAAAGGAGGACATTTCACATTGGTGCAGTCATACCTACTAACACCCCTCTTTGCTCCCTTGTTGTTACATACATGTCCATTTAATGTGTATTGTAATGCTTGTGTTAAGTAAAACAGCATTTAGACTTTTAACTAGAACTTCATATTGTGTGGTGCATGTTCCTGAATGTAAGAGAGGGGATGAGATGGGGTAACTTTCCTATCCAGAATCAGCGACAGTTAATAAAAAGAGCCCTGCTGGATCAGGCCAAAAGCCCATCTAGTCCAGCCTCCTGTATCACACAGTGGCCCCACCAGATGCCTCATGGAGCACACAGCCAACAAGATAACCTGTTTCCTGTTGTCACTCCCTTGCACCTGGCACAGAGAAAACCCACTTCTAAAACCAGGAGGTTGCTTATGGCTTGGAACCTGTGATGGTCTTTTCCTCCATGAATCTGTCCAAACCCCTTTTAAAGGCATCTAGACCAGGTGCCATCACCACATCCTGTGGCAAGGAGTTCCACAGATGAATTACACGCTGAAGAAGTTCAATCTTCCTTATAAGCTGTGTGGCTGCAGAGCTGATATCTAAGCCCTGTGCAGCTTCCCTCTCGGCGCTCTGTAACTTGGCGATGATGATGTTTATTGCTGAGCTCGCCGCAGTCGCCACTGCAGGGCTTCACGCACAGATAAACATTAGAGGGAACATTGTGACAGTTACGTGGAAAACAATTAGCAATAATTCCCAAAAGGTTTATAGTGTCTTTGTTCTTTCATCTGTTTTCAGTGTGCGTCAGTTTTCCTTTGCAGTCGTCCTCTCAGCCTCACAACAACCCTGCAAACTAAGTTTGAGTTGACCACTTTTGATGTCCAATAGGGCACCTGCGTGTTTAATAGAAGTCTGTGCCCTTATCGTGTCTGGCTAGAAAACCCTTGGGTGTTGCTTTTCCCAGCCTGTGGAGGGAGTACTGAACCCGTAGGAATGCAGCCTGCCCTGTTGTGTTTAAAGATCCAGGAGGTTTGAAGGGGAGGAGGAGGGACGTTTGGCCCCTTACTTGGAGCATTCAGGGATGTTATAACTTGCTTGGCCTCAGAACAGCCTTCTGGGAACCAGTGAACCACTGAGAGCTTGATTTGTCCAAACAGCTCCTTGAATTGTACTCGAAGCGGACTAGGATTGAAGGAGCAGGATGTGTCTCTTGGCCATCGCAATCTTCTGCTGTATCTCTTTTCTGAGTGGGATCGTCCCCTTGTTTCCCCACTGCAGGAGAACTGTGTGGGTTCCCTGGATGCAAAGGAGGAACTCGTGCAGACTACGGTGGCTCGGTTCTATAAAGAAGCCCAGAAAAATGGCGATGGGGAGATTGCTTTGCCGGGTAAGGATGCACGGAATCGTATGAAGTCTTCTGGATCTTCCACATTGATGTGATCGTTAGAGAAAAGTCTGAAAGGCTACTGTATCTTTTGTAGTCTTGTAAAAGAGCACATTTTGGCAGTTGTAGTGGCGAGAAAAGCCTTTAACTTGACAGCCCCTCTCCTACACAGCTATGGCTCCTTTTACTTATTTAAATAACTACTTGATTTAAAATATTTTGACCCACTTTTCCCCTTCCAGAAAGAGGCACTTAAGGCAGTGTGTGGTGTTAAAAATAACAAAAGCAATCACTGGATTACAGAAGCAGCAGAAAAACTATCCGCACAAATCGGTGCCGAGCCACATAGGCCAAAGAGAACAGACGTTTTTGGCTGCTGGCAGAGAGGGGGCCAGCCTTATCTCCGCGGCCTGTCACCGCAGAGCAGGAAGGCCCTCTCTCGCGCCATCATCACCAGCCTATCGCATCCCTGTTTCATAAGGGGCTTCTCTCAAAATTCCCTCCTGGACACAAATGGACACCAAAACTGCCCTCTTTTGCATCTGGTCACTCTAAGGTAAAGGGGCAGTCCCATTCTCCTTCTAAAATCTCCCTCCTGTCCTTTGCAGGCGGTGAAAACCAGTGCCCGCCTCCACACGCCAGCCCATCACTTCATCTGAGGGGACAGGAAATGACTGACTCTCGGTTGACTGAGGTAGGTGATGTCCTGTTGGGCCGCGTCCAGTGCGATGCCTCTGAAGGCCAATTGATGGGAAACAGTGGCTATAGAGGGCTCTTGCTTTCGTGCCTCACTTCTGGACTATTCCTCTATAAATCGCTATTCCTCTGCTGTGTTTTGGGGAGACGTTAGAGAGAAATGTCTTCTAAAACACGTGTGTGTGTGTGTGTTTTGGGGAGACGTTAGAGAGAAATGTCTTCTAAAACGTGTGTGTGTGTGTGTGTGTGTGTGTGTGTGTGTGTGTGTGTGTTAGAGTTGCTAATGTTTGGTTTTCTAAACATTACATCTATAAAGAGAAAATGCATCTTGTCTCTGGTGTTGATGTCTATAAATGCATCTGGCACCAGGTCACGCCGGCCTGCCTTCTGAGAAGAGATTGGAGGACAATCTAGTGCGTTCATAACACAAAAGAGAGTTGCACTCTTTGCTTTTAAAGCAGTGAGGGCTGGGCTGTAGGAGAGGACCGGAATGCAGCAGGCAGAGATTTGTGGAGTAGGGGGGTCCTTGTTGTTGGTGTAGGAGCATTACAAGTTACTGATGGTTTTAGCGTTCAAGGGTTTAGCGTTGTTGCATCTGTGCCGGAACATGCTTTCTTGTGCAACTGGATTTGATGAGGTTGGGGGATATTTTTCCCCTCTTAATAGAGTCTCATGAACCTTAAGGAGACAGGTGTGTCTTTGCACGTGGTCAAGCAGACGCCAACACAGCCAGGTCCTCAGACCATGTTCTGGCAGGTCTTGCAGGAAGATGGTGAGAATGCAGATTCTTTAGGTAAGGAGATCCTCTACTAAATCCAGCAGATTTAAAATGCTAAAACAGCAATACTTTTAGAAATTGAGAAAGTGGATGGAGAATTAAATTTTCTTGCAAATTCTAAAAACGTACATGCACACGTGTGATATTAAACTAGATATCAGTGGGTTTTAAATGTCTACTATCTGTTTAATATTTATTACAATCTGTGTGTGTAATAAGGAAGGTGTGTGGAACTATGGGCTTTAGCCTAGTGAATTAGCGAGTGACAGTCCTTCCTGTTCCATGTTGCTTTGACCCACCTTCTTTTCCTTAGCTCCTTCCCTTCTCTGCCCCTTCACCCCTATCTACTGACTTTACTTCAAAGACTGCTTAGCATTGCAGGTTTTCTCTTTTTCTATACAGTAGTCTGAAGCGTGTTGGTTGCTTGTTATGCAAATTGGTCTGAAAGGAGAATGGGAATTGGTGCAATGGCTGCTTATATTGGTAGGGAACCAGTGACTCCCTAGAGCAGGGAAAAACAATGATACTCTCCATATTGTTTCCAGGAGGAGAAGGAAGAAACATTTGAGGGAGAGGACCACTTCAAAGGGAAAGATTGCATGTTCCCCAAGCACTTATTACCTCCAGACATGTAAAACATCATTATATATGTGATGTGAAATCTGTTTCGTTGTGCATTTTTGTCTCATTGATGCATTTTAAATATATACAGTATATTGTTAAGGAGGAAAAAACATAACAAAGGCACAAAGCCATAAATATAGTTGGTATCCAAGTGTCCCAGAAATAATTCATTCTCTCTCTCTCTCTCTCTGTGCTGAAGAGGGGCTTTTGGTTCTCAAACCTGACCTCACCTCTCAGACCCCAGAAGAAGAGGAGACGTTCCCAGAGGAAAATGAGACATTCCCAGGCCAACAGCCAGGTAAGGGGTTGGAGAATCCCAGATTTGGTACTGTGTGTGACATAAGGACATTTCTGGGGGTCCTTCAGTATTCATCACTATTTTACATGTTCAGGAAAGTACAGAAAATTTGCAAAAAGTGGTGTCGGGATTCCTTTCTGTCTAAAGAACTCAACTCTGCAGTCCATATTCTTAGTTTACTAATAATAATTGGGTGGGCTGGAGGTAGGGGCGGTGCAACCCCAAATGCCACTCGGTGCCGGCTCAGGTCCCCCGCCCTTCCTTCCCTAACAAAAACAATCCCCTTGCACACTGCCTAAAACCTGGATGTTTCTCTGGAAACCTCGCACTTCCAAGTTTCAAGCAGTGCGTGAGGAGTGCAATAAGTAGGGGAACTGGAAATCCTTCGACTCAGGGAGGAGGAGGAGGCAGACTTGGGGTGAAAGGCAGAAAACCACCAACGACTAACTGTCTTTGGGAGGAGGAGGGAAGCTGGAGAGTCAGGAATTCTCATTCCCCTGTTGTGCTTCTAAAGCGGGACTTGAAGGCCTCTTAGGATGCAGAAGGGCAGAAGACGGATGCCCTGATACATAAACAGAAATGTATGAAAGGAGCGATACAGAATGATGCAGAGATGACCTCCTACCCTGGTCATGCTTCATAAACTGTTTTGTTCCAATCAGTTTCAGTGCTGGAGAAGCCAGGGTGACCAGGCAAATGTCCTGCTTCTCTGGCTGACCTGTAGCTATGCCCAGACATATTGATATCGGATCTTGGATTTGATCCATCAAATTGTGGGACAAAAGGTGGAGTTTTTGTTTCAATCATCTGGGTGAGAATATTCGATTACTGGAGAAATACTTATTTCAGGTCTCGTAATAGCTGGTAGGGTTGTCCGGGCCAGACATTGGAAATTGGCCACGAGTCCAACCATGACGGAATTGGCTGCTTGGAAGCGCTAGGAATCTCTGTAAGGCAGGGGTTCTTAACCTCTTGGCGGTGGTGTACCACCGCTGTGATCCCTCTGCATACCATTGGAAGTGACGGGCAATGATGTCATCACCTGTCACTTCCGTGTAGCGGACACCGACGGAGCGCAGGAACAGGTTTCCGATGCTGTGGAGCGCAGGAAAGCGCCAGTAAGAGGCTTGGGGCGGGCAAGCCTTTTTTAGTGTGTGGAACTCGTGTGCTTCACCTTCGCTCGCCAGATGAGCCTCTTGCCGGCTTATTCCTGAGCTCTGTGGCGTCCAAAATCTCTGCTCCTGAGCTCCATCAGAGGGGAGTTTCGAGGTTTCGTGTACCACCAGATGTACCCCAAAGTACCTCTGGTTGAGAACCCCTGTTGTAAAGCATCAACTGACAACACTCATGGCCAGAAAAGACACCACCATAAGAGCTACAGTTGAGAAATGGATTCCTTTTATTGGAAGGCCTACTGTAATTATGTGAATTTACAACTATGTTTCTTGTGCATTTCTTCGAGGAATCGCCTATGAAGAACAGCTCCATTTACTTGAGTTGTGTGAATAGCAAAATTCAGTGTGTCAGAGAGCAGGACTTGTCTTACCTTGGCTCAGCATTTTGGCTTTCATTTAGCACTCAGTACACAGATCTTGGACAGAAGCAGAAGGCTGGCATGATGATCACTGAGAATTTATTTGCTAATTTTGCACACACAAAAAAGCTCTCAAAGCAGTTTGTGTAGCAAAGAAATAAAAAGCTGGCTTCCTGTCCCAGAGAGGTTCACGAGGTTAAAAGAAACACAAAGGGGACTGGAGGGAGGGAGGGAGGCTGTGGTGGGGCAAAAAGAACAGTTGGTTTCTCCCTGCTAAGTATAAGAGAGCTACCACTTTAAGAGATGCCTCTTTGCCCAGTTGGCCGGGGTTCAGGCATGTTTGTAAAGAGAGGAGAAAAAGATGAGTGTAACATCCTGACTGAACAGGAGAGGAAGGAAGGGAAAGTGCGCCAGAGGAAGGTTGCTGAAATCTAGCAAAAAGAGCACAGGGAAAATGATTCTTTCCGTTTCTGCAGGTGACAAGAGCACAAGTCCGCTCCTCAAGGCAGAGAACTCTCGGTGTGGAGGAGGTGAGCCAGAGGGAACACCTGGAGCACTCGCAGAGATGACCGCGGGGAACATGCCGGCAACCGCCGAGATACACAAGGAAAGATGTGAGTCCAACAGAGGGCAGGGGAAGTTGCTGTTGAAAGCGGGACGTGACTCCAGTAAGCCTGCAGGAGGGCTTGGAGCGACCTGTACCGAAACATATGTGATGCACAAAAAGGAGATAAAGCCCCTGTTCTCCAGATATGATAGACGGTGCCGCTACCAATCAGGGCTTACGACGAATCCTACTGGAGAAAAATGCCATGCAAGTCCCACTCGAGGGAAAATTGTCTCTCAAAACTTAGGCCTAAATAAAGATTATACAGGAGAGAAATTGTACAGATGCTCTGAGCATGGGGAAAGCGTTGGTGACAGAGCGAATCTGCGTTGTCTTCGGAGCCGAACTAGAGAAGAGGAAAATTACAAGTGCCCTGAATGCGAGAAGTGCTTTGTATTCGGACGAAATCTGACGGTGCATCTGAAAAATCATTCTGGAGAGAAACCTTTCAAATGCAGTGACTGTAAGCGGTGCTTTCAAGTGAGAAGAGATCTGATGAGACATCAGAGAACTCATACTGGGGAGAAACCTTATGGATGTCCTCATTGTGGTAAGAAGTTTGGACGCAAAGATGTCTTGCGGAACCATCAGAAACTCCATGCTGGAGAGAGGACTGTTCAGGTTTCCTAATTGTGGGACAATCGCTGACCAAAACAACACAACGGAGTTGACCAAGTATCAGAGAACTTGCAGAGGACAGAAAACTTACTTATACTTTGACTTGTGGAAAAAACGTTGTTTACAATAGTGATGAGCCATGATCCGAGAACCCATGAAGGACAATAATGGAGTTAATGGCCACAGGATCCAGTCATTTCTCAGGGTAATTCAATGTCAGTGGAAGATTTTGCCATGTTAGGAACTCGTCGTCTGGCTTATGCTGCAATTCTGAGCAACATGTACTGCCAAGGAATTTGCATTGAGCTCAGCGGGGCCTGTTTATGAGTGTGTTGAGAGCAAGGTACCACCAGCTCTTATGCAGAATTCCTGTCCCTTGTACTTGAGATCTGTTTAGGTTTGGGGGCTTTTTGTTTTGTTGTGTTTTTAAGTGGAGATGCTAGTGCTGTGCGCAGGGAGGGTCTCGGAGCCGAGACCTCCTAGGTAGGTCCGTGACCTGGGTCCTAAGGCAGCCAAAATCAGAGACCAAGTCCAAAATAGTTCAAATGCAAAGAATTTACTGGTTACTATGCACCTAGAGGGCACATAGGGTACAAGGCCATTAGGGGTAGGCACGAAGCAAATGCAGAAAAGCTACAGCTTTTATACTTTTACAGAGGTATCCCCTTCCTCACATGTACCTTTTTGTTAACCACAAGCCTAACCGCAACTGCGTCAAAAGGCTATTTTTGAGGTATCCCACTCCCCTGTTTTTGCAGGTGCAGGGTGTTTTTCCACTCCCAAGTTCCTCTTTTTCTTATAAGTATAATAGTTCTGTAAAGTCGACAATGTTTCAGAAATATGGGAATTAAAGCCATGTAGTAAAAAAGAAAAACTTGAACTTTAATCGTTCTCTAATACCGTAGCGGGTTTCTGTGTTAGGCAGTTGCATACGGAGCAAAAGTTACATTAAAATCCAAGGAACTGAGCCCAACGTTTCGTTCCAGCAACTTGGAACCTCTTCATAGGAAATCTCAAAAGATCATAGATGGTGCTATCCTCAATTCACCCTTTGTAAATATAAACCAAAAAGCGCGGGAAAACCCCAGCGGCTCAGAACGGAAATGACAGGTCCATAGTGATGCGCCAGCTGTCAGGCGAAGCCCTGCAAGCTCATCAAGCACAGCGGATGTTAATTGCTTCCTCCTCTTGTTTTCACTCTCCCTTTCTCTTTTTGTTGGATGATCTGATCTGCTGTTACTTCAGTTATGTCTCCACTGTCAGTTGTTTCGGATCTCATTCCTGTTCTTAAGTTTGATTTCTTGTGCACGATAGGCAACCAAATCCTGTTCGTAAATGCTAAATCTTGTTGACGGTTCAGAAGCGCCCCCGTTGGTTTTTTACTTATTTCCAGAGCTTCCAGATGGCATAATATTTTAAAGTTAAAGTTCTGTAAAGCATTACGAAGCAAACAAGCTGTACTCTGGCCATCACCCTCCAGCCCCCCTGACTTCCTGGGTGCTTAGATGTTCTTTTGGGTGTCCTGGCCATCTATTGTTCGTTCTTGCGGTTTCTGCAAAGCAAGGTAGGTATCTGCTGGGGGGTGTAACTTAGCAAGCGAAAGCTGAACTTCCTCTTTTTGACTTTAGTTCAGAGGCCTGTACTGATCTTTGGTTCATTACTTTGGCTCGTTTGAGGCCTTGCTTCTGGGAATTTCAGGCCTCATGTGTTCTAGGGGGCCAACCACCCTTCTGGGGTCTCTACGGTCACTACACTAGTAGGGATTGAGACTTTGGGCATGCAGGGCATGTGCTCTATCACAGAGACTTTCCCTCCAAATATGGGAGAATGCTACCAGACATAAGGGCTTGTTGTCGTTGCTCTCACTTCAGGCAACAGCCAGGACTCCCAACTTGGAACAGGAGTCACTGAGATAAGGACCTGGCCTGTAACTTTGCAGCCAAACATGAACCAAGTGGTCGGGAACTCCCAGAACCTGAACTCAGGACCCCAGAGGTACTGCCTCCTGAACCCGCTTCCTTCAGCCTCCTCGTACCTGCTCACCCATGCAGAATGCAATATCGGCAGGAAGTAGTGCGACGCAGCTAAGTGTGCTGCTTCAGCTCCAAGAGTTGCCCCTTGAAAGATCTTCATTCCGAAGCTGGGAGAGGTTGTTGGGGGCCTGGAGACATAACTTGACGGTTGGCTGGGCCTCCCTGGGATCAAATTGCTCGCACAGAGATCTCCAAAGTCCTGCAGCTCCAGCCTGGCGTGCTGCTTCCATTTCCCGATGCCATATCGTACCTGACGGCATCCAACACATGACAGTTGCGATGTACACTGGAAACACTTTCTATGATTATCCTCTGTGTGTATGTTGTGTTCATCAATAAATATTGGCAAATCCATACAAAAGGCAAGTACTGTAGTAGGAACTGCCGTTTTTGTGCTGGTGCTGAATCCTTTGGATAAAGTGGAGAACTAGACTTGCCTTAAGGTCCACTTAGTTGTCCGCCCTGAGTTCTGTCCTCCATCTCTGCCCCCTTGAACACACCAGCGTTATACACGTGGGCTAGCTAACACATGCAAGTGTTGCAGAGGCATTCATAAAATGCTGGAGAGGGTTAGGGAAAGCCCGCAAGGAAGAGGTGTGAGGAATCTGGGAGACCAGAACAGAACAGGGACAGAGTTTTTCTTCAGGTGACAACAAGAGGTGTCGGATCAAGATAGAGAAATCCCTGAAAGGAGAGGTTGGGCGAGAGGAAACACAGGACATTAGCAGAAATATCCCAGAGGAATGTTCCTGCGCCAGCTAAAATTCATGGGCCAAGATGCGAGTCCAGGGGGCAATAAGGAAGGGGCAGAAAGAATTCAAATACTGCACAGCAAAGGGAGCCAGAGCTGACTCTTGGGTTGGGCAACAGGCGCTCTGACAGCCAAAATATGGCCATAATGGGGGGGGGCACACTGGTTGAGTGGCCCCAGGCCTCCTTCCTGCCTGCACCCTTCTAGGGACATCTCTGCTTACAGTGGCCCTTCCATGGGTTGCATGGAAATGAAGGAATGATTAAAATCTGAGTGCATTGTGGATTTTTATTTTAAGGGAGAGAAGACATGGAAGAAGAGGACCTAATGACCCAGTTCTTGCGTGTTTAAGTCCTGTTGGGTTTAACGTTGCTGCCATCAATTTCCCCCAACGGCAGCCTGCAAATGTCATTTTCTGAGGATGCTGAAAGCTTCTGGGAGACCAGGGTGATCTGTGGTTGCCTCACAAAGACCAATTTCCTAGGTTTCAAGTATGAGTTGTCTCTTTTGCTCCTTCAACGGAGAAGTCTTGATAGGAAGCATGACCTGGAAGGTGGGAGGTTAGTCTCCAGGACCCCATATAATTTTGCTTCATTCAGTTGTTAATTGAAGGTGATTAAATTTTGCAAAATAAACCAAAATGGTCACATCTGCCTTGATTTGCATAATTCATACAAGCCACAAAACCCATCTTTTTCAGGAACTGTATCTTGGTTAAATAAGGAATATGCAATGCTTTGGCTGTAATGAGAGGGGTCATGTGTTTGTAAAGACAGGGGGGGAGAGAGAGAGAGAATCAGCTGAAGGGGGAGAGAAGGCCAGCAAGATGGAGGTTGCAGGAAACGAGAAAATAGTTGAGCAGAACATAGAAAAAAAAACCCTTGTCTGCCTCTTCAGGTTTTGAGGACAGTAGTTGGGTAAGGGTGGAGAACTTTCAGAAGCAGGACCTTAATAAAGACTGTTCTGAAGAACATTGGATCAGACAAAACATGCCCCAATACATTTTTAGCTATTTCGCAGCCCAGTCCTGTGTAACTCTTGTAACAGTAGATCCACTGGTCTAAGTGCACTTATGCCAGTGTAACTTGCTATACGCTGACGGGCGCAAGACAGACACTGGCATAACCCCCCTCGGACGCTGCACATGTGCAGTTTGGACATGGGGCAGATGCCATGCAATTCCACTGGTGTGTCCGAACGCCTCCGGAATGCCCCCTGCACCGGCGGAGTTGCAGTGGCGTCTGTCCTGCGTCCAAACTGCACATATGCGGCGTCCAAGGGTGATTGTGCTAGTGTCCGTCCTGCGTTCATCAGCGTATAGCAAGCTACATTGGCATAAGTGCACTTACACCGGTGGATCTACTGTTACAAGAGTTAACAGTGGATCTACTGTTGCATCTACTGTGGATCTACTGAGTGGATCTACTGTTGCAAGAGTTACACAGGATTGAGGCCTCAGACTTTCATTGTGGATTTTGGGCGCTGTCCTTTTTTTTCCTCCTGTTTTTCCACAAGTGCCACATTCTTCTTTAGCAACTGGGCAGCTAGTTGGCATCCCTCTGAGGAAACTAGTGGTCTCTGGCTGCCTGTGAGAGCATCTCTTTTGTTATCAGCACAAGTTTAAGGCCACAGTTTGAGTCATTCCTGAGTCATCGTTCTCAACAGGGAAGGTGAGATGCCAGGTGTGGACGGAATGATGGAGTCGTCCATGCCTTGCATAGCTCTTTCCCCACTCCCATGAATGACTAGTAGCAGTAGAATAAATTGTGAAAATGAGCAACAAAAAATATGCACCTTGGCTTGATTTGCAGAATTAAGGTTTAGCTGAAATATCCTGAATCAGCTGGGGAGGGGGGGAGGGAGGGAGGGAAAGCCTGCAAGGAGGAAGTTGCAGGAGTTTGAGGGAGCAAAGCACTATCAAAATTCCTCTCATTCTGCTTCCCTTCAGGTGACGAGAAGAGAAGTCCGATCAAGCTGGAGAATTCTCAACACGGAGAGCCTGGGCCAGAAGAAACACAGCGGATGTTAGCGGAAATATCTCAGTGGTATGTTCCCCTGACAGCTGAAATTCATGGGCAAGAGAGTGAATCCAAAGAGCGAGAGGGGAGGACGCCAGTCAAGAGGCAAAATGAAAGCGATGAATTTGCAGACGGTTTTGCTGCTGCTGTTAGTGAACTCTCTGCACCGCATACCCAGGAAAAACTGCCCTTGTTCTCCAAGTATGGGCGAAGGTACTGCTACAAATCAGATCTCATTATGATGCAGACTGGAGGAGACCGCTATGAATGTCCCGTGTTGGAAGAAAACTTTCAGCAAAAATCGTATGTTGATAACCATCAGAGAATCGAAACAGGAGAGGAACTCTCTGAATATGGGGGTGGAGGTAATTTGATGAGATCTGAGAGTAACCATATCGAAGAAAGCCTTGATGACTCTGCTGAGTGTGGGGAGGGCTTTAGTTATGGTGAGTCATTAAAGTTACACAAAATAATTCATTCAGAAGGGAAACCGTATGAATGTTCTCAGTGTGGGAAATGCTTCAGTCAGAGTGAATATCTGATGAATCATCAGAAAATTCATACTGGTGAGAAACTGCATGAATGTCCCGAGTGTGGGAAAATCTTCACTTCTAGAGGAGGATTAATGATACATCGGAGAATTCACACTGGCGAAAAGCCATACAAATGTTCTCAGTGTGGGAAATGCTTCAGGCGGAGGGAACATTTGAAGAAACACCAGAGCATTCACACTGGGGAGAAAGTGCACGAATGCCCCGAGTGTGGAAAGGGCTTCTGCCAGCGAGAACATTTGAAGAAACACCAGAGCATTCACACGGGGGAGAAACCATATGAATGTGTGTATTGCGGGAAATGTTTCAGACACAAAGATCATTTGATGAGTCATCTGAGAACCCATACTGGAGAAAAACCATTCAAATGCTCAGAGTGTGGGAGAAACTTTTCTCGGAAAGATAAGTTGAGTGAACATCAGAGAACTCACAGAGGACAGAGACCATATGGGTGCCCTGAGTGTGGGAAAAATTTCAGTCAGAAAAGTACACTGGTCAGACATCAGAGAATCCATGAGTGACATTAATGAGTCGCGAGTCCTTTGAACAATAAGCATTTCAAGAGGTGAGTGAATTGCAAGTAGACAAACTCAGGCTCCAGTTCTAAGCATAGATAGACATAGAGTCTCCATCTCTCCTAACCACTGCACACATCATTTTGTTTTAGTGAGGGATGAAGCAGCTATGCCAATATAGCTTGCTTTTGTCCTTTAGGCCTGCCCCAACGGCTCCCCAGTGTTTAACTGTTGGAGAGATGATAGCAGGGACGGGCAGGAAGTGGACCCAATCCATCAATAGACCGCTGATCAATATCTGGTGGAGCACCTCGAGTCTCCTGGTCGTTGGGATTCTTGGGAAGTTTGCTAGACTTGCAAATCTTACCTAGCGAGGCCCTTGTTGTGTTCTTGAGCAAGTGTGTATACTCAGGCTCGGTTAATACAGATTGTTTATGCTTTAAGAGATCTGGAGTATTTGTACTCTATTCCTTTGCATACTTTGGAAGATAGAGTATTCTAGAGAAATAAAAATTAGACAATGCAAGACTAAAGTTAGGACAGTCTTGTAATACAGTATATTGAGTTTGCTCCACTCTGCATACAGTGAGCGAAGGAATTTTGTCCTGGTTGGGGCGGTTGTGATGGGGGTGTAGCTTCTGTGCAAACTGGTGTGTTTTAAGATGCTCACAACACATGTCCACTTGGGGAGTTAGTATGGAAGACTGCAGGCAGGAACTGTCGTTACGTTTGCCTTTGTAAACCTCCTAGATTCTCTACACACTGAATTCTCTACACACTTTTCCTCAATAAAAGTTTGAAACACAGCAGACCAACATCCTGTTTCTTATTTTAGCAAGCTGGGAAATAATTTTATTTTTTAATTGAAAGCACTGGAGCGGTAATGTCAACAAGCTTCTGGCAGCCCATTCCAACCCAAGTGCTAAGCAGCCCAAGTCAGACCTAAAGTCAGCCTAAGTCGTTTAGGTTGAAGTTAGGTCTGGAATGCAACCATTTAGGGCGAAGTTAGGTCAAAGTTAGGTCGAAGTTACGACCAACGGACTAAGAACAGCCCATTCCAACCCAAGGGCTAAGCAGCACAAGTCAGACCTAAAGTTGACCTAAAAGTGGGCGGAACATGGGCGGACCGTGGGTGTAACAGGGGCGGCAACCAATTAACGTTGGATTCCAGACCCTGGCAAGCACAGACACGCCCCCTCCAACACAAATGCTGACACAAAATTTAGGTCGACCAAAAAGGTGGACCCAAATTCGAGGAGACCCATAGGAGCCATTTTACCTTACCTAAGCCAGCCCTCTCCTGAAAATTTCTAACACCCTACTCCTGAGTTAGGTCAGAGTTAGGACGGAGTTGGGCCTGCTAGGTCTGGAAACCGACAGAGTTATGCCTCAGATAGGGAGCCTATCAGCACCCAGCCCCACCCAGCCTCATTCCCACAAAAGCCCAGCCCCAGACCTCCAGTCACTCTCTCTCTCTCTCTGAGCATGTGGTGTGGGGTTCTGTCCCTCACAGCCACAAAGTGGGACTTTGTCGGTGGAGGGCAAAATTCACAAACACCCCACTTCTCTCTTCTCCTCTCTGCCTCCCTCTAGGGCAGAGAGGGCTGTTCTGGCTGTGGCCAACCTGTTTACAGCTGTGCCTGGGCAGCTGCCTCCATGCAAGTATTTGCTAACTCATGTCTTTCTCCCAGCCCCTCTTCCCCCCCCCACAGGCAACAACACCAGCAGGTAAGAGCAGGTAAGAGCAGGGTTTGTGCTGACATGTGGTCTGACTGCTGCCTCTTTGCATTTAGAAATATAGGAAGGATACATGCCTCTTTACCAATGTGTTGTCTCATAGCTGTCTGCATAGCCTGCCATGACATGCCTCTCTACCAATGTGTTGTCTCATAGCTGTCTGCATAGCCTGCCATGATATCCCTCTCTACCAATGTCTTGTCTCATAGCTGCCTGCATAGCCTGCCATGACATGCCTCTCTACCAATGTGCTGTCTCATAGCTGCCTGCATAGCCTGCTATGATATGCCTCTTTACCAATGTGTTGTCTCATAGCTGCCTGCTTTGCCTGCTATGATATATAGGATACATGCCTCTTTACCACTGTTGTGTCTGATTGCTGCCTGTAGTCATGTGAGCAGACAATGCCACAAGTGTGGAACTGTTAGCCTTATGTAGACACCAGCTGTTCCCCCCCTTTTCTCCACAGGGTCTACTGACAGGTCAGTATTGCTAGGTTTGCCATGGTTGTGACCCCCAAGTTGTGTTGTTGTCTCTCTCTTTGACCCTTTCCCCTTACAGGATCATGCTCTCCTTACACCCAGGTAAGCAGCTCAGACCATGCTATGTGTGTCACACCTATCAGCTGTGTTTTATTTCTCTCCCTGCAGGCTTTTGCAACCGACACACTGGCTTGTCGTCAATGGTGACTGCTTCCACATACCAGCTGACATGTAACTCCCCCTTGTTTTTTGTCTCCCCAGGAATGTCCACTATCACCTACCTTCCTGGGAGCACCCCTGGGCCTGCAGTCTGGTTGCCCCACTGTCGTCTGCCTCGATGCTGCCAGAGGGCAGGGAGCCAGCCCTGCAACCCTCCTCAGCGGCTGGCGCTGCTGCTGCTCCACCTCCCTGGCTGTCCTTCTTGCTGCCCCTCCCCTTTCTATGGAGCAGGCTGTGGTTCCACAGGGGAAGAGCCTGCATGTCCAGGTCCATGGGGCAGGTGTGCTGCTGCTGCTTTCAGATTGGCTGCTGTGACTCCCCCTGGCAGCCTCGCCTGGCCATCTCTGCTAACGTTCCAGAACAATAAAGATGCCCCTCGGGTAGAGCCCCAGTGAAACGTATGTGCCCAGTGTTTACACAAGCATTGCCCCACACACACAGACAGCCCCCAGCACTGAAGCCCCTACATGAGTCCCACCCAGGGACTGCCATGGCCTTCCCTGGGAGAACCCAGCAGGGGCGCTGCGAGACCCCCATGGCACAGAGGGGAGGGGGGAGTCAGGGGGCCCTCTCAGGCAGGCAAACAGTGACAGCAAGGGCGTCCGCCCGTAATGAAGGCGCTTCCGTCGAAGGTCTGCCTGTAATGAAGGCGCTTCCGTCGAAGGTCTGCCCGTAATGAAGGCGCTTCTGTCGAAGGTCTGCCCGTAATGCAGCCACTTCCGCCCAAAGTCTGTCTGCATAAGAGGCGCCTGTTTATGCATCACCTTCATCTGCGGAGCGCCCCCTGTGTCCCTATCGGTCTCTGCAGACCCCTCTCTCGGAATCTGTCTCCCACCAGCCTTGTTGTCTGTCTCTGACCCACCCATGCCCCTCCCCAGCACCCCCTGTCTGCCTGCCTGTGTGTCTGCCTCTCCTCCCACTCCCTGATGATGGCTGCTGGCCACCCCCCACCCTGCTAGAGCGCCTGCCATGAGGCGCCGTCGTCGCCCCATCTGGGGGTGTGATGAGCTGTGTGAGCCCTTCACGCTCGCAGCAGACAAGCCCAAGGCATCTCTTGGTCTTGGACGGGGCACAGAGCAGCAGGCACGCCGGGATGCCTTCTTTGTGGGCATTGCCCCGGCCTTGGAGGCCCAGGGCTTCAGGCAGCGCACGGGCGAGTCATGTCAGAGGCAGTTCCAGTCCTCATGAGACCCCTCTTGTGTGTGACGTTCCCACCCCCCTCCCCTTCTCTTCCCTCCCCCGCTCACCCCCCAGTGCAGCCTCAATGTGGCTTGGGGGTGGCATCGCCTTCTGCAGGAGGGAGGGGACAGCCACTCTCCCCTGCAGCAGGTGGCTGATGCACAGGGTGCCCTGTGGCGGCTGGGCTCAGGCACCTCGCTCACCTGCCCTGCGCCCACCACATGACTGGCGCAAACCCCCTGCCTGCGGTCAGCCGCTTTGTGACCGGGCTGCGACAGACCCTGTGGCAGCTGCCATGGATGGACGCTGACACATGCAGACAGAGGCCTGCACATGCCTGAGCCAGACACGGAGCCTGGAGAAGAGCCTGCCTGCCTGGGAGGTAAGTGTTGCCTGGATCTTGGGGTGGTGCTGGGCCACAGAAACTGCAGCCTGCCTAACTCAGACATAACTCTGACCTCCCTCAGGCATAACTTCTGCCTAACTTAGGCTGCACTTAGGCCACACTTATGCCAGACTTGGAGAGGAGTTGGGTTGGAATGGGCTGTCAGTTGCCTTACCCTGATGTCTTCCTCTGCCTGGCCTTTTGGCCTCATTTAAAAAACAAACAGCAAACATTTTTCTTTCTTCTCAGTGTACATGGGGTATATATATCTGTGGAAGAACTGGGAAGTAGGAGCAGCCCTGAATTCTGCTGCCCTGAACAGTGGTATCTGCTCTGCTCATGAATTGTTATGGGGGTGCATCAGGGAGCACTTACTCTTTCCTTACTGCAGAGGCATTTCTGGGGAGGGGGGGGACCCAGAGGGTTTGGGGCTTCTAGAGGAGACATCAAGCATATGAAGCTTGATGAATTGGACTATTGCTCCAATGGTAAGACCACAGCTGGAGTATTGTGTCTAGTTCTAGCCACCACAACTCAAAGAGAACATAGTGGAACTGGAAAAGGTGCAGAAAAGAGCGACTAAAATGATTAGTGGTCTGGGGGGCACCTCCCTTATGAGGAAAGGCGACAGCATTTGGGGCTCTTCAGTCCCAAAAGAAGCGCCTGAGAGGAGACATAAATTACATATGAAATGTGTGGATAGAGGGAAGTTCTTTTCCCTCTCACACAGCACCAGAACTAGGGATATGTACTAAAATTGACTGACAGGAAGAGTCACTTTAACTGATGTGTAATTAAACTGTGGAACTCCTTGCCACAGGAAGTGGTGGTGATAGCACCTGAAGGCCTAGATGCCTTGAAAAGTGGATTGGGCTGATTGATGGAGGAAATGTCCATCACAGGTTACTAGCCATGATGGCTATATATGCAATTTCCAGGCTTTAGATGTAGCCTATCTCTGAACATTAGATGCCAGGGACTGGGTGTCTTATTGTCTTGAATGTTCCCTGAGGCACCTGGTGGGCCGCTGTGAGATACAGGAAGCTGAACTAGATGGGTCCTTGGCTTGATCCAGCAGAGCTGATGTTCTTATGTTCTCCACCTATGGCAGGACTGTTTACACTGATTGGCAGTGCCTCTTCAGATGGGGGGTCTTTCCCAGACAACTTGGAGATGCCAGGGATTGTTGAACTTGGGACCTGTGTGCAAATTAAATGCTCTGCAACACAGTCCCTTCTGAACCCTGCTGGATCAGACCAACAGTCTATCAAATCCTTCATTCTCTTCTTAAAGCAGCTACTCTCTGGGGAGGCCACAAGCAGGGCATAAAAAAGCATACAGCAATAGCATTTGCTTGCTGTTATCCCCCCCCCCCCCCGGCCACTGGTATTCAGATATATACTTCCTTAAACTGCAAGAGAGGAGATTCCAGGAGATCCCAAAGAAATTCTTAACAGTAAGAGCAGTTTGACTGGAACCAATTACCAATGGAAGTGATGATGGGTTTTCCCCTGCTGGAGATCTTTAAGCAGAGGCTTGACAGGGTCCTTTTGGACATGCTCTAGAGCAGGCGTTCCCAACCTGTGTTATGCGTATCCCTAGGGTTACACGGACTGCAGGCCGGGGGTACGCGAGACGCTGGCCGTTATCAGCTGCTGCGATCAGCAGCTGATAATGGGCAGCGGTAGCCTTTTTCCCAGGTTGCGGCATGGGCGGGAGGACCCGCCCTCGCCGTAACCCTGGAAAAAAGGCTACAGCCCTGCCGATCCCTGTAACCTCCCCGGTAGCTCCTCCTACCTATTCTCCTGGCCACCGCCATCTTGGATCTTGAGAAATCTTGCGAGATCCAAGATGGCAGCTCCCAAATCTCATGAGTACCTTATGTGCCCTCACGAGATTTGGACGCCGCCATCTTGGATCTTGTAGGAGTTCGCAAGATCCAAGATGGCGGTATCCAGGAGAACAGGTAGGAGGAGCTGCTGGGGAGGCTACAGGGATCAGCAGGGCTGTAGCTTTAGGTTGCGGCGCAGGCGGGCAGGTCCTCCCACCCACGCCACAACCCGGAAAAATACATTTAAGGGGGTACGTGGGGGGGTACCTGGGAGGGTATGGGGGCAGCAAGTCCAAGGGTGGCATTTCTTGGCCATATGATTCCTCTGTTAAGCATTCCTTCTTCTAGATACTCATGTGTGTAAATAGCTGCCTAGGACCATGTTGACAAAATCCTTGCCCCCAGGACCTTGCCACAAGTGTGAGACCCTTGAGGAGCCCTGCCCCATCCAAGAGACAGACCCAGAGTGAACAGTTAAATTGCTTTATTACAAACAATAGTAGACAAGAAAATGAAGTTGATAAAAGGTAAGGATTTTAAACAAAACACTCCCAAAGAAGTAAAAAAGTTCCCAGAACTATCACCTCTCCTAGGTTCACACACTCTCTGCAACTCAGCCACAGAGAAAGGTCTCTCTCTCTCTCTCTTCTGCTGCTGCTGCTGCTAAGAGGGCTCGATGATCTTAAGAAAGCACATTCTTCAACAAGGAATCACTTCAACAAGTCAGCCAAGGAGGATGGACATAATGGACCCTAAGCCCTTCAGGACTCCTGCTTTTTATAGGCCTCCACCGAACCTTCCACAAGGCTTTCCTATTGTTTCCCAAACTTTCAAACTGTGGCTCCCTTGACCACTGGCAACTATTGGCCGTGGCTCCCCAATTACATTATGTTGATGTCTGCCAATTGGCATTGCACTGTTTTCTGAGAGGATTCCGTGGCGGCTCCCCTGGTTGGATTCTGCGGCTCCCGTTGGAGCTGCGCTTCCCAGTTTGGGAACCACTGAATGTTAAGACAGAGAGAGGACCATTCAGCTGAAGTTTTCACTCTGGTCCTTGTGTGGTTTCACGCTTTTGAACTCTTTCCTAGGGTGGTTACCTCTCTGGTTCTGTATTCAAACAGGATAAACATATTTTCTGAGGTAAAATATTGTCTGAGGTAAGTTTTCTGAGGTAAAATTTGGATAACCGCCAGCCAATCTATGAGGCCAAGTGAGGTGCTTCCGTCAGGCAGCGGATTGCTGGGGGTGCTCATCCCCTAGATTGGGGTAGGAAAAGAACATAAGAAGAGCCCTGCTGGATCAGGCCAAAGGCCCATCTAGTCCAGCTTCCTGTATCACACAGTGGCCCCACCAGATGCCTCAGGGAGCACACAGCCAACAAGATAACCTGTTTCCTGCTGCCACTCCCCTGCACCTGGCACAGAGAAAACCTACTTTTAAAGCCAGGAGGTTGCTTATGGCTTGTAACCTGTGATGGTCTTTTCCTCCATGAATCTGTCCAACCCCCTCTTAAAGGCATCTAGGCTAGGTGCCATCACCACATCCTGTGGCAGGGTGGAAGTCCGAGACTGGTGGGGTGGCATGACCCGGAATACTGCTTGATGCCGTCGGGTCTGTTGCCTTTGCATTACAAAAACAAAAAACCCCAAAGCCTTCGTGTGCTGCCGTGAAACCTGGAAGTGCAGGGTTTCACAGCAGGGTGCTAGGAGCACGGTAAGTAGGGGCCTGGTCTGCTTCCAGCTTCCTTGAGCAAGAAGCAGATCGGTGTGGCTTCCATTGGCGGCAGGGTAGAGGAGGCAGCGAGGTTACAGGTGAAAGCCACCCCAAATCCACTGCCCTGCCAGATTCCTCGCAGTCTGCTGCTGATGCGACCTGCATCAGCTAACTTCATAGATGGGGTGGCAGCAGTTCTTTCTTGCACACCAGTCTCTTGTCCTCCCTCTCCCACTCCACCCTCCTCTTCCTTTTCCAATCCAGGGAGTAGGAGGAGCAGAGACTGGCACAGCACCAGGTAAGGGGGAGGCTGCAGCATGCGGCACACACTGCCTCAGGTGCCAGGTGGTCTTGGCCCAGCCCTGCACCTGCCAGCTGACAATCACGTTGCATGCATCTGATGAACACATCTAGTGCACAAACACTAAAGGCTGCCAGGGAAGAAGAGGTGCCAGAAGTCAGGCTATGTGGTCTTTGATGCCGTGGACTGTCACGGCTGCTACTCGGAAAATACTTCATGAACTTCAGCGTCTTTTGGGATCACAGTCTTGTTCATAGTATTTCTTTGTTCCGTCATACCCACTGAAGCCTGGTCTTGGCGGCCTAGACATTTAGCAGAGAGAGAGTGCAATTTGGAGGGGAAAAGCAGAGGGGGGGAGGGGAGGCTTAACTGGACTACTTCAAGGACAGTTTCCACCCAGACGATTCTACCTGCCCACTCGGGTTGTCAGGAAGGCCCTGCCACCAGAGGAGTGGTCGTGAGTATGAAACAAGCTGGGCCTTTCTTCTTGAGGGAGTTTATCGTTCCTTGCAAGGCTAGACTCCTCTTCTACATTCCAATTCATTAATGGCGGAGTACTATCACGACTAGATCTCTTGGTCCTAACTAGAGCTCTGGTTCCGAGGTCCTTGAAGGACTCGTAGGGGAGTATACTAATAGCGAAACCTCTCAAACGCTGCATCAAATGAAATAATTGGGAGGTCATGGTTGTTTTAACCTCCAAAAACAGTCTCTTATATTCCATCTGAGGTGGTAAAAAATTGAATTTTTTTTAAATTCCAAGGAAGATATGCCACAATTCACTAGGCCTGCCAAAGAGGTAAGAATAGCTTTTTTTATTTGTATAGAAATTTGTATTTATGCATTATTATTTGTATTTATGTGTTCTAATATCACAGTTAATCTTTCAGCGGCTACAAAATATATCTCACTTAATTGTTGAGTGGCAAGATCAGGCCGCGTCCTGAAGATTTACACTTTCCCATTTTCCCCTCCTTAGGCAGTTTAGATGTAAATAGACTGCTTCCCAGTGGCGTCACTAGATGCGCGTCACCCCAGGGCGGGGCGCACCTGACGGGGCGCAGCTCCGGGCGCCCCCTCAATGGCTGCAGCCGGCTCAGGGATGTCTTCCCCGGCAAACAGTCCTGGGCCTTCTGAGGAAGGCCCGCTGCGCGAACGCTATTTATAACGTGTTTAGCGCAAGCGCAGACTGTTCCTTTTCCCTAAGGAACGGTCTGCGCATGCGCTAAACACGTTATAAATAGCGTTCGCGCAGCGGGCCTTCGTCAGAAGGCCCAGGAGCGCAGGCCCGGGAGGACGCTCCGAGGCCTTCTCCCAGCCTCGGAGCCTCCTGGGTGACGCGCGGAGCCTCCCGGGTGAGGCGCGCAGGGGAGGTTCTGCGCGCGTCACCCTGGGGTGTTCCGCCCCCCGCCACGCTACAGTGATGTCCATGCTGCTTCCTGTCTCTTGCCACACTGAGCTATCAACAGAAGCTGCAGAAAGGGGCACAAATCTGTTATTTGAACTCACAGCATACATTGACCCGTTGGAGGGGAGGAAGTTTTCAATTTTTAAGTTGATTCTTTGTCATATCTTTCTCCGCTGAACAGGTTGAAGGAAACCCAGTCACTACTTGTCAGGCAAACCTACCTCACAGGGTTGTTGTGAGAATGCAATGTAAGAACACAGTACGCTGCCTTGAGCGGCTCACAAGTGGAATTAATCACCAGAGACGCACACGCAAAATACCCAGCCTTTATTTAGTTATAGCACTGTAACTAACTTGCCTTTTGGCTCTAAAAAAAGTACAACTTAAAAGCAAAGCTTAAAAACGAAGCTAAAAAACTAGAGAATGTGCAGCAGCAGCACAAATACTACATCATAAAAGGAGACAACTTACAAAACAGCAACTTAAGATGACCAAAATAAACAATGGGCAGCCCAATCCTACTAACTCCCGCACGGCGATGGAGTGGCACCAACACGGCCTCTGCTGCATCCTGTGTGGTGGGTGCTTTGGCAGCGGGAGGCCTCCGCAGTGTGGGCCTGGTTAGGAGCCCCGTCAATCTGGGCTACGGAGCGCCACGAGTGCAGAGGAAGGACCCCAGTGTTGGGCCTTACAGTACACGCTGAGCCAACATCACTCCGTTGTGTGTTTGCAGGCTGGCCTGACTTTAAGTGCCTTCCAGCTGTCTCAGCAGACGACCCCCAGCCTTGGTTTCAAGGCACCTCGAGCAGCAAGGCCCCTGCATATGTTTAGGGAACCTCTTAGCGCTCAGGCTCAGAATGTTAAAGGAGCAACAGGCAAAGGAGGGTGAAGGGTGGAGACTTCCTGGGGGGGGGGGCGGAGAGGGACTTAGGGAAGGGGAGTGAAGAATGGAAAATGTCCAAGTTTTGCACTGCTTTGCATATAGCTGAAGTGTCATCAGTAGCTATAAACGTCAGCTGCGCCTGACTGCACTCGGCACATGATCTGATCGAGCACAGTCTCCGTGTGCCTTGCTTGGTTCCTTGCAATAAAGCTCTCACTCTGCTAATACCTTCCAGCTGGTGTGTTCATTGGATCGGTTCACCCTGGGCACGTCCCCACGCTTGCCTCTGGCCTCGGACGAAATCAGCAGCGCATGTTCCCTTGCCCCGGGATAATCCCCTGGATGTCTGCAGGGTCTATTCTGACATGAGCCAGCTACATTGCTTGCGCAAGTCCAAGTGGACCTGGGTACGCAGATTGGGCCCGGGAAGGGGGTTAGGATTCGGTGGGTGCCGCTGCTGCTGAACAAGGCCCCTTCCCTGGCTGAATCCCACCTCTTCCCCACCTCTGTCGATGCACTGCTATGCGCTCCCCCGCCCTGTTCCTCCCCTCCCCCCTCCTACCCCCTGCACTGACTTACCTCTGGCAGGGGGCATCTGGTGTCCATCACAGGGCAGGTGTGGCTGCTTGTGGCGGCAGACAGGCAGACAGTGCTGTCAGGACACCCACAAAGCACATGACGCCACCGGAATGCGTGTTCCAGCGGCATAAGCTCCAGTTAGGATTGCGCCATAAAACACTCCTCCATCAGTGTCCAAAGAGAGAAGCTAAGGGGATTTTCCCCGTGTTACAATATCCCAAAATAGTTGTGTCTGTCCTGAGAAGGCCGCAACTCTCAGGCCTGTGCCACGTTCGCCTCAGACAGAGAGGGGGGCATGCAGCAGGCCGTCCTCGGAGGACCACAGTGTGTGGCAGGTTCACACAGGCAATTTTGTTCCTTTCGGATTCTTGGATCTGTTGTAAGCACCCCAAAAGGTACAAGTGATTTCAGCTCGTTTGATTCGGTGAGCAGACACCAGACCCCAAAAGTGGAGTGGGTACCCAAAAATAAAGGAGAAAAGAAGGAAAGATAGAGAATCCGCGCTTGCGGAGGCGCCAAAAATGGAGCTCAAAAGTCAGTACTGGAAAGAAAGATCTTTACTTCGCTAGCAAAGGACACAATCAGCAAGGCAGAAAGTGTACCATATACAATTAATACAAAAGCTTATATACATTTCATTATTACAGGGAAAATCATGGAGCACATTGTTATAAGAGTACATAATAAAGGAAAGCCAATGAGGGAAAGGATCCAAAAAGTTACACGTTGATACAGCCAATCAGATGGAGAATTGAAACTTTACACCAATGAGAACAGCAGCAGCGTGTATGAAACTTTGAACCAATAAAAGACAAACTTTATTAAAAGAACCAATGAAAAGTGTGGTGCTTTGTGCAACTGGGAACCAATGGTATGATGGGTGGGGGTACTGGGTGGCAGGAGGTAATAGGATTAGACCCCCACTTCAGGTGAAGCGAGGTTTTCCGGAGTTTTATGAATGAGCCCTTTTGAGAAGCCTGCTTAACACAAAAGGCAGTATTTCCAATTAGATAGCCAAGAGTGCCACACAATAGGTCCCTGCCCCATGGCATCAAACATACAGTTTAAGACTTTTGAATTGTTCCTGTCAATCAGGCAAGAGCCAGGCAGGTAACTGGATTAGCATGTGAAACAAATGTAGCCAGGAGAAACAGGAACAATGGAGAAGTGAGATAGTGGGGACAGGCACAGAGGGACAAGTTGCAATCAGGGATATGGCAGCAAGGAGAGAGGCATTTGAATAACAGTAACAAAGGAAGGCAGAGACAATGATTCCAGGATGTGGGGGGTGGCTGTGATTGACAGAGGAGACACACACAAAGAGTTAGGCTGGAAGTTTTAGGAAGTGGTGGCAGTCTGAGTTCTTATGGCGCCTCAGGAGTTTCTTGGATTCCCTGCCCCCATCTAGCTTCCCAGGTAGAAGGAAGCCATTTGAGAGCAGCACAGAATTGGAAGCCGTTGCTGACTAGCTTGGGTCATGTGTTTTAAAATGGTCTCTCCTACTCCCTGCAGTACAGGTTATGGCAGGAGGTACACCTCTGGTGTTACCTACACTCAACCTCTTGTGTCCGGGCCGAAGGGGGTGAAGGGACTCTCACCGCACTCACCGCACACTCCTCCCGAACCCCAAGTAGGATGCCTGGACTCTAACCAGGCTTTTTAGCGGCTGCAAACCTATTGCACCGCTGCCAGGAGCCGCTTTGCTCTGCGTGAGACAAGCCCCTGTTGAGCTAGAGGATCGGGACCATTCCGTGTGGATCCCATCCCTAGAGAGAGCCTCCGATGACCTCCGAGAAGGTCCGGACACATGACCCCCAAGGGAACCACCCAATAACCAAAAGAGACTTCAGAATCCATACTCCACCGAAATAGAACACTGTTCCTTTAAAGCTGTCAAATGGAGCCGAGTTAGCGAAAGCCGGCTGTCAGTGCGAAAGAAGGCGAGAAGTCAAAGCTGGGTCAGTTAATAAGCGGCACACGCCGTCTAAGAAAGTTGGCTGAACGCCCAGAAAGGGGATTAGAGGAGCAGCGAAGCGAGAAGGTTAAGAGGATTAAATAGGTACAGGGTGAACTTTGCTGCTGACTGCTTCACTGGGGGTTGGGAAGGCTTGTGGCGTGCGCGTGCCTGAGAACTTTTGACCCCTGCTGGCGCGTGCCAGCTGTCAAAGTGCGCGCAACAGGAAAAGAAGCGGAATTTTTAATGCGCTTGGATGAAAATGGCTGTATCTCAGCGATTTCTTGATGGATTTGGATGGGGTAAAAAGGTGGGGGTTCAGGGGAGGGTGGCCGATGAAATAAAAGTATTTGGGGAGGGGTCCCATGCTCACAACAGATCCCAAACACATGAGGGCTTAATGGGCCAAAACCAGTGTTTGAACAGGGCTCAGAACCAAAGGGGAAGCCAAGGAAGCTGGGAACGCAGCCGTTTGGCGTGATCCCAAAAAGCAGCTCCCCTCAGCCATCCCTGCTGCATTCTGGACCGACCGACTGACACAAAAAACCCACCTTACAGGAGCCTCAGGAGGGGACCGGTCTCCATGGCAACAGAGACCTGGCCAAAGAAGAGCATTACCTGGGGGAAAAAAAAGAAAAGCCCGGCTGAATCACGCCAAAGGGGGCCCGGCTAGCCCAGCATCCTGTTTCCCAGCCACAGCGGCCCACCAGCCACTTCTGAGAAGCCCACAGGCAGGAGAGAAAGGCATGCGTCTCTCTCGCCACTGCTGCCCCGCAACTGGGATTCACAGGCAAACTGCCACTGAACTCATTACTCCCATGTAGCCATCGTGACCAGTAGCCACTGACAGACCCATCCCCACTGGCGTTCCAAGGCTGGTGAGGAAGCGTACGTGTAGCAGGATGTTGCTACGCGCATGTAAGCGTCCCTCACCGGTTGGAGCCATTCCCAGTGGCTACCGCGCGGGCGGAATGGCCGCTCGCGCGATAGCCGTCACCGGCTGGGAATGGCTATGACCGGGGAGGGGCACTTACACATGCGTAGCAGTGTCCTGCTACACGTACACTTCTGAACCTCCCTCAGAACGCCAGTGCCTGTCCCCCATGAATGTGTCCAACCCTCTTGTGGCCCCCGCGGAAGAAGCTCACCACAGAGGGTGTTAGCGCAGTATAATGCAAATTGGGGGGGGGGAGACTGTGACAAAGCCACCTGTAAGGTTTACATCACTCTCCTGGCTCCAACACTGCACATTCTGGTCCTTAAAATGACGTCTCGACTTCCACCTCCGGGAATGGACAGCCAGAGTATCTCATAGCCAGGTCACCCGTCTCCCCAGAAGCAGAGAGCAGGGTCCTCCCAGCTGTGGGGAAATGTCGGTATACGGCCTCCCCTAATGCTGGCCAGAGCTCCGGATCTGTGGAAAATAGGCCCTCCATCTGAACGCACCCTTGTAGCCCTTGGGAATTGCTCCAGACTCTTCCTTACAGCCAACTTCCTCCATCCTCCTTAGGTAGGTGGGCTGTGCCCCTCCTTTTTCTGCTTGAGGCTCCCCTTTCACACACTCCTATCCCCACCAGTCTCCCTCCCTTCCCCAAATCCCCCTTCCTTTCTCCCCTTTCATCTCGGTCAAATCTTCAAACTCACTGATGCATCTAAAGGCTTAAGCCAGTGGTTCCCAAACTTTTTAGACTCGTGGCTCCCTTGACCTCCCTCGCCATTAGCCGTGGCTCCTCATTACAGTGCACTGAAGAGACAGGCACTCTTTACATGCTCAGAGGCACCCTTTCTTATATGTATGTGTATATTCCCAAATATACTTTCGAAGTATATTCATGGCTGCTGGGTTTCGAAGAGGCAGAGGAACTAGAGATCAAATTGCCAACATGAGCTGGATCATGGAGAAAGCACGAGAGTTCCAAAAAAAAACACCTACTTCTGCTTCATTGACTACGCAAAAGCCTTTGATTGTGTGGATCACAACAAACTGTGGCAAATTCTTAAAGAGATGGGGGTACCAGACCACCTTACCTGTCTCCTGAGAAACCTGTATGCGGGTCAGGAAGCAACAGTTCGAACCGGCCATGGAACAACCGACTGGTTCAAAATTGGGAAGGGAGTACGGCAAGGCTGTATATTGTCACCCTGCCTATTTAACTTATATGCAGAGTACATTATGAGAAATGCAGGGCTGAATGAATCACAAGCCGGAATCAAGATTGCCGGGAGAAATATCAACAACCTCAGATATGCAGACGATACCACCCTAATGGCAGAAAGTGAAGAAGAACTAAAGAGCCTCATGATGAGGGTAAAAGAGGAGAGTGCAAAAGTTGGCTTGAAACTCAACATTAATAAAACTAAGATTATGGCATCTGGTCCCATCAATTCCTGGCAAATAGAAGGGGCAGAAATGGAAGCAGTAACAGATTTTACTTTTCTGGGTTCCAAGATCACTGCAGACGGAGACAGCAGCCATGAAATTAGAAGACGTTTACTCCTTGGAAGGAAAGCTATGGCAAATTTAGATAGCATAATAAAAAGCAGAGATATCACCATGCCGACAAAAGTTCGTATAGTCAGGGCGATGGTGTTCCCAGTAGCAATGTATGGTTGCGAGAGTTGGACCATAAGGAAGGCTGAGCGCCGAAGAATAGATGCTTTTGAACTGTGGTGCTGGAGAAGACTCCTGAGAGTCCCTTGGACTGCTAGGAGATCAAATCAGTCAATCCTAAATGAAATCAACCCTGACTGTTCCCTGGAAGGACAGGTACTAAAGCTGAAACTCAAATATTTTGGCCACCTAATGCGAAGAGAGGACTCTCTGGAGAAGACTCTGATGCTGGGAAAAATTGAAGGCAAAAGGAGAAGGGGAAGGCAAAGGATGAGATGGTTAGACAGCATCACCGATGCAACAAACATGAAAATGAGCGAACTCAGGAAGATAGTGGAGGACAGGAAGGCCTGGCGGGATATTGAAGAGGCTCTTTAGTTCTTCTTCACTTTCTGCCATTAGGGTGGTATCGTCTGCATATCTGAGGTTGTTGATATTTCTCCCGGCAATCTTGATTCCGGCTTGCGATTCATTCAGCCCTGCATTTCTCATAATGTACTCTGCATATAAGTTAAATAAGCAGGGTGACAATATACAGCCTTGCCGTACTCCCTTCCCAATTTTGAACCAATCAGTTGTTCCATGGCCGGTTCGAACTGTTGCTTCTTGACCCGCATACAGGTTTCTCAGGAGACAGGTAAGGTGGTCTGGTACCCCCATCTCTTTAAGAATTTGCCACAGTTTGTTGTGATCCACACAATCAAAGGCTTTTGCGTAGTCAATGAAGCAGAAGTAGGTGTTTTTTTGGAACTCTCGGGCTTTCTCCATGATCCAGCGCATGTTGGCAATTTGATCTCTAGTTCCTCTGCCTCTTCGAAACCCAGCTTGTACATCCGGTAGTTCTCGGTCCACGTACTGCTGAAGCCTAGCTTGTAGGATTTTGAGCATAACCTTGCTAGCATGTGAAATGAGTGCAATTGTACGGTAGTTTGAACACTCTTTGGCACTGCCCTTCTTTGGAATTGGAACGTAAACTGACCTTTTCCAATCCTTTGGCCACTGCTTTCCAAATTTGTTGGCATATTGAGTGCAGCACTTTCACAGCAGCATCATTTAGGATTTTAAGTAGCTCAGCTGGGATATTATCTCCACTAGCTTTGTTGTTAGTAATGCTACCTAAGGCCCACTTGACTTCACTCTCTAGGATGTCTGGCTCTGGGTCAGTGACCAAACCAGCATGGTCATCAGGAACAGTAAGATCATTCTTGTATAGTTCTTCTGTGTATTCTTGCCATCTCTTCTTAATCTCTTCTGCTTCTGTTGTCGTTGTACCTATGCTATTATTATGCAGTATTTTACTGCAAGGAAGGGAGGACCGGCAGGCAGGAGGAGACAGGCAGCCGCTGCTCTATCTTCTTGCCGGCACCTCGAAGGAAACCATCAGTCAGGTGCTACGACTTTCCTGCCTTTAAGAGACTTTCCTGGATCTTTAAGAGACCAGCCGGCCCGGAGAGGGACCCCTGAAGTCTCAGCATCCTCCTGCAAGGAGTCAGGAGAAGCGGGCAAGACTGTAATAAGAAGACGGATTCTCATGGCTGCTGGAGGGGGGGGGCTTGAAGGGTTAATAGGGGGAAACCGGAGAAGGGGCGGGGAATGCTCGTGGGGACGCCTCTCCCTGCCCGGGGTGACAATTATATCAAGGTTTTGGAAGCAATTCAACAAGATTTGGAGAGGTGGAAAAATCTACAATTGTCAATAAGTGGGAAGGTATCAGTTATTAAAATGAATGTATTACCCAAATTGTTATTTCTGTTTCAAACAATACCAATAATTATGAAAAAAACTTTTTTTCTTGAACTGGACAAGATGACATCGAGATTTATTTGGAGTGGCAAGAAACCACGAGTTCGTCTGAAACTATTGCAAGATCAGAAGAAAAGAGCAGGGTTGGCTATACCCAATTGGTTATGTTATTATCAAGCTGCAGCCCTGCAATGGATTCGTGACTGGGTGCTTAAGAGTAAAGAGAACTATGTTATCTTAGAAGCAGAAGGATTACAAGTGGGCTGGCCTGCATTTTTGATGTATGATAAAGCTAAATATTATGCATTTTTTAAAAGACATGGCTTAAGGAAATCTTTGCTTTGGGTTTGGGAGCAGATCAGATATAAGATTTATGATAAAATACCCGGATGGGTAAAACCATTAGAAATAGCTAACAGACCAGATTGGATAAAAGATTCTCAAAACAGACCATATAAAGACTTGCTTGATTCCCAAGGAGAGTTAAGAGATGAGAATCGATTAAGGATGGAAGGTATTATTATGGATACTTGGTTTCAAAACCAGATTAGAAGTAGGATACGAGAAGATCAAAAAATAGGTTTTTATCTGAGTGAAACTGAATTTGATAAGGTATTTTTAAATACTGAGGACAAATATGTAACCAAGATGTATAATTTTTTACTGGACTTTGAGATGGTAGACGAAACAGTTAAAGATGTTACGATATTGTGGGCACAAAATTTAAGACGAGAGATCCATTTACATGAGTGGGAACAGATTTGGAATTCAGGTGTTGAAATGGTTAAAGCTGTTGCATATAAAGAGAATTTATATAAAATGTTTTACAGATGGTATTTAACACCGAAGAAGTTATGTAAGATGTATAAGAATGTTTCAAGTATTTGTTGGAAATGCAACATTTTGGAAGGCTCCTTTTTTCATATGTGGTGGACATGTGCCAAGGCAAAAACATTTTGGAAGATGGTTCATCAGGTTTTGGAAGAGATATTATGTTGCAAGTTGCCGTTTGTACCAGAATTATTTTTATTGAATATGATGTCAGCAATAATATTCCAAAAAGATAAATATATTATTATACATATAGTTACTGCTGCTAGGTTGTTGTATGCTCAGCAGTGGAAAGCTCAGACTATACCAGAGATGGAAGAGTTAATAATTAAGATTTATGATTTGATAGAATTAGATGTCTTAACTGAAAGATTGAGAGATGGAGATGTAAAAAAGAAAATAGAGTGGTGGCAACCATTTTACGATTGGATGAAAAGATAATCATTAAAAAAAAATTATTGATTATATGATTATATGGATGTGCAGGATGGGCGAGATAGATTAAGATATAGTGAAAATTATTTTATGTAAGAGATTCGTTGAATAGTTATATTATTGGAGAATGTTGTCCGGGTGTTAGTATTCCTATTGTATCTTGTTAGTTTATCCTGGTTGTGATGTACCTGATTGTATCAATTTTGTAGGGTTTTTGATGTTAATTGTTATTTGTTATTTGTTATTTGTTGTCTTTTAAAATAAAAAATACTATATAAAAAAAAAAAAAGAAACCCAGCTTGTACGTCCGGTAGTTCTCGGTCCACGTACTGCTGAAGCCTAGCTTGTAGGATTTTGAGCATAACCTTGCTAGCATGTGAAATGAGTGCAATTGTACGGTAGTTTGAACACTCTTTGGCACTGCCCTTCTTTGGAATTGGAACGTAAACTGACCTTTTCCAATCCTTTGGCCACTGCTGTGTTTTCCAAATTTGTTGGCATATTGAGTGCAGCACTTTCACAGCATCATCATTTAGGATTTTAAGTAGCTCAGCTGGGATATTATCATCTCCACTAGCTTTGTTGTTAGTAATGCTACCTAAGGACCACTTGTCTTCACTCTCTAGGATGTCCGGCTCTGGGTCAGTGACCACACCAGCGTGGTCATCAGGAACATTAAGATCTTTCTTGTATAGTTCTTCTGTGTATTCTTGCCATCTCTTCTTAATCTCTTCTGCTTCTGTTAGGTCCTTGCCTTTTTTGTCCTTTATCATGCCCATCTTTGCACAAAACGTTCCCTTGATATCTCCAATTTTCTTGAAGAGATCTCTAGTCCTCCCCATTCTGTTGTTTTCCTCGATCGAAGAGACAAGGGACAGTTCAGATAAACAACGAAATTGAAAAAACGACAACAGAGGAAAAATTTGGATTTGCCTTCCTTTTATTAAAGGTACAACTGATAAAATTGCACAAATATTAAGACAGGGAAACGTAAAAACAATCTTCAAACCCACTTCTAAACTACAGCAAGTTCTAGGCAACCCAAAAGACAAACGTCCAGCACTATCCAACCCAGGGATTTATTGTGTAACCTGTGAATGTCATAAATGTTACATCGGGATGACGAGTAGAGCTATAAAAACAAGAGTAGCGGAACACGAGAGATCTCTCAGTTTGAATCATCCGGATCAATCTTCAATTACCGAACATGCATTGAAAGAAAAACACACGATCTAATTTGAAAAAACGGTGTGCCTGCAAAGAGAGAGCAATTTTAAAATACTACGCCACCTGGAAGCTCTAGAAATAAGTAAAAAACCAGTGGAAACACTGATGAATCATCAGCAAGATTTAACATTCGCGAATCGGATTTGGTTGCCTATCCTGCATAGGAAATCAAACTGAAGAACAGGAATGGGATCCGAAGTAACTGACAGTGGAGATACTGTAACTGACATTGCAACAGTAGAACGAACTGTAACTGACACTGCAGCAGCAGAACGGACTATCCAGCATGGAAAGAAAGGGAGAGTGAAAACAAGAAGAGGAAGCAATTAATACCAGCTGTGCTAAACGAGCCCGCATGGCTCGCCTGACAGCTAGTGCTTCGCTCCAGATCTGACATTTCCGCTCTGAACCGCTGGGTTTCCCGCGCTTTTTTGGTTTAAATTTACTATGGTGAATTGAGGACAGCAACATCCATGATCTTTCGAGATCCCTATGAAGAGGTTCCACGGGGCTGGAACGAAACGTTGGACTCAGTTCCTTGGATTTTAATGTGATTAAAGTTCAAGCTTCTTTATACTACATGGCTTCAATTCCCGTATTCCTGAAACATTGTCAACCGATCGATTTTATCTGCGAAATGTTTAGCAAACGTCACAGCGGGCCACCATGTGTTCCTCCTGATCTATTGGAGGGGCCTGATGGAGTAGGCCTCGCACCACACAGTACAGCTCCGCTGGACAATTGCCTGCAGACGCAATGGTAGCAGAGAAGAAATTTCTCTTCGCTGCTACCACCGCCACAGAGTAGGCTCTATAATGGACCCTACTCCGTGTCCGGTTGGACTCAGCATGGGTTTTCCGCCACCGTTGCTCAAGACATCAACCCCGTCGCTTCATCATTTGCAGCTCCTCAGTAAACCAAGGAGCCGCTCTGAGTCTGCGGCATGGCAAAGGTCGCTCAGGAGCGATCTCATTCACTGCCCTGGCCATTTCCCCATTCCAGAGGTCAACCAGGCTCTTCCACCTCTCTTCATCACAGAGTGAGAAATCAAAGACTTTAAAGCAGGACCTGCTCAGCTTTCATTTTCAATTGCAGTTCTTGCGAAGTGCTGGAGACAGCATTCCATTTCTCCCCAAATCCTGAGACATTGCAGGGTTCCCTGCAGTTTGAGGCTCCCTGCAGAGTACTTAGCTTAACCATTGAGGTGTTAATTGATTGACATTCTGTTCTTTGACTAAGATAAGCACAGGCTCTGCTCACCTCTGTTAAAAATAAAATGTGGAAGAGCTGACTGCAAACCTGAAGTCTTTTGAAGTGAACTTTGAGTGACCTGATGTGAAGAGGCAGCTTTTCTGGTTCTTTGTTTTTGCCTAAATTTCTCTCTTGCAAGCAAGAATACCGTATTTTCCGTACATCCCAAGTCCGCAGCTTGAGGGTCCGCCTGGATCCGCAGCTGCTCCTGGATTCCCAGGTGGCGGCTGCGGCCAGGGGGGCCTTTGCCCAGCTTCGGCTGGTGCGCCAGCTGCGACCGTACTTGGATCGTGCAGACCTGACCACGGTGATCCATGCCATGGCGACGTCGCGACTAGATTATTGTAACGTGCTCTACGTGGGGCTGCCTTTGAAGACGGTTTGGAAACTGCAATTAGTGCAGAATGCGGCAGCCCGTGTGGTCACTGGAGGTAGGCGGTTCGACTCCGTCGGGCCGCTCCTCCGACAGCTGCACTGGCTGCCGATTCGTTTCCGGGCCCAAGTGCTGGTTTTGACCTTTAAAGCCCTATACAGCTTGGGGCCAGGATATTTGAGAGACCGCCTACTTCTATATAGTCCGGCCCGTCTCCTCAGATCATCAGAGAAGGCCCTTTTGCGGGTGCCATCGCCCAAGGAGGTGCGAGGGGCAACGGCTAGAAACAGGACCTTCTCAGTAGTGGCACCAACCTTATGGAATTCCCTCCCCTTTGACCTACGAACTGCTCCCTCCTTGGACACTTTCCAGTGAGGCCTAAAAACCTTCTTGTTCAAAGAAGCCTTCTGAGCCCCTGCCTTTTTTAACATCTCGCTGGTACAGGTGGGGGTGCTGCTGTTTTTATGCTCCTGCTCTGATTGAAGCCATGATCTTTTAAATTGTTTTTAGACACTGTTTTTATTAATTTTCATTAATTGTTTTTATTGTTTTAAAATGTGATATTTTTTATACTGTGTCTTTTGTATGTATTTTTTTCCCTCTGTTGTAAGCCGCCTTGGGTCCCTTCGGGGAGAAAGGCGGGATAGAAATACTGTAAATAAATAAAATAAATAAATTTTCCAGAGTATAAGACGCACCTGATTATAAGTCACACCCTTAAAGTTTGGTGCTATTAAAAAACTTTAATTAAATCACTGGCATTAAATATATGCCAGTGATTTAAACAAACAGTGCGATCCTGTGCATGTCTACTCAGAAGCAAGTCCCACTGTTCTCAATGGAGCTTACTCTCAGGAAAGTGTGCACAGGATTGAAGCCAACCATTCATTGCCTGGGGAGGGGGGATGAAAGTATATGCAGTGGAGTTGCCACGTCCCCATGGGGGGCTACCCGCAACACCGCCCCCCATGTGATGCGACACCTCCCCCACGTGATGTGGGTGCGTGACGTCATGCCCCGCCTCCAAACACACACCCCGCTGTTTTTACTTGATTTTAGAGCCGTACGGAGGCAAAGGCGGGCGGGAGGGCCGAAACGCGATCGTTCCAGCTGCGAAGAGCCAGCGAGACATCAGGAAACCGCTCAAGAAGGTGAGTTTGTGCCCTCCTGAGCCCGCGATTCCACCCCTTCAGGGGTCCGCGCCCTGGGCACCAAGGCCCCCCTCTGACGACGCTACAGTGTATGTGATCTTGCTTTACAAGAGGAGACAAAAACCAGCAGAGCAGAGAAAGAAAATTAACAACTGATTGCAGCCTAGAAAGGGTTACAGCCTTTACAGGGGAGATGTATGTGTGTGCGCGCGCTCATTTTTACAAAGGGCAGACTGAGAGAGAGAAGGAGCCCGCTGCATCTCGGAGCTGCAAACGCACCAATTAGCTGCTTTGAAGACAACACGTCTCTTAGCCTCGGCTTCTTCCAGCAATGTCTCACGCTGTTCTCACCATTTTATTTTATTGTATTTTTGCAACACTGCAAGTATACAACGCACGCCTAGTTTAAAAAGTTAAATTGGGGGGGGGGGAAGTGCGTTTTATACTTGGGACAATATGGTATATGGTAATTAAAAGACTGAGGCCCCTGACTGAAACTAAAACACTAGCTCATTACAAATCTTAAGGATTTCTACGTATCTTCCTCTGTGGGGATTTGAAGATGTACTATGAGAAAGGAGGGAAACTCCGTCAACACTTGTGTCTTCCCTCGATATGGATATTTTGATATGCCCTCAGATCTGAGGCTCTTTCCACACTATATGCATTGATATGGTTTCTCCCCTGTGTGGGTTCTTTGATGCAAAGTCAGGCTTGAGCTCTGACTAAAGCTCTTTCCACACTCCAAGCATATATAGGGTTTCTCCCCTGTGTGGGTTCTTTGATGCAAAGTCAGGCTTGAGCTCTGACTAAAGCTCTTTCCACACTCCAAGCATTTATGTGGTTTCTCCCCTGTGTGAGTTCTTTCATGAAAAGTCAGGTTTGAGCTCTGACTGAAGCTCTTTCCACACTCCAAGCATTTATAGGGTTTCTCCCCTGTGTGGGTTCTTTGATGCTTAGTCAGGCTTGAGCTATCACTGAAGCTCTTTCCACATTCCAAGCATTTATAGGGTTTCTCCCCTGTGTGGGTTCTTTGATGCAAAGTCAGTCTTGAGCCCAACCTGAAGCTCTTTCCACACTCCAAGCATTTATATGGTTTCTCCCCTGTGTGGGTTCTTTGATGCTTAGTCAGGCTTGAGCTATCACTGAAGCTCTTTCCACACTCCAAGCATTTATAGGGTTTCTCCAATGTGTGGGTTCCTTGATGAACAGTCAGGTCAGAGCTTTGACTGAAGCTCTTTCCACACTCCAAACATTTATGTGGTTTCTCCCCTCTGTGAGATCTTCGATGCAATGTCAGATTTGAGCTCACGCTGAAGCTCTTTCCACACTCCAAGCATTTATAGGGTTTCTCCCCTGTGTGAGTTCTATGATGCGCAGTGAGGTTTGAGCTCTGACTAAAGCTCTTTCCACACTCCAAGCATTTATAGGGTTTCTCCCCTGTGTGGGTTCTTTGATGCTTAGTCAGGCTTGAGCTATCACTGAAGCTCTTTCCACATTCCAAGCATTTATAGGGTTTCTCCCGTGTGGGTTCTTTGATGCGAAGTCAGTCGAGCCCAACCTGAAGCTCTTTCCACACTCCAAGCATTTATATGGTTTCTCCCGTGTGGGTTCTTTGATGCTTAGTCAGGCTTGAGCTATCACTGAAGCTCTTTCCACACTCCAAGCATTTATAGGGTTTCTCCAATGTGTGGGTTCCTTGATGAACAGTCAGGTCAGAGCTTTGACTGAAGCTCTTTCCACACTCCAAACATTTATGTGGTTTCTCCCCTCTGTGAGATCTTCGATGCAATGTCAGATTTGAGCTCACGCTGAAGCTCTTTCCACACTCCAAGCATTTATAGGGTTTCTCCCCTGTGTGAGTTCTATGATGCGCAGTGAGGTTTGAGCTCTGACTAAAGCTCTTTCCACACTCCAAGCATTTATAGGGTTTCTCCCGTGTGGGTTCTTTGATGCTTAGTCAGGCTTGAGCTATTACTGAAGCTCTTTCCACATTCCAAGCATTTATAGGGTTTCTCCCCTGTGTGGGTTCTTTGATGCGAAGTCAGTCGAGCCCAACCTGAAGCTCTTTCCACACTCCAAGCATTTATAGGGTTTCTCCCCTGTGTGGGTTCTTTGATGAAAAGTCAGGCTTGAGCTCTGACTAAAGCTCTTTCCACACTCCAAGCATTTATAGGGTTTCTCCCCTGTGTGAGTTCTATGATGCGCAGTGAGGTTTGAGCTCTGACTAAAGCTCTTTCCACACTCCAAGCATTTATAGGGTTTCTCCCCTGTGTGGGTTCTTTGATGCAAAGTCAGACTTGAGCCCAGACTGAAGCTCTTTCCACACTCCAAGCATTTATAGGGTTTCTTCCCTGTGTGGGTTCTTCGATGCAAAGTCAGACTTGAGCCCAGACTGAAGCTCTTTCCACACTCCAAGCATTTATAGGGTTTCTCCCCTGTGTGAGTTCTATGATGCGCAGTGAGGTTTGAGCTCTGACTAAAGCTCTTTCCACACTCCAAGCATTTATAGGGTTTCTCCCCTGTGTGGGTTCTTTGATGCTTAGTCAGGCTTGAGCTATCACTGAAGCTCTTTCCACATTCCAAGCATTTATAGGGTTTCTCCCCTGTGTGGGTTCTTTGATGCGAAGTCAGTCGAGCCCAACCTGAAGCTCTTTCCACACTCCAAGCATTTATAGGGTTTCTCCCCTGTGTGGGTTCTTTGATGAAAAGTCAGGCTTGAGCTCTGACTAAAGCTCTTTCCACACTCCAAGCATTTATAGGGTTTTTCCCCTGTGTGAGTTCTATGATGCGCAGTGAGGTTTGAGCTCTGACTAAAGCTCTTTCCACACTCCAAGCATTTATAGGGTTTCTCCCCTGTGTGGGTTCTTTGATGCAAAGTCAGACTTGAGCCCAGACTGAAGCTCTTTCCACACTCCAAGCATTTATAGGGTTTCTCCCCTGTGTGGGTTCTTCGATGCAGAGTCAGTTTATAGCTATAAATGAAGCTCTTTCTACACTCCATGCATTTATATTGTCGTCGTCCGCCCGTGTGTATTCTTTGATGCAGAAACAGACCTGAAAAGAAGACGACAAAAGTGACACGGCCAGAAATTTAAAAAAAAATGGCAGGGGGAAAAATAGGGGGGGGGCGGTTTGGATCCCTCAAAATATGGTAATTCTAACTAGTGACATCAAACATTGAGCCAGGTAGCCATCTCCCCTCAAGGGAAGCCTAATTACTCTCCTTTGCATTGAGAACTCCAGTTGGTTATGGAGCCCAGCCTGAAATGGCTCAGCGATAATGAGCTGAGTCGAGAAAAGGCAATGAAGAAACAATGCCTGGGACACTTGAAAGTGTTGTGTACCATAACCAAATCTGCCTTCTTTCTTTGCAAGATCCAAAAGCTACAAGGAACTGGGAGTGACCAGAGTCTCTTGTTAAAAGAGCACTTGGGAAAGGTAAGAGGTCAGACATCCAAGAGCAATAAAGTCTAAATGAGCAGCAGCACAAACAAACAAATAAGCCCAGAGGAAGAGTTTGTTACAGGACGGAGGTCTGTCAGGGAACATCCGCGGGAATCCGGTCAGGATGATGCTCGTGGTGGCTGATTTTGACCCAGCAGTTATTGCATCGACATGAAAAGAGACAGAGGTAGGAGATGGCAAATGACAGAAGACAAGATTTTCAAAGAAGTAAAAACGACAAAACTGGTCATGTTAAAAAGTGTGTGTTAATTCTTGCTTTCTATTCAATAAGTTTTTATGTAAATGAATCTGTATAGCTTAATGACTAAGCCTTTGTTTGTATCTATCCTCCTATATCTATCTACAAACAAAGGCAGAGTCATGAAGCCATACACATTCATTTACATAAAAAATTATTGAATAGAAAGCAAGAATGAACACAAATTGATAAAATTTGGACACCCATTTTGAGTAAAAGAACCCTGACAGTTATACATGGGCAGTCCAATCCTCACGTAAACTCCGGCACCGGAATGAGTGTTCTGGCGCCGGAAGACGTCACAATCGTGCCATAAGGCACATTTCCGCCTCCTTGTGAGCTGGGAAGGCCGGCGCAAGGCCGGCCTTCCCAGCTACGGCGCTATAAGGACCCCGCCGACGCAGGACCCAGGTAGGTCAGGATCCAGTGGCGGGGGGGTTCACCGGGCCTGGGAGGGGGTGGGGGACGGCCTTCGGCCGTATCCTAACCCTCGCCGGGCGCCAGGGTCTTTACACCTCCTCTTACTTCCACCAGCAAAATAGCTGGCAGAAATCAGAGGAAGCGCATCCAGGCGGCCTCCGTTTACACTCGGGGAAGGGGACGAGCGTTCCTTCCCCCGAGTAGACCTCCTGCCCGGCGGCTAGGCTGGCTGCCGGTGCACAGGATCCGGCGGGTGGCCATGGGCCGCTGGCCAGATCCTAGTCAGGAATGCGAAGTAAGAATGGAGTCTTTGCAGGTTCATTCCCTGTGTTGCTTCTGGATCCCTTCTTCTCTTTTTTCTCAAATTAGAAGCACCCGGGTGGAAGTAGGTTTGTTGTAGGTGGGTGGGGTGCTGCCTGGTTCCTTTTTAATGAGCTCTCTTGCTCTGTGTTTGTAACATCTTCACAGCCAGTAGGGCTTTGTTTTCTTTGTACTGCCTGAGGATACTCAAAGATTTGAGTGAAACATAGCAGTTCTGTGTTTTATTGTATGGTTTTAATCTTTCAGTTTTTAACCTTCTTTTAATATAAATAACTTTTTAACATGACCAGTTTTCCCATTTTTACTTATTTGAAAATTGTTGCGGGTCATGAAAGTTTTAGCTCCTTTTTAGAAGACAAGATCTTGGAGGGGAAGGATAAAAGTCAAGGAATCCCAGCATTGAGTGGAAATTCCCTCTACTACATCAGAGAGCATTCAGACACGTTGAACAGGAGGCGGTCTAAGTCAAAACGCACTTGCGGGAATCAATGTGGAGCAAAACATCACTGCTCTCCTGCCCCCATCCCAGCTTCGGTTCCACCTTTAGGGAAAAAAGCCCAGTGAGGGCCCCCACCCAAGGGTGGCATGGAGCATGGGACCCTTCACAACAGCTCCCTGTTACCCAGTGTCCTTTTAAAAATGTTTGTTGCCATGAGGCTTTTTGAAATGGGTTGCGAGCAAGAATGGAACATGTGCCAGACCGGACTGTATTATGACACAACGCTAGGGCCATGTCGCTCCTGCGCGTTGCTTTAGCTTCCCTGAAAGGCTCCGAGGGTGAGGGGGCGGGGCCGCTTCCTTCGTCCGTGTAAAGGAGGCTCAGATTTCAGCAGCACTTAGGGCTCCGCCCCCCCCTGTAGTGATGCCAGTGGGTCCGCTCCCCTTCACCGGCTGTGCTCTGAGCTAGCCTGGCTCAGCCAGGCCAACGCCCCTCTGTGGGCTTCCACCCCTCTCTGTTCCTTTTTTTTGTTCCCAACGGTTTGAGGCAAAGGAAGGGGTGGAGCCACTAGCATAGCTGCCATTGGACACAGTCTACTTCTGAAGAGCCTATCCAGAAGCGAGGGGAGCAGTGCAATGTGTATCACTCACTCACCACTCACTCACTCACTCACTCACACACACACACACGCACGCGCATTCGCGGCAGTGGGGCGGGGCTAGCAGCGCCACTGAGAGAAGCAAGAAATGGCTTCTCCACTCCCTCTCCCTTAGTCGCTCTAGGAGGCACTTCTTTTAACCCTTAGAGAGCTGAGAGGAAAGAAAACAGAGGATCGAAAAGTCTCCACCCTCTAACTCCAGGCGGGACAGGGAGGCGCATCTCCTCCAGGCAGGCATCCCCTACTCTTCCTCTCCGATGCAGTACCAGATGCACCGTGCCTGGCACACAGACTCTTCGGGCTTCTCCTTGGACTGAGTCCCAAAGATTCAGATCAGCATGACAGACAGGTGCTGTGTCAATTCCAGGTGATGTCCTGTAACTAAGACCATCAGGGCTGATGTGGGGGGAAAACCCAATTTACAGATGCAAGAGGTGGAAGCTGGTTGGATGTAATGGAGGTGTCTGGTCAGGGCTGTTTCCCAGAACAGACACTTCAGTCCCCAATGGATCCCAGTTATCTCTGTCAGTGGAATGAGACCCCTGCCCCGCTGAGACACAAACCTTGAAAGACCACCCTGATTTTTCCTCCTCTGTTCCTTCTTGTGAAGAGATCAGCCCTCCAATGAACTCTCTGGTTCTTTTGGATCAGGCACAGATGCTGGAAGGATCCTTTTCAGCTGCAAAATCCAGCTCTCTTTCTTATGATTTTTATTCCATCTGCCTCTGTTAGAACAAAAAACATACCACAGTTCAAATAATAAATGATACCAAGGATGTAGCATACATTAAAACTATAATAACCAGTTAAAAGCAAAAGCCCCTCAGTTTCTGGAATAATGGAACAGTCCCAGGCCTAAAATATTGTTCTCCAGTGTCCGTCTTACATCTCATCCCTCTGTTTTTTGCAACCGTTTCAGTGAGGAATGGCTCCTTCTTTCTTTAAGAAGAAAGAAGCCCGGCCGTCTCTGCCCCTCCGGGGGCTTCTCTCCCACCCCTCCCTATTCCTATTCTGCAGCCCTGGGACTCCCCTTCGCCCCCGAACGGACTCACCAGGGACTGCTGACCCCACACGCGTCGGTGACGGAGGCAAAGGAATGGGGAGGAGTAGGAAATGGCTTCCCCACCCACTCACTCCCCCTCCCCCAGGAATCCGGAGTTGCCCCTTCCGGTTGCGTAGCGTTTGCAGGATCACGGCAGGACGCCCCGCCTAAAATTCCAGGGCTCCACCAGTTTCTTCAACACGCTCGCCTGATTGTCCCTTCTTGTAATAATGCTCAACGCTGATTGGCTGAAACACGTGCACTCTGATTGGCTGAAGGCCCCCTCTCATCCCATTGGTCAAACAGTTTGCTCCACATCCCGCCCTCTCTCAATGAGCATGGTCCACGACAGATCCCAACGGAACTTGGGAGAGTGCAGATCTCCCACGCAGCGCCGTAACTACGGTGGAGCGCGTGGAGCAGGTGCTCGATCGTGGGAGGGCGGCGAACTCACCGTGGTCAGAAGAACAGCAGCAGCAGGAGCAGCATCGTCGTTTGGGTCCGCCTGCCCTCCCTCCCTGGAGCCGTTTGGCTCCGAAATGGGAGCAAAACGGGCAGGGGGGCACGTCTATGGCGCGTCGACGTGATGCGACGCTTGCCCCGCCCCCTCGCGCCCGGGCACCCTCCCTGCGCCGGACGCCTCTGCCACGTTCCATGGCGATTGGTTAAAAAGGAAGTCACACTGCTCCGCACACGCTGCACGTGCCCGGGACGCACCGGGATGTGTGCGGTGTAGATCAGCCTAGACTGTCTGTCAGATGGGAGGAAGACTCTTTGCGGGGATGGAAGTCTCGATCCTCTAACCCCCAGGCCGGATGGGAGGCGCATCTCCGTGCTGGTGCTGCTGCTCTTACATGGGGCTTCCACCGACCAGGTCAAGGGCTGAGCAGGTCCCTCGGAGGACTGGGTCACCTTCACATTCTGCACGCGGATCCAGAGTCAGCAGTACTTAAGGAAGGGGGGGGGTGAATGCAGCTTGGTAAGGGGAGGGCTTGACTTGGCTGACCTACATAAAATCCGTTGGCGTCCGGGGGGGGGGGGTTGCAAGCATACGGATTGGGACACCCCACCCTGAGGCTGGATTCACACTACATGAATCCCGGTGCGTTACGGAGATGCGCGGAGCTCTTTGACAGCATTTTGGAAGCATGCGGAGCAGCTGCGATCTCCAGCGTACAAGATGGGGAAACCCATCTTTTGAAGGGGCAGGTTTGCGGAGCTACTGCAGCCACCAATCGGATGAGGAGGGGGGAGAGTGGTTGCATGCCAATCAGAACTACTTCCAATCTGTAAGCTGCGCTTTCTTAAGAAGTCGGGACAGCAGGAGGGACAACAGGCGGGAAGACACTCCTTCCGACCAGCTCTGCGCGCGGAGGCAGAGGCAGGGGCAGAGGCCTCCACGCCAGGATTCGTGTAGTGTGAATCCAGCCTGAGACGCTGCCCTGGCTCCAACAGATATCTTCCCCTCCAAGTGTTCCTGCATGTCCCTCCTGATTGGTCGCACATGTGTGCTCCAATTGGCTGAAACCCCCCTCTCCTCCCATTGGTGAACGTGTCGCTCTACACGGCCAGACATCGACATGGTCCATGACCGAGCGCGCCGGAAGTCGGGAGAGCACTGCTCTCCCGCGTTCCATTGTGATCGGTTAAAAATGAAGCCACACCACTCCGCACACGCCGCACTTCGCTCCACGTCCCGCCTGCACTTTCTTCTGATTTGCCGAAAACGGCCAAACATGAGCATGGTCCACAACTGATCGCAACAGAACTCGGGAGAACGCGGCTCTCCTGTGTTCTGTGGCAATCGGTTAAAAAGGAAGCCACACCGCTCCGCACGCGCCTGGGGCACATTGGAATTTGTGCGGTGTAGATCAGACTTAAGCCCGACACACACCGCACGAATTCCGGTGTGTCCCAGACGCCCAAGGAGCTTTGTCGAGCTGTGCAGAGGTGTCTGGTTAACATTGCAGAAGCGAGCGGAGCAGCTGCGCTCTCCCGAGTTCCGGCACAAGTGATAATGATTCTTGCCATGTTTGAGGGGGCTGCTTCGCAGAACTACAGCACTGAGCCAATCAGATGAGAGGGCGGGATGAAAGGGGTTGTCAATCAATCTGAATTCACTCTTAGATCCATTTTTCCTTCTCACAAAAGTTAGCAAGATGAATTCTATTCCTGGCACAAACTGTTTTGTAAGTTTTCTCTGCTTCCTGCCCCTCTCTCTCTTCTCTCTTGTATCTTGTGCTTAACCAATCACCGCTGCGCTTTCTAAGAAGGCAGGACAACAGGGGGGAATATTTACTGGAAGACACTCCTACAGACGAGTTCTGCGCGCAGAGGCGAGCGGCCAGGCACCTACGCTCGCTCGCCTCCGCGCCAGAGCTCGTGTGGTGTGTGTCGGCCTTTAGTGAGGGGAGGCCTTTCTCATGGGACTGCTAGCGGTGAAGCTGCGCTGTCCGCTCTGCCCCCCCACCCCCGTGTGTGCAAAACGCCGCCTCCCTCCCCCGCCCCGCCACATGCAGGACATTCCCGTCTTGCGCTTCTCGCCTCCGTTTGAGAGGCGCCAGGGAGGAAGAGCGCAGCGAGCAGCGGCCACCTCGTGGCTGACCTGCTGCTGCGCCCCCGTGGGAGGTTTCCGCAGGCTGTCCTGGGGCCTGTTTTCAAAGGCCTGGGTCCGGGAGGTTCGATTAAGGCAAAAATGCCTGTTTCGAGAACCTTCCCAGACACCGTGAAGGGAATACTCTTAAGTCTGATCTATGCCGCACGAATTCCAGCGCGTCCCAGGCGCGTGCGGCGTGGTGTGGCTTCCTTTTTAACCAATCGCCACGGAATGCGGGAGAGCCGATCGGTCGGTCGTGGACCATGCTCATGTTTGGCCGTTTTCAGCCAATCAGAAGAAAGTGAGGGCGGGACGTGGAGCGAAGTGTTTCAGCAATGGGATGAGAGGGGGACTTTCAGCCAATCGGCACCAGAAATAGGTCCAGCCGGGGAAGGGCTGGGGCCAAAGCACAACCTGACCAAAGAAGAGTGAAGCAACCTGACCAAAGAAGGGCAGCCGGTGGGATGTCACACGGCCACAAAGCGGCTGCCGCCAGACGCAGCGGACGCACCGGATGCGACATGCGCCTGGTGTGTCTTGGGCTTGACGGAGGCTGGCCTTGCGCTGGCCTCCCTTAAGGCGAAAGCACACCGGCCTCATTCTGCGTGCGGTGCGTGCTGCGTGAGAAACACAGCCAAAGTTGAGAATTCTCCAGAGGAAGCATCAAACGCAAACGGACCTCTCTGCGGCTCCCAGAGGCTCTCGGCTTTCAGTGGGACTTGCCTCCCGTCGAAAAGAACACAGCCGCAGCCAGCCGCAAAGAGCTGCACACACGCAGAACGTGGCCGGTGTGCTTCAGCCTTTACTCCCAAGTAGTCACAAACGTGCTTTCCGGCGCGCTCAACTTGTTATAAAGTTGAATGGCGCTCCGCCGTTCTAAAGTTACCCAGGATTGCGCTGCCCATCATGCAGAAAATCATCCCTCCTCCCCGCCCACCACCAGGGGGTTGAAGTGCTGCAGTCCATTTCACCACCTCATTCATTGTGCTGCGCCGCGTGGACCAGTCCCGTTCCCTATAATAATAATAATAATAATAATAATGAATAATAATGAATAATAAAGAATAATAATAATAATAATATAACGTGCATAGGATTCTTGCTACCGTGTTGGGCGATCTGGGCCTGCAATGATCGCGTCGTCCAGCAGGGGGCGTCCGTGGAACTGACTGCACCTTCTTCATTAAACCACAGACGGCATGAAGAAAAGGGGAGGGGGAGGATAGGGCTGGGAGCTCCGGCAGGAAGTCGCTGGTTCGGGAGACCCCGACTTCCGGCTCCACGCTCTCAGCCAGCCAGCGCAGACGACCCGGAGGCATTCAGGAGCGCTTCCTCCACCGGCCCGGAGTGAGATCTGTGCTGCTGAGCTGATCCGGTCCGAAGAGGTGAGTGAGTTCAAGAGAAGCGTCCGGTCTCTTCTCCCGGTGACGACGGCTCCCTTCCCCGTTGCTCATGGGGAACAGAGCCCAGCCTCCATCTGCTTAGCCTTAGGCGGAGGAAATTAAGGCTCAAGGATGCTCGTGCATTGTACAGTATGTAATTCTCAGACAAAACTGGCCTCCGTTCCGTCCCTGTCCGTTGAGCAGCGTGTACTGTGTATCCTGCAGATCATGTGAGCCGGTGCTGGTGTGAAGCTCCATACTGGGAAAAGCCTCCTCGCCTGACTTCTGCGGGCCAAGCTGCTGTTCTTAAAGGCCCCATCATCATCATCATCACTCCAGCCGGCTAGAGGGAGGGAGAACATCGACCAGGGGTGGCCAAACTTGCTTAATGTAAGAGCCACACACGATAAACTTCAGATGTTTGAGAGCCATAAGAGAGATGTTTGAGACCTGCAATATTTAAGAAGCATTTAATTGAAATTATTTAAATTCTTAATAAATATTTACTCACCATGTACTTATGTTTTACTGCAGTGGATTCTCAGTTTATACTGGTAAATAATTATAAAGCTTGAAAATTTCTTATATACTTTTTATATTAATTGTGATGCAAAAAGGTGCTCGGCCAACGTATTTCCGAGAGCCGCACATTATACGTCAAAGAGGCTCCTGAGCCACGTTATACGTGGCTCAGGAGCCGCAGTTTGGCCACCCCTGAGGCCCTGGCATAGACTGCTCCTGTGCCTTGAAGGCAGATCTGCGCCTGTTGGAGCTATCCATGGCACGTGGCAGCACGTAGGTCTGCTGATGGGGACTGGATTTGGCTGTCTGAGGTGGAGGAGCACGGCAGGGAGGTTCAGTTGGCAACCCCAGTCACCCGTGCAGCTTGTGTGATGTTTTCTTGTAACTTACAAGTTGTATGTTTAATCAGCACTGCTGTGCAGATAAAAGGGGAGGGGGGGTCTAGGGCTGCTATCATTTGTATGAAGCCACCTCGGCTGAACCCCCTTCAATATAGGGGTCATATAATAATAATGGACTTCTTGTTTATCTCCCCCCTCCCTGTGGCGTAGCTAGACTGGGGTGGCGCAAGTACCGGTAGTTCTGCAAGACTCCATTACACTAGAGTCAGCGGCCTCCTCGCTGTCGGAGCCATTCCACTGGCATCAGCAATGCGTGAGACACTCCCCCACCGCTGCCGGAATGACCCCCAACGGCGAGGGGGCCGCTGACTCCAGTGTAATGGAATCTTCTCGCAGAACTATTTGCTGCCCCCCCCAGTCTAGCTACACCACTGCTCCCCCCCTTCTGTTGTTCAGAGAGCATGTGAATGACACTGTGTAATTTTTGGGTACCTAAAAATGTGGACTTCCGCTTTGAAATGGCAAGACCTTTCACAGTACTCCTGCTGGCATTTTAGACTGCTCTCAGCTTTGTTTAAACTCAATTCAGAGTCAAGTAATACTTTTATTGGGACAAATACTGTTCCCCCACTCAGGGCAGGGCAAGGAACGGGTCAGGGGTGGTGATGGGTGGGCCAGTTTGCCGTATTCCCGGCCCGCCACTCAAAGCGGCCACTTCACCCAGTCTCGGGGGGGGGGGGCTGTCGCTGGAGCTGCTCACAAAATGGGTATTGTTACACTGGGTCCCCAAGTTATGGAGGCCCAAGTTGTGGGCGGCCGTGTCGGAGCTTTTGCGCAGGAGCAGTTTGCCCATTGTAGTGCTCTTGCGCAGGCGCAAAAGCTGGCTGTTCCTTTTTATGTACGTTCCAACTTCTGGATGAATCTACGGAATGAAACACTATGTATCTTGGGGACTTAAGGTGTATGATGGTGTTCTTCATAGTGTGTTCTATTTATTGTCTTGGCAGTTTTAAAAATATTTTATCTGCTTTTCTGGTTGATTTGTTGTGAGCTGTCCTGGAGGCTCCATGGAGCCGTGTGGCGGGATGGAAATGGATGCCTGACAATTTGAATGCACAGAACAGGTTTTGGGGTACCTTAAGAATGGCAGATTACCACGTGTGCCACAAGAGTGACTTGTAGGCTGGTTTGGACAATGCTTTTAGGGTCCAGCCAGTCCCGCACTTTAAAATGTGCACACTCTCTGTACATGTGTCCTGACCTCTGCTTCCCCAATTCTTAATCGTACAGAGGGACAGATGGAAGGCTTGTCTGGAAAGAAAAATACCCCATGTGACCAGGAATACTTACTGAGGAGGGAAAGCTCAAGCTGTACTGTATGTGCCCATCTTTTAAGGTGTGTGGCCAGTCAGACAACAACAAAAGCATCCCCCAAACTGGCCGCATGTGTGGATGTGTTGTAACAGGGCCATTTCTGGAATCCATTGAATAAGACTTCACAAACTGCAAGCCTAACAGCCCAATCGTATCCTTCTCCCCCACTGGTGCAGCTGGTGGGGGAGGGCAGAACAGGAGGCTTTGGAAGCGAAAGAGGATTTAAATCCCCTTTAAATCCCCCTAACAAAGCCTCCCGTTCTGCCCTCCCCCACTGGCTGCACTAGTGGGGGAGGAGGATAGGTTTGGGCTGTAAGGCACTGTTAGCTGAGCTCCCTGTAAATCTGATTTGGAAGCAAGAGTTATTCTCACTACAGTGTTTGCAAATTCAGGGACATGGTTAAAAATGTGAGAAGGCTGGGAATTATGCAAGGCTATCGCCTATTATTCCATCCCTTGCAGCCCAGAGGTTGCCAAATGACGTTCTTTTGTGCATCTGGAATCTCCTGCCAATCTGTCTGTCTGGGTGACCCTGCCTTCTAGTAATGAGAGGGAGAAAAAGTTCCCTCTCTGTTCCATGCATCATTTTCTGGGTGCCCTGCGCCCCTGCTTCTTGTCTCTCCTAAGATTAATCCTTTCATCATCATTGGAAAGGTGTTTCACATTTTTTTTATACCACCCTTCCTCCAAGGAGCTCAGAGTGGTGTACATATTTCCTCCCCTCCTTTTTGTCCTCACAACAACCCTATGAGGTAGGTGGGGCTGAGAGATAGTGACTGGCCCAAGGTCACCCAGGAAGCTTCGTGGCTGAGCGGGGATTTGAACCTGGATCTTCCAGGTCTAAGTCCGACTCCCAAACCACTACACCATCCTGTTCAAACTGGCCAATCACTTTGGTTGCCATTTCTAGCTCTACGATATCCTTTTGAGACAGAGTGGCCAGAACTGTGCATGCAGACCCATATAATGTGAAGAAGGCCAATTCCATGCTCGGGATCATTAAAAAAGGGATTGAGAATAAAACGGCCAATATCATTCTGCCTTTGTACAAATCTATGGTAAGGCCACATCTGGAGTAAAGTGAGAAAAAAATGAGAAAGTGCACTTAACTTCTCCTCGCACAGCTGCTAAACTCGCGTCTTGGCACTTCTTCCCAAAAGGGCACTTACTCCCAGGGAGGCACTCGCTGCTCGTGGAAAGCAGACGTATAAAATTATGCATGGGGTGGAGAGAGAAAAGTTCTTTTCCCTCTCGCATAACACTAGAACTAGGGGACATCCACTCAAATTGAGTGGAGGGAGGATTAAAACAGACAAAAGAAAATATTTCTTTACCCAGCGTGTAATTGGTTTGTGGAACTCCTTGCCACAGGATGTGGTGATGGCATCTGGCCTAGATGCCTTTAAAAGGGGTTTGGACAGATTCATGGAGGAAAAGACCATCACAGGTTACAAGCCATAAGCAACCTCCTGGTTTTAGAAGTGGGTTTTCTCTGTGCCAGGTGCAAGGGAGTGGCGACAGGATACAAGTATCTTGTTGTCTTGTGCTCCCTGAGACATCTGGTGGGGCCACTGTGTGACACAGGAAGCTGGACTAGATGGGCTTTTGGCCTGATCCAGCAGGGCTCTTCTTATGTTCTTATGTTAATGGCATTATATGTGCCTGCGGGCCAAGCTGCTGTTCTTAAAGGCCCCATCATCACTCAGGCTTTCCAGCCAGCTAGAAAGAGGGAGACCCAGCTGGGCCTGCTCCTGTGCCTTGAAGGCAGATTTGCGCCTGCTGGAGCTATCCGTGGCATGTGGCAGCACGTAGGTCTGCTGCCGTTGAAGGGGACTGGATTTGGCTGTCTGAGGTGGAGGAGCACGGCAGGCAGGTTCAGTTGGCAACCCCAGTCACCCGTGATGTTTTCTTGTAACTTACAAAAGTTTAATCAGCGCTGCTGTGCAGATAAAAGGGGAGCGGGGTTCCTTAAAACAAGGAACTGAACACTAAAATGTTCAGTTCCTTGTTTTAAGCAGTTCTTTCCCTGAGGCCAACTCTTACTAGCTCTTTTGTCTTAAGCAGCAGTGTTTATAACAGTGTTTATATACCGCTTTTCAACAAAGTTCACAAGCGGTTTACTGACAAAATCAAATGATTCAATGGCTCCCTGTTCCAAAAGGGCTCACAATCTAAAAAAAAGATGCAGAACACCCCCAGCAAACAGCCACCAGAAAAGACACTGTGCTGGTGGTGAAAGGGGGGCAGTTGCTCTCCCCCTGCTAAATATAAGAGGAGCACCCATTGAAAAAGTGCCTCTTGCTCAGTTAGCAGGGGTTAGCCAGTTAGTAGCAGATAATGTTTTATCATCTCCATGTTGTGAAACGCTTCCCCTGCTCATTCTACATGCCACACTGGTGTTTTAGACATGGGGGGAAATTGGACCATTTTTTTCCTGGTAAATTGGCAACTTATAAAGAATTTAACTAATCCTCTCCCCCCCCCCCTCATTTGCATCCGTTCGGTTACATATGGGATTATATTTGATGCTTGCCTTCTCATTTTCTTGAGGAAGGGAAGATAACTGGGGTTGCCAAGTGACCTAGCAAATTAGGCCTGACGTTCTCCTGCAGAAATCGGCAGTAGAGCCTTTTTCGGAGCAGGAAGGTGAGCCTGATCGCCTGTTCATGTCTGCAGAAAAAGCTGCACTAGGAGGAACTAGAGCAGAGACCCGCAGAAACAGTTGGCAGTCCTAAAGACATGTATTTTAGGTGGCCATCCAGGTTGTATACTGTACTCTCTCTTTCTTCTGGTATTTTTCTTTTTTCTTCTTTTCATGGCATTGTGTTTTTTGTTTGCTCAAGGAGGAGTTCCTCTTGCTGATCAGGGATACCCTCTGTGAAAGGACCGCTGGAGGCCTCTGACCAGCTCTGGTCTTTTGTTACTTAAGCTGCTCCCATCAGCTCCAAGGCAGAGTCAGCCAGCAAGACAAAACACCTCTTTATGTTTCTAAGGAGAACAGGAACTTGAGAGGCAGAGGGAAAACGTCCGTCCCCCCCCTCATTAACCTGCCAGCAAGGTCATTCTGTGCAAGCCCTCCGAGTCCACATTTATTTGGGGTTTCGTAGTAGCCAGCTTGAAAATGTCACAAAAGTCCACAAGTCCAGAACTAGAAGACCAGCCAGAAGGAGCAAAGACACGTGTGGTTAAGTCTGAATGTGCGAAGAAGCAGGCGGGATGGAAAGCGTCTCACGAGGTCAAACAGGAGCCATGGAAAGGAATGCAGCAGCCCTGGGAAGCCCAATGGCAGGAGTTCTTCAGGACCCTGCAGGCCCCTCACTCAGCATGGGGGAGCCCCCAACGGTCAGGCCCCACACCCTGGGATGATGCCAAGGCCTTTCTGGCCTCCTTTGAGCAAGTCGCTGAGGCCTGTCGGTGGCCCAGAGGAGAGTGGGTGGCTCGGCTCCTGCCAGCACTTAGCGGAGAAGCCCAGCAGGCCTTTAGCCTCCTGGCAGCCAGAGACAAGGAGGACTATGGGAAAGTGAAGGCCGCCATCTTGAGAGAGGATGCTATCAAAATGGAGATGCAGCGCCTGCACTTCCGGCAGTTCCGCTTCCAGGAGGTGGAAGACCCACGAAGAGTTTACAGCCAACTGCAGGAGCTTTGCTGCCAGTGGCTGAAGCCCGAGAGGCACACGAAGGAGCAGATCCTGGAGCTGCTGGTCCTGGAGCAGTTCCTGACTGTTTTACCTCATGAACTCCAGAGCTGGGTCAGGGAAGGAGGGCCAGAGAATTGCACCCAGGCAGCAGCCCTGGCGGAAGACTTCCTAATGAATATTGGGACATGGAAATGGCAGGTGAGGTATACAGACAAGGTTATTCAAAAGCGATGGTGCAAAAGTAAAGCTGATTTATTCTTAAATAAACTGACATACCACAACCGTCATGACATGAAAAGACAGAAAAATGGCCCAAGTTTCACGTGCACATTACAAACGTTCGATGTGGGCACTCGCATAGCTACAATGGTGTTGTGGCGAATGGCTGTTTGCCCCCCTTTGCCCTATTGTAGGAACGCAAGTGCTCACATCGAACATTTGTAATCTGCATGTGAAACTTGGGCCGTTTTTCGGTCTTTTCATGTCATGACGGTTGTGGTATGTCAGTTCATTTAAGAATAAATCAGCTTTACTTTTGCACCATCTTTTTTTTCTGGCAGGGCAGCTATGCAAGGCAGGCAGAAATTTCATGGCTGCAACTTCTCTCAGCATGTAGTTGCAGGGATAGGATGTGTATGTATGTTGGATTCTTGCCTGTCTTGGCCCAGTTAAAAGGGCCAGGGACTCTGACGGGGGAAAAGGGGATAACCCTGGTTTGTGCTGTTATTGCTAGCTTTCCATCTTACCTCTGTTTCTGTGCCTTTCATAGCAGCTTGACCAGCCAACATTCGTAGTTGGTGATACTTATTTCCATGTTGCAAAAAGCTTCCCATAGTGATTTCTGCACATGAATGTTAAAGACATAAGAATAGACCAGGCTGGGGCTTTTGTTCCTTTGATCAGAGCAAAGATTTACCTAGTCCAGCATCCTGATTCTAGCAGTGACCAACCAGGGCATGAGGTCACTAGCCCTCTTCTGTTGTTTTTTCCCATAGTGGTGGACTGCCCCTGAATACTGAGGTTCTGTTTAGCTATCATGGCTAAAAGCCATTGATTAGACCCATCTGTGAATGTGTCTAATCCCCTTTCAGTGACCATCCACATCTTGGGGCAGCAAATGTCATAAGTTAGTTAAAACAAACCCTGAAGTATCATCAGTGGCGATTCGGGGGGGGGGGCGCCGACGCACCGCCCCCACATGACACCACAAGTGACGTCAGTTTCACGTGCGTGCGGCACAGCTCCAATCGCTACCACCCCCTGCCGTTTTTCTTACCTTTTTGGAGCCAACCCGCTCCAGGGCGGGCGGGAGGGCCCAGCCCAAAACGATCCAGCTGAGGATGACGACGGGAGCGGCGGCGGAGGAGATGCATCCCGGAGGCAGGTACGCCCCCCTTCCATGTGTGCCCACCGCCTTGGGGCCCACGGCCCCCCCTGCCCCTACCCTGACGATGCTTCTGAGTATCAGCCTGGCCTGGCTCTCCCCCCTCCCCCAGTCCAGCTCGGAAAGTAGGGTTTCAAACACACAGGCCTCTTTCTCTCAGAGTGAGGATTGTGCCCCTGAACTACAAAGGTTCACTCTGACTTTGGGTCACTTGGCATCCCTGCTTGGTACTCAGACTTGCGTGGTTTGTTTGGCTTCATGAGGACTAGTGTGCTGTTGACAGTTTTGCAAATCATTCTTAGCCTCTTGAACTTAGCCAAAAGTGAATAAGATTTCGGGGAGCAGAAAGTGGCCATGTCCTGTTGTGTTCCACTCTCTCAGCTCTGCCCCTCTGTTCTGAATGGGGTCCTTGCTGCTTTTTCAGGAGCCACTGCAGGAAATGACCGTCCCAGATGCTGCAGAGGAGGCTCCAGTAGACGTCCATGAGAAACAGAGCTACACAGAAGTCCAGCGCAGCAGTAATGGAGATACCGCTCTGCTGGGTAAGGCTTCCTCCAGCTATTCACACCGCAATCCTATGGGTGTTTTCATTTTAGAGTGATACTACACCATGAAACACAGTGGGGCTTTGGCTGGGCTTATACATGCAGTAGAATGGACTGAACCATTTCAGGCTACAGAAGGAGGATGTAACTTTTGAATGCTCCTCCATTTAAAACAAACTCCCTGCAAATACTGTACAAAAATACCACATCAGAGGGACAATTCTAGCACAACGTTTCTTCTGTGTTGATTTTCTGTTTGCAGAGAGGTGTTTTTTTTAATAATGTAGGAGAGCATTTTAAAATGTGGTACAGTCCAGTCTACCATCTCATGCTACTGCAGACATAGACCAGGTGTTGCTTCTGCACAAACTTCCATCAGATCAGAATGCATGTGTTCTTATATTTTCCTTGGAAAATTACGCAGACTGGAGGCAAAAGAGGAAAAAGGATGCCTGCACCGTTTAATCATTTAAATTAATCCACCCATCCTGCTCTTTGTCCCCCGCCAGCCAAGAGGGAACAGTGGACATGGGTGGTCAGGGCCTCCCAGTGGTGGCCCCCTTTGCTTCAGAATAGCTGAAAGAAGGAAGCAACAGTTTGCCTTTAGGCACCAGATCAAGGTGTGGTTGTTTCAGTGCATTCTGATCTGGGTAGAAACTGATATATTTTTATGATCCATTGATTAAAAAAAACCCATTTAATTGCATGTTTTCTCTGATGAATTTCTGCCCCACCCTTCAGAAGAACATTTGAGGGTGGCCTTGCCATCGCATTCATGCAATACAAAACTGTCACAATGGGGTGATGCTGTCCAGCTGCTCCACCCACCCAGCAATTGAGAATAAAGACACACTCGTCCCAACACCTTGTCCCCACCTGGCTCACAGTTCTGTGCCTAAATTGTGTGATTAGGGGCAGTTCAAATATTCCGCCCCCCCCCCCATGTATGAGGAGCAAAACGGCATTCTGGGGAGGCAAGACTTTCGCACCCTAGTTCTTAATCGCTGGTTGATGGTATAAATAGAACCAGCCCATTTGTAACGCTTCCATCAGCCCTTGTTCTTGGTTAGAGTGTTGAACTTGGGCTCAGGTTCAAATTTCCACTTAGCCATGAAGCTTGCTTGGTGACCTTAGGCTGATCGTTCTCTCTCTGCCTAGCCTACCTCACAGGGTTGTTTGATGGCAGAGGCACCTGGAGGAGGGCTTTCAGAGATTATCTCAGTGGTCAGACAGGCTCATGTAGGAGAAGGGCTTCCCTCCAGTACCCAGGCCCCAAGACACACAAACCTTTCATGGTAGGCACCAGCATTTTCAACTGTGCCCAGAATGGACTAGGAGGTTAAGCATGGGAACTTTGTCCCGGCTCGCAGCCTAATCGTTATGTTCTCAACTACCTGCAGTTTCCAAAACAGTCGTCAGAAGCAGCCCTACATATGCAACATTGCAGTAGTCTAGCCTGGAGGCTACTAAAACATGGGTAGAATAACTTTGTTTTAAAAATAGATAGCTTTACTACGTAAAGCTATTTCTTTGTTGAAGGGGAAGAAAAATAGAACTATTGGTAGCTTTTCTTTCCAACTGCCCCCTCCCTTAAGCATGAGAATAAGTACCTGCCAACATTCCCTCCTCTGCTCAACTAATGAAGGTACCGGGTTCCTTTTCTGCCATCCTCTCTTACCTTTAGCTTCCCTAAGGGTCCTGGGATTGGCCAGACTCTGTCCCCCGCCCCATCTAAACTCCCCTGCACACTCTCTATTTCAGATGCTGGCAGCAAATGTCCCAGTCATTCCAAGGCTTCGCTTCCTCTTGACGGACCAGAAATTGCCAAAGCTGACCTGACCCAGGTATGTGGCATTTTAGTGGGCAAGGCTGAGGTAGTACATGGGCCTGGGTAAGAACCGGGGTTCCTGTTGCCTTGATTTACCGTGGCCCTGATTTTTCCAGTATGTGTCTCTTTCATTTTTGCAATTTCCAAATGCTGCCCAACTTGTTTGCCTGTGAAGGAGCCCTTCACAAGCAACCAGCTGTTTACCATCCTGCACTGAGTATACATTAGTGACCTTTTTGCATGCTCTGAATCAAAGTAATTCAAAGATGTCGGAAGCATTGGTTCCAGGGTATATTGGAGAGGGTGGGCTGGCTAGTAGAAGCCCTTGCTCAGTGGTAGAACATAGTCCTGGCCTGTGGAACGGCCCAGGTTTAATGTTCAACGTCTCCAGTTCCAAGTGGATTGGGGAAGGTCATTTAATGGCTCCGGATACGGTGGCGTGAACTTGTCTGCACCTTTTAATTCTGCTTTGTAACAGGATCTGGGATGCCTGGGGCGGAGGGAGTGTGTGCCCCCTGTTTACCTTTGCCTCCACCTTCATCCCTCCTCCCTCTGTTGTGTCAAATTTTAGATTGTACCCTCCTCAAGGCAGGGATGTAGCTTGTTGTTGTGCAGGACGATTTACGGAGTAACACTCTTGCAGTGCTTTCTAAATAGTACTTCTCCTGTTTTTCAGGAACTGATGGAGCTCAAAGAGCCGGGTGCCTCTTTGCACGTGGTCAAGCAGACTCCGGCACAGCCAGGCCAACAGACCATGTTCTGGCAAGTCATGCAGGAGGACAGTGGGGATGTGCAGTCTTTGGGTAAGAACATCAGGACATCAGCCCTGCTGGGTCAGCCCAAAGGCCCATCTAGTCCAGCTTCCTGTATCACACAGTGGCCCCACCAGATGCCTCAGGGAGCACACAAGACAACAAGAGACCTGTGTCCAGTCGCCACTCCCTTGCACCTGGCACAGAGAAAACCTACTCCTACAACCAGGAGGTTGCTTTTCCCCATCATGGCTTGTAAGCTGTGATGGACTTTTCCTCCATAAATCTGTCCAATCCCCTTTTAAAGGCATCCAGGCCAGGACCACATCCTGTGGCAAGGAGTTCCACAGATGAATTACACGCTGGGTAAAGAAATATTTTATTTTGTCTGTTTTAATCCTCCCTCCACTCAATTTTAGTGGATGTCCCCTAGTTCTAGTGTTGTGTGAGAGGGAAAAGAACTTCTCTCTCTCCACTCTCTCCATCCTGTGCATAATTTTATACGTCTCAATCATGTCTCCCCTCAGGCGCGGGCCAGTGCCTGTAGCCCCATACATAGCCCCTCCAGCGATCTGGCAGCAGCTTCTGCTTGTCAGTCGCCATAGTTGCCACTATTCCCACAACTCTTGAGCATGTAAATAGCAACTCAGCTGGCCATTAGCATCCCTCAGGTGGGCAGGGGCCTTCGCTTGTTGACCCTTATGGTACTCTGAGCATGTAAAATATGCTCCTAAAACTTGACTCACAGAATTCATTGTAACAAGTCATCTGGCTTAAACCGACATATGTGTAGGGACCTGGGATCCAAGATCACTGCAGACGGTGGCTGCAGCTCCTTGGGAGGAAAGCTCTGGCAAACCTAGGCAGCATAACAAAAAGCAGAGATATCACCCTGCCGACAAAAGTCCGTATAGTCAAAGCGATGGTGGGTTCCGTGGGTTCCTTTTAAGGGGAGGTGCCGGGAGCTGAACCTGTGGCCCCCCTGTGCATGCAAAGTATCTGCTCTACCACTGAGCTGTCGCCGTTTCCTAAAGACACGCAATAGTCACAGGATGTCATCAGTTGACAAGGTACATGATAAAAAACCAGGCAACTTCATGAGCAAAACACCAGGCAGCTCCCAAAGATCTTGTTGTCTGAAAAATATAGTTTTGGGGAAGCCAACAGAAGGTGGGGTGGGAGAGACCAGAATAAGATAGGATAAAGGTGAATAAATGCAATTACAGGCGTCCCCCCTGTATCGGCAGGGGATACATTCCTCTTCCCCCCCCCCCCCAGATACTGAAACCACAGATAAAAGGGAACCCTATACTTACTGTGGCACCAAGCACTCATGTCTCTTCCTTTGCAGAACAGACGCAACAAGCAGTCAGCCAGAATGCTAGAGGAGGGAGACTAAGGCTGTGCTTGTTTTTCACCTTCCAGCAGTAGAGAGCTGTTGTTTTTTAATTCTGGTACGCTCAGGTTGTGTATTTCTTTAAACTCCTAACACGATCGCCACACTAGCAATTTGAACTGCGAGCTCCAAGCTAGAAATGATGGTGGCCACATGCACCAATAGGAAGGCTGTTTAGCTGCAAAGGAGCTTGGGAGATATAGTATGAGGGACCAGCAAATAAGAGCAATCTTTTCGACGGAGACTTATGTCTACACAGGATTCATTCAAAACGGCTAAGGTGGGTTGCAGCAACACTTTCTCATCTTCGGATTCTCTCATCCAGGTCTTGTAAATAAATAATGCCACAAAACACCCTGAACTACAGTAATCCGCCTTTTTATTGTTTTTAAAATGAGCCGCACTAGAGCATGCTAGAAGCATGCTAGCAACGTCCCTTCCTCCTATTTGCCCTGAGAAAAATAAACACAGCCTAAGATAATGCTAACAGGAAGAAGGAAGTTTCCCAGGGAGGATTCTGGGATATGTAGTTCTAGTCCTGACCAGGAAGCTTCCTGCTTCCTGTTAGCATTCTCTTAGCCTCTCTCTAGCCTTTCATTCAATCCTAAATGAAATCAACCCTGACTGTTCCCTGGAAGGACAGATACTAAGGCTGAAACTCAAATATTTTGGCCACCTAATGCGAAGAGAGGACTCTCTGGAGAAGACTCTGATGCTGGGAAAAATTGAAGGCAAAAGGAGAAGGGGAAGGCCAAGGATGAGATGGTTAGACAGCATCACCGATGCAACAAACATGAAAATGAGCGGACTCAGGAAGATAGTGGAGGACAGGAAGGCCTGGCGGGATATGGTTCATGGGATCACGAAGGATCGGACACGACTTAACGACTGAACAACAACAACAACAGCCTCTCTCTAGCTTTCCAACTGACTGCTTTTCATGTTTGTTCTGCAAAGGAAGAGACATGAGTGCTTGGTGCTACAGTAAAGGAAGACGGACAGTTAATGGGCGTGGGGACGTGGAGAACTGTGGATAAATGAATCTGCGGATACGGGGGGACGTCTGTATACAAATTTCAGCATGGTTACAGTTGGGAACAGGTATTCATGGGTGATCCCAAGGGCATCAGAAAAAGTTTTGAGGAAAGAATACAAAGCAAGACATTTAGGGTTTTTAAAAATGAAGTCAGAAGACTCTCAACTATTTTTTTGCCTCAGTAGGATGTGTCAGGCATTTGATTTTATTTGAGCAATTGATGATACTAAAAATATTTTCAGCACTTCGAGATGTGTCCCCCCCCCCCCAAAAAAAAGTATACCTCCCCTGTTAGCTTTCTTCTGTCTTTCCTTTCTCTGGTCTTTGTCTCTCTCTGCTGCTTATGACTCTTACCTCTGCTTCCATGACAATCTGTGCCCTTTTCTTTAGTGTGAGTGTGTTGGTTGCTAGGCATGCAAATAGGCCTGAGATGAGGCGACGACTGGTGTACTTGTTATTGAGATTGCAAAGGAACAGATGACTTCATAAAGCAGGAGAAAGCAGTGGTATGCCCCTATTCTGGTGGCTGTTTGGTGGTGGTGGTCTATATCTTTTTTAGATTGTGAGCCCTTTGGGGACAGAGAGCCATTTAATCTTTTGATTTTGTCTGTAAACCGCTTTGTGAACTTTTTGTTGAAAAGGGGTATATAAATACTGTTAATAATGGACTAGCCAAATGTATTCACTATGCAGCCTGGGCCAGCTTGTCCTTTTGATTGTGAAATGGTCCTAATGCAGAGCAGTACTTCCCAGTCTGTGTGTCGTGGCTCCCTGGACCTAGCGAAGGGCATCATGTAATCCTCTCATTCTGGTTCCTGAGTGTGGTTTTGGCCCCCACTGGCATTGCCCCCCTCCTCGGCCTTATGCTGAAAGTACCAACAAGTTGCAGAGATGGACCCGACCGCGTTCAGTGCCCCAAATCAGTGCCCCAAAGCATCCTCTGTGTTGCCATGGCAACCGGACAACTTGCAGCCCGCCTCTCTCGTCCCAACAACTGCGACTTGCAACCTCTGAAGGCTGCGAGTTACCCACTCGCTCTCCAGTCACCTCCCCCTCCCGATCATGCGCGCAGCTGACCGCTTTGCCCTCTGGGAGGACGGCTTCTCCTAGCGCCCTGCAAGTGCAGCGCCTCGGCTCCTTTGCACTTGTAGAAACGTTTCAACCCGGTCACCAGACACACTCTATGTTGTTTTGTTCCAGCGCAGCCCCCATAGCCTCTGTGGCGCCCAGGCTGGTGACCGTATTTAGTGTTGGTTGTGTTGAATCCTCTTTGTGCCAAATATATTTTTCTCTTTTTGCTTTCTCTTTCTCCATACTCAAGAGGGGCTTTTGGTTCCCAAACCTGACCTTCCACCCCACCCAGAAAAGGAGGACGAGATGTTTCTCCAGTTTCCTGCAGAAAGCGAGCGACTCCCAGACCATGATGCAGGTAAGTGACAGAAGGCTGTTTGGTGATTTTTGCAGCTTGGGAGACTCGGGGGGGGGGGGGGGTGTCCATCAAAGGTCTGTACAACATCCTCCCTTCTGTCTCTTGTCTCCCAGAATAGTTTTGCACAGATTCTTCGAATGTTTTCATGCTTAACAGAAGCAAACCGAATTGTGCAGAATAAACAAAGAGCTGGTAGTGGGATTACTTTTTTAAACACTGAAGTATGTTTCTAGGCCTTATGGAAGTAAGCTTGCATGTTTATGGGGAGTGCCAAGGGACATCTCAGAACATGACATCTAGACCAGGACTATCTATTCCAGGGGTGGCCAAACTTGCTTAATGGAAGAGCCACATACGATAAACTTCAGATGTTTGAGAGCCGCAATATTTAAGAAGCATTTAAATTCTGAAATATATTTACTCACCATAGAACATTAAACTTATGTCTTAATCCAGTGGACTCTCAGTTTATACCTGTTAATTATAAAGCTCAAAAATGTCTTATTTCCCTTTTATATTTTAAATTGTGATGCAAAAAGGAGCTCAGCCAACCTATTTCCGAGAGCCTCACATTATATGTCAAAGAGCTGCATGTGGCTCAGGAGCCGCAGTTTGGCCACCCCTGGTCTATTCAAATAAGCAGCAACCTCAGCACATTTATCCAAGACGCAAGAGATTGAATCTTCGGCTTGCAAACTGTGTGCTTCTGTCTTTCACTGTTGAAATCAGAGGCATGTGTTGCTTGTTTCTTGATGTGTTTTCTAGCTTTTATCTATCTTTCCCTTAAGACAGAGGTTCCCAAACTGGAACGGGAAGTCGGGAAGAATTGGTCGCTACCCCTTAAGGAGGTGGTAATGTGCAGTGACATGCGACAGCACTCTTGGGATCGTGCTGGAACGGGGGGGAAAGGTTTTTTTTTAAACTCACCATGGGTTGTGCCGGGCGCGCGGACCTCTCTGCGGGCTTCCCTGCACCCCAAGTTAGCTTCCAAAGGCGATTTAAAGCTACTTCCTGTTTACTTCCTGGTTTTGGCAAAAACAAAAGGTAGCTTTAAATCGCCTTTGGAAGCTAATCTGAGGTGTGGGGAGGCCCACGGAGGGTTCCATGCTCCCCGCACCCCCCGGAGGGCCGGCACAACCCCTGGTGAGTAAAAAAAACTCCTTCCCCCCCCGATTCCAGGAGTACTGTTGCTGCTGTCCCCCCCCCCCCCCCCCGCAACGACTTACAGCGGCCCAAATTGTACATGAGAGTTTGGGAACCGCTGCCTTAAGACTTTGTTTTTTGGTCAAGTGTTTCTTCTATCTGTTTTGCAGTCATTGTTGGCAGTGACACCAGAAAAAAAAATAGAGAGAGAGAGGAGGTACAGCTAGGGGCAAAGTGCATTTCAGGAGATATGGGACTTTGTCCCACATGGTCATTTTTCTTTCAGAAATTGAACATGTATTTCACGTTAATGCTTTCCTCCTAAACATCAACAGAAGTGAGCCCAGGGGTATCTGCTCTTCACCTGTCTATAGACAGTGGTGGTCTGTCTATAGTGGTGGTGGTGGTGAGCTGAGTTGAACATTTGCCACCTATAGTCGCCACCCCCAAATCCCATTCTCTGCATCCAGGCCCTACATCTCTGCAGTGTCCGTTTGTCCCATACCTGTCCTTACCTCTTCTGACTCCTCCTCCTTTCAAAAAGCCTGACTTCTGGTTACCTGTGCCATTTTCAAGCGTGGCTCGTTTTGTTTGCGTCCGCCATTTTTCTCAATGGTCGGATCCAGTTTCACAGGGTCTTTGAACACTTGGGTGACGCTTCACCCTCCTGGTGCGCCTCTTCTCCCACCCAGGACCTCGCTAGCTGGAACTCAGAGCATTGCTGCGGGATGGATGCTAAAACCCGTAGTACCTTCCTCCTTCATGTTTTGCGGGGAGGTTGGTACATTGCAGGCCCTTCCCTCAAGTTTCAGGACTGTCTCCCAGTTCCAATGGATCAGTGGTGAGATGAGGGCCGTGGCTATGAAATGTCTGGGGCCAACAAATGGTCCTTCACCAGAACTGATCTCTAAATGTATTTACGCTTTTTTCTTAAACGTACGCTGTAAGTACGCTTTTTTTCTTTTACATAGTAGACCAAGAGAGAGACGGGCAGAGTGAATGAAGTGACCGTGACAAATTGGGGTCACTTACCACCACCCCACCTCCTGCAGTCATAGATTATTCTACTTAAAACTTGTTATCGATATAATTATTGATGTTGACATAATACTGTGTTTTCCTTATCAGTGTGATGATTGATGTCAGTATTTACTGAGTGCAACTTAACAACTAAGGCGACGGGCTTCTGCCCAAACAGTCTGGCAGTCTATGCTAGAATATCACATAGATTTAGATAAATATTGTGTTGTGTGTGTGTGTGTGTGTGTGTGTGTGTGTGTGTGTGTGTGTTCCGTTCTCATGTCAGTCTTGCCACGTTTAAGCTGCTGTGCTTTCATGTACGGTGCATCTTAATTTGGAAAATCTTATTCCATCCTTTTCCTCTTGCAGTTCTCTCCAATTTAACATGGGGTGGGGGTGGATGAGGAGCAGATGTGGGAACGCAGATCTTAAAATAGGATGGGCTAATATTACATGCATGTAACCAATCCACAATATCTTTGTGCGTGTTCTTTCTAGAGAAAAGTCTCTTTGGTGGTGGTGGTGATGGGGGATTTTGGAGTTCAGGTGTAGGTGAGGGGCACTTAATCCTCTTTTCCCCCCCTCCCACTTCACTGTTCCAAATTGCCCTCTTCCTAGAGCTGCCCCCATAACTGCCGGTCTTCCAGCGCCCGCCCTTTCGGACATCTGTGTTTGCCCCACCACAGAAGCTTGAAGGCCTTTGCCTGGTGCTGAATGCGTATGGAAAGGAGAATGGAGGCTGCATGAGCCAAGAAGGGGGGGGAGGGGAGTATTGATGGCTCGGCAGAGAGAGGTTGGTCACAGCTCAACAGGAGGTCTGTGGTCAGTGGAGTCGCTGGAGGTGGGGCGGAACGCTAAGTTCCGCACCACGCTGACCCTCCGTTACTCACCAGCATGAGGCGGCCCCACCCCCTCGCCTTCGGAGCCATTCAGTGGGGCGAATTTGCCTTGGCCGCACTGAATGGCTCCGAAGGCGAGGGGGTGGGGCTGCCTTGTGCTGGTGAGTAACGGAGGGTCGGCACGGTGCAGAACTTAGTGTTCTGCCCCACCTCCAGCGACGCTACTGCCTGTGGTGGCTGCTGAGCCACATGCAGTGTAATAGAGAGCTCCTCAGGGGTTTGGAAAGGGAAGCTTTGAATAAGCTGCTGGGGTCTTGCCTAACAGGGACCAGCATTAGAGCCGGAGAGGAAATCTGAGGGGTACCTTACCGTCCTACTGTACATGAGAGCCGCACAATTGCCCTTGCATTCATCCCTGGTTTCCCCCTCTGAAGGCCTTACCCATGCAGTACGTTCTGGGAGAGCCATGCTTGAGTTGAGTTGACTGAGAACCCACACATCCCTTCTCAGGTGTGCAGTGCCTCCAAAATATGGGGCAGCAGGTCGCAGAGGAGGGTAGATGCTAAAAGAAAGTCTGCTCTGCCAGCACACTGCCCGCGATCACTTTTTGTCTCGTAGGGTGTCTACGTGTTAACATCCTCCTCGATTCCATTTCCTGCATTTTCGTATTTTACGGTGCGTTCGAATTTCTCGCAGTTTGCGGTTGTGTATTTTGTACCAAACCCTCAAATAAAGCTTTTTGCTTCAGCTTCTTTTTCCAGTGTATATGAGTGGCTCTGCAGGAGAGAGTTGTGGATGGATTTTTGACATGGGCTGGGTCTGTTGTGTGGTATGAGGGATTCAGGGGTTTTGTTTTGAGGGTTGAACTGAATGAGTATCTCCAATCTTGTGGCTCTTACCTCTTCAAACCTGCTCAGCTCCTATAGAGATCACAATAACGAGCCACTTTCTATTGAAACACTAGCTGTCAAGCACAGAGATTTCCCAGAGCTAAACAATAACCCTTTCCCATAGCCAAGGTGTTTTCCAGAGCTGACATTGACCCCGACACCCTTGGGCAAATCCGCAGGGTCCAGGGGCCATAATTGACGCCTGTCCTGAGGACGATTGGGCCCAGGCAGCAATTGCTAGCTGCCCGCTGGACAGGCCCTCCTCTCCTGCGTGGTGGTGGTGGCGGCCATCTCTGGTAACAGGGCCGCTGCAGACACCTGTCGTATTTCTACACCACCACTCCAGGTCGTATTGCACCACATTCCCTTCTCCATGTTGTCTAACTCCACATGGAACACTATGGGTGAAAACATGGCAGGCAGTTGTCAGCTTGAATGCTGCTGTTGCTGCTGACCACCACCTAGAGGCTCACCCAGGCAGGAAGGGGCCTAACAAGGGTCCCCTCAACCCTGCAGCCAGTCTTGATTTTTTTCTTTCTTGCCTTTTCTCAGTTTGCTCTAACTGTCTAGCACCTTTGAAGGGAGCAGCCTTTTTAAGCTTCCTGTTCTCTTTTCCTGATAGTTTCTAATGGGTATATATACCTATCTGCTGGTGACTCTTCTCTCTGGCCTAGTTTTCGCTGAGGTGGGATGCAACTATGGGGTATACAGGTGGGGATCCTGAAGTGTTCTCCATAATAAATAAATAATCTTGTGCCTAGAAGACTAACATGAACCTTCTGAGGGAGAAAGGTTCTTGCCTAGTCTTTCCCTGAGGTGCTAGTTTTCCATGTTTAAGAGCTTGTTTTGCTTTTATACATACAGGAGAGTGTGCCATCATGTGGGCCCTCCTAGGTAGTTGGAAGAGGGACAGGGAAGAGGGACAGGCAAGATGCAGGTTTCCCACTTCAGTGAGGAAAAAATTTGTCACTCTACCCACAATCCCAATGTTATAACATCTAAAGAACAAACTAATTTTTTTTTTGGTCTCTGGTTGGATCCCCTGCTTGAAACCCTCCGTACAACCTACCCCTGAAAGCGATGAGGTCAGGAACTATTTTTGAAAAATACGTATGTAGGGACAGGTCAAAGTGAGGGGAGGAAATAGTCCACTGTGGCATCTTGTTTCTTTAGGTCTCCCTCTTAAAGGGGATATGGGATGTCATTTGGCTTTTCAAACTAAGGGAGGGGGGGGAGCATGTGGACAGGCTGGCAGAAGCAAATGCAACATAAGAAGCTATCCGTGTTGCAATGTGGCAATATGACCACATCAACCAGTCTCCTCTAACATGTGCACCAACCGCAACCATACTAGTACACGCCAGTATGCCTGACATCCGTAATGTATCATTTGGGTCACTAGAGCAATAGGCCCCTGCCAAAGAAAAATATTATTGCTCCAAATATTTATATACCACTTTTCAACAAAAGATGTTCACAGCCATTTGCATAGCAAAAATACATTCATAAATGGTCCCCTGTCCTGAAAAGGCTCACAGACTAACTGCGCAACCTGACTAACTCGCCAGTGGCGGAGCGAGCACTCCGCTGCTGGAAGCTGTCGCGAACGTGCCGTAAAGCATGTTCGCGATGACTCTAGAGTAAAGGCCGCCAGCACAAGGCCGGCAGCCCTTACTCTGCCGCCGGATTGCCCCTGCAGCTGCCAGAGGAGGTAAGAGATCCCCCAGTGGGCGCAGGGGCGGTCCAGGCGGCGGGGGAGGGGGTCCATTGGCCGAGCCGGCCCGGGAGGGGGCGGGGATGGCGACTGCCATATCCTCATCCCCTTCTTCCGAGTAGACCTCCAGGCTGATCTCGGTCGGACTAGAACGAGGATAGGATCCGACGGGTGACCTGGGCCTCCTGCTGGATAATTACGGTGGATTGGGCTGTAAAAAGATGAAAAAGAAACACCGGCAACAGCCCATAGAAGAGACACTCTACTATGCAAGAGACCCACTACTTTTAAAAAGCGCCTCTTTCCCAGTCACTGTAGTTATGACAAAATCAATTACAGTATATGCAAGTTATAATTTAATTTACTGAGACATCGAGGAATGCATTTATTGATTTATTTTACTGTGTAAACCACTTTGTGAACTACTGTTGAAGAGCGGTATATAAATATTCTTCATCATCATCATCATCATCAAAAGTTCCCAATGCTTTTTGAGTATTTTTTTGGTCGGATGGGATTGTTCAGTGGTTAAATAGAACACTTTGGGGAGGGGGCAGTCTATATCTTTGAAGCGCTTCTGTTAATGACCTGTGTCTTCAAGCTGCAACTCCTCCCCAAAGCCCATGAGACTGACTCTGTGGTTCCTGCTCCAAGTAAGATGAGCAGAAGGAAAATAAAATTTCAAATTTGCTTGTATAATGTATGCAGGCTGCAATATTCTAGATAAATACTGTCCTAGCTATAAGGCAAAGGATTATGTGATTGTAGGAACAGGAGAGAAAGATGAGTACAAGGAGCCATTTAATCATTTGATTTTTGTCTGTAAACCGCTTTGTGAACTTTTTGTTGAAAAGCGGCATATAAATACTAATTATTATTATTATTATTATACCAGAGAGAGCCTGAATCGGTTGAAAAGAGAGCAAAAGGAAAAGCCAGGAAGAAAGAGATTGCAGGCATCTAGAAAAGATCACCAGGGCATGGGAAAAAAATCCCCTCTCTGTCTCTGCAGGTGACCGTCAGGGAAGTCGGCTCAAGGTGGAGAATTCTCTGAGTGGAGGAAATGAGCCTGTGGAAACGCCCAGAACAGTACTAGAGATAACAGAAGGGAATGTGCCAGTGACAGCTGAGGTGCCCAAAGAAAGATGTGAGTCCAACAGAGGGCAGGGGAAGGAGCTGCTGAAGGGTCAAAATAAATCCCAGGCACTCTGGGAAGATCTTGAAGCTGTCCAAAGTGAAAAATACACAGGGCACAAAAGGGAGATCAGGCCTGTATTCTTCAGGTATGGTAGAAAGTACCATTGCCAGTCTCAGCTTGTTATGAAACATCCTGGAAAAGAACATAATGAATGTCCCATATTGGAGGAAAACGTTCAACAGAAATTGGACTCTGATAGACCTCAGAAAAGACATATAGGAAGGAAACTTTACAGATGTCCTGAGTGTGGGAAAATATTCTCTTCTGGAACATTCACTAGACATCTGAGAATTCATACAGGAGAGAAACCTCACAAATGTCCTGAATGCGGTAAATGCTTTGTACAGAGAGTAAATTTGACACGGCATCTGAGAATACACACAGTGGATGGCCGTAGTATGAATGTCCTCAGTATGGAAGAAAGATGCGAGTTGCTCAGACAACAGAGAATTTTATGAGTAAAGTTAATCATCTTGTTTCTCAGACTGCAAGGGCTGATTTTGTCATGTTAGGAACAAGTAGGCTGGCTTAAACTGTAATCCTGACCGTGCATTTAGAGAAGGAATTCCCAATGGAAATCGTCAAGGCTTGCTTAAGAGTAAACCTGTTGTTTAGATTAGTTTGTAAAACAGTTTCCGTTCCTTTTGGTTCAGTTAGATGATAAGAGGGGCTGTAAGTGGCGGAGCCACCTGCTTTGCGCTCAGAAGAGTCCAGGTTCAATCATTGGCATGTAGGGTTGGGAGAAACCGCATGATGTACTAAGTGCAGGAAAAGCTTCACAGTGAGATATCAGAGACGTCCTACTGAAGAGAAACCATATGAATGTTCCGAGTACAGGAAAGACTTTGGTCAGAGGGTGCATTTGATAGCACATCAGAAAGCTGACAAGGGGCCAGAAAGAATGTAGTGAGGTTTCAGAAAGTTTTACAGCTACCGTAAGCCAAATGTTCACAGTACAGACAAGAGAAAAAATGCCCATGTTCGGATAGAAGGCACAAATTGGAACTTATGATAGATAGTGGAGAGGACCAGTACAAATGTCATACAGATGTCCTACATAGGAAAAAAATCAGCTTAAGTGTATTAACAAGACATGAGAGAATCCATACTGGAGAGAAAACTATTGGAATGTGCTCGCCGTGGGCAGTGCTTCCATCAAGAAGGGACATTGGATGAAATATCAAATCCATAGAGGAGAAAAAACACACAAATGCCCCAAGTGTGGGGGAAACGTTTCTCGGAGAGATACGGAGAGAGATATCAGACATCAAAGAACTCATAGACAGTAGAGATGTTATGAATCCCTGGATTTGGGAAGCATTTGAGTCAGAAAGATACACTGCCAAACCATCAGAGAATCTATGTCTGATGTTAACAGGGTTTGTACTCTGAGAGCTCAAGCGTTCCATAGAAAAAGCTTCACTAGCCCATTTTACAGGATTAGGAACTGATATAGGCAGGGCTGCTGCCTGTACTCTGTGCTAAATAAACGGTAAATACAAAAACACTCAAGTGCTTTCTCTTTCGAAGAGGGAATGAAATTCTGCGACGTTCCCCTTGGCCTTCTTGTTGCTCAGGAAAGTGGAGAGTGTATTGTAATAGTTATTGGGAATTTGTTCCTGTTGAACTCCGTGGGACCTACTAATAAGTAAAAATATTCATAAAACAAATTTGAAACCATTGTTCCTATCATGACTCTCTTCTCTTCCCCCTACTCTCCACACCCGGCAAGCTGAACCTGTGACACTACTTTGTACAGCATCAGCCCATTGGTTCCTCTAGCCCAGGGGTCAGCAACCTACGTCCTGTGGACTGGATCTGGCCCGCCAGCCAAACTCCAGCCTGCGCGGAGCTCAGCTTGGGAGGCGAAGCCATTCCCCATCCGGTATACGGCAAACTGGGTGGGAGGCCTTCCAAGCTGAGCTCCACATGGGCCACTTATAGTTGCTCAGCAACCCAGCCGTGCGGGAGTAACATGTTGACGTCACCAGTGGCGTTCCTGCGGTAGGGGCTCGACAGTAAGTCGCGCCCCGACCTACTACCGCGTTCACGAACCGGAGCGAAGAGGCCCTGCCGTCGGAGCCATTCCGCGCAGCGAAGCCGAACGGGCAGGAGACCCTGCCCGTTCGGCTTCGCTGTGCGGAATGGCTCCGACAGCGAGGGGGCGGGGCCTCCTTGCTCCGGTTCGTGAACGCGGTAGTAGGTCGGGGCGAGACTTACTGTCGAGCTCCTACCGCAGGAACGCCACTGGACGTCACCACCAAATGTCTGGCCCTTTTAAAGAAAAAGGTTGTCGACCCCTGCTCTAGCCTATCGTTGTCTGCTCTTGTCTTTGGCAGCAGCTCTGAGGCAGAAAATGTTTCTCCCAGCCCTCCTCACTGGCATTCCGAGGATGGTGCGGATGCCTAAGTGGAGCAGGACACCGCTATGCGTGTTCAAGACAGCCCCTCCCCCTTGCTGGTTGGAGCCATTCCCAGAGGATGATGGCTACCGCGCGGGCGGAACAGCCACCCACACATTAGCCATCGCCCTCTGGGAATGGCTGTGACCGGTGAGGGGGAGGGGCTGTCTTGCACATGCGTAGCGGTGTCCTGCTCCACTTAGGCATCCGCACCACCCTCGGAACTCCAGTGGTCCTCCTAACAGATATTTTGCCTGTAGATGCCAGCGATTCAGCCTGGCTTCTTCTGCATGCTAAGCGCATGCTCTTCCCATTGACCGATGGCCATCAGATACTTTTGGTTGCTATCTATGGGGGGGAAATCCTGCTATCAGGACCTGCCATGACCTTTTCATGACTGGTATATAAATATTTACATCCCATGTAACTTATACTTAGAAGAAAATCAGACAACTCATACAGGAGAGAAACCAGTCCTGACAATGGGAGGAACTTCTCTTGGAGAAAAACCATAAAGAGACTCGTAGCACGTTAAAGACTAACAAACCTATTTCAGCTTTTGTAGACTACAGTTCTCCTTCATGGATCATTGCCTTGTCGTGGCGAAGGGGCTTGCGTAACTCAATGAAGCCATGAGCTATGCCGTGCAGGGACACCCAAGACGGACAGGTCGTAGCAGAGAGTTCTGACTAAAAGTGATCCACTGGAGAAGGAAATGGCAACCCACTCCAGTAACCTTGCCAAGAAAATCCCATGAACAGTACCAAAAGGCTAAAAGATATGACGCCGGAAGATGAGCCCCTCAGGTCGGAAGGTGTCCAATATGCTACTGAGGAAGAGCGGAGGACTATTCCAAGTAGACCCAGAAAGAGTGAAGCGGTTGGGCCAAAGCCAATAGGACGTCCAACTGTGGATGTGTCTGAGGTTGAAAGGAAAATCCAATGCTGCAAGGAGCAATATTGCTTAGGAACATGGAATGTGAGGTCTATGAATCAAGGCAAGCTGGATGTGGTCAAAAATGAGATGATAAGGTTGAACATTGACATCTTGGGAATCAGCGAACTAAAATGGACGGGCATGGGCGAATTTAATTCAGGTGACCATCATATCTACTACTGTGGGCATGAATCCCTTAGAAGAAATGGAGTAGCCCTCATAGTCAATAAAAGAGTGGGAAAGGCAGTACTGGGGTGCAACCTCAAAAACGACAGAATGATTTCAGTTCGAATCCAAGGCAATCCATTCAACATTACAGTAATCCAAGTGTATGCCCCAACCACTGATGCCGAAGAAGATGAAGTTGACCGGTTCTATGAAGACCTACAACACCTTCTAGAACTAGCACCCAAAAAAGATGTCCTTTACATCATAGGAGACTGGAATGCTAAAGTAGGAAATCAAGAAATAAACGGAACAACAGGCAAGTTTGGCCTTGGAGCGCAAAATGAAGCAGGGCAAAGGCTAACGGAGTTCTGTCAAGAGAACACGCTGGTCATAGCAAACACTCTTTTCCAACAACACAAGAGGCGACTCTACACATGGACATCACCAGATGGTCAATACCGAAACCAGATAGATTATGTGCTTTGCAGCCAAAGATGGAGAAGCTCTATACAATCAGTAAAAACAAGACCTGGAGCTGACTGTGGCTCAGATCATGAGCTTCTTATTGCAAAATTCAGGCTTAAACTGAAGAATGCAGGGAACACCACTAGACCAGTCAGATATGACCTAAACCATATCCCTTATGAGTATACAGTGGAGGTGAAGAATAGATTTCGGGCATTAGACCTGGTAGACAGAGTGCCTGAAGAACTATGGACGGAAGTTCGTAACATTGTACAGGAGGCAGCAACGAAAACCATCCCAAAGAAAAAGAAATGCAAAAAAGCAAAGTGGCTGTCAGATGAGGCTTTACAAATAGCTGTGGAAAGAAGGAATGCAAAAAGCAAAGGTGAAAGGGAAAGATATAAACAACTGAATGCAGAGTTCCAGAGAATAGCAAGGAGAGATAAGAAGGCCTTCTTAAATGAACAATGCAAGGAAATCGAGGAAAACAACAGAATGGGGAGGACTAGAGATCTCTTCAAGAACATTGGAGATATCAAGGGAACGTTTTGTGCAAAGATGGGCATGATAAAGGACAAAAAAGGCAGAGACCTAACAGAAGCAGAAGAGATTAAGAAGAGATGGCAAGAATACACAGAAGAACTATACAAGAAAGATCTTAATGTTCCTGATGACCACGCTGGTGTGGTCACTGACCCAGAGCCGGACATCCTAGAGAGTGAAGTCAAGTGGGCCTTAGGTAGCATCACTAACAACAAAGCTAGTGGAGATGATAATATCCCAGCTGAGCTACTTAAAATCCTAAATGATGATGCTGTGAAAGTGCTGCACTCAATATGCCAACAAATTTGGAAAACTCAGCAGTGGCCAAAGGATTGGAAAAGGTCAGTTTACGTTCCAATTCCAAAGAAGGGCAGTGCCAAAGAGTGCTCAAACTATCGCACAATTGCACTCATTTCACATGCTAGCAAGGTTATGCTCAAAATCCTACAAGCTAGGCTTCAGCAGTACGTGGACCGAGAACTACCGGACGTACAAGCTGGGTTTCGAAGAGGCAGAGGAACTAGAGATCAAATTGCCAACATGCGCTGGATCATGGAGAAAGCACGAGAGTTCCAAAAAAACACCTACTTCTGCTTTATTGACTACGCAAAAGCCTTTGATTGTGTGGATCACAACAAACTGTGGCAAATTCTTAAAGAGATGGGGGTACCAGACCACCTTACCTGTCTCCTGAGAAACCTGTATGCGGGTCAAGAAGCAACAGTTCGGACCGGCCATGGAACAACCGACTGGTTCAAAATTGGGAAGGGAGTACGGCAAGGCTGTATATTGTCACCCTGCCTATTTAACTTATATGCAGAGTACATTATGAGAAATGCAGGGCTGAATGAATCGCAAGCTGGAATCAAGATTGCCGGGAGAAATATCAACAACCTCAGATATGCAGACGATACCACCCTAATGGCAGAAAGTGAAGAAGAACTAAAGAGCCTCTTGATGAGGGTGAAAGAGGAGAGTGCAAAAGTTGGCTTGAAACTCAACATTAATAAAACCAAGATCATGGCATCTGGGCCCATCAATTCCTGGCAAACAGAAGGGGCAGAAATGGAAGCAGTAACAGATTTTACTTTTCTGGGCTCCAAGATCACTGCAGACGGAGACAGCAGCCATGAAATTAAAAGACGCTTACTCCTTGGAAGGAAAGCTATGGCAAACTTAGACAGCATAATAAAAAGCAGAGATATCACCATGCCAACAAAAGTTCGCATAGTCAGGGCGATGGTGTTCCCAGTAGCAATGTATGGTTGCGAGAGTTGGACCATAAGGAAGGCTGAGCGCCGAAGAATAGATGCTTTTGAACTGTGGTGCTGGAGAAGACTCCTGAGAGTCCCTTGGACTGCTAGGAGATCAAATCAGTCAATCCTAAATGAAATCAACCCTGACTGTTCCCTGGAAGGACAGATACTAAGGCTGAAACTCAAATATTTTGGCCACCTAATGCGAAGAGAGGACTCTCTGGAGAAGACTCTGATGCTGGGAAAGATTGAAGGCAAAAGGAGAAGGGGAAGGCCAAGGATGAGATGGTTAGACAGCATCACCGATGCAACGAACATGAAAATGAGCGAACTCAGGAAAATAGTGGAGGACAGGAAGGCCTGGCGGGATATGGTTCATGGGATCACGAAGGGTCGGACACGACTTAACGACTGAACAACAAGACTACAGTTGCCATCATCAGATACATGGGGTAATCCTCAGTTGGCAGGGTGTGCATGTGTGTGTAAGTGTCAATAAGTAATAGTTTCTTGAAAGAGTTTACCAATGTCATGAGATGGAATGCAAGAAATAGAGTGGACGACTATTATATGAAGCTAAATGCCTGAGATAAGGCCAATTATCGTTTACATCAGCAGTAATGGGTAATAATACTGTCTCTCTGGCCAACTAACAACCCAATCCTATTAGGGCTTTATGCTGCTGGAACGAGCGTTCTGGCGGTGCAAGGCCCTTTATGGCTGTCACAAAATGCAACACACCATTCAGACCAGCCTGGCCGCCAAGGCTGCATGTCCAGCAGCTGGAAGATGCTTGCTGGTGCCGGGAAGGAGGCGGGGCTTAGTCGGAACGGGGTGGGGCAGGGACAGGGAGGAGGGCAGATCAAGGCCAGGAAGGGAGCGGTAGCAGCCGCGGCACAACCACCAATATCCTATCCCTGTTCCCGGCCTTTATCCCCTGACCCAGATCCACTTGGATTTGCACCAGTAAGAGCTGGCGCAAGGTCTGAGTAGATCCAGCAGACCGGTAAAGGCTTACTCTGGTGCAAGGGAACACATTTTCCCTTACCCCAAGGAGACCTTTGGGGCCTGAAATTCCTCTGCGGGATTCAGCGCATGACTGCATCGCCGTGTGGGGAGTTTTGCAGGATTGGGCTGTACGTTTGTTAACAATATGAATGAGCCCCCCCAAAAAAACACCCTTCCTCTCTGTTCAAACCAAAACTGAAAGAATAGAATGTGCTGATAAATTCTAGTTCAGCGGTTTCTTGCTGGAGTCTCCCTTTGTAATCCTTTTCTTGTGAAATGGTGACTTTTAGGTCAGCAGTGGACAGAGGCCCTCAAAACGGTCTGCGCATGCGCGAAAACAGTAAATGTTTGCGTATTGACGCAGTGGGCCTTCTTTCATAAGGCCCTGGAGCGTCGGCCAGGCTGGACGCTCCGAGGCCGGCTCCCAGGCCAGCCTCGGAGCGTCCGGAGGCCGACGCGCGTCACAGAGGTGACGCGCGTCACCCCGTAGCGGCCCGCTCCCATCGCTTGACGGGAGTGGAGTGTCCTGGGAGACGGAAATGTTTTCCCACTGGTTTCTGAATGTTAAAAGAATTCTTCTCTCAAAATTGTGTCCATGTATTCTTTTGCATAGAGATTGACCTATGTAGGCAGCAGAAGACCATTATTAGCAGGTGATAATAACGTATATCACATTGGAAGATGAGCCAGTAAATGTGCTCCTGGTGGTACAGCTGATGTTATTTGGTCCTGTGATAAACATTGCCTGAGTGGGCATGGAACGAGGTCATGTGGTCATAAGAACATAAGAAGAGCCCTGCTGGATCAGGCCAAAGGCCCATCTAGTGCAGCTGCTTCCTGTATCACACAGTGGCCCCACCAGATGCCTCCGGGAGCACACAGCCAACAAGACAACCTGTTTCCTGCTGCCACTCCCCTGCACCTGGCACCTGCACCTGGTCAGTTGTTGTCGATTAGTACCTGTTTTAGATTGGAGGAGGGGCTGTCTGTAAGCACGTATAGGTCTACCACCCAAGGCCTGTGAGAGAAAAGTGTCATTGTCCAGGATGGGCTGTACCTTAATGATGTGTTGGTGTGGTTTTTGGTGGGAGCTGTAGGTAACAACCAGTGGCAAACTGGATTTGTCCTGTGATAGGGTATTCCCCTGGGTACCATTCTGGTCAAGTCAAACTTTCTCTCCAAGAGAGAAACATCAGAGAATCCATCTAGACTAGATACCTCTTATGGATGTCTTGAGTGTGGGAAAAGCTTCAGTCAGAGAGAGATATGAATACTGGATACTGGAAAGAGACCACAGTCACTTCAGTCAGAGAGAAAATTTGATGAAACGTCTGAAACTACACACGGGACAGAACCCTCGAAAAATGTCCCAACTATGGGAAAACCTCTCAGAGAGATGTGTTGATTGGTCATCAGGGAACTCACCGTGTATGAACGAACATATTTATTGGAAGTTTGAAAGTTTTAGTCAGAATTATATGCATTAAATATGAATTAAAGTTCCTTCTGCTTTTAAAATATACTAAGCACCTTACTTTCCAACTGGATGCTTCTTATTAACTTCAACATTTTTAAACATTTTCTGGTTTTACCAATTGTTTTTAACAGAAATATATTTTAACAGAAATATATTTTTGTTTTCTACATGGCTTTTAATCCCGTGTCTATTTATTCTTTGTCTGTAACTGCTGGCCATAGAAGTCTGATATCGTAATTATATGCATGTTAATCATCACAGCATCCAGGGCATTGAGAGTTCATACACCCCTGGTTAGCAACTTTTTCATAGAATCATAGAGTTGGAAGGGACCCAAAAAGTCATTTAGTCCAGTGGTCCTCAAGGTTCTCCCCACAAATAGGGGAGAACTTTGAGTGCTTGCAGGGGCAGGGCAATGGCGGTGGCAGCGATCCCGGAATCGCTCTGCCACTGGGGACAAAAGGATTTCTTTGTCACTTACGGAATGTCCCTGCCATCAGTTTCCCTCAAAGCATTTGTTTTCTGAGGATCCTGAAATGTCTTGGGAAGACTGGAGGTCTGTGGTTGCCTCAGAAACAACAATTCACAGGAAGCAGGAGCATTGGATGGAACCTGACAGGTCTGGCCTTCAGTCCTTTATGGTCCTTGCCCCTCTCCATGCTTAGCAGGAATAGAATAAATTATGCAAAATAAATTGGAATACATACATGTACTTCATTTACATACTTGGCAAACTCTGGGCAATTTGGGCTATTACTTTGCTGTAGAGGTTTAGTTTTCATTTGTTCACTCAGAACAAATACAAGCCTGAATTTAGAGAGAAGGTTGATCATAGCTAAAAGGCTGAGTTTTTGCAGAAACATCTGAACTCTGCTGGGGAAGGAGAAAGGGCAGGAGGGAGAAGGTGGAAGGAACCTAGAAAAGAGGTGGTCAGAGCATAGACAAAATACCTCTCTCTTGTCCCTTCAGGTGATGAGAAGAGAAGTCGGATCAAGATGGAGGACTTTCAACAGGGAGGCTTTGGGACATTGGAAGAATTATCCCAGTGGAGCTTTCCTATGACAGATGCAATTCACGAGCAAAGATGTGAGTCCAGTTGGGAACAGGGGAAGAAACTAGTGGAGGGCGAGAATGAATCCACTGAGCTCTCAGAAGGTCATTCAGCTTCCATTCTTGAAACCTCTGCTGTGCAGTCTCAGACAGAAAAACCCCTAGTCTCCAAGTATGGTAGAAAATACCACTACAGATCAGGACATGTTATGAAATATACTGGAGAGGATCAGTATGAATACCCAATGTGGGGGGAAAACTTCAAGCAGACATCATACCTTACTAAACATCAGATAATCCAAGCAGGAGATAAACCTTTTGAATGTCTTGAGTGTAGAAAACGCTTCAGGCAGAGAGAAAATTTGATGAGACATCAGAGAATCCATGCTGGAGAGAAATCGTATGAATGGTCTGAAGGCAGGAAAAGTTTCTATCAGAGAGAGAATTTGTTGAGACGTATTCATGCGGGAAAGAGACTTTATGGATGTCCTGTGTGTGGGAAAAGCTTCCTTACTAGAGGAACATTAATCAGACATGTGAGAATCCATACTGGAGAGCGACCCTTTGAATGTTCTCACTGTGGCCAGTTCTTCAGTCAGAGAGCTCATTTGATGAGGCATCAGAGAATCCATACAGGAGAGAAGCCTCACAAATGCCCTGATTGTGGGAGAAGCTTCTCCCGGAGTGATGAGTTGATCAGACACCAGAGAACGCACAGACGGGAGAGATGTTATGAATGCCCTGAATGTGGGAAATGCTTTGGTCACAAAGGCACACTGGCTAACCATCAGAGAATCCATGCAGGACAGTAACCGTTTTATAGTCTGACAGAAGAGTGTTCTGCAGAAAAACATTCAATAACAAATTTTCATTGTATTATGAGCTAAATTGACAAGGATATTGCTGTCTGTGCTTTAAAAAAATGAAATTCTACATCAAAATCATCCAAGTTCTGCACCAAGAGTTCAGTTCTGCAACCTGTATATATTATGCAAATTAGAAAGTTTCATGTTTTCTCTTATTTTGCATAACTTATTTAGATTTTGCTCTACATGGGACTATGCAAGACTATGCAAGTTTCATGCCAGTCACTGGATATCTTGTTCTCTCAACCCTCTGGCTTCTGAGACTTACCAAGACTTGCTCACACACATTCAAGTGTACCTCTGCAGCCATAAGGGCTAGAAACTTTGATTTATTTTATGTTTAAAAGGAAAACAAAAGAAAGCCGAGATTCTCGCGAGGCTGAATTGTGCACGCAGTACCACGTTACGTGAGCTTTCTACACTCCCACAGAATTGCACGTGGGCAGAGCTGTGCCAGTAAGGTGGCTTTAGTCTGCTTCCCCAAGCATTGCCCTTCAAGAACTTGACCGCCTTGATTACTGTGAATGGGCCCGTCAGTGGTCACTGAATAGCTGGGCAGGGACTTAACAACGCAACATGAATGTTCCTTGATAGCTGAAACTCTGCCTTTTCCTTTGGGAGGTGACACTCTTCAGCCATGGGGAGGGGGTAGCACAAAATTGGTAGCACGTTGTAATTTGGACACAGAGAGTGGCTGAGAGCTTTACCTGGAGTGGCACAATTGAAGCATTAGTATTAGTATTATTTAATAATAATAATATTTATATTTATATATTGCGTTTCAGTTTAAAAAGTTCACAACGTGGTTTACAGAGAAAGTCAAGTCACGAAATGGTTCCCTGTCCCAAAAGGGCTCACAGTCTAAAAATATGTAGAAGAAACACCAGCAAACAGCCACTAGAAACGACACTGTACTGGGGTAAATAGCCCTGCTAAATATAAGAAGAGTCCCCCCCCTTGAAAAAGTGCCTCCTTGCCCAGTTTGCAGGGGCAGGGCATGCTGGGAGCTGAGAATCTGGAGTACGATTAGCACCTGGGCTACCTGTTTTCAGGAGTTTCCAGCAGCCTCTGCTTGTATATTTGTAAATAAATCAATATTTTTAAAAGACGCCATATGTCTCTGCTGCCCTCTCTAATAGAAAGGAAATTAGCCCTATACGGCTATCCCAGACTAGGGAAGTGGGAAGGGAGGGCATCATACTAGTTCCCATTGAGCTCCCTGGGACTGACTTACATGTAATGGGGCTATAAAATGGAGTTTAAACCAGTGTTCCTGTTATTGTTGCCCTCCAACCCCATGATCCTGGAATCTGAACAGACGGCGCAGTCCCATGCCAAGTCAGTCCACAGTCCCAGTGATCTCACTTTGGCAGTGGGGTCCCCAAATGGTTTATTTAAGGTGTTAGTGTTTTTTTTAATCTTGCCTTTTATGGTAAAAGCCTCACAAACGGACAACAGTATGATAAAAAGCTATAAAATCAGCAATCCAAGCAACAACAACAACAACACACACACACAAAGTGAAAAGCCTGATGGCAAAGGCACTTGTTGAAAAACAGGGAGAGTAGAGATCAAATGCATCCTCCTCCCAGGGAGTAAAGTCTAAAACGATGGTGTCGCCAGGCAAGTCTTGTCCCTGGTTCCCTAGAATGGCATCTGGCCAGCCAGTGAGCCGGACTGGCCAGGTAGATCGTAAGGCCTGGATAGGCTCAGATGGGTAAAGGTGACTGCAGTCCAGACGTGGCCTTAAAGGTTCCAAACCAGCCCTTTAAACTGGGCCTGGAAATACAACCAGAAGCCACGGTAATTTATGGTGGGAGAATTGGTGTCACACTGTCATGCCACCAGGCCCACACCAGCATGTCATTTCTGACCCCGTTGATGTTTCTGAACTGGTTTCAAAGGCACATGGAGTTCAGTCCAGTAGCATAATTTGGATGTGAACAGTGCATAGGTGATTTGAGACGCTTTCTCCAGGTAGTAAGGCTGCAGCCTGCACGACGCCAGCAACAGCTACTTAAAAGCACCCCTGGTGACCACTTGGGCCCCCAGGAACAGCACTGTGTCCAGGAACACTCCCAAACTATGGACTTGGTCCTTTGGGGGGAATGCAGCCCCACTGAGAGCAAGTTGCACATCGCAGCTTGCCAAGAGCAGCAGGCTTCTGAACCCAGCGCTCCCCCTCTTGTCTGGACGAAGTTTCAGCTTGTTTGTCCTCATCCCGACAGACAGGATAGCGGAGTCAAGGTGTCCACTGTCTTCCTGGGATCAGGTGGTGGCAGCGAGAGGTAGAGCTGGGCGTCATGAGCACATGGATGGCCCCTCAACCCAAACGTCCAGATGACCTCTCCCAGTGATGATTGTACGTAGATGTTAACTATCGTAGGGGACAAAACAGAGCCTTGGGGAATCCCATAACCAAAGGCCACAGGGCAGAGCAGTAGTTCTCCAGCACCATGTTCTGGGTTTGACCCTTCGGATAGGACTGCAGCCACCAGAACACCATGCCCCAGACCCAGCCTAGTGAGCCAACCCAGAAGGACACCAGGGTCAATAAGCAGCATCAACAGGACCATACTCCTGCTGTCTAACTTCCAGGACATATTGTACATCAAGGGCAACCAAGGCAGCTTCAGTCCCAAAACAACGCCAAAGCAAGACTGGAAAGGATCCAAATAATATTGTCCAGAGCCACTCTGAAATGAGATGCCACCCGTTCTCAGGCAAAAATCTTTCCTAGCCCTGTTACTGGAGATACTTCTATATGTAAAGTATGTGCTGTGCCTGTACTCACTGAGCTATAGCTTCTCCTCTAAGACATGTGCTCTCTGCTGCAATCCTATTACACTTTCCTGGAAGTAAATCTATCCAGTTGACTGTTATGAGACTTATGAGTAGGCTTGCATAGGATTGTGCTCTAAGGCTGCAGTCCTGTTCACATTTACCTGGGAGTAAACCTCATTGACTGCAGTGGAACTTCTTTAGCTAGAAGTTGCCAAACACTCCATTGAAAGGATTCTGCTGAAATAATGGACAATGATATCACTGCGTATCAGGACCTATCGCGATCAATTCAGAGAACCAATATGAATATTCCATGTCATGGGGTGAGAGGGCAGAATTCGGGGGGGTGGGGGTGGGAATCATACCTTGATGAACATCAGAGAATCCATTCAAGAGAGAGAGAGAAATATGAACTCTGTGAGGGTGGGAAAATGGCCGTTTTGTGAGGAAGCTGAAACCTCTTGGCAGTGTACACAACTGTGACTGCTTCCCAGGATTTAAAGCTGGACATTTCCAGGGTTTAATTCTGTGTCCCTTGAGTTGTGTACTGTAATTCCTCCCAGATATGACTAATGAAAGGAATTCAGGCAGGTCAACAGGGATCGGGTGGGGACTAGACAAGGGACTGTCAGTGGGTCCCTTTAACCAGCGAGGTTCAAAGAAGGTGGGGGTGCAAAAACCAAGCATTTCTGAGTCCTTTGCCCAGAAGATGTAATCAAGCAAGCCAAGCTATGTCTCCAATACAATATGTGGATTTAACATCTGTTGTTTTTAAGCATTTGATGCCTTGGAAAGGTTTGTTCAGTTTTTTTGTTCAGTTTGTCCGTGTGTCCGTTGTTGGTCTCAGGACTCACTTTATTGCACTCTGGAGCCATTCGTGCAGGCGAGTCCTTTCCAGAAATCCTTCCCCTTGAATAGCAGAAACGGAATCAACTATGCCAACTAGCCATGTATCCTTGATTTCCAGGTATCAAAGTTCACAGTGTCTAGGAGCAGAAAGGAGAATGCGTGTCGCGGATGCGTTACGAATCAGCAGAAAGGAGAATGCGTGTCGCGGATGCGTTGCGAATCAGCTGCATAGGGAGGGAGAAGTGGCAGGAGGGAATGCCAGCAAGGAAGGAGACTGCGGTAATCTTGAAAAGAGGTGATCAGAGCATGGACAAAATTCCTCTCTCTCTCTCTCTTCAGGTGACAAGAACAGAAGTCAGATCAAGGTGGAGAACTCCCAACTGGGAGGGACTGGGATGTTAGGAGAAGTATTCCAACGGGACGAGCCTGTTGCGGCAGCAATTATTCAGCAAAGAAGTGAGTCCCATGTAAAACAGGGGAAGAAGCCGGTGCAGGGAAAGAATGATGCTTGTGAGCTCATGGAAGGCCTTTCAGCGTCTGTTAGTGACACCTCTTCAGTATGCGCTTGGGCCAAACAGCCCTTAGTCTCTAGATATGGTAGAAAGTACAGCTACAGATCAGAGCTGCCTGCTCAAGTGGACCACTCTGAATTTTCCATGGCAGGGAAAAACTTCCAGCAAAACCTGTACCTTGATGACCATCTGAACAGCCAAGCAGACGCAGAACCCTCTGCTTGTTCTGGGCGTGGTAGAAGCTTCCCTGCTCTGAGCGCCAATTTTACTCGTCGTCAGAGCAGCCGTGCTGGGGAGAAATGTTCCACATGTTACGAGTGCGGGAAAAGCTTTGCTACTAGTGAAGTATTATCAAGACACTGGAGAATCCATACGGGAGAAAAACCCTACCAGTGTCCTCAGTGTAAGAGATGCTTCAGGCAGAAAGTACATTTGAAAGTACATCAGAGAATCCATACAGGAGAGAAACCATTCAGATGCTGTGAATGCGGGCAAAACTTCTCTCGCAGAGATAAAATGATCAGGCATCAGGCAACTCACAGGGGACTGAAACCTTATGAATGCCCTGAGAAGTGTTTGGGTCAGAAATATTCACTGGTTCGGCATCAGAGCACCCATGAATGAAATTAATGGAGTTCCTCCTCCCTGGTCAGCAATTTTATTTTTCCTGTCAGGCTCCTCTGAGAAGTGGGCGAGGATCGGTGGGCCAGTGCCTAAACCCCCTCACCCATCTTCTCCGGTGGCCTCCCAGGAGGCCCAAATGCCCTATTTCAGACCCACTTTCTTTGTACCTGTTTAGTATCGAAATTGACAACCGCAAATCTAGCTGGAATGCCTGTAAAGGCTGAATCTGAACAAAGCACTTGTGGTTATTGTCACTTGTGATAGTCTGCAAGTATGAAATAGTGCAATCCTGAATATACTTGCTAGGAAGTTGTTTCCAGTGAATGTAGCAGCAGGAGATGCAGTGTGATCCTAGGTGTTATTACGGAGAAGTAAATCCTGCTGAGTTCAGTGGAAATTACCGTACTTCCATGTAAGTGTGTATTGCGACGTTAGTGACTCAACATGTTGGAGATCAGGCTGCAAATCACATCTAAAACCCTTGTTCCTATCATTGCTTTCTTAGCAGGCACCCTGGCCATTGCATTTTGTCAGAGTGCTGAAGTGTCTTGGGAGACCAGAGGTCTTCGGTTCTCTCACAAAGCAGAATTCCCAGGTTTTAAGTCTGAGTTTGCCCCTTCAACAGGGAAGTCATGATGGGAGGCATGAGCAGTAGAATGGAGGTCTGGTCTTCAGTCCTTAACGTAAGCCCTCGGCCACCCCCCACAGGATGCGCAAAAATACAATAAAGCATTTTGCATTGCAAGAGAAAATACCTGTAGTCATGTTGGCTTGATTTTGCATACTTTGGCCAGGTACATACTGAACATACTCTTGTTCAGGGGTCAGGGGAATTGGGGTTATCAGCTTACTTCTGAATTTTGATTTTCACATTTTAGTGCAGAGTATACAAGTTCTGTGTCTAAGGAAAGAGACAATAAGATCTTAGGAGCAGGAAAGAAAGGTTTGCAGGAACATAATAAATCAGCTGGAGAGGGGGACAGTGCAGGACAGAAGGCCATCAAGAGGTCGCACTTATCTAGAAAAGAGGTGACCAGAGCATAGACAAAATGCCTCTCTCTGTCTCTTCAGGTGACGAGAACAGAAGCTATATCAATACAGAGAATTCTCAGCAGGGAGAGATCAGGTCTGAGAAAATGTACAGACCAGTAAGAGAAAGAACCTTAAGAGCCCAGTCCTATCCTCCGCCCCCTCCCCTCGATGCAGCCGTGCCAAAAAGGCGTGCGCTGTATCCAGCAGGAGGGTGGCTTGGGAGGCTTCAACGGGGAAAGGGTAATCATTTCCCTTCACCCCCCATAAGCCATCAGCTCCACAATGGATGTCCTCAGACCTGCGCCAGCTCTTTAGTTGGCGCAGGTCCAAGGAGAAGAAAGGGTCAGGGAGGTTTGAAAAAGAGAGTATAGGATAGAGCATGTGCTGTTGCTGCTGGATTCACCCCCTCCCGCCTCCTTCTCGCCGTGTCCCGCCCTCCCCCGCCCCCATTGCCACCCCATCCCGCCTTCCCACAGCAGGTCCCGACGGAGCCGCCGTTGTACACAGCATGGTGGCAGCCTTCTGGCTGGCGCTCCAGCAGTTATGCATCTCCATGCGCTGTGGGAGCACATTTTGCAACTGCTGTAAGGCGGTTAATGCTGGCAGAACACTCGTTCCGCCAGCTTTAGAGCCCAATAGGATTGGGCTGTAACAGAACGATCCCAGCAGAACATTCCTAGGGCAGCAGAAATTCATAGGCTATGTTGTGAGTCCAGTGTGGGACTAGGAGAGAAGTAGTGGAAGGTGCAAATGAGTCCTGTCAGCTTGCACAAAGACTTACAGCTGCCATCACAATACATTTGCAGTCCAGTCGCAGGCAGAAAAGCTCTTTGTCTCCAAGCATGGTAGAAAGTGTGGCTACAAGTCAGGGCTTGAATAGAAACATCCTGGGGAAGGACCAGTCTGAACATCTCGTGCCAGAGGATGTATCCAGCAAAAGTCTGATCAACAGCAGAGAATCCAAACAGGAGAGCTACCACACAAATGCTCCAAGTCTGGTAGAACTTTGAATCAGAGAGCTGGTTTGATCAAACATCAGAGCATCCATACAAAAACGAAACCTCACAAAAACCTTCACGACTGGAGGGATAATCCTGAGACATCTGCCAATCCATACAAGAGAGAAATAATATGAATGTCCTCACTGTGGGAGCTACTTCAGTGAGAGAGCACCTTTGATGGTACAGTGAAGAGTCCACACAGACGAGAAACCATGGGAATGTTCTGGGTGTGGTGGAAACTTCACTCTGAGAGCTCATGTGCTGCCTACACATCAGAGAAGCTATATGGGCTGATATTTAATGAATGCCCTGAGTGTGGGAGAAGTTTCTCTCAATAAACACATTTGATGTGGCATCAGAGAATCCACACTGGGGGGAAAACACTCAAATGTCTCAAGTGCGGTAAAAGCTTCTCTTGGAGAGAGATTATTATACCAAAGTTATTCAGACACCAGCGAACCACAACGACTTACAACACAACAACCCTGAGTGTGGGAAGCATTCCACTTGGGAAGGAACTATGATGAAGCCTCAGAGCCTCCGTGAAAGGCAATGATCGAGTTTCCACTGCTTTGGTTTGGCCACTGCTTTTCCTATTGGGCTGCTTTCAGAAGAGAACATCACAAGAGCCCTGCTGGATCAGGCCAAAGGCCCATCTAGTCCAGCTTCCTGGATCTCACAGTGGCCCCACCAGATGCCTCAGGGAGCACACAAGACAACAAGAGACCTGTGTCCAGTCGCCACTCCCTTGCACCTGGCACAGAGAAAACCTATTCCTACAACCAGGAGGTTGCTTTTCCCCAGCATGGCTTGTAAGGTGTGATGAAATTTTCTTCCATAAATCTGTCCAATCCCCTTTTAAAGGCATCCAGGCCAGGACCACATCCTGTGGCAAGGAGTTCCACAGATGAATTACACGCTGGGTAAAGAAATATTTTCTTTTGTCTGTTTTAATACTCCCTCCACTCAATTTGAGTGGATGTCCCCTAGTTCTAGTGTTGTGTGAGAGGGAAAAGAACTTCTCTCTCTCCACTCTCTCCATCCCGTGCATAATTTTATACGTCTCAATCATGTCCCCCCCTCAGGCGCGGGCCAGTGCCTGTAGCCCCATACATAGCCCCTCCAGCGATCTGGCGGCAGCTTCTGCTTGTCAGTCGCCATAGATGCCACTATTCCCACAACTCTTGAGCATGTAAATAGCAACTCAGCTGGCCATTAGCATCCCTCAGGTGGGCAGGGGCCTTCGCTTGTGGACCCTTATGGTAGTCTGAGCATGTAAAATATGCTCCTAAAACTTGACTCACAGAATTCATTGTAACAAGTCATCTGGCTTAAACCGACATATGTGTAGGGACCTGGGATACAAGATCACTGCAGACGGTGACTGCAGCTCCTTGGGAGGAAAGCTCTGGCAAACCTAGGCAGCATAATAAAAAGCAGAGATATCACCCTGCCGACAAAAGTCCGTATAGTCAAAGTGATGGTGTTCCCATACAGTAGCAATGTATGGTTGCGAGAGTTGGACCATAAGGAAGGCTGAGCGCCGAAGAATACATGCTTTCGAATTGTGGTGCTGGAGAAGACTTCTGAGAGTCCCTTGGACTGCTAGGAGATCAAATCAGTCAACCCTGACTGTTCCCTGGAAGGTCAGATAGTGAGCCTGAAGCCGAATGAGAAGGGAGCAGTCGCTGGAGAAGACCCTGATGCTGGGAAAGAGTGAAGGGAAAAGACAAAGGGGACGGCAAAGGATGAGATGGTTAGATAGTGTTATTGAGGCAACGAACATGAAATCGAGCACACTTCGGAGGACAGGGAAGACAGGAGGGCCTGGTGTGATGTGGTCCACGGGGTTGTGAAAGAGTTGGACTCGACTGTGCGATTGAACAACTACAACAGGGACTTCAATCCCACTGAACTCAGTAAGACTTAATGACCACACATGTTCAAGATCAGACCAAGTCAGATTTTAAACCATTGTGTCTGTCATTGTTCTTGCACCAAAGAACACTTAAAACTGCATTTTTTGAGGTTGACGACAATTCTTGAGATTTGTGATTACCCAGAGATCATGTCCCTGGCTTAAAGTCTGAGTTATCTCTTTTGCACGTTTGGTGAGGAAGCTATGACGCTAGGTGTGTGCAATGGAATGGAATGTGGCAGATAGGTCTTTGGCCTTCAGCATAATTACAGGAAATACAATCAATGTTGCATTACAAAATAAAATAGAACCATTCGAGTGAGTTGCATACCTTGTAGAGGTCCCACAATTCAGGGGAATTTGTTCGGTTGCCTTGCTGCAGAATTTGGTATTCACATTTTAGTTCAGAGTACATGCAGCCCTAGATATACGAAGGGTGATATGATCCTGAGGGGAAGAAACCAACAGAGAATGAATGCAGTGAGCTTGCAGAAGATCCTTCTGTTAGCAAAAGCTGCACAGTGCATTCTAATGCAAAATATCCCTTAGTCTCTAGGCATGGTAGAAAGTACAGCTACAGATCAGAACTTGTTATGAAACGTACTGGAGAGGACCAGATATGTCTCATATCAAGAGAATACATCCAGCAAAAAAATCTGATAAAACTGCAGAGGATCCAAGTAGGAGAGAAACCCTTAGGCTTACCAGATTTTCCTGGTTTCAAACCGGGAAAAAAAACCCCCACAATTAATTAATTAAGTAAGTAATTTTTGGGCATGAAAACGGCCGTTTTGCCGCCGCTGCCACTTACCTGTCCCACCACCATTGCCGCTGTCCTCTTGCCGCTCCGTCGTTGTCCCTCATCACTGTCCCTCTGCCGCCATTGCCGCCATCCTCTTGCCGCTGCTGTCCCTCGTCGCTGTCCCTCCGTTGCCATTGCCGCTATTGTGCCGCTGTCCCTCTTGCCGCTGCGCTGCTCTTGCCGTCCCTGGTGCCGCTCCCTCTTGCCGCTGCGCTGTACAACTGTCCTCTTGCCGCTGCTGCCCTCTTGCCGCTGCCATCGTCCCTCGTCGTCATTGCCGCTGCTGTCTCCTGTTTTCTGCCGCCGGTGTCTCCTGTGTGCTGCCGCTGCTGCCCCAGAGCCTCTGCCGCTGCCGCCAGTTGCAAAGTGCCAAAAGGCACTTTTTTCCCTGGTGCCGCCATCTTGGATCACGTGAAATCTCGCAAGGTCCAAGATGGTGGCGCCCAAATCTCGTGAGGGCACATGAGGCAGTACTACACATGAGGCAGTACTATTTGGGCGCCAATATCTTGGATCTCACAAGATTTCACGAGATCCAAGATGGCGGCGCAGGGGAAAAAAGTGCCTTTTGGCACTTTGCAAGTGGCGGCAGAGGCTTCCCCGGGCCCGGAAAGCCCGGGTCCGGAGCCTGGAAACCGGGGTGGTCCTGGGCTTTCCAGGACGCATGGTAAGCCGCCTTGGGCATTTGCCTTTCGACATAGGAAAAGGCAGGATATAATTTTTTAAAATAAATAAATAAATATAGTCATCATGGCTTGTAACCTGTGATGGATGTTTTTTCCATAAATCTGTCCAATCCCCTCTTAAAGGCATCTAGGCCACGTGTCATCACAACGTCCTGTGGCAAGGAATTCCGCATATTAATTACACATTGGGTAAAGAAATATTTCCTTTTCTCCCGACTTTTCAGCCAGTCAGTTTCAGTGGATGACCCCTAGCTCTGGTATTGTGTGAGAGGGAAAAGAACTTTCCTCTATCCTACTCTATCCATCCCATGCATCATTTCATATGTCTCAATCGTGTCCCTCCTCAGGCACCTTCTTTCTAGGCTGAAGAGCCCCAAACGCAGTAGCCTTTCCTCATGAGGGAGGTGCCCCAGCCCACTAATCATTTTGGTCGCTTTTTTCTGCACCTTTTCCACTTTCACTATGTCCTTTTTGAGATGTGGCAACCAGAACTGGATACAATACTCCAGATGTGGCCTTATCTTCGATTTGTACAAAGGCATCATAATACTGGCCATTTGTGGCGTCCATAGGGTGAACGCTGGCACCCCACGGTGGTAATGGCACATCAAATGGGTTCCCCAAAACCATACCGGTTCCTTTAAGAACTGAGGCCGTAGATATGTTAAATAAGAAGTGCTTTATTCAGGTTTGGCAACACTTACAATGTTATAACTCAGAACAAATGCTTAGGCCCAGGTAGTCCTTTGTTACTTCACAAAAGCTCCCTGTGGTTCTCCTGTCCATCCGGGTTGAACAAATAGTGGGGAATGTAGCGGAGAGCCGTGTTGCCTCTGAGTTGTCTTTGCTCTGGGTAGGTATTTCCTTCTTGTCTGGGTTAGTAGGTTTTGAGCCAGAAATAGCCTGGAGATTTCCAGCTGGGGGGATTCTACCCCGCCCGGTTGGATAGAATATCCAGCCAGTTGTCTCTTCTGATGTTCGAGCCAGGGAAGTTTGCGAGCGGGCCCGAAAGCCTATAAGGTTCCCAGGCTTCGTGGAAGCCCTCGCTCCCCAGTACTCCCTTTCTAAGCCTAAAGCTAACTTTGCTCCTTCTGCCCTTTTATCTTCCCTCCCTTGCATTGACCAAGGGGTGGGGTCCTTCTTCCATGGGTAATTACCCTGTGAGTTGGGCCCTTGCAAGTACTTAGGTGTACCTATTTTCTGTGAGGGCTTACTAGTGTGTAAGTAGCCAAACATCTGAACTGGTCTCCTGGTTGGGATGTCTGGGTTGTGAGTGCTCGCTGCTGGCTAGTGGCTTCTTCTCCCCCTCCCAGGAGGCTAGTTCTCAGTCCCTTTTTTAATGATCCCCAGCATGGAATTGGCCTTCTTCACAGCCGCCGCACACTGGGTCGACACTTTCATCGAGCTGTCCACCAGCACCCCAAGATCTCTTTCCTGATCCGTCACAGACAGCTCAGAACTCAGAAGTCCTTAACATAAACCCATGATGCGCAAAAGTACTATAAAGCAATTTGCATTGCAAGAGAAAATAGTCACATTGGCCTGATTTTGCATACTGCATATGGGTATTATAATTCAGGGGAATTGGGGTTATCAGTTTGCTTCTGAATTTTGATTTTCACATTCTAGTGCAGAGTATACCTGTGTCTAAGGAAATATGGTTTTTTTTGTTTAGATTGTGAGCCTTTTGGAGAAGGGACAATTTACTGATTTATTTTACTATGTAAACTGCTTTGTGAACTACTCCTGTTGAAAAGCGGTATATAAATATTCTTATTCTTATTCTTATTAATAATAATAATAGATAATAGGTAATATCTTAGGAGCAGGAAAGAAAGATGAGTTTGCAGAAACATCCTAAATCAGTTGGAGAGGGAGACAGTGCAGGAGGGAAGGACATCAAGAAAGAGGTTGTACTTATCTAGAAAAGAGGTGACCAGAGCATAGACAAAATGCCTCTCTCTGTCTCTTCAGGTGATGAGAAGAGAAGTTGGATCAAGATGGGGAACTCTCTGCACGGAGAGCCGAGTCCTGAGGAAACATACAGAACATTAACAGGAATATCCCCGTGGAAGTTTCCTATATTATCTGAGATTCCTGAAGAGAGATGTGAGTCCAACAGGCAACAGAAGAAGAAACCAGTAAATGGGCCGGATGAACACAGTAAGTTGCCAGAAAGACTTACAGCTTCTTTTTGTGAAACTACCACAGCACACCCCCTGGCAAAAACGCCCTTAGTTTCCAAGCATGGCATAAAGTACAGCTACAAATTAGGACTTGTTATGAAACATACTGGAGAGGGCCATTATGAATGTCCCATGCCAGGAGAAAACATCCAGCAAAAATCGTCCTTCGATACTCATCAGAGAATCCGAACTGGAAAGAAATCATACAAATATGGTGAATGTGGGAAGAGCTTCTATTCAAAACCTAAGGTTCTTAGACATCAGACAATTCATACAGGGGAGAGTCCTTATGAATGCTTTGAGTGTGGGAAAGGATTCACTTTTCGAGCTGCATTAATGGTACATCAGATAATCCATACTGGGGAGAAACCATTTGAATGTCCTCAGTGTGGGAAATGCTTCAATCAGAGCTCAAATTTGTTGAGACATCAGAAAATCCATACTGGTGAAAAAGTGCACGGATGCCCCAAGTGTGGAAAAAACTTTTATCGGAAAGATAAGTTGATTCAACATCAGAGAACTCATACTGGAGAAAAACCCTATGAATGCCCCACTTGTGGGAAAGGCTTTACGATTAAGGAGAAATTACAGAGACACCAGAAAATTCATCTGGAATAGTGTTTATGTTCTAAAGGTGACAGAGTTTCATCAGAAAGAACAAGGAAACAAAATGTATTGTCACACAACAAAGAACCCATGCATGAGAGAAAGCTTATCATAATCAATGCCATGTAAGCATAGGAATGGACTCCACCAAGTTTTCTATTCTGTTCATCATTATCAATAATAATAATAAACAAACAAACAAATAATTGAATGCCCCATCCTATGTGGAATTACCTCATTCCTCTCATGATATTACCGAACAGAAAAAAATCGGCACTGAGGAAGCAATTGTATAAATGTTATCATAGGTGGTACACAGGTGAGGGGAGCTGAACCACGCTCTGTGGTATGAGGTATTTTTCAGTCCAGCCCACCTAATCTCTGAGATCAGAGCTGAGCTGGGGGGGAGGGGGGGAGTGGTGGTGATGAATAGAGGAAAAGGCAAGGGGGAGACTTCAGCTCCTCTCCCCTATATGCCTCTCAATCCAGTGATGTAGACTTGAGGTAATTGACTTGGACTCCAGTCAGACTCCAGTCGCGTCAATGACTTGACTCGGACTTGACTTGATTTAAAAACTGTCCCAGCTTGTATCCCTAGCATCTTCAGGGTAAAAAACAAACAAGCAGCAACGCGCAAGTGCGAGACAGCTATAGTCCTTCCTTTTCCTACTGATCTTTGATCTTAAATAGCTGCACAAGCTTGAAGTGTCTTAGCAAGGTGTTAACAAGGAATTAAACTTCACAATTTGCTGATAGATTAGCTGCATTTTTTCTTCTTTTAAAGAGCAAAGAAGAAAAATTGCAGCTGATGCTGCTTGTTTGTTTTTTACCCTGAAGATGCTAGGGATACACCTAAAGCGCAGTGGTGGCCAACCTTTCAACAGGAATGCTGGCCCTTAAAATGGTTGCATAGGTGAGGGCATTTCAGCACTTGCAGCTGCCAAGATTCTGTCTTCTACACCACTCTTAAGAACACAGTAGCCCTAATGGTGGAAGGTTGGCCACCCCTGTCCTAGCGAAATGTTGGGACAGTTTTTAATCTGTGAACCAAATAAACGACCAGATAACCTGGTAAAGATTTTTAATTCTAAGATATGCACCGGTCGCGAAAACCTAAGAAACTACATTATGCCCTGAATTGTCCCCTTCCCTCTCACAGGGATGCAAAACTGCTAGACATGCTTGGTATAAATGTGCTGTATTCAGTTTCTTCTACTTATAACTGAGGGAGGGAAATGCTTTGAAATGGAGGGACTGATAATCTTCAAACTTGTTGTGGGTTTTCTCCCAAGACTCACTCAAGAGGAATTGCCGTCTCCCTTTCCCCATCCAGGCTCTTTATGGACTAGGAATTGTTTATGGATGGGAGATAGAGAGGGTTGTTTGGCAGGTTTTTTATTTTTGTTTTGTTTTCACTTGATTGAGTGCTTTTGTATTAATGTATATCTGAAAAATATGGGGTTTTTTTAATTGTTGTAGCGGGAGAAATGGAAAAAATAGACTGGGGTGGAGGGAGGTTGTGTTGGAAGGGTTGGTGCAGGACTGTTGCAACGTAGGGTCTTCTCTATGCATGGCAGTTTTAAGATGCTAATAACGAGAGATTGGAGGAAAAAATGGTTTTATTTTTTTGCAGATTTTGATGTTTAACCAAAATGAAATAGCAGAAAGCGGTTATGTGTTTTTATTCCAAATGTTTCCCATTTTTATCAATTGTAACCGCTTTAAAAGTGTACTAGGTAGGTGGTATAGGTTGTACAGTGTCAGCAGATGACGAATAATGCAAAATTGCATGATTTTATTTTTATTTTTTTTTCGCAGATTTTTTAGCGGAAAGCAGTGTTATGTCATGTGTTTTTATTTCTTTATCACCATTTTCTCCTGCCCCTACTAATAACCATTTTCTCCTGCCCCTACTTGCTCACTGAGGCTGCAGTCCTTAGTCTTATCCTCACTTACATGGGATTAAGCCTCATTGACTATAATGGGACTTACTTCTGAATAGATGTGCCTAGAATTGAGCTCTCAGTGAATTACAATGTAAGACGATGGGTAGGCACTGTCTTTTTGTGTTGCCTAATAAAACACCCAGATTATCTCTGCACTCTGTAAATAATGATCATTTTTGTCAATAAATTCTCAGAATCTTAAAAGCTAGCAAAGTGGTGTCCGTTTATCTGTTTTTGCATGCTGGGAGAGGGGATGTATTTCAGAAGTGGGAAAGGTAATGGGAAAGGGTACTCTTGAGCAAGCTGATTCTGCAGCATCAGAAGAAGACACACAAAGGCCTTTGCCCTTGAGGAAGCTCCATGGTTGAAGCTCATCACTGCTGCGGATACTCTTTCCGGAATGAATCACTGCCTCGTAGCACCAGCTTGAGTCTTGCCTCTTCATTCAAGGTGGCTCCCTTTGCATTTTGATTTTTGAGCATTCTATTAATTTATTTTCTATGTATTTTAAAAAGTGTCCTACGTTTGGTGTCCTACATGTCTCCTCAGATGTATCCTACATCCTTGAAAATTCTGGCTACTTGGCAGGCAGGGCACAGGTATGTTACGGCGCAATCCTATCCCCCGACTATGCTGCACCGGCCTAGGGTATCGCAAATGTGCCCTAAAGTTGAGTAGGCAGTGCCGGCACCGAGACCTGTGCCACCTGCCCGCCGAGCGGCAGAAGAACCTGTGCCATGGAGTGGGTAAGTGCTGTTCCAAGCAGTGCAGGGCCTGGGGGAGGCTGGGGAAAGGGTGTAACGGGGTGGGGGGGATCTGTTCTGGGAGGGGGCAGGGATTGGCGGTGGTGCAGAGCACCATATCCTATCCCCCCTCCCAGGTCCTTGCAGCCAACATGGGGCTGCTTAATTCTCCGCCAGCTAGAGCTGAGTAGCCCCACTGCAGCAGCTGGGGGTTTACCCAGGGTAAACGGGCAAATGGAGTAGATTTGCAGCCTGCCCCTTCCCCAAATAGGATTCACTGTGGGCCGCGCAGCCCACACTGATATGCCTACGCCGGGCGAGGATAGGATTGGGCTGTTAGTTAAATAAATAACAGTTCTGATGAGGAGGGAACATAAGAACATAAGAAGAGCCCTGCTGGATCAGGCCAAAGGCCCATCTAGTCCAGCTTCCTGTATCACACAGTGGCCCCACCAGATGCCTCAGGGAGCACAAGACAACAAGATACTTGTATCCTGTCACCACTCCCTTGCACCTGGCACAAAGAAAACCTACTCCTACAACCAGGAGGTTGCTTATCCCCATCATGGCTTGTAAGCTGTGATGGACTTTTCCTCCATAAATCTGTCCAATCCCCTTTTAAAGGCATCCAGGCCAGGTGCCATCACCACCTCCTGTGGCAAGGAGTTCCACAAACCAATTACACACTGGGTAAAGAAATATTTTCTTTTGTCTGTTTTAATCCTCCCTCCACTCAATTTGAGTGGATGTACCCTAGTTCTAGTGTTGTGTGAGAGGGAAAAGAACTTCTCTCTATCCTCTCTCTCCATCCCATGCATAATTTCATACGTCTCAATCATGTCCCCCCTCAACCGCCTTTTTTCTAGACTGAAGAGCCCCAAACGCTGTAGCCTTTCCTCATAAGGGAGATGCCCCAGCCCACTAATCATTTTGGTCGCTCTCTTCTGCACCTTTTCCAGTTCCACTATATCCTTTTTGAGATGCGGAGACCAGAACGGGACGCAATACTCCAGATGCGGCCTTACCATCGATTTGTACAACGGCATAATAATATTGGCCGTTTTATTCTCAATCTGCTATTGGATCCAGCTGTGACCTCGATGCGTTGTTTTTGGCACTCCAATCTTAATCTTTTTTATTTGTTGCAGTCTACCATAACCTCCATTTGAAAGAAGGGGAGAGATGTCACAGTGTAGAGCAAAAAATAAAAACTGCACCTGCTAATATTTATTTTTCTGTGCAACCCTTAAAGTTACAGCAACCCTGTCCTCCTCTGTAGTGTAATTTTTTTAAAGTGATTATTTATGGATAGGGTTTTAAAAACAAATAAATGTGCCTATCTATTAACATGTTCAAGGCAGCAGGTAGACCAAAAAATACACAAGGGTGGCTATTGCAACAGGCCAATAGAAATCATAATTAGTGGAGGGGGAAATGATTGCTGATTTGAACTTTGAGGCCTCTCCCTCTAGTGTTGATAAACTTGGGCCCTTGCAACAAGCCTGCCTAGATACCCTACCCTTTGACCTGGAAGCACTTCCCCTGGCCTTGATGTATGCATGGGAGCTGGCTGTGTGGCTTATTATACCCAAAAGTGTGGACCTGGCACTTAGCATACTGTATGCTCAGAGGTACATTCCCTTTGTATTGTTTCTTCACATGTTCCCCAGAATGAGTCTGTGATCCAAAGGAGATGGGAAGGGCCAGGCAAAGCTAAGGCCTAGACCAAATTTTCCCCTGCAACCCAGGATAGATTGATGTTAAACTATGTCTCTCATTTCGTAATGGCCCAATCCTATCATCGGATTTACGGCAGCTGACCATTAATGGGCATTGTCACCCTGGTGGAAGAACATCTGGATTCTGAACCCATTGATGTAAAGATTGTTTTTGGTAGTATACAGGCTACCAGGGTAATTTTGAAAGGGATTATATTGGGTTTTCTTGGTGTCTATATTCCCCCCTGTTCCTTTCTCCTGTCGAGTGTGGCCGATGGGCAGAGTGTTTGTACCTCCTGAAGTGCAGGTCGCGGGGCCTTTTCATTGGTGGGATGTGGTGTCGTGCAATCGGAGTTGCTTTGTGGGAGGTGTGGATGGATTCCATCTGGGGAGGGATGCTGTTTGTGTGCTGTGGGAGGGGTGGAGTCTCTACACTATATGTTTTTGGGTTTTTTTGTCGCCCACTGTATAATTTGCGAGTGAAGTGTTTGTATCCGGCCTTGTCAGGTGGGTGGGGTTGGGGGGAACAGGATGGGGTCTAGTTTATCTTGTGGGGTGCGGATGTAGTGATGACGGAGAGGGTTGCGGTCTACTTGGGGCAGATTGTGGGGAGGTGTGGTGGGAGTCATGTGGGAAGTGCACGCTAGGTTTTGGGACAATTTACCCCTATTTATGGTTAGTGTTGTCTTGTGTCTTATGTGTTTGTGTCGTATGTTATGTGTGTTGTTCTGATTATGCCAATAAAGGTCTACTGATACTGATACTGATTTACGGCAGCGAGACATTGCCCCGCTGTCGTAAATTGGCTGCTGATGACATGCAGAGTGTGCTGCCAGCGGCCATTTCTGAGCCACTGCTGCAAAGCGGTGTCAGTGTCAGAGGCCCTCTGCCTTAGTTGGCGGCCTGCACTGGAGCAGGTGGGGAGGGGGGAGTAACAGGGCATGTTGGGGGAGGAACTGGGGGGAGGGGTGGATCCGGTGTCAGTATGGAATGCCCTCCTCTGTCTGTTCCACCTGGCTGCATCACAAGGAGGGGGGCTGATAGGAGGGGGGTCCTCTCCGTCAACCCAGGTGGGACCAACTGCCATTTGGCTCCTCCCGTCCAGGCAGGACCTCCATTAGCTGCTACTTCAGCTGGCGTATCTGAGAGAACGAGGCTCGCTAAATTGGCCATCTGGGACCAACTGCCATTTCTCTCCGTCCTCCCAGGATAGTGACCATCCCGCCTGGCTACATTATTTAGAGGGAGAGGTCAGCTAGCGGCGCTCACTCTATCGGCCTGACTGGGACCAGACGCCATTTTGGCTCCTCCCCTCTCAGAACTGACTTGTACTGGCTCTACAGAAGGTGCAAATATTTTAAATAAATAAATGCTAACAATTGGAGGCATGTAAGGATGGAGTTGCTGTGTGTCCCCAGAGAGACCTTTATTCTTTCCAACCCCCCAAAAAACCTTCCCTCACAGGGCTATGTTGTCCTAGGAGTGCTCAGCTTTGGGGCTGGGTGCTGGCCCTGAAACTTCTGTTCCTTTTTTTCTTCTGAAACAGTTTGGGCACCTTTTTAACCTCATGGCCTGCATTCCCCCAACCTTAATTCCCCCTTTCAGGATAATGCTTATGGATAAGCTTACCAGATCTCCCACCGGGACAGAGTGCTAGACCTTTAGGAGAAGGAATGTGGGCAGGTGTAGCTTGTTAAACTTTAGAGCACAATCCTAGGCATGTCTACTCAGAAGCAAGCCCCATTGTGTTCAGTGGGGCTTGCTTCTGAGTAGACATGCCTAGGATTGTGCTCTAAGGGTTTAACAAGCTACACCTGCCCACATTCCTTCTCCTAAAGGTCTAGCACTCTGTTCCGGTGGGAGATCTGGTATGCCTACCTAGGGGGATCCCCCAAATATGTAGGAATTATTACCTTAGTAGTAGGATTGAAACTCCAAAACGGGATTAAAAGCCATGTAAAAATCAAATATTTATATTTAAAAAGCAAGTTATGTTTAAAATATTTGTTTAAAAAGCAAGTTTAACTTGCTTTTTAAACATAAATATTTGATTTTTGTAGTAGGATTGAAACTCCAAAATGGGATTAAAAGCCATGTAAAAATCAAATATTTATATTTTAAAAGCAAGTTATGTTTAAAATATTTGTTTAAAAAGCAAGTTTAACTTGCTTTTTAAACATAAATATTTGATTTTTACATGGCTTTTAATCCCGTTTTGGAGTTTCAATCCTACTACATAATTGCTGGCCATGAAAGCTTCAGATCCTACTTATTACCTTAGTTTTTGGGGTGTCACCATTTGGCATACAAACTGATAGGCAGACAGCTCCTCGAGTTTGATATTAAAAGAAATGATATAATGTTATGTAAGAATGGATACCTGAATTTCTTTACTTTTCTCTTCCCCCCCCCCCCAATCCATCTCTTCCCTCCCCAAAGAGTTTCCTTTTCTAAGAACTTAAGAACGCTTTCTGGAATGTTTAATCCGTTCAACAGCATTTACTGTTTCAACCAACAGGTGAGGACTGGATCAAGTAGGAAAAGAATCTCCTTCAGTGTAATGCCCAGGTACACACACAAACAAATGTTTAATGGCACCCAGTCGCGTCGCGACGACGCGTGTCACCCCAGAGCGGGGTCGCGCGTCGCCCTTAAGGGGGAGGCTCCGCCCCCGCGCGTGACGTCACGCGCAGGAGCAGAGCGCCCTCCCCGCTCTGTTTTCGGCTCATTTTGGAGCCAAACGGACACAGGGGAGGGCAGTCGGGCCCACCTTCAACTAAAACCGGTAAGTGGGGGGTGATCGCATGTCACCCCTAGACGCGCGACGCCCCCCGGCGGCCCGCCCCCCCGCTTCCCCCCGTCGACACCAGTGATGGCACCTCTAAGATGTCCTCAAGGGGTACAATAAGGCAGTGATTTTCCAGGGACAGAACAGAAAATAGGGACAGTTTGAAGGGTCGGCTTCCTTCCCTTTTTCTGTCGCCAGTCGCTCAGAGAATTTCCTTCCCATCTCCCCAGTATCTTATCTTGCCACTTTTTTCTGGGGGAGGGGAACTATTTTGCCATCAACAGCTGCATGACACACAGATAATCAAGAAGTAAAGTTTTACTCAGCACGGACATGCAGTGATAGACATGCCTGTGTGGAGTTTCATCTGCTAAATCCGTCCCTGCCACGCAACTTTTAAAATGCCCTGGAGCACCTGCATGGAAAGAAGATGGCAATTCTACCCTGTCAGGGTTAGTTCACCAAATGATCAAAAGAAATTTCCAGTCTGAATAGTGCAGGGCCCTGATGCTTCGGCAGGCATAGCAACCAAGAACTCCGTGTATGTATATCTCTATATGTACAGGTGGGCCCCCATATCCACTGATTCGCTATCCACGGTTTCAGTTATCCACGGATCGTGGGGACCCCCCCAGGCTTTTACTTTTTTCCCAGTAAGCTTCGTTTCTTCCTTAAAGAAACAGGAGAAGCAGCTATTACAGGCAAGTAGAACGAGACTAAGTACTAGAGAGGCTCTGCAAGGTTAACAGAAACCTTGCAGAGCCTCTCTAGGACTTAGTCTTGTTCTACTTGCCTGCAATGGAGGCCGCTTCTCTGTTTGTTTTTAAGGAAGAAACAAAGCTTGCTGAAAGAAAAATAAGAGCTGGGGGGGGGGGGCAAGCATGCCTGCCTGCAGGGGAGGCAGGGTGGAGGGTCCCTCAGGAAACCATGGAGGGGGTGTTCGCTCTTATCCACGGTTTCAAGTATCCACGGAGGGGCCTGGAACATATCCCCAGCGGATATGGGGGCCCACCTGTAATGTAAAGAGATGCAAGCAATGAAAAGTGAAAGTGAAATAGACATGGAAAATGCTGAATCACTGTGAATGCAGCACCTGTGGAAAGAGCTGATGCAATAGATAATAAGATGCATCAATCTCCACTGTGAGTGGTGTAAAAGCACTATATAAGGAGGCTGGCAGAGCCTACCTGTGTGGGTCGTTGTGTAGAGTTTTGAGAGAGCTGGAGTCTATGCCGTAGAGTTGGAGTTTTGTATATACTGTACAAGGTATTCCTTTGCTGAAACTGCTTATCTGTAAATATTTTGAATACACAGTCTTGGTGGTGGACATCTGCCTTGTCTGTGTTTTACTTTTGGCGGAGAACGACCTTGGAGCAAGCGTGCCGCTGCACTCTGCTAGACGCAAGCACGTTAGGCTCGGCATTTCTTAATATACCCTTTATATTCCCACACAGCTGCCTCTTCCATCCTCTGGCTACAGGCTCCCTCACAGGCTTCTGTCTGTGTTATTGTCCAGTTGCAGGTGGGGAGAGTGAAAGAAAGCAATGGCGCAAGTCACTCAGCTGAGCTGCTGCCGGCTGCTGCTGCTGCGAGGGGCTTCAGTGGCTGGCCAGATGGGCCCTTGAGAGCCCCTGGGCCCCCAGCCAGTGCCCAACCTGGTCAACCCCTGATACCACCCTCTGCAGGCCCCTCCCTCCCACCCCTGTGTTCACTAAGTGCTCTGTTGACCAAAAGGACACTTAAATGTGTATCAAAACATTTTGCTACATTTCCAAGCTGTTCCTTCAATTGTTTGGATTTTTGGTGGAAACAAAATTTTAATTACACTTCCCCCAACGTTTTACAACGGTCAGCTCTTTTTTTCTTTTTTTCTTTTTTAATATTCTATCTCTTTTCTGCAGGGACTGGCTTTTTCCTCCATTCTGGCATTTCCCCTGGGAAATGTTCTTGAGGGAAGGCCTACTAGGGCCTGCAGAAGTCCCATAAAAATGTTGTAGGATCAGTCGATGCAGCTGACCTAGGAGAAGCCAGGAACCCAGGCCCAGGTGGGGACTGAATTGCCACTCTCAGGATTGCCAGTAGAGTACAGGTGAAACTCGGGAGTGAAAGCAGAGGTGATTTTATTTGAAGACATGGAAACATTTCCTCATGTCACCCAGGTTGTGTGCTTTGAAGAACTTCCACGGTGTGCAGCCCCACAGAATCACCAGGAGAGAGGAGAGCGGCAGGAGTTCCTGAAGGCCTTTCAGATCCCTCCGCTGAAGAAGGAAATCCCAGAGCGGACAGAACCGGTGCCATGGGAAGACCCACAGGCTTTCCTGGCGTCTTTCGAGCAAGTCGCCAAAGCCTGCCAATGGCCAAGGGAGGAGTGGGCAGCTCGGCTCCTGCCAGCACTTAGTGGAGAAGCGGAGAAATCCTGGAGTGAGCTGGAAAGCAGAGACAGAGAGGACTATGGGAAGGTGAAGGCCGCCATCTTACGAGGGGATGCGATCAAAATGGAGGCGCAGCGCCAACGTTTCAGGCAATTTCGCTACCAGCAGGCTGAAGACCCTGAAAAGATTTACAGCCAGCTCCAGGAGCTTTGCCATCAGTGGCTGAAGCCGGAGAGACACACCAAGGAGCAGATCCTGGAACTGCTGGTTCTAGAACAGTTCCTGGCCATCTTGCCCCAGGAAATCCAGAACCGTATGAAAGGCTGCGGAACAAAGGCCTGCAGCAGCAGCAGCAGCATCCAGGCAGTAACCGTGGTGGAGGATTTCCTAAGCAGCCATCAAGAGGTCAAAGTGTGGAAATCAGAGGTGAGCTTCTATTGGATTGCCTGCGTGCTGAGCTCTGCTGCCCTGGGGTGCCCAGAAAAAAAGGCTGACTTGCTCCTGTGCCTTTAAGAGCAGTTTGGTCTATGGAACACTGCAGGTAAACCTTTTTGTGGCACTCTGTCCCTGCTAGCTGGGCAAAGAGGCAACTTTAAAAGGGACAGCTTTCTTATCTGTGGCAAGTGTCCCTATTCATCCCTGTGTAGTGTCTCTCTCAATTATTGTTGCTGGTGTCCCTGTTGTGTTTCTTTTTAGATTGCAAGTCCTTTTGGGTGGGCTATGTAAATATTTTATTATTATTATTATTATTATTATTATTATTATTATTATTATTATTATTATTATTATTATTATTGACAATGATGATGCAAATAAGTGTAGCTGCAGTCAAGGCTGCTGCTTAATGCACAAGAGCAAAGAGATTATTTCAGAAGTTGGCAACCCTACAAAGAGCCCTGTCTTTTTTTTAACAAGCCCACCGTGTTTTTTTAATGGTGTTATTTTAAGTGTGAACGTACGTGTGTTTTTAATATTTTATATTTTAAACTACTATTGTTATGCTGCACTTAGCCTCCTTGTTTTTATTAGTACCATTTTAAACTCTTTTTTGCCATGGCTTTACACCCATTTTTACCAGTAGACTCAAGAACAGCCCTGTCTTTCTCCAAACAGAGAAGTGTGTTTGTGGTTTTTCTCTCTTGAGACTATTGGCCTACCCTAGTGGTCAGTTGTTAAGGTTGTTTTATTTAAATGACTTTTCTTTTTTAAGGTTATACTTTTTAGTTTCTAGTCTACCCTACCTCAGGGATGTATAAAATGAGAAGTTATGGAAAATGACGCCCTGACCAAACATGCAAGAACCTACACGGAAATGAACATTTATCACAGAATAAGTGTATATTTGAGTGCAAAACTTGTGTGGGTTTCCTTATCCATAAGACATATGTGAGGTTTTTTTGCCACGGGATATCCACGTACTTTTTTCAACCTGTTAATCCATGAATTCTGAATTTTCCACGTGGGTTTTGAATGTATGGTTGATCTCCATGAGTTCCGAGTCCTCCAAAGAGGTGAGATGATGTCCTAGATCAAGGGTGGCGAACCTTTTTGAGAGTGTGTGCTCAATTTGGGGATCATCCTATAAAAATGCTCTCAGGTGCCAATGGTAATTTTGAGCAGCAGATTATCATTCATTATTATTATCATCTTTGCTTTACACATTTTTTTAATGGAGAAAGAGAACAAAATGCTTGAAAGCACCCTTTCACGTGCTGTGCCAAGATGCCAAATGCAAAGCCTGAGGGTTTCAGTAGGTTAACTATATCTTGCAAGACAAAGGAAAATGACTTAATTTCAGGATGAATTATGAATTAACCCAGAGTGGCTGAGACCATGGAGTCTCTGGCCAAGACAAAAAGACTTGGTTGGGGCAAGGAACCACTTCCTGATCGAAACAAACGTTCTGAGGTTGACTTGTAACTGCCCAAAAGTATTTTTCATGCTCAGAGGCGTTGCAGTGTGGTGCTCCCTTCAGGCTGGACAAGGTTGGTGCAAAAACACAAGTGATTGAGTTTCATGGGCCAGGCATTCGGAGGATGCCTGTCCTTGTCTGGATTATGGGTGGAGGGAAGAAGAAGACATTAGCACTGGTGGCGAGGATTCCTCTTTCCTCTCAGAGTCACAGGGCAACAGGAGTTTCCCAAGCAGAAGGCAGCTTTGATCCCTCGCATTTTCACTCTCTGTTTGTCCTGAGTGAGTTCTTTGTTGCAGTTTCAGGAGCCAGTGCAGGAGGTGGCCGGGAGTTGCTTGGAAGCAGAGGAGGCTCCATCAGATTCTGCTCAGAGTCACATCTACAAGGCAGCCAAGCAGAAGGGTGTTGGCGATCTCACTTTGCTAGGTAAGGATTCAGTGGCTCAGTTCAAACATCAAGCTGGAGCATAGTTAGCACAAACATGGGTTTGCAAGCCCACTTCAAAACATGATTGCTGATGTCCTGAGTGTGTGCCATAGGAAATGTCTCAGAATGGCAAACAGCCCAATCCTATTGGGCTGCTGTGCCGGCAGAACACATTTTCCGCCGGTGCCGGCTGCTGTAAACCAGCCGTAAAACGTGCTCCGGCAGTGCACACTGCCAGAGCGTCAGCGGGACCTTTTCCGCGCATGCCAGCAGATCTACGGAGACCCCACTGGTGTCACTAGGAGGCACGGGAGGTGTGGACCACACTGGGTGACAATGGGGCAGTGACGGGCTGGGGAGGGCAAATTGGGCCCAGGAGGGGGTGGGACCAGTGGCAGCGCACACCAAATCCCAACCAGCTTCCTGGGCCTGATCTGCCTTCCTGGGGCAACGCGGACTTGAGCCAGTGATTGAGCTGGCGCAGGTCTGATTTGCCCCATAGTGCAAATGTCCCCTTACCCCAAAGAGACCTCCAGCAGCCCCCCCCCCCAGTAGGATGCAGCTGAAGCCGTGCCGGTGCCGGCAGGGGGAGTTGGATAGGATTGGGCCATAGAGTGATGGGGGAAGCAAGCTGGGCTCCTGGCTCCAGTGAAGTACAGGGTATAGAAGACAGAGCCAGACTGTGAACATACCTGAAAAGAAGAAGCTGCTTCACACGTCGTCTAAGCCCGTTTCGTCTGCTCACTTCAAGGTTTCATGCAGGGTTTTCTCGCCTGAACTGGCCGGAGATGGAACATGGGGCTTGCAATGCATAGGGCGTCCATGCAGCAGACAAATGTGTGTGGAAAGAGTACCCTGAAGGGAGAAAACGTGAAAACAGTGAACTTAGATTCTTCCTTTTCAGATTCTTCCTTTTACATGTAGTATAAGAGGTTTCTAGGAGGAAAACCTTCCTTCGCTTACTCTCTGCAGACTTGCCTTGCCTGCTGATTAGAGAGCACCTTGAGTCTCTATGAGTGCTCAAGTCCAACGAATGAGTCGTTTATCAACCTCAAAACCTGGCATTGGTAGAAAAAAGAACTCTAATGCCTGAGCCGTATAGGAGAAGAAGATAGCATAGAGATCTTAGTAGATGTGTAATGTTAGAATGGGTAAGGTTCAGATGTGTTGTATAGAGTAGCGAGTGTGTATGTGCTGACAAACTGTATTAACGTTGTTGTGTCTGGAAATATCTGTCTCTCCCTTCTGTCTCCCTAAGCCGGTGAAGTAATGGCTCCAGCCTGTGCAGGTGACCCCCCCGGAGGATGGGGAGGGGCGGACGGTGATCTGACTGAGGTACACAACAGCCTGATGATGGGTTTGTTCATTGTAATCCAAACCCACCTTAAAATACAATATAAGGATCCAAACTACACCTCCCTCCCTCCCCCACCCAGAGTGTAGACCCCCTATATTTTGAGCTACTTTATGAACAGGTTACATTTACATGGTTCCATTAATTGGTCTTTATAGTTTTGTGTTGCATTGAATTGTTTGTTGATGCAAACACACGTGGTTGTGGGTTTGAAGAAAAAAAAATATTGTGTTGTTAATTACTGTAGTTTGTTGTTTTTTATTACACTATTTTATTATTGTTCTTGAAACTTTGCTGATAAGGAGCTATTTGCTTGCGATGTGTTGGGATTAATGCAATTGGTAGTAATAGTAATTAATTGGCCTGTGTTGGAGAGGGTCGAGAGGGTTTCAGGCAGCCTGGGTGCTGTCATTTCCAAAGTGGGGAGCAGAAGGAAGTATGATAGTGGGAGTAGGATGGGCTTTTATCGGGGAAAGGAGGCAAGACCATGGAGGTCTATCACCCACTTCCAGGGCCCCCTTCCAGCCATGGAGGTTGGGTGCCATACCAGCAACAGAGGGTAACGGTTCTGCTGATTATCGTCAAATTTGCTGATTATCACCAGATTGTCAGTGCAATGACCACTATAATCCAGGATTGACCAAGATAAACAGGTCAATCTGGTGGGTTTAACAGAGACCTGTTTGGATAAAATGGGAGGAGGTAGCCCTACCTAGGAGTTAGTGTCTCTGTGCAACAGCAGCAGTAGCCCCTAGGCGAAGCAGGGAAGGAACTGAGGTCACAGTCGTCTGTAGTGATTCCATCCCCTTGTAAAGGTGCCCCATCTGTCAAACCTCAGACCAATTTCTAGAATGATGAGATAATATTCTAGAATGATGAGATAATATTCTGGACAGTTGGTAGCAGTAGCATAGCAGTAGCATAGCTACTGCTCCATCTGCTGTGTTTATTGTTGTGTGTTTATTGTTTCAGTGCTTCATCTTTTCAATCATTGTTTCTTTGGATGATGTAAGCCATTTGGGACTTGTTAAAAAATAAGGCAGAGAGGCAGGATACAAATGCTTTTTCAAAATAAATGCAACCGTGAGCAACTTTTGACATTGCATCTTAGACACTTTATTTGTCTCTTTCCCTTCCCAAAGGCACCACCCTTTTTTCCAGGGGTCGAACTTTGAACCACAGACCTCCTGCACCCGTCACAAAACAGGCCAATATGGCGTTCACACTTATCACCCCTAAACCTGTATGCGACTTAAAACTGCTTCTAGAATAACAGGGTCTGATCAGGGGCTGCTGGTGCTTTCCTGTTTCAGGGGGCCATGGATTTGAACGGTGTGGCTGTGCCGGCTTTGGAGGAGGCCGCCAAGCGGATGGTGCTGGAGCCCACGCAAGGCCCCATGTACTGGGAAGTCCTGAAGGAGGATTGTGGGAATGTTGATGCTTCAGGTAACTATATCTTGAGAATTTGTTGTTGTTCAGTTAAGTCAGGGGTGGCCAACCTTCCACCATTAGGGCTACTGTGTTCTTAAGAGTTGCATAGAAGACAGAATCTGGGCAGCTGCAAGTGCTGATGGTACTGGTAAAGCAGCTGCACCTGCTGAAATGTCCTCACCTATGCAACCATTTAAAGGGCCAGCATTCATGTTGAAAGGTTGGCCACCACTGAGTTAAGTCGTGTCCAACCCGTTGTGATCCCATGAACCATATCCCGCCAGGCCTTCCTGTCCTCCACTATCTTCCTGAGTTCGCTCATTTTCATGTTCGTTGCATCAGTGATGCTGTCTAACCATCTCATCCTTTGCCTTCCCCTTCTCCTTTTGCCTTCAATCTTTCCCAGCATCAGAGTCTTCTCCAGAGAGTCCTCTCTTCGCATTAGGTGGCCAAAATATTTGAGTTTCAGCCTCAGTACCTGTCCTTCCAGGGAACAGTCAGGCTTGATTTCATTTAGGATTGACTGATTTGATCTCCTAGCAGTCCAAGGGACTCTCAGGAGTCTTCTCCAGCACCACAGTTCGAAAGCATCTACGGCATCTATCTTGAGAATACACAAAAGCAAACCACAAAATACACAAAAGCAAAAGCATCTATCTTGAGAATACACAAAAGCAAACCAGGGTGAGACTGGAATTCCGGGTTCTTCTTCACCTGCCCTGTGTAACAGCCTGCCTGTCTCCTCCCAATTCCCCATCTCTCTCTCTCTCTCCACCCCGAAGGAGGAGTCGTGATTCCCAAACCGAACGTCTTCTCCGCATCGGGGCAGGAGGAAATTGTGTTCATCCAGGTCTTGGAGGACAGGGAGACATTTCCTGGCAGCCTCTCAGGTAAGAAGTATTGCAGCAAGGAAGTGCCCCCCCCCCCTTCTGACCACTGGTCCATTGTGGTCCATGCTGCCTGTGCTGACTGGCAGTGGCTGGCCAGGAGTTTCAGGCAAGGGCTCTTTCCCAGCCCCTCCTGGAGACTCCAGGGACTGGCAAAGCTCTACCAGCTGAGATGACGTCGTGGCTCTGACTATACAGCAGTACCCCAAATTCCATAATGGACTTTGGGGGGGGCACTGTTTAGAGGCAGCCAGGGCTCAGAGCTTTTCTCCACCAGGTTTCCGTGTTGGAGTATTTGAAGAAATATGGAATTGGAGTATTTGAAGAAAAGAGTGCCTCTGAGCTTGTGCAGGGTGCCTTTCTCTCATTAGAAATGCATCGCAAGCCGCTGCTTGGGACTAAAGGGCAGTCCTCCCATGTCAGTGGGTGTGGTTTCCAAGCAGCCATGAGTTTCAGCACCTCTTACTGATGATGTTGATGTTCATAATTACATAGCACTGATTTCATTTCCATATTGACTGATACAGTTTCTAGAGTGCAACTACAGTATCTCCCAACCATTGTGTCTCTTGCTTAAGTGACTTGGAGCAGGTAATTTTCAGAGTCACTGAATGTTGCAGATGCTCCCACTGCTGATACAGGACTGGAGAATTACACTGGTCAACACACTTTTTCTGGCATAAGGTATTCCAATGGTTTTAAGGTAATTTTGGGGCGCTGATTCCAAATCTGGCATCAGTTTTTGTCTATCACATCAGGTTTTTGAGATATCAAATATTGCATTTGATAAAATCAATGAAAAACAGCAAATTTACACTGGTGTACAATTTTTTTTTCTGGCCTGGACTTTTGCAGCTGTTTTAGACTAATTTCAGGGTGCTGATTCCAAATATGATCTCAGATTTGCTCTATCACATCTCGTTTTTATGTGTAGTTGAAGTCCCCCATGACTACAACCCTGTCTCTCGTTGACACCTCCCTGATTTGCTTCCTCATTTCAAGATCCTCTTCAGGTTTTTGATCGGGTGGACGGTAGCATGCCCCTACTATTACATCGCTCTTCGAGCCTGGTAATCTAACCCACAGTGATTCTACGGAGGAGTCAGAGCCCCCCTCAAGCTCTACTTTTTTTTTTTTTTGTAGACCAGTGTTATCTAATCTCAGAGGTGGCCACCTGATGCACCTCTGTACGAATTGCCGCCTTCCAATACACCTGATGCAGAGACAGGGCAGAATGACCCACTCCCAATTGGAAGCTGATTAGAAAGAGGCACGGCCAGGGCAGCAAATCATGCAGAGACGCAACAAGCAGGCTTCTCAGTGGGGTTCATTCTCCAACTTCTTTGGGGCTATTAACTATTCGGAGTTTCTCCCTTTCTATACTATGGCTGTATATTATTGCAAACTGGAAGATCTGTATAAAAATGCGTTACACCGGGCAAAATGTTTGACAAAATCTCATTTATGGCGCAATCCTGCCTAGATCTTGTGGCATCTGTGGTGTAAAGTGGCACCGGCGCCAAGGCCAGTGCTACACACTCCGCTGCTGGACAATGCCCACTACAGCATATGGGGCTCTTCAGACTAGAAAAAGACGCCTGAGGGGGGGACATGATTGTGCCATATAAAATTATGCATGGGATGGAGAGAGTGGATAGAACACCAGATAGAATACAAAACCAGAACCAGGGGACATGCACTAAAATTGAGTGGAAGGAGAGTTAGAACAGACAAAAGAAAATATTTCTTCATGCAGCTAGCGTGTAATTAATCTATGGAACTCCTTGCCACAGGATGTGGTGATGGCACCTGGGCTAGATGCCTTCAAAAGGTGATTGGACAGAATCATGGAGGAAAAGTACATCACAAGTTACAAGCCATAAGCAACCTCCTGGTTTTAGAAGTAGGTTTTCTCTGCATGCCAGGTGCAAGTGAGTGGCAACAGGAAATGGGTATCTTTTTGTCTTGTGTGCTCACTGAGGCATCTGGTGGGGCCGCTGTGTGATACAGGAAGCTGGACTAGAGGGGCCTTTGGCCTGATCCAGCAGGGCTCTTCTTATGCCGTTACCTTGACTTTTCAGTTACATTGAAATTCAGTTTTTGGATGAGGTTAGACCGTTAGACTATATTGGATATGGTGTTTAGATGTTTCTCTCTTAAATGATGAAAAATTTAAAACTCAGACAGCTTTGGAATCAACAGAATACAGTATTTTGAAATTAATACGCTTTGCAGGCTGCTGGCGCGTGGCTGCTCATCATCGCTTGTGGCGACAGCCCAGATGCGTGGAATGGCCGGTCACTTTTTGCGACCGCCATAAAGTACACTGCGCCACCGGAACATAGCGTGCCCATAGGCACTGAGCCCTCAGTCTATTAATGCAGACTTGAGTCCTGACGAGTTATCTTTCTATCTCTGCAGGTGATGAGGTGCCAAAGAAATCCAGGGAGCTGCTTCCTCCGCAGGGAAGAAATGAGCTAAAAGAAGTAGACCATACACCCCCAAAAGTCACCAACAGTAAAGTGGCTGCGATTCATGGGGAAGGACGCGAAGCTGAGGGGCCAGAAGAGAGGGAGACCGTGCAGACCCAAATAGAGTCCATCAAACTTTCGGAAGGTCATCTATCCCTGAGGGAGACCACAAACCACATGTGGGTGAAAACGTTATTGTACTCCCAGGGAGGAAGAACGTGTCCCAGCAGTCAGCCGGGGGTTGTAATCCAAGAGAGGCCCCGACCAGGAAGGAAGCTTTATCCGTGTCCCATCTGTGGCAAAACCTTCATCCGGAAAGACTTCCTCGATGATCATCAAAGTGTCCATACAGGAAGCAAACTGTATGATTGCCCGTCGTGTGGGAAAAAATTTCGTTGGAGAAAGTGGGTGGTTGAACATCAGAGAATCCACACTGGGGAGAAACCGTTCACGTGCTCCGAGTGCGGGAAAAGCTTTCGTTGGAGAAGTGGGCTAAGGAATCACCGGGATGTTCACGCAGCACAGAGCTCTTAGGATTCCTCATGTAGGAAAAGCTACACTTAGTCAGAGGGAGAGGCAGGTGAAACATCCCAAATCCAGACAGGGTTGAGACCAGGCCCCGCCCCAAGTGTTTTGAAAACGTCATTCAGGAAAGCCATGAGTTGAGGGTCCACACAGGAGACAATATGACTCCCAGAGTGTGGGAGAAGTGTATCTTGGAGAGCGAGAGTTTAGTTGTTGTCATCAGGGAATCCACACAGGAGAGAAGTCTGAGTGAGTGAGGGGAAAGCTTCTGTCAGGGAGCCATTCATAGTTATTGGACTCCAGCTAAATGACCCATCACGTCCTATAGGCAGAGGATGGAGAGTGACTCCTTCCCCCACTCTCACACCACAGCTTTTTCCTGCCCACCTACCTTGATTGATAGCCAGGATGGGTGGGTCAGGGTGTGGAAACCTCATCTCCCTCCCCTCCTGCCTGTTCTTGCGGGTGGGACTGATGCCGTAGACAGAGGAAGGGGTGGGGCCAGATCTGTAGCGCCTCTCCCCGTTCCCCCAAACTAGTTCCTTGAAGAATGTTTCTTGCTGATTTAGAACTTCTTTGGAACTCTTGATGAGAGAAGGGAAAATCCCGTTGATCGTCAGGGAGTGAGTTATTTGTTTTGACATTAGAAGAAGCCAACTGTACCATGATATATCATAACACATCTGCAAATCCACAGGGAAGAGAGAGCCTGTCAATAGAGAATCCCTGCATGAATATATTTTTAAACTTGGAGAGTTGCAGAGTTACATTCTCTTTTCAAATATGGCAGTTTTGGAAAAGAAATTGTTGAATTAGTTTTCATCCATTAAAAATGTATTACACGTTTGCAAATTTGTGGAATGGCATCTTTGATTTCATTTCTCGTAGCACTTCATCCTTCAAGTATTTTGGAACATTAGCTCAGGACATGCAGTGTGCGCCTAAGCATGCTTACGGGAATGCATAGCCCATTCACTTCAGTGGAATTACTCCCTAGTAAGTGTGCTTAGGCTCACAGCCAGAACTCAGTAAAATTTATTTACGTATTGTTTTTATAAATCATTATCCATTATATGATGCTTTACAAAGACTGAGAGGACAAGTCTCTTCCCCAAGCTGCTTCCAATGTTGATATATATTGACACCAGGGAGCCAACAGAGGAGGGGGAGGGAAACTGAGAGTGAAAAAGGAGAACAGGTGATTAGTTCAGTCACTGACAGCGCAATCCTGTGTACGATACAGCGGCCGGCCTATCCAGGTCCCGGGTTGCCTCGGGTGCACCTCGAGGGAAAGGGACGATTGTCCCCTTCCCTGGGTGCAAGGCGGCCCAGGCCCAATGGGTCTACTCAGATTTGCGCCAGCTCTGGAGCTGGCGTACATCCGAGTCCTCCGTGTAAGGCCTAGAGGCGGCTTTGGACATCAGTGGATCTCGCTGCCGATCCCCGCTCTCTTCTGGCCCAGGGCAGCCTCTGTAAGGGTTTACTTTCCGGGTGCCATAAACGCGCTTTATGGCACGTTTACGACACCCAGTGCCGGGGGAGCATGCGTTCCCCCGACACTTCATTACACTAGATTGCGCTGCCTGTCTTAGTTACAGGAAGGGATGGGAGTTGAGTCCGTCTTCAAGGAAAAGGTGGGTTTCGTGGAAAGATTTGAAATAAGCGAGAAAATAACCTCAACCTATTCTTTTGCAAGGCAGTCTGCTTCCGTGTAAATGGGCATCGGGTCCGGCTGCTAAACTGCATACTTTCCCAAGTAACCTAAGCTGCATACTTTCCCAAGAGTAAAACTCACTAAACTCACTGGGGCTTACTTTTGAGTAGTTATGCATGCTTAGGGTTAGTTGAGGCACACAGATTGGCTCTTTCAAACGCTAACGGAACAGCTGGAAGCAAGCAGGGCAAATTTCCCAAACTGGAGTTGCTCATCAATACAAAGACAGGGATGGATTATCTGTAGGAGAGAACCAGTGGGCAGAAGGGGGTTGACCCTCCCTGTGCCTGCCAATTCTTAACCCCCTAGTGCATGATTGTTGGTTTGTGTAGTAGGGCATGTCCTGGGTTCAAATCCAGTACAAGCCTTTCTTGCACAACTGGCTGGTACATTTGAGGATTTGGGGGTCAGTCTTAAGCCTGGGCTACACTATAGCCGTGCGGCCTGCGTGACGTCCTGCGTGTGGCACGCACGAGCTCGCACGTCAAGTGCAGGCTGCCGACGGCAGCCGACGCTGGCCCGTCGGCAGCCGACGTCCTCGCACGGGCAAAGTCGGCCTCGCCTCGACTTTTGCCCCGTTTCTAGAACGTCGGGCCAATGGGGGGCAGTCCCTGAACAGTAGGGGCGGGACATGTCTGTGGGGACCAGCTTCTGTCCAATCAGAAGCCACAACTGACGAGCACGTGTGGCTTTGTTTCGGCTGCGTTCCAGCAGCGCTCCGGCTGCCGCTCCGGCTGCCGCTCCGGCTGCGAGACGCAGCCGCGACGCAGCCGTCGACAATGTAGCTCGGCCTTTATTCTTGGGGCATGATTCTCAAAGAATCCTCTTGGTATGTATAGAGAGGAAATCTGGGGAGATAAGGGGGGGGGCAGAGGCCTGACACAGCTATGCAGTGGGAGTGAGGGTGTGAAACAGATGTCAGACATAGATGAAACTGACTCCCATTGATTATAGAAGATCAAGAGATGAGTGGCTTGCCTAGTGAATTCATGGCAAAGAAGGTGAGATATGAATGGTGGGAGTCCTGATTTGCAGGTCAGGGTGGCGCAGTGGGTTAAACCGCTGAACCTTGAGCTGTCGATCAAAAGGTCGGCAGTTTGAATCCACGACGGGGTGAGCTTTCGTTGCTTGGCCAGCTCCTGCCAACCTAGCAGTTCCAAAGCATGTTAATGCGAGTAGATAAATAGGTACCGCTTGCGGGAAGGTAAACAGCGCTCCGTGTTCCAGCTGCATGCTACGCGCTGCGGCAAGGAGAGTCATGCCGGCCACATGACCACGGAGGCGTCTTTGGACACCGCTGGCTCGTCGGCTTTGAAATGGGGATGAGCACCACACCCTAGAGTCGGACACAACTGGACTTAATTGTCAGGGGTCACCTTTACCTTTTACCTTCTTTCGTATGGTAGGCATGAATTAATTGCCATGTCGTTCTCAATGTCGTTCACTGTGTTTTTCACTGGTGTAAGCCACTTTGGGCATTGAGTCCCCCTTCCTAGATGGAAAGGTGGGATATATAAATATCTAAAATAAACAAAATCCCGCCTATATGTCCTGGACAAACTGGAGAGAGGGAATGCTGTTTCTCTCTGAAAATACTGCCCAGCTAGGAGTACTTCCCAGGAAACCCTTGACACAGCTTCTCAGTCCAGATATTACCAAAAACTGCAACCAAACCCAAGGAAGGCTGCAATCATTCACATGCACACTTTCTTGGGTCTCAGCCCCATTGAACTCAGTGTGGCTTATTTTGCAGTGAATTTGCTTAGGTTTCCATTGTATGTAGCTGCGTATCCTACCCCTGCTCCATTTCCCTCTCTTCCTCTGTTGCTTTGCATTCTAGATTGTATCTGCATTAATCTAGATTAGAGGTTCTCAACCTGTGGTACAGGTACCCCTAGGGGTACACGGACCTCTTGCTGGGGGTACACCCCCTGCCCCTTATCTGCCCCATCAGCAGCTGATTAAGTATTAATTAACATGGATTTTAAATTGTAATTATTTTCGGAGCCCTTCTGTCTCTCTGATTTTGGTTTTGGGCTTATTTTTGTACTTTGGAAAATGTACTTTGGTGGGGGACGGAGGAGCTGATTTTGGGAAGTGTGACTTGGATGCAAGGATCTCTTTCTCTCTCTCACACACACACACACACACACACAGAGAGTTAAATAAGACATTTTTTTCACATTTAAAATTGTTTTAGTACTTTTTATCTAACGATTAATTACCTAGTTAATTAATTGATTAATCCAATTAATTAGCAGTTAATTAGCTGGGGGTACTTCAGAAAATTGGACTGTGATAGGGGGTACCCAGGCCTCCAAAGACTGAGAACCCCTGATCTAGATCTCCATGCAGAGACCTGTCCTCCTCTAGTTTGTAAAACGCATGCATATTACTACTGATGATGGTGCTACACAAATCAGTCATTCCCTGGTGTGTTGTTTACACGGTAGGGAATCATAGCAAGAAATTCTTCCACCACTGCTGTCAGTTTTTGTCCACATGGAATGCAATCCAGCGGGGTTCCTCCTCTGTTGGCTCCTCACTTCCACCCACCCCAATGGCAACCCTCCCCCCACCTTACTAGAAAAAGCTGCAGCGATGCTATTTGATGCCTTTGAAGAAGAGAGAAAGGGTGGATCCTTTCCCTGATGGGGAGGGATTAGACACCCCTTGATCAAAGGGGAGGAAGAGCTCCCCTAATTTCCTGAAAATCGTCTTCCTTCCCTGCTGCTCACCCCTCCACTCAAACATTTCTCCTTCTCCTCTTCTCTTTCTGCTGCAGGGAAATTCATAGGGAGGAAAGCCACGCAGCGCAGCCTGAACTGCCGGTATTAGATTGGAAGCTGCCACGGAGTTTAGACTATGAGGGTAGAGCGGCATCAGTCTGTTCCTTGCCATATCTCTGGTGAAAACTCTACATACATATCGTATGGATCGATCTGCATAGCCATTTAAAAAATCCACCTTTTATATATCTCTAGTTGTTGCAGGGAAAATGAGAGTGGAAACACAGTTCCATTTGATACCGGAAGTGACAGTAAGGAGGAGGGCACTGTCATCATGCCCCTCTAGGGAAAATTCAAAGCCACCCCGCCCAAGAGGAAAAGGGGCTTCACGCCCTTCGCTTGCATCCTGTGTAGCCTCTCTAGCCATCCGCGCTCGGTGGGGTTAACTCTTTGAAGCACTGTAGACGAGGAAAAACATGCTCGTGTGTGTGGTGTTCTTGGGGAAATTCTTTCACTGCTGCAAATGGGCTGCAAATTCACTGCAAAATAAGCCACAGTGAGTTCAATAGGGCTGAGACCCAAGAAAGTGTGCATATGAATGATTGCAGCCTTCCTTGGGTTTGGTTGCAGTTTTTGGTAATATCTGGACTGAGAAGCTGTGTCAAGGGTTTCCTGGAAAGAACTCCTAGCTGGGCAGTATTTTCAGAAAGAAACAGCATTCCCTCTCTCCAGTTTGTCCAGGACATATAGGCGGGATTTTGTTTATTTTAGATATTTATATATCCCACCTTTCCATCTAGGAAGGGGGACTCAATGCCCAAAGTGGCTTACACCAGTGAAAAACACAGTGAACGACTGTAGTGAGCACCCCAAGGGTACAGGTGCCCTAAGTTCAAGGGATTCGGTGAGCTAACACCAAGGCTCCAAGGATGGAGAAGGTACCCAAAAAATAAGAGAGAGTGAGAGAAAGAAAAAGGTCTGCAGTATGCAGAGGCGCCAAAAAGAGCTCAGATAGACCAACGTTGGGTAAAAAAGAGAAGATCTTTTACTCAGCCAGCCAAGGACGCAATTCTTTGCAGAATGCGTAACACATAAATCATTTACAAAAGGTTTTATACATTTCATTATTTTTGAACATACATTGGAATACATGGAGACAGGAAGATAAACCAATGAGGGGATGGATCCAAGAAGTGTGCACGTTGATACAGCCAATCGGAGGTCGGATTGAAGTTTGGCACCAATGAGAGCAGCAGCAGCATGTTTGAAATGTTTAGCCAATAAAAAGATAACTTTATTAAAAGAACCAATAAGAAGTGTTGTGTTTTGTGTAAGCTGGGACCAATGGGGATGGGAACTGGTAGCCAATGGGAAGAGGTGCCTGGAGGCTGGATGACTGGGGTGACAGGATCAGGCCCCCAGCTCAGGTGAGGTGTGGTGTTCCGGGGTTTTATGAATGGGGTCTTTTGTGTAGCATGTTGACACAAAAGACAAGGATTTCCAGAAGAAGTGCCAATTTAATGAGTCTCTGCCCCACTGACTCCAGGTATACAAAGAAGAACATTCAGGTGAATGCTGTCAGTCAGGAAGGAGGGAAGCGAGTGATTAGATTAAATGTAGCAGGCTAGGTCAGGAACTATGTAAATGGGAAAAGGTGTTTGAATAGAACAATGGTTGAGGGGATAGGCATTTGCATGAGAGACACCAGAGTCAGGACTGCAGGGTGAAAGACAAAAGAGTGGGGATGAGTCACACAGAGAATAGCTTCCAGGGAGCAGTGACACTAACCTAAGATTTCCCATATTCTTGGAGACCCCCCTTTTCCCTGCCCCTGAATGGCTTCCCAGGTAGAAGGAAGATTTTTCCAAGAGCATCACAGAATGGAAGCTGGTTGTTGTAAGCTAGAGGTTATGGTTTTAAAATGGTTTCCCTGGACTCCTGGGGGTGCAGATTCTTGGCAGGAGGCCCGCTCCCAATGCCCTTTTGCATTCCCAGCGCCTGGCCTTCAGTCAACCTCCTGTGCCCAGGCCGGGGGGTGGCAAAGGGGCTAAACCACACACTTACCAATTCCCCTCCTGGGCCCCAGAGAGGGCACGTGGGGAAGTCCCCCACGCCTTTTACTAGCTGCAAGAATATGAGCACTATACCAGGAGTCTCTGAACTCTGTTGAAGAAGAACTCCACCAAAGTGTCAGGATGGGGACCCTTCTGTGGGGACCCCTCCCCAGGGACACCCCGTTGATCCCTGGTAGAGATCCGGTGCCATAACCTTAGAGGGAATTCAAGAAAACAGTATTTTCCTAGGACAATGCACTGCTTTGAATTAAAGGAATACCACTTTTTAGAAACTTCCAAAGAGAGAGAAGGTTATGAGGATTAAATAGGTACAGAGTGAACTTTTGCTGCTGCCGCTTCTCTAGGTGTTCAAAAATTACTGTATCTCCGTGAATCTTGGATGGATTTTGATGGGATAAAAAGGTGGGGGTTCAGGGGGAAAGCGGGGAATGAAATAAAAATATTTGGGGAGGGGTAGCTTGCTTACTACACGACATTGAGAACGACATGGCAATTAATTCATGCCTACCATACAAAAGAAGGTAAAAGGTAAAGGTGACCCCTGACAATTAAGTCCAGTTGTGTCCGACTCTAGGGTGTGGTGCTCATCCCCATTTCAAAGCCGAAGAGCCAGCGTTGTCCGAAGACGCCTCTGTGGTCATGTGGCCGGCGTGACTCTCCTTGCTGCAGCGCGTAACATGCAGCTGGAACACGGAGCGCTGTTTACCTTCCCGCAAGCGGTACCTATTTATCTACTCGCATTAACATGCTTTGGAACTGCTAGGTTGGCAGGAGCTGGCCAAGCAACGAAAGCCCACCCCGTCGTGGATTCAAACTGCCGACCTTTTGATCGACAGCTCAAGGTTCAGCAGTTTAACCCACTGCGCCACCCTGACCCGCAAATCAGGACTCCCACCATTCATATCTCACCTTCTTTGCCATGAATTCACTAGGCAAGCCACTCATCTCTTGATCTTCTATAATCAATGGGAGTCAGTTTCATCTATGTCTGACATCTGTTTCACACCCTCACTCCCACTGCATAGCTGTGTCAGGCCTCTGCCCCCCCCCCCCTTATCTCCCCAGATTGCCTCTCTGTACGCACCAAGAGAAGATTCTTTGGAGAACATAAAGCAGACCTGTTTTCTTAAACTTACAACTTTTCGTACTATGATGTTTCTCTAGGCTTTCAGCCTAACAAGTTACCTTAACAGTCCTCTAAATTATTCTCTCCCCCATTTAGCCTGGAATTCCTTTTGAAGCCTCCCCACTGGAATTCCCAAGCCAAATGGCGAGAGGAGAGTCTGCATAGCAATAGCATAACAAAAGTTTCTTCCAAAATGTTAATTCCACCTCATCTAAGATGTTTTCTCTGACTTAATTTCTCTTTGACATTGGACAAGGGCTGTTTTGTCTGAAAACAATAACTGCAGTTTGTTCCAGACTGCAAGTGAGAGCTATAAATCTCCTATTGCCTGTGAAGGAGGGGTGGAGTTAGTGTATGAACCCAAGGTGTGTGCCTGCTTGGGCACATATAGTGGGTTAGCATTATGTCTGAATTGGGCAGTTATTTTATAACCAGATACAATACAGGTCAGAACTTTGACCCATACTGCATTTGTAACAAGTTGCAACCTGCTGCTTTATGTAATATTTCTTTTTGTAATCGATAAAAAAACCACCTTTAATCAAAATATGACCTTCCTTGAAAGCTGATCCCAAACAAATAGGTTACCATAGTTTGACCATAACTTTTGGGATCCCACACGTCACAAGATTCCTGGATTTTTAGGTTGAAGGGTGGGGGAGACGGGACAATTGCACATCTCCCTGCCAAGTCTAATTTATTAGAATCTTGTGATCTTAAACATGCAATACTTACTGAGACTAAAGCCAGATAATGTACTTTTTTGAGACAATGTATTGTTTATGGACCAATTCATAAGCCTGGGAGCCCCATTGGCTCAACACATGGAGACCTCCTAACAGTGGCCTCAGCAGCAGCCAACCTGAGCGGCAGGCTCTGAGTGTATGAACGGGACCTCCCTCCATGTATCATGTGTTTGTTTTCCGAAAACATTTGCCTGCTAACCTTTAGTTTACCAAGACCCCCAAGGTAATGTACAGCAATTTAAAAAAAAAACCTCAAATGCAAAAAAAGTTTTTGTATAAAAATTGCAATTTTTTTTAAAATGTATATTTTTTCTCACTGAGTTTTAAAAAATTGTTTTAAAACATTTTTTTGCATTTGAGGTTTTTTTTAAAATATGATCAAGGTCATCTCAGTAGAAATAGTTAAAACAGATCAGAGCAGTATAGTGCAGCAAAAAACAATACAAGGGTCACCAGGGCCGGTCCGTTCATAAGGCCAACTGAAGCAATTGCCTCAGGCAGCGGATTCATTGGCGGTGCCCAGCTCCATCCCGCCCACTTGCTTCTCCTCCTCCGCCGCTCCTTCTCCCACTTTCTGAATTCTACAAGAAAGAAGGAAATGAAACAAAAGACGCATGGAGAAGAGGCAAATAGTGGGCTGCAGTGGCCCGAGATGTTCTAGTCGTCCAACTCTCCTCTTTTCCACAGATCATCCACATGTCCTGAAAAGGCTTTCTCCCCAGTCACTGCCAGCTTCGCCTCAGAAATGGGGGAGCAGGTTCAGAGGAGGACTTCTGATGTTAGGCAGCCACTTTGAAGAGGAGATGCTGCTTTAGGTAATCAGGGGCCAAGCTCTTCAGGCCAGTTTGCATTTGTTCTAGAACTGAGAGAGAGGGGGAAAAATTCTCTTCACTGCCTTACTGCCGCCATGCACAATTTCACAAACCTCTGGCATGTCCCAGTCCCTCTGTCCTTGATGTCCTTTCCCCCCCAGAAACAAACAGGCCCAATCTTCAACCCCTTGATCATTTTGATTACATTTCTGAATTCTGTGGTATCCATTTTGTGGTGGGCAATCTGAACTGGACATGGTATTCCAAAAGGTTTTGTGCGACAGATAAAAGCCTCACGATGACAATATCGTGTTATACCGTTTGTTTAACCAGCTTGTGTTTGGTGGTGGGTAGCCAGCATGTTCCAGCCAAGCCTAATGTGGAGCTGCAAGCATTTCATTGCCTTGTCGAACCTGTATTTCAGCGCCGAGAAGGCTCTCCAGGAACAGCAGCCACCTACGCTTCCAGAAGACAAGCTCAGTTTCTTAGATGCAATGCCAAAGCCCCCACTGTGGTTGTCCCCTCTGAGAAAGAACATCCTCCTAGACCTAGAGAAGGGCAACCAAAATGATCAAGGGATTGGAACACTTTCCCTCCAAGGATAGGATGACGCATTTGAGGATTTTAGTTGAGAAAAAGATCACTAAGGGGAGGGGGCTACAACAGAGGTTTATAAAAGTATGCCTGATTTGGAGAGAGGGGATAAAGTGACTCTTTTCCTCTCACACACATAGCACTAGAACCTGGGCTCATGTATGAAATTCATTGGCACAGGAGGGGGGTGACAGATGGCTGAGACCAGGGGTGTCAAACATAAGGCCCATGGGCCAAATGTGCCCCCCCCGGAAGCTCTTTATCTGTCCCCCATGAGAATTGGGCTGTCCCAGCATCACCCTTTCAGCAGTGCTACTTCTGCCAAGGCTCTGGGAGGGAGAGACGGAAGGGGGTCTCAGAAGGCAAAGAACGCTGCGGGGAAAGGGGCAGACCAAGAGAGTTGAGAGAGGGAGATGCTGCTGAGCTGCTGGGAGAGCCAATTATTACGCAGGCCGCCCTTTCAGCAGCACCCCTTCTGCTGAAGCGTCACTTTGCAGAGCATCTCTCAGTTGCTGAGCTGCAAGGTGATGCCTCTTCAGAAGTGGCGCTGATAAAAGGGTGGCTCGCGTGATAATTGGCTCTCCCATATCTTGAAAATATGATCAAGGTTTGCACATTTTCTCTTGTCATTTGCAGCTAATGAGTCACTAGGTGAGAACAAAATGCTTATTTCTGGCCAGCATCTGCTTTATGACATCACTTCCTGCTTAATGATGTCACTTCCGGCCCTCAGCAGGCACCATGAATGCTACTGAGCCCACTGTATGAAAGGAGTTTGACACCCCTAGCTTAGGCGTTGTTAAAAGCAGATTCGACACATTTGTCATGCTGATCAGCTACTACCACCTTAGAGAGAGTTCTTCCTGTGAACTACAATTCCCAGAAAAACCTTGGAAATCCAATATAAGAACCCACTAGTTGTTGTTGTTGTTCAGTCGTTAAGTCGTGTCCGCCCCTTCGTGATCCCATGAACCACATCCCGCCAGGCCTTCCTGTCCTCCACTATCTTCCTGAGTTCGCTCATTTTCATGTTCGTTGCATCGGTGATGCTGTCTAACCATCTCATCCTTTGCCTTCCCCTTCTCCTTTTGCCTTCAATCTTTCCCAGCATCAGAGTCTTCTCCAGAGAGTCCTCTCTTCGCATTAGGTGGCCAAAATATTTGAGTTTCAGCCTTAGTACCTGTCCTTCCAGGGAACAGTCAGGCTTGATTTCATTTAGAATTGACTGATTTGATCTCCTAGCAGTCCAAGGGACTCTCAGGAGTCTTCTCCAGCACCACAGTTCAAAAGCATCTATTCTTCGGCGCTCAGCCTTCCTTATGGTCCAACTCTCGCAACCATACATTGCTACTGGGAACACCATCGCCCTGACTATACGAACTTTTGTTGGCATGGTGATATCTCTGCTTTTTATTATGCTGTCTAAGTTTGCCATAGCTTTCCTTCCAAGGAGTAAGCGTCTTTTAATTTCATGGCTGCTGTCTCCGTCTGCAGTGATCTTGGAACCCAGAAAAGTAAAATCTGTTACTGCTTCCATTTCTGCCCCTTCTATTTGCCAGGAATTGATGGGACCCGATGCCATGATCTTAGTTTTATTAATGTTGAGTTTCAAGCCAACTTTTGCACTCTCCTCTTTCACTCTCATCAAGAGGCTCTTTAGTTCTTCTTCACGTTCTGCCATTAGGGTGGTATCGTCTGCATATCTGAGGTTGTTGATATTTCTCCCGGCAATCTTGATTCCGGCTTGTGATTCATTCAGCCCTGCATTTCTCATAATGTACTCTGCATATAAGTTAAATAAGCAGGGTGACAATATACAGCCTTGCCGTACTCCCTTCCCAATTTTGAACCAATCGGTTGTTCCATGGCCGGTTCGAACTGTTGCTTCTTGACCCGCATACAGGTTTCTCAGGAGACAGGTAAGGTGGTCTGGTACCCCCATCTCTTTAAGAATTTGCCACAGTTTGTTGTGATCCACACAATCAAAGGCTTTTGCGTAGTCAATGAAGCAGAAGTAGGTGTTTTTTTTGGAACTCTCGTGCTTTCTCCATGATCCAGCGCATGTTGGCAGTTCGATCTCTAGTTCCTCTGCCTCTTCGAAACCCAGCTTGTACGTCCGGTAGTTCTCGGTCCACGTACTGCTGAAGCCTAGCTTGTAGGATTTTGAGCATAACCTTGCTAGCATGTGAAATGAGTGCAATTGTATGGTAGTTTGAACACTCTTTGGCACTGCCCTTCTTTGGAATTGGAACGTAAACTGACCTTTTCCAATCCTTTGGCCACTGCTGAGTTTTCCAAATTTGTTGGCATATTGAGTGCAGCACTTTCACAGCATCATCATTTAGGATTTTAAGTAGCTCAGCTGGGATATTATCATCTCCACTAGCTTTGTTGTTAGTAATGCTACCTAAGGCCCACTTGACTTCACTCTCTAGGATGTCCGGCTCTGGGTCAGTGACCACACCAGCGTGGTCATCAGGAACATTAAGATCTTTCTTGTATAGTTCTTCTGTGTATTCTTGCCATCTCTTCTTAATCTCTTCTGCTTCTGTTAGGTCCTTGCCTTTTTTGTCCTTTATCATGCCCATCTTTGCACAAAACATTCCCTTGATATCTCCAATTTTCTTGAAGAGATCTCTAGTCCTCCCCATTCTGTTGTTTTCCTCGATTTCCTTGCATTGTTCATTTAAGAAGGCCTTCTTATCTCTCCTTGCTATTCTCTGGAACTCTGCATTCAGTTGTTTATATCTTTCCCTTTCACCTTTGCTTTTTGCATTCCTTCTTTCCACAGCTATTTGTAAAGCCTCATCTGACAGCCACTTTGCTTTCTTGCATTTCTTTTTCTTTGGGATGGTTTTAGTTGCTGCCTCCTGTACAATGTTACGAACTTCCGTCCATAGTTCTTCAGGCACTCTGTCTACCAGGTCTAATGCCCTAAATCTATTCTTCACCTCCACTGTATACTCATAAGGGATATGGTTTAGGTCATATCTGACTGGTCTAGTGGTGTTCCCTACATTCTTCAGTTTAAGTCTGAATTTTGCAATAAGAAGCTCATGATCTGAGCCACAGTCAGCTCCAGGTCTTGTTTTTACTGATTGTATAGAGCTTCTCCATCTTTGGTTGCAAAGCACATAATCTATCTGGTTTCGGTATTGACCATCTGGTGATGTCCATGTGTAGAGTCGCCTCTTGTGTTGTTGGAAAAGAGTGTTTGCTATGACCAGCGTGTTCTCTTGACAGAACTCCGTTAGCCTTTGCCCTGCTTCATTTTGCGCTCCAAGGCCAAACTTGCCTGTTCCGTTTATTTCTTGATTTCCTACTTTAGCATTCCAGTCTCCTATGATGTAAAGGACATCTTTTTGGGGTGCTAGTTCTAGAAGGTGTTGTAGGTCTTCATAGAACCGGTCAACTTCATCTTCTTCGGCATCAGTGGTTGGGGCATACACTTGGATTACTGTAATGTTGAATGGTTTGCCTTGGATTCGAACTGAAATCATTCTGTCGTTTTTGAGGTTGCACCCCAGTACTGCCTTTCCCACTCTTTTATTGACTATGAGGGCTACTCCATTTCTTCTAAGGGATTCATGCCCACAGTAGTAGATATGATGGTCACCTGACTTAAATTCGCCCATGCCCGTCCATTTTAGTTCGCTGATTCCCAAGATGTCAATGTTCAATCTTATCATCTCATTTTTGACCACATCCAGCTTGCCTTGATTCATAGACCTCACATTCCATGTTCCTAAGCAGTATTGCTCCTTGCAGCATTGGATTTTCCTTTCAACCTCAGACACATCCACAGCTGGACGTCCTATTGGCTTTGGCCCAGCCGCTTCACTCTTTCTGGGTCTACTTGGAATAGTCCTCCGCTCTTCCTCAGTAGCATATTGGACACCTTCCGACCTGAGAGTCTCATCTTCCGGCGTCATATCTTTTAGCCTTTTGGTACTGTTCATGGGATTTTCTTGGCAAGGTTACTGGAGTGGGTTGCCATTTCCTTCTCCAGTGGATCACTTTTAGTCAGAACTCTCTGCTACGACCTGTCCGTCTTGGGTGTCCCTGCACGGCATAGCTCATGGCTTCATTGAGTTACGCAAGCCCCTTCGCCACGACAAGGCAATGATCCATGAAGGAGACCCCACTAGTACTTACTTAATAATAGTAATTCTTAACATTTCGATAGTGCTTTCTGAGTACGCAAAGTGCTTCACGTGAATTCACTGAAAGGGTGGTGCTGGTGGACAGGTCGATGAAAGTGTCGACCCAGTGTGCGGCGGCTGTGAAGAAGGCCAATTCCATGCTCGGGATCATTAAAAAAGGGATTGAGAATAAAACGGCCAATATTATTATGCCGTTGTACAAATCAATGGTAAGGTCACATCTGGAGTATTGCGCCCAGTTCTGGTCACCACATCTCAAAAAGGATATAGTTGAATTGGAAAAGGTGCAGAAAAGAGGGACCAAAATGATTAGTGGGCTGGAACACCTCCCTTATGAGGAAAAGCTACAATATTGGTTTGATTTTAAAGATTAAGGAGCAAATGAAACCAAAACATTTTTTGTTGGATATGAGGGATGATGATCAGGGCCATTCAGAGAAATTTTATCAGGGGGTACAAAGTTTCTTTTGGGTCCCTTCCCTACATATGAATTTGGTTCCTGGACCCCCCCTTTGTTTGCTCCAGGGCCCCCTTTTTCACACATTTTCACCCTGGACCCGGGTACAAATTACCCTCTTAACCCCCCTCTCAGAGGCCCTGCTGATGAGCATGTAGGCAAAAAAAATCAAACTTCATTTTTATATATGATAAGTGCAGCAAGAAATTTATATGCACAATATTGGAAGCATTCAGAGATACCTTCACTGGAAGATTGGTGGTTGAAAGTTTTGGATTATGCTGAAATGGATAAACTTACAATTTTAATTAAGGAAAAGTCAGTTAACCTTTTTGTGAATAATTGGAAACCATTTATTGATTTTTTTTAAAAGAGCAAGAAGAATGATGTGATGATATGCGGATTTAATGAATAGAATGTTGGTGATATTTTGGCTTAGTTGGATATTACATGTAGAAAATAGTGAATAGTATGTTAGTAGGATATATTGCTTGGATAGAGGGAAGTTCTTTTCCCTCTCACACAACACTAGAATCAGTGGACATGCACTAAAATTGAGTGGAGGGAGACTTAGAAACATTTCTTCACCCAGCCAGTGTGTAATTCATTTGTGGAACTCCTTGCCACAGGATGTGGGGATGGCACCTGGCCTAGATGCCTTTAAAAGGGGTTTGGATAGATTCATGGAGGAAAAGACCATCACAGGTTACAAGCCATAAGCAACCTCCTGGCTTTAGAAGTAGGTGTGCCAGGTGCAAGGGAGGGAGTGACAACACATTTCTGTGTGCCAGGTGCAAGGGAGTGACAACAGGAAACAGGTTATCATGTTGTCTGTGTGCTCTCGGAGGCATCTGGAGGGGCCACTGTGAGATACAGGAAGCTGGACTAGATGGGCCTTTGGCCTGATCCAGCAAGGCTCTTCTTATGTTCTTATTATGCTCTTAATTATTTTGATGTCCTTACAACACACTGTAAGGCGAGTAAGCAATATTATCCCCATAGTGCAGCTGGAGAAGACTGAGCCTGAGAGAGAGAGTGGCTCACTTGCCCAAAGCCACCAGGAGGTGGGCTCATAGTAGCAGGAGACACAACCAGGAAGGTCTTGATCTGCAGTTCCATCTCATCCTAGTCACGTCTTACTTTAAAAATAAAAAGTATATGCTGCTCTTCAGCTAAAGAAGTTCACAAAGTGATTTAGAGCCATGAAATAAAATAACTATTTTCTATGTATTATTTTTATATTTAAAAAATACTGAAAATGCTCCCCATCTCCAAAGGGATTGCATTGCAGCCTAAAAAAGATGCAAACCAGACGGCAGGAAACAATCACAAGAGAAGATGCTGTGCTGGGGAGAACAGGGACAGTTGCTCTCCCCTGCTCTGAAAGGAAGGACCCCCATCATCACTTTGAAAGGTGCCTCTTTTTGCCCAGTTAACAGCGACTTCCACCAGTGCAGAGCAAGGAGGAGGAAATACTCAAGAGTTTGTTTGCTTTTGTTTTGTGCGTTCAACCAGGGCCCGGCCTAATACCATTCACAAGCTGTTGGGAACTCACGGTAAGACCAGTCTCCTAACAGTCCAGGACTCCCTTTGTGTTTTCAATGAGACACCACCCACCAGGGCGTGGGGGTGGGGGTGGGGGTGGGGGTGGGGGTGGGAAGGCAGAGACGACCCCTCCAGCAGAGGGGAGGAAACAGCAGCTGTGTGCGAGAGAGGACAACAGCAGTTGGCAGCTTGCAAGAGACGCGGGGGTTGGGGGGTTGGAGGGAGATGAGCCTTGCTTGCTGGGATGAGCTAAAACTGGGAGTTTTGGGATCGTTCGGGAATCTTCCGCCCTGGAAGACTGCCGCTTTGCCGCCCCTTCTATTGCAACGGCACCTTAAGTTTCTAGTGCTCATGCATGCTGCTCATCCGAGAAAACCGCGAAGAGTCTTGTGGCAACTTCAGGGCGAACGCCGCGTTTATTATCGCACTCGCTTTGGAGGACTGCCGCCCGCCCATCGCATCGGATGCCTCGGGGGGGGGGGGAAATGATGATGCGACAATAAATATGTGCGAAGCCTGCCAGGCTCCACAAGACCCTTTGTCTTTTTTTGCTGCAAAGGACTCCCCCTCTGGAAGCATACAGGGGGAGGCAGCAGCACAGACAGACCCGTTAAGCTCTGGTCTGGAGACTGCTTCCTCGTTCAAAAGGGGACCGGAAATAGGAGCGCGCGTGTGACTCTTCCCTTTCCCCTGCCTCTTTGGTCCTTCCAGCCCCCCCCTTCTGCCCCCCCCCCCGATCCTATCTGTGTGCGTGTTGTTTCCCCGGGAAGTAAATCCCACTGAGTTCAATGGGGGCTTCGACTCCTAGGTAAGCGTGCGCTCAGACAGCAGCGTCGTTCTCTGCCCCGCAGGGGATAGGAAATGCTGAAGGCATTTTGTTAAAAACCAACAAACCCCAGATTCCTGGAGGAACTGGGAAATTTGAGATTGGGGTGGGACTGGAAGTGGTGTAATTGATTCTCCCTTCCCTCTTTCCTGCTTTGTTGGGAGGGGGGAAATGCCTGCTTTTGAATCATGGCCTGCAAGAGAGAGGTGAGTTTAAAGGGGCCGATTGGGCCGCTGAGTGCGAGACCGGGAGAAGCAGAACGGGAGCGGGAGCGGTCTGGCGGCTGGGCGAAGGGAAGAAGGGAGTGCCGAAGTTGGGCAGGAGAAAGGTTTGCCCTCCGGCCGCCTGGAGGGGTGTCCGAGCCAGCTCTCCCCATCTCCGGACTCATGAGTCTGTTCAGCGCGTGATTTCTGGGTTGAACGCATGTTGGGGTTGGGGGGTCTGTCTTGCAAACACCCTCTTGTGATCTGGAAGCCCCTTCCATTATATCCTTGATATGCGGGCAGCTCTCTGTAGCTGAGAGAAATGCACTCTGCGCCTGCTCAGGGGCACGTTCAACCTACAGTACTGTATTCTTGTTTGACCTGTTTCAAGAGCAGGACTGAGAATTTATACAGATTCCAAGTGCTTTGCAGAGTTACATTGGTCTCCACCTCTGAGGACCTTACAATCCAGCAGTGAAAACAGATCCTGGGCTGAGCCCCACCACAACCTAAACCCTGAACTTAGAGACCCTGAACCTTTCCTACCTAGGATAAAATGTTTGGGCCTTTTTTTCCTTTAGAAAACAAATGACAGGAGGCAGGCATGGCAAAGGCTTATAAACTTGTTGTGCACAGTTTGTTTATTTAAAAGATTTATAGGCCGCTTTTCAAAAAGCTCAAAGTTCAGAGGAAGTGGCTAGAAAGGGTTTTCCCCCTTCCCTTTTCCAGACAACTTGGGGTCACCCGGTGAAACGGATTGGCCAGATTCCAAAAATGCATTTTGGGCACATGGGTGGAACTTGTGGCAATGATCACACATTTGGCGGCCTTTGTTATAAAGGGAATCAGACCAATTCCTGGAGGGTGAGAGATTCATCAGTGGCTGTGATGATGACTAAACTGAGCCTCTGTGTACCTCCTGAGTACCAGTTTCTGGGGAGCAACAGGGGAAGAGAACGGTTATGCTCTGCTTGTGGACTTTCGGAAGGCATCTGGTTGGCTGCCTTAGGGTGGAGGAGGCTGGACTGGTTGGCGGACCTGGGTGAATCCCGAGTCTCTTCTGATGCTCTTATGACTCTCCATCCAAAGCCCAAGAGCATCGCTGCTGCTGCTGTGGTGTGTCTGAAGCCAGAGTCTTTTTCCGCTGGGCTGGGCATGGAGGGGGGGGGGATGCTGGATTCTGGAGCTACAGTTTCTTTATAGAAAAGATTTATATACCTCTTTTCTGATACTCAAAGCAGTGTACAACTTTTAAAAGTTGCCACATAAGAAGAGCCCTGCTGGATCAGGCCAGAGGCCCATCTAGTCCAGCTTCTTGTATCACATGGTGGCCCCACCAGATGCCTCAGGGAGCACACAGCCAACAAGATACCTGTATCCTGTCGCCACTCCCTTGCACCTGGCACAGAAAAAAACTACTCCTACACCAGGAGGTTGCTTTCCCCATCATGACTTGTAACCCGTGATGGACTTTTCCTCCATAAATCTGTCCAATCCCCTTTTAAAGGCATCCAGGCCAGGTGCCATCACCACATCCTGTGGCAAGGAGTTCCACAAAGCCACCTTTTAAAGCCCATTCTGTTCCTGTGCCTTCATCATCAGCAGGCAAGCATACACATGTTTTGCCTGCTGTGGCGCTAGCTGAAGTGATAGGAGATGCCTGAGGGCCAGCCGGATGTTTAATGAATGAAGAGCACTCCTCAAAAAACCAACATGACCCCCCCCCACCTTTCGCCAGCTCCTGCTCCTCACCTTCCCACCTCCAAAAGCCAATAGCATACTACTGCAAGTAAGCAGTGGAGGTTGGTGGATTTGGGAGGTGGGGGGGGGGAGAAATGTGTCAGCTCCCCTTTCCCCTTCTGGTGGCTATTGATGTACCACAACTGTAAGGTGAACATCGCTGCTAGACCAGATCGACATCAGGTCTTCGCATCCTGTTCTTCACAGTGGAATTCGTGAAGCGTTCCATATTTTTGAGAGTTAGAAGGGATAAAAGAAAATATTTCTTTACCCAGCGTGTAATTCATCTGTGGAACTCCTTGCCACAGGATGTGGTGATGGCACCTGGCCTAGATGCCTTTAAAAGGGGTTTGGACAGATTCATGGAGGAAAAGACCATCACAGGTTACAAGCCATAAGCAACCTCCTGGTTTTAGAAGTAGGTTTTCTCTGTGCCAGGTGCAGGGGAGTGGCAGCAGGAAACAGGTTATCTTGTTGGCTGTGTGCTCCCTGAGGCATCTGGTGGGGCCACTGTGTGATACAGGAAGCTGGACTAGATGGGTCTTTGGCCTGATCCAGCAGGGCTCTTCTTATGTTCTTATGTTTTTATGCCTTTGGGACCTCACACTCCGAGCATGAGTGTGAACTTCTCCACTTGGAAAGATACGCTGCTTCTGAATGTGGAGGTTCTGCTTAGCAGTCACAGCTATTCACTGTTGATAGGCCCATCCTCCATGCGTTTGTCTGAACCTTTTTTTAAAAAACCCAACCGAGCAGGGGCGGTGTGGCTAAGAATGCTGCCTGATGCCGTCCTGGGTCCACCACCTCTGCGCTAAAACCCCCCAAACCAAAACCCTTACTGTGGTCCTTGTGCACTGCTGTGAAACCCAGAAGTGTGAGACTTCCAGCGCGCGAGGAGCACAGTATAGGAGGGGAATGATCTGCTTTGTGCTCAAGTGAGCGCGAAGCAGATTAGTGTAGCTTGGATTGGTGGCAGGCTGGAGGGAGGGGGGCAGCAGACTTGGGGTGAAAGTCACCCTGAAACCGCAGCCCCCCAGACTCCTTGCAACCTGCCTTTGTTGCAACCCGCTTCAGGTGGCCGCATGGATGGGCCAACACTGCATCCAAGCCACTAGCCAGCCATTACACATCTTGTTGTGTTAGTTATACATCATGCGTCGTCAGTTATACTCTGTGTGAAGGAATTCAGTCTGCCCTCCCCTCTATGTCCCATGATGAGACAGTGAAGAACGTCTCTCTGTACCAGGAGGTACATTGCTGGAGACCATATACTGAGACACATCAAAGGCCTCTTTGTGTAGCATGAGCGAGAAAAGGCTTTATAAATTGTAGAAATGGAGAGACATCGAGTTGTATTAGTGAGGGTGCTGGGGCTGGAGAGAGCAACTGACAGTCTCCGCAGTTGTCCACTTCTGAGGTTGTCGCAGGAAGACTAGGAAGCACTTGGACTTAGGGAGATCCGGGTTCCAATCCTTGTTTAATCATGAACCTTGAAGCAGGGATTCTCCCTCCCTCTCAGCATAACTGGAGAGGAATGTTGCAGATATAAAATGTACCTGTATCATGTACGTTGCCCTGAACTCAAGGCAATGGGAGGGAGGCCAGGATGCAAATGTAATCAAGACATGCTAAGAATCATAACCAATAAAGTATTCCTTAAAATGACTGGATTTGGGGGCACATCTGTGCACTGAGTGAAAATAACGTTGGCCTTTTCTGTGGAAGCCATTTTGGTTTTTGCATTGCAGCGATCAGGCCACCGCGCTTGCCTCTCTTCTGAACTCTGTTTTGCTTTCTCTGTCCTGCAGGTGCAACGCTTCATGCCATTCAGGAATACCTCCTGGGGATGCACCTGGCCAGAGGCCTCTCGAAATGTTGTAGGCTCTGCCCATTGAACTGATCCAGTCAGGAGACACCAGACCAAGGCACATAAAACAGTCCAGGCTACTAGCAGGACGTTTGCCAAAGATCTCGCTTGAAAGTCGGGGCAGGCCGGGGGAGGGAGCCAGGACTCAAGATGGAGGAGAGCTTAGATGCTGCGGGAAAAGCCCCCCCACAGGTTGTCAAAGTGGCCTGCTTGAAAGAGTTGCCGAGGCGCCAGGCAGCGCCCCCAAATGGTAAACAGCTGCCAGAAGAGGGCTTGCCACAGCGATGGGCAGCCCAGTGTCAGGAATTCCTGAAGTCCTTGGATTCCCATCGCTCAGGATGGGGAAACCCACAGCCGACCAAGCTGGGACCCTGGGATGATACCAAGGCCTTTCTGGCCGCCTTTGAGCAGGTTGCTGAAGCCTGCCAGTGGCCTAGAGGAGAGTGGGTGGCCCGGCTCCTGCCTGCACTTAGCAGAGAAGCTGAACAGGCCTATAGCCAACTGGAGACCAGGGAGAGAGGAGACTATGGGAAGGTGAAGGCCGCCATCTTGCGAGGGGAAGCCAACCGAATGGAAGCGCTGCGCCAGCACTTCAGGCAGTTCCGCTACCAGGAAGTCGAGGACCCGCGAAGGATTTACGGACAGCTCCGAGAACTTTGCCATCAGTGGCTGAAGCCAGAGAGGCACACAAAGGAGCAAATTCTGGAGCTGCTGATCCTGGAGCAGTTCCTGGCCATCCTGCCCCAGGAAACCCAGAGCAGAATCAGGTCGTGGGACGTAGAGACTGGCACGCAAACAGTTACAGATGAGTTTCTGATGAGCCCCCCAGAGACTAAGACTTGGGAATGGCAGGTGAGGTCTAAAATATGTCGTCTCCTACATTTGTCACAGAGGATGGGATGTGAACTCTCTCCATTCTGAGGACTTTGCCAACATCTGCCCTGGAGGAGCCACTATAAATATTTACAACATTTAACAAGAATGACACGGAGCCCAGACCTGTGCTAATGTCTTCCCTTGGGCTGCTCTCCTTCCCAAGTCATTTCGGGGGCAGAGGGACATGGCTTGTCAGAGGTTCCGTTTAGGTATTCTGGCTAAGAGTCATTGGTAGATCTGCTTCCAGAACTGTGCTGAATGAATCCCCTTTTAAAGCCACCACCTCATTTTGCGGCACCAAATTCCATCAGTTAATTACGTATACAGTGTTGTATTCAAATCCACCGGGGTGGGGAGGAGAGCAGATCGAGGCCAGGAAGGTGGCGGTATTTGGTGGCAACGGTTTGAGTTGCCACCAATACTCAGCCGCTTTGAGTCCCCCCCTATGGGGGGAGAAAGCGGGATAAAAATCTAATAAATAATAAATAACGGCCTCTTTCCCGGCCTCAATCCGCCTTCCCGGGTGAACCAGGTGAACCTTCCTGGGTCCACTCAGACTTGAGCCAGCTATAGAGCTGGTGCAGGTCTGAGTAAACCCAGCAGAGCAGCGAGGGCTTACCCCAGGGAAAGGGAACAAATGTTTCCATCCCTCAAGGAGGCCTTAAGAACATAAGAAGAGCCTTGCTGGAGCAGGCCAAAGGCCCATCTAGTCCAGCTTCCTGTATCTCACAGTGGCCCCACCAGATGCCTCTGGGAGTACACAGCCAACAGCCTTCACGCCCCAAACTCCCAGCATGCAGTGCGCACCCCGGTGACGCGGCTGCATCGCCACCCAGGGAGTTAGGTAGGATTGGACTGTAAGAAGTTCCCAGTGCTTTAGCCTTTCCCCATGGGGAAGGTGCGCCAACCTCACGATAATTTTAGTTATCTTTTTCTTACTCTATGAAATTCCTTCTGAAATGGAGCAACCAGAGCTGTACACAGTGTTTTGTGGTCACCTGCCCAGGGCTCATGGATGCAGGCTTGGCCCATCCATGAGGCTAACTGAGGCACCCATCTCCTCAGGACTATGCAGTACTACTTCTCCTGCTCTGCCTCCTCCCTGGATTAGAAATGGAAGAGAGGGATGAAGCAGCAGAGGAAGTGTGGAGGAGACACTCTAGCCCATCACTCTCGTCTCCTCCACACTTTCCCTTCCACTCTGCGCCCCTCTTCCATTTCCAGTCCAGGAAGTGGGAGCAGCAGAGACCGGCACATCATCAGGTGGGTTTGACACTCTGCCTCAGGTGCCAAGGAGGTCTTGGGCTGGCCCCACATGGACAGTTGAAGCATTAGGAGTAGTGCTATAATAACTCTGGTTACCTCAACTCCAAGGAAACATCACAGAAAAGTGTGAAACATCACCTTGAAAAGCGGTATCAAAATTATCGGGAGGCCCTGGTGTCTGCTCTGAAGAGAGCTGGGCCCAGACTGAGTCATGGTCATAACCAGCACCTTCAGTTGTGCCCAGAGAGCCAAAGTATCTTGGGGAACATGGTGTGGCCCCTTATTTATGACATGCGTAGCTCACGCTCAGGGTGGCAGACTTTGTTGCCCTCCTGTTTAATCCTGGCAGCAACCCTGTAACCGGAGAGACAGTGACTGGCCCAACGTCACCCAGTTGAGCTTCGTGACTGAACCCAGATCGATTTGAACCCAGGTCTCCCCTGTCCCTGGCCAACACTCTAACCACAACTGCTTCATGCCTTGGTACACCTAAGCCCCTTCTCTCTCTCTCATTTCTGAGTAGGATCTTCCTTACTCTTTCAGGTGCCATTGGAGGAAGTGTCTGTGAGTCCCTCCGAAGCAGAGAGGGCACCTCCAAGACAGATCTACACGGAGGCCAAGGAGAAAGCTGGTGAGGATCTCTGTTTGCTGCGGAAGCGTTGGTTGACCTAGTGCAGTGACGTTCACACGTTTGCTTGGGGGAACTCTAGGGCTCCGTAGAAACCTATCGCTATTTTCTCCGTGAGAAGACCAGTCATGGCTGACGAGCTCTCCTGTAACGACAGCGTTGTCACCATTGCTGGTCTTCCCTTGTGATGCAGAGCCGGAGGGAAGTGTTGGCTGTGTTTGGGGCCACTCTCAACTCATGCGGAGCAGCGGCATAGCCTGACAGACTTGGCCAGCATTCTCTGTGGACAGTGTGTGTGTGTGTGTGTGTGGTGTGTGTGCACGCGGACGTGCATGTGTGTGTGCGTGCTTCGGAAGTTCTCTGAGGGAAATGTTCCCTGAAAACAGGAAATTTGAAAGCCGGTGGCCTAGTAAAAAAAGCCTTTCCTTTCCAGCAAGACTGTATTGTGTTCTGGCCCAGTGAATCAATTTTGTCCTTTCCTCATAAGGACGGCCCAGCAACCTCCAGACTCCCCCTCCTTCTCTTACCTTGGGCTGAGGAAGACCCAGCTGAAGGCCCTGTGTTAGGAGCTCTGCCAAGGGGAGATGTATTCAATCCATGTTAATATGTAATGTGACGTTCCCAACACCTGTGTGCAGCCTGAAATCAGCACTCGGGGTTCAGAAGAAAACACAAATGCAGTATCATGACAAGGGGCAGGGGGTTGGCGTAGGCCGGAGATGATCAAGCTGGATGATGATCCCTTTCCTGACAAAGCTCCCCTCCTTTCCCAGCCAGTGGCATCATGTCCCCGAATCATCATCCCACTTCAGCGCTTCCTCCTGAAGGACAAGAAATGGCTGGAGCTGGGCTGAGTGAGGTACAGTTTGTTTCTTTACTTCATAGATTTGTATCTGGCCTTATTGGGAAACATTTTGAGGTAGCCAGCAGTCAAAAAAGAATTACTGGTAACTATACATCTGTTTTTCCATGACGTTTTTGGCACAAGGTCTTAGTTTCTGTTCCTTACCATAATGAACCCTAAGATTTGTGTGACTGAAACAATGACATATCCCTCCCCTGTTTACCCCGCCTCCATTTCCTGCCCTTCTCTTGTCTCCCTTGCATCAGTAAACCTTTAGACTGTAAACCCCTTGGGGCAGGGACCTCTCCTTGCTTGCCTTGTGAAGTGCCATGTATGTTGATAATGTTGCATAAATGATACAGGGGTGTAAAGCATTTATTTGAGAGGTTTTTTTCTTAACCCTGTCTTTAAAGCTAAAAGCCTCACAAGGCAGCCAACAATGTTTAAAAAAAAAACCACCCAGCAAAACAATACCACCAATAAAGAAACAATCATGGAAACACAAAAGTGGGAGAAAAAACAATAACAGCAGTGCAATATAAAATGATAAAATCCAGCAGAAAACCAACAATAAAAAAGGAAGACCTACCCTGAAAATCACCAGCAGTGATAAAACCACGCCTAGTAGTTAAAAGCCTGGTGGAAATGTGGGCCTAATCATGTGCTTTGATTCCTTGTATCATTATTATCATTAACAACAGTATTTATATACCACTTTTCAACAAAAAGTTCACAAAGCGGTTTACAGACAAAATCAAATGATTAAATGGCTCCCTGTCCCCAAAGGGCTCACAATCTAAAAAAGATGCAGAACACCCCCAGCAAACAGTCACCAGAAAAGACACTGTGCTGGGGTGAAAGGGGGGCAGTTGCTCTCCCCCTGCTAAATAAAAGAGGAGCACCCATTGAAAAAGTGCCTCTTGCCCAGTTAGCAGGACAAGGGTTATAGTGTTATATTCCGCCTTTAAATATAAAGGTGAACTAGTGGGTACAGGAGGCTGCGGAGGGTGCCATGTGCTAAAGGCATGGCTGGTATTTGCCACCATGGCACCAGTTCAGCGCATGGACAGAGGCTTGAGTGATACCCAACGTTTGGTAGAACTTCTCCCAGAACTTGGAACCTCTGGAGCAAACAGAAGGTTGCCTTTGACCTTGATTCTCTCTGGGCGCAGAACGGCCCTGACAAGCTTACAGTGCAAATGTGGACAGGCTGGGTGACCACGAACAAGGGTCTCAGGGCAGCTTGCATGGAATAAAATAAAATTGCACATAATTGAAACAATTAAAGAGGTTGGTTGGATTTTGCCCTGGTGGCTTCTCCTCTTCTGCTCCTGCTCACAGGAACAGCTGATGGTTTTACTGGCCTGCCTGAGAGGAGGAAGGAGGGGTCCAATCCCAGCTGGAGAAGGAAACCAGCAGAGGGTGCCACTTCACCACAATAAAAGATACACCTTAGAGATGTTCACACATTGTGCTGTACATAGGTTCAGAATATCTGTCGCTGCACAGAGAATGGCTGTGCCTAGGTCCGCATTTCCATGTGAATGGCTTGACCTGGGTTCATTTCTACAGATCAGTAGTCCAGGTCCACCTTCCACAGACGGTCCAATGTTTGAATAGCCATTCCCAAAGACAGAGAGTCGCAATCATTGTGCCTGGGTACAGTCTGCCTCCTGAACAGCCCTCTTAAAACTGGGTCTGCATAACCATTTGATCTGAGCAGGGGGGGCCCTTTCTGCTTTAGGGGCCCGTGCATCTGAACGAGGTGACTGTGGCTCTGGACGATGCCGAGTGGACTGTGCTCAACCCTGGCCAAGGGACCATGCAGTGGGAAGTCATGCAGGAGAACTCCGAGGACATCAGCTCTTTGGGTGAGTGGCTCCCCCTTGATCGGAAGACTCTAGAAGGTCCATCATGTGTCCAGCCCAGTGCATGATGTGAGAAGGTGTGAATTGAGACAGACCACGAGGAGACCCACCCCAGCAGGCCTCAGCATGACCACGAACAGAGGTGTCGCTGTGGCGTGGCGTGCGGGGGGCCCCAGGTGACGCGCGCACACGTCGCGCAGAAAGGTGACGCGCGTACATGTGCGCGTCGCCTTTTCTGCGCGCGTGCACTTGCGCATCGCCTGGGGGCCTCCCGCCCGCCTCGCCAGGCCGGGCGCCCCCTCAATCGGGAGAGCCGGCTCGGGGACGTCTTCCCCGGCCGGCTTCCCGGGCCTTCTGAGCTGCGCAAACGTTATTTATAACGTTCGTTTGCGCATGGGCAGACTGTTACTGAGGGAAAAGGGCTGCCCTTTTCCCTCAGTAACAGTCTGCCCATGCGCAAACGAACGTTATAAATAACGTTCGCGCAGCGGGCCTTCCTCAGAAGGCCCCGGGAAGCCGGCCGGGGAAGACGTCCCCGAGCCGGCTCTCCCGATTGAGGGGGCGCCCGGAGCGGCGACCCGTCGGGCGCTCCCCCCCATCGCGGATTAAGAGAGGGTGTGTGTCGGGGGAGTGCTCACTAGGGTGTCGCGCGCCCCCGCCCTGGGGCAGCGCGCGCCCTAGTGACGCCTCTGACCACGAAAGCCCCTCAGCACTACCAGCCTAGGGGACTCCAAAGCCTTGTCGGAGGTCATTCTGGCCAGCTGGGGCAGGGAGACTGTGAAGCAGCAGAGGGGGTGGAACAGCAGCAGAACCCCGATTCTGTCTTGCCTATTCAATACCAAGAACAAACACCCACATGCTAATAATTGCCAGACAGCGGGATAAGCTTTTGCAACTTCAGCTCCCTTGGGTGCCCTTCGGGGAGAAAGGCAGGATCAATAAATAAGCTCCGCCTCTCTGCCCCTGAAGCTGTGGCTGCTGCAAAACCCCGAAACTTGAATGGCAAAACTGGGAGAGACCCAGCTTCAGAGACCCACCCAAGACTCCTGACCCCTGAAGCAGGATGTGCAACGCTGCCCCCCTTACCCGATGATGTGCCAGCCTCTGCTCCTCTCACTTGCCAATGTCCTAGCTCAGCACGCTCCTCCAGTCCTCCTCTTCCTTTTCTGATCCAGGGAGTGGAAGGAGGTGGAGGTGAGTGGGTGGAGTCACAGAGGTGAGAGTCCTCCATTAATTTGCACCCTGAGGCGACAGCTTCAGTTGGCCTCGTGGCCAGCCCACCCTGTAGAACCCACCCTGCCCACTCCGTCCAATCAGGTCTCAGTGATGCACACCAGATCAGCTCTCTCACCCATGATTTAATCCTGGATGAGATTTGGTCTTATTGTTCATTGATCTGATATTTAAATATTTAAATGCAGCATCTGGAGGCAGTTGGGAGCTGGATGGGGGCAAACAAGCTGAAATTAAATCCTGATAAGACAGAGGTTCTTCTGGTTCAGAAGTCTACGACTCAGGTATTGGATCATCATCCTGCTCTGAATGGGGATGTACTCCCTCTGAAGGAGCAGGTCCGCAGCTTGGGGGTTCTCCTGGATGCGCAGCTGCTCCTGGATTCCCAGGTGGCGGCTGTGGCCAGGGGGGGCTTTTGCCCAGCTTCGGCTGGTGCGCCAGCTGCGAACGTACTTGGATTGTGCAGACCTGGCCACAGTGACCCATGCCCTAGTGACATCTAGATTAGATTACTGCAATGCGCTCTACGTGGGGCTGCCTTTGAAGACTGTTCGGAAACTGCAACTAGTGCAGAACGCGGCTGCCCAGGTGGTGCCAGGGTTTGTCGTTTCGACTCAGTCGGACCGTTGCTTCGGCGGCTACACTGGCTGCCGGTTTGTTTCCGGGCACAATTCAAAGTGCTAGCTTTGACTTTTAAAGCCCTTAACGGCTCGGGTCCAGGGTATTTGAGGGACCGCCTCCTTCCTTATAATCCGACCCGTACTCTGAGGTCATCAGGGGGGGCCCTGTTAACCGTGCTGCCACTGACGGAGGTGAGGGGGATGGCGGCGCAGAACAGGGCCTTCTCGGCAGTGGCACCCCAATTATGGAATTCCCTCCCCCTGGAATTAAGAACGGCTTCCTCTTTAGAGACCTTTCGGCGGGGCCTTAAGACGTTTTTATTTAGGTTAGCATTCGATGTCTGACATGCTGGGCTGGCTTTTTAACAAATGGCTTTTAACAAATGTAAATATAGGTGACCCATTGGGGTTGTTTGTTTTAATCGTTGTAACTATTTGTTTTTAATTATTTTAATATATATATGTATTTTAATGTTTTTATTGTAAGCCACCTTGAGTGCCCTTGCTGGGAGAAAGGCGGGGTATAAATTCTTTAAGTAAATAAAAATAAAATAAATAATATTCAGGCAGGGTGGGTGGGTGGGTTTGTTACAATGTTTTGTCCTCTTGGTCCCATTAAGAAGAATTAATCTGTATTTTGCTCTAACTGTAGTTAATCCCTAGGGATGTTTTTTTTTTTTGTTGATAACCGCATAAAAACACAAAACACCACATTTTTAAACAGCATTGGAACCAAATTACCAACGCTCTACTGGTTGTGGAATGCATCTGGTTGAAACAGATTACTTTTCCTGTTAGAAAGAATTGAAAAATTTGTTGTTCTTGCATTGAAGACTGCAGTGCAATGATATTAAATCTGATAGTGATGCTTAAAAACACAAAACACCATATTTTGCATTTTAAATCACATTTTTTTTTTAAAAAAACCCACCTATAATCCCATGTCCAACACATTAGATTCTTGACTGACATATGTCTCAGGCTTCTCACAAGATCGCTGCCTCTCACACACACGCACACACCTGCCAAATGACTAGGATGGGATCCATGGATGTTCTTCTCCCCCATCGCTGGTTCCAGCAGAACTCTTTCCTCCTGATTTCCTGTTTCTCTCTCCAACTCTTAAGGAGGTTTTGTGATTCCCAAACCGGAAGTTGTCTCCCAGATGGACCAAGGAGAAATGGCCTTTGCTCATGATTCCGAGGAGGGTGAAGCTTTTTCTGGCAGCCTCTCTGGTGAGGAACATTTAAAGTAGGACGTATTGGGTTGGGGGGGGGGTTAAAGAGGGTTGCAGTCCACTCTAGGGAACAGAGCAACCTGCTGTTGGTGGAGGAAAGCTGCTATGTGGGGCCCAAAGTCTCTTGGCTCTGAGGCAGCTCCCCCTTACCTAATGCTGCCCCCCCTTACCTAATGAAGTTCCAGCTTTTGTTCATCTTGCCAGTAGTGGGCCTACACCCCCCCCCCCGTGGGGGGCGCCACTGCAACCCCCCCAGACTCCACATGCCCCGCCACTGGGGGGGCGTGATGTCACTGATGCACGCTGCTGCGGTGCAGAAACCCCCCCGGCGCTTTTCAGCCCCTTTTTGGAGTCAGACGGCGCCGGGGGTGGGTGGGAGGGCCAAATGTGCAGCACGGGACAGAGCTACGGATTCCGCGGCAGAATCCCCATGGTCCACCGCCCCCACCGTAACGACGCCTCTGCATCCTGCTTCACAAATTGGAAATGGAATAGGAGGACAGAGCAGCAGTGTGGAGGAGAGTGTTTCCGACACTCCAACCCACCACTCTCCTCTCCTCCACACTTCCTCTACAGCTCCGCCCTCTCTTCCTTGTCCAATCCAGGGAGCAGAAGGGGAGGAGCGGTGGAGGTGAATGGGCAGATGGAGACGGGCACTCTCTGCCTGTCTGCTTCCTGATGCAACAGCTTCAGTTGACTTTATGGGGGGGGGGGGCGGCCCTGCTGTTATGCCACCTTCTGCTGCCTACGTTGGCCAACCTGGACTTTATAGGGCAGCCCTGTGTTGCTCTTTACATGCAGAGGAGTGCACAGAAGAGGAGATTGAAGCCCCCACGGCCTGCCCCTGGCTTACCTCGGTGCATTCTGCTGCTTTGTGCGGTTCAGCTTCAGTAGAGTAAGTGGGGCACAGAGAAGTAAGTTAGGAGAGCAGAGGGTTTTGCTCCTCGTCATGTAAAAAAATGCTCAGTGGCGGGAGAGCCCCTGCTCACAGAAAGAAGGCCGCAGCCTTTGGCATCTGCAGATCTGAAACCCTGAGAGCTACTGAGCTACATGGACCAGGGTCTCGGCCCGGGTCTGACCCTGTCTAAGGCAATATATATACTCACGATTTAATACTATGCAGAGACATGGATGAGATCCATGTGGCTGCCCCATCATATTTACTTTGGCCTTGATAAACCTCACATATACTCCCCAGAGGGGTTGGACTGCCTTACAAGGGACTGGCTCACTCGCTCGGCAGTCCAGAGTCTGTGTGCAGAGGCCCCGTTTCTGTAGCAGTTTGTTTCCCCTCCTCCGGAGTATTGCTCTATCCCTTGGCCTCTTCCCTAAAAGGATTAGACTTGCCATTTGGGGCTGCTGTTAGATCTGGCCACGCCTCTTGGTACCGGCCTTCTGCTAGCAGAGTCCAGGCCAGTCCTGCTCTGGCAGCTTCCAGCTAGAACCGCCACAATGTGTTGTGCATGGAGCTGCCGTTGAGAACCTTTCTTGGAAATGATGGTTGGTCAAAATGTTTGGTTTAAAATATTTTTAGGTCACCTTCGGTCCCAACGAAAGGACCAGCAGGTGGCTCTTGAACAGCTTCACTGGATCAGAGATATTGGTGGTTATGTGGAACTTCCATGTTCCGAGGCAGTATACCTCCAGCGGGTGGCGCAGCGGCTTAAACCGCTGAACCATGAGCTGTCGATCGAAAGGTCGGCAGTTCGATTCCCGCGACGGGGTGAGCGCTCGTTGCTTGGCCAGCTCCTGCCAACCTAGCAGTTCCAAAGCATGTTAATGTGAGTAGATAAATAGGTACAAGCGGGAAGGTAAACAGCGCTCCGTGTTCCAGCTGCATGCTACGCGCTGCGGCAAGGAGTGTCATGCCGGCCACATGACCACGGAGGCATCTTCAGACAACGCTGGCTCTTCGGCTTTGAAATGGAGATGAGCACCACACCCTAGAGTCGGACACGACTGGACTTAATTGTCAGGGGTCACCTTTACCTTTATACCTCCTGAATACCAGTTGCTGGGAAAACAGCCTGGGAGGGCTGATCCTTTTGTGCCTTGCTTGTGGGCTTCCTAGAGATAGTATCTGCTTGGCAACTGTGGGTAACAGGATGCGAGGCTAGTAAGTAATACTACTTACCTAGGCCTGATACAGCAGGGTGCTTCTTATGTTCTAGAAAGATTGTCACTCTGTGTCTCTGCAGGTGATGAGGAGGAGCTGAGTAAGATCAAGAAGGAGAATTGCCAGCAAGGCGATCATGAGCCTGAAGAAATTTACAGCATGTCCCTGGAAATATCCCATGGGAAGGCTTCTCTGGTGGCCGAGATTCACGAACAAGGGTGCGAGTCTGGTAGGCGGCAGGGGAAGAAGCCAGCAGAGGGATGGAATGCATCTGCTGCGGTTGCTGAAGGTCATGCCGCAGTTAAGGAAGCGCCAAGATATGCCAGGGTGAGTAAGTTTTTGCAATCCAGGAGTGGGAAGTGGTACCGTTGCAAATCGGGACTGGTTATGAATCAGATAACCTATACTGGAGTAACCCCTTACGAATGTCTCGTGTGTGGTAAACGCTTCCAGAAAAAGAATTATCTGGCAAAACACCAGAGGATCCACACCAGACCAAAACTGTACCAATGCTCCGAATGTGGGGAAAGCTTCAACTGGAGAGAGGGGTTTGTGAGGCACCGAGGAACACACACTGGGGAGAAGCCGCACGAGTGCTCTCAGTGTGGGAAATGCTTCAGCCAGAGAGAAAGCTTGATCAGACATGAAAAAATCCACACAGGAAAGAAACCATATGAATGCCCGGAGTGTGGGAAAAAGTTCTGTCGGAGGGATTCGTTGGTAAGGCATCAGAAGATCCATACAGGAGAGAAGCCTTATGAGTGCCCCGAGTGTGGGAAGAGCTTCAATCAGAGAGAGGTGTTGCTTAGACATCAGAGAATCCACACAGGAGAGAAGCCATACGAATGTCACGAGTGCGGAGAAAGCTTCACTCAGAGAGCGATACTGAACAGACATGAGAAAATCCATATGGGAGAAAAGGCCTTATTAATACTCTGAGAGGGAGTGTTTCTCTCGCTTTGAAAAATATGCTGCCTTTAATGTATTGTGTGTTTTATGGAAATGGACACAGGCATTTTGTAAGCCCAAATCTCTCATGTTCCCAGTCATGCAGCAAAGACTGTCCATTCAGAACAGTATTCAAGGGCTGATCCCAACACCAGTTCCAGGAGGGGGGGGGCACAGCCAAGGACCTTCTCTGGGCTCCCTTAACCTGCAAGAGCTCTTTCAGGCCAGCTGAGAATTCTCTTGCTTTGCCAGTGACCTCCAATGGCAGGGCTGCGGGGGCACCTTGCTGGCCTTGGGGCTGCTGTAGCGGAGTGGCTGAGTGAGGGATTCGGAAGGTCATCGTTTCAAATCTCGCCCCCCCCTGCCCTTAAACTAGGCAAGGCTCTCTCCATCTCTCTCAGCCCCCATTCACTAATAAGGAGAGGGTAAAGGGGTGCATTCAGGAGTACCCCTGGAAGGTGGGGTAAACTTTCCCCCTGTTTGGTGTGGGTGGGCAAGTTCTCCTCTCTCCTCCCCCCACTCAGCTGGCAGCCTGTTTACTTGGTCCCATAGAACTCAATGGGACTGAATGTGGAGCCTCTCCCTGCCTTGCTCCAGGCCTGCATTTAGGTGCTCCTACCCTGGTTTCCATTTCTTGGCGGAGTGTGAGGGGAGACTGGCAACTGGCTCTTATCTCTCCTGAGTCACATGGCTGTTTCTAGCGCTGCAAAGACTTGTCCATTGGAGACGGAGCTAAGAAAGTCAATCTCAAGTCTCGCCCCTGCCAAGAATTCTCCGAGGTGGTCTTAGGGAACCCTCGACCTCGGCCCCCTTCTCTCCAATATGGGAATAATACTACTTACCTCCCTTACAGGGTTGATGTAAAGATTGCCAGAAGTTGACGTATAATTCTTGGGGCTCCAGCAAACTCCCTACATCCCCAGCACTGTTCGGTCAGTTGTGTACCTTTGGCCAGCTGATGAGAACTGTTTTTGTCATCACAGCTGTGTTCCTGCACTCATTTCCACCACTCAAATGCCACTCACTTCCATGGGATTCAAGCACCAAAACTGTGCACTTATTAACCAGAAGGCATTTTAAGTTTGCTGCACGGCTGTCTCCTTCCCATATCCTGTTTTGTAATTTACCGATATTATTGTGTGTGGGTGTGGTTTTATTTTTATTTTCACTTCAATTTTTAACTGTGATGTTTTTACACTTTTTCTATATGGCTTTGAGCAAGTGGGGGGGGGAGAGGAAGCCTGCTAAAAGTTTATAAATAAATATTCTTGGTCTGACTGACACCCTCTGATAGGCTGCCTTTGATTTTGCTGGTGAGCTTCAGAAGTCCATTTGATATGGTGACATTTCTGCAGATGAGAACATTTATAAAAACAGCATCATAAAAAGGGAAAAATACCGTATTGGTCTGAGTATAAGACTCACTTTTTTCTCCTAATTTAAGTTTTTAAACTAGGGGTGCGTCTTATAATCAGGCTGTTGCAATTTAATGCCAGTGATTTAATTAAAAATTTTTTAATAGCAGCAAACTTTAAGGGTGCGTCTTATAATCAGGTGTGTCTTATACTTGGGACAATACGGTATATGATGGAAACACCCTGTTGACTCACAACCCACTCAGGTGCATGTTTGGTGGGAGCGAATTCCGTTGACTTCATTACGATTTGCTCTCATGAAGCACACAGAATATTGCAGCTTCCCAGATATCAGCTGTTCTCTACAAGGGCAGGGGAGACAAGAACAGGTATAAGAGATGGGGTGGAGTCGATTTTTCACCCCTGGGCTGATTCCCTGAAGAATAAGGATATTTACACTTCTTGCCCTCGAGATAAAGGGCCCAATCCTGTCCAACTTTCCAGTTCTGGTGCAGCTGTGCCAAGAGAGTGTGTGCTGCATTCTGCAGTGTTTGTGAGTGGGGGGGGGGGGAGTCATGGAGACCTCCTCAAGGTAATGGTACATTTGTTGGGGCTTGGGGCTGCATTGGCACTGGAAAGTTGGATAGGATTGGGCCCTAAGAATAGTTTAAATTCTTGCCTTTGCAATGCATTATATTATATTACACTGAAACACAGGAAGGCGGAAATTTAACAAGCAAAAGATCAACTATCAGCAACTTTTTGCAAGCATCCAGAGGTGTCGCTGGGGGTGGGTGGGCTCACAGGTGGGTGGATTCGCAGGTGGTGGGGGCAACACGCGGGGGTGTACAAGCCACTGATTTGGCAGCAATTCGGCAGCAGGGGTGCAAAAATGGCCTTTTTGGACGGGGCGCCATCAACAGGAGTTGCCCACCCGTACCCCTAGGGTCTTTTTTTCAGCGGAAAACCGCTGGGGGGATTTTTTCCAAAATTTTCGCCACGGGGGCAGGGCTTGTGATGTCATGGGGGTGTCATGGGTCCCGGCCCCGGTATCTGCGGGGTGTAGCTACACCCCTGCAAGTATCATTAGCCCCTGAATGATGTCAGCAATGAGATGCTGAGAAAAGTGAATTAAACAAACACACTATAAAAGCTAATTCACACATCCAACGAAACAGCAGACTAGGTGCCCGTCATTTCTGGAAAGGGGTGACCTAGCTTGAGAATGCAGGGGACACACCAATATCTCAGTTTATTTCTGTCAAATAAAAGACAGAAAGCTTACATGCTGATGTATCCAGGGTAGGGGACCTCAGTTATTTATTTATTCATTTATTTTTCACATTTTTATACCACCCTTCCTCCAAGGAGCTCAGAGTGGTGTACATATTTCCTCCCCTCCTTTTTGTCCTCACAACAACCCTGTGAGGTAGGTGGGGCACTGGGTGCGGGTGGGGGGGGGAGAAGTGTATCAGAGCCCCTGTGAATTTTGGATTGTGCCTTTTGAATGTATGCCTCTGAAGAATGCGCTCTTGATATTTGTGGAATGAGTTTAACAGTTCAATCTTTGGCATGGTCGCTCAGAAGTAAATCCCACTGGGTTTACTCCCAGGTAAGTGAGCATAGGATTGTGACCTACAGCACTTGGGGTTGGTTCACCGGAACCCCGTCACTGCTTATGGCTTGATATTGCCCTATATGCCATGACTCACAGCTGGATGCATGAAGCAGCTAGACCCCTGATGGTGAACCTATGACACGTGTGTCACTGGTGACACGCGAGGTCATTTTGGGTGACACGCCAGTGTTTCCCCCAGGGCCCTGACATTTTTTGCCTTGAACATTTAGGGCAGAGATTTTTGGCCGCCCTCTTTTATTATCTAGTAAATAATGTTAAATAAAATGTAATGTGTTCTATAGTTGTTTTCAGTTCAGTTCAATTCAAAATTACTATTAAAAGTAGCAATAGTCAAAGTACCATTAAAAGTTGGGGGGGGGGGGCGACACACCAGCAGAGTCAAGTTAGGCATTTTCAAAAATTTTGACACACCAAGCCCAAATGGTTCACCATCACTGAGCGAGACAGAAGTGTGCTGTGGTTTGGCTTGACTTGCTACAATGAGGTATGAAAAGTATTACTTATAGCATCCCACTGGTCATGTTTTCTGTCATAAGGGATTCCAATGGTTTTAAGGTAATTTTGAGGCGCTGATTCCAAATCTGGCATCAGTTTTTGTCTATCACATCAGGTTTTTGAGATATCAAATATTGTATTTTCAATACAATAAAAACAGCAAATTTATGCTCATATACAAATAGCTAAACAGACATACATACAAGAATAAGATAAGATACAATACAGGTGGGCCCCAATATCCACTGATTCGCTATCCACGGTTTCAGTTATCCACGGATCGTGGGGACCCCCCCCAGGCTTTTACTTTTTTCCCAGTAAGCTTCGTTTCTTCCTTAAAGAAACAGGAGAAGCAGCTTCTGGCTGCTTATTACAGGCAAGTAGAATGAGACTAAGTACTAGAGAGGCTCTGCAAGGTTAACAGAAACCTTGCAGAGCCTCTCTAGGACTTAGTCTCGTTCTTCTTGCCTGCAATGGAGGCTGCTTCTCTGTTTGTTTTAAGGAAGAAGCAAAGCTTGCTGAAATAAAAAATAAGAGGTGGGGGGGGGGAAAGCATGCCTGCCTGCAGGGGAGGCAGGGTGGGGGGACACTCAGGAAACCATGGAGCGGGTGTTTGCTCTTATCCACGGTTTCAAGTATCCACGGAGGGGCCTGGAACATATCCCCACCGGATATGGGGGCCCACCTGTATACCATAATAATGAAACAAACATTTAATGAGCCATAGCACAAAGTTGTGGCAGTGACTGCATATCAATGTGAGTGAATGCATATTACCATGTAAAAATTGAATTGTGAAGATATGAAAAATATGTACAAAAAGGTCATTCACACTAGTGATGTTACATCTGCATAAACAACCTCTTCTTTGACGATCTCCGATGTACAGCTTATGGAATGTCTCTCATCAAGGACCAGCAGTAATCTGTCATCATGTTTGAGTCCCATCGGCCTTGGTAACGTTCTTCCATAAACTGAGGGATTCAACATCAATCTCTGGTAGCTCAAGTAAATACAGGCACAGGTATTTCCTCACAGTGCTCAACTGGTCGTCTGGCAGATGGGATATCTGGGTATCGTAAGTGGTGTTTGTTTTTCTTATTGAAACCTTTTACATTGACAAGGCAGAAGTAGCAGTTATCCAAATGGTTTGTAGGTTCTCTCCAAACCATTGACACACCAAACTTCAGCTTAGCATTCTTTCCTTTAGACCATGATCGCAAAGTTTCAACACAGGTTTTACACACTTTGTGAGGAGCCCAATTTTTGTCTTGGTCTCCAAGTCGTACTTTAAAGTAGGCAAGATAAACCTTCTTGACAAAGGTATTGATGTTGCGCCTTTGATCCTGCAAAGTGAAGCTGCCACAGATGTAGCAGAAGATATCTGGGTCATTACAGCATTTCCTTCTTTCGGATGTTGTAGCCATTGTTAGATCATGCCCTGCAGAAGGAAAATATTAAATAAATGTGGATATCTACATAAAATGATATTATAAACACACTATCCTAAAAATACAGCACCATATTTTAACACTAAAGCAGTCACTGACTCGCAACAACTTGCAATCATAAGTGACAAAGAGTTAATTTTGGGTAAAATCAATGAAAATGGGGTATGCCGATAGCATAAAAATGAGATGTGATAGAGCACATCTGAGATCAGATTTGGAATCAGCACCCTGAAATTAGTCTAAAACAGCTGCAAAAGTCCAGGCCAGAAATTTTTTATTTTTATTTTTTTTGTTGACCATTTTTTTGTTGCTTTGTTGTCCATTCACACATGCAGGTTGTTGCTGGAATCTGCAAGCAGCAAGTGAAAAACACGAATGTGTGAGTTAGCGCTTAGAGAGAGCTTGGGTGGGAGGTGAATCTTTCAATAATTTCTAGTCAAAGTACTTGATTCATTCACTTCTAGATATCCAACCTGAAAATATGTCCATGATAAGATCATGCCGTTTCTTTTCTCTGTTATGTTGCAGACAGTAGAGATGGGTTTTTGAAGCATTTAAAAATAGTTGACTCCTGCAACTTTAGTCCTAGCTATGGGGTGGTAGGGCCACTGGGCATCCCTGCTGTTTCCCATCATATGTGTTCATTCCTCAGGAAATAAGATTTTATTTTAAACATTTATGTCTTGCTTTCCCATACAGGTGTGATGCTAAGAGAAAATGAAAACTGAACAAACGTAGTCAGATTATTTTGCAACAGCAGTGGCGACTGATGAAGCAGTGGTAACTTGCGGGCCAATGATATAAAATGCCCTCCCCCACCAGTCGCGTCACAAGGACGCGCGTCACCTCAGAGCGGGGGCGCGCGTCACCTTTAAGGACGCGGCTCTGCCCCCGTGTGTGACATCACGCGCGGGGGCGGAGCACCCCCGTGCCGTTTTCGGCTCATTTTGGAGCCAAACCGGTGCGAGGGCTGGCGGGCGGGCCCAGCTTCGAGCAACAAAATGTAAGTACCGGGGGGACGCGCGTCACCCTTGTGCGCGCATCACCCCCGGGCGGCCCGCCCCGCGCGCTTCTCCTTGTTGACACCCCTGTCCCCCACCATTAGGTATTACTGCTGTTCCAACTGCTCCTCATAAAAAGTGTTGCGATGCTTGATGTGGGGTATGTGCGTGTGGATTCATGCTCACAAACCCCGAGATTATCTGGTGACCAGGGCCAGGCACTCACTGATGACTGTATGCAACCCCCAGGTTTTAGAGGCAGCCTGGCTCTGAATGCCAGATGCCAGGGAGTGGCGACAGGATACGGGTCTCTTGTTGTCTTGTGTGCTCCCTGAGGCATCTGGTGGGGCCACTGGGAGATGCAGGAAGCTGGACGTGATGGGCCTTTCGCCTGATCCAGGTGCAGGGCTCTTCCTAGGTCAGGACGCAGGGTCTCCGCTGGACATCTGGATACTCTGCGGCTCCCAGCTGTTCTTCCCAGGAGGATGCTTTTGAAGAAGGGGCCTAGAGGTGGGTGTAAGGACACCTCTGGCCTGCTCCCCAATAGGAACGTTTACAAGGAAAGTGGGGGGGCAGGATGTGCACGCACATCACTAATCGCATGAGCCAGTCAGCATCCATCTGAATATGGCTCACTTGCTCCCCACGGCCTGTTCCTCTGGTGCACACATCGCTCTGGTCTGCTGGGGTGACAATGACACCCCCATTCCGTCCCTTTCGGGGAGATGTCCTGCACAGCCCGTTTCTCTCTCTGAGGGGGAAGCTGCACGCGCTGGTGCCCTGAGGAGTTCTTTAAACTGAAGCCGTGCTCTGGGCTGTTTGCCTTTTAAAAACTGTTTTGGTACCGTGTGGCTGTAAAGAACAGCCCTGGGGTCCCTTAGCTTAACAGGTAACATCCCCACCTTTGTGTCCCTTAGCTTGACCCCTTCCATCTATTAAGTGCTGCCAGGAGTCTTCGCCCCCCTTTCCTGGGAGAAGACTCATTTGCAGACTTCTCAAACATCTTCCTGGCTCTTTTAGGTTCCCCATCCTGTTTCCATAGTGACTCCAGCCAGGCTCCTCTAAGGCAACCCTTTGTATTCACTCGGGTCTATGCAAGCGCTTCACTTTCAGCGGGTTTTTCTCTTCCAGTGACCTGGTCAAGATATTGAAGGTCAGATAGGTGAAGGAACAGTTGGGTCACAGGGGAGGGAGCACGGGGGGGGGGGGGGACAAAGCCTTGCTTTGTTTCGACTGAAGTGATCCAACTGAACCTAGAGAGAGGGAGGAGAAGCTCAGTGCGGTTTTGAGACAAAAGGCTGTGTGCTGCTTATTCCACACTGTCCACTAAGGCTCCAAAGGACAATGGGGAATAATGGTGATGCCACACCAGGGACACAGGGATGAGGAAAGGACACTATAGGGTTAAAAGAACTTTCCTGTGGTGGGGAAAAGCAGTGGAGAATGAATGGCAGTTGGAAAAGGCAGTTGGAGACAGCAGCGTCACTGCAGGGGGGGCGGAGCTCCAAGTTCCGTCCGGCTCTGACCGTCCGTTACACGACGGGAGAAAGCTCCCAGAATGGCTCCAAAGGCAAGGGGGCGGGGCCGCTTTCTCCTGTCGTGTAACGGAGGGTCAGAGCCCGAGAGAACTTGGAGTTCCGCCCCCCCTGCAGTGACGCTGGTGGTTGGAGATGGACTGTTGAGGGAGGACTCCGCTGTGGAAAGGAGGAGAGGGCTTCACTGAGGCAACCTGTGGGTCAGGAGCTGTAGAGTGAAGAGAAGATCAAACCTATCCCTGAAAGAGCACCATCGGAAGAACATCAGCAAAAAGCAAACTTCCTGAGAGCTGAGTTTTTTATTTTATTTTTCACATTTTTTTCATATCAGCCTTCCTCCAAGGAGCTCAGAGTGGTGTACATATTTCCTCCCCTCCTTTTGTCCTCACAACAACCCTGTGAGGTAGGTGGGGCTGAGAGATAGTGACTGGCCCAAGGTCACCCAGGAAGCTTCGTGGCTGAGCGGGGATTTGAACCTGATCTTCCAGGTCTAAGTCCGACTCCGAAACCACTACACCAGCCTGTTGGTAGAGGGTACTGTGTAGTTGAATTCAAAAATTGTTTTAACCAGTTCGAACTTATTATTATTAACAGCACTTACCGCATTTTTCGCTCCATAAGATGCACCGGACCATAGGACGCGTGCATATTTTGGAGCTAAAAATAGTGTTAAAAATGACTTGCTTTTAACAGTTTTCCTTACCTGGTTGTTGATCTGCAGGTAGGTCTATAGTACCTACCTATTAGGGCTGTAACATACAGTATAACATACAGCTAAACAGATCACAATTATTTTAGAGTATTTTTAGAACACTATAGGCAATCTATAGAATACTATAGTATTTTAGAATACTATAGGCAATTTTATACTATAGGCTCTCAGACAGAGAGCTTGATCTCATGTTAGTTGCAGAAAATAGGGTGGATCTATAGTAGATCAGCAAGGGTTCTTGACTCCCCATTATTGAACAGCAGCAATGGTGTCCCCCCCCCCCAAAAAAAGCCTGCCGAAATAAAGGTTAGGGAGGAAACCCTGAAATGGATATTTGGGTGTAAGGCGTGCAGTTTTGGTACTGAAAACAAATTGCTGGCCTGAGCCACTGAGCGATGCCCACAGGCACACAGTTCCATCATGGTATGTGAATGCTGCCCATCCATCCCACCACTATTTTATACCAAAAAAATACACTGCACAGATGCACTGTGCACAAAAGACAGAAGGGGGGAATGCAGCCAAGTGCATGATTCCAAGCTGCAACTAGCTGCAAAAAGAAAGAGGGGAAAAAAATATGCCAGGATCCCTTTGTTTTCTCCAAGTCACACTTGGGTGGTTTGCAACACAAAATCAGAGAGACTGAAAGGGGTGGGGATGCAGCATCTCAAGTACAGAAATAAACCCAACATGTATAAGACAACAATAATTAAAAATGGGGTGTTTTGCAACAGAAAATCTGAAGGGGGGGGATGCAGCATCTCAGCTGGGTCTGAACTGGAAAGGAGAAAGTTGGCAACAGAAAAGAGAAAGTGGGCAACAGAAAAGGGGTGGGGAAAACTCGTGTGTCCCTTTGCTCAGCTACCTTTTCATCGGGCTCCTCTTATCTTCTCAGAGATGGAAGACAAACGCTTGGCCAAATCCCCACACACTGGCAACTGCAGCTCCAGGGGCTTTGCCTGCTCCAGAGCAGGCAAAAAGCAAGCTAGCTGCACTGTGTCCACAGTACTTTTGGCGTGGTGGAGGGGAAGGATGGGACTCTCAATTAGCCTTGCAAAGGAGAAAAAGCCCTCTTTAAAAGAGACAGCCAGGAAAGGAAGAGAAGGACCCAGCCTGAGAAAAGCTCCTTTGCAGCTGAAAAAAGCAACAGGGCTTTGTCTTCTTGTTGACACTTGTAAATCCTTGACCAGATTGCATGCTTCCAGGCTTAACACAGGGACTTACAGAAAGCCTTGTGCCTCTCATGAAGTAAGTAAGAGTGGGGCGGGGATGCTGGGGATCGTCAGCTGCCCTGCTGCTTGCAATCCTTCCTTCTCTTCCCCTCCCTGGCATCATCGTCACTAGGGGGCACGTCACCCTGGAGCGGGGGCACGTGCATCACTCCTGCCCTAGGGCGACACCCCCGCTGCTGCTGCCAGCTGCTAAGAGCGTTCACCCTGTCTGGCGGTCCGGGGCCTTCTGAGAAGGCCCAATGCGTCGACGTGTCATTTATTAGCTTTTTTGCGCATGTGCAGACCGTTTCTGAGGGCAAGGGCTGCCCTTTTGCCCTCAGAAACGGTCTGCGCATGCGCGAAAAAGCTAATAAATGACACGTCGATGCATTGGGCCTTCTCAGAAGGCCCCGGACCACCGGACAGGGAGGCCTTCTTCCAGCCTCGGAGCTTCCGCGCGGAACGGGGGCAACGTGCGCGGGTGCACGCGCATCACCCTTTGCGCACATCACCCCCAGCAGCCTGCCACGCTACAGTGACACACCTGCTTCCTGGGCTCCTCTACGAACTCTGCCTGCCTCGCTTGTTTTAATCCTTGAGCAGTGGACTCTCAAAGAGCTAAATCTGGCCTTTCAGCTCCTCACTGGACGGGGAGAGAGAGAGAGCGCGAGAACTCACCGCTCCTACCCCTTCCCCTCCCCACCTATAGCAGCGTTCAGATGAACGAACAAGCTAGCTGCAGTCTTCCTTGTTCTCCTCAGATCAGGCAGCAGCCCACCTCCTCCCACTCCCAGCAAGCAGAGATCAATGCATGAGGATGAACTCAGTGTGGGGCTTGCTTACTTCACAAACGGGGCAAAACACAGAATACACACACAGTTCAGATCAGGCAGCAAAGGAAATCCAACTCAGTCATAAACGGAGCAAAGAAAGGAGCTTTTAACGGAGCATTTTTAAAGGAGCAGTGATCTTTACACCCCTCCGCACTCTCCTAGTCCTTCCCCTTCTCATGGAAAACCAAAGCAACTTTTAACGGATCAAAGGAGCTTTTAAAAGGAGCAACGATCTTTACAGATCAGGCAGCCCACTCCTCCTCCAGAAGGGAAAACTCACAGACGGGGCTGAGAGAACGACAGAGAGGCTGGCTGGAAAGACAGGGACCTGGCTGGTTTTGAGCTGCTGGAGGGTTATGCTGCCGGCCACGATAATGCTCGGAGCTCCAACGAGCTCCGCTGTTGCTCCCTCCAGCTGAGAGGTCACAGGTCCTGTTAGGTCTGCGCTTCCTCCGATGTTACCGGAGGGCTTTGAAGTCACGTCCAGCGCCTCGGAGGCGCTGAACGCAACTGCAACCCCTCCGGAAACATCGCATTTGCTGCGATGTTTCCTCAGGGCTCCCTGGTCGCGTCCAGCGCCTGGGAATGTACCGCAGGCGCCAAATGCGACTGGGAGCTGAGGCACAGGAAGATTGGAGCTGCAAAACAACAGCCAGGTAAGCGGCAGGAAATTTTTTTAAAAGCAAGACATTTTTTTACAGCATTAGGTCTATAAGACGCACAGACATTTCCCCCTAATTTTTTTTTTTGGGGGGGGAAAGTGTGTCTTAGAGCGAAAAATACGGTATATACCGCTTTTCAACAAAAAGTTCACAATGCGGTTTACAGATAAAATCAAATGATTAAATAGCTCCCTGTCCCAAAAGGGCTCACAATCTAAAAAGCTAAGTAAGTTAACACAACCAATAAATTGACTAATGGTATTAGGAAAAGGAGGTAAGTAGCATACACCATACACCAGGTAAGTAACTCCTATCCTGCCAAATGTATAATACCCATATAATATAATAAAAGCTTATAAATAGCTCATTGTTTATAAAAAGCTTCCAATAAAAGTGCTTTTAAGAAGCAATCCTATGGTGCTGCGTGATTGTTGATGGGGAAGAAGCGCTAGCCTGCCAAATCCAGTTGAAACAGAAATTGGCCCGGGCAACGTTACCAGCGTGGGGGGTGGGTGGGCTCCTGATCCCCTACACATGACATACCCCTAAGAGCTGTGCGGGCAAGAACCCCTTTTTCAAGTACTGTAGTGCTTCTCTTCTATTTAGCAGGGGGACAGCTGTTTCCCCTCTTCACCCCAGCACAGTGTCTTTTCTAGTGACTGTTTGCTGGTGTGTCTTCTGCATCCTTTTAGATTGCGAGCCCTTTTGGGACAGGGAGCCCTTTAGTGATTTGATTTTCTCTGTAAACCGCTTTGTGAACTTTTTTTGGTTGAAAAGCAGTATATATTCTGAATAATAAACCTCTTCTAGTTCATCATGCACACTCACATAAGCAGCAATTGCTCAGTGAACAACTTCACATTCTTAGGCTATTCCTTTTGCTCATTGCATTAATTTCTTCTGTTAGAAATACAAGATAATTTCCAATAATAAAAAATAATTTCTTCTATTGTCACAATGGCAAGAGGTGAAAAGCGGTGTGCCCCAAGGATCGGTCTTGGGACCGGTGCTTTTCAACTTGTTCATAAATGACCTGGAGTTGGGGATAAACAGCGAGGTGGCCAAGTTTGCGGACAACACTAAACGTTTCCGGGTGGTGAAGACCAGCAGGGATTGTGAAGAGCTCCAGAAGGATCTCTCCACACTGGGAGAATGGGCAGCAAAATGGCAGATGCGCTTCAGTGTAAGTAAGTGTAAAGTGATGCACATTGAGGCAAGAAATCAAAACTTCACATTTACGCTAATGGGTTCTGAGCTGTCTGTGACAGATCAGGAGAGAGATCCTGGGGTGCTGGTGGACAGGTTGATGAAATTGTTGACCCAGTGTGCGGCGGCTGTGAAGGCCAATTCCATGCTCGGGATCATTAAAAAAGGGATTGAGAATAAAACGGCCAATATCATTATGTTGTTGTTGTTGTTGTTCAGTCGTTAAGTCGTGTCCGACCCTTCGTGATCCCATGAACCATATCCCGCCAGGCCTTCCTGTCCTCCACTATCTTCCTAAGTTCGCTCATTTTCATGTTTGTTGCATCGGTGATGCTGTCTAACCATCTCATCCTTGGCCTTCCCCTTCTCCTTTTGCCTTCAATCTTTCCCAGCATCAGAGTCTTCTCCAGAGAGTCCTCTCTTCGCATTAGGTGGCCAAAATATTTGAGTTTCAGCCTTAGTACCTGTCCTTCCAGGGAACAGTCAGGGTTGATTTCATTTAGAATTGACTGATTTGATCTCCTAGCAGTCCAAGGGACTCTCAGGAGTCTTCTCCAGCACCACAGTTCAAAAGCATCTATTCTTCGGCGCTCAGCCTTCCTTATGGTCCAACTCTCGCAACCATACATTGCTACTGGGAACACCATCGCCCTGACTATGCGAACTTTTGTTGGCATGGTGATATCTCTGCTTTTTATTATGCTGTCTAAGTTTGCCATAGCTTTCCTTCCAAGGAGTAAGCGTCTTTTAATTTCATGGCTGCTGTCTCCGTCTGCAGTGATCTTGGAGCCCAGAAAAGTAAAATCTGTTACTGCTTCCATTTCTGCCCCTTCTATTTGCCAGGAACTGATGGGCCCAGATGCCATGATCTTAGTTTTATTAATGTTGAGTTTCAAGCCAACTTTTGCACTCTCCTCTTTCACCCTCATCAAGAGGCTCTTTAGTTCTTCTTCACTTTCTGCCATTAGGGTGGTATCGTCTGCATATCTGAGGTTGTTGATATTTCTCCCGGCAATCTTGATTCCGGCTTGTGATTCATTCAGCCCTGCATTTCTCATAATGTACTCTGCATATAAGTTAAATAAGCAGGGTGACAATATACAGCCTTGCCGTACTCCCTTCCCAATTTTGAACCAATCAGTTGTTCCATGGCCGGTTCGAACTGTTGCTTCTTGACCCGCATACAGGTTTCTCAGGAGACAGGTAAGGTGGTCTGGTACCCCCATCTCTTTAAGAATTTGCCACAGTTTGTTGTGATCCACACAATCAAAGGCTTTTGCGTAGTCAATGAAGCAGAAGTAGGTGTTTTTTTGGAACTCTCGTGCTTTCTCCATGATCCGGCGCATGTTGGCAATTTGATCTCTAGTTCCTCTGCCTCTTCGAAACCCAGCTTGTACGTCCGGTAGTTCTCGGTCCACGTACTGCTGAAGCCTAGCTTGTAGGATTTTGAGCATAACCTTGCTAGCATGTGAAATGAGTGCAATTGTACGGTAGTTTGAACACTCTTTGGCACTGCCCTTCTTTGGAATTGGAACGTAAACTGACCTTTTCCAATCCTTTGGCCACTGCTGAGTTTTCCAAATTTGTTGGCATATTGAGTGCAGCACTTTCACAGCATCATCATTTAGGATTTTAAGTAGCTCAGCTGGGATATTATCATCTCCACTAGCTTTGTTGTTAGTAATGCTACCTAAGGCCCACTTGACTTCATTCTCTAGGATGTCCGGCTCTGGGTCAGTGACCACACCAGCGTGGTCATCAGGAACATTAAGATCTTTCTTGTATAGTTCTTCTGTGTATTCTTGCCATCTCTTCTTAATCTCTTCTGCTTCTGTTAGGTCCTTGCCTTTTTTGTCCTTTATCATGCCCATCTTTGCACAAAACGTTCCCTTGATATCTCCAATTTTCTTGAAGAGATCTCTAGTCCTCCCCATTCTGTTGTTTTCCTCGATTTCCTTGCACTGTTCATTTAAGAAGGCCTTCTTATCTCTCCTTGCTATTCTCTGGAACTCTGCATTCAGTTGTTTATATCTTTCCCTTTCACCCTTGCTTTTTGCATTCCTTCTTTCCACAGCTATTTGTAAAGCCTCATCTGACAGCCACTTTGCTTTCTTGCATTTCTTTTTCTTTGGGATGGTTTTAGTTGCTGCCTCCTGTACAATGTTACGAACTTCCGTCCATAGTTCTTCAGGCACTCTGTCTACCAGGTCTAATGCCCTAAATCTATTCTTCACCTCCACTGTATACTCATAAGGGATATGGTTTAGGTCATATCTGACTGGTCTAGTGGTGTTCCCTACATTCTTCAGTTTAAGTCTGAATTTTGCAATAAGAAGCTCATGATCTGAGCCACAGTCAGCTCCAGGTCTTGTTTTTACTGACTGTATAGAGCTTCTCCATCTTTGGCTGCAAAGCACATAATCTATCTGGTTTCGGTATTGACCATCTGGTGATGTCCATGTGTAGAGTCGCCTCTTGTGTTGTTGGAAAAGAGTGTTTGCTATGACCAGCGTGTTCTCTTGACAGAACTCCGTTAGCCTTTGCCCTGCTTCATTTTGCGCTCCAAGGCCAAACTTGCCTGTTGTTCCGTTTATTTCTTGATTTCCTACTTTAGCATTCCAGTCTCCTATGATGTAAAGGACATCTTTTTTGGGTGCTAGTTCTAGAAGGTGTTGCAGGTCTTCATAGAACCGGTCAACTTCATCTTCTTCGGCATCAGTGGTTGGGGCATACACTTGGATTACTGTAATGTTGAATGGTTTGCCTTGGATTCGAACTGAAATCATTCTGTCGTTTTTGAGGTTGCACCCCAGTACTGCCTTTCCCACTCTTTTATTAACTATGAGGGCTACTCCATTTCTTCTAAGGGATTCATGCCCACAGTAGTAGATATGATGGTCACCTGACTTAAATTCGCCCATGCCCGTCCATTTTAGTTCGCTGATTCCCAAGATGTCAATGTTCAATCTTATCATCTCATTTTTGACCACATCCAGCTTGCCTTGATTCATAGATAATATCATTATGCCTTTGTACAAATCAATGGTAAGGTCACATCTGGAGTATTGCATCCAGTTCTGGTCACCACACCTCAAAAACGATATAGGTGAATTGGAAAAGGTGCTGAAAAGAGCAACCGAAATGATTCGTGGGCTGGAACACCTCCCCTATGAAGAAAGACTACAGCATTTGGGGCTTTTCAGTCTAGAAAAAAAGACGCCCGAGGGGGGGACATGATTGAGACGTATAAAATTATGCATGGGATGGAGAGAGTGGATAGAGGGAGATTCTTCTCCCTCCCGCACAACTCCAGAACCAGGGGACATGCACTAAAATTGAGTGGATGAAAGTTAGAACAGACAAAAGAAAATATTTTTTCATCCAGTGTGTAATTCATCTGTGGGACTCCTTGCCACAGGATGCGGTGATGGCACCTGGCCTAGATGCCTTTATAAGGGGTTTGGATAGATTCATGGAAGAAATACTATCACAGGTTACAAGCCATAAGCAACCTCCTGGCTTTAAGAAGTAGGTTCTCTCTGTGCCAGGTGCAAGGGAATGACAACAGGAAACTGGTTATCTTGTTGGCTGTGTGATCTCAGAGGCATCTGGTGGGGCCACTGTGAGATACAGGGAGCTGGACTAGATGGGCCTTTGGCCTGATCCAGCAGGGCTCTTCTGATGTTCTTATGTTCTGTCTGTTCCTCTTCCTCTGGCGACTCTTTACACAGTTGCCCTAGAAACGGAGCCACAGAACCCGGAAGAGTTTTTCAGCAATTTTCAACCACCATGCTCCAAACTCCCACACCACACCTGCGGATAATTTGCAGCACACGAATATCCTGCAGCACACTGGTTGAAAATCGCTGGTGTAGACAGAACTGAGCTGGATGGGTCAAGAGTCTGACACAGTATAGAGCAGCTTCCTATTCACTGGAGGTTCTTCTCCAAAAAGGCACCTCAACCATGAAATGCACCTGGCACCTAACTTTAAAATAAAATTGGAAATAAAACATGGTATCTACAAGTACTTTAACTGTGGGTGGCTGCTGGTCTTTTGTTTTAAATCTTTTAGTAGTAATGCTCTTTTGAACTGATCTCAGTATTTTGTATTGTTTTATTACTTTCATATCAAGTTTTGATTTTTGCACCTCACACTGCATTTCCAATTCAATGGAAAGGCAGGGCTCAAATATTTTAAACTGAATAAATGAAGTCGGTACACACAGAACCGCAGCCTTCAGTCTTTAAGCTAGTTCTGAAAAGATTTTAATATGCTAGAAAAAGTAAAATGCACACAAAGAGGTTTCTTCCACTAGGTTTCAAAGTTGTAAAAATCTTTGTGTTGGTAACAGGGACAACAAAGGTCTTCCAATGAAGCCACAATTCATACAAGGTACAGGACTCTGCAGCTCTGCCCAATCAAAATGTTCAAAATTCAGGGATTTTTGTGAAAGGAGAAAACTTGAGTTAAGCTTTAAAAATAACCAAACCATTTCGGAGACTAGGAACTCTGAACGAGTCAAGCTGGGGGTGGGGGGTAGAGAATGGACACAGAAGGCAGAACACATCTCAAAAAACACCTGGATTTACGGAGGTTTTTGCAGGCTCAGTTTCATTCTTTCTTGTATGTGTCTGCTGGGGTCTTTGCCGCTTCTGTCCCCACCCCAACTGAGCCTTGCTTATAGGCTTCCCATTCATCTGTCCTTTCCAATTTCACGGATATCTCCTCCTTAGCGCTCCCTTCAACTGAAGCGGTCGCCGTGCTTGGAGCATCTCTGGTCGTGGACAAGCCATGACTTTTCCTGTATGTGTCTGCTGGGGTCTTTGCCGCTTCTGTCCCCACCCCAACTGAGCCTTGCTTATAGGCTTCCCATTCATCTGTCCTTTCCAATTTCACGGATATCTCCTCCTTAGCGCTCCCTTCAACTGAAGCGGTCGCCGTGCTTGGAGCATCTCTGGTCGTGGACAAGCCATGACTTTTCAGGTGGCTCAGCAAGGCATCTCTCCGATTGTAGGCATTACCACACTCGGCGCAACTGTAGGGCCTCAGTCCTGTGTGCATTAGCTGGTGCCTGCTCAGCCGCTCCTCCAGAGAGAAACATTTCCCACAGTCATGGCAGACGTATGGTTTTACGTCTGCCTCCTCATCTGGTAAAACGTCTGGTTTTCCATGCTGATATTTCATAAGGGAACATTTGATCGAGTGGCTTTTCTCGCACACAGAGCTCTCCTGAGGCTTCTCTTTTTCATGAATTATCTGATCGGTAACAAGTCCTGACTGGCTCTGACAACTCTTCTCACCTTTGGAATATGCAAACATTTCCAAGTTGAGGCGCTTTACCAGTTCGTTTCCTGCTGTGCTGTTTTCGGTACCTTCATTAGACTCTGTCTGTTTCTTCAGGGGTGTCGCCTTTTCCTCTTTGCTGGACCCGTCCGCAACTTGCAGAGAGACATCCCCATGTGCTCCTTCAGGCGATGGGGTTCTGGCCTCCTTCAGCTCAGTCCTCTCCTGCGGAGAATTCTCCTCCAACATCTTACTTGGCTCCTCATTACCTGCAAGGACAAAGAGTAACAATCCAAACACGAGATCTCTTATGTCAAGGAAAGAAGGGAAAAGAACAAGATAGACCGTTCTCCTACATAGACTGTAGGAGACTACAGTCTACATAGACTACAGCTAATAAACCCAATTGTGTTTTATTACCACTGTGTTAGACTGTAGCTAATAAACCCAGTGTATTAAAACAAAAACTTTTTTCTCCTAACGTTCCACCCTCAACTGTGGAGGGACATTACCAAAGGTGCAGTGTTTTGCTGTTCTCTGCCCTAGTTCTTAGCACACCGTTGTTACAGTTGAGAGATTAACTGGTTCCTTTGCCAGGTTCTTTAAAGTCATACCACCATTTTTCCTCCCTATATGATGTCAATATTTTCATCTTATCAGTCCCACAGTTATCAAGGCTCAGGACTGTCCCCTGATCAGTTCTGCAAGTATCAAAACCTCAGATCTTGGTTCACTTAAGGACCGGAAGCCACACATTACTGACAGAAAGAGTTTCCCTCTTCCTATTCATGTTATATTTATGTTTGTGAATTTCTATGGCTTCTCTGTGAATCCTGATATGGTAGCTCCTAACCGAGGACAGCACCTGTGTTCGTTCAAAATCTATCTGGTGTCCCAATTCCAATGTGTGTGCAGAATCTGCGGTGGCAGGAAGGAGGAAGCACTTCCTGTCAGCAATGTGTGGGACTGATCAGAAGAGGAAAATATTGACATCATATAGGAAGGAAAAATGGTGGTATGACTTTAAAGAACCTGGCAAAGGAAGCAGTTAATGTTAATCTCTCAACTGTAACAATGGTGCGCTAAGAAGAACTAGGGCGGAGAACAGCAGAACGCTGTACCTTTGTTAACGCCCCTCACAGTTGGGGGTGGAACGTTAGGAGAAAAAAAAGTTTTTGACAGTGGCTAATAAACCCTAACAGTGATGCTACTCATTTTGCGGATAATTCTAGCCACGAAAGCCTGAGTAGGTATGCAAGGCTTCATAGCATTTCTAAATTGTACAAGATCTGCTTTACCAGAGATTACAATGGGACAGAAGAAATTTGCATCTGCACCATGAGAAACTATGACTGGCACATACCACCTTCAAACTACAAAAAGAAGAATGTTGTCAGGGCCATCAGTACTCCTCCTTAAAATAATTTAAAAGTTCTTAAACCAGGTCATGCAATTCCAATGGAAGCCTTCCCAAGGAAGGCTACATTCTTGTATGCAAATGAGCATTATCTATCTTACTCTGCGTAAATTTATCCTGGCTTTGCTAGTAGCGGGGAGGGGGGGGTCGAGGACTTATGGAGGGCCACGAAGCCCCAGCCCCATGCACTGGAAATCTTAACCATTTGACAACTTACCAAAATGGTAAGTGGACACTTTCCAAGGACAACTTACTGTTTTGCTAGCATGAATCTCAAAACACAATACAGTACTTCCAAAAACAGAAGTCCACTATACACATATAAAATGGTCATGTCGTATACAGCATTGCAGTGAAACAACAGAGTTGTGTTATGTTCTCTGCATTTTATTAATATACAGTAACTTCTTTCATGACTAGGGCTATCAAATAGTAAAAGATCTTCGGAAACAACTGCTGGAGTTACGGTGGGAACTTTTTCAGGAAGAGGTCAACATTCCTCTTACGATCGCATAATATACCCACCTACGCTCGTTTCCTGAGGCCCAGCAACAGGTGCTTTTGTGTCATTGGGAGCTCTGCCAAGCATGTGGGTTCTCTGGTGCCTAGAAAGGAGGGAATGCCATGCGAAGGTCTCTCCACAATCCTGGCATTGGTACGGTCTTTCTCCCAAGTGGACTCTCATATGTTTAAGGAGGGCTACTAATTTTGAGGCTCTGTGCCCACATTTGGAACATGTGTAGTTTTTCTCTCCTAGGCTGCTTGTATTTTTTTTAACGTGGTTTTCTCTGCTGCTGGGAGCACCGTCAGACGTATGGATTTTCTTGTGACCGGTAAGGCTCGACTTTTGAGCAAAGGCTTTCCCACACTGCTGGCATTGGTAGGGTTTTTCCCGTGTGTGAATTCTCAGGTGTCTAATTAGATCTGACCAGTAAACGGCTCTGTGCCCACATACTGAACACTCATGTTTTCGCTCCTGTTTTCGCTCCTTCCCTTTGTTTTTCACAGTCGCGGCATTGCTCTGACGCTGCACTCTCCGCTTTGATGTGGTCCCAACCCCATTAGTCTTAGGAGTTCGGGAAACAATCTTGGGGGATGTCTTTGACCCAGCTCCTCGCTGCTGAGAACTCTTTTGCAAGATATTAATCAACTCCTCGTCATCTGTAAAGATAAAAATAAGTCTCTGAATGATCTTTGTATTACTGTATTTCTTCAATTCTAAGACGCATGTTTTTTCCCAATTAAGCATTTCAAAAAATGGGGTGCGTCTTAGAATCGAAGGTCTCCAAAAAGCACCCCAAAATGCTATCTTCTTACTTACTGGGGCTTGGGGGAGCTTCAGGGAGGCCTGCGCGACCCTCTGCAGGCCTCCCCGATCTTCAGTTCAGCAAAAACCGGTGATTTTCAGCCATTTCTGGTTTTCGCGAAAACCAAAAATGGCCAAAAATCGCTGTTTTTCACCTAACTGAAGATCAGGGAGGCCTGCAGAGGGTTGCGCAGGCCTCCCTGAAGCTCCCCCAAGCCCAGGTAACGAAGGAAATGGCACTTTCTGGCGGGGCCAGAAATGCTATGCAAAGGCAGTGCACTCAGTCATCCTCAGCTGCAGGAGACATGCTGAGGAGAGTTGGTGCTGAGCAGGTAGATTCAATGAAGGGAGGTGAGTCTTACAATCGATGGGTTTTTTTTTCCCCTGCTGGTGGTACTGACAGTAAAGGTGCGCCTTAGAATCGATGGCGCCTTAGAATCGAAGAAATACGGTAAAATACTGATGCCCTGCCTTTTAGAATAAGGCACTTCTAGCCAGCGATCAAAAAACACAGATATCAAAAACAAAAACCACAACATAATCAGCACCAAACACACATTTAATACCCAGCACCACAGCTTAGTCGGTCCCCAAATACCCTCTGAGGCAATCTCTCTCGGAAGGAAAATAAAAAATGAAAAAAATAATGATGAAAGAATTCTGCTCTGAATGAAAACTTTCATTCCTTGCTGCTGGAAAGCCAGCAGTAAAGGGAGCAGCTATCCTGGTTTGTTCCAACTTGAGTTAATTAACCAACTGTGGTTCCCTGAGGTTGTACATAATGCTGAACTGCAGCTTGTCCTTAAGGCAAAAGCTGTCGCTCTCCGTCTGTGCAAAGGGAGAGGAGAAGGCGAGTGTGAGTTTGCAGCTTTCCAAAGTTAATTCTTGTAGCAAAAACCATGGTTTCCCCCAACATCTGAACTCATTCTGCAACTCACGCCAAACGTATCTTTAAGAAGAAAAGCCTTTATATAATATACCCACCGCTAAGTGTTACATCACATTCTGCAACAGGGGCCTCAGGAACGGGTGTCCTTTTGGAAGTTGTGCAAATTTTCTTGTGTTCGGTATAATTTGATAGCCACCTGTAGCTAATTCCACATTCAAGACACTTGTAGGGTCTCTCTCTCGTATGGACTCTCATATGCTTGACAACATCAGATAATCGCTTGCTTTTGTAGTCACACTGTTGGCAGGCGTGTTTTTTCTGTCTCCCATAGTTAATGGATCTTTTCACAGCCACGGCAGCTCTCCCAAGCCGACGGGAATCTCCTTGACCTTTCTCTGGAGGTTTGGATCGGAACCTTGATGTGGGCCTGCTCTCAACAGACTCGCTGCTCAGGGAAGCGGGCCCAAAGAAGTCTTCCCATTCAAGCCCCTCCTGCAGAGCCATCGCTTCCTCATTATCTGTGGGGAGAGTAAATTGCTTACAGATGTGACATGTCCTCAAACCTTACAGGAGGAGGAGGAGGGAAAGAGAAGGGCAGGCCACTGGAGATCCTGCTCAATCCCCCCCCCCACCGACTTCTGCGTTTCTTCCCATGGGACTTCAGCCCTGGGGGACTAAACTGGATTTTCTCAGGATATTGAGTTGGGCAAACGTTTCAGTTCCACATGAGCACTGGCGCGCACACAGAGCCACCACAAATAACAGAAGACCATTAGTCTGCTGATTGGCCTAGAACAGCAATTTTCAACCAGTGTGCCGCGGCACATTGGTGTGCCGCAAAAGATCCACAGGTGTGTCACCGGAGTTTGGGGCACAGCGGTTGAAAATGGCAAACACACTATTCCGGGTTCCGTGGCTCTATTGCTAGGGCAACTGTCTGCAGTAATGCATTGTCTGTCCCGTTTCCTCCGCCAGCAGAGGAAGAGGGACAGACAATTCGTTACTACAGACAGTTGTGAAAATACTGGCTCCCCGAGTGATGGAGGTCAGAGTTACAGGCGGCTGGGTTTGCACAGGTACAGTATGTCCTTTGTGGTGCTTTTGCACAGATGCAATAGCACTGGGCTGGCACGAGCCGGTTGTTTCAGTCTACATATATTCCAACTTCTGTACAGACCTCCGGAATGAAAGCAGCACATACACAGTATAAACTTATGTGAGCGAGTCCCCCAAGGGCCTTTCAAATTGCAAGCTATACCGAGCTATACAGATAGGGGCTGCCTCAGATTCATGACTTACATAGAGATGCTCCCTGCCCCAGAGGTTTCCTTGGACGGAGTCTTGAAGTGACACTAGGCTCACACACATCAGCAACAATACCCGAGGATGTTCCAAGCACATTTTCCAATCTGAGCCTGTAATGCCGCACAGAATGATTTTGTAGTTTTCCTGACCCCTCAGCACCTGCAGGGCGACGCCTCTCTAACAGAAGACAAGTAGTGAAAGAAAAAGAAAAAGGTCAGCCTTGCAATGACTGGCTATCAATTATATATTATTGAATCAATCAGGAACATGGATGGGGGGGGTTGTCTGTGATTGATGTATGGACTGTATGGTGACTTCCCTGCCTTGCGTGATGGTTGCAGACGTCTCGTCTCGTCTCGTCTCAATAGGCTGGTAGAGAGTGCTGGGGAGGAGGTAGCGGTTGTGGTGCATGTTGGCACCAACGACGTGGGGAAATGTAGCCGGGCGGTCCTGGAGGCCAAATTTAGGTTGCTAGGTAGGAAGCTCAAATCCAGGACCCCAAAGGTGGCGTTCTCGGAAGTACTACCTGTTCCACGCGCAGGGCCAGCTAGGCAGGCGGAGCTCAGGGGTCTCAATGCGTGGATGAGACACTGGTGTCAGGAGGAGGGGTTTAAGTTTGTTAGGCACTGGGGAACGTTTTGGGACAAGCCAGGCCTGTTCAAGAGAGACGGGCTTCACTTGAACCAAAGCGGAACCAGACTGCTGGCGCGTAACATTAAGAAGGTGGCAGAGCAGCATTTAAACTGACCCCTGGGGGAAAGCCGACAGGAGCCGAGGGGCATCTGCTTCAGGACTCCTCATCCCTATGGAAACGAGAGTGGAGAGGTTCAGGAACAGCAAGGTTATGATAGAGCAGGAATTGGGAGCAGAAGTCTGATGGGAAGTGACAGCCGGACCAGCAGGATGAGAGGCTGCAGGGATAAAGGTGCAAACAAACAGCCCATCTTAGGGGACCTGATGCTTTTATGCAAATGCCTGAAGTCTCCAAGCGAAGGTGGGGGAACTAGAATGTCTGGTGGCTATGGAAAAAAACTGACATAGTGGGCATAACGGAAACCTGGTAGAATATGGAGAACCAGCGGGATACTGCAATCCCAGGGTATAAACTCTATAGAAGGGACAGAGAGGGGCGGCCATCTGTGTGTCAAAGAAGGGGTAGAATACAGCAGAGTAGAAATTGAAGGGGGTGTTGGAATTGGTACAACCCCGTCTGTATCCGAAGGGGGAAGAATGATATCCGAAGGGGGCACCTAATGCCCAGTGACCCAGACCCATCTTGCCTGTTCTCTCTGCAATCCTTGAGGGGTGTGGCCTAACTGCTCTTTCCCCCCTCCTTTTCTGCCCTTCTCCTGACTACTTATATTACATCTTAGCGGTGAAGATGTTCAGAACAAGGCCTCAGATGCCCCCACCATTTTAGCACAAGCCCTGCAGGGTGAGCCAGCTTTAGGGGCTTGCTATCTCTCAAGTTAGTTGAATCTCTGATCCTAATCAGATGATATGTATATGTATTCAATGGAACTGTGAGCAAACTTATGCTTTGGTAACTTTATCACTGCCTTGTGTCTGTCCTTGTTTTATTGCTTGTGTCTGTCCTTGTTTTATTGCTAGCACTCAGACTGGGTGAAGGAGGTTCCCCGAGGTAAAACTAAAAGGAATTCCACATCCAATAGGGGTGGTGGTCAAACTCCACCATAGAATCACTGTGGGTTAAATTACCAGGCTCAAGGAGCGATGTAATAGTAGGGGCATGCTATTGTCCTCCAGATCAAAAACCTAAAGTGAACCTTGAAATGAGGACACAAATCAGGGAGGTGTCAACGAGAGACAGGGTTGTGATCATGGGGGACTTCAATTATGATATGGACTGGGTCAATTCATGCTCTGGTCATGAAAGAGACTAGATTTCTGGATTTATTTATTTTTTATTTTAAAAAATTATACCCCGCCTTTCCTATGCCGAGGCAAATGCTAGATGACTGTGCATTAGAGCAGCTAGTCATGGAACCAACCAGAGGACAGGTGACTCTGGATTTGATATTGTGTGGCACTCAGGACCTGGTCAGGGATGTAAATGTTACCGAGCCGTTGGGGAACAGTGACCATGCTGCGATCTGTTTCGCCATGCATGTCGGGGGGAGAGTGCCGAGCAAATCTGACACAAAAACCCTTGACTTCCGAAGGGAAGACTTCCCCAAAATGAGGAGACTAGTTAAAAAAAGGCTGAAAGGGAAGGTAAAAAGGAGTCCAATCGCTCCAGAGTGCATGGAGGCTGTTTAAAACAACAGTCCTAGAGGCCCAGCGGGAGTGTATCCCACAAAGGAGGAAGGGCTCGACTAAGTCCAGGAGGGTGCCAGCATGGCTAACAAGCACAGTTAAAGAGGCTATAAAAGGCAAGGAAGCTTCCTTCTGTAAATGGAAGTCTTGCCCTAATGAGGAAAATAAACAGGAGCACAAACTGTGGCAAAAGAAATGTAAAAAGATGATACGGGAGGCCAAGCAAGACTTTGAGGAACGTATGGCAGGCAACATAAAAGGGAATAATAAAAGCTTCTTCAAATATGTTAGAAGCAGGAAACCTGCCAGGGAAACGGTTGGTCCGCTGGATGGTGAGGGAAAGGGGTGATAAAAGGGGACTTGGAGACTACAGAGACATTAAACAAGTTCTTTGCATCTGTCTTCATGGCAGAAGACCTTGGGCAAGCCTGAATGGCCCCTCCAGACTAAACAATGAAGTCAGACAGAGGTTAAAAGAGAAGACATTTCAGACTTAATTGACCAATTAAAGATCAACTAGTCACTGGGACCAGATGACATCCATTCAAGTGTTCATAATGAACTCCAGAATGAAGTTGCTGATCTTCTGACTAAAATATGCAACCTGACCCTTAAATGAAAGTGTCGACCCAGTGTGCGGCGGCTATAAAGAAGGCCAACTCTATGCTCGGGATCATTAAAAAAAGGATTGAGAATAAGACAGCTAATATTATTATGCCATTGTACAAATCAACGGTGAGGCCACATTTGGAGTATTGCGTCCAGTTCTGGTCACCACACCTCAAAAAGAATATAGTAGAACTGGAAAAAGTGCAGAAGGGATCAAAATGATTGGTGGGCTGGGGCACCTCCCTTACAAGGAAAGGCTACAGTGTTTGGGGCTTTTCAGTCACTCTAGACCGAAGACACCTGAAGGAGGATATGATTGAGACACATAAAATTATGCATAGGATGGATAGAGGGAAGTTCTTTTCCCTCCCACACAACACCAGAACCAGGGGACATTCACTAAAATTGGCTGATGGGAGAGTTGCAACAGACACACAGACATATTTCTTTACCAAGATTATTCCTGAGTAGATGGAGTCTCCGGTGCCTGGAAAGATTTGACATCCACCGGAACATTTTGCCACATTCAGGGCACTCGTAAAGTCTTTCTCCTGTGTGGATTGTCATATGTTCAGTAAGGTGTTTTAATGCCGTCGCTTTGAAACCACATGTGGGACACACATACTTGTTTGTCCCTTGGTGGCTTGCGGCCACTTCTTCTTGACTGCGGTCAAACATCTTCTTTTTGCTGCTGCTGCTTCCCCCAGCTGTGGACTTGTGGAATCTTCTCTGATGAGTATGGAAAGATTCTTTCTTTGAGAAGGTTGTCCCACATTCAAGGCACCTGAAAGGCCTTTTCCCAGAGTGGCAGCGCATATGCCGAAGCAGATCTGATAAGAAGTAGGCCCTGTGCCCACACACAGGGCACTCGTGTTTCTTCTCCTTGGGGTAGTATTTATTCTTCCTAATCCCGTTTCCTCTTTTTTTCCGGCCCCGAGTGGCTCTGCCCTGCTGCTGCTGCTCTTGAGGTTTCCTTGGACGAAGCTCTCGTTGGGTACTGGGCTCAGGGCTCCCAGAAACGTTGTCTTGATAGTCTTCTGGAAATGGTTCAAGTGTGGAATATTCTGTCTCTGCATCCGACTCCTGAGAATTCTCCGTCTTAATCTCACTCGGCAGTCTACCACCTGGTGGGAGCGCAAGAAGAGACGCAAAAAGTCATGAACAGATAAAAGAGCTGGTATTTATGTTTGGTTCAGCGCAGGGGAGGCAACAGGAAGTGGAGCTGGAATGTTTCTGCAGTGGACTAACGATGGGGCCTTGGGCAAAGTGCTCTTGCTCAGCCACAGTTCCCTATCTGTAGAATGGGAAGAAGGATGACCTAGCTTGAAGACACCTTGCCCTGGGTCAGTCCAGGGTCTACCGTGTTTCCCCGAAAATAAGACCAGGTCTTATATTAATTTTGGCTCCAAAAACGCAGTAGGTCTTATTTTCAGGGGATGTCTTTTTTTTAATGTACCGGTACAACAATTTACATTTATCCAAATGCAATCATGTCATCTTCTTCTGGATCATCATCATAACTCTCCAAACCCCGCATTCCGGCCTGAATTTCTTGCGACTCCATTGCCTGTAGAACCATTGGCCCAATCAGCAATAGAGCAGGCGAGTATTGGCAGGTGAGCTCCAAACTACTGGTAGGTCTTATTTTGGGGGTAGGTCTTATATTTAGCACAACCCTTTTAAGAACCCTTAAAATCATGTTAGGTCTTATTTTCAGGGCACGTCTTATTTTCAGGGAAACAGGGTAGCACTTTATTGTCTACTCAGAACGGTGCTCACTCTGGAGGTTTCAGAGAGAGCCTTTCCTAGGTCTGCTCTCTGAGAGCATGCCAATTGGGGTTTGAACCTTCTGCATGCACATGGAGGTACGTTCTCCCCTTGCTTTATCGCCCAAGATACTGACACAACTGCAATAGGTTAAATTGGGAAACAGAAAGGGGATGTCAATGAGGATGAAACAGCTCTGGTGGGATTGAGGGATGAAGGCAGGAATCACATAATAAAACATCCCAGGCGCAAGGATGTCGAGAATCTTTACCCTGTTAGTTTACCCTGCTAACTGGGCAAAGAGGCACTTTTTCAAGTGGTGCTCCTCTTCCATTTAGCAGGGGGAGAGCAACTGCCCCTCTTCAGCCCAGCACAGTCTCTTTTCTGGTGGCTTTCCCAGCAAACCTGGAAGCAGGACCACACAAGGTGCACCTAGGTCTGGTAACAGCTCCTTGCAAACAGTGGGGGCAAAATCCAAGGAGGCGGCAGAGCTTTAGTGAAGCATGAAACCGAAAAGGTGCTTTCAGGGCCAGAATGGTCCTGGAACTCAGTCAAGGTCAAGGCCTGAAACCAGGTGGGGTGAACCCTGCATCCCCTTCTGTTTTCCAAAAGGCAACCTGTTTGGGAGCTGAGGCAAGGCTCCCTTTGCCTGCCGAGGGCTGTTAGGGGTAGACCATCAATTGTCTAGCCTGAGAGCTCCCAGTCATTTGGAATGCTGACTGCAGCAGTGGCGAGGAAAACTGGCCTGGAAACTGGTGTGGGACTGCTGGAAGCAAATCTGGGGGCTTTTCACAGCCAGGATTGCTTCGCAAACTCTTACCCAAGAGGCTGTCTGGAATATCTGCCTCATTCTCAGGTCTCTGGGTACAGGCAGTTTCCTGTGGTCCAGGCTGGGAGATATCAGGTGTGGGAATCGAGAGTCCATCTAGGGGAGAGAGAAAGAAATGAGGAGGGAAATAGGAAGCCTGGCCCAGCTAGAGAGTGAATATATGCAGAGATTTCGGCCAAACTATTGTATTTTTTGGTGCTTGGAAAGATGAAAAGATGCAACCACCAGACCACTCATCATGCCTTCATAAAATTGACTACTGCAATTGCTGTCTATGGAGCTATTTTTGAAGGAGGTACAGAAAGGGACAGCACACCTGCCTATAGTGACTGACAAAAGGAAAGTACTTAACACAACCACAGAAGCAACTTAATCTACAACTGCTACAGGCAAATTCCTGAAAGAGAGGGCCAACGATGGCCAGAATGGCTAGAGACCGCCTTCACCCATACACTCCGGCATCCGAGGGGGCTTCTCTTGCAAGCGCTTCCTCTGACTCAGCTGAGGGGAATGGCAGTGTGTGTGGGGGGGCAAGCCTTCTCTGTAGTGGCGCCCCAACTCCCTTTCAGGGGCATTAAGAACTGCCCCTTCCCGCATGACTTTTCATCAAGGGCTTAAAACATTTTTATTTCGTCAAGCGTTTGGGTGACGTACGTTTGGATGTGCGGCTGGTTGCCTCCTGTGCCTCTATATGATGCTTGCTGCCATTTCCTCCCCCCTTTTTAAACTGACCCCCCAACTGTTTTTTTTTCCTCATTGCTTTACTTGTTGTATTCATTGCCTCGTTATTTTTTGTGAAACTTGTAAGCCGCCTTGGGCATTTGCCTTGGCAAAGGAAAGGCGGGATATACATTTCATTCATAATAAATGGAATCTCCACATAAAAGGGGAAGTGTACCATACGATGGGGGCAAAGAGTGCAGACAGACCCCCACTTTCATCTCCTGCATCTGACCGGTCACTGCTGAAAACAGAATGCTGGACTGTCAGTTGGGACCCAGCAAGGCCGCTGGACACACAAGACTGCCTTCGGCCGAGTCAGACCATCGGCCCTCTCAATATTATCTTCCAGACTGGCGTCTTTACCAGCCCCACCGGGAAATGCCAGGATCTGACCATGGGAAAGCACCCAGGCAAAGCCTCGGCTCGACAACTTGGTGGCAGGCCCAGGAACCTTTCCCTATTTTCCAACGCTTTGACCTCTTGGGGTGCAAATGGAATCGGTGATGAAAGCTCTGGTTAGCCAAGCACACCAATTCATTCCAGGCGGCCAGGGAATAGGCCACCCCGTCCCCACGGCACAATCCCTCCCCCAAGCATAGGTACTGACCTGAAGCACTGGCATTCCCAGAGATCTGTTGCATGACACTCCAGGGCAGGGGGGGTTTCTGATCAAGGTCCTGGTCAGTCCACCCAGCCTTATCCAAAGCCACATTCTTCACATCCACAGGCTCCTGAAACAGGAGAATAGCTTTTGCTCAGATTCTGAAGGCCCAGAACTGGGTTTAAGACAGAGGTATTCATAGGGCACGGCACTGGGTGTTCAAATCATCAAGACTGTTTCCGTGCCATAATCAGTCCTGAAAATTGACTGAAACAGATCCAGTTAATGGATAAATACAAATAGGGATCCAAATAACTCACTTTTATCCAAGAGTGCCTAGACCTGCATGGCCACCACCAGTGCCAAGAAAAAGTTGGCAACTGGACTGTAGTTACCGCAACCCTTGGGACCCAGAAAGGTCTTTTTAAGGAGCAGCCTTGCAACTTCCCCATTTTAAAGCAGTTAGGACCATTCCCTCGTGTGCCGATAGCCACTTGGACCCAGCTGGTCGATCCCCCTCTGCTAGCTGTGACAAGCTATGATGAGCAAGGGCTGAACAGACAAGCGGTGAGCTGCACCCCTCCAAGCACCTTGTCTCCTTCCTCAGGATGCAACAACTGAAATGCATCCCACAAAACAGGATCAGGCAGTCTGCTGGAGACATTCCTAGACTGACACGTTGCAGAGCGCACAGTGCCCAAAGCTGAGGCAGATGGGAGCAGCCGATTCTTAGAAGCAATACAGGTATTGCAAAGAGATCCTGAGCATTCGCGCGCATCACTCCGTGGGTCAGACTGCAACAGGGAAAAAGCTCCACTGGATGGCACTCCGAGGACACCATGGTGGCAGACTAGACTTCTTTATCTCCAAAATAATGAGCTCTCATCTGCATTCGATCAAACCGGCACAAAGCTTTGCGCTTTGCACCTCTGTTCTGGCCACCTTCCAGCCAGCTTGACTGCCCCAAGCTCCCTGGAAAACCAGGGAGGGGGACAGGACAGGGCCCCTCAAGTGAGACGCCAACGCCACCAAAGCTTCACATACCTCAGCCAGCCCAGCTCCAGCCATTTCCTGACCCTCAGGAGGAAGCACCACATCGGAGCTCTGGGTCGAGGTTGCTTCATTAGCTGTAAAAGGCAGAGAAAGGTTAGTGGTTTGTTCAGCCCCCTCCCCATTGCCCCCACCATCTCAATCTTAACAATACAGGGTTCTTCAAAAAGGATGAATATTCAGCAAATTTATTCTTAAATGAACTGACATACCACAACCGTCATGACATGAAAAGACAGAAAAACTGTCCACATTTCACGTGCAGTCGAGTGGCGAAGGCAACACGCAGGAGACTCCCTTTGCGCTGCCTTCGCCGCTCAGACTGGTTCCAATGGCGAGTGGGCAGGGCAGGGCCACCATGGAACGGAGCAGTGATCGCTGTGCAAGACTTACCGTTCCGCCCCACCTCTAGCAACGCCAGTGTTCTGTAGTGCCAACTACTAGACTTCTGCCTGTTCAGGGAGTCCCCACAGCATATGGAGAAACCGCTGCTTTATTTTTGGGTTGTACCATTTTGCTTCCAAACTGGTAAGCACAGACTTCCCAGGTGTGGTACTGGAGGGAACTATGACAATACTGTTTTAAAGTCTTGTGGCATATTACCAGAAAGTAAGAGCATCCTGTGTCTTCTTACCCATCAAACCAATTTCCCCATCGCCCTTCCGACTGATGTCCACACCGAACTGTCTACGAGCCATGTTCGGCAGAACCCCCTCCGTCTCCAGGGAACCTACAGTCCCCTCTGGCAATGGCGCCTGAAAACAGCAAGAAAGACCGGGGTTAGAAGGGAGAAGGCTGTAGGTAAGGGCCCCACTGTGTTCCCCTAACTTCTGCTTCCTTCTGCTCACGACTGAAGACTCTATTTTTGATACGCCTCTAGATGCCACCGGAACAACTATTTTCAACATCTGGCTTGTCGGCTTCCCAGAACCACCTGGCTGGCCACAGCACAGAGCAAGAGGCAGGACTAAACAAACCCTTGGTCCAATCCAGCAAGGCTCCTCTTATGTTCTTATCTATAACCCCTCATCAAGCACAGACTGAAGAGTAGTTAACATGCTTGACTCAGTGGATTAATGACCCAATCCTAAGGGGGCGTTATGCCGGCGCCAGCATAACACACTTTGTGGCTGTCACAAATGTGACACCACCACAGAGGGCGGCCTGGCAGCCACCAGAAGCAGCAAGCGGATACTGGACACCCGCCGCCTGATGTGAGGCTGCGCAGGGGCCAGGAGGGGAGGGCAGAATGGGGCGAGGGATGGGTTGAACAGAGTGGCAACGGGGGCAGGGAGGAGGACAGATTGGGCCGGGGAAGGGGGCAGGTTCAGTGGCAATGGCACCTGCCAAATCCTGACCCCCTTCCCGGGCCTGATCCGCCTTAATGGGTCAACGCAGACTTGCGCCAGTAATATCGCTGGCATATGTCTGAGTGGACCCAAATGTTCCCTGACCTCGAAGAGGCCTCCCAAGGCCAAAACTCCCCCACGGGATTCAGCGGACACCGCGCTCGTGCCGCTGCGTCACTGTGTGGAGAGCTGCAGTGGATTGGGCTGAAGTCACTGAAGTTTTGGTTGACAAATTGGAAAGCATAAATTTTAGTTGCCAGCCTATTCTTGATTCCAGCGTGTTCCTAAGGTAAGAAAAACAGAAAAGGTCAACAGGCAGCCTTTCCTCCCAGCAACGAATGGCAGCTTTGCAATATTAAAAGGACTATTTCACACCCGAAATGACCACAAGAAGGATCATGTATTGAGATGTCGGTAACACACAAACTTATCAAGTTAAAAACTGTCCTGTTCTCCCAAGCATTTGGTAGCAAACAATACAACTCTGTTATTTTAAACTGCCATTCTGTACTTTTAGGCTGTACTGTTTTCATTTGGGTCTTAATGTAGAATTTCATACTGGTCTTGTAAGCCAACATGAAGGTCTTGTGGAAAAGCAGATAGAATTGGGGCCGGCGCAGCCGGAGACCTCCTTAGGGTAAAGGGACGTTTGTCCCCTGATCCCGAGTACAGTCCCAGCTGTCCCAATGGGTCTACTCGAATGTGTGCCAACTAATTTGCTGGCGCACATTCAAGCCGGCTGTATAACGTCAGCCAGCTCCGGGAAGGGGGGCAGGATATGGTGGAGGAGGCCACCGACGATCCCTTCTCTTTCTGGGCCTGGCTGACCCAACCCACCCTCTGTCCTCCCCCCACCCCTCCGCCATCTGGCGGGGACTCACCTCTCTCTCGGGCACGGTGGCGATTCCTCCCGGAGCACCAGAGGAGCGGCGCAAGCCTCTCCGCTAGCGCCATTTAGTTGTCAGGTGCCGCAAATATGCTTTACGGCACATTTGCAACACCTTAGAGCGGCAGAGAAGTTGCAGTTGTTTCGCTGGTCTAAACTTTGACAGGATTGCGCTGTTAATTGATCAAAAAGCAGGTGATACCCAGCTACCTGTCATTTAACCTGCTGCCAAACTTGCAACAATGAGTTCTCTCTTAAAAGAGTGTATCAACCCTTTTGTGCTTAAGAGACAAAAGAGTGAAAAGATGTTTAAAAAGGAGAGTTCCACCTCATTCAATTTCTATACCTATGGGCAGCATAATGGATGCATTGTAGGACCAAATTACGCAGAATGGTGCCAGGTCTGCCCAGATCATGTGGGTGAAGGGAGAGGGAGCCATTTAAAGTGCACAAGGGCTGTGAGGGCGGGGGGCTGAGCTGCACCCCCCCCTCGCTTTCACTCCTGCAGGTGACACCACCCTCCCCTTCCCTACACCATTTTTCCTCCAGCAGAGTTCAGATACTAGAACAAACTGGCTGGGAGAGGAAAAACAGTGCGCAGGGACCACTGTTCAGCACCTCCTGGAGGACAGTTAATAATTAAATATTGGGATTGATTAATTAATAGGGCAAGGCAATCACCGGGAATGACTTTCAAATTGCCCTCGCTGTTAAGAAAGGACTCTCTAATATAGAGAAGCGGGGGGGGGGGATATTTCTTCACGGTGCATTGTCAAGTCTATTTTGTGCTGGTGAATTTGGAAACAAGGAGCAGCAGCAGTTCTGCATCTCTCAATTTAGAGGCCAACACCAAGCAGACAACAAACACCCCCTCCATCCCTGAATTGTTAGTCAGCTGAAGACTGTTAGCAGGTTCGTCTTCAACACATCACACACAGGTCTGCATCAATTATGAAAATACTCAACACACACCTTGGACTAGGTCAAAGGGCTATCATAAGATGCAACAGGCAAACAGGGCTCCTGTATCTTTAGTTGTGAGCAAAGAGTTCTTAATTCTGAAGGAGGAAGAAAATCTGCAGTTAAATTTCCTCCCTTGAGCCATTATATAGGAGCCCTGTCTTGGTTTGCATTTGGAAAAACAAGAGTAGAAAAAGACAACATTGATTATGAGAAGGGTTGCCACCTTTCTTACTGTCCCTGCTCCTGTGCCTTTAGTAGCAGCCTAAAATGCTTAACTCCTTGCTTAATTTCTGGCTGCTGTGAAAGGCACAGGAGTAGGAGCAGTTTTAAAGAAAACGGTGGCAACTTAGGAAAGACACAGCTGTATATTTCTTACAATTCTTTATTCAACAGCGAGGCCTCTCATCTGATAAAAGAAATGTTAGTAGACCACAAACCACACACGTCTGCATGTAAACAACAATTCTGAAGAAGAGAAGCACACAATTGTTAGATTATGCCCGCACATATCACAGCATGCAGCACTTAAGACGAAACATTCCTTCCTGCAAGGAAAAGGAGAAATGTTTGTGTTAAGACAGACCTTTGCGGCAAAGGGGCCAGATGTTCGGCAATGACATCATCACTGAACTTCCATTCCCTGTCCTGTGCAAGGCACGTTGGGAGGGAGGGAGACTTCCCCTCCCAAGCTGAGCTTCGTGTGGGCCGGATGACCTTGGGTGTCGGGCCAGGTGTTGCCGACACCTGTGTCAAGACACACCCACGCTACAGGTGGCAGGTGCCCTCCATTCAAAACAATGCCATTAAATGAAAGCGCTGCTCAATTGACTGGGGCATCTTAATAAAAACAGAAGATTGTTGATCGATTCCTTTGCCTGATCAAATTGACCAACGGCTGTCATGATAACAGGAACGAATAGCTCCAAGAAGAAGGTTGTGATAAAGCCCTGTGTTTCCGCCGCTTTTCCCTCCAAGAACTGGAATGTGCCTCCCGACTGGCTCACATTCCTGTCCATTCTGTTCCACTCCTCCAATCAGGGAGTGCCACAGCGCCACTCCAGCAAACACAAAAACTCCCAGCACAAAGGAAGTCTGGTGTCGTTCCTTCCAGCAGCCTGAACGTCCACTCCGCGAGAGAGGAACACCCACTCGCTGCACAGGGAAGGCACACAGCATGAGTTTCCTTCAGCCAGGGAAAAGGTCTAGCTAGACCACGGCAGGTTTTCTGGTTCATTTTGGTCCTGTTTGCAAAGTCCTCCCAAGCTATCACTTCTAATCCCCTCCCTCCCTTCCTCTGTTGTTGTTTAAACTTTTAATAAAAACTGGTTCTATTTGAACCCCAGGTCTGGCTGGTTGGCTCAGTGGACTGTCACATCTCTTGCTCTGCAGAGGCTACCGTGAAGAATTCCAGCAGAAATCACTGGGGTCCAGAGTTCCCCTGGGAGGGAGGGGGGTTTGCCCAGACGAATAGCTCCCTCTGGCTGGTCTCACAGCTTGGGCTAGTGGCAGCAGGTGAATTCGACCAAGGCTTTCAGCCACACAGCTGCTTGTCCAACAAAGGGAAAGCGAGGAGCAGGAAGAGGTGAGCACGCTAATTACTAGGCAGTACTTCCCCTGGTCAGCCTGCCGTCTCTTGCGAGTCCCCTGTTCTCTGTGATAAAGATGAGCTCACCTCCTGTGTCCCAATTAGAACTGCCAACTTTTGAACGCTTAGGGGTTGTGTTTTGTCGCTGTACCTTTTGTGGCGGACTATGTTCCATGCCACGGAAAGCTTTACCTGCCGATTTCTGAGTATCAGATCTGTCAAAGGGACAGGAGCAGGTACAAGCCTTTTTTGAGGTCAGTTGGCAACCCTAGTCCCCAATGGAGAGACAGATGATTATTATAAACCACTTTGTAATTTTGGGGGGTTGAAAAATGGTACACAAATATTCTTTAAAATAATAATTAGACTATGCAATAGCAATCTCTCACCTGCTTTTCCCACGTCTTTGCCGTTTGGCAGCTCATCAGGAAACTCTCGGCCAGAGCCACAGTCGCAATGCAGTCCTCTGGCCCACATTCCTTGACCTTGTGCTGGACTTCTTGCGGCAGCATGGCCAGAAGTTGCTCCTGGATGATCAGCTCCAAGATTTGCTCCTTGCTGCGCCTGTCTGGCTTCAGCCACTGGCGACAAAGCTCCTGGAGCTGCCCGTAAACCGTGCGCGGCCCTTCCTGAAAGTCACACTGGCGGAAGTGCTGGCGTTTGGACTCTGTCCGGATGGCGTCGTCTCGCAAGATGGCGGCCTTCACCTTCCCGTAGTCTCTCTTGTCTCTGGCATTGAGCCTCCACAAGCACTGCTTCACTCCTCCCCTCAGTGCTGGCAGGAGACGGCCCACCCACTGGTCTCGCGGCCACTGGCAGGCTTCGGCCACTTCCTCGAAGGAGGACAGGAAAGCCTTGGCGTCCTCCCATGGGACAGATTCCGTCGTCGCCTGTGGGTTTCCCCATCCAAGGGGAGGAGGCTGCAGCGTCTTCAGAAATTCCTGCCACTGGGTCTCCCATTGCTGGGGCATTGCCATACCTGGCGGTTGGCTGCTATTCGGTGGCATGGCTGGCCTGGGCAAGTCTTTGAAGTACATCACCTGGACGATGCGCGGGACTTTGTCTCCGCCATCTCCGCCCTTCTCCATGCCTGCTCCGTGATTTGGGAATTGCAAGCCTCAGCTATGCTCCTCCAGGCAGCCTGAACTGTTATCTGGGCCTTTGCCCCAAGAGCAAGTTATATCAGTAGGTGGATCCTGCAGTATTTTTTGAATGACACCTTCAGGGGCCTGAAGATGTCTTCCTCCAAAAGCATCCCCGGGACAGGAATGGGTGGGCAGAAGATTTCTGAAAGGCAAGAAGAGTTGCCACCTGCAGGAAATAAAGCACACACATGGCGCATGATTTAAAAGAAAAAAAATAGAAAAGCCATTATTTTTCCTGGCTTCAGAATTCTATTCAGAGCCTTGAAGCAGCAATCCCATTTCTTGCAGGCTAGCACACAAAAATCTCTCTATATAAAAGAACAAGTCCTAACTGACTGACTGACTGATCACCTCCCAGCTCAAACTCCTGGGCCTAGAAACATGAAATTCGGGGAGTATTTCTTCTGTGACATAAGCACCCCGCTAAGAAGGGATTTTTAGAAATTCCACCCCTAAGGGGGTGAAAAGGGGTGCTGTAATCCCATTCACAATTACCTGGGAGTAAGCCCCATTGACCATAACAGAACGTACTTCTGAGTAGACATGCATAGGATTGGGCTCGCAATGTGTTTTCATGTATTCCTCAAGGATAGTGTAGTGGTTTGGGAGTCGGACTTAGACCTGGAAGATCCAGGTTCAAATCCCTGCTCAGCCATGAAGCTTCCTGGGTGACCTTGGGCCAGTCACTATCTCTCAGCCCCACCTACCTCACAGGGTTGTTGTGAGGACAAATGAGGGGAGGAAATATGTACACCACTCTGAGCTCCTTGGAGGAAGGGTGGTATAAAAATGTGGAAAAAAAATCTCTTAGGCCCGATGAGAGATCGACTTGGTTTTTGCTGACAAAATTACCCATAAAAATGCTTAAAAACATATTTCAGGACTTTGCCCTAATCGACCCCTAAGGGGGGCGAATCTAGATTCAGGGGTCAATTATAGAACCCTTCGTATCTGCTGTGTTTGTGGAGTTCTATCATGCCTTTTTTGGCACATGGGTGTCTTTTTAAAATCTTTAGAAACTTGAACGAAAACTATTATGACTGGCATCGATGTAACACGAGTGAACCATCTTCCACAGGATTCAGGTCATAAAAAACAAACAAGAGCCAAAATGTATTTAACTTTAAAATGACTTTGCAAGTCCACTTTAAAATGCAACAACTTTAAAAAGTATTTTTATTTGCACATTGTTGCATTTTAAAGTGGACTTGCAAAGTCATTTTAAAGTTAAATACATTTTGGCTCTTGTTTGTTTTTATGACCTGAATCCCGTGGAAGATGGTTCACTCGTATTCTTTAGAAACTGTTTTAACGGTTTTATAAAATTTCACCCCTAAAGGGGTATGTCAGGGACGAGGGGCTTGGATTCCTCGGCGTCAAGTAGGTTCACGACTGCACCCTTGACCCAGGGTCCAACCCCTCTTGTGTCCCTTTTGAGTTCCCTGACCAGGGAACCCCCAAACACCCCCGACCAGGGGAGTAGGCTGCCACCACCTGAGGAATTTCACCAGACCACGCTACCTGGCGTGATAGTAGCCCATCCAATTCAATAAACACACCAGATGGAAAACATAGGTGTTTTATTAAGCTATGCAAGCATAGGTTTAAAAGGCAGAATAACTGCACAGAAATAGACTTGACATACAATACACAATTATGGGATAAAACAAATAAAGCTAATACTCCTCAAACCAGACTTAGGTGAGGGGAAAATGGTGCTGTCCATATGCTCCCCCTGCTACCTTCGGCCGTGACGCTCTGAGACTCCAAGCTCCACCCTTTCATAGATTGGGAAAGCTGATCACAACCAACCCTGAAGGGGTTGAGGCAGCTGGGCAGCACAGGCTCCTCATGGCAAGCCATGTGGTGGTCTTTGCTTACCCAGCCAAAGGGGCTTGCCAGCCAGCCTCACTGACTCAGGTAAGTATTGTCTGAGCAGTCCTGGCTCACCCCTTGACCTTGCTACCTGAGAATGCACGCCAATGAAGATCTCTACCTACCCATCCCACATGCATCCTGCCACATGGTGGGGATAGCCTAGCGCTTGACCCCAACTGCCCCACAACCAGCCAGAAGGCTCGAAAGTTCCTGCTGCAGGTCCCCGAGGAAAAATGACAGCACCAGACATGGAGAGGTGGATGCCATCATCCGTAAACAGGGCTCATGAAGTATAAACAATACCAGGGCAAGCAATAGTCACTCCACCCTGTGCATTGAAGACCTTCCTCATGTAAGTGTTCACCTTGCACCAAGCAATGTCAACATGACGCAGGTGAAATGCCCCACGCCAAACTGTGTGGCAGCCTGTCAGACCAGAGGATAACAATCCCTGGAATCCAACTCCTGAGTATGGCAATATCCTTAGCAACTTGCAGCCTCAAGGACAAGGAAGACCTCTGAGGGGACCATTGCAGTACACTAATGATATCTCTCCCCGCACCAAAACGCGTTGCAGTCAGTAGGCTGCCGGCATTTTCCCACCTCTTCCCAGAGCAGAGGGGGTAGCAAGGCAAGCGGGGGTGGCGCGTGATATGCGCCTCCCCCCATTTTTTCCACATGTATTTTTTGTTTCCCCCCAATCTTATATGATCTTTAACTTTCCTTTCAACTCCCTTTCAACTCCCAACTGTCACTTTCTAACTTAACTGTCACTTTTCATTGGCTATCTAGAATATTCCTTCTATTTGAATCAGTTCTCTTCAAAACTGTTAGTAATATTCAACAACAATTACATTGCTTATCATGTGACTGGAAATTTATGTACGGTAATTTAAATTCATATATTTAGGAAAGGATTATTCAACAACAATTACATTGCTTATCATGTGACTGGAAATTTATGTACGGTAATTTAAATTCATATATTTAGGAAAGGATTATTTTACACTTTTTAGTGCGTTCCCCTCTCTCTTTTTCCTTTTTCAATCGGTATGGCCATTGAGTTTTTAAGATGTTAATGGGGAGATGGTGCCTCACACTATTGTCCCCATCAAAGAAGATGGATCCTGCCTGTTTTGGTCCCTCTCCTATCTCATGTATGACTGACACTCACCTCATGGCTAGGGAGGTGTGTGAGCTAATCATGAGGCACGTGGTGGACAACTGGGAGGAGTTCTCCATCATGTCCCATGACAGGGAGGGGGACAACTATCATTCGATGGAACCATGACTTTTAGTAACTGCAGGGTGTTGCCTGACATGGGGTAGTTGAGCTACATTTAAACCTATGGCTCATTGCAATCAAAGGAAAGTTTATTGGAGTCAAAATGGATTTAAAGTACTTACATCCCGTAGCGAAGCTCGGGTTCACGCTAGTCTCTCTCTCTCTCTATAAAAGCAAATGTATATAAAGCAAATGTCCTGACTGACCACCAACGCCCAGCCCAAACCCTGGACCTAGAAACATGAAATTTGGGAAGTATATTCCTTCCATGACGTAAGCACCCACTAAGAAGGGATTTTTAGACATGACACCCCTAAGGGGGTGAATAGGGGTCAAATGTGTTTCCATGGATTCCTCAATATCTTGTTGGCCCGATGAGATATCAACTTGGTTTCTGATTACAAAAGGTTACTCATACAAATGCTTAAAAACATAATTCAGGATTTTGTCCTAATCATCCCCTAAAGGGGCAAATCTAGATTTTTTGGGGGGGGCAATTATAGAAACCTTCGTATCTCCTGTGTTTGTGGAGTTCAAACATTCTTTTTTGGCATATAGGGATCTTTTTAAAATTTTTACAAACTTTGAAATTTTCAGCCCTAAACGGGTAAAAAGGGGGTAAAAGTAAAAAGGGGTGTTTTTTATTCGATACAGAACGTTTTCTGTGAATAACTATTTGTTCTTACTTTGTTGTAATTTACTTTGTTTCAGTAATCTTTTCCCCTCAGGTATTGTTTGTGTCCCCCAATCTTTACCTTTCCATCCAACTCCCAACTGTCACTCTCCAACTGTCACTTTCGGGGCTAGCTATAACCTTCCTTCTATCTGAATCAGTTCTCTTCAGAACTGTTAGTAATATTCAACAACTACATAGCTTTTACTGCGTTTTGCCCCTTCTCTCTTTGAGTTCAAGAGGCTGCAGTTCCCCCTCAAGATCTGACCAGCAACAGGTCCCAGGGGCAGTCGCTGAAGGTGGCAGGGATTGGTTTGAGGGAGGACTGCTTCTCACATGGCCAGTTCTACGTGGCCTGCTCCAGAGTGAGCTCACCCGTGGCCTGGTGATCCTAGCCCGAGGAGAGAACCACCAATGTGGTTATTGCAAATTATTTCTTTCAATAAAACCTTCTCTGCTTTATTTCCTCATTTAACGGTCTAAAAATATAACGTGACCTATCAAATTAAAGGGAATTTCAACCAGAACATGAATGTGGTGTGAGGTCATGTCATTCGATGGAACCATGACTTCTAATAATTGCAGGGGGTTGCCTGACATGAGGTAGTTGTGGTACATTTAAATGGTTCAATGCAATCAAAGAAAGGTTTATGGGAGTCAAAATGGATTTAAAGTACTTGCATCCCACTGGGGCTGTTTGTTTTAATTCTTGATTTTAAATGTATATATGTATTTTAATGTTTTTATGGTAAGCCGCCTTGGTTGCCCTTGTGGGAGAAAGGCGGGGTATAAATTCTATAAATAAATAAAATAAATAATCCCGTAGTGAAGCGTGAGCATCACACTGGTTTAGCATATGGGCCTTCCCCCCTTCGAAGGAAATTCGAAGCAGCAGTGTCCCTTCCTTCAGCCTGCCTGCAGTACAACACTTTTCTTTCTCCCCCTCTCCTTCTCAACTGAATAATTGCCTTGCCTGGACCTGCCAATCTCAGCAACTGAAATGGGGGGGGGGGGGGAGAGAAGCTGTCCTGCTTTTTTCTCCCCCTCCCCATCAGTTGGAATGCTTGTATAGTGGAGTCAACCAGAGCTTTTGAAGCAATGGGGGCCCAAATGTGCTACCTTTCTTATAGCAGAATGAGAGCCAAGTCAGAAAAGCTTGCTAGAGAGGCAGGCCTTCCAGTGTGCATGTCGGTCTGAGGGCGTTGTCTCTGCAGAAGAGGAAAGGAAGGGGTTTTCCAAGAAAGGCTGCCATTGGTCAACAGGCTCTGTGGATCTGCCCCCTTGGAAACTGTTTCCAAATCATATGATCCACGATTCTATCTGAATCTCTTGCTCCCATGAAATTACATGGACTCCTTCCGCTCTCCCGCAGCTGAGCACTGAAGCAGCTTTGGACCCTGAACTGAGGGCTACAATCCTACACAGATATCTGGGGGTAACTCCTATTGAACTCCAAGTGCAGCAAGGGACATAAAACACTAAAGTGAGCTAAATGTACAGTATTAGCAGGTAGCCATATTACTGGTTTTTGTCCATGAAAAACTATGCATCATTTTACAGCTTGATTGACATAACCCCCGACCAATGTTGGTCCCTACGCCCCGGCACGTAGCATGGTGGTGCCTCCCCCTGGTTGCCACCAGGGCTCGATCCTTTCATCAACCAACCTAAAATCCTCAGAAACAGTCCGACAAGGCCTGCCCAACTAATCAGCAACACATTTCAATATTTTTAATACAAATAGCTTGCAAAAACTGCAGATGCCGGACACCATCTTAGATTTAGAAGAGCTGGTTCACCCTCCTCCAAGATGAGATCACCTCCTCCAAGATGGCACCGACTGAAACATTTACTAAAAACAGAGAAAGCATGCCCTCCTTTCTTCAGATCTATCTGAACCATATGCAAAATCTTCCATATCTTTCAGCGTACTCAGTAAAGTTATGTCATTTGCTGTTTAGGGTTGTTGATTCCACTGTCAGAGCAGCAGCTGTCTATTGAGCAACAAAAGCAACAGTCTTGCTGACACTTAAAACCAAGCACGTTAATTTCAGCCTAAGCTTTCGGGGAGATTAAACTCCACCTTCAGCAGATGCCCAAAAGTTTATGCTGAAATAAATGTGATTTTTTTTTACAGTGCAGGCTTTCTTCCAAGCCATGGTTCTAGGAGAGCAACTTTGTTCTTTTGCTCCCTGATAGACCTCAGCATTAACTGCCATTTCTAAGCAGTCTCCTTGCTCGCTCAAACATTTTCCAAAAGGCAATTTTTTTTAGCTTAGCTACCCTATGATGTAACAAATAGCAACAGATTTCTAGGTGCATTTATAATTGTCTGAATATAAGTTTTTGGGCTGCATATGTTTTTTATTTCATAAAATAGCAATAACCACAGTAATATTTTCTGCGCAATTAAAAGTCCAATCTTATGTCTGCTTATCCAGAAGAAGGCTCACTGAGATCAGTGGGGCTTCATCCCAAGCAAAGGGGCACAATGCAGGAGACTGCAGCATTCCCACATTCTTCATCATCAAGGATAAACAAGTTTGACACATCAGTGCATATATTTGCATTTTTCTTTAAAGTCTCTATTTTTCCCCTCCGGAAATATTTTTGGGTTTGTTTTTTTAACAGGCGTTCAAAATTGCCAGGAACATATATAGCTTGTCCTTAAACTGACAAATGATTTTTACACTTGAAAAGCATATCAGTTAAGGCTTCCATGTGAACTCATTCCAAGACTTCCACGTCTTTTCCAAAGGCTGCAAATCCAGCCAAAATTCTTCTATTTTCAGAGGAAGCATAGGGACAAGCTTGAACGTTCGCACGGACATCTATGGGGCTTAAAACCAAACCTTTATGGCCTAGCTATCCAGCCACTTCTCTTGGCCACCGGCGGCTTCTAAACCTCCTGGAAATCTCATCTCTCTCCGACTTTGGGAGCGGAAACCCGACGGTTTTGCCAACGCAACACACACAGAACACAGTACAAGCGTTTCAAAGAAAATAAAAATGGCTACGTGATTAAATCAATTCGAATCGAACGAACTAACCGACTCTTGTGTGATCCCAGCCGTTAATCAGCCCGCCTAAAAAGCCAGCATTTTACAGTTGCTTCCGGAACCAATTCTCCGCCTTGGATTTCCAAAACAGCTTCCAGAACAGCGGCTTGCAAACTCGCTTCCCACGAATGCCGACTTCGCTTCTAACGAGAAGGCATTAAAGCGACAGTCCGTCTTTACATTGTGCTGCAATTTCACCAGAGACTTCCCGGCCACGCCGGCGTCTTCTCCTCCCCGCGGCTTTTCTTCTCCCTGGGCATGCTGGGAACAGTAGTTCTGAGTACAGACGCGCCAGAGCAGTGTTTTTCGAACTGTTTTTCCCATGATGACCCAGTGCAATTAGTATGACACGTACCCCATTTTCCATAAATATAAACGGGCCTAAATACAACTAATACAGTATAACAAATAATTGTAACTGATATCATGGTTGCAAACTACACCAGTAAGGTAACTAATATATTTAATTGAGTGAACTATTGACAAAATTTGAATTCCTGTTGTACTTTGTTGCAAATGTTTGTTTGTTTGTTTGACCTCCTTGCGACCCAGTAGTAGGTCATGACCCATACTTTGAAGAACACTGCTTTTTAGAGGGACAAAATTCCAAACAAAAAGGTTAACCATTTTGAACAAATAAAAGTTACAGGTTTAAAAGCCATGTCTGGGTTAAATTAAAAACAATTAAAAACTACAAACTGAAGTTTAAAAAGTTTTTCATCTAGGTTATACTAGATATTATCAAGCAGGCAAGTCTGAAAAATCTAGACCATGTCGGATGTTACAGAGCACTTTGCTTTTCCCAGGACCTAAATAGCAAAAGGCTGGTTGCAGCTGGAGGATGTAATATTAACCATCACCTGAGGTCTACCTGGTCCTTCACACTAGCAAGGACCAGGCAGACCTCAGGTGAGGTCCTCAGGTGAGGTCTAGCAAGACTCAGCAGGGACTAACAGTGCTAGGCTTGCCAGATTTGTGAGCCCTTAAACGGGACCCCCCCACACACAATTAATTAATTAATTAATTAAAATATAAATTAAAAATTAATTTAAAAATAATAAACAATATCAATTTAATATTAATAAGTGAAGAGGGGGCGCGAAGCACGCCCGCAAATTTATTTATTTAAGCCACGAGCTAAATAAATAAATAAATAGGAGAGCAAGTTTTAAAAACCCAGGGGGCGCGAAGTACCCCCTTTTGCCATGCGAAGCGCGCCCGCAAATTTATTTATTTATTTATTTAACAGTAAATAAATAATTAATTAAATTGACTTACCCTGTCGCCGTCTTCGCTGCCACGCTGCTGCCTGCTGCTCCTCCGGTTCTCGCTCCGATCCGGCCAAGTGCTGGGAGAGGAGGCCGAGCTGCCGGCCGAGATTGCGGGGCTGCTCTCGGCCGGATCAGTGCCTCCGTCGCCGCAGTCGGCCCTCTCTCACCTGGGCGACAGAGGGCTGAGTGCAGCGCCGGTGGCACCGATCCGGCCGAGCGCGGCCCCGCGATCTCGGCCGGCAGCTCGGCCTGCCTGCTGCTCCTCCGGTTCTCACTCCGATCGGGCCGCGCTCGGCCGGATCTGTGCCTCCGGTTCGCCTGCTCCCTCGCTAGCACCTTGACTCGCGAAATCTCGTGAGATTCAAGATGTCGGCACCCAAATCTCGGGGGGCATTATGCCCTCATGAGATTTGGGCGCCGACATCTTGGATCTTGCGAGATTTCACGAGCCAAGATGGCGGTGCCCGGGTAAGTTTCTCTATTCAACATGGAGACGGCGGCGGCCTTGCCAGTTGTCCCAGAAAAACAGGCCGGGACAAAACCGGGAATGGAGGGCCATTTCCCGGGACTGTCCCGGTTTTTCCGGGACGTCTGGCAAGCCTAAGCAGTGCAATCTGACAACCTTTGTGCCAGTTTAACCAGCGGCGCAGCGAGAACAGGAGGCCTCAAAACAGAAAAGGGATTCAAATCCCCTCCAAAAGAGGAATTCAAAGGGGATTTGAATCCCTTTTCCGTTCTGGGGCCTCCCGTTCTTGCTGCACCTCTGGTTAAACTGGCACAAAAGTTAAGTCGGATTGCGCAAACACTTAGCCCTAGGAGGTTGCTGTAAGGAGAAAGTAATTGTGCAGGCAATACCAACAGGTACTGTAAAGCAGTTATGACGGCTGCCTAGTCAGTATATTCAAGTGACTTTGTTGTTAGAGTTCATCTGGTCAAGGCTGGAGTCCAGACCTTATCAATGAACGAGAACTCTTCTATTTAACAGATCTCTTTGTTTCCAGATCTCTATTGCCTTGCAGTGCAGCCTCTGTTTATACGCTGTTTCATGCACTAAAAGCTGTTTCATGTTCTCAACCTTTGGAGACCCAGGGGGTACCCCCTATCACAGTGCAATTTTCTGAAGTACCCCCTGCTAATTAACTGCTAATTAATTGGATTAATCAATTAATTAATTAGCTAATTAATCATTAAATAAAAAGTACTAAAACAATTTGAAATGTGAAAAAGGTCTTATTTAACTCTGTGAGTGTGAGAGTGTGTGTGAGAGAGAGACATGCAAGGATCTCTTTTTTTTCCCCTCCAAGTCACACTTCCCAAAATCAGCTCCTCCCTCCCCCACCCCAACAAAGTACATTTTCCAAAGTACAAAAATAAGCCCAAAACCAAAATCAGAGAGACAGAAGGGCTCCAAAAATCCATGTTAATTAACACTTAATTAGCTGCTGGTAGGGCAGATAACGGGCAGGGCTTGGCGTACCCCCAGCAAGAGGTCCTCGTACCCCTAGGGGTATCCGTACCACAGGTTGAGAACCCCTGCACTGAAATCCTTGTATCTTCAAGTTCAAATTGAATACAATGACCCATGACTATCATATGTTCAGCTAGCACAGATTGTTCTGGATGGAAAAGGTGGCATGCCCTTTCATGTTCTTTAATCCTCATATGTGTGAAAGCAGGGTGGAGCCCCGATAGTTCTTTGTTCTGCGTTTTTGTACCCTCTGGTTACAATTGGGCGTCAACATTCAGCCCCTTTGATAAATCCTCGAATTTCAGTGTAAATTTACCATACATGCGCAAACGGCTCACTTCTCCAACCTCCCTTTGTTCCTTGAAACACACACACCCTCTTGTATTTCAGGAATAAGAACATAAGAAGAGCCCTGCTGGATCAGGCCAAAAGCCCATCTAGTCCAGCTTTCTGTGTCACACAGTGGCCCCACCAGATGCCTCAGGGAGCACACAAGACAACAAGATACCTGTGTCCAGTCGCAACTCCCTTGCACCTGGCACAGAGAAAACCCACTTCTAAAACCAGGAGGTTGCTTATGGCTTGTAACCTGTGATGGTCTTTTCCTCCATGAATCTGTCCAAACCCCTTTTAAAGGCATCTAGGCCAGATGCCATCACCACATCCTGTGGCAAGGAGTTCCACAGATGAATTACACGCTGGGTAAAGAAATATTTTCTTTTGTCTGTTCTAACTCTCCCTCCACTCAATTTTAGTGCATGTCCCCTGGTTCTGGTGTTGTGCGAGAGGGAGAAGAATTTCCCTCTATCCACTCTCTCCATCCCATGCATAATTTTATAAGTCTCAATCATGTCCCCCCTCAGGCGCCTTTTTTCTAGGCTGAAAAGCCCCAGACGCTGTAGCCTTTCCTCATAAGAGAGGTGCTCCAGCCCACGAATCATTCTGGTCGCTCTTTTCTGCACCTTTTCCAATTCAACTATATCCTTTTTGAGGTGTGGTGACCAGAACTGGACACAATACTCCAGATGTGGCCTTACTATCGATTTGTACAAGGGCAGAATGATATTGGCCGTTTTATTCTCAATCCCTTTTTCAATTATCCCGAGCATGGAATTGGCCTTCTTCACAGCCGCCGCACACTGGGTCGACACTGTCATCGACCTGTCCACCAGCACCCCAAGATCTCTCTCTTGATCCGTCACAGACAACTCAGAACCCATTAGCGTATATGTGAAATTTTGGTTTCTTGCCCCAATGTGCATCACTTTGCACTTACTTACATTGAAGCGCATCTGCCATTTTGCTGCCCATTCTCCCAGTTTGGAGAGATCCTTCTGGAGCTCTTCACAATCCCTGCTGGTCTTCACCACCCGGAAAAGTTTAGTGTCATCCGCAAACTTGGCCACCTCACTGCCTATCCCCAACTCCAGGTCATTTATGAATAAGTTGAAAAGCACCGGTCCCAAGACCGATCCTTGGGGCACACCGCTTTTCACCTCTCGCCATTGTGAAAATTGCCCATTGACTCCCACTAGCTGTTTCCTGGTCTTCAACCAGTTCCTAATCCACAAGAGGACCTGCCCTCTTATTCCCCGACTGTGGAGTTTTCTCAGGAGCCTTTCATGAGGGACCGTGTCAAACGCCTTCTGAAAATCCAGATATATAATATCCACGGGTTCGCTCGCATCCACATGCCTGTTGACCTTTTCAAAAAATTCTAACAGGTTTGTGAGGCAAGACTTCCCCTTGCAGAAGCCATGCTGACTCTCCCTCAGCAGAGCTTGTTCTTCTATGTATTTTAAGATTTTATCCTTAATGAGACTTTCCACCATCTTCCCTGGAACAGAGGTTAGGCTGACCGGCCTGTAGTTTCCTGGGTCTCCCCTCCTTCCTTTTTTAAAGATTGGCGTGACATTAGCTATCCTCCAATCCTCTGGCACAGTGGCCGTTTTAAGGGACAAGTTGCATATTTTGGTCAAGAGGTCAGCAACTTCATTCTTGAGTTCCTTCAGAACTCTTGGGTGGATGCCATCCGGGCCTGGTGATTTATTGATCTTTATTTTGTCAATTAAGTCTGAGACGTCTTCTCTTTTAACCTCTATTTGACTTAAGTCTTTAGTCAGGGGAGACCGTTCCGGCAGCGTTATTTGCCCGAGGTCTTCTACCGTGAAGACAGATGCAAAGAACTCATTTAATTTCTCTGCAGTCTCCAAGTCCCCTTTTATCACCCCTTTCTCTCCCTCACCATCCAGCGGACCAACCGTTTCCATGGCAGGTTTCCTGCTTCTAACATATTTGAAGAAGCTTTTATTATTCCCTTTTATGTTGCCTGCCATACGTTCCTCAAAGTCTTGCTTGGCCTCCCGAATCATCTTTTTACATTTATTTTGCCACAGTTTGTGCTCCTGTTTATTTTCCTCACTAGGGCAAGACTTCCATTTACGGAAGGAAGCTTCCTTGCCTTTTATAGCCTCCTTAACTGTGCTTGTTAGCCATGCCGGCACCCTCCTGGACTTGGTCGAGCCCTTCCTCCTTTGGGGGGTACACTCCCGCTGGGCCTCTATGACTGTTGTTTTAAACAGCCTCCATGCACTCTGGAGCGATTGGACTCTTTTTACCTTCCCTTTCAGCTTTTTTTTAACTAGTCTCCTGATTTTGTGGAAGTCAGCCCTTCGGAAGTCAAGGGTTTTCGTGTCCGATTTGCTCGGCACTCTCCCTCCGACATGCATGGCGAAACAGATCGCAGCATGGTCACTATTCCCCAACGATTCGGTAACATTTACCTCCCTGACGAGATCTTGAGTGCCACACAATATCAAGTCCAGAGTCACCTGTCCTCTGGTCGGTTCCGTGACAAGCTGCTCTAAGGCACAGTCATTTAACATATCCAGAAATCCAGTCTCTCTTTCATGACCTGAGCATGAATTGACCCAGTCGATGTGAGGATAATTGAAGTCCCCCATGACTACAACCCTGTCTCTCATTGACACCTCCCTGATTTGCTTCCTCATTTCAAGATCCCCTTCAGGTTTTTGATCTGGAGGACGGTAGCATGCCCCTACTATTACATCACTCTTTGAGCCTGGTAATCTAATCCACAGTGATTCTACGGAGGAGTCAGAGCCCCCCTCCAGCTCTACTCTGGTGGATTCTACCGCCTCTTTGACATAGATGGCCACCCCACCTCCAACACGCCCCTCTCTGTCCCTCCTATAGAGTTTATATCCTGGAATTGCAGTATCCCACTGGTTCTCCGCATTCCACCAGGTTTCTGTTATACCTACTATGTCAATGTTTTCCCTAGCCACCAAACATTCCAGTTCTCCCATCTTTGCCCGTAGACTTCGGGCATTTGCATAAAAGCACTTATATACCTGGTCCCCCAAGAAGGGCTGCATGTTTGCACCTTTATTCCTGCAGCCTTCTGTCCTGCTAGACTGGCTGTCATGTCCCATCACGCTACCACTCCCAATTTTTACTCTGCTATTACTTGACTGTTCCCCATCCTCTGCACCCTCATTCCCTAGGGATGAGGAGTCCCGAACCGGATGCCCCTCGGCTCCTGTCGGCTTTCCCCCAGGAGTCAGTTTAAAAGCTGCTCTGCCACCTTCTTAATGTTACGCGCCAGCAGTCTGGTTCCGTTTTGGTTCAAGTGAAGCCCGTCCCTCTTGTACAGGCCCGGCTTGTCCCAAAACGTTCCCCAGTGCCTAACAAACCTAAACCCCTCCTCCTGACACCAGTGTCTCATCCACGCATTGAGACCCCTGAGCTCCGCCTGCCTAGCTGGCCCTGCGCGTGGAACAGGTAGCACTTCTGAGAACGCTACCTTTGGGGTCCTGGATTTGAGCTTCCTACCTAGCAACCTAAATTTGGCCTCCAGGACCGCCCGGCTACATTTCCCCACGTCGTTGGTGCCAACATGCTCCACAACCGCTACCTCCTCCCCAGCACTCTCTACCAGCCTATCTAGACGAGAGGTGATGTCCGCAACCTTCGCACCAGGTAGGCAAGTCACCGTGCGGTCCTCACATCCGTCACAGACCCCCCTCTCTATGTTCCTGACTATAGAGTCACCCACGACAAGAAGCCCCCTTCGCCCCCTCCCCAGAGGAATATCCATAGTGCGACTGGATACGGGCCCATCACCTGAAGAAGGGGTCCCCACTGTGGGATTGTTTCCCTCTTTTCCAGAGCGACGTCCTCCAGCCCTGAGACTCCCTTTCCTGGCAGCTGAGGAGCTGGCCAACTGAGGGTAGGACAACGCCTCCACATCCCTAGAAGTCTCACCCTGGTTCCTCTCTACCTGTCTCTGCTTCTCCAGGTCAGCAACCGTGGCTTCAAGGGAGCGAACCCGTTCCCTGAGAGCCTGGAGCTCTTTGCACCGAGCACACACCCATGACTTGTGCCCAAGAGGCAGATAGTCATACATAAGACACTCAGTGCAAAACACTGGATAGCCCCCACCCTTCTGCTGGCTGTCTGACTGCATAGCTTTTGAGTGTAAGTTATGGATTTATCAAAGTTTGGGTACCTTAATGTTGTTGGAGCTCTCCTCTCTTCTCTCCACAGAGGAGAAGTGCCGGGCAGTGTGTGGGGCCTGGCTTCCTCACCCCGCTGCCGAACTCACCCAGCTGCTTAACTCGCTGTGTCTTCTTTTACCTTGCCACTTGGTCCCAGTGAGGCCACTCGCTGCTCCTGAAAGGGCTCACTCGCAAACCAGCCCCAGATTTAAACTGTTGTGTGGCTCCTCCCCCTGCCTACCTGAAAGTTTGAAAAGATTGGCCTCTAAGGGGGGTGGGGCCTAATGGGGTTTACTGGCAGGAAATTCCTGTTGCTATTGTTCCTGCTGCTGCTGCCGCCTCAATTTACATCTGGCCTACTATACCATGCGGTCTGTATGTTTTAAACTATATGTTTTAAATTCTGCTTAAGTTTAACTCTGCTTAAGGTGTAGTTTAGCTTGCTTTCTCCCCTTCTTTTAGCCTCCTCCTGTTTTGTTTTGGGCTCCTACTCTAAAGTAGACTCAGGTCTCTGCCCTGGGCTTTTACTCTTGAGTAAACACTGGTTTTACTCAGAGTAGACCTGTTTAGATTTGGACTGCAATTCTCTTTAGAATCCGCTCCCAGGCTTGTCCAGTTTCTGCCCCTGTCTTTTAGATAGGTGCTTGTTTGTTTATTTGAATCTATTTAATTTCCCCACCTAGCATCTGTGCCTGTGTCCTAGCTACTGGACCTTAAAATTCCCCTCCTCAGGTTATATTTAGTTCTACTTAGCTAGGCTTAGCTCTAGCCAGGCTTAGTTCTATCCTAAGTTTAAGGTAGCTTAAGGTAGCTTTAACCAAGTCCTTTACCGTTAATGGTAAATTAAAGCTAGACAAAGCTGCACAACTGAGAGATTTAACTTACCTTCTCCTCGCCCAGCTGCTTAACTCGCTGTGTCTTCTTTTACCTTGCCACTTTGTCCCAGTGAGCCACTTGGTCCCAGTGAGGCCACTCGCTGCTCCTGAATCTAGTGGGACCTTATATGACCTTGCCTGCTGGCTCTAGAGCGCCTCTTTTATGACCTTATCTACTTTCCCTAGTGGGCCTCTTTTATGACTCTCCCTGCTAGCTAGATACACATAGGTTTTATTTATTTATTTAAAGAATTTGTATCCCGCCTTTCTCCCGGCAAGGGCACTCAAGGCGGCTTACAACATTAAAATAACATATACATTAAAATAATTAACAGTTTAAAATAATTAACAGATAATTAAAACAATTAAAACAAGCAACCCCAGTGGGTCACCTATATTTACATTTGTTAAAAGCCATTTGTTAAAAGTTAAAAGTCGGCCCACCATGTCAGACATCGAATGCTAGTCTAAATAAAAATGTCTTGAGGCCCCGCCGAAAGGTCTCTAAAGAGGGAGCCGTTCTTAATTCCAGGGGGAGAGAATTCCATAATTGGGGCGCCACAGCCGAGAAGGCCCTATTCCGCACCGCCATCCCCCTCACCTCCGTCAATGGCGGCACGGTTAACAGGGCCCCCCCTGATGACCTCAGAGTACGGGTCGGATTATAAGGAAGGAGGCGGTCCCTCAAATACCCTGGACCTGAGCCGTTAAGGGCTTTAAAAGTCAAAACTAGCACTTTCAATTGTGCCCGGAAATGAACCGGCAGCCAGTGTAGCCGCCGAAGCAACGGTCCGACTGAGTCAAACCGACAAGCCTTGGCAATCACCCGGGCCGCCGCATTCTGCACTAGTTGCAGTTTCCGGACAGTCTTCAAAGGCAACCCCACGTAGAGCACATTGCAGTAAGAGCTGAGTATACTGCTATACGTAAAAGCTGAATACAAAAGTCAAGAAGCATTTTAATACATGTCTTATAGCCTGCCATATCACACATGGACCAGACGCTTCGTAGTATACACTTTTCCACAGGTACATGGTACGCTGTATACACCTGGGGCAGAAAGACTGGGACTTGCATCTTTGGCATTCCTCAAGTTTTGTGCCACTTTCTTAGTTGGTCTGAATACAGTACGAATCTCATGCTGTCTCAGGATTTTAGCAATCCTATCAGTTGTACCTTTAATGAATGGTAAACAAATAAAATTGCTTGGTGTTTCTTCATCTTTGTTGTTATTATTAGACCTACAAGGTTGCCAAGCTCTATAAATTTCCGATTTTAAATAACCATTGGCTCTTAATGACTCAAAAATGATTTGCTTTTCTTGGGGCAATGCTTCCGGATCACACATAGGGGTATCTGCGGGGGATTGGTTTCTGGGGCCCCGGTATCTGCGGGGGATTGGTTTCTGGGGCCCCCGTGGATACCTGGAACCTGTGGATAAGAGCAAACGCCATCTTCTACAGACCCCGCACCCATTTTAACTAATTGTTGCGCCAACGGCTTGAAACGGGCTCTGTAGAGCCAAGTCTCAAGCTTCGCAGCATGCTCCCCTGGTGATTCTTTTACCTTAAAATGGTGTTTGTGTCTTGCTTTCAACAAGGGCTATAAGTAGCATGCTGCTTTTAGCAAAGACGTAAGCTCAGCCGAAGACCAGGAAACAGTAACTGCTTCCTGGTCTTCGGCTGACCCTGCTTCTGTGCTATGAAGCAGTAGCAGTATGCTACTTAGTTGAACCCCTTCATGGATCATTGCCTTGTCGTGGCGAAGGGGCTTGCGTAACTCAATGAAGCCATGAGCTATGCCGTGCAGGGACACCCAAGACGGACAGGTCGTAGCAGAGAGTTCTGACTAAAAGTGATCCACTGGAGAAGGAAATGGCAACCCACTCCAGTAACCTTGCCAAGAAAATCCCATGAACAGTTCCAAAAGGCTACAAGATATGACGCCGGAAGATGAGCCCCTCAGGTCGGAAGGTGTCCAATATGCTACTGAGGAAGAGCGGAGGACTATTCCAAGTAGACCCAGAAAGAGTGAAGCGGCTGGGCCAAAGCCAATAGGACGTCCAGCTGTGGATGTGTCTGAGGTTGAAAGGAAAATCCAATGCTGCAAGGAGCAATATTGCTTAGGAACATGGAATGTGAGGTCTATGAGTCAAGGCAAGCTGGATGTGGTCAAAGATGAGATGATAAGATTGAACATTGACATCTTGAGAATCAGCGAACTAAAATGGACGGGCATGGGCGAATTTAATTCAGGTGACCATCATATCTACTACTGTGGGCATGAATCCCTTAGAAGAAATGGAGTAGCCCTCATAGTCAATAAAAGAGTGGGAAAGGCAGTACTGGGGTGCAACCTCAAAAACGACAGAATGATTTCAGTTCGAATCCAAGGCAAACCATTCAACATTACAGTAATCCAAGTGTATGCCCCAACCACTGATGCCGAAGAAGATGAAGTTGACCGGTTCTATGAAGACCTACAACACCTTCTAGAACTAGCACCCAAAAAAGATGTCCTTTACATCATAGGAGACTGGAATGCTAAAGTAGGAAATCAAGAAATAAACGGAACAACAGGCAAGTTTGGCCTTGGAGCGCAAAATGAAGCAGGGCAAAGGCTAACGGAGTTCTGTCAAGAGAACACGCTGGTCATAGCAAACACTCTTTTCCAACAACACAAGAGGCGACTCTACACATGGACATCACCAGATGGTCAATACCGAAACCAGATAGATTATGTGCTTTGCAGCCAAAGATGGAGAAGCTCTATACAATCAGTAAAAACAAGACCTGGAGCTGACTGTGGCTCAGATCATGAGCTTCTTATTGCAAAATTCAGGCTTAAATTGAAGAATGTAGGGAACACCACTAGACCAGTCAGATATGACCTAAACCATATCCCTTATGAGTATACAGTGGAGGTGAAGAATAGGTTTAGGGCACTAGACCTGGTAGACAGAGTGCCTGAAGAACTATGGACGGAAGTTCGTAACATTGTACAGGAGGCAGCAACTAAAACCATCCCAAAGAAAAAGAAATGCAAGAAAGCAAAGTGGCTGTCAGATGAGGCTTTACAAATAGCTGTGGAAAGAAGGAATGCGAAAAGCAAAGGTGAAAGGGAAAGATATAAACAACTGAATGCAGATTTCCAGAGAATAGCAAGGAGAGATAAGAAGGCCTTCTTAAATGAACAATGCAAGGAAATCGAGGAAAACAACAGAATGGGGAGGACTAGAGATCTCTTCAAGAAAATTGGAGATATCAAGGGAACATTTTGTGCAAAGATGGGCATGATAAAGGATAAAAAAGGCAGAGACCTGACAGAAGCAGAAGAGATTAAGAAGAGATGGCAAGAATACACAGAAGAACTATACAAGAAAGAGCTTAATGTTCCTGATGACCACGCTGGTGTGGTCACTGACCCAGAGCCAGACATCCTAGAGAGCGAAGTCAAGTGGGCCTTAGATAGCATTACTAACAACAAAGCTAGCGGAGATGATAATATCCCAGCTGAGCTACTTAAAATCCTAAATGATGATGCTGTGAAAGTGCTGCACTCAATATGCCAACAAATTTGGAAAACTCAGCAGTGGCCAAAGGATTGGAAAAGGTCAGTTTACGTTCCAATTCCAAAGAAGGGCAGTGCCAAAGAGTGTTCAAACTATCGCACAATTGCACTCATTTCACATGCTAGCAAGGTTATGCTCAAAATTCTACAAGCTAGGCTTCAGCAGTACGTGGACCGAGAACTACCGGATGTACAAGCTGGGTTTCGAAGAGGCAGAGGAACTAGAGATCAAATTGCCAACATGCGCTGGATCATGGAGAAAGCACGAGAGTTCCAAAAAAACACCTACTTCTGCTTCATTGACTACGCAAAAGCCTTTGATTGTGTGGATCACAACAAGCTGTGGCAAGTTCTTAAAGAGATGGGGATACCAGACCACCTTACCTGTCTCCTGAGAAACCTGTATGCGGGTCAAGAAGCAACAGTTCGAACCGGCCATGGAACAACTGATTGGTTCAAAATTGGGAAGGGAGTACGGCAAGGCTGTATATTGTCACCCTGCCTATTTAACTTATATGCAGAGTACATTATGAGAAATGCAGGGCTGAATGAATCGCAAGCCGGAATCAAGATTGCCGGGAGAAACATCAACAACCTCAGATATGCAGACGATACCACTCTAATGGCAGAAAGTGAAGAAGAACTAAAGAGCCTCTTGATGAGAGTGAAAGAGGAGAGTGCAAAAGTTGGCTTGAAACTCAACATTAATAAAACTAAGATCATGGCATCTGGTCCCATCAATTCCTGGCAAATAGAAGGGGCAGAAATGGAAGCAGTAACAGATTTTACTTTTTTGGGTTCCAAGATCACTGCAGACGGAGACAGCAGCCATGAAATTAAAAGACGCTTACTCCTTGGAAGGAAAGCTATGGCAAATTTAGATAGCATAATAAAAAGCAGAGATATCACCATACCAACAAAAGTTCGTATAGTCAGGGCGATGGTGTTCCCAGTAGCAATGTATGGTTGCGAGAGCTGGACCATAAGGAAGGCTGAGCGCCGAAGAATAGATGCTTTTGAACTGTGGTGCTGGAGAAGACTCCTGAGAGTCCCTTGGACTGCTAGGAGATCAAATCAGTCAATCCTAAATGAAATCAACCCTGACTGTTCCCTGGAAGGACAGGTACTAAGGCTGAAACTCAAATATTTTGGCCACCTAATGCGAAGAGAGGACTCTCTGGAGAAGACTCTGATGCTGGGAAAGACTGAAGGCAAAAGGAGAAGGGGAAGGCCAAGGATGAGATGGTTAGACAGCATCACCGATGCAACGAACATGAAAATGAGCGAACTCAGGAAGATAGTGGAGGATAGGAAGGCCTCGCGGGATATGGTTCATGGGATCACGAAGGGTCGGACACGACTTAACGACTGAACAACAACAACAACAACAACACTTAGTTGAAAGCAAGACACGGACACAATTTTAAGGTAAAATAATCGCCAGGGGAGCATGGGGGGAGGGGGTTTCTGCCATCTGTGGATAAGTGAATCCGTGGATACTGGATCCGTGGATAGCGGAGATGTAGCGATTTAGCCGCAAGGATCAGGTCCCAGTACAAAGCAAGACCAGCACACCCCTGATCCTTTTGCTTAACGCTTTAATTCACTCCTGAACAAGGAGAACGTAGACTGCCACCACCTGGGGATTACACCAGACCTTCCAGCCCCTGGGTACTGGAGATCGATAGGAATAAACGTTGTGGGTAGCTGGCCTCCCTGAACAAGGGAGCCAGGTCACAAGGTAAGGTTACGTACTTAAGGTAGCGATGGCTCAGCGTCCAGGCCAGGATTTAGCCCATTTGGTTCCAAGAAGCACACCATTGGGAAAAAAAAAGATGTTTATTTAAGACTATGCAAGCATAGAGATTTTGAGGGCAGATAATACTGCAAGACAGACTTGACAGACATGTTACAAATAAGCAGGATTAAAATAAGAAAGCTAGCTTCTCAGTTCTAACTATATCCTAACACTCGCCACAAGAGATAGATTCCCCATCCCCCCTGAGGGGTCTGGGTCGCACCCAACAGATGGTCAAGTTAGGTGGGTTCCATCAGAGTCCAGACAAAGGAGTGTGGAGTAACAGGTAGCGAACCCCAGGCAGAGACAAACTGACCCTCCCTAAAGGGGATACTTAAGTACTTTTTAGGATGCCCAATTGTTTGACATGTCACTGAACCAATGGAGAATGGCTCCAGATAGCTCTTTCGAGAAGATGACATGACATCACGTTCACTCATCCCCCTCCTATCCGGAGAATTATCACACAGGTGCTGGTAACGAGGCAAGCTCCACTGTTATCTTGTTCCCATGCAGATAATGAGCACCCATAATGCATTGCCAGCCTGGCCAGGGCTGAGAACACAGAACAAGGCTCTGAGAATTTGGCCACACTCCAATCACCAAGGCACAGGCAAATTTCAGCATGTCCTGTTAAAATGGAATCTGGACGAACCTAGATTTTTGCTCTTAGCATGACAGGGCCTCCCCCTGTATACTATTTGCTTTATATATATCGGAATTCATCAACTATCTTTTTTGGGACGGAATCCCACAGAACTTTGGAGGATGGTCCACAGCTGCATGCAAGCAATAATGAGCTGATGAGGACCTTGGAAGATAAAAGCAGCCATCAGTTGCAGCATCAGAACACACTGCTGAAATAGAGCTGCCATGCTGCCGGGCGGACAGCCTCTACCAGACACTGCTAGAAGGAACTCTGCTGGGCTGGAGGGACCTTCTGCTGGAAGCTCTTCTAGGAGGAGCTGCTGTGCTGAGTAGCTGGAGGAGGGACAAGAAACTGGGCTAGAGAGAGGAGCCCAGAGGGTTTCTGCAACTGTGAAAGGAATGTGCTGAAATTCCAAGGACAAACTTGCCTGTCGAGATAAGTGCATCCCTGGAGAGGGCAGGTGGACATTGCAATTGCTTGTAGAGCAATAAAATATGTTAATTGCTTTTCACACCGGAGTTCTTAGATTTTTTTGCACACAACTGTTTCCTGGGAAAAGAGGGCTAATTGGTCTAATGGGCATCAGAGTCGTAGGGACGCTGCCCCTACCGGGGGCGGCAGTTCGAGATGATGCCCCCCCGCGAAGCCCCAGCCCGCCATGTGACTCACCCGGAAGCCATGCCCCGGGTGACGCCATGCGGCATCGAGAGCCGAAAACAGCCCCGGGGGAAGGGTGGAAAGCGCCCTCCCCGGCCTCCCTGGCCTCAGCAACAAGCCCACACTTCCTCCTCTCTCCCCGCCGCCCGTCCATCAGATGCGACTCGCAACCGCGTCCTGCCGCCCGGCCGACTCCTCTGCTCGGGCTTGGCCGGCCGCTTCTGACTGGGCCGGACAGGGCTGGGGCTTGGGCGGTGTTCTTCACGTGCGCGTAGCAGCGCCTGAAACCCCGCCCCCAGAAGGGCTGAACCAAGTCGCAGAGAAGCCGGGACCTTGGTTATACATATCAACAGTATATGTATCTTCTACACCCATCGTTAGACCCCCCAACCCACTAATTGTCCATTGGCCGGTTAGGCCACGTGTTCCCACTAATCTGAAGTGCTTAGAATACATTATAATATAATATTCCCGCCCTAGTTTATTTCACTTTGCATTAAGATACACACCCACAAACATCCTGTCATCTTCCCTTATATAAGGTACAAGAGGCCCCCTTCTCCACCTTATCACCACCTGGCTTGGTTCAGTTCTAACATCCTGTTTTTAATTGGAATGTAACTGATACTACTTTTTATCTTTCTCCTGTCTATAGGCCTATTCACCACCATGTAGTGGCCTTCAAGCATACTCCCTCCTAATTATTCTTGGTTAAACATTCTTTGTAGTTGCGATTAAACTACTTTGTTACTTCTTGTGGCATTACAAACACAGTGTCTGTTAGCACCAGGCATTATATTTCCCTTGTAAGAGAAAAACTAAGAAATTGTAACAAAATGGAGTTACTATGGATATCCAAGATGGAGTTAAACTACATATAACTTTCTCAGCCTCTCTGAATGTATAAGGACGTAGACTGAGGGCCAACATCCATTTCCTCAGAACATTCCTCGCACCTGACATTTGTCTTGATAAACTTGGGTCAGACTAACCTTGGCTAATGTTCAAGAAACATCTCTAAGACAACAGACAAAATGATGGGAAAGTTGGAGAAAACACATTATTTGATGTTTATGTAACCACTTATTATCTAACCTCCTGCCTACATGATGTAAGACAGATGTAAAGTTCAGGGTGCAGATTTGAGGACTGGAAAGTCCCCTGTACCCTTGAGCGCTCAAGCAAATAAAACCTCTCTGCGAGCAGAAATGCGGTCACTCGTCATCTTTGCCAGGGCTTCCCTCAAATAAGGAGCTCTAAAAGAGAGACAAGATTTCTCTCTAACACCTTATTTGTTAATAATAACTTTTTACAATAACAACTTGTTTTTATTCCTCACACTGGTAAGCGACCGTATACTTTCCTTGGCTCAATCTTTTCTTGCTGAGAATTCTTATTTGGCTCCCCATCACCTAGAGGAGAGGAAGAGAGAATTGAAACATAAACACCTCATGAGACTCTTCTGGATGAAGACGGAAGAGATTGGTAAGCAATGTTTCCTTTAAGCTGTGCAGCCATAGCTCAAAGTCCAGGAAAACCGAGCACCACGCAGCTGTGTTCCCTCAATGACAATGAGCGTTATATAGGTCACGGCTGCTAAGCTTCAAAGGCTATATGGGTTATGGATGTGGTAGAAAGATGGATGTGGTAGAAAGCTTAGGTCATGGGGGCTTTTTGTTCCACAACAGGTTTATGCTGTCTGATTTTTTTTTATTATCAATACTGGTGCTAGATGGACAATGGTCTGATTCAACAAAGGGCAGCACCATATCTTCACAAGTCTTCAAGCAACCAAGGCTAGAAATTGTATTTTGGCCAGACTGAAGTCAGAAGGGACTTAACATCCCACTTTGCTGTCAGTCTTATGCACTATGTGTGACCTTATCTTTTATCGTTATTTATAAAGTGTCGTCTATGTTAATTTAAAGCTGTACAGTATTTTAGAGAATGTCTAACTGATTTTCTCAAAGTAAGGAGTGAGTTTGTGTGTGTGTTAACACAGTACAATATGTACAATATGAAATCAATAAAACACAGACAACAAAGGCAAAGCAGAGAGACAAATCAAAACTATTAGAGTGAATCCTAATTGTGGAACAAACACTAACCATAAAAAACCTGCATCAACGAAACAGTCTTCACTGCCCACATCAAAGGCTCCGGCTTCTGGATTTATTGCTCTGCTGTGAGGTGCTGGTTGCAGAGATAAGGAAACGGCTGAAAAAGCTAATTCAGCAGTGGCCAGCCACTAGTCTCAAAATGGGTGGAACCAATCAAGAAGGAATGGGGAGGAAACTATGGGGGAAGCCCTTAGCGTTGGCTCCTCACCTGAGCCCCTTCTTGCTCAGACCACCTGAAACGTGTTTGGCTGCTTGCTTAGACTACTACATGTAACTGAGCACCGTCCCGGCTACAGCGGCTAGACAGCAGGAAGCAAAACCAAGGACAATAACACACAATCTCATACCAGAATCGCTGCTTGGAAATGTCTCCTTGTCTTTGTTGCTCTGGATGAACATCATTTCTTCTGGTTCCTGCTGGGGCAAGTATTGGGAATCTCCTGCACCCAGTTCTTGGCATCCTGGGGCAGGATGGTGTGAGGTAGTATCCCAAGTTTGGTTTTCTGTGCATATGGAAAGTGCCTCTCCCTTTGATTGAATGTAAGGCTGTCAGACAGTAAAACTTGGCGTTGAATAATATTAGTTGCATCCCAGCTCATATCAGCCTTTGCAGAGAGAACAATAGAGGCTTGTGCATTGCTAGCAGAATACAGATAGAAAAGCAGACCGAAAACCTTGGCAGCTCTTCCTTTCTCAGCGATAAGCTCTCTGTCTAGTAATATACAATGGGATTAGTCAGAAAGATAGAAACATGCTTCTTGAAATAATGAAATGTTTTTTTTCCTTTCCTGTAAGCAGCTCAGCTCTGAGAGAGAACATTATTCTGGGCTCACTCTGTTTCTGTTGGGACAAGAGTCCACAGAGGGAGTCAGACATGTGTCTTGGAATAAACCGTCTTTTATCTGACACACTGGTTGTCTGCACGTATGATTGAACACGTTACAATGGCCAGAAACTGCTCCAGGATTAACAGCTCCAGCATCTGCTCCTTGGCGAGTTCCTGGAGTTGGCTGTGTAAACTGTTGTGAGTCAGCTTTGGATTTCTGATTACATGTTAGATAAATATTAGGATGTTTGTGTAGGTATGAACCAAAGAATATGGCTGAAGCAGACTGGGGGAGTTATGATGGGCCTGAGAGAACCATTTGAGAGTTTCCAGCTCCAGGGTTTCTGGAATGCAAGGTGACCACACATGATCTTTGGGTACATTTCCACTGCTCCGTGGCCATAAATTTTTTCATTCGTGATCATGGCTGATCAGAGACAAGGGAGGCTGAGGCGATAAGAGTTGGAAGGTCGCTAAACTGCCCAAGGAAGGAGGAAGTGATAACATTTTGGAGTGGCAGATTGATTGTCAAGAGGCAAGAATTTTGCCAGCTGCCAAGGAGTAAGGAGCCAGCAGCAAACGGGGTTGAAAAGGAAGAAGAGAGCCTGAAGACAGCACTGTTTTCTTCTCTTTCCTTTTTTCCTTTCCACCTTCATCTTTGACTTCAGCTTCTTTTCTTCTTCATGTGCTTCTTCATTGTCACCAAAGCAACAGAGCCCCAACCCAAGAGGCAAGGAAGCATACACACGGACTCCCACCTCAAAGACTGAGCTACACTAGAGCTGGCCAGACTCTGGTTGGGTCCTTGTGAGTATGAATGGATAGGATTCAATGGACCCGTATCATAATTTGGCAAGCTGATGCAATAACTTCTCTGTTTTTGTAACTGGATACAATTTCTTCATAAGGTCAGTCGTAGTCCTGGGAATTTCATTCTGGATTGTTGGCTAATTTTCTCTCACTGCCCCCTTCTTTGGCTAGATGATCGCTGGACTAGCTAGGGCCAATGCATAACAGAACCTTTTGTGGGTCTTCAACTTCCTGGCAGTGGAATTGCCTGAAATGTTTTTGTTCCATCTCTCTTTTGATGGCATCTCCTCGCAAGATCTTCACCTTCCCGTACTTACTGCACTCTTTCATTTTTAGGCCACGGAAGGCCTGTTTGGCTTCTCCACTAAGTGCTGGCAGAAGCCACCAAGTCTTCCCTGGGCCTCTGCTGCTTACTAAGAGGAGGCCAAAAAAGCCTTGGAATGGCCCCATGGTTCTGTCTGCTGTGGGTTCCCCCCCACCCCAAGTGAAGCATTGGGCTCCCCATCTTTGGTGCCGCCCCTTCAATGCTTTGTTTGACCTCTTGCAATTTTATCAGTCCTGAATGCTCCATCATCGTATCTTCGAGATTCATCACAAAGAAGCCTCCTCCTGTGCCTCCTTTAAGTTCTGGGGCTGCAAGATGTGTGCGTGCATGTACGTGTGTGTTGCAATGCTCCTGGTGGTGGGAGCCCCCAACCTTTGCTCTCAATCCTTTTGTTCAAAGATCAATTCTTTGTTCTCTCAAGAAATGCGGAGGGGGAGAAAGACTCAGTGCCTGCCTTCTTAGCAGGCTAGTGTCAGATCAAATTCATGACTGAAGGTGACCCTGCCACAGAGTTGCTGTCTGTTGCTCTGACAACAGGGCTTGGTATGTCAGAGGTCGCTGGGAGTATTCCAAGTTTGCAAGCTGAGGAAAGCTTTCCACCTGTGAAGAAGAGAACGGAATCTGAAAAAGAATCCCAGGGTGGGGGTCTTCATGGGTCACCTCAGACAACCCTCTTTAAGAGGGTAGGAAAATAAATCCCAATGTAACCAGCTCATACAAACTCAGCCATCCTAGGCAAAGCAACAGAGAGATCATTTATTTTCTTTAGCAGAGACCAAAAGCTATTTTGCTCTTGGAGACATCTCTATTACAATAAACCATTGTTTCCCAAACTATTTTCGTCTGCGGCTCCCTCAACCATTGACCACAGCTCCCTATTTACATTATGTTGATGCCTGCCAATTGGCATTGCACTGTTTTCCAACAGGATTCCGTGGCACTCCGTGGCTCCAGTGACTGGTTTCCGCGGCTCCCCTGGGAGCCACGCCTCCCAGTTTGGGAACCACTGCAGTAAACAGTTGTGGAAAGAGGAGGAAGGAGCTTGGAAAGGAGAGGACTTTTCTTCCCCTTTGCGGTTTACTCAGGTGTCAGGGTTGTTGGCTGGCTCCAACTAAATCAGACTCTGGATAGCAGGAGGAGGAATTTACCATAGCGCGGGGCAAAGAGCTTCCTCAAGATGTTTTTCTTGTAATTTTCTACCCAGCTACAGGCCCCTGTTTGGGCAACAGGAAAACTGCTTAGACAACAAAAACCTTTGGCCTCTGTGATCAGGCTACATTCCTTTTGCAAGCACTTTACAAAAGCTAAAAATGCCAGTCAGTATTCCTACTTAAAAACCAAACTCTAAATGGATATTATACATCATGCTATGATAAGAACACAGGTATATTGCAAACGTAATATTCTCTCTCACACCTTACAGGGTTGTGGGAGAGATAGGGAGAAATTTAATTTTATGTATACCATTTACAGTATCACCCCCCCTTCACCTGAAGATCTCAAGGTGGCTCACAAAAAGATGAAAGCAAGGTAAAAACCACGTCCTAAAACTATAATAACCAAACTAGCCAGGTAGATGCACCCTGGGAGGAGCTCAAAAGGCAGAGTCTTCAGCAAGACTTCCTGAACAGTGTGCTCTTAGAGAATTCTCCTAGCCTGCAGCGAGAAATAAATAAATAAATATGGTGGTCTCCATAATCACCCGTTTTTCTTGACGGCAAATGGCTACAGTGTGTCGCAAATTAATAGATGTTGGGCTAGCCAAGAAAAAAAGAGATGCAACCAAGTGAAAGACACATCAGACGCAGCTGAAAAGGACTAGATTTGGCTAACACTGCCCTTTATTAAAGGTACTACAGACAAGAAGATCGCCTGCGTGCTATGAGGGTTTGAGATGAAAACCATTTTTAAGCTGATTTTTTTAGACCTCCGGCTGAATGAGGATAGGATCCAGCGGGTGACCCTGGGTCGCCCACCGGATAGTTAGGATTGGACTGCCCGCCAGATAGTCAGGATTGGGCTGTAAATCTCTGTGTGTTGTGAGCACATTGTCATTTCTCTGTCATTTATGTGACCACACCTGAACAAAGAACTTACTCAGACTCAGAGACATTAACATTTAAAATCTGTCTCTGACAGCTTCAGCGTGGGTTCAATCAATGGGCAGAACAAGAGAGTATGAATAAAATAAAATACTATCCACAGGGAAAAAAATTAGTCCAGCAGAGAAGTGTAGCGTGCCTAAGTTGCAGGAGTTGATAAATTACTTGTGTGGAAATGAATAAAGAAGGCAGAGGGGCTTAGCATATCAGTGAATCTTGAAATTAACTCAGTGTTACACTGTGTTTTATCCCGACACTTAAGAGTTAAGGCAAGGAAGTGCTCCCTCCTAGAGAGACAAAGACATTTGAGAAAGGGGGAATGGAAATAGCGGAGCTCCTCCTGTCTCTTTCTGCGCTTTCTCCAGTGCAAGGTGGGGGAAGAGGCTGGCGTTTACATGCCTGCAGGGAAGAAGAGGTGAGTTGAGAGCAAACATTTGGACAAAGGGAAAATGGAGTCCAGGGACAAGAGGCAGCAGGAAGGGGCTGGTTGCTGCAGCGGGAAGCCAGTTTGGAAATGGAAGCAGCGAGAGGATGCAACTGAAGATCCTTTAGCACAGATTAATTAAATCCTCATAATAATCCTACCATATTCAGTGTTGCCAACTAGCCAGGAAAAATGAGCACCTTGACCTGCTCTAGTGTCTTCTTGAACAGGAGCTTGAATGCAGAGACCACCAGTTGGAACTAACATACATGAACACCTGCCGGAACAAACTGCTGTTAAAGGAGCAGCTGCAGACAGCTGCAGCTCCCGAGGTAGCAATCGATCCTGTTCACGTGTGTGAATTAGAAACAGAACCGCTGGTGGTGGGTCATCATCTGTGCCCTGCTATTGGTGTGCCTTTAACGACGGTGGTTTCAGGGGCTGGGTTTTGTTTTTTCATCGCATAGGTAAACCTGATTATCAGTTCCCATCGAGCAAGCTGCTGTTAAAAACTGAGGCTGCAATCCTATAAACAACACTTTACCTGGAAGTAGGTCTCATTGAACTCAGTTGAACCTACTTATGAGTAGACATGCGAATTTTAAGCCAGCCCCTGCAACTTTCAGCCCTATCCAGGGATTGGGCTGAAAGTTGCAGGGGCTGGCTTAAAATTCGTCAACCTGAATTTAGGAGTGGCTTGATTTGAGGTTTGTGTCAGTGGTTAGAACAGCTAGTGGACTGTTGAGCTGTGCAGGGCTGTTGCACCTGTGACTGAGTGTGGCAGGCCAGCTGGCCAGCCTTCCTTTCTCAGAAAATATGTTTGCTTCAACATCTCTGTCTCAAGCCCCCACCCCACCCCACGAAAGCGGGGAGGGGCTGTAGGTCAGTGGTGAAGCCTGTGCTCTAGTTAACGGGGTCCTGGGACTAAACTAGGCATTATATGGGAGCTTTGCAATTGGTGGTTATGTATTTAGCCATTTCTGTGTGCATGGCGCTGTATGAAATTGCAAGATGACAGGACTTCTTTTTTTTAGAAGTGGGTTTTCTCTGTGCCAGGTGCAAGGGAGTGGCGACTGGACACAGGTATCTTGTTGTCTCGTGTGCTCCCTGAGGCATCTGGTGGGGCCACTGTGTGACACAGGAAGCTGGACTAGATGGGCTTTTGGCCTGATCCAGCAGGGCTCTTCTTATGTTCTTATGTTCTTATGACTGTGCCCTGAGGGGCTTATAATCCAAAACTAAACTCATGGATGGGTCAGCCCATCCATGAGGCAGTCGCTTCATGCTGCTGATTGGCCAGGCAGGGGGGATACGCCCACCTCCGTCTGCCCACTTACCTCCACTGTTCCTCTTCCCACTCCCCGGGTTGGAAATTGAAGAGGGTGGGGGTGGGCCAGAGCCCTGGACACTTCTCCACGCTTTCTGTTCCCCTTTTCCAATCCAAGGAGTGGGAGGAGCAGAGGTTGGCACATCATCGGATAAGGGGGGCAATGTTTGTCACACCACCTAGTTAGGAGGTCTTGGGCTGGATCTGCCAGGGGGAACCTTTTTCTGTTCTACGTATTTAGGCTTTGTTACCGAGTAGGGTCTGGAGCAGGCCAGCGGGTGGCGCAGTGGGTTAAACCGCTGAACCATGAGCTGTTGATCGAAAGGTCGGCAGTTCGATTCCCGCGACGGGGTGAGCTCTCGTTGCTTGGCCAGCTCCTGCCAACCTAGCAGTTCCAAAGCATGTTAATGCGAGTAGATAAATAGGTACCGCTTGCAGGAAGGTAAACAACGCTCCGTGTTCCAGCTGCATGCTATGCGCTGCGGCAAGGAGAGTCATGCCGGCCACGTGACCATGGAGGCATCTTCGGACAACGCTGGCTCTTCGGCTTTGAAATGGGGATGAGCACCACACCCTAGAGTCGGACACGACTGGACTTAATTGTCAGGGGTCACTTTTACCTTAGGGTCTGGAGCAGTGATTTTCAACATTTTTCTTCTCATGGCATACTGACCTCTATGGTCTTTGCCTCCTGTCACTTCCAGCTTCCAGGAGACTCTTCCGGCTTCTGCGGCTCTGTTTCTAGGGCAATTGTCTGTAGTAACTAATTGGCTAACTCTTGTCGTCGTCTTCCACTAGAGCTGGCAGAGGAAGAGGGACAGACAATTCGTTACTATAGACTAGGGATGGCCAAACTTGCTTCATGTAAGAGCCACATATGATTAACTTCACATGTTTGAGAGCCGCAATATTTAAGAAGCCTTTAAATTCTTAAATATATTAACTCACCATGAACATTAAACTTATGTTTTAATCCAGTGGACTCTCCGTTTATACCTGGTCAATAATGGACTGCTATTTAATAAATACACGTGTAAGGGAAAACTGTGCATTTAAAGTCACGTGTAGTTTAAAGTCACGCTAAATAAGCGCAAGTTAAAGATGTTAGCTGAATTAGGGCGCAATCTGATCCTACTTATGCCACTGTTGTAACCAGCGGCGCAGTGAAAACAGGAGGCCCCAGAACGGAAAGGGGATTCAAATCCCCTTTGAATTACCCTTTTGGAGGGGATTTGAATCCCCTTTCCGTTCTGGGGCCTCCCGTTTTCGCTGGGCTGCTGGTTACAACGGTGGCCTAAGTAGGTTTGGATTGCGCCCTCAGTTGCTTAGCCAGGCCTCATACAAGAGCCACATTGCTCAGACTAAGGTCTCAGGCTAGGACTTTATAGGGCCTGGTAGACAGGGATTGGCCCTTGAAATCAGCTGACAGAATATTCAGCGCAGCTGGGACTACAACCTAGATGGCAGTCTTAAGCCAAAGATGGTGCCAGGACTGCAGTGGAAATAGCGCGCTCTCTCTCTCTCTCCCTCTCTTTCTCTCTCTCTCTGGCACCCTGTGTACAGCGTTAGCTGCATAAGTATAATGTCTTGCTAATCTAGTAACTCTATTCTGTCTGCATTCTACTAGGTGACAACATGGCGGATCAGGTCAGAGAAGACAGCCTTGGAGAAGTAGACCATAAGGTGATTTTTTCTGGGGAGAGTCTAGGGTGACATTTCCTTGAGGCCTGTGAGAAAGGACAGACGCTTGAGATGAGTCGAGAAGAAAATCTGGGGAAGACCCATTCGGGATATGACAGTGACCTCTTTGACCCAACTGCTATTAAGTATGAGGAGGATCAAGTGTACCTTGGCCAAACTGAAGGCCACCAAGGTGAGAACAATCTCACAGATGCTGCTTATTGAGGAAAAGCATTGCTTAGCTTAAGGACAAGCAGAAGGTGGAGGGGAATCTACTGGCAGATCTCTGGCTGATTTGCCCAGTGAGGCTTTCTTTCTCCTGTTAGGTTAACAGTAGCATGTAAAACTGAGAGAAAACTGGACCGTAGCTGGTCTTGTGCTAATATCTTGTCTCCCAGTCTCAGAGCGCAATCCTGCGCATCTCTAGGCCGGTGGAGTGCGTGCTCCGCTGGCGTAAGGAGTTGCAAAAGTGCTGCTAGGCACTTTTGCGGCTCCTCTAGTGTAAGTGGTGCCGGCGCAGAGGCCAGCACCGCTTACACCGCTGCCAGACGGACTCCAGGTGAGTGCTGCGCCGTGTGGCAGGAGGGCGTGGGAAGGGCAGGCAGGGGTGGTGAGGGAGGGGGCCATTGGCTGGCCTGGCCTGGGAGGGGGCGGGGATATTGGCGCTGGGTTCTGCCGATATCCAACACCCCTTACCAGGCCAGGCTGGCTTTACACGGCCTCCCCGGATGCGCGCCAGCTAAAGAGCTGGTGCACATCCGAGGGGCCTCCAGCGCTTACACCGGGGGAAGGGGACGAACATCCCCTTCCCCCGAGGTGAGCCTTGGCCGCGCTGGCACAGCCCGCGTCCTGACTAGGATGCAGCTGCCGGCCCTTTAGGCCAGCCGCCACATCTTAGGCAGGATCGGGCTGTCAGTATTCCTGACCTGTAAAACAGGAGTATTAGTTGCTTGCCTTTGGCCAGGTTTCTGTGCAGCTCTGTTGGCCCCTTTTAGAGTTTTCTGTTGCATTCCCTGGTCCGTAATAGCTCAGGTGTAGATTTGGACTGGCAAATGCCAGGATGACCTGAAAACACCTCATGGGGTGTAGTCGGGAATTAGGTTCAGCCCCTGAGCCACCACTTTGCATTTGTCTCCGCCCCTTGTCGCTGTTTTGCACCTCGCTCCGCTAGGTGGGCCTTGAGGTTCTCGTAACCAAACAAATTAGATCCTGTAAGCCTGAAGTCTGCCCAACCCGACAAACAATGTTCAAACTTTCTACCTTAAGGACACTCTTTTCACATCCGGCTCCTGTGTGTTGCACAGGATTCTGTTTTTCTGATTTCATTTTAAACATTACGAAGCTGAAACGTTACTGGGAGATGCATCAGCACCGTTAATCTCTTCCCCCCGATAGCGTGACTGAAACAATTTTTTATACAGCATTGTGTTAGCATTTCCCTCTCCCCCAGCTCTCAAAAGTGACCATCAGTGAAGTGGAGCAGGATGGTAGGGAAATGCTGATGTGACCCCACGTATTCCCCCTGCCCCACCTGTTATGGGGAGTGGCCATAGCTCAGCAGTAGAGCATCTGCTTTACATGCAGAAGGTCTTGGGTTCTGTCTTTGGTTAAGAGGGGATGGATCTAGGGTCTGGTGAGGCTGCTCTCTGTGTTCACTTTAGAATCTCTCTTGGTCCATCAGGTGAGGCAAGTGCCACTGAGGAGGAAGATCATCTGTGGGAAGGTTCTGAGACGGGGGCAGTCCTTGTGTCCAAGAGGGATGTTTTCAGTAGTCCTGAGCAGAGAGAAACTGCTGAAAGGCCCCGTCGTCTGTGGCAGCAGCTGGAACACCCTGTGGAGAAGGGAGCAAACATGTCCATTCCTTGCCGGGGAAGTGAAGTCTCTGGCCAGGAGGGAGTCTTTGAAGAAGAGAGAGAAGAGACGTTAACTGAGTGGGGGGACAGCTCCAAGCTTGCGGCCTGTAGCAGAGCCCGAATAGAGGAGAAAACGTATCAGTGCTTATATTGTGGGAAATCCTTCAATGCACACTTTAAACTTATTAGGCATCACAGAATCCACACCGGAGAGAAACCTTTTAAATGCTTGGACTGTGGCAAAAGCTTTGACCAGAAAGGAAATCTTATTGCACACGCAAGAATCCACACAGGAGAAAAGCCGTATGTGTGCTCTGATTGTGGGAAAAGCTTCAGCCACAAAGGAAGCCTCGTTTTGCATGTGCGAATCCACACAGGAGAGAAGCCGTACAAGTGTCCAGATTGTGGGAAAAGCTTCAGCCGGTCAGGATCCCTTAAAGAACACGAGAAAACACACACAGGGGAGAGGCCGTACACTTGTTTAGACTGTGGGAGAAGCTTCAGAAAAATCTCTGAGCTCACCACACATCACAGATTCCACACAGGAGAGAAGCCGTATAAATGCCCAGACTGTGAGAAGTCCTTCAGCACAAGTTCTAATCTAATTGCCCATCAACGAACCCACACAGGAGAGAAACCGTACAAGTGCTCCGATTGTGGGAAGAGATTCAGCCAGGCTGGAAACCTGAAGGAACACGAGAGAACACACACTGGAGAGAAGCCGTATAAATGCCCAGAATGTGGGAAAAGCTTTAGGCAGATTTCTTACTTTATTAAACACCACCAAATCCACCTTGCAGATGAGGGGATGCGCGTGGAAGAGAGACCACATAAATGTTCCGATTGTGGGAAGGGTTTCTGTGAGAAAGCCAGTCTCATTAGACATCATAGAATCCACACAGGAGAGAAACCCTTTACGTGTTCGGACTGCGGGAAAAGCTTCTGTCTTAAGTCAAACCTTGTTGTGCACATGAGGATCCACACTGGAGAGAAGCCGTATAAATGCTCAGAGTGCGGGAAGAGCTTCAATCAGACTTCAAGCCTTCATAATCATGAAAGAACCCATAAAGGGGAAGAACCATACAAATGCCTCGAGTGTGGGAAGAGCTTCAACAGACCTTCACAGCTTAAGGCCCACGAGAGAACCCACACTGGAGAGAAACCGTACCAGTGCTCAGAGTGTGGGAAAGGTTTCATTTACAATCATCACCTTGTTAGACACCAGAGAAGCCACACAGGAGAGAAACCATATAAATGCTTGGAGTGTGGAAAAGGGTTCAGTCTCAAATCAACCCTTATTAAACATCAAGAAATCCACATGAAATAGAAGCCATAGAAATGCTTCAGCTCAAATGTGAGACTTAACGAACATGTAAAAATCATGCAGGTGCCTCAACAGGACTCAGACACACAGCAGTTCCCAAACTCAGGATCCAAGGTGTGTTGAGTAGAGAGACTCAGCCTGTGTGTCGGCATCCCACTCTGGCCAACGGACTGGACCAGATGGACCTTTGACCATTTGTTAGATAGGCAAGGAAGATAAGTCTTTTGCAGCGCAATCCGACTTAACCTTTGTGCCGGTTTAACTAGCGGCGCAGCGAGAACGGGAGGCCCCAGAACAGAAAAGGGATTCAAATCCCCTCCAAAAGAGGAATTCAAAGGGGATTTGAATCCCTTTTCCGTTCTGGGGCCTCCTGTTCTCGCTGCGCCGCTGGTTAAACCGGCCCAAAAGTTAAGTTGGATTGCGCTGTTATTTCTGTGTAGGGTATTTTAATGGTTATTAACGTTTTGTTTTGATAATTTTTTTGGCTTGTTGAGCAGTCTTTATCCTTCCTGATCATTCTAAATTTGGTGTATTCAGTAAGCTAGAGTATTATTTGGACTGATGTATTTAATAATTGCTGTGGCCTATAGCTGATGCAATAAAGACCAATGCACTTGACCTTTGAACATATGAAATGTCCTTAAGAAATAAGAACCACCCTGCTGGATCAGGCCAAAGGCCCATATAGTCCAGCTGCTTCCTGTATCTCACAGTGGCCCCACCAGATGCTCCAGGGAGTACACAGCCAACAAGATAACCTGTTTCCTGTTGTCACTCCCTTGCACCTAGCACAGAGAAAACCTACTTTTAAAGCCAGGAGGTTGCTTATGGCTTGTAACCTGTGATGGACTTTTCCTCCTTATACCAAGTCAGACTATTGGTCCATTTAACTCAGTACAGTACTGTCTACCCTGAGTGGCAACAAACTCTTTCAGCAAGAAGACTTCAGGCTGAGTCATTCCCTAACAGCTGAGGCAGCAGGCCAAAAGTTGCCCCTCCTTACCTGTTGATGCACCAGCGTCTGCTTCTCCCACTCCCTGGATTGGAAAAGGACGAGGGGGACAAAGCAGAAGAGAAACTGGAGGAGAGGGCAGTAGTTTCTAACCCTGTTCCTGGTAAGCTGGATAGCTCCAAACCAAGCTCCGTCCAGCACAGAGCTCAGCAACCCAGGCATTTAGCCATGCCATGCAGCAAAAGAAGGGGTCTGTGCACTGGCATGGACCGCTTACAGGGAACATTGGCCTCTAACACTGTAGCCCACCACTCTCTTCTGCTCCATCCTCTTTCTTTTCTAGCCCATGGAGCTGGAGGAGTAGTGATGATGAGTGGACCGATAGAGGTGGGAGCCCCCCCCCCCAATCTGCTGCCACTTCTCATGGATGGGTTAGCCCTGGCCCCCAACTTCATTCTGCAGTGGTGCAGTCCTGGCATGTCAACCTCAGTAAGAACTAAGCCTTTCCAGTGATCTTCTTCAGAGTATTCCATCCAACGTGTGAGTGGCCTCTCTTGGGTACCCATCACTCTCTAGAGCAGTGATTTTCAACGTTTTTCTTCCCATGGAATATTGACGTCTATGGTCTTCTCTATGCTGGGGCAACCTGAACTGACAAGTTCTCTGGTTCGTTTTCTGAATTTCCACTTAAAGCAATCTCAGATAATCTAGGAGCAGGCAAAATTAATGCTTGGAAAGCAGCTGTCCAAGCAGACAATAATGAGCTAGAGTATCACCGGAAGTGATTGGCAATGACATCATCACCAGTTACTTCGCAGGTAGGAGGCTCTGGGTGTGTGGGAGGGTCTCGGCCAAAGGCAGGAGTCTCTCGGGAGCAAAAACATGTCACTGAAAATGCCACGTCAGAGCGAGGTTTTGGCGGTCTGACAGTTCAAGTACCACCAGCAGTCAGCCACTGGTGACAAAGTACCACTGGTGGTACTAGTACCTCTGGTTGAGAATCCCTGAGCTAAATGGATCTCCTTGGCATATCTGTGTGGAATGCTTTGTTCCAGCACCAGGTTGCAGGGGACCCTTGCCAGACTGCCCTTCAGAGGCCTATCCGGGCAGGCCTCAAGAGGTTCGCCACCTTGCTATGGATCAAAATGTGTACTATTTCTCTTTAATTGGTAGCTATGTCATGCCCTCGTGTTATGATAAATGCCAGTGTAAATGTTGCTGCCAGGTAACACAAGCACCAACTTTACGTGCTAGCATATCTGGATACCAGTCTGGCGCGATGAACTGTTTCACGCAGAACTCAAACACACAACATGCTTTTTTTTTTTGCTTTTCTGAGCCACTGGCCAAGTTGCTGGAAAACTCTGGTCAAGACTCAAACTCCTGAATGTGCTGCTCCTCCAATCTTAAAAAGATAATCCAATTTGTGTGACCTGTCTGTCTCCACTGAATGTAATCATGTTACTCTTCTTCCTGGGCACTCCTGTCTGCCCTGTCCCCATTGAATGTAACCTTTGTTTCCCTACATCACTTCCTGCTTGTATTTGTATCTCCCCCCTCCCTGAATGCCAGCTCTGTATTTTTCCTGTAATGTAATGCTGTAAAACATCTGCATTTTACCTATTTAAATGTCACCTCCTGCTCACACCTGCTTTTGCTATGATGATGCAAACACACACACACACACACCACACCCCCTGCACATGTGCGTGCACACACACACGCACATACACACACACACACACACACACCACCCATCCCTGGCATATTCACATTTGCATTTTAGCTGCTTCCAGCCTCGGGCAACATCCCCTGTCCATCCACATTCTGATTTGGTGGGATTCCCTTAAATGTGTGCCAGGAACTGGCTCAATCGCATCCATCTTAAGTCCATTTACCCACCAAGTTACACATCTGCACACTAAAACAGGATACTCCAGACCTGGTTTTCTTCCATCCTGATAACATAGTTAATGAGCTTATTCCCAGAGCTGCATATAACAGCAACTCAAAAACTCCTTAAATATTGGAGGATTTTGAGCAGCAAACTGTTAACTCTTCCTGCACACAACCACCTCCTGTGTGTGTTGCAACCAGACAATTTCCGTGCTGCTCAAAAACCTCAGGGTCCCTAACTAGGCCTCTCCAAAATCCCCTTCAGGAACACAGGTAGCTACAGTGGTGTCAATTACATTGGTGTCACCCAGTGTGGCTGCCAACCACCATTGCTCAATGACCTGTAAGTAATTGGCGGTGATGCGATAACGTCACTGTGTCACTGTCAATTACTTCTGGGTTGCTGAGCGATGTGGGACATGTAGAAGTGACTCGGCTGACTTGGCCCAGCTTGGAGCCTCCAAGCCTATTCTGAGGCATAGATGCATATCTTTATTAAGGGTGAAAAAGGTCTCTCTTTACGTCTTTATTTTTCTATAATAAAACTGATCTTTGAGTGAAACCAACTCTCTTTCTTAAGGGAGGAGGATTTTCTGCAACACACTGGTTTGTTATCCAGTCTCTGGTGGTCCCAAAAGAGCTGTGTGCTTCATTAGTTCCCCTTAAACCAGCTCTTTGGGCTATCACCAAGGCTATGGGGACAGAAGAGATCTCGGGGATCAGCAGTGCCCCCCAACGATGCTGACCCTAACATCAGCCCTGACGAGGAGTTGTCAGAGCAGAGTGAGAGTTGCTCTTGGGTGTTTTATCTTCCTGGGAATCCTGAGGGAAGATGTCAGTCAGGGGAGGTAAAAGACATGTCTCAGCAATCTGCTCTTCTGGTATGTGTTTGGAGGTGAGGCTGTTCATGTAATGTGCTCCCTCCTTTCACGAAGTGTCCTTTCTCCATTGTTCTCATCACCAAAGTTTCCCCTTGCGATGTAACAACAATGCTAGTCTAGAGAGATCACTCAGTACAGTGGCTGGTGTGTGGGTATTGGGTGCAGCAGAGTAAGTCCAAATACTATACTCTATCACCCTGATGGTGAACCTATGACACGCGTGTCACAGGTGACACGCGAGGCCATTTTGTGTGACACGCCAGTGTTTCCCCCAGGTCCTCGACACACCTTACATTTTCGCAAAAGTTTTACAGACTTGTCTTGCACATTTAGGGCAGAGGTTTTTGGAAGACCTCTTTTATTATCTAGTAAAACTCAGCAACAAAAAAGTCACTAATTGATGTTAAATAAAATGCAATGTGTTCTATAGTTGTTTTCAGTTCATTTCAATTCAAAATTACTATTAAAAGTAGCAATACCCAAAGTACTATTAAAAGTTGGGGGGGTGGGAGCGACACACCAGCAGAGTCAAGTTAAGCATTTTCAAAAATTTTGACACACCAAGCCCAAATGGTTCACCATCACTGCTCTATCATCACGGAGTTTAGCAGGGGAGTTTTCACTTACACCACCAAGTTGTAGGGGTTAGGAATGAAGTCTGAGTGTATTTAGTCTGAATGAAGTTTGAGAGATTTTCAACCTGCGTGCTGCGAAAGGTCTGCAGATGTGCTGTGGGAGTTTGGAGCACAGCGGTTGAAAATCACTGAAAAACTCTTCCGGGTTCTGCAGGTCTGTTTAGGGCAACTGTCTGTAGTAATGCCGGAGGAGGGACGGACAACAATTTGTTACTACAGACAGTTGCCCTAGAAACGGAGGCGGAGAACCCGGAAGTGTCTCCCGGAAGTGACATCACAAGAGGCAAAGACCATAGAGGTCAGTGTGCCGTTGAAAACAGCTGGTTCAGGGTTTCGGTGGTGCATAGTCACCCCACCCCCAACCTGTCTCTCTGATGCGTCTCCTTGGCTTTGAGCCTTTCCAGCAGCAGCCATAAGGCCAGTGGTGTGACAGCAGCGCACCAGTATATCTCTGCCATTACAGTTAGGGTTCCTCGCAGTGGCACAGCTCAAGATATGCTGGAGTAGTTGCACCCAATCCTGAAGCTCCCTGCCCACTGGTGTGTTTTGAACTTTTGAGCGCAGATTTGTGCCTTAAAACTAAGAGCTGCATTGTGGCAAACGCTTTGAAAGCGTCGCCAGGATCTCCTGCAGCGCAGCCTCGCTCTGATCCACAATACATGATAAACTTTTTCGCTTTTAAGGTGCCCCCACCTTGGTGTTGGCATTTCGGAAGAACACGTGCAGACCTTTTGATGAATCACATTTTTTTTTTACCATAACTGGAGGGGACGTCGGGCTTCTACTCCAGCACCACCTTTTTGCAGCCGCCCAAACCAGCTTGACCCCGTTTCCTTGCTGACGGGTTAAACCGACAGAGGTCTGGTTCCTAGAGAGGGCGGCGCAGAGGCGAAAAGAAGGCGGCCAGGCTCGCTTCCTCTCCGGGGAGGAGTTTGTTGTGCGGTGCAGTGTCTACAGTTGCGGAGAGGCAGGAAGGAGACGGAAGAAGGAAGGAAGGAGCCTGAATCGGGGAGGTATGCACGGTGTGACGGTGAAACTGGAAAGGGTGGCGGAGCTGCTGCCCCATCTCCAGGGGAGGGGAGAAAGAAGAGAGGCAGGATGCTGGCTAGAGGGAAGTCCGACCGAGACAGACTCCTCCACTTCTTCAGTCCCCCCCCCCCTTGCAGATCAAGGGGTCTGCCCAGTACCACCGGGGTCCTCCCACTTGCGAGGGTAGCTCACCTCCACATTGCCTGAACCTTTGTGCTAGGAACTTGAAAGTCACTCTTTTCACACACTTAGCGTAGTTGGCTTTATTATCCATCTCCCCAGTTAATGCACCTACTACAGTATATAGTATGGACTTACTTCCATTTAGGTTTAGGGATGTGAAATACTGTGTGTACCTCTTATTTTTCTTTCAGAAATCTAACGCATGGAACACAATTCAACCCCTTCACCCCATGAATATGCAGTTCTTGATAAGGAAAATTCATGATAATCTACCCACCCATGTATTTCTGTTTTAGAAGCAGGGGTTTTGTGGAGAGAAATTAACAGCACAAACAAGCCTATACATGTTTACTCAGCTTGTTGTTGTTGTTAAGTCGTGTCTGACTGTGATCCCATGAACCACATCCCGCCAGGCCTTCCTGTCCTCCATTATCTTCCTGAGTTTGCTCATTTTCATGTTTGTTGCATCGGTGATGCTGTCTAACCATCTCATCCTAGTAAACTCACTAGATTTACTCAGCTTAGTAAATCCCATTTTGTTCAGTGGAACCAGTAAGTGGGTTTAGGATTGCAACCTAATAGTTTTGACTGAGGGGTTTGGCAAATGAAAAAGGAACCACTAAGGGAGGTTGATTGTTGAAAATCTGTCAGATTGTACTGGATTTATTTCTCTAGAATTATATCCTGCTTTTCAATCAAAATGATGCCAAGATTTCAGTAACACCTTTGCCAGCGGCTTCCACTGGCTTCTCTAGTCCCTGGGGAACCGGCAGTTGGAGCAACATTCATTTTCAGACAGGGAAGGGGAGGTGAGCTCCCACAAAATGTTACATCAATAGTACTGTATTTTGCACCGTCAATTGAGTAAAATCTACGTAAATGTAGAAGATGATCATTATTGGAGATACTGTACATGAGAAGGCTTTTTTTTTTAACACATGCTGATCTTGTCCTGAGTTGGTGAAATTTTGGAAGATCAATTGCCATTAGCCTCATTCTAGGATATCAGTATCCCTCTTACATGCATATCTACTCAGAACAAGTAGGTTCTATTTAGTTCGATGAGGTTTACTCCCAGGTAGGCATGTTTAGGATTTCTATCCACTTTCCAGTGCCGATACAGCCACAGTGCAGCCCCGAGGCAAGGGAACAAGCATTTCCCTACCCTGAGGAGGCTTCTGTGACTGCTCTCCCCCCCCCCCCCAGCAGGATGTGCCTACCAGGCTTGTGCTGCAGCTGCATCAGCACTGGAACGTTGGGTAGAATTGGGCCCCAAGTCCATTAGTAATGCTCTTATTTTAACAGTAGCTGAAATGTCCAGATTAACTGAAATATGTCCGGCATGCAAGGAGTGGGGGGGGGGGACACCTAGCGCAGAGGTGGTGAACCCAAGACAACTTAAAGTGGCATTCCGGGTTGCACTGTCCCTGCGATACCAAGACTGTTTTGCATGTTTAGATATCGGTCTCATAGCATATATTTATATATTTTTGTATGTTTTATATGTTTGATGATGATTTTTTTTTAAAAAAATGAAAAGCAGGAAGATGTGATATGTAAGTGCTACTGTACAATCTCTTTTTCTCTGCATCTCTTTTTTTTCCCCAGGGAGAATCTCAGCATTTCCTTCTCGATCACTGCTCTTTGCGCGAAGATTTTTTTTTTCTACAGTGTGACACTATCTTTGTGATATTACCCAAGGAAGGAAATGGAGGAGCAAAATTGTGCGAGTGGCACCCAAGAGGAAGTATTGGATGGAATGGGAGGAGACCCTCATGTTGTCCAGCACACCAAAGGTCGCAAAGCAAGGGTGGGCATGGAGGGAGGATGTAAACCTCCTGAAGCGATGCATTCTGGGGGATCCCTCAGAAGGATAATTCCACTGCAGGTGAAGGAGGAGCCAGAAGAGGGTTTGGTCCAGCATTGGGAAGCCCAGTGGCAGGTGTTCCTAAGGACAGTGGGATCCCCTTGCTCGGAACTGGAAGCTACACCCCTGCTTGAAGAGCCTGCGCCCTGGGATGATGCCAAGGCCTTTCTGGCCTCCTTTGAGCAAGTGGCCGAAGCCTGTCATTGGCCTCGGGAAGAATGGGTGGTTCGGCTCTTGCCTGCCCTCAGTGGCGAAGCCGAGCGGTCCTTCAACAGGATGGATGTGGCGGCCAGGGGAGACTACAGGAAGGTGAAGGCAGCCATCTTGCGAGGGGACGCCGTCAGCAGAGAGAAGCAACGCCAACACTTCCGGCGTTTTTGCTACAAAGAGGCTGAGGGGCCCCGGGTGGCTTACAGCCACCTCCAGGAACTCTGCAGTCGGTGGCTGAAGGTCGAGAGGCTCTCCAAGGAGCAGATGCTGGAGCTGCTGATCCTGGAGCAGTTCCTGACCATTCTTCCACCAGAGATCCAGAACCGGGTCAGGGAACTTGGCCCAGAGACGTGCGCCCAGGCAGTGGCCCTGGCGGAGGACTTCTTGCTGCAGCAGCGAGAGCCTGAGCACCAGGAAGAGCAGGTGAGACCGCGTCACTACGTTCTCCCGATGTGACAGAATACCTGTGGTGGAACACGGGTAGCTGCCCTCTGGAATGTGTCAACTTGCAGAAAGAACAGGGCATCTCCAGGCTTAAAGCACCCCCCACAAGTGTGTTTAAATGGATTCTACCACAGTTGTGTCTATGATAAAAGAACTGCTATTGCTATCTTATATAGCACAGTTTCTTTACCATGTACAAGAGGCTAGCTCCCTGCCTCAAAGGGCGTATAATCTATCATTCAATCCAGAGGGCACAACAGAGGCAAGGGGGGGGGGGGAGTAAGGCAGGGACAAAGGGAAAGAATATGTTTTTATTTCAGCGACACATATTTGCACAGTTTGTTTTGGTATGGTTTGGGGAGTAGGGTAGATGTATGGGTCCCCAAACTTCTAAAACAGCAGAGCTTCCTTGGCAAGTCAGCCTGTGGAAAGCACGCCTTTGATCTTCTGGAAATGTCTCTGCATGACTTACTCCACTGCCATCGTGGTTTCTGAGGTTTGAACCGTGAGTCTTTGGATCTGTGGCTGAGACTTGACCTAGTGAGCTATCGGAGACTGTGAACTCAGACCTCCAAGCCCTCTTCAGGCGCTGCAAGGAAAAGGGGCGTGGACCATCAAGCCCTCCGGCTGGCAGGCTGTCTGCGGTCACTGGACTGGGCAGCCTGGCCTCCTGCTGCCCTTCCTTGGGCAACAGAGCAGTGCTTCCGTCTTGCTGCATTTTAATCTCCTGCTTCCCCAGATCAGGAGAAAACTCCCTTCAGGTCCACTTTTGGAAAGAGCAGCAGCCTCCTAGACCTTGCCTAGCCCAGACATAGACCCCACTCTTGTTTAGTGAGTCCACCTCTCTTACTTCCTTGCTCAAAACCCACCTGTTCTATGAAGGCTTTGGACCAATCCCTAGTGACTATACTATGGCCCGGTTCTGATATCTACGTCTGACACCCCATGCATTTTTTTTTTAAAAAGTAGGACTAGCAGAACATGCAGAGCAGTGGTTCCCAAACGTTTTAGCACCAGAACCCGCTTTTTAAAACAACACTATTGAGATCTGCCTAACTTTATGAGACCCCTCAAAAGGTTTCACATTACCAGCCATTTTATCCTTTCTACTATGGTGGGGAGGGACTGCCTTCTGGAGCATTTTTTGAGCTCCACGTTCATTGGATCGAGACCATTCTGGTGGCCGTGCATTCCCCTTCGCCTGACCTTCGCTAAGAGCCGAAGCACATTTGCCTACTCAGGAGTAAATGAGCATCAGTTTTGCTTTCCTTAGGGTTCAATTTTGCTTTCCATAGGGCTCAATACATTTTCCTTGTCGCCTATCAACTTGTCAGTTTCCCGACCTACCAAAAATCAGGTCAGGACCCAGTGGTGGGTCGCGACCCACAGTGTGAGAACCGCTGATGATGTAGTAGAGGATGAATTGGCTTTGCCCTCTGCGATTAAGGAAACCGGTCCAGGCATCAGGACATGTGACCGCCACATCTTTAAACACATGGAGCTGGTTGGATGAGAAGTATCATCTGAAATGAGCCCAAAAGTAAGATACAACACCGTGCCAGAAACGGGTGTGTGAAGGCTTGGATCAGCACACCCAACACACCCACAGGTTTCCCCCCATTACATTCCCCCCCCATGTTTTTAGGGGCAATGAAAAAGAAAAGTGTTTTCCTGGGGGTTTGTTTTTGGCAGGGGGAAGGGGATTAACATGGAAAAATCTATATTGCGAGATGGGTCCAATGTAAGGCCACTCGCTGAATAAAGCCAGTCAGACTTTGTCTGTGTGATCTGAAGTCTTTATCAAGATGCAGGTCTGAGTGTTGGTTCTTCTTTCATAATGTGACCTCCTCTGTTTTAGTAGCTGAGACCAGGGTCAGCTTAAGATCTCCTTGTGCCTAAGGTAGGGTACCAAATGCTCCCCCCCCCCCCCGGTTACCTGGAGATGTGCCTGTTTCTGCTCCTCCCACTCCCTGGACTGGAAAAGGAAGAGGGGAGGAAGAGGAGGTCTCTGAATTTCCTCTTCTTCTCCATCTCTCTCTTCCTTTTCCAGCTGAGGGAGTGGGAGGAAGAGCAGCAGTGAAGGCGAGTGGGCGGATGGAGTCTTCCCCGCCAGTATGTTGCCTGAGGCGACCACCCCAGTTGGCCTCGCGAACAGGCCAGTCTTAGCTTGAATCAGGCTTCAACCATTGTAGTGCAAAGACACCATTTTATGAAGCAGCATTTCAATCTGTGCTCCAAAGAGACGGAACCGCAGTGTAGCAGAGGCGGCACCTGCTGTCCGGAACCAGTGCAATCCCGGACCAGGTCACTGAGACGTGAGGTGGCTCTGGTAACAGAAGTCAGCCACAACTGGAGTGAGCCATGTTGCTCCCTTAAAGAAAGTCCACCAGCCAAAGTAGGGCCATCCCTTGATTAGGACTAACTACTAAAATATCGCACTGTAGTCAGCAAGCTTTCAAGTTGTCCAGAGTTCTTCAGGCTGGCTGCTTAATCCTTTGTCTGTGCTGTTTTCCTGCCAAAAATCCCCACACACACACACACACACACATTCAACTCAGAAAGTTAAAATGATGTAGGAAGAAGAGTTAAATGGCCCAACCTCCATGCCGCAGTCCGGATCCAGATCAAGGCTCCCATTTTTAAGTGAAAACGAGCCTTCTAGCTAAACAATAACATGCTTGGCATCACATCTAGTTGAGCACAAAATCTGGTAGTTTGTAATGGTAACTGAGTGGGTTTCTCATAAGAACAGACCCATCTCCCTTTCCCAGCAATGGCAATAGAGCTCATAAGAACATAAGAAGAGCCCTTCTGGATCAGGCCAAAGGCCCATCCAGTCCAGCTTCCTGTATCTCACAGTGGCCCCACCAGATGCTTCAGGGAGCACACAGCCAACAAGATAACCTGTTTCCTGTTGTCACTCCCCTGCACCTGGCACAGAGAAAACCTACTTCTAAAACCAGGAGGTTGCTTATGGCTTGTAACCTGTGATGGTCTTTTCCTCCATGAATCTATCCAATCCCCCTTTTAAAGGCATCTAGGCCAGGTGCCCTCACCACATCCTGTGGCAAGGAGTTCCACAGATGAACTACACGCTAAGAAGAGCGTGCAGGGGATAAAATGGGGGATGTGCACTGAGTGTTTGCTGCTTTGCTGCTCTCCCCTGAACGGATTTCTTGCTGCTGTTGCAGGTAGGATTTGAGGCGGAAGAGGCTGCGAGTTTCTGGGAGGCAGATCAGGCTCCGCGGAGACAGTTGCACACAGACACCAAGCAGGAAGATGATGGGAAGGGCAGCCTGTTGGGTGAGCATCTTTATGAACCTGGCTACGTATTGCATCTGTCACACCTAAATGCAGCCATATGTGAGTCTGAGGGTTGTGAGGCTCCTCCAGAGACTGAGCAAAACTGACTTTCAGAGGGCAAAGAAAGCTGGAGGGGACTGTAGGCAGGGAAGCAGGAGCCCCTGGCCGTCTTCTGCCATCCCTTTAGCTCTGCTTTTTTTTTCTTCTAATCGCACCTGTTCCCCCTGCCCCAGACCCTAAGAACAGCTGCTAAAGGACCTCAGCTTACCTCTAGTGCAGTGTTTCCCAAACTTTTTCAACCTGCGGCTCCCTCAACCATTGACCACAGCTCCCTATTTATATTGTGTTGATGCCTGCCAATTGGCATTGCACTGTTTTCCGAGAGGATTCCGTGGCACTCCGCGGCTCCACTTGCTGGGGCTCCCCTGGGAGCCACCCCTCCCAGTTTGTTGAAGAGCATTCTGTGACATCACTGCAGTTCAGCCAATGACTTAACCAAGTTTGAGACAGACATCAGATATTAGTTAGTAGCCTTATTTTTATATGCATATATAACTATATAGTAAAGTACTTATATAAAGTAACCATACCTAGTACAAAGTAAGATAATGAGGTCAAGATACTTGCACATTCTACTTTGTTTAAAGTTAAGATACTCAAGAATGTGATGTCCATATTGGATGTCACTCAGTAACCTCCAGTGTTTGGAAATGACGCTTCCTCCACGTAACAAGGACTTTTGGAAGGAACATTCCTTTATGTCCTTGCTTTGAAATGGCCTTTTCCTGTTCTCTAGGGAATGAGTTGTGTGGAATTCTCTTGTTTTTCCAGCAGGCAAAAGATGGATGACCAAGCATGAGGGAGAGACGGACACACCAGAAGATTCTGAGCAAGTGAGGTCACATGGGAGGTTGATGTGTAAAGCAGAAGAGATCCTTTTGCAGTGTCATGAGCAGGAAAATGCCTCGCTGAGTCCAGGAACACCTGTGTGTCAGCAGGGAGGCTTTGTGGAGAAAGGAGACGACCCCGTTCCCCTTCCTTGTGGGAGAGGTTACAAAGCCATCACTGAAACCACAGTCCAGGCAGGAACAGATTCTGGTAAGAAACAAAACACTCACAAAGCTTATGGGAAAAGCTTCAGTCAGAGCTCCGGCTGCCCTAAAAAGACTCACACAAAAGGAAAATCACACAAATGCTTGGCCTGTGGGAAATACTTTCTTTCCAGCTCAAAGCTTATAATCCACCAGAGAACCCACACCGGGGAGAAGCCCTACGAGTGCCCAGACTGTGGGAAAATGTTCCGGTGCAGCTCAGTGCTTTACCGTCACCAGCGCATCCATACCGGCGAGAAGCCACACAAATGCCCTGTCTGCGGGCGGAGATTCAGTAGCAATTCCAATCTTATTCGGCATCAGAGAATCCATACTGGGGAGAAGCCCTACGAATGCTCAGACTGTGGAAAAAGCTTCATTCAGAGAGTTAGCCTTGATAAGCATTACAAAATTCACAGCGGGGATGGGCAAAGCGGGGAAGGTTTCAGTGCAATCTGAAACATGACTGCCTATGTTAAAAAAAACAACCACTGAAGTGAATGGATTGTGCAAAGATGGTCTTGCGCAGTTCAGAGTGTTGCTTCAGTGGAAGACGACACACGCAATAGCTCCAGAAATCAGTGAATCAGCCCATCCCAGGAACCTTTCTTGGACTGCTGTCTGTTTTGGATGCTTTGATGAAATGGTGAACAGCACAGGGATGGGCATGTAGTATAAGCTCTGCAATCCCTATTTGTCTCTTGCAGATATTCAGTGGCCAGGGACATCCTTGGCAGGAGCCGCGATGAACTGGGCATCTTTTAGTCAGGCTGGATTAAATAATTGTAAGTTACGTATTTTATCGGCTAAGAAGGTGACCTGATTAATCAGTCAGCAAATTTTAGACACTACAAAACATATTTTAAATATATGTACATATAAAAACTACAAGTGGCAAGGGCTTTCTTAGAAGAGGCATTCTCTCCAGCGCGAGAGAGAATGGGAATGCTTCTTTTAAGATGGGGCCACTGCAACACATCCTTGCATCATCCAAAAACAAAGAACAAATGTTTTTCTCCTTTAGAAAGATGGGTGTTTCTCATATGCAAATATATACAGATTTAACCTGTTCTTCATAAATGTTTTAATGGATAGATCAATTAATGGAGGATTTTTTTAATCAAATGACAGCCCTAGGAATTACCATTCTGTGGTTGGCGCTCTAATAATAATTGAGGTCCCTATGGCAAAATAAATATGCTTTTTTAATGCGTATTCTTAACGTTTCTGTACTACTTTTTGTAAGAAATTGTTCAACTCTTTTAATAGTTTTATTTTTAAGTAGAGTTGCTATAGTTTTGTAATGTTTCCAATCTGCTTGCCTGGGAGGCCAAATAAAGTACTGTATACACAGGTAACCTTCCCTCTGTGTGCCACCTACCCCATGTGCTTAGATCATCTGCAGGGGCCCTGATCCGTGTTCCTCCTCTGGCAAAGATACGGACAATGGTGATGTGGGGCAGGGCCTTTTCCACGGCAGCACCAGGGTTATGGAGTTCATTCCCCAGGAAGGCCCACCCCGCCTCTTCTTTATGGGTGTTTAGGTATTGGGTAAAAATTGTTTTATTTCAGTGGCTGCTTAGTATCTTTGGAGCTTTTTAAAATGTTCAACTGCAGAGACCAGTGCTGATTTTTAGTTTCTAAACATTGTCTTAATGCTTATTTTTATTGTGAGCAAAAATGGGGGAAAGGGCATTCTGTAGATTTTTGGTGGGTGAACATTTATTTTATGTATCTAAAGTATTTATACCCTGCCTTTTGCTTCTAAATGAGGTGTCTTACTGGCAATGGTCTTCCTAAACACCTGCCTAGCCATCATTTTTCCCTCTCAAAATACCCCCTCCCAATGGTGCTACATTGGTAATGTTTTTTCTCAGGGTGCATTCTTAGGGAGAAAAAATGGAGGCTAGTGACCACTGGAAAAACCAGCAGTAGTGAAAAGGGGAAGCTGGCAAAAAGGTTTGACTCCCCCCTTGGTCCCCCATTAAAAACTATGAGCCAAATGTTTTCCTGTGAGTATTGGCTCAGTCCTATTTAGAAATACCTTAACGAGTAAACAACTCCACCTGCCAGCAGATAGGAAAGGTGGCAACCAGGAAAACTGCTTTATGTTGATGCGAGCGAGCCCTGGTCCTAAACTGGGTCATGTGCTAAAGAGGACCAACTAGACTTTCTTAAATCAGGCATAGAGTAGGAGAGCCTTCTGGATGGATGAAACATAGGAGAGTGGAGAGGGGGAGCTTCCCAGCATGCCCTTAATTGGAGACAAATAGGAGTGATGGATTTGAGGCTTTGGGCTCTTATTTGGTTTCTCTCTTTATTCTAGCAGGCGATGGGTGGGAGAATGAGAATGAGGGGGAACGCCCTGGAATGTCATCAGAACAAGGCAAGCGGGAGGAGTTGAAACAGAAATTTTGGAATCGAGATGGTCCAAAGAGCCAAGAACAAAACCACACAGAAGAGAGGGATCAATCCATTCTGTTTCAGGGTGGGGACAGGCCTGAAGTCCAGCTGAAAAAACAGACAGAAAAGAGAAGGAACGTGTGTGTCAGTGCTCGCTGGAGAATCCACACGGGAGAGAAACCAAATAAAAGCTTAACGTTTGGAAAGAGCTTCAGCTGGAGCAGAAACCTTACTTTGCATAAAAGGATTCATACAGAGGAGAAAGCATATAGCTACTTAGCCTGCAGGAAGAGCTTTCCTCAGAAATCCAGCCTCATTCATTCTCACAGGATACATACAGGGGAGAGACCCGACACATGCTCGATGTGCAGTAAGAACTGCTGTCAGAGTGCAAGCCTGACTTCATCTCAAAGAATTCGTAGAAGCAAGAGACCGTACAATTGTTCAGACTGTAGCAAGAGTTTCTCTAACCAGTCCAATCTTGTTAAGCATAAGAGAATGCACTCTGGGGAGAAACCACATAAATGCTTGGAATGTGGAAAGAACTTCAACCAGAAGGCACACCTTACTGTACATCAAAGAATCCACACAGGGGAGAGGCCATATAAATGCTCAGACTGTAGCAAGAGCTTTTGTGATCAATCAGGCCTCATTAGACATAAGAGGATTCACACAAAAGAAGAACCATATAAGTGTTTCAAGTGTGGAAGGAGCTTCAGGCAAAGTACACATCTTATTAGACATCAAAGAACCCACAAAGGTGGGGAAGCTCCCTTCTGTACTTCCCCATATGCTTAGGTCCACAAATGGAGCCTTCCTTTGAATGTCCTGAGCTTGCAAGGCTTAGAAGATAGAGAAAGCAGGACCTTTTCAGTGGGTTTTTTCTTCTCTGTGGAACTCCCTGCCTCAAGTGTTGCAGTTCGTTAATGTTGCAGTTGAATAATTGAACTGTATTTTATTACTTTATATAAAACGTCTTGGGGATCCTTCCAGATCAAAAGGCAGGAGGAAAACAATGAAGAAGAACCATGTAAGAACCAAAGAAGAACCGTGTCCAAATTCTTAGAGTGTTAAAAAAAAATGTCAGATCTCAAGCCTTACCTCTCATTACCTGAGATTTCCCACAGGAAATGCTTTATGTGTGGGATGCTTTATGTTCAAATGCTTTATGTGTGGGAAGAGTATCCTGTAAGTCAAAAGTCATTCAGTGAAATAAAGTAGCAGGAGATTCAGGACAGGCAAAAGGAAGCATCTTCACACATTAACTTATGGTCACTGGTTTAGATAGCTTTAAAAATGGATTAGATACATTCATGGAGGAGAAGTCAACCCCTGCCAGCTTTGATGACTAAATGGAACCTTCATGTTCAGGGCCGGCCCATCTATGAGGCCGGGTAAGGCATGTTGGGCATCTGATCGGGGGGCGGATTCATCTCCATCTGCCTACCTGCTTCTGCTGCACCTCCTCCTGCCCCCACTTCCTGAATTAGAAAAGGAGGATGAGGCAAAAGTGTGGAGGAGAAGAGACGCTGTCGCCCACAATTTTTTCTCTTCTCCATACTTCTCCGTCGTCCTCTTCGTTTTCCAATCCAGGAAGCGGAAGGAGCAGAGGCTGAGTATGTGCATGAGAGAGAGAGAGAGAGAGAGAGAGAGATGCAGGTCTATTCCTTCTTTTGCTTCATTTCATGGTGACAGCGCGATATTGCTACTTGATACTTTATTTGAAAGGTTGCATAAAGGGTAAAATAGTGATCATGTGGCAAGTCTAGTAAAAGATATAGGTGACCCCTGACAATTAAGTCCAGTCGTGTCCGACTCTAGGGTGTGGTGCTCATCCCTATTTCAAAGCCGAAGAGCCAGCGTTGTCCGAAGACGCCTCCGTGGTCATGTGGCTGGCATGACTCTCCTTGCCGCAGTGCGTAGCATGCGGCTGGAACACGGAGCGCTGTTTATCTTCCCGCAAGCGGTACCTATTTATCTACTCGCATTAACATGCTTTGGAACTGCTAGGTTGGCAGGAGCTGGCCAAGCAACGAGAGCTCACCCCGTCGCGGATTCGAACTGCCGACCTTTCGATCGACAGCTCATGGTTCAGCGGTTTAACCCACTGCGCCACCCGCTGGCCGCTGGCAAGTCTAGCGGTGTACAATTTTTGAAACTTCTTAAAATACAGTATATCAAAAGCAGGGATGGGCAGGAGGTGTGGCCTGGAGGTTGAGCTGTCACCTTGCCTGAAAAAGCTAAGCAGCACCAGCTGCTTGGAAGAGAGACTGTGCGAGAGACTGAGAAATTGCTGGCATATCTCTGCGGAGGAGTCAGCTGGCAAAAACGGATAACATCTTGAGAACTGGTCTGAAGCTTGATTTGCAGCTGCCTGCGAGAGCTTGGAGGGCACAAGGGTTGGCAGCCAGGATGACGACTGCACTATGAAGGGAAACATCTGAAGAAATGGAGGGTTCTATGAAATTTTCTCATGGAACAATACTTAAACAAAAAACTCATTGAAAAAGTACTGCCTATGTAAACTGCCTTGAGTCTATGAGAAAGGTGGTATATAAATACTATAATCAACGAATGAATGAATGTATGAAAATCTGCCGGGGGGGGGCAGTTGGACCATTAGATATTGAAGGAATAAAAGGGAAGCCTAGGAAATGGCAGAGAAGCTGAATGAATTCTTTGCATCTCACACTCTAGAAGATGTAGGGCAAATCCCCAGGGCTGAACTAACCTTCTCAGGGAGGGTGTCTGAAGACAGGAGTCAAACAGAAAGTACAAGGGAAGAGGTTCTCGAGCAAATTGACAACCGTAACGCCTGTAGCGTCGCTAGACGCGCGACACCCTAGGACTGGGGGGTGCGCGTCACCCCCCCGGCCTAGGGTGTCACCCCCCCCCGAACTGGAGGCCGGGGAGCCGGCCTCGGAACGTTCTGCTTCGCCGACGCTCCAGGGCCTTCTGAAAGCCCGCTGTCTCAAAATGTAAAGTTTTACGTTTTTCGCGCATGCGCATTGCTTTTCTGAAGGCAAAGGGCTGCCCATTTGCCCTCAGAAAAGCAATGCGCATGTGCGAAAACGTAAAACTTTACGTTTTGAGCCAGCGGGCCTTCAGAAGGCCTTGGAGCGCCAGCGGGGTCGAACGCTCCAAGGATTGCTCCCTGGCCTCGGAGCTTCCGGACTCCGGAGGCTCCGAGGCTGGGGGAGCCGGCCTCGGAGCGTCCGACGGTGACGCGCGGGTGACATCACCCCTTTGCGCGCGTCACCCCCTGGCGGTCCGCCCCCCCCTGCCAGGCTCTGTCGATGCCTCTGCGTAACGCGATGGCATCCAGCAAAGAGTTCATAAGGAAATCTAAAGTGGAATTGCGGGTCTTCTAACAAAAATACTTTATGTCACGTGTTCTTTAAACTAGTCTCTGTGCCAGGGAACTGGGTCGTCAGTATATCACCACTATTTTAAAAGGGATCCAGTGGGACCCAAGAAATTACTGCCTGTTCTGGGTAAACTGGCAGAAAACATAATTAAGCATAAAAGTATTGAGCATATAAAAGAATGAGCCTTGCTAAAGGAGGATTACCACGGTTTCTACAAAAATCCTGCCTCACTAGAATGACACTCGCTAGAGCAGCGATTTTCAGCCAGTGTGCTGCAGCATATTGGTGTGCCGCGAAAGGTCTGCAAGTGTGCCGCAGGAGTTTGGAGCACAGCGGTTGCAAATCGCTGAAAAACTCTTCCAGGTTCTGCGGTTCAGTTTCTAAGGCAACGGTCTATCGTAACAAATTTTCTGTCCTTCCTCCTCCGCCGGCAGAGTGGAGAATCTAGAAGAGTCTCCCAAAAGCTGGAAGTGACATCCCAAGAGGCAAAGACCATAGAGAAGACCATAGAGGTCAGTGTGCCTTGAGAAGAAAAACATTTCAAATCGCTGCGCTGGAGTGTCAACAGATATATGGACAGAGGCAGTCCAGTTGACTTTGTATACTTGGACTTTTGAAAAGCATTTGACAAGTCTGTCACTAAGGCTCTTGAGCAGCATTTCTCAAAGTGTGCTCCTAGGAACCCTGGGGCTCTCGGAGACCTCCTCAGGGCTCCACAAGCACACCATAGGTGGCCGCCATCTGCTCAGTGCTGCACCACTCCACGCATGCGCTGGTGCTCTGGAGTTCTCCAAGACTCTGCACGTGCACCAGTGGGGTTCTCTGAGACTCCATTTAGGAGTGTAAAGAGTTCTGGAGACCAAAACGTTTGAGAACCGCTGATCTTGTGTAAACGTAGTTGTCATGGAATAAGAGGACAGGTCCTTTTATAGATTGGTAACTGGTTGGAGAACAGGAAGCAGCAAGCAGGCATAAGTGGACAGTTCTCACAGTGGAGATGAGGACGAGGTGGGGCCTCTTACTCATTGTGTTCCCTCTAAGGCAGGGGTTCTCAATCTTTGGAGGCCCGGGTACCCCCTATCACGGTCCAATTTTCTGAAGTACCCCCTGCTAATTAATTGCTAATTAATTGAATTAATCAATTAATTAATTAGATAATCATTAAAATAAAAAGTACTAAAACAATTTTAAATGTGAAAAAATGTCTTACTTAACTGTGTGTGTGTGTGAGAGAGAGAGAGAGAGAGTCAGTCAGACAGACAGACGGGGTAATTGTATTTAAGTTCTAATTAACAAGTAATTAACTACTAATTGATGCTGATAAGGGGCAAGCTCTGGCGTACCCCCTGCCATTGGTCCGCGTACCCCTAGGGGTACTCGTCCCACAGGTTGAGAACCCCTGCTCTAAGGTGTTCCCTCTAAGGTGCGTGGCGGCACAGCTGTGCACCTCCCAGCCGAGCTCTGTAAAGCGCAGAGCATGGCAACCCAGACGTTCAGTGATGACAGAGGTGGTGTCGTGACAAGTTGCAATGGCACGTAGCTGCCCAAGGGGTCCGTGCACCAGCGCAACCCATGCTTTTTAACTGGTTCATAAATGAGCCAGAGGTGGGGGTAAATGGCGAGACGACCAAGTTTGCAGGTGACATCACATTATTCAGGGCGGTAAAAGCAAAACAGATGGTGAAGTGTTCCTGAAGGATGTCTCCAAGCTGGATAAATGGGCCACCTCGTGGTAAATGCGGTTCACGGTGTATAAGTGTGAAGTGATGCACATCGGGCAAGGACACCCCAGCTTTGCTTGTATACTGATGGGGTCTAAGCAGTCCGTGGCAAGCCAGGAAAGAGATCTTGGGGTTCTGGTGAAAATGTCCACCGAATGAGTGGCAGTTGTGAAGAAGGCAAATTGCATGCTGGGGTAATTCGGAAGGGGATCAAAAATAAGATTGCTGTATTCTGCTGCCTCTATACGAGTCTATGGTGTTGCGACATTTGGAATCCTGCACACCATTCGGTTCCCCACACCTCAAGAAGGATATTGTAGAATTGGCAAAGGTGCAGAAGATGGTGCAGATGGACTGGGAACCCTTTCTAAAATGCTTTGTGTAGGACTACCCTTGGAAACTATTTGGACGCTCGAGCTGATCCAGAATGCAGCAGCGTGGTGCCTGGTTGGGATCCATGCCTTGGAGCGTGTGACTCCCATTTTATAGCATCTGCACTGCTTACACTCAGATTCACTTCCAGACCCAGTTCAAGGTCTTGGAGTTGACCCTTAAAGCCCTACTGTAATTAAGATTGTGTTTTAATGATTGCAATTGGCCTTGGGCAATGTCCTTTTTAAAGAGGATAAGGTGCGGTAAAGGTAAAGATATCCCCTGCTTGAAAGCCAGTCGTATCCGATTCTAGGGCACGGGGCTCATCTCCGTTTCTAAGGTTGAAGAGCCAGCGCTGTCCAAAGACACTTCTGTGATCATGTGGCCGGCGTGACTAATGGAATGCTGTTACCTTCCTGTTGCAGCGGTACCTACTTATCTACTTGCAATGTCTTGCTTTCAAACTGCTAGGTTGGCAAGAGCTGGGACAGGAGACGGGAGCTCACTCCGTCATGCAGCACTCGGGTCTTGAACTGCTGTCCTACTGACCTTATGATCTGCAGTTCAGCGTCTTAACCACTAAGCTGCCCCACGTGGGGTACAAATCAATAAATAAATGGGGTCGCCAGCATTTTTGGTCCTGTAAGGCTGTGCGCCCAAAAAAAGTCATAGAGCAATGGGCGCAGATGTCGCCATCACAGCACTGCCATGTTCCTGTTATGTTAGTGTGTGCCATGACCCTGCACCAGTGTAGGGACGCCTCTGCCGGATGCACGATTTGACGCACCTCCAGAGCGCCTCCTTCGCTTCCTAGCGGACTGGGCTGTTGTGCCCGACCCCTTAAATTAATGAATTTCTCGGTTAATTAATGGCTCTTCCCCCTGCACTTCTTTTGCCCCTAGCGGCCTGGAGGCAGATGCTGGATCCTGGGTTCTGCCCTCGAAACGGGCGAGGGCCCGAGCCCTTTGTTCTCATTCCCGCCTTAGGCAGCCCCACGGCCAGAATGGAACAGGCCATTCTGAACAGGCCATTGCAATCAAAGGAACGTTTATTGGAGTCAAAATGGATTTAAAGTACTTACATCCTGTAGCGAAGCACGGGCATCATGCTAGTCATTAAATAAAATACGTCAACAAGAGATGGACAAGGGGAGGCAGCTGCTCTTATCCTTCACAACTGTCAGAAATTTCAGATCAAGCTGCACACTACATTAAACATGTTTTTTCAGCTGATGTGTTTAGCTTTTCTGGACTGAGGAGAGGTGGAGCCCCAGATCTGGATCAGGACAAGCACAAAATGTTAAAGCCCCCGCCCCCCCCTCCAGCTCTTATTTAGTATAGAAAATTGAAGAACATCAGCTCGAATGCCATCTGAATGGAATCTGTAGTTTGGCCTTCCGATGTGGTTGTCACCTGATTAGCGGCTTCGATGTGGCACCGGAATCATGGCGGTGTGTATTCACCTTTTAAAATGTTCTTACATTTATACCCCGTCTTTCTTCCATCATGGACCGCAAGGCAGCAGAGATGAGATTCCCAGATGTTCATCAGTCCAGGCACTGACCAGCCCTAGACCTGCCCACTTCAGAAAGGCAGCTGTACCACATCCCTGCCCTGTCTCAACTCCTTGTCACCTGCTTTCGGAGATTGCCCTCTTGGGGGAGAGAATGCGGCCAGGACGACAGTCCAAATCCCCTGAAAGAGGGTTGCAGTGAACTTGTAGCCCTAGTGGGTTCAGTGAGGGGCTCAGTCTGTGCCCGGATTGCACGGTCAGGTAGTAGGTGTGAACAAACATGGCTGAGTGCTCTTGCATACAACCCCCTCCCCAAACCTCTTTGCACATAGAAAACAAGAGTGTCAGAGAGCTGCGTATGTGCGATAGGCACCCAATTCAGATGAGCCAGAATCAGTGCACTATATGTTTCTTAAGCCTGACCATAGTTACCCAATTCTCTTCTAAGGCACCTCACATAGATGCAGCCGTCTCTGGAAGGTTACCAGGGTATAGTTCTGGTCTCATGTTCTGCTTGGGAGGAAAAATGGCACGTCAGATAGCTTTTGAAACTGGTAACAAGTGATCTTGAACAGTGCCACCACTGAGACTCTGTTTGTAAGTTTGGGTGCTGGAGACCCACTCTGGCGAAGAAGCCAATGGACACTACTTTCACTATGCGTATCTGTTGCTTTGTTTTATTCTTATGTGGGGGGCCCCATATCTGCGGGTTCTCTTATCTGTGGATCCAGGATCCATGACCTCCTGCACCCATTACCTTATTTATGCTGGTATCGCTAGCGCCAAGCAAGTGTGGGTCTTCCTTAAACACAACGCTATCAGCAGCAGCAGCAGTGTGCTGCTGCTGCTTATAGCACAGGTGTCTGAATGTTTATAGCAAGTAGCCTTAGTGCTAGAGAGGCACCAAACATTAACAGGAATTTCCTGTTAACATTTGGAGCCTCTATAGCACTGATACTGCTTGCTATAAGCATTCAGACACTGTGCTGCTGCTTATAGCGTTGTGTTTAAGGAAGACCCACGCTTGCTTGGCACCAGCGATACCAGCATAAATAAGGTAATGGGTGCGCGGGGGGCCTGTGGACCCATGGAGGATAGTGTTCCCCCTATCCGCGGGTTCCTGGTATCTACAGCAGGGCCAGGAACCTATCCCCCGCGGATAACAGGGCCTGCCTTGACCTAGAAAGGCAGAACATAAATCAACAAATAGAATAACAGCCCAATCCTATCCCCTAAGGCAGCAGGGCACTGTCTTGTTGTCGTAAAGCAGTTTAGAACGACGTGTGGAACGTGCCGCCGGTGACCATTTCTGAGCTGTCGCTGCAAAGTCATGACAGGATTGGAGACTTGCTACAGTGGCCAGCAACTTTGACATTCATACTTCATTTAGAGATTCCTGCTTCCTGTTTAACATTCGGGAGCCTTTCTAGTATGTGTGCTTATAGCATTTTTCTAAAGAAAAAGACTTTTTTCTAAAGAAAAAGACACTGCTTAGCACCAGTGCTGGAAGCCTAACTAAGGTAATGGGTGTTGGGGCTTCCACAGATACCGAATTCACAGATATGTGTGTGTCCCCGTCCCCCCCTATATGAATGTCTTTAAAAAGATATAACTATATTTCATGTGCAATGGGCAATGTGGGCAAGAGAGGAAATCGGCAACAAAAAAAAAGCTCTTATAGTTTCATGCTAAATGTCTACAAACAGTCTAACACTATGAACATAATGACATCTGAAGGGGAAAAAAATGCAGATTTTGAATGGAAATGGAAAATGAATCACACCAAACATGATTTACAGATAACTGCAAGTCAAAAGACAACAAAATACATAAGAAAGATTATTTGGAATCTAGAGTTTCCAAAATTATTTTCAGTAGACTAAAATTTTTAAACAAGCAACCAACCCTCACTGGGGGTGCAAATGAATGCTATCTAACCTTTATTAGATTAATGGACTCCCTTAATCTAATATATATCAGGGACTCCCTGATAAAAAGCCCCATAGTTAATACTCCACTGAAGTAAAATAGCATTTTTAAATTTCAAAGATCATAGCTTTTGTACTGTCTCAGGCAAAAGGTATTACATACAGCAATTAAAACTGGGGCTACTTTATTATTATTATTCTTCAGCAGCTGCACTGGCTGCCAATTCGTTTCCGGGCCCAATTCAAGGTGCTGGTTTTGACCTTTAAAGCCCTATACGGCCTGGGGCCAGGATATCTGAGAGACCGCCTACTTCCATATATTCCGGCTCGTCTCCTTAGGTCATCAGAGAAGGCCCTTTTGAGGGTACCGTCGCCCAGGGAGGTGCGAGGGGCGGCGGCCAGAAATAGGGCCTTCTCAGTAGTGGCACCAACCCTATGGAATTCCCTCCCTCTTGATTTACGCACTGCTCCCTCCCTGGAGACCTTCCAGCGAGGCCTGAAAACTTTCCTGTTTAAGGAGGCCTTCTGAGTCCTTGCCTTTTTTAACATCCTGCACAGGTGGGGTGCTGCTGCTTTTTAATGCTTTTTTATGCTTCTGTTTTAATTGTAATTTGATGTATTTTTATTAATTTTAGATGATGTTTTTACCAGCTTTTGTGGATTGTTTTTTTACTGTTTTAAATGTGATTATTTGTATCCCATGTTGTAAGCCGCCTTGGGTCCCTTCGGGGAGAAAGGCGGGGTAAAAATAGTGTAAATAAAAATAAATAAATTTCCAACTTATGCTATACGGATTTGCTGCAAATATTTTTAAAAGTTGCTAAATGTTTTCCATTGATTATTATTAAGATTTATCTTGAACACCATTCATTACTTTACAGAAAACCAAAAGAGAAGGGAAAAGTACTTTCTACAAATGTCCTGATAGAAACATGTAGATCAGGATCTCTTGAAATAATTGCTTATGTACAGGTCCACTCAAAGCGTAACCATTTTTATTATTCTCTTTCCCAATCCAGCTTCCGCTCCTCCATGTCCATTCTCCAGGTCTCCAGCTGACAGTTCATCCGGTAGTTAGGGTGAGCTGCTACTCTTCCTTGTTGCTACCCCTGGGCTCTGGAGAGGGAAGTCCTATGGTATTGCTATACCACTCTTTACCACATCTTCCAGGGTCACTGAGCTCCTTTACGGTTGCCTGGGAACTTAAGCATACCCTTTTCCAGTTTGGATCATGGTGGGAGCAGAGGGATTACCGCTTGGTACAGCTCTCAATTCAAGTAGTGACATATTAGTTTTTAGAAGTATGAGTGAAGCATTTCAGAAGGATAAGTACAACTCTCTCCCTTGCAAGGTGAGAGGCATATGGATTCTCTCCAGTATTCTCTAATATCTAACAAGAACTGAGGTCTGAAAGCAGCCCTTCTCACAAACTGACACTTTCTACAGTTTTCCCACGTGCAAGTTCTTTGATCTAAAATAACGCACCTTTCACTGAAGCACTTCCCATACAATGCATTTGTATGGCTTCTTCTCTGTGTGGATTCTTTGATGTTTATTAAAGTTTGATTGATCACAAAAGCTTTTGTTGCAGTCTGAGCATGTAAAAGGCTTCTCCCGTGTGTGGACTCTCCGATGTGAAGTAAGGTGTGTGCTCTGACTAAAGCTCTTGCCACACTCCAAGCATTTATAAGGTTTCTCCCCTGTGTGAATTCTTTGATGAGAAGGAAGGCTTGCACGCTGACTGAAGCCCTTTCCACATTCTGAACATTTATAAGGTTTGTCCCCTGTGTGGCTTACTTGATGTCTAATAAGGTGTGTGCCCTGAATGAAGCTCTTTCCACACTCCAAGCATTTATATGGCTTTTCCCCTGTGTGAATTCTTTGATGAGAAGTAAGGCTTGCACTCTGCCTGAAGGTCTTTCCACATTCTGAACATTTAAAAGGTTTGTCCCCTGTGTGGATTATTTGATGTCTAATAAGGTGTGTGCTCTGAATAAAGCTCTTTCCACACTCCAAGCATTTATATGGCTTTTCCCCTGTATGAATTCTTTGATGAGAGGTAAGTCTTGCACTTTGACTGAAGCTCTTTCCACATTCTGAACATTTATAAGGTTTCTCCCCTGTGTGGATTACTTGATGTCTAATAAGGTGTGTGCTCTGAATGAAGCTCTTTCCACACTCCAAGCATTTATATGGTTTCTCCCCTGTGTGGGGTCTCTGATGTTTAACTAGTCTTGACTGAGTAGTGAAGCTCCTCTTCATCTGATGGTTTTCCTCCTGCTTCCTGCATCCACCACGATTCCCAGAACTTCCTTCCATTTCCGAATGCTCAGCTCCTTCTACTGATACTCCACATGGTTCTGCCACATTCTCACTTTCCTTCTCTCATCCATCTCCTGCTGGCATGAAGAAACACACATACTAAAACCACATCGGAAAAATGCAGCTTTAGATCTGGAAACAAAACAATTTTTATTTTATAGCACCTTTTTTAAAAAATGCAATTTGATTTCCAAACACTTCCAATCCCAGGAAAGTGGGATTGTCTACAGGGGACACTACGGATTCCCGTCCTAACCTCCCCTTAAAGGGGTTGAACGTTGGGAACCTGTGCTCTACACTATGACTAGTGTCTTATCCGAGGGGACACTAGGACTGTCAACAATGTACAAACCTGGGGACAAGACCACTGTTGTGTGAATTCAAGGTTTCCTTTCAATCTTTTATCTCAGCACAGTAGAGAACCCATCATAAAAAGAAACTTACAACAACCACTTTGGATGCTGTGTATCCAGATCTAGTTGTCCCATCTCAAAAAGGATTTTACAGAATGGAAAAGATGCAGAGAAAGGCAACCAAAATGCTAAAGAGGCTGGTGCATCTTCCCTATAAGGTCTTTGGGGTTCCTGACTTTATGACAAAAGATGCTTGCCTCCGATTTGAATCTCACCTCTACCATGAACTCACTAAGTGGTCTTAGGCAAGATGCTCCCTTTTAGCCTCATCATGGCCCAATCCTAACCTACCTTTGCGCCAGTGTAGCACGCGCTGCGCCGATGTGCGCTGTTGCAAACATGCCATAAAGCACATTTCAAAAGCACACCAGGAAGCATTGCCGGCAGGAAGGCCTTCCCACTGGCACCAGCGCAAGGAGTGGTGCGTGCCGAACCAGGTAAGCCGGCGGGGGGTGGTGGTGGTGGAATGGGGCATAGAGAGGGTGGGGAGAGGGAGAAATGGAGTGGGGGGAGGATTGCGATGGGGGTGGGACTGGTCACTCTCTGGCACACATGGTATCCTATCTCCCTTCCCAGGCCTGAGTGATTCACCTTCACGGAGCAACACGGACTGCAGCAGGCCCGAGTTGCCCCATATCAGCTGCTGGAGCTTACCCCAGGGAAAGGAGACAAATGTCCCCTCACCCTGAGGAGACTTCCAGCAGTTGAAATTCCCCGGTGGGATGCTGCATTGCCAGTGCATCCTTGGGCCAGTCACTATCTCTCAGCCTCACCTACCCCACAGGGTTGTCGTGAGGATATGTAAACCACCCTAGGACATTATTTTTAAATCTACTGATTAATGGGGAGCACCTTGCTGAGCAAATTGCTTTTAATCAGTTAATCTAACCAGTTAACCAACTCAGGGTCCAATCGTATCCAACTTTCCAGCACTGATGCAGCCAATGGGGTGTGCCCTGCAGTGGTGGTGGGGAGCCATGGAGGCCTCCTCAAGGTAAGGCAGCATTGCAGCTGCATCGGTACTGGAACGTTGGTTAGGATTGGGCCTGCAGCGTTGTAGCCCCCATAGTCACCTAAAGGAGGACCTTCCCAAGATTATTTCCATTGCCCTATACTGTACATACTCTCCCTCCAAGGACATTAGATTGCTTGTTTGCAAATAGCTGGCAGCACTGTGATTGATTTCTCTCTCTCTCTCTCTCTCTCTCTCTCTCTCTCTCTCTCTCTCTCTCTCTCTGTGTGTGTGTGTGTGTGTGTGTGTGTGAGAGAGAGAGAGAGAGAGAGAGAGATCTAAAATGTCCTGCTTTTTGTAGGGTTGCCAAGTTTTGGCGAAACAACCCAGCCCAGCAGCCCTGCTCCTACACGTTTAGAGCTGCTTGATCTCTACACAAATCAGCAGAGGAAGGTTTGCCAAGGCATAGAGATCAACAGGATCTAGTAGTATCACTATCAAGATGTTGTTAAATAAAGGCACAACAGCAGGGACTGGTGGAAAGGGAATGTTTCCTCCGTGTGCTGCCCCAAAAGCCCTCACGGCTTGGAATGAAGACGCAATCAGTTCCCTTCCCGTCCTGATCTCTGTGCAGTGATCTCATCTCAGTCCTTGTTTATTCGTGCCAGGACCTTCCTGGGTTCAGATGCTCAACCATTTCAACTCACCAGATCCCCAAATCGACGCAGGCCACCCCAAGAAGGAATCTCAGCGGGGAGAGACGAGAGAGAGAAATTGCATTCACAAAAGCCAATTTCCGTTGGGAGGGGACGCAGCAGGAAAGACTGACGGCGACGGGACTCTTCTCTAGGAATCCAGGGGGATGTTTGTTGTTTCTTCCTTGCTCTCCACGGACATCAGGCACATACAGTTTCAGTCCTCATCGTCCCCCCCCACCCCGCCCGTTGCACAAATCATCCCAAATTCCCAGGAGCCTCGCTCGCTGCAGAGTTCAGCAGGAGGGGGAGCGATGATGTTGTGCCCAGGCTGCCTGTGCAAAGTGAGGACGGATTTTAGCAAGTGCACTGGCACGACGCCAGCGCCTCCAATCCAAACCCTTCCAGATTATTGTACATCTGTATTTTATATTTTTCTTCTTGTTGTTGCTGGGATCTTCCGCTCCCAGGAGCCTTTGCGTCCTTACCGGGTTTCTTCTTCTTCTCTTCTTCTTCTTCTTGGTTGTTGGAGGGAGAATTTGGCCGGTGTATGTTTTGCAGGGAAGGTGAGTTAATATAGGAGATTTGGACAAAAAACCGAGAGAGCCCAGGCGAGGAAGAGAAGGTCATAGCAGGAGAAGATTTATAGAGCGGGTTGGAAGGAGCATCCCAGAAATAAAAGAGAGCTGATAGTAGTACCAGGTCATTTAGCACAGGTTAGTTATCTTTTCATGGCACTATTTAATGAGTTTTTTTTAATGCACTCAGCCTGCGAGTTATTTATTATGTATTTGAAAGATTTATGTATTACCGCTTTTCCTGAGGTGGTGGTGGTGGTGATTATTAGTGGTGCCCATTTTTGGCTTTAAACTGGAAACTGTATATCCTTTGCTGGCCCATCTGTGAGACCCCCTGATGCAGGTTGCCTCTGGGGCGGATTGTGAGGAGTGTCTGAGGGGGCGGCAGATTCGGGGTGCCTTTCACCCTGCCAAAGGCGCCTCCCGCCAATGCAGGCTGCAGTGATCTGCTTCCCACTCACTCAAGCGACAAATAGAGCATTCTTCCCCTTACCATGCTCTTTGCGCGCTGTGCGGGACTTCCGGGTTTCACAGCAGCGTGCAAGGAGCATGGTAAAGGTTTTGAGGGGTTTTTGTAGCGCAGAGGCGACAGACCCATGACAGCGTCAGGATGACGTAACCTGGAAGTGAGATGAAATATCTGACTGAGGTCCCAATCCTATTCTACTTTCCAGCGCCGATGCAGCCGCAGTGCAGCCCTGAGGTAAGGGGACAAATGTTCCCTTGTCTTGAGGAGGCCTCTGTGATTGCCCCCCTCCCCAGGATGCAGTGCACACACCCCACTGGCACAGCTGCATCTGTGCTGGAAAGTTGGATAGGATTTGGTCCTGAGAGCGTGGCGTGACAGAAAGAGTCAATACGTATTAGCAGTTTATATAACATGTCTGAGGAGAAACATCGTAGGCAGGATTGGGCTGTCAGTCTCAAATACTGATGCCTAAAGGGTAACCACAGTGTATCACGTGTTGGACCATGGACTTTGGTCCCAAGGACTGAAACCACAGGGTATTTGTTGCTCAGAACTTCTGGTCCCAGGAACCAATATATTTTACTGTTGTTATAGTGTGTTAAGGTATGTGAGTTCTTTGACCTACCAGAAGCGATCTTTACGGTTTCTTATGCTTAGTATGTTTATTAAACCTTTCTTATACTGTTCAATTATATTCCTATTTCCTGCATGGTTCTTGAGGTCATGTCAATGCATCAATAATGGGGTCCATACACAAACCGAGGTGGCCTTCTTCTTAGGCCCTTTCCCAAATGTGGCTAACAACAGAATTAACAGGGAGCACATGATGACCCTCAAGATTGTTGTTGTTCAGTCGTTAAGTCGTGTCCGACCCTTCGTGATCCCATGAACCATATCCCGCCAGGCCTTCCTGTCCTCCACTATCTTCCTGAGTTCGCTCATTTTCATGTTCGTTGCCAAGGCAATGATCCATGGAGACCCTCAAGAATAAGAGTTGGTAAAATACATTTAAATGTAATAATATGCAATAAGAAAATAAAGAACTGTCTAGGCTGATTCAGACTAGCCTTCTGACGGAACGCTTGTCCTGCCGTTTCGTTTTTACTTGCGTCTAGACGCTTGAAACAGGGGGCTGTTTGCCGCCTGTTGTCCCTCCTTCTGTCCCGCCTTCCTGAAGAAAGCGCAGCTGTGATTCGTTGAACAGAACTGCGCTCCGATTGGCCAAAAAAGCGACCCTTCTTTGACCCTTCCCCTCTCCCAGTTGGATTTTTGCACTTTTTCCTTTGCCTCCCGCCATTCCTGTTTAAAACAAAGATCCTCCTTACAATTACAAGAAGATCCTCGTTGTTGCCCTCTGTTTTGCGAAACTTCCGCTGAGAAACCTGGAATGAACCCTTGAAAGAAACACCCACGATGATTGGAGGTGGCTGTGATTGGCATGCCACCACTCTCCTCCCCCTCCCAACTGATTGGTGGGCTGCCGTAGCACCGCTAGCACAAACGTTAGCTTAAAGCGAGCGCTTCAAAAAGATCCACAGGAGCCAACTCTCCTGGCCGCGTCGGAAGCTCATGCTGCGTCAGACGCAGCATTGAAAAAACGGAAGAAAAAGAGGCAAAACGCAAGTCTATGTAACTGGAATGTTCAGCAAGGCATTGTAGCTTTTCATCACGGCCTATGGAAAAGGATGGGAGGAAGAAATTGGGGGGATCTGACGAGCAGCGTTTGTTCCCCCCTGAAACCGTCAGTGACAAAGCACACTCATGGGCCAGAGTGTGTCCATTTTATGCTCCCCAACAGGTCCGAGTGCATCGTGGCAATACATCGCACCGCACACAGAAGCTTCCCCCCAACAGGCTGCAGTAAAGCTCCGTTAGCGTCTCTTGCAAAAACAACGAAAAACTACATTTCCCAGAACACTCTGGATCTCAGAAGGGGGCGGGGCTGCAAGTCGTTTCTCGTGTCTTGTTTTCTTTCCGGTTGTCTGATTGGAGGAGGTCTTGGGCACGGCTGCCGGAAGGGAAAAAGTCATTATTGGGGAGTTGAAGCACAAGCAGGGACGTTTCCTTTCCCGTCTTGCCAGAGGGACCTTGGGGAGCAACGCCTGACGGAGAAGCTGCCGGCAGAAGGAGCGTCGGGATACTGCAAAATGGGGAGATGGTGGGTCCTTGTGATTTACAAGTTGAAAGATCCAGGAATAATGGCGGGGTGTGTGTGTGTTTTCCCTTCCCTTGCTGTGTTGTGCCTTAACATTGCTTTGCATGTTGCACTGGGGCGAGAAGGGAAATGGCTTTCGTTTGACTCGGAGGTGGGAGATCCTAGGCAGTGCAGGCAGATGTTTTTTTAAAAAAAATTATTGGAAATTGCTGTAAAATGATCTTAACCACCAAGATCTGGCAGTTGGAGAATTCGCTGTGTATTTCAAAGTGTGTAAGAAAATTATTTATTAGTGACCTCTGGTTTCTTTCACTTATTCACAAAACGCTGTTTCAGAAACGTAGCCTAGAATTAGACTTTCGCTCCAGGATGTCTCCATCCGCTTCTTTTCAGTTTTTGAGGCAGAACATGATGTGGAAAAGACGGACCTAGCTCTGACATGCATTGTTCTCCCTGCTACCACAGAATGCAGAATGACAACCCGGATTCAGTGTGGATTCTCTCTTCCTTCCAGGAACTGGCAAATCAGTGCAACAGATCCAGATCATCAGGTATGAAATTCTCACGAATACGTTGTTAAGAGTGAGGTGGGAGCCACAGAGCAGGTCAGCCGCGATTTGTTGGTTGACGCTTATAGAAAACTCAGACTGGTAAGCTAAAAGCCTTTGTAACAATTAAAATGTTCCTCACTTCACGAAAACTTTTGTCAGGTACCTCAATGAAAACATTAAAGAAAAAAAAAGAAATGGGTATCCTTGGAATACAGGAACCCTAGGAAGACTAAACTTACCGTAAAATGTTTTATATTTAGTTAGTTGTGCAGTCTAAACTATATTATCTTCTGCAGCTGTAGCCTAAAAGAGAAGCGATGGACCACCCCCCACAACGTTTCCCATGAGAAAGCTATGTACATACAATATCTAACAACAGTAATATTCTGCTTCACGCGTATGAAGCTGCCATATGGAGTCAGGACATCTGTCGGCCAATCCCAGGCTGCGTACTCTGACTGGCAGCAATACCCCAAGAGTCTCGTGCAGGATCTAGCTTGGTCCTAATACTGGACACTTTCAGCTGGAGATTTCAGGGACTGAATCACTGAGCAATAACTCCTTCATTCTTGAAACCTGCAAAACGATAGTTTTGAGAGTTGTCTACCAGCAAATTACAGTACAACCTTGGATTGCGAGTAACTTGGTTTGCTAGTGTTTTGCAAGACGAGCAAAATTGTTTTGTAAATTTTGACTTGCTAAACGAGCAAGGTCTTGCAATATGAGTACATTGTGTTCTACAAGAGATCTCTGTGAGTTCAAACAGCTCATTAAGCTTTCCTCCTCCCCCCTGCTGGCTGCCCTTGCAAGGCGTTAAGCATTAACAAGCTGTTCTCCCCCTTCCCCCCCCCCCATCTGCCTCTTGCAAAGAAGTTTACTCTGAAGAACAAGGCTCAGGTTCTGCAGATCAGACTTTGCAAGGGGAAGGGGGAGAGCAGCTTAATGAGCTACAGTTTGCAAGAGCAAAGGAGGGGGGAGGGCAGCTTCTTAATTAGCTGATCCCAGGAGAAGCTATTCTTCCTATATGCAGACTCACACAAAGATCTCTTGCAGAATAACGAATCATCTGAGTTTCCATTATTTCTTATGGGAAAATTTGCTTTCATATACAAGTGCTTTGGATTACAAGCACGTTTCTGGAACCAATTATGCTCACAATCCAAGGTTTTATTATATCAGTAATCTGCTCTCCTAATAGTAACTATGTAACCAGAAAAGATACACAAAGTGCCAGTAAAAAGACCACATGATACAATTTCCTTGTATAGCTTTTCCAGTACAGTTTTGATTGTACAGTACATCCACATGGCAGAGCTTAAACTGCTAAAATATACTTGAACACCGCCTTTTGGAGGGGAAAGGAAGTGTAAACTTTTTAAATGAAACTAAGTACATTGTTTCCTCTAGGGAGGAGACAGTTGTTTCCTGCCTGAGTTGCTGAGCGCGTCTGGGGTCTCGACACTGTCTGAGGGCATTTTCTGTTTACAGGTGACTTTCGAAGATGTGGCCGTGCATTTCACAGAGAAGGAAGCGGCTCTGCTGGACCCAGACCAGAGATCCTTGTACAGGGAAGTCATGCTGGAGAATTACGGGAATGTGGCCTCGCTGGGTAAGGGGGCTGCATGGTCCGCGTGGTCAATGGCCTTTTCTCGCCCTTTTTTTTAAGGAAGATATGTTTGCTTGCTCTAAAAGAATGGTTTCATTTGCTTGCTTTCTTCTCTGCCTTCACAGGGATATCTGTGGGAGTTCAATGATTTTCCAGCTGAACTTTCTGTCCTCTTCTCTTTCCCAAGGGGGATTTCCAGTGGCCAAGCCTGACCTCATTGTCCAGCTGGAACGAGGGGAAGACCCATGGCTGCCTGATGCTCAGGGACTGAATGAAGACCCCTCTGCCATCTATTGGGGTAAGAAAGCAAACCAACACCCAGAATAATAGTACAGCTACCCTATTAGTGAAATAGTTTCCTATCGATTTGTGTCATTATAATTCCACATATTTCTGACCTATTTTTCTAGGAAATACTCCATGTGTGTTAGACGTATGTAACATATAACCCTTAAGAGCCTAGTCGTATGTTTTCCACCTCCGCTGATGCAGCTGTGCTAAAAAAGCTTGTGCGGTATCGTGTGTGTGTGTGGGGGGGGAGAGAGAGTCCCAGATGTCCCCTATCGGTAGGCCTCTGGGATGCAGACAGGTCAGGTCCAGGTAGGGGGGTTGGATTTGGTGGACATTTCTGCCGTCGACACCTTTTTCCTGCCACCAATCTGCCCTCCTACCCGCCCCCATCACCACCCAGCTCCTGCCTCCCCAGTTGGCCTACTGGGGTCAATGGGACTTCACAATCTAGCGCTGTGCGTGGGGCCACTCCGGCCTCCCTGTTGGCGCTACAACTTCGCACGCTGCCGGAAACTTATGACTGCTTAAAGGCCATCTCTGCCGGCCTAACGCTTGTTCCGCCAGTGGTTTAGCACAAGAGGATTGGGCTGTAAAGCATTTCAGTACATCAACAAACAAAACACTGACCTAACCTAGGAATGGGCAGAGGGTATCAAGATTCTGCTCTGCTTTCCAGTGGAATGCTGAATTCCACCAAGCAGAGCCAAATGTGAACCAGTGGCTGGAGAGGGAAGACACAGTTGGGTTGCAGTTCTATACACACTTACATAAGGACATCAGAAGAGCCATTCTGGATCAGGTCTAAAGGCCCGTCCAGCTTCCTGTATCTCACAGTGGCCCCACCAGATGCCTCAGGGAGCACACAAGACAACAAGATACCTGTATCCTGTTGCCGCTCCCTTGCATCTGGCATTAAGAGAGCGCCTATTACGAAGAACAGGAGGTTATTTATCCACATCATGGCTTGTAACCTATGAAGGATGTTTCCTCTATAAATCTGTCCAATTCCCCTTTAAAGGCATGTAGGACAGGTGCCATCACCACATCCTGTGGCAAGGGGTTCCACAGATTAATTACATGCTGGGTAAAGAAATATTTTCTTTTGTCTGTTCTAACTCTTCCTCCACTCAATTTTAGTGCATGTCCCCTGGTTCTGCTGTGCGAGAGGGAAAAGAACTTCCCTGTATCCACTCTCTCCATCCCATGCATAATTTTATACATCTCATTCATGTCACCCCCTCAGGCGCCTTTTTTCTAGACTGAAGAGCCCCAAATCCCGTAGCCTTTCCTCATAAGGGAGATATCCCAGCCCACGAATCATTTTGGTCGCTCTTTTCTGCACCTTTTCCAATTCAGCTATATCCTTTTTGAGATGCGGTGACCTGAACTGGATGCAATACTCCAGATATGGCCTTACCATAGATTTCTACGAGGGCTTAATAATATTGGCCGTTTTATTCTCAATCCCTTTTTTAATGATCCTGAACATGGAATTGGCCTTCGTCACAGCCGCCGCACACTGGGTCGACACTTTCATCAACCTGTCCACCAGCACCCCAAGATCTCTCTCCTGATCTGTCACAGACAGTTAACATAAGCATATATGTGAAATTTTGGTTTCTTGCCCCAATATGCATCATTTTACACTTACTTACATTGAAGTGCCTCTGCCATTTTGCTGCCCATTCTCCCAGTTTGGAGTTCTCCTTCTGGAGCTCTTCACAATCCATTTTATACTTCACCATCTGGAAACGTTTAGTGTCATCTGCAAAGATGGCCACCTTGTTTCTTACACCTACTTCCAGGTCATTTAGGAACATGTTGACAAGACCCAGTCTCAAGACTGATCCTTGGGGCACAACGCTTTTCACCTCTCGCCATTGTGAAAATTGCCCATTGACACCCACTCGTTCCCAGTTCCTAATCCATATGAGGACCTGCCCTCTTATTCCCTGACTGTGGAGTTTTCTCAGCAGCCTTTCATGAGGGACCATGTCAAATGCCTTCTGAAAATCCAGATATATAATATCCACAGGTTCTCTCGCATCCATAGGCCTGTTGACTTTTTCAAAGAATTCTAAAAGGTTCGTGAGGCAAGACTTCCCCTTTTAGAAGCCATGCTGATTCACCCTCAGCAAAGCCTGTTCTTCTATATGTGTTATAATGTTATTCTTCATGAGGCTTTCCAGCACCTTACATGGAACAGTAGTTTGACTGACCGGCCTGTATTTTCCTGGGTCATAAGAACATAAGAAGAGACTTGCTGGATCAGGCCAAAGGCCCATCTAGTCCAGCTTTCTGTATCTCACTGTGGCCCCACCAGATGCCTCAGGGAGTACACAGCCAACTAGATAACCTGTTTCCTGTTGTCACTCCCTTGTACCTGGCACAGAAAAAACCTACTTCTAGAGCCAGGAGGTCCCCCCTCCTTCCTTTTTTAAAGATTGGCGTGACACTAGCTATCCTCCAATCCTCTGGCACACTGGCCGATCTAAGGGACAAGTTGCATATTTTGGTCAAGAGGTCAGCAACTTCATTCTTGAGTTCCTTCAGAACTCTTGGGTGGATGCCATCTGTGCCCAGCGACTTATTGATTTTGATCCTCACATCCATCACATACCCCCCTTCTCTATGTTCCTAAGAATAGAGTCACCCACAACAAGAAGCCCCCTTCGCCCACTCCCCAGAGGAGTATCCATAGTGCGACTGGATACGGGCCCATCACCTGAAGAAGGGGTCCCCATTGGGGGATTGTTTCCCTCTTTTCCAGAGCGATGTCCTCCAGCCCTTAGACTCCTTTCCCTGGCAGCTGAGGAGCTGCCCAACTGAGGGTGGGACGACGCCTCCACATCCATAGAAGTCTCACCCTGGTTCCTCTCTACCTGTCTCTGCTTCTCCAGGTCAGCAACCGTGGCTTCAAGGGAACGAACCTGTTCCCTGAGAGCCTGGACCTCTTTGCACCGAGCACACACCCAGTGCCAGCCCTCCGCGACGTCCCCCAACTGTCAAAAAAGTTAGGTTTCGGTTTCGAAACCTATTTTTTTCCGTTCCCCCCCTTTTTAATGGGTTTTAGGAGGTTACGGGGCATGTGAGTGTATGTGTATGCTTTCCCCCCACTTATCTTGAATATTGGAAGCTTCCAGCGATGATCTTCTTCCTGCGCCCGGGCACATCTTCTCCCTGCGCCCGGGCGGCAACTCAGTAAAGCACCCAGCAGCGCTTTCCAGAGTTTACGCAGGCGCAGAACGTCGATTGGAAACTTCGTCATTCTGCGCTTGCGCGAACTGTGGAAGACTTGCGCATGCGCAGAACGACGAAGTTTCCAGTCGACGTTCTGCGCCTGCGCAAACTCTGGAAAGCGCTGCTGGGCGCTTTACTGAGTTGCCGCCCGGGCGCAGGGAGAAGATCGTCGGTGGAAATATATCGTCGGTGCAGGCAGAAGATCGTCGGTTCAAATATTCAAGATAAGTGGGGGGAAAGCATACACATACATTCACATGCCCCGTAACCTCCTGAAACCCATTAAAAAACGGAAAAAAAGGTTTCGAAAACGAAACCTAAGGAGCTCCACCCCCCCAGGAGGCCTCAGCGCCCTACGCCCTGGGGCCCCCCGCCCCATATCAGGCGACGCCATTGCACACACCCATGATAGCTTTGTGTGAAAGTTTTGGGTTAATCAAGGAATTTTACTGTAGTTGGAGCTCTCCTCTCCTCAAGGGAAGTGCCGGGCACTGGCGTCGCTGCAGGTGGGGCGGAAAGCTACGTTCTGCAGCTTTCCGCCCCACCGTTACTCTCCGGTACGAGGCGCCCCGCCTCCTCGTCGTAGGAGCCCATCAGCTGAGAGAAAGCAACGCGTAGGAGAGTCCCTGCGCGTTGCTTTCTCTCAGCTGACAGGCTCCTATGTCGAGGGGGCGGGGCGCCTCGTACCGGAGAGTAACGGTGGGGCAGAAAGCTGCAGAACTTAGCTTTCCACCTTGCCTCCAGTGACGCTAGTGGTGCCAGACAGTGTTTGGGGCCTGGCTTCCTCGCCCTGCTGCTGAACTTGCACAGCTGCTCAACTCGCTGTGTCTTCTCTTTGACACTTTGACCCAATGAGGCACGTCGTCCCAGGAAGCCGCTTGCTGTTTGTGAACTATCACTTCCCTGAGAGTAAGCTCCATTGAACACAGTGAGACTTGCTCATGCGTAGACATGCGTAGGATTGCACTGTTAGACATGCAGGAGCAGGATGCCCCTGAGCACATGAACTTTAGAGGTGCCATTTCTCAATTTCCACTACTAGCCCAGAATCTCTCATTTTTCCAGGAAGCAACAGACCAGACGGTGTGGATCAGGGAGAGTCACGTGACCTGTCACCAGAAACCTCGTGGGATGTCACCAGGCTTGATGTCGAGGAAGTGACTTTGACAGATGAAGACACATTGGAGAAGCAGGAGCAGAGCCAGACAGAGAAGGGGAGAAATAAATCTGATGCTTGTCAGGGTGGGGATTTCCATGACATCCCCGTTAACCAAGAAAAGGGAAAGAGGAAGGAACAATGCCCTCAAAGTGCAAAAACCTTCAGACATCAAAGAACCCTCACAGGAGAGAAACCCTATAAATGCTTGGAGTGTGGAAAGAGCTTCATTCAGAGCACACACCTTATTAGACATCAAGTAATCCACACAGGGGAGAAACCCTATAAATGTGTTGAGTGTGGAAAGAGCTTCAGAGTGAGCTCAAGCCTGACTATACATCAAAGAACCCACACAGGGGAGAAACCCTATAAGTGCATTGAGTGCGGAAAGAGCTTCAGTCTTAAGTCAAACCTGACTGTGCATCAAAGAACCCACACAGGGGATAAGCCCTATATATGCCGGGAGTGTGGAAAGAGCTTCAGTGAGAGCTCAAAGCTGACTTTACATCAAAGAACCCACACAGAGGAGAAACCCTATAAATGCTTGGAGTGTGGAAAGAGCTTCATTACTAGCTCAGAACTGTGTCGTCATGAAAGAACCCACACAGGAGAGAAACCCTATAAATGCTTGGAGTGTGGAAAGAGCTTCGTTTATAGCTCAGACCGGTGCCGTCATGAAAGAACCCACACAGGAGAGAAACCCTATAAATGCTTGGAATGTGGAAAGAGCTTCAGTCAGAAATCACCACTGACTATGCATCAACGAACCCACACAAGGGAAAAACCCTATAGATGCTTGGAATGTGGAAGGAGCTTCAGTCAGAAGTCAAACCTGACTGTGCATCAAAGAATCCACACAGGGGAGAAACCCTATAAATGCATTGAGTGTGGAAAGACCTTCAGTAAGAAGTCAAACCTGACTGTGCATCAAAGAAGCCACACAGGGGAAAAATCCTATAAATGCTTGGAGTGTGGAAGGAGCTTCATTACTAGCTCAGAACTGTGTCGTCATGAAAGAACCCACACAGGAGAGAAACCCTATAAATGCTTGGAATGTGGAATGAGCTTCAGTAAGAACTCAAACCTGACTGTGCATCAAAGAACACACACAGAGGAGAAACCCTATAAATGTGTCGAGTGTGGAAAGAGCTTCAGTCAGAGCTCAAGCCTGACTGTGCATCAAAGAACACACACAGAGGAGAAACCCTATAAATGCTTGGAGTGTGGAAAGTGCTTCAGTGAGAGCTCAAAGCTGACTTTGCATCAAAGATCCCATACAGGGGAGACACCATATAAATGCTTGGAGTGTGGAAAGAGCTTCTTTACTAGCTCAGAACTGCTCCGTCATGAAAGAACCCACACAGGAGAGAAACCCTATAAATGCTTAGAATGTGGAAAGAGCTTCAGTCAGAAATCACCGCTGACTATGCATCAACGAACCCACACAGGGGAAAAACCCTATAGATGCTTGGAATGTGGAAGGAGCTTCAGGTGGCGTTCAGACCTGACTGTGCATCAAAGAACCCATACAGGGGAGACACCCCATCAATGCCTGGAGTGTGGAAAGAGCTTCTTTACTAGCTCAGAACTGTGCCGCCATGAAAGAACCCATACAGGGGAGACACCCTATCAATGCTTGGAGTGTGGGAAGAGCTTCAGTCAGAGATCATACCTGACTGTGCATCAAAGAACCCACACAGGAGAGAAACCCTATAAATGCTTGGAATGTGGAGAGAGCTTCAGTCAGACGTCAAACCTGACTGTGCATCAAAGTACCCACACAGGGGAAAAACCCTATAAATGCTTGGAGTGTGGAAAGAGCTTCAGTCAGAAGTCAAACCTGACTGTGCATCAAAGAACCCACACAGGGGAAAAGCTCTATAAATGCTTGGAGTGTGGAACGACCTTCAGTCAGAAGTCACACCTAACTGAGCATCAAAGAACCCATACAGGAGAGAAACCATATATGTGCTTGGAGTGTGGAAAGAGCTTCATTACTAGCTCAAAACTGCTCCGTCATGAAAGAACCCACACAGGAGAGAAACCTTATAAAACTTGGAGTGTGGAAAGAGCGTCGGGGAGCGTCTTTTGAAATGACGGAGTTTGCCCGGCAACATGTTGATCTTCAATTCTGAAATCTGGTCATGTCATGACAACTTGCGAATGTATTTATGTACACAATGATTTACAGATGGTATATGACCCCCAGTAAATTATCAAAAATGTGTGGGAATCCATGAAATGAATGCTGGAAATGTGGAAATCAGGAGGGAAAGTTTTACCATATGTGGTGGACGTGTCCTAAAGCTAAAAAGTTTGACTATGATACACACCCAGATACAAATGATTTTACAAGTAAATATACGGACAAAGGCAGATACTTTTCTGTTGGGTATACGGGATGAAGATTTAGATAAGGGTCTTGTTACCCTCTTTGCTTACATGACCTGTGCAGCAAGAATCCTGTATGCCCAATATTGGAAGAATATGGTAACACCTAATGGAGGAATGGTGGTTAAATGGCATGACCTTTGAAGAAATGGATTTATGGCCTTGCTGTTGTGTTTTCTTTTTCTATAGAAAAATGTTGACATTGTAAAAGTTTACATAATCTTAATAAGAGAGCCAGCCTTCTCTCATAAGAGCCTTTTATTGTTGTATTCCTCTCTGTGTTATTTCTCTCTGTTTTTTAGATTGTATTAATGTCATTTTAAGTATTTTTATATTATATATTCATGGTTTTATGATTTCTATGTATTTTATGATTTGGTTTTATTGTAAGCTTCTTTGAGTCCCCCTATGGGGGAAACAGCGGGGTATAAATGTAATAAATAAAATAATAATTAAAAAATATTGCAATAAAGGAAGAGCAGGTCTCAATCCTGACCAACGAGACAGATCCAGCAGCAACCATCTCTCTTCTCCATCTGTCTCCCCTCAACCCCATCCTCAAGGGATCTTCTCACCCACACCTGGGTCAGCCAGAGAGGTACACACCTGCCACCTGTCCCTTGTTTGGTTCCCTTGTGGGTGTGCTTTTGGGCTTGTCTGGTTGCGATCCTGTTTCACTGAGGTAGATTCAGCTCATTTGAAATAAAATATAGCCCTCACTGACATCGGGAGAACATCCCCTTCGCACACAACCCTGAAACAGCGGTGTGGAGACTGCTTTGGACTGGGGAGAGGGAGACCTGACGGCTGACAGGAGCCTGTGAGGATGCCTGGGGGTGGGGTGGGGGTGGGTGGAGACCAGAATTTCTCCCCCAGCTTCAGGCAGTACAGGAAGGGAAGAGGCAGTCAAACACTCAACTTGGGGCCATATGGCCCCCAGGATATTCCAAGGGGGCCACAGGTGAAAACCACAGCACGAGAAGTGACCAAGAAAACAGAGAAGTGAAGTGAACAGTGAATTGATTGTGCTTCCCAGTGGACGGGTCGCCAAGCGCACTCTGCGGCCACAACATCACTTCCCCTTCAGTCAGAAATCACCGCTGACTATGCATCAACGAACCCACACGGGAAAAACCCTATAGATGCTTGGAATGTTGGAGCACTTATGCCAAAGTAACTTGCCGTACGCCGACGGACGCAGGAAGAACACTGGCGTGTCCCCTCCTTGAATGCTATGCATGCGCAATTCGGATATGGGGCAAACCCTGGCACAACTCTGCTAGCGCAGGGGGCATTCCGGGGGCGTTTCAGTGCCCCCTGCTCTGGCGGAGTTGTGCCAGCGTCCGTCCCACGGTGGTGCGCCCTCTTCTGAAGAAACCCTCCTTGAATCCCACTATTTTGGACAACTTCCGGCCAGTCTCAAATATCCCTTTTCTGGGCAAGGTGATTGAGCAGGTATTGGCGTCACAACTCCAGAGGGTCTTGGAGGAAGCTGATTATCTGGATCCATTCCAGTCTGACTTCAGGCCGGGATTCAGGACGGAGACGGCCTTGGTCGTGGTGGATGACCTGCACCGGGGACTGGACAGGGGGAGTGCATCCCTGTTGGTCCTGCTGGACCTCTCGGCGGCTTTTGATACCATTGACCATGGTGTCCTTCTGGGTCGATTGGCTGGGTTGAGGCTTGGAGGCACCGTCTTGAGATGGTTCCGCTCCTTCCTGGCTGATAGATCCCAGAAGGTGGTGCTGGGGGATGCTTGTTCGGCACCCTGGCCTTTGAGGTGTGGGTGGGGTGCCACAGGGGTCAATTCTATCTCCCATGCTGTTTAATGGGGAGAGGTCATCCGGGGGGTTGGGGTAGGGAGCCATCAGTATGCTGATGACACCCAACTCTTTCTCTCCTTTCCACCTGACTCCAAGGGGGCGGTCGATGTCCTGAATCGTTGTCTGGAGGAAGTTGGGAGCTGGATGGGGGCAAAGAAGCTGAAACTATATCCTCACAAGACAGAGGTTCTCCTGGTCCAGAAGTCTACAGGTACTGGACTATCGTCCTGCTCTGAATGGGGTTGTACTCCCTCTGAAGGAGCAGGTCCGCACCTTGAGGGTTCTCCTCGCTTCCCAGTTGGCGGCAGTGGTGCGACCCCCGCCCTGTGTGTGGAAAAAAACCCACCTTTGTTCCCCTGGTGGTGGCACAATCCCAGGAGTGCCACCGCCGCTGTTGCCCTCCCCCCACAACTACTTATAGCGTTTCCTACCTTCTTGTAAAGTTTGGGAACTGCTGCCTAAGAGGCTTGGCAAATGCCTCTTTAAAGCTCATGAGAAGGGCATGAAAGCTCTGACTTTCCCTGTAGTTTGTGCAGCACCTGTATCAGAGGTATACTCTCTCTGACATGGAAGTTCCATTTAGCTCTCTTGGCTAATAGCTATTAACAGAATTATCCCTCTATTAATTTGACCCTCATTATCCTATTAATTTGATTAATTAACTGAATTATCTGAAGAGCAATCTGAGGATAAGAAAGGTGGTATATAAATACAGAAATAAATAAATAAAAGAAATCTATTAATTTGAAAATTATTTTTCAAATTTTCAAATTTAATTTTCAAATTAATTAAAATTATTTTTTAGCAAAGCAGCTGTTCTGTTTCTGCCTCCTTTTAGTTACATTTTATTTATCTGATTTATTTTTTTGTTGCTGCCTTTCTGTCCCATTAAAGGGATAGATGAAACAGATGGAGGAAAACTGGCTCTGAGGACTGATGCAGAGTTTGAATTTATACCTAGTCCAAGTCTGCTTTGTAAAGTTCTTTCTCATCTCAACGGCTCCAGTATTTACTGCCAAGCACATGCCAGGGGATGTACAGAATACCAAAATGATATTGGTCCTTGCTTAGTAGAGCCAGCGTGGCAGGAATAGGTCAGGGTTTGCTCAGAATTATGTCCCACTGTGCTCAATGAGACTTTACTCCCAGGTAAATTTGCATAGGATTGCAATCTTAATGTCTGAACAGGAACTACAAGAGGTGTGGTCCTATGATGACGGCCCTAGGCATGACCATATATGCCCCTAGGCAAGTTTCTCAGTTTGCCTCCTGCTGAGCCTGATGCTTCTTAGCTAAGGTTCTTTGAAAAAAGGTTCAAAGGCAGCGCCACCTGCTGGTGTTCTCGCTGCTCCTGCTCTAGGGGAAGCCCCAGAGATCTGTCTACTCTGCCTACACTCCAAGGAGTCCTGCAGGGGCTGGCAGGAAAGGGTTTGTTGAACAACTTCCAGAGGGATAACAGGTGGTTGTTGTTAACAGTTGAGTTGCATTGCAAACCAGGACATGTCTTTTCAGAAGCATCAGGCCCACTGAGTTCAATAGGATTTACTCCCCTGCCCTGTTAGTCTGCGCAGGACCGCGGCCCTAGTCTGTTCCAGCAGAAGCAATAAAGGCTCTCGTGGCCCCAGGGGTGGGGCAGATGACCGAGGAGGAGGAGGAGTCTCTTCATATTTGGGAGGAAAAAACGTAGGAATCCTGCACGGGGACGGGATTTCCCTCGCGTGAGCAAGCCACACACGGGACCAGCCAAACAAACTGCTCATCGGGTCGGTCGCTAGTCCGTCCGGGAACAGACCCGAAGAGTTAAAGTGACCGAGGCCGGTTCCTAGAGAGGTCAAGGAATGTGGGGAAGGCTGCTGGGAAAGAGCCGCTTCCTGGGCCGCCTCCTGGGTCCCGGGGAAGCCAACTTTGCAGGGCTGCCAGCGGAGAGGTGAGTTGCAACTTGCAAGCGCGCGTCCGAGCAAGGCAGAAGAGCAATAGCGGAGCTCCGGAGAGGGAGGGGGGCTGCGGGGAGCACGTGATGGATCCTGTTACGGAGGAGGAGGAGGAGGAAAGGTCTTCCCCCCCCCCCCCCCGGCCTGAGTAGCCGCCTTCCCGCGGCTCTGCATTCATGGATTGCTAGGCGGCTGCGCTGCAATGCTTGGGAGGAGCCCAGGTCCGTCGGGATCTCCTCCTAGGTTGGTCAGCCAAAGTGCATCTTCTTGGCACACGGACGGAGGAAGGCAAGGAGGCAGCTGAGTGAATAGAGAAGAGAGCATTTTGCCCTCCTCTTTCAGGGTACGGTGTGTGGACTGTGGAGCGAAGTGCGGATTGTATCTTTTAGCAGCGCTCGATGGGTCTCTGCTGCACTGAGAATAAATCTCCCCTCCTGATTCAGGGCAACCTCTGCCATCGTCTTTATTTAGACCACTACTATAGAACCTGGGTTGCTGTCATGGATTAGAAATCACACATCATTCAGAAGCGTGGTGCAATCTGAGCAGGGCTGCAAAAAATGCCTCTGCCTGAGAGCCGCGACCAATTAGAGGAGACGGTAGGAAGGTTGGTTGGTGGACCAATCGTCTCGGTGCTTACATAAGGCGAAGTACAGTATTTCATATTTCTTTACTGGCTCACATCTGAGATTTATAGACTGCCTTTCAATGGTTATTTCCAAATCACTTTCGATCTTCAAATAAAACTATTAAAAATCCTGTTAAAATGAAAACAACATAAAAATCATTAAAACCAATAACTGTGCAGACCGGCTACAAAACCAGATAGGAGGTCTCACAGAACAGAAGGGATGCAAGAGACGAAGCAAAGTGAGCTGCCACAGGACAGCGTTGCACAACGCTGGGGTTACCACTGAAAAGGCCCTGCTTGTTGTAGAAGCCAGCCTGCAAAAAAAAAAAAATGAAAGTGTTAGCCATTTGTTGACTGATCTCATAAGAAAGGAGGAGCAGGGATCATATGTGAGAATATTCTCCATGGATGTTAATCTGTGTCATATAATTTGAGGAAATGTCCTCTGCCGGAGAACTTAAAGATGCCAGATAGGGGAGACAATGCTGGGCTCAGTAGCATAGCTGGGGGTGGGGTAGGGTGCGGTAAGTGCTGCATGGCGTTACACAAAGGTGCAAAGTGGCCCCTCCCACTTGCCATTGTCTGTTAGTGAAGGTGGTGTCTTTGCTGCCGGACTGGCTCTGATAGCGAGTGAGAGGGGCCACTTTGCACCTCCATGTAACGCTGTGCAGCACTTATCGTGCCCCCCCCCCTCTGACTACGCTACTGACTGGGCTAGTCCAGTTCAGTATAAGAGAAGTCGATATAGTATGTTCATCTGTCACTTCTCGCTGTGGTGAACTGCCCCCCCCCCACTCCCGTGGAAACCCAAACTGCTCTGCAGCTGCTATGTAGTGGCAATTTAAACATTCTTGGTGATGGGGCTACAGAGGCTTTCTTCTTTCAAAGATATTTTATTTAAAACATTTCTATCCCACCTTTCCCTTGCCAAGGCAAAACGTCCAAGGTGGCTTGCAAAAAATGTCCTTAAAAACCAACAATAAAACAAAACATAGTGTATAAAAACAGTGAAGATTAGCAGCAAAATTTAGTGTAAGTAATCGTAAAACCAAGAGTAAAAACCAATAATAGCGTCAGCGGCAAAGGAAAAGCTGCAAGCAATACACCAATGTACAGGAGTGAATTATGGAAAGCATTTTGCAATTGTTTTTGCTGAGAAGCGCTTTATACATATTCATAATCATAAGAGCATATGCAACTCTGCAGTATTTCAGCCAGAGAGATATGTTCAGGAAAGTCACTTCTGAATGTGGCATTCTGGGGTAAGGATGACTGTGTTGTGAATGAATGTGGAACTCCTTGCCACAGGATGTGGTGGTGATGGCATCTGGCCTGGATGCCTTTAAAAGGGGTTTGGATAGATTCATGGAGGAAAAGACCATCACAGGTTGCAAGCCATAAGCAACCTCCTGGCTATAGAAGTAGGTTTTCTCTGTGCCAGGTGCAAGGGAGTGACAACAGGAAACTCTCGGAGGCATCTGGTGGGGCCACTGTGAGATACAGGAAGCTGGACTAGATGGGCCTTTGGCCTGATCCAGCAGGGCTCTTCTGATGTTCTTATCAGGGGATGAAGTGGGTCCTCTAATGCCGTGGAGTCCTCGGACCTTGTGATTCGATTGATGTTATTTCTGCGTCTCAGGGAATTTCTGATTCCTAAAGCAAGTGTTCAAGAGAAGGAGAACTATTTCTCTAAGCCTCTTGTCAGATGAACAGGTGGTGAAACCACATCACACAGGGGTCTTTTGGGATTTGTGTCTCAGGCTTTTGTCTCCAGCTTCTGCAGCCCCAGGATTTCAGTTTCCTCTCTCCAAAGTCATGTGTGACACACTGCTGGCCCATTCTTGTGGGGCCACCTGCTGCGAGCGGCAGATTGCGAGGGGTCCAAGGAGGTGTGGCAGATGCAGGGGCCTCTCATCCCGACACGGTCACCATCTCCTCCCTCCAACCTGCCCACCAGTGCAAGCTGCTCATTTGAGCGAGAAGCAGATACGTCCTCTCCTTACGGTGCTCCTCGCGCGCTGCGGTGCAACCCAGAAATGTGGGGCTTTCCCTGTAAGCGAATGTGGGGCTTTCCCTGTAAATGAAGCCGGAAGCCCCACACTTCCAAGCAGCGCGCAAGGAGCAGGGTAAGGATTTCGGGGGGGGGGGGAGGTTGTAGCGCAGAGGCGGTGGACCCGAGCTGGTCCCAAACAGTGTTCTGGGTCATGCCACCCCTGGTTCTACACATGCAGCTGCCTTGAATCGAGTCAGACCAAGAACCTGGTCATCCATCCAAGTTAGTATTTCTGGACACTGACAGGCAGCAGCTCTCCTGGCTTGAGATGCTGGGGATTAGACCTGGACGGACCGTCTGCATACAAAGCAAAATGGTGACCGTATTGTAACTGTTACCGTGTTGTATTGTCATAGTGAGCCAGGGCAAACTTGAGTGACCCCCAGTGAGTCATGGGGATCACCCAGGGTGGCACCTGGCCAGGGGCGGCACGACCTGGAATGCCACCTCTGCGCTACAACCCCCCCCCCCCAAAGCACTTACCATGTTCTTCACGCGCCGTCATCAAACCTGGGACTTCCTAGCCCTGGGTGCAGCCCTGTGCCCTTGTAATGGAAACCAGAAGTCCCGCACTTCCAGGTTTGATGTCTGAGCACAGTAAGCAGAGGAACGATCTTCTTCCTGCCCAAATGAGTGGGAAGCAGATCATTGCAGCTTGGACTGGTGGCAGGTTGGAGGGAGGTGATGGTGGCGGCAGTGGCAGAGTAGGGGCGAAAGGCCCCCTGGATTCACCGCTCCCTTGGTTCCCTCGCAACCTGCCTCATGGCTGGGCCAGCTGTGCACCTGGCAGAAGTTCTTTCCTCCCCAGCTCCCTTTTCCCACTCATTTTAACTATTCTGGCCAATATTTAATAAACTTGGCACTGTCGTTAGGAAAGCAGGTTTGCTGTTCCTGCTTCCTTTTGGTTAGCTGGAATAGGTTGGGGGGAAAATTATGTCTCCGACATAATTCTTGGGGAGGATATAAAAAGGTAAAGGTGACCCCTGACAATTAAGTCCAGTCGTGTCCGACTCTAGGGTGTGGTGCTCATCCCCATTTCAAAGCCGAAGAGCCAGCGTTGTCCAAAGACGCCTCCGTGGTCATGTGGCCGGCATGACTCTCCTTGCCGCAGCCCGTAGCATGCAGCTGGAACACGAAGCGCTGTTTAGGCAGAGCTAATCCAGAGACGTTCCTACGGTGGGAGCGGTACTGTAAGTTGCGCTCCGTCCTAGTCCCCGTTTACAAGCCGGCACAAGGCGGCCCCGCCCGTTTACAAGCCGGCACAAGGCGGCCCCGCCCCCTCACCGTCAGAGCCATTCCATGCGGAGAAGGCAACGGGCAAGGAGTCTGCCCGCTGCCTTCTCCGCACGGAATGGCTCCGACAGTGAGGGGGCGCCACCGCCTTGTGCCGGCTTGTAAACGGGGACTAGGACGGGGCACAGCTACCACCCCCACCATAGGAACGCCTCTGAGCTGATCGAAGACCTCATGGAGCCTGAGGTGGCTGACAGTGGCGTCACTAGGGCGCGTGCTGCCCCAGAGCGGGGCGCGCGCGTCACCTAGTGACTCCTCCCCCCGACACCCCTCCTTTGGGGGGCTCGCCCAACGGGTCGCCACTCTGGGCGCCCAACAGGCACCCGCTCCAGGTGACCCCTCAATCGGGAGAGCCGGCTCGGGGACGTCATCCCCGGCCGGCTGCCCGGGGCCTTCTGAGGAAGGCCCGCTGCAAGAACGATATTTATACCGTTCTTTTTGCGCATGCTCAGACTGTTACTGAGGGAAAAGGGCAATCTTCTGCGTGCGCACGCACGCGTGTCACCTGGGCCCCCCCCGCACACCTCGCCACGCCACAGCGACGCCTCTGGTGGCCGAGCCATTGCTGCCCTCCCCCCCCTTACCTGGTGAGGCCCCAACCTCTGCTCTTCTTTCTCCCTGGATTGGGAAAGGAAGAGGGGGCAGAACAGAAAAAAGGCATGTCTTCCTCTGATGCTTTGGCTCACCTCTGCCTTCTCCTCTCCTCCACAGTTCCTCTTCTGCTTGTCTCCCTCTTCCAGATCAGGAAGTGAGAGAAGGCAAAAGAGCAAGTGGAGGGGTGTGTGTGTGTGTGTGTGTGTGTGTGTGTGTGTGTGTGTGTGTGTGTGTGTGTGTGTGTGTGTCGTCCCCCCTCCCCCCAATCTGCTACCCAATGCAACTGCCTCAGTCGGCCTCCTGGTTTTAGAAGTAGGTTTTCTTTGTGCCAGGTGCAAGGGAGTGTCAACGGGAAACAGGTTATCTTGTTGGCTGTGTGCTCCCTGAGGCATCTGGTGGGGCCATTGTGAGATACAGGAAGCTGGACTAGATGGGCCTTTGGCCTGATCCAGCAGGGCTCTTCTGATGTTCTTATACCTTTTATAATCTTGTCTCCTGCTTTGTTGTCCCTAGGGCTAGGCCAAGTCTCCATTGTGATGTTACTACAGTATATAACCTCCTGATTTAGGGTATGACTCACTCTGGAATCTTTCTGTTCTCCATCAGATAAGGAATCTATAACTAGAGCAGTCGGCAAGGGTTGCAAGCAGAGAAGCTCCGAGCAAAGGGAACAAGCTGGGACATCCATGAGACCCGCCAAAGAGGGAGATTCCCAATGTTGTCTAAAGGCAGAACCTAGTGAGAAGCAACAGCAGATGCAGCCAGGGATGGGATTGGATGGCCCCATTCTGCAGGAGCAAAGCTTCAAAGACCGAGGGGAAATCATGGTCAAGGAGGAGACCGAGACGGAAGAAGGACACGTGACGTTCACTGACTGTGAGAAGAACTCACTCATGGCTACCTGTACTAGAACCCACCCAGAAGAGAAGCCATTTAAATGTTTAGACTGTGGGAAATCCTTCAGTCTGAACGCTCACCTTGTCAGTCATCAGAGAACCCACACAGGGGAGAAACCGTATGAATGCTCAGTCTGTGGGAAAAGCTTCTCTCAGAAAGGACACCTTGCGGTTCATAATAGAATCCATGCCAAAGAGAAACCGTATAAGTGCCTGGACTGTGGGAAGTCCTTCTGTAAAAATGCCGACCTTATCAGGCACCACCGGAACCACACAGGTGAGAAGCCATATAACTGCTCCGTGTGTAGGAAATCCTTCAGTATGAACTCTGACCTCATTAGGCACTTCAGAACCCACACAGGAGACAAAACCTATGAGTGCTTGAACTGTGGGAAGAGCTGTGGTACAAAAAGCCACCTGGTTGCACATCTGAGAATGCACACAGGCGAGAAACCATTTACATGCACAGTCTGTGGGAAAAGCTTCTCTCAGAAAGGAAACCTTGTTATTCATGAAAGGCTCCATACAGATGATAAACCCTATAAATGCTCTGAATGTGGGAAGTCCTTCTGTAAGAACGCTGACCTTATCAGGCACCACCGAAACCACACAGGGGAGAAGCCCTATGACTGTTCGGACTGTGGAAGATCCTTCAGCATGAGGTCTGACTTCATTCGACATTATAGAACCCACACAGGAGAGACGCAGTATAAATGCTCAGAATGCGGGAAAAGCTTCAGCAAGAAATGCAATTTGGTTACACACGTGAGAAGCCACACAGGTGAGAAGCCGTATAAATGTTCCATCTGTGGGAAAAGCTTTTCCCTGAAAGGCAACCTTGTTGCCCATGAGAAGACCCACACAAATGAGAAACCATGTAAATGCTTGGACTGTGGGAGAACCTTCAGCGTGAACTCTAAACTCATTGAGCACCAGAGACTTCACAGTCGAGAAAAGCCGTATGAATGCTTGGACTGTGGTAAACGTTTTCGCTGGATCGGAAACTTTATGTCACACATACAGTTCCACTCGGGAGAGAAACCGTATGAATGCTCGCTCTGTGGGAAATCCTTTATTATACAACACGACCTCGTTAGACATCAGAGAACCCACACAGGAGAGAAACCATACGGATGCTCAGATTGTGGGAAAACCTTCAGTCAGAAGGGAAGCCTTGTTGTACATGAGAGAATCCACACAGGAGAGAAGCCATACAAATGTGGAGACTGTGGGAAATGTTTCAATCTAAACTCTTGCCTTCTTAGACATCAGCAAACCCACACAAGAGAGAAACCATATAAATGCGTGGATTGTGGAAAGAGTTTCGGCGTAAGTTCTCGCCTTATACAGCACCAGCAAATCCACACAGGAGAGCGGCCACATAAGTGCTCAGTCTGTGGGCAAAGTTTCACTCACAAAAAATCCCTTGTCAAGCATATACAAACACATGTGGGAGAGAAGCCACATAAATACTCAGAATGTGGGCAAACATTTATTGATCCTTCTGATTTTCTCCAGCATAAGAGAATGAACACGGAAGAGAACTCCTATCAGCCCACTGACTGTGATAAAGGTCAGCCTTTATGGCACAGGAAAGAAACTGTGCCAGAGATAAGCTGCAGGAAGGACAAGGCTGTTGGAAACACAACAGTTTATTCACATACCTGACTGTAGTTCAGATAAAAGGCCTCAGAGAAAAGAGCCGTTTAGGAATGCACTGATTGTATGGTCAGAGGTCACAATTTCTTGCTCATTACAAAAACAATTTAAATTTGTATACAGTATTATATAAACACCATTCAGTCAGCCTCATGGCCGGATCACCCTTGGCAATTTGGTGGTAAAAATGTGGCCCTCCTATGTAAAAGAAACATGTAACATGGACTGTGAGAAAAGCTTCTGATATACTTGGCTCCTTAGACACAGGGTGGACTGTGTAGAGGTGATAAGCCAAAGGATGAAGAATGACCAATGCTCAAATATCCTCTTGTATAGATAAATTATCTCAATTGTTATGTTGTGAATATTATGGCTTGAAGCGATTTGAAAATTGCTGAAAAACTCTTCTGGGTTCTGCGGCTCTGTTTTTAGGGCAACTGTAGTAACTAATTGTCTGTCCCTCTTCTTCCGCCAGCTCCTTACTACAGACCAGGGGTGGCCAAACTTGTTTAATGTAAGAGCCACATGCAATAAACTTCAGGTGTTTGAAAGCCAGTGGACTCTCAGTTTATACCTGGTAAACAATTTATAAAGCTTGAAAATTTCTTGTTTACCTTTTATATTAATTGTGATGCAAAAAGGAGCTCAGCCAACGTATTTCCGAGAGCCGCACATTGTACATCAAAGAGCCGCATGTGGCTCAGGAGCCACAGTTTGGCCACCCCTGCTACAGACAGTTGCCCTAGAAACACATCCACAGAACCCGGAAGTCTCCCAGAAGCTGGAAGTGACATCACAAGAGGTGAAGACCTTGGAGAGGACTGCAGAGGTCGGCATGCTGTGAGAAAAAAAAACGTTGAAAATCACTGTTCTAAAATGTTTGGCGTTTGATTAAGGATGTTGACTCCCCAAGACCAAAGGACCCCTGGGGCATGTTCTGAAGGATTCCTATTCTTATTTTCCTCTAATCAGTAGATACTTGGAGATAACTTGGAATGGAATATTTCTTAACTAGGTACCCACCTAACAGCACTTAGAACTAGCTCTGGTTTTTCTCTTTTTCTTGCATGACTGAATAGAAAGTAGAAGTGTGTAGATTGTTCTGCCTTAAGTTTTGGCATATGTGTGCACTACCTACTTCCTCCCTGGTTAGAGGAGGAGGAGAAGGAAATCAGTCATGATTCCTTTGTTTTCCTTCTCGTGTATGTTTGTTCTCCGAACTAATTATTTATATTGTTTTTCCCCCTTAATAATGATTTTCAGCACCCTATCAAATATTGGGGATAAACAGGTCCGTGATTCTCCAGAGAGGTGGAAGGCCCCTCCTTTTCTTCAGCCTCACCTATTTTCTCTGAATTCACAAAGAGAACCGTTTTTGTTTCTGAGTTTACTTTCAAGAATGGCCATTAGACTACAACCCTAAGCATTCTTTAGGAAGGGACTGGGGGCGGGCTGCTTCCATTCTTGGTGGAAATCACCATAACGTGTTCAGCTGCACACATTTGAGTCAGCTTTGAGTTAGCTTTTGCCTGTTGTGGCTGGCATTATTTTTTTTAATGCTTCTGAAATTTTGCTCAGCGCCTCAACAAAGATGCTTATAAGTTGTGGCGATTTTAAGATGGCTTCTGGGGTGTTCCTGATGATGAGAGAAGATCAGGGTTGGCCCTCCAATTGGCCCTGCAAACCGGGCAGCGCTCAGAGGAGCAGGCAGGAGAAGACGCCCCAGCCAGCAGCTCCTCACTCCCCCCTTCCCTAGCATCTGCCTGGGGTGCTTCACTCCTCTCTTGCCCCGCAGGGTGTGGTGAGGGCACCTGGCCTAGATGCTTTTAAAAGGGGTTTGGATAGATTCATGGCGGAAAAGACCATCACACGTTACAAACCATAAGCAACCTCCTATCTTTAGAAGTAGGTTTTCTCTGTGCCAGGTGCAAGGGAGTGACAGCAGGAAACAGGTTATCTTGTTGGCTGTGTGCTCTCTGAGGCATCTGGTGGAGCCACTGTGAGATACAGGAAGCTGGACTAGATGGGCCTTTGGCCTGATCCAGCAAGGCTCTCCTTATGTTCTTAATGAGAAACCATGTGGGCAAATTTTATGTCGCGTCAAGAACCAGCCCCATGGCTATCTGAAGATGTCTGTCTGCCATACAAATGTAAAGACTACATGCTTACCTAACCCTTCCTCTAAGGAGCTCAGGGTGACTTGCAGGAATTCCCTCTCCCTTTTATCATCACAGCATCCCTGTAGGGTAGGCTGAGTTTGAAGGCAGAAGACACAATTTCGTTAGGTCTAGAAACAGGCTAACGGCCACCTCATTGCCAAGTTAGCAAGAATGTTTGTTACATTATAGAATAATTGTGCATAATGTACCCTGAAGTATTGTAAGTTTGGTGCTCCTTTTTTAATGAGTAAAAAAGGTAAAGGTGACCCCTGACAATTAAGTCCAGTCGTGTCCGACTCTAGGGTGTGGTGCTCATCCCCATTTCAAAGCCGAAGAGCCAGCGTTGTCTGAAGACGCCTCCGTGGTCATGTGGCCGGCATGACTCTCCTTGCCGCAGCGCGTAGCATGCAGCTGGAACACGGAGCGCTGTTTACCTTCCCGCAAGCGGTACCTATTTATCTACTCACATTAACATGCTTTGGAACTGCTAGGTTGGCAGGAGCTGGCCAAGCAACGAGAGCTCACCCTGTCACGGATTCGAACTGTTGACCTTTTGATCGACAGCTCATGGTTCAGCGGTTTAACCCACTGCGTATCAAGGTGTAATTCCAGTGACAAGAGAGTTGCAGGGTGACTGATTAACACCCCACTCGCATCCTTGTACTAAGCAGCTTTGAAGAATGAAGAATTGAAGGAAAAATGGAGAGGGGGGGATTATGACAGTTTTCTGCCTGGGGAAAATGCCTGAAATGTCTAGGCCATGCCAATAAATGTGTTAGCGTCTGCTATTGTTCCAGTTCTGCAGTTATAATTTGGGAGAGGTAAATAGTGTGTGTGTGTGGGGGGGGGGGAGAATCTCAGAGGTATGGGTGGGCATGTGGTCAGCAAATGGAAAGATCAAACCTACCTGTCTGCAATATCTAGGCAAATCCCAAACTGGATGGGACTTGATCACACTTGTATCCTCTAGTCCAGTGGTGGCCAACCTTTCAACATGAATGCTGGCCCTTTAAATGGTTGCATAGGTGAGGACATTTCAGCAGGTGCAGCTGCTTTAGCAGTACCATCAGCACTTGCAGCTGCCCAGATTCTGTCTTCTATACAACTCTTAAGAACACAGTAGCCCTAATGGTGGAAGGTTGGCCACCCCTGCTCTAGTCCTTCCTCCAAAGAGCTGAGTGGGGTGCAGAGGGAGGTTAGTTATTGTATTCTCACATGTTAAACTGAGGCCTGATCATGCAGACGCCGTCTGTGTGTGACTCGGATCTGTGTGTGACTCGAGATGGTCCACATTCTGAGCTGTTCCAGGTTAGATTGCAGCTGTGGGGGTCATATGTTAGAATGACACTGGAATCTCTGGTGCGGCCACATTTGGAATCATGTCCACACTTCTGGGCATTGTATCTCCAAAAGAGTATTGGAGCGCCAGGAAGAGGGCACAGGAATGGAGCACCTTCCTTATACGAAAGGCTGTGCTTGGGGCTTTTTATTTTCAAAGAAAGACAATTGGAACAGGCCAAGATAGACAAGATTGCGCTGTCAATCAATAGACCAGCAGAGCAACTGCTCTGCCAGTCTAGGGTGTCGCAAACATGCTGTAAGGTATGTTTGCATCGCTCAACAAGTAAAGAGAGGCTGGCACCGCTCCTCTGGTGCCGCGGGATGGATTGCCACTGTGGCGGAGAGGCGAGTGGGATTGGTCAGGCGGGCCCGGGAAGGGGAAGGGGATCAGCAGCAGCCTCCTCTGCCGAATCCTATCCCCCTTCCCAGGCCTGGCCAGCATTACATGGCCGCAGAGGCACAGGATCACAAGGGGGCACCCGGGCAAGGGGGCGGGGCGTCTGCCCTCTGCAGCCAATAGGAGGGCGGAGGGAGGCAGCTGCGCGCGCAGCACGTCTCCTATTCCCCCCCCCCGCCGGTTTTGCTATCATTTTGGAGCCAAATAGGCTCGAGGGAGGGCCGAACAGAAGACAGCCGAAGCGACCGGTAAGAGACACGATGGGCGCCCCCGCGCCTGGAGCAGCTGCTCCGCGCGCCCATCGGGCACAGGCCGCGCGCCTGCGCCTGGAGCAGCTGCTCCGCGCGCTCCGCCCTGCTTACGCCGCTGGGCCAGCTCGAATGTGCACAAGCAAAATAGTTGGACTTGGGGCTTTTTATTTTGCACAAGCAAAATAGCTGGCGCACATTTGAGTAGACCCATCGGGGCGGCTGAGGCTGTATTCTATACGAACGTCCCTTTACCCCGAGGAGGCCTGCTGTGCCTGGGCAGACCCCATCCTGGATAGGGTGCAGTGGGCACCTTATTTGAGCCGCCGTGTCTTGCTAGACAGGATTAGGCTGTGACGCTTCTAAAATTATATGTGCTGGGGAGAGAGAGAGAGAGAGACTTTTTAAAGCTTCTTTGCACAGCGCATCGTTGGTCTGCGGAATGTGCTGCCACAAGATGTGGTGATGGCCGCTAGCTGGAACGGCTTCTCAAAGGCAATGGACAAATTCATGAAGGACATTTCTATCCGTGGCTACAGGTCATGAGGTCTGTCTGTGTTTGCTACCTCCTGGTTCAGTGGCAGCCCTGCTGCAGGGACGCAACGGGGGTGGGGTGGGGTGGGGGTGGGAGAAGGATGCCTCCACCTTCTGCTGCTTGTGGGCTCCTGAAACCGAATGCCAGAGAGAGCATTCTTGACTTTTCTTCCAAGGAGTGACTTTCAAGGCTTTCTAAATGAAATACTTGGGATTTCAATTCAGGAGTCTTGATTTAGATTGAACTAGATCCAAGTTAGGCTTTTCCCATCATAACGTGGATGTCGTTCAATCTAAATGGAGCTTCCGGAACTGAAGCTTTATACTGAGTCAGACCATTGGTCCGTCTAGCTCAGCATAGCCAACACGGACTGGCAGCAGCAGCTCTTCTGGGTTTCAGGCAGGAATTTTCCTCTCTGTCCGACTGGGAGGTTGAACCGGTGCCCTTCTGCATTCATTCAAAGAAGATGCTCTTCCACCGAGCAGCACTACAGCCCCTTCCGATCAAGTTTGCTGCATGTACATCATACATGATGGAGGCCCGGAAGTCTGCCATCAAATCACATGTCAAAGGAGGAACATCCAGTCTGCTGAAGAGATCTGCATGACTCCAAAAGTTGGCATACTACAGTCTACACTGTGAGCAGTGTTTGGTCCAAAGAATACGCATGTTATTGTACGAAGCCTATGGATTTTGTCATGATGGACAAACACAGCAACCTGGTTTCCATTTTCCTCCAGACACGGAGCTGACACGATCTGAGGGAGCACTGCTGCAGCCAGGGAACTGGGCCGGTTTTTTTTGCGAGCCCAGACGCTCTGCAGCCGCCCATCAAGATAGAAGGCAACACGGGCACGAAGCGTCACTTCTTTGTTTCTCCCTTATGACCAGCAAGAGGGTTTGCAACTTGGCCCTCTAAAGGTTAACTGTACTGTGTCGAGACAGGATTCCTAGAGAGGAAGGATCCGGGAAGAATTTGGGGAGGGGGTGGGAGGCAAAGCAGAAAAGTCACTGCACCAGAGGGGGGGGGGAGAGAATGACGGAGCCCCGCCTCCCTGCCCCACCCATCCGGACACGGCCGTGGGGGGCTGACAAATTGCGTGGAGGCATCGGAGAGGGCAGGTGTGTGTGGCGGGGGGGGGGGGATGCACGGAGTTCTTGGGGAAGAGAAAGCAGGAGACGGTGGTGGGTGGGAAAAAAAGTGGGGGAGACCTTACAGGCTCATCAATCGGGGTGAAAGGGGTGTTGCTTGTGTGCCACTCATGCATGCAGAGGGCAGATGGCGCATTCATTCCCCCCCCCCCTTGAAGTTCAGCAGATCTACCGTAGCTCTGGCTAGTGCGGGGGGGGGGGCTGCCTGCCTGGGAGCCCCACGTAGGCTGCCTTCCGTTTTCTTGCGATGGACAAACGGCAGGACATGAATGAAATAAAATCAATCCGGGGGGCAAGAGAGGGTTGGCTGAACGCCCACTGCTGGCAGGATGAATGCCGAGAAAATGCCTTGGCAAGGATTCCCTGGCCTAGTCCCTGCTCCGGAGTCAGGCCACTGGTCCGTCTAGCCCAGTATGTCTGTGTGGACTGGCTGGCTGGCAGCCGCTCAGTCAGTCATCAGCTCCTGTAGCTGGAACCTGGGAGCTTCTGCCTCTCCTACACATGCCTTGGGAAAAGCTGCCGACAAGCAGAAATCCAAGCAAGGGCATGGTTGTTGTCTTTCTCACAAGTAGTACTAACCGAGACTGTCTCCTCTCCACACCACGTGCCACAACGGGCTGAACTGGAGCACCTCAGGCTTTAGGTGGGGATGGAGGCTGCTTTCGGAAGCCTTTCCTGTGCTAAAAATGCTCGCATGTAAAAGACGGGACTGTCAGGGCGTCCGGTTCTAGGCTAGCCCTCTCCCTTGTCGTACTGGTTTTCTCCTTGCAAGTTGTTTTCTTCCTAATTTGGAGGGCGCTCAAAAGTGTCACCCCAGCAGTCCATTCGACCAGCTCCGGGGCCTACTGCCTCATCATCCGGTGTGAAGAAGATCCAGCTCTAATAAACACTAGAAATAGGGGACATCCACTCAGATTGAGTGGAGGGAGGATTAAAACAGACGAAAGAAAATATTTCTTTACCCAACGTGTAATTGGTTTGTGGAACTCCTTGCCACAGGAGGTGGTGATGGCACCTGGCCTGGATGCCTTTAAAGGGGGATTGGACAGATTTATGGAGGAAAAGACCATCACAGGTTACAAGCCATGATGGGTATATGCAGCCTCCTCCTGGTTGTAAGAATAGGTTTTCTCTGTGCCAGGTACAAGGGAGTGGTGACAGGAAACAGGTTATCTTGTTGGCTGTGTACTCCCTGAGGCATCTGGTGGGGCCACTGTGAGATACAGGAAGCTGGACTAGATGGGCCTTTGGCCTGATCCAGCAGCTGGGCTCTTCTTGTGTTCTTGTGTTCTTAAACCGGTGTTGAGAATTGCAGTAGGACTGATGTTTTTGAACCCCTGCTCATTGCTGCTCCAGGCAGCAACTTCAAGATAAATTCCAGAGCATTTTCACAATATTTTTCCAGTCCCACCACAATTGATGCACTCTGAAGCAAAATGTTGACTGACGGCTGCCTCCATCTTCTGCTTCTTTCCCAGCAGGAAGAAGAAGGGAGTCTCAGAAAGACGTCGTCAATACCGCCGCGAAGTGTTGCTGGGAGAGCCTCTGTTGGTCCGGTTGTGGGGACTGTGTAGGGGAGTAACCCACTGGGGAGTAACCACGTCTCCAGAGCCAGGGGTTGGATGCTTCTCCCACCTTTGCAGGAAGGGAGGGAGGAACTGGCCCGAGGGGGGGGGTTCTTGGGATCATCCTCTGCAAGGAGAGATGACCGAAGGGAAGGGCAGCACGGCAACCGGTCTCTGCTCCAGATCTCCACTTCCAGGTGTCTCTAGAGCAGGGGTTGAAGCTGGGTGTGAAAATGGAGAGGACGGACTCAGGAGTCCCTCAAGCTGAGGGGGGAGCAGGAAGAGCCCCACAGGCAGCGGCGGCAGCAGCTCCTCCTCAGGTGGGGTCTCTTGGGCATGAGGGCCTGTTGCAGATCTGGGAAACCCAGTGGCAGGCATTCCTCAAGGCCATGGATGCCCCTCCCGCTGGCATGGGGAGCCCCCAGCTTCCCGAAATGGGGCCATGGGGGGAGGCGAAGGCTTTTCTGGCCTCCTACGAGGGAGCTGCTGTGGCTGGCCAGCCATCTAGAGAAGGGCATCTGACAAGCCTCTTCTACGGAGAGGCCCAGCAGCCCCACAGCAGAGAGAAGGGAGACTCCGGAAAAGTGAAGGAAGAAAGGGAGGCCGAGGAGGAAGCCGTCGGCCCAGAGGCGCAACGCCTGCGCTTCAGGCACTTCTGCTATGGCGACGCTGAAGGACCCCGAGAGGTGTGCAGGAGACTCTGGGAGCTTGGCCACCAGTGGCTGAGGCCGGAGAGGCGCAGCAAGGAGCAGATGCTGGAGCTGCTGGTCCTGGAGCAGTTCCTGGCTGTCCTGCCCCAGGGGATCCAGAGCTGGGTCAAAGAGCGAGGCCCGGAGACCTGCGCCCAGGCTGTGGCCCTGGCAGAGGAGTTCCTGCCAGTACAGCGAGAGGCCCGGCGGATGGAGCAACAGGTGAGGCGGGAGCTCCTGAGAGGGCATCTCCAGAACGGGACAAAGGGCAGGTCTCCTGCAGCGCAAGCCTATGCACGTCTGCTCAGAAGCGCCTCCTACCTGTACTCCTGGGTGCCACCATCTTGGATCTCGCAAGATCTCACAAAATCCAAAATGGCGGCGCCCATATCTTGTCCATATATGGCGGCGCCCATGTGAGAATTGGGCGCCGCCATCTTGGATCTGGCAAGATTTCGTGAGATCCAAGATGGTGCCCCCCCCCCCCAGGAGAACAGGTTAGGAGGAGCTACCGGGGTGTCGATTTGGCAGGCCTGCCGATTCGGCAGGGCTGTAGCCTTTCCCTCCGGGTTGCAGCGCAAGCGGGAGGACCCGCCCGCCCACACCGCAAACCGGTGTTAAATTCCCTTTAACAGCTGCCCTTATCAGCTGATAAGATAGCGTCTCGTGTACCCCCGGCCTGTGGTCCGCTTACCCCAAGAGGTACGTGAAACCATAGGTTGGGAACGCCTGCTCTAGTGCTCAATGGGGCTTAAAGTGTGTATAGGATTGCAGCCTTCTTTCTTTCTTTCTTTCTTTCTTTCTTTCTTTCTTTCTTTCTTTCTTTCTTTCTTTCTGGCAGGGCTCAGGTTTGTTATGAAATCATTATGAAATCATTTTTTAAAAAATCCATATAAAAGGCTTTGTAATGGTGAAGACATTTGTTGAGTCAACAACAAAAACTGGGACTGTTGACCAGTTGACGAAATCCTTGTTGATGTTGATTTGATCAGTTGATTAACCAATTAAGACTGCAATCCTCTGCCCGTTTACCTGGGAGCAAACCCTATTGGGTTGGCTGGGCTTACTTTAGAGTAAACATGCATTTCTCCACCTGGGAGGAAGCTTGTTTGAACACAGTGGGGCTTATTTCTGAGCGTATGTGCATACGTTTGCACATTTTTTTCGGTGATCCTCCCCACTTCAGCTCCCCACATCCTCTCTGAAAAACTGCCCCTGAAGGTCAGGGAACAACCCCATCATCTAGGCAGGAGGTCTGGCTCAGTTGGTAGAGTTGCCGCCTTGTAAGCCTGAAGATCGGTGAATGGCCAGTTCGAGACACGCCAGTGACAAAAAGCTGTGAAAGCCTCTGTGAGGAGAGATAAAGAGCTGCCAGCTGCGTCGGCCAAGTGTGGGAGGCGACGGCCAGGGAGAGGCCAGACTGCAAAGGATACCATCTGGAATTAGGCTTACCAGATTCCCCGGCACTCGGCCGGGACTGGGGGTGTGACTGGGGGTGTGGCCGGGGGCGTGGCCGAGGGCGGGGACTTCCTCCCTTGAGGCTGGGAGCTCTCCGGAACAGCCCGAGTAAACTCCCCCTGTATATGATTGTAAATAACCCTATTAGGGGAGGTTGGGAAAGCCTGCCCATGTAAACCGCCTTGGATTAAAGTCAGAGGAGGAATCCAATGACCAAGAAAGGCGGTATATAAATACTGTATATCATCATCATCATCATCATCATCATCATCATCATCTATATTTTGAAGCTTGGCTGCAGGCTGGCAGAGGCTCCTTGTATGAGCCCCACCCCACGCTATTCACAAGGGTCCCCTGTCTTTTGGGTGCAGTGTTTGTGGGGCTGCAGTGTGGAGGAGGGGGCAGGAAAGGCCCCTTATGTGAGCAGCCTTCTTATCTGTTCAAGACTGGGTGCAGCGCCAGGCTCTGTATTTTCCTTGCAGCTTGTCCTTGTTCCCAGAGAATATTAATCCATGGAAATATTTGGATAACACAATCATTGCTGTTTCAGGGCCCAGGTTTTTCCCAGAACATGATTGTGAATTTGCCCAGTGAAGAGGCGGCTCCTTTGGAAAATGCACACAGACAGATCTGGAACGTGGTGAAGCAGGAGTGTGAGTTCAGCGCCACCTTGATGGGTAAGGATCGATTTGGTGGTGGGTAAAAGGTAAAGGTGACCCCTGACAATTAAGTCCAGTCGTGTCCGACTCTAGGGTGTGGTGCTCATCCCCATTTCAAAGCCGAAGAGCCAGCATTGTCTGAAGACGCCTCCATGGTCATGTGGCCGGCATGACTCTCCTTACCGCAGCGCGTAGCATGCGGCGGGAACAAACAGCAGTCACTAAACTTCTGCACCACTTCCAGTGCACATGGCCTGGCCGCCACCACAAGCAGCGAGTGGCCGGATCTGCACCAAGACAGACACCGGATGCCTGCTGGAGCAGGTAAGACAGTGCAGGGGGCGGGAGGGGGCAGGAGGTGGGTGGAATGGGGAGGAGATGGGGTGGGGAGGGCAGATCAGGAACGGGAAAGGGGTGGTTTCGGTAGCAGCAATGCCCGCTGAATCCTAACCCCCTTCTTGGGCCTGATCCGCCTTCACAAGTCAACGTGGACTTGTGCCAGCTACAGAGTCCATGTAGGTCTGAGTTGCAGGTCTGAGTTGACCTATGGTGGCTGCTGGGGCTTACCCTGGGGCAAGGGGACAAATGTTCCCTTATCCCGAGGAGGCATCAACACACCAAAATTCCCCCGTGGCACTGTTGGCACCGCTGCATTGCCGCATGGGGAGTTAGAGCCCAATCCTATGCATGACTACTCAGAAGCAAGTCCCATTATAATCAATGGAGTGGTAAGTGTGGATGGGATTGCAGCCTTAGTTAGGGTTGGGCTGCCCGTAATATACAGTAAGAAGAAGAATCTTATCCTCTGGCCCTTGAGATTTCATGGGGAGATTTCAGCACACACACACTTCAAAGTGTATCTACACGGCCATTAGGGCGAAAAGCATTAGTTTTATAACAATAACAATAACAATAACAAAAGCCTGAGTTTTCAAATAATAATAAATATGGAAGCTGGGATTCTCAGGAAGTTGGATTTGGTACCCAGGACCACATCTGGTGCTTCTTTTGCACTGCTGTGTAACAAACAGCCCTCAGCATCGGTTGGGCCTGAAATACTGTTTGTTTGAACAATTAAAAAGAAAATGTATTTCATTACCAGAATTCTGAAATTTGAATTTCCTACTGGAATTTAACTTGAGTAGAACCAAAATGAGGTTGGAGTGTTGGCTATTGGAATGGAATGAAATTGGATTGGAGTGTTGGATGTTGGAATGGAGGACTTTCACTCGTCCCTCGTCTTCACCTGGGGCTTAAAGTGAGAAAGGTCCAAGCTGGACCTCCTCCCTGAGAAGAAGACCCCTTCCCTGGTTCCTACCTGCATCACTTCCGAAGGTGGGAGCTCTTGGATGGAGATCTTAAGACCTGGATGGGTTTGTACAGGAGTAGACCCTAACCCTTCATGGTCATGTGCCTGAAGTCATTTGAACAATCTAAAGTGCTAAATAAATGTGAAGCATTCACAATACACTCTCATGACTCAGGGAATGTTTGTGTTGAGAATCTCTCCTTGTTCCTTCAGGTAAAAGGTGTGTGAGGAAGAACGAGGTTTGTGGCCAGGAAAGCTCTGAGCAGGAAGAGCACCATGGGGTGTTGGAGAATAGAGCCCTGGAGAACAGCGCCAAGCTTTGCAATCAGGTGGAGGCTCTTGAGGGCCTACATGGAACCTGGAAGCCACAGGAAAGCAGCCTGGGGCGAAGGGTGGAGAAATCCCTTCCTAGAAGTGGGAGCTTCCGAGACCTGAGGGAAATGGCGGTTGGGGAAGGGCAAGCGATCCCAGTCGAGTATGAACAGAACTCGGACCTCACGACACACGAGAGGACCCATGTCGAAGAAGAGAAACCGTACAAATGCCTGGACTGTGGCAAATCCTTCCGTATGAAGGACAAACTTATCAGGCACCACAAAACCCACACTGGCGAGAAACCGTACGAGTGCTTAGACTGTGGCAAATCCTTCAGCACCAAGTACGGCCTCTTCAGGCACTACAGAATCCACCGAGGTGAGAAACCGTACGAATGCTCGTACTGCGGGAAGTTTTTCAGAATGAACTACGACCTCATCCGGCATCACCGAATCCACACGGGGGAGAAGCCGTTTGAATGCTCGCACTGCGGGAAATCCTTCAGCATGAACTCTGACCTAGTCAGGCACCAGAGAATCCACACCGGGGAGAAACCTTTTGAGTGTCCAGATTGCGGCAAAACCTTCAACGTCAAAGGCAGCCTTGTAGCCCACGCCAGAATCCACATGGGGCTAAAGCCGTACAGGTGCAGTGAGTGTGGGAAGTGCTTCAACCAGAGCTCAAAACTTAAGGCCCACCTGAGAATTCATGCAAGACAGAAACCGTATAAATGCCAGAACAGTGGGGAAAAAAATTCAGCGCATAGCTTGGAGTTCTTGAGTGCCAGTTGGAACGTCTCCTCCCATCCGAATCTTTCTAGTTCCACAGATTCTTGAGGAAGGTTCCGTTCTGGGTAATGAGGCTGTCCATCGCCTGCATTGGGACCTTCTGTGCTGCCCTACGACTGTGGAACGCTCTGCCCCAGGAGGCCTACTAAGCTACTTGACTAGTTAGTTGCAGGCGCCTTGGCAAGACTTTTCCTATTTCACCAGGCCTCCAAAGGTGCAGAGGCGTCGTTACGGTGGGGCAGTGGGGGTGGCAGGTCGCGGAGGATTACCTTCCGGTGCTCCCTCCGCCGCTGATCCGTCTTTGTGCAGCCGTTGTCAGCTGCAAGTTTTGCCCGCCCGCCCATGCGCCGCTTGGCTCCCAAAAGGAGCCAAAAAGTGCCAGGGGTATGTGTGTTTCCGTGCCGTGTGTGTGTTTCCATGCCCCCAGGGGCGGGGAGTATTGCATCCTGTGGGGGGTGTCGCGGCAGCGGCCCCCTCCCACAGGTGTGTGTGTAGGGCCGCTACTGCAAAGGTGGTATTAGGTTTGGATTTTTCAGTCTCCTGTTGCTATGTTCTTGTATTATTGATTACTTTGCTAGTTTCTTAAGAAATCATTTTGAAGAAGGCTTTGAAAAGTCATGCAGTATATTCTAATAGCGACTACAGAGATAGCAACATCCATGCAGAAAGTAGACTTGATATGTGTTCCTGGCATGTGGGAAATCGTATAGTCCGAATTTTGAATACCGTGGTGAAAAGGTTCTTTCTGTCCAATGCATCAATGCTATTTTTTTAAGAGAAAAAGAATGTTGATTTCCTGGCAAGCTAAATTCTGCACCCAGAGCCTCCTTTATGCAAGACTAGTCTGGACATTGGTGTAATAACAGGATGAAATTTTAAAAAATGCAGTGATTGTGGAAAGTGTTTCAGTGTAAGCATATCATTTACTCCATAGGAGAGCGTCCTGCTCGAGAGAATACAGGTGGATCTTTCTGCTGGGAGGGGCAGGGGGTGGGACTTGAATCAGAAAGAACCAATCAAGTGGGAGATGGTAAAAGGAAAGATATGTTCACGCTTGAAGCCACAGGAGAGAGAAAAAGTACAAACAAGTACAAAACTTGTTAAAGTTTTGAAAGAACTGGACTGTTGGAAAAGGTTATGTAGAAGTACGGTATATCAGGACTCAGGCTCTGTCATACATGGTTAGGCTGCTGCACTGTGATCTGCATCAGGCTGCCCTTGAAGACAATACAGAAGCGACAACCTAGTGCAAGATGTGGCTGCCAAGCTCCTGTCCATAGTCAGATGAAGGAAGCACGTTACATTTGCTGGCTTCCATGTAGCATCTGGTGACATTTGATGTGCTTGACTTTCTAAAGACCGACGTTTCTTGGATCCAGTGTTTATCTTAAGGATGTTTCCATCCTTAAGAGCTTTTCTTTGTGTGCCTTTGACGTTGGAGTTTAGGTTGATGTAGATATGGGGCATGCTCTTCTCTGTGGTGGCACCACAATTGTGGAACTGCACGCCCATTAGCTATTGATGCTCAGAAAACGCCTTGACACTTTTTGGGGGTTCTCGCTGACTTCTGTTTTGCTGTTTGATACTCTATTGCTCTTTTTATTGTTCAAATAGCAAAATGTTGGTCGTTATAGTGTCTGTGTCTGTGCGCACATGCACCAGCCAGGATCTTTTTTTACTTGTTAGCTATACTACAGTTAAAGTTCCCTGGCAGCTGGGAGGGGGAAGTTCAGAGAATGTTAGCCATATGAGATAACAGAGGAAGATACAAGCCCAGCCTGAGATATCTTCTTCCTTCTTTTGCTTTCTTCAAGCTAAATCTTGATGAGGGTGACTCTCCTCATTGAAGTGCAGGGAAAGGCAGGGGGCAGATGAACCTTTCAGTCCTCTCTAGCCTTCCTTTCTTGTGGGGAAAGAGAGTGGAGTGGGACCCTCCCGGATTCCAAATAGGTTGAGTAGGGCTGGCTTTGATGCGTATATTTATGTGTGAACTGCCCCCCAGAAATGCATTGCATACTTCCCCATGGGGCCTCTGCTGGTGTAGAGTTGCATTCATCCAGGGTTCTGGAAAGGTTTTCCTCCCACCCCAAAATTGTCTCCAAATCTAATGCTTTAATTCCCCCCCCCCACTCCATAGGTGTGAATGACACCTATTCACTTCTATGGGAGAAAATATAGCGGTGTCTTGAAAATATAGTGGTGTCTTGAAAATAGGCTTACCAGATCTCCAACCGGGACAGAGTGCTAGACCTTTAGGAGAAGGAATGTGGGCAGGTGTAGCTTGTTAAGTCGTAGAGCACAATCCTAGGCATGTCTACTCAGAAGCAAGCCCCACTCAACACAATGGGGCTTTCTTCTGAGTAGACATGCCTAGGATTGTGCTCTAAGGGTTAACAAGCTAGACCTGACCCCACATTCCTTCTCCTAAAGGTCTCGCACTCTGTCCCGGTGGGAGATCTGGTAAGCCTACTTGAAAAGGGCCTTGAAAATGAAGAGTTAAATTTGACTGTCTCTGCTGACCTCAAGGTGGGGCCTGTTGGTGTCTCAGATTTCAGCCTGTTTAATTTGTCCCAGAGAAATGAATGAGAGCCATTGAGAACGGGTGAGTCTGCTCCTAGGCCAGGTTTTTGGGTGTGATGCTTGAGTATGACAGAACGTTAAAAGCTGTTTTTAAAAAAGCATAAATATAGTGGTTGGTTGGATTCAATGGTGACTTTAATGCATTTATATTCGTTTCTTTAAAGGCATTTCACTATTCTACTATGGTAGAAAAAGGGGAATACAAGCGATAACAATTAATGAATGAATTGAAATACTGTCAGCCACTTTTATTTTGTTTTTCAGAGTTTTTGTCTTGCAAGGGGCCTTTTTCAGCATTCCTTCCAAAATGGGATTGACTTAAATCATGTTTTTCCTACCTTCCTGCCTGACAGTCTTTTGGCATCCGAGGCAACTGAGAAGAAGATACAATTCACACCCAGAAATGAGCTGCAATTGAGAAAAGGCTCAGGGGAACAGGAGGACGTTAGAGCAGGTATCAATGCGAGAACAGAGAATAATCAAACAATTCCATCTGTGCGTCACATAGTTCTGTCTTCTACGTATAAGAAGAAGAAAATAAACAAACCTTGTTAACTCATAGAAAGCACAGATAAGAATCAGAAGAGCCCAGCTGCTGGATCAGGCCAAGGACCCATCTAGTCCAGCTTCCTGTATCTCCCAGTGGCCCCACCTTATGCCTCAGGGAGCACACAAGACAACAAGAGACCTGTATCCTGTCGCCACCCCCTTGCATCTGGCATTGCTTATCCCCATCATGGCTTGTAACAGGTGATGGACTTTTCCTCCATCAATCTGTCCAATTCCCTTTTTAAAGGCATCCAGGCCAGGTGCCATCACCACATCCTGTGGCAAGGAGTTCCACAGATTGATTACACTACAATAATTAAGATACACTAAGATAAGATTAAGTGAACTTGCTTCCACATTTTGGCCCCATAAATTTGTCCTGGTAAACGTGTCAGCAACTGGAATGTTTATATACTCTTGGGAAGAAGGTATACCCTGGACAGTGGTCTTGGTGCCAGCCTTGGCCAGACTAGGTCACCCATGGAGCCCCCAATAGCACTTTAGGTGTGACCACTGGTGCTGAGAGTTCAGGGGAAAGGGGGGGGCCCTCAGATGGGTCTGCCCAACCTGACCAGTGCCTGACAGCATCTCTGAATGATCTGGTTAAGGCAAAAGTTAATGTGTTCCTTCTCAGATTCTTGATTAGGTACTCGGCTTCTTCAGTTGTTCCAGGGGAACTACTTCTGATTCCACTCGTGTGTGTGTGTGTGTTTATATATATATAAATTATACATTTATATATATAAATTGTCTATGTGCAGATACAAGAAAGATCATTTCAACCGAACAATGAAATACAGAAAGAAGCTGGGCAGGAGGAAGCAGCTAGGGAAATATTGTTTGATGCCAATATAAAGGCTTACTCGACTTGACAAATATTGTAACATCAACACATCACAAACAGTAACCATTACATGGTTCCACATGTGGAAACCAGGAAGTGCAACACAAACATTGCTCTGTAATGGAAGGACAGACGACAACACTCCCTCAGTTTGTTTGAGCCACTAAAACGTTTGATTTTATTCTAGCTGTGAGTGAACCTTACTTACACGAGTATGTAGTGTGTTGCCTGACATGTTTTCTGTGACATTGGTGCATGACATGTTTGATTGCACATAGACATGTTGGTTGCATGACCCTGGTCACAACATATTGAGCTGGGCTGACTGCAAGAGGCCTCCGATCCCAAGGGCCTTAAGGAAAAGCCCAAATGTTGGTCTCTCAGAGCAATCACCCAACCCTCTATTTTAGCTGGCTGACTTAGGAGAAGCCTTTGCCTCCCTTTCTTCTTTTGCAAAATTACATGACCAGCCACACCTTGCTTGTGCGAAGATTTGAACTGGTAAACAGGCCACATTCTGGGCGCTTAGTAATTTGGAGGAAACAAAGTTGTTGGTGTCACAAAAGAAGGTCCCCCACCTCTAGCTTCCCTCATCAACTCCATGGCCAAATCTAATCAAGAGTTGCAGGCTAATTCAGGTCCCAGCCTCCAGAGCAGCAATGAAGGGGCCTGAAGTGCAGGGGCGTCGTTAGGGAGGGCCATGGGCCTCCAGGTGCAGGGGTGTCGAGCTCGGAGGGGGTGCACTGGCGGCGCTGCGGCAGCAGTGCACCCTCCTCTGGAGCTTGACACGTCCCCAAGCTCGACACGAGCCGGGGGCGAAAGCAGCGGGGGGGGGGTGCACTCCGGGTTTTTTTCTTCTTAACACGTTCGTGCACCCCCCAGGCAGCGGGTGGCCAGACACGTCCTTCCTGGCTGGCCGGCAGATTTTCGGTTGGAGTTCAATTGGGTTTCACTGAAAAAACACGTCCTTCCTGGCTGGCCGACAATGCTGGAGAGGCTGCGCCTGCGCAAACTTGCCGCAGCCTCTCTAGCCCCCTTCGTCTCGCTGGCTGGAGGACTCAGCCAGGAGGGGACTTTTGCGCCGCGGCAAAAGTGAAGTGAAGCCACTTTTCCGCCGTGGCTTCAGTGAAGTGTCCAGCTCCTTCCAGTCCCCAAGCCTGGGTTACCAACAGAACATCTCTTATGCTCCAAATAAAGAAACAGATTAAACCAGTGTTTCTCAAACTGTGGATCGGGACCCACTTGGTGGGTCATGACCTGATTTCTGGTGGGTCCCAGGTGATGGAAATATCAGATAAGTCATTGCCACAAACCCTGAGGCTATTCAGAAACCAGATAGGTGTTAATTACCCTGCAAACAGCTGAGCTCCTGCAGTTTGCAAGATTGTGTAAATACAGGGAGATTAATGTTTGAGTGTCTTGTGAAGCTAGGTGGGTCCCGATAGAGTGTCATTTTAAAAAGTGGGTCGCGGTGCTAAAGAGTTTGAGAACCACTGGATTAAACCAAGGAAAGATTTGGGTAAAAAAAAAAAGCAGAAATTCTGGCAGAACAAATGTTGCGCACACAACAGTGGACCTATTGCACGGTAACCTGACGCATGGTTGATATACCCCGAAAATAAGAGTGTCTTATATTAATTTTGGCTCCAAAAATGCAGTAGGTCTTATTTTCAGGGAGGTCTTATTTTCCCAACCTGTGGCGTGACCCCCCCCCGGCACCCCTGTGAACCCCCGGCATTTACTTTGACCGATTAAAGCTTTATTCTTTCCCGAGGGTGCAAGGCTCTGCATGGCCTGTACTTGAGTCCTCCACCATGGAGACGACATACTAGAGAGACTCTGCAAGGTTGCAGCCTCCTTGCAGGCCTTGCTAGCACGTCGTCTCTATGGTGGAGGATCTCAAGTGCAGGCCTTGCAGAGCCTTGCACCCTCAGGAAAGCACGAAGCTTAAATCAGTCAAAGTAAGTGCCGGGGGGTGGTGGTTTGCGTCTGGCTGATGTAAGCCAGAAAGTAAGCTAGGTCTTACTTTCGGGGAGGACTTATATTGACGAATGCCAGCAAAAATCATGCAAAAATGATGGTAGGTCTTATTTTCAGGGTAGGTCTTATTTTCGGGGAAACGGTAGAACTGGATACGAGTGAAAGAGATCTCAGGATTGCAGTCGGTCACCAGCTGGCAATGAGTTAGCAGTGTGAGGCCGCCGCAAAAAAGGTGAATGTGAGTTTAGGTTGCAAGAATAGAACCTTTGTTTCCAAGGCACAAGGAGCAATCGTTTCAATTTATTCTACGGTAGTCGGTTTTCATCTAGAGTAAAGTGCCCTGGTGCTTCCTCAAATCCTATCAGGACCCACAAACACACGTTTGAGGATGTGTGTATGTGAGTACACTCAACTACATGTGTACACACAAATATATAAATGATGACTCTCTCACACACCTCCTCCTGAGGAAGGTCATCCATGCTCCTCAGTTTGTTTTTGTTGGGGTCAGGGCAGGCCCAAGCCCAAAGGCATGTGCCAAATGCAGGCCTTCACTTACCTGGTGATGCACCAAGCCTCTGTTCTCCCCCCTCCCCTTGGAAAAGGAAGTGTGGAGGAGAACAGAAGAGCAGGCAATGCTTGGCCACCGCTCTCCTCCCCTTCCTGCTCCTTCCATCCCAGGGAGTGGGAGGAACAGAGGTTGGCACATCATCATCATCAGGTAAAGGGGGGGGGGCAGCATTTGGCACACTCACTGACTCAGGCACCAGGCTGTCCTCTGCCCTGGGTCGACCCTGCGGGGGGCCCCCCCATGTCTCAAGCGTCTCCGGGTGAAGGACAGAGCGTAAGTTCTGACCCTGAGAAGGTGGCTTCAAGTTCTGACCCATGATGAACGCTTTTTCTGCCACACAATACATGTGCCAGTCCAGTCCTGATGGTGCCGCCGCCGGACTGCAAAACTGAACGGGGGGGAGCCAGCCAAGGCAGTCCCTCTCTTCCGTGGCTCTGCGGCCAGCAGAGGGCCCTGGAGCAGCGGGCCGAGAGACGACGCCGGTCTGCCCTGCGCGTTGCGCTCTGCTCTCTGCTCTCTGCTCTCTGCCCGGGCTGCAACTGAGCTTCCTAGGTCAGGGGCGTGCAAGATCCGGGGCGTTCAGGCTCCCCCCCCCCCCGTGAACTTCAGTTCTGGGAGGGAGTGGGCAGGGCATGATCTGGATTTGATCGTGTGAACCGCAGCAGGAGGAGGGGGCGAGAGAAAGAGAAGAGGCTGGCGACGTGCGCTGGTAAGGCTGCAAACACAGAGGAGAGGGAGGGAAGACCTCAGGCGGACCCGTGCAAAAAAAAAAAGGGGGGGGGAGGCGTCTTCTCTTCCTCCTCCTTTGCAATCTGTTTTGGAACCAGCTGCCAGGTTGGTGTGGACGCGGAGCGATCCTGTTTGGGCTTCTCTCCGACAGGAGATGAGAACGGTTCGGCAGCGCAGCCCCATCCTGTGTGTGCATGCTTCCTCGGAAGTCAAGCACCCTGATTTCAGTGGGCCTGACTCCCCGAGTAAGCGTGCCTAGCCTGCATGTGTCAGGGTATGTTCTTTCGAGCTGGAGTGATTACTTTTTTGCTCTCTGGTTGCTTGTGTGCTCTTTCTTTATTAATTACACTGCATCCTATTCCCGACCCCTGGGAGTTCAAACTTCTCCCACCCCTCTCTGCGAGGCAGTTGTTTAGGCTGAGAAAGAAGGTGACTGGCTGAAGCCCCCCCTCCCCCAAGTAGACTTTTTTAGCTGAGTGGTTAGGGGCACTGTGTGTTAAGGTCTGCTAAAGGCTAGTCTCTGCCTACAGTTTATGATTTGTCATGTTGCTGCCCCTGCCCACACTCCCAGCACCTGAGCTGGTTTTGCAAAAGTTGTTGTTCCTCCTCCCAGCATCTGTTCCTCCCACTCCTTGGATTGAAAAAGGAAGAGGGGGCGGAGCGGAAGATGAATGGAGGGGACACTCTAGCCCAGCCTTCTCGCCTCCACACTTCCTCTTCCACTCTGCCCTTCTCATCCTTTTCCAGTCTAGGGATTGGGGAGGGGCAGCAGTGGAGGCTAGTGGGTGGACAGAAGTAGGGAGCCCCCCAATCTACTGCCTGAGGCCCCAGTTGGCCTCAAGGATGGAAGACCCACTTTTAACAAGAGGGACGACGGGGGAAGAATCCTGGGATCTTCTGCAGCCTGAGCATGTGCTGTACCCCAGAGCTGCGATTAATTTAACAGTGATTCTGCTTTATGACAATTTAGGTGATGATGGGTCTGTGAATGAGGCGGAGAGCATGCACACGCCGGAGGAAAGTCCACCACACGAGAAGGAGCTGGAAATATCACCAAGATCTGCCAAAGGGAAAACCTCCTTGTTTTGTCAGCAGGGCAGCAATGTGGGAAACCAGCTTGGAAACCTCTCAGGGAAGAGAGCTGGGAAATCCACTCTTTGCAGAGGGGTCCACAAAGATTTCACTGAAACCGCTGAGCATCAGAGAATCCATAATAAAGATGAGGGGGAAGGGACAGTAACTGAACGTGAGAAAAAGTGTGGCCAGGGTGCCATCCTCATTCCGTGTGATGAAACCAACATAGCTGAGAAACTTCACAAGTGTTTGGAGTGTGGGAAAAGCTTCCATTACCGATCAAATCTCATTGCACATGAGAGAACCCACACAGGAGAAAAACCTTTTCAGTGCTCTCACTGCAGCAAACGGTTTCGTTTGAGCTCGCACCTCTATAGACATCAGAAGCTGCACACAGCGGAGCAGCCATACACGTGTCCAGACTGCGGGAAGCTGTTCCGGTACAAAACTAGCTTTGATGCACATCAGAGAACCCACACGGGAGAGAAGCCTTTTCTGTGTTTGGATTGTGGGAAAAGCTTCACCCATCAGTCAGGGCTTATTGTACACAAAAGGACTCACACAGGAGAAAAACCTTATTGCTGTGCCAAGTGTGGAAAAAGCTTTGTTGACAGGTCAACCTTAGTGGCACATGAGAGGGCCCACATGGGAGAAAAACCACACAAGTGTTCAGAGTGTGGGAAGACCTTTATTCACAGATCCAGGCTTATTGTCCATGAAGAGACCCACACAGGACAGAAGCCATATAAATGTTCAGACTGTGGCAAAAGCTTTAGCTTGAGCTCTGCTCTCCTTACACATCAGCAGATCCACATTGGGGAAAAGCCGTATCAGTGCTTGGACTGTGGGAAAAGCTTTGTCCAGAGAGGAAACCTTGTGGCACATGAGAGAACCCACACAGGAGAGAGACCGTACAAATGTCCAGACTGTGGGAAATGCTTCATTGTGAGCTCAAGCCTTAGAACGCATCGAAGGACTCACACAGGAGAGAAGCCCTATGAATGCTTGGACTGTGGGAAGAGCTTCAGTCAGAGCTCGGTCCTTATGAGACACCAGAGAATCCACACAGGAGAGAAGCCACATGAGTGCTCAGACTGCGGGAAACGCTTCTCTCAGAGGTCAAGCCTCATTTCACATGCAAGAACCCACACAAGAGATGCAGTGTGCTGACTGTAAGAAACAGACTGAGACACCAAGATCCGTATTTACCAAAACAACATAAGGTGTCATGAATTGTTTTATGTTGATTCTTAAATGTTAAGAATTAAGGAGACAGTCCAGTCCTCTGCACCACGTACTATCTCACATTGGTTCCCCTCCCCACCAGCTCCTCCCCACATGGGCTGTGTGCGCATTTCCATGTTCAGGGGATACACTGTGTTTCCCCCTCAATTCGTTTTAAATGTTATGGCCTCAATACGGAGATTTTGTTGTGCTTCGATTTCTTTGAAATCAGTGGGACTTCAGTTACCAGTAGTCATGATTAAGGCTGTATACAGACACACATGATGACTGTGGAAGCGCACATACAGGCGTAGGGAATGACACACAACCTGTTCTTCCAGGTCAGAGCAGAAACTGGGGTTTGCACAGTGCTGATTACGTAGCCCTTGCAGCAGTCACTTGTCTTCCCCCAATGGAGCAGATTTCAACGTTTAAATAAACAATGAAAAAAAAACGTTAAAACATCCTGATTGCTTGGAAAAAACCAACAAAGTGGGTAGCCCTCCTGAAGCGGGGGGGGGGGGGGAGGAAAGCTTTTGACCTGAAGGATATATGCAGGTGTCAGCCAGGCAGGTCAGGCACCGGCCAAGGGCCTCCAGTCCCCCCCCCCCACATGGCTGTCCTTGAAGCCCCCCAGCACAACAGACAGCAGTGGTGTGAGTCGCCCGAGTGATTCACAATGTCGCTGTCTTCTCCTACCCTCCCCAAGGGAGAAAGGACAGAGTCATTGGAGGGAGTAGGAGACTTTAGGACAGTTGAGGGTGGTGGAGCTGGAGATGGGTGGGCAAGTGTATTATGGGATATAAGTGGTGAGCATAAAACATGCATCTGCACAGCAGGCCCATCCATGAGACCAACTGAGACAGTCCCCTCAGGCAGCAGATGGGAGGGTGCCTACATCTGCCCACCCACTTGCTGCCGCCATTGCTCCTTCTCCCCCCCCCACTCCCTGGGTTGGAAAGGAAGAAGGGAACGGAAGAGGAAGACACTCTAGCCCACCATTCTCTCTCCTTCCAACCCAGGGAGTGGGAGGGGCAGAAGCAGGGTACATCACCCAGTAAGGGAGCAGCACTGGGCACTGTCTCTCAAGAGGCCTTGGAAGTGGAATGCCCAGTCATGGAATCTTTGATTTTGAACTGGTTGCCACTGTTGGCATTAAGGGGGTGGGCTCTGAGTCAAGAGATTTTCGGTTGGAGTTCAATTGGGTTTCACTGAAAAAAACCCTCTCTGCAACATTTTTTTGTGCCACTGTGCAGGGACTCCGTGAGCCTGGGCAGGTGGCTCTACCATTCTCTGTCCGGCCCCTGGCAAATTGGGCAAGCCGAGCTCTGCGTGGGCCGAACGACTTTGTGGTGGTGGTGGTGGGCTGGATCGGGCCTGCGGGCCGTAGGTTGCTGACCCCTGCTTTAAGGCCTACATTCTCCAGATAGGGCGGTGGGGAAGGGGTAGTCCAAGCATGGGGGAGTGAAGACCTCACTAGGCCTCTGATCCGTGTCTAAGCAAGATGCTCGCTTGGAGCTGTCCATGGTGCTGGAGTTCAGGCCTGCCAGTCTACAGCCACATAGACACACACACTCCTTTGTACACCCAGCACCCAGGGAGAAGGGAAGAAATCTCCTTATTGCCGAGGCAACTGGGCAACGCTCTCTGTTTTCTAGTGCTGCAAGGAATTGGAAGCTTTCAACCTAAAGGAACAATTCTCCTGAATGTCTCTGATAGCTCTCTTGCCTATCCACATGACGTAGGTTGATGTTGCAATTGTGTTTTGCAGCAAAAAAATGGCCCCCTGGCCCTGTCTGAAAAACATAGGACAGCAACGCAGAAAGTGCTAGAGTGCCATGATTTGACAGTGGCATTATGTGGATGCTCTGTGAAAAGTGTTTGAAGGAAGGGTGGCAATTCCAGAGAAAAAACGCAAATGTGGAAGCAGCTCTCAAGTGTATTTATTACTCATCACTTAACATGCGTCAGTAATAGATCTATAGTGGCAAGAGCTTCTGTTATGTATTTCCTCTTTACAAGTCAAGTCCATTAGGCCTCTGGATGAGACCAGTCACGTGACAAATGGAGAGGGGGGCACTTTCAGTTTTGCAGCACTGGGTGAGTCCATCTATATATGATCTCCTCGGGGGCTTGAACAGCCCTGGATGCTGAGCCAGCAGTTTGAGAGAGAGAGAGAGATTAAGTTTTTCTGCTCTGGGATTTTCCAGTGGGGCGGTGGGCCCCCAGGTGGCGGGATCAGGCCCCAGGTGGCAGGCAGGTGGGGGGATGCAATGGTGGCCAGCGGTGGGGTGGGTCATCCTGTCCGCCGGGGTGAGCGAAGAGTGCTGTCGGCGTGTTCGGCCCGCCCGCCCTGCGCCTCTGAGTGCTCGATAACGGCTGCTGCCGTTACATCACTTCTGACGCGGTGGGGGGGCGATCATAGGAACGCCACTGCTTTGGGTGCTACCTTTTCGCTCCCGAGAGGCTCCTGCCTTTGGCCAAGACTCTCAGGAACACTGAGAAGGGCCCTCCTGCTCACCCAGAGTCTCCTACCTGCATTTTCTGGCCTCTGAAAACCCAACCCCCCAAAACTAGTGATGATGTCATCACCAATCACTATTATGCAGCAGGAGAGTAGCGCCAGAGGTGGTACTCGGCTGGGAAGGGGGTTGAGAACCTCTGGGCTAGAGCATCTCTGTCTCTCTAGCCCAGAGGTTCTCAACCCGTGGCAGCGGTGGAACTACGGTGGAGCGCGTGGAGCAGGAGCTCCAGGCGCTCGGGCGGGCGCTCTCTCGAAGAACTCACCATCGGGAAGCGCAGCGATGCCTCGGCCCTCCCTGGAGCCCGTTCGGCTCCAAAATGAGCGCAAAACGGGCGGGGGCGCTCGACGTCACATGTGCCTCACACGTGCGGGGGCGCTCGACGTCACACGTGCGGGGGCGCTCGACGTCACACGTCAATGTCACACGTGCAGGCCCCACCCCCACGTGCCCGGGCACCGGGAGGGCGCCCGTCGTCTCTGACCTGTGGTACAGGTACCCCTAGGGGTACGTGGACCTCTTGCTGGGGGTACGCCAAGCCCTGCCCCTTATCTGCCCCATCAACAGCTAATTAATTGTTAATTAACATGGATTTTAAATTGTAATTATTTTCAAAGCCCTTCTGTTTCTCTGATTTTGGTTTGGGGCTTATTTTTGTACTTTGAAAAATGTACTTTGGTGGGGTGGGGGAGGGAGGAGCTGATTTTGGGAAGTGTGACTTGGAGAAAAAAAGAGATCCTTGCATGTGTGTGTCTCTCTTCCCCCCCACACACAGTTAAATAAGACATTTTTTCACATTTAAAATTGTTTTAGTACTTTTTTATTTAACGATTAATTACCTAATTAATTAATTGATTAATTAGCAGTTAATTAGCAGGGGGTACTTCAGAAAATTGGACTGTGGTAGGGGGTACCCGGGCCTCCAAAGGTTGAGAACCCCTGCTCTAGCCCATTGCTCTCCTCCTCAACTCTTCCTGTTTCATCCCCACCTTCTTTTTTTAGTCCAGTGAGTGGGAGGACGAGGAGGAATGGAGGTGAGTGAGTGGACCAAGGTGGGGCCCATCTGCTGCCTGCAGCAACTGCCTCCATCGCACACTAGCATGGCTACTGCCCGTCTGGAATTTATCATTACAAAACACAGCCAAGGAAGGGTGCCTCGCACAGGCGCACAAAGAGTCCAGGCCTGGTCCGGACAAAGACGCAGCAGCAGCGTATTAGCGCTGGAGGGGGAAGTCCCAGCCAGCCGGCACGAAGAGAAGTGGACCTCGCCCCGGTGACATTCCAGTGACAACCCCAGTGACATCGCTGCCACCCCCCTGCGTCGGGGGGGGGGGGGAATCTGGTAAGCCTATCAATCCCCATTCCCTACTGTAACTAAGTTTATGTGTAACACATACACACATATGTGTAATCACATATTCTTTCATTGCTGACCTTAGCCTCAAGTTTCCTTCCCTTTCCCCTTCTTGTCTCCCTTGTGTCAATATCTAGATTGTAAGCCCCTCGGGGCAGGGGTTTGTTTTCTCATTCATCGCCATCATCTCCCTTGAAGTGCCAAAAACGTAGCAGAAAAGGAAGGTTTTCAGAAGGGATTTTGGAGGAAGTTAGACAGGAGGCACCACCTATTGAGATAGGGCTGTGTAATTAATAACACAGATGCGGTGATGGGGAGAGCTTTGCCTGCTGAAGTCCCGCCTGTCACAGGGCTTGGTTCAGCTAACCAACCTCACCCCACCCCATTCCACTGGCGTTGCTCGAGGTGGGGCGGAACGGTAAGTTCTGCACTGTGCTAACCTCCGTTTACTCCCCGGCACGAGGCGGCCCCGCCCCCTCGCCGTCAGAGCCATTATGTGCGGCGAAGGCAACGCGCAGTAGACTCCCTGCGCGTTGCCTTCGCTGCACTGAATGGCTCCGATGGTGAGGCTGCCTCGTGCTGAGGAGTAAATGGAGGTTAGCACAGTGCAGAACTTACCATTCCGCCCCACCTCAAGCGACGCCACTGCCCCACCCCATTAGTTCAAATTGTTGCACAAGCAGATCAGACGGAGGAACTCCCCGAGACAACAAGGTAAATAGTATGAATAGGCTTGCCATTCATCCTGGAATTTCTGGGACCATCAGGGATTTGGGGGGCCTGTCCTGGATTTGTCCCGTTGCCCCCCTGGTCCGGTTAAAATTAGTTTTTTGTGTGTGTTTTTTTTACAAAATGGCCCCCGGAACGTTTCCCCTGAAAAAAATGGCTACCGCCTAACCTAGGAGGCTTCACTGGCTGTGATCATGTGATTAGGAGAAGCACAGAGCTTTACTACACTTCAGCTCTGCCTCAGCAGCCTGACCTCACAGCTTTTTGCAAGCCTGCAGCCGGAGTTTTTTCCCCCTCCTCCTCGCAGCAGAAGGCGAGCCGAGGGTTCATTGCAACATTACATGATGGGTTTTCGTTTGTCTGCTTATTATTTGTACTTCTTTGGAAAATGTGGTGGGGTGGGGGAGAGAGGAGCTGATTTGTGTGTCTGACTTGGAAGTGCGACTTGGTCTGAGATCCAGGCCTGCGTGTTTGCACTTTGTTGTTCAGTCGTTAAGTCGTGTCCGACCCTTCGTGATCCCATGAACCATATCCCGCCAGGCCTTCCTGTCCTCCACTATCTTCCTGAGTTCGCTCATTTTCATGTTTGTTGCATCGGTGATGCTGTCTAACCATCTCATCCTTGGCCTTCCCCTTCTCCTTTTGCCTTCAATCTTTCCTAGCATCAGAGTCTTTTCCAGAGAGTCCTCTCTTCGCATTAGGTGGCCAAAATATTTGAGTTTCAGCCTTAGTACCTGTCCTTCCAGGGAACAGTCAGGCTTGATTTCATTTAGAATTGACTGATTTGATCTCCTAGCAGTCCAAGGGACTCTCAGGAGTCTTCTCCAGCACCACAGTTCAAAAGCATCTATTCTTCGGCGCTCAGCCTTCCTTATGGTCCAACTCTCGCAACCATACATTGCTACTGGGAACACCATCGCCCTGACTATGCGAACTTTTGTTGGCATGGTGATATCTCTGCTTTTTATTATGCTGTCTAAGTTTGCCATAGCTTTCCTTCCAAGGAGTAAGCGTCTTTTAATTTCATGGCTGCTGTCTCCGTCTGCAGTGATCTTGGAGCCCAGAAAAGTAAAATCTGTTACTGCTTCCATTTCTGCCCCTTCTATTTGCCAGGAATTGATGGGACCCGATGCCATGATCTTAGTTTTATTAATGTTGAGTTTCAAGCCAACTTTTGCACTCTCCTCTTTCACTCTCATCAAGAGGCTCTTTAGTTCTTCTTCACTTTCTGCCATTAGGGTGGTATCGTCTGCATATCTGAGGTTGTTGATATTTCTCCCGGCAATCTTGATTCCGGCTTGCGATTCATTCAGCCCTGCATTTCTCATAATGTACTCTGCATATAAGTTAAATAAGCAGGGTGACAATATACAGCCTTGCCGTACTCCCTTCCCAATTTTGAACCAATCAGTTGTTCCATGGCCGGTTCGAACTGTTGCTTCTTGACCCGCATACAGGTTTCTCAGGAGACAGGTAAGGTGGTCTGGTACCCCCATCTCTTTAAGAATTTGCCACAGTTTGTTGTGATCCACACAATCAAAGGCTTTTGCGTAGTCAATGAAGCAGAAGTAGGTGTTTTTTTGGAACTCTCGTGCTTTCTCCATGATCCACCGCATGTTGGCAATTTGATCTCTAGTTCCTCTGCCTCTTCGAAACCCAGCTTGTACGTCCGGTAGTTCTCGGTCCACGTACTGCTGAAGCCTAGCTTGTAGGATTTTGAGCATAACCTTGCTAGCATGTGAAATGAGTGCAATTGTACGGTAGTTTGAACACTCTTTGGCACTGCCCTTCTTTGGAATTGGAACGTAAACTGACCTTTTCCAATCCTTTGGCCACTGCTGAGTTTTCCAAATTTGTTGGCATATTGAGTGCAGCACTTTCACAGCATCATCATTTAGGATTTTAAGTAGCTCAGCTGGGATATTATCATCTCCACTAGCTTTGTTGTTAGTAATGCTACCTAAGGCCCACTTGACTTCACTCTCTAGGATGTCCGGCTCTGGGTCAGTGACCACACCAGCGTGTTTGCACTACTACCATGAGATCCAGCTCTCTGTTAGATTGTAATTTCTACATAGGGCTTGAAGAAAAATTCCTGGCATGTGTGTTTTTCATTACCTTGAGACAGGAATGGTGATGTTCTCTCCCATTTGTGCAGTGTCTTTTTAAACATCCCTGTAGATTGTGGTCACAAACAATTCTCTCTCTCTCTCCCCCCCCCCCCCCGCAACTTTTTGAGCATTTACAAGATTTTTCTCTACATTTGTGACTGGCTTTCCTTCTGTTTTGCTTTCTTAGGGGTGTCTTCAGCTGCTAAGGGTGTTTTGTTGCACTTCAAATTTGTCTGTGTGTTTTCTAAAGTGGCTTTTCCAGGGTTTTATTTTGCTTTCCTTCCCCCCCCCCCCAGTATGTGACTGGCTTTCCTGTGCAGTATTCTTTTTTATTAGGGGGTGTATTGCAGAAAGACTAGAAAGAAGAAACTGTAGTCATTTAATTCAGCAATTATCATACTTAATATTATACGTAAAGGAAGGAGGTGACCGTGACCATCATTTCTTTTATTTTCCTCCCTTTTAAAATGTTTGCTTTCTTGTTTATTTCATTTTTAGGGGGTGTATTTTATTATTTACATTTAGCCAGACTCTGGCTGTTTGCCAGCATGCATTCTGTGCCAAGCTAACGTATAATAGAGAGGGTTCCTAGTTAAAATGGGTAATTAATTAATTACCCATTTTAACTAACTAAAAATAAATAAATTAATTAAAATTTTCGGACGCCCTTTGGGCGGCGCAAGGGCACTTCACCCCCCAAAAAATCTTAACATTTATTTCAATTATTTATTTGATTGTTTGGGGGGGGGGTTGTCCCAATTTAGAACCAGGAAAATCTGGTAAGCCTAAGTATGAACAAGTTTTATTCTGAAGTTTAAACATATCTGAACCAGACAGATTGCATTGAGGTAAAGTAAATAGGGAACCCACTCCTTCATCTCACCTACCAAGGGCTCAGAGGATCGAATAATAAGGCAGATTCAGTGCAGTGAATAGTTCTGCAGAATAGTTTTTCTCTTGGTGACGACAGCAGTATTTTTCTGAGCGGGAATGCTTTCTGCTAGCAGCAGTCAAGAGATGTATAGTCTCTGCTCCCTCCTTGTCAACAGGTCCTTTTTATGGGCCTTTGGTGCACACGGCTCTTAATTTTATGCACACGGCCCTCTAGGCCTCTGCACACGGCCCTTCTACAGTTCTCAATCTTGTCCTCTGTTCTGCTACTTTTCAAGCTGGTCCTCTTCACATTAACCCTGCACAGTAATTTTGCTTCTAACAAAATCATCAACTGAGGTGCTGCTTTGGTTTCTTTACCTTTTGAAGTCAGTTAGGTCAGGTGGCTCACCATTGTTGTATAAAAAATTTCCCTCACAAACTACCAGTATGCAGTGGCTGGGAGCAGCACTAAGAAAAAAGGCGGGAAAAGGGCTAGAGGACCTGAGGGAAGACTAACATTGTTAAGGGCCGGGTGCAAAAGGGTGAGTGCCGTGTGAAAAGGGGCAAGGGCCGTGTGCAGACAGGCCCTATATAAGGAGGTCACCCCTTGCACTCGGGGCCAGTGGTTCTTGTGGTTGGTGTGTAGGTGATTTGTTCCCTCTGTCATCATCCTTTGAGGCTGATCAGCTAAATTACCTCAAGAGAAGCTAGAGAAAGATTCCTGCTGCTGCGTTTGGCTTCTGCTGTTGCTGGTATAGGCAGTTAGAGGGGGAGGGAGTTCTTTTTTGGGGGAGTACTTACCTTTATCCCTGTGTGTTACTACAGTACTTACCTTATCCTTGTGGGTCCATTACCTTTATCCTTCCCTTGCCTTACCCAAGCGTTTCCAGAACCCCTTTTACTTTAATAAATGTTCTACGTTTTCAACTGTTCACACTCACTGTGTGAGTGTCTCTGTCACCCCACCTGGCTCCCCTTATGGGCAGGATCCCTTTAGGGCTGGGATTCTTGCCAACACCATGGACAGGGCCTTTTCTCTCGTGGCACCCTGGTTGTAAAAAGCCCTTCCAAACATGTTCACCAGCCCCTGTTTACTTCTCTAACACCATTTAGGCATCAGGCATGCATCAGACCTTAGTTTCTCTACTGTCATGTTACCGCTACTTCTGTATTTTGCTTTGACGTACATTTCAGCTGATTTTTGTACTGATTTTATGAACATTACAAGCAGGGTCTCCCAACAAACTGCTATTTATACAGTATTATAAAATTTTATCCCACCTTACTGGGTGCAAAAGCCAACAAAAACTAGATCTACCGACAGCCTAATCCTAACCCGTCAGCCCATAGAATCAGAGGCTGCATTTGTTTTTCTCCTCAGAGATAGCAGGAAGTGATGTTCCTAACATGCTTGTAGCATGCTGAAAGTGTGGCTCTGTACAAGAGCAGAAATGACCAAAAATCAAAATGGCTGCTGTTTCTCCTCGTCCCTCGCACTATATCTCCCAAGCTCCTTTGCAGCCAAGGAGCCTTCCTATTGGTGCATGAGGCCACCATCTTTTCTAGCTTCGAGCTTGCAGTTCAAACTACTAGCGTGGCGAGCATGCTAGGAGCAAAAAAAAAAAAAGCGTGCCCGAGGGAGAAAAAAAGACAGCTCTCCAGTGCTCCTAGCACTGGAAGGCGAAAAACAAATGCAGCCATAGAATGCAGCACTGCTGACAGAGGGCAGACTCCATGCGATGTTGGGGAGCGGTGACCAGATGGCCATTTTTTTTAACTTACCTCACCATAGGCCACCTGGCCTCCAATGGGTCTCCTCAGATGTATGCTAGCGATTTTGAGACTCAAGGAGCATTTCAGGGTGGGAAAAGGGGGATAGGATCTCTGCGTGTGCGACTTGACTGCTGCCAAAATCCTCCACTGAACCGCCCTGACCTGTTCCCCTCAAAACCACCCCCATTGCCAAACTACCTGCTCCAGCAGAGCATCTGCGAGGCCCTGTCACACATGGGGCCTCTGGTTGCTTGCATTAGTGGCCCCGAAGCACGTGATAGCACGCGACGTACGTGATAGCATGTGACGTACATCTCACACCATCCTTCCAGGGCTTCTAGTGGCGGATTGCAAAATCCAGGCCTGGATAGGGTTGGGGCCTGATCACGACCCTCAGAGGTTGTCTACACTGACAGTCGGTGACCCTGCAGGCTTTTGGAAGAGGCCTTCAAGTTCTCCAGCCCCACTTGCAGATGCGAGGGATTGAACCTGGGGCCTTCAATGGATTCCCTCTCTAAGGAAATCCAACATGTTTGTTGTGGCTGGGATGAGATTTGAACAGAGGAGTTCCTGACTCTCCACTTACTCTCTCAGCCATGGCAGCCGCCCACTTTTGATGTGTTTTTTGTCCTTGTTTCTCAGCAGAATGCTTTCTTACTGGCTGGGAACATCTATTGCTATCTGCTGCCTCCTGACTAGAGATCCTCTTTTTGTTTATCAGTGAGAGGCTTTTCTGCTGATCGAGTAGACTTTGGAGGACATCTCCTGAGAGCTCTTTCACATTCGAAAGGAGGCTGGATGACTAAGAACCAAAGAGCCCAACGCCTGGAAATGGAGACACAAGACACAGGGAGTTGTCAGTTGAGGGAAGGAATTGAAGGTGTCACAAAAGCTCTGCCAGTGGTACACATGAGAGGTACTGGGGCGTTTCTAATCGCGGCAACTCCACAACACATCAAAAGTGAACCAGAAGAGCCACTGCAACTCTGGGAAACCCAGTGGCAGGAGTTCCTGAGGTCCCTGCAGGCCCCTGACTCAGAATGGGTGCCCTCGCCATGGGAGGGTGCCAAGACGTTCCTGGCCTCCTTTGAGCAGGTGGCTTCAGCGTGTCAGTGGCCTCGTGACAAGTGGGTGGCTCTCCTCCTTCCAGCCCTCAGCGGAGAGATCAAACAGGCCCTGGGCAGCCTCACTGTGCAAGACAGGGGTGACTACGGGAAGGTGAAGGCAGCCATCTTGCAAGGGGAAGCCGTGGCCAGGGAGAGGCAGCGCCAGCACTTCAGGCAGCTTCGTTACCAGGACACGGAGGGGCCGAGAGCAGCTTACGGGCGACTGCGGGAGCTCTGCCATCGATGGCTGAAAGCAGAGCGACACACGAAAGATGAGATTTTGGAGCTGCTGGTTTTGGAGCAGTTCCTCGGCATCCTGCCCGCAGACATGCAGAGCTGGGTTAGGGACCGTCGACCGAGGAGCTGCGCCCAGGCGGTGGGCCTGGCAGAGGGTTTCCTGCGGAGGCAGCAAGAGGCTGCTGTGGCAGCAGAGCAAGAGGTGAGAGAGTTGAAAGGGGGGTGGCAGCGGTGTCACGATGCTGAGGTGGACTTGGTCAACTAGTGTGGGGGGGGTGTGTGTGTGTGTGAGATCCCCTGCTGCTCCCTCTCTTCTTCTCTTCCATTGCTCTGAGCTCTCTGCTGTTTAGCGATACGATCAGCGGACAGAAACAACAGAGGAGGAAGGTTGTTAGAGCTCTACAATCCCCTCCAGCTTTCTTTGCCTCTCTCGGGGGGGACGGGGACGGTGGAGAGATTCTCAGCAGTCAGAGCTGCTTACGTTCTTTGCATGGCAAGTAGCCATGTGTCATCGTATGTAGCCAAGATCTGAGATCAGGTGACTTGTCCAAGATCGAACGTTCAGAGATGTGGTACAAGTCGTGTAGCTTGAAGCCAATCTCAGAATCTCAGAACGCACCCTTACAACCCCGCCCTGAACTATCTCCTTCCCGCTGCTTCAGGTGCCTGTACCTTTTGTGGAGATGTCTGTGGACTGTTGTGCAACAGACCAGGGCCCTTCACTGAATGCTTGGACTGGGCAGCTCTGCAGCGAGGCCAACACAGAAGAGACAAGATCGCTGGGTAAGAAGGTCACTGAGTCACGGTGCTTGAGCTCATGGATGATAATGATGATTGTTTGTTTCCTGCCTTCCTTCCGTCAGGTGACCGTCATTTTGTCTTGTATTCATAAATTCTTTTGGTTAATTATGAGCTGGGAGACAAGGTACTGACTTGATTGTTAAAAAAGATATCAGTGGGTCTTCTGGCCATAGTCCACTAAGAATGGCCAGAAGACCTGCTGATATCTTTTTTAACAACAAAGTATTTGCCGGCTATGAAAGCCTAAACTCTCGCAAGGTACTGACTTTTGTTCTGTCCTGAATCTACTGCCAGTGAATGTCATTGAGAAACCCCAAGTTCTTGTATAATAAGAGGAGGAAAACACTTATCTCTATCCCTTGGTGTCCATGTTTGTGGCTTCTTTGTGTTCCTTAACTCTCTTGATTTCCTGTTAGGAGAATTACCTCAGAGCATGATATGACTCTTGATTTCCCCCCCTCCCCCCTGCAGAATGGGAGAATATGAATACCCTTTGCCAGGAAAGTCCGGAGCAAGTGAAACCAAAGGATACTTCTCTGGGAAGAAACGAACATTTCCAGTACTATAAAAAGGAAATGACTTCTGGGTGTTGGCCAGTGAATGAGGAGGGTTACAAATGTGAAAAGGGTGAAGATGGATCCATTCTCTGTACAGAAGGTGATAAACAAGAGGAAGAAACCAGAAGATGGGAAAGAGTGCAGTGGGCCGAGAAACAAAACACATCTCCTGGCCCTGATAGAAACTGTGGACAGAGTTCACACCTTATAGAACTCAAGAGAATCCCTGCTATGGAGAAACGATATGGATCTTCTTCATTCTGTGGGAGCAGTTTCAGGCAGACACAGGACCTCGGTGTACGAGAGCTAACCAAGACAGGAGAGAAGAAAAGGTATAAATGCTCCCAGTGTGGGAAAAGCTTCAGTCGTGGCTCAGTTCTTAAAGAACATATGAGAATCCACACTGGAGAGTCCCCACATAGATGTTCTTACTGCGGCAAGTACTTTCGCCGTTGTTCGGTCTTGCGGGATCACCTCCGAACACACACGGGAGAGAGACCATACAAGTGCTCGGACTGTGGGAAAAGCTTCAGCCAGAAGCCCTACTTGACGATACACAAGAGGATACACTCAGGGAACAACCCCTACAAATGCATCCACTGTGGGAAAAGCTTCCCCAGGAGGTGCAAACTTGTGAGACATGAAAGGATCCACACGGGCGAGAACCCGTATGTTTGCTCCGAATGTGGGAAGGGCTTCAACCAGAAGGGGAACCTTGTCACCCACATGCGGTTACACACAGGGGAGAAACCATACAAATGTGCCCATTGTGGGAAGAGATTCCGTCACAAGGTAAGTCTTAGTGCACACCAGAAAACCCATGCAGAAAACCCATAAGAAAAGAACCACTTAATGCAGAGCTGCTCTGGGACTATAAAACATTGGGCCAGGATGTGTGCGTATGCCAAGCACTGGACAAGCCCCAATAAATGCTGCAAGTGGGTCACCGGTTGTGTAGGGCTGATCCAGTATCAGATAGGGAGAGCCTGTCTCTTTAACGGCTTTAGTTAAAGTGCACAGACAGAATATAAGCTAACCAAGCAGGCCTTGGGACAAGAGCAACTCAGTCTTCAAGGAAGAGCATCATCATGGAGCTGGAATTGTGAGATGCAGACATTGCTGCAGTGCCTTTCCCCCCCCCCCCCAACAGTACCATTTACTTATATATCTTCTGGTGGATTTTAATTGTAGGGTGCTCTGGGACCTAAACATGGCTAAAAAGTGGAGTAGAAAAAATCAAAATAAAATAAGCCACATGTCCCTCCCTGAAGTGTCCAGATTTCTTTTTTAAAAAGTCTAAAAATGTTCAGGCAAATTGTGTTTCTTTTTTCTTAAAAAAAAAAAAAATTTACAGGACAGCTGCCTGGATAAAGCAGGTTAAAAAAAAATATTTGAAACCACAGAGACAAAGTGCTGTAGTGGCTACAGTACTGGACTTTGGTTCTAGTGGTCTGGGTTCAAATTCCCCCCCCCTCAGCTATGAAGTACACAGAGTGACCTTGAGACGCTTATAGCCCAATCCTAACCAACGTTCCAGCACCGATGTGGCCGCAATGCAGCCCCGAAGTCAGGGAGCTTCCTTTGAGGAGGCCTCCGTGACTGTAGGCTTACCATCGTCGCGGAATCGACGCTGGCTTCGGCCTAGAGCGGACCCGAGTCGCTCCCAAGGGTGCACTGCGTCTGTCCAATGGGCTTCCGGCTTCTGTCACGTCATTGACCAGAAGCCGGAAGCCCATTGGACAGACGCAATGAGGGCGGCTTGGGTCCGCTCTAGGCCGAAGCCAGTATCGATTCTGGGACGATGGTAAAGCTACGTGACTGCCCCTGACGGCAGAATGCAGCACATGCCCTGTTGGCACGGCTGCATCAGTGCTGGAAAGTTGGTTAGGATTGGGTTTTTACTCTTTTTCAGCCTAACCTACTTCACAGGTTTCTTGGGATAACGAAGGTCAGCCTGTCCCCCCCCCACCCCCCATGTATACCACCCTGAACTCAGTCATGGGAAAGGAGTGTGAATAACGGGTTGGAGAAGGTGGAGATCCATACTGAAGTTGAACCCGGCCCGTACATGTGTCAGTGGAAGGGTGGCAGCAGGGCTAGCCCCAGAGGCAGTGTGAAATGCTCCCCCCTTACCTGGTGATATACCACTGTCTGCTCCCCCCACTTCCTGGATTGGAAACGGAAGAGGGGGATTGACGAGAAAATGTGGAGGAGAGGCGCTGCTCTAGCACAAAACTCCCACCTCCTCCACACTTCCTCTTCCATTCCGTCCCTTCCTTCTCCAATCCAGGGAGAAAGAGGACGAGCAGTGGGGGCGAATGGGCAGGCAGAGGTAGGGGCACCCAGGGCCAATCTGCCGCCTGAGGCTATTCCATCAGTTGGCCTCATTTACAGGCCGGTCTTGGGTGGCGGGTAGTTGCAGCAGAAAAATCCATGCCAGCAAGGCGGAATCTCTGTCTTGACCCTATGTCAGAGAGCAGTGATGTTGCCATATGGGAGCATGTTCCATTTTTTTAACGCAAAACCTCCCCAAATTATGAGCTGGGAGACAAAGGGTGTATCTGTACTACTGACTTACCGTAAGCTGGTCATTCCCCCTCCCCAAGAACGTATAGCTCTGGATGGGAGTGCTTCCAGCATCCACATCAAACTACAGTTCCCAGGATCCTTTTGGGAAGAGCTATGCTTGTTGAGACAGAATAAAAGCGTTGTAGGTTTGTGTGTAGATACATGTCAGAACAGAGGACTTCCTCACTGCACGTCTGTGTCTAAAAGTCTCGTTTCGTGTGGCAGAACGAGACCGACAGCCAAGCCTCTTCAAGATGAGAGTGGCAGTGGGGTCGGGCACAAAAAGTGGACGTTTCCTTTCTGCGCTCCATGTTAAAGTTAGTGAATGGATGGGAGGTGAGGGTGAGGTTTGTTTGGAGAACGTGGCTGGACTTGCCTGAAATAATGCTCTACACACACAGGGTGACTGGGGGAAAAAAAAGAACGGCTTTTTATTATCATAAAACAAAATCTGTACTAAAAGCATCAATAACAAACAAAGAAAAGAAACTAGCTCCCCAGGCTGAGATTTTGAGATGTGTGACACAAATTAAGTCCTGACCGAGCCTACCTCCAGGGTTGTGGTGAGGATAAAGTGAGTTTTAAGAACATGCCCTGCTCAGTCCACCTAGATCAGCATTTTTTCCTCCAGAAGTAGCCAGACAGGTGATGGCTATCCCTTCCTTGTCTATTCCTTGGAGGTATACTGCCCTTGAATATGAAGGTTCCACTCTTATCATGGCTGATAGCGTCTACCCCTCTGAAAATGTCGCTTCAGCTGTAGCTTCATCCTATATTGTGGTGGTGAGTGTCATAATTATCAACACAATCCTGGGCACGTCTACTCAGAAGTAAGTCCCATTCATTCAATGGGACTTGCTCCCAGGTAAGTGTATAAGATTGCAGCCTATGTGGTGTATGAAATACTACTTCTTATGGTCTGCCCTGAAACCACTGTCAGTTTGTCCCATCCGATGACCCTGAGTTTTAGTGTTTTGAATTAACACTGCTGAAGAGTGGGGTAGAAGTCCCCAAATATAACCGACACATTTATTCCTGAAGCATAGGTGTGTTGTTCCTCTGTTGTAGCACGAACAAGGAGGTCTGTTGTTAAAAGCAAGCACATTTATTGCAGCACAAGCTAACCTCTGACAGTTGTTTTAAAATGCCATTTGCTATTTTGTCCTATTCCAATTAAGTGAAAAGTGTCTAAGGATAACCTCTTCCCCATGCAATAGCTCAAAATGTGATTGATAGATGTCCATCAATCCATTCCATCCCTCCCCCTAGCCGTCAGTCACTCTGAGGTCACAGAATGTTCAGAAGGACCGAGGAGGAAGGCCAGTAATGGAACGTTGACAATAATAAGCAGTTGTCACATCCAACAGCTGGTTGTCTGGCTGCAGGGAAATTCACACACAATCCCCGGGCCAGGAGGGATGTCTGTTCAGTCATTCATTACATGGTAATTCCGGCAGGTCTGCATAGATTCTTTTATGTCTATTTGGTCTATAATGACAAGCCTGGAACATTAAGTTCATCGAATTCTAGAAGATAGTTGTATTTTAACTTAAAAAAAAAATCTGTTCACAAGAGCCTTTTGAAACTAGGCTGTGGTTTTCAAATAACGAAAACACTAGAAGAATTTCAGAGTTAAAAATTAGCATATTGCCAGGAAAACTCCGTCGTGTAAAATATTTATTTTAGAAATAAACACAACCTGATGTGACATGTTTGACGTTTCGCCAACACACATTTGTGGCATCCTCAGATGTGGCGTTGTGTTGGCGAAACATCAAGCTTGTAACATCAGGTTGTGTTTATTTCTAAAATAAATATTTTACACGACGGAGTTTTCCTGGCAATATGCTAATTTTTAACTCTGAAATCTGGTCACATCATGATAATCTGCAAAAATATTTATTGTTTTGAATACAAGAAAACAAATAGGCGGGGCTGCCCTCATCACAGAGGGGAACAAAGCAATTGTATGGGGTGCCAAAATCCCAGCCCCCCCCCCCGCCTCCACTAAGGACCTGTCTTGAAGAGAGAGGGACACAGCTTGTTGACGGAGTCATCTCTCTTACTTAGTTGTTGTCCATCTGCTGCTGAGCGCCTTGAATGAAGGTTGCCAACTTTTGAACCAACTCTGTAGTTGTGCTTTTCTTAGCAGCGTAATCTGCAGCGATTCGTTCAGTGCTTGGGAAAGCACCACCCACTGATATCTGTCAATCAAACCACTCTGAAAAGCAGAAGAGCAGGCTGGGTCTGGCCAGTTGGCAATCCTACTGTGGACTCAAATAGGGACATGACAGACATGAACGTATGAGGACAGTATTCCAGTCGGCTCTTGATCCTCCTCGAATGTGCGATGCCACTCGGCATGCAACAGGCGCAAAGCAGGGCAAGGGGGATTTTAATTTGCACATGGCAACAAAAAAACCACAGGTCAGCCCTGGATGTAATTAATTATTGCATGTGATTTCTATGAAAGCGTATCCCGTCTTGGCCGTTTTGACAAAGGCCAAGTGTGGTTGTAACACGGCACACAGAATAGCTAAATTATCTTTAAGTCTGGTGCGCTAAATATACCCTGTTACTAACATCACCATGTTCACCTCATCATAGGTGCTGCTTGATAAAAGCAGGCAAAAGTCCATCAGAACCTCAGAAGAGCCCTGCTGGATCAGGCCAAAGGCCCATCTAGTCCAGCTTCCTGTATCTCACAGTTGCCCCACCAGATGCCTCAGGGAGCACACATGACAACAAGAGACCTGTATCCTGTCGCCACTCCCTTACACCTGGCACAGAGAAAACCTACTCCTACAACCAGGAGGTTGCTTATCCCCATCATGGCTTGTAACCTGGGATGGACTTTTCCTCCATAAATCTATCCAATCCCCTTTTAAAGGCATCCAGGCCAGGTGCCATCACCACATCCTGTGGCAAGGAGTTCCACAGATTAATTACACATTGGGTATAGAAATATTTTCTTTTGTCTGTTCTAACTCTCCCTCCACTCAATTTTAGTGCATGTCCCCTAGTTCTGGTGTTGTGTGAGAGGGAAAAGAACTTTCTTCTATCCACTCTCTCCATCCCATGCATAATTTTATACGTCTCAATCACGTCCCCCCTCATTTAAGTCATTTTCCTAGGGGAGCGAAGCTTTGACAAAGCAAAAACACCCTCAAGGCTACTGAAGAGACATTAAAAAGGAGAAGGGTCTCTCTCTCTCTCCCATCTGTGTGCTTCCCTTGGCTCCCTGCTCTTGGCTACAAAGCAGCTCCCAACATCAAGCCATTAAACGCCAGGGCCAAATTGCACAGGACATGTAGTTGCATGTAGTTTCCCCTGCTGTTTCTTCTGTTTTTTAGAAGTTGCAAAAGCAGAGGCTACAATCTGCAGCAGAAGACGGGCTTGGGTTACTTTTTAATGAAGCCCTTTAAAAAATAAGTAACTTTTTAATGAAGCCCTTCCTGTCAAGTGATTTTCCTGCTAAAACTCACCCCCAGCTATTTTTCTCCCATAAGAGGAAAACAAGTATAGATACTTAGGCTTACCAGATCTCTAACCGGGACAGAGTGCTAAACCTTTAGGAGAAGGAATGTGGGCAGGTGTAGCTTGTTAAACCTTAGAGCACAATCCTAGGCATGTCTACTCAGAAGCAAGCCCCACTGTGTTCAGTGGGGCTTGCTTCTGAGTAGACATGCCTAGGATTGTGCTCTAAGGGTTTAACAAGCTACACCTGCCCACATTCCTTCTCCTAAAGGTCTAGCACTCTGTTCCGGTTGGAGATTTGGTAAGCCTATAGAATACTCCCCATGCGGGAACAGTTATTATTAATTAACAGTATTTTTTTAGGGGAATTTAGTTACGGGGCTGGGGAATTTTTAGCAGGAAAGAACTAAAGGACACTCCCCCCTCCAGTGTGTGGTCTTTCTCAGCAGATTTCAGCCTCTGCAGCTGTATTTTATAAAAACAGGGGACACTGGCATATATGTGTGTGTGGGGGGGGGGGGACAACAACACTACAGAGAACTGAACCTCATGTGTAGTTTGCTCCCCCAAAATCCAGGATGGAAGATAGGAAAATGAAGGACGGAGCTGTGCAGGTAGGAGCCGGTAGGAGCAGGTAGGCTGGCTTCTCAGAGGCTCATTTCTCCATAGAAGTGAATGGCTGCCATCTAACAGGTGGCTGTAAAATGCTGCCCTTTGGGACCCAGTTCTACTGGGGAGGAGAGCCCTCTGCCATCCTGCGCCCACTCGATACACAATCTTTCTGTCTAGCACTGCCCCTGCTCTCCGCCCCATTCATGACGATGGGCATTTTGCTAGCTGACCACATAGGATGGCAGGATGGTGTAGTTTGGTTTGGGAGTCAGACTTAGACCTGGAAGATCCAGGTTTGGGAGTCGGACTTAGACCTGGAAGATCCAGGTTCAAATCCCCGCTCAGCCACGAAGCTTCCTGGGTGACCTTGGGCCAGTCACTATCTCTCAGCCCCACCTACCTCACAGGGTTGTTGTGAGGACAAAAGGAGGGGAGGAAATATGTACACTACTCTGAGCTCCTTGGAGGAAGGGTGGTATAAAAATGTGAAAAATAAATAAAAAAAATAAAACGCCACCATTTACAGTGACTTCAGCCTACAGCAGCTTGTCCACATGGAGGTGGCTTTTGAAATGCGGAGCACGCTGTGTCGGGATGGGCCTGCAGAGGTGCCCATGATTTTGTTTCTTGGGAGAGAATACTGGCAACTAGCATACCGGAAGATGCAACAGCCTGTCTGTGTGTCCCCTGCCCACAGACGAGGGGGTGGTCCCAGCTCTCTCTTCCAGCTTCAGCGGAGCCAGCCAAGAGATCAACTGCCAGCTTCCCTACACCACAATAACTAAGGCTCCAAGCGTAGGCACACTTCCCTGGGCGTAAGCTCCACGGAATACTATGGAATGAACCTATTTCTGAGCAAACATGCATTGGACTGGGCCATGCGTGTCAAAATATAGGTTACTTTAAACACATGAAATGGAGCTGGTGGTTTGTTCTTTTGGAGTTAAATAGCATGCAGGACACCTTCTGATCCAGACCATGGTGTGTACGGGGGTGTAGTTTTAACCCTCTGACTTCCCCATGGTCTTGATCTGGGTTCCCACCCACCCCATAGCTGCTATTTGATGAAGGGAAAGAGAGCAATTTGCCCTGGTCAGTGAGGAGGGAGAGAGCTGGGATCACACTGGAGACAAAGCCCCCCCCCCCCCCACGTGTCCAATTTAACAGAAGAAAAACAAGCATGCAGTTACACAGCAGGTGCTTAAAGTCACGTCTGATGTGGCCGGCCCTCAATATCAAACCTCCACACTCAGAGGCAGTATACCTCAGCTCCAATTATCAGCTCTTTGAACAGACAACAGGGGGAGGGCTGGCAATGTCATGGTCTGCTCCTAAGCTTCCAGGTGCTGGCTGCTGTTGGAGGCAGAATGCTGGGCTAGATGGAGCTTTGTCTGATCCAGCAAGCCCGCTTTTCCATTTTTGGGGAAAAAAATGATTTTCACCCCAAACTGCATTACAGGATGCATTTCAATTTCTGCATGCATCCGAGCCTCCCATGACTTACCTCTCTGTACGCTGATCAAGAGTCGCCACATACTTTTAAGTGGTTGTGTGAACAGACCCTGGGACTCACAATGCCACAGTATATCAAAAAAGGATATATGGCTTTTTGAGAGTTTTCTAGCAAACACAATTCTATAGATTCCTCAGGTGACTAAAAATTAGTCTCCGCAAGCAGAAGATCACACGGCAAATCTGCTTTTAGACGGTACCACTTCAGACCGCAAGGGGTGGGTGACACGTTCAAATGCTCCTGCACAACCCCCACCCCACCCCACCCTGCACATAGAAAAGTATCATGGCAGGTTGCAGATTAAAATGGAACTTTTCTCCAAGATATGTAGATCTCTATGCACCAAAATACGGTGGAACTTTGAATTATGCAACCCACCCCTCAGTCTAAAGTGGTACCCTCCAAGAACAGTTTGGCCATGAGATCTGCCGTTTGTGCAGACTGACTCTGATCTCTGATAGTTATGAATGACCATGCCTTATCATCAGTCAAAGCATTTAGAGAATCCTTCCCTCCTCTGAGGGGTTTTCAGCTCCTTAATAATACACGACCACACCTTCTGTCTGTTAAGCAGATGTCTTAAGGGTTTTTTCCTCTGCAATATTTTGTTCATGTGCAGAACATCTTGCGCTCTGAAGGAAGCTTCCCTCCACCCTCTCAAGCTTGTCCAGGGTTTCCCTCCTGTGCAGATTCACTTAGGTTTAAAAAGATCAGGTAGCCTACGGTAGCTTTTCCTACAGTATTGATTTTTATATGGCTTTTCCTGTGCGACGTAAGGCCAGCCCTCTGACTGAATCTTTTCCCACACTCTGCGCACTTGTAGGGTTTTTCCCCTGTGTGGATTCGCACGTGAGTCATGAGGTTTCCCTTCTGACTGAATGTCTTCCCACAGTCCGAACACTTGTACGGATTCTCTCCCGAATGGATCCTTTTATGAGCGATGAGATTCCATTTCCGATTGAAGCTCCTTCCACAGTCGGAGCATTTGTACGGGGTTTCTCCTTTGTGGATTCGCTTATGGCCCGTGAGATAGCGCTTCTGATTGAAGCTCTTCCCACACTCCGAACACTTGAACCGCCGGTCTCCAGCATGGGTTCTCTCGTGCGGGACAAGGCTGGAACTCTGAGGGAAGATTTCCCGACAGTCCGAGGGCTTAAACAGTTTCTCTTCCACGGAGGTTGGTTCGTGCTTAAGGGAGCCTTCGCTGGCTCTGAAGCTTCCTTCGCCATCAACGCACGTTTTTAAATCTTCACAATTACGGGCTTTGATTTCTTTTCTGTTGAAGTCACCTTCCCAGCCAGCAACCGCTTCATCGGTCTTGCTTTCTGGCTCCTTGTCCTGCTTACTTGCTGTCCCTTGTGGACTGAACATCGCCCCCTCCTCGTAATGCTGGAAAACTAAGCCGATCCTCACGGACGCGTCGTGAGGTTCCACTTGATCGGACCTTTCTGGAGGATGAAGACTAGGGCCTGTCATCGGCTTGTCTGCTGCGGGGAGAAGAAGGGGACAAGACCATGAGACACACAGGGCCGGTCCATTCATGACGCCAACTGAAACAGTCGCCCCAGGGTGCAGACTGTCAGGAGGCACCCACCTCTATCCGCCCGTTCACCTCCAGAGGCGTTTCTACGGTAGGGGTGGTACTGTAAGATACGCCCCGTCCTAGTCCCCGTTTACAACCCGGAACGAGGTGGTCCCGCCCCCCGCCATTGGAGCCATTTCGTGCGGCGAAGGCAATGGGCAGGAGACTCCCTGCCCGTCACCTTCGCTGCATGGAATGGCTTCGACGGCGAGGGGGCGGGGCCACCTTGTTCTGGGTTGCAAACTAGGACGGGGCGCAACTTACAGTACCACCCCTACCGTAGAAACGCCTCTGTTCACCTCCACTGTTCCTCACACTCTCTGAATTGGAAAAGGAGGAGGGGGGTGGAGCAGAAGAGGAAGTGTGGAGGAAGGAAGACTGGGGGGCTAGAGCGCCAGTTCCTTTCGCTGAGGTTTGAGCTCTGTAACTGGGCTAAGAGGCACCTTGAAAGTGGTGTCCTCTGAACAGTGGGAGAGGAGGGGGGTCCATCTTCACCCCAGCCAGCACGGCGTCTTTTCAGTGGCTGTTGCTGCTATCTGCATCTTTTTTTTAGATTGTGAGCCCGTTGGGGACAGGGAACCAGGGATGTGGATCAAGTCTCTGACTCCAAGTCTCGAGTCAAGTCCCAAGTCTTTGCCCGCCTGAGTCTTTGGTAGTGAGTTGCGAGTCCCTATCTATTTAATGGGGAAAACAGGTTTAAACCTGAATAAAATCCGACTTGTCGTACAAGGCTTCAAGTCTCGAGTTGAGTCTTTTGAGTCTTTTACAATTGCCAAGTCAAGTCATTGACGCGACTCGACTCCGACTCGAGTCCAAATCAATAGACTCAAGTCTACATCACTGCAGGGAACCATCTGTTGATTTACTTCCTATGTAAACTGTTCTGTGAACTACTTTTTGTTGAAAAGCAGTATATAAAAATTCTTAATCATCTGCAGAAATGGCCAAATGAAACTTTTCATGGCATGGAGTGAAATGTGATTTAATTGCTGCAGGTAATTGCTGCAGGTCAGGTCACTGTTAAAGGCACAGCAACGGGAACCAGTTCAACAGTTCAGGCTGCTGTGTGGTTTTTCTGCCCCAATGGATTTGTCCCTGGGTAGCTGGCAAATCTATTGTACGTCTGGCATTAAGGATCTGGGACTCCAGGTCAAAACATTCAGGGTTCAGTTCTAGAACCTCACTGGGCCACTAGGCAGAGGCGTCTCTATAGGGGGGCTGGGGGAGTGCAATACCCCCAGGGTGACAACCGTGGTCTCTTTGCACAGCGGAATTCTAGCACTCCACGGCGTTTGCAGCCACGGAGCTGAAATGCGCCAAAAACACCATGTTTTCTGGGCCCTCCCACCCGTCCCGGGTCCTAGAAGGCTTCAAATGAAGCCTTCCAGGAGCGGAGAGGGCAGGGTGATGACACAAAATGCGTCATACCCCCCCCCCCGCCACGTGGCCTGCTAGCGACGCAGCTGCCACTAGCTTGAAAAAAAGATTTAAGAAATTCTTGGAGGACAGGTCTTTCAATAGCCCCAATCATTCAAAGGATACTCTGTAAACAACAAATAGTTACCCAGCGAGTTTCCCTCTTTTCCTTGCTCCTGCTTGGCTACTCGGCAAAGCTGTCTGTTCCACGTGTCCGAGAAACCCTGCTCTGCTTCCGGGGAATTCACAGCCACTTCCGCGAAAGGCCCTGGCACCTGAAAGAAGCCGGAGAGGGGAAAACGTTCCAGTGAGCAGACAGACGTACTGCAACGAGCACCTCGTTTCGCCCCAACATCAACTGGGGCACAAAAGGTTCACCCGACATACAAAAAAAAGGCGCCTGAGGGGGGACATGATTGAGACGTATAAAATTATGCATGGGGTGGAGAGAGTGGATAGAGAAAAGTTCTTTTCCCTCTCACACAACACTAGAACTAGGGGACGTCCACTCAAATTGAGTGGAGGGAGGATTAAAACAGACAAAAGAAAATATTTCTTTACCCAGAGTGTAATTGGTTTGTGGAACTCCTTGCCACAGGAGGTGGTGATGGCACCTGGCCTGGATGCCTTTAAAAGGGGATTGGACAGATTTATGGAGGAAAATTTTCATCACAGCTTACAAGCCATGATGGGGATAAGCAACCTTCTGGTTGTAGGAGTAGGTTTTCTTGGTGCCAGGTGCAAGGGAGTGGCGACAGGATAAAAGTATCTTGTTGTCTTGTGCTCCCTGAGGCCCCACTGAGTGATGCAGGAAGCTGGACTAGATGGGTCTTTGGCCTGATCCAGCAGGGCTCTTCTTATGTTCTTATGTTCTTAAAATGCAGGCAGTTTAGATATCTCAACTGGGACTGAGAGGCTATTTTTCTATCTGCAGGGAGTGGTTAAATGCGAAGAAGCAGACTCCCATGTGCTCCCCGTCCCCTGCCAGGATTTTGAAGTGGTAGAGTGCAGAAACAAGTTTCGCCACCTCATCTTCGGGGTGTGTGAACTGGGCTTAAGTAGTGTTCCAGCATGTGACGGGGTTTCCACGGCCACCAAGCTTGCCAGAACCTGCAAAACCCCAATGGTGAGGCACCATTTTGAACCCTGCCCCTTGGACTGCTCCCTTTGTCAGGGCGATGACTGCACTCGCCACTGGGTTACTCAGACGCATCTGGACAAACCCGCCGCCCGCAGTCGGGGCCCTTCCAAGCTCCGCTCCCCTCACCTGCTGTTCCCACCTCTTGCTGTCGTGCCGCCGCCCCATCAAAAAGTCCTCTGCCAGGGCCACCGCCTGGGCGCAGGTCTCGGGGCCGCTCTCCCTGACCCAGCTCTGCATTTCCAGGGGCAGGATAATTAGGAGCTGCTCCAGGACCAGCAGCTCCAGGATCTGCTCCTTGCTGTGTCTCTCCGGCTTCAGCCACTGGTGGCAGAGCTCCCGCAGCTTGTGGCAAACCTCGCGGGGCCCCTTGGCCTGCTGGTAGCAGAACTGCCGGAAGTGTTGGCGCCGCACCTCCGAGCGCATGGCGTCTTCGTTCAGCCCCTCTTCCTTCACCTTCGCCAAGGAGTCCAGGCTCCGGTAGGCCTTGGCAGCGTTTCCGCCCAGGCCTGGCAGGGCCTGTGTCACCCACCCTCCTCTGGACCACTGAGCGGCATCAGCTACCCCTTTGAAGGAGGCCTGCCAATCCTTTGTCTCCTTCCCGGACACCGGCTGAGGCAGGGATCCCGCCGCGTCAGGGGCCTGCTGCACGCTCTTCAGGAACTCCTGCCACTGGGCTTCCCAGTGCTGCTGCAGTCCCTCCTCTGGCTCCCGTTTAATCTGCTGCGGAGGAACCTTACTCAGAAAGGTCCCGATGCTTCCCACGTGGACCACCTGCGGGCCTCTCTTTCCATCCCCTTGTATCGCATCCCACAATTTGGCTGTGTCCTGCTCCTCCATTTCCAGATCTGGGACAGGGGCAGCTGCCACTGTTGTGCCCTCCTCCTTCGACGACAACACTTCCAATCGCCCTGTTTCCTGCTTCCAATGCAGGAGAGCCTCCAGCCTACGGAGCAGCACACTCTAGTTCAGGCTTCTCTCAGCGTGACAATTGTTGGGCTCAAAGAGGTGGCAATCGAACGCAGTCAGCAGCAAGAGGTTCTCCTGACAGAAAGAGAGACAAAAGTAGGTAAGACAGAGAGACTGGAAGCTCCTGAGGGCAGGGACCTGTTTTCTTGTAACTGATTGAATGGATGGTGCTAGGTACATAATACTTAGGTAAATATTATTGATAGGTAAATAATACGTAGCTCTCTCTAGTGTTCAAAACACTTAGCTTGTTCTGCACACGACAGTGTGACCTGCAGGCTTGTGGCTGTGTGCAACGATTCCATGCGCTTGCCTGCTAACAAGGTGTTTGCCTGTGAGTCAAGGGGCTCAGGAAGTAAAGTAAGTTTAGAAGGAGTCGTTAGGTTCAAAGGAAGCAGAGAAACTCTGGTGTCCCTACCAAATCCCTCCTCGGATCTCTTGCCCAGTTGTACACAAAGAGTTCCTTTATTAAACATGAGCTGAAGAGAGCCTCCGTGAGGTCTGCTGAAGTTCAGAAAAAGTTTAAAAGCTGACTGTGTAAGCAGATTTTGAGTAGCATGGCTGGGTAAGACCCAAGGGGGGGGGGGGCCCTGGCAGACAGGGTACACAACCCTGGTTAGATGAGCCAATAGCAGGAAGCAGCTTCATACGTCTAGTCATAGGTTATGAATAAATCAAATAATTAGAGGTTTTTAAGTTGGCTTTAGGAGGAGAGCTACAAATCAGGAAATCCTCGGTTTTCATCTCATGTTTGCCAGGTGGCCTTAGACAAGCCACCTCCTCACAGCCCCCACAAAACTGGCTGAACATTCAAGGTCCCTGTAACATTTACAAGATAAAGCATGTGGTCTACTTTCAAAACTCAAAATCGCTGTGCTACAAATTGTAAATGTTAGTCATGTGTGGTTTACACTGGTTAAAGTGTTGCCTTAGGGGCGGAGAGACCCAGGGACACATCCCCACTCAGTCATGAAGCTCACTTGCTTACCTTGGGGCAGGCAGCCTCACCTACCTCACAGGGTTGTTGTGAGGCTAAAATGGGGGGAGAGAACCTTGGTCATTGCCCTGAGTTCTTGGGAGGAAGCGTGGAAAAAAAATGTGGGAAGCCAAGCTAAGGAAGAAATTAACAAACCAGCCAAATATCTGGTATACCGGGGTCTGCTAAACATGTGTGCTTCGCACCCTCAGGATTATTATAATTTACTTCCCCATTTTTCAACCTACAGGTCCCCCAAATGGCTAACACATTTCTAAAAATACATAAGAACATAACCTAAGAAGAGCCCTGCTGGATCAGGCCAAAGGCCCATCTAATCCAGCTTCCTGTATCACACAGTGGCCCCACCAGATGCCTCAGGGAGCACAAGACAACAAGATATCCTGTTGCCACTCCCTTGCACCTGGCACAGAGAGAACCTACTTCTAAAGCCAGGAGGTTGCTTATGGCTTGTAACCTGTGATGGTCTTTTCCTCCATGAATCTGTCCAAACCCCTAAAATTCAATTCCAGATCAGGACAATCATGAAGTCACCAAATCAAATGACTGAACAGCAGGAGGCCATATCAGCTCTCTTCCTGAGAGTTTACAACTGAGGTCTTGACCAAAATAACTAAAGTTACAACCCTTCTAAAAGGCAGGTGGAATTGAAAAAACCTGCCTTCCTGACTGATGCAGGACCTGCCTGAAACGGTCACCTCAGGTAGCAGGAGGTCTCCGACTGGCCCTGCATGGATGTCAAATCTCACCTCCAGTGGGAGTTCTTATAACTCGCCAGAGTTTGGGCAACATTTACACCAGCAATCATCCTCTTTTGACTTGAGGGCAAAGATTTTCGAAAGGCTCCTGCCTAGATGGAGGGAGATGTAGACCTCCCTCCCTCACCTCTGCTATGTGTCCTTTCCTCTTGCACACACGTTCAAAGTACCTACTTTTGGATGGAAGTGTGAAGGGTCCCTCCCAGGTTAATTCCTCCCCAAATTCCCTCTGCTAAAGGCGCAGGAGGCCTGACAGATTAAATAAAAAAAAGTTGGCAACCCACTGCTATCGAGAGGCCTTTTTGGGACACTTTTCCTAAAGAGTTCTATTCATACAATCTCTTGCCCAGGAGTTTCTCTCCCCCCCCCCATCCACAGCAACGCCAGCCTGCATCTCTCACTCCCCCTGTTCTTTATATAATATCTGCAATCCATGGGGGGTTTCAACTTCTTCAGAAGGCGATCCTCCTCCATTTCCTTCAGCCAAATGCTGGCATCAGGTTTCCCCTCTTCTCCCGGCAGGCTGGCCTGTACAGTATTTTTCTCCTCCAGACCAGGTCCAACCAGTCAGCCTCCCTTCCCTGGCAGCCCGTGATTCCCTCCTCTGCAGCTGTTGCTCTTTCTTTGTGTGCCCCCCTCCTTTCCCCTGGCAAAGGACCCCCCGCTTTCAATGCCCCCCCCCCGCTGCACTCACCTCTTCTTTCAGGCCGAGCAATGCACTGCGCCATGCATGCCCTGCAAACCCAGTTTCCCCCCCGCCAGCCTGGGAAAGAAAGTGTATAAATATTCTTTAAAAAGCCAGTTTCCCACCACCAGGGCTTTCTTAGGAGGGGGGGGGGAGAGGAAGCGGCTTCACGGCTCCTGACACTTCCCTTCTGACATGGCCAGGCCTTGCTAGGAAGCCCAGCCAAACTCGGTAGATTTAACCTTTTCAGGCATGCCTTCTTGGAAACTTTAATCTGGTTGATGGCTGCTGAAGCCCGGACTTGAAGCACACCTCCGACGACGACGCTTTTGCATCCATCCAGCAGACGTTTTGGCTCTGGGAGGCGACATATTCCAAAGAAGAAGAATTACGCTCAGTGGCACCTCCGGTATGAATGAATTTTTGAATAGCCACTGGATTGCATTCGTTCCTTCTGAATGGACAAAGAAACACAGTAGACAACACACCGGATTTCTGAATGGCCACTGGAGCGCATGAATGAAACAAAAGGAGATTGGTTGCTTGGGAAAATCCTAGCCTACCTTACAGAGGTGTTGTCGTGCAGATTGCTGAGATGATCCGTGTGAATGCCCAAGAAGACGTTCTATGTGGATGCTAAGTAGCTCCTACTTGGCCAGTTAGAGTGTGTTAGGGACAGTCCCTAAAACAGGGGTTCCCAACCTTTGGAGGCCCAGTTACTCCCTATCACGGTCCAATTTTCTGAAGTACCCCCTGCTAATTGATTGCTAATTAATTGGGTTAATTAATTAGCTAATTAATCATTAAATAAATTTAAAAACAATTTTAAATGTGAAAAATGTCTTATTTAACTCTGTGTGTGTGTGTGCGCTCGCACGCCCAACACAAAAATTAGAGAGACAGAAGGGGGGGGATTGCATTTTCTCAACTTCAAAAAATACACTGCACAGATGGGAGAGAAGGAAAAAACAACACCACCAGAGAGCTTTATCTCATGTTCATGGGCGTCGACAGGGGGAAGTGCAGGGGGCGGGCCGCTGGGGGGGGTCGTGCGCATAGAGGTGACGCGCGACCCCCCCTTACAGTTTGGTGGCGGAGCTGGGTCCGCCCTCCCTCCCCTATGTCCGTTTGGCTCCAAAATGAGCTGAAAACGGAGTGGGGAGGGTGCTCTGCTCCTGCGCATGACATCACGCGTGGGGGCGGAGCCTATCCCTTAAAGGCGACGTGCGCCCCCGCTCTGGGGTATCGCGCGTCGTAGCAACGCGACTACTCATGTTAGTGCAAAAAAGACACATGCCAAGATCTCTTTTTTTCTCCAAGTCATCTTTTCCCTCTCCCACTTCCCAAAATCAGCTCCTCCCTCCCCCCTCCACCAAAGTACATTTTCCAAAGTACAAAAATAAGCCCAACACAATACAGACGTAGGCTTTCATGGCCCATCCATTCAAAACCAGAAATGCCCTGTGCTTTCTGCCATGTTAACATTAAAAATAAAAAGATGCTAATAACACTTCGACATTTCATCTGCCCTATGGTGAAAGACAACAACCTTATAAAAGGTTTGCCATAGGGCAGACAAAATGTCAGAGTGTTATTAAGATATTTTTTATTTTAACATGGCAGAAAGCCCGGGAATTTCTGATTTTGAGCGAATTGCCCACTATTTGTAGGGCTGCTGTCCGTCCAGGGTTCACCTGGAGTCTCTGGAGATGCAGCATCAATCGCTAGGCGACTACTGAAAGCAAGCCCGCAGATTTGATCCAGGTCCTCCAGGAAGTTCCAACGTTATGTCAGGTTGGAAAATAAATCTCCACGAATAGCTCGTCACAGTTAGGAGCCCCACCTGTTTATTACACCTATCCTCACCACGAATTATGAATGGTTCCCTGGGACACACACACCCCCAGTTGATTTTGATTAGTTGGTAATCTAATGGTTAGTTATTTATGCAGTGGTTTTCAGGGAAAACAAAACCAAAACAAATCTTGCTCTTTTGAGCAGCCATTGAAATGGGTTGTGAGTGATTTGCACCCAGGCCTACACACTCCAAAATTTTATTAATGCATCGATCTGTCTGCAAACAGTTATGGAAATGCACTGAGGAGGATTGGAAATGTTGCGCACACTGCCCTGCGGACCTGAAAATAAGCATCTCGTGAATCAGCCTTTTTCTGAAGGGCCATTGAAATCCTGCATTGGGGGTGAGATCCTACACCCCAGACTTGCCAGCCTCTGCCTCAGAAGAAAGCTGGATGAACAGCTTTCCCTTGCAAATGCTCTTCACTGTTGTATCATACTGGACCCTGCACTGGCATCTGGAGCAGGGACGCTTATAAACTAACAATAATGTACATATAAATGTTTGTGTGTGTGTGTGTGTGTGTGTGTGTGTTAAAAAAACAAATAAGTTTTAACAAGAAGTTTTAATAGAACGCTGCTTACAGAGTCGGTGGATCTGGGATTTTAACTTTTGACCCTGCCCCTACCCCTGTACTTTGACGTTCAACAATTGACAGGTTAGCTCCACGGCCCCCAGCTTTGCTCCCCAACCTAGGCTGGGCCCCCAGCCTTTTGGTGGCAGGTGTTGGTAGGGCCAGGGGCAGATATTCAGGTTTTGCATCTATTTAGGAGTCCCAATGTGTACAACCATCACCACCACGGCATGTGGACGGGGGTGGGTGGGTGGGTGCACGACAGCCTGTTTCTCCTGCTTCCGCTGCAGCAGCAAAAGGAAGGTCAAATTCTGCTGAGTCACCAACACCTGCTGCCCAGGTAAGGGGCTCACCAAGGCAATGGCTGCTGGCTAGGCCAAATTTTGCCTGGGTTGGGAGCCCAGCATAGGTTGGAGGGTGATATCCTGAAGGGCCAGCACTGCATACTGGTGTCCTCTACCCTGGAGCACTGGGCTCTTAGCAAGTGCTGGAGGACAATGTCTTGTGACATTATGGCCCTGTTGGGCTCCAGGGCATGGAAGACATCATCTGCTGGTTTCTGAATATCACTGTAAAAGCACAAAAACTAGCATGGATAATTTTTTTTTCCAGGCCCCTTTGGAATCCTAAGTAGATCTCATAAGAACATAAGAATATAATATCTTCAGTGATTGGTCACTTCACTTCACGTCCTGCCCCCACTGCATTGAACGTGCCCTCTGATTGGGCAAAGTTCAACTTTCCCACCTTCTGTCGCACGCCAACGCAGCTCTCGTGCATTGCCGCGCGAAGGAGAAATCAAGACACACCAAACTCTTCGCGTCGCTTGCCGATGCATATCTATGCACCATTCCGCAACGCATGTAGTTTTGTCACGGGCTTAAAAAAGTTTTCCTTGCTTTAGGTACATTCATGAGTTCTCCCCCCCTGTGTGGATTTTCTGGTGTCTGCTAAGATCCGAGCTCCACTTGAAGCTTTTCCCACAGTCGGAGCACCTGTACGGCTTCTCTCCTGTGTGGGTTCTTTCATGGGCAATAAGGTTGGAGCTCCACTTGAAACTTTTCTCACACACAGAGCATTTATACGGTTTGTCCCCAATATGGGTCCTCTTGTGAGATTTAAGGTTGGAGCTGTTTCGGAAGCTTTTCCCACATTCTGAACACGGATACAACTTCTCCCCCATGTGGGTCCTTTCATGGGCACTCAAGCTCGGCCTCTGGCTGAAGCACTTCCCACAAGCTGAGCATTCGTAGGGTTTCTCCCCTGTGTGGTTTCGGCAATGAGCTAGTAGGTCTGGCTTCCGGCCAAAACTTTTCCCACAGTCCAGGCACTTATACGGCTTCTCTTCCACATGGGTCGTCTCATGGACAGCGAGATGTGAACTATGACTAAAACTCTTATCACAAACCATGCATCTGTACGGCTTCTCCTCCATATGCGTCCGTTCATGCGCAATTAGGCCTGACCTTTGGCTGAAGCTTTTCCCACAGCCTGGGCATTTATACGGTTTCTCTCCCGTGTGGGTTCTCTCATGAACAATGAGGTCTGGCCTCCGACTGAAACTCTTCAGGCAGTGAGAGCACTTGTAAGGCTTCTCCCCTGTGTGGGTCGTCACGTGGACAATGAGATCTGAGCTCCGGCAAAAGCTTTTCCCACAGTCCGAGCACTTGTACGGCTTCTCTTCTTGGTGGGTCCCTTCATGAGCAATGAGGCCTGAGCGCTGACTGAAGCCTTTCCCACAGTGCGAGCATTTGAACGGCTTCTCCCCAGTGTGAGTCCGCTCATGCGCAATGAGGTTAGAGTTCAAACTGAAGCTTTTCTCGCAGTGCGAGCATTCGTACGGCCTCTCGCCAGTGTGGGTCCTCCGATGAACGATAAGGCCGGATCTCTGGCAAAAACTCTTCCCGCAGTCTGGGCACTTGTACGGTTTCTCTCCCGTGTGGATCCTCTGATGCCTGATAAGGCGCGAGCTCTGGCTGAAGCTCTTCCCGCACTCAGCACATGTTTTCTGCTTCTTGTTCTCTTGACTTCCCTGCTGAACTTTCCTGCCATCAGGACCCTTGTCGCCTCCTTTGCAGAGAAGGGATTTCTCGGTCTCCCCTGCTTTGCTTGGTGCTCTCTCCGATTGGCTCTCCGAAGCACATTCTAGCTTGTGATGCGGCAAAATGTTCTCTGCGGTTCCTTCCATCAGCTTCCCCCACAGTTCCTTTTGCTCAGAATGATTGATCCGAGGTTTCTCATCCATCTTGTTCACAAGCCCATCTCCTGTTAGAACCAAGAAAGACGGAATACATATATCAACACTAGACTAGATGGATGAATGGTCTGAATCAGTATCTGGCAGTTACACGGGAGTAACGGGATAAAAACAGACCAAGCTCGAATTCAGCACCTTGAGTTGAGTTTGGCGATCAACAGGCAACCCGCACAGATCTAGCCGACCCTTCTCCGGGGCTGTTTCTCCTGTGGGGTTTGCTTTATACGTGGAGCCTTCAAACAGGTGGCCCTATCATTCACATTCTGAAATGGTTCAGTCCAGGAAAGGCTCAGGCACATGGTATTTCTGGATGTGCAGCTTGTGCTCAGTGGCGCAGGCTAGGTGGGCTGCACACACAGCTGGCCCATCCATGAGGCCACCTGGCGCGGGTTGCATCAGCGGCAGACTGGGAGGAGCCTGAAAGGGCGGCGGATTCAGTGTGCCTTTCATTCCGAGTCTGCTACTGTCACCTCCCTCCCACCTGTCGCCAACTTAAGCCACAATGATCTGCTTCCTGCTCGCTTGAGGGAGAAGCGGGTTGTCACTGGCATCGCTGCAGGGGGGGCGGAGCTCTAAGTTCCGCCGCAGTCTGACCCTCCGTTACACCGGTGCACGAAGCGGCCCTGCCCACTCGCCTTTGGAACCATTCAAGGCGGTGAAAGCAACGCGCAGCTTCGTGCACCGGTGTAACGGAGGGTCGGACCGCGGCGGAACTTAGAGCTCCGCCCCCCCTGCAGCAACGCCAGTGCGCGCGGATTGTTCCCCTCCATACTGTGCTCCTCATGTGCATAAGAACCCGGAAGTGCGGGACTTGCTGGTTTGATGGCAATGGGTGTTTTGGGGGTGGGTGGGGTGGGGGTGGGTTGTAATGCAGAGGTGGTGGAGCCAAAATGGCATCAGGCAGTGTTCCAGGTCACACCGACCTTGGTTACACAGGCAAACTTTCTTACACAAAGGCAGGTGAAGATCTGACTGGCTACTCTGAATTTTAGCTGAAATTTAGCCTTCACCCCCCACCCCCCCGCTGCAGCACACAAATGGCTTCCCTTTCTTAGACTTTGGGCGTTCTTCCCCCTTCTCCCCCTCCTGCCTCCACAGCCCTGCTCTGCAACCCAACCTCCTCTTAAGGGTAGGGGTGAGCCAAAGGATGACTTGGGCAATTCACAGAAAGAATTCATTGCTGCAGGATGCGACACTCATTACTAGTTCATATAGCTTTTTTTTTTTTTTTTAAGATGAAACACATTTATGGAGAATAGGGCTATCAACAGCGATTAGCCATGAATGGAGCTTCCATGTTCAGGGGAATTATATCTTAAAGGCAAACAACAGGGAATGGCTGCTGCCTTCATGCCCTCTCCAGGTGCCTCTGGCTGGTGAGAGATTGCAGGGCTGGAGGAATCTCTGGGCTGACCCAGGCAAGGGCATTTCTCCCGATGGGCCTTTTTCCACGGAAAGAGGTTTCCTCACCTCTGCAGCCATGTCTGCCTTCTTTCCTTTCCTCCAGGCTTTGGAGATTTCGGATCCAGGGCTTCTCACCTTGTTGCAGAAAAGAGGACACAGGAGGTTTGGTGTTTCTAGAACCACCTGTCGAGAGAAGACCCTCTGTTGAATATTTTGTGGCATTCACTACTTATCAGCTTCCTATCAGGAAGGGCTGATTAACTAAAAAAAAGCCTGGTAATATGGTCGAGGGACGGGACAGGACACACACAGAGAAGAGCGATGATCACACCTGACGACTACACAAGGAATATGAGACAAGTGGAGCCTCCAGTTATGGATCGGCATTAATTCCCCCCCCCCCCGTGCTTTATTATTAGGGAAGTCACCTAACAGAATCAGACTTGTTCAGCAGTTGACCTGTTGAAGGACACTTTCCAGAAGTATGGAGAAACTGGTAAGTGGCATTAAATCTTATATAGCAAGAGCTTTGGATGATTTAACTATGGAGCATAATAGTGATATACTGTATTGTCCCGAGTATAAGACGCACCAGATTATAAGACGCACCCTTAAAGTTTGGTGCTATTAAAAAAAAATTAAATCACTGGCATTAAATTGCAACAGCGTGATTATAAGACGCACCCCTAGTTTAAAAACTTAAATTAGGAGAAAAAAGTGAGTCTTATACTCAGACCAATACGGTATATGGCTAAGGAAAGTCACTTGAGTAAAGAAAACTTAATGGGTCCTTCTCCAAGCCCTACCCTGTTGGAGTGCACAGTGAGTAGGCACAAGAGACAGGCCTTTTTGGTGGTGGCACCCAGTCTGAAACAGCTGCTTGAGAAAGGTCCACCCAGCCCCATTGCTGCTCATTTTTCAGTATGCAGCATTTTTCAGTACTTCAGCCCAGATATATAGCCCATTTCCTGAGGGCTCTGGGGGATTTCCAAGGTTAGTGATTCATCTGATGCTCTGGCTGCCCTGTGGTATGGGGAGGCAGCTAGAGCATTGGATCAGATCGCTCCCGAACGGCCACGGCCTTGTCATCGAGCCAAGGCGGCTCCTTGGTTCAATGGTTTTCAATGGTTTTTAAATGGCACATGTGCATGTCACGCATGCGCATGCCACGCATGTCGCAGCAAACATCTAGAGGCATTCCCTCCTGTGTGCGAGAAAAGGATCAGTCACGGCAAAGTTCTGATCAGTCACGGCAAAGTTGCGGCTGATCAAAAAGGTTTTTTTCAATTAATCTAACTAATTGATTAAACTTTGCAGACATTTATTATTCCTTCTTCCTTGCCTTATGGGCTCTATGGCTGAAACCAAGCATACACAAACACACACATGCGCAGACAAAAGTGTGCTGTATTTGTCTATATGGTGTCTTTTCTAAAATCTTTACATGCAAAAGTCTGCAAATCTATTTCATTAGTTACATGAACTTATTTATTTATTGTTGTGTTATGAATTATTATTTTATCTGGGAGCTGCCACGTCCCGCTGGATTGGTTGTCCCTGCACAGATCTACCTCATTGAACTGCATGCGTGAAACACGAACCATCTGAGAAAACTGAATCAACAGAACGTTAAAAAAAAAAAACACCACCACAACTGAGGGACATTTTAAGGGTCTGTCATGATGAAATGCGCAAGGAGGAAAGAGAGAAAGGGGTGTGTCTGTACCTCCGTTGCTTTTCAATGCCAGCTGCAGGGTCTCTGGAAAAGGAAAGAACAAGAGAGGTGACCATTCAGGCCCTTTGCATACCCTCCGCTGTGACATTGGAAGACAAACTTGGCCTCGTTCACCCAGCAGCAGGCAAAGTCGTACAATTGTGTCTGGAGCGCAGGTGGCAGCTCACAGGACTGAAAGCTCTTCCATACATAAGAACATCAGACGAGCCCTGCTGGATCAGGCCAAAGGCCCATCTACTCCAGCTTCCTGTATCTCACAGTGGCCCCACCAGATGCCTCAGGGAGCACACAGCCAACAAGATAACCTGTTTCCTGCTGCCACTCCCCTGCACCTGGCACAGAGGAAACCTACTTCTAAAGCCAGGAGGTTGCTTATGGCTTGTCACCTGCGATGATCTTTTCCTTCATGAATCTATCCAAACCCCTTTTAAAGGCATCTAGGCCAGGTGCCCTCACCACATCTTGTGGCAAGGAGTTCCACAGATGAACAAAACCAAATTCCCCTCCACATAGAAAAGTGGCATGTCAGAGGGCCAGCTTTTCTTGCTTAGCCTTCTCTCCAATCGGCAAGTTTTCTCTGTACAGTACAGAAATGTTTTTTTTCAAGATGGAAGAGCATTGTGTCATTGGAGCCCCCCCCCCTTACAACCTGACGTGGTACAATCCTGATCAGGGGCAGTGTGACCTGATGCTGTTTCAGGTGCGCCGCCACCTCTGTGCTACAAGAAAAACAAACCAAAATCCGTACCATGCTCCTGGCGTGCTGCCAAGAAACCCGGAAGTCTTGCAATTCCAGGTTTCACGGCAGCTCGCAAGGAGCACTGGAAGGAGGGGACTGATCTGCGTGGGAAGCAGATTATTGCGCGGCTTGCGTTGGCGGCAGGTTGGAAGGTGGTGGTGGCAGGAGACTCGGGGTGCCACAATCTGCTGCTATTGCAACCTGCCTCAGGGGGCTGTACCAGGTGGACTGTCCGTGGTCCAGATGCACACTGACCGTCTCTTTGGCTCTTCACAGAAACTAGGCTTGGATCTGATGATCTAATGAATCAGGATCAACTCCTCGCCCCTTCAGCTCCCTCTCAAAACAATGACAGAGAGCAGAATTCCTTCTTCATCCATAAAGGGGGGGGGGGGGGGTAAGCTGAGCAGGGCTTCCAATGCACACAGGGCAGAACAGGTGAGTTTGCTGGGGTCCTGCTGTGTCCACTGCCCTTTCCAACAGCCTTGGGGCTCAGTCTCAAGCCCTGCTGGAAAGGGTGGGGAGACGAACACGTGATGGGGACGGGGAGCAGCGGAAACACACCGGTATGTTTCTTTTAAAGATTCTGCTCCACACTTCCTCTTCCGCTCCGCCCCTCTTCCTGTTCCAATCCAGGGAGTGGGAAGAGCAGAGGTTGGTGCACCACCAGGGAGGGGGGGCAGCATTTTACACACCACCTCAGGCACCAGGAGGTCTTGGGTCATGACTATTTGGGGGCACATCTGCAGGCTGTTCACTGAGTCAGCCTTCTACAATCCCTAACCCTGCGACCCCATAGCGGACACATAGCGTCAACACCTGGACAGCAGCAGCAGGGTCCTGCCTTACCTTTGAACCCCAGCAGCACCTGCTGCAAAAAGGCCCTTTGGTGAGAGAAATTGCTCAGTCTCTGCTCCAGCGCCACCAGATCTGCCTGCGATGTCAGGAAAAACACGTCGTCCCTACAGCCAAAAAGAAGGTGGGATGAAGAACATGAGATCTCATTTCCAACAGTGGTCAGTCAGATGCTTTCAGGGAACCCACTGGAAAGGCATGAAGGTAGCAGCCCTCCCCTCTCATCCGGCCTCAGCACCTGCTACTGACTGGTATACTGCCTCTCACCATGGAAGTTCCATTTAGTTATTATGGTTGAGAGCTGTTTGACAGGTCAGATAAGGGCATAAAGTTAACCATGGACTCTCCCTCAAGATCCCCCTTCCTGGACCAGCAGCTCAGAGATGACAAGGCCAGGCAGGCAACAGCGTAGGAAGGGATGGGGCGGGGGGGGCAGACCGCCCCCAGGCAGCAGGCGGGGGGCATCATATCGGTGGCGGGGGGCATCATACCGGCGGCAAGGGGGATCTGGGCGACGGCAGAGAACATGGCGGCGGCGAAACGGCTTGGCTCCTGCTGCCTCTGCACCGCGTTTGTTTTGGCCCCCTCCCTCCCACCCAACCCCCAAGGGACATTTGGCTCCGGCTGACGTCACTTGGGGGCGGGGCAAGTGCCGTCAGCCATGAGGAGGGGAGGCGACGTTCCTATGCCGCTGCAGGCAGGCAGGAGTTCGTGAAGCTGAAGACATGACTCACCTGCATCCGGAGCCATCCCCACTCTAGAAGGAAAGAAAAAGGAGATAAAACGAGCCATTTTCAGGGCACCGGAGTCACTGGCACAACGCCTTAAACCGGGTTTAAGCGGGTTCTACTGTTGTGACTTCCTCCAAGTAGCCTTGGGAATGGATATGGCAGCAGCCCAGTTTCGAGGATACTTTCCCCCGGTCTTCTCCCTAGGTGCAGGAGGGGGGGGCGAGTCTGCACTTTCCCACCTCAACCAGCCAGACCCTGAGGTTGCTTCTCTGATTTGTCAGTTCCTCTAAAGATTATTGGACTGCACGATGACAACTGCTAAAGCCGTTTCTTAGAAATAAACATTCCAAAGAAAAATGAAGAATCCCTGAATTTGAGCTGGATGGGACAATATGCCTGAGCCCCCTGCCCCCCCCCCATTATGAAAAATGAAGTGGAATGGCATGCTGAGAGCAGGAGGGGGAGCGGGATGTGGGAACTCGCGTTCCTAACTGCTTGTGGGCAGGGCTGGTTCAGACATATTGACCAAACCGAGCCCCTTGTTTTTCAAGGTTTGAGATCTGAAACTGAGAGTTGAAGCTAGCATGAGTCACGTGACTAACACATGTTGCATTTTAACAAAGGTCTGCAGCCTTTGGTCAACTGACTGCCTCCCTCCATGTGGATTTACCCCTGCTCCGAGATCAGTAGTAGGGCCATCCTTCTCGGTGGTGGCCCCCTCACTTTGGAACTCCCTCCCACAAGAGGAAGGCTAAAGATCATAGACAGTATCTGTTTTGATTCGCCTTCCCTAGTTACTCCTGATCACTTTCCTCCCTCTCTCTTTGTGGTTTGATACGATGCTGCTGATTTGGTGCTTTTATTACACATTGTGTTTTGTTTTTAATGTATGTGCTAAACGTACAATAGCTTGAACAAGCTTCATGTGCTTTTATTGTAAATCACCTTGAATTTACCAAGAAAGGTAGGATAGAAATCTTTAAAAGAAACATACCAGATCAGGCCATTAAAACCCTTTTATCTGACCCAAAAGGCAGACCCAATTGATTCAGCAACACATGTTCATTGTGACAATGATTTTCGACATAAGTACACATAAAAGCTACAGATCGCAGACACTGTCTTAAAGCCGGGCTCTCCCAGAATGCCTCTTCAGGGAATGCCTCTTCCGAGGAAGCCGCCTTACGCTGCCGACTCATCCCGGGGTCCTCCTCAGCCCTGCCTGCACTGGAATTGCACTGGGGGTCCTCAGCATACAAACCAGGGGCCCCATCACTGAGCTGTAGCTCTTCACCCCATCTGTAACATATACAGGCGTCATCTACGAACCAAGAAAGGACGCATTTCTCCTTCCTCGCTATTTTGGTGGAATTGAGCACACGCAGATTTCATCAGTCGATTAACCGACTGGTTTTAATCCACTGGAGAAATGGACCGACATTTCTTGGCATCAGGACAGTCCTAGGACGTTCCATCCTCCCCGGCCCCCTTACCAGCAGGGGCTGCTTGTCCTCCTCTTTGCCCAGGTCCTGGCGGCAGACGGTCTCCCTGGGAAGGCTGCTCATCATCTCGCTCTTCCTGCGGACAACGTCACCCTCCATCTCTTGCAGCCGGCTCAGCAAGAGCTGCCGCTGCACGTCCAGAATCTCCTGCATCTCCTTCCACTCCACGGCAATCTTCTTCCTCTCGACTGCGATCTCTCTCTGCCAGAAGAAACAGAGGAGGGGAGAGGAGATGAGCAGCAGGAGAACCAAACCGCGAGGCGGGGGGGGGGCTACTAGCCTCCCCTTGTAGTTCTGCTGGTGGGCGTCCCAGGGGCACCTGGGTGGCCACTGCGGGAAATTCGGAGGCCAGACTAGATGGACCCCTGGTCTGACCAAGCAGGGCTCTTCTTATGTTAAACGGGACGTTTCCTTGGTGTAGGCAATGACAACTGGGACAGTGTGACTCCAAAACGGAAGCGTAGCCCTGCTGGATCAAACCAACGGCCCATCTAGCAAACCAACACATTAGCCGAGCATCCTGTTCCCCTCAGGGGCCGACTGGATGCCCTCCAGGAAGCCCACAAGCAGCAGGGCATGAAGGCCACAGCCCTTCCCTATTGTCTGCCCCCCAACAACTGGCATTTAGTGCCATGTTGCCGCCAGGCCAGCCCACCACCCATGAGGTCAACTGAGGCTCTTGCCTCAGGCAGCAGACTGGCAGAGGGAGCACCCAATGGGGGGGGAGGGAGCACCCACCTCTGCCCGCCCACTCGCCTCCCTTCTTCCTCCTCTTCCCACACCCTGTATTGGAAAAAGAAGAGGGGGGTGGAGAAGAAGAGGAAGTGTGGAGGAGAGGAAATGGCAGGCTAGAGCATCAGAGAGACTTCCTCTTTTGCTCCGTCCAATTCAGGGAACAAGCTTCAGAGAGGCTGGTGCATCGCCACCAGGGAAGAGGCCTTTGGCGCCCTGCCTCAAGGGCCAGCAGGTCTTGGGCCGCCAGCCCCAACTGCCTCCGACCGGTTTGAAAACCACCAAAGCTGCTGGTCATCGCCTCATCTTGTGGCAGTGGATTCCATAACAGCCCAATCCTATCGGCTCTTAGCGCTGGCAGAACTAGCGTTGTTCCACCAGTGCGAATTTGTGAAAGCACTTGCGTGCTGCTGGAGCACCGGTGGGAAGGCCGGAGCCTTCCTGCGCACCATGGAACAGCCAGCCAGACCCGCCAATGCAGGTAATGTGGCGGGGAAGGGGGGACAGGGTGGGGGGAGAGCAGGGCGGGGGAAGGCGGAATGGTGCGGCACCAGGGCGGGGGAAGGGCACATTGCGTCTGCAAAGGGGGCAGGTTCAGCGGGCGGCAGCCGCCAAATCCTAGACCCTTTCCCGGACCCGATCTCACGGTGCGGGTCCACACAGACGTTTTTGGCGCCATTGCATCGGGGGGGATGGATAGGATTGGGCTTTCAGTTAATTATGTATTGTGTGAAGAATGATTTCCTTTCTTGAGGGAGGGGGGCCCTGGATGCCTACCAGTAGGTCTTCACATCTCTTTTGATCCTCTATTTTGATGTCTCCTGCTCTTGTCAGGCAGACCGGGCGACCCTGAAGCACCTAAAAATGAAGGGGGCAAAAGTAAAAAATGAAAACCATTCTTAGGAAACAGCCGAAATTAGGCAGTCCATTATGAGAAGCATTTTGCTCGTCCCTCACAGCAGAGCAGTCAATGGATTCTGGGCTTTTTAGTTGATCAATGGCCTACCTTTTCACTGATCAACTGATGACATTTAAATATATTTGTACATGATATTTAAATATATCTGCATAGGCTCCTCTGTAGCAGCCCCACTGCTGTGGGATTCTCTAGGAAGAGAGATCCATGCAACCTTCTATCTGCTAACTTTCTGAAAACAGGCATTTTTGTTTGCTTGTTTGGCCTTTGAAAATGAACTGCTTTTCCTTTCTTGCCTTTAAAAGTACAGGTGGGCCCCCATATCCACTGATTCGCTATCCACTGTTTCAGTTATCCACGGATCGTGGGGACACCCCCCCCCCCAGGCTTTTACTTTTTCCCCAGTAAGCTTCGTTTCTTCCTTAAAGAAACAGGAGAAGCAGCCTCTGGCTGCTTATTACAGGCAAGTAGAACAAGACTAAGTCCTAGAGAGGCTCTGCAAGGTTAACAGAAACTTTGCAGAGCCTCTCTAGGACTTAGTCTCGTTCTACTTGCCTGCAATGGAGGCTGCTTCTCTGTTTGTTCTAAGGAAGAAACAAAGCTTGCTGAAAGAAATAAGAGCTGGGGAGGGGGGGCAAGCATGCCTGCCTGCAGAGGGGAGGCAAGGTGGGGGGGCCCTCAGGAAACCATGGAGGGGGTGTTCGCTCTTATCCACGGTTTCAAGTATCCACGGAGGGGCCTGAAACATATCCCCAGCGGATATGGGGGCCCACCTGTATCACATCACTATATGGATTTAAAAAGGTATACGACATTCATGGAGGAAGAGAGGCCCATTTGTGGCTATTAGCTAGGATATCCTAGTGGAACCTCCTGTTCAGGAGCAGTGTACCACTCAGCATCCAATACTAGACAGTGAAACAGACTAGGGCCGTTCTTTTCAAAAAATCCTTTTCTTCTAGAAACAAGAACTGAATGAGTGTTATTTATTCCCTATTATGACAACATTACAAGAACCAAAAAGGCCTCAGAAATATAGTCACAGCATATCCCCTTCATTGGCTCCCCATGGCATCATATCCCATCCACACTCACCCCGCCCTTCATAATGGCAGACTTTTTGCTATTAAAAGCAATGTCTCTGAGCATCTACAGAGTCCAGGTTCCTTACTACTGAGCAGCCACATCCAGATCTCACACATAGTACTGGAAACCAAGGGCTCCCCAAGTCATGGGATACGGTGGTGTTTTCAGAAATTAGACACGAGAGGAAGATGGGACATTTCACACATTACCTAGAGTGTACTGTAGGCACCTTTGAACTGTGGTGCTGGAGAAGATTCCCGAGAGTCCCTTGGACTGCTAGGAGATCAAATCAGTCAATCCTAAATGAAATCAACCCTGACTGTTCCCTGGAAGGACAGGTACTAAGGCTGAAGCTCAAATATTTTGGCCACCTAATGCGAAGTGAGGACTCTCTGGAGAAGACTCTGATGCTGGGAAAGATTGAAGGCAAAAGGAGAAGGGGAAGGCAAAGGATGAGATGGTTAGACAGCATCACTGATGGAACGAACATGAAAATGAGCGAACTCAGGAAGATAGTGGAGGACAGGAAGGCCTGGCAGGATGTGGTTCATGGGACCACGAAGGGTCGGACACGACTTAACGACTGAACAACAAACAACAACTGTAGGCACCAACCCCTACTGGCTTCCTGACTAGCGTGTACCTTTATAATACTCATGTATCATCAAACACATGCATGGTGCATTCACACATTGCATTCAAACACCTCAGGTGTACACCTAGAAATGTAATATGTGTGAAGAGGCACCCAAGAGAGCCCCTACCTGAGCTTGCTCCATTTCAGCCATTTTCCTCAAGGAAGGGATGAATCCAAAGTGAAAAACATTGTAGCAGAGAGGTGGCGGGCGGGGAATTCAGAAGGGCCAGGAATGTCCACAAATTCTCTGAGGGGGGACGAAGCAGAAATATAGAGGCAGGGCAGGGACAGATCTTGCCTTTACATTCATCTCCGCTTTCTGGGAGATTAGCTCCTTGTGGGACCAGCTTTCCTACACAAACAAATAAGTGACAAGAGCGCCTCTGAGCAGGTGCAAAGCACATATCTCCTCAAAACTGCTAGAACGTAAGTCTTGCAAAGCCGAGAAAGCTCACACAGTGACACATTTGCTCGTTTTCAGGGTGCTGTTACCAGACTCTGCCAAGGCAGAGGGGATGAATTTGAAATAGGTTCTGCAGCAACTCAGCCCCATCTTGTCCTTTTTAAAAATCAAAATGCATACGAAGCCCTGGTCTGGCTGGCATTGAACCAAGACCTCTGCTGCCCCCTTCACAAAGGGGCAGGCAGGCGCTGAAGTGAGTTTCCCAGCGCATAGCGGAGGCAGCAGCCTTTCAAATCTCCTACCCAGGGAGGGACTGCATCGTCGCCACTGCTGCCTGCCTCTGTTCCAAGCACCCCTTCGCTCCCTCCCTTCCTGAAGGTCTTCCAAGGGGGCGGGCAGCTGCAATGATTCAAAGCGCCCCCCGGATTGCTGCCTTCCCACCGGCGGCGCCTCTGCTCACACCGGATGCAGCATCTTCGGTAGGAAGCCCGGCCTTCCCCGGGAGGAGGTCGCACACAGAGAGGCCGAGGCCGAAGGAGCGCAAAACTCGTTCCTCTTCTCGATTGGGAAAGCCCCGCCAGAGCCCCCTAGCGGCAATTCCCCTCCGTAGCAAGGACTGGCCTACTACAATCCCAAACACACTGGCCTGGGAGTAAAGTGCCATCATTGGACTTTTGCGATGCTGTCGGCAGCGCCAAAAGAAGAGCTGCAAGGACCGGCGGCACCAGATTCCTTCCTTCCACGCGTTTGAATCCCATCTTTCCTCCAAGGAGCTCAGGGTGGGAGACACACAGATGCAGTTTCTCCAGCCTCCACTATCCTCTCCAGTGTGAGGTGGGCTAGGCTGAAAAAGAGTGGCTGGAAGTTGGAACCACTACCGGCTCACCATGAGGCCACCTGATGTGGGCTGCATAAGGGGCAGATTGCAAGGGGTCGGAGGACTCGGGGTGCCTTTCACCCCGAGTCTGCTGCTGCCCCTCCCTCCCACCTGCTGCCAATGCAATCTGCACTGATCTGCTTCCCGTTCACTCAGGTGAGAAGCGGATCGCTCCCCTCCTTTCTGTGCCCCTTGTGCGCTGTCATGAAACATGAATGGAAATACAGATTTGGGTTGGTCTTTGTTTGTTTGTTTGATAGCTCAGAGGCAGCGGACCCCAGATGGCGTCAGGCGGCGTTCAGGTCCCGGCGCTGCCCCTGGGCCTGGCTATGGACCCCCAGGGAGCTTCCTGAGACCTGAACCCAGCAGGATTTTTCTTTCTTTCTTTCTTTCTTTCTTTCTTTCTTTCTTTCTTTCTTTCTTTCTTTCTTAGATTTGATTGATGGCCTGCCTTCCACTTGTAGGTCGCAAGGCAGCTCAAACCCAGGCCATCCTTTCAATAGGTAATCTTGACAACAACCCTGTAAAGCCGGCCACTAGACAAACATAGTCCTCACGAGAGAGTTGGGCTTCTGTTGGATCTTAAGCGAAAGGTCTGCGAGTCCTTTGAAGCTGATGGGGTGATAATTTCTAGGATCCAGCAAGGATTTGGCAGGAACAAGTTGTGCCAGACGACATCTCCTCCTTTGGTAATGTGACTGGTCTGGTAGACTGTGGGAATGCTGTGGGTTTAGTATAGCTAGATTTCAGCAAAGCATTTAGCAAAGTTTGTGGATAAAATGGGGAAACGTGGGCGAGATCAATGGCCCTTACTGTGACGTGGGTTCAAAGCCGGTTGAATGACTGTTTCCAGCCCGTGCAATTAAATGGCTCCACATCAATCTGGAGGGAGGTTTGGAACGGAATGTTCTGTTTGACGTTTGCGTAGGTGCCCTGACAGGAATGTCAAGGGAACGCTTATCAAATCCGTAGATGTCACAAAGCTGGGGAGGACAACCAGCCCCTCGGAAGACCAGAACAGGATTCCAAACAATCTTGACAGGCTGGACAATTGGGCCCAACTCAAGGAGGTTTATGGAAACAAATGTCAAGTCCTGCACAGAGCAACCAAAAGGAGAGGATGGGGGAACCCTGACTTGGTAGTAGCACGTATGAAAAAAGTCTAGGACGGCGACTGACTGAGCGCCCCGTCCTACTTAAAGGCTGCCTGCAGGGCCCAGCAGCACGGGCTCCGTTGCATCCTGCGCCAGGCACCCAGACACCATCCAGGGGCGGAGAGGTAAGTCAACGTTTCTTTCACTTACCTCACTCTGCTCCTGTATGGGCCCCTATATGGGGCTACTTGGACCTGTGCCAGCTCCTTACCTGGCACGTCTGAGTAGAGGCAAGGGGTGTGTGTGTGTGTGTGTTGGGGCCAAAACAGAGTGGCGGATATCAGCAGAGCCATAGCTGCCAATACCTGTCCTCCACCTGTCCCACTATGCCCTTGAGGCCCTGATCCCCACCCCGTTCCACACGCCCTGCTGGCTTATCATCAGTAGTGGGCGTAGCTGAGTCTAGCAACAAGCCTCCAGCACCACCACCGTTTGTGGAGGTGCTTCTAAAATGGCTGGTGGCGGTGCACTGCGCGTACCTTCAGAATCTATTTTACAACAGCAGAACCGTGTCCCACTGTTGTTAAAAGCTGGTCCAAACTTATGGCGCAATCCTGCATTACTTTAGGCCAGAGAAGCGAGCACTCCGCTGGCCTAAGGAGTCGCAAACGTGCCGCAAAGCACGTTTGCGGCTCCTTGCGTGTAAGCGGCGCTGGCACGGAGGTTGGCACCGCTCACACCGCTGGACTCCACGTCGACCGACCCAGGTTAGCCCTGTGCCAGTTGGCGGGAGGGTGTGGGGAGGGCGGGCCAGGGCGGTGAGGGAAGCTGCCATTGGCCAGCCCGGGCTGGGAAGGGGCAAGGAAAATGGTGCTGAGCTGCGCTGATATCCTATGCCCCATTGCAGCTCAGGCTGGTCTTACACGGTCTCCCTGGTTGTGCGCCAGCTAAGGAGGTGGCACGCATCCGAGGAGGCCCATTGCGGCCCGTGCCGCTTACACCAGGGGAAGGGGACAAACATTCCCTTCCCCTGAGGTGTGCCTGGGCCATGCAGGACTCAACGGGCCTAAGATGCAGTGGCCGGCAGTGGCATAGCTAGCCTCGCTGGGGGGGGCCAGCAGTGCCCACATGACAACCCCCCATGACATCACAAGCCCCTCATTCGTGATGTCACAAGCCCCGCCCCTCCGATGGGTTTTCCGGCAAAAAAACGCCCCCCATTCCTACGCCACTAGCGGTCAGCCCTTTAGGCTGGCTGCTGCATGTTAGGCAGGATTGGGCTGTTGTTTAGGATTGGGCTGTTAGGCTGCGATCTTATATATACTTTCCTGGAAGCACAATAGGACTGCCAAGCAAGTGTCGCCAAGCGAGTAGATAAGCATAGGATTGTACTGTTACCCTGCCTATGGTGCTCCTGGGGTTGATGGTGCCCGGTGCGCAGGCGCAGAAACCCGGAAATAGGTTGGCGGTGATGTGATGACGTCCTTTCATCGCGTCACCGCCAACTGCCCAGCTTATTGCGCTACTGTTGGGAATACAAGCACTAACGTTATTATGCCTCTATGTAAATCTATGGTGCGGCCACATTTGGAATATTGTACTCAGTTCTGACCTCCACCAAGGGTGTTTGTAGAGCTGGAAAAGGTACAGAAGATGACAACCAAATTAACGAAGGGCCTGGAGCATCTTCCCTATGAGGAAAGGCTACGGCGGTTGGGGCTTTTTAGCATGGAAAAAAGATAGTTAAGTCAACAATCCTAGACACACTAGCTAGGGAACAAGCCCTGCTGAAGAAAATGGGACTTACTGTATATATATGAGTAAACATCTAGGATGGTGCTGTAACAGTGTAACTTATAAGATTATGCATGGTGTAGTAGAGAGAGTGGCTAGAGAGCTCGCAACACTCCAACCAGGGCTGTCGTTCAATGAAGCCGGCTGGAGGGAGATTTTGGAGGGCCACGTGTGATGATGGGCTTGAATGGCTCTCAGAGGGGGTTGGCCAAATTCATGAGCAAGGGCAGCAGCCAGCAGGCCTCTCAATGGCTACTGGTCATGATGGCGATGGCGCTACTTCCAGGTTTGGCAGCAGAGGCGGCGCAACCCCAAATGTTGACTGGTGCTGCAAACCCCTTAACATGCTCCTTTTGCGCTGCTGAAAAACCTGGAAATGTGGGACTCCCCGGTTTCATGTACAGGGGCAGCGCGTTATAGACCGTTTTTCAACCAAAAGTAGTTTTCCAAGCCGGTTAACGCAGCAAAATAAAATCCAGACATGGTTCCCTGCCCCAAAGGGCTTACAATCTAAACGGAGATGCAGACGAGACAGCCACTGGAAAAGATGCCATGAAGAGGGACAGTTGCTCTCTCCCCCCCCCCCGCCAAATAGAAGAGGACACCACTTTTAAAGGTGCCTCCAGTTGCACAACGGTCCCTAGAAGGGTGCAGCCAACTCAGCGAGTGGGATCACTGTGCTGCAGCCCTGCATTGGCGGCAGGGTGGTGGGAGGCGGTGGCGGCGGCAGACTCTGGGTGAGAGGAGGCCCCCTGAATCCGCCACCCCCTCGGACCACTCGCAATGTGCCACCGATGATGCACCCCCCCCGGCCCCCGCATCAGTGGCTGCCTGGATGCATGGGCGGCCCTCTGAACATCAGGTCGGTGCACGGCAGCAGTGCGCCTCTGTGGGAAGCGGGATGTTGGACGAGGCCGGCGAGTCTTTGGCCTGAGCTGACCCAGGGGCAGGGACAGGGGCCGGCTCTCCTTCTTCTTCCCAGTGCACACCTCCTCCTCCCCCTCCGTCGGGTAGCCATGCTTCTCGCCCCTCCTCCTCGCCACCTTGCCTGGGCTCAGCCAGCCTGTCCCGCGGCCACCAGAGGGCTGTACGCAATCCCGGGCGACGGAGGCGCGGCGCGGCCGCTCCTCTCTGCGAGTCTCCGGCCGGAGAGAAGGTGCCGCCGCCGCCGCCGCCGCCGCCAAGCGAGTGTCCCAGAAAGAACTTACTTGGTCAGCTGCATCCGGCGCCGGCGGTAGCCCCGGCGGGGAGCAACGAGGCGGGGAAACTCGCGGGAAGGAGCGGCTGGTGCTGGTGGCCGGGCAGGCATCCAAGGGCGCGAGAACAGCGGGGACGGACGCGGTGCGTGTGAAAAACGACGGAGCGGCGGCATCGAAGGAGCCGCTTCTCTTCCTCAGCAGCAGCAGCAGCGCTCCTCCCAGGCACGTTGTGGTCACCGGCCATGCCAGGGGTTGCTGGGGGTGGGGAGTGGGGACAAAGCCGGGCCGGCGCGCTGCCCCCTTGGCTTCTGCCAGCGGTGCGTCCCCCGGGGCCTTGGTTCGAGAGCGAAGTACCTGACGCTCTTTCCAGGGCTCTACCCCGAGGGGCGTGCAATCGAAAATGCCCCACTCCCCGTTGAGACCACAGAGGAAGGGGAGAAAAGGGGGGAAGAACGGAGGATGATGATGGTTGCTTCCATTCCATGTACTGTGATGGCCCGTCCCACATACATCATGAATGGAAAACCTTTGCGACATTAAGCATTTGAATTTGCTGGATGAATGTGGAGTATTGTGTTTGTGTTTTATGATGAGTGGTTTCAAATTCAGGGGACGTCCTTTTCCAGGGTCGCCTCCACACTGGCTGCAGCAGCATCTGGTCCGTCTTCCACTGCAGAAAGGCTCCCAACTTTCCAAGTTGATCAGCCAATGAAATGGACGTTGCTGCGAGTCAGGTAAGAAATGCGCCTTTGCTGGCCACAAATGCAGCTGGACTTCGGCAGCAGGGTTGGGGTACGTGCCATCATTCCTTACGAAGATAAAGGCAGTACAGAAGATTATTTCCTGAAAACCCAGCTTTCTTTAAGGAAGTTTCTAGTCCTTAAGGTGTAGCTGTTGACTTAAGGTACAGTATATGGCTGATGCAATGCCTGATGATGGCTCTCGCTATCCTGCCACTCTTCTGAATCTCTGAGACATCTGCCTTGCTTGCCACTGCTTTTGAAAACCGGGGTGCTGAGCTGGGCAGCCTGACCCAGCATGGCGGTTTTTTATGTTCTTAGGGCTTGTTCGTTGCAGGGTTTTTTTTACAGTCCTTGTAAAAGATGATGACCTAGTCCAGTGATGGCGAACCATTTGGGCTTGGTGTGTCAAAAGATTTGAAAATACCTAACTTGACTCTGCTAGTGTGTGTCCCTCCCCCCACTTTTAATAGTACTTTGACTATTGCTACTTTTAATAGTAATTTTGAATTGGACTGACCTGAAAACAACTATAGAACACATTGCATTTTATTTAACATCAATTAGTGACTTTTTTGTTGCTGCATTTTACTAGATAATAATTTGAAAGAGGTCTGCCAAAACTCCTGCCCTAAATGTTTAAGACAAGCCTGTAAAACTTTTGCGAAAATGTAAGGTGTGTCCGGGCCCTGGGGGAAACACTGACGTGTCACCCAAAATGACCTCGCGTGTCACCTGTGACACGCGTGTCATAGGTTCGCCATCAGGGACCTAGTCTAGACCTTTTGGCAAATTTCTACGGCAAAATTGCCTCCTCCTGAGCCTGATGCTTCATTTCAACTCAGTTCCTTTGAAACAAGTTTCAGATCACTGCTCCTGTTTGTTGAAGTCCTGGCTGGAGCCACCTTGACTACACCTCTGCACTGGCATCCCAAGTGGCAAGGCATTGTGAAACGATACAGAAGTGTGGCATTGCAACAGACAGCGGGCACAGAAATAAAATCGGCAGGAAATGTAGCGGCCAAACAGTAACGCCAGAGCAGCGATAACAATAAAAGAGAGAACTGGTCCAGTTTGCTCTGCATGAAAACAATAGGGAGAAACTTCACAGAATGGATGAAATGAGAGAAATAAAATGATAATCGCAGAGCTGGCTGTCGGTGTGTGCCCTATTTACAGAGACCAGGGCGGAGGAAAACTCTGCCAGCTGCTATTGCGGCTGATGCAATTGTTGCACGTCTCCGAAATGCAGCATCTGACCTGGCTCGTTTAAATGCTGGATTGTTTGCATTCATTCAGAGAGGCAAGACTGGGAAAATAGACCAGGTAAACCATCTTCTTGTGCCTCTCCAGAAAGGGCTGTTTTATGCTTTGCATCTTTAAAAGATGGTCCGGCTATTGCTGCAGTCTTGATGGAGTAAGAAGAACCCTCCTATATCAGATCAAATGTTCACCTTGTCCAGTATCCTGGAGTGCGCAACCAAATACCTGCAAGCAGGGTGTGTGTTGCCTACTCCCCCCCCCCAGCAAGAATGTTTCAGTGGCAGCCATTCAGTGGCAGCAGAAGAGGCAAAACTTCAGCTCCCTCAGGGGCCCCTTGCAAGCTTCAAAAATAATGTTCAGCTCTGGGTGGAATTTGCAAGCTGCCAGTATCTGTGCAGAATGAGCAAAAACAAATTGTGACCTGCTTGTGTTTACAAGGGATGTGGGGGGGGGGGAAGGGAGTTCCTTCAAACAGTTCTTACATTGGTTGGGGCCCTTAGAATAATAAGTTCTGAGAAGCTGAGGTTCTAGGTTAGTTAGCCGGTTAGCATCCTTTCGTATAAGCCAGATTTTTAAGGATAGAATTGTATCTGGAGGAGATCCATGACAAAGTTCTCTAATGTATCTCATTTTCCTGGACTTTCAGCTGCTACAAGACAATGCAAGCTACAAGAGAGAGGACATGAAAGCCGAGCACCTAAGGAAAAGTGAGGGTTTATTAGTAAGTCCCTAGAAATTTCTTCGTCTAGTACAGGCAGGTGTGTTCTGAGATTCTGCAATTGCACAAGGGGAAATTTCTTTGTAGAATTCAACAAGTTAAAACATTCCCTTTGTTTGTTGGTTTTAAAGCTGAGATTCTGAGAATGCTGAATGAGGAGATGGCTGCAGTCTTTTCTGAGGTTTCTGGGTAGGAGAGTACAGTGGGCTCCCCATACCTGCCAGACAGAGGGGAAAAGGCTCTCAAACAGAAGTCAGCATGGCGAATCTTGGTTTCTATTTGCCTTTTTTCAAAAAAATAAGGTTGCATATATAGTCCTGAAAGTGTGAGGGCAATGCCTAGGACGTACCCTGTTTCCCCGAAAATAAGACCGGGTCTTCTATTAATTTTGGTTCCAAAAAACGCAGTGGGTCTTATTTTCAGGGGATGTCTTTTTTTTTTTTTTAATGTACCGCTACAACAATTTACATTTATCCAAATGCAATCATGTCGTCTTCTTCTGGAACATCGTCATAACTCTCCAAACCCCGCATTCCGGCCTGAATTTCTTGCAACTCCATTGCCTGCCCTGTAGAACCATTGGCCCAATCTCTCATGTCCGACAATAGAGCAGGCGAGTTACTCGCTGCGAGTATTGGCAGGTGAGCTCCAAACTACCGGTAGGTCTTATTTTTGGGGTAGGTCTTATTTTGGGGAAAACAGGGTACCAGATGCTGGCAGTGGTATGTGTGTGTGTGAGGTGGGGTGGGAAGAGTGAAAGAGATAAAGATTTGGATTTCATTTCCTGGGGTGGGTCTTCATCACTTCTCCCCTTTAAAAAAAAATCAGGATTCTAGCCCTTAGGGCTGCAAAGTCAATATGCCAGAAGCTGGAAGCAGGGCGGAGGATTTCATGTAATAAGGAGCAGGGTTCTCAGCAACAATCTCCATGCCGAGAAGTAGAATAATGTCTGCACATTCCCTTCACCTGCCTAATTGAAACAGCTCCCAGAATGCATCGTTTCTTGGTGCGGTGTATATGTGTGTGTATATACATGCGCAGGTGCATGTGCACACACACACACATAAATGCCAAAGTACTCCTTTTTTCCGTCTCTAAATAGCAACTGTTACTGCACATGCTCTAGTGACCAGAGTCACTCTAGTCTAAAACATGCGCTCATAGGGGAAGCCCATTGTGTGTGCATTGGCTCAATGGAATGGCATGAAATTGGATGCCAATAAAGGCTTGCTTGACTGAATACTGGCATGAAATGAGGAGAGAGGCTGTGAAGGCCCGTCATTCTTTTGTGGGGGAGGAGCTTGTCTCTCCCACTGCCCAGTTGCTCTTAATGGTGAAAGATAGACCAAGGAATGCTAGAGTCCCACACTCTTGTTAGAAACGGGGCCTAGGGTCCAAGGAGGGGCTAGCCCCCTTCCCCTTTGGGCTTCCCTGCCCTTACCCAGAAGTGGCCCGCTTCTGTGAGCGAGAGTCAGCCGGATTGCACTTGTCTCAGTGGGAGAACTTTCAAATACTGTATCATCAAACTGCAGCTTATTTAGAAACACACAAGCAGAGAAAGAATCTTGCCAGCGCACCTCACAGACCCAGAGAGTAACAGACACATAACACAAATTAGATTTCCAAGCCGGCTGTTGTCGCAGGAGAGATGACACGCACCTTCAACCGGGGGGGGGGGGGGCTCAGTGGATTGCTGGAGAGAGACCCCTTCTCAGGAGTGCAACCTCCTTTTCTACCACCCCAACCCTCCTTCTGCCTGCTATGGGGCTTCTCCCCATCCGGGATGCCAACAGGGGTGGTCGGTGGGCAGACTGAGGGGCATCTGCTGCGGAGGTCAGGTCAACCCTCAGACTGGTACAAACTGGCTGCGAATCGAAAGTCTTGCCTGTCTTTATTGCTCTTGCTTCCCAATGTTTCCTGAGCCTCAGAGAATCGAAACTGTGTGGTTACATCTGTTGGCCTTGTCTACCCTCTTCTTCCCCCTCCCTTTGTAACAAGCTAACTTGCAAACGCTGGCAGATCAGCACTCTGAGAATGTATATATCTAACATCCCAGTATGGCAGGATTTTGGCTAAGTGAGACCCCAGCCCAGCTGCAGGGCTGCATAGCTCAAAGCCCAGGGGAGCCAAGATCCAGGCAGCGTTGAGCTTAGCGTTCCCGGAAGTCCGGCAATGACATATGACGTCATCACTATGCATCTGGAAACACCGCAGCTGAAGGGGTCTGTGCACCACTTACAAGGAATATTGGTTATAACCCCTCCCCAATGCCACGATCTAGATTCGGTGCCCCTCTTCTGCAGCTGCTCTTCGGAGAGTAGAAAACAAGCAAGTCAGCTCCAAGCATATGTGTAGTGCGGCCTTAACTCAGCCCTTGTTTTTGCCCCTATCATTGGAGAGAAAAGTGGAAGCGGAGAGGAAGCGCATCATCTGGGAGTGGAAGGAACTGCAGAGGTTTCTGGAAGTGCAAGAAAATCTCATGTTGAGGAGGCTGGAAGAGCTGGACAGAGACATCGTGGCGAGGAGAGACGAAGGGGCTGCGGGAGACCGGGAGAAGACTTCGCCAGCCCGTGAGAATCGGAAAAGCACCAGAAGTTCATCTGTGAGTGTAAAAAAAGCGGTTATTCAGAGGATTGGTTGGATGTGTGCCTTTGGGCCCGATTACATATTACTACATGAAATGCATAGTTTGGCCCCTGATCTGTTGGTGTGCCAGCTGTCACCTCCACTACTCTTCTTCCTGCTTCCTGGATTCAGAAAGGAAGAGGGGAACAAAACAGAGGAGGAAGTGTGGAGGAGAGGAAGGAGCTGGAGCATTGGAGACACTTTAGCCCACTCTAGTCCTCGGCACTTCCTTTTCGTTCCCCTCTTGCTTTCTGAATCCCGGGGGCTGGCGGAGCAGTGGAGACGAAGCGCCTCTCTCCTGTCCACTCTCTGAAGCGACTGCTTCGCTTGGTCACCCGCCTGGATGAACCAACACTGGCTTCCCGCAGATTATTGCAATGTGGTCCTTACTCATCTTAGGGATTGTTTTTAAATATTGGAGGGGGCCCCCATTGCAGCTGGGGGGCTGAGGCTGAGAGGGAGTGGCTTGCCTAAGGCCCATGCAGGTCTACCCAAAGTAAGTCCTAGTCAGATCAATGGGACTCACTCACTGGTGTTGCTAGAGATGGGGCGGAACCGCTCCGTTCCATGGTGGCCCCGCCCACGCCCTCGGAACCAGTCCAAGCGGCGGAGGGAGGGCGAGTGGGCGGGGCCACCATGGAATGGAGCGGTTACCGCTGTGCAAGACTTACCGTTCCACCCCACCTCTAGCAACACCAGTGGACTCACTCCCACGTACGTGTGTTTAGGACTGTGAGGATTCACGGCAGAGACCAGATTCAAAGCAGGGAGGGCCTGGTTTGTAGCTCCGTCTCTTTGCCACACAAGCTTTTTACCGGTAACTTAAAAAGAAACAAGCCGTGCTGCCTGGTGGATTGGGCACACCTTTTGAATGGATGGAAAGAGTTTTGATGAATTGTCAAAATGGGACAGCCCTGAAACTGGAATTGGGAACATGCTTCCCTCTTGTACCAGGTCAGGCTTGCTTTTGGCGTTTGGGTGGAGAATATACGGAAGAGGGCAGCTGGAATCATAATGGGGTCTTTGGTTTCTATCTGAAATTCCTTTTCTTTCTTTTCTCTTCCAGAGCACCAGAAGAACAGAGAGCTGGTAGGTTCTGGCCACCGTTTCACTGTTCACAGGACCACATCTCTTGACTTGTCTTTGAAAGTGACCTGGACTAGAGTTTGCTGGAGTTAAGAATGGGACTAGGGCTGAGCCGAAAGGGCCCTCCCCCTGTCATTTTTCAAATAACTTCGTCAAATCTGAAAGACCCCCCCCCTTTTGATGATTGGGGGGAGGGTCACTGGAAAAGTGTTAGAGTGATCTCTGATTGACTAGGGTCGTCCACATGACCACCGTAGGAAGCATTGCTCACAGGCTTCATTTACCTGTAGTGATGTCACGACATAGCCAGACGTGATTGGCTACATAGCATTGTGGCATCATCAAAATCTGAGTACGTGATCCCTGACTAGCTAGATCGCTCAAGAGGGAATAAAATGGAGGGAAAACATGGTCTTAAATCAGCCATAGAGAGGGAAACAGCATCTTCAAGCTGTTGGAAACAACCAGCATGAAAAAAAAGTAGGAGTTGGGGTTCTCCAGGGTGCGCGTTCAAGCTTCCTAAAATTGCTGCTTACAAAACAAAAAGCCAACTGGGGGAACTTTGTGGCTCAGTCTTAAGTGGAGCCTGTTTTTAATGACTCTCTTTCTTCACCAGGAAGGATGGGGTCTTTCCTCCGTTGGAAATAGACTTGGTGGAGCTGGAACAGAGGATAAAGCATTTTGCTGAGAAAAGGATCATCCTACAGAAAGTGCTGCTGGAATTTAAAAGTGAGTTCAGCCGTGACCCTCCATTACACCGGTGCACGAAATGGCCCCGCCCCCTCACCTTCAGAACCATTCAAGGCGGTGAAAGCAACGCGCGTTGCTTTCACCGCCTTGAATGGCTCCGAAGGCGAGGGGGCGGGGCCGCTTCGTGCACTGGTGTAACAGAGGGTCGGACCGCAGCGGAACTTAGAGCTCCGCCCCCCCCCTGCAGTGACCCCAGTGCACCTGCTGCCACAGCTCCTTCCTGCTGTCTGGCTCCTGGTTCCCAGGTACAATGTGTGTGTGGGGGGCAGGTCCTTGGCGCATATGCACAGTTTTCAAAGCAGGAGGGAGCTTGCCTTTGGGGGACCCTCACAGGGCATTTTCCCCAGGACCCCCAGTGTTGGAGCTGCTTCTTCATTGGAGAAGGGGCTATGAGACCAAGAGCAATTGTCTTGAAATTCGTGTTTCAGTCCCTGAGCAACTCTATCTGCCCTTTTGGAATTTCGCTGCTCTTCTTTGCTCTGTCACATTTTAGATATTGAACAATTGCATGCTTTGTCTGTCTGCTGCCCTCTCCAGTCTGCCGCTCCAGCAGGTGCAAATTTGCAGGAGGATTCAGGCAGTGAATGGCCTCAAGACTACAAAACCCATCATGCAGTGCAGGGGTGGCCTATACCTCCATAGGCCACCCCTGCACTGCATGATGGGGTTTGCAGTCTTGAGGCCATCTTCATGGGGAAATAAATGTTCACATATATGTTTAAATGGGTCTTGCTGAAAAGGCCTTTGTCTGGAATGAAAGGATCACACTATTTTGAGAATCAAAGTATTGTAAGAGATCATGGGAACACAGAATATTTGTTGCGTTGGCAACAAAGTGCTTTCCTGAATAAATGTGCAGCAGATCCAGTCAAAGCAATGCAGATTTCAGGGGGAGCCGGCCCTGTCCAACATGCTACAAACGTGGATAACTGCCTGAGCAACTCCCTCCCCGAAGATTATATTACTGAAGGTTTTTCTGTGCTTGCTACCTTTTGTATTCATTGGTCCTACAATAGCTTGTCCTGGACTGGCTTCTAAAGCAAGTGTGTTAGTAGCCCAGACACAGCTGTTTCCTTTTTTATAATTAGGCAGTTATGTGTCGGAGGGCAGAGTGCTAATACCTTTTTTTCTGCACATACTGGCAGTTTTTTGTAAGTACCTGTACAGGTGTCCCCCACCTAACCACGGGATACGTTCTGAAATCCCCGTCATTAAGCGGGTTTTGCTGTGCTTTGAAGTTTAGCACTGTGCTTAAAGCCCCAGTGCTAAACGTCAAAGCCCTTATCTAAAGCCCAGCAGCTGAAGAGCTGGGGATTTAAAAAGATGCGTCTTTTTAAATCCTTTGCTCTTTTTCACTAGGGACCTCCGTCATATATCCAGATCGTCATTAAGCGATCCGTCATTAAGTGGGGGACACCTGTACTGTAATCCCAGTATCTCCACCAAAGGCAAAATGGGGATAGTGAATAACCAGGGACAAGTGCCAGGGAATAAATGGTTCTGTCCCCGATACATAGAGCATGGTAGGTGTCCATGATGCACATGACCTCAATTCTTGCTTTTCTGTTCTTTCCTTCCTCAGACATTTTGCGACTGGAGCTGGGGAGCGACACAGGCCCGTCTTTCTTATCTGGTAAAGACAGCCAGAATATTTCTGGCTGACTGATAGATGTTAAGCTCTTCTGCTCAAAAATTCCTCAACCTCTGCAGTGACGGAGCCCTTAGAGCCAGTCAACAGATTAGTGCAACTACGGAAGTCCTGCCTTGTGTGTTCTTACTATTTTGGCATGTCCATGAGGCCGATTGAGGTGGTCTCCAGAGGCAGTAGATGGGCAGGGGGAGCCCATCTCAGTCTCCATTGCTTCTTCTCCTCCTGCTCCCTAGATTGGAAAAGGAAGAAGAGGATGGAGTGGAAGAGGAAGCATGGAGGAGTGGAGTGGTGGGCTAGAGTGTCGAGGACGCTTCTACTCTGTTTCCTCTTCCTTTTCCAATCCAGGAAGTAGGGGGAGCAGAGGCTGGCCCATCGGCAGGTAAGGGGGAGCAGCATTTGGTACGCAGTGGGTTAAACCGCTAAACCATGAGCTGTCGATCGAAAGGTCGGCAGTTCGATCCCCGCAACGGGGTGAGCACTCGTTGCTTGGCCAGCTCCTGCCAACCTAGCAGTTCCAAAGCATGTCAATGCGAGTAGATAAATAGGTACCGCTTGCGGGAAGGTAAACAGCGCTCCGTGTTCCAGCTGCATGCTACGCGCTGTGGCAAGGAGAGTCATGCCGGCCACATGACCACGGAAGCGTCTTCGGACAACGCTGGCTCTTCGGCTTTGAAATGGGGATGAGCACCACACCCTAGAGTTGGACACGACTGGACTTAATTGTCAGGGGTCACCTTTACCTTAAGTACCAGAAAGTCTTGGGCTGGGCTTGGTCCTTGCCAACTGAAGTTAGATGGGTATCTCCAAGGAGCAGGGCCTTTTTGGTAATGGTGCCATTGTTACATATATTAGAATATGATTCAGTGAGATTAGTTATATTTTAGGAGTAATATTTAGGTTTTTTTCTGTTTGTTCAAGCTGTATGTATTTTTTTAACTTTCTAGTAGTTTTGTGTGTTTGTTTGTACATATTTAAAAATGAAAAGTGGTGGAAAAAAACAGGGTGGGAGGAAGGTGATGTTTTAAATGGATAAGTATATGCATGCAATGAAATTCTGAAAAATCTTTTCTCTCTTCCCGGCTGCCAAGGAAGGGCATTGTTCTACTCTAAATGTCTCCATTCCTGCAGAAGGCACGGAGGGGACACGGTTGTGTTAGAGCTGTCTCAGGTAAGGGGACCTGACGTTGGGAAGGGATAATGGGCATGGAATTCTTATTGTTATTGGTCTTATTATTTACAATATTTACAACCACAGAAAAGTTATCCAAGCTGTTTATATAGTACAGGAATCCTGGGGAGGTATTGCTGCTGGATTAATGAATCCAGATTGAAAGAGTATTCCTTCCCACTGTTCTTCTACTCAAAATTGTGTCTACCCAAGACTGCTTTTTCAGTTCAAAAAACAAACCTGCAGGATTTGATGTGTATTACGCCCTTTAGTAACAAACCCAAAGGGACTCGGCACCAGTGGCGGACCTACATTTTTGGAGCCCTGAAGCCTGAACTGTTATGGGGGCCCCTTCGCAACCCGCAATGAGGTCTGGGTAACCACTGTTATCTTCTTCACTGGGGTTGTTCCACAGATCACCGCAATTTAAAAAAAAAATTAAACACTACATCTCAGATTTTGATTAAAAATGCTGTACTGGATTATCTCATATGTCAAAGTCACTGGTGTGAATAAACATTTCCTATGCCTTATAGTTTTTGAGTTATGGGGGGGATGAAAATTAGGGAAATGTTATATACTTGCATGATGCATCATAGAATGATAAAATAAAACATAGAAAAGACCATAGTCAATATAATCTTTTTTTCTAAACCCTTCTCATATAGTAGACCCAATTTTTTTAAGCAATGTGGACTAAAGTCGCTTCTGCTTCTGGGGCCACTCTGGATTAGGGGCCCTGAAGCTTAAGCCTCATTAGTTTCATAGTAGAGCCGCCCCTGCTTGGCCCCTGCAGAGAGCTCCCCCCTCCTTTCTCACAGCTTCGTATCCCACGTTTGAGACCTGGGGCTGACAGCGTGTCTGGGGCAAAGTCCTCACGAGCCCTTTCTCACCCTGAGGCCCGCTTTCTTCTTTCCTTGCTGAAACTGCGCTCTTGCTGTTTAAGGAGCCGGTGTCCTTTGAGGAGGTGGCCGTGCAGTTCTCCGAGGGGGAGTGGGCTCTCCTGGACCCTCATCAGAAAGCCTTGTACAGAGACGTGATGCAGGAGAACTATGAAAATGTGGCCTCCCTGGGTAAGAAGTCCTGGATTGACCGTGCGTTTGGACAGTCCCCCTCATTGCACCCACTTGCGTTGCATCTCCATCTCACTGTCGTGTTGTCACCAGTGTGTGGGGTATAGTGGGAAAGCAGGTTCAAAGCCCCACTCGGCCACGGCACTTACAGGCAGAGTCTGGGCCATTATTCTGTCCCCGTCTGGGAGGGGGCGAGGAGAAGAAGGCACAACAATCCACCCCTTACCTAGAGCTCCGGCTCGCTGCCACTGGTGACATTTCCTCTGCTTTAAAATAAGTGCTTTGTTTTATTGCATACACTACAGTACTACTCTAAGGAGGCAACAAGCTGGAGTCTACATAAGGGGACAGATCCAGATCGTCACACCTCCCTCTCTTTGCCCCCTCCCTTAGCTGCTTTTTAAGCAGCTGGGGGAGGGCAAGGAGGAGGAGGAGGAGGAGGCAGTGACGGGTCAGTGAGTGACTTGGGGCCCAACTTTCCAGCCACAATGCAGCCCTAAGGTAAGGAACAAATGTTCCCTTACTGTGAGGAGCAGTGGCGTTCCTGGAGGGGGTGTGGCACCGTTAGTCGTGCAAGGCACTGCACCGCGCTTTGCAAACTGGTGTAACAGGGCTTAGTTCCTGAGGCTACCAGAGAGTGGTAGTGGGACAACATTCCTTTAGATGGAACCCAACCTGAATTAGCAGCACAGAAATATATTTGATTCTGTCTGATGTTGTCTGTGTGCCAGTTCTTTCCCTTAGCAAGTCTGATGGGATCTCCTGGGAAGAGGAGGAGGCAGGATTTCGGATACGGCAGCCTCGGGATGCGGAGGAAAAGAACCACCGTGAAGCCGCCTCCGGGACAGGTGCGAAAAAAGCAGCGAGTCAGCCTCTTTGCTGAAGGTGCCCCAGATGGAACCTGACCCCTTGTGCATGCACATCATGTGCTCTGCCCCAGAGCTATGACTCCTTCCTGAACTATGACTGGCTGCCTCATAGTGAGCCAGCCCAATAGAACCTACTCTGGCTAGCAGGCGCTATCCAGGTTCCCAGGCAGAGGGTACCCTTTCCTGCCACGCCTCTGTCCTTTTGAGCAGCGCTGTCAGGAACAGAACCAGGCTCCAGCTAGGATCCCTCCCTTCCATATCACCTATGTGTCCTGCCAGTAGGAGAGGGAGAAGGATCTCTCTCTCTCTCTCTCTCTCTCTCTCTCCACACCATTTGTCATTTTATAGACCTCTGGTGTGTCTCTCTTCTGTTACAGCATGCTCCTATGTACCATGTCTACTAAGAAGTACGTCCCAGTGAGTTCTGTGGGACTTGTTCCCATGTGAATGTGTATAGGGTTGCAGCCTAAGGCTCGGACCAAACCAAACATGTCGTTATTCCATGGGAAAATACGTCTGAGAATTTCAACCCACCAGAGGCGTCGCTACGGTGGGGGCGGTACTGTAAGTTCTGCGCTGTCCTAGTCCCCGTTTACAACCCAGAACGAGGTGGCCCCACCCCCTCGCCGTCGGAGCCATTCAGTGCGGCGAAGGCAACGGGCAGGAGACTCCCTGTCCGTTGTCTTTGCCGCACTGAATGGCTCCGACGGCGAGGGGGTGGGGCCACCTCGTTCCGGGTTGTAAACGGGGACTAGGACAGCGCAGAACTTACAGTACTGCCCCCACCATAGCGACGCCTCCGCAACCCACATGGGACTTGCAGCCGCACATTCACTCCAATCTTGCGGTTTCTTCTTGGAAAAAGCCACGCTAGTCCTTCCGCCAGTGCTACCAGTCATCCTTCGGCAGACTTCCGGTTTCTGCACGTATCCCAGCAGCACTTGCCATCCAAAAGGGGTGGGAGTTTCCGCCTGAGGACCTGCCCTTCTGAGGGGCAGTTAACTTCCTGGTCCGGCCCTGCAAGCAACAGCAGGATTCACTCTCCTTTTTGTTTCCTGTGCCAGCAGGCACTGAGGGCTGACTCTCTTGTGTGGGCGCAAGCCCCCCTGGCCACTCCTTGGCGCTGGCTTCCACGCCAGCAGGCATAGGGTCCAGGACTGCACTCAGGACTCCAAGTGAGGTCGCGCTATAAACTTACAAACACATATCATGATCCGAGCCATTTTTTTAACAAGTCGCCCTCCTTTCTGCAGTGCCCCTGGCATGTCGTCACTGCTCCTGCATGGAGAAGCAACTTTTTCCAGCGAGCTTCCCACTGAAAGGGATCATGAGAGGCACGAGGGTGAACTCAGCCTTGTAAAAACTTGCATGCAAACCAGTTGTTGAATTTATTCACTCCCCCCCCTCCACCCCCATTCTTCCAGAGCACGACGGGCAGAGCAAGATGAGCAAGGGGCATCTACTGGCAGAAAACTGTGGGCAAGATGTACCTCAAGAGACGTCTTTGAGAAAGGTCAAAGAGAAAGAGCCCCCACGCTGTGATGGAGCAGACACATTTCGACTTCCACGCCGGTCAGAAAGGCAGCAGCAAAGTGAACAGAGGACCAGGCAGGAGAAACCAGTTCCTTCTCGGAGTGGCTGTAGGGACACTGGTAACGCCAACGTCCCCCGGAGGATCTGCCAAGGCAGGAGGCAAAAGTCGTGTACCAAATGTGGGAAAGTATTTAGTCAGAGCATCCTGCTTCTTAAGCATAAGAGGACCCACAAAAGAATGAAGCCACATCAGTGCTCAGATTGTGGGAAAATCTTTAGCCAGATGTCCCACCTTAATCAACACAGGAGAAGCCACGGGAAAGAGAAACGGTTTGAATGCTCAGCCTGTGGGAAAACTTTCCATCGGCGCTCCCACCTCACTTCTCATCAAGGAATCCATGCAGGACTCAGACCGTACAAATGTTGTGATTGTGGGAAGAGCTTCCTCCGGGCGCCTGACCTTAGGAGGCACCAGAAAATCCACAACGGAGAGAAATTGCATCAGTGCTTGGATTGTGGGAAAAGCTTCCTTCTGAATTCAAGCCTTATCAAGCATGAAAGAATCCACACGGGAGAGAAGCCGTATAAATGTCCAGACTGCAGGAAAAGTTTCAGTCAGAGGACTCATCTTATTGTACACAAGAGAACCCATACGAGCGATAGGCCGTACAAATGTTCGGTCTGTGGCAGTGGCTTCGTTCAGAAAGCACACCTCACTTCACATCAAAGAACCCATACGGGTGAGAAACCCTTTAAATGCTCCAACTGTGGCAAAAGCTTTAAGCTGAACTCGGCACGTATGAAACACGAGAGGGGCCACGGAAAAAAGCCTTTGGGTGCTAAGGCTGGGGGGAAACATTCCACTGACACTCCTCCCACTTTTCCCCACACTGAAAAATCTGCACGACCGTCTAGGTATGCTCAGAGGGTGGGAAAGGCTGCAGCATGAGGTGAGGCTTTAAACTACACATCAGGAAAAAACCACTTAAATAGAGAGGGCCAAAATGGTAGCAATGCAGCTGTGATCCAGTTGGCCAAGGTTTTAACAACATTTTAATTGAAAGCATATGTTGGGAAGCGCTCTTGGAGGCTAATGAGACCGCGTGTGTGTGGGGCTCCTGAGGTTGCTTACTGGTTAAAATGAACGTCAGAGGAGATCTGACTGTGGGCCTCATCTGTTTTGGTCCTCAGGGGCCAATGTAGACAGTGGCCCCTGATGTATGATGTTGGCAGCCCATTTCCTTAAACACACATCTGCTCAAAGTGGGGGGGGGGTTTCTAGTGTTTAAAGCAAAGGAGGTATGCAGATAAAAGGACCTAAACCCTTCTGGTGCCTGGTCTTCCCCAAAACACGTTTCTCCCAACCAAACTCATTTACTGGGGCTTGGGGGAGCTTGAGGGAGACCTGCGCAACCCTCTGCAGGCCTCCCCGATCTTCAGTTCAGCAAAAAACGGTGATGTTCAGCCATTTCTGGTTTTCGCAAAAACCAGAAATGGCCAAAAATCGCTGTTTTTCGCTGAACTGAAGATCAGGGAGGCCTGCAGAGAGTTCCTCAGGCCTCCCTGAAGCTCCCCCAAGCCCAGGTAACGAAGGAAATGGCACTTTCTGGCGGGGCCAGAAATGCTATGCAAAGGCAGTGCACTCAGTCATCCTCAGCTGCAGGAGACATGCTGGGGAGAGTTGGTGCTGAGCGGGTAGATTCAATGAAGGGTGAGTCTTACAATCGATGGATTTTTTTTTCCCTGCTGGTGGTACTGAAAGATGCGTCTTAGAATTGATGGCGCCTTAGACTCGAAGAAATACGGTAGATACCTCTGAGAGGCCCACAAGCATCTCTCACCCCCCCCCCTTTAGTCCAGGGCAGTGTTTCTCAAAGTGTGGGTCTGACCTGATTTCTGGTGGGTCCCCAGGTGATGGAAAGATCAGATAAGTAATTGCCACAAGTCCTGAGGCTATTCAAAAATCAGATAGCTGCTAATTGCCCTGCAAACAGCTGAACTTTTATAGTTTGCAAGCTTGTGTAAATATAGGGAGAAAAATTGTTTTGAAATTGGCCAGATTGGGAATATGGATGAAGTCCCGCTAACCTTTGATGTACCATCTAATAGGAGTGTTGATCTGAAAGGTGCCAAAACCATAGCCATGAAAACCTCAGGACATGAGAAAACCCACTACACAGTTGTGTTGTCCTGCTGTGCAGACGGCACCTGTCACAGGAAAGTTAACCCTAGCTGCCATTGTTTTCCCCTTGACCATCTTCAGATAAAGGACTAGGTTGGCAAGACTAGGAGCACTGGCGTCACTACAGGGGGGGGGGGCGGAGCTGTAAGTGCTGATGAAATCGAAGCCTCCCTTACACAGAGGAACGAAGCGGCCCCGCCCCCACACCTTCGGAGCCTTTCAGGGAAGCGAAAGCAACGCGCAGGAGACTCCCTGCGCGTTGCTTTCGCTTCCCTGAAAGGCTCCGAAGGTGAGGGGGCGGGGCCGCTTCGTTCCTCTGTGTAAGGGAGGCTTCGATTTCAGCAGCACTTACAGCTCCGCCCCCCCCCCCCCCCCCGTAGTGACGCCAGTGACTAGGAGCGGCCGGCCTAGTCTCTGCATAACCAGGTGCCTGGATCTGCAAAAGGTTAATTGTTCAAGGGTATCTTGTGAAGGGTGAGAGCAGCTATGACCATTATAAGGAAAGGGGGCAGTTGTGAGTGAGAAACTGGTGAGGTAAATTATAGGAGTGTGGTGTGATCTCCACATGAAGATGAGGTGATCTTTTAGAAGTTAGGGCAAGAAACCAAAATTTCACATATACACTAATGGGTTCTGAGTTGTCTGTGACGGATCAAGAGAGAGATCTTGGGGTGCTGGTGGACAGGTCGATGAAAGTGTCGACCCAGTGTGCGGCGGCTGTGAAGAAGGCCAATTCCATGCTCGGGATCATTAAAAAAGGGATTGAGAATAAAACGGCCAATATCATTATGCCTTTGTACAAATCGATAGTAAGGCCACATCTGGAGTATTGTGTCCAGTTCTGGTCACCACACCTCAAAAAGGATATAGTTGAATTGGAAAAGGTGCAGAAAAGAGCGACCAGAATGATTCGTGGGCTGGAGCACCTCCCTTATGAGGAAAGGCTACAGCGTCTGGGGCTTTTCAGCCTAGAAAAAAGGCGCCTGAGGGGGGACATGATTGAGACTTATAAAATTATGCATGGGATGGAGAGAGTGGATAGAGGGAAATTCTTCTCCCTCTCGCACAACACCAGAACCAGGGGACATGCACTAAAATTGAGTGGAGGGAGAGTTAGAACAGACAAAAGAAAATATTTCTTTACCCAGCGTGTAATTCATCTGTGGAACTCCTTGCCACAGGATGTGGTGATGGCATCTGGCCTAGATGCCTTTAAAAGGGGTTTGGACAGATTCATGGAGGAAAAGACCATCACAGGTTACAAGCCATAAGCAACCTCCTGGTTTTAGAAGTGGGTTTTCTCTGTGCCAGGTGCAAGGGAGTGGCGACTGGACACAGGTATCTTGTTGTCTTGTGTGCTCCCTGAGGCATCTGGTGGGGTCACTGTGTGACACAGGAAGCTGGACTAGATGGGCTTTTGGCCTGATCCAGCAGGGCTCTTCTTATGTTCTTATAAGTTCCAGCAGGATCTGGGGCCTACTAAAGTACTGGGTTTGAAGGCAAAAAGGTATAGCAAAGACCTGGTACAAATTGTATTTCTTCAGAAGGGAGCAACTCACCAGTCAGTCAAGATAAAGAAGCGAGCTAAAGATCTGCCCAAGGAAAAGAAGGTTATTGGGTGAGCATAGGACCAGTTTAGTGTAGGAGTTAGAAGTTGTTGTGTTATCCTGTGTATTCTGTATCCATCCTTTAAATGTCCTTAATTGTGTAACCATACTTGATTATTAAAGTAACTGATTTCCTTTACATCCTAATTGTGGTAAATACTGGGGGGAAGTTTGGATGTATCTGAATCCAGTATAGCTACTGAACCTAAGAAGGAGATGTTGAATTCTACAATTGTTGGCCCGTTGTAGACCATAGTAACAAGGGAGTGTACTATGGGGGAACCGAGCACAGGGGTCTGGAGTAGTAGCAGACTCAGGTGACAGCGACAGCACCAAATTGCCACCCAGGTTAATTTTCAAAAGGAAAACATTTCCAAAAGAAGCGATTCCACAAGGAGTTGTTGTACATGTTCATGAGAAAGGATGGATGGACAAAAATGGAATGAGAGTATAGGTTGAAAAAGTGTGGTCCAAACGTCCTGGAGGGCTTCTGAAAAATACCTGCCTTATTAGTGCTTGACCAGTTTAGAGCACATATTAGCGAAACTACAAAAAAGTGCTTTAAAGAAGTGAAGACTCATCTAGCTGTAATTCCTGGGGGTCTTACCAGCCAGTTGCAACCTCTTGACGTTTCCATCAACAAACCATTTAAAGTCTTTATGCGAGAAGAGTGGAACAAATGGATGGCTGCTGGTAATCATGATCTGATACCTACTGGACGAAGGAAGAGGCCCACTATCACTCAAGTTTGTGAATGGGTGAAAACTTCATGGCACTCAGTGAATTGTTGTACAGGCATTCAAAAAATGTGGCATTAGCAATGCCTCAGATGGAACTGAAGATAGTATTGTATATGAAGCTAGCGAAGAAAGGAGTGTCAGTGATTGTGAGCAACAGAGCTTCATAAATTCTGACAATAGTGATGATGAGTGTTCTTGGGGTTCCCAGAAAACTAGAAGACTATTCGAACCTTAAAGTCTCTCCACATTTGTTAATGACAGTGATGCTGGTTCTTAATGCCACTGTTGACGGCTGTTCACTTTACACGGTTGAAATATTATTTTGTTATATATTTTTAAATATTGTAGTTCACCATTTGGTTCAGAATATGTTTTTTTCTTGTTTTCTTCCTCTAAAACCTAAGTGCGTCTTATGGTCAGGTGTGTCTTATGGAGTGAAAAATATATTGCACTTGTATGCATTTTGTATTTTTCTGTTTGGGTGTGCTCCTCTTTCCTGCTTTGGTATCTACCTTCTGCGGTACAAATTCTCGTTGTTCCAATTAAAGCATTAGCTAAATAAAAGTGAATCTTTAACATCCTCCCTCATGGCATTCTGTTGCCAGCTGAAAATGTTTTTGTTTGTTTGCTTGCTTGCTTGTTTGTTTCAGCCGGTCTTTAGCTTCCCTGTAGCTGGCTCATCTTTGTTTTAGTTTTTATTTGATTATTGTGTTTCATATTCTATTACGGTAGCTGCCTTGGGTAGTTCAACTTTGAATCAGAAAAGCATGGTACAAGTGTTCTTCATAAATGAATAAATTTTTGGCCATTTTTTTAAAAAAAACATCAATTTCCTCCAGTCGCTTCAGTCTGTCAACTTCTGCCTTGACAGCTGTTCACTGAACTTTTTAAGCCAATGTGGTGTTAGCCTTGGAAGTATTTGGGGTATATATTAAGAGTGAAAATCTGTGCAAATAATTGCTGAGACATTAAAAAGGTAAACACAAGGTTGGGGGTGGAGGGAGACAGACTGCTTCGGTTTTGTATGTATTATGCTGGCCCTCAGGCTCTCTGAATTTCTCCGAAGAGTGAACTACATCTGATGGCTGCCAGATTGCATCCTTTTAAAATTATGCCATGTGGTGGTTGATACCATGTGGCGAAGTATTCACATGCACCACTTCCCCACATGGACTGGGTATAAGGACACTGTATTCTGGAGATTGTGCAGAACACTGGCCAAACATGTAATTTCACTTTTGCCATTTCCATCGCTCCAGAGCACAGTAAGAGATCCCACCCTTTCGCCCAACTCTTCTGTATGGTGCAGAGGAGTCGGGGAGAGAGTCAGAACCTTCGCAACCCTATGAACCGAGAAATATGAGCAAAACCGGACACACATGCTCCCAGTGGTTTGCCTGCCCTACCTCTTACCAGGTAATGGGGGCAGGTGAATGCTGGGTCACATAACTAAGCCTCTCAAACCTTAAGGCTATTTCTTAGGGCTGCCTCATTACGAGAATTGGATTGAGTTTTTTGCAAAATAAATAAATAAAATATTACTTGTAAATAAATAAAAATATTTCTTTCTAGGTCACCTTTTTTCAAATCTCATAAAACTAGGTGCGTCCTGATAAGAGTGTCATTTTAAAAAGTGGGTCCCGACCCTAAACATTTTGGGAACCATTGGGGCTAGAGGGATGTTCTTTTCCCTCTCTCACAACACCAAAACCAGGGGACATCCACTAAAATTGAGTGGCAGGAGAATTAGAACAGACCTGGTGTGTAATTAATCTGTGGAACTCCTTGCCACAGGATGTGGTGATAGCACCTGGCCTAGATGCCTTTAAAAGGGGATTGGCTTATTTTACTTGCATAATGCCTTCAAGAAAAAAAGGGGGGAGGTTTGAAAGATACAAGGGTTCTGCAAATTACTAGATAGAGCATCTGCCCTCCTCCCACTGGATTTTACTTGCGCGCGCACACACACACACACACAGCTGAAACGAGGGATTATTTGATTGATCATCTGCCATACACCTCTTTCTTTGCCTGTGGATTGCAGCCTCTCAGGCTGTTGCCAACAAGAGAATGAGATCAAGGGCCCAAAAACACTCTCCCACTCCCCAGGATAGCCAATAATTTCAAAGGATCACTTCCCTCTTCCCCCAATCAGAGCAGAAGAGCAAGGATCACAACACAGAGCAAAGACCCCCTCCCTGCGGCAGCCCGATTACTTGCCTCTGTGTCTGGTGCCTTAAGCAAGTTTGGCCACCACTGATGTAGGGCAATTCAGAAGCAGAGGGACCTGCAGCCTCCTGGGTTACTGTCTCTTTAAAAATCCAGCCAGTGGTGTGTTTTTTTCTTGTGCTCTGAAGAAGCCTCTAGCGGTGGCCATTGTAATTGCAGCAATCATGGAAGCAGTTACCTCCATTGTGTGTATGTTACATATGTCATGTGTGCGCACGCTAAGTGGCGTGCTTGCTTACTGAAGGACTGGAGCGGCAAGGCAAGTTACTTTTAGGATTTTGTTCTTGTTGGGGGGCGGGTCTTTGGCTGAACTGCAGGAGAGGCAGAGCCTCACCTGCCTCAGTGCACGTCCCTGGTGGGGTGATACCCTTTCTCAGCCGTTCCAAGTTGCTTCTTCGCGAGCAACTCGGAACAGCCAAGTAAAGCCTGGGCTACACTATAGCCGTGCGGCCTGCGTGACGTCCTGCGTGCGGCACGCACGAGCTCGCACGTCAAGTGCAGGCTGCCGACGGCAGCCGACGCTGGCCCGTCGGCAGCCGACGTCCTCGCACGGGCAAAGTCGGCCTCGCCTCGACTTTTGCCCCGTTTCTAGAACGTCGGGCCAATGGGGGGCAGTCCCTGAACAGTAGGGGCGGGACACGTCTGTGGGGACCAGCTTCTGTCCAATCAGAAGCCACAACTGACGAGCACGTGTGGCTTTGTTTCGGCTGCGTTCCAGCAGCGCTCCGGCTGCCGCTCCGGCTGCGAGACGCAGCCGCGACGCAGCCGTCGACAATGTAGCTCGGCCTTAAGACCGCTGAACCTGAGCGGTGCGGCAGGGACTGTGGTGTCACCCCAAAATTGGTGTCACATGGTGCGCCCCAGCCTCACTACGCCCATGAGTAACAGTTCCTATTGTGTTGCAAATGGTATTCAACAGAAAACACACACACAGCAGCTCCAGAAGAGAGAGATTACCTTTTACAGTAAATGCAACAAGGCAGGGAAAGTTGCTCCCAGAGCAACATGGAGACCCATGAAAAAAGCTAAGTGCGCACCCGTGAGAACAATGGCCCCGACAAGATAACAGATAACGAGAACAGACCACGGATAGGTGGCAATTCTGCCCCTCGCAGATAAGAAATTTTGCAGGTAGCGAATTCGCATATAAAGAGAACTGACTGCAGGTTGCAACTGAAAATAATGGCAGACTACACATTGAATATAAAAGGAAAGAGGGTTGGGGAGAGAGGTGGAATCCAGCAAATGCAGGTATCCGTTCCTACCTAATATTACACAATTGCTCTCCTGCCCAGCTGGAATGTCCACTGAGTGACAGTTCTGAGAGGGGGAGGAGCCAAGCTGCCATTGGTTTCAGCCAAGCCAATGGGTGCTGGACTAATGGATGCACTGTGATCTGATTCCTCGTGTACTGAGTGTGATGACCTCCTTGTGACATCATCACACTCTGACATCATAGTGTCAACTGTCAGTTGCTTCAACTGTTCAACTGCCAGTTGGCCAGAGAGCATCATCCTGAGAGAAAGTCCTTCATGGTTGACCCTGATTTTGCAGTTTTCTTCGTTACTATAAAAAGAGATTGAGTTAGTGAGAGGAAGAGTTAGTGAGAGGCTGAAGAAAGTATTTGTGATCTTCTTGGTTATTGTAGCATATTAGTAGCGATGTCTTCTAATGATCAGCACAGAGAGAGAGCGAGAGAGAGAGAGAGAGAGAGAGAGAATTTTGGCAGGTATCTCATTCTTTTCTGTCTATTTAAACTGATTGAAAAATTATAACATATTGAAAGATCGAAGGATTTCTTAATGGCTTCTACATTCTAGATATCTCTGATACTTCAGGTAATCTTAGGAAGTTGTCTCTTGCCAGCCAGGGCAGAGTTATCTGAAAAGTGATGCTTCAAGGCAGCCGACCTTTTCCTTTGTGGGCATCTTCCGAATCCTACCAGGTGAGGCATGGCAGTGGTGAAAGGGGCTTCTCTTCTGTGCTGTGATGGGCCCCCCACTTTCCTGAGAAGTGAGACGGCTTGGGGGCAAATCTGCTCTCCTTTGGAAAAGAGAGCACAGGAGAGTTTGTGGCATTTCAGTTATATTTGCTTGATCCACAAATCCTGTATGTACCTGAAAAGATGAGGGTTTTTCCCCCCAGTAGTTTACCATCAAAATGGACGGTGGGGGGGTTGTCTCAAGAGCTGCCAGTTCTGCTGCCACCCCCAGGAACAAAGGCCCCAATGATAGGATGGGAGCTGCTGGGCCTGCCATTGTCAAGGAATCAGACACCAGCCATGAGGTCAATGTTGGACAAAGCCTCACCAAGTCCCTTTTCACACCCCTTTTTTTGCTCTGAAGGCTGCTGAAAGCATCTTCCTTTGCTGTAAATACTGGAAGCTGAAGTCAGAGCCTCTTCTTCTTTCAAAGGGCATTTTGGGGGTGGAAAAGTAGAGGTGAATCTGCCGGTTTCCCTCATCCCTGATTTATTAGGACTTTGTGTGTGTGTGTGTGTGTGTGTGTGTGTGTGTGTGTGCGCGCGCGCGCGCCTTTACAAGGCTTATTTATCACCACTGAGGTTCAGTGGGTCTGAGCAGGGCATGAAATCGGTGCATGCAGAAAACACCCCTCTCAGGTGACCCCTGGCTGAGGCTGGTGAGGTGTTGGGGAGCCTGCAGTCCAGGGAAGAATGCATCAGAAGAAGGCAAAAGGTTATTGAAAAGTTAGTGAAGAATGTATAGCTGTACTGCATATTGACTACAGGTTTGTAATAAAATACTTTTTGTGTTTAACCTTTCTTTTTTTTAGGGGGATCCTCTCATCTATTTGTGGCTGTCTTCCTTTTGGGTAAATACAGTATGCAAGGACAGCATGTGTGAAGACAAAGAGGCCAGTCTACAAGATAGAAGAAACCCCCCCCCCCGAGAATAACTTGGGTAGCCCCCTGCCATGTCCATACTGCTCACCTGCTCGTCAGCGGCGGGTAGCAGAGGGTCCTAGGTGCTGGAAGTAGGAGCGACATTGAATGCAGGAGTCACAAAGGGCTAAATGCAGAGGCGTTGTTGGGGGGCGGGGGCCGTGGGTCCCCAGGCGCAGGGGTGTCGAGCTCGGAGGGGGTGCACTGCTGCCACGCCGCCGCCGAATTTTGGCGGCGCTGTGGCGGCAGTTCACCCCCTCCGGAGCTTGACACACACGCTCTCTGGGGGCGAAAGCACTCTCCAGGGGCTAGTGCACTCCAGGGGGGCACTCTGAGGGAAGAAGAATACTGCATTTGTGCAACATCCCCCCCCGGGCGGCGGGTGGCCAAACGCATCCTTCCTGGCAGGCCAGCAGTATGAAAGACGATGCTGGAGAGGCTGCGCCTGCGCAAACTTGCCGCACCCTCTCTAGCTCCCTTAGTCTCGTTGGCTGGAGTATCGTCTTTGATACAGCTGGCCAGCCAGGAAGGACGCGTCTGGCTACCTGCGGGGGTGCATGAACGCGGTATTCTTCTTCCCCCGGAGTGCACCCCCCCCAGAGAGTTCTTTCGCCCCCGGAAGAAGTCGACGGACACCCATAAAGCTACCCATGGAAGACATCCAAGACAGACAACGGAGGACAACATAGGAGGATAGACGACATAAAAGTTAAGTCGCCCCCTCCGTGGTTGCCATGCCTGGCTGGGGGGGGTGGGTGCAGGACGAGGGGTGGAGGACGCAAAAAACAGCCTAAAAAGAGGCCTCTTTTTAGGTCGCTTTTTGCAAGTTCGTTTTTTGCGAACCTCTTTAATACATCTTCAAATCAACATTTTCAACTCTTTCCCAACAAAAAGAGTATGGTGGAAAAGAGAAGGAATAAACAAATACACAGACAGAGCCTGACCACTTCACCTGCTGTTCGTGAGGAAGTTGGCGTTGTTATTGTTCAACAACAGGGAATAACTAACACCTAAAAGCGTAGAAAGGGAAGACGGTTCAACTTCAGTGAATCCAAATCTGGAAGACTATTTTAAACGGTCAGAAAAGGGGGCACTATTATTAATTATGAAGGGCCTATGTTGTGCTAGGAGCTGTATAAGTCAAAGCCACACAGGCCTGCGTTAGCTGAGGCCCTACTATAACCTGCACTCCCCCCCCCCCCCATATATGTTTTCCTTCCTGTCCCTTTTTTCTGCACCAGGGTGGCTGGAGTTCTCACACAATTTAGTTCTCACACAATGCCCCTGTCATAGCATCGCTCTAGTGATGGTTCTTTGAGGGCTACATAGGAAATCAAAATGGCTGTTCCAACTGCACCATTTCGGCTGCCACCTGGTCTCTGGCCCATACTGTGCCAAGAGGGTGCCAGTGCACTGGAAACGCCACTTTGATCCCCCCACAATGCCTCTGCCAGAGTATTGCTCCAGAATGACACTGACAGCCCAATCCTATCCCCCCCACCCGCCGATATAGTGGCGCCAAAATGGCTACCAATGCATCCTAAGGTGTGGGGGGCGCTGCAGAGGTTGCCTCTGGGTAAGGGAACAATTGTTCCCTTACCTGGTGGTAAGCCTCCACGGTGCAGGGGTGGTGGTGTTGTCTACTTGGACGTGCTAGCTAAATAGCTGGCGCAGGTCCGCATGGACACGCACCACAGAATCGAGTCTGGGAAGGGGGCTAGGATTCGGCAGCTGCCACTGAAACCACCCCCTTCCCAGACCTGATTCACCCACCCCGTGCCCTGTCACCGCCTTCCCCCACCCTGTCACCGCCTTGTTCCGCCCTCCCCCACTCCCATTCCATCCTCCCGCCACCCTTTCCTGCCTCTTCTGCCATCTTACCTGCGCCAGCGAGCGACAGCACAGGCCTTCCCACCGGCGTTTCTGGCAGTGTGCTGAATAGCACGTTGTCGGAGCACTTTTTACGACTGCTGCTGACTGCTTTACGGCAGTCAACGCCAGCGGAGGATCCCCACTGATAACGGCCGGCGAGGATAGAATTGGGCTCTAAGTCTTGGGGCACTAGAGGACGGCAGCTCTAGCGGTGCCAATATTGAGAGGAGCTCTCCTTTTGCGACCCATACGCCTCCATGGGCCTTCCCCATATGGGGGGTCACGCTGGAGGGTACTGTGCTCCTGCCATGAAACAAGTCAATGCCATACAGTCTGGACACAAGAACACAGAGGGTACAGGAAGGGATAAGGAACAAATAAAGCAGTTAAAAAAGCATTTTGTCTTTTTTTTAAAAAAGTGCTACTATCAATGACTACTACCATTCCAAGTTCGAAAAGTCTTTTTAAAAGATTACTTTTCACTACAGTTTGCATTCAGTATTTTCAGTATCATCAAATACAAATTCCCAAAATCCCTCTTAACAGAAGAATCATACTTTAAAAAAAAATTAAAAAGTATCCAAAAGATTGTAACAGGGTTATTCACACAACATAAGTCAGAAGAACCACATCAATGGAAGTCAATGGGCATTAATTTAAAACAACAACTGCAGTCCTTTTGGAGCACTGAATTCAGTTTCTGAATTATACTGTTTTCTGCTTCGCAGTGAGATATATAATCTGACATGGATGTTTTCACAGACAGTATTTTTACTATTCCTTTATTTTAATTTTCTCAATGCAGAGCAAATGAGGTCAATTCTGAGGTAATGCTTTTGTCGCTTTCCAAGCTTTTATGGGATTTTCCTCCTATTGTGTGGGTTGGTTTAGGATTAAGAAAGTCAGAAAACCAACTGTAGCTTTTCCCACAGTCAGAACTTTTAAATGGCTCTTTTCTCTCCAGTATGATAGGTCCTCTGACATGACATGAGGCTTGACTCTGGATTGAACTTTTCCTTGCAGCCTCAGCTTTTTCACCTGTATGGATTCGTATGTGTGACAGAAGACTTGAGCTGTGATAAAAACTTTTCCCACAATCTGAGCATTTATATGGCTTCTCTCCAGTGTGAATTCTCTCATGAGCCACAAGATACCATTTCCGGCTAAAGCTTTTCCCACAGCCCGAACACTTAAACGGTTTCTCTCCTGTGTGGATTTTTTTATGTTCCCTAAAGATTGAACTGCGGCTGAAACTTTTCCCACACTCTGAGCACTTAAAGGGTTTCTCTCCCGTGTGGACTCTCTCATGTACTAAAAGGCTTGAACTCTGACTGAACCTCTTTCCACAGTTGGAGCATTTAAATGGTTTCTCACCCGAATGGATTCGCTCGTGTGCTAGAAGGTTTGAGGTACGGCTGAAACTTTTGCCACACTCTGAGCACTTATACGGTTTCTCTCCTGTGTGGATTCTCTTGTGACCTGTAAGGTTCGACCTGTGACGGAAACTTTTTCCACAGTCTGCACACTTATAAGGTTTTTCTCCTGAAGGGATTATTTGAGGTTGAAGAATATCTGAACTCTTTCGGACAATTCCTTCAATGTCTGTACAGTTGTTTTGTCGCTCACCATAAAGGATTCTTTGCTGGACTCGGACTACATCGCCATCAAAATTGTCTTCCAAACAAGGGAGTGCTCTGGGGACATTTTTCCCTGGGTTGTTTTCCTGTTCCCCCACTGGCCCCTGCTGATTTTCATACATTGGTCTCTCTTTATAATACTGGAAAGCTTTCCTTCTTTTCAAAGATACCTGTTTTGGTGGCACTTGCTCTGACCCTTCCTGATGAAAATGTCCCCTCTCATCCTTGCAGACGACCTCATCTCCTGCGAAAAGAAACAAAGAATCTCAGAGGAGCATCCTAAAGAAATGGCTCCTGCATCTAGGATGCCAGGAAGTCTCTCTGGAAGGCTACAGCATGCCAAAGTCCTTTGAGGGGTCAGAAATGTTCAAAAATAAGGAAAGTAACAGCCCAAACCTATATAACTCCCTGCAAGCTGATGCAGCCGTGCTGATGGGGCATGTATCCCGTGGGGAAATTGTAAGCCCGCCACACTGGCCTGATGGGTCTACTCGGACCTGCACCAGCAATTTCGTTGGTGCAAGTCCGTATGGAGCTGGGTCGGGGGATCGAGGCTGGGAAGAGGGACAGCATACTGGCAGCACTGCTGCCACCAATACTGTCCCCTTCCTGGCCTCAATCTGTCCTCATCCCCATCTCCTCCCCCCACCCTGCCCTGTTCCATCCCCTCCCCTCCTCCCCTCCCTCCCATCCCCTGCACTGACTTGCCAGCACCAGCGGGCATCCTCCGGCTGCTGGCACGCAGATCTGGCTGTTTGTGGCATGCAGCGGCAGCCAGCCCATGCTGAATGGCATGTTGTGTTTTGCAACAGCCATAAAGGGCCTGGCCCTAACGCCACCAGAACGCTCATTCCGGCGGCATAAGACCCTAATAGGATTGGGCCGTAAGAAAAAATAGGGGCCAGTGTGTGTGAGAGAGAAGGAAGGGTGCCTCTTCTAAGACGACGCATGTTTTAATAAAAATTTGTATTTTAAAATATGCATTATTTTAAAAATCTGATTAACTGGGAGCACTTTTCAATGAAAACGTTTTTTAAGAAATCAATGAATCTAAATGATCGATTAAATAAATTAAATACCGCAGCCTAACCTTTGGTCAGCCTGTCCCCTGCTAACTGGGCAAGAGGCACTTTTTCAACGGGTGCTCCTCTTATATTTAGCAGGGGGAGAGTAACTGCCCCCCTTTCACCCCCAGCACTGTGTCTATTCTGGTGGCTGTTGCTGTTGCATCATTTTTTAGATTGTGAGCCCTTTTGGGACAGGGAGCCATTTGATTTTGTCTGTAAACCGCTTTGTGAACTTTTTGTTGAAAAGCGGTATATTAATACTGATAATAATAATACTGATAATAATACTGATAATAATAATAATAATGATGATGGTAGGATATGAAGATGAAGATTAAGGGGCGGGGCCAAAGGTTTCATTGAAAAGGTTTTGCACAGACAGCTGACGAAAGAGAGAGGCGGGAGAGGCAGCAGCATCACACAGGGGTTCTGGGAAGGCCGTTCCAGGCATAAGGAGCACAAGGGAGAAAGGTATTTGAGGGAGCAGGAGACCTTCAGATGGCTAAGTAGCCTCACTGTGAGCCAAGCTACATGTTCAATTAGTGTCATACCAGCTGCATGCTACGCGCTGCGGCAAGGAGAGTCATGCTGGCCACATGACCACGGAGGCGTCTTTGGACAACGCTGGCTCTTCAGCTTTGAAATGGGGATGAGCACCACACCCTAGAGTCGGACACGACTGGACTTAATTGTCAGGGGTCACCTTTACCTTTACTAATGGGAAGAATGTCGCCAGCATCCCTCTTCTACAGGGGGGGCGGAGACTGGCGACATTAAGAGAAGGTGAAGTTGCCTCGGCAAGGGGCCACTAGCACAACCACAACAGAGACTGACCTGGTTTGTTCACAGCTTTGCCTCGCTCCAGCTTGGCCTCCCTGCAGAGCTGCCTATTCCGAGCCTCGGGGGGAGCCTGGTCTGCACTGGAAGAATTTGCAGCCACCTCTGCAGCTGGATCCTGCACTTGCTATGGCAAGGGAAAAAAAACATTCAATGTGGACAACATTTGCAAACAGCCGGAGGCACATGGCCACAGCCTGGCAAAACCCCAAAAGTGGGGGGGGGGGAGGACTGCCTACTGTGCGCAGTCTGCCCCACTGTTTCTGCCCGTCCCCGTGAGCGACAGAACAAACTAGCACCACAATATGTTACTCAGTTGGCATCCTTTCTACAGACTGCCACGTTTGGAGGTAATCAGACTCTCTCACCTGCTCTTCCCACCTGGTGGATTCTTTCTGCCTCTGGAGAAACTCCTCTGCCAGGGACACTGCCTGGGCAGAAGACTCGGGACCACATCCCCTGACCCAGCTCTGCATTTCTGGGGGCAGGACGGTCAGAAATTGCTCCAGGACGAGCACCTCCAGGATCTGCTCCTTGGTTAGCCTCTCCACTTTCAGCCACTGACAACAAAGCTCCTGGAGTTGACTCCAAACCCCCCTCGGTCCTTCTGCTTCGTGGTAGACAAAACGCCGGAAGTGCTGGCGCTGCCTCTCCCTCCTAACGGCTTCCCTTTGCAAGATGGCTGCCTTCACCTTCCCGTAGTCTCCCCTGTCTCGGACACGGAGGCTGCTGAAGGCCTGCTTGGCTTCTCCGCTGAGGGCTGGCAGGAGGAGGGCCGCCCACTTGTCTGGAGGCCACCGACACACTGACGCAACTTGCTCAAAAGAGGCCAGAAATGTCTCTGCATCCTCCCATGGCATGGGCTCCTCAGGCAGGTTCCTCCGTCGTGAGTCAGGGGACTGTGCCATTGTCAGAAGTGTAGGCCACTGAGCTTCCACCCAGTGGTGGTGGAGCCCCTCACACACTTCTTCCACACAGTTGGGCTTCCACACAGTCAGAAATTGCCTGGAGCCATCAGTGCTTTTCACATCTGCTGCTTCCTCCATCCTCTTCCACGTTCTGCAGCTTTGCTGGGCTTCACAATCCCCTTCTCAACTGCAGGCTCCTGCTGGCTGCTCCTCTGTGCTGTTTTTGGGGGAGCTGCCTGTCCTCAAGTAGCAAGAAGAGCCTGATTTTTTTTGGGGGGGGGGGAAACATACATCAGCAAGCAACACCCAGCAAACGTTTTGCAGAAATTAACATACAACTGCCAGCAAGCCACATAAGAATGTTACAATCATCAGACAGGGCCCTGCTTAGGATACCACTGCCATCTAAAGCCATGAGGATGGCAGCAAGATATGATGCCACAACAGAAAAGGCCCTGCATCTTTGGAACCAACTATCGGAAAATCTGAGGACAGCTCCTTCATTGCTTGGTTTCTGGCAGAGTTTAAAAACATACTTATTCCGCTTGGCATTTGAAGAGGGAGGAATCTCCTAGGGCCCCCTTTTTAATCTGGTACCTATAGGTCATTTGTTGTTGTTTTTATGTTATTGCTGTTTTTACATCTTTTAACTGCACCAGTATTGTTTAAATTGGTTTTATTTAAATATTTTATTAATTGTATTTTATATTGTATTTTAATTATTGTACTGCATACCGCTTTCAGCACCAGGAAAATGGTCTAGACATCTTTTAAATAAATACCTGTAAATATGTCTGTTTATTCATATTAATTATTACAGAAGTAAGTTAAATGTATCAGTTGGAAATACAGTAAACCAGAACGGTTAGCTCGTTAGGTAAAAATCATAATTTAAGGCAATAAGAAGGGGCTGTTGTTTCTTTCATACCGGTTGAGTCCATCTGTATGGTCATGTGAAATTATCATTGAATAGGATTGCCAACTGGCTGGAAATAAAGCCAGCCTGCTTTTCGCCTATGCACTGAACAGAGGTTTCATCTGCGGAAATCAGTAGCTGATATTCAGAGCCAAGCGCGATGATCACCTGCTCATGGCTGCAGATAAAACTGCTGTTAAAGGTACAGCTACAAAGGCTGGATCCGAAGTTTATTTTATTTATTTATTTATTTATTTAAAAAATTTATATCCCGCCTTATCCCATGCCAAGGCAAATGCCCAAGGCGGCTTACAACAAAAATTAAAAACAGTTTAAAATACAGAAAGTTTAAATACATAATTTAAAAACAATAAAAACAATAATATCAATAAAAACCACTGGGGGGGCAACAGTAGGGAGCACAAAAGCAGCATGGCAGAGCATCTTGAGACACAGGAGGCAGGCTACAACCCATCACCCAAACGCAAGACGAAACAAAAATGTTTTGAGCCCTCGCCGAAAAGTCATGAGGGAGGGGGTGGTTCTCAGATCCCCTGGAAGGGAGTTCCACAGTTGTGGCGCCACAGCGGAGAAAGCCCGCCCACGTGTTGCCACTCCCCTAACTTGCGATAGAGGTGGTACACGCAGGAGAGCCCCCTCAGATGACCTAAGAGAGCGGGCCGGAATGTATGGGAGAAGGCGGTCCCTGAGATATCCTGGACCCAAACCGTGAAACCGTGAAGTTGGCAACCTTACCCTGATACCTTGCTATAGAAACAAATTAAAACATTCCGTTTAGTTTTTTAGCCTTTTTTAGCCAAGCCCCATTTACTTAAAGCGGCTAATGATGATACAGCAAAACTGACACAAGGTGAATCAGTTTGGGGGGGGAACCTTTCATCCCTGCCCCCCCATTTTTGACCCAAAAGTGGGTTTGAGAGAACTTCTGGCTCAGCCTAAGGTGTTACAATTCCTTGCAGTATCTTCAAAGCAATTCAGTAGGACCCAGGAGGTAACGTTTTAGTGTCCCCACACGGCTCCCCTTCCGAAAAAGACTGCTAGTGGGGACAGCAGCAGCTTATATACTACACAGACACACAGTTTCTCAAGACTGCAGGTTGTAGAGAAGTAGCAGCTGGTGGGAAAAGCCCTGCCTGGATCATCTGCCATCATCACACATCTGTGGATGGCATAAGAGCATCCTGCTTAGAGAAAAGGTGGCAATAAGAACATAAGAAGAGAAGAGCCCTGCTGGATCAGGCCAAAGGCCCATCTAGTCCAGCTTCCTGTATCACACAGTGGAGCCTCAGGGAGCACAAGCCAATAAGATACTTGTATCCTGTCGCCACTCCCTTGCACCTGGCACAAAGAAAACCTACTCCTACAACCAGGAGGTTGCTTATCCCCATCATGGCTTGTAAGCTGTGATGGACTTTTCCTCCATAAATCTGTCCAATCCCCTTTTAAAGGCATCCAGGCCAGGTGCCATCACCACCTCCTGTGGCAAGGAGTTCCACAAACCAATTACACGCTGGGTAAATAAATATTTTCTTTTGTCCGTTTTAATCCTCCCTCCACTCAATTTGAATGGATGTCCCCTAGTTCTAGTGTTGTGTGAGAGGGAAAAGAACTTCTCTCTATCCACTCTCTCCATCCCATGCATAATTTTATACGTCTCAATCATGTCACAAAGGCCTCAACGGCCTTTTTTCTAGACTGAAGAGCGCCAAACGCTGTAACCTTTCCTTATAAGGGAGATGCCCCAGCCCGCTAATCATTTTGGTCGCTCTCTTCTGCGCCTTTTCCAGTTCCACTATATCCTTTTTGAGATGCGGAGACCAGAACTGGACGCAATACTCCAGATGCGGCCTTACCATCGATTTGTACAAAGGCAGAATGATATTGGCCATTTTATTCTCAATCCCTTTTTTAATGATCCCGAGCATGGAATTGGCCTTCTTCACAGCCGCCGCACACTGGGTCGACACTTTCATCGACCTGTCCACCAGCACCCCAAGATCTCTCTCCTGATCCGTCACAGACAGCTCAGAACCCATGAGCGTATGTATGTATCTTATTATGAATTGAAGCAGCAATTGCCTGACAGACAGCCTGGCGGTTTCATCCGTCTGAGGAGTACGGCTGCTTGGGTGATGAATGGAGAGGAGCGGGCGGGGCAGAGACTGAGCTAAAGATATTTTGAAATGAAAACGACGGCTGTTTTATAGCCATGCATGCTTGAAACGGGTACCGCAGCAGGGTCGTGCTCTCTTGGAGGATCAGCGTCTTCCTGGCCCCTAACTACTTGGGGCAACAAGTTCCACTTACATTAGGATTTGGGGCTGCTTGTGCTGAGAGAGAAAGCGGCTTCTTTGTCTCCTCTCATCTGGCCATCCGGCTCAGCATCGCGTTTTACAAGCGGGGAATTCAAGCACTTTCTGGCGCTGCTTTTTTTTTCCCTTTGCCGCCTCCGCCCCCAGAATGATTCCCCTGGACAAACCTTTTGGACTCGTTTCCCCCCTGCGGGCTTAACATTGCTTTCCTAGATTATCATTTGGGACATCTAGGCGGCTGATGCTCTCTCTTTTCCCCAGAAAAGGGCAAGGAGCGGCAGGAAGTGGCTTCACTTTTTACCCCCTCCCCACCGTTCTGTTATATTTTGGACGCTCTAGGAATCAGAGCGTGGATTTTGTCCATTTAACTCTTGCAACTTTGCAAGCATCTGACTTTCGAGAGCTTGTTGTTGCGGCTAATATTAGGCAAAGTTCTGCCTGCAGCTCCATCCTAGGGTTGTCCTCTCTTCCTTTGACAACATTTTCTTCCTTAGCATGTGCCTTTAACAGCTGCATGACGGGCAGAATTTGGACTAGTCAGTGATGCTTCTCCCCATGATGACTATCTCCATGTAAGGAAAAGTTGCACTTGTAAGATTTCGAACGTTGTTGCTGTTCACAGCACAGGAGCCCAGCCTGGCAAACACATGGCAACACTATTCAAAGCGTTATCAAATTGTCATATCCCTGTTAGTTTGTTTAGGGACAAACTAATGAGGTCTAAACACCACCTAGTATTGTATCTTCCTATACCTGATGAGGCTTCAGCATACGTGGACCGAGAACTACCGGACGTACAAGCTGGGTGTCGAAGAGGCAGAGGAACTAGAGATCAAATTGCCAACATGCGCTGGATCATGGAGAAAGCACGAGAGTTCCAAAAAAACACCTACTTCTGCTTCATTGACTACGCAAAAGCCTTTGATTGTGTGGATCACAACAAACTGTGGCAAATTCTTAAAGAGATGGGGGTACCAGACCACCTTACCTGTCTCCTGAGAAACCTGTATGCGGGTCAAGAAGCAACAGTGCGGACCGGCCATGGAACAACCGACTGGTTCAAAATTGGGAAGGGAGTACGGCAAGGCTGTATATTGTCACCCTGCTTATTTAACTTATATGCAGAGTACATTATGAGAAATGCAGGGCTGAATGAATCGCAAGCCGGAATCAAGATTGCCGGGAGAAATATCAACAACCTCAGATATGCAGACGATACCACCCTAATGGCAGAAAGTGAAGAAGAACTAAAGAGCCTCTTGATGAGAGTGAAAGAGGAGAGTGCAAAAGTTGGCTTGAAACTCAACATCAATAAAACCAAGATCATGGCATCTGGTCCCATCAATTCCTGGCAAATAGAAGGGGCAGAAATGGAAGCAGTAACAGATTTTACTTTTTTGGGTTCCAAGATCACTGCAGACGGAGACAGCAGCCATGAAATTAAAAGACGCTTACTCCTTGGAAGGAAAGCTATGGCAAACTTAGACAGCATAATAAAAAGCAGAGATATCACCATGCCAACAAAAGTTCACATAGTCAGGGTGATGGTGTTCCCAGTAGCAATGTATGGTTGCGAGAGTTGGACCATAAGGAAGGCTGAGCGCCGAAGAATAGATGCTTTCGAACTGTGGTGCTGGAGAAGACTCCTGAGAGTCCCTTGGACTGCTAGGAGATCAAATCAGTCAATTCTAAATGAAATCAACCCTGACTGTTCCCTGGAAGGACAGGTACTGAGGCTGAAGCTCAAATATTTTGGCCACCTAATGCGAAGAGAGGAGTCTCTGGAGAAGACTCTGATGCTGGGAAAGATTGAAGGCAAAAGGAGAAGGGGAAGGCAAAGGATGAGATGGTTAGACAGCATCACCGATGCAACGAACATGAAAATGAGCGAACTCAGGAAGATAGTGGAGGACAGGAAGGCCTGGCGGGATGTGGCTCATGGGATCACGAAGGGTCAGACACGACTTAACGACTGAACAACAACAACAATACCTGATGATAACAGTTGTGTGGTGGTGCTCACACTGGGGCATTGTGTTAAAAATATTTATTATTTATTGAATTTCTATCCCGCCTTTCTCCCCCATAGGGGGACCCAAAGCATCATGGATATTTCATGTCCATCTTCAAAAGCAGCTGGAAAAGTGCAGAAAAAAACAACTGAAATGATCAGGTTGGAGCACTTTCTGTAAGGAAAGGCTGAAGTGTTGGGGCTTTTTTTTAAAACTTAGACTGAGAGGGGACCTCTCAGTTTTTTGATAGAGGTTTCTAAAATTCTGCCTGATGTGGCAATAAAGTGGATCAAAAGCTTTTCTCTTTCTCATAATACTAGGACTCGGAGTCACTCAAGAACACTGACTGGCTCCAGGCTTATGCTAAGGACAGTGAAAAGGCAGCACTTCTGCACTGTGTAATTAATAGCCCAATCCTACCGAACGTTTCTCGTACTGATGCAGCAGCGCCAGCGTGGCCTACGCTGCATCTTGCAGGAGAAAGTAGGAGGTGGGAGGTCTCCTCAAGGTAAGGGGATATTTGTTCCCTTGACCCAGAGAAAGCCCCAGCCCCTGCAATGGGTCTAGTCGGACCTGTGCCTTCCACATGGTTAGCGCAAGTCTGCATGCACCTGTGTTGGTGGATCAGGCCTGGGAAGGGGGTTAGGATATGGTGTGCACCATCACCGCCAATCCCACCCCCCTCTTGGGCCTGATCTGCCCCCCTTGCCCCCCCAGGATGACTTGCTTGCTCCGTTGCGCGTTTCTGGAAAACTAGTGGGAAGGTGCAGGCCTTCCCACTGGCGCTGCAATCTGGCACGCTGTCGCAACATGCCTTTTTACAGCAAGTTTGTGACAGCTAGCGCCGGTGCAAGCGCCGGATAGGAGTGTGCTGTAATTGATGGACTCCACTGCTCCAAGACATGGTGATGGTCACAGAATTCCATGGGAGTCACACAACCAAGTGTTTGCATCCATCACACACTCGCCTGGGACCACAGAACAGAAAGCTAAGTGGTTCGATAACTTCCTAGATGAAAAATCTATTCACAGCTTCTAGCTTACAAGAACAACATTGAACTGCTAAGTAGAGCTTCAAATTTTGTCGAAGCCAATGCTGGCTGGAATAAGGAAGAAAGGAACAGAGTCGCCTTGAAACCCGGCTTGTAAGCTTTCTAGGATAATCTGGCAGCAGCCCCCTTTTGCAAACAGGACTCTGGAGTAGATGTGTCCTTGGCTTGCTCCAGGACTCGGATTCTTCTCATGAATGTAAGTATCTGGGTGCATAAAGAGTGCAGCCAGGTGAGCCAAAGGACCAATGTCCCTCTTTCCATAATGATGTTCAAAGCAAGGATAGGAAAAAGTAGGGCGTTTTGCGCCATTTGCCAAGTTAGCTCCCTTTGGCAGGCACAGGAGCAACAGGGGTTTGCCTTGACGAGCCAAAGACCTGGATGTTACAGGAGCACCTCTCATTCCCAAGTAACTTATTGCCAAACAAGCCACAAGCCCAGTTTCCCAAAACCAGCTCCCCATAGCACTTTGTGGTTCCTCTCCCACCAAAGAAACATTTTTTTTGAACTGAGACGTCTGTGTGTGCTTTTAAGAGTCTTTATCATCGTATCAAGGCTCACAGCCAACTAAACACATCCTAGAGACCTCCTTAGCCAATGAAAGGCCTTCCTTCCTGGCAAACCTGAGAAACAATCACATGGTTTAGTCTAGTGTGCCGAAGGCCAACAGCCCGCACTGTTTCGTTTTTTAATAATTTATCAAAGTGTACAATATAAATAGACAGACACATATTTACGAGTTGAAACTCAAAAACAAACATTCCACAGTTCAGTATAAGGTAAAGGTGACCCCTGACAATTAAGTCCAGTCGTATCCGACTCTAGGGTGTGGTGCTCATCTCCATTTCAGAGCTGAAGAGCCAGCGTTGTCCAAAGACGCCTCCAAATCAGTATATACCAGTCTTGCTATTTGAAAACCCATTTTTGGCATGGTTTCTCCTCCCCCCCCCCCATGAAGGAAAGGTCGCTACCCTGTTGCAAAATTATCAGAAGAGATGTGACTGCTGAGGCTGAAGACCTTTCTCCGCAACGATCCTTCCGTGACAGCAGGACTCTTTTCAGCAGCGAGACTGGGAACAAGCCGGCGGAGGTTTTGGGCTGATGCTTCTTCCGCCAAGTCCTCTCAAGGATGCAGGTTTTTTAATCACACAGAGCAAAACGCAACAGGTTTAACATAAGGTATGTGCAGGACATTTTTGTTAAGCTTAAATAGCAGCAGCTGCAGTGAGGGGCAGTCATGATATTGTCAATGGGAGCTCCCCTTCCAAGGCTAACAGCGCAATCCAACTTAAATTCCGAGCTGCGGACCTAGTGATCCGCCGCCCATAATAGCCCAAAGTAAAGCACGTTCGCAGACTACTTTCGAGCAGGGCAGGCCGGCGCAGGGCAGGCGGGGCGGGGCGGGGGCATGGGGCGGCGCAGGGAAGGCGGGGCGGGGGCATGGCGTTCGCCATATCCTGGTCCCCGCCGGGCTCCATAGGGCGGCTGGGCCGTTACACAGCCGCCTCCGACTTCCGCCAGCAAAATAGCTGGCAGAAATCAGAGGAGGCCTATCGGCCCCAGCCGCCGTTACACCTGGGGAAGGGGACGAGCATCCCCTTCCCCAAGTAGACTTTCCGCCGCGGGCTGCCTGTTACAGGCAGCCCGTGGCGGAGCACGGGATCGGGCGGACGGCCAAGGCCGTCCGCCCAATCTTTAAGTTTGATTGGGCTGTAAGTAATAGTGCTTTCAAGAGGAGGGTATTTTCATCAGAACTGTAGAGTGAGGGGAAAAGGTTAAATACCCCCTACCCACAGGGGGTGGCCCTGATCCCCTCCCCCCACTGTGGCTTCTATGTAAGCAAAACCACACATACACAGTACTTCACAGCCTGGCAGGGGGCATTTGGCCCCATTGCCAGGGTAGCCACATGGCACAGCCCTGCCTGACCCAACCCACGAAGAGGCACCGTTGGGAGAAGGAGGGGGCAGAGTGACGCCCCCACCGTGGATCAAGCCGCCCCCTCCTTTGCACACTGGTCATCTCTGGTGGCACAAGTGGCACTCACAAGAGTGACATCCACAAAAGGGGGACTTTCAGAAAACGAGCGTGAAAAGCACAGGTGTACTGTGGCCCTATGTGGAGATCACAATGTGAACTTTCTCTTCCTGTCCCCATTTAAGGTTTTCCTCTCTTGCGTGAATGCTCATCGTTTGGAAAATTCTAGAGTCAGGCTACACAATCAGCAAGTCCGTGAGGGATGATTTTTACTGGATTACAGGCAAGGGAATCCCATGTTTGAATTCTTGGAGATACGCGATTTAAAACAAAACAAAAACCCCATGCACATAGAAAACTAGCATTTCAGGCAAACAACTGGGCCAAAAACTCTTCTCTCTGCCATGCTAGTTTTCTATGTGCAGGGAGCTTTTTCTGTAGGGGTAGCAGCAATGTTCCATGTATTTGTGTGTGTGCGTGCGCGTGTGGCGCAGCTGCCAGCATCCGAAGCACTTGGCAGTGACATCATCATCCTTAAGCTCTGCAGCGATGGAGATGTGAACTGTGCAGGGCTTTGATTCAAGCTGTGCAACTGCACAGCTTACAGAGAAGACTAGGTAGCAGTCAAACATGAGGACATCTCATCTGCAGTGGTACGATCCGCTACACCACAAATTCTGCTACTATGTTTAACTTGAGTGTACAGCATTCCAAACTCCATATGGATTCATTTTGTAGTCAGAGCTTTTCCACAGTTCTCCCTCCGGAATGGATTCTCCTGTGAACCCGGAGGCCTGAGCTATGGCCAAAGTTTTTTCCACAGTCAGAGCAGGTATACGACTTCTCCCCTTTGTGACTTATCTCATGAGCCAGAAGACATGACTTCTGGATGAAGCTCCTCCCACAGTCTGAACACTTGTACGGTTTCTCTCCAGTGTGAATCCTTTCATGGGTCAAAAGGCCAGACCTTGTCGTGAACCTTTTCCCACACGTCGAGCACATATATGGTTTCTCTCCCGTGTGAGTCCGCACATGCGCCCGGAGGGTTGAACCCTTGCCGAAGCTTCTACCGCAGTCTGAACACTTGTGTGGTCTCTCTCCTGTGTGAGTTCTCTCATGTGCCTTGAGATTACAGCGGTGCTTGAAACTTCTGCCACAGTGGCAGTGGTGGAGTCTTTGGTGGCCTTTGCTTTCTTCCCACCCAACGTTACCCCCCCTGCCGTGGAGACCTCCATCCATGCTCTTCTCTGGCTTGGCTCCCAGCTGGCTCCCAAGCCTTGTTCCTTCTTCGTGATACCGAGAAGCCTCACTTTGTCTCAACAATGCGTCTCTCAGCTCCATTCGCTCCGGCCTTTCCTGCTGAAGGTCACATCTCTCCTTCTCCGGCACTCCTGCATAAATAAAACAGAGAATCTTACTGCAAAATTCCTTGCTCTGGCCTCTGACTGACTAATATCCCATGAGGATTTGTAGCATCAGGTGATGACTTCCATGTACTAATGTGCTCTCGCAGACCTAACACCACAAACAGAGCTTCCACAGCACCTCAAACAAGCTATGGCTTGTGACCGTGTCAAAACTGCCTCATGCTGGGAGTCTTGTCTACTTCTGGGTTGGGCAGAAGGCAGCTCAGGGTCTGAAAGTCTGCCTGGTCTGCTCCAATGGGCTGCAGCTCTCCAAGAACACAGGCCGGGCTCTTTCTCAGACCTTCTACCTGGGGTAGAAGTGACACGGATACGGCCCCTCTCCAAAAGAGGCTAACACTGACCTACCTAGCTTAGTATGGTCTTTCCCAGCCCTGCTACCCACGAATCTCTCAACTAGAGACGCCTGGGATTGACCTTTGGGCCTCTGCAGGCAAAACATGTGCTCTACCACTAGGAACCCTCCATTTTCTGGCAGTTTGGGAGGTGGGGGGCAGGGTGGAAGCCGAGGAAGCCTTCCACCCTGCCCCCTACCTCCCATGGAATTCTCCGGCTCAGCACACGCAGCGCATGGGCAGCATTCCAACCGGGGCCAACACTGACAGTTTCTCACCTGCGTGGATTTTCTCATGTGCTGTGAGGCTGGAGTTATGGTTGAAGCTTCTGCCACAACAGGGGCATTTATATGGTTTCTCTCCCAAGGGGATTCTCTCATTTGCCATAAGGGTTGGACGTTCCTTTCGATATGGTAACGCCTGTGATTTTGCCATAATGTGGGCTGTCTGACTGTCCACACTCCACCGGGAACTTTCTCCAATGTCACTGCATGTTTTTTGACCTTCACGTTGCAGGATATTCTCCTGCGCTGTAGTTACTTCTCTCTGAGAGCCACCTTCCCAATAAGAAAGGGTTTCAGCCACACTCTTCCCCAGATCCTCTCCCTGTTCCTCCTCTGATCCTTGTTGAGTCTGAAATCTCGTGGCCTCCTCCTCATAGCACTGGAAAATGTTGCCTCTGTCGAGTGTCTCCTCCTTTGGTGCCACGTGCTCAGAACCTCTCAGACAAAGATCCTCCACCTTGTTCCCATGTACCTGCCCATCACCTGCAGGAATAAGCAAGAGGATGATGCCTAATCTCCCCCCCCACACACACACACATGCATCATGTTCCTTGCTAAAACGATAATTAACAAAACCATAACGGGCATAAGAAAGCAGATCGGTCCAAGATACAAGACAAAAGGTTACTCAACACAATAAAGCATTAACAACTATTTTAAAAGAGAGGGGAGGAAATCTGCATTTAAATCTTCAGTTATTATTTACCAAATAACAGATGAACCCCACAACAATCAGGGAAGTGTTTATTCAGAGGAAAAAGGAGAAGCAATGTACAGCAGCCCCAGGGCACGGTTTGAAGGAATATGATATTGCAGCCTTGGCAAAGCTGAGCAATCGCAATCTGGTCAATGTCTGGATTGGAGAACATTTGCACACAGTGGCGTAGTGCTAAATTCTGAAGTGAAAGACCCCTTCCCCTGACACACACACCCTTAGCATATAGTCACATCCCACTAAGACAATACAACAAAAATTCTGAATGCTTCCCAAATGCAAAGTGTACACAGAAATACCCTTTCCCAAGAAAAAGGCACAGTTAGCGAAATCCTATGCATGTGTATGCAGAAGTGCCAATCCCACTATATTCAAGAGAATTTACTCCCACTGAATTGTAACCTCTTTCTCCTCTACAGGAAGTTTATTTAAAAAAAAAACCACCTAGAAATACTGCTAGAAGGGGCTGCAGGCTTTGGGGCTCTCCTGATGCCGTGCCCGGCCACTCCCTCTCTGGTTTTGCTCGCTATCCAGTCTGGAGGCAGGGCAGAGCGACAGCAACCCACCCTAGGAGCGTGGCCAAACGGAGGCCTGAGCTCAAACGTGGCCAAACGGAGGCCTGAGCTCAAACGTGGCCGAACGGAGGCCTGAGCTCAAACGTGGCCAAACGGAGGCCTGAGCTCAAACGTGGCCAAACGGAGGCCTGAGCTCAAACGTGGCCAAACGGAGGCCTGAGCTCAAACGTGGCCAAACGGAGGCCTGAGCTCAAACGTGGCCAAACGGAGGCCTGCTCCACTGCACTGGCTCCCCCTACATCTTGAGAGCCCTCCCTGGCAAGAGGGCAGCCAGGACCTGTTGCCTTCTGGCATTTGCACCTGGCGCTGCAGAACGGGATGCCCTGCGCAGGGCCTGGGTGCGGAGTCTCAAATTCCCCAGAGGCAAAAAAGCCCAGCCTAGTCAGTCAGCCAGTCCTGCTCAGAGAGAGCCCACCTGGGGACTCTGGCCAGGCAGTTGGGACCACCGTGGCCAAGGAGGACCTGCTGGCTGGCGGAGAGTGAGAGAACCTGGGCATGGGCACTGGGGCTGCCTTTGCCTGGCTGCTCCTGCTCCAGCCAGAGACTAGAAAAAAGGCGCCTGAGGGGGGACATGATTGAGACTTATAAAATTATGCATGGGATGGAGAGAATGGATAGAGGGAAATTCTTTTCCCTCTCGCACAACACCAGAATCAGGGGACACACACTAAAATTGAGTGGAGGGAGAGTTAGAACAGACAAAAGAAAATATTTCTTTACCCAGCGTGTGATTCATCTGTGGAACTCCTTGCCACAGGATGTGGTGATGGCACCTGGCCTAGATGCCTTTAAAAGGGGTTTGGACAAATTCATGGAGGAAAAGACCATCACAGGTTACAAGCCATAAGCAACCTCCTGGTTTTTAGAAGTGGGTTTTCTCTGTGCCAGGTGCAAGGGAGTGGCGACTGGACACAGGTATCTTGTTGTCTCGTGTGCTCCCTGAGGCATCTGGTGGGGCCACTGTGTGACACAGGAAGCTGGACTAGATGGGCTTTTGGCCTGATCCAGCAGGGCTCTTCTTATGTTCTTATGTTCTTATGTTCCCCAGCAGCCCCCAAAGAGTCCACCGCAGGGGGGGGGGCGCAACCCCCTGCCTGACTTCATTCCAGAGCGCGAGAGGAGCAGGGGCTGGCGCAGCACTTGGTAAGGGGGGCAGCATTTGGCAGGCCTTCTCCAGTGCCAGGAGCAGGGCCTCTGAGAGGGGGGTTAAGGTAGGCTTACCATATTTTTGGTGACCCAATTCGGGACACCCCCCGATTTCTGGGGGGGGCGCCAAATATTTTTTGTTTTTGTTTTTTGTTTTGCGTTTTGCTTTCTTTCAATGTTTTTTGTTTCTGTTTTTTACATTAGTAACCCCCTTACTGCTGCTATTTACCCCCTTACTTTTCCTGCTGCTGCTGCCGCCGCCGCCGCCGCCATTTTCCTCAACGACTGCCACACACAAGCGGCCCGGGAGTCCTTCAGAACGAAGGGCTTCCAGGCCGAGCTGCGTGCATTAATTTATTTTGTCATGGCTGCCGGGGGCCTCCCGGGACCCTGCCTGTGATGGTCCACGAAATACCAGGACTGTCCCAGATGGACCGGGACGTCTGGTAAGCCTAGGTTAAGGGGGTACAATCGTACCCAGGCCCAGGGTCAAAAATGGGTCAAAAGGGGCCCGATGAGCAAAAAAGGGGGCCCCAGGAGCCAAATTCACATGAAGGGAAGGGGCCCAAAAGAAGCTTTGTACCCCCTGACAAAATTCCTCTGAGTGGCCCTGGCCAGGAGGTCTTGGGTTGGCCCTGATTATAAGAAAGACACCGTTCCACCGAGAAGAGCTGCACCCATTTATAGAACAAACCGGCAGAAAACATCTAGAACAAGGGTGGCCCAACCTTCCACCACTAGGGCCTCTGTGTTGTTAAGAGTTGTGTAGAAGACAGAATCTTGGCATCTGTAATTACTGATGGTGCTGTTAAAGTAGCTGCACCTGCTGAAATGCCCTCACCTGTACAACCATTTAAGGTCCAGGAGCATTCGTGTTGAAAAGTTGGCCACCCCTGATCTGGAAGGGTAAAGCTTGGTCCCCTTCTTCCAATCCAGGGAGTGGGGTAGCAAAGGCTGGCACATCACCAGGGAAAGGGGGGCAGCATTTGGAACACAGCCTCTGGACCCAGGTGGCCTTGGGACCCTGGAGGCAGTAAGCCCCTGACTGCATGTTTCTGGGGGACATACCCTGGGAGAAGGCCATCACCACCATCTTCTGCTTGTGGGCCAGATGTCAGCTGGATCACGCCCTCCCCTTTAAAAAAAATCATACATGACTGACAAAGACAGAACAGCCAATTGACAAACAGGAACACATGGAGTGGTAACCACTGGAAACAAGATCAGTGTCAACCCTGAAATGGGCCAGAGAAAGGACAATTCGGGTTCAACGAACACTTACCTAACGGGTTATTTACACCTCCTTTTGCCTGCTTGGCCTCCTTGTGGAGTAGACCTTCCCACATACCTGATGGTGGAACCTGGACTGTCTCAGAGGGATTCACAGTTGCCACGATCCCCGAAGGCCGCAAGACCTGTAGCTGGAGCAAGAAAGTCATTCCAGGTTACATCTGTGAAATTTGACCCATTTTATATCTTTATAACTAGGCTTACCATCGTCCCGGAATCAAGCCTGGCTTCGGCCTAGACCGGGCCTGAGACGCTCCCAAGGGTGCACTGCGGCTGCCCAATGGGTTTCCAGAACTTCCGGTCAACGACGCGACCGAAGCTGGAACCCCATTGGGCATCTGCAGTGCATCCTTGGGAGTGGCTCGGGCCCGGTCTAGGCCGAAGCCAGACTCGATTCCGGGACGATGGTAAGCCTATTTATAACAAAATAGAAATGGAACCTGGCACTGGATGTAGAATCCGTTTTTAAAAGGGGAGGGGGGAGAGAGAGAAAGCCATTCAGGGCAAGCAAGTCCCTCAGACATGCTGACCGTTGAATGTCCTCCTAAACTGTGAATTTACACAAATAGCAGGTCCCAACCACCACCACCACTATTATTATTCTATATTTATATACTGCTTTTTAACAAAAATGTTCACAAAGTGGTTTACAGACAAAATCAAATAACTAAAAGGCTCCCTGTCCCAAAAGACCTCACAATCTAAAAAGATGCTGAGGAGACAACAGCAAACAGCTACTAGAAAAGACACTGTGCTGGGGATGAATGTGGGGGCAGTTGCTCTCTCCCTGCTAACTATAAGAGGACCACTACTTGAAAAAGGACTTCTTTGCCCAGTTTGCAGGGCACAATCCATTCTTTTCTCTGGCACCTTTATCCCAACTGACACTACTGCCATTTCACTGCCATTAACTGCCAAGCTATAAAAATCCAGATTCAGAAGTCTGTTGCACCCACATCAAACAACCTCGCAGTGCTGGATTTCCTGCAACTCAAGAACTGCAGGAGCTGGGGAATCAAAGGTGGTCCGAATCTGCCTTCGGTCCCTGAGAAACGGCATCTGAAAGAAGAGCTCTCTGAAAGAACCGCTACAAACCCCCTCACCTCTCTTTCCAGTTTCACGGCGCTCTGCTTCAACAGGAACTCCTCTGCGAGAACCACAGCCTGGGCGCAGGTCACTGGGCCCCCGTTCCGGACCCAGCTCTGCATCTCCGTGGGCAGGACGGCCAGGAACTGCTCCAGGACCAGCAGCTCCAGGATCTGCTCCTTGCTGCGCCTCTCCACTCCCAGCCACTGAGCGCAGCGCTCCCGCAGCTGCCTGTAGGCGCCTCTCGGCCCCTCCGCCTCCTGGTAGCGGAGCCGCCTGAAGTGCTGGCGCTGCCTCTCCCTGGCCACGGCTTCCCCCTGCAGGATGGCGGCCTTCACCTGCCCGTAGTCTCCCCTCTCCGGCAGGCCCAGGCTGCTGAAGGCCTGCTTGGCCGCTCCGCCCAGGGCCGGCAGCAGGAGGGCCGCCCACTGCTCTGCAGGCCACCGGCAGGCCGAGGCCACTTGCTCGAAGGAGCCCAGGAAGGCCTCGGCATCGTCCCAGGGCGAGGGCTGCTCCTCCTCGGGCGTTTGTAGGTCTGCCCACTCCGAGTGAGGGGCCTGCACCGTCCTCAGGAACTCCTGCCACTGGGGTTCCCAGAGTTGCTGCAGCCCCTCCCCCGGCTCCTGCTTGATTCGCTCTGGAGTCCGCAACTCCCCGACGCTCCCGACATGTACCACCTGTGGGGGCTTTGCTCCCTCCATCTCGGCCCACAGCTTGAAGGTGGGCACATTCTGCTGCCCCTTTTCCAGCTCTGAGGTTATTGTTTCCCCCTCCTCCACAGTGACACTCGAGGTCTCCATCGCTCAGTTCAAACGCCAGCCTCCGAGGGGCTTTCTCTGAGCTAAGTCACTCCACACGATGAGTCCATGTATCTCTCGCAAATTGCCAATCCTGTAGAAAAGACCAAGAGGCAAAGAGGTTCCCAGTTAGCAAGAGGGGTAACTCCTAAGAGGAAACTGCCCCCCCCCCAGGTTTAATTTCTCACATAGGAAAACTTTGCCTTCGAGACTGGTAAACCCTGGAATAATCAGACCCCAGAATATGATCTCAGTTCCTGACCTCATACAGGAGAAGGCATTCCTTCAAATACAAGCGCACCCTTTCATGCAAAGCCATATTCTGAAATGTATCTGTGGAACGTCTTGCCACAGGATGTTGTGATGGCAGGCACCTGGCCTAGATGCCTTTAAGAGGGGATTGGACAGACTGATGAAGGAAAAGTCCATCACAAGTCACAAGTCATGATGACTGTATGCAACCTCTGGGTTTTAGAGGCAGCCTATCTCTGAATGCCAGGTGCAAGGGAGTGGCGACAGGATACAGGTATCTTGTTTCCTTGTGTGCTCCCTGAGGCATCTGGTGGGGCCACTGTGAGATACAGGAAGCTGGACTAGATGGGCCCTTGGCCTGATCCAACAGGGCCCTTCTTGCTGAATTGTTGAGCCCCTAACAAAGCAGGGGAGCCCTGCGATGTGATCTGCTGGGATAATCAGGTGGCGCTTTTCAGGCCGTGGCCATCTGCAAGTTGCTGCAGTTGAAGCCACTCTTGGAAGTTGCCCAGCGACAGGGGGCTGGTTCCAAAGTTGGCAACCTGGGACATCCGCCAACTTTTGTGCCAGAATTCTCCTTACACCTGGTCTGAATCGATTTAAAATCTGGGAGAGCTTGTTTTGGGAAGGGTCTTTTTATTCTCCCATGATTTGGCAATCCCAGTTCACGGGTCCGTCCAGCCATCCGCTTACCCGCCCCTCCAGCCGTCTTGGTCTCTCTCCATCTCTCCTCCTCCTGCCCCTTTAGCTCCGCTCCGCTCTGCCCCCCTTGGCACCGCGCTACGCCCCTAGGCCTCAGCATTTGTTGTGCTGCAACCCGCATCCCCCCCCCTCCCCAAGCTAAAGAAATAAATAAATTCAAAAGCCAGTTTCCCACCAGAGAGAGAGGAGAGGCAGCCTGGAAGTGGATTCTCTGTTGACAGCAAGGAGTATTCAGGACAAGCACCCGAGAGCCTTCATTTCCGGTTCTGATGCGAATTCTCCATCTGAGGGGCAAGAGTGGAAGACGCACGTAGGAATCCCTTTGCAGAAACGTACACAAAACAGGCAGGGTCCAGGCAGTCCCTTCGTTGCTTGCAGTGCTTTGACATAACCATGTTCTCTATCCCGTCTCCCTGTACGCACGCGCACACACACATTCAGAGCCTGAACCGGGGAACCCCCATCCCCTGCGGGAACAGGACAAAAAGGTTGCTGGGCTGTTAGTGAATCTGAGAAGAAAGGAGACAGAGAATGGCCAATCTGGGGTGTTATAAGAGAGTGGATAGAGGGAAATTCTTTTCCCTCTCGCACAACACCAGAACCAGGGGACACACACTAAAATTGAGTGGAGGGAGAGTTAGAACAGACAAAAGAAAATATTTCTTTACCCAGCGTGTGATTCATCTGTGGAACTCCTTGCCACAGGATGTGGTGATGGCACCTGGCCTAGATGCCTTTAAAAGGGGTTTGGACAAATTCATGGAGGAAAAGACCATCACAGGTTACAAGCCATAAGCAACCTCCTGGTTTTTAGAAGTGGGTTTTCTCTGTGCCAGGTGCAAGGGAGTGGCGACTGGACACAGGTATCTTGTTGTCTCGGGTGCTCCCTGAGGCATCTGGTGGGGCCACTGTGTGACACAGGAAGCTGGACTAGATGGGCTTTTGGCCTGATCCAGCAGGGCTCTTCTTATGTTCTTATGTTTATAACGAAAAAAGCACTTTGGGAACGTAGACCTGCTGCCGGTCCAAGGCAGTTTCATGAGGATCATCCAATTGTCAGAATGTAAAGCATCACATCACTTCACTTCCCATTCATAGTATATGATTCACTAGAGACTGAAAAGAGAAACCATCTTCAGAAGGAGCAGTCAGTGTATAGCCCTGAATACCCGTTGCTCCCCAATAACAAGGTATACTGCCTTGAACATGGAGGATCCATTCTTACTGCTGGTGAACATGTGTGCCATGTATTTCTATAACTCTTTATATAAAACAGGAAGGAAACCTGCTAGATCAGACCAAATAGGGCCGTCCCGTCCCCAGGCTAATGTCTCCATACAGGTTGTTTTGAACTGTTTCGGGCAGAGAGGACGTGATGCTTTTAAAACACTACAGAAGAGGAGCCTATACATTTTTGTGGCTTCAAAACCTAGGTAGGAATTCAACAGGGAATTCAATTCCCTAGGAGCATGAAGTACTTCTCATCACTCCATCTCCATCTGTTGATTTTTTTTTTTGCCTGTCAAGCATTTAAAAGCCCAGGTGCCCTGCAAGAAAAATGTTATCCTTATCTAGCTTCTTTTGTACTTTTTGAAGACAGCAGGTGTGACTATTTCAAAGTACTGTGCTAAAACAGAGTCTCTTACCTGCTTAATTTGATGCTGTGCTGTATGCTAGTTCCTTCATATTCTCCCCTCTGCTACCTGCAACTGAGAGTCAAAAGTGTCACCAGAGAACAAAGAAAATGTAACTCTTTGTGGGTTGCAGGATGTTCCCGCTCTCATCTTTCCAGGCCTCTCTAGGAATCAGAGAGTGGATTTAACCCTTGCTGCTGGCACCTTTCAGCCATCTTCAAGGAGGAGGTCAGTATCTTCCTTGCCCTCCACATCCTTTGGAAAACTCCCAAGTCAATTTAGCAATGGGGTCAGCTGCTCACTCCTTTGAAACACAGGCTGCAACTGCATGTATTTCTGTGAACGGCTGCAGGATGGTATGTATGAAAGCACCTTGGATGCAGCCCACTGTTTCTTGAGTCTGTTGTATTTATAAAGCACCTGTTTGATTCATTCCATTCTGGCTCCTCCTACGCCATCCCTGACAGCAGGTGTGCTTTTTATTTGCATCAAATACACGGTAATAATAATAATAATAATAAATAATAATAATTTCAGTAGCACTTTTCGAGTATTCCAAGCCCTTCCCAGCCAATAGTAAGCTGCACAACATCCTTTTAAGGTAGATTAGTACACTTAGGGCCCAATCCTATCCAACTTTCTAGCACTGATGCAGCTGTGCCAATGGGATGTGCGCTGCATCCAGTGGGGGGGGGGGACAGTCACAGTCACGGAGGTCTCCAGGGCTGCACTGCAGCTGTATCAGTGCTGGAAAGTTGGATCTATTGGTTCCATTTTTTTTCTTAAAGCTATGCCTGATCAAGGTCTGTAATTTGACAAAAGTATGTTAATGTTAAATGAGCCTTCATGGTCAGTTGATATCTCTGTAAAATGGGAATAAAGTGCTAGAAGATAGTCTGTGGGATAGAGAAAGTCACCACCAGTGTGGGGAAGGGACACATCCTGCCCCCTCCATTGAAGTGAAGGAAGCTGACATAAGGCATGTGAGAGAGCGAGTGAATGCATGCAGATGCGTACACGCACATGTATATGTGTGCATGCGTGCTAAGAGTTGGATAAAGGCAGAGAGGGGCTGAGCTGGATAAGCTGCTTCCCTTTCAACCCCACTACATGTTGGTAGCATGATTAGGGAAGCCAGATTGGGCAGTCTTGTGCTTTCTTAAGAGGGGTGAGGCAGGAAGACCCTCATTGTGTAGGGGTGTGATGCTTTGGTGTGAAACGTTCTGGGTTCAAATCCCACAAGCCCTTGCAACAAGGCTGTACCATTTTCAAACAAAGATTGCTGTATTCCCTGTCCACTCTCAGTGGTTTTCCTGACTAGGCAAAGGTGGTTGCAGGCTTAGCAGAGAAGAGCAGGGATGTGGATCAAGTCTCTGAGTCCAAGTCTCAAGTCAAGTCCCGAGTCTTTGCCCCCAAGTCCCGAGTGTTTGGTTGCAAGTTGCGAGTCCCTATCTATTTAATGGGGAAAACGGGTTTAAACCCGAATAAAACTGGACTTGTCGTAAAAGGCTCCAAGTCTCGAGTCGAGTCGCCGAGTCATGTCCAAGTCGAGTCATTGATGCGACTTGAGTCCGAGTCAAGTCCGAGTCAGTAGACTCAAGTCTATGTCACTGGAGAAGAGGACTCTCAGTGTCCCTCCCTGATGGTCTAGTGGTCAGATTCTGACACTGCCACCGCCTGGATTTAATTCCCAGTCATGGAAACCATGTGCCAAAGGGGAGGAACGGCCCCGCCAACAATGCCTCTGCTCATCTTCTGTTGTGCTTTGTTAAGAAAGCAGGTCACAGAATACATCCCATTGGTAGTCCATTTGTGGTCAGGATTCAGCAGCATCACTGCCACAGCCCTATAGTTCATTTCCCAGCAAACGAAACGTCTTGCCCTCTCCTGTCCCACCTTAACTTGTTCCTATTTTCTAGTATTTGTTTATTGAAACGTTTTATGTACAGTACCACTTTTCCTAAAGCCCAAAGAGGTGTTCGAGCATTAAAACATTTAATAACATAAAAATACAATTCGACAAAAACAATATAGGAGCAGGTGGTAAACAGCAATGCAACTCTAAAAACAGAACAGAGTAAAAACCTATGAATTAAAAAGGGGTCCCTAGGAGCATTATCCCTCGTCAAAGCAAAACAGATGTGTTTTTAAACTCTACCAGAAACCATAGAAAGTGGGAGCTCAGATCTTCCGAGAATTGATTCCACAGGCGGGGTGCCATGACAGAGAAGGCCCTGCACCTTGCCGCCATCCCCTTGGCTTCAGATTGTGACCAATTCAGATCGGAATTGAATGGGCAGTCAGTGCAGGATCTGCCCTTGTTGTTACATTTCCCTATTTGGGCCCTATTCGTGAGGTAGGAGAAGATCCTGGTTATGCTTTTTAAACATTTTATCGTTTGAAGGTTTTGCAACCCATTTCCCAGGACCCTGAAAGTGAAATCTTCCTTCTGTGTGCATCTTGACTCTAGCGCATGTCCACAGCATGCTCACAGAGCCCAATTCACAATGTGCTTCTTCTTTCCAATCCCTACCCTTGTCCGTCCAAGCAAATACACATTGCTGTATGGTTTTGAAGTACTGAGAGGCTGTGGGAGGGATTGGATCCAGCTGCGCGCTGGATCCTATCCCTCATTTAGCAGCCTCCCCGCCCCTTTCTTCTCCTCGGACTTGCTCCAGCTACACAGCTGGCACAGGTTCGAGAAGACCCATTGTGGTGTGGGAGGCTTACGGAGGGGTAAGGAAGGGCAAATAATTCCCTTTTCCACTCTGAAGTCTCCCAATCCCCCCCCCCTTACTGGATACTACAATGGGTTCATTTTTGACACAGCTGCATTGGGGGGGGGATAGGATTAGGCCCTAAAAAAACCCAGTACCTGGAATTGTGCTTGGAAATGTACAGGAGCCAGTGGAATTAGTTTTAAGACCAACAAGAGACCTTCCCTATCCCTGGTTCCCAGGGCCAGCCCAAGATCTTCTGGTGTCTGGGGCAGTGTATGTCGAATGCTGTCCCTCCTTACCCGGTGATACAGCAGCCTTTGCTTCTCCCGGAAGCTGGACCGGAAAAGGAAGAAGGGATGGAGTGGAGGAGGAAGTGTGGAGGAGAAGAGGCGCTCGAGCCCACCACTCTTCTCTGCTTCACACTTCTGCTCCGGTCCGGTCCGGTCCGGTCCAGCCGCGGGATCGGATGGAGGCAGAGTGGAAGCATGTGAGCCAACGGAGGTGGGTGCCCTCCCACCACCCCCGCCTGCTGCCAGACGCGCCCGCCTCCTTCAGCCTCCTGGACGGCCTGCAGTAAGGCACCACCCATGTCAGCCAGGGTTATCATCACACGATGCCTTTAAAACCCCTGTGCAAAAGTACATGACATGAGCATGCTAAGCCTCCAAGCTCAGCAAAACTCTTCATCATCAGGGTGATTGCTGAGCAACAAAAGTTGGGGAGAGGAAAAGATGTACGGTTAGATGAGAAAATGCCCCAGTCTGCCTGTTTTATTGTGACGGAACGGGAAGCCTGAGGGGGGCTCACAATCTAAAATCCAAACCCACGAGAGAGGCGGCGGCGGCGGCGGCAGCAACAGCAGCTGGAATGAATGGGGAGCGGGGAATCTTCCCCCGCCCTGCGCCAATATGAGAGGCACCACTTTCAAAGAGTCTTCTTCTTCGTTTGAAATGTGCTTCGTCTGCGGAGTGGAATTGGAATGCAGCAGCCGTCATGGGTTGGGGAGTCGCCGCCGTCAGGTTATTAGGCGGCACTTGATGCAAAACAGATCTCAAGTTGTGCAAAGAAGACTACTGAGACAAAGCAATGTCTAGGCCTAGGGGGGGGGCTCTCCCCCACAGCCTTCCTTTAGTTTGTTATTTTGTGGGCTTCCCCCCCCCACAACAGCCTGATGAGCTCCAGTTGAATAAACCAGTGTTACGACCGACTTTGTAGTTGGTCCCAATAGCAGCATTATATTACTCTCCCTGCTGCTTTCAGACCCCCCCATGGATCAGAAATCCACGCGCTACAGCCGGTGGGTAGCACCGGGGCAAAAGAGGACCGTCCTCCACCCGCCTCTGAGCTGCTTGCTACTCCAGGTTCCTTCTCCGGGCTGATTTGCTCTGAAATGATCTAGGGGTTAAAATCAGCAGAGCCGTGGATGCTAGAGGGGCCCAGGATATGTAAATAGAGCCGTCCACCTTCCTGTTCCGCCTCCCCCCCCCCTTTACAGAGGTGGAAAATTGCCTTAAAAATTCTCAGGAGCCTTTGGGGGGAGTTTCTGCAATTACCGGGGGAGCGGGCTGCAGTGCCAAAAGACCGTGTGGAACAGGTGAGTTAAAGAAGGGAGAAAGAGGGGGGGGGGGAGACCCAGGAGCAGAGGAGCCTTGTTAGCCTGCTGCAAGAACAGACAAAGAATTCTGTGGCACCTTTAAGGTTCACGTGCAAAGCTACCTGTATAACTCTTGGTCCACCTAGCTTAGGGGTCTCTGCTGCACTGACAGACAGCAGCTCTCTGGGGTTCCTCTTTCCCAATGAGCCTCTGGGACCTTCCGCACAGATACTTTTGATGAGGGCATGAAGAAGCTGCTTGATGCTGCTGCAGCATCTACCCACTGGTCCATAGGTCCAGGTCAGGGGTCTCTGCACTGACAGACAGCAGCTCTCTAGGGCCTCTTTCCCTGGCCCTGCCTGGAGATTTCAGAGATTGAACCCCGGGGCTTTCTGTAGAGAAAGAAAGCACGCTTGTGCTTCTATTGAGCGATGGCTCTGCTCCCAAAAGCTTCCCTAACTGGGGGCTGAGTCTGGGCCATGGCAGCAAGGGTGCCGAGTAGCCGGCTGCTTGCAGCCCTTCGCAAGAGCCAATTGCTCTGGTTGCAGCAGCAGAGGCGGTGGAGAGAATGATGTTTGTACGCTCAGAGCTTTCGGAGAGCCCCAAGTGATCGCATACCATACATACACTGCCCCAGAAATCCTTATGACAGCTCTGTACCGTGGGCCAGTATTAGTGTCCCCATATTGCAGGTAGGGAGCGGGAAGCAGAGGGGCGCAGCTCGACTAAAGCCAGGGCTGGCCCACCCATGAGACTAAGGGGCACCCACTTTCCTCCTCCCATTCCCTGGGTTCAGAAAGGGGGGAGTGTGGAGGAGCATCCCCAATGTTTGCCCACAACCCTCCTCTCCCCCACATTTCCCATTCCACTCCACCTCCTCTTCCTTTTCTAATCCGGGGGCAGGAAAAACAGTGGCTGGCACATCACCAGGTAACGGGGTGGCAGCATTTGGAAGGAATGCCATCTCAGGCCTCGGGAGGTCCTGTCCAAAGCCTGTTTCTAGAATCTAGATGAAATGGGTGATTTTTAGAAATGGGTGATGGAATGATTTTTAGTGAGGGTGACCCAGCTGGCTTCTCAGATTTGTGCAAAGAGGCAGCAGCCCAAGGGTGCAGGTAACTTTCTCACGGTTTGCTCCCCCCCCCCACTTTTTCCCATCTGGAAACACCTGAAGAGCCTTCCCAGTATGACTGAATCTCCCTGTACTAAATGTTGGTGAGCATTTGTTGATTTGATTATCAAATTGCAAAACTGCAAGTGGTGCCTTAGAAGAAAAAACTGCAAACCAAGTAGGCTTAAGCTTTATTTAGGACCATCCATAGCAAGCTTTCGAAATTCACTGGATTGTGATGATCTGTGTTTTGCTTTGCTTAATATCTGCATGTAATTTTGTGTGTTTTTGAGTGTGTGTGTTTGTGTGTGTGTGTGTGAGAGAGAGAGAGGGGGGGGGTTCTTGCCTTTCTTGCTTTCCTTTCTATTAAACAAAATTAAAGGTGGCAAACGACGTACAGAAATAAAGCAATATATCCTAAACCACTAAAATAACATCAAAGACAAGATTGGTTTAAACCGCACCAATCAAGGGCCCTTAAACACCTGAGCTGCCTGCTAGATGATGGGCAGTGATGTGAGTTGACCACTTGGGAACTCTGTGTTTGCTGCCCTGGGCTCCATTGTGGAAGAAAAGTGGAATAGAAACGTAAAATAAATACCTTTCGGCCAGGTATTCCACGCAGAAAAGGCCGTGTCAGCTATGCCATGCTTTTGATGGCAAATGGACATAAGCAGATTGATATGAGTGGAGGTGATTCTTAAAACAATCTGCTCCTATGCCATTTGAGTTTTTAAAGGTTCAGGCCAGCATGTTATCTATTCATTTAACATACTTGATACCTGATTTTCAGGCATATTTGCTTACTTAAATTATCTCTCACCCTGGTCATAAATGTGAGCCCAGCATGGCTAATCAGTCAGTCAGTAAACACAAGAAGCAGATTAAATAGCACAACGTACAATATAAAGCAACCAAATAAAATAAACTGCAGTCGGAATGATTTAAACAGGACATATTTAAAAAGGCTTTGCAGTCCAGAAATGGATATTGTTATTTTTTTCCCACGCTTGCCTTTTTCTAAACATGGAAGAGTCCTATAAAACTCAACATTTGCAGCTGAGTTTCAAACATTGATGGAGTCAGTATTATAGAGAGCAGCATATGCAGTTTCTAGGATTTATGCAGAACTGTTCCCCCATTTTTCTGTCCTTTATTCTTCATCAACGCATGCAGAGGTGGTTGCCCGGGACAGCGGATGGCTGGGAGAGCACCTGCGACCCGCCTCCACCCCACCTCCCTTGCTTACCCTTTCATCTAGCTATTCCCTGGATTGCAAAAGGAAAATGGGGGGGGGGGGAAGAGTGGAAAAGGAAATAGGGAGGAGAGTGGGTGGCTAGATCCGCAACTCCCTCCCGCTCCTTTTTCTCAAATTACAACCTCGGACAGGGTCTATTGACATGTCACTAGCTGCCTTAGAGGTGGGGTGATGTTTTCAAGACACAGATGGACAGGAACGCGGGCAGCTAAAGCTCTCTGTCTCGGGATGGCTGAGCAGCCCAAGGGACCAGACACCGGCTTGTTCCTCCTGCGATGCTGAAGGGGGAGTTTTCTCCGCTTTGGGGGGGTATGTTGGGAAGGCCTCCATGGCTGCCCTTTTCAGAGTGGCCAAGTGGCCGAAAGCACCCGACTCCTACTCCTTCCCCACTTGTGGGCCACAGGAAGGCCCTCTGCCTAGGGTCAGGATGGCCAAATGGTCTCAGGGTGCGACCTTGTTCCCACAAGGGCATTCTGGTCTCTGAAGGAAGGCGTGAGTTCAAATCCCACTCTTTTGAACCTTGCTGCAGGCGCTCCAAGGTCCCTGTACTCAGCTGGACCTGCTGAGTAGCAGAGAAAATGGGCCGGTCCTTGCTGAGCGGAGCATTGGGCTGCATTGGGGAAAGGGGGAGAGCAAAGCTTTGGTGCTGCACCCAGAAGCCGGAGGTTGGAGCAGCTACTCCCTCCCAAGGCATGAGCCACGGGGAGGCCTCCTGTGCAGGGGGGTCAGGATGGCCGAGAGGTCTAAGGGGCCAGGCTTTCCCGGTCTCTGTTGTCAGTCTCAGCTTGTGTGTATTCAGTTGGACTTTATGCCCCTTGTAGAGCTTGAAGTTTTACACAGCAATGCTGTTCATGGGGCCAGTGTTTATTTGCTGGGCATTCTGGTCTCCATCAACAGACGTTGTCTGTGATGGTCTAGAGTAGACCTCCGCTCTCCCCGCCTTCACACATCCTCTTCCCATCTGTCCCCCTTTTTTCCAATCCAAGGAGCAGAGGCTGGTGCGTCACCGGGGGGGGGGGGGAAGCGCGCTAATATTTGGTACATCACCTTAGACACCAGGAGGTCTTTAGTCAGTGGTAGAGCACAGGCTTTGCATTCAAAACCTCCCAGCTTGAATCTCCAGTCAAGGATCTCAGACAGCAGGGATTAAGGATAGAGGGACTCTCTACCAAAGTCCCTGATGAACTTCTGCCAGCCAGAGTAGCCAATGCTAGATAGACCAGATGGACTAACAGGTTTGGCTCTATATATGTTCAAATCAGGCCCTCCTATCTTGTGAGGGGGTCTTACCTAAATGCGAAGAATACTTGCTTTTTATACAGAAGACCGCAGGCTCAGTCCTCAAGAGATCCCTTTTAAAAAAGGATGGGGGGGGGGGGGAAAGCAGGCCATAGAACTGCTCCCTGAGGAGGGGCAGAGGGGTGACCAACCACAATGGACAGAACTAGGCTAGATGTCTAATATACAGCAGCTTCAGTTGTTTAATTCTCTCTTTTGCTCCAGATGACCAAGCCCAGAACCACAAGGAGGCGAACCTTCGTTAGACAGGTCTAAGTCAACGAGCCTCTGGATTATCACCTCAAAAAGACAAAGGGAGGTTTTTCCAGCGGTCTGTGGTGCAAGAGATGCCTGGAAGTCAGCCGGGACAAGAACACCATTCTGAGAAGAAAGCAGGAGAAAGCCTTCTCTCGGAAGAAAACGATGGCAGCTTCAAGGAAAGTGCCTTCCAAGGAGGACTTCTCGGGAGTAGGGGAACAGACAGCAGCGCTGATGTTGGTGAAAGCCTCCACCAGAGTGATGGTGAGCCGACAGGGGGACATCCTTATAAATGTTCCTGCTGCTGGAAGACCTTTCCTGACAGAACCCACATGGTTGTGCACGAGAGAACCCACACCGAGGAGAAGCCCTACGAGTGCAGCGAATGTGGAAAAAACTTTCATGCTAGCTACGAGTTTCTCGATCATATAAGGGTACACACAAGGGAGAACCCATACACGTGTTCCGACTGCGGTCAGAGCTTCCATTTGAAATCAAACTTGACAGCCCACAAGAGAATACACACGGCGGAGAACCCCTACGGGTGCCCTGAGTGCGGGCAAAGCTTTGGTAAGAAATCGCATCTCGTGACACATGAGAGGACCCACACCGGAGAGAAACCATACCAGTGTTCCGATTGTGGGAAGAGCTTTAGTCAAAAAGGGAATCTTGTTTCTCACATGCGGATCCACACAGGGGAGAAACCCTACAAGTGCTCCCAGTGCGGCAAAAGCTTTTCTCATTGCACATCCCTTATGATGCATGTGAGAACCCACACAGGGGAGAAGCCATACAAATGCTCAGTCTGTCACAAAAGCTTTGTTAATAAGGGAAACCTTGTCTCACATGTGAGAATCCACACAGGGGAAAAACCATATGAATGCAGAGATTGTGGGAAAAGCTTCAGCACCAGCTTCCAGTTTATAGAACATAAACGGCTACACACAGGGGAGAAACCTTATACTTGCTCTGACTGTGGGCAAAGCTTTAATTCAAAATCCAACCTCATTACCCACAGGAGAACCCACACTGGGGAGAAACCCTACCAATGCACCGTTTGTGGGAAAGGTTTTCGGGTTAAATCATCCCTTACTAAACACATGAGAATCCACACAGGGGAGAAGCCATATGAATGTTCTGAGTGTGGGAAAAGCTTCAATACTAGCTCTCTGCTAGTAAATCACAAGAGAGTGCACACAGGAGAGAAACCATATAAGTGTTCAGGCTGTGGGAAAAGCTTCCGCCAGAAAGGAAACCTTGTTTCACATATGAGAATCCACACAGGGGAGAAACCATATCGCTGCTCCGAGTGCACCAAAAGCTTCATTGATAAAAAGTCCCTTATTAAACACAAGAGAACCCACGTAGGGGAGAAAAAATTTGAATGCTCAGATGGGGGGCAAAGCTTGAGGTACAGCTCAATGCTTACGTAGCACAGCAGAATTCCCATGGCAGAGAACCTTTTGGCTGTGAGAAAAGATGCTGTAGCCTCACCACGTTCTTTGTAAACCACGAGCAAATCCACGCAGGGATGCTGCCTCACGACAGTTGGATTCTAGAGAAGGCTGCAAAAGTTTAAGAGTTAAGACTGTTGGAAGTGCCACAAAAAACTGTTGAGGCTTGGGTTGTTGAAGATACGTTCATGTTTGGAACATTGCGCATTGTAGGTAGAGTCTCAAAGTAGCTGGACAGGCCAAACGTTTCTTGGTGAGGTCCAAGCTCAACTTCAGGCCTCCAATCGTCCACCCACGCTGGTAACATCAATTCGTCCTTGCCTGTATCCTGGCCATTCTGTGTCCCCAGCATTGATCTCTGTATCGTCAGCTGCCAGTGAGGAGGGGTAGGGAAATCTGAAACTTTGTGAAGTCTCAACGCAACATTATGTGCTACAGAGGGGAAGGGGAGGGAAATGAGATGCCCAGCTACTGTTTTCGGTGATGTTTGAGGTAAAGTGTAGTTTGAGACCAACGTAGCTTCAAGCTGGTGAACCATGAAGGACCCTGAAACATAACTGGGGGGAGGGGGAGTGCATTTGAAAGTTTCTGCAGCCCTTGTGCAAGGCAGGAGTCCAAGATTGGAGGGTGTCTTTCATACAAAACAGTGCTAACACTTCAGAGTTAGATATTTATCTAGCCTCTTTGCTGAACTGTTGGTTTAAATAAGGAAACAAACTGTTGCATTGCAATCGAGTGGGATCATTTAGACTTTAGCATGCTTTTAACGGTTTCTAATAGAACCCTGTTTGGGACAGGTGTTGGTTTGCAGATAGTTACCTGCCCAGGCCTGGTGGGATTGGCTAGACATTTTAATGCGGATGTAAACCTGAGTGTCTCCATATAGATTAAACTGCAGGTTTGATGTTAAAACTGTTTGTTTGCCTCAATAAAATCTACAATTCAAAACTCTTTTCCAGGTGCTCTCTCTTTTCTGGGCGGGAAGTGGGGACATGAGAAGGCTGCTTGCGCTTCACTTGATAGTGCTGGAGGGTCAAGCTGTTTATCACTAGGGGCAGCCCCCAGCTGAATAGCATTCCTTAAGAAGGAACTGTGGGGCTCCTGCTGGTGTTGAGGGCAAGGCTCCTTCTCTTCCTCTCTCCCGGACAAAGCAAACCAGGACAGGAAGCCTCTCCGGCTTCATCTGCCTGCACTGGCTGCCGACAGAAAAGCAGCCTTCCAAAACAGATGGTGGGATGGCCAAATAGGAGTCCTCCCTCATTAGGAGACAACATACCCACCAGTCCTTAGTTCTGGTGTGGAAGATGAAACGACAAACACACCGACTCTTTCCATTCAGTACAAATATGGATACTTCCCGCCTCGGTGGAGCATATTGCCTTCAGCTAGTTCTAAAGAATGATATGAGAGTAGTTAGCGTTTCTGGGGTGTGTACTGGAGTTGTGTGCTGCTAATTTCTGCCCTTGCTCCCAACGGCACCCTCTTCCCATGTTGCATTGCAGGGTGTTCCATCAGGATCTCCCAACCCTTGGGATTAGCTGCAAAGGGGTGTAGAGCAGGGGTTCTCAACCTTTGGAGGCCCGGGTACCCCCTATCATGGTCCAATTTTCTGAAGTACCCCCTGGTAATTAATTGCTAATTGGATCAATTAATTAATTAATTAGCTAATTAATCATTAAATAAAGAGTACTAAAACAATTTTAAATGTTAAAAAATGTCCTCTCTCTCTCCCTGAGACAGACGGGGGATTGCATTTAAGTTCTACTTAACAAGTAATTAACTACTGATTGATGCTGATAAGGGGCAGGCTCTGGCGTACCCCCTACCGTTGGTTCGCGTACCCCTAGGGGTACTTGTACCACAGGTTGAGAACCCCTGGTGTAGAGTGTCAGGGGCTCAGAGAAAGCGATTTCCACTTGTATACAGGGATCTCTGGATTCAGGCCCTTAGCGGGTGTCTGAGCCAGAGACACAACCACTTCCATTTGAAGGCTGTGCTCCTATTGTTCAGCTCCTTCTGGTTATTCACAAGTTGAGGAAGTCAAAGGCTTCCCTATGGCACCCAATCACTCCAACAGAACAGTGTTCCCTCCACAGGGGAGCATCAAGGAAAAGACACCATAAGAACAGAAGAAATATCCCGCTGGATCAGGCCAAAGGCCCCTCTAGTCCAACTTCCTGTATCACACAGTGGCCCCACCAGATGCCTCAGGGAGCACACAAGACAACAAGATAACCTGTATCCTGTTGCCACTCCCATGCCTCTCTTCCACTACTGCTGTCCCGCAACTGATGTCCTGTGCCAGGTGCAAGGGAGTGACAGCAGGAAACAGGTTATCTTGTTGGCTGTGTGCTCTCGGAGGCATCTGGTGGGCCCACTGTGAGATACAGGGAGCTGGACTAGATGGGCCTTGGGCCTGATCCAGCAGGGCTCTTCTGATGTACTAATGTTCATACTGCTGTTGAACTTGGAGGCAGTGCATAGCCATCATGACTGGCAGCTACAAGTGCTTGGTGTCATTCCTTCTACCAAGTCAGATCATTGGTCCATCTACCCCAGCGCTATTGAATTTGATTGGCAGTGACTCCCAAAGTTTCTGGCGGATCACTCAACAACCATGACCTGCAATCCTGTTAATTGTACTGGGACATTCCAGAAAGGGCAGAAAGTAGTTACCTTTCAAGACGAGTCAATCCTCAAAAGTTTAATGAAACCTCAAATGGGCTTTAGCTCCGATGCCCTGAGGCCTAATGAGGGTCCAGTCGCTCTACCAAAGACACTGAACCAATAATACTTGGAAATGACAAATAAAATCTAACATTTTATTATGCACTAATACTGTAGTTCCGACCCATTCAGCAACAGTGGCTGAGGTCAGACAGGTATATAAAACAGATAAATTAGGTAAAAATTGTTCAAACGTGACTCACACACAGCACAATCTCACCTTAATACAATCAAATGGAACCTTCCTACGGCTGGCTGCACACATTCTTCAACAGGGCTGACAAGAGGTTTTCCGAACTCTCTATGCCCAGGCGACCAGGAACCTGGGAGTTTCCTTGGCCTCCATCATCTCTATTTTTCTGTCACAAAGCGGAAAGCATGTTAATGCGAGGAGATAAATAGGTACCGCTTGCGGGAAGGTAAACAGCGCTCCGTGTTCCAGCCGCATGCTATGCGCTGCGGCAAGGAGAGTCATGCCGGCCACATGACCACGGAGGCGTCTTCGGACAATGCTGGCTCTTCGGCTTTGAAATGGGGATGAGCACCACACCCTAGAGTCGGACAAAACTGGACTTAATTGTCAGGGGTCACCTTTACCTTTTACAGCATCCCCAGTGGCAGGTATGCTGGGAGCCATCACGGAATGTTCCGCCCCCATCCAGGTATCACAAGAGTCTTCCTGAAACATAGCTAGAGGTTGGACATCAGAGGGACATTTCCTTTTTTGCAGCTTTCTCTGGGCATCCTTTTGACGTCGAACGGCTGCTTGTTCAGGAGTTTCGGTGGCTCTGCGCCGCGCATTCCTTTCTGCTTCAATGCGCCTCCGCTGCAGCCGTTGTTCCGGAGTCTGACGAGCTCTGTGGCGCCTCTGCCGCTGCCTGGCCAGAAGTCTCTTCCGCAGCTCTCGGGTCTCCACATTGAAGCAGACGTTCATCTGGATATATTTATCTACAAGGAATAATATGAAATGACAGTGGGTAAAATGCGTGTATGTATACAGGCACCTCTCGTTTTACGTGGGGTCATGTTCTTGAAAAGCAGCGTGTATCTCAAAAACACGTACCGTATTGGTCTGAGTATAAGACTCACTTTTTCCTCCTAATTTAAGTTTTTAAACTAGGGGTGCGTCTTATAATCAGGTGAGTCTTATACTCGTGACAATGCGGTATATTAAAAGTATTTTTATCATATGAGTGAATGTAAGCGGCACAGGTTAGGGGAAAAATCATAACACTTACGTTGACGACTGGTGACTTGAGGAGGGAGGCTGCTGGGAGTGGGAGAGCGAAGCAATTGATGTCGATGGCTGAAGTAATTCATTGTTGCCAGATTTCGGATCTCGCGATGTTCTCAAGAAATAGGATGTCTTTTGGGTGGCTTTCATTTTCTTTTCTTGCAGTATTTCTTTGTAACACTGCATAGCCCAGCGCACATTTCTGCTCACCTTTGAGCTACGTTCGGTATTTGGATCGTCTTCGTCTAAAATAGCCAAAGCACTCTCAATTAAACGGAATGCCTCGGTCAACCGCTTAGCTGTCAGAGTCCGAACAACATCGACCTCTTCTCTATTCTCTGCTTTGTCACGTTCCTTCTCCTTTTCAAGGTCAAGCAAATCTTGGGGTGAAAGTTCTTCCTTATGAGAGTCTAATAACTCCTGCACATCTCCTAACTCCACCTCTGCAAGACCGACTTTCTTAGCCAAACTTACAATTTCTTCTCTGGTTTCCGATAGGTCACTTTCAACATTGAAGCCTTTAAAGTCACACTCTAGATACGGACACAGTTTTTTCCAAACACCGTTCATACACGAACGACTAACTGCATCCCAGGCCTCACCAACAAGCATTATAGAGTCTCTAATGTTAAAAGATTTCCAGAAATCTTTAACAGTCATTTTCCCATTGTCAGAAGCCTTTGCCACAGCATCAAACGTTTTCTTGAGATAATAAGCCTTAAATGTACTAATCACACCCTGAGCCATCGGCTGGATGAGGGATGTGGTGTTTGGGGGAAGATAGACAACTTGAATATTTTCACAAAGATCTTGAATGGAAGTTGGATGTCCGGGGGCATTATCCACTAGGAGTAAGATTTTAAAAGAGAGATTCTCGCGTTCACAGTACTGACGTAACTCATCTTTCAGCTTGGACGCAAGATAGTCACTGAAAATTTGACCAGTAACCCACCCCTTGGCATTTGAATAGAAATGAACTGGCAAAAGATTTTTCACATAGCCTTTGAGAGCACGGGGGTTTGCAGAATGATACACAAGTGCCGGTTTTAATTTGCAGTCCCCTTCGGCATTGCCCCCGAACAGTAAGGTGTAACGATCCTTAGAAGCCTTGAAGCCAGGCGCCGTTTTTTCCTCCCGAGAGATGTACGTCCGTGCTGGCATTCGCTTCCAAAAGAGAGCCGTTTCGTCCAGATTGAAAATCTGCTTTGCGGAATAGCCTCCCTCCTTGATAATCGCTTTCAGAGCCTCGACGAACCGCTCAGCAGCCACGACATCGGCAGATGCGGCCTCCCCGCTCATCCTTATGTTGTGATAACCGTATCTTCGCCGGAAGTTAGCAAACCAGCCAGAACTAGCAGCAAACGGCTTCACTGGGCCTTCTTCCTCCTTCCGCAGTTCTGCAAAGATAGCGCGCGCTTTCGCCTGGGCTAGGAACATGCTGACCGGCACGTTGCGCTGGTTTTGATCTTCTATCCAGGTGCTCAGCATTCGTTCCATGTGTTCCATGATAGAACTGCGCGCATAAGAGGTCTTCTTTGCACTGCCAGGTGTCCCTGACTGAGCACTTTTCTTTATCTTCTCAGCACTGTCTCGAATGGACCGAACAGTGCTCTCAGGTAAGCCAAGCAGGCGCCCAACGTCCAAGACACGCTCTCCTCTCTGCAGGCGGTTGATCACATCCAGTTTCATATCAATTGTGATGGCTTTTCGTGCCTTTTTAGCTTTAGGCTCCCCAGACAAGGCAGATGGAAGTTTTCCAGACATGGCTGATGGGGAAAACAGAGTATCACACTAAAAAAATGCATGAACTATCACACGCGACTTCGTGCGTGGGAAGAAAGCACGGGACGTTTGACCCCGTTATTTCAAAAATCTGCGTGCTTACATTAGGTTCCCGTATTAAACAAGTGCGTTATTTCAAAAACATCTAAACCGAACACGTGTAAAACGAGAGGTACCTGTACATGAAAGGAAATGTGAGGCTCTCACAATGACCTGCTCACCTCAAGGTGCAGAGATAACAAAGCTGTTTCTTTCTTTGTATGGTGCCATCTAACTATAGCAGAGGCAGCAGACGGGGGGGGGGGGAACACACCCGCCTCTATCCACCCACTTGCCTCCACTGCTCCTCCCCCCCCCCCGGATTGGAAGTGGAAAAACAGAGCAGAAGAGGAACTGTGAAGGAGAGGCGACGCTCTAGCCCACCACTCTTCTCTCCTCCTCTTCTGCTCTGTCTTCCTCTTCCAACCCAGGAAGTGGGAGGAGCAGAGGCTGGCACATCACCAGGTAAGAGGGGGCGGCATTTGTCACACTGGAGGTTTTGGGCTGACCTTGCAGACAAAGGTGTTCTGTGGGATTGACATGTCTGAGAGGGAAAAGTATTGGTTGTAGAATAATGATATCTCCCACGCCCCGCTGGACTTTTCTGTATGAGTTAACTATTAGGCAAATATATAACATTTAGGGCTAGGCTGAAAGACCTTCAGGGAAAACTTTCAGCCAATTTTGCGGCAAAAGGCGGGGGATGAAACCGCTCACTACCGCCACGGCTTGTGTCATGCAGCACAAATTATGCTCCTTTCAGTGGCTGCTGGTCACCGTCCCCCCTCCCCCCCTACATAGTGTAGTTCCCATTTGTGTTTGCCTGTGTCAGGTGCCACATTATATATATATATGTGTGTACACACACACACACACACACACACACACACACACACACACACACAAAAGAACCCATACTTAATAAATTGATCTCCAAGTCATTCTCCTCTTTGGGCTCCCGGGATAGCGGCGTCACCGTCAGGGTGTCTGATGGAAGTTGGGAGTCCAGCTCATTCTCTGATGGTTCCAGCATCTACAAGACAAAAAGGAATATTTTGCAGGACTGAGTGGCACGTTTGGGAAAGGGAACGCCACATGCAAGGGGTAGAAAATAAAGAGTTTGGCTTCAACCAGCAGCTCTGGTCAACACCTGCCCAGGTCCTCCTGGCACCTGTGGGGGTACGCCAAATGCTGCCCCCCCCTTATGGGAGATGCACCACTCTGCTCCTCCCACTCCCTAGATTGGAAAAGAAAGAAGGGGATGGAGCATGACAAGAGACAGAAGGGAAAGAGGAGAGGAGAGTGGGGGGCTAGAGTGTGGGGGAGAGCCTACTTCACTCCTCTTCACTTCCTCATCAGCAGTAGCGTTGCTGGCCTGTCCAGGGGGCGGGGCCTGTCCGCCCTGCCCCCTGCACTCCCAGGCGGCTTCATTTCAAGCCTTCCAGGACCCGGGGCGGGTGGGAAAATACATCGTTTTTGGCGTAATAATGCTTCACGGCTGCAAACGCAGCCCCCTGGCAGCAAAAAAACAACCCCCTGGCAGCAAAAAGCAGCCGCGGAACACAAAACTCCCGCCACGGCTCCTCATGAGGAGACCGCGGCTATCACCCGGGGGCATTGCATCCCCCAAGGCCCCCCTATGCCTCTGCTCGTCAGCTCCTTCCGATATTCTGAAGACAGACATGGGGTGTGTGTCTGTGGGCTGTGTTTTTGAGTTGCAATGGTGCACCCATTTGAGCAAACGTTTTTTTTGTGTTCATCCAGCCGAGTTCAGGCATTTTCAGCCTACCTGTACTTTTCCCCCTCCCTTTCATTTAATTCCTTTTCTTTTTGACTTTTAACAAACTAGTTATGATTTTGACCCTTTGCCTGCCTAGTCTATGTTCATGGGTGATTCAGTGGGTTGTCATGGCCCTGCAGACGCTACTGGGGATTTGATTTAGGGTTCAGTGCCCTCCTGGGAGGGTCTTTTTCCTAGGTGACCCCCCTCTGCTTGGTCTTGCTAGCATGGGATGCTGACAGTGGATAAAAATCACCAAGGTCTTCCCTCGTTCAGCTGATCCAGTAAATGGAAAGCGGGAAGGGGTGGGCATGTGCTAACCACTAGATGCTACTCCCCTCAGCCAGCCTTGTTTTTCCCAGGTCTTCCTTCTCTGACAGATGTGGCTGATTTGTATCTGATTGATACTGTTTGATCTTACAGGTGTTGCTTTTATATAAGCCACCTTGAGCTTTCTTTTTGACTGGAAGAGGCAGGGTAAAAAAAAACCCCTACTACATGAATACACAAGAAATAGGATTAGAGACTTGTTTTTAAATAAAGCAGAACATTCTGAGAGTGGGGCCTGAAGGATCCCTGGGGATGGAGGAGGTGCTGCGAGTTCAGACGCCAAAGAGCAGGATTCTCACCTTGTCTTCCTGCCTCTTCTGCTCCTGCGGCCTCAGGAGGAAAACTTCGGCCAGAGCCACCGCCTGGGTGCAGGAGGCTGGTCCACGCTCCCTGACCCAGCTCTGCATCTCCGGGGGCAGGACAGTCAGGAACTGCTCCAGGATCAGCAAATCCAAGATCTGCTCCTTGCTGTGTCTCTCCGGCCTCAGCCACTGGTGGCAAAGCTCCCAGAGTCTCCTGCAAACGTCCCGGGGCCTCTCGGCCTCTGGGTAGCAGAACTGCCTGAATTGCTGGCACCGCGTCTCCACGCTGACCGCGTCCTCGTCCAGCATGGCCTCCTTCGCTTTCTCCGAGGAGTCTGTGTGCCCAGAAGCCAGCTGGGCTTCTCCATGAAGGCCTGGTAGGGGCTGGGCCCCCCACATGCCTTTATGCCACTGGTTGGCATCAGCCGTCCCCTTCGAGGGCACTTGGAAGTCCTTCACGGGCTCTCCTGGCGCAGACCGAGGCAACTGCGATGTGCCTCTCCACCCTGACGGAGGAGCCTGCATGGTCTTCAGGAACTCTTGCAACTGGCCTTCCCAGCGCTGTTGCGAACTCTCCTCTGCTTTCGGCTTCACTGGTTGTGGTGCTACCCCTTCCAGAAACTCCCCCAAGGTCCCAACTTGGACAATGTGAAGGTCTCCCTCTTCCACCGCCAACCGTCCCCGTGATCCACGGCGGCCTCCGTCCTCTTGCTTGTTTGCTCTCGTTTCTGGACACTCCTGAGCTGGGAAAGAAAAGTCAGGTTTTTACAAGAGAGCATAACGATGAACAGGAGATAGAACAGTCTCCCAAAAGGATATTACAATCTCCTTTATTTGTTTGGTTTTTTTGCTAGCTCCCTGTAAAACATCAGCACAGTTCATGGCCGCAATCGTAAAGCCCTAGATCTCACCGAGGTCGATGAAAGTGTCGACCCAGTGTGCGGCGGCTGTGAAGAAGGCCAATTCCATGCTCGGGATCATTAAAAAAGGGATTGAGAATAAAATGGCCAATATTATTATGCCCTTGTACAAATCGATGGTAAGGCCACATCTGGAGTATTGCGACCAGTTCTGGTCACCACACCTCAAAAAGGATATAGTTGAATTGGAAAAGGTGCAGGAAAGAGTGACCAGAATGATTCGTGGGCTGAAGCACCTCCCTTATGAGGAAAGGCTACAGCGTCTGGGGCTCTTCAGTCTAGAAAAAAAGGCGCCTGAGGGGGGACATGATTGAGACGTATAAAATTATGCATGGGATGGAGAGAGTAGATAGAGGGAAATTCTTCTCCCTCTCGCACAACACCAGAACCAGGGGACATGCACTAAAATTGAGTGGAGGGAGAGTTAGAACAGACAAAAGAAAATATTTCTTTACCCAGCGTGTAATTCATCTGTGGAACTCCTTGCCACAGGATGTGGTGATGGCACCTGGCCTAGATGCCTTTAAAAGGGGTTTGGACAGATTCATGGAGGAAAAGACCATCACAGGTTACAAGCCATAAGCAACCTCCTGGTTTTAGAAGTAGGTTCTCTCTGTGCCAGGTGCAGGGGAGTGGCAGCAGGAAACAGGTTATCTTGTTGGCTGTGTGCTCCCTGGGGCATCTGGTGGGGTCACTGTGTGATACAGGAAGCTGGACTAGATGGGCCTTTGGCCTGATCCAGCAGGGCTCTTCTTATGTTCTTATGAGATGGTCGGCCTGTGGCTGGGCTGTACCACTTCAGCCTGTACGTTGGGGGACACATGATCGAATGCGTCCCCCACTCCTTGTCCGTCCATGAAGCCACCTGACGCAGGTCTGCCGCCACCTCTTTCCAACCTGCCGCCAACGCAAGCTGCCACAAGCTGCTGCCCACACACTCAAGCGAGAAGCAGACCTTAATCCTTGCGCACTGCCATGAAACCTGGAAGAAGTGCAGGACTTCTGGTTTTGTTTTACAGGAAGTCCTGCACTTCCAGGTTTCACAGCAGTGCGCAAGGAGCAGGGTAAGGGCTCCAGTTCCAGTAGCGCAGAGGCAGCAAATCCAAGATGGTATCAAGCGGCATTCCCAGTCTCATCGCCCCTGGCTTCTCCATACAATCCCCCCCCCACACACACACATTTAAACACTACCACATCAGGGAGAAGGGTTCCAGAGTAGCCTTCTCCCTGATATGCTAGTTTCTACATACAGGGATTTGATGTTTATTTTGTATAAAATAAATATCGTATGAGCCCCCACCTGCAGTCCAAAGAGGTCAAGTTCTAACACAGATTTATTTTTTTTAAAACATATTCTCGCTTTTCTTCTCACTGGGATTCAAAGCAGCTTAGAAACACCATTAAAACAAACACAATGCAAAACACAGCAAAACACAATGCCAACAAAAATATCTACAGAAAAAAAAATCAATGACTAATCAGAGGGGATACCAACAAAGAAATCAGGAGAACCCAGGAAATGCCTGTTGAAAAAGTCAGGTCTTGAGTCTCCAGCGAAGCACTGGGAAGGAGGGGATAGACACACATTAAGTGGCATGGAGTTCCACAAGAATGCAACACACAAGCTGTGTGTTCCACAAGGTGGAGGCCACCACTGAGAAGGCCCTCATCACCACCACCACCACAGTCTCAAAAAGCACGCTAGAAAGATTCACTGCTTTAGTGAGAACTAGTCTAGAGGCATAATGATCCTTTGGGAGGGTCTGGAAATAACCCTCTTTGCTCCCCAAGAACTTTGGAAAATACAGTCAAGCAGATCCTTACCCAGCAGGCTGGCTTTCCTTTTGCCCTTCTGCAAGACCTCTGTGTAGCCCTGTGCCTTGCCCTCGTTCGATGGATCTTGCTCTGCTTCAGATGCGGCAGCAACTGCCTTCTCCAACGTTCCTGGAACCTGAAGCAGAAACATGAACAACATCAACTGAGAACAGACCCAGACTCCGAAAGCCACATTCTGCCTGTCTGCAGGAGAAGACGACTGTCGCAGGTCTGCCAGCCTGGCTGGGACCAGTCGCCGGTGTGCAGCCACATGACGGAGAGAAAGAGCTCAGGGAATCCAACCAGCAGACTTGTTAAAACGTTTCAGGAGAGGAGTTGACCAACAAGGTTTCTATAGCCCCTCATCACCCCTCAGATGCAGAGTGGGAACAGACTTGGCACAGACTTGGCACATGCCATCGGACTTAAGAACATAAGAAGAGCCCTGCTGGATCAGGCCAAAAGCCCATCTAGTCCAGCTTCCTGTATCACACAGTGGCCCCACCAGATGCCTCAGGGAGCACACAAGACAACAAGGGACCTGTGTCCAGTCGCCACTCCCTTGCACCTGGCACAGAGAAAACCTACTTCTAAAACCAGGAGGTTGCTTATGGCTTGTAACCTGTGATGGTCTTTTCCTCCATGAATCTGTCCAAACCCCTTTTAAAGGCATCTAGGCCAGGTGCCATCACCACATCCTGTGGCAAGGAGTTCCACAGATGAATTACACACTGGCTGGGTGAAGAAATATTTTCTTTTGTCCGTTCTAACTCTCCCTCCACTCAATTTTAGTGCATGCCCCCTGGTTCTGGTGTTGTGCGAGAGGGAGAAGAACACAACTCCAAACAGATTCTGGTCCAGAGAGGCTGATAGGTGAAAAACAAAGCCGAATTCTAAGTGTCCTACGCCTTATGTTCAGAATGTGGCTTTCAGAGTCTGGATCTGTAAGCCATCTGGAGGGTTTTTCCACTTGCAAGGCAGGGTAAATATACCCCACATAAATGCACAATTAATACTTAGCATTTACGGAGCCCTTGGAGCCTTCCAAGTGCATCGCACACATTCCCACAATAATCTGCTCAACAAGCCCCCCAAGGGTCCCTTAGACACTGCTCTTTGGCAGCCAGGTGCAGGCAGCTTCCCCAGCTAAGGACCATTTCCAGTGTCCAGTGACCAAGCCGAGGGGAGCCAGTGGTGGTTTTCACCGCAGGCAGGTTCCACCAATAACTTTCCACAGTAAGTTGCCCAGAGGGCTCTTCGCTGCCTCCTCCCCGCCACCTACACTGCAAAGATGAGCCCCTTTCTCTTCCGGACCCTGCAAAATCACCTGGCAGAAATAACCTCACCTGCAGCTTCTGCCTCTCCGGTTCTTGCAAACGTAGCAGGAAATCCTCCGCCAGGGTCACCGCATGGGCACAAGTCTCTGGGCTGCGCGCCGTGACCCAGCGCTGCATCTCCGGGGGCAGGATGGCCAGGAACTGCCCCAGGATCACCAGCTCCACGATCTGCTCCTTCGTATGCCTCTCTGGCACCAACCACTGGTGGCAAAGCTCCTGCAGCCGCCTCCATGATTCCCGGGGACCCTCCCCGTCCTGGTAGCGGAAGTGCCGGAAGCGGTGGCAGCGCAGCCCCAAGCCAAGAGGGTCCTTGTCCGGAAGCTCTTCTTTCACTTTCACGGAACAGGCCAGGGTTCGAGGCACATGCTCCTCAGCCGGCCACTGGCTGGCAGCAGTCACGCCATTGGCTGAGGCTTCGGAATCCTTGACCCCCCCTGACACAGGCGCAAAGAGCTGCGCGTTTTTCCAGCCTACGCAAGGGGCCTCCGGCCCTTGCTTCAGGAACTCCTGCCATTGCACTTCCCACTCTTTCTGCAACTTTTCCTCTTGTTCCAGTTTGATGCACAATGGGGAGGGTCCAGTTAAAGCCTCCCCAAGGGTCTCAACTTGGCCAACGAGGAGATCTTTGCCCCCTGCTTCCGACATGGCCCCCGTGTTGCGTTCTTCGTGGTCTGGCTCCTCCACTTTTATTCCTGGCAGCATTGGATGTCCTATAAATAAAAATGCATCTTTGATCAGTAATGTGCAAGGGGCTGAACACTGGGGACATACGGAGCCCACCTCCACCTGCCCACTCACCACCCCCGATACCTGCCTGGATTGGAATAACCGTGAATAGTTTTCAAGAAGCAGCAGGACTAAATACATCCTTGCAATCACAGAAGGAAATGGATTCTTTGGAACCTTTCAAGAAGGGCTAGAAATAATAAGAGCATTGATTGGATGCTTTTAGACTAGTTCAAAGCACATCATTTCTATCACCTCACTAATCCTGGAAACAGTAGTCCTGTAAGGTAGGCCATTTGTTTTCCCCATACTCCATTGAAAGGAGCTTGCAACGGCTACCAACATGTCACAAACAATAAACAGACAGCAACTCTAAAGCTCTCACTCAGTTAAAGAAATCTCACATGATTGCAGGCGTCGCCCCTCCCCATATTCCGTGGTTTCATTTATCCACGGTTCACAAATCCCCTCCCCCCAAAGATTTACCTGCCTCTGGTTCCAGCCCTCCTGTCACTGAAGTTGGCCTGCTTGCCGTCTCCTTAATAGGACTAGGACCAGGAATCTCATAATTCTCAGGAGGAATTTCCTTTTCAAGCATATTGTTTTCCATCTGACAAGGCTTCTCTTTTCCTAACTGCAATCTGCATGAAGTGCATACTTTCAGGTGTGGTTTGATTTCACTATTTAGTGAAACCATCCAATCAGTTACTTTCCTTAAGTCTTTACTAACCCAGTGCCCCCCCCTTTTTTTTAAAAGGGTTGCAACAGTTTTCTGACCACTTATTCTCCTCCATATTTCAATTCATGTAATTATCAAACAGTTAACTAATTAAACTTAATGAACTTAATTCTAAAGCAGCTTCACAACAAAAATGTCCCAGAAAGCGTCACTAAAAACACACTGTCCAAATGAACTGAAGTGCACACAGCGAGAGCCAAGCCACAACTAAGCGGTCTGGAAGGTAACATGGTGGGGGAAAGGCACATGAATAAACAGGCACAAACATGTCAGGGCCTGCTCTTGCATGGCTCCTTTGCCAAAATAGCCTGCCCTAATTCCCTCCCCCCTCCCACGCCTCTCTCACTCTCTGTAAAAATACTGTTATAATTTCTTTCAGATTCATTTCAGTTCACCACATAATTTTATCAATGTAAATTGTAGAAAAAATGGACTTGAGGGGTTTAATTCCTTGTCATTGCCAACAAGAAAATGTAATTTTTGTATGATACCATTGAGATACCATCTTGAAATTTGGACTGACTGGCTACAAGACATACAGTATACCTTTAACTGTGAATTTTTTGAAAATTTTAAAAAAATCAATTTTTCCAAAAATTCAAAATAAATTGTTTTGAAAACTTTTCTTGAAAAAGTTTAAAATTGTGTCATGATTGTATATCAAATGAATGCCCTAGTCATAAACTTTAAAATGACACCTGTCCCATGTCTGTAGCTATCATAGTTATCTTGTAAATGGCATTTGAAGGTATGGTGGCTAGTGAAGTTTGGCGTTTAGGCAATTTTGAAAATTCAATATCTCAAAAATGGGTGGACAAAAAAAAAATATACGGCTCGTCCCGTCCATCCCAAGTGGAGTCTGAGGCGACTTTTGGCACGTTGGACGCTCCTGGAATGTGCCAGAACGTGAACAATGTGAACGCGTGTGGTGTGGATCTGCCTTTACTAAATACATCCTTGCAATCACAGAAGGAAACTGATTCTTTGGAACCTTTGAGGAAGGGCTAGAAATAATACCGTATTGGTCTGAGTATAAGACTCACTTTTTTCTCCTAATTTAAGTTTTTAAACTAGGGGTGCGTCTTATAATCAGGCTGTTGCAATTTAATGCCAGTGGTTTAATTAAATTTTTTTAATAGCACCAAACTTTAAGGATGCGTCTTATAATCAGGTGCGTCTTATACTTGGGACAATACGGTAATAGCATTTATTGGATGCTTTCAGAGAGTTCAAAGCACATCATTTCTATCACCTCACTAATCCTGGAAACAGTAGTCCAGTAACAGCTACCAACATGTCACAAAGAATAAAGACGGCAACCCTAGAGCTCTCACTCAGTTAAAGAAATCTCACATGATTTGCAGGTGTGTCCCCCCATATCCTGTATCCACGATTTCATTTATCCACAGACTACAGTCACAAATCCCCCCCCCCCCCGGAACGATTTACCTGCCTCTGGTTCCAGCCCTCCTGTCACTGAAGCTGGCCTGCTTGCAGCATTTGGGCAGCCACTCTGAATTTGCAGTGGCCGTTTTGAAGTCATCCTGAAGGTATTGGCACCATTCTAAAGCTATCCACAGCCATAACGAAGCTATTTTACAGCCAGTGAAGTACTGGAAGCCCCCAGAATGCCTTGCATCAGCCGAGTTATCACCCCCAGAATGCTTTGTAGAGCCACAAACATTAACTGGGGGGGGGACAACAGAGAGGTCTGCGCAATAGTAAGCATAGGGTTCGCTGCTATCCACAGTTACTGGTATCCACGGTAGCAGCAGGAAACTATTCCCGCGGATACCTGGAATTGTATGTGTTTTATGGTCCAATCCTACCTGGGCCTTGCACTGATGAAACTTGCAATTCTTCAGTGCAAGGCGGCCCAGGCCACTGATACGGCTGCCACAGCAACGGTGTACAGAACAGGCGGCTAGCATGAATGTCTGGCGACTGCCCATGCACCAATGGTTATTTGCTTTTTGCTTTATGGTTTTATTTGGCTTGGTGGTAGCGTAACTATACACTGCGCTTTGAGCACTGAGAAAATGTCGTATAAATATTTTCAATAAATAAAATTAGTGATGACTAATTAGAAATCTTTATTAATAGTTCAATAGGAAACAGGTTTACTAAGCTTAAAAAACAGGCTACAGTTATCTCCTCCTACAAACACACCTGCTTAAAACACTAAGATAAAATTAAAACATAGCTAAATCAATTAACCATGTCAAAAACAGATTACAAATGAGCACACCAGTCCCCGCAACACACAACTGCTTAACACTAGCCACTAAAAGACTAATATTTTCAAACGAGCCAAATATGGAATAGATTTATTAGATTAAAATGATCCCATGCCCTCCCAAACACAGAGCTTGCTTCCAGTAGGAGAGGCTGGCTGCAGAAGACAATAAGCTCCAATATGGCTGACGTTAGTCCCAAGGCCTAGTTCTCTCAAACAGTCAAGTTTTACAACTGTTTTCATGATTGTACCACTTCACTGTGAATGGGGAGCTCACGTGACCAAATTCCCCAAAGACAGAAAGCTAGCATATCAAGGAGGAGGATTCTAACATAGCATGCCGTTACCAAAAGAGCTGACTTTAGGGGAATTATTAAAATAATGCAATGAAGCACACAGCTCTACTGGAACTAGGGACCTGAGACTGGATAACAAACCAGCTTATTGCAGAAAGTCCCCCTTCCCTTAAGAGACTAACAGCACAATCCAACCAGCGTGGCCCAGCGAGAATGGGGAAGCCTCAGAACGGAAAAGGGATTCAAATCCCCTTTGAATTCCTCTTTTGGAGCGGATTTGAATCCCTTTTCCATTCTGGGGCCTCCCATTCTCGCTGCGCCGCTGGTTACACCGGCACAAAAGTTAAGTTGGATTGCGCTGTAAGAGAAAGAGAGATGACTGACTTCACTCAAACAGCACAGTTTCATTATAAAAGAATAAAGATAGAAATATTGCAGACAAAGAAATACGTTTTTCCACTTTGAGGAATTCATCAAGATATGTTTCTATGCCCTAAAATAGCGTGCTGTGTTCCTAACCTATGGTGGGGGTTCTATGAAATGTGTTGTGTATTTGGCGCATCTGAAGAAATCAGGGAAAAGAAGGGCAACTTTGAGGGAAAGGATTTCTGGAGTCCCTGCTCTTCCACCCCAGCTACGAGTCACTAGAGAAGGGGGAGGGAGAGAGACAGGGACAGGCTTCCAAACGCAACCAGGGACCCAGAGGTTCGGAGCAGCATGAAGAGGCTGCAGCAAGCCAAGGTGCTGGTTCCGTGCAGGAAGAGTAACAGTTTTCTCCTCAAACCCTTACGTTTCAGGAGTTTTTCGGTTGCTGCTAAGTGCAGCTCTGGGGATAAGCTCATTATTAGCTATGTGATCAGGATGGAAGAAGGGGGTCTGGAGTATCCTGTTTCAGTGTGCAGATGCATAACGGGTGTGTGGGTATGAATGGAAGGACAGGGGATATTGCCCAAGGCTGGGGGATGTACGGGATAGGTTGCATTATAGCAAAAGTAGCTACAGCAGGAGGTGGCATAAAGAGCCCAATCCTGTGCATATCTACTCAGAAGTAAATCCCATTAGAGTCCATGGGGCTTACTCCCAGGTAAGTATGGACAGGACTATAGCCTTAAGACAAAATGCAGATGTTTTACAGCCTTACAGGAAAAATACAGATGGCATATGTGTGTGTGTGTGTGTGTGTGTGTGTGTGCGCGCGCACACACACACAAATACAAACAGGAAGTGATGTGGGGAAAACAGTTCATCATGCCAGTCTGGCATCCAGCTATGCTGCAGGCACGTAAAGCTGGTGCTGTGTTACCTGGCAGCAGCAACATCTGAACAGGTACTGGTGTTTATCATAATTTGAGGACATGACATAGGAACCAATTAAGGAAAAATAATAACAAAAAGGTTGCTCCATTAAAAATGCTACTTTTCTAGATACAGGGATCGTTTGCATATGGATGAGTGGGCTGCAGGGGGCAAGTCTGGGTGGCAGAAGCACACCCCAGATCTTATTCCCCATTTTTCAGCAAGCTGTATCCCCTCTCTCTCCTCACATTTATGCCAGCTACATAGGAATAGCTCCAGGGAGACACATACACAGAGGTGTGAGAAAATGGTTTCATTTTTTGGGCAGAGTTTGGTTCTTGGCAAAAATGTGAAGTGCAGAAAGCGGTGTTGTGTGTTTTTATTCCAAGTTCTCATTTTTTATCAATTGCAACCACCCTAAAAGTGTACTGGCAGGCGATACAGTGCAAGCAGAAGCAACCACAGGCATTACCCACCCATCTCTTGCCTCTTCTTCTCTCCAAGCGCAGTCATGTAATGTTTTCTGAGCCAGTTTGCAGACGGGAGGTCTCCGCTGCCCCGCACATATTTAATCATCCAAGCCCGCATAGCTGGATGATCCAGTTTCTCAACTGGAATGTTGGCTTTCACAAAGGCCTCAACAGTCTCCAGAATGAACTCATCCTTTGAGTCTTGGGCCGCCTTAGCGTGCTGCAACGTTTCCTCCAGTGTGGCCAGTCTTGTCGCAGTGCTTTCCTCGGCTTTGTGTGCAACATGTGTCTTAGATTTACAGTGCTTCTGCAACGAATCCTTTCTCTTGTAGTCTAGGCGGAAGTTGCAGTACTTACACCACAGGGTGCCACCCGAGACAAGAAATCCTTCACTCTTAAACTCTGCAATCCTTCCCTCACAAGTCACTGGATGCTTCGGCATTTTGGAACGGCGGCACAAGACAGCTCGGTGTGCGGATGCCGTCGCAACCTGGAACGTGGATCAGTTTTAGGCTGGCATGCTGCTCCAAACACAGACATACAACTGCAAAACATGCTCAGGTTTAGGCTGACGTGCGGTTCCAAAAGAGGCTCCTTTAAATAGCAAAGGAAAACAGGAAACACACAACAGCAAAAAGGCAAAAGAGGCTCTTTCAAATGGCGCTAAGAAAGGGCAGAGGAGGAATAATTCAGTACCCCAAGGCTGTCAAAGAAAACAAGGGGGACGGGACGGCATGAGCCGACTTCCTCACTAAACTCTGAAGCCATCCTCGACCCAACCGTGCAGCCCCTGTACTGTTGCGTGGTGTTGCAGAGGAGATCAAAGGCTATAATGCGGACTTCCAGGTCGTGTCTGCGACCAGAAGCCAAGTTCCCCCTGAAGCTAAGAACGCTGCAGGGAGCTGGTTCTGGAGCATTTCTGGAATCAGCACCCCACATATACTCAAGAATAGGTGTAACTAACTGTGTTGTTCTTAGCTGAGCGCCTGCCTTCGGGATCCAAGGAGAGGTTCGGAAACAACTTTGGAGCAAAACACAAAGAAGAAGAAGTCGACGAGCAGCGCTTTTGAGGGTAAAACCAGGGTTATTTCGTTTAATACATGCAGATCGTTTTATGTCCTTTTCCGAGGCTATTTTTTTGCATTAAATCGCGGTATTTAGTATTCACCACTTTCTCACACCTCTACACAGAGGCCACCAGGAGGCCAACCCAGAGGTAAGTAAATCTGTTTTGCCACCTGGTCACCCCTCCCGCCATTAGAATCAGCCCAGCTGCAGCACTGACAATGGTGGGGGGATAGGATTGGACTGTAAGCTACCAGCAAGGAGGTTCAAATCTGCTGCAAATTTACTCACTAGGAGGGTTCTGGCAAGCCATTAATGTAGCCTTAGAAATAACCTCCCTGATCGATGGAAAACAGAGGACTCCAGTTCCCCCAACTCTGCATAGGGTAAGATTTTGAAAAGTAACTGACCTGTCCACACACCTATTTGTATTTGGTTTTGTAAAGCTTCTCTATCGCTTGCAGGAGATACTTCCTCACCGTCTACAAGCCTGCGCACGGCCTTTCAGCCTCATGGCCCTCCATCTACAGTAGCCGACTTTACAGGCTTGTTGTCAGAAGCAGTGAGATGACACATATGTGACTACCTGAACAGGTATTCCTGGATCCGATCTGCAGCCTCGCTGTCAAGTTTATGCATGAGAATCTTATGAACGTTAGTCTGTTACAGACAAGACAACAGAGAGCCTGGTGTGGCCCCTTCACCACCTTCTGATTTAGCGTTGCAGAAGCTTTGGGGGAATCAGAGTTGCCGACGTCATCAGATCCATGAGGCGATATCCTCAGTCGGCAGACCATTTATACACAGGGCAAAAAAAAAATGCAACCGGCAACCCAGTTTGGACGTTTAAATGGAAGACACACAAACCCTTTTCAAATAGCACCTCCTCTTTTCATTGAACACGTGGAGGAGGGGGAGCAGAGGTGTTCCCTCTACCAGTGTGTTCTCAACTCTCCCCCCCCCCCACACACTTGTTTGATAGCAGGTCTGAAATGCTTTGCTTGGACAACTCTACGCACATTGTCTCCTCCGTAATCAGTAAGTTCAGGGCTCCCGAGCGCATAGGCCCCTCTTTCCAACATTCCCCTGATGTGTGGGGGTCAGGAGGGTGAGGCCAGCAGGAACAGCACCCCTCCAAACATTGAGTATGTGTGAAGGGGTCTCTAGCGGTTTAGGGCTATAGTCAGTGACAATTCCATGTCAAGCTTAAATGTATACACCAGGGGTCAGAAGCGTAGTAACATGGGGGGTACTATGTCCCAGGGCCCCAGGCGCCAACTGGGCCCGCTGGTTCCGGGGGGCGCCAACGGACGCTCGCTCCTCCAGAGGAGTGAGGTCTCAACTCTCCAACTCTCAGCCGGAACGGGGAGCTGCATCCTCCTCCTTCTCCCCGATTCCTCCCACGCAACACCCGATGGTGCAACGTGTGCACCCGATGATGCACGGACTCACTCTACGGCTTCTATGGGGCTGATCTTCTCTCCCTCCCCCTGCAGCGAGTAGTGGCCAACTCGGATCGCGGCTCCGACGCTGGACGCGCGTGCGTCGCCTCTAGACGACGACGCTCTCGGACTCGAAAGCAGCCTGGGGCGCCCAGCCGCCCGCAGCCTGCTTTCTGCAACTGGGATGATTCAAGTAACAGGAAAGGAGCAGTAGGAGAATGCTCCTTCCTCAGTCCGAGAGCGTCGTTGTCGAGAGGCGACGCGCGCGCGCCCAGCATCAGAGCTGCAGTCCGAGTTGGCCACTACTTGTTGCAGGGGTAGGGAGAGAAGATCAGCCCCATAGAAGCCGCAGAGTGAGTCCGTGCATCATCGGGTGCACACATTGCATCATTGGGTGTTGCGTGGGGGGAATCGGGGAGAAGGAGGAGGGGATGCAGCTCCCCGTTCTGGCTGGAGGAGCAGCGAGCACCCGTAGAGCAGGCGAGGGGGGAAATTTCACCCATGGGGGGGGGAAATAAATAAATAAAATGTGAAAAATGTGCCCCCCCATCGCCAGGCGCCGCCTTTGGCAGCGCCAGGAAGTATACCAAAGAAGCAAAGGGAGGGGCGAAAAGTTGAGGGTGGGCCCTTAGTAAATTTTGGGCTAGCGACGCCACTGCCAGGGGTGGCCAACCTTCCACCACTGGGGCCTCTGCGTTCTTAAGAGTGGTGCAGAAGACAGAACCTTGGCAGCTGCCATTGCTGATGGTGCTGCTAAAGTAGCTGCACCTGCTGAAATGCCCTCATCTATACAACCATTAAAGGGCCAGGAGCATTCATGTGGAAAGGTTGGCCACCCTGGTAGACACTGACCAGGCATAACAACAGACTCCAGGGTCAGCCCAAGACCTCTTAGCACCCAAGATGGGATGCCAAATACTGCTTTCTCCCCCCCCCCCTTGTATAGGTGATGTGCCAGCCCCTGCTCTTCCCTGGATTGGAAAAGAGGGGGGCAGAGGAAATGTGGAGAAGAGACTGCATGCTCTAGAGCATCTTCTCTCCTCCACACTTCCTCTTCCTCTCTGTCCCTCTCTTCCTTTTCAAGCCCAGAGAGTGGAAAGAAGAGGAGGAGGCGCAATGGAGGCAAGTTGGCAGGCGGAAGTGGGTACCCCCCCCCAGCCAATCAGCAGCCTGCAGTGACCAGCTCAAGAAGCCTCATGGGAGGATCAGCCCTGGCAGAAAACTGATAGCACCATCTTCTTCCTCATTATTTATATAGTTCAGTGTCCTGTTTCCCACAGCGGCCAGCCAGATGATAATGAGAAGCCCACACGCAGGTAATGAAGGCAACAGCCCTCCCAGGTACAGTGCCTCTGAACATGGAGGTTCCATCTAACTACGAATGGCCATTGATTAATCTGCTCCACACAGATTTGTCTACATCGCATTTAAAGCCGTCTCAGTCAGTGGTGCTGAACCGACACACGGGAGTCTTGCACGTCATCAGCTCCTTGTCTGTTCGGAATGGGGTGAAAGAAAGGGATCCACTTTCACAGGGCATCTTCTCGCCCGGAGCAAATTTAGAAGGGTTGCCGGATTCTACTTGCTACTGAGTTAGGCAAATGCAAGGGAGCCCAGGGCTTCTACACCTTTCATCACTATTTGGAAGAAGAGGAGGAATTCCACCAGGTGCAGCTTCTCCTGCAGGGCCAAGAGACAAAAGCGGCGTCTGCTCGAGCTCCCTCCCTCCTCCACGCACGGCTACAGGCACCGCATCCTCCTGTGCACCCAACCCCCTTGCTTGCAGCCCCCCCCCCCCGTCCCTCCCTTTCTCCAGCCGCTCCTTCCTTCCTTCCTTCCAACCAAGATTTCCACTCGGTTCCTTTCACTCACCCTCCTCTTGCAGACTTTCCATTGAAACACCCTTTGCAAACTGCAACCCACGATCACTCCTCTCGGGCTGGAAAATGCAAAAGGAAGTTTTTCAACGAGACGAGAGAGGCGGGACAGGAAAGTGCGGGGCATTCCTCACGTCTCTGGACCTCTCTAGGCAGGAGATCTCGGTTCGTTTAACCCGTTCGGCCTCCTGTGGGGTTTGTAGTTTGTGTGGGTTGGAGATGAGCGGCGGAATGACGAGGCCGATCGGTGCAAAACAGTCTCTTTTGCCCTTTCCGCTCCCTAGACATGCCTTTAACAGCTGCATTACAGATTCAACTGATGCAGCTTCCCTTCTCGCTACCCGTCAGAAGAAACGTTACCGATTTTGTATTGAATGAATGTATTTAAGACCCCACACCCTGTTTTGAGCACTGCCCCTTTCTGGATGATGCAGAAAAATTGGTCTGTTGCAGCAAAAACAACAAAGAGCCCTGTGGCACCCTAAAGTCCAACAAATTACACAGGCCTGCAAAAAAAATTTGAGCGTCAAAAAAGCTTTTTTCAAAATTTATGGTGGTTCTATATGAATTTGGGGCACTGATTCCAAAAATGGCATCGGTTTTGCCCTATCATCTAGTTTTGAGGGTATGGCGGCATCACCACCTCATAATGGTGTAGTGGTTTGGGAGTCGGACTTAGACCTGGAAGATCCAGGTTCAAATCCCTGCTCAGCCACGAAGCTTCCTGGGTGACCTTGGGCCAGTCACTATCTCTCAGCCCCACCTACCTCATAGGGTTGTTGTGAGGACAAAAAGGAGGGGAGGAAATATGTACTCCTCTGAACTCCTTGGAGGAAAGGCGGTATAAAAATGTGATAAATAAATAAATAAATAAAATAATGCAAGCAACTTCCTTGTGAGGAAGCCATGGTGTCATAAGGTGACAATGCCGTACCCCCAAAATTAGAGCTGATAAGGCAAACCTGATGCCATTTCTGGAATCAGCACCCCACATATACTCAAGAATAGGTCTAACTAACTGTGTTGTTCTTAGCTGAGTGCAGATTTTTTGATATATGCAAATCATGTAATTGATTAATGAATGTGTTCCTTTGGTAAAAGCCTATTTGATTTTGTGGGTGACATTATGCAAACAAATATAACAAGCAAAATCAATCACACTGCACACATAGATAATAGCTCTGCTGTTTCAACATGTTTTTAATTATTATTTTTACTACTGTTTATTCTGTTTTATCGTTTCGTTTGTGGTTTTGTGAGCCACCTTGGGTGTTATTTTTAGAGTAGAAGTCATCCTCTCCTAAAGTTTGATCTGAGTACCAGAGCGCAGTTACCAAAAAAGCTGGCTTTTTAGGGGAATTATTAAAACAATGTAATGAAACACAGAGCTCTGTTGGAAGTAGGGATCTGAGACTTAATAACAAACAAGTGTATTGTAAGTGAAAATCCCTCCTCCTTTAAGAGACTGAAATGAGATCACTTTAAATCAAAGATCGCAGCATTATTATAAAAGACACAAGGTAGGAAAGGTAGTATATCAATAAAGAGATGTTTCGGTGCCCTAAAATGGTGTCGTAAAGGCTGACACAAGCCACCTTTTTGCTTTTATTCTCTCCTCCTTTCACCTCTCTTATAAACTGTTATTCTGTATGTGACACTGCACTCTGCCTTCACGCTTTACAGCTGTGAAGCATGCCTAAATTAAGCTCAGCCAGAAGCCACATGTCAGGATCCACGCCCAGAAGCTGCCACCGGTGGAAGGCTTGGCACAGCCACAGCTGGCCAAGTGCAAGACAAAAAAACCGTGCATGTCCTGCTTTCTAAGCTTGGGCTTAGACTGGACACTAAATCCAGCACTCTCTCACCCCTTGAAACAGACTTGCATACCATGCCTGAATGCACGGTATTTATCACCCATACCATCCCAATGTATGGAACCATGTTTCCGGACTTTGCATTTGCTACCATGCTGTTTCCTTAGCTGAACTTGAAATATTCTCTAATAACAAGTTGACCTGTTCCTGTCTTGTAGCGGTGGTTGCATGAAATGCGTTGCATATTTGGTGCATCTGAAGAAATCAGGAAAAAGGGTCACTTGGGAAAGGACTTTTAAGAGTCCCTGTTCTTCCACCCCAGCTGCTAGCCACTAGAAATAGAAGGGAAGGGCGGGTTGGCAAAAAGGGAAATTGAAACGTTTCCAAGCACAAGGTAGCTATGTGCCTTCCTGAAGAGGATTTTGGAGTTGCCTTGTTAGAGAGAGGTTCTTGAGCAGTGTGGAGACTCTGTCTGGTTGCAGCACATGCGGGGGGGGGGGGGTTAACACCAGGAAGAGTAACAGTCTGCTGCCCCAAATCATCCTATGTTTAAGACGTTTTTCAGTTGCTGTTAAGGGCAGCTCTGGGGATAAGCTCATGATCAAAGGGGTCTGGAGTATCCTGTTTTAGTGTGCAGATATGCAATGGGGGTGGTGGACGAAATGGGTGCTGATGTGCCAGTTCTTGGCACACAATTAGAGGAATTCATTCTAATCAGAATGTGGATGGGCAAATGCTCACATGCCAGAGGGATTATGGCTCTGCCATAATCAAACAAGTGCTCTGTCGTTCAAAGCTGTTGCAAACGTGCCGTAAAGCATGTTTGCGATGACTTTCGCGTCAGGACGACCGGCATGGAGGCCAGCAGCCCCCACTCTGCTGCTGGATCGTCCCTGCGGCCGCCGGTGAAGGGAAGTGATCCCCTGGCAGAGGCAGTCCGGGCGGCGAGGGAGGGGGGCCATTGGCCGAATCAGCCGGGGAGGGGTAGGGATGGTGGCCGCCATATCTGCAAGTTGTTCCCGGGTTGGCGCAGCCATTACACGGCCTCCTCAAACTTGCACCAGCTAAATAGCTGGCTGAAATTCGAGGAGGCCCATTGGGGCCTCCCTGGAGCCATAATCCCTCTGGCAAGTGAGCATTTGCCCATCCACATTCTAAAACGAACGTCCCCTTCCCCCGAGTAGACCTCTGGGCTGCTCCTGGAACAAGGATAGGATCCGGTGGGTGGCCTGGGCCACCCGCCGGATTGCTCTGCCCAACAGATAAAATGCAGCTGGTGGAGGGGGTGGATCTCAGTGGCAAAAGCACACACCGCATCCTATCCCCCAGATGGCACCTGGCCTAGATGCCTTTCAAAGGGGATTAGACTGGTGTATAGAAGAAAGGTCCATCACAGGTTACAAGCCATGATGACTATATGCAACCTCTGGGTTTTAGAGGCAGCCTATCTCTTAAGATGCAAGGGAGTGGCGACAGGATACAGGTACCTTGTAGTCTTCTTGAGTGCTCCCTGAGGCATCTGGGTGGGGCCACTGTGAGATACAGGAAGCTGGGCTAGATGGGCCCATGGCCTGATCCAGCAGGGCAGTAGCGTAGAAACGCTTGGGGCCCTGATATACAGGGCCCCAGGCGCCTAGCTGACTGGGGGGCGCTCGAGGAGAGCGTCCTTGTCGTCTAGGCAACGCGCACAGCGCGCGCCCACAGACACAGGGTCTGAGAGCGCGCTGCGCGTTGCCTAGACAACGCTGTTGCTCACCTCGGACTCGAAAGCTCGAATCCGAGGTGAGCAACAGCATCGTCGTCTAGGCAACGCGCAGCGCGTTCTCAGACCCTGTGTCTGCGGGCGCGCGCTGTGCGCGTTGCCTAGACGACGAGGACGCTCTCGGAGTCAAAGGCTGGAGCGCCGCCCGCCCGTTATGGCTGCGGGCGGGCGCTGCGCTCCAGCTTTCGAGAGACAGCGTCCTTGGACGTCACGTGACGTCACACGTCACGTGACGTCCGGGGGGCGCTTGGCCAGCCCCCGCCCTCCTAGCCCCAGGCGGCAGGAGGGCTTAAAACGCCACTGTAGCAGGGCTCTTCTTATGTTCTTATATTCTCACATGAACCCTGTAGGCAGCGATACAGACACAAGCCTGCCCCCCCTCTGTGAGCCGAGCCTTTAATAACACTCCATTCAGTCTCACAAGGACTCTGATTTGGATTTTATATAGAATGGAAGTCAGTGGAATCACCAGCCAATTGACTCAGTACAATAACGTCACCATTCGAAATGCTGCTGCAAGTTACTCTTTCTGCCACGCCGGAAGTACGCTCGGATCAACATCTGAACAGGCCTACTTTGGGTGCCCAGCTTGTCATGAACATCGTCAAATGTCCTTACAGCTCCTGTTCCGAGGCAGTTGGGCAGACAATCTGTGATCATAGTAGAAGAAAGAAAGACGGGTTTAAAAAGCCATGATGTGGTTCAAACAGAGTAACATTCTTTAATTAAAGAATGTTATTCTGTTTGAACCACATCATGGCTTTTAAACCCATCTTTCTTTCTTCTACTATTGTCGCTGGCCATGAAAGCCTAAACTCATATCTAATCTGTGATCATCGAGTCCCACCTGTTTCCCCAAAGGTGTACCCTCAACATTTCCTTCAAAGTTTGGGATAATTCTCAGTTTCTCTAAGCAGGCAGGCAAGAAAAACCTGTACAGGGTTTGAATTGGAGTCCTTTTGCACTTTTTGAGAGAATCACCTACCTAGAGTCACAACCCATCTCCCCCCCCCCCCCACTATCAGGAGGAAAGGGGTAACCAAGAAAACCAAACACAGACAGAATTGAAACTATTTTTTAGGCATAAACACACCTCAACACCTCCTCTTCTTCACTCAGGGCTCGGAACGGAGAACAACACCAGAGGGTCAGACCCCAAAGTCCATGAGTGAGTGGGGCACCCTGATCCGCCCACAGACAGTTTAGAAAAGTAAGAGCCCCCCTCCACTGTTTCCCCCTCAGCAGCTAGTATTCAGAAACAGACTGACTCTGAACATGGGCAAAAGGTGGCAGTCCGAAACAAAGCAATTTACAGAGCAGGAGAAATTAAAACACTTCTCCATTCTGTGCATCATTACATTAAATTATGTGCACCTCTTAGGAGGAAAGGCTACAGCGTCTGGGGCTTTTCAGTCTAGAAAAAAGGCGCCTGAGGGGGGACATGATTGAGACGTATAAAATTATGCATGGGATGGAGAGAGTGGATAGAGGGAAATTCTTCTCCCTCTCGCACAACACCAGAACCAGGGGACATGCACTAAAATTGAGTGGAGGGAGAGTTAAAACGGACAAAAGAAAATATTTCTTCACCCAGCGTGTAATTCATCTGTGGAACTCCTTGCCACAGGATGTGGTGATGGCACCTGGCCTGGATGCCTTCAAAAGGGGTTTGAACAGATTCATGGCGGAAAAGACCATCACAGGTTACAAGCAATAAGCAACCTCCTGGTTTTAGAAGTAGGTTTTCTCTGCGCCAGGTGCGACACTAGATGGGCCTTTGGCCTGACCCAGCAGGGCTCTTCTTATGTTCTTATGTCAAATGGATCAACACACAATCTGGGCCTGAGAACCTGGCAAGCCTGACTTAAATTATACTGTATTGATGTAATGGTTTTCCCACACGGGATTTCAGACCTCTCTCATATATTCTCTCCTGTGTGGATTCTGGTATGCGTCTTGAGGTTAGAGCTCTGGCTGAAGCTCTTCCCGCACACGGAGCATTTATACGGTTTCTCTCCCGTGTGAATCCTTTGATGTACTCTCAGCGAGGAGCTCGCAGCAAAGCTTTTCCCGCACTCCGGGCACTTGTAGGGGTTCTCTGGCGCATGAGTCTTCTGGTGCTTGATAAGGTCCGGCTCCTGATTGTAGGTTCTGTTGCAGTCTGAGCACTTGTACGGTCTCATCCGTCTGTGGGTCCTTTTGTGGACCGCCAGGGCGGAGATGCAATCAAAACACAGCCCACACTCCTTGCACTTGAACGGCTTCTCCCCGGTGTGAGTTCTCTGGTGCTTAATAAGCTGCGACTCCTTATCAAAGCTTTCGCGACAGTCCGAGCATCCGTAAGGTTTCTTTCTGGTGTGGTTTTTGACATGCCCCGTAAGGACGTGTTTCCAACGAAAGTATTTCCCGCACACTAAGCACTGGTGCGGTTTCTCTCCTGTATGGACCCTCTGGTGAAGCTCCAACTCAGACAAGTGACTGAAGCTTTTCTCACACTTGGCACACTGGTAGGGTTTCTCGCCTATGTGGGTTGCCATGTGCCTGGTAAGGTGGGACGAGCTCCCGTATCTTTTGCCGCAGGCTGAGCAACCATAAGGTCTATCTCCCGCATGGTTCTTCATGTGTATTTTCAGGCTGCTTTCCCAACGGAAGCTCTTCCCACACTCCGAGCATTGGTGGGGTCTCTCTCGCCGATGGGTCTTTCTGTGAACCAAAAGCTGGGAACTCTGCCGGAAGCTTTTCCCACATTCCAGGCACTGGTAAGGTCTCTCTCCTGTGTGCGTCCTCTCATGAGTGAGAAGATCGCACCGTCGGATGAAACTTTTCCCACAGTCCAGACAGATATGCGGTCTCTCTCCAGTGTGAGTTTTCTTGTGGGTGACCAGGTGTGAGCTCTGACTGAAGCTTTTCCCACATTCGGAGCATCTGTACGGCCTTTCTCCCGTGTGGCTTCTCTCGTGGATAGTAAGATACGATTTCTCGCTGAAGCTTTTGCCACACTCCAAGCAGGTGTGCCGTCTCTCTCCGGTATGCGTCAGGCGATGTCGCATCAGGTGGCTGTTCTTTGTGAAGCTCTTGCCACAGTCTGCGCAAGTGTACGGCTTCTCTCCGGTGTGAATCCGTTCATGATCGGAAAGAATCGTACTGCTACTGAAGCTCTTCCCACACTCTAAACATTTATAGGGCTTCTCTGCCATATGGCTTCTCTCATGACTTATAAGAAGTGCTTTATAACCGAAGCATTTCCCACAGTCTAAACACTGAAAGGGCTTCTCTCCTGTATGTATGGTCAGGTGGTCGGCAAGGACCGATTTCCGACCAAAGCTTTTCCCACACTCTGGGCACACGTGTGCCGGCTTCCTCCTTTGGCCTGGCAGGTGCTTCGGAAGGTCTGAGCTCTGCTTTCTCCTTTCCCCCCTACGGTCTGGGCCCTCTGTTTCTCTCCCACATAAAGTCACATCAGTTGAAGGTTTGCTGTCACAAGGAGGGAGTCTTGTCACGGGATAGAATTCTACACACCTTTCTTGTCTCTGTTGACCTCCAAAGGTTTTCCTTATGCTTGATGCCTGGGAAATCCTTCTTTCCTTCCCTTCCTTTGGTGCCCCATTGAGTCGGGTTTGCCTCAACCCCTCTGGCTGAAGATTCTTCCCGTCCTCTTCGCTCCTTTGCCAGTCACCTATCAGAAGATAAAAGAATTCTGACTTGAACCAAGCAGAATCCCTGCTGAGGGAAACAGACACGTTCTTTTCTATGTATGGTCCTTATTGTATTCGGGACACAATCGTAATTGCTGGCATGTTCTCTAGCTTGGCATAAGCTTCCCGCTGGAGGCTGCCATTTTTACCTCACGATAACCGCACCATGTTAGGGGATTTTTACCTCACGATAACCGCACCATGTTACCTCTGGAACCGCACCATGTTAGGGGCATAGCAGGAGGAACAAAACAGCACCCAGCAGCTGCTGGGCTCAACTGTCCCCAGGAGGCCTGAGGGCAGCGATTGGTTGATGAGGTTTGGAGGACCTGGAAGCTGGCTGAGGGTGTTGCGTGCTGCTCCATGACCCAAAACCATACCATTAAAAAAAGGAATGGAAAAATCACAGAAAAGCCAAAGGATATCCTGTTTTAACAAAGCACAGCATCCTCATGGGCACAAGTGAATGGGTCAGGCAGGATTTTCCCCAAAGGTCCTTCGAAAAGTGCAAGTTTTCACAACCTGTCAAAAAGCAAGCAGTGACGGGCCAAGAGGAGTCAATTGTGGAATGCCTGCTGGGAAGGCATTCCACAATTGTGCCACCACCACCAAAGAGGCCCTAACCTGCATGCTCACCCCTGCACCTTGGATGGCGGAGGACACGGATCCGATCCTCCGATCCTGAGTCGATACAGCAGGAGACACAGAGAGCCCTGTAGAGCTCCAGTACTCTCCACCGCCCAATAATTGAGGAATAGGAACCCTTTACCCAGCAAGCAGGCCTCTCCGTCACTCTCCTGCTTGACTGCCACCCGGAGCTCCATCTTCAGGGGCTCCGGCAGATCCTGCTCCGAAGTGGAGACATCGACAGGTACCTTCTCCAACAGTCCTGGCACCTGAAAGAGAAGTGTCCATACTGAATATAAAGATAGTCTGAATAACGATAATTGGAAAAGCCATGAATGCTACGCATACAGTTTGACCAAACCCTGTGCCTTGATTCAAACAGCTGTCCCACTGGAACCCCCAAGGCAGGAACTGGGGATGCGGTGAACTTCCCAACCAGCCAGGTGAATATCAGCGATGCGCTTCTCAGTCTTAAATGAGGACACCGCACTGTTTATTTGCCTTGGGGCCTCCCAGCAGCGTTTTGGCCCTTTATCCAATCTCAATTCAAATGTCTATGCCTTTTGGCCAAATAGCCCCCTATTTGTGAAAAGATCAGATTTATGGGAATTCCAGCCATGTAACAGTTTTCAGAAATAAAGTTTAATAAGCCAAATTGTCCCAAGAAATGGGACAATTTGGCTTATTAAACTTTATTTCTGAAAACTGTTACATGGCTGGAATTCCCATAAATCCGATCTTTTCACAAGCTACAACGAGCCAGGAGAACCTCCATATGAAACTAAAGCCCCCTATTTGTTCTTCTTAACTGACCCAAAAGAGTGCCGCACTATATCCTGCGGCAGATTTAATGTTTCTCCTTCCCAGGTTTCTCGGGATAGATATGCTAACACCCCTCTTGCCAATCGATGCTGTCCATGTAACACGAGCACTGTGGAGTCTTTAAATCACATCCTCCTTTATTGTACAATTCACGCCTCCTCACGGGCAGTTTATTTAGACCAGGGGTTCTCAACCTTTGGAGGCCCGGGTACCCCCTATCAATGTCCAATTTTCTGAAGTACCCCCCTGCTAATTAACTGGATTAATCAATTAATTAGGTAATTAATTGTTACATAAAAAAGTACTAAAACAATTTTATATGTGAAAAAATATCTTATTTAACTCTGTGTGTGTGTGTGTGTGTGTGTGTGTGTGTGTGTGTGTGTGTGTGTGTGTGTGTGTGAGTGAGTGAGTGAGAGAGAGATGCAAAGATCTCTTTTTTTCTCCAAGTCACTCTTCCCAAAACCAGCTCCTCCCTCCCCCACCCCACCAAAGTACATTTTCCAAAGTACAAAAATAAGCCCCAAACCAAAATCAGAGAGACAAAAGGGCTTCGAAAATAATTAAAACTTAAAATCCATGTTAATTAACACTTAATTAGCTGCTGATGGGGCAGATAAGGGGCAGGGCTTGGCGTACCCCCAGCAAGAGGTTCGCGTACCCCTAGGGGTACCCATACCACAGGTTGAGAACCCCTGATTTAGACTCTATTTTAGTAAATATGTCAGGCCTCCCAGATGCAGAGAAATTGATTTTTCTTTTAAATGAAGGTCCCCCTGAGGTAATCAGATGAACGGCGAAGTTCCTTTGTTTGGTGGAGAAAAAATTTCTTTCGAAACAACGGTGATCTGTATTTGCAAGTTTTTTTTTCTTGGTTTTGTTTGCTTGTTTTTAAATGTTTTATCCATGATTAAAACATGTATTTGCTTGGTTGGTTATGTATGTATATGCCATTAAAGGTCTTTTGGATTGGATCTCTGTATCACCTGTGGAGTAGCTCCTGTCTAGCAACCTCCGACAGGTCCAACCTGGACAGCACGGGCTATTCTCTCTCATTCCACCAGTGTCTCCGTGGCTCCGGGTTCTGCTGAGTCATGCTCCTTCCACTCCTCATGCTGCAGATGTAAATCTATACTGAAAAGTGCAAAGTCATGCCTGCAAGACAATAATAGAGAGATCTTGGGGTGCTGGTGGACAGGTCGATGAAAGAGTCGACCCAGTGTGCGGCGGCTATGAAGAAGGCCAATTCCATGCTTGGGATCATTAAAAAAGGAATTGAGAATAAAACGGCCAATATTATTATGCCCTTGTACAAATTGTAAGGCCACATCTGGAGTATTGCGTCCAGTTCTGGTCTCCGCATCTCAAAAAGGATATAGTGGAACTGGAAAAGGTGCAAAAGATAGCGACCAAAATGATTAGTAGGCTGGGGCATCTCCCTTATGAGGAAAGGCTACAGCGTTTGGGGCTCTTCAGTCTAGAAAAAAGGCAGTTGAGGGGGGACATGATTGAGACGTATTATGCATGGGATGGAGAGAGTGGATAGAGAGAAGTTCTTTTCCCTCTCACATAACACTAGAACTAGGGGACATCCACTAAAATTGAGTGGAGGGAATATTAAAACAGACAAAAGAAAATATTTCTTTACCCAGCGTGTAATTGGTTTGTGGAACTCCTTGCCACAGGATGTGGTGATGGCACCTGGCCTGGATGACTTTAAAAGGGGATTGGACAGATTTATGGAGGAAAAGACCATCACAGCTTACAAGCCACGATGGGGATAAGCAACCTCCTGGTTGTAGGAGTAGGTTTTCTCTGTTCCAGACGCAAGGGAGTGGCAACAGGATACAGGTATCTTGTTGTTTTGTGTGCTCCCTGAGGCATCTGGTGGGGCTGCTGTGAGATACAGGAAGCTAGACTGGATGGGCCTTTGGCCTGATCCAGCAGGGCTCTTCTTATGTTATGTTCCCAATATGCAAAAGAGTCTTCAGAAGAGTCGGACTTGCTTCAGAGGTGAGGAGTGCATGTTTGAGGCTGTCCAAGAGTGGTAAGAGATGAATGGAACCTCCAGGTGGACCTTTGCTCTTGATGCTACTACTCGGGTGAATGTCATCATGTTATCAGCGATGTTCTTGGGACCCAATGCAGCACCCCCAACTTAGGCCATTTGGTGTCTGTCTTGGTCATGTGTTCCCAATCCCCAGTTCTCAGAGCCCTTGCTTGTTCCAGCTGAAAATAGACGGGGTTGGAGCCGGAGCTGACTTGCTCTCTCTCGCTCTCGCTCTCTCTGCAGCCAGTGATTTCCTGCACACACCCCACCCCCGCCTCCCCCACACCTTCACTCACCTAATCCACGGAGCCTTAGCTTTGCACGCACCTGCGGATCTCCCCAGTTTCCTGCCAGGGGAGGAAGCCAAGCCAAGCCATGGAAAAAAGCAGTTTTCATGGAAGGCGCGGGCAGGAAGGCCGCCTGCCTCCTCCTCTGCGATGTCTGGGGCGGTCTAGAAAGGAGAGCTCGGTGCATTTAACCCCTTCAGTCTCTGCCAAGAAAGCATCCTAGGAATAACATCTCTGGAGGGTTGGGTCGGGTGGCCCTCAATTCCCCCCCCCCACCTCCGGGCCGGAGCTGGCTCGAACACCTTTCCCATTCACAACGTCTCTATGTCCAGGAAAGCTACATCAGTCGAATGTCTGCCTGAGGGCGATATACAGAGTGGAGATTGCAGGGCGGGGCATAGATCACTCTACGGTGCGTCCAGCCTCTGTAGGCTATGTTTGGGAGCCTTGTTCTCCATCTCTTGCAGGCGTCATCGTCCCCTTGTCTGTTCTTCTGCTGGTCCTCCATAGCTCAAGGGAGTTTATGCCGCTGCTGTTCCATCCAAGACATACTGACATATTCTGCTTCCTCCTAAGACGGCTCTGCTGCTACATTATAAGTGCAGTGGCCGAGTGAGCAGCTACCAGCCGACAGTGGGGTAACATCCCACGGCACCGGATGTACAATAACTTTGGACAGGGCACACTCAACACTGCCAATGGAGGGCATGACTTTTCATATTTGGGCATAATATTTCCATTCTTTAGCCTAACTTGCAACCTCTCCCTTTCTGCCAGAAACCTACTTCTTGCCGTAGTGGGGGTGAAAAAGCCTGCTTATTTATTTATTTATTTATCACATTTTTATACCGCCCTTCCTCCAAGGAGCTCAGAGTGGTGTACGTATTTCCTCCCCTCCTTTTGTCCTCACAACAACCCTGTGAGGTAGGTGGGGCTGAGAGATAGTGACTGGCCCAAGGTCACCCAGGAAGCTTCGTGGCTGAGCGGGGATTTGAACCTGGATCTTCCAGGTCTAAGTCCAACTCCCAAACCACTACACCATCCTGGCTCTGCTTCTGGGTTATACAGCTTCAAACTGTGTGCCTGGGGTGGGTGGGTGGTGTCAAATACTGTAACTGAGTGCTTCTTCATACATACATATACATACATACAAAAAAAAGAGAGATTCCCTGCACATAGAAAACTAGCATGTCAGGGAGAAAGGTTCTATGTGCTAGCTTTCTAGGTGGAGGGAATTTTTGTAGGGAGAAACATTCTGTCATATGAACCTCACTTCATTCAGCCCAGAGACAATCTAACACCACCCATAATGACGAGATCGCTTTTAATACAGTATTTTATTCTGTAAAATAAGCACACTAATTCAGATTTGGTGGGGGTGGAAGTTAGAGGAATCATCATTCAGTTGGCGCATAGAGCAAAGTAATCCTTAGCAATGCTCCTAAAGGTTACTGCTTTTGACATTCCATGTTCTTACTGCTCAGATAGACTGCTCCTGCTAAGAGGCTGCTGAGCAAACAACCTGTTACTTGTGGCTGCTACTGCTCAGATTATCATAATTTCCACTTGTGCCACCTTCCCCCCCCCCCTTTGTCCCAGAATTTGGATTAATTTATTGGCTCACTCTCCTTGGTCATGCGCCACACATGAGAGGCATATGTAGGATTTTAATTAGAGACCTTTTTTGAGAACCATGACTCTCCATGCACTACCTTAACACCCTCAGAAGGAAAGTCAACCAAAAATTAAAAAACACGCATTTGGGCATAAGAACAGCTTGTCAACATTGCCTCTTCTCCACATAACTGAACTGAAAAGTCTCTAAGATCAGTCCAGCGGCTTGTACTCCAAAGTCCACGGAGTCTAGTATCCTGTTTCCCCAAATTATGAGCCAAATGCTTCTGGAAAGCCCACAGGCAGCTTAGGAAGCTAATAGCCCTTCTCCACCCACCCCCACCCCCCACACTAACTAGCATTTAAAGGTAAACTGGCTCTGAATATGAAGGCTTCCTCACATCAAACTGGGCACTGTATGGAATCATACAAACTGGGCACAATCTTGAAACGTGGAACATAAACACGATTTGTTTTTCTTACAACAAAATGTTGACAGACAGAAAAATGGCGTTTTTCTTAAGAGTTCAGGAATTCTGCAATCTTTTTGTGAAGCAGAGAAGACACCATCCATAGAGTCAAACCACCAAGCCACTTCGGCAAGTCAAACAGGTTCACTGAGGACCGGTATCCTGAGAGCCTTCTCTGAAAGTTCTGCCCCATCCCAGCCACAGGGAGTTTTCCTATGCATGCAAAAACCACCAAGTGCCCTCATGGTATTGACTGTGGCATAAGCTTTGGTGGGCCAGAACCCACCAGGTCAGGGACATAGACTGTGGCCCATCAAAGCTTATGCCACAGTAAGTGCGCCAGGGTTTTAAATGCCACAGTTCTTGCTGCCACAGACTCTGGTCCTCTGTACATGCCACAGAATGAGATTGACAGAGCTCCAAGGTGACAGACAGTCTGTGCCAGTTCAGACTGCAGGTAGAACATAAGGAAGCACCTGGAGGGTTAGGCCAAAGGGGATCCATTTAGTCCAGCATCTTGTTTCCCACAGTGGACCACCAGCTGCGGAGAAAAAGCACAGCTCTCTCCCGCCCTGCAACTGGCATTCAGAGGCACACTGCTACGGACCCTGGAGGAAGCATAGAGCCATCAGGACTAGTAGCCATCAATAGACTCAATTTCCTCAATGAATTTGCCCAATTCCCCTTTCAAGCCATCCAAGCTAATGGCAATGCACTATATGAAGTATCTCCTTTTTTGTCTGTCCTAAACCTGCCTCCGGTTTCATCGGATGAGCCCTGGTTGTAGCAGTATTGGGGGGGGGGGGGGGGCACACACACCTCTCTCTCTGTCCATGCATAATTTTCTAAGTTTCAATCATGTCCCCTCTTAAACACTTTCCCTCCCCAAGCGATGTACTCATTTCTTGTAAAAAAAAAAAAAAAAGTTGCCCCGGCCTTCTGATAATTTCAATTGCCCTCTTTGGCACCTTTTCTAGCTCTACATTATCCTCCGTGAGGTGTGGCAACCAGAACTATATCATATTCCAAATGGAGCAGCATGATACAATTTATATATGGGCATTATAATATTTTGGCACTTATTGATACTGAACCCCATTTGCCATTGGGCCTCCAATTAGCACTTCACAGTTGGCCTTGGTTTTTACCATCCTGAATAATTTGATGCCATCCGTAAACTTGGTCGTCTCGCCGTTTGCCCCCACCACTAGATCATTTATGAACAAGTTAGAAAGCATGGGTTGCAAGCAGCATTTCCTCTAAGGGGTGGGCGCTGGTGCACAGACCCCTTTGGCAGCTGCGTGCCATCGCGACTTGTCATGACATTTGGTAATGTCATCACCGAACTTCTGGGTTGCCAAGTTCTGCGCTGCACAGAGCTCAGCTGGGAGGTGCACGGCTGCGTCGTCACGCACCTTAGAGGGAACATTGGTTGCACGACAGAGCCTTAGGGGCCCCCACCTCTTACTCACCGCCACCGGGAGCATTTATTTATTTTCACATTCTGCTCGAGTCGCTGCTTCCTGTCCTCTAACCAATCTATAAAAGGCCCTGTCCTTATTCCATGACTACGAAGAACCTCTGGCGAGGGACTTTGCAAAAGCTTTTTGAAAGTCTAAGTACACTTTCAAAACCTCAAGAGGATTAGTGAAGCAGGATTACCCTTTGCAGAAACCATGCTCATTTTCCACCAGCAAGGCCTATTCCTCTATGCTTAATCTTATTCTCTTTAATGATGCTTTCCTCCAGTTTATCCGCAACTAACACCTGTAATTTCCTGGGTGCCCCTGGATCCTTTTTTAAGTATCAGTGTTACGTTGGCTACTTTCCAGTTCTCTGGCACGGAAGCCGATTTCAAAGACAAGTTACATATTTTTGTGCGAAAGCCAGCAATTTCACATCCGAGTTCCTTACGAACTCTTGAAAGTTGCCTGGACCCCCTTATCTGTTACGGTTTAATCTGTCAGGACATTCTGGAACCGCCTCCTTTCTGCATGATTCAGTTCATGTCCCGGAGGCACAGGTCAGTTCAGGCACAGGTGCCTGCCCTACATCTTCTGTAGTGACGACAGATGCAAAGCATTCATTCAGCTTCTCTGCAATAAGAACATAAGAAGAGCCCTGCTGGATCAGGCCAAAGGCCCATCTAGTCCAGCTTCCTGTATCTCACAGTGGCCCCACCAGATGCCCCAGGGAGCACACAGTCAACAAGATAACCTGTTTCCTGTTGTCACTCCCTTACACCTGGCACAGAGAAAACACAGCCAACAAGATAACCTGTTTCCTACTGCCACTCCCCTGCACCTGGCACAGAGAAAACCTACTTCTAAACCCAGGAAGTTGCTTATGGCTTGTAACCTGTGATGGCCTTTTCCTCCATAAATCTGTCCAATCCCCTTTTAAAGGCATCTAGGTCAAGTGCCGTCACCACATCCTGTGGCAAGGAGTTTCACAGATGAATTACATGCTGGGCAAATAAATATTTTCTTTTATCCGTTCTAACTCTCCCTCCACTCAATTTTAGTGCATGTCCCCTGGTTCTGCTGTTGTGCGAGAGGGAGAAGAATTTCCCTCTATCCACTCTCTCCATCCTGGGCATAATTTTATACGTCTCAATCATGTCTCAATTCTCCTTCTTGCAAGAAGGAGAAAAACAGCACATCAGGGCGAGGGGTTCTTTTTTTGTGCATGTTTCCAAGGAGCTTTTTAAATGCAACACAGACTTTAAAATGCGATTCCCCCACCCACCACAGGAATCATGTGCATGGATTTTCTGATGCAAAGGAGCAAGAGATCCCGTTTCTTGCCGAGCCCCATTGTTTGTGTAATGCATCATTTCCTCCAGAGTTCAGGCAGGGTTTTTCTTTTCTTGATGGAGAAAAGAGAAATTAAGGAGACCAGTAATTAAGAATAGACACAGGTTTCTAGAACTGCCAACCCCGACCCCCACTGTTACTTCGAATGGTACTTGCTGCGGTTTGAACATTCCCTTCTGCATGTGAATAGCCTCTTCCAACAAAATAGCTGCCACCTCTGCTTTGTATAAGTAGCTAGGTACGTTCCCCCCCCCCTAAAAAAAATGTGTTGCCCGGTTAAATCAGGGAAGCCTTTATGACTTGCTTATAAAAGGTTTTTAAACTGATCAATGTAAGAGATTAGCAGCCCAATCCTTGACAGAGCGTACACTGCATCTAATGGTGGGACGGGTGATCAGAAGGCTAACCCAGAGGTAAGTAAAACACATTTTTATTTACCTCTGGGTAGGTGTCCTGGTGGCCAATGGGTCTCCTTGGGCCTATGCCAGCGACCTCGCAGGAGCAGGTCCAAGGAGAGAAAGGGGGTAAGGCAGCTTTAAAAATGGGGGATAAGATCCTGGCACAACTGACCCAAGTTGGCACAGCTCGGGTTCCATGGCAGCGGCAGGGATTCAGAGCTGCAATGCTTCCTGTTGGTGGTTCCGTGCGTGGAACCACCAATAGCCCTGGCCTGGTGACGGCGTGATGTTTGCGCCGTCACGGGGCCTCTTAGGACAGCAGCATGCAGGTTCTGCTGTTGTAAGAGGCCCACAGGATTGGGCCGTAACGGGGGCAGTCCTAAACGCTACTGCTACATGACACTGTCCCTCCCTACCAAACATCCCAACATTTTTCCCTAGCACCTAAACATGCAACATTTTGAATACAGCATCACACTGAAAACCTAACAATAATAAACTCTCTCTGTAACAAGAACAAAAGTATTAAATAACTCCTTGCAGATGGAAACCCTTCTTCTCAACGCCATGTCTATGTTTGTCGAGCAGCAGTTACTGAGGGCGGGGGGACTGCAGTGACCATGCAGGGCCGGCCCGTCCACGCAGCCACGAGAAGTGGGCTGCATCGGTGGCAGATCGTGAGGGAACCAAGGGGGTGGCGGAGTTGGGGGGGGGGACTTTCACCCAAAGCCTGCCACCGCCACTTCCCTGCAACCTGCCAATCAATCCAAGTATGATCTGCTTTGTGCTCACTTGAGCTCAGGCCGATCATTCCCCTCCTTATCGTGCTCCTTGCACGCTGCTGTGAAACAGAAATGCGGGACTTAGTTTCACGACAGCGTGCGAGACGATGGTGAGGATGGGTTTTGGTTTGTCTGTTTTAGCGCAGGGCTGGCAGACCGAGTCAGCAGCAGATGTTCCGGGTCACGCAATCCCCTCAGCTAGGAGATGTTCCGGGTCACGCAATCCCCTCAGCTAGGAGATATTCCGGGTCACGCAACCCCTCGGCTATGGATTAGCTACCCACATGGAGTTACCCATTCACAGGAACAGCTGCCTACCCCAGCAGTTGCCAGACTACAGGCCTTCCCCTCTCAACTGCTGTGGGTTAAAGCTGCTGCTTCCTTCAAGAGATGGGGTGGCGATACGCATCCGGAACAGCCACTTAACCTGCTGGTAGCCCAGCAATATGCATCATTCCATGGATAAATATGCAGTCTGACAGCACAATCCTATACACATCTACTCAGAAGTAAATCCCATTGCGTTCAGTGGGACTTAATCCCAGGAAAGTGCGGATAGGATTGCAGCCTGAGTTAGAGGACCTAGCCGCCTTACTTAAGTGATATCCATGTCATGATTTTCCCCACACTCATTTTTCAGAGCTGTCTCATATATTCTCTCCTGTGTGGATTCTCATGTGTGTCCAAAAGTTTGAGTTCCGGCTGAAGCTCTTCCCACATACAGAGCATGTGTACGGTTTCTCTCCCGTGTGTATCCTTTGATGTACTCTCACCGAGGAGCTAAAAGCAAAGCTTTTCCCACAATCCGGGCACTTGTTTGGATTATCCGGCGCATGGGTCTTCTGGTGCCTGACTAGGTCCGACTCCTGATTGTAGGTTCTGTTACAGTCCGAGCATTTATATGGTCTTGTCTGTCTGTGGGTCCTTTTATGTACTGCGAGGGCGGAGATGCCATAAAAACAGAGCCCACACTCATTGCACTTGAACGGTTTCTCTCCTGTGTGGGTTCTCTTGTGCCTAATAAGCTGTGACTCCTTATAGAACTTTTCACTACAGTCGGAGCATCCGTAAGGTTTTGTTTTGGCATGGATTTTAACGTGCACCGTGAGGTCGCTTTTCATACGAAAGTATTTCCCGCACACCAGGCACTGGTGCGGTTTCTCTCCCGTATGGACCCTTTTGTGCAGATCCAACTCAAAACTATAACTGAAGCTTTTCTCACACTCGAGGCATTTGTAGGGCTTCTCCCCCATGTGGGTCGCCATGTGCCTCGTGAGATGAGAGGACTTGCTGTAGGTTTTGCCACACTCTGAGCAGGCGTACGGCCGATCCCCCGCATGGATCTTCATGTGCAGTTTCAGGCTGCTTTCCCAGCGGAAACTCTTCCCACACTCCAAGCATTGGTAGGGTTTGCCTGCCAAATGGGTCCTCCCATGGACAAACAGCTGGGAACTCTGGCGGAAGCTACGGCCACATTCTGGGCACTTGTAGGGTCTCTCTCCCGTGTGTGTTCTCTCATGTGTGAGAAGATCACTTCGCCGGCTGAAGTTTTTCCCACAATCCAGACAGGCATGTGGTTTTTCGCCAGTGTGAGTGCGCTTGTGTGTGGTGAGGTGTGTGCTCTGACTGAAGCTCTTCCCACATTCGGAGCATTTGTACGGCTTCTCTCCCGTGTGGCTTCTCTTGTGGATAGTCAGATTATATTTCTCGCTGAAGCTTTTGCCACACTCCAAGCAGGTGTGCCGTTTCTCTCCGGTGTGCGTCCGCCGATGACAGACCAGGTGGCCTTTTCTGGTGAAGCTCCTGCCGCAGTCTGCGCACGTGTACGGCTTCTCTCCTGTGTGAATTCGTTCGTGATCTGAAAGGAGGGTGCTGGTACCAAAACTCTTCCCGCACTCTAAGCATTTATAGGGCTTCTCTGCCAGATGACTTTTTTCGTGACTTATTAAAAGCTGTTTGTAACCAAAGCGTTTCCCGCAGTCTAAACACTGAAAGGGCTTCTCTCCTGTATGTATGGTCAGGTGGTCGGCAAGGACCGATTTCCGACCAAAGCTTTTCCCACACTCTGGGCACACATGTGCCGGCTTCCTCCTTTGGCCTGGCAGGCGCTTCGGAAGGTCTGAGCTCTGCTTTCTCCTTTCCCCCCTACGGTCTGGGTCCTCCGTTTCTCTCCCACATAAAGTCACATCAGTTGAAGGTTTGCTGTCACAAGGAGAGAGTCTTGTCACGGGATGGAATTCTTCATGACTCCCCAGTCCCTGTTGACTTCCAAAGGTTCCTCTTACGTTTGGACCCTGGGAAGCACTCCCTTTCACGCCATCCTTTGGCGCCCAGTCGAGTTCCGTTTGTCTGGACCGTCCTAACTGAAGTTTCTCCTCATCCTCTTCACTTCCTTGCCAGTCATCTGCCAGAAGAGAAAAAGACTCGTTATTTGCGCCAAACACGATTCATGAGAAGGGAAGTGGGCATGGTACCTCATCTTTCTTTGGTGTATTGAGCCGCCTTGAGTGCCCTCGCTGGGAGAAAGGCGGGATATAAATTCTTTAAATTAAATAAATATTGTCTTGGGTTTTTCATTTTATTAAATTAAACTTACAGCCCAACCCTATGCATATCACCTCAGAAGTAAATCCCAACGAGTACAATGGGACTTACTCCTACGTAAGAGTGTATTGGATTGCAGTCACATTGTTTTAACATACACAAAAATGGATCCAATCTCATGTTTCTATAAAGTAGATTCCAAGATAGCCATGTCCTAAAAAGCAAAAAAGAAAAGAGGGTCCCATTTGGGCATCTCTCAGTCCCACAAGGTCTATAATTTCCCCCCCATATGGGCTACTTCTAAAGCTCATAGTACCCCAGCAGTGGCGTCACTGTGACGCACGTCACCCCAGAGCGGGGGACGCGCGTCACCCCCCCGACTCACCCCCCCCTACAGAAACTTACCTTTTCCGGCGCGCGTCACCCTCAGGAGGCCGGACGCTCCGAGGCCGGGGAGCGTCCGGCCCGGCCGGCGCTCCAGGGCCTTCTAAAAAGAAGAGGCCCAAAGCGAGGGTTTGCGCATGCACGAAAAACTTAGTTCGCGTTTTAACGCAAGCGCTCCAGGGCCTTCTGAAAAAAAGAGGCCCAATGCGCTTGCGTTAAAACGTTAAAAGAGGTCAGGCCCTTGCCCTCAGAAAAGGGTTTGCGCATGCGCGAAAATCTTAAATTTTCACGTTTTAGCACAAGCGCTTTGGGCCTCTTCTTTTTAGAAGGCCCTGGAGCGCCGGCCAGGCCGGACGCTCCCCAGCCTCGGAGCGTCCGGCCTCCGGAGGGTGACGCGCGCCGTCATGGAGGTGACGCGCGCCGTCATGGAGGTGACGCGCGTCACCCCCCGGCGGTCCGCCCCGCCCGCCACGCTACAGTGACGCCAGTGTACCCCAGGCCTTCTTTCTTTCTTTCTTGAAGTGACTCTAGGTTTCCAGTTACATACTCACACTATTGCTAAATTCCCCCAACACAGTGCAGTTAAGGCACCATACGTTAAACATTTATCCCATAACAAAGTTGATGCTTTCTACAAAACATTAACCAATACACCAAGTCCCCCCCCCCAAAAAAAAGTACTAGTTCAGTGTTTCCCAAACTTTTTCAACCCGCGGCTCCCTTGACCATTAGCAACCATTGGCCGTGGCTCCCCATTACATTACGTTGATGCCTGCCAATTGGCACTGCACTGTTTTCCGAGAGGATTCCATTGCACTCCGCGGCTCCCCTGGCTGGTATCCGCGGCTCCCCTGGGAGCCACGCCTCCCAGTTTGGGAACCACAGTACTAGTTCCATTCCAGACATTTGTCCAGAAGTAGGAACGTATATAAATCAAAACTGCTGGCTCTTGCACCAATGTGGGCCATACATGACTCAGGACCCCAGTGTATATCTGCGCCTGAGTACATCACAACCATGCGCGCTATTAAGTCAGCATCCAAAATCCTCACATTCCCAACATTTATTAGTGTATATTATTGAGTCGTGTGTGTGTGTGTGTGTAAAATACCAACTACACACTATTGCATTCTGTGCCTCCTGTAGAAAGAATCAGATGGAGAAATAACTGGTCTCTTTCTAAATCTGTGTCCATGCCATCTGTTAGGGGCACCAGGCTCTTCTGTTGTACTAACTCTAAAATCAGTCTACACGTGTGATCATGTTTCCTTCGCCTCCCCCACTTCAAACAGAGTAATTTTCACATTAGGAAAGCTGTCTCATCAGCGGCTCTTTTAAAAGTCTAGTTTAGATAAGAGAGGACCTCATCTGAAAGTGTTGCCATCACAGAGGTGGGACTGGGGACAAGACTCACGTAAATCCTTGAATCTATCATAATGAAGCTACTCCCATTGTCGGGATGCCTGAGGGCCATTATCCCAATCCTGTCTTATCATCACTGAAGCAAAATGAGGTATATCTAGATTTAGCCTTTCCTTGTAGCCATCCCAAGCCATCGGATTTGACCTTTGTCTAATCCAGGGGTGGGGAACCTCCGGTCCGCGGGACCGGAGGCTCCACCGCCGCCGCCCACCTAGTCCCTTTAAAAGTGGACTTTCTGGACCTGCGCAGAGCGGTGCTCTCCGCAGGTCCAGGAAGGCCGCTTTCAGAAGGAAGAGGCGCCGAGGTGACGCGTCACCTCGGCGCTTCCTCCTGAAATCGGCCTTTCTGCAGCTGCATAGATCGCCGTTGAGGCCGAGAGATTGCCCTCTCGGCCTCAACGGCGATCTGCGCAGCTGCAGAAAGGCCGATTTAAACTGGAGCTGATGCGGGAAGGCGGCAGCGCCGCCAGTTGCCGCCGCCGCCGCCAGTTGACGCCGCCCGGAGCCTCAGGTAAGCGGCTGTGGGTGGGTGGGAGGGACGGACGGAGAGAGAGAGAGAGAGAGAGAGGTCCGTGGGTGGGAGGGAGAGTGGTCCATGGGTGGGTGGGTGAGTGGGTGGGAGGGAGAGAGAGAGAGTGGTCCGTGGGTGGGTAGTCCGTGGGTGGGTGGGAGGTTTAGAACTGTAAATTCACGGGGGGGGGGTCAAATTTGCGGTGGGGGGGGAAGCAAAATTTCAGGCGGCCTAACGGCCGGCCCGCGGACAATTTCCCCAATGGGGAAATGGCCCCCCACCGCAAATAGGTTCCCCACCCCTCTAATCCCTTTCCAGAGTAATCTTCCTAAAGGAGCTTCAATTGCATCTTATTCCAGTCGATAATCAATTTGTCCCAAGTAAACCATAGCTCTTGCAAAAGAGATATCTAGAGCAGGGGTAGGCAACCTACGGACTGTGGGCTGGATCCGGCCCGCCACCCAAAATCATCCAGCCCGTAATTCCAAGCAGATATATCCACCTGGCCCATGGTGGACCTAAAAAAGAAATCAAGCTTGTAATTCTAGCTCTGTAAGGCTTACAGTGTAGTCAGACCAAGGGCAGAATCTTCCTTTGAGCGTCATTCTCTGTTTGGTCATGTGCCTCTCTGTGGCGTACCCATCTTTTTTTTCCTTAGCTCTATGGCCTAATTAGGAGGCTCGCACATGTGTACTGAATGCGCATGTGTCCTTACTATTGATGGACCCGATGTCGGGACCCTATGCGGAAGAAGGTTGCCGACCCCTGATCTAGAGCCCCTCATCATACTTGCAGAAAGAGGGAAACTTCCCTGAAAGATCAGTAGTTTGTAATGGGCTAACTTAACTCGAGGAAACTTCTCTTCCTATACTCTGATGCTGCAGGGTAATTTCCTAGTGTATTCTGAAGAAGACGACAAAAAATTGGTGAGGGTGAGCAAGCCCAGGAAGTTTGCAAGGCTTCAAGTCACAGCAGCACATTGAAACATCATGTTTTCTCAACTAAACAAATGCCCCACCAGGACTGCTATTAGTGCTTAAGCAATGCTGAAGGCCAGGACTACTCACATAGAGGCATGATGAAAAGAGTTGTGTGTTGTTGTTTCTTAAAGCAAAAGTTCTGCTTGTCCCCTCCACTCTGCCCGGACAACCAATTTATCTACAGGGGGGCCGCCGTATCCGCGGGGGATATGTTCCAGCCCCCACTGTGGATACTTGAAACTGCGGAAAGGGGCGAACGCGGTTTTCATCCTCATCCGCGGTTTTCAGAGCCCCCCACGGGCCAGCAAGGTTGCAGAGACTCTAGCTAGCACCTAAGTCTTGTTGGTGAGGCCTGCAAGGAAGCTGCTCACTCGGCCTTTTGAAGAAAAAACAGAGGTTTCTCCTGTAAAAGTAAGTGCCTGGGAGTGTGTGGAGGGCGCAAGGGGGGGGAATTCTCAACAGTGGATAACTGAAACCGCGGAAGAGGAACCCGTGGATACCGGGGGGGGGGGTGTACTTTATCTCTCCATCACCTTTGGAAGTTCTACCATCCAGTGATTCAGGCCCAGAAAATCTCACCTGGCAAGCAGGCCCCTGTCCCACTCTCTTGCTTGGCCTCCAGATGGAGCTCCATCTTGATGGGGTCAGAGGCAGCTCGCTCCAATGGGGGCACATCAACAGCTATCTCTTCCTGCAGTCCTGGCCCCTGAAAGAGACGCATCCATATTCAGTGAGGGCCGTTCACAACAAGACTGGAACAGCCGCGAATGCTACAGATACAATCACACCACGCCCCATCCTCGATTCAAACAGCCGCCCCATAGCGACCCCTTGAGCAGGAACGGGGACTTGGTGAACTTCTCAACCAGGCTGAAGACTTCGGTGAAAGCAAGAGATTAGCCATCATGGAACGGAGACCCACGTTTCTGCACTAGGAAGCAGTCAGACCCTCCCTCCTCCTGTTCCCTGGGCCTCTCAAGAATATTACGCCCTCACCTTTTGTCCACGCCTCTCAGGATCTTGCAAGCGGAGGGCAAAGCCTTCTGCCAGGGCCACTGCCTGGGCCACAGTCTCCGGGCCACGGTCCCTCACCCACTTCTGCGCTTCCTTTGGCAAGACCCTCAGGAACTGCTCCAGGATCTCCTCCTTGGTGTGCTCCTCTGGCTTCACCCAATGATGGAGGCCCCCCCAGAGTTGCCTGCCGTTCTCTCGGCCCCCCTCAGCCTCCTGGTACTGAAACTGACTGAAGCGTTCGTGCTGCGTTGCCAAGCTGCTACTGTCCTCATCCAGAATTTCCTCCTTCACCGTTGCAGGGAAGTCCAAACTTCCTTTGATCGCAGAGGCTTCTTGGCTAAAATCTGGCCGCGTTTGGGTCACCTGCTCTACTCCAGGCCAATGACTGGCATCAGCTGCTTCCTGGCAGGCCTGAGATTCTTCAGTATGGTCCTTTGGCAACACGTCTGGATTTCGTGTTTCCAAAGGAGGATCCTGCATGGTCTGTTGGAATTCCTGTGATGGGGCTTCCAAGGGTTGTTTCAGCATCTCAGCTGGTCCTGGAATCACCTTTGGAACGGCCCTTATTCGGAGGTCCCGGCTCGGTCTCACCTGGATAGCTTGAGGAGGGACTTGCCCACCTTCCTCCAATGCCTTCTCTACTGCATGTTCTGCCAAGTCATGCTCCTCCATTTTCACTCTTTATGCTGCAAATAAAACACATCATTGAAAAGTGAACACGTCATGCCAGCTGGATAATAAGAACGTAAGAAGAGCCCCGCTGGATCAGGCCAAAGGCCTGTTCAGTTTCTTGTATCTCACAGTGGCCCCACCAGATGCTTCCAGAGAGCACACAGACAACTAGATAACCTCAATGTTGCATGGAGATTTTCATGACTGGATACAATTGCCGTATGGGTTCTGCAGCCATGTAGACAGTATAATGAAGAAATAAAAATCTTTCAAACCACAGTTGTATGGTGAATTTCTTTAAATGCCTGATTACTCAAGCATACAAAAATATAAAATACAATTTCCAACTGCAGACCAGAGGATCTCTGTTTCTTAAGCCGACGTTTCACTCCTCACATGGAGCTTTCTCAAGGCAAATCGCAGTGTACCCACTGCTAGATGAAAAAGACATCAACAAAGCTAAATACAGTTCAAAGCACAGGAGGTGCTAATTGAAACAGGAGCCATTGTCCTCCCGTAACCCCAGGAGCCTGTCAGTACTTACTCCTTGATCCTTTTTGTCAAGGAGCCTGTCAGTACTTACTCCTTGATCTATTTAAAATGGGCAGCCAAATTTTATTAGCGAAAGCAAGTCGTCAGATGAATCGTCAGCAAGAACAGCAAGCAACTAGATAACCTGTTTCCTGTCGCCACTCCCTTGCACCTGGCACAGAGAAAACCTACTTCCAAAGCCAGGAGGTTGCTTATGGCTTGTAACCTGTGATGGTTTTTTCCTCCGTGAATCTGTCCAAACCCCTTTTAAAGGCATCTAGGCCAGGTGCCATCACCACATCCTGTGGCAAGGAGTTCCACAGATGAATTACACGTTGGGTAAAGAAATATTTTCTTTTGTCCGTTCTAACTCTCCCTCCACTCAATTTTAGTGCATGTCCCCTGGTTCTGGTGTTGTGCGAGAGGGAGAAGAATTTCCCTCTATCCACTCTCTCCATCCCACGCATAATTTTATAATGGTACCGGTCATCCCCCTTTGACAGGTTGTGATGGTCTCCTCCAACTTAGTGCGAGCACTATGGCTTTCTCTTTCTCAGCTTTTAGAGGGCACCTGAAGACCTTTCCCCGCAAATGAGCATCACCTCTATTTTTCCATCCCGTGTTTTACTGCTGCTTTTAATAATAGTTAATCTACAATATATTTTTGAATATTTTGAACAATAATCGTTTCTGTGAGCCATCTTGTGCCAAACAAAGGAAGGTATAGAAGACTTTCAGTAAAATAGTTAGAAGGCTAATGCATTAATATCAGCCCCATTAATGGTCATTAATATTAATGGTCATTAATATTAGCCCCATTCTTGAGCCTCCATGTGCCAAGGTAGTGTACCCTTAAATGTCAGGTGGCAAAGTATACAGCAGGGACGGACGCACATCGCCTTTGCTTTCTCTTGACCTCTTCACAGACTCTCTCTTCACAGATGTACTTCTGTAGTCTTAGTGGTTGTAAAGACGTCTGCAGGAAAAGGGAGGAACAGGGGCTTCCAGGCTACACTCAGCCTCACAGACACGCAAGTCGGGTTTGTTGACCGGTGGCATTTTCGGTGAGAAAAGCAGCTCTCTCCCCGCTACCTATCCTCTAGTCTCCAGACCTTTAGGGAGCTATCTATGCACATCCCTATTGGTTTCAAAATGCAAAACCCTATAAAAGCATGTATTTACTATATACCGCTTTTCAACAAAAAGTTCACAAAGCGGTTTACAGACAAAATCAAATGAGTAAATGGCTCCCTGTCCCCAAAGGGCTCACAATCAATTTTACCCCAGCCCAGGGCCATTCAGAGGAATTTTATCAGGGGGTACAAAGTTTCTTTTGGGCCCCTTCTCTACATATGAATTTGGCTCCTGCTGCCCCCCTTTTTGCTCCAGGGCCCCCTTTTTGACCCATTTTTCACCCTGGGCTCGGGTACAAATTACCCCCTTAACCCCCCACTCAGAGGCCCTGCCCCAGCCTTATTCCCCAGAGCTCAGGCTAGTGCATTCTCTTACGCACACGACCACCTTGCGGGGTCATTTAGGTCAAGAGAATGGCTGGGTAAAGACCACCCAGTGAACTTCATGGGTACATAGAGATTTGAACCTGGGTCCCTCTGGTCCCAGTCTGTCTGCGCACGGTCACCACTACACACCCAGATATACAAAGAATTGTGAATCATCACTTTGGCCGTTTGGACGCACAACAGCAGGTGATTTTTGCAGCACGTGGCACTGAGCAAGACAGAAACCACAGGCGCCCTCTGCCTGTTGCGCATCCTGCTTCCTACCTTCACTCCCACCACTGCCAACATGCAAAGGATGCCCAAGTACAATGGAAGAGTGTCCCGGTTTTCAGAAGAGTCCGGCTCTCCTCAGGGGCGAGGAACTGTGGAACTCCTTGCCACAGGATGTGGTGATGGCACATGGCCTGGATGCCTTTAAAAGGGGGTTGGACAGATTCATGGAGTAAAAGACCATCACTGGTTAGAAGCCATAAGCAACCTCCTGGCTTTAGATGTAGGTTTTCTCTGTGCCAGGTGCAAGGGAGTGACAACAGGAAACAGGTTATCTTGTTGTCTTGTGCTCCCTGAGGCATCTGGTGGGGCCACTGTGTGATACAGGAAGCTGGACTAGATGGGCCTTTGGCCTGATCCAGCAGGGCTCTTCTTATGTTCTTATGAGGAGTCCATGTTTCTGGCACCAACTGCAACACAAACGACTGTGCTATGGGAGAGGGTTGAGACTGGAATATATTGTGGCTGATCTTTCCAGCAGAATATATGACCTGTGTACAAAGCCCAATGGGAACATGTTGTATATAATAAATGTATAAAAAATACATTTTACAACACAGGCACACTCCTCTTTGCCCTCTTCATACATTCGTTTTCCACGAAGGACCACTGAAGATGCTCTTATCTTCGTCTGTACAACGGATCTTTAAACACAGATTCCCATTTTGCTGAGCGAAGGAGGAATGCCTTTCCTTGGACAATAAAGTCATCAGGTACATCCTTCGCACTCCAGCATCTCCCATATCTGCATAAAGCCTTCGTTGGTTCCACCTAAAGACTCTTGAAGTCTTAAGATGGGGTTTTTTCATCATGCAACAGAGCCATATACTGTGTGTATTTTTCTCCCCCCCCCCACTACATTTTTTGTCCCCGCTTTGGTTTAGTTTCGACATCCTGTCCAAAGAAGAGTTCTGGGGGACGTGAAATTTGCTCACTACTCTCTGTGAATTTTCAGCTGGACTTAACCCAGGAATTATTTTCATTTCATTTCTTGCATGAATCCTGCTTTGGCTTCCCAAAGCAACCAACAAAACAATTAACCCAAGTCATCAGTGCAACAAAGCAAATACAGTATCAATAACAACCATCAACAAATCAAATCCAAAAGATAACTAGCAATTCAAACCCAATGACACATGATTAAACGAATACCACTGCTCTTTGGGTTACTCCCCCCCCCCCCAGTGTTCTTAATTTACAGAATTTGCTGCCACAGAAGAATGTGGTGAAGACGACAAATAGGGTTAAAATGGGGAGTGAGAAATTCAGGGTGGAAGAAAGGCCTGTCAGCAGCTATGAGCAATGACAGCTAAATAGAACCTCCTTGGTCAAAACCAGTCTACCTCAGACTTCCAGATGCTGGGGAAGGGGGGAAAAGGGAGGGAACTCTTGCCTTCCTGCCTCACTTGTGGACTTCTCAGATGCTGGACTAGGTGAACTGTTGGGTCTCATTCAATAGGGCTCTCCTCTTGTGTAGATTGACACAAGCTTTTCTATGAAAACCAGCACACAGCGTGACGGCCATTCGCCAGGCTTTCCTTCTCCTACTCCCCTGACCTGCCAAACGGACCAGGAGGAACCCGATCCAGGTGAAAACGAGCCACACCGACCTCCCTTTTTTCACCTGCCCTTGCGCTCCGAGGACGCTTGGTCTCTCGCCTTCCCAGCCTGACCAGCGGCCAGGGATGTCTTCCTGCGATCGCCTGCTTGTTTTCCCCTTTCCCCGTATCTGGCTCTCCCCGCTCCCACCTCCCGCTCTCCCTTTCATGCCCCTGCGCTTTGCAATGCACGCACCCTGCAAATCTGCGCAGCTCGCCACTGTCGCCAGTTTTCTGCCAGACTAGGAGGGAAAAGCAGCTTTACTGGAGGAAGACACGGGCAGGCAGGCAGCTTCCCTCCCTCCTCTGTCTGCTCTGCAGTTTCTGAGCCCGTCTAGAAAGGAGAGCTCTGTGCATTTAACCCCTTGTCGGCCTCGGCTAGGAAGGCAGTCCAGAGGCGGGGCCACTAAACTCCTTTTCCCATCTACTCCCAGGGGCTGCGGGCCTTTGCGCGCAGCCTCAGGACAAATCTGGCACTTGCTGCTTTGCTTTCCCTTTTTCCCCATCATGCCAGGCAAAGGCGCACCAGTAGAATCTCTCTGCCTGCCTGATGCAATGCAAAAACAGATAGAAGGCAGCTTGGACCTCAGGCTTTAGGGCACAACCAGTCACCCAGCCAGCAGTGCGCTCAGTTTATGAACATGTGCTGAAGACCTCCTAGGAGGGTGCCGACCCACCTAAATGCTTATTGCCTTAGGCGGCTGAGTTGTCACCGAGGTGGTAGTCAAGGGGGCAGTCATGTGACTGAATGCTCCTGACTCTTGCACATAGGAAGCCAGCACATCAGGGTAAGGGAGCCATAAGAACATAAGCCCTTGTCCCCAACACCTGGTTTTCTTCAATGAACAGAATTGGGGGACTAGTGGCCCGTTCCATTGTGGCCGTGGGGGTGTCCCTTCTGCGAACCCTAGGGCCTCAGGGTGAAGTCTGGCGCAGCTGAAGGCGGGAATGAGAACGAAGGGCTCGGGCTCTCGCCCGTCTCGAGGACAGAACCCAGGATCCAGCACTTGCCCCCAGGGCGCAAAAGTGGAGTATAGAATTGGTAAAGAAACCAATACCCCCCCCTCCAAAAAAAGGTTGACGTTTTGGAGGTCTAGCTCTGTTTTGAAGAGCTGGGAGCTGAAGTCATTTTGGGCGCCTGGGGTCGTTATTATCTGGGGATTTGACCTGGGGGAGCCAATCTTTCTCCTCCACCAATGCTTCGCTTGCGTAGTTAACAGAGCAAATAATTCATAGGTTTTAATTTTTCTCTGTGAATTGCTTTGTGAACTTTTTTTTGTTGAGAAGCAGTATATAAATATTCTTATTATTAATAATAAATATAATACAAAGGTACAATAAAACTCCTGTGCTCTTTCTCTCACTCCTATGCTTGTCTACTCAGAAGTAAGTTGCATTGTCTTCAATGGGGCTTACAGCCCAATCCTATCCTTCCCCCCCCCCAATGCAGCTGCGCCAAAAAGGCTTGCGCTTCATCCTGCAGTTGGGGGGGGGGAGATCAGCAGGCTTGGGAAAAGGGGTCTGTGTCCCAATTAAAGAAAGCGAACAAACATTTTTTTTTTTAAAAAAAAACCTTGTCCATAATTCTTTTAGTTGGGCAGTACCACCTCCCCTCATCCATTTGGCTTAGATCAGGGGTTCTCAACCCCTTCCCAGCCAAGCACTGGCGTCACTAGACGCCCGTCACCCTGGTGCAGGGACGCGCGTCACCCCCCTAGTGGCGTGACGTTATCGGCGCGGGGGAGGGGGCCACCCGGCTACCCCCCCGCGCGTCGCGTCGCACCCCTCCGGACACTCCAAGGCCGGCCCGGGAGCCTGCCTCGGAGCGTCCGACCCCGTCGGCGCTCCAGGGCCTTCTGAAAGAAGGCCCAGGCAGCGCGTCAATCCGGGTATTTTCCTTTTTGCCCTCAAAAACGGGTCTGGGCATGCGCGAAAATCCGGGAAATACCCGGATTGACGCACTGCCTGGGCCTTCTTTCAGAAGGCCCTGGAGCGCCGACGGGGTCGGACGCTCCGAGGCAGGCTCCCGGGCCGGCCTCAGAGCGTCCGGAGGGTGACGCGCGTCACCCCATGACGTGCGTCACCCCCTGGCGGCCCGCCCCCCCCGCCACGCTCCAGTGACGCCCGTGCAGCCAAGTACCACCGGCACCACTCTCCTGCTGCATACCACCAGAAGTGACTGACGATGACATCATTGCTAGTTACTTCTGGGTTTTCAGGTTTTTGGAGGCCAGAAAACACAGGTAGGCAGCTCTGTGCAGGTGGGAGGGCCCTTCTCAGCATTTCCGAGAGGCTCAGCCAAAGGCAGGAGCCTCTAAGGAGTGAAAATGCACCGCCAAAAGTGCCATGTCGGAGCGGCGTTTCGGTGGTCTAGCAGTCCAAGTACCAGCAGCAGTCGGCCAAGGTACCACTGGTGATACTAGTACCACTGGTTGAGAACCCCTGGCTTAGATCAAGAAAGTGGTTTTCTGCAGCTGTTTCAAATCAAGAACAGTGTGCTAGTTACATGTATACCATGTAACTACTGGTACATGTAGCTCATGTAACTGCACCGGTTGCACCGGTGGAGTAAGTTGGATAGGATTGCGCTGTTAGTCTAGTAATGGGTGGATAAAGGGAACGCTGTCATCCATCTCGGGTTCCTCCATCCATACATTAATGCAGCAACATGAAGGAAATTACAGGGACTAGTGCCATAATGAGTCAATTCTGCACCCATAGCAGGCTCCCAACTTGGCCACTTACCCACCCCAATCTGGCACTGAAGCCGGTTGAGTCCTGGTATGGACGTGTCAGGGCACAGCTTTCTAAGTTTCAGGTTCTTACTGCTCAGATAGACTGCTCCTGCTCAGAGCCTACTGTGGAAACAACATAGTCCAGTGTCATGTCTCTTTGATTTTCTTTTCCCCCACCATCGATATATTTAAAATTTCTTCCAGAGCATAGTCTTGTTAGGGAATAAAACCCAGGTCAAGACCTCTTAAACCGAGTGTAAGAATCATGCAGTGTAGACACACAAGGCCGACCAGCCAATCAGCAATATTCAGTGACTGGATGCGCTTTGCTGTGGTAGGCTGCAAGGATGTACCTGGGCTTGGCCACCATCAAAGCAGCCACCCCACCTACTACCTGATTTTCATCCACTACCTTGAAAACTTGCTTGATTATTCCAGGCTGAACAGAAAACATCACAACGTGAAATGATGTCAACAACTGTCAATATATTACCGCAGGGGTTCTCAACCTTTGGAGGCCTGGGTACCCCCTATCACGTCCAATTTTCTGAAGTACCCCCTGCTAATTAACTGCTAATTAATTGGATTAATCAATCAATTAATTAGGTAATTAATTTTTAAATAAAGTACTAAAACAATTTTAAATGTGAAAAAATGTCTTATATAACTCTGTATGTGTGTGTGTGTGAGAGAGAGAGGGAGAGAGAGATGCAAGGATCTCTTTTTTTCCTCCAAGTCACTTCCCAAAATCAGCTATCAGTATCAGTATCAGTAGACCTTTATTGGCATAATCAGAACAACACACATAACATACAACACAAACACATTAGACATAAGACAACACTAACCATAAATGGGGGTAAATTGTCCCAAAACCTAGCGTGCACTTCCCACATGACTCCCACCACGCCTCCCCACAATATGCCCCAAGTAGACCGCAACCCTCTTTGTCATCACTACATCCGCACCCCACAAGACAAACTGGACCCCATCCTGTTCCCCTCAACCCCACCCACCTGACAAGGCCGGATACAGACACTTCACTCGCAAATTATAGAGTGGGCAACAACAACAACAAAAACATATGGTGTAGAGACTCCACCCCTCCCACAGCACACAAACAGCATCTCTCCCCAGATGGAATCCCTCCACAACTCCCACAAAGCAACTCCGATCGCACGACACCACATCCCGCCAATGAAAAGCCCCCGCGACCTGCACTTCAGGAGGTACAAACACTCTGTCCATCGGCCACACTCAACAGGAGAAAGGAACAAGGGGGAATATAGACACCAAGAAAACCCAATATAATCCGTTTCAAAATTACCATGGTAGCCTGTATACTACCAGAAACAGCCTTTACATCAATGGGTTTAGCATCCAGATGTTCTTCCACCAGGGTGAGAATGCCCATCAATGGTCAAACTTTGGCTTTAGATTTATAAGCTAGGACGAAATAGGCATTATACCTGTTAAGACACATAGAATCAAGGGCCCAAGTCTCCTGAAGAAGAACCTCAAAACTTCCCAGGAACTCCACAAAATCCACATCCCTGGACTCTCCCCACCCCACAACACTCCAAGACAAGAGTTTCAGCAGGGAGTCAGTCCCAAGGCTGGAGGGGATACCCTAAAATCAATCTTCCGGAGGAAGCTCTTCCACCTCCAATTTAATATTAGATATACAGCAGTTAAAAGGGACTTTTGCAGTTGGTCCAGATGTAACAGCCTTATTCTGAGGCAAATTCAGACACAATTGAGGCTCTCCCATGAAGCTATCCGGTGGACAACAGACTGACGGGAATTCTTGCTCCTTTTTTTGCGTGACTGGATAATCCTGGCTCAGCGATGATATGGAATCTTTAGGTGTCAAAGAAATAGTGTTTACTGGCAATACTGTATTTGAATCAGACATTCCTTCTATATTGTTGCAGAGCTCTGATCTGACTTTGTCCAGACTCATGATACTCTTCCCTTGTTCCTGCAATGACAAGGCTTTAAAAGTGGAAATTGCCCCGTTGACTATTTCTTGGTCATCAATATCAAGTTGTAGCTGCACACAGAAGAGGAGGAGATATCTATCACCTCCTCATGATGAACTTGTGCTGGTTCACAAAGCAACCCAACAGAAGGGGATTTAATCAATATCTCAGTTATACTCTGCAGTTTAACCAAGGTGGTCTCTAGACGTTGATTTATTTCCTCCAGTCCAACTAATTCTGTGTTGGGCAAGTTGACTGTAGCAGTCCTGCATGTTGACTCCAAGGGAGCGTTAGAAGCAGGCGACTCTGACTGCTTATCAGAAAGTCGAACAGGTGGCCAAGATTTCTCGTGCTCTAATGTTACAGGTGGCCCTGAGACCGACGAGCAGTCAACCAAAGATTCAGCACTCTGAGTTGCAGGCAGCAATGGAGATACATACGAATCTAAAAAAACTATTTTAGCCACGATATCAAAAGAGCTCAGAAATCTTCTCATTCTTAAAATCATGAGAGGGATTACCGAGCTGGCAAATTCCAACAGTAGTCTGGTTTTGTAAGGGGGGGGGGGTAGGCAATCTTTGTATAATATTTAGGTCTATCTGACCTCTGTCCAATCTTAGCAGCTGAGCCAAAGAGTCAAGCACCCTTATTCAGTTAAACCATCGTCCTCTGTTTACAATGTTGTCCCATATTTCAAGAGTTACCTGATTCACCAGCAAACGACGAGAGGGGGGGCTCATTATCCAGCTCAGAGGTTGCCCTCTTATCTTTAGTAAAACGGCCCCTCGCCAATCGCTTAGAGTCCATAAGAGAATGGTTCAAAGATTCCTGTATAGTATGCACTAGCGTCGACAGGGGGAAGCAGGGGGGGCCGCCAGGGGGCGTCGCGCGTATAGGGGTGACGCGCGATGCCCCTCACTTACATTTTTGCGGCGGAGGTGGGCCCGCCCACCCTCCCCTGGGTCCGTTTGGCTCCAAAATGAGCCAAAAACAGAGCGGGGAGGGCGCTCCGCTCCTGCGCGTGACATCACGCGCGGGGGCGGAGCCTCCCCCTTAAGGGTGACGCGCGCCCCCGCTCAGGGGTGTCGCGCGTCGTCACGACGCCCCTGATAGTATGGACTTGATGTGATATATGTCTGATCTCCCGAAAGAGAGACATAATCGTCTTTCCAGTAATTACACAGTGCTGCCCCATCAAAGACATTAAATAACTACCATTCAGTAATGATTCGTCCTTCCAATGCACCAGCTTGTCTCCACCAGCTGACTCTTTAGGAGGAGATGATGGTAAATTGGCTAAAAAGTATCTTTATTTTCTTTGGCTGTTTGAAGATTCCCCACTGTCGAGTCAGGGACGTTTGTAGGCAAGCCACCATTATCTACTGCAGGTGCGGAGGAGTCTGTTTCCACAGCTGTAGATTTATTATGCGTAGCAAGCCTTGCAATATCATCTGCCGACTCAGTCCAAGTCATCATATCATCAAGCCGCAGTTATTTATTCCCCTTCGGAGGAGAGTTTCGTCCTGAAAGGGACCTTTTTTTCCTTCTCCCCATAATTTTGCATCACCGCTACTCCAACAGTCAAATGTATCCAATTAAATCCACGCAATCTTCAAGGCTTTCCAAATATAAAACAGTTCAGCAGAGTCCTGATAAGGAGACTTTGTCAATCGGAAGCCTATTACAAGAATGTAAAGCTGGGAAAGCCACTAGATAAAAGAAAGTAAAACAAACCGGCTCCAGGAGTACCATAAGATGTTAGTGGATAGCCGCCATCTTCCTGCCCTCTATAAGCTTGTAAAGATATACTATTAGGGTGCTGCTGAATATGCTTAGTTACCCTGCCTGACAGAGTTCAAACATAAATACAAAACGTACTTGCTTTCTATTAACACACTCACAAGACAGGTATACAAGCCTTATTCCATTTTGTCTATCACAATAGTCAGGCTCACACTGAAGCTCTTTCCACACTCAAGGCAATTATAGGATTTCTCCCCTGTGAGTTCTTTGATGTATAATCAAGCTTTTACTGGCACTGAAGCTCTTTCCACACTCCAAGCATTTATATGGTTTCTCCCCTGTGTGGGTTCTTTGATGTACAGTCAGGTTTGAGCTCACACAGAAGCTCTTTCCACACTCCAAGCATTTATATGGTTTCTCCCCAGTGTGGGTTCTTTGATGTACCGTCCAGCTTTTACAGTCACTGAATCTCTTCCCACACTCCAAGCATTGATATGGTCTCTCCCCCGTGTGTGTTCTTTGATGCAAACTCAGGTGTGCACTCTGACTGAAGCTCTTTCCACACTCCAAGCATTTATATGGTTTCTCCCCTGTGTGGGATCTTTGATGCACAGTCAGCTGTGCGTTCACACCGAATCTCTTTCCACACTGCAAGCATATATATGGTTTCTTCCCTGTGTGGGTTCTTCGATGCACAGCCAAGTGTCCGCTCTGACTGAAGCTCTTTCCACATTCCAAGCATTTATATGGTTTCTCCCCTGTGTGGGTTCTTTTATGTATATTCAAGCTGTTACTGTCACTGAAGCTCTTTCCACACTCCAAGCATTTATATGGTTTCTTCCCTGTGTGGGTTCTTTGATGTACAGTCAGGTTTGAATTGTCACTGAATCTTTTTCCACACTCCATGCATTTATACGGTTTCTCCCCTGTGTGTGTTCTTTGATGCAAACTCAGGCTTGTGCTCAAACCGAAGCTCTTTCCACACTCAAAGCATTTATATGGTTTCTCCTTTGTGTGGGTTCTGTGATGCACAGTCAGCTGTGAGCTGCGACAGAAGCTCTTTCCACACTCCATGCATTTATAGGATTTCTCTCCTGTGTGGGTTCGTTGATGCAAACTCAGGCTTGAGCTCTGACTGAAGCTCTTTCCACACTCCAAGCATTTATATGGTTTCTCCCCTGTGTGAGTTCGTTGATGCAAACTCAAGCTTGTGCTCAGTCTGAAGCTCTTTCCACACTCCAAACATTTATATGGTTTCTCCCCTGTGTGGGATCTTTGATGTACAGTCAGACTTGAGCTCCCACTGAATCTCTTTCCACACTGTAAGCATTGATATGGTTTCTCCCCTGTGTGGGTTCTTTGATGCAAAGTCAGGCGATCACTCCTACTGAAGCTCTTTCCACACTCCAAGCATTGATATGGTTTCTCCCCTGTGTGAGTTGTTTGATGCACAGTCAGGCTTGAGCTCCTACTGAAGCTCTTTCCACACTCCAAGCATTTATGTGGTTTCTCCCCTGTGTGGGTTCTTTGATGACATCTTAGGTCTGAGCTAGTAATGCAGCTCTTTCCGCACTCCAAGCATTTATACGATTTCTCCCCTGTGTGGGTTCTTTGATGCACAGTCAGGCTTGAGCTCACACTGAAGCTCTTTCCACACTCCATGCATTGATATGGTTTCTCACCTGTGTGGGTTCTTTGATGCAAACTGAGGTGTGCGCTCTGACTGAAGCTCTTTCCACACTCCAAGCATGTATACGGTTTCTCCCCTGTGTGGGTTCTTTGATGCGCAGTCAGCTTTGACTTATCACCGAAGCTCTTTCCACACTCCAAGCATTTGTATGGTTTCTCCCCTCTGTGGGTTCTTTGATGTGTAGTCAGCTTTGACTTCTGAATGAAGCTCTTTCCACACTCCAAGCATTTATAGGGTTTCTCTCCTGTGTGGGTTCTTTGATGCGCAGTCAGCCGTGACTTCTCACTGAAGCCCTTTCCACACTCCATGCATGTATACGGTTTCTCCCCTGTGTGGGTTCTTTGATGCGCAGTCAGCTTTGACTTATCACCGAAGCTCTTTCCACACTCCAAGCATTTATAAGGTTTCTCGCCTGTGTGAGTTCTTTGATGCGCAGTCAGGTGTGAGTTCTGAATGAAGCTCTTTCCACACTCCAAGCATTTATAAGGTTTCTCGCCTGTGTGAGTTCTTTGATGCACAGTCAGCTTTGAGCTCCGAATGAAACTCTTTCCACACTCCAAGCATTTATATGGTTTCCCCCCTGTGTGAACTATCCTATGTGTTCCAAGTTCTGATTTACAGTTGAACGTCTTTGCAGGTTGAGGGCAGGTTTTTTTCCTTTCCTTTCCAGTTTCTTTTTCTGGACTGACCGGGGTTACACTGAAAACCCCACTACGATGAGTATCAGATTTATTTCTCAATTTCTGTCTGTTGTCCATCCTGCTTCTTTGATCTGTGCTGATGCGTAGCTTTCTCCCTTGTGTCTCTCTCTTAGGGGAAGACGAATGCTTGTACTGAAGCTCTTTCTCCACTCAGAGCATTTTAATGATTTCTTCCCTGTGTTGACTGTGCTCTGTTCATTAACATTGGATTTCCAACCTATTTTTTTCCCCGTGCAAAGGATGCTTCTCTCCCTCTTCTTCCCTTTGGGACGTTCCTGTTGGATTGGGATTTTGTGTAGATTATGCAGTTAGTGCAGAATTCAGCAGCCCAGTTGGTCGCTGGAGCTAGGCGATCTGACACTGTTGAGCCGCTGCTTCAGCGGCTGCACTGGCTGCCCATTCGTTTCCGAGCCCAATTCAAGGTGCTGGTAATGACCTTTAAAGCCCTTCACGGTTTGGGTCCAGGATATCTGAGGGACTGCCTTCTCCCATACATTCCGGCCCACTCTCTCAGCTCATCTGCGGGGGCTCTCCTGTGTGTGTCACCTCTATCTCAAGTTTAGGGAATGGCAGCACGTGGGCGAACCTTCTCTGTTGTGACGCCACAATTGTGGAACTCCTTGCCAGGGGATATGAGAACTACCCCCTCCCTTATGACTTTTTGGCGAGGGCTCAAAACATTTCTGTTTCATCTAGCGTTTGGGTGATGGGTTGATGTCTGGCTTCTGGGTCTCAAGAAGTTTGATCCCGTTGCTTCTCTGCTCTATACTGTCGCGCGACCCCCCAGTGGTTTTTATTGTTTTTAATTTATTTTATGTATTTGTTTAAATTATGTGTATTTTTATCTTTGATGCTGTAAGCCACCTTGGGCATTTGCTTTGACATGGGATAAGGCAAGGTATAATTTTTCTAAATAAATAAATAACCCTGACAAGCAACAGATTTAGATTTAGTCCTCCAGACATATGCTGGGCCTCCTTCCTGCCTCCCAGATCTCTCTTGGTCTTGAAAAGTCACTTCCGTTACAGTAAGACTGGTTGCCTTTGGTGACACGCCACGTGGCTCCCTGTGATCCTCGTCGTCTTGTCCGTTCCTTCCTGGAAGTGAGAGAGAGAGAGAGAGAATCTTGATTAGCAGTGAAATGAAAAAATGGAATCTCTAAAGCGCACTCCTAGCAGGGCCGTGCGGTCCGGGTGCAGCAGGTGAGGCAGACCCACCACATCGTAGACCACAGAAAATAGCCGCATCCTAATCCCTGCGACTGCGCGTGCACTATCCGCTTGCACCCAAGGAAGCAGGTAGCATGCTCAGTGTTAGGCTGCAGCTATTTTCTGTGGACTATGACGGGACGTGTCTGTCTTACCTGCCTCACCCACACCAGACGTCCCTGACTCTAAGGAATGTATACTCAGTAGTAAGCTCCAATGTATTCAGTGGCACCGACTCCCAAGTAAGCATGCATAGGATCGCACCCCTGCTCAGTGACCGAATCTCAGCCACTGTGGAGAAGTTATACAATCGGGGCTGCTTAGCCTTAGCCTGTTGCGATGTGACTCGGTCATGGGATGGAGGCTACTCTGTTAGCCGTGGAGGAGAAAGTTTCTTTGGAGAAGTCACAAGAGATCTGGGATTTTATCAGCGTGATCAGAGGAGGGTGTGGAGTGTTTACCAGCATTTAATCTACTTGGAGGTGACTCTCACTGGAGCAAACACTCTCTCCAATTATCAAGAGTTTGAAAGGAGAGCAGGGTCTGTTTCTCAACAGCTATTACCAGTAAGGGGTTATGGCTGACTGTATGTTCCTCCCCACCACATCAAGCAAATGTTCTTATTCACAAAGCCTTAAGATATTGTATGAAAAGAAAATGAAATGAAAAATCTCATAAGCTGGCCACTTCTCCATTCAACTTCAGTGTAAAGCAGACCTCCAGGTTCCAAAGTGCTTTGACTGCAACATGTGCAATTTAAAAACAACTCCAAGACGGCATAAGCAATGTGGCCTCATATAGTATCAATGCTACGAAGTGGCTGCTGGGTTGCTCAAGCCCAAGCAGTTCCTCTAACTCTGACCCTACCCCTTTTTAAACATAAGAACTCCCACATGGGAGCCAAATCACACCTCCAAGCCCATAAGGCAGTGGTTCCCTAACTGGGGCGTCGCGACGCCCCAGCCGAGAAGAAAGGGTTGCTATGCCCTTAAGGGGCATGGCAACCCGCGGTGACGACAACGGCGCGCCTGGGATCGCGCTGCCGCCGCCACCGCTGCGCCCGGGATCGCCGTTTTTACCTTCATTGGTGGGCAGTGGGTGTCCCTCGGGGGTTGCGGGGAGCCTGCGGACCCCTCCGCAGGCCTCCCCAAGCGTCGGAGCAGCGCTCCAACGCGATCGCAACTGACTTCCGGTTTCGTGTAAAACCGGAAGTCAGTTGCGATCGCGTCGGAGCAGCGGGAGGCCTGCAGAGGGGTCCGCAGGCTCCCCGCAACCCCCGAGGGACACCCACTGCCCACCAATGAAGGTAAAAACGGCGATCCCGGGCACAGCGGTGGCGGTGGCGGCGCGATCCCAGGCGTGTCATCGCCACTCCTGGGAAGGCCCCGCTGCTACTTAGAGCAGCGTAAGGCCTTCCCAGGAGTTAGGGAACCTCTGCCATAAGGCAATAGGGCAATCACAATCCAGCATGTCACTAGTGACATCAGACAATGAGCAAGGTAGCCATTTCCCCTCAAGGGAAACCTACCATATATACTCCTGTATAAGTCGATAAATGTACGCCTCAAAATAGCTCCTGAAAACTGGGTAGAATTATCCACGGGAAATCAGTGGTCAAAGCCAAGCTAATCCCCAACAATCAGATGTTCCTAGCAAAGCCCTGAGGCTATTCAAAGGTGCTAATTGCTCTGCAAAGAGCTCAGCTACGGTCTGTGCAAGAGCTCGGCTATCTTTGTAAAAGTTCAGCTATCTTTGCAAGAGCTTGTTCTGAAGCAGTTTTGTGCTGTCAATCATTCTGCCCAAGTGGTGGCCGGATAGGGATGCTCAGGGGCAGCCTCTCTTGGAGAGACTGGGGCCAACCTTCACCTTCCGATGAAGCTTCACTGGTCATCACAGAAAGCATCGAATTCAATACTGTACGTTTGTCGATTGGTCCCTATCCAAGCACACTCCTGCAGGCATGCAAGTGGAATGGCCAGCGCCAGTGTCGCAGTCTCTGAGGCCAGGGGTCTGACACGCCGACGTTCTCTCCCCTGGGGTCAGCAACCTCCATCATGCTGCTGTGCCGAGTTCCTTTTGGACTCTCCTTCCCTGGCCCTTTGCCTCTCTAAGACCTCGTCCCCTCAGCTGCCCAAACTCTGCACTCTTCTTAGGGCAGAGCTCGTTCTTAACACACTTCTTGTCCTACCTGGAGGGCAGCCGATATTCTCTGAAACCTGGTCTTCAGGCAAGGAAGCTTCCTTCCGTAAATGGAAGTCTTGCCCGTATGAGGAAAATAAACAGGAGCACAAACTGTGGCAAATGAAATGTAAAAAGATGATACGGGAGGCCAAGAAAGACTTTGAGGAACGTATGGCAGGCAACATAAAAGGGAATAATAAAAACTTCTTCAAATATGTTAGAAGCAGGAAACCTGCCAGGGAAACGGTTGGTCCGCTGGATGGTGAGGGAGAGAAAGGGGTGATAGCTAATGTCACGCCAATCTTTAAAAAAGGAAAGAGAGGGGACCCGGGAAACTACAGGCCGGTCAGCCTAACATCTGTTCCAGGGATGATGGTGGAAAGTCTCATTAAGGATAAAATCTTAAAATACATAGAAGAACAAGCTTTGCTGAGTGAGAGTCAGCACGGCTTCTGCAAGGGGAAGTCCTGCCTCACAAACCTTTTAGAACTTTTTGAAAAGGTCAACAGGCATGTGGATGCGAGCGAACCTGTGGATGTTATATATCTGGATTTTCAGAAGGCATTTGACATGGTCCCTCATGAAAGGCTCCTGAGCAAACTCCACAGTCATGGAATAAGAGGGCAGGTCCTCTTGTGGATTAGGAACTGTTTGAAGACCAAGAAACAGCGAGTGGGAGTCAATGGGCAATTTTCACAATGGCGAGAGGTGAAAAGCGGTGTGCCCCAAGGATCGGTCTTGGGACCAGGGTCATTCCATGTGAAATCAACCATGGATTAAAAGGACCTACAAATAATTTTTTTTTTACTTCTGAAGATCATTTAGATGAGGAAAAATGTCACTGTGCTGATTCAGAAATTATTCAGCAACTAAAGGAAAATTTTAAAACTACGAACAGAAGTAAAAAGCTCATGATTTTGATAGTTTTACCAAAAATCTCATCCTGTAAAAGAATAGAAAGTGAATTCATTCTCTATAAATCTATCTCTATAGGTCCTTCTGTTATAAATTTTTGGATTCATTTCAGTTTACCACATAATTTTTTCAATGTAAACTGTAGAAAAATGGACTTGAGGGGTTTAATTCCTGGTCACTGCCAACAAGAAAATTAAATTTTTGTATGATACCATTGAGATACCATCTTGAAATTTTGACTGATTGACTACAAGACATATACCTTTAAGTGTGATTTTTTTTGAAAATTTTAAAAAAGTTCAATTTTCTAAAATTTCAAAATTAATTTTATTTGAATATGTTTGAATTTTTTGAAAATTTACAATCTTGTCATGTTGTATATCAAATGAAGGCCCTATTCATAAGCGTTAAAACGACACCCATGTCTGTAGCATTCAGTGTTATCCTGTAACTGGCGTTTGAAGGTATGGTGACAAGTGAATTTTGGCTTTTTTTTGGCAATTTTGAACATTCAATATCTCAAAAACGGATGGACAAAAAAAAACATCTCATGGTAAGGTACAAATGTACCAAAAATGAGCAAAATCCGCGACATCAAGTTTCAAAATGTATTTTTTATTGGTTGATTTGACATGGAATGACCCACCAGTGCTTTTCAACTTATTCATAAATGACCTGGAGTTGGGGATAAGCAGCGAGGTGGCCAAGTTTGCGGATGACACTAAACTTTTCTGGATGGTGAAGACCAGCAGGGATTGTGAAGAGCTCCAGAAGAATCTCTCCAAACTGGGAGAATGGGCAGCAAAATGGCAGATGCGCTTCAATGTAAGTAGTGCAAAGTGATGCACATTGGGGCAAGAAACCAAAATTTCACATATACGCTCATGGGTTCTGAGCTGTCTGTGATGGATCAAGAGAAAGATCTTGGGGTGCTGGTGGACAGGTCGATGAAAGTGTCGACCCAGTGTGCGGCGGCTGTGAAGAAGGCCAATTCCATGCTCGGGATCATTAAAAAAGGGATTGAGAATAAAACGGCCAATATCATTATGCCTTTGTACAAATCGATGGTAAGGCCACATCTAGAGTATTGTGTCCAGTTCTGGTCACCACACCTCGAAAATGATATAGTTGAATCAGAGGCGTGGATAGACTGGAGCGGGCGGAGCAGCGGCTCCAGGCGGCACCGCGGCGCCGCCGCTCCGCTCGCCCCAGTCTTTCCACTGAGCGAGCGAGCGCGAGCGCCGCCCGCCCGCTCGTCCGGTGACGTGGGCGCTCCGAGGCCTTCTCCCCGGCCTCGGAGCCGGAGAAAGCCCCAGAACGTCCACCCCGACCGGTGGACAGGGGCTTTCTGAAGGCGAAGCGCTAGTTCGCCTTTGTTGCACATGTTTACGTAACGTAAACGCTGTGCGCATGTGCAACAAAGGCGAACTAGCGCTCTGCCTTCAGAAAGCCCCTGTCCACCGGTCGGGGGGGACGTTCTGGGGCTTTCTCCGGCTCCGAGGCCGGGGAGAAGGCCTCGGAGCGCCCCGGTAAGCCGGGCCGCCCCCTCCCGGGAGCCGGGCTGCCCCCCCCGGAGCCGGGGCGCCCCCTACAGGGGGCACCGCCGCCCCAGGAGTGGTGCTCCAGGCGGCATCTGCTCCTGATACGTCTCTGAGTTGAATTGGAAAAGGTGCAGAAAAGAGCGATCAGAATGATTCATTGGCTGGAGCACCTCCCTTATGAGGAAAGGCTACAGCGTTTGGGGCTTTTCAGTCTAGAAAAAAGGTGCCTGAGGAGGGGAGGGGACATGATTGAGATGTATACAATTATGCATGGGATGCAGAGAGTGGATAGAGGGAAATTCTTCTCCCTCTCGCACAACACCAGAACCAGGGGACATGCACTAAAATTGAGTGGAGGGAGAGTTAGAACGGACAAACAGAGGCGTCGCTCTGGTGGGGAAGGTACCGTAAGTCACGCCCGGTCCTAGTCCCATTTACCAAGCCGGCAGGAGGCGGCCCTGCCCCCTTGCCGTCAGAGCCATTCCCGTGCGGAGAAAGCAACAGGCAGGGAAAATCTTGCCCGCTGCTTTCTCTGCACAGAATGGCTCCGACGGCGAGGGGGTGGGTCCGCCTCCTGCCAGCTTGGTAAACAGGACTAGGACCGGGCGCAACATACTTTACCGCCCCCACCGGAACGATGCCTCTGCAGACAAAAGAAAATACAGTATTCCCCCCATATCCGCTGGGGATATGTTCCAGGCCCCTCCGTGGATACCTGAAACCGTGGATAGGAGCGAACACCCACTCCATGGCTTCTTGAGGGCCCCCCGCCCTGCCTCCCCTGCGGGCAGGTGTGCGTGCCGCCCCAGCTCTTATTTTTCTTTCAGCAAGCTTTGTTTCTTCCTTAAAACAAACAGAGAAGCAGCCTCCATTGCAGGCCAGTAGGACTAAGTCCTAGAGAGGCTCCGCAATGTTCTCCTGTTTGTTCAAGGAAGAAATGAAAACAAAATAGCCTGGGGGGGCCTGCGATTCATGGATAACTGAAACAGTGGATAGCGAATCCGTGGATATGGGGGCCCACCTTTATTTCTTTATCCAGCGTGTAATTCATCTGTGGAACTCCTTGCCACAGGATATGCTGATGGCACATGGCCTAGATGCCTTTAAAAGGGGTTTGGACAGATTCATGGAGGAAAAGACTATCACAAGTTACAAGCCATAAGCAATCTCCTGGCATCGGCAGTAGGTTTTTTCTGTGCCAGGTGCAAGGGAGTGACAACAGGAAACAGGTTATCTTGTTGGCTGTGTGCTCCCTGAGGCATCTGGTGGGGCCACTGTGAGATACAGGAAGCTGGACTAGATGGGCCTTTGGCCTGATCAAGCAGGGCTCTTCTTATGTTCTTATGTTCAGCCATGTCAGAACTGCAGACTTCCAGAACTCATGAACACACAAGCACTCTGCTACATCCATCTTTTCATTGATGATTCCCCCCCCCCCGTTTTCCCTATTAGTGACATTTTTATTTCCCTTCTAGGCTATTTTATATCCTTTATTTTAATAAAGGACAATATGGAGTCCGATACCAAGCAACATAACTACCAGCTTCAGACGCCAACATCAATGGATGCCAGTGTGCAAGATGAACTGTTTTACAAGATACGATGACTTCTCTGACAGGCAGGCCATATTGCTCAAGGACTCTGGTTAAGCTTCGAACTTTGGTGCACATTATCTCCCCCCCGTCACATATCATGGGAGTGATATGAGCTGAATTTTGAAATATGAAAATATTAAGATGTTTTCTAATACAGCTGTCTCTGTCTGGCTAAACAGCTTCCTGTCTTTCTAAGAGTGTAAATTCTTTTGGCTGGCCAAGAGGGGAATGTGGATCCACACCACACCGGATGGCCATTGTTTACCTTAACTCAGAGTCATTAAGACCTTAGGAATGTTAATTAATGTTAATTAATGTTAGACCCTCTCTAACTTTAGGCTCCTAAGAGTCTGTAAGTCAGGATAAAAATCTAACAGGATAAAAATAACAGTTATAAATGTTATAAAATGTTATAAACAGTTATAAATAAAAATTATGTTATAAATGTTTGAATTCATTTCAGTTTACCATGTAATTTTATCAATGTAAATTGTAGAAAAATGGACTTGAGGGGTTTAATTCCTTGTCACTGCCAACAAGAAAATTTAATGTTTGTATACCGTTGAGATACCACCTTGAAATTTTAACTTTTAAACTTTTGCATACCATTGAGATAAAAAAGTAAAGGTATCCCCTGACAATTAAGTCCAGTCGGGTCCGACTCTAGGGTGTGGTGCTCATCTCCATTTCAAAGCCGAAGAGCCAGCATTGTCCGAAGACGCCTCCGTGGTCATGTGGCCGGCATGACTCTCCTTGCTGCAGCGCGTAGCATGCAGCTGGAACACGGAGCGCTGTTTACCTTCCCGCAAGCGGTACCTATTTATCTACTCACATTGACATGCTTTGGAACTGCTAGGTTGGCAGGAGCTGGCCAAGCAACGAGCGCTCACCCCGTTGCGGGAATCGAAGATAGATCACCAAACCTACTTAGGCCGCCGTTGTAACCAGTGGCCCAGCGAAAACGGGAGGCCCCAGAACGGAAAGGGGATTCAAATCCCCTCCAAAAGGGTTAAAATTAAAAATTTAAAGGTGGCATACCGTTGAGATACCACCTTTAAAATTTAATTTTAACCCTTTTGGAGGGGATTTGAATCCCCTTTCCGTTCAGGGGCCTCCCGTTTTCGCTGGGCCGCTGGTTACAACGGCGGTCTAAGTAGGTTTGGATTGCGCTCTAAGTGTGATTTTTTTGAAAATTTAAAAAAAACAATTTTTCCAAAAATTCAAAATAAATATTATTTGAATATTTTTGAATTTCTTGAAAATTTGCAATTGTGTCATGTTGCATATCAAATGAGCTTATCATTCATAAGCTTTAATGCTATCATAAGCTTTAAAATACCAAATGAAAGCCCTATTCATAAGCTTTAAAATGTCTGTCCCATGTAAATGCTTTAAAATGTCTATCCCATGTCTATAGCTTCCATAGTTGTCTTGTAAATGGCATTTTAAGGTATGGTGGCAAGTGAATTTTGGCATTTTTAGGCAATTTTGAAAATTCAATATCTCAAAAACGGGTGGACAAAAAACTTCTGACAAAAATGTTTGTAAACATCTCATGGTAAGGTACAAATGTACCAAAAATGAACAAAATCTATGACATCAAGGTTTCATGCATTGGTTGCTTTCACATGGAACGACCCTTATGGCTTTTATTCTTGGTTTGATGCATGATTTGAGGCTGCTTGGCTCCCTGTGTCACTTTAATATCTGCGCAGCTAATTAAAGATGTTATTCTCCACCTATGGCGTGAATTTGTAATTGGGATCATGCACCGGAATCAAAAGGTACTCTGGTCCCCCATTGGGGTTCACAACAGGAGGAAGAAGATAATCTCACTTGGTGTCTCCACTGAACACAACCCTGTCACCCTCTCTGTGCATCTCCTCTCTGTATTTCCAGTTTGTGTTTTCCCTCAGTGAATGAACCTTCAGTCATCTCTGTATATTGTATCAAAACGGCTGCATTTCACCTGTTCTGTTGCTCCTTCATTCTGCATGGAGCAGGGGCATAACGTGGGCGGAGCCAGAGGAACAGCTGCTCTGGGCACAAGCCCACGGGGGGGGGGGTCGCAACCCTCAGGCTCCACCACTTTATGGCTGCCCTCACGTTCTGCTCAGAACGCAAGCGCAGCCACTTGCCACCCCTCTTCTCCAAGCACGGAGCCCGCACCGCTGTTTCCCGGGCTGCAGGGCGGGCGGGAGGACTCACCTCCACCTGCCCTGCAGCCCGGGAAACAGCTCTGAAAGTGGCATCACGTGATGTTACACCCCTGGCACGGAGCCAAGGTAAACCTCATCTCAAGATGCCAGTCACTCCCCTGGCACCGCTGTTTGGTGTCATTTAGCTGACACTGCTAAGCCTCTGAAGCAACCCTGTTTACCTACCTCCTGATTAGAAAGGAAGAATTCCCGGACTTCTGGTTGGGGAATATGGCAAACTGCAGCTCCTTTGGGGAGTTCTCACCCAGGCAAGGGAACGGCAGAAGATAGATCACCTATCCAGAGGCATCGCTCCGGTAGGGGCGGGGCCATAAGTTTCGCTCGTCCTAGTCCCGTTTTACCGAGCGAGCAGGAGGCGGCCCCGCCTCCTCAGTGTCGGAGCCATTCCCCTGCGGAGAAAGCAGCAGGCAGGGTGCGACGCCAGAGCAACGCCTTTGCACCTATCACTCTGAAATAAGGGGGTGTCCAGAGCGAACCACTTTCTTCATAATCGGCTCTCTGGGGAAATATCAGACACGGAGGCGTCTGATTTTTCGCCAGATTGGAGCTGAGAAGACAGGCAGCCAGCCAGCAGCTCTCTACTTTTGCCGGAATGCAGGCTCGACCTCCCTCCACTTTTAACTCTGGAGAAGCCACTCAAAGGAACTAGTTTGTAGGATGTGCGATGCACATATATATATATGCACTTAGGGCCACCATCTTGACTGACACAGCACCCCCTGGGCCCCTCTTAGCTACGCCACTGCCACTAATTAGCCTACCCCCAGTTCTGCACATAGCAGCAGCCACAAGAATCAGTAAATAGTAAGGGGGGTTGACCAGCAACTTGTGACTCTACCCTGCTTCACACACACTCTTCTGAGTGGGGAAATATACTGTATTTTACAGCACCAGACAAAACTCCTTCCTTCAAGGCCTGTAAGAGAGAAGGAAGCAGCCAAGCCGTTTCTTACACATTGCCCTGGAGATCCATCCGCCCCTTACCTGAGCAGGCTGCGAAGTGGCTGATTCTGTTCCACGCCAAAGAGGAGACGGTCTGGAACGTGGCCCCGATGCTAACAGGTTATCTTGCTGTCTTGTGCTCCCTGAGGCATCTGGTGGGGCCACTGTGTGATACAGGAAGCTGGACTAGATGGGCCTGATCCAGCAGGGCTCTTCTTATGTTCTTATGTTCTATCCCAGTGCCTGTGAGGGAGGCAAATGTGATGGGGATACATTTACCCTTCGTGCCCTTTTCAAATGTCAATCTCTTGTTCTCCCTATTTGTTCTATAGCTTTGCTTCTGACCCAGAAATGCCAGAATGGGGTGAGCCCCACACATCTTGATTCACTTTCTTCTGCATCTCCCTCCTGCCAATTTGTCCCCGTTTCTTCCCCTCTGCCTGTCTTGTCTCCTCCCACCCCTCTTTCCTGGCTCACCAAGACCCACCTTCCCTGCTCTATTTTCTGCATCAACCAGGCCTCCTGCTGCTATCCTTTCACAAAGGTGAGTCCCAAAGATTCAGATTTAGCAGCATGCCGGACAGGTGCTGTGTCGATTCCAGGTGGTGATGTTCTGTAACTTAACTAAGAACATCAGAGCTGATGTGGGGGGAAAACCCAATTTACAGATGCAGAAGCTGGAAGCTGGTCAGATCTAAAGGAAGTGTCTTGGCAGGGGAAAAGATGTAGCATACATTAAAACTATAACCAGTTAAAAGCAAACAGCCCCTCAGTTTCTGGAATAATGGAACAGTCCCAGGCCTAAAATATTGTTCTTCATGTCCTTACATCCCGCTGTTTTTTGCAATGGTTTCAGGGAGGAATGGCCCCTCTGGGTCTCATTGTTCCGCTTTTACACGGTCCCTGTCAAATCCCATAGAAATAAAGCAATTTTTAAAAGCAGACCCAAAGGTTAGCATGGGGGGGGGGGATCGCAGTTCCTTTTCTCAGCCCTCCCCTTTCCCTTCACCCAGCCGTCTCTGCCCCTCCGGGGGCTTCTCTCCCACCCCTCTCTATTCCTTTCCACCCACCGCAGCCCTGGGACTCCCCTTCGCCCCGGAACGGACTTACTGGGGACTGCTGACCCCACACGCGTCGGTGACGGAAGCAAAAGAATGGGGCGGAGTCGGAAATGGCTCCCCCCCACTCACTCCCCCTCCCCCAGGAATCCGGAGTCGCGCCTTTTAACTTTTAGAGACCGTCAGCTGGCAGGAAGACTCTTTGCGCAGGGGACTCTAGTTAAGTAACTGGGGGGGGGGGTAGGAGGAATGCAGCGTAGTTAAGCCCCCCTGGCGAGACACACAACACATCCCTGGCAACCAATGGGGAGGAGAGGGTACCAATCCATTGGGCCCCCCCCTTTCCCAAGGATGTCTGGAAATGGCTCATTAATGGCTACTAATAAAGGCCTGATGCTGGGGAGGAAAATCCACAGTCCTATGATTTCCGCAGGCAGGAAGCAAAAAAGCTGCTGGGAAGATCAGTGTTAAAATCGGGAAATGGCTTGACTCTCAGTGGGGGGGGCATTCTGTTCATGGAGCTGTGAGCTGCAAAGCATCGCTGTCTGCTCTCCCCCCCCCCCCGTGTGTGTGTGTGTGTGTGTGTGTGTGTGCGCGCGCGCGTGCGCAAAACGCCGCCTTCCCCCCCTCCCAGGGTGGGAGGAAGAGTTCTCCACTTCTTATGGCTTGTAACTTGAGATGGACTTTTCCTCCATGAATCTATCCAATCCCCTTGGAAAGGGATCTAGGCCAGGCGCCATCACCACCTCCTGTGGCAGGGAGTTCCACAGATTAATTACATGCTGGCTGGGTGAAGAAATATTTGCTTTTGTCCTAACTCTCCCTCCCCTCAATTTTAGTGCATACTAGTGTAATGAAAACACAGGTGATGGAAAGATCAGATAAGATCCCTGGGGCTTTTGCCCAGCTTCTGCTGGTGCGCCAGCTGCGACCGTACTTGGATCGTGCAGACCTGGCCACAGGGGCGGGGAACCTTTTCCCTGGCGAGGGCAGTTTTAAATATTAGAAATTTGCTTGAGGGCCGGCCGTAAGGCTGTGCACCATTTTTATTTATTTAAAATCCCCCCCCCGCCCCCATCAACCTCCAGAGACTCCGCGCTCACCGTCCGAAGCCACCGCCGGGTCCGTGCGTCACCTCCGGCGTACCATGCCGATGAGGGCAAGAGCTTGCCCTCATCGGCGTGGTACGCATGTACGAAATGGCCAACGGCCTGGTGAGAAGGGGTCGAGGCGGCGGCCGGGGAGGACTTGCAAAGACCCTCTCCTGGCCTCCGGAGGTGACGCGCGGACCCAGCGGAGCCTCCAGGGGCTGGTTGGGTGGCCTCCGGCAATCTCTCCGGGGGCCAGACTGGATGGCCTCGGGGGCCTGATCCGGCCCTGGGGCCGGAGGTTCCCCACCACTGCCCTAGTGACATCTAGACTAGATTACTGCAATGCGCTCTAGGTGGGGCTGCCTTTGAAGACTGTTCGGAAACTGCAACTAGTGTAGAATGCGGCGTCCCAGGTGGTTGCCGGGGCTTGTCGGTTTGACTCAGTCGGACCGTTGCTTCGGCGGCTACACTGGCTGCCGGTTTGTTTCCGGGCACAATTCAAAGTGCTAGTTTTGACTTTTAAAGCCCTTAATGGCTTGGGTCCAGGGTATTTGAGGGACCGCCTCCTTCCTTATAATCCGACCCCTACTCTGAGGTCATCAAGGGGGGGCCGTGTTAACCGTGCCGCCATTGACAGAGGTGAGGGGGATGGCGGCGCGGAATAGGGCCTTCTCGGCAGTGGCGCCCCAACTATGGAATTCCCTCCCCCTGGAATTAAGAACGGCTCCCTCCTTAGAGACCTTTCGGTGGGGCCTTAAGACATTTTTATTTAGATTAGCATTCGATGTCTGACATGGTGGGCTGGCTTTTAAAAAAATGGCTTTTAACAAATGTAAATATAGGTGACCTACTGGGGCTGTTTGTTTTAATTGTTTTAATTCTTGATTTTAATTGTATATATGTATTTTAACGTTTTTATTGGAAGCCGCCTTGATTGCCCTTGTTGGGAGAAAGGCGGGGTATATCTTCACTAAATAATAAAATAAATAAATAATAACGAATTGCCTCAAGCCCTGAGGCTATTTAAAAATGAGACAGCTGCTAATTGCCCTGCAAACAGCTGAGCTCCTGCAGTTTGCAAGCTTAAATACACTTAGATAAAAGCTTGAGTGTCTTCTTTAAGATGTGTCTTTTTCCAAGTCAATGACAGGTAGTGTGGACAGGTGAGGGCTGGGGGGCACATAACTAAGCCCCAGGCCTTGAGGGTATTGTTGAGGGTTTTTCTTTCTTCTGCCAGGGATCGCTGCCCGAGTCCTGCCCTCCTGATGCCCACTGCCCAAGGCTCGCCCGCCCTCTGCTCTAGCCCGCCTCCCACTGAATAGGCAACAACGGCTCCTGCAGCAGGAGGGAAGCGAAGGCGGATCCGGATCCTAGTAACCGGCTGGGCAGCTTTTGTCCCGGTTACACCTGGCTGGTCGGTCCCCCTGCGCCTGTGTCCCCTTCGGGGTGCTCGCAAGATTTCCTGCAAAGATCCTGCAGCCCCCCTTCGCGCAGGGACAGGATGTCGGGCTGGGGAGGGAAGAGACCCCCGGGAAGAGCTTCGGTCCGCGTTGTCCTTCTGCAGTCGGCAGGGGAGAGGAGAAGAAAATGTGCCCCAGGACGAGAAACCACAGAGTCTATGTGCTGCTGGGCATGGTGTGTATCGGCTGTTGCATGCGGGGGGGGGGGGGCGGGGAGGAGGAGGAAGAGGGGATGCCCGGCCAGCGGAGATGCACCTCCCCGTCCCCTCTCGGCTGACCGGCACTCCGAGCGTTAAAAGGCGCGACTCTGGTTTCTTCGATGGGCGAATGGGAAGTGAGTACAGAAGCTACTTCCTGCTCCGCCCTGTCCTTTGCCCCCCCCCACCCGTGTATGGGGGTCTGCAGCTCCCTGTGGTGAGTCCGAAGTCCGTTGGGGGCGAAGGGGAGTCCCAGGGCAGTGATGGGTGGAAAGGAATAGAGAGGGGTGGGAGAGACGCCCCCAGGAGGGGGGCGGAGACGCCCAGGCTCAACGGACACCCAGGAGGGGGCTGAGAAGAGAAACTGCGGCATCCCCCCCCCGCATTTCCATGTGAAGCTTTGGGTCTGCTCTTAAGTGGCTGCATTTCTATGCGGGGGGGGGATTTGACTGGGGCAGTGAAAAAGCCGTGAAAAGGGGAGGGCCAGAAGGTGCCAGTCAGTACTGTGGCCGATGCAGAAAACAACAGGATGTAGAAGAATTTTGCAAACCTGAAACTGTTTCACTGTTCCAGATTAAGGGAGGGGGTGGGTGCTTTTTAACTGGGTTCTGTTTTAATTACATTTTATCTTCAATGGTGTTCCATAGGCGGAGAAGGGAAGAAACAATGGGAGAAAGTGGGTCAAGATGTGTGGGGCTCACCCCGTTTGGGCATTTCTGGGTCAGAACCAGGGAATGGAGCAAATAGGACAACGGTGTCAAATTGCACATGGAAGTGAAGTTCAAAAAGGGCTTTACGTCTTCGCATCACGCTCGTCTCCTCGCAAGCAGTGGGATGGCGTCGGGGCCACGTCCCAGACCGTCTCCTCTTTGGGGTGGAGCAGAATCAGCCACTCTGCAGCCTGCTCAGGTAAGGGGCGGATCTCCAGGGCAATGCAAGAAACAGCTTGGGTGCCTCTTTCTTTCTCTCTGGCCTTGCAGGAAGCATTTTTTTCGAGTGCTGTAAGGAGAGAGAGCGTGTGAGTGTGTGTGTGAGAGAGAGAGAGAACTCCGCAGAACTCCAGGGTTTGGAATGCTGGTCAGTCGATCAGTAGAATCTTGTAATTTGTCCCCCATTATTTAACTGTCCTCGCATGTTGTCAGATGTTCCTTGAGGTCGAGAACTTACTTCTGTAAGCGGCACTCTCCCTTTTCCATGGCATCAGGGGGCTGTTTGATCGCAGGGGCTGGAGTGAGGAGAAGCAGGGAGAACGAACTCTGTCACGAAGCCAAACAAGGCTGAGCTGGCAGTGGCTGAGGGGACGCGTCCCGGTGAGGCAAAGGGCCGGGGAAGGAGGGTCCATTTCTGTGACTCTTCCTTGCAAGGTGAAAGTTGCCACCAGTCTTTCCAAGAGGCCACACCTGAGCCTCCCTATCCGGCCCTCGCTTGGGCGGAGGGATTGCCAGGGCAGTGGGGATGCCAGCGTGGCTGCACACCCTTTCTGCCCCTCTCAGGTGCCCCCTCTGCAAGCTGGGGTCCAGCTGCAAGCTCTGCTCCCCTTCCTCATGCATAAATACTGTACATACAGCAATTCTAGGACGCTTACCAAAATGTACGTATAAGATTATCAAATATATTGAAAAGAAGGTTAAATTACATTCTGTGTTGTATACAGTATGTGAATGAAATTCATAGTCTCTGCCAACATTTCCTAGACCGCTTTGCAAGGACAGGTATGTCGTCCTGCCTCCCAGGCTAGTAGTGTTGGTGTGATCACTCAATGAGCGATGTGGTGTTTTCCTTCAGGAACCTGCATGTTGAACTGTATTTTTACGTTTTCTGTCACAAAAGGATTATAGGATTGTCATGTATTTCGTATAGGATTGTCGTATAGGATTGTCACATATTTCGTCACAAAAGAAAGAAGAAAAAACCCAGACTACCAACTGGTATGATAAGCCAAATATACTGCAGGAAAACACAGAATTGCTCCCACCTTAATTCCTCTTTTCAGCCTGTGAGCAAAACGGCAGGGGGCTTTCTGTCAAAAGGAGGTGGGTGAGACGTTATTAGTGAGGAGAGACTGTTTCCTCCTTGCAGGGTTCGGTGTCCTTCGAGGAGGTGGCTGTACGCTTCACGGCGGAGGAGTGGGCTCTGCTGGATCCGGGCCAGAAGGCTCTGTACAGGGAAGTCATGCTGGACAATTACGGGATCGTGGCCTCTCTGGGTAAGGGCGCCCTTTCTCCCTGTGGACAGGAACCAAAGGCTTGAACTGCCCGTCTTCTTCTCTCTCATTGTCAGGCTTGCAGCATAGAAGTGGGACGTGTGGGGCTGGAACTTGTGCCCTCGTAGGCTTACCAGATCTCCAATCCTGGGCACGTCTACTCAGAAGCAAGCCCCATTGTGTTCAATGGTGCTCGCTTCTGAGTAGACATGTCTATGATATTGCTCTAACTGTTTAACAAGCGACACCTGCCCACATTCCTTCTCCTAAAGGTCTAGCACTCTGTCCCGGTTGGAGATTTGGTAAGCCTATACCCTCGGCATGCCTGCTGTGCCTCACGGTTGCAGAGCCAAGCTTTGGGGATGAGATGGGAGGATAGAAATGACTACATAAGGAAAACTATTGTGAGTACCATATTGGTCTGAGTATAAGACTCACTTTTTTCTCCTAATTTAAGTTTTTAAACTAGGGTGCGTCTTATAATCAGGCTGTTGCAATAATGCCAGTGATTTAATTAAATTTTTTTAATAGCACCAAACTTTAAGGGTGCGTCTTATGATCAGGTGCGTCTTATACTCGGGACAATACGGTATTACCAAATCTCCATTTGGAACATGCCAGGTCTGAAAAACGAGCCCCTTGGAACCGCCAGTGCTCGTCACGCCTCCTCATTCTCCTCCCTCTGCACTGTTCAGTTTTTGGGGGGCGTTGGAGCCAAACAGAGGAACTGGCAACATTAGTCATTCTTCTCTTGGTTTAACTTAGTGCTTAGATATCCCCTTGATATGAAGAACTTGTTTATTTAAGAATATATATTTGGCCCACGTCAGCCAAGGGGAAGACAGGGGTGTCCTAGCCCTGAAAGCAGCTCTTCCCCCCCCCCCACAGCCTGAGCTTGTTTGGGGAGGTGTTACCAGAGTTTGGGGACAGAGGGAGGCAGCCTACCCCTGCGTCAGACCCCTGGCCCATCTAGCTCGGTACTGTCTATACCAACTTGACAGCAGCTCTCCAGGGACTCATGCAGGGACATTTCTCAGCCCTCCCCATGGTTGGTGCCAAGGATGGGTCCTGGGGTCTCTGACATGCAAAGCAGGTTCTCTGCCACCGAGCTACAGCTGCTCCGGACCCGAGTGGTGCTCCAGTGAGAGCCCTGCTGCTCAGGGGATGCAAAGGCAGGAGAAGGCCGAATCCTTTCCCTGCTTGCCTAAATTTCCAGGCTCTTGGCAGGGAGGAAATTGCCTTAGAAGGAGAAGGGAAAGGGGGACAGTTGGCCTTCTGGTTGAGGTTTGCTTTTCATGTGCTGAGAGGTGGATGAAAGTAATGTGGCGAATTTCACCTCCGCAATTGGATTCCCAACTGACAGTTCATTCCAGGATTCATGAACAGAGAGCTTCAGCTCACATAAGCCAGCCCAGTACTTCTGGGATCCAAGCAGTTGCTTGTTCAGCATATTACCGTATTGTCTCGAGTATAGGCTGCTCCTAATTATAAGCCGCACCCTTAAAGTTTGGTGCTATTTTTAAAAAATTGAAATTTTACCTTTTTTTTTTAACTTAAAGACACATTAGTAGAACAGTAAAACAGTACAGGAAATCCTCACTTAAAGTTGTAGATAGGTTCCTAGAAACTACAACTTTAAGAGAAACCACTTATAACAAAACCAGTTTTACCATAGGCTAACATAAGTAAACAAGAGTTAGGTTCCTATGGCGCATTTCTGGTCACAAAAGTATCAACAAACTTCTGAATAAAGTTTAGAACTGTAACTTCTAAATAAAGACTCAAAACACTTCTAATAATGAAATTGAATTGAAATAATGTTTACTATAACAAAATAGCAACAGCATTATAATAATGTATAAGTAGCCTTCCCAGATCCAAAGGGGGACAGAGTGCCTACCTTTAACCATTGGAATTTGGGCAGGTGCAGCTTGTTGCACCCTTCCATGATGATGAGCTGCACCTGCCCAAATTTCAATGGTTAACAGCAGAATCCTATGCATGTCTACTCAGAAGTAAGTCCCATTGCATTCAATGGGGCTTACTCCCAGGAAAGTATGCATTGGATTGCAGCCTAAAGGTCAGCACTCTCTCACCCTTTGGATATGGCAAGCCTATGCAGGAGCAAGATATAGCACTCTCAACTTTCAAGCTGCAGGATCAAGAAATATCTTAGTTTCCACAGCCTCCTGGGGCTGATACTTAAGGGTTAATGTTTGCAACTGCTTGCTGAGGGCTGGTACTTAAGGGTTAATGTGTGCAACTGCCAGCTACTACCAGCTTAATTACCATTTCAGCAGGCTACTTATAAGAAGTTGGATAGGTCATTGTATTCTGCCAGGGTGAAAGAAAAAAAAAGTAGCGCCCGTTTTACCTATTGTTTTTTTGATGTATATGTTTTAATAATATATTGAAAAATAAAAAACAATACATATTTCATAAAATTATAGAAAGCGCAAAGCAATATATCCTACTAGCATAGGTAAAGGTAAAGGTATCCCTTAACAATTAAGTCCAGTCATGTCAGACTCTAGGGAGCGGTGCTCATCTCTGTTTCAAAGCCAGCCAGCGCTGTCCGAAGACGTTTCCATGGTCATGTGGTCAGCATGACTCAACACCAAGGCGCATGGAACGCCGTTACCGTCCCGCTGACGCGGTACCTATTAATCTACTTGCAATTTCTTGCTTTCTAACTCCTAGGTTGGCAGGAGCCTATGCAGGAATTCGAACTGCTCATGATCCACAGCTCATGGTTCAGTGGTTTAACCCAGTGCGCCACCCGCTGGCTCATATCCTACAAGCATACTGTTCACTATTTTCTACATATAATATCCAACTAAGCCAAAATAACACCCACATTCTATTCATTAAATCCACATATCATCACTTCATTCTTTTCTCTCTCTTAAAAAAATCAATGATTTTTTTCAAAATTCACAAAACGTTAAGTGACTTTTCCTTAATTAAAATTGTAAGTTTATCCATTTCAGCATAATCCAAAACGTTCAACCACCAATCTTCCAGCGAAGGTATCTCTGAATTCTTCCAATATTGTGCGTATAAAATTCTTGCCGCACTTATCATATATAAAAACAAAGTTTGAAAATTTTCACCTACATGATCATCCCTCATACCCAACAAAAAGGTTTCCGGTTTCATTTGAACCATAATCCTCAAAATCAACTGTATCTGTTTATGAATCTGAATCCAGTACTGCTTTGCTTGAGAATATGTCCACCACATATGATAAAAAGTTCCCTCTTGCTTTTTACATTTCCAACAGCTATTCGTCACCTTCTCATACATTTTTGTTAATTTGCTTGGAGTTATATACCATCTATACATCATTTTATACATATTTTCTTTAATATTAACATTTAACGTAAATTTCAACTGTTTTAACCATAGTTGTTCCCATTGGTCCATTAAAATAATGACCTACATTTTTCGCCCAATGAATCATACATTCTTTAACCTGTTCTTCTTCTGTCTCAAACTTCAAAAGCAATTTATACATTTTTGAGGTTAGCTGGTCTTCAGATTTTAATTGTATTTCCAGTATTGATTCTTCTTCTACAAATCCGTATGTCTTCTTATCCACTTTAAATCTCTCCAACATTTGAGGATATACAAACCATTGGCAATTAAGTCTTCTTCCATTAATTTCTCTTGACTTCATTGTACATTCTCCTTGCGAAAAAAATAATAAATGTCTGTATAATAGTCCTTTCTCTTTCGGCACGTTACTCCCACCAAAATGTGTTTCATATGGTGGAACCCATAATGGTATTTTCTCATAAAACCTGGTTTTATATCTGTTCCAAATTCTCCATAATGCATGTCTAACTGAGGGCGCAATCCAAACCTACTTAGGTCGCTGTTGTAACCAGTGGCCCAGCGAAAACAGGAGGCCCCAGAACGGAAAGGGGATTCAAATCCCCTTTGAATTCCCCTTTTGGAGGGGATTTGAATCCCCTTTCCGTTCTGGGGCCTCCTGTTTTCGCTGGGCCACTGGTTACAACAGCGGCCTAAGTAGGTTTGGATTGTGCCCATAATGATTTTTAAATTCTACATTTGCTTTCACTTTGTCATACCACAAATACCCATGCCAACCAAATCTCAAGTCAGAGCCTTCTAACTCCAATAATCTTCTATTTTGTAAATACATCACTCTTTCAACCATACAAAACAGCATGCAGCATAATGTACTTTCAAATCCGGTAGTCCTAATCCTCCTCTCTCCTTTGCATCTTAAAGAATCTTATATTTCACTCTTGGTTTCTTCCCTTGCCAGATAAATTTGGAAATGTCTTTCTGTCATTCTTTAAATGTTGCATCAGCTATAATCACTGGTATCGTTTGAAATAGGAACATCATCTTTGGTAATACATTCATCTTAATCATTGATAACCTTCCTAGTAAAGACAATTTCAATCTTTCCCATCTTAATAGATCCTTCTTAATTTCATTCCATACTTTAACATAATTATTTTGAAATAACATACAATTCATACTCGTCAATACAATTCCCAAATATTTAACTTTTTTCCCCACCTTGAATCCTGTTTTGTTCATCAATTTCAGTTGATATGCTCAAGGTTACAATATTTAAGGGATTTTCAGCCATGTGATTTCAGGTCTTAAAATTGAAGAAATAAAGATCAATCTTACAGTTGTCAGTTGAAATTCCACTTCCTGATTCTACCGCGACGTGGAGCGGGCAAGCAGGACAGATTATCCAAAGCTGGCAACGCTGAAATCTTTAAAGTCTTCTGTGCTTGACGTTTCTCCCCAGGCATTAGGGGCTTCTTTGAAAGCAAAAAGAGAACCCAGCTACAAGCTGGAAGGTGTCCATAACCTTGCCCTAGAAGTCTCTGCAGATATAGAAGCATTCATTGAAAGCATGTGAACCAGCGTGAGAGCTGCTGATTGTTAATTAGATGCAGGAGCTGTTAATTCCTCTGTGACCTGGAGTAAACTCTCCTTCCTGTTCTGCTCTCCTGCTTCACTGCGCTGCTGAAAAGACTTATGCAGCAAAGGCAACCATACCTTATTAACATAGGATAATTCTTGTTGACGATTAATAAGGAACTTTGACTGTCGTTGGGAAATAGAGATCGCTTCAAGGTTTGCACGTTGTCTATTTCTTGGCTCATTGAATAAAGACCTGGTTTTTTGAAATTCAATTTGGTGTCCTGTTTCTTTAACGTGTGTGGCTAACGCTGATTTTTCTTCTTGGCCATTTTTGACTGCTCTCAAATGCTCTTGCATTCTGATTTTAATGGGTCTTTTTGTATTACCTATATAAGAACTTGGACAATCTCCACAATAAATTTCATAAACCCCTGGATTGGTTAACTCTGGTCTTTTATCTTTGGGGTTTCCTAACAGCTGTTCAATTTTGGTGGTAGGTAGGAATACTATTTTCACATTGTACTGTCTGAACACATAAGATATCTTATCGGTTACCCCACGCACATATGGCAGTGACAGCCATCTGTGTTCTTTCTGGTTTAATTTTTCTAGTTCCATCACTCTGTTTTTCTCATTAATTTCCTCTGGAGTGGGAATATGAGTAATTTTCTCCCACTGTTTATCCCATACTTGATCTATCTGTCTTGTGGTGTATCCATTGGAAAGTAAGGTCTCCTTAATGATTGTTTTTTCTTCTGCTAAGGAATCCCTATCACATACGTGCATTGCCCTATAGATCAATGAATTGATGAGTGAGTTTTTTTGTGCCGGGTGGTGGTTGGAGGAATAATGTAAGTATCTGCCTGTGAAAGTAGGCTTCCTGTAAACAGTATGGCCAAAGGACAAATCTGCTTTTCTAGTCACTTTGACATCCAAGAATGGCAAAAACCCCTCTTTTTCTACTTCCATAGTAAATTGAATTTCGGGTATCAGACTATTAAGGTGTTCCAGGAAGAGACCAAGTTTCTCTTCCCCATGGTCCCAAATACAGAACACGTCATTGACGTAGCGGAGCCATGTAGATGGTTTGAATTTAGTAGTGGATAAAGCTTTCTTCTCAAAAAATTCCATGAATAAGTTGGCAACAATGGGGCTCAGCGGGTTCCCCATTGCCACCCCCTCTCTCTGCTCTCTGAATGTATTATTCCAGATGAAATATGTGGAAGTTAAACAGTGCCAGTATAAGGGTATCAAATCTCTGGGTAGTGTGAGGTCACTTATGAGGTTCATGGTTTCTGTTAATGGCACTCTTGTGAATAATGAAACTACGTCGAAACTGACTAGGATGGAGTTATGTTTAAGTTTAGCTATAGCTAGTAGCTCAATAAAATGGTATGTATTTTTTACATGATGAAATGTGTTCCCAATGTATGGTTGCAGAATTTTGGCCAAATGCTGTGATAATGCATGTGTAGGTGCCCCAATGTTACTAACTATGGGGCGAAGTGGAGTATCTTTCTTATGGATCTTGTTGTTGTTGTTGTTCAGTCGTTAAGTCGTGTCCGACCCTTCGTGATCCCATGAACCATATCCCGCCAGGCCTTCCTGTCCTCCACTATCTTCCTGAGTTCGCTCATTTTCATGTTTGTTGCATCGGTGATGCTGTCTAACCATCTCATCCTTGGCCTTCCCCTTCTCCTTTTGCCTTCAATCTTTCCCAGCATCAGAGTCTTCTCCAGAGAGTCCTCTCTTCGCATTAGGTGGCCAAAATATTTGAGTTTCAGCCTTAGTACCTGTCCTTCCAGGGAACAGTCAGGCTTGATTTCATTTAGAATTGACTGATTTGATCTCCTAGCAGTCCAAGGGACTCTCAGGAGTCTTCTCCAGCACCACAGTTCAAAAGCATCTATTCTTCGGCGCTCAGCCTTCCTTATGGTCCAACTCTCGCAACCATACATTGCTACTGGGAACACCATCGCCCTGACTATACGAACTTTTGTTGGCATGGTGATATCTCTGCTTTTTATTATGCTGTCTAAGTTTGCCATAGCTTTCCTTCCAAGGAGTAAGCGTCTTTTAATTTCATGGCTGCTGTCTCCGTCTGCAGTGATCTTGGAGCCCAAAAAAGTAAAATCTGTTACTGCTTCCATTTCTGCCCCTTCTATTTGCCAGGAATTGATGGGACCCGATGCCATGATCTTAGTTTTATTAATGTTGAGTTTCAAGCCAACTTTTGCACTCTCCTCTTTCACCCTCATCAAGAGGCTCTTTAGTTCTTCTTCACTTTCTGCCATTAGGGTGGTATCGTCTGCATATCTGAGGTTGTTGATATTTCTCCCGGCAATCTTGATTCCGGCTTGTGATTCATTCAGCCCTGCATTTCTCATAATGTACTCTGCATATAAGTTAAATAAGCAGGGTGACAATATACAGCCTTGCCGTACTCCCTTCCCAATTTTGAACCAATCAGTTGTTCCATGGCCGGTTCGAACTGTTGCTTCTTGACCCGCATACAGGTTTCTCAGGAGACAGGTAAGGTGGTCTGGTACCCCCATCTCTTTAAGAATTTGCCACAGTTTGTTGTGATCCACACAATCAAAGGCTTTTGCGTAGTCAATGAAGCAGAAGTAGGTGTTTTTTTGGAACTCTCGTGCTTTCTCCATGATCCAGCGCATGTTGGCAATTTGATCTCTAGTTCCTCTGCCTCTTCGAAACCCAGCTTGTACGTCCGGTAGTTCTCGGTCCACGTACTGCTGAAGCCTAGCTTGTAGGATTTTGAGCATAACCTTGCTAGCATGCGAAATGAGTGCAATTGTACGGTAGTTTGAACACTCTTTGGCACTGCCCTTCTTTGGAATTGGAACGTAAACTGACCTTTTCCAATCCTTTGGCCACTGCTGAGTTTTCCAAATTTGTTGGCATATTGAGTGCAGCACTTTCACAGCATCATCATTTAGGATTTTAAGTAGCTCAGCTGGGATATTATCATCTCCACTAGCTTTGTTGTTAGTAATGCTACCTAAGGCCCACTTGACTTCACTCTCTAGGATGTCCGGCTCTGGGTCAGTGACCACACCAGCGTGGTCATCAGGAACATTAAGATCTTTCTTGTATAGTTCTTCTGTGTATTCTTGCCATCTCTTCTTAATCTCTTCTGCTTCTGTTAGGTCCTTGCCTTTTTTGTCCTTTATCATGCCCATCTTTGCACAAAACGTTCCCTTGATATCTCCAATTTTCTTGAAGAGATCTCTAGTCCTCCCCATTCTGTTGTTTTCCTCGATTTCCTTGCATTGTTCATTTAAGAAGGCCTTCTTATCTCTCCTTGCTATTCTCTGGAAATCTGCATTCAGTTGTTTATATCTTTCCCTTTCACCCTTGCTTTTCGCATTCCTTCTTTCCACAGCTATTTGTAAAGCCTCATCTGACAGCCACTTTGCTTTCTTGCATTTCTTTTTCTTTGGGATGGTTTTCGTTGCTGCCTCCTGTACAATGTTACGAACTTCCGTCCATAGTTCTTCAGGCACTCTGTCTACCAGGTCTAATGCCCTAAATCTATTCTTCACCTCCACTGTATACTCATAAGGGATATGGTTTAGGTCATATCTGACTGGTCTAGTGGTGTTCCCTACATTCTTCAGTTTAAGCCTGAATTTTGCAATAAGAAGCTCATGATCTGAGCCACAGTCAGCTCCAGGTCTTGTTTTTACTGATTGTATAGAGCTTCTCCATCTTTGGCTGCAAAGCACATAATCTATCTGGTTTCGGTATTGACCATCTGGTGATGTCCATGTGTAGAGTCGCCTCTTGTGTTGTTGGAAAAGAGTGTTTGCTATGACCAGCGTGTTCTCTTGACAGAACTCCGTTAGCCTTTGCCCTGCTTCATTTTGCGCTCCAAGGCCAAACTTGCCTGTTGTTCCGTTTATTTCTTGATTTCCTACTTTAGCATTCCAGTCTCCTATGATGTAAAGGACATCTTTTTTGGGTGCTAGTTCTAGAAGGTGTTGTAGGTCTTCATAGAACCGGTCAACTTCATCTTCTTCGGCATCAGTGGTTGGGGCATACACTTGGATTACTGTAATGTTGAATGGTTTGCCTTGGATTCGAACTGAAATCATTCTGTCGTTTTTGAGGTTGCACCCCAGTACTGCCTTTCCCATTCTTTTATTGACTATGAGGGCTACTCCATTTCTTCTAAGGGATTCATGCCCACAGTAGTAGATATGATGGTCACCTGACTTAAATTCGCCCATGCCCGTCCGTTTTAGTTCGCTGATTCCCAAGATGTCAATGTTCAATCTTATCATCTCATTTTTGACCACATCCAGCTTGCCTTGATTCATAGACCTCACATTCCATGTTCCTAAGCAGTATTGCTCCTTGCAGCATTGGATTTTCCTTTCAACCTCAGACACATCCACAGCTGGACGTCCTTTCGGCTTTGGCCCAGCCGCTTCACTCTTTCTGGGTCTACTTGGAATAGTCCTCCGCTCTTCCTCAGTAGCATATTGGACACCTTCCGACCTGAGGGGCTCATCTTCCGGCGTCATATCTTTTAGCCTTTTGGTACTGTTCATGGGATTTTCTTGGCAAAGTTACTGGAGTGGAAGGATCTTGGAGTGGAAGGATCTAAGATTATATGGATCTTAGGAAGCCCATATAATCTGGGGGGCAGGGCAGAAGACTTGGTTAATCTATTCTTAATTTCTAATCTTAAAGAAGAATTCTTTATTAAAATATTAGTTTCCTTTAAAATTTTACTGGTGGGGTCCTTTTTTAAGATGTTGTAGGTTTCTGGGTCTAGTAGATCAGTAACCTTCCTAAAATAGTCTGTAGTATTTAAAATCACGGTCGCGTTCCCTTTATCTGCAGGAAGAATCACTACCTCTGGGTTATTCATCAATTGTCTAATTGCTTGTATTTCCTGATGTGTAATATTGCTCTTGGGGGGTTTGGCCTTAAGTAGGATATTGGCTGATTTTATTCTTATTTCTTCTGACGTGTCTGAGTCCAGATCTGCCAGGGTAGTTTCAATATTAGCTATAATTTGTTCTGTGGGGATGGCTTTTGGGACTATAGCAAAATTCCCCCCCCTTAGTTAGTACTGATAATTGAGCTGAAGATAAATCCAAGCTGGAAAGGTTGATAATTACTTTGTTTTCTTCTAAGGGATTGATCCTGCCTTTACTTATTCCTATTAACGATTTTAGTTTTTTCTCATGTCTACTTTTGATCTTCCTATCCAACTGTAAAGTATATTCCTGGGTCCTACTAATTTCAATCTTTCCCATCTTAATAGATCTTTCTTAATTTCACCCCTACTTTAAAGATGTAAATTGGGGGGGGGGGGAATGCTTTGAGTTCAAAGAGTTCGCCCCTTCTCCAGTCCACTCCATGGTATTTCCTGGGAAAGGGTTGGTACTTGGTAGTCATAAGTCTCTCATCTCCTTGTTTGCTTTCCAGAGGAGTTTCCCAAGCCTGCCTTCATCTCCCGGCTGGAGGAAGGGCAGTGTGCGTTTCTCCAGGAGGAAGAGGAACCGGCAGGTAAGTTTCTTTCTTCTCCCCAGTCTGAGTGGGGCGTAGGGTTTGATAGCCCCCTCCCCTATCCATCACCCTCATGGCAGCGGAGTGAGGAGCAGCGGCTGCTGCCACCCATAAATCAGTGGTGGGGATGGGGGTTGCAGGGAGTAGGTGGACGGGGGGGGGGGGGTTAACTGGGTGGGGATGGGGAGGAATGGGGGGCAGGGAGGTAGCAGGAGGGGGTGGATCCAGCAGCAATGGTGCGAGCTGGATCCTGTCCTCTCCATTTTGAGTCCACTCGCTCCTTTCCTCTCCTTGGACGTACGCCACCAAAAGTGGTGACGTGTATCTGAGACCCATAGGCGGCTCTGGGGCTTACCAGGAGGTCAGTCTAAACCAGAGGTTCTCAACCTGTGGTACGGGTACCCCTAGGGGTATGGAGACCTCTTGCTGGGGGTACGCCAAGCCCTGCCCCTTATCTGCCCCATCAGCAGCTAATTAAGTGTTAATTAATATGGATTTTAAATTTTAATTATTTTCGGAGCCCTTCTGTGACTCTGATTTTGATTTTGGGCTTATTTTTATACTTTGGAAAATGTACCTTGGTGGGGTGGGGGAGGGAGGAGCTGATTTTGGGAAGTGTGACTTGGAGAAAAAAAAAGAGATCCTTGCATGTCTGTCTGTCTGTCTGTCTGTCTGTCTGTCTGTCTGTCTGTCTCTCTCTCTCTCTCTCTCACACACACACACACACACACACACACACACACACACACAGAGTTAAATAAGACATTTTTTCACATCTAAAATTGTTTTAGTACTTTTTATTTAACAATTAATTAACTAATTAATTAATTGATTAATCCAGTTAATTAGCAGGGGGTACTTCAGAAAATTGGACCATGGTAGGGGGTACCCGGACCTCCAAAGGTTGAGAACCCCTGGTCTAAACGTTTTATACTGACCTCCTGTAAGGTCTCGGGCTGCCCCCCTCCCACCCAGGATGCAAAAGCACAACCCATTTTGCTGCAGCTGCCTCGGCGGGGGGAGAACTCATCGGGTGGGACTGTAAGATGACCAGAGCCTTGCCTGCCTGACCTACAAGGGAGGCAAACTGGGGCTAGACGGGGAGGAGCACTATTTGGGCCATGGTGGAGGCAGGGAGGGGCGGGGCCACAGCCAACCCACTGTCTATATAAAGACATGCTTGACCAATGAAGAAGCTCAGTAGCCCTAGTGACATCTAGACTAGAGTACTGCAATGCGCTCTACGTGGGGCTGCCTTTGAAGACTGTTCGGAAACTGCAACTAGTGCAGAATGCGGCGGCCCAGGTGGTTGCCGGGCCCTCTCAGTTCGACTCAGTCGGACCGTTGCTTCAGCGGCTACACTGGCTGCCGGTTTGTTTCCGGGCACAATTCAAAGTGCTAGTTTTGACTTTTAAAGCCCTTAACGGCTTGGGTCCAGGGTATTTGAGGAACCGCCTCTTTCCTTATAATCCGACCCGTACTCTGAGGTCATCAGGGGGGCCCCTGTTAACCGTGCCGCCACTGACGGAGGTGAGGGGGATGGCGGCGCAGAATAGGGCCTTCTCGGCAGTGGCGCCCCAATTGTGGAATTCCCTCCCCCTGGAATTGAGAACGGCTAAGACATTTTTATTTAGATCAGCATTTGATGTCTGACATGGCGGGCTGGCTTTTTAACAAATTGCTTTTAACAAATGTAAATGTGGATGACCCACTGGGGCTGTTTGTTTTAATTGTTTTAATTCTTGATTTTAAACGTATACATGTATTTTAATGTTTTTATTGTAAGCCGCCTCGGTTGCCCTTGTGGGAGAAAGGCGGAAGGGTGAGGTCACGCCCTCCCCCGGCCATGTCTGAGACCCACCCCCCTGACGGCCTTACAGAGGGAGCCCCTCCCTGAGCGACAGAGGAAGGGCATCGTCCGGCAGCAGTCGCCCCAGACGCCCTGAGCGGACCTGTTGATGCCATTTAGGAACCAAGAGATACAGACGTGTTTTATGCCACTGCGCAGGAAATCCTTCAGGCCCTGGAGCTTTGCCATTCTTCGTTTTCAAAATCGCAGCCTTCATTTCATCCATAGTCAATGGAGCTGCGCAGGGTCGAGCATGTCCAAGGTTGACATGCACGCACACACGCCCACACATGTGTGCTCCAAGTCCCCGATAGTTCCCAAAGGTTGCTCACTTGCTACTGATGGCCAGTCCGTGCAATTCGTGTGTGGAGCGGAGGCCCTGTTTATCATGTCTGAATGCTCCAAGAGGTTGTGGGAATTTCCACTCGAGTCTTGGACTCAAGTCCCGCTTGGCTTTTCTCCAGAGAGGAGAGCACAGATTGGCAAGCAGAGCCACAGGGCGAGCATCACTCCTTCAGCTGTTCAGGGCTTGGCAAGTGAGAACCAGCATCTTCAACTGAGTTTGGAAACATCCTGCCAACCCCTTCATACGGTGGAGCCATGTGCTCTCATGCGCTCCCATGCGCTTCATACGGTGGAGCCATGTGCTCTCATGCGCTCCCATGCGCAGCCCTCAGCAAGGACCTGTGCAGTTCCATTCAGTCCAGCTGTGGCTTCCAGCTGCTTTTCAAGGCTCGCCCTACACAGAGCGCATGGCAAAAACCCACTCTGGGTGTGACCAAAGCATGTGCCACCCACATCAGCCTCCACTGCAAGGGGCACGGTTGGCACCCAACCAGGGGTTTGCAGAGACTCTGGTAATTGCTTGGAGCTGAGTTCCCCCTCGGACCTCAGCAATGTCTGGCTTCCCCTCTGCCCGGCCATTTCTGCCACGTAGATCTATGCGTGTGGGAGATACAAGCTCTGAGGGAGGGTGCATGAGAACAGATGGATTTGAAACGGGGAAATGCGTTGTAGTCAGCGGTATGTACGAGCGGTAAAATTTAACCGCCCGGAACATTCAGCGTTGGCTGAACATGTAAATGAGACAGGACACCAAATTAGGTTTGAAAATACAGTAAGTTCATTCCAAGAAACAAATGTACGCCACTTCCTTAATCTGGAAGCCGTGGAGATAAGTAAAAGGAAACAGAAAGGACTTCTTAATAGACAGCAAGAGATGTCTTTTAATGATAAAATGTGGCTGCCAGTGCTCCACAAAACAAATGAAGGCAATAATAATTCCCGGACTGGTTGCGAGGTGGAGAAGGTCACGTTCGGTCCAGATGACGCGCTGGTGGGCTTGGATTTGCCCGCGCTTTTCCTGCTTGGCGCCAAAATCTTCTTCAAGGTGTGTTGTGACTGCCTTTGGTGCGTTTACAGCCTGGCAGATCACTGCATCTACATCTGACGAGGTCCACAGCTGAGGTGGACAAAACGTTGTGTCCTGTTCTTTGTGTGTCCTTTTATGATTATTTATGGTGCTTGAATGTGGGTTTTTAAAGTTTTACTCATCGGATTTTTATCCAGTCTGCTCATAAAGGATTTCTTTTCTACATGGCTATTAAACTTGTAGATTTTACCTCAGTTTGAATAAGTATTCACTTTGTTTCTTCCAAAGATTTCCCGAAACCTGACCTTGTTTCCTGGCTAACAGAAGAGGAGAATCCTTTTGTCCTGGACTCCAAGGAAGGGGACGGATCAGCAGGTAGCCTGACTGTGCATCAAAGAACCCACACAGGGGAGAAACCACATAAATGCAATGAGTGTGGAAAGAGCTTCAGTGTGAGCTCACACCTGACTGTGCATCAAAGAACCCACACAGGGGAGAAACCACATAAATGCTTGGAGTGTGGAAAGAGCTTCAGTAGGAGTGATAGCCTGACTCTGCATCAAAGAACCCACACAGGGGAGAAACCACATAAATGCAATGAGTGTGGAAAGAGCTTCAGTGTGAGCTCAAGCCTGACTGTGCATCAAAGAACCCACACAGGGGAGAAACCCTATAAATGCAATGAGTGTGGAAAGAGCTTCCGTCAGCGTGCAGGACTGAGCTGTCATCAAAGAACCCACACAGGGGAGAAACCCTATAAATGCAATGAGTGTGGAAAGAGCTTCCGTCAGCACGCAGGACTGAGCTGTCATCAAATCACCCACACAAGGGAGGAACCATACATGTGCTTGGAGTGTGGAAAGAGCTTCAGTAGGAATGATAGCCTGACTGTGCATCAAAGAACCCACACAGGGGTGAAACCCTATAAATGCAATGAGTGTGGAAAGAGCTTCCGTCAGCGCGCAGGACTGAGCTGTCATCAAATAACCCACACAAGGGAGGAACTATATATGTGCTTGGAGTGTGGAAAGAGCTTCAGGAAGAGCTCAAGACTGACTGTGCATCAAATAACCCACACAGGGGAGAAACCACATAAATGCTTGGAGTGTGGAAAGAGCTTCATTGAGCACTCAAGCCTGACTAAGCATCAAAGAACCCACACAGGGGAGAAACCACATAAATGCTTGGAGTGTGGAAAGAGCTTCAGTGTGAGCTCAAGCCTGACTGTGCATCAAAGAACCCACACAGGGGAGAAACCCTATAAATGCAATGAGTGTGGAAAGAGCTTCAGTGTGAGCTCACACCTGACTGTGCATCAAAGAACCCACACAGGGGAGAAACCACATAAATGCAATGAGTGTGGAAAGAGCTTCCGTCAGCGCGCAGGGCTGAGCTGTCATCAAATAACCCACACAAGGGAGGAACTATATAAGTGCTTGGAGTGTGGAAAGAGATTCAGGAAGAGCTCAAGCCTGACTTTGCATCAAAGAACCCACACAGGGGAGAAACCATATAAATGTTTGGAGTGTGGAAAGAGGTTCAGTAGGAGCGATAAACTGATGTCACATCAAAGAACCCACACAGGGGAGAAACCATATCAATGCTTGGAGTGTGGAAAGAGGTTCAGTAGGAGCGATAAACTGATGTCACATCAAAGAACCCACACAGGGGAGAAACCCGATAAATGCAATGAGTGTGGAAAGAGCTTCAGTGTGAGCTCAAGCCTGACTAAGCATCAAAGAACCCACACGGGAGAATCCATATAAATGCTTGGAGTGTGGAAAGAGCTTCAGTATGAGCTCACGCCTGACTGTGCATCAGAGAACCCACACAGGGGAGAAACAGTGGTGTCACTAGGTTGTGCGTCACCCTGGGGGTGGGGGTTTCCATGTTACCCCCTTACCCCCTGCCGCCTCATCACCCACCAGGGTCTCCACGTGTCACCCTCTGAGACCTCCGCCGGGTTTGCGTCACCCTCTCCGAGGCTGCCCGGTACAAACTGGGAGAGGGTCTTGACGGGTCCTCTTTGGCCAGCGGCTCGGCCTCTTCTGACTAGGCCCTCAGAGGCGTTTTTGCACATGCGCACGGTACATGTAGGGCAAGAGAAGTGAAGAAATGATTGAATGGAAGCATAGGGGAGGAGGCAACATTGCGGAAGACGATACGAGGAGGTCTAGAAGGCATAGGGGAGGAGGCAAAGTGGAAGCATAGGGGAGGAGGCAACATTGCTGAAGATGATACGAGGAGGTCTAGAAGGCCCATACCCCAAGAAAGCTTCAACACACAGTGTTCTTGTTCTGTTCTGTTGCTCTTGAACGTTTTCCATGATGTTTTCCTGTTTCTAGTTCCAGGAAAAGGGCCTTCTAAATTCAGCCCTGGACCAAAGCACCAGAGGGCCGGTATATTCCTGCTTTTTTCGGAGATGGGAATGGAGACCCCGGCTATAACTGAGGAGTTTGGCTCCTTGCAACGCTCCTAACCATCTTTTTTAGAAGCCCATTTCTGTTTAGAACTTGGTTTTAGTTGGCCAGGGGAAAGGCCTTGGCCAAAGTGAGGCCAATTGTTGGGGGCCCCTGTAGGCCTGCCAGAGGGGGGGGCAGCAATCGGGCCCCACCGCTAGCCATGGGCTGAAGCCCTATATACACCCCTGACCATGGGTCACATCCTCAGCCCCTGAAGGAGCTACTGGGGCATTGACATCACAGTGGCAAAGGCAGGGGACTGCTCAGAACCCCAGCTGGCAGAGTTTGAGGCCCCCAGGGCAGGATAGGTCCCTTGGGTGACGCCAGCCATGCAAACAAGAGGTGGGTAGATAGTCACTAGTCCTGTTTGGCAGGAACAGCGATCGTTTCCTCCTCCAAGGCCTGTAATTGTGCCAGGAGGAAACTACCTCCAAACGACTACAATCTGGCGGGAAAGGACTGTTCTGGGCTGATGCTGGTTGCCAGGGCAACAGCCCAGGTGAAGGAACGATCCTCCGTAAGGCAATTTTCCACGCCAGACAGAGTAAGCTGGGCCAAAAGCCATACCGTAGTTGCCGTTGGGCCCAACTATCTGGAAGTCACCTTGCATCAAAGACGGGGAGCAGCAGAGATCCCATAAGAACCTAAGAAGAGCCCTGCTGGATCAGGCCAAAGGCCCATCTAGTCCAGCTGCTTCCTGTATCACACAGTGGCCACACCAGATGCCTCAGGGAGCACTCAAGACAACAAGATAACCTGTTTCCTGCTGCCACTCCCCTGCACCTGGCACAGAGAAAACCTACTTCTAAAGCCAGGAGGTTGCCCATGGCTTGTAACCTGTGATCCCCTGCAAGTCAGAGCGCGCCGGCCTCTGGTAGGCATCACTGTCCAAGGAGACTTCCGTGTGTTCTTTGCTTCACACACGGTTGCTACAGCTACAGTTTGGCGTCTTGTACCCGCGCACCCCAAGGTTTACCCGACTTGGCTAAAGCAAGTTGTTTCAGAGCCGCTTTGCTGAGATCTTGTGACTTCTTCACATGCTCAGGCGCACCTGCAGCATGATAGACTTTGGACAGATTGACAAACTGTCAATTTGGACAGATTGACAAACTTTTCGCATTCCTTCAAAGGCGCTCCTCCAACAGAACAACTAAGAAGTGGGAAAGACCTTTGTCCTTTTATGTGCTGTTGGAAGCTATAAGCCACGCCTTACCTGTCCAGTAGCTGTCCGTGCTCATATTGTTTATGTTCACTTGCTTATTTGTTTATATTGATTGTATAGAAATAGAAAGCTCAGATTATTAGTGTAATACTAACAGCATGTCAGCTCCAGCATTTGCAGGAGAAATATTTCGTTGATTGGCAGCATGTCAGGAGATAGCAAGTATGGTTTTGTACGAAACAGTAGAGGCTTGTAGTTACACAGATGAGTAAGCTGGGAAAGAACTGTCCGGTAGTGGGATGTAAGGGAAAATAGCGCAATACGCTTCCCTTGCCTTGTAAAATATGCTATCTCTATAATGAACAGAAATTCTCTCTTTATTGTATAAAAATGTGAAAAGTGCTTTTCTTTTAAACATGTACATGTCTATTATAAATGAAAAAGTATACAAATTGCATCTTCCACAGTTTGTCAGAATATGCAAGAGTAAACAAGCTCAGAGCAACAAGGTCCTATTAAAACAATGGAACACAGTTTTTGCTTCTAAAATAATATCTAAGACAGAGATAAAAAGCTATTTTCACACAGAACTGAAAGTGTAAACTGAATTATAAGAAATAGCCTTCTCTTGTAACCAGTAAGGAGTAATGATTTTCTCAACCCGCCTATCTGCTTCTGTACGCTTGCTTGCTGACTATAATAGAGAAGGAAAAGGGATTTTTGCGCTCTCTCTCTCTCTCCTGTTTTTTGAATTGCTGAATTCTATTGAGAGCCATTGACACGTGTCTTTCTAATAAACCCATTCTCTCACACCTGGTTGCTGATTATTATTCAACGCGTAACAGTGCACCCCCAGTGCTGGGACAGTGCTAAATTTCCAGCCCTTCCCCAGATGTGCCACTAAGAACGGTGTCCTGACATTGAACATATTGGGAAATGGGGGGGGGGAGATATTCAAGTGTTTTCTTTTCATCAGGTGGAGCAAGTGCGCACCTGTGACCAAGGGGGAGTTGAGAAGGTTGCTGAATTCTTCCTTTCTTTGTTTATGAAATGGATACACAATAATAATAGTGCTTGAAGTGTTGGCTTGCTGTTTGTAGATGTGTCTGCCTTTGTTCCCTCCACCAACAAGACACTGGTCCTCACTGAGGACAGACGTTTAGACGACTTGGTTTGGCAGTTGGCAAGGGAATAGGAGAAGGCTGAATGAGGCCACATTGGGAATTCTCAAAGAGGGGACTGGATGGGTGAACAAGGGTCAAGAGCAGCCCCATTATTAGTCTGGGGGATGTCGAGGAAGCCCCCCAGCATTTGGGCCTCAAATGCAGTGACGTCGTTGGGTGGGCCCAGGGCCCCCGGGTGGCGGGCGCTGATGTTCCTGGGGGGGCGGGCCTCCTTAAGTTTTGGTTTCCTTTTTTCCCCCCCAGTTCTTTTTACTGTTTCCGGGGTTTTTTTTAGTGGTATCTTCCTGTGTGCGTGCTTTCTCCCACTTAGCTTGTGTATCTGAGGAGGCTGAGCCGATTCGGAACTTCCATTGCAAGCACCGGGAACTCTGGAAAAGCGCCCAGCAGGGCGCTTCGTCGTTCTGCGCTTGCGCAAGTCTTCACAGTCCGCGCAGGCGCAGAACGATTGGAAACTTCGTCGTTCTGCGCCTGCGCAAGTCTTCACTGTGAAGAAGTTCGACGAAGAACGACGAAGCGCCTGCTGGGCGCTTTTCCAGAGTTCCCGGTGCTTGCAATGGAAGTTCCGAATCGGCTCCGCCTACTCAGATACACAAGCTAAGTGGGAGAAAGCACACACACAGCAAGATACCACTAAAAAACCCCTGGAAACCCCTGAAAAACCCTGGGGGGCGATTTTTAATTTTTTTTTAAATCATTTTTTTATTGGGGGGGCGCCGAAATTTCCCCCCCTTGGGGGCGCAGGTCCGTCTCTGCTCAAAAGCCCTGACAGCAGTTCCCCCATGTTTGCTTGGAATGGTAAGAATAAGAAAGGACTGTTGGGATTTAATGTTCCCATGTGTTGCGCACTGATAGACCATAACAGGGATGCCGTAAGGATCTGACAAGGGACAGGAGGGAAATGGCTCCTGTTCCAGGGCAAAAGTGGAGTGGGTGGATCTTCGTCTGGCTCACCAGCTGGCTTCCTCACTTAACATGGTTAAAAGCAGGATTTATAGGATTCTGCATAATTATGCTTGTTTTGCTTCTGTAACCTTTGCTTTTTGCCGTGTTTCTTAAGATGAATCCGGCAAGCTGCAGACTCTGCTTTATATAGGTAGCCTTAGAAGATAGAGAATCTGAATTTAATTCAGTAACGTGTCTGTCACTTACAGCCCAAACTTATGTAACTGTTGCACCGGTGTAACAGTAGATCCACCGGTGCAAGTGCACTTATGCCAGTGTAACTTGCCGTACGCCGAGGCAGGACGGACACCGGCGTAACCCCACTTAGAAGCCGCGTATGCGTAGTTCAGACACGGGATGGATGCCGCTGCAACTCCGCCGTTGCAGGGGGCATTCCGCGAGCATTCAGATGCCCCCGGATTGCCCTCTGCGCCGGCGGAGTTGTGCTGGCGTTCGAACTGCGCGTGTGCGTCGTCCGAGGGGGGGTTACGCCGGTGTCCGTCCTGCCTCCGTCGGCATTCTGCAAGCGGATCCAGAGCCGGCAGTACTTAAGGAACTGGAGGGGTAGGGGGAATGCAGCGCATTGGAAGCCCCCCTGGCGAGCCACACATCCCTGGCAACCAATGGGGAGGAAGAGGGTACTAATCCATCGGCCCCCCCTTTCCCAAGGATGGCTGGAAATGGCTCATTTATGGCTACTAATAAAGACGTACTGGGGAGGAAAATCCACAGTCGTATGATTTCCCCAGGGAGCAAAAAGCCGCTGGGAAGATCAGTGTTAAAATCGGGAACGGGCTTGACTCTCAGTGGGAGGGGGGGTGCGAGCTGTGAAGCTGTGCTGTCCGCTCTCCCCCCACCTCTGTGTGTGTGCAAAACGCCTCCCACCCCCGTCCCACCCTGCAGGACATTCCCGTCTCTTGCTTCTCGCTTCTGCTCGAGATGCGCCAGGATGGGAGGAAGAGTTCTCCACTGCTAAAACCAGGAGGTTGCTTATGGCTTGTAACCTGAAATGGACTTTTCCTCCATGAATCTATCCAATCCCCTTGGAAAGGGATCTAGGCCAGGCGCCATCACCACCTCCTGTGGCAAGGAGTTCCACAGATTAATTACACGCTGGGTGATGAAATATTTTCTTTTGTCTGTTCTAACTGTCCCTCCACTCAATTTTAGTGCATACTAATGTAATGATAACACAGGTGTTGGGATGATCAGATAACGAATTGCCTCAAGCCCAGAGGCTATTTAAAAATCAGATAGTTGCTAATTGCCCTGCAATTGACCTGTAAACAGCTGAGCTCCTGCAGTTTGCAAGCTTGTGTAAATACAGGGAGATAAATGCTTCTTCAGTGTCTTTTTTTTCTGGTGTTGTTTTTCGAAGTCTGTCAATGAGAGGTAGAAGGGGCAGCTGAGGGCTGGGGGTCACATAACTAAGCCCCTCATAGCCTTGAGGCTATTCATTAGGGCTGCCTCATGAGAGAAATGGATTGCGGAGGGTTTTTCTTTCAGGTGAAAAGAAAAAAAAACCCTGCAATGGAATGAGGTGATGGAGACTCTCTGCCACCTTTGGAGGTGCAGATGATGGGGACACTCGGGCAATGCTCGGGTCTTCTGCCAGGGATCGCTGTCGCCGGAGCCCTTCTCTCCTGATGATGCCCACTGCCCAAGGCTCGCCCGCCTTCTGCTCTAGCCCGCCTCCAATGGCCCCTGCAGCAGGAGGGAAGCGAAGAAGGCGGATCCCAGTAACCGGCTGGGCAGCTTTTGCCCAAGTTACACGTTCCCTGGTCGGTCCCCCCCCCCCCTGCGCCTGTGTCCCCTTCGGACTGCTCGCAAGATTTCCTGCAAAGATCCTGCAGGCTGCAGCCCCCCTTCACGCAGGGACAGGATGTCGGGCTGGGGGGGGGGAAGAGACCCCCGGGAAGAGCTCAGCTTCGGTGCGCGATGGCCTCTTGCAGCCCAGGGGAGGAGAACATGATGTGCCCCAGGAGGACGAGAACGAAGCCGCGCGGAGTCTCTGTGCTGGGCAGGGTGTATAGGCTGTGTTGGGGGGGGGGAGGAGGAGGAGGAAGGGGGGGATGGCCGGTGGATGAGATGCGCCTCCCCGTCCCGCCAGGAAGTTGGAGGGTCGAGACTTGGATCCCCTCTCGGCTGACCGGCACTCCGAGCGTTAAAAAAGGCGCGACTCTGGTTTCTTCGATGGGCGAATGGGAGGGGAAGTGAGAACAGAAGCGACGTCCTGCTCCGCCCTGTCCTTTGCCCCCCTACCTACCCGGGTATGGGGTCTGCAGCTCCCTGTGGTGAGTCCGAAGTCCGTTGGGGGCGAAGGGGAGTCCCAGGGCAGTAATGGGTGGAAAGGAATAGAGAGGGGTGGGAGAGAAGCCCCCAGGTGGGGGGCGGAGACGCCCAGGCTCAAAGGACACCCAGGAGGGGGCTGAGAAGAGAAACTGCGACAGACAGACAGACAGACACACGCACACACACACACTTGCATGCGAAGCTTTGGGTCTGCTCTTAAGTGGCTGCATTTCTATGCTGGGGGGGGATTTGACAGGGTCAGTGAAAAAGTCGTGAAAAGGGGAGGGCCGGAAGGGGCCAGTCAGTACTGAGGCCGATGCAGAAAACAGCGGGATGTAGGAGGGAAAGTGGAGAAGAATATTGCAAACCTGAAACTGTTTCACTCTTCTGGATTAAGGGAGGGGTCGGGTGCTTTTTAACTGGGTGCTGTTTTAATTACATTTTAATTTCAATAGTGTTCCATTGTTTGAACGGTTGTAAGCTTCTCTGCTCCTGGTTTTAACAGAGGCGGGTGGGATAAGATTTGTAAGAAAGAGGAGTTTGCAGGCGAAAAGGATCCTTCTGGCATCCGAGCCGGATCCAAAAGAAAGAGAGAGTTTGTTAGAGAGCTGATCCCTGGATCCAAAAGAAGTCCTGGAGGAGGACGAAGCAGGGTGAGCTTCTCGGCAGTCGTAGGGACTGGGCTGGACGGCAAAGAATCGCGGCAGGAGGAGTTAACGGAGGCAGAAAATGCAGCAGGACAGACGATCTTCCTGGGCCTGGAAAGGGAAAAACTCTGAAGTTTTGCAAGGAATTCCAAAAGGAGAGGAGGTGGCTGCATAGGCGGAGAAGGGAAGAAAGGAGGGTAAAGTGGGAGAGAGAAGAAGCAGGAGAAAGTGGGTCAAGATATGTGGGACTCACCCCGTTTGGGCATTTCTGGGTCAGAACCAGGGCAGTGGAGCAAATAGGACAACAGTGTCAAATTGCACACGGAATGGAAGTTCAAAAGGGGCTTAAAGTCTTCCCATCACGCTTGTCTCCTCGCAGGCAGTGGGATGGCGTCGGGGCCACGTTCCAGACCGTCTCCTCTTTGTCGTGGAGCAGAAGAATCATCAACTCTGCAGCCTGCTCAGGTAAGGGGCGGATCTCCAGGGCAATGGAAGAAACAGCTTGGGTGCCTGTTCCTTTCTCTCTGGCCTTGAAAAAAGCATTTTGGGAGGGGAGGGAGAAAGAGAGAGAGAGAGTGAACTCTGCAGATCTCCAGGCTGGTCAGTTGATCAGTAGAATCTTGTAATTTGTCCCCCATTATTTAACTGTCCTCGCATGTTGTCAGATGTTCCTTGAGGTCGGGAACATACTTCTGTAAGCGGCACTCTCCCTTTTCCACGGCATCAGGGGGCTGTTTGATCGCAGGGGCTGGAGTGAGGAGAAGCAGGGAGAACGAACTCTGTCACGAAGCCAAACAAGGCTGAGCTGGCAGTGGCTGAGGGGACGCGTCCCGGAGAGGGCCGGGGAAGGAGGGTCCATTTCTGTGACGCATCTTTGCAAGGTGAAAGTTGCCACTAGTCTTTCCAAGAGGCCACACCTGAGCCATACGCTTGGGCGGAGGGATTGCCAGGGCAGTGGGGATGCCAGCGTAGCTACTCGCCCCTTCTGCCCCTCTCAGGTGCCCCCTCTGCAAGCTGAGATCCGGCTGCAAACTCTGCTCCCCTTCCTCATGCAGAAGTATAATAGAACAATTCTAGGATGCTTACCAAAAATGTACGAATAAGATTATCAAATATATTGAAAAGAAGGTTAAATTACATTCTGTGTTGTATATGTGACTTTGCCAAAATTTCCTAGACTGCTTTGGAACAACAGGTATGTCGTCCTGCCTCCCAGGCTAGTATTGTTGGTGTGATCACTCAGTGAGCAATGTGGCGTTTTCCTTCAGGAACCTGCATGTCGTGTAGGATTGTCACGTTTTCCGTTAGAAAAGAAAGAAGAAAAAACCCAGGCAGCCAACTGGTCTGATTAGCCAAATATACTGGAGGAAAACACAGAATTGCTGCCACCTTAATTCCTCTTTTCATCCTGTGAGCAAAAGAACAGGAGGCTTTATGTAAACAGGGGGAGCAGTTGGGACATTATTTTTGAGGAGAGACTGTTTCCTGCTTGCAGGATCCGGTGTCCTTCGAGGAGGTGGCTGTGCGCTTCACGGCGGAGGAGGCGGCTCTGCTGGATCCAGGCCAGAAGGCTCTGTACAGGGAAGTCATGCTGGAGAATTACGGGATCGTGGCCTCTCTGGGTAAGGACGCCCTTCCTTCTTGCTTTGTAGGAGCCAAAGGCTTGAATGTCTTCTTGTCTCTCATTGTCAGGCTTGCAGCATAGAAGTGGGACGTGTGGGGCTGGAACTTGTACCCTCATAGGCTTACCAGATCTCCAATCCTGGGCATGTCTACTCAGAAGCAAGCCCCATTGTGTTCAATGGGGCTTGCTTCTGAATTAGACATGCCTATGATATTGCTCTAACTATTTAACAAGCTAAACCTGCCCACATTCCTTCTCCTAAAGGTCTAGCGCTCTGTCCCGGTTGGAGATCTGGTAAGCCTATACCCTCGGCATGCCTGCTGTGCCTCGCTGTTGCAGAGCCAAGCTTTGGGGATGAGATGGGAGGATAGAAATGACTACATAAGGAAAGCTATTGTGAATATTACCAAATCCCCATTTGGAACTTGCCAGGTCTGAAAAACGAGCCCCTTGGAACCGCCAGTGCTCGTCACGCCTCCTCATTCTCCTCCCTCTGCACTGATCAGTTTTTTTGGGGGTGTTGGAGCCAAACAGAGGAACTGGCAACATTAGTCATTCTTCTCTTGGTTTAACTTAGTGCTTAGATATCCCCTTGATATGAAGAACTTGTTTATTCAAGAATATATATTTGGCCCACGTCAGCCAAGGGGAAGACAGGGGTGTCTTAGCCCTGAAAGCAGCTCTTCCCCCCCCCCAGCCTGAGCTGGTTTGGGGAGGTGTTCCCAGAGTTTGGGGACAGAGGGAGGCCGCCTACCCCTGCGTCAGACCCCTGGCCCATCTACCTCAGTACCGGCTGCGCTGACTGACAGCAGCTCTCCAGGGACTCATGCAGGGACATCTCCCAGCCCTCCCCTTGAATTGGTACCAGGGACAGATCCTGGGGTCTCTGACATGTAAAGCAGGTTCTCTGCCACTGAGCTACAGCTGCTCCGGACCTGAGTGCTGCTCCAGTGAGAGCCCTGCTGCTCTGGGGATGCAAAGGCAGGAGAAGGCCGAATCCTTTCTCTGCTTGCCTCAATTTCTGGGACCTTTGCAGAGAGTGAATTGCCTTAGAAGGAGGACGGAAAGGGGAACAGTTGGTCTTCTGGTTGAGGTTTGCTTTTCGTGTGCTGAGAGGTGGATGAAAGAAACGCGGCTGGTTTCAGCTCCACAACTAGTGATTCACTCCAGGATTCATGAACAGTGAGAATCAGCTCACATAAGGCAGCCCAATACTTTTGGATCCAAGCAGTTGCTTGTACAGCATATTAATCTGTGAGAGTTGAAAGAGTTCGCCTCTTCTCCTGATAGTTGGGGGGGGGGCAGCTAGAATTAGGTCACTTGGAAAATGATTGGTACTTGGTAGTCATAAGTCTCTCATCTCCTTGTTTGCTTCCCAGAGGAGTTTCCCAAGCCTGCCTTCATTTCCCGGCTGGAGGAAGGGCATTGTGCGTTTTTCCAGGAGGAAGAGAAACCGGCAGGTCAGTTTCTTTCTTCTGCCCAGTTCAGCTTCACCCAGCAGTAGCTTCAGGCCCTGGAACATCGGCTGACCTCATCCCCTTCAAGCCCTGACCGCCGCTTGGCTGAGCTGTGGGCTGCAAGTGCCTGTGTGATCTGGGCAATGGATGCTCTGGCCCCCCACCTTCCTCTCCACACCCCAAAGGGCGCCGGACCCCGAAGGGAGACAGTCACGAATCCTTCACCCCCACCCCCACTCCCCGGCAGATGCAGAAGCCAAGCTGCTGTCATGGCCTTTCAGGAGATGAGATCTGAACGGCAGAGAGGGACTATCCTGACTCGTCCTAATCAGCGCTGAGTTACCCAGAAAGGTGGGGAGTTTCTGGGACCTTTGCAGAGAGTGAATTGCCTTAGAAGGAGAAGGGAAAGGGGGACAGTTGGCCTTCTGGTTGAGGTTTGCTTTTCGTGCAGCTTAAAATTTTATAAAGTTAAAATTTTAAGAAAGAATAAAAGCTTTCATGGCCAGCAGTAATCTTCCAAGACTTTAGAATTACGGGTATAGATGCCATGTAGTTTATTTCAAACAGACCAATGATTTAAAATAACTTCAAAACACTGTGCGGAGAACCAATATAAACAGAGCTCCAGACAGGAATAAAATACATTAAAAATCGGAGGCTGTGTATGTTACAGATACCGACGTTTCTTCAATTCTTCAATTCTTCTTCTTCAATTCTTCAAGAATTCAAGAAGAAGATTCTTCAATCTTCGTGATTGCACCTAGAAAAAGCTCCGAGCTACGGAGCGAAACGTTAGGGCGACGGATGCTCTGGCCCCCCACCTTCCTCTCCACAACCCAAAGGGCGCCGGACCCTGAAGGGAGACAGTCACGAATCCTTCCCCCCACCCCCGCGCCCCGGCAGATGCAGAAGCCCCAAGTTCCTCTCCCTTTGGAAAGTAAGCACTCTCCCCCCCCACCTCCTTTGCCAGCCTAATTTGCACCCAGTCCTTTTCCAGAAATGTCACTCCTGGTTCTGTTGGGGACCAAAATGAGCCCCCCCTTCCTGAGTTGGTTCGTCTGGCCGCAGAAACAGCCAACGCCAGCCATGGGTCAGAAACCACGAGGCCCTTTCTGGCAGTTGCTCCCCTCCCACAGAGAGCAGCCCGAGTCCCATCGCAGGACCAGCTGTCTCCAGAATTGCCCCCGACACGTTTCCGCTGTTCTGCTAAGGCAGAAAAGATTCAGCAGAAATGAGCAAGCAAGACGTCTGGCATCGTTAAGAAGCGTTGGCAGCAAAAAGTGGGTTATATCCATAAGAAGCAGGAAGCCACACCTGAAGGAAGGAAGGGAGCTTTTAAAACTAATTTTGGGGACTCTGCTATTTGGAGGATCTAGGGCTGAGTCAGCTCCATAACATCTCCATTCAGCCACAATCCCCTGCCGGTAGCAGCTGTTGAGAAACAGACTCTGCTCTCCGACCCAACTCGTGATCAGTGTGGGGACAGAGTGTTTGTTCCTAGGAGAGAGGGGGGGGGGAGAGAGAGAGCTCCACGTGCACTAAGAGGTAGTGAACCCCACCCCCACGCCCTCCTCTGCTCACATGTCTCACCTATGCAGCCATTAAAGGGCCAGGAGCATTTGTGTTGAAAGGTTGGCCACTCCTGGCTTACACAAAAGAACCCCACTCTTCTCCTCTCACTGGCTTGGGAAGGAAGGGACAATTGGCAAGCGATCTTTATTAGTGGCCATGCATGAGAAGCAACTTTGCTGAGGTGGGCAGGCTTGTGGGGGAAATCTTGTCTGCAAACGTGCGCTTCCCAATACAACATTCACCCCTGCTTTGCCCCTCAAGCAAGAGATTACAGAAAAATGGTGGCTTTGATCTCTCCCCCCCCCCGCCCAATTTTTGCTTTGCACATGTTTCATTGGCGACAAGGCTAAAGGTAAAGGTGAACCATGACAATTAAGTCCAGTTGTGTCTGACTCTAGGGTGTGGTGCTCATCCCCATTTCAAAGCCGAAGAGCCAGCATTGTCCGAAGTCGCCTCCGTGGTCATGTGGCTGGCATGACTCTCCTTACCGCAGCGCGTAGTATGCGGCTGGAACACGGAGCGCTGTTTACCTTCCCACAAGCAGTACCTATTTAGCTACTCGCATTGACATGCTTTGGAACTGCTAGGTTGGCAGGAGCTGGCCAAGCAACGAGAGCTCACCCCGTCACGGGAATCGAACTGCCGACCTTTCGATCGACAGCTTATGGTTCAGCGCTTTAACCCGCTGCACCACATCAGTAAATACAAGATTAAACAAGGTGGGTGATAAAATGGAGACTGTGGAAATCCACTAGTGTGGAAAGGAGCATCACTAGACGCGCGTCACGCTAGGGCAGGGGGGTGCGTGTCACCCCCCGCCCTATGGTGACCCCCCCAAACACCCCCTCAGTGGAATTTACCCTCGGCTCCTTCTGAAGGCCCGATGGCTCAAAACGTAAAGTTTTACGTTTTTCGTGCATGCGCAGTACATTTTCTGAGGGCAAAGGGCGCGTCACCCCCTGGCAGTCCGCCCCCCGCCACGCTCCAACGACGCCACTGAGTGTGGCTGAGCTCAGTGCCACCTCTGAGGCATTTAAACAGGAAGGAAGCCACTCGCGGAACAGCCCCACTGTACAAAATAATAGTCTTTTTAGCGTTTTAGAAGATAAGTTGCTGTGAGGCCTGAGAGAGTCCGGCGAGGGAGGCCCCTGCTGTGCCTTCTCCAGAGAAACGTTGCCCGCCAGGGCTAACAAAGCTGCCTCCATCCCAGGACCGGGTCAGGCTGCAACAGGATGGAACTGAGGTTCTGTCACTGAGCAGAGCTGCAATCCTGTGCACACTTTCCCGGGAGTCATTGCCTCTGAATCCGTTGGGTTTACTTCTGACCCTACATGCCTAGGAATGTGTTTTAAAGGTCCCACCTCAATTTCACTGCTAATCAAAGTTCTCTCCCTGTTCCAGGAATCGGCGGACAGGACAGTGAGGACGAGAGGGAGCCCCGTGAGGTGTCACCGGAAAGGACCGTGGTTGGTGTGGAGGAGGATGTGCCTTGTAGAGAGCAGGAGGGACCAGGCAGGCAGGAGGGAAGCCAGTCACCTGCCTGGAGGACCAGATCTGTCCTTTCTCAGAGTAATGACGTCCGTGAAATCCCAAACCAACAGGACCATCCCAAAGGGAAGAGAAGGAATACGCCTTCTTTGCACGGGGAATCAAGCAGTTGTAAATCCAAAGTTAATAAACACAGCAAAATCCACAGAGGGAAGAAATCATTTCAGTGCTCTGAGTGGAGAAAGAGCTTCAGTTCAAGGACACGTCTAACTTCCCTGAAAATGATCCAGAAAAGGGAGAGAGCTGCGCATCACGACAGATCAAAGAAGCAGGAGGGAAACCAGACCGAGAAATGGAGAAATAAACCTGATGTTCATCAGAGTGGGAATTTCAGTGTCATCCCATTCAATCTAAAAAGAGGAGCAGGAAAGAGGAAGGAAAAATGCCCTCAATGTGCAAAGACCTTCAGTGGTAAATCAAAACATAGAAGACGTCAAAGAACTCACAAAGCAGAGAAACCATATAAATGCTTGGAGTGTGGAAAGAGCTTCAGTCAGAGTGCGTATCTAGCTGTTCATCAAAGAACACACACTGGGGAGAAACCATATAAATGCTTGGAGTGTGGGAAGAGCTTCAGTCAGAGCGCACACCTGACTTATCAAACAACCCACACAGGGGAGAAACCACATAAATGCTTGGAGTGCGGAAAGTGCTTCAGTTACAGCTCACACTTGACTTTACATCAAAGAACACACACAGGGGAGAAACCATATATTTGTTTGGATTGTGGAAAGAGCTTCAGTGCGAAGGGAGACCTGACTAAGCATCAAAGAACCCACACTGGGGAGAAACCACATAAATGCTTGGAGTGTGGAAAGAGCTTCAGTAGGAGCTCAAGCCTGACTCTGCATGAAAGAACCCACACAGGGGAGAAACCATATAAATGCATGGAGTGTGGAAAGAGCTTCAGTATAAGCTCAAGCCTGACTCTGCATCAAAGAACCCACACAGGGGAGAAACCACATAAATGCTTGGAGTGCGGAAAGTGCTTCAGTTACAGCTCACACTTGACTTTACATCAAAGAACACACACAGGGGAGAAACCATATATTTGTTTGGATTGTGGAAAGAGCTTCAGTGCGAAGGGAGACCTGACTAAGCATCAAAGAACCCACACTGGGGAGAAACCACATAAATGCTTGGAGTGTGGAAAGAGCTTCAGTAGGAGCTCAAGCCTGACTCTGCATGAAAGAACCCACACAGGGGAGAAACCATATAAATGCATGGAGTGTGGAAAGAGCTTCAGTATAAGCTCAAGCCTGACTCTGCATCAAAGAACCCACACAGGGGAGAAACCACATAAATGTTTGGAGTGTGGAAAGAGCTTCAGTAAAGGCTCAAGCCTGACTGTGCATCAAAGAACCCACACTGGGGAGAAACCATATATGTGCTTCGAGTGTGGAAAGAGCTTCAGTAGAAGCTCAAGCCTGACTCTGCATCAAAGAACCCACACTGGGGAGAAACCACATAAATGCTTGGAGTGTGGAAAGAGCTTCAGTATAAGCTCAAGCCTGACTCTGCATCAAAGAACCCACACTGGGGAGAAACCACATAAATGCTTGGAGTGTGGAAAGAGCTTCAGTGACAACTCAAGCCTGACTGTGCATCAAAGAACCCACACAGGGGAGAAACCGTATAAATGCATGGAGTGTGGAAAGAGCTTCAGTGTGAGTTCAAACCTGACTAAGCATCAAAGAACCCACACTGGGGAGAAACCGTATAAATGCTTGGAGTGTAGAAAGAGCTTCAGTGAGAGAGGAAAACTGACTGCGCATCAAAGAACCCACACAGGGGAGAAACCATATAAATGCATAGAGTGTGGAAAGAGCTTCAGTAGTAGCTCACACCTGACTGTGCATCAAAGAACCCACACAGGGGAGAAACCATATAAATGCTTGGAGTGTGGAAAGAGCTTCAGTCAGAATGCAAGCCTGACTGAGCATCAAAGAACCCACACAGGGGGGAAACCACATAAATGTTTGGAGTGTGGAAAGAGCTTCAGTAGAAGCTCAAGCCTGACTCTGCATCAAAGAACCCACACTGGGGAGAAACCACATAAATGCTTGGAGTGTGGAAAGAGCTACTGTGTGAGTTCAAGTCTGACTGTGCATCAAAGATCCCACACTGGGGAGAAACCATATATTTGTTTGGAGTGTGGAAAGACCTTCAGTGACAGCTCAAGGCTGACTAAGCATCAAAGAACCCACACAGGTGAGAAACCACATAAATGCTTGGAGTGCGGAAAGTGCTTCAGTGACAGCTCACACTTGACTTTACATCAAAGAACACACACAGGGGAGAAACCATATAAATGCATGGAGTGTGGAAAGAGCTTCAGTGTGAGTTCAAGCCTGACTGTGCATCAAAGAACCCACACAGGGGAGAAACCACATAAATGTTTGGAGTGTGGAAAGAGCTTCAGTAGGAGCTCACATCTGACTGTGCATCAAAGAATCCACACTGGGGAGAAACCACATAAATGTTTGGAGTGTGGAAAGAGCTTCAGTATAAGCTCAAGTCTGACTGTGCATCAAAGAACCCACACTGGGGAGAAACCATATATGTGCTTCGAGTGTGGAAAGAGCTTCAGTAGAAGCTCAAGCCTGACTCTGCATCAAAGAACCCACACTGGGGAGAAACCACATAAATGCTTGGAGTGTGGAAAGAGCTTCAGTGACAACTCAAGCCTGACTCTGCATCAAAGAACCCACACAGGGGAGAAACCGTATAAATGCTTTGAGTGTGCAAAGAGCTTCAGTGTGAGTTCAAACCTGACTAAGCATCAAAGAACCCACACAGGGGAGAAACCACATAAATGCTTGGAGTGTGGAAAGAGCTTCAGTCAGAGCACACACCTGACTTATCATCAAAGAACTCACACTGGGGAGAAACCACATAAATGCTTGTAGTGTGTAAAGAGTTTCAGTTGGAGCTCAAGCCTGACTAAGCGTGAAAGATACCCACACGGGGTAGAAAGAAACCATATAGATGCCCCCCCGTATCTACGGGGGATATGTTCCAGGCTCCCCCGTGGATACTTGAAACCACTGATAGGGGTAAACGCCCCCTCCGCAGTTTTCTGAGAGCCCCCACGCTGGTGTGCGAGACCTCCTCGTGTGTCCCCTGGAACGTTTAGCATTGGAGGCTTCGTTTCTTCTTCAAAAGGAATGCGATGAGCAGCCTCCTTGCAGTCTCGTCCGGAGAGACTAAGTGCTAGAGAGGTTCTGCAAGGTTACAGAGACTCTCTAGCACCACCTAGTCTCGCTGGACGGGCCTGTAAGGAGGCTGCGCATCCGTTCCTTTGGAAGAAGAAATGAAGCTTCCAGTTCTAAAAGTGTCGGGGGGGGGGGGTTTCCCTCCGCTATCTGTGGATAACTGGATCAGCGAATACCCCCGCAGTTGCCCCCGCTGTAAATGCTTGGGGTGTGGAAGGAGCTTCAGTTGGAGCTGACTGTGCATCGAAGAACACACACAGGGGCGAAACCCTCTAAATGCTTGGAGTGTGGAAAAAGCTGTTGTAGAGAGAAATGTTTATGTCTTCCTGTTTCCAAGCTTTATTTTCAATAATTACAATTTGCTACAAGTTCCGTGTTCCAGCCGCATGCTACGCGCTGCGGCAAGGAGAGTCACGCCGGCCACATGACCACGGAGGCGTCTTCGGACAACGCTGGCTCTTCGGCTTTGAAATGGGGATGAGCACCACACCCTAGAGTCGGACACGACTTATTGTCAAGGGTCACCTTTACCTTTTTACAAGTTTCAAAAGCCGATGTGTTTTTGCGCTGTATTCTTTGAATGCTTTGATTACACATTTCCAACTGATTTCAAGGAAAATGCTACCATGATTTAGAGGACTTGTTTACAAAAGAGTTCAATATCAGTGTTGGACAATTATAGCCCAATGCGACCTAAGTCCCCACACTGCGATGTAGCAGCGCCGGATGCCTTCCGCTGCATCCCGCAAGTGGTTTTCGACTGCAGGAGGTCTCCGAGTAAGGGGACTGAGAGACTGTGCCAAAGCATACCTGTCCATGCGTACCTGTCCAAGCTCGCTGATGGCTAAAAGACACAGGCAGAAACCTTAACGTATATTAGCCCAGGTTTCGGTTTCTTCAGGAGAATAGTGCCGCACAGAAGGGGCCCAGGCTGGCTATGCTGGGCACCTCCCAGCAGCTAGATACAGATAAGACAAAGCAAGAACCTTGGAAAGAGTTGCAATAAGTAGCTGCTTCTGTTTTACTCTGCTAGCGATAAGCTGTTTTTTCTTTCTGTCTAGTAGAATACAATGAATTTGTAGGTGTAGAAAAATACCAAGAATTGTAACCAAGCCTTTGTAAGCTGTAGCTAGTAAGAATTGTACCTTTTCCTAACCTGCCTTCTTGCGTTCTGTACCTGCTTTTTGCTGACTATAAGAGAGATGGCAAATAGAATTTGGGGCTGCTCTTTCTGCCTTTTGGACGAGAGTTCCAGAGAGAGCAGCCAGACCCGCGTCTTGGCAATAAACTGTCCAGCATCTGACACACTGGTTGCTGTGTATTATTCATCGTGTTACAGGACATCCCCTTTCCCTGGGATAAGCCCCGGCAACCGCTATGGGGCTACTCGGACCTGCACACCTACTGAATCGCTGGTGCAAATCCATGTTGCTCCTGGAAGGCGGCTCAGCCCCTCGAAGGGGCTCGGATCCGGAGTGCACTCCCCCCCCACCCAGGCCTGTTCCGCCCTCCTCCCCGCCCTGTCACCACCCCATACCACCCACCCCCTCCCTCGTTCTGCCGTCGCCCCGCTGCATTCAACCCCTCCCGGCCTCCCTCCAAAATTTCTAAAATCTGATTGATGACCGGCAGGAATGTGAGAAAGTACCGTGTTGAGGGGTTGGTTTTTTTTTGGTATTCACTGTCAGCTTCGTCACAAAAACTTTCTCGTACAGTTACTCTGTAAATATATATAGTAGGGCCCCGGTATCCGTGGGGGATAGGTTCCCCCCCCCCCGCCCATGCATTTCTTGCTTAACCAAAACGCTATAAGCAGCCTGCATGCTAGAGAGGCTCCCTGAACAGGAAACAGGCTGCCTGCCCAGTTCGTCACTATGAGCATCACACTGCTTATAGCGTTTTGTGCAAGTAAGAACTGCGCTGGATTGGCGCCAGCTCTATAATAATAAATGAAGGTAATGTGCGCGGGTGGCTGGTAGCAGATCTGCGGATACAGCCCCCTCCCCACAATCAACTTAAGTAACCTCCGTGTCCTGAAGTGACCCTGAAGTGAAGGAAGATGCAGCAGGGTCACTTCAGGACACGGAGGTTACTTAAGTTCATCGTCGTCCCGGGGTGCTAAGTACTTGCTGAAGGGCACCATAAAAAGACTCCTGTTTCCCTGATGGTTACTCGTGAACAACTTGATAATTAACCGATTAATCACTTCCATTGCGCTTTGGCTGACCGTTCCGTTTCCCGCGCTTTTGAGGATATAGCTATCAGGGCTACCTTTTGATTGTACCATCCTTCAATCTTTTAGAATGTTCCCTAGACGATGTTTCCGGGACTTGGAAACGAAATGTTGGAGTGCTAAAACACCGGACTTCATATTTTAATGGATTTGCGTCTGCCTTGTTGAAACGGAAACAACGAAAGAGACAAGCAGTCTTTTAAAACTGTTTTTATTCGAGTCATTCTTTGAAGTATACATGGCTATGTTGCCCGTTTTACCTAAATCCTTGAAAAGTTTTTAGGCCTCGCCGGAAAGTGTCCAAGGAGGGAGCAGTTCTTAAGTCAAAAGGGAGGGAATTCCATAAGGATGGTGCCACTACTGAGAAGGCCTCGTTTCTGGCCACCGCCCCTTGCACCTCCCTGGGCGATGGTAACCGCAAAAGGGCCTTCTCTGACGACCTAAGGAGATGAGCCAGACTATATAGAAGTAGGCGGTCTCTCAAATATCCTGGCCCCAGGCCGTATAGGGCTTTAAAGGTCAAAACCAGCACTTTGAATTGGGTCCGGAAACGAATTGGCAGCCAGTGCAGCTGTTGGAGGAGCGGCCCAACAGAGTCAAACTGCCTACTTCCAGTGACTACACGGGCCGCCGCATTCTGCACTAATGACAGTTTCCGAATCTTCTTCAAGGGCAGCCCCATGTAGAACGCGTTACAATAATCTAACCGTGACGTCACCTTGGCATGGATCACCGTGGTCAGGTCTGCACGATCCAAGTACAGTCGCACCTGGTGCACCAGCTGAAACTGGGCAAAGGCCCCACTGGCCACAGCCGCCACCTGGGTATCCAGGAGCAGCTGTGGATCCAGGCGGACCCCTAAGCTGCGTACCTGCTCCTTCAGAGGGAGTGCAACCCCCTTCAGAGCAGAACGATACTCTGGTACCTGCATCGTGGATTTCCTGACCAGGAGAACCTCTGTCTTGTCCGGATTTAATTTCTGCTTCTTAGCCCTCATCCAGGTCCCCACCGCCTCCAGGCAGCGCTCCAGAACCTCAACAGCCACCATGGAATCAGGTGGAAAGGAGAGAGAGAGCTGGGTGTCAACACACGGTACAGCTCCGCTGGACGATTGCCTGCAGATGCAATCGTAGCAGAGAAGAAGTTTCTCTTCGCTGCTATCACCGCCACGGAGTAGGTTCTACAGTATAATGGGCCCTATTCCGTGTCCGGTCAGACTCGGCACGGGTTTTCCACCACCATCGCTCAAGACATCTACCCCGTCGCTTCATCATTTGCAGCTCCTCAGTAAACCAAGGAGCCGCTCTGAGTCTGCGGCGTGGCAAAGGTCGCTCAGGAGCAATCTCATCCACTGCCCTGGCCATTTCCCCATTCCTGTGGTCAACCAGGGCCTCAGACGAGTCACCAGTCTTGGCAGTGGGAAAGCCCCCCAGAGCCCTCAGGAAACCTTCTGGATCCAGTAGCCTCCAGGGGCGGACCATAGAATGCGGTCCCCCGCCTTTGCGGAGGAAGGAAGCTGCAACAAGCCTAAACCTTACCAGAAAATGATCTGTCCATGACAACGAACTGATCGTAATCTCCTCCACATCCAGATCACCACCCCCTTGCTCAGCTGTAAACACCAGGTCCAATACATGTCCCGCCTCATGTGTCGGGGCCAAGATCTTCTGGGACAGGCCCATAGTTGTCATGGCGGCCATGAAATCCTGTGCCACACCAACCCCGGGAGCCTCTGCATGAACATTGAAGTCCCCCATCACTAATAGGCGGGGGGACGCCAACGCCACCGCAGAGATCACCCCTGTCAGCTCAGGCAGGGAGACTGTTGGGCAGCAGGGCGGGCGGTACACCAACAGAATCCCAGTCCTGTCCGGCCCTCTCAACACAACATGGAGACATTCAAACCCAGTGAACTGCTGAATGGGGCACCTGGTAAGGGAGATGGATTCACGATAGACCATCGCAACTCCTCCTCCCCGTCCCTGCAATCGTGGCTGCTGCTCCACCTGGAAACCTGGGGGACAAAGCTGGGAGAGGCCTCTCCCTCCCGCCTCATCCAACGAGGTTTCCGTATACGGCGTTCTCATCCAGGACCACGTCCCGGATGAGGTTGGTTTTATTATTTACCGACCTGGCGTTCAAAAGCAGCAGCTTCAGATTCAGGGAGTCACTGCCAAGAGTACCAGTCATCCAAGAGTTGGGGGAAGAACCAGAAGGAGAAACAATCTGTCTACGATGGACCCTCCTTCTCCTGGAACGGCTTGTCTGACCCCCACCACCATATCTTCCATGGCCCGTCACTGCCTTGATAGTGGCACCCTTCCCCTCCCCCAAGCTTCCTCCTAAGATGAAACACATACAACGATGCTGTGCTCCACGAAAACTTGAATTTTTATTATCGCCACATAAATTATCTTCCCTGTTGTAAAATGAATTTATAATTGCATTCACAATAATGTTGGAGGTTTCACGTTCAACGGAATGGACTTCCAAAAGCTTTGCTTTGATTCCTTGAGTTGGATGAAAAAATCAAACCATTACTGGGATTAACGTAACTGATTTTCTGTTTAAAGCATCTGATGACAACGATGTAAACTGGTGTCATTTAACTGCTCACAAAGTTCTTCTTTTGCTAATGGAGCCAACACATTCCCAGCTATCGCTTCCCTTTTTGTACTTGCACAAGAAAACGTGGAGTCGAAAATGAGAGAAATGAACGTAGAAGAACCGTCATTTGATGTAAATGAAAAGTCGTGCTTCACAAAGTGATATGCAAAGAAGGATCGGAAGCTTTCATGGCCCGCTATTATATACATCGATTTGAGGTTTACAGGATTAAAAGCCATGTCGGAAAAAAACACGTCAAAAACTGCTTAAAAACAACAATAAAATAACAATAAAAATACACAACGTTTCGTCCACATCCGTCGACCTCCTCAAATGTCAACAAGCCACAGGAGGCTACCAAGATGTTAGCCTCCAAGGACAGCTGTGTTGCTTTTTATAGAGGAGTGAAAGTGGCAAAACAGAAACGGTGCGCATACTCCGCAAATGCGTCTTTTGCAGCGGCATGTGTTAAATGGTGTTCCCCACCCCCACCCCCAGCACATTTGATAAGCATCCCCTCTACCCCCCCAATCTAGGTCGTTTCTAAATTGACGGAACAGTCTGGTGGCACTTGGCGGGGTTCCTCTCTCTCTCTCGGCTTATGGAGGAAAAGTCCATCACAGCTTACAAGCCATGATGGGGATAAGCAACCTCCTGGTTGTAGGAGTAGGTTTTCTCTGTGCCAGGTGCAAGGGAGTGGCGACTGGACACAGGTATCTTGTTGTCTTGTGCTCCCTGAGGCATCTGGTGGGGCCACTGTGTGATACAGGAAGCTGGACTAGATGGGCCTTTGGCCTGATCCAGCAGGGCTCTTCTTACGTTCTTACGGTTGTCCTTGGGTACAGTCGTCTTCAAATAACTACTAACGTTTGAAGTAGATGCTGATGCTTCTTCTGCAGATTTGTGTTGTCAGCTTTTCATGTGGTCCATGAAATTATGCATGTGATGGAGAGAGTGGATAGAGAGAAGTTCTTTTCCCTCTCACACAACACTAGAACTGGAGGACATGCACTCAAATTGAGTGGAGGGAGAGTTAGAACAGACAAAAGAAAATATTTCTTTACTCAGCGTGTAATTAATCTGTGGAACTACTTGCCACATGGTGTGGTGATGGCACCTGGCCTAGATGCCTTTAAAAGGGGATTGGACAGATTGATGGAGGAAAAATCCATCAAGGGTTACAAGTTATGATGGGGATAAGCAACCTCCTGGTCTTAGTAATAGGCTCTCTCAATGCCAGATGCAAGGGAGTGGCGACAGGATACAGGTATCTTGTTATCTTGTGTGCTCCCTGAGGTATCTGGTTGGGCCACTGTGAGATACAGAAAGCTGGACTAGATGGGCCTTTGGCATGATCCAGCAGTGCTCTTCTAAGGTTCTTCTCAGCGCAATCCTAACCAACTTTCCAGCGCGAGTGTAGCCATGTCAACAGGATGCTCACTGCATTTTGCAGTGCAGGGGCAGTCATGGAGGCCTCTTCAAGGTGAGGGAACATTTGTTCTCTTACCTCGGGGCTGCATTGCGGCAGCGGCTGCACCGGTGTTAGAAAGTTGGTTAGGATTGCACAGTATATCACTGCGGCCCCCCATGGTGGATGGAAAATGTCGACAAATATTTTGTGCAAGTCACACGTTCATCATCAACTTTTTTGATGAATGGAAAATCAGTACTTAATTTTTCAATAAACATGCACTTTTTTAAACTCATTGCTGCTGAAAGGGTTTAAACTTGGTTGTTTCCCCCTTTGACTAAGTAGCTCCTTGGAAGAGAGACGTTACGCTTTCAAGCCCTCATTAATATGCGCCGGTAGAACAAACAGCCACAGGGAGAGACAAAAGGGTGCACAGCCACAAACCAGCACAGGCTGTCCAAAAGTGGGTGTGGCCTCCCTGGCAGCCACTCAGGCCGACACGCATCCTTCAGCGTTGCAGGTATGAGGCCGGAACTACACTGCACTGCGGAGGCCCCTGCCCCTGCCCCTGCCCCAGCCCCACACGCAGAGCTGGCCGGAAGGAGTGTCTTCCCGCCAGGTTGTGCTTCCTGCTGTCCCGCCTTCTTATGAAGGTGATTGGAGGTAGTTCTGATTGGCATGCAGCCACTCTCCGCCCCCTCTGATCCGATTGGTAGGCTGCAATAGCTCCACGAACCCACCCCAGCTCCGCGAAGCCCACCCCCTCAAAAGATGACCAGGCGCCATCTCTCCAGCCTCGCGTACGTGGGGGCATTGCGGAGCCTGGCGGGATATGGTTCATGGGATCACGAAGGGTCGGACACGACTTAACGACTGAACAACAACAACAACAATACCTGATGATAACAGTTGTGTGGCAGTAACAGATTTTACTTTTTGGGTTCCAAGATCACTGTAGACGGAGACTTTGTTGTTCAGTCGTTAAGTCAATTCCCATCAATTCCTGGCAAATAGAAGGGGCAGAAATGGAAGCAGTAACAGATTTTACTTTTTTGGGTTCCAAGATCACTGCAGACGGAGACAGCAGCCATGAAATAAAAAGACGCTTACCCCTTGGAAAGAAAGCTATAGCAAATTTAGATAGCATAATGAAAAGCAGAGATATCACCATGCCAACAAAAGTTCGCATAGTCAGGGAGATGGTGTTCCCAGTAGCAATGTATGGTTGCGAGAGTTGGACCATAAGGAAGGCTGAGCGCCGAAGAATAGATGCTTTCGAACTGTGGTGCTGGAGAAGACTACTGAGAGTCCCTTGGACTGCTAGGAGATCAAATCAGTCAATCCTAAATGAAATCAACCCTGACTGTTCCCTAGAAGGACAGGTACTAAGGCTGAAACTCAAATATTTTGGCCACCTAATGCGAAGAGAGGACTCTCTGGAGAAGACTCTGATGCTGGGAAAGATTGAAGGCAAAAGGAGAAGGGGAAGGCAAAGGATGAGATGGTTAGACAGCATCACTGATGCAACGAACATGAAAATGAGCGAACTCAGGAAGATAGTGGAGGACAGGAAGGCCTGGCGGGATGTGGTTCATGGGATCACGAAGGGTCGGACACGACTTAATGACTGAACAACAACAATAAATGCCACGAGGGTCTCCCTGCCCTGCTACTTTTGAGTTAGATACTGGCGAATTGGGCCTCTGCGCTGAAAAGCATCCCTCTCCCATCTCTTATTTCTGAGCAGTGCCTACATGTATCTTTTTAAAAAATATATATTTTATTTTATTATAATACATAAAAACAAAGTAATAATATAATAATAATATACAATATTCATATACCGACTTTCTTGGTCGTTGGATATCTCCTCTGTGTCAGTGTGTGTGCAAAAAGGCACCTCTCCCCCCCAGCCCCCCCCCACCTGCAGGACATTCCCGTCTCTTGCTTCTCGCTTCAGCTCAAGATGCGCCAGGGTGGGAGGAAGAGTTCTCCACTGCTAAAACCAGGAGGTTGCTTATGGCTTGTAACCTGAGATGGACTTTTCCTCCATGAATCTATCCAATCCCCTTGGAAAGGGATCTAGGCCCCCCTTCACGCAGGGACAGGATGTCGGGCGGGGGGGGAAGAGACCCCCGGGAAGAGCTCAGCTTCGGTCCGCGATGGCCTCAGTCAGAGGAGGAGCCAGACCATTTTTGATCCGGGGCCCAAACCCTTGACGCCCCCCCATAAAAACGCGCGGCCGTAACCCTTCACGCCCCACGGCACAGGCGCGCCGCAAATTTTTGGGATTTTTGTTTTCAGTTTGGAAGCCTCCTTGTCCACTTTGTACCTCCTATCTCCATTTCCAGCAGCACACATGATGAGGCATTCATAATGATGTGAATTTTGTGAATTTTGCTCTGCAGAATAAACTTGAAAGGATGAAAGAAATGTGGGTGGTTTCAGCTCCACAACTGGATTCTCAGCTAGTGATTCACTCCAGGATTCAGGAACAGTGAGATTCAGGTCACATAAACCAGCCCAATACTTTGGGATCAAAGCAGTTGCTTGTATGCTTCACCCATGAGAGTTCAAAGAGTTTGCCTCTTCTCCTGTCCCACTCCTTGATATTTGGGGTGTGAGGGGCAGCTAGAATCAGGTCACTTGGGAAAGGGGTCACTCATCTCCTTGTTTGCTTCCCAGAGGAGTTTTCCAAGCCTGCCTTCATTTCCCAGCTGGAGGAAGGGCATTGTGTGTTTTTCCAGGAGGAGGAGGAAACAGCAGGTAAGGTTCTTCCTTCTGCCCAGTTCAGCTTCACCCAGCAGTAGCTTCAGGCCCTGGAACCTCGGCTGACCTCATCCCCTTCAAGCCCTGACAGCCGCTTGGCTGAGCTGTGGGCTGCAAGTGTCTGTGTGATCTGGGCGACGGTTGCTCTGGCCCCACACCTTCCTCTCCACTCTCCAAAGGGTGCCGGACCCTGAAGGGAGACAGTCACGAATCCTCCCCCACCCCCACCAGATGCAGAAGCCAAGCTGCTGTCGTGGCCTTGCAGGCAATGAGCTCTGAACGGCAGAGAGGTACTATCCTGACTCACCTGTACCAGCGCTGAGTTACCCAGAAAGGTGGGGAGTTTCTCTTGTGGTGAACGGTCCCCATTCACCTTATGGAGTTGCACACCCCAAGCTTCCACCCCCTATTTCCGCACCTGCAAAATGGCCTAAAAGAGGCCTAAAAACCTTCCTTCACGAGCGCCAGGGGTGGTGGTGGTGCACAAGTCGGCACCACTTACCTGGCGTTCAATCATTCATCGTGTCCACGAGCTGGGTGGTGTACAAGTTGGTCGCCGATCTGCCAGCTCGTGCAGCCATGCATTCCGGGGCGTTAACGAGCTAGGGGATCCGTGATTCGTACACCCCTGGTTCGTGGACACCCCAGAAAGCATGGCCACACACCCTGCGCCCGGGAGTCCACCGCCCCCACCCGCCCCTTACAACGCCTCTGGTTCCTGTCCCTTTAGAGAGTAGGCACACTTTCTAACCCTGCCCCCCCCCAACTCTTTACCAGCCTAATATGAACCCAGTCCTTGAATTGGAAAAGGTGCAGAAAAGAGCGACCGGAATGATTCGTGGGCTGGAGCACCTCCCTTATGAGGAAAGGCTACAGCGTCTGGGGCTTTTCAGTCTAGAAAAAAGGCGCCTGAGGGGGTACATGATTGAGACGCATAAAATTATGCATGGGATGGAAAGAGTGGATAGAGGGAAATTCTTCTCCCTCTCGCACAACACCAGAACCAGGGGACATGCACTAAAATTGAATGGAGGGAGACTTAGAACGGACAAAAGAAAATATTTCTTTACCCAGCATGTAATTCATCTGTGGAACTCCTTGCCACAGGATGTGGTGATGGCACCTGGCCTAGATGCCTTTAAAAGGGGTTTGGACAGATTCATGGAGGAAAAGACCATCACAGGTTACAAGCCATAAGCAACCTCCTGGGTTTTTTTTTTTTTAGAAGTGGATTTTCTCTGTGCCAGGTGCAAGGGAGTGGCGACTGGACACAGGTATCTTGTTGTCTCGTGTGCTCCCTGAGGCATCTGGTGGGGCCACTGTGTGACACAGGAAGCTGGACTAGATGGGCTTTTGGCCTGATCCAGCAGGGCTCTTCGTATGTTCTTATGACGTGGACGAAACATTGTGTCCTGTTCTTTGTGTGTCCTTTTATGATTATTTATGGTGCTTGAATGTGGGTTTTTAAAGTTTTAATCATCGGATTTTTACACAGTCTGCTCATAAAGGATTTCTTTTCTACATGGCTTTTAAACCTGTAGATTTTACCTCAGTTTGAATAAGTATTCACTTTGTTTCTTCCAAAGATTTCCCGAAATCTGACCTTGTTTCCTGGCTAGAAGAGGAGGAGAATCCCTTTGTCCTGGACTCCAAGGACGGGGACGGATCAGCAGGTAGCTGCTTAGCTCAGTTGTGGCTCCTGTCCTTTGGGGGGTTGTGTTTACTCTCTTCAAGGAAAGAGATTCTGCAGCAAGTTCTCCAGTGGACAACTTTCCTTGTGGCTTTTTGTGGTCCATTCAGGTGGACACCACACAACATTTCACTCCTGAGGACTCTCTTTTCCTCACCGGAGCTCGGATGGGATGCTCCCCTCTCCCAGAATAAGTTCCTCTCCCTTTAGAAAGTAAGCGCACTCCCCCCCACCTCCTTTGCCAGCCTAATTTGCACCCAGTCCTTTTCCAGAAATGTCACTCCTGGTTCTGTTGGGGACCCAAAAGAGCCCCCCCCTTCCTGAGTTGGTTCGTCTGACCGCAGAAACAGCCAACGCCAGCAAAAAGTCAGAAACCACAAGGCCCTTTCTGGAGGTTGCTCCCCTCCCATAGAGAGCAGCCCAAACCTCAGTGCCACCTCTGAGGCGTATAAACAAACGTTGGAACACAGCGGGATTAGAGTAGGAAGTCTTTACATGTGACCAGGCAGTACACCACGCCCCCAGTGTCCAGCAGCTAAACGCTGCCCATCCTCCAACAGTACAATGTGAGATTAAACATGGTGGGTGATAAAATGGAGCCTGTGGAAATCCACAAGTGTGGCTGAGCTCAGTGCCATCTCTGAGGAGTTTAAACAAGAAGGAAGCCACTCGCAGAACAGCCCCACTGTACAAAATCACAGGCCTTTTAGCGTTTGAGAAGTTGCTGTGAGGCCTGAGAGAGTCTGGCGAGGGAGGCCCCTGTTGTGCCTTCTCCAGAGAAACGTTGCCCAGCAGGGCTAACAAAGCTGCCTCCATCCCAGGACCGGGTCAGGCTGCAACAGGATGGAACAACTGAGGGTCTGTCACTGAGCAGGGCTGCAATCCTGTGCACACTTTCCCGGGAGTCACTGCCACTGAATCCGTTGGGTTTACTTCTGACCCTACATGCCTAGGAATGTGCTTTAAAGGTCCCATTTCTCAATTTCACTGCTAATCAAGGTTCTCTCCCTGTTCCAGGAATCGGCAGACAGGACAGTGAGGACGAGAGGGATCCCCGTGAGGTGTCACCGGAAAGGACTGTGCTTGGTGTGGAGGAGGATGTGCCTTGTAGGGACCAAGACGGATCAGGGAGGCAGGAGGGAAGCCAGTCACCTGCCTGGAGGACCAGATCTGTTCTTTGTCAGAGTAATGACGTCCGTGAAATCCCAAACCAACAGGACTATCCCAAAGGGAAGAGAAGGAATACGCCTCCTTTTCTCCGGAAATTAAGCAGTTTTAAATCCAACGTTGTTAAACACAGCAAAATCCACACAGGGAAGAAATCATTTCAGTGCTCTGAGTGGAGAAAGAGCTTCAGTTCAAGGACACGTCTAACTTCCCCGAAAATGATTCAGAAAAGGGGGAGAGCTGCGCATCACGACAGATCAAAGAAGCAGGAGGGAAACCAAACAGAGAAATGGAGAAATAAACCTGATGTTCATCAGAGTGGGAATTTCAGTGTCATCTCATTCAATCTAGAAAGAGGAACAGGAAAGAGGAAGGAAAAATGCCCTCAATGTGCAAAGACCTTCAGTGGTAAATCAAAACTTAGAAGACATCAGAGAACCCACACAGGAGATAAACCATATCAATGCTTGGAGTGTGGAAAGAGATTCAGTGTGAGCTCACACCTGACTGTGCATCAAAGAACCCACACAGGGGAGAAACCACATAAATGCTTGGAGTGTGGAAAGAGCTTCATTACTAGCTCAAGCCTGACTGAGCATCAAAGAACCCACACAGGGGAGAAACCATATAAATGCTTGGAGTGTGGAAAGAGCTTCAGTTTGAGCTCAAAACTGACTAAGCATCAAATAACCCATACAAGGGAGAAACCATATATATGCTTGGAGTGTGGAAAGAGCTTCAGTAGGAGCGATAGCCTGACTGTGCATCGAAGAACCCACACAGGGGAGAAACCCAATAAATGCTTTGAGTGTGGAAATAGCTTCAGTCGGAGCTCAATCCTGACTGAGCATCAAAGAACCCACACAGGAGAGAAACCATATCAATGCTTGGAGTGTGGAAAGAGATTCAGTGTGAGCTCACTCCTGACTGTACATCAAAGAACACACACAGGGGAAAAACCACATAAATGTTTTGAGTGTGGAAAGAGCTTCAGTCAGAGCTCAGAACTGACTAAGCATCAAAGAACCCACACAGGGGAGAAACCTTATAAATGCTTTGAGTGTGGAAAGAGCTTCAGTCAGAGCTCACACCTGACTGTACATCAAAGAACACACACAGGAGAGAAACCATATCAATGCTTGGAGTGTGGAAAGAGATTCAGTGTGAGCTCACACCTGACTGTACATCAAAGAACCCACACAGGGGAGAAACCCTATAAATGCTTTGAGTGTGGAAAGACCTTTCGTGTGAGTTCACACCTGAGTAAGCATCAAAGAACACACACACACACGGGAGAAACCATATAAATGCTTGGAGTGTGGAAAGAGCTTCAGTCGGAGCACAAGCCTGACGTTGCATCAAAGAACCCACACAGGGGAGAAAGAGTCGTGTCACTAGGCTTTGCGTCACCCTGGGGGCGGGGGTCACCACGTCATCCCCCTCACAGCCTTGCCGCCACGTCGCCCACCAGGGTCTCCACGCATCACCCTCCGAGACTCCCACCGGCTCCGTGTCACAACTATCCGAGGCCGCTGGCGGCTCCGCCCGGGAGAGGCGTAACTAGAGCTCTGGTGCCCAGAGCTAGGGGGCGGTGTGTGCCCCAAGGGGACTTTGGCGCGGGTTTTTTAGGGGGTGCCTCAGGTGGACTCTGCCCTGGGTGCCCCCCCGCCCGCCCCTCCCCCGGGTGCCCCCCGCCCCCCCCGCAACTCAGTCAGAGCGAGAGCGTCCTCCCGGCTGCCGGGAGGACGCTCTCGCCAGAGGCGTCGTCTGACCTGGTGCGGTGGGCCCCAGGGCGTAAGGGCGGAGTGGCTCCGGGGGGGCGGGAGCCTCCCCAAGTTCTGTTTTTTTCCCCTTTTTTTCTTTTTTCGGCGATTTTTAAATTAAATAATTAATTTGCATAATGACTTTCCTTTTTTTTCCTTTTTTTCAGCGATTTTTCGGCGATTTTAAGTACAAAAAAGAAGGTATTTTAAAAAGTGTGTATGCTTTGCCAGCACTAACTTGAATAGGACGTTCCCTCAACGGTGTTCTTCCTGCTCCCGGGCGCGCAGCTTCTCCGTGCACCCGGGCGCGGGACTCTGTACCGCCCTCAGCAGCACACTCCGTAGTTTGCGCATGCGCCCCCACGGAGTCTCCAGGGACGTTCTGGGCATGCGCAAACTCCCTGTAGCGTCCCTGGAGATGCCGTGGGTCTACGCACGTGCAAACTACGGAGAGTGCTGCTGGGGGCGGTAGAGTCCCGCGCCCGGGTGCACAGAGAAGCTGCGCGCCCGGGAGCAGGAAGAACACCGTCGAGGGAACGTCCTATTCAAGTTAGTGCTGGCAAAGCATACACACTTTTTAAAACACCTTCTTTTTTGTACTTAAAATCGCCGAAAAAAAGGAAAAAACGGAAAGTCATTATGCAAATTAATTATTGAATTTGCATAATGGGCGGCGGCTTTTCCGCACCAGGTGCAGGGGCGCCTGGCTACGCCACTGGCTCTCGCTCTGACTGACCCAGCTTACCTCCTCCTGCTCCTTCCTGCCTGGCAGTTCCTCGCTCGGACAGCTGGGGCAGACTCCTGGGTTGGAACATGAGGCAGAGGCTGCAGGGGCTGCAGCAGCAAGTGCCAGTCGTGCCGCGGCTGGGCAGCCGGCAGCGCGGCAGGCGGAGGCGGAAGTCAGTGAGTCACTCACTTCCGCCTGCGCCAACTCGTTCGAACGAAGAAACTAGGGGCGTGACGTGACGGTGACGACGTCACCGCGCGCCAACGTCTCTCATTCATAGGGCGGGGGCATCTGCGGGAGGAGCGGCTGGGTGCTGGACTCCGGAGGGGAGCTCTGTGTTGTTACTGCAGTCCCAGGGACTCTGTTGTTGCTTGCTAAGTAAGTTTGCCAGAGGGGACTCGCGGTCTGTATATATTTGCGATATTTGTCCACCATTTTTCAATTCTTACATTTGTTTGAAAACTATTATTTATTTATTTATTTATAGAATTTTTACCCCGCCTTTCTCCCACCAGGGCAACCAAGGCGGCTATTGCAAAACCCACACCTAGCATTGGGATGAAATGATGATTGTTAGGTGAGCCACCACAGAGCGATCTGGCTGGGTGTTTTGAAGTTTTATTTTCTGCTGTCGTGTTTTTTTTTAAAAAGGAACAAGATTCTAAGCGTGAGGGGAGGGGGGATGTGTAGCTACTGAGAGGGTGTGTGTATTGTTGCTGATGGTGCTGACACAGTTTGCCAGGGGACTCTGTTGTTGTTGCTACCTGCTGTGACACAGTTTGCCAGTCACACTCTTCTCTGTTGCTGACAGCCTGACTGCCTGCCTGGGTGATTTTTCTTCCTGTCCTCTGCATCTTTCTTGAAGAGATTATTGTGTGAGAGCGGAGCCAGTTTAGTAAGCCCCATTGAACACAACAAAAAGAAATGTTCTGAGAAATATCTGAGAAATGTTCTTTTAAGTTGTATGTTTTAATTTAAAAAAATTATTTTTTCTTTTAAATAAACAACATTTGTGTTGAGACTGACTTATGTTTGTTTCTGTTAAGTTTGCGAGGGGGGACTCTGTTGCAACAGAGGGGTGGCTTAAATTCTACAAGTGTTTCTGGTGAGTTCCAGCCAGGTGAGTGACAGGTAGCTAGAAATCACTGACAGTGAATTACCATTTACTCCCTGTGGATGCATCCTATGGACCATAAAATAGAGAAAAAAATGTTTGTACTTACCTGGGCTTGGGGGCGCTTCAGGGAGGCCTGTGGGGGCTTCGGGGAGGCCTGCGCAAGCCTCTGCAGGCCTCCCCGATGTTTACTTCGGCCCCAAACAGCGATTTTCGGCCATTTCCGGAATGGCCAAAAATCGCTGTTTGGGGCCGAAGTAAACATCGGGGAGGCCTGCAGAGGCTCGCGCAGGCCTCCCCGATGTTCAGTTCGGGAGAAAACAGCGATTTTCAGAAATGGCCGAAAATCGCTGTTTTCTCCTGAACTGAACATCGGGGAGGCCTGTGGGGGCTTCGGGGAGGCCTGCGCGAGCCTCTGCAGGCCTCCCCGAAGCACCCCCAAGCCCAGGCTTCGCACCATAGGACGCACGCTTTTTCCCCCCTATGTTTTTTTTGGGGGGGGAAGTGCGTCTTATAGTGCGAAAATACAGTAATTCATTGTCAGTGAGAAGGCGGAAGGGGATGGGGAAGACCCGTTTTGGTTCAATTGGTCCACAAATTACAAAATTGGTCCACATTACAAAAATTTGGTCCAAATTACAAATTCCTTGCTTGTAATGGGTGTTTTGGGACTCTAGAAGAAATGGCCACCCATGTCCCTTGTCTTGGTTGCTTTGAGCCTTCTCAGCAGCACTTGGGTATCATGATCATGCCAGCCTGGCATGATCACGATGCCCAAGTGCTGAGATAGCAAGCACAAACCAGTTCGCCCGCCCCCCCCAACCAACTAAGTAAAGAAGAGCAAGCAAAACAGAAGAAATGGTTATTCTTTGTATTTTATTAAAGATTCTGCCATCGCTACATGTAAGCCAGAATTTTGTAAAACTTAAAACATTTCTTTCTTTCTTGGTTTGTTTCCTGTTTGTTTCCTGTTGTTTGTTTCCTCTTCCTGGTGTTTGTTTCCTGGTTTTTGGTTTACTTCTCACTAGAGAAAGCTGTAAATAAGACATTTGTTATTGTCACAACTTAAAAACAAGGGAAAGAGACGTCAACTCCTAACGGGCCGGGGCAGCAGGATCCACATGCACCACCACATGCGCAGGGGAGGTGACGCGCGCGTCACCCTGGGGCCCTCAGCCCCGCGGGCCACGCTACAGTGACGCCTCTGCTCCCTCCCTAAGAGAAAAGAGGCTGGAACTAAATTTTTATTCTTGTATTATGGAGAATCCAGATGACACTGCTGCCAAACCATTGCATTTCAGCGTTTTGTGTGTTTTTAGCCTTTCTGTTTTTCTGCCTTTAAATGCCATTGGAGAACCAGTCTGAAGCACCTGGCAGAAGAAGGGATCCCTGATGCACCATCTTTCTGCATTGCTTGCCTGCATTTTAAAGCTGCTTTTGCTCCTACAGGCTAAAAGGTAAAGGTGACCCCTGACAATTAAGTCCAGACGTGTCCGACTCTAGGGTGTGGTGCTCATCCCCATTTCAAAGCCGAAGAGCCAGCGTTGTCTGAAGACGCCTCCGTGGTTCTTGTGGCCGGCGTGACTCTCCTTGCCGCAGCGCGTAGCATGCAGCTGGAACATAGAGCGCTGCAGAGGCGTCACTGGAGGGGGGCGGGCCGCCAGGGGGTGACGCGCGTCATGGGGCGACGCGCGCACCCCCTCGCGCGTCGCCCTCCGGACGCTCCGAGGCAGGCTCCCGGGCCCGGGAGCCTGCCTTGGAGCGTCCGACCCCATCGGAGCTCCCCAGGCAGCGCGTCAATCCGGGTATTTCCCGGATTTTTGCGCATGCCCAGACCCGTTTTGAGGGCTTTTTGCCCTCAAAACGGGTCTGCGCATGTGCGCGAAAATCCGGGAAATACCCGGATTGACGCGCTGCCTGGGCCAGAAGGCCCTGGAGCGCCGACGAGGTCGGACGCTCCAAGGCAGGCTCCCGGGCCTGCCTCGGAGCGTCTGAAGGGCGACGCGGGGGGGGGGGGAGCCGGGTGGCCCTCTCCCCCCCCAAAATGTGGCGTCACTAGGGGGGGTGACGCGCGTCCCCTGCCCCAGGGTGACGCGTGTCTAGTGACGCCACTGGAGCGCTGTTTACCTTCCCGCAAGCGGTACCTATTTATCTACTCGCATTGACATGCTTTGGAACTGCTAGGTTGGCAGGAGCTGGCCAAGCAACGAGAGCTCACCCCGTCGCGGATTCGAACTGCCGACCTTTCAATCCACAGCTCATGGTTCAGCAGTTTAACCCACTGCGCCACCCGCTGGCTACTGCGCCATCCTACAGGCTACTGGCCCTTTAGTTGTTTCTTGTTCAGTCCTGGTGGACCCTTAAATCATTAATTTCCCCTTTACAGATAGGGCAATTGCTCTTTTTGTTTTAAAAAAAAGATACCAGTCTTTCTTCATGATACCATAATTGCACAAAACAAAAATGCAGTTCGTAAAACTGAGAAATTACTCCAACTATAAAGAGGAAATGTCTAATTCAAGGAACCGCTGGTAGGGAACAGGAAACAATTAATGAAAGGGCCATGGTCACAAGTTCCCCTGTGATGAAGAAATCTGTTTCTTAGGTCTGACTCCATTTTGGGTTTCCTGTTCTTGGGTTTTTTGCCTGCCTGCTGCAGAGCCCTAGTGATTGGCAGGTGGCCAGAGGCCTTGGGAGCCCTGCCTTGAGTAGCCCTGCTCATCCCTTATCTACATGGGAACAGTGATAGTGCTGCTTCTCCCAATTAAGTTCCCACACCTGTGCTCAACATCACCGGCTCTTTGAGTTGGGAGGGGAAGCGAGGAGTTTGGTGTCATCTTCGGGAACTTTCCTTGTGTGTCACCATCTGATTGGTCTGTTCCCCTATTGTGGCGATAATTGAGTCGGTGGTTGGCAAACCATGCCGGCGAACCAAGGATCAATGGGACAGTGGCTGGCAAACCACGCTGCCCTTGCGTTCCTGATTATCAGCATACTTCCCCTGGAACATGTAAGACTGTCACAAAAAGTACAGGCTGTTTACAGCTAGCAGTACATGCCTGCATGAGTACATGATAAGAATGTAACGATCTACAATATGCCTGTGTGAACTAAATCCTGCTGAAGCAGCTCTTTGCAGCTTTGTATTGTATCAAATCATCCTGCCTTTTGTGGAATGCTGTATCTCAATAAATGGAGCTCGTAGCCATGATCGGTGTGCTTTCCCGGAGGTGCCTCTTGCCAGGTACCTTCCCCCCACGGGAGCTCCCGAGAGTGAGCTGTAAGTCTCCACAAACAGAGACTTCAGTCTATGTGTCTTCCATCACGTATCGAGACAACACCCTATGTCTAGGCTTACCAGATCTCCAACCGGGACAGAGTTGCTAGACCTTTAGGAGAAGGAATGTGGTCAGGTGTAGCTTGTTAAACCTTAGAGCACAATCCTAGGCATGTCTACTCAGAAGCAAGTCCCACTGAACACAATGGGGCTTTCTTCTGAGTAGACATGCCTAGGATTGTGCTCTAAGGGTTAACAAGCTAGACCTGACCCCACATTCCTTCTCCTAAAGGTCTAGCACTCTGTCCCGGTGGGAGATCTGGTAAGCCTACTTTTGCGTAGCCTAAACAAATACACATATTCTGTTTTACCTTGGAGTGTTTCTTTGGAACCTGTGGAGTCTAAGTCCTGGAAGCCTTGAGCTTCGTCACGTACTACCTGTCTGTTTTTGCATGTTGTATCCCTGGCTGCCTTGTTCAGGAGTCCAGTTGACCAACGGTTCACTCTGTAGCCTTTCAGTTGCCTGGAGCTGAAAGAGTTAAGGAGGTATCCTGGCTGGTGGCAGTTCTACCATTACTATTTCCTTGTCCAGGAATAGTTGTTCTTTCTCCTTGTTCAGGAGTGGATTCACAAAACCATAAAGGACCCTCCAGTGCTAAGGTTGTGTGGCCTTGTCCTGTGCCAGTAGCTGAGGGCTGGGAGACCTTTATGACACCCCCCTGAACCTATTAAAGTCCCAGGGGTCTGGGGGAAAAGAAGTCACTTTAAAACACACCAGACAGGGAGACCTAACTGATTGAAAGCTATGACCCTAAGCACACTCTCTGGGGAGTATGTCCCACTGAAGCAAATGGGAGTTACTCCTGGGTGAACATACTTAGGGAGGGGTGTTGCAGGATAATAATGGGGAACAATAGTGCTATATTTAGCTAGTAAGCACTGTAACCACTTCTAGCTGGCTACAGAAGAGCAACGCCTTCTGTAGTGGAACGGACATTTGTTAAATTCCACCAGGTTTGCACAGGGTCATATGATGCTCCCCAGTGCTGTGTGCAAAACTGGTTTTCTATCCCTGGTCTACCACCATTCTCTCAGTGTTAGTTATGGTTAAGCCTGTGATCCTGTACATATGTAAAGGAGAAGGCCCTTAGACACAGTGGATCGACTTGCGTGTACCCCTGTTGTTTACTCCCATGATTGCCATTCACTTCTAAAGGAGAAACAGAAAGCATTTCAGGGGGACAATGTGTCTTTGCTACAGACAAAACCTATTCTCTGCACATACCCATCATAAAGACGGACACTTAGCTAGTAAATATATTCATAACCTTATGAATAGCCTTATGGGGTGGGCAACACACAGCCACAACATATCCATGCTGTGTCTCTAGTTTCTAGTCTAGTCTAGTGGAGATCACACAGGCCCAACCACTCACACAGGCTTCTGCTGCAGAATGGACACGGCTCCCCCAGTTCTCTCACATGGCCTGTTTCACTCTGAGGCCTTCTGGGCATGCCTCTTACAGTGGGAGGACACAACAGTGCTTGCTGTGTCCTACTTTTCCCCATTTAAAACAAGGTTACATGTACTAATACTTCTCACACCAACCAAGGATCATCTGTCTCCCCACATTACACCTTGCTTGAAGGCACGCTTCCATATTGTATGAATCTAGCCTGCAATAGCGTCTGAACCAGGTGTATGAATACGCTGACCTGAATAGTGTTCCTTAATTTTGTATACCTCGTCTTTGGCCCTTGAGGGGTACAACTCTTTTCTTCTTTCAATGTACAAATGGGTAACAACATGTGTAATCGCCCAGATCCAATTAGTGACGATAGAAGAGTTGCAGTTTAACACATGCAGAGTAACGTTTACTGTCTGGCTAGGCCGTTGTGTGGGGAGAAGGATGGAAAAGAAGCGAGGTGTGCGAACAAATGTGCACAGACTACATGCTGTCTGCCCTAGCAGGGCCTCTGAGAGGAATTTTATCAAGGGGTACTGTTGTGAGCACCCAAGGGTGCCAGTGATTTCGGTGAGCAGGCACCTGACTCAGAGGCAGGAGCGGGTACCCAAAAAGAGAAAAGCAAAAAAAAAGAAAGGAAGAGATCTGCAATGTGCAGAGGTGCCAAAAAGAGCTCAAAGACCAACGTTGGAAAAAGGAAGATCTTTTACTCAGCTAGCGAGGACACGATCATAAGGCAGAAAGTGTAACATATACAGGCATTGTAAATAGTTTTATACATTTCATTTTTACAGATAAAATCATGGAGTTCATTGTTACAAGAATACATAAGAAAGAAGAGCCAATGAGGGAAAGGATCCAAGAAGTTGCACATTGATACAGCCAATGGAAGGTCGGATTGAAGTTTACACCAATTAGAGCAGCAGCAGCGTGTGTGTAATATTGAACCAATAAAAAGATAACTTTATTAAGGAAACCAATGAAAAGTGTGATGCTTTGTATAACTGGGGAACCAATGAGAGGCAGGATTGGTAGCCAATGGGTGAGAGGTTGGGGGTGCTGGGTGACTGGGATGATTGGATTTTGGCCCCCACCCCAGGTGAGGTGAGGTGTTTCGGAATCGGATGAATGGGGTCTTTTGTGTAGCCTTCTGACACAAAAGACAAGGATTTCCAAATAGATAGGCAAAAGAGTGCAATACAATAGGTCCCTGTCCCCCCTTGGCCCCAGGTATACAATTGGAGATATCTGGGTTTGTGCTGTCAGTCAGGAAGAGCAAGGCAAGTGATTGGATTAGCATTTGAATTAATTGTAGCAAGCTAGGGCAAGAACAGTGGGAAAGGGGAAAGGTATTTGAATAATCCCCTTCATGGATCATTGCCTTGTCGTGGCGAAGGGGCTTGCGTAACTCAATGAAGCCATGAGCTATGCCGTGCAGGGACACCCAAGACGGACAGGTCGTAGCAGAGAGTTCTGACTAAAAGTGATCCACTGGAGAAGGAAATGGCAACCCACTCCAGTAACCTTGCCAAGAAAATCCCATGAACAGTACCAAAAGGCTAAAAGATATGACGCCGGAAGATGAGCCCCTCAGGTCGGAAGGTGTCCAATATGCTACTGAGGAAGAGCGGAGGACTATTCCAAGTAGACCCAGAAAGAGTGAAGCGGCTGGGCCAAAGCCAATAGGATGTCCAGCTGTGGATGTGTCTGAGGTTGAAAGGAAAATCCAATGCTGCAAGGAGCAATACTGCTTAGGAACATGGAATGTGAGGTCTATGAATCAAGGCAAGCTGGATGTGGTCAAAAATGAGATGATAAGATTGAACATTGACATCTTGGGAATCAGCGAACTAAAATGGACGGGCATGGGCGAATTTAAGTCAGGTGACCATCATATCTACTACTGTGGGCATGAATCCCTTAGAAGAAATGGAGTAGCCCTCATAGTCAATAAAAGAGTGGGAAAGGCAGTACTGGGGTGCAACCTCAAAAACGACAGAATGATTTCAGTTCGAATCCAAGGCAAACCATTCAACATTACAGTAATCCAAGTGTATGCCCCAACCACTGATGCTGAAGAAGATGAAGTTGACCGGTTCTATGAAGACCTACAACACCTTCTAGAACTAGCACCCAAAAAAGATGTCCTTTACATCATAGGAGACTGGAATGCTAAAGTCGGAAATCAAGAAATAAACGGAACAACAGGCAAGTTTGGCCTTGGAGCGCAAAATGAAGCAGGGCAAAGGCTAACGGAGTTCTGTCAAGAGAACACGCTGGTCATAGCAAACACTCTTTTCCAACAACACAAGAGGCGACTCTACACATGGACATCACCAGATGGTCAATACCGAAACCAGATAGATTATGTGCTTTGCAGCCAAAGATGGAGAAGCTCTATACAATCAGTAAAAACAAGACCTGGAGCTGACTGTGGCTCAGATCATGAGCTTCTTATTGCAAAATTCAGACTTAAACTGAAGAATGTAGGGAACACCACTAGACCAGTCAGATATGACCTAAACCATATCCCTTATGAGTATACAGTGGAGGTGAAGAATAGATTTAGGGCATTAGACCTGGTAGACAGAGTGCCTGAAGAACTATGGACGGAAGTTCGTAACATTGTACAGGAGGCAGCAACTAAAACCATCCCAAAGAAAAAGAAATGCAAGAAAGCAAAGTGGCTGTCAGATGAGGCTTTACAAATAGCTGTGGAAAGAAGGAATGCGAAAAGCAAGGGTGAAAGGGAAAGATATAAACAACTGAATGCAGAGTTCCAGAGAATAGCAAGGAGAGATAAGAAGGCCTTCTTAAATGAACAATGCAAGGAAATTGAGGAAAACAACAGAATGGGGAGGACTAGAGATCTCTTCAAGAAAATTGGAGATATCAAGGGAACGTTTTGTGCAAAGATGGGCATGATAAAGGACAAAAAAGGCAAGGACCTAACAGAAGCAGAAGAGATTAAGAAGAGATGGCAAGAATACACAGAAGAACTATACAAGAAAGATCTTAATGTTCCTGATGACCACGCTGGTGTGGTCACTGACCCAGAGCCGGACATCCTAGAGAGTGAAGTCAAGTGGGCCTTAGGTAGCATTACTAACAACAAAGCTAGTGGAGATGATAATATCCCAGCTGAGCTACTTAAAATCCTAAATGATGATGCTGTGAAAGTGCTGCACTCAATATGCCAACAAATTTGGAAAACTCAGCAGTGGCCAAAGGATTGGAAAAGGTCAGTTTACGTTCCAATTCCAAAGAAGGGCAGTGCCAAAGAGTGTTCAAACTACCGTACAATTGCACTCATTTCACATGCTAGCAAGGTTATGCTCAAAATCCTACAAGCTAGGCTTCAGCAGTACGTGGACCGAGAACTACCGGACGTACAAGCTGGGTTTCGAAGAGGCAGAGGAACTAGAGATCAAATTGCCAACATGCGCTGGATCATGGAGAAAGCACGAGAGTTCCAAAAAAACACCTACTTCTGCTTCATTGACTACGCAAAAGCCTTTGATTGTGTGGATCACAACAAACTGTGGCAAATTCTTAAAGAGATGGGGGTACCAGACCACCTTACCTGTCTCCTAAGAAACCTGTATGCGGGTCAAGAAGCAACAGTTCGAACCGGCCATGGAACAACGGATTGGTTCAAAATTGGGAAGGGAGTACGGCAAGGCTGTATATTGTCACCCTGCTTATTTAACTTATATGCAGAGTACATTATGAGAAATGCAGGGCTGAATGAATCACAAGCCGGAATCAAGATTGCCGGGAGAAATATCAACAACCTCAGATATGCAGACGATACCACCCTAATGGCAGAAAGTGAAGAAGAACTAAAGAGCCTCTTGATGAGAGTGAAAGAGGAGAGTGCAAAAGTTGGCTTGAAGCTCAACATTAATAAAACTAAGATCATGGCATCGGGTCCCATCAATTCCTGGCAAATAGAAGGGGCAGAAATGGAAGCAGTAACAGATTTTACTTTTCTGGGCTCCAAGATCACTGCAGACGGAGACAGCAGCCATGAAATTAAAAGACGCTTACTCCTTGGAAGGAAAGCTATGGCAAACTTAGACAGCATAATAAAAAGCAGAGATATCACCATGCCAACAAAAGTTCGTATAGTCAGGGCGATGGTGTTCCCAGTAGCAATGTATGGTTGCGAGAGTTGGACCATAAGGAAGGCTGAGCGCCGAAGAATAGATGCTTTCGAACTGTGGTGCTGGAGAAGACTCCTGAGAGTCCCTTGGACTGCTAGGAGATCAAATCAGTCAATTCTAAATGAAATCAACCCTGACTGTTCCCTGGAAGGACAGGTACTGAGGCTGAAACTCAAATATTTTGGCCACCTAATGCGAAGAGAGGACTCTCTGGAGAAGACTCTGGTGCTGGGAAAGATTGAAGGCAAAAGGAGAAGGGGAAGGCAAAGGAGGAGATGGTTAGACAGCATCACCGATGCAACAAACATGAAAATGAGCAAACTCAGGAAGATAGTGGAGGACAGGAAGGCCTGGCGGGATATGGTTCATGGGATCACGAAGGGTCGGACACGACTTAACGACTGAACAACAACAACAACAACAATTTGAATAATAGTGTCAAGGCAGCTAGGGACAATAGGTATGGAGATAGGCACAGAGTGCCCAGTATGCAATCAGAGAAGTGGCAACTGGAGACAGACATTTGAATGATAGGTAGCAGGATGGGGGTTTGATGGTGGTGACTGATAGAGAGGAAGGCATACAGAGGAACAGGTTTTCAGATCAGGAAATGGGCGAGCTGAACTTTCATGGCGACTCCGGAGTTCCCATGGATTCCCTACCCCCCCATCTAGCTTCCCAGGTAGATGGAAGCCATCTGGGAGCAGCACAGAATGGGAGCAATGATTACTTGCTTAGGTTATGTGCTTTTAAAATGGCCTCTCTTACTCCCTGCAGCACGGATCTATGGCAGGAGGTGCCCCCCGGGCTCCCTACATTCAACCTCTTGTCATCTCGCTGAAGGTGGGTAGAGGGCCCTGAACCGCTCGTCCTTCCCAACACTTCCCGATAGCCCAAGCAGGATGTCCAGCCTCGAACTGGACTTTTTACCGGCTGCAAATCCATTGTACTGCTCCAGGAGCTTGTCCCCTCAGCGTGAGGCTTGCCCTTGCCAAGTGACAGGATGGGGACCATTCTGTGTGGATCCCCTCCCTAGAGAAAGCCCCGATGACCCCCGTAAAGGTCCGGACACATAACCCCCCAAAGGAACCCGGAAATTACTCAAAAATGTCTCAAAAACCCCATTTCGCTGAAATAGAATACTGCGCCTTTAAACGAAGCTGTCAAAAGTAGAGAGCAAGAACGGTGAGAGGCCATGACCGGTTAGCGGTGAGAGGCCATGACCGGTTAGCAATGAGCGGCACACGCCGTTCTTCCGGAGTTGGCTGAACGCCCAGAACTCATTGAAGCGTGAAGGTAAAGAGGATTAGCGGTTCAGTGGGTCAAGAGGGTTTAATAGGATTAGAAAGGTACACAGTGAACTTTTGCTGCTGCTACTTCTCTAGCGGTTATAGGGGGCGCGTGGTGGACGCGTGTCGGTGAACTTTTGCCCCCTGCTGACGTGTGTTGGCTGTCAAAAGTTGCGGACAGTGGAGAGAAGCTGAATTTTAAATGCGTTTGGACAAAACTGGCTGTATCTTTGCGATTCTTGGACCGATTTGGATGGGGTAAAAGGCAATAGGTTCAGGGGGTTGGGGCGGACGACATAAAAATATATGAGGGGGGGGTCTTCTCCTTACAACAGTACAAAGTTTATTTTGGGCCCCTTCTCAAAGGAGGAGGGGGCAAAATGGGCAGCAATGGCAGGAAAAGTCTCTGGAGCCCAGGTCTACCAGGCGTCCCGATATGGCATCCAGGTCTGCCCGCCTGGTAGACCTGGCCTCCCAGTTGGCCTGGCCTCTGTTCTTCACTCACCATGAGGCCAGCTGAGATCCCAGGAAATTTCTGAGCTGCCCCCTCCTTTGGCTCCTGGGCCTTGGCACAGTTTACCCCCTTTACCCCCCCTTCTCATGGCCCTGTGCCCTAGGCCTAGTTATATGTCGGGTGGCCAAACTGCAGCTCCTGAGCCACATGCGGCTCTTTGACGTATAATGTGCGGCTCTCGGAAATACGTTGGCCGAGCTCCTTTTTGCATCACAATTAATATATAAAAGGTAAATAAGAAATTTTCAAGCTTTATAATTGTTTACCAGGTATAAACTGAGAATCCACTGGAATAAAACATAAGTTTAATGTTCATGGTGAATAAATATATTTAAGAATGTAAATGCTTCTTAAATATTGCAGATCTCAAACATCTGAAGCTTATCGGATGTGGCTCTTAAGTTTGGCCACCCCTGTTATATGTAGAACTTCGGCTACTGGGTCTGAGATCCAGAGAGATGTTGGCAATGAGCAGGCTTTTCAAAGAGGGTTGCATCCTGCTCTCTGGCAGGGCTCTTCACAAAGGGCTGCAGCAAGGTTCTCCTGGTCCCAGGGACAGAGATGACAGGCGTGCGCCGGGCGCGCGGGAGAGGGGCCTGCGCGTGTGACGTCGACGCGCCCCTCGCGTGATGTCGACGCCCCCCGCCTGTTTACCGCTCATTTCGGAGCTGAACAGGCTCCAGGGATGGCGGGCGGGCCGATCCAGCACTTCGGTGAGTTCCCCCGATCGCGCCCTCCCACCCCAAGCGCCTGGAGCTCCTGCTCCACGCGCTCCACCGACGTTCCACCGCTGCCCAGGAAAGAGAGGGAGGGGGAGGCTGAGTTAGTTTTAAGGGACTGTGCAGAATTAATTCACTGTGCCTGAATACAGCGCACACACACACACAAAAGGCTTCCTCTGCATTTCCTCCAAAGGTAGAGCAGGAGCAGTTACAACTTCCGGAGTGGATTAGACGCTATGACATGATGATCACTGCTCTCTCTGTCTCTCCCCTGTGTAAATAAACACAGTGTTGGTTACCTGAATCTCTTTTGGATACTGATAGATAGAGGAACATTTGAATGGGAACCAGGGTGCAAACAACTCAGCCCCAGCCTGCCCCCACTATCCCCGAGGGCGGCCAAGCTATGAGCAAGATTGCTGTTCAAACACTCCTCCTTTGCTTACTGCCCAAGAAAAGAGGAGCCCTATCCTGCCGCATTCCCAAGGTCTATCAACAGACCTCTAGCAACAAAAACTGTGAACAGAGCCTCCATGTTCAGAGGCAGTATACCTCTGACAGTCACCAGGTGTCAGCCGGAGAAAAATTACAGGATCTGGTTGGCTTCGGCAGGCTTTCCCAGGAGTACCACTGGAGATGAGTGTGGAACTAACTGGACCTTTGATCTGATCCAGAAGGCATTGATCTGATCCAGCAGGCAGATTTTGGTGACTGATAGTAGTGACTGAAAGGATTGAGTATGTTTGGGTCTAATAGTCTGGCAAAGCCTGTGTCTGGGCTGTACCACATCAGATTGCAGGTAGATGCTATAAGTCCCTGCACATAGAAAGGTAGGACATCAGGGGTTAGGCTAAACCAGATCAGGTCTTCTTGACATGCTATTTTTCTATATGCAGGGAATGTTATATATATAACACAGAGGAAACAAAGAGCAAAACAATGGCTTGACCCTCACTGAGGTGTGAACCTCTGGGGTGCAAACTCTGATGATGGACACTATTTTTTCTGAAGATTTCTTTTTAACAAGATGAAATGTTGGCAGTTTCAATATTCAGTTTCTGAATATATATAGATATAGATATATATTCAATCCTGCAAGTCAGCATCTGCATTCTGAAGTGGTACAGCCCAAACTAGGGTTACTAACCTTCCAGGGTTGGCCTGGAGTGTCTAGGATCCACATACATCAATCTCCAGGTGAGTACTGATTCTGAAAGCAAACCTGGAGATTGGACCCCCAGAAACTGCCAACATTTCATCTTGTTAAAAAGAAATCTTCAGAAAAAATAGTGTCCATCATCAGAGTTTGCACCCCAGAGGTTCACACCTCAGTGAGGGTCAAGCCATTGTTTTGCTCTTTGTTTTCCTCTGTGTGACTCAAGGGGTTAAATGTACAAAGGGCTGGTTCCTAGAGAGCCCTAAACATTTGTGAAAGAGATGCTCCTTCCTGCCTCTTGACCCGCCTCCTGTTTCCCTCCCACCCACCCCAGAAACTGCCTTTTGAGGCTTCCAGCCTGTGAGCAATTGGGGGGCTGCAGATTCCCAGGGTGGTGGACCACCATGCAAAGCCTGCAAGGATCAGGTGAGTCAAAGCAAGGAGGAGAGAGACCTGGATGCAGGGGGAGGGGGGGGGAGACAACAGGGGAGACTGGAGGAAACGCTCTGGACCAAGGCAGGCAGCCCTGTCCCAAAGAGACCCCCCCCCAAATCCTCTCCCTCATTTGTTTTCCTCTGGCTGTAACAGTTGCATGACAGGCAGAAAGTCAACTGGTGCAGCCTCCCGTTCAGTGTAGCCCTGCGCTGGGGAAGGCTTTACCAGTTAGCATTTGCCTGCCAGTGTTTAAAAGGAGTCAAGCCCACCCTACAGATCAGCAGGTGCCTGAGCGCCAGCCACCCCACTGAATGCTCCAGCCACCCCACGGAATTCCAGGGAGGAGCAATGCAGTGTGGAGGTTGGTGCACCAAGCCCAGCATTGTCTCCTCGTTCTCAGCCCTGCTCCCTGCAGTCCTTTGTGATGGAGGAAGAGGAGAGAGATGCTGCCGATTGAATCTGGGACCTTCGCCTTGCAAAGCACATGGCCAGCCAGGGAGCGATGGCCTCCCTTAAAGCCGGGAATCGTGAGAGCCAGAGGATCAGAAGGCCCTGTTACAATGAATGGCCACGTTCCCATGTCCTTGTCAGCAGTTATTGCTCCCTCTCCCTGGGCATTATGCAAAGACACCTCTGCTGCTTAACGCTTCAGGGCAGAAACAAGGCAGTTCGCCCCAGTGTCTTGTCTCCAACAGCAGCAAGATGCTTTGAAAGCACATAATGCTGCAGAGTCCAGTCGCTGTCAGTCAGTTTGGTCTTCTGTCAAGCTAATTTGCGAGGCCTTAGTGAGAACTGGGGTTGTGTGTTACGGAGGGGCCACTGCAAGCTCAAGGGGCCAAATCCAGACCCCCAAAGCCTTTCCTGTCCCATGTGAGAAGGGACCTCAGGCACTTCCTTGCGAGCCAAGAGAGAGGCAAAGGGCTCTGTACACACAGCAATAGAGGCTTTGGCAAAGGACTCCCCTTGCCACCTGCCTGACTGGCAGCATGTTGGCCCCTGTCCTGGTTGCCTTGGCCACTGCAGCGACTCCTCTTGGCTCTTCCCTGTAGTTCTAGAGTGGGGGGCTCACCTCCTCAAGTGGGCTGTCCTCACCCACCCCCCACCCCCACCTTCCTTCTCACCAGGTGAGAGACAGGCCTGGGGACTTTCCTCTGACTTTTAGTTATGTTTCACATTTTTATATCAACCTCCCTCCAAGGAGCTCAGGGTGGTGTACATATTTCCTTCCTTCCTTTTGTTCTCACAACAACCCTGTGAGGTAGGTGAGGCTGAGAGAGAGTGATTGGCCCAGAGTCACCTAGAAAACTTCACAGCTGAGCGGGGATTTGAACTCGGATCTTCCAGGTCTAAGTCCAGCTCCCAAACCACTACACCATGCTGGCCCTCTCCAGACACCCTGGTCAGGGGCCTGACTTGTTCTAAGATTTTGCATGGCTCCCAAAGTTTTCCCCAAACTCAACAGGACACCAAAGGCAAGACTCTTCCCCTCTCCACCAAGATTTGAGAAAGTGCTTAACTCTGCCCCCCCCCCGCTCATTCATCTGCAACAGGGGGATAATAATCCAGAATGGCCTCTTTTGAACACCTCAAAAGCTCCCCATCAGTGCTGAGTATTGTTACAACAACAGCTTTGTTAGGCAGATTGCTAGTCTGGAATCTTCCATGGGAGGTCATGGTGAAGAGATGGTGAAGACCTGTCATGTCCTCCCTCCCTCCCAAAGCCTGACCCTTAAGGGGCATCCTCAGAGGAGGAGACTGGGTCACTGGGGGCTCTGGCCATCCCGCATGGACCCCATTGCCTTAGCGGTGGAGGAGGACCGACCCACAGCGGACCTAATTGGCTGCAGAGACCAGGGGGAACAGATTCACCCTGACGGGATGCTGAGATTCTGGCCCTGGGAGACGCCCCACTGGGGGACTCCACAGAACTGGGGGACTTGATTCACCCCGATTAGTCCCGCCTGCAAGCTCCAGACCTGCTACAGTCACCCCTGGAGCCCCCGGAACAGAGATGGCCACGAAGCCCAGACCGGAAGGGGCGGTGCGCAGCAGTCATACTCAGCACGAAGCTTCATGCGCTTCCCAGGAGGAGGAACCTTGAATCCAAGTAGCCTCCAGCGGATCAGGGCTGCACTGATGCTCCAGAGAAGGGAGGGGCAGCAATGCTGCTATAAATCCTACTCTCCAGCCCCCTGGCCAGACAGGTCTCTTGCTGTGTCTCTGCAACCTGGCCCCGGAAAGTGTTGCTTGCCCTGCTGGACAGCTTCACTAATGGACAGGGGACTGAAGCCTCAGAGTTCCTGTATTGGGAGGAACGAGCTGGTATCTCTCTGGGTCTTTGAATGAGATACCCTTTGGAACTTGGATAAGGTGACAGGCCTCAATGTATTTGTGTGCATGCAAGTGGCAGTTTTTGGGGGGAGAGAGAGAGAGAGAGAGAGAGAGAGAGAGAGAGAGAGCTGTGAGTTGGCAGAAGGCAGAATCCTTTGGGGTGGCAGGATCTCTCTCTCTCTCTCTCTCTCTCTCTGGCGACCCAGGAAGGGCAGTGGATCTCCTGCCTGTAGAGGTACCTTTTGTCTCCTCTTACAGGCTCCTTGTATATTTCTAAATAAATCTACTGTCATGGCGAGGCAAAATGCCCAGTCCTCTCTCAACTGAAGAGAACTAGATCCAGCCCTGCAACTGGGGAGCCTGTGGTAATTAGCCATGACTTCTTGTGGGTAATTAGCAACTGGACTGAAGGCTCGTCTGCTTGTCAACAGAGAATAACCAAACCCACAGCTCCCAGTGCTGGAAACAGTGTATTAATTTTTGATATATTTTTGTGTGTGCGTGTGCGCGCACGCGCGTGTGTGTGCAGGTTGTGTGAGCTTAATTGTGTTGATTTTCTTTGTTGCTTTGAAGACATACTACTAACTATTATAGAAAAGTGGAATAGGAATGCTGAAATATAAATAACGTTGGCCCAGGATGTTCAAGGGAAGCTTGTCCTGAAATGAACTGAACCCTTTGGGGGGGGGATAAATAAATGAATAAACTGTTAGCAGTTATTTTGTACTCCAGACGTTACGTAGATTGCTTTCTGTTCTTTCCCGTGACGAAGACTCCTGAAGTTCTAACTGCATTGGGACAATTTTATCCTAGGAAATAATGGCTGGCTCACCTTTTGGCCTCCTTCATGGATCATTGCCTTGTCGTGGCGAAGGGGCTTGCGTAACTCAATGAAGCCATGAGCTATGCCGTGCAGGGACACCCAAGACGGACAGGTCGTAGCAGAGAGTTCTGACTAAAAGTGATCCACTGGAGAAGGAAATGGCAACCCACTCCAGTAACCTTGCCAAGAAAATCCCATGAACAGTACCAAAAGGCTAAAAGATATGACGCCGGAAGATGAGCCCCTCAGGTCGGAAGGTGTCCAATATGCTACTGAGGAAGAGCGGAGGACTATTCCAAGTAGACCCAGAAAGAGTGAAGCGGCTGGGCCAAAGCCAATAGGACGTCCAGCTGTGGATGTGTCTGAGGTTGAAAGGAAAATCCAATGCTGCAAGGAGCAATACTGCTTAGGAACATGGAATGTGAGGTCTATGAATCAAGGCAAGCTGGATGTGGTCAAAAATGAGATGATAAGATTGAACATTGACATCTTGGGAATCAGCGAACTAAAATGGACGGGCATGGGCGAATTTAAGTCAGGTGACCATCATATCTACTACTGTGGGCATGAATCCCTTAGAAGAAATGGAGTAGCCCTCATAGTCAATAAAAGAGTGGGAAAGGCAGTACTGGGGTGCAACCTCAAAAACGACAGAATGATTTCAGTTCGAATCCAAGGCAAACCATTCAACATTACAGTAATCCAAGTGTATGCCCCAACCACTGATGCCGAAGAAGATGAAGTTGACCGGTTCTATGAAGACCTACAACACCTTCTAGAACTAGCACCCAAAAAAGATGTCCTTTACATCATAGGAGACTGGAATGCTAAAGTAGGAAATCAAGAAATAAACGGAACAACAGGCAAGTTTGGCCTTGGAGCGCAAAATGAAGCAGGGCAAAGACTAACGGAGTTCTGTCAAGAGAACACGCTGGTCATAGCAAACACTCTTTTCCAACAACACAAGAGGCGACTCTACACATGGACATCACCAGATGGTCAATACCGAAACCAGATAGATTATGTGCTTTGCAACCAAAGATGGAGAAGCTCTATACAGTCAGTAAAAACAAGACCTGGAGCTGAGTGTGGCTCAGATCATGAGCTTCTTATTGCAAAATTCAGACTTAAACTGAAGAATGTAGGGAACACCACTAGACCAGTCAGATATGACCTAAACCATATCCCTTATGAGTATACAGTGGAGGTGAAGAATAGATTTAGGGCATTAGACCTGGTAGACAGAGTGCCTGAAGAACTATGGACGGAAGTTCGTAACATTGTACAGGAGGCAGCAACTAAAACCATCCCAAAGAAAAAGAAATGCAAGAAAGCAAAGTGGCTGTCAGATGAAGCTTTACAAATAGCTGTGGAAAGAAGGAATGCAAAAAGCAAGGGTGAAAGGGAAAGATATAAACAACTGAATGCAGAGTTCCAGAGGATAGCAAGGAGAGATAAGAAGGCCTTCGTAAATGAACAATGCAAGGAAATTGAGGAAAACAACAGAATGGGGAGGACTAGAGATCTCTTCAAGAAAATTGGAGATATCAAGGGAACGTTTTGTGCAAAGATGGGCATGATAAAGGACAAAAAAGGCAAGGACCTAACAGAAGCAGAAGAGATTAAGAAGAGATGGCAAGAATACACAGAAGAACTATACAAGAAAGATCTTAATGTTCCTGATGACCACGCTGGTGTGGTCACTGACCCAGAGCCAGACATCCTAGAGAGTGAAGTCAAGTGGGCCTTAGGTAGCATTACTAACAACAAAGCTAGTGGAGATGATAATATCCCAGCTGAGCTACTTAAAATCCTAAATGATGATGCTGTGAAAGTGCTGCACTCAATATGCCAACAAATTTGGAAAACTCAGCAGTGGCCAAAGGATTGGAAAAGGTCAGTTTACGTTCCAATTCCAAAGAAGGGCAGTGCCAAAGAGTGTTCAAACTACCGTACAATTGCACTCATTTCACATGCTAGCAAGGTTATGCTCAAAATCCTACAAGCTAGGCTTCAGCAGTACGTGGACCGAGAACTACCGGACGTACAAGCTGGGTTTCGAAGAGGCAGAGGAACTAGAGATCAAATTGCCAACATGCGGTGGATCATGGAGAAAGCACGAGAGTTCCAAAAAAACACCTACTTCTGCTTCATTGACTACGCAAAAGCCTTTGATTGTGTGGATCACAACAAACTGTGGCAAATTCTTAAAGAGATGGGGGGTACCAGACCACCTTACCTGTCTCCTGAGAAACCTGTATGCGGGTCAAGAAGCAACAGTTCGGACCGGCCATGGAACAACTGATTGGTTCAAAATTGGGAAGGGAGTACGGCAAGGCTGTATATTGTCACCCTGCTTATTTAACTTATATGCAGAGTACATTATGAGAAATGCAGGGCTGAATGAATCACAAGCCGGAATCAAGATTGCTGGGAGAAATATCAACAACCTCAGATATGCAGACGATACCACCCTAATGGCAGAAAGTGAAGAAGAACTAAAGAGCCTCTTGATGAGAGTGAAAGAGGAGAGTGCAAAAGTTGGCTTGAAACTCAACATTAATAAAACTAAGATCATGGCATCGGGTCCCATCAATTCCTGGCAAATAGAAGGGGCAGAAATGGAAGCAGTAACAGATTTTACTTTTCTGGGCTCCAAGATCACTGCAGACGGAGACAGCAGCCATGAAATTAAAAGACGCTTACTCCTTGGAAGGAAAGCTATGGCAAACTTAGACAGCATAATAAAAAGCAGAGATATCACCATGCCAACAAAAGTTCGCATAGTCAGGGCGATGGTGTTCCCAGTAGCAATGTATGGTTGCGAGAGTTGGACCATAAGGAAGGCTGAGCGCCGAAGAATAGATGCTTTTGAACTGTGGTGCTGGAGAAGACTCCTGAGAGTCCCTTGGACTGCTAGGAGATCAAATCAGTCAATTCTAAATGAAATCAAGCCTGACTGTTCCCTGGAAGGACAGGTACTAAGGCTGAAACTCAAATATTTTGGCCACCTAATGCGAAGAGAGGACTCTCTGGAGAAGACTCTGATGCTGGGAAAGATTGAAGGCAAAAGGAGAAGGGGAAGGCCAAGGATGAGATGGTTAGACAGCATCACCGATGCAACGAACATGACAATGAGCGAACTCAGGAAGATAGTGGAGGACAGGAAGGCCTGGCGGGATATGGTTCATGGGATCACGAAGGGTCGGACACGACTTAACGACTGAACAACAACAACACCTTTTGGCAGGTTTCTAGTATATTTTTAAGTAGTAGTATTATAAGCAAAACCAGTGTACATTATTTCCTAAACAGATGATAGCTTAGGAAGTTTCTGCTACTATAAATCACTGCTTCCTGTTGCAATGAGTGCCGTAGATCGTTGCGTGACCCAAAGGTTTTCAGTGTATTCAAATGATAAGCAGCCACTTTCCATGGCTTATAGCTCATGTATCTCCTAGAAACCTCTCCTCATAATTACATGAGAACATAAGAACATAAGAAGAGCCCTGCTGGATCAGGCCAAAAGCCCATCTAGTCCAGCTTCCTGTATCACACAGTGGCCCCACCAGATGCCTCAGGGAGCACAAGACAACAAGATAACCTGTTTCCCGTTGACACTCCCTTGCACCTGGCACAGAGAAAACCCACTTCTAAAACCAGGAGGTTGCTTATGGCTTGTAACCTGTGATGGTCTTTTCCTCCATGAATTGAAGTTTTCCACATTTGAATTTCTTTTCCTATATCCTTTTTCCTGTGTGTTGTTTCTTACCTTTTCCTAAGAAGGAATGTATTTTTCTGAAGTTGACTGTGCAGCCTTGCAAATGAGTCCTCCAAAGTTACTAACGCACGAGACTTTCTACTCGCTTGCCTGTCAACACATGTCGAACAGCCCAATCCTATTGGGCGCTTATGGTGGCGGATGTCCCGATCCACCGCCATAAGTGTGGTGCCATAAAAGGTGCGCTTCTGTCATGAGCTGCAGGACCACTGGCACAAACAGCCAGAGGCCTCACGTGTGCGCCAGCAGTCCCCCTGGGGGTGGAGGATCTCGGTGGCAGTCACGCACACCAGGATCTTGTCCCATTTTCCCGCTCAGATACGCCTCCTTGGACTTACACCAGCTAAATAGTGTAGCTGGTGTCGGTCCAAGGAGACCCATTGGCAGTTACTTACTGGAACGTAAGTAACAAATATTTTTACTTACCTCTTCTGGGCCATCTGGTGGCCCCTCCCCGCCATAGGCTGCAGTGCACACTGCGCTGGCACCGCAGCATCGTGTAAGATGTGGGGGGGGGGGATACGATTGTGGCCTTCGTTAGTTATTTGTAGCACTCTGATTGCGAGGTGCAAAGTTGATCCAAAATCTTGCCTGGAAGGTATTCTTGTTTCCTGTTCCCCTGCTTTTCACTTATCTTCATTGACTTACATTTGCAGTGCAAGGGAACATGAGAACGGAGCAGCCAGACCTGGAAGACTCTGAAGACAGGGAAAGGTGGCAGGCAGGAGGAAGAGTGTTTCGAGCTTTCCGGACTGGGAGCAGTCGGACATCTCTGCCCGGGACGGCTCCAAAGCCAGTCAAGCAGGAGCCGGAGGAGGGGCTGCAGCAGCCCTGGGAGGCCCAGTGGCAGGAGTTCCTGAGGACGGTGCAGGCCCCTTGCGTGGGGGGGCGGGACCCACCGCGTCCTCCTCTGCCTGCCTCCGGGGAGGGCCAGACGGCCTTTCCGGCCTCCTCCAGGGGAGCAGCCGACTCCAGCCAGTGGCCTCGAGGAGACCCTGTGGCCCAACCCCTGCCAGGCCTTCCTGGAGAAGCCGCCCAGGTCTCCGAGCAGAGCCTGGGGTCCCCGGCTGTGAGAGTGAAGGAAGAGACTCCCGAGGAGGAGGAGCCTGTCAGCGTGGAGATGCGGCGCCAGCACTTCCGGCAGTTCTGCTACTGGGAGGCCCAGAGGCCCCGCGAGGTCTGCAGGCAGCTGCAGGAGCTCTGCCACCGGTGGCTGAAGCCGGAGATGCACAGCAAGGAGCAGATCCTGGAGCTGGTGACCCTGGAGCAGTTCCTGGCGGTTCTGCCCCCAGCCATGCAGAGCTGGGTCAGGGGGGGTGGGCCCCAGACCTGTGCCCAGGCAGTGGCCCTGGCGGAGGAGTTCCTGCTGGGACTACGAGAGGCTGAGGGGAGAGAAAAGCAGGTGAGTGCTGGGACAAAGCTCTGGATTGGGCCCCTCCGACCATTTGGGGCCCTCACTGGCAGTGGGTGCGGCAGCTGTGACTCCCATCCTCCCCGCTAACCACCAGGGACATCCGCCAGAGACCCCATAACGACACGGAAGGAACGCTTCCACTCGTAGGTGGGGCCACGGGGTGCAGCAGGGGTGCAAATTCCTCAGCCAACTGGTGCCACGGCTGCCTCCAATAGTGGGAGGGAAAATTTCAGGGGTCAGCCTGGCTTGGTGCCCCCCCCCCAGATGGCCCTTGGACAGGGTCCGAACCTGGCCAACCGCTGAGCTTCCGGCCACACCCCCTGAGCCCTGTTAGGGGGCAGCCTCCGAAGGTGCTCGGAAATGTGGTCAGTTCTCTGTAGGTGAACCTAATGTATTCCAAATATCTGTTCCTCAGAGGCAACTGCAAGAGACGTTCAAATCAGGGTGTGCCAAACCATTAACACATTGGGTTCAGGTTCATTTCTATTTTTTTTTTTTAACTTTCCAGTTCAGGCACCCAGGGGCAGCGTGACCCGGAACGCCGCTTGATGCCGTTCTCGGGTCCGCCGCCTCTGCGCTGCAACCCGTAATCCTTACCGTCCTTTGTGCGCATTGCTGTCAAACCCAGAAGTGTGGGGCTTCCAGTTTCAATGCACTGTCCCTGTAAAAGTGTAAATGAAACTGGAATCCTGCACTTCCGGGTTTGGGAGCAGCATGCAAGGAGCCTGGTAAGGAGGGGAATGATCCGCTTCTGACTCGAGTGAGCGGGAAGCAGATCATTGCGGCTGGCGGCATTGGCAGCAGGTAGGAGGGAAGTGGTGGTGTCAGCCCCGAGGTGAAAGGCACCCCCAACCCGCCGCCCCCTTGTGCCCCTCTGCAACCCGCATCAGGTGGCCTCATGGTTGGGCCGGCTTTGCTGTGCCCCAAGTTGTATTCCCACTTCTGTTTTCTTTCAGGTGCCTGAGACTTTGGAAGGGGTGGTTGTTAATTCCCCTGACGCAGAACAGAGTCCATTGGATACCAGGAAGAGGTCGCTTGCCCTGGAGCCCAAGCAGGAGCGTAACAGGGAAACTACTTTATCCAGTAAGTCTTGGTGGGAAATGAGCCTGTGTTTGTGAAAAAGAGGTGAACTTTGAAGTGCATCTGGTAGATTGCAAGGCAGCTTAGCATGGCAACATAGTATCCAGCCTGAAGGCGGTTGGAAGGATCTGTCAGGGCATCAAATGGAAATGGGAATCTGCAAGGTTTTGTTTCTCTCCTACACAGTGAACCTGGCTCCCTCTTCCCGCACACACTTCCGTACAGCAAATTTAAAAGCAATAAAACAAAACAAGTGATCACATCTGCAGCAAAGCATCACCCAGCAATCAGCTAGCGCCCCAAAGCCTGACAAAATAAGTATGTTTTTAGCAGCCTCTTAAAGGTTGAAACAACGGAGGCCTCCCAGATCTCCCATGAAATTTCACATGGGGGGCCATCATGGAGAAGGCCGTGTTCCATGTGCACATCAAATGAAACTCCTTTAGGAGCAGTATGCAGAGCAGGGCCTTGCTGGAACACCTCAATGGGTGGCCAGTTTCACAGGTTTCCTTGAGGTATCGAGGGCCCAAACCAGAAGGGTTTTCAAGGTAAGAACCGGCAGCTTGAAGTAGACCCAGAACAGAGATGCGGCTGCGCCCCCACATGAGAGGGGCTGTTTGGCACCAGGGCGGGTGGGAGGGCCCAACCTCCGCACGGCGAAACCGGCGGAGACAACGACACAAGAACGGCAGGCAAGTCCTGCGCCCTGGGGCCCACCGCACCAACCCCCGCGGCGCTTCTGACCCAGAAACTGATGGATCGCCATTGAGCCTCTTGTGGGATAGGACAAGGAGCAATATGCTCCCCCTGCTTGGCTGCTCATCGGCAATTTGGCTGCAACATTCTGCACCATTTGCAGTTTCTGGCTGCTTTTCGGGGGCAGCCCCCCATACAGGGTGTATTGCAGTAGTCCAACCAAGGGGTGGGCAAGGGGTGGATCACTGTAGCCAGAAATGCATTCGAGGAGGGGCCATAGCTGGTGCGTCAGACAGGGATGAGCAAAAGCGTTCCTGGCCACAGCCAAGATCCTGCTCCCCCCCCAGGAGCAGGGCCAGGAGCTCCCCACGCAACACACCTGCTCTTTCAGAAGTGGTCCAGGGACAGGCTGAGCCCGCAATCCAGGATCAGCCCCTGATGGCCTGATCCTATCTGGTCTGGTCGCCTCTTCCACTGGCCCTGGCTGCCATGAAGCAGTCAGAGCCAGTCCTAACAGGTGTTCTGGCAGTGGGCACAGTAGCGTGCTGCCGGAGATGCTGGCGGGAAGGCCAGAGTCTTCCTGCATGCATTATTGGCTCTCCCGCCACCTGCCAGAGGAGGTAAGTCACCGGGAGGGCTGGGGAGGACAGAATGGGAGCGGGAAGGAGGCGTAACAGGGGCAGGGACAGTAGCAGTCCTACACACACACAACCATGGACGCCGCTGCGACATCCCCCACGTGGACGTCATTCTGCGACACCCCCCACAGGACGCTATACGCCCCCATGGGACGCCACACACACCGTCCCTGGGGGGGCGTGACAACATCTTCGCGCGGCGCAGAAACTCCCCCTGCGATTTTCGGCCCATTTTTTGATCCAACGAGCGCCTGAGGGGGCGGGGGGGACAAACTTTCAGCCGACAACAGCTGCACAAAGAGGAGCCAGCTGCGGAGGGGACAACGGATCCGGCAGCAAGTAGATACACACACCGCCGCTTTGCGACCCACCGCTTGGGCCCACTGCCCCAACCCCCCCCCCACCGTAACAATGCCTCTGGGCAGGGAGGCTGCCGGAGGGGGTGGATCCGGCAGTGATGGCACGCGCTGGATCCTATCCTTACCCACAGCCTCCCTGCCCCTTTTCTCTCTTTGGATGTGCGCTAGCGAAATCGCTAGTGCAGATCCGAGGAGACCCATTGCGGAGGATGAGACTTATAGAGGTGTAAAGCGATTGAAATCCCCTTTCGTCTCTGAAGCCTCCCGATCCTTCCCTGGGGGGGGGGGGGGGGGAGAAGGATAGGATTGGGCTCTCAGTCTTGCACAGATTAAGCTTCAGTTTGTTAGACCACACACAGCCCATCACTGCCTCCAGACTGCGATTCAGGGGTCAGGTGACATGGTGAAAAAGAGCTAAGGGTCATCGGCATCCTGGCACATTGGCGCCAGCGATGTGCACAGTGCTTTATTTATTTAATTTTATTTAAATAATTTTTACCCCGCCTTTCTCCCAGTAAGGGCAATCAAGGCGGCTTTACATAGAGTGAAAAGATAGGGCCTTGCCCCAAGGGACTTACAATCAAGATATTGACAGAGAGAGAGAGAGAGAGGGAGAGAACGGGTCGGGTCGGGTCAGGATGGAACTCTGTGGGGAAGAAGGAAGGAAGCATATACCATAGTTTCAGTTACAGTTTCTAATGCCGCAGGGACCAAGCGGGAATTTTTAATATGGGAAAGCACTCCCACCTCTGATTTCCACCACCCCCACAGACACATGCAGTGTGATTTTCCTGATGGTGTAGTTCAACTTTGCTAGTGGTCATTGCCACGTGAGTTCAAAAACTGTGTTACAACTATGTCATGACACTCTCTCTCTCTCTCTCTCTCTCTCTCTCTCTCTCTCTCTCTCTCTCTCTCTCTCTCTGTTTAGTAGCTGATGGGCCGGATCATGAGGCTGGGCAGAAGAACATTCAGTGGGAGACGCTTGAGCATCTGGAACTCAATGGAGTGTCCTTAGGAAGACCCACAGGAGCTGCATTCCTGTTTCCTGGGCTGGAAGAGACGGGTGGCAATCAACAGGAATCTCAAGGTCATACTGGAAGCCCTCCAGGAAAGAGACTGAAGGACACCTTCCCTCCAGAGGCAAGTACAGAGGGTCACAGTGGGAGCCCCTTCCCAAAGGGAACCCCCCAGCATAAGAGGAAGAAGACCGACTGCCTGAGAAACTTTAGTCAAACTTCAATCACCCTGAAGAACCAGGCACTGGAAACTGTTGACAAGCCATATAAATGTTCAGACTGTGGGAAGGGCTTCTATCAGAAACCATACCTTAGGGTCCATGAAAGAACCCATACTGGAGAGAAACCATACAAATGCTTGGACTGTGGGAAATCTTTCAATCGCAGGACCGGGCTTTGTAGCCATCAGAGGGTCCACACAGGTGAGAAACCGTACCATTGTTCCTACTGTGGGAAGTGCTTTACCGGGACTGGAAGCCTTAAAGAACATGAGAGAACCCACACAGGAGAGAAACCCCACAAATGCTTATATTGTGGGAAATCCTTCAACCGGCGAGGGGTGCTCTGTAAACATAAGAGACTCCACACGGGAGAGAAGCCATACAGATGCTCACATTGTGGGAAAAACTTCAGCCAGCGGTCACACCTGATTTCGCACGAGAGAACCCACACAGGAAAAAAGCCCTATGAATGTTCGGACTGTGGGAAAAGCTTCCGTCAGAGCAATGACCTTTCTAGGCATCAGAAAATCCACAAAGGCGAAAAGCCACATAAATGCACAGAGTGTGGGGAAAGTTTCTATCAGAAAGCTTATCTCGTCAGGCACGAAAGGACCCACACGGGGGAGAAGCCGTACGAATGCTCAGACTGCGGGAAAAGCTTCTTTCAGCAAGCGCACCTTAACACACACCAGAAAATCCACACAGAAGAGAAACAGTTCCACTGCTTCGAGTGTGGGAAATCTTTCCGCCAGAGCTCTGAACTTCACAGACACCAGAGCATCCACAGTGCTGAAAAACCACATCACTGCCCAGAGTGTGGGAAAAGCTTCTGTCACAGAGTGTACCTTATGAGGCATGTGAGGACCCACCTGTGGAACCATAAGACTGCTCTGCCTTTCCTGCAGCTTAGGAGGGGGGTGGGGGGGCTTCCACCAGAGGACTGATCTTTGGGTTTCATGTGAATTTCCAATAGGACTATGGAAAAATATTGTCAGCACACTGATCTGGTCTGGGACACAAAGCCCTCATGAGACAATAAAATCAATAAAACAGACTAAAAACAAATAAAAAGTACTGTATATACATTAAAAAGAGTATATGTGGAAGAACACATTCTTATGTTCTTCCAAAAAAAAAAAGTTCTGTAAGGAGAAACCCCAAAGGCCTGATGCACAAGAAAGGTTTCCCTGTCCTTCTAAAAAACAAGCAAAGGGAAACTGATCCTCTATTTCAAATGGCAGTCATTCCACAGTTTTGGGGCCATGACTGTGAAGGCCCTGCTTGTAATGACTGATGTTTTTGTTGCAGATAGGTTGTCACTGAAGCAGGGCCTGGTTTGACAAATGAAGATGGTAAGAGAGAGTTGAGAGATGGACTATGTGGGTCCCAGGCCATTTGTTTATTTTGTGTATTACCTTTATAATTTAAATGCTTCTACAGTCTGGATTAAAATCTTAACTGTGCTTGTGTCAGTGTGCCATGTTCTTCTGAGTTCAAATGGGAGAGGTATTCAAGTCAGATTTCATGTTCAACCAGTTTATTTTTTAAAAAAAAAAACACCCAGACATAATAACAATCCCTTTAAATATCCAATTTTAAATGTGTCGAATTCAGGGACTTAATTTTAATAATAATAATAATAATAATAAAAATATGTTATTAAAATGTTTATGATGTATTAGCCATCCTGCTTGATGTTTATTCCCTAACAGGGAAATCCCTAATCCTGGTTGGGGCCCCCGAAGGCCACTATTTAGGAGCATGTGGTATCATGGTTTAATTTAGAGGAGGGCAACCTGGGTTAAAATCCACACTCAGCCATGAGGCTTACAATACTGGGTGACCTTGGAGCAGTCACTATCTCTCAGCTGAACCTACCTCACAAGGCTGTTGTGAGGTCAAAGAAAGGGGAGGAGCAAAGTACACCAGTGTGAGCACCATGAATGAAACCTGATACACCAATGTGAAAAAGTAACCAAATTACACACCAAACATACATGCAGGGCCCAACTACATGGTTTACACATAATGATGTGCATTTTGGCCCTGAACGTGCCTCACCAGGGGAGATTCCTACCGGAGGCCTTGGAGAGCTCCTACCAATCTGGGCTAGAGAACGAACGACCACTCATTCAGGTTAAGGCCCTGTTCAAGTGGCCAGTTGTGCATGGAGCGTTCGTCAAGCATTCTGCACACATTTTCAATCCTGTCTGTGAGACCTGGGCCAGGGCTCCTTCAGTACAAGGCCGCTTGGTACTGAGCTGAATCCAGCCACTGGCCTGCTGCGGGCTGCCTGCCAGCAGGAGAAGTTGGGCTACAGGCTGGCTGAGGTTCTAGACCCTGGGATAGGAGCCCTGCGAGGAAGGGCTAATTATTTGCGACACTCCCCAACTCCACCTGAGGCACATTTGTAACTGCTCTAGTGTGGACGGGAGGGAGGTGTGAAGTGGGAGCCTACAATGGGGGGGACACTGCCCCCGTGCCCCCGGCTGTATAAGCACACAGGCCATCCCATGACACCTCGATTGCCCTGCTTTGTCCCGCACCGCAATGCAGTCACCAAGGACAGATCTCTTGGTAGTCGCCCTGTCGATCAATGAATGGCTACTTCCACAGGGAGAAAATAGAAGGCTGCATTAGGGATGCGGCTATTGAGGTGATTGTGAAACGTGACCTCAGGGTGTGCCTGGGGGGGGGGCTAGTTCTACAACTGTGTGCCAGGGCCACGCCAGAACCTGCTTCCTCTGTGGCCTGATTTTCAGGGAGGGAGGGATGCCCCCCCAACACTGTGCTCGCCCCTCCCCTGGGTCAGCACCAAATGAGGGCAAGCGCGGGGGCGGGGGGCAGCATCTGGGGACAGTGGAAGTGTGAGGAGGAGATGCTCTAGCCCACCACTCTTCTCTCCTCCACACTTCCTCTTTTGCGCCGCTCTTCCCTTTCCAATCCAGGAAGTGGGAGGAGGCGATAAGTGGGCGGACAGACGTCGGCCCCTGCACCAAGCTGCTGTTTGAAGCGAGTGCCTCAGTCAGCCTCATGGGGGGGGGCAACCCCGGTTGTAGCAGCTGCTATTGCACGTTTACCTCACAGGAGGTGATGCTCCATAGTAGAGGCCTCTTCCCTGTGTGGGGGGGAGGCTGTCATTGTGGCACAGTGGACCTCTGACTCACCATGTTTAACGAGGGAAACAGTGACTTTCCAGGTCAGGCAATCTGACAGGAGCCATCTATGAACTGCAGCGTTGCTTCTACCGGCAGGGCAACTGCTGCTGGTCACTCTGTGGTGGTGGTGGGGGGGGCAAGGAAGCAGTGGTGGCAATACAGGGGATGGCATCTAGTTGCCAGTGGACCCTCTGCCAGGTCAAGGGCCACAGCAGACACCCAAATACACTGGCCACTGATGCTGGGTCTAAGAAGAGGTGGTGCGGGTGAGGACCCCGACAAGAGTGCTGGGAGGAAAGGGGAAGAGGGACCTAGAGTCCAAAAGACTAAAGGATGCGGGATGGAGAGCTGACAGAGCGCGAGTGTCTTGTGGCACTGAGGGAGATGCTTGCATTCTTTGGGCTTGAGAGGAGCATTTCCCTGTCCCATGAAATTGGCGTGGGGCCCTACCCCCAAAGTATGTCAGGAATTGCCTCTTCTCATATGAACCTGCTCCAGAACTTTGGTCAACATCTGAACTTGTGTCCCTACTGCTGACAGAAGTGCAATGAGTGGGGATGAGACACAGTTTTTTGTTGTTCTGGCACCCAATGTATTCTCTCTCTCTCTCTCTCTCTCTCACACACACACACACACACACACCTACCTACCTACCTACCTACCTTGCATGGACCCAGGAAGCTCTGCATCATGCAAGAGGCGGCTGCAGACAAGGGTCATGCAAAGCAGCAGAGTCGTAAGAATAGATTGGGCGGGGGGTGCACCCCCCCACCCCAGACAGCAAGCGACGGCGGCCTTTTTCTTGTTGCTGCGGCCATGAAGTTTGGCTCTCCCACCCGCCCAGGCTCTCTGTAGGCTTATCTGGCCGAAAAACGCCTGGGGTGTGTGTGTTTTCTGGCCGGAAACGGCACTGGCGGGGGCATGAATCAGTGACGCCGCCCAGGGATACGCCACTGAATCCTGCACCCCCCCCCAGTAGCACGCGATGACGCCCCAGGTTCCCTAGTGGCTAACTACGCCACTGCAAAGCAGTCCGGGAGGATAGCAAATTTGACAGCTGCTGGTCCAGCCCATATTGAACCAACACATTTTCATTAAAATGAATATGACTTATTGAAATGTGGGGAAGAAACTTTTTTTCAAAAAAATAAATTCACACAATGTACAATTAATTCATATGAAAGAAGTGGAGCCTTTCCCCAGCCACATATGTTCATCCAACGTTTCCTAGCGCTCAGTGAGAGGGTGGGGGATTGTCCCATGAAGGCTTTTGCCAGCAATTATAGCAAATTATTTGTCACAGAGATGTCACTGAAAGGTCTGGTCCCATTGGATGGAGTGTCCCATCATTCCTACAGCGCATTTCGACTTCCGACTTCAAATTTCGTTCCCAGGAGAAATTTCAGAGGTTTCACTGTGGTGTCATTTTTGTTGATATAAGCCTTGAGTTCTGCTAAAACATCTCCCAAACCTCTTTTAAATCATTCCCTCCACCTTCTGCCCCCTGCTCATAAGAAAATAAAACAGAGGACCTAGTTTTTCCTGTTACAGGCACTTCTAGATTTCTTTCCAGGTTTGTTTTAAGATATCTAAACAGAGGAGTGGAGTGACTAAAGGTTCTTCCGACCACTGAACATTGCTGCTCTCAGTAGAATCTCACACTGATTCCGGTGTGAACTTGGACTACAGGCATTTCCACAGTCCAAATGTACTTCTGGTTCTGCTGCACAACCTCGGACCTTCCCCTCACCCCAAGCTTAATGAGCCTGTGTACAGTGGCCTACTAGTGTAACTACAAGAAGAGACGCGCTTGTCAAATCTCTGCCAGGCTAGTGGGTTGAGCCTGGCTAGTGCATGGCTAGTGGGTTGAGCTCGCCTTGGGGAGTCGCATATGTTTCCAGGCCTGTTCTCTGCATTCTGCAAAATGAACGAGAAGATGCTTCCAGACTCTGAGCTCTCACATGGCACCGTTCTCATGTGGGCTTGTTTTCGCAACTCTTGAGTCCCAAATAAGCTTTTTCCCCATGTTCAGAGACAGCTTTCTCTTTTGTCAATGAGGTTTCATCCGTGGCAAAAAAAAGTCTCCTGCTGTTTAATCGCTAGCATGGCTTCTCTCCTGTGGGCACCCCGTTAAGAGATTTAAGGGCTGAGCTGCCAAGGGAACTTCTCCCCCTGCCCCCTTGGGGGCGATCACACGGTTCCTCCCGCCCTGCGTTGCCTTTTTCATGCACAGCAAAGTGCAGTTTCCCAAGACAACGTACCCCACAGCTGAGGCATTTAAGTGGCTTCCCTTCCTGCAGGTTTCTCTCTCGTGCTGAACCAGCGAGGCCCTCCGCCTGTAGCTCTTCCCGCAGGCTTTGCAACTGTATGGCCTCTCCCCTGTGTGGACTCTTTTATGCTGGCTGAGGTTGGAGCTGGTGCTGAAGCTCTTCCCACAGTCTGGGCACTTGTGGGGTCTCTCTCCCGTGTGGATTTTCACGTGTCTGCGCAGCTGAGACTGGCAAGGCCACCTCTTCCCACAGTACGAGCACTCGTACGATGGCGTCTTTGCCGGCGGGACGAGGTCAAAGTTCTGGCCAACGCTTTTTGCACTCTCTGCAGCTCTGTTTGCAGGCACATGCGCAGGACTCCTGTCCTGGGAGGGGCTTTCATTCAAAATGTCACCCCCTTCCTCTACACAGTCGACATCTTTCCGCAGCGTCCTCCCTGGAGGGTTTTCCTGGTGCGGTTTGAGCCCCTGCTGACGTCCAAGCGGTTCATCCACCTCAGGCACTGAGAAAAACGTGCCTCTCAGTCTCCCCAATGGCGTTTTGCCGACTTTAGTTGCCGTGGGTCTCTCTGGCGGTAGATCCAGCCTCTCATTTTCACTTCCCAGAGGATCCTGGGAACACTTCCCTCTGGCTCGCTCGATGGCGATCCTGCCAGCTGGAGCTTGCTCCAGCCTCTCTGGTCGACGGCTCTCCTCCTCCTCGCTTGTCTGTCCATCATCTACTGAAACCAACAGAGAATCATGACATGAGGATGAAGCATTTTGGGGGTCTACAAGAAAGTTGCCTAACAAGGGGACAGGATGATAGCAGCTGACAACGTTAGGCAGGGTGGGGAGAAACTGAGCAGAAAGAACCATTTTGCTCTTCTGTGACTAACAGATGGAGTTCCACAAAACTGACCCCCCCCCCCGAAAGCCCACCTGGTCCCTGCACTTTGGCCTATTTGGCACGGCATGAAGACCTTGCTCTTCTGACACGCCCCTTTCGCACAGGCTGATGCTCTTGTCAGATACTGGCTCGGAGCCGGTCATTCTGGCTGGCCCTTTTGCAGAGTGGTTTTTTTTCCAGTCTGCTGGCGCGTTTTATTGCTGTTTTATGACATGTCTTATGCTGTTTTTCTGGTTAATGAGATTGTTGTGACCTGCCTTGGAGTGCCTGGAAGGCAATCTGGGAATCTTTTAAAAATAAGCAAAACAAACCATAGATTTAGCAGCAGCCTGCTATGCAGCAGTTGGGGGAGGGCAGCTTGCACGTTGCTTTCCCTCCATGGCAGGGAAGATCTTGCCTGCTGCAGAGTGTTTCGAGTGCAGGAGCAGGAGCAGAAAAAACAACGGCCATATTTATGCAAACAGGAGCTTTTCATTTGGAAGACCTAGAAAGCAACAGCCTAAAACCAGGGGAGTTGAAGGATCACTGAGATTATCTACTGACTGCTCCAGGCACTCACGTCTTTGACGGTCAGTTGTGCCCTACCAGAGGCGGGGCCTCCTCTGCTGTGGCCCCCCCAACTATGGAAGACCCTCCCTGAACATATATGCCTGGCCCTTGCTCTGACTCCTTTTAGACAACAGGTGGAAATATCATCTGAAGTTAGGCAAGGGGCGATTGCCGAGAGGGCCTTTTCCTTATGTGGTGCCCCAAATATCCCCAGAGACGTTTGCCTGGAATGCCACAGTATTTATTTCCTTGTTTTCAATGTGTACACCGCTCTGGGCTCCTCCACTGAAGAGGGTCTTACCAATTTGCTTAAGAAATAAACAAACCAATAAAAAACCCAGCCTCACCTTCTGACAAGACTTACCAAATAATCGGGCCCTCCCATCGTCTTCAACCCTCAAAGAGAGCTGCATCTCCTCCGTGTCGGATGAGTCCCGTTCCGCCTTGGGGGAATTAACAATCACCTCCTCAAAGGACTCCAGCACCTGAAACTGAAGAAGGGGCAGGATTCAAGACAGCGTCAGGTTGAGAGGGAAAATACCTGCCCTACCCTGCCCTGCTCCCCCCCCCCCGTGTCATCTCGCCATCTGAAGTCAGGTGAGTGGTGGTCTGGGAAGAGGATTCTCCTGGTGGTGGCACCCTGTCTATGAAATGCCCTCTCCAGAGGAACTTGCCTGGTACCAACTCTGATGTCTCCTTCAGGAAAAGAGTATTTTTTCCTGTCAGGAAAAGAGTATTTTTATTTCCATTTTTTCCTGTCAGGAAAAGAGTATTTTTATTTCCATTTTTTCCTGTCAGGAAAAGAGTATTTTTTTATTTCCATTTTTTCCTGTCAGGAAAAAAGTATTTTTTTTTTTAATTTCCAAGGCCCAATGGTTTTAGTCATGTATTAACGGCCGCTTCCTGCATTTTTAGACTGAATTCTAGAGAGATTGTTCTTTTAACATTTTATCCTTGTTTGATGCTGAAGGGCAGCCTAGACATTTACGAAATGAAGTCGAAATACTCAGTCTAGGTCTCCTCAGGGGGACCCCCAAACCAAAATGTCCTCACCTGCTGCTCTCGTGTCCCAGCCTCGTCCAGCCTCCGCAGGAACTCCTCCGCCAGGGCCACTGCCTGGGCACAGGTCTGGGGCCCACCCCCCCTGACCCAGCTCTGCATGGCTGGGGGCAGAACCGCCAGGAACTGCTCCAGGGTCACCAGCTCCAGGATCTGCTCCTTGCTGTGCGTCTCCGGCTTCAGCCACCGGTGGCAGAGCTCCTGCAGCTGCCTGCAGACCTCGCGGGGCCTCTGGGCCTCCCAGTAGCAGAACTGCCGGAAGTGCTGGCGCCGCATCTCCACGCTGACAGGCTCCTCCTCCTCCTCGGGAGTCTCTTCCTTCACTCTCACAGCCGGGGACCCCAGGCTCTGCTCAGAGACCTGGGCGGCTTCTCCAGGAAGGCCTGGCAGGGGTTGGGCCACAGGGTCTCCTCGAGGCCACTGGCTGGAGTCGGCTGCTCCCCTGGAGGACGCCGGAAAGGCCGTCTGGCCCTCCCCGGAGGCAGGCGGAGGAGGACGCGGTGGGTCCCGCCCCCCCACGCAAGGGGCCTGCACCGTCCTCAGGAACTCCTGCCACTGGGCCTCCCAACGCTGCTGCAGCCCCTCCTCCGGCTCCTGCTTGACTTGCTTTGGAGCCGTCCTGGGCAGAGACTCCCGACTGCTCCCAGTCCGAAAAGCTCGAAAGACTCTTCCTCCTTCCTCTGATTGTTTCCCCCTTTCAGGTCCATCTGGGTCCTGCTTTTCCATTTTTATTTCCTTTTGCCCTGTAAACGACATTCAGTGTCAACAAAGAAAACTGCGACCAAATATGGCCTCTTTCCTTCTCAAGGCATTGCCATAATCATAACAACAAAACCTGATTCTCCTCGGAAGGGGATAGATATAAGGAAAATGACAGTGGAGCTAACACAAGTTGGGGGGAAAAAAACCGGAAGTTTTTAAATGGCTTTTGAAATGTCATGATTGCTACTTACAGTTACAACTGTATTGCAGCCCAAGCTCAGTGATACAGCCCAAGCTTTGCATTTAGGAAGTCAAGGCTCGATCCCCGGCAGTGTCCCCAAGTAGAGCTGGGCAGAGAGACCCCACTTGAAACCCCGGGGAGCTGCTGGCAGTCAGTGGAGACAATATTAAGGGCGCAATCCTGTGCAACTCTTGCACCGGTGTCACACTAGATCCCCATAGTAGATACGTGTAAGAGCACTTATGCCAGTGTAACTTGCCGTACGCCGATGGACGCAGGGCAGACACTAGTGTAACATCCCTTGTGCGCCGCACAGGCGCAGCTCTGACACAGGATGGATGCTTGCACAACTCCACCGACGCAGGGGGCATTTCGGGGGCATTTGGACGCCCTCGGAATGCCCCCTCCACCGACGGAATTGCGCCAGCGTCCGTCCTGCATCCGAACTGCACCTGCACGGTGTCCAAAGGGGGTTACGCCTGTGTCCGTCCTGCGTCCGTCAAGTTACACTGGCATAAGTGCTCTTACACCGGGGGATCTACTGTTACACCGGTGCAAGAGTTATACAGGATTGGGCTGTAAGCTGGGTGAACCAGTGATCTGGCTCAATACAAGGCAGCTTCACAGGTTCATAATCTTTTCTCTTGAAAAAGATCACAGTTCAAAACACTCCGGAAAGAAAGAACAATCTTTTGGTGCTAAGCAAGGCACAAAGTGTTCAAATAAACCTGCATCTGTGGATTGTAACAGGTAAACATTTAAAATATTTGCCTCCAATTATTTGCTTTCAGGGCTAACATCATTCTAGCTTAACTTCTAGTCATACGAACCATAGACACACGAGACCAATGGTGCTCTGTTCAAACCAACGCCACAATGCATCTTTTGCACCTGCGTCTTCCAGAATACTGATGGGTCTTGAATTTGTCAAATATTTGCCAGCCACTTGGGGGTCTGGATGTGTTATTGCACTCAATATTGCAATGTGTTGGTGTAACAGCATTGTATAATATTGTAATAAAACTATTTCTGTGTCCCCAATTCTCAGACAGAGGAACAATAAATTATTTAATGAACAGTTCATTTTACTCTTCAAGAGAAAATCTGCTAATGCTAATCTCTAATACGAGGACTGGGCAAGCACCTTTTGGGCAGAGTAGGCAATTGGTCCCTGGGTCCCTTCCAGTCTGGAAAGCTCTTGAATACCATATTCAGGTCCTTTCTTGCCTGTCCTGCTGCACACCACATCTGCCCACCGACTTCCCGAAGAAAGTGGGCCACAGGAAGGTGGCTGAGCTCGCTGGACCCTCTGGGCTGATCCAGCCCGGGCTGCTATCTCATGTTCTGATAGGGCTATTTCCAATTGCTGCGGTACTCGGACCTGGATTGGAAATCTCTTTTTCTCGGGCCTGCCCCCACTCAGACTGCTTTGCTCCTGATCCTACTGAAGCGGAGAGGACGGAGCAGGCTGCGAGAATCAGCTACACAGACACTCCTCGGTCCCGAGGGTGTGTTTTTGTTTTCTTTGAGTACCTCCGTTTGCAACCCTGCTCTCTCCTTCCAAGCGTGACTTTCTTTCCTCTCCTTCCCCTGAATTCAGGAATCCCTTTAACTTACCTTCTCCTCGCAGTCTTTGCATTGCAACCGTCCAGCAATCCGCCGCAGCACCCTGAAGTTGTTCCCACTGGCTGGGGTTAAATAAAAATAAAATCCAAAACTCAGGTTCCTGCCAGTGACAGAGGTGGAGGGACAGGAAGCAGGAAGAAGTCCCCTGGTTTTTGCATCTGTTCTCACATTCAGCTGGCTTGCTGGGTCTCTCTAGGAAAAAAAGAGAGCTCTGTACGTTTAACCCCTTGAGTCACTCATACCAGAAACGAAACTGTACTACTGGTAACTTGCAGATTTAATTAAAGAACAGACGGATAGTGAACGATCATGCAAGATATTGTCAAGTATTAAAATGTTAAACTCAGTAAGATTGGGTTGTTTTTGTTTCTTTTTTTGCAGCATGGGGGAATTAGGCATGCTTTCAAGAGATGGACGAATGCAGGGATGGAGAATAAGTTCATGTACCTCTTTGAGTTGCCTTATACTGAGTCAGACTATTGGTCCATCTAGTTTAGGGTTGTCTACTCTGGATCGCAGTGGCTCTCCAGGTTTTGAGGCAGTGCTGGTCTTTCCCACCCGTACCTGGAGATATCAGAACTTGGGATGGAGCTTTCTGCATGCAAAGAGGGTGTGACCAGTCTCACCCCCATCCATGCATTATTCTCTGAGAATTCATTATTCTCAGAGCCTGCTGTCCAGGCTTATTGGACAGCAGCAGCCTGCAGATTTTCTGCACGATGGTTTCTCAGTCTAATTGGAGCACAACATGTCCCCCAATGTAACATCAGACTATATGCAGTACTCTGCAATTTCTCCAAAAAATACCCACTGAGGCAGATGGGATGAGACACCACAGAGCAATTGGCTTATTTACAGTTGACAAATATGAGCAGGAGGAAGTTGTAGAAGATTTAAACCAAAGATTTCTCCTCCCCCACCCACCCCAAGTCAATTCTGATCTCATGTTCAGGCAAAGGTCTTAAATCTGTCTCGTTCAAGTGAATGAACTTAAAAATGGGTGGCAAGCAAGCCTGTTCACAGGTTGTCAGGAAACGAACCACGGCCCAAAGAGATGGCAATCCTCTCATCACCCAGAAGAACCCAGCAAGAAATGGCAGACAAATCTTTCACTGCTACCAGTCACAATGACATCTACTAGTCTATGCGCTGCCTCTGAGCACCAGTTGCAGGGGCGCAATGGCAGGAGAAGAATGCCTTCTTCATTTCCTGCTTGTGGGCTTCCCAGAGGCAGCTGATGTGCCTCTGTGGGAAACAGAGGGCTGTTCTTATGTTCTTATGAATGACTTGCTGTGAAGCTTGGCAAACCAAGCTCTCTACAGACAAGCTTTCGTATCACCTCAGTCACGATGTTTTCGCCGTGGAGATGCTTCACGCATTCCCAGTGGCCAGTATATTGGTCCCAACCACTGCCCTGGATTCAGCCTCACCACCAGTGTTGCTAAGACCAAGAGAGGAGATGAGTGTCTGGCTTCTGGAACACTGCAGGCCCTGTTGCCGAGGCAACACTTTCAACAAAAGCCCAGGTACCAGGGTGACGGAGCAAAGTCCAGCAGGCAGGGACAGTTGGCCCTGAAGAAGAGATGAACGAGAGAGGCCAGCAGCGACATGAGGATGGATAGATGCAGACATTTGGTGGAAAACAGGAGTTTGGGTTGAGTGGAGAGACACCTCGGGGGCAGGTAGCTGCTACTTTATCAGACTGTTGCCCCAAGGAAGAAAGTGAACCTGGTACATGACATCCAAGGATGGTGTAGTGGTTTGGGAGTCGGACTTAAGACCTGGAAGATCCAGGTTCAAATCCCCACTCAGCCACGAAGCTTCCTGGGTGACCTTGGGCCAGTCACTATCTCTCAGCCCCACCTACCTCACAGGGTTGTTGTGAGGACAAAAAGGAAGGGAGGAAATATGTACACCACTCTGAGCTCCTTGGAGGAAGGGCGGTATAAAAATGTGAAAAAAATAAAAAAAATAAAAGCCAATGCAGAAGGAGGGCAATGTTTCCTGCCCTCATTGCTGTGGAAAACAGAAAACATATCACTGAGAGCTGTGAGGAGTGCAGTTCCTTTCACCTCCGCCAACCCCCCTTTCCAGCTGAAAAGTGCACTGTAGAACAGGTGTTCTCAACCAGTAGTACTCGTACCAAGGCTCATATTTCCATGGCTGTAGAGTTTGCCCCTATGGTTATATCCTATCTGTGGTCACTAAGAAGCAAGTCCCACCGAGGGGTTTACTCAGTAAAAGACATAGAATTGCAGCCTTACTCTATTAATTGGATGTTTTCATTGGCTAATCTGCATAAGCACAGACCAACTAGTTTGAACAAAAAGTCATTACTCCTTTTTTGGATTATATGCATGCACCTGTCACAGCAGGCAGAATTAATTCTTAGAATTAAGACTTAAGAGGCATTATCCATATGAGAGATACGGTATGTATGCTTTTTTCTTCAGATGATGCCTGCCCCACAAGCTTTCGACAAGCATTTGTGTTCAAAGTGGCCAATATCTTTAAAAAATAGTTTTATGCCCAATTAATAGGGCGACGTCTTTTTGACAATTAAAAGATTTTTCATGGATTAATGAAATGAACTGAGATGAACTGCCAAGTAGTCTTGGATGTTCCAGCTCTGGGGTGTGTGTGTGTGTGTGTGTGTGTGTGTGTGTGTGTGTGTGTGTGAGTGAGAGGAGTTTTCTTCTTCCTGTGGTTGTGTGCAGTAGCGTTGCTGGGCTAGGGGGTGCTGTGTCCCGGGTGCTGACCATGGTCTCCTCGTGAGGAGTGGCAGCGGCAGCTTTCATGGCCCGGCAGCTTCTTCCACAGCCGCGGAGGCCATTTGGGCTGATTCCAGGGCGGGAGAATGGCCCTCCTCCCACCCTCCTTTGCTCCTGGAAGGCTCCAAATGAATCAATGAAGAACGACAGGTTTATGGTTCTTGGGGTGGTTTGGATAAGAGTTGCACAAGTGACAGTCCTTCTTCTGCACAACTGTTAAAACATTTATTACAATAAAATGAAAAAACCAAACCGCCATTATTTACAAAAACATACACATTTTTATCCTGCCTTTCCAATTTTACAAACAAACGCACAAGGTGGCTCACATCAAAGTTCAAAAGCGATCCAATAAATAACAAGAAAAACAAGACTTGGTCAAAGGACAGAGAAAAAAACCATCCATCAAAACACGGTGGCAGCCAGAACGGATGTCTCCCAAAACAGGAAGGACATCAGAGGTTGCCTGAGGCTCAGGTGACTCTGCCAGACCAAAGAATTCCCCAAAGAGAAAGCCCTCTAGCTTGTACCCATCAACCACGCTCCAGATGGCGCACAAGAGAGTCTCTGCAGGTGATGGAAGCAGGGCAGGGTGGGCTCATGTGGGAGAAGAGCACCCTTCAAAGGATCCTGGTCCCAAACCATTTTAGGACTAGGAAGGTGGCAACCGGCACCGAGAGCAGCAACAGACCAGCAGCGAGGAAAGCCGGCAGCGAGGAAAGCCGGAGCAAACGAGTTGTGCGCTTCAGGAAACCAGCTCTGGTCAGCACTGTTGCAGCTGCCTTTTGAACCAGCTGAAGTTTCTGGACCAGCGATTTTCAACCGGTGTGCTGCAGCCATATTGGTGTGCCGCGAAAGGTCCGCAGGTGTGCCGTGGGAGTTTGAAGCACAGTGGTTGAAAATCGCTGAAAAACTAAAGACAGTTTCCCTAAAAACAGAGCCGCAAAACCCAGGTCCCCCCAGAAGTGATATCACAAGAGGTGAAGACCATAGAGGAGACCACAGAGGTCAGTGTGCCATGAGAAGAAAAATGTTGAAACTTGCTGTTTTTGACACAGTTCCAAGGCATACAGTGTGTTCCAGCAGTCCAATCTCAACGTCAGTAATAGCCTAACTCAGTGTTTCCCAAAACTTTTTTGACCTGCGGCTCCCTTGACCATTGGCAACCATTGGCCATGGCTCCCCATTACATTATGTTGATGCCTGCCAATTGGCATTGCACTGTTTTCCGAGAGGATTCTGTGGCACTCCGTGGCTCCCCTGGCTGGTTTCCGCGGCTCCCCTGGGAGCCACGCCTCCCAGATTGGGAACCACTGCCCTAACCAGATGCGAGTTTAATCCTGTTATTGCCCCTGGTGTGCTCCCCTTATAAATAGCATTAATGTGGGGGAAATCCAAAATTCTTCCCCTACCCACACAGCTATGTTCAATAGTTGTTTTCTCCAAGGACAAAGTGCGTGTGTGTGTATGGGGGGTGGGTGGGAGGATCTGGACCACAACCACAACAGGAGTAAGGTTAGAGACCCCTATTCCCCACCACAGTCCCAGTCCGGATCACCCTCCTCTTGTATGGGGCAGGACGAGACAAGCACACCGAAGCCAACGTGACTGAAGACGCATCTAGTTTGGTTGCAAGGCTGGCATGACGGACCTCCTCCCCCAGGAAGAGGCAAAGATGGTGCCCCACCCAAAACTATGCAAAAGCACTCCTGCTGCAGCTGTCATCGAGGAGCAGATCCGGGGAGCGCAATCCCTTCCAAAAGGCAACAATCCTAAACACACCAGGGAGTAAACTCCTTTGAACATAATGGGACTTACTTCTGAGCAAACATGTATAGGATTGTGCTGTGACTCAGTCGGAGGGCAGCAATAAATATTAGAAACTAAGAGTCTTCCTTGGATTACGCTTCCACTTGCTAGACCCCATCGCTGATTTCAGGCAACAGCCCAAGACCAGGGCACGTCTGTACAGGAGAGAAGCTGCCTCCTACTGAGTCAGACTACTGGTCCACCTAGTTTGGCATTTCAGCACTGGCTGGCAGTGGCACATCAGGATGGGTCTTTCCCAGTCCTGCCTTCTGCATGCAAACCAGGTGCTCTGCTCTTGAGGTCTGGCCCCTCCCTGCCTGCCCTGCTTTGCATTGGAGCATCCTCTCCCTCAGTCATTCTTTCTGCTCCAACCCAACAGCTGAAGGCCAATGGATCACACAGACCTTTGGTCCGATTTTAGCAAGGCAATTCTCCTAATCTTGGTTAGTTTTTTTTTTTTAATTAAACACAATGCACCCCTGTCAGTCAATGCTTATTCATCAACATAGAAGAAAGTCTCGAGTTCGGCTGTCTGGCAATGTGTAGTTTCTAAGGCATAGTGACAAGGCATGGTTTTAGCACAGCTTCTTTGCCACATGGAGCTTCTGATGCCGAAGGAGGCCACTGCGACGAGTGAAACATTTCTGACACTCTGCGCACTCGTAGGGTTTCACGCCCGTGTGGGTTCTCTCATGTTGAATCAGGTATGATCTGCGGCTGAAGCTTTGCCCACAGTCCGAGCACTCATAGGGCTTCTCCCCAGTGTGGATTCTTTCATGTTCTGTAAGGACCGAGCTGTAGCTGAAGCTCTTCCCACACTCTGAGCAGGTGTACGGTTTTTCTCCAGTGTGCATTCGCTGATGTATAAGGAGGTGGGATTGTCTGCTGAAGGTTCTCCCGCACTCTGAGCAGATATGTTGGTTTGCTTTTGTATGGTTTTCCTGAGGTCTAGGAGCATCATAAGGTGGAGGGAAGGTTTTCCCAAAGCCTGACCATATTGAAGGCTTCCCTGCTATGTGCGTCCTTTCATGCATGTTAAGGTGCAGTCTCAGCTTGAAGCTCTTCCCCCATTCTGAGGATCTACATGGTTTTTCTCCAGCTTGCAGTCTCTGATTCTCAAGGAGGTCTAAGCTCTGGCGCAGGCTTTTCCCACAATCAGTCTGCAGTCTCCGATTCTCAAGGAGGTCTAAGCTCTGGCGCAGGCTTTTCCCACCATCAGTCTGCAGTCTCTGATTCTCAAGGAGGTCTAAGCTCTGGCGCAGGCTTTTCCCACCATCAGCCTTCTTTCTCTTACGCCTGCACATCATTCTCCCTTGGTAGGTCCTTTCATCCACTTTGTCCACTCCCTCGCAAAGGAAGGCCTGGTCATCCTTCCATGGATGGTTTTCCTGGAGATGTTCTGGTCTTTGCAAACTTCTGGACATCTTTTCCTCTTCTAGAACATGGACATTTCCCCCTCTAGTTCTTTCCCATGATGCTCCAGGGCCATCCACAGGCTTAGACCCTTCCAGCTGGCAATCCCCTTCTTCTTCCTCTTTTACATTCACTTGCCAATTACCTGCTGAGATCCACAGAAACACTAGATCAGTCATGCTTCATGCCAAAGAAAAACAGAAACTCCAAACAAAGAACGCATTGAAAATAAGAGCTAATCTACATGTTCAGAATAGGCACATAGTATAGCCCCTCCTGGGAACGTACCACTTCAAAATACACAATTGAGGGTACCTCTGCACATGCAGCAGAATAAGATGGTAGAGTCCTGTGGTGATAAGAATGAAATATAGCATTTCAGGCTACAAGCAGAGATTTTCAGTGTGTAGGAGAAGAATGCCATTTTTGAATGCACTCTCAGGTTAAAAAAGCAACAAATAATTAGCAGATCAGCACAAGATTCCAGTCCAGCCTGTTCTCTGCAGTACTAGTTTTCTACCTGCAGGGAATTTTTTTTGAACAGGGGTGCATTCAAAAACATTCCCACAGGTCTAAAGTGGTATAGTCTGTTCTATCACGTCAGGACTCTTTCACCTCATTCTGTGGCATGTGCAAATCCAGCTGAGGCTTTAAGCCAGAGGTTTTCTAGTGCGCGGCTCACTTTTGTAGGCTTCCACCACGCAGATCTCAAACCCTCAGGAAGCAGAGCACCCACCACATTCTGAGCACCCTGCACATGTGCAGACCCACTCATCCTTACCTGGAAAGGTAGTGGAAAGCTGCATTTGGACAGAGTCTGCTGGTTCCTGCCCCAATGTCCCCGGTGCCTGAAACAAAGGTCAAGAAATCGTTTAGGTGAGGGTTCGGAGGGACATCCTGCAACATGTTTGCACCCGAAGCAAAAAAATAAAAGGCACACAAAACACGCTGTCAACCAGGACTGGGCTACCTTTATTAGCCTTACCAGCATCCCGGAATCGAGGCTGGCTTCAGACTAGACCGGACCCGAGCTGCTCCCAAGGGTGCACTGCAGCTGCCCAATGGGCTTCCGGTAAACGACGTGACAGCCGCAGTGCACCCTTGGGAGAGGCTCGGGTCTGGTCTAGGCTGAAGCCAGGCTCGATTCCGGGATGCTAGTAAGGCTAACTTTTATTATTATTATTTATATATCGCTTTTCAACACAAAGTTCACAAAGCGGTTTACAGACAAAATCAAATGATTAAATGGCTCCCTGTCCCAGAAGGGCTCACAATCTAAATCTTTTATGTACTTGTCTACTTTGCTGCTCTTTGCTAATTAAAATCTGCTCATAATCCTCAGCTTATAAAATCATAAAATCAGCATATAAATTATTATTATTATTATTAATTAGATTTTTATCCTGCTTTCTTCCCCCATAGCGGCTTACGACAATACAAAACTCTTAAAACATTAGTAAAATCTAAAACCACAATACAGAATATAAAAGCATGAGTAAAAAAAGTAAAAAAAAAACAGGAGTAAATCTTAGCATAAGCTGAGCAGCACTGCAGCGACAAACACATGAAATGACCCAGCGTTGTCATCATGCAACTTGGTCCACAACAGCATAGTTGAGAAAACAGCCACGCTGTTCTTGTTGTCATCATTTAGGACTGAGTCAAAACAGCCTCCCCAATTTTGTCACCCCATTCGCAGACAATGGAATTGGGGGGGGGGTGTCAGGAGGGAATGGGGGGGGGTGTTTCCTTACCAGCAACAGTGCTCCTCCTAGCAGCTGGCAACGTTTCCTCTTTGAACTACACTGCATGATTCCACAGTGTCGTTTTCAGTGGACTTGTAGATTGAAAAACAAGGTGGTAGCTGCCGGCTGGAGAGAGGAGTACTGTTGACAGTCTTCACGCCCCTCTTTTGCCCCCAATTCCCCTCCCAAATTACCAAGATGCATCAAAAAGACTGATAGGTGATGGAGAAATAAGGTGAGTCGGGGGCAGAATTTTGGCTCCCCACTCCATTTCGCCATTGCTTTACCAGTGAATGAAGCCCCCTTTCTAAAGTGATTTATCACCGCGTTCTTTTACATGAGAGAAACCAAAAGCCCCCCCCCCCCCGGTTATCTGGACCAGTTGTGATCATGAGGATGAAACATTCTCTCACCTGTTCTTTGCACTTCTCAGATTCCTTCAGCATCAGCAGAAAATCCTCGGTCAGAGCCACTGCCTGGTGGCAGGTCTCTGGTCCACGTTCGCTAACCCAGCTCTGCATCTCCTGGGGCAGGACGGTCAGGAACTGCTCCAGGATCAGCAGCTCCAGCATCTGCTCCTTGGTGTGTCTCTCCGGCTCCAGCCACTGATGGCAAAGTTCCCGGAGTTGGGTGAAGATCTCTCGGGGCCCCTCGGCCTCCCAGTAGCAGAAGTGCCTGAAGCGCCGGCGCCGGATCTCCACGGTGACAGGGCCTTCATCATCTGGAATCTCCTCCTCCACACCATTCCCAGAAGGGTCTTTGCTTCTGTCAACCTGGTGGGATTCTCTGATGGTTTGGGTCTCCCATTTCCCACGAGGCCACCATCTGACATCAGATAATCCCTTGAAGGCAAATTTGAAACCCTTATAAGTTTCTTCTGATTGGGACCAAGGCGGCTGTGAGTTTTTCCATTCTGACTGAGGAGATGGCACATTCCCCGGGAACTGCTCTTGTGGCCCTTCCCAGCCCTGCTGGGGCCCTTCATCTGGCTCCTGTTTAATCTTAGGTGCAGCCAGTCCTGCCAGGAGCTCTTCACCAGCCTCAACCTGAATGATGTGAAATCCTTTCTCCACAATCTCCCCTGGTTCAGCTTCAGCTGAATCCTGCCGTTCCATTTTTATGCCTGGCACATTTCCTTGCTCTGTGAAAGACATGGAAAATATTCAAGTCAATGCTGATAATAGTACGAACATCAGAAGCGCCCTGTTGGATCAGGCCAAAGGCCCATCTAGTCCAGCTTCCTTTATCTCACAGTGGCCCCACCAGATGCCTCAGGGAGCACAAGACAACAAGATAACCTGTTTCCTGTTGTCACTTCCTTGCACCTGGCACAGAGAAAACCCACTTCTTAAACCAGGAGGTTGCTTATGGCTTGTCACCTGTGATGGTCTTTCCCTCCATGAATCTATCCAAACCCCTTTTAAAGGCATCTAGGCCAGGTGCCATCACCACATCCTGTGGCAAGGAGTTCCACAGATGAATTACACGCTGGGTGAAGAAATATTTTCTTTTGTCCGTTCTAACTCTCCCTCCACTCAATTTCAGTGCATGTCCCCTGGTTCTGGTGTTGTGCGAGAGGGAGAAGGATGAGGAAAATAAGCTCTGACCTCAATTTTTGGAGAGTGCTTGGAACACAGCAGCAGCAGCACACACCAAAACCAAGCACGTTAATGGGGGGATGATGAGCTCCAACCCCTCCCCTGCATGTTGAACCTGCACACTGGATAGTAAAAGAGGAGGGGGCACATTCAGGGCCAGCCCAACACCTCCTGGTGCCTCAGGTGGTATGTCAAATGCCTCCCCCTTACTCCTCCTCCTTCTCCCCGAATTGGAAAAGGAAGAGAGGAACAGAGCAGAGGATGGAGGAGAGAAGAGTGGTGGGCTAGAGTGTCAGAGACACTCTAGCTCAGCACTGCTCTAACTTTCAAACTTCCTCCTCTGCTCCATCCCTCTCTTTCTTCTCCAATCCAGGGAGCAGGAGGTGAAGGAGCATTGGATACAAGCAGGTGGATGGAGATGGGCCTCCCCTGCCAATCTACCTCCTGGGGTGACCCCTTCACAGAAAGGCCAACCCTGGACACATTCTCAACTCAACCCTATGAAGAAACTGAATCTGGGACTTTTTGCAAGCAAGCATGTCCGCTGCTTCTGGGCGGAGCCTGGCCTCCTGAAACGCTTGTTGCATTGTCTTGTATTCCTTCTAACGCTGCACTGCTTTATTTATTTATTTTCAAAACCGTGTGACATCCCATTGGTCCTGAATGCGGCTAACAAGCCAATGAAACAGCTCCTGGATCTGGCTGCTGTGACGCACGCCTAGGCCACATGCAGGTGAGGCTACCACCACCTGCACGACACGGTGCTGCCTTTGAAAAGCCCTCAGAGGCTGCAGCTGGGCCAGAATGCTGTCGAGGAGAGTGCTGGGCCAGAGCCCCTCTGACACTCCTTCCTCGAAATTACATTCCATAGAATTAGAGTTCTTCTTTCCTGTGTGTGTGTGTGAACACCCAACAGGATACACTGAGTGATACAATGAATGATTTGTTCCAAGAGGCCACAGGAAGGAACTATAGTTTTCCTAGTGGTTACAGGTCACTCAAAACCTGTAATGACCGATGATGATGATGACCAGTATTGTACAGCTTGTACTGTAGTTACTAGTTTTTAAGGAACATCAGCAGAGGGCCAAAGAAATGCCTTGTCTCTCCTGTCTGAATGGCCAGCGGCAGGCAGGCACTGGGGCAAGTGGATATGATGCAAATAATTCTAGCAGGTACCACTGATTAATCCTTTTTTTATTATTTTACTTAGCTGCAAAGTCTAGCATCATCCACTATCCAGGAAAAACTATCCACTATCCAGGCTGGCCTAGCCAGCCTGCTCTTGTGTGCCTTTTTTCACAGCATAAATCAGCAGCTGGAGCTTTGGTCCCTTGCTCAAATCAGGCTGCTGTGAAAAACACAGACACACGCGGGGAGTTTGCAAACAGGCAGCTCTTGCAGAGAAACCGCTCTCGACCCGACCTGGGCTCTCTCTCCTCATTGTCAGCTCAGCTTCCTCCCATTCTCTCCAGCCCCAGATTTCCTGCCTTTGAGGCCAGGCCTTGCTGTGTTAACCACTCACCCTCTCCGGCTTGAGGTCTTTGCATGGCAGCCCCTGGGCCCTACAAAAAGCAGATTCCCCAGAAAAGGAGGAGGAGGGGACACAAAGCTGGAGTCTTCCCAGCCGCCCCTCTCACATTCACGTGCCTCTCTGGGAACAGGCACTCTATTTATTTAACCCTTGAATCATTCTGTCGAAAGCCACAAACAGAAAGGAGAATCTCACTGAACTGATGCAGACAACAGACAATAAAGAGCTGTCGGGGGAAAAAATAGCACACAGAGCAACTCTTTTTTTTTTGTAGTCTGCAGCAACAGACTGAAATGGCTACGATTTCTGGGGGGGAAACCTGAGTAGAATATATGGATACTGTATTTTTCTTTCCCTCTATCCCTGACTCCATCTTCTTCCCTTTCCTCTGTTGTCTCTCTTGTACTGAATTTCAGTTTGTAAGTTCCTCAGGGCAGGGACTTGCCCTCTTAGCCTTACTATACATATGATATTAACAGCAGTCTGACTAATACAACTCAGGTTATGGGGGCGAGGGTGGACAGGTAGGCTTCATAAAGTCCATACACCCCAACCGGGACTTCTCACAACTTTAGCCAAATCACACCCACACCCCATAGACTTCAGAAAAAACATCAGCTGAGGAGGCTGTCCTCAAAGGCAAAGAAGCTGACATCCCTGGGAGCCATTTCTAAATCTCTAGCTGGGGAAGGGAAGTTTTCTCCAGTCATGAAGTCCAGTCTGGGCAAGAAATGGGAGAGGGGGTGAAAAGTAAGAGAACCTGTTATGAAATGGCCACGTCTTGCTGTGGGCTGTGTCACTTGCTTATACCGGTCCTCCCCATTTAGGTTTGACACTTTGGCACTCGTTCGCTTTCCCTCTCTGCTGGTCCCTCCCCTCCGTCTCCCCCGTCTCTCTCCATCTTTAGCTTTGGGGACTGGGGTGGAAGAGTAGGGGTCCCTGGAACTCCTTCCCTACAAATTGCCCTAATTTCTTCAGATGCACCAAACGCTTGTTCACTTACATTCACCCAGTAGCGTAGCAACCGTGAAGAGGCTGGTGCAGCCTGCTCCGGGCTCCACAGCCTGAGTGGGTCACACAGGCACTCGCAGTTGCTACACTACTCAGGAGGTGTGGTCCCGAGGTTGAACGGCCTGAAGACTGCCGGAAGCTAAGCAGGAACAGTCAGTTTTCGTGCTGGAAGGGAGACCAGGAAGTCACTGATAAGCTGTCATGACCCTCGGTGGCAGAGAGGAGTCGCTGTTGCGTGGTGCGGTGAGAGAACAGACTGGAATGCTGAGAATGTCAGTGTGACAGAGCGATGACAACTGGAAAAATGTTTCCCTGTTCAGCATGATCTGTGGCATCCTGCAGAGAGCTCGAGGCTTGTGTTCAGCAGCTAGTGAAGATGACTACACCATGGAGGAAAGCAGCTGGAATTGTAGGGTTCTATACAAAACAATATTGTAAAGATCCTTATCAGATCTAGATAAGCCTGCCTATGTAAACCGCCTTGAATAACATCTGAAGAGCAATCTGAAGAAAGGCGGTATATAAATACAGAAATAAGTAAATAAACAAACCCGAAGAGGGGGCGGCGGCAGCGAAAGTCACATCACGTGACATCACGATGGCACGTGTCGTCAGGCCAGCACCACTCCGGGCAGCAGCAAGACTAGCTACGCTTCTGCATTCACCCATATATATGGACTAGAAACATACTGTACACACTGGTTAGGCCCAGGCATAGCAATATGTATTAATTACTTTGGCTGGAAAGGGTATGTTTGTATACAGTACAGCAAGTCCTCACTTAAAGTTGTTTCATTATAACATATAAGTCGTTCTGTTATAAAGTTGGTCAGCGGTTCTGGATCTTTCTCGTGTCCTCCACACTTCATTGGATCGTGGTCCCGATCTGGGATTCACTCCACTTGCCTGGCGGGGTGTGACAAGGCCAACAAAGTGGGTCACAGGCCCACGTGACTGGAAAGCCGCTTCCGGTAGCGCCCCATGATGCTTTGCAAGGCTTACGGTAAAATTGGTTTCATTATAAGTATTTTCGCTTAAAATTGCAGTTTCCAAGTGACCTATTGACAACTTTAAGTGAGGACTTGCTGTACCTTTATTTCTATTCTTCTATATTATAAAGTGGTGATAATGGAATCGAAACTTCGCCAGGGCGTGAAGGGGTTTAAGAGAGACAGTGGAACAGTGTTCTGCTGTTGTAAGCTGGCTGTCGTTGGTGGGTGCAGCGCACGCACCACTGGCAACCATTTTGCGAGCGCTCCCGCAAGAAGTGGCAGCACTGCAGCCTCACCACTGGAGCCCAAAGCCCCCTACGGCACCTGTAAGCCAACTGTGGGGGCAGGGGTGGGCGGAACAGGGCAGGGAGAGTGAGGAATGGGGGAGTGTCCAGGAGGGGTGGGGGCGGAATGGGACGGATATTGGCGGCAGCAACTTGCACAGATATAATCCTGTTCCCCCCCCCCCCATTCCCTCTCCCTTACTCACCTTGGACCAGCACCAGCAACGTGGCTGGACCAGATGTGAGGTGATTCAATTGGGCTAATGGAGGCTTACCCCTGAGTAAGGAGATAAATGTTACACACACACACACCCTGCACAGAATGCAGAGTGTGTTTGGGTGGCTGGCTCGGCTACATTGGCGCTGGAAAGTTGGTTAGGATTGGGCTGTCTGTCTCCTTTACAGGAGGGGGATTCTCTGCATTATGCTGATTTTACAGCCCAATCTTAACCACCTTTCCAGCACTGATGCAGCTGTAATGTATGCAGTGTAATGTAATGTAATGTAATGTATTCACCATGGCAGAAAGAAAGCTTGTCCAGAACCGTTCTTCCTGACATGCTAGTTTTCTACATGCAGGAATGCTTTGTGTATGAAGGAGCATCCAGTCAGCTTAGTTCCTACCAGCAATCTGAAGAGGTACACAGTATACAAACACAGACACATCTATTCTCAGTGAGAACAACGTCAAAGTCTGTAACACGTTCTGACCTTACAGAAACATGGCCGGGCCAACATCTATCTTATATATATATAAAAATCTATTTGTATAGTAAGCGAGGCGCAGAGATGCCGTTCTTCTGTGAGGCATCCAACAGACAAAAAGCAAGCAGGCTCAGCTTCTTTTCCTGGCAGGTAAATGAACTGTTGGGAAAACTTTAATAACAATGCAAGAAAAACCGTGCAGGATCAGACCAAGAGTGCATAGCATCTTACTTCCAACGGCGGCCAATCACTCACCTCCGGGAAATCCACAAGCAAGCAGAGCAGGAAGAAGGCAATGATCCTCCACCCTGTTTGTCCCCAGTAATTGGTATGCAGGTGCACTGCCTCCGACCATGGAGGCTCTATTTCCCTCTTCCCCCGCCCCTTTTTTCTTTTGTATCGGGAAGTTGCCTCCCTACATTTTTTTCGGCCGTGGCTTGTCTTATGAGCGCCATCCTCTGTGAAGCCCGAGCTACATTGTCCACGGCTGCGTTGCGTCCGCGTTCCCTGCGCGTCTGGTGTCCCGCCCCCAGGTCAAACAACAGGCTCTGATTGGCCGGACGTAGCAAAAGTCGAGCTGCGCGGACTTGGACATTGTAGCTCGAGCTTCACTCGCTCTGTGCGGTCCTGGTTGCTATGGCAGCGGAAGACATAGCTGGAAGGCATTGCTATGATTCAGGGGGTTAAAGCAAGAGAGCCCTGACTCCTAGAGCGGCCCAGACATGTGCCTGGGAAGATGGAACAGCAAAGGTTCCTTCCTGTCTTTTGGGGGTTCTCTCCCGGGGGGGGGGGGAAGCTGCCTTTTGCATCTTGCAGGGGGAGAGTCACGGCGTGGCTGCAAATTCCCAGCACTCGGAATGCAAAGGACATGAATAGCAGGTGAGTCGGGGGGGGCACTGGGAGAGGGGGGGGCTCTGGTTAGCTTCCAGGAGGTCCCCATGAAAGACAGAGCCGGGGAGGGAGGCTGCTCCTGCCCTGGATTTGGATCAGCCAAGTTAGAATGACTGGCTGCAAGCCTTTGACTCCCGTACTGCTTGTTTGTCGGTCGTCGACCCCAGGACCGACCGCTTTCAGTTATATATAAGTGAGATTTGAAATGATACAGGTGTGGGCTGCAAGCTCCTGGCTCACAACGTCTTCACTCCTGAATACCGTAGATATACACACATACTGGTGGTGGGAAAAGACTACCCGATCACAGGGGGTGGACGCAGAGTTGCTTGCTAGTGGGTCGGGGAAAAAAACAGCCCTTCTTGTGCAGAGATGTTTGCTCTGCTGCAGATATAATAACACGTTAAACTTTTCCTGGTCTGGAGTTAAATATTCTGCCACCCACAATGCGTATCAGACCGCTGTTAACCGCAAGGCTGTATGGGCTGGTCCTTGAGCTTGAAATAGCACAATCCTGGCAGTACTGGTACAAGGATGCTGGTGATCTTGGGCCTGCACTGACCTCCCTTTTTTACTTACACACACACACACACACACACACACACACACACACCCCAGTACATTGGGCAGTTCCATTGCCACCAATACAGAGGTCACAGGGTTTGGCCTGGCCCTGGCCAGGTGTAACGTCTGATGGGTGTGTGGGCTCTGGGTGCCTGTCTTGGCTGACCGTGACGTGACACCATCCCCCAACACAGGCTTACCACCTCAGTGAGAGTGTTGGTCTCGTATCACATCCTGACGTTTCAGCAAAATGAGTCTCGAATCGTAAACATACAGGCACCCCTAGAGAAGCAGGTGAAAAAATCTAGTCTGGGAGGTGAGGGAGCAGGTGAGGGAATTCCTAGATTTATAGCCTTGTGTGTACCTTTTTGCAACATTTATGTACTGCAGTGTCCATTAAAATTGCTCAGGGGTCACAGATGTGCAGATAAAGATGTACATACTGTACTGTATAATAATAAAAAAACAACCCAAGACAAAATGTAAAGCAGGGGTTCTCAACCTGTGGTACGGGTACCCCTAGGGGGTACGCGGACCTCTTGCTGGGGGTATGCCCAGCCCTGCCCCTTATCTGCCCCATCAGCAGCTAATTAAGTGTTAATTAACATGGATTTTAAAATTGTAATTATTTTCAGAGCCCTTCTGTCTCTCTGATTTTGGTTTTGGGCTTATTTTTGTACTTTGGAAAATGTACTTTGGTGGGGTGGGGGGAGGGAGGAGCTGATTTTGGGAAGTGTGACTTGGAGAAAAATCCTTGTGTGTGTGTGTGTGTGTGTGTGTGTCCCTCTCTCTCACACACACACACACACACACTTAAATAAGACATTTTTAACATTGTTTTAGTGCTTTTTAATTTAATGATTAATTACCTAATTAATTAATTGATCCAATCAATTATCAGTTAATTAACAGGGGGTACTTCAGAAAATTGGACCGTGATAGGGGGGTACCCAAGCCTCCAAAGGTTGAGAACCCCTGATGTAATGAGAATACTGCAGTGCTGCCAATGTGGGGTGTTTTTTAAAACACAAGTATATGCAAATCTGTATTTGGATGTATACACAAAGATGCCTTATCTGAGTCGGATCATTGATCCATGTAGGCCAGTGTTGTCTACTTGGGTGGTCTTTCCCAGCTCTCCCAACTGAGATCTTGTAGTGAGAGATGTTTGGAATTGAATTTTAAGACCTTGGAGGCTGCTATCAGTTTATTTATTTATTTATTTAACACATTCCTATATCCCTCTTTTAAAAACTCTACTTAGACTAGCCGCTTAAAATAAAAACATTAAAAATAATTGAATGCCCAAAATTAGAAGATAATCTATAGCGCCCAAATAGCAACACCAGATACAAATCCTAAAACAGCTATCCTGGCTTACAGCACCTATCATGCTCCAAATACATGTGTGTACCCATTTCCCAGAAGGGCAGCGTAATGAGCATTTCTACCACCCTAGCGAGGAGCACTGGAGGGTGATAGAAGCGGGCGAAGGGACAAAACGATCTTGAGCATGGTGTGCCCCAAGCTTTTTGTTTGGGCAGGAAGGTTGGTTGCTTTGGAATCAAACAGGATTTTGGAACTGAGAAAACATTAGACAATAGACTTCTTTGTATTTGTTGGGGTCCGCACTCTGGCGAGCAGGGTATCGGGGTGGCCAGGGCAAGCCCAGCTTCAAGGGTTGAGGATGAAGGATCGCTCTCCAGCCCAGCGCAGGGGTGGGAGGACCTTACCTGGCTTGCAGAGAGTCCGCTGCTTAGTAGGCCTCAGAATTACTCGGGGGAGGGGGTTAGACGCACCCTCTTCCTCCTCCTGATCAGGCCTTACAAGAGGTCCTTGGCTCAAACCTAAGGACAGGTAAGAGCCTATCTCCAGCCTCCCTTCATTATCGGCCATCTCTGCCTTTATGGTCCTGCCCTGGCTTCTCCCTCCCTCCGAGTAGACCTGGGTCCTTCCCTTCGAGTAGACCCAGGCCCCTCCTCCCGAGTAGACCTAGATCCCTCCTCCTGGGTAGACCTAGGTCTCGCTCCTGGCCCCTCGGGTCCTGTTCCCCTTCTGTTGGGTCTTTCCCACGCTCTCCTCGGTGGACGCCCCTGTAAGGACGTGCCCCCTAGACTCCTGCGGCAAGCCCAGGAGACTAGTGGGTTCCCAGTTGTCACCTTTGTTAACCTCTTCTCGCCCCCAGGCCCTGCCCCTTGGAGGCACGTTCCGGCTGCCTTGGTGGAGGCAACGAGAGGGGTCGCTGTGGTGGAGGGTAAGGAGGGACCCCCAGCTAAGCCAGGTGTAGGTATAGGCTGGTCCGGACAGTATTGTTGCTTATAATTTATAAAGATCTATTCGAAGACTGAAGAACTTTACACAGGTCCTGCCCTCTAATAGGCATGAAGCAAAAGGAAAAAGGGTTGAGGAGGGAAGAAGAAAATAAACAAATATAGGTACAGTACCTGTTTTTACACAGTATTGCATTGCAGAGCCAGAGTGATGTAATGGTTGGAGTTAAGAAGTCCTGAGTTCAAATTCTTATTCAGCCATGCAGTTTATTGGGTGACCTTGGGTTAGTCCCAGTTTCTGAGCCCAGCTTACCTCACAAGGTTGTAAGGATAAAGGGGGGGGGGGATACACTATGTAAACTGCCCTGAAATCCTTGGAAGAAGGATGGTGTATAAACGTTCTAATTACCGGGTGGAATGGTTCTTTCAGAAGACCGTCCAGCCGGGCCACGGGGGGGTGGGGGTGGCTCTGCTGTTTCTCCCCTCCTTCTGATGCAGCTGGGGTAATGGGCACTGGTGGAGACTGTTCTAGGAAGGAATGTCGCATGCCCCAAACAATTGCAGTCGCCTTCTCTCCTGTAGGGCCTCTCTCTTATTTTCATTTTCTCTCTCTCTTTTTTTCAGTGGAAGTTGGTCATGTTAGTTTGAAGAACTGTTGGCTCCTACAGTTTGCTTGAAAGACCTTGTTGCTTTTCCACGTTGCTCAGAAGGTCCCTTGGGCCGTGTTGGGTAGGTCCATTGTGCTGATGAAACTTCAGAGAATCTAGCGAGAAAGTTGAGGTGTCCCTCTAGGACTGGTGCTGGGAAGAAGGGATAAGAGCAGATAAGACCAGCCCCTGCAGGAGGAAATATTGCAGAGCAAGAGACCATGGCCACCCAGGCTTTGCTAAAGCAGGGGATAGAGCCAGAAATAAAAATGGAGGAACAGGATTCAGCAGGCCCTGAAGGCGGTGAGGGTGAGGGCATGCATGGAGCAGCCCTTCCAGAAATCGGAAGGATCAAGGAGTTTCTGTCCAGGGAGGCATCGCAACACGTGAAACAGGAGCCTGATGAAGGGCCATCCAGGAACTGGGACGTTCAGTTTCAAGAGTTCCTGAAGACACTGCAGACTCCTCCCTCCGGAGAAGAAAGCCCACAGCTGCCTGAACTCCGGCAGTGGAGCCACCCTAGGACATCTCGGGTCTCCTCCAGAGGAGCAACAGGTGGCGCCAGCAAATGGCCCGGAGGATTGTGGGTTTCTCAGCCCCAGCTGCATCTCGTGGAGGAAGTCCAACAGGAACAGAGCAGCCACCTGGCCGCCACACAGAGTGGGAAAGGAGCAAGCGGCGTCCTGGCTGGAGACGCCAGCAGGGCGGAGGAGGCGCAGCGCCAGCGATTTCGGCAGTTCTGCTATCAGGAGGCGGATGGGCCTCGCGAGATCTGCCGGCAGCTCCAGGAGCTTTGCTGCCAGTGGCTGAAACCAGAGTTGTGCACCAAGGAGCAGATTTTGGACCGGCTGGTCCTGGAGCAGTTCCTGGCCATCCTGCCACGGGAAATGCAGCGCTGGCTTTGGGAACAGGACCCGGAGACCTGCACTCAGGCTGTGACGCTGGCCGAACATTTCCTTTTGAGGCAGCAAGAGGCCCAAGGGTGGGAGCAGCAGGTGAGGATGTGGGCAGCTGGTCACCTTGGGGCCCTTTTGTGTGTGCGTGTGCAGGCGTGGATGTGCGTGTGCATACATCCATCCCATTCACAGGCACACAACACCATTTGGGCTCTCAGAAAAAGTTTTCCAAATAACGCTTGCATTCGTCTGCATTCTTTGCATAATACATTTGTGCTTTGAGAGCGTGAAAGATTAGCAACTTGCAGTGGGTTAAACCGCTGAACCATAAGCTGTTGATCGAAAGATCGGCAGTTCGATTCCCGCAACGGGGTGAGCGCTCGTTGCTTGGCCAGCTCCTGCCAACCTAGCAGTTCCAAAGCATGTCAATGCGAGTAGATAAATAGGTACCGCTTGCGGGAAGGTAAACAGCGCTCCGTGTTCCAGCTGCATGCTATGCGCTGCGGCAAGGAGAGTCATGCCGGCCACATGACCACGGAGGCGTCTTCGGACAACGCTGGCTCTTCGGCTTTGAAATGGAGATGAGCACCACACCCTAGAGTCGGAAACGACTGGACTTAATTGTCAGGGGATACCTTTACCTTTAAATTTTCTCAGGCAAACATTTTTGGTGTAAGAAGCGTAGGGGGAAGTGGTGTGGTCCGCCCCCTGGTGACACGCGGGGGGTGGCGACAAAGCGGGCGGAGGGGGAGTCAATCGCGCTGTTTTGACAGCAGGAAGAGCAGGCGGCAGCAACGGAGCCTGTGATTGTTTTGACTCTCCTGCACCTCTGAAGGGATGTTTAGCGGCGGCGACAGCAGTGACGCCACTTCTGGTGGTGACGTCACCGGGGGCGGCGGCATCGCAACGGTACTGTTTGGTGTGAAACAAGCTGTTTTGGGAGAGCCCAATGTTTTTTGAACTCCGGTCCCCCAAACCTTCATCTTTTTTCCAATGGTTTGTTCCACTACTTGGCCAGTGGGGCATCATTTTCTTACCAAAGAGGATGGATCTTTTCTCTGGCTACATGATCCACCACAGTTGGGGACCATATAGTGTGATGATCTCTCGACACAGCATAGCCAGTCTGATTGAGCGACTTGATATCCCAAAGCCAGATCAGAGTGAGGACAATCCTTTGTGACCACACTCTGTATGGCCTGATGTATTTTCAGCATCGGGCAAAGACACTTTTATTTACCCAGGACATTTTTCTCTTGTGTTTTTTTTAGGTTTTAGTGTCTTATGCTGAAGCCATTGTTGGTGTTGTTGATGTTTGTTTAATCTTGTATTGATTTTACTGTTTTGTGTTTAATCCTTCTATAAGTGGCTATGAAAGTTATTTGTTTGACCATCCTCCTAAGTGGACAAGAGGCACCTTTTTAAAGGAGCGGTGGTCTTATATTTAGTCTTATATTTGTCCCCCTTTACTCCAGTATGGCGTCTTTTGTAGTGGCTGTGTGGTGGTTTTTGTTTTGTTAGATGTGAGCCCTTCTGGAACAGGAAACCCTTGAAGAAATAAAGGGTTTTTTACATTTTGCGATGTAAATGACTTGGTGGTTTTTGTTGAAAAGCAGTATATAAATATTCTTAATAATAAGTCCTTGTGATAAGCAAATGTAGCTGCATCTTACCACTGTCTCAACAGCATCCTGACTTCATATGTTCCCATCCCCCCCTTGTAACTAAGCCAAAACGTGAGCAAAATGACATAATTGCATATTCTTCCCCCGTTTACCCTTGCTTCTGATTTTAAATTGTTAACTCTCTGGGGCAGAGACCTGTCTTCTTGTACTCTGTTAAGCACCATGCCATTGACGGAACTCTATGAATAATAAGTAAAATAATAGGACTGTCAGCCTGATTCTCCTTTTTTCTCTCTCTTCCCCCCCCCCCTTTCAGATCACAGGGATGCCAGAAGTGGAGTTTGTGACTCCTCCCAAAGCAAGAGAAGCTCTCCCAAGCACAGTGAAAACACAACGCTTGGCAGAAATGAAGCAGGACGATGAGGGGAGTGTGAGCTTGTTAGGTAAGGCTGATCAGATATGTCTTGTTGGCCACTGTCGGGTACCCTGACAGTTTGACTCCGGCTGTGTTGCTCTCCCACATATAAGAACATCAGACGAGCCCTGCTGGATCAGGCCAAAGGCCCATCTAGTCCAGCTTCCTGTATCACACAGTGGCCCCACCAGATGCCCCAGGGAGCACACAAGACAACAAGATAACCTGTTTCCTGTTGTCCCTCCCTTGCACCTGGCACAGAGAAAACCCACTTCTAAAACCAGGAGGTTGCTTATGGCTTGGAACCTGTGATGGTCTTTCCCTCCATGAATCTATCCAAACCTCTTTAAAGGCATCCAGGCCAGGTGCCATCACCACATCCTCTGGCATCAGACACCTATGACATGCTGGGGTCATCTTTCATATCTCTACCAAGCCTCGCGTGCTACTTCCAGGCTCAGAGGCAGGGGAGCAATGGTGGGAGGGAAACCTGCCTTTCTCTCCTGCGTGTGGGCTTCCCAGAGGCATCTGGGAAACAGGATGTTGGACTAGATAGATCTTTGGCGTGATCCAGCTGGCCTTTTCCTTAATTTCATAGCTTTGTGGACCTTTCCAAAAATGATGTAATTTCTAAAATTGCTCACGGCTGGACTGAGAGCTGACCTTTGGAGTCACAGCCAGCATGGGGCAGATTGAGACTGGGCATTTGACTAGTCAGATAGCGTTGAAAAGTACCCAAATGATGGTTAAAACAATGATGGTGTTTCTCTAAAACATAAGCTGATTTTTTTTTCAATAGCACCGTACAAAGGGGTAAATGTTTGAGAGAGGAGATCTGTAGGGGAAGGGGGAAATGAAGGGGTGCCTCTCAAAGTTGAAGAATGAAGCAGTCATTTTCACCATAATGATTTAATAATAATAATAATAATAATTAATAATATAATATAGCCCCATTCAGATACATGGTGCTTTGTGTAGAAGCAGACAAGTGAACAAAACCGGGTCCTTGGTGTCATTAAATGCCATCCCAGTTTCCCAATATCCTTGTCCTCTTTGAGTCTTCCTGACTGCTACCAGTATCCGCAAATGTAAGTCTGAAGTCCTCTGCTGAGTTGGGGGGGGGGGGACGATTTATCTTTCTCAGGCTGTAATATCTTTTTTTAACATGGTTGGGTCAAGCTTCTACAAATTGGACTGACCGTGCAGTCCTATGCCTGTCTACCCAGAAGTAAGTTCCACTGTGTTCAATCAAGCTTACTGGGAGGAAAGTGTGTGTATAGGATTGCAGCCTGAGCCACTGAGTGCTTCTTCATCTCTTTGGCTTTCTCCTGGAACACCAGGATCTGTCTACAGTTACAAAGTTTTGAAAAAGTGACATTGACAAAACGGAAAGCAAAAATCACAGCAACAATTCAAAAACCAAAGCCAGTTTTTGGAGGCAGTTGTGCTACTGTATAGCCAGCGGGTGGCGCAGTGGGTTAAACCGCTGAACCATGAGCTGTCGATCGAAAGGTCAACAGTTCGAATCCGCGACGGGGTGAGCTCTCGTTGCTTGGCCAGCTGCTGCCAACCTAGCAGTTCCAAAGCATGTTAATGCGAGTAGATAAATAGGTACTGCTTGCGGGAAGGTAAACAGCGCTCCGTGTTCCAGCCGCATACTACGCTATGCGGCAAGGAGAGTCACGCCGGCCACATGACCACGGAGGCGTCTTCGGACAACGCTGGCTCTTCGGCTTTGAAATGGGGATGAGCACCACACTCTAGAGTCGGACACGACTGGACTTAATTGTCAGGGGTCACCTTTACCTTACCTAAGTAAGCAGCAGGGCCACTTGGAGCGACACCCTCATCGTGGCTTCAAGGAATATTTGACTGCTGTGAAATAATAGGCGATCATTGGACAATATTTGGCCAGTTCATTCATTGGCATGCCAGGTCTAGGCCTGGTTGAACTCTACGAAAGGAGTTGAATGAAGATCGTCTGTCTAGATCAGCGATGTTCCACACTTTTCTTCTCACAGCACACTGACCTCTATGGTCTTCTCTATGGTCTTGGCCTCTTGTGATGTCACTTCCGAGAGACTCTTCCAGGTTGTGCGGCTCTGTTTCTAGGGCAACTGTCTGTAGTAACAAATTGTCTGTCCCTCTTCCTTCCTCCACCGGCACCTTAGGAGCCGGCAGAGGAAGAGGGACAGACAATTCGTTACTACAGACAGTTGCCCTTGAAATAGAGCCGCAGAACCCGGATGTGTTTTTCAAAGATTTTCAACCACTGTGCTCCAAACTCCCACAGCACACTGGTTGAAAATCGCTGATCTAGGTGCATGATTCCTGCTTGAGGTGTGAGAGAGTTGAGTTTACATCTCATTGGCTGGCTAGATGAGAGAGGAGGGCTTTACCTTAGAGGAGATAGGCTTGGGGGATTCCAGAGAAGAACTTGCTTTGTGTTTGTGTCTGCTTTGTATTGTCACCGTCCCTGTGGTCTGCCAACATATGCTAAGTCAGAGCATATGCTGCAGGATGGTGTAGTGGTTTGGGAGTCGGACTTAAGACCTGGAAGATCCAGGTTCAAATCCCCGCTCAGCCACGAAGCTTCCTGGGTGACCTTGGGCCAGTCACTATCTCTCAGCCCCACCTACCTCACAGGGTTGTTGTGAGGACAAAAAGGAGGGGAGGAAATATGTACACCACTCTGAGCTCCTTGGAGGAAGGGTGGTATAAAAATGTGAAAAATAAATAAATAAAATAAACACCGATTGGTCAAGGCATAGCTAATCTATGTTTAGGTGATTCTGGATATGCAGAATTGCTTAATAAGAACATACGTGCCTTGGTGGATCTAACCAACATTCTTTTCAAGAAACCCAGCAGTGGTCTACTGGAAATTAGCCTGTGCAGTTCGGGTCTATACTTACCTACAAAATCTACTTCCATGACCCTTAGGAAGGAAATAGCCAGTTGTGGTCCACCTGCCTAAAAGTATCCTATGAAACAGCTCCTCAAAGTCCTGCTTCCTTTCCTTTTTAAAAATGTTTTATTATATTTAAACTCCATTTCGACAAGATGGACTTTCAAAACTTCTTACAATCCACACAAAGCTGCGGTGTAGTGAGGAATATGGGGTGGGTGGGAGGGCAAACTCTTCGGGTCTCTGGCAGTTCTAGGCTCTTCTCTCCAGAGAGCAGGGGCAGAAGGAGCTACAGGTGAACTTTTGAGATTGGCTGATGGTGCAGATAGATGCTGACCCACAGAGAGAGAGAGAGAGAGAGAGAGAGAGAGAGACCCCGACCCCCTCCCCCTCCGTTGATGCTGCAACAGGTGATACAGATCAGTCTCTTCCCTCCAGAGGGAGGGATTCGTGCAGCATCACATCAAGAAAGGCAAGAAGCCCCTCTGGGAAAGAGAGTGGCCCACTTCCCAGGGTGCCAGTGGGAGACGAGCTGTATGGTCTGCGTGTACCTAGTGTGCATTTAGGCTCTTAATTTGAGTCATTTCTGATGTTGCGAGCATGGTGGGTGCCCCTTCCCCCTCTTCCACTCCATCCCACGGAGGGAGATCTAGGTCGTAGGAGGATGGGGATGACGGAGAGACAGGAAGATGCTGCTAGGAAGGTTTATAGTTGCCAGGTTGTCTTTTGACACAGATGCTGTGGGATAGGGTAGGGACGTGCTGTCAGTGTCATCGGCTGATTTGGTGTCAGGGTCGTCATCTTCAGTCTAGGGCCACACATCTAGGGTTGGTTGTCACCCGCCCCTACCGTCCGCCTCTGGCCAAGGGGTACTGCGTTCCAGGTTGGGGCTGGTACAGGATTGGGAAGTTGCAGTGGCCCTAGGGCCTGCCTGGGTGGTTCCCCTCTCTTCTCCCCCTCACAGTGTGTCCTCCAGCCTTCTCCACCATTCCCTTATGTTCTTCACGGTTGTGTTTTTCTGTTTCTGCTGCCTCTTTCTCCCCTCTCACTGACTTCCTCCTCTCTCTTGCCATCTTTCCTTTCACTGTGTCGCTGCTTCTGGTAGTTCTCGCCTCGTCCTTCTGCTTCTCTCGCCTGACTCACCCTTTCCTCGTCCTTCCACTCCGTACCTCTCTTCCCTCCACCTCCACTCCTCCTGTTAGCTCAGCTCCTGTTTTCTCCTCCACTGCTTTGTCCACTCCCCTCCCGTTCATGGTTCCTTCCCTTTTGTAACTCCCACTAGCCCTTACTGCCCCAGTCAACAGGACTCATCAGGCAGACTGTATTGCTGGCCTGTTCCCTCAATACTTCTCTGCCTGTCGATTACATCATTGCTGGGCAAGACACCTGGAAGCCCCGTCCCACCACAGCCATGCGTGGTGTTCCGGAGGGCCACAGGTCAGAGATGCATATCTGAATTCTCCCCTTTTCTCCAGCAGGTGATGGGGGGCTGAACAAAAGCAAGGAGCAGAAGCCTTTGCTGGAAACCCCTGAACAAATGGAGCCACTGAGGACACCCTTGGAAACTGTGAAAGAGAACAGTGATCTGTGTGAGGGAGAAGCTGATAAGAACCAACACAGGGCAGAGAGGCAGAATGCAAATGATAAAGAGGACGAAGGAGATCAATTTGCTGTTTCACAAATAGCTCACAAAAGAGAAGATGAAGCCACTATCCAGCGTAGTGAGAACAGAGAAAAATACAAGGAGTGTGAGGAAAGCTTTGAGCAAAGCTTGCAGCTTCTTACCTACAAGAGCACCCACACAGAGGAGAAGCTATACAAGTGTTGGCACTGTGGCAAAAGCTTTCATAGCAGTTCGGACCTCGTGACGCATGAGAGAACTCACGTAGGTGAGAAACTGTATAAATGTTCCTACTGTGGAGAAAGTGAGAGAACCCACACAGGGCAGAAGCCACATAAATGTTCGCATTGTGGGAATACCTTTGGCTGCAACTCACAAGAGGGAATCAATTTAGGAGAGAAACCGTATACGTGCTCAGAGTGTGGGAAAAGTTGCAGTCAGAGATCAGACCTTCTTAAACACCAGAGAACCCACACAGGAGAGAAGCCTTGCAAATGCTTGGCATGTGGAAAAAACTTCAGAAACAGCTCAGGGCTTAAAGTACACCAGAGGATCCACACAGGTGAGAAACCATATAAATGTTCACACTGTGGGAAATGTTTCAGTTGGAGCTCACACTTTATATCACACGAGAGAATCCATACAGCATTTTGTTCCTATTGCGGGAAAAGCTTCAGCCAAAAATCAGACCTTGTTGAACATGAGAGAACTCACACAGCAGAGGATGCTTTTGCTTGTTTTGCCTGTGGGAAAAGCTTTGATGTCAGTTCAGAACTGGTCGCTCATGCACGAACCCACAAGGAAAAGCCGTTTGAATGCTCTGTCTGTGGGAAAACCTTCAGGAACAGTTTGCAACGCATTGCGCACCAGAAAGTTCATACAGGGGAGAAACTGCATAAATGCTCTCACTGTGGAAAAAGCTTTAGCCAGAGACAGAGTTTTATTACTCATGAGAGAATCCATACCGGAGAAAAACCTCATAAATGCTTAGTGTGTGGGAAAAGCTTCCGAAATGTCCCAAATCTTAAATCACATGAGAGGACCCACACGGGAGAGAAACCATATAAATGCTCCCACTGTGACAAAAGTTTTCGATGGAGTTCCCACCTTGTGTTGCATGAAAGAATTCACACAGGAGAGAAGCCCTACAGATGTTTAGACTGTGGGAGAACCTTTGATAGGCGATCCAATCTTCTTGCACATGTGAGAATCCACCCAGGACAGAAACCATATACCTGTTCAGACTGTGAGAAAAATTTCACCTCGAGGTCTTCTCTTCTCCGTCATCAAAAAATCCATGTGGGACAGGAAGTTTCTACATGCTCAGTGTGCGGGAAAGCCTTCAGGCAGCGACTGAACCGGAAAGGCAGTAAGGAAGCAAAAGTATCTGCGTGCTCTGAGTGCATAAGAAGCCATTATCTAAGCTCAGATCTTGTCGTACGTGCAAGAACTTGTGCAGAGAAAAAGCCATTCGAATGTTTGGTCTGTGGGAAAACCTTTAGGAATAGCTCGCACCTCATTACACATCAGAGTGTCCACACAAGAGTTCGACCATATCAGTGTTCAGACTGTGGACGAAACTTTGTGAGGAGACCCAACCTCCTTGCTCCCACAAGTGACGATGCAGACCAAAAACCATATAAATGTTCAGAGTGTGAGAAAAGTTTCAGCTAGAATTCAGTTCATATCAGATCCCAGAAAAATTGTACCTGCATTTGCTCACATTCACCCCTTTTTCCTTTTGCCTTGTCTTTCCTTTCACTTTAAAATGAAACTGGAAGCTCTTTGGGGACAGGGACTTTCTTTTTGCTTATGGTTCTCGCTCTAATGCGCCCATGTACATTGATGGCTCTAAATAAACAATATCCAAACAGGTGAGAAATCATATACATTTTGTACAATGATTGCTTAAAAATGGGTTTAAAAGCCATGTAAAAAGCTTTTTTATGTATTAAAAACAAGAATAAAACCAAGTTTAAAACACACACTGGGTTCATTATGTTTCTTTCAATTTCCACGAACTTCATCTGGTGAACGAACAAAAAAGCCGCAGATATGTTTTTGCTCGTTCACCTGATGAAGTTCATGGAAATTGAAAGAAACGTAGCGAACCCAGTGTGTGTGTTTTTAAACTTGGTTTTATTCTTGTTTTTAATACATATTTTCAAAAACTTTTTACATGGCTTCAACACCAGTTTTTAAAAATTATTTCACATACTGGCTGGCCATGAAAGCTTCAGATCATCCATATACATTTTTAGAATGGGAGGATCTGGATAGGCCACTGTTTTGACTGTAAATGGATGAGCCCTTTTTACCTTATTGGTTTTATTTTGTTTTTACTGGGTTAGTTAGTGCAAGGACAAAAGTAGCAAGGCTGGTGAACGAAGCACAGCTCTCCTCAAAATCCTATTTATTCTTTAGAATCTGGAATGTTTTACCCACCGGATCTGGTTATTCAAGAAACAGAGCAAGCTCATTGGTTTTGACGGTGTCTCTTCCTACAGTTTTGGAGGACGAAGGCATCTTGCTGCAGTTTCCATCTAAATACAGATTCACATATAACCAATTTATCATCTGAGAATCAATTAGTGTACATTTGGCTTCGAAGTTCTCAGCAGTCATTGTCCACGTACTTCCAAGCATATCTTTGCAACTATGAACATCTAGGTCCTCAATTCCTATATGAGCATATGAGGCTGCCGTACTGAGTTCAGCATTGGTCGGACTAGCTCAGTACCATCTACACTGACTGGCAGCAGCTCTTCAAGGTTTCAGATAGGTCTTTTTCCAGCCCTACCTGGAGATGCCAGCGATTGATCCGTAAGAGATAGAAACATTCTTTTTTTTTTTTTAATGAAAGATTAGATTCTCAGGAAGATGAATTCAGTGGCAAGTAGTATTGCATCCTGGGGTTTTCCGATGCTCCTAGGGAATCTCGTGCAGAACCTTGCCTAGAGCTGTCAGTTCTGACAACTGCTGCTGCACACATGGTTCACAAGCTGCTGTGTGAACAAAACCCGTGTCTTCTGGAAACTTTACACCCATGTTGCTTCTTGTCCCCTGTTTTGTGTGTGTGTCAATGTTTCCATGTGTGTTGGTCTAAATAGATATTCCTGCCACTTTAGGCTGACTTGAAGCTTGTGTAAATAAATCAGGAGGAAGAAAATATGTTCGGTGCCACAGTCGCATATTTTCTGAATCCTTCAGGTACTAAAGGAATCTTTTGGGATGCATTCGAGAGCTCTGACTGCCTATGGGCAATTTCTGAGACTCCGTTCGTTGACAGCTCATGTCTTACCAGATGTGGTGACCATCTTGGCCACAGCTCCAGGCTCCTTAGGGATTTCACCAGAACATTTTGCAGCCTTTGCCACATTTCTTTGGTTGTGAATTTATATACTTACCCAGCCCCGAGGTCTAGCTTCTCGATTTTTTCCTCCCTGTCAAAGACTTAAACTGATGGACAACCACTGAATTCAGATGTAACTGCAAAGCCATGGTTTGTTTAACTAACTGTACACGTTCGCGTTGCGTTCACGTTCCATGTGCGTCTGGTGTCCTGCCCCCAGGTCCAACAATGGGCTCTGATTGGCCGGACGTAGCGTGAACGCAGCAAAAGTCAAGCTGGACTCGACTTTTGCTGCGTTCGCGCTACGTCTGGCCAATCAGAGCCATTGTTTGACCTGGGGGCGGGACATCAGATGCACACGGAACGCAAACGCAATGTGAACAGCGTAGCTCCGGCTTCACTCTTCTCTTATGAAACCCATCTTCTCTTCTGATTGGATAACACTTTCCCCCCCCCTCCCTCTCCATTTAAAGTCAACTCATCCTCTTACCGCTTTCTACAAAAAGGAACTTTTACAGCACAGCACCACAGAAACAGAGAAGGGGAGGGAAACAGTCCCCAACCCCACACACAGGAACAGCAAGGAGAAACCCCCCCCCCACACACACACACAGAATTTCACCACAAAAGATCTCTCTGGATTGCTGTTGCAGATCTGAAAGGCTCTTGTCTTCTTACACAGGCTTTGAGTTTCTTCCCTGATCTATAGCTTGCTTTCCAGTTCACTGTGTGCACTTTGGCTTGTTCAGGACAAATTGAGCTCTCAACTGCATCATTTTGCTGCTCTTTTGATACGTTGAAATGGTTGGTTCAAAAATTACTGCTTCTCTAGAGTTGTTTGTGTGACAAAAGCAGCCTTTTAATTATTTTCCTGTTCTTTTTTTCCCCCTCGTCTGCTGACGTGGGTTTCCAGGGCGAACATTTTCTGTGCAGGAGGAGAACTCTTAATGTTGACTTTGCATATTAATTGGCAGATTCCTGCCATTTCCCTCCCTCTCCAAAAAGGTTTTTTTTTAGTTTGGTATAGATTAGGACAAGCATCCAACCATAGTTAATCACTTGTAAGTCTCATTGATTTCAGTGGAAGGGCAGATAGGAAAGAGCTAAAGCATGTTTTTTTTATTTAAATTTTTAGTTTCCTCCTTTGAAATCAGTGAGACTTCAGAGTGCTTAATTTGGGCTGTAGCTGTACTGTGATTTTGGGGGTGTGGTTTGAGGAGATATCTAAGCCTGACTTCTGAGCAGGAATCATGGAAGTCCCACATCATCCTTGTTTTCCTGCACAAGTATGGATCGCCCATCTTTGTACAGTAGTTTTGTTTTTGTGTTCGATTTCGCCAAGTAAGGAAAGAGGAGCGACTTTGAAATGGTAAATCGAAAGGCAGAATGATCTGACATTTAATTTTTTGGAATGTATATGTAATTTTTTTCACCACTGTTGTTCAGTAAAGTTCCTTTTAAAACCTAGTCGCAGTGCTTGCCTGTAGTTCTGAACCTTAAATGCCTTCAAAAAGGATCTGATAAATTAAAGGAGGAAAGGGTCATTAGTATCAGTAGCTATAGCAGCAGATGAGAGCCAGGATGGTGTAGTGGTTGGGAGTTGGACTTAGACCTGGAAGATCCAGGTTCAAATCCCTGCTCAGCCATGAAGCTTCCTGGGTGACCTTAGGCCAGTCACTGTGTCTCAGCCTCTCCTTCCTCACAGGGTCATTGTGAGGACAAAAGGAGGGAAGGAACTATGTACACTACCCTGGGCGGTATAAAAATGTGAACAATAAATAAAAAATAAATATTACAAGCCAAGGGCAGGCAAGGGAGGGCTGTTGCTTTCAAGCCCTGCTTGTGAGCTTCCTGGTGGCATCTGATTGGCCACCATGGGTAGAAACATGTTGGGTTAGGTAGGCCTATTGGGCTAGCATAGCACAACTCTTATGTGCCATAGAAAATTCCCTGCTACTGAATCAGATCTATCCAACATGCTTAACAGGGAGCTACCAAGTTATTCATAAAAGATGGATAGAGGTGGCCCCAGCTGATATTGTATCTTTCAATATAAAAAAAACTTTCAAAAAGCTTTAAACAAAGTCCTTTATTTAGCAAACATGGAGTAAGAGGGCCAAAGACAGTCCAATATTCTTTGACTGAGCATTGGTCAGAGGAAGAACAGGAAGCAGAGAGCAAGAATAAATGGACAGTTTTCACAGTGGAGGGAAGTAAGAAGTGGGGTCCCCCACGGATCTGTCCTGGGACCCAGGCATTTTAGCTTATTTATAAATGATGTGGAGTGAAGCATAAACAACACGATGGCCAAGTTTGCAGATGATACCAAACTATTCAGGGAGGGTGTTTCGTGAAGGGTGAAGGGCATTTTATTTGCATGACTTTGGAACGGATGTAAACTGCGATGGAGATATTTTCAGACAATTGTTGCTTTTGCGGCAGTATATGTCAAAAGATACGATGAAACAAACAGTGCATTGGAGTTTGCTATTTACTAACTTGCTATTTTGTGGGTATACAGGGGGGGCATGAATGCTTCTGCCCATTGATTGCCCCTTTGTTCCTTGCATTTCCAGAAGTTCCTTTATCTCTGTTTTCTTTCCAATTATCTGATCTAAGAGACCTTGGCGATGGCTGTTGGAGGGAAAAGGCTGCTGCCTGGGGGCGAAGGGAAAGGAGAAAACACACCCCAACCCCCTTACCCGGCTTTCTTCTCGGAAGCGGAGCTGCTTCTGCAGAAGAGGGGGAGGGGAGAGAGGCACCCAGCCAGGGGGCTTCCTGGGGGGCTGGTGCAGCTTGAGCTCACAGGTCCAGGATGCAGCAGGAAGGAATGATGAAAAATATAAAAAAAAATTAATATTAACATACAGTTCACATGTGACAGGACAAAAATGCTTTTGGCTTCTATACCTAAGCTTTGTAATCAAAGTTTATGTAAACTTTGTAGTAAATTAGCTGAAAGACAGGACAGGGCCCCAGAGGAGTGGGGAGGGGGCGATGCATTAAGGCTAGGCCATAAATTCCCCCTAGAAGTTAGCAGGGTAAGGTCATAAACCATAATGCCAGCGAGCCAGGCACCCAAAGCGCCAAGAGATAACAGAATTCCTTCGGTCAGTGTGAATGAACAAAGGAAAGTTTAAAGATGTGCTGGTTTAGAGAAGAATCATTTGCGCATGTGTGTAATTTAAACATGAGAATTAATCAAGGTAACGCCCATATAGTATAAAACCTGTAAGCAAGGGAGCCACCACACTCCACTCTGTTTTCAAGCTGTTAAGCTCTGAGTGTGAGTCTCTTGCGCAAGATAAATAAACTCTCTTTGTTGATCCTGCTCCGACTATCCTGGAATGATTATTTGTAAACATCTCCAGTTTACAGCAGGAAGGACTCAGCCAAACCCCGCCAGGCGGGGGAGGTGCTTGCTTGCTTGCTTGCGCTGGTCACAGAATCCTGGCGAGAGACCGACTGGGGCTTCCTTTGGTTCCCTCGTAGGCGAAGTTCCCCCCTCCACAACTCACTGCCTCCTATTTACATTTAAAACGGAGAGAAGTGGAGGGCGAGGAGAGAACGCACCAGCACACGGCCTCTGCCAGCAGAAAAGGGAATTCTCTCACTCACTCACTCACTTTCCTGTGGCAATTAGTAAAGCGTCTTTTTCTTATGACGGGCTAGATTGGGGACTGGGGTGGGGGGGGCAGCAGGTGGGGTGGAAAGGGGGCAGCGAGTGACATACTTTTTGGCCACTGCTGTCTGGGTCTCCAGCCAAAAAAACACTGCTTTTACTGTCTGTGCCTCTCGGGCATGCATGCACCCCCCCCCACACACACACACACTTCCCTCCCCTTCATGCTGCGCTGGCCTGAGGAGGGAAGCGATCATCCCTCTCCAGCTCCTCTTTTGGTAATTGTGAGGGAGAGAGTGCGCCAGCAGCACAGCTCTCTGGCTTGGGGAGTCTGGCTGCTGTTGCTGAAGGTGATGTGGCAGCATTTTACTCCAAGCTCCCCTGATCAAACACACACACATTTGCTGCCGCCGGCTCATCCAGAGACGCCATCTCCTCCACAACTGTCTCTCGTTTCCCATCCCCGCACACCCTCTCGGCCTTGCATGCAATCGAAGGCCCTTGAGATCCACCAAAAATCGACTCACGAGCCACACTTTGTGACAACCACTGAGGGTGGGCGGGCCCCCATATCCACAGATTCGCTATCCACGGTTTCAGTTATCCACGGATTGCGGGGACCCCCGCCCCCGGCTTTTACTTTTTTTCCCAGTAAGCTTAGTTTCTTCCTTAAACAAACAGGAGAAGCAGCTTCTGGCTGCTTATTGCAGGCAAGTAGAAAGAGACTAAGTCCTAGAGAGGCTCTGCAAGGTTAACAGAAACCTTGTAGAGCCTCTCTAGGACTTAGGTTCATTCTACTTGCCTGCAATGGAGGCTGCTTCTCTGTTTGTTTTAAGGAAGAAACAAAGTTTGCTGAAAGAAAAATAAGAGCTGGGTGTGTGTGCATGCCTGTCCACAGGGGAGGCGGGGCAGGGGGCCCTCAGGAAACCATGGAGGGGGGGTCACTCCTATCCACGGTTTCAAGTATCCACGGAGGGGCCTGGAACATATCCCCAGCGGATATGGGGAGAGTACTGTACATGATTTCCCTTAAAAAATGAATCCTTAATGTTGCCATAGATAAATCTTGACATAAGTCTGACTCCATTTTGAAGTGCTTGTCATTAAGAGCTACCTAGCAAGTCAAGTATTCAGCAACTTCGTAAACAGGAGCAGCTGTTACTTGGTACAGGTGTTACAATCATTCTCATGGGTGTCACCATCCTTATCTTTCACCTTCTAGGCAACACGAAGCCCACCTGTCGCCAAACTACCTACACAAGTTTCCAAGAACATGTTTTTCTCTATTGTTTGAACTTATGTAAGTCTATTGCTGAGCAGAATCGTATCACACCTTCTGTGCTCTCTCTGCTTTTGCCCGGGGTCAGTCCTTGCACCTTTTGGTGTGGGCTGTCCAGAGTGCTCCTAATAAACACTTTGCTCAACTTAGCCCTCCCGCCACCGAGACCATGTTACTTCATTTCCTCGACAATCTCTTTAGGTATCTTGGTAAGTTTGAAAATGTTTGTTAGGTATCTTGATATCTTATTCCATCATAGGCACCATTGGACCCCCCATCGATTGGCTGCTATCTCCTTAAGCAACCTCTCAGCACAGGCCACATTGTGTTTTTTTTTTAATACCTGGGGCAATTCTTACATCCCTGCGGCCGTGCAGATTTTCAAGTCTAAAGTTCTAGCAAAACTTTTGTTTGTTAGCTCCATTCAGATTTCAGCTCTCTCAATCACTGTTGAGCGAGTCCAGTCCTGCTTTCTTTATAAGATCTTTGCGGTCCCTCACTGCGTACCTTACACAGTGCTGTATCTGGAAGCAGGCCTGCATAAAACTGAAACTCTGGCATGGCTTAGATTTCTGAATTTTGGGCTAAGGGCTTGTTTTGCCGCAGACCAGAATAATGTGCTTAGGAATATTCTACCCAATGCCTTTCTCCAGGCCTCGCCTTATTTTACAAAAAAACCTGCAATCCTTGGGTTTAACATTAGACCTGAAAGGGGGCCTTCTTCTGTTCACTGCTCTCAAAATCACCCAAACCCGCCTATTCAACATTGAAAAACAAGATTTGCAGGCAGCGGCCCTTAATTCATGCTCACCTTTACATTTTGGTCTTTCATGGCCCTTGGACCCGGCCCCCAGTTATCCTTGCATTTTGCTTACCCTTTCAGTGCGCAAAGCCTTTACTTTGGCAAGGTTTAATGCCTTCCCTTCCAATGTCATGTGCGCCAGATTTAGGGAATCAGCGGAATGCACTCAGGCCCTTTCATGCAACTTGCATACTACCGAGTCTTTGTCCCATATGATTCTTTATTGTCCCTATTATAACGATCTGCGTCAACATTTTCTGCAGCCAATTATAACATCTCTTTCTAGATCAGATGTGGATATTATCTGCTTTTTATTGGATGGGGAAAATGAGAGTCGTACATTGAGGGTAGCCAAATACCTTTACTTAATCTTGATTAGGCATAACTCTTCTTGTAATTCTAACCTCCTTCAAGAGAATGACTAGGGTTATAGTTTTGCTTTGTTTTAACTATTTTCTGTTTAATTTTATTGATTCTTTTTATTTTATTTTATTATGTTTATTATAATCTGCTATCTTAAGTTATCTTATGTAAGTGTTCTTGCACCTGTATTTTAGGTTGGTGGGGTTTCTACTCTCGCACTTGTATGGTTTGCTTTGATGCCATTAAAGGTAGGTTGATTGATTGATTGATTGATTGATAACAAAAAAGGATCAGGTTTCAGTTCCTCAAGTGTATAGACAGAGAAATAAAAGCAAAGAAGGCTGGCAGTATACAAGAAAATCAGAACTTTCAATAACCATTAATAAAGAAAAACACAACTAATATTAAAACTACACTCCATATATGATTTGGATATATATATATATAAACTATATACTATAAACTATAAATTATTTTAAGATTTAATATGCAATAAGGTAAAGGTGACCCCTGACAATTAAGTCCAGTCATGTCCAACTCTAGGGTGTGGTGCTCATCCCCATTTCAAAGCTGAAGAGCCAGCGTTGTCCAAAGCGTTGTCTCCATGGTCATGTGGCCGGCGTGACTCTCCTTGCCGCAGTGCGTAGCATGCAGCTGGAACATGGAGCGGTGTTTACCTTCCCGCAAGCGGTAAATATTTATCTACTCGCATTAACATGCTTTGGAACTGTTAGGTTGGCAGGAACTGGCCAAGCAACGAGAGCTCACCCCATCACGGATTTGAACTGCCGACCTTTCTATCGACAACTCAAGGTTCAGCGGTTTAACCCACTGCGCCACCCGCAGTGTATACTGTATATGCAATACTGCTAAATAAAATATTGTTAGGGAGTGCAAGTTCAGGATCAGATGATCAAACTATTCAAAGCCTACAGTTTCTTTGACACAAGGAAGCTCTTTTCACACTCTAAACATTTCTAAGGAACAGCTGTTTCTCCACTGTGTGGGTCAACTATGGGTCCATTTATAGGGTTTCTGCACTGTGTGGGTCATCTGTCATGTACATTTGTGATGTACAGTCAGGCCTTTACTGTCACTGAAGCTCTTTCCTTACACGAAGCATTTACAGGAAGAGGTGTTTGAAAATGGTGTAATTCATTTTACTCAGAAGTAAGCCTATTATGTTCAGCCTCATATACAGGATTTGCATCCATGGATTCCAGTATCAGAAACTGAATGTCCACTCCCAACAGCCCATTTACTTAGTGTGGAAGCTTCCGGAGGACCATTCCCCATCAACGCCGGCTTGGAAAGGCCTGCAGAGGCATCTGTGAGCCTCTCCAATGCGATTCATACTGACTTCTGGTCAAACTGCAGGCCTTTCCAAGCCGGCACCGATGGAGAACAGTCCTTCGGAAGCCCCCACAGTAAGTAAATCAAATGGGTTTGGGGGCTGGACTCCAGCATCCGTGGATCCTCGCTATCTGTGTGTGTGTGTGTGGGGTCTGGAACGGACAGCTAGAGAACAATTCACCATAAACCTAGAGCAGTGACCCGAATGCTCCGCTGCTCTAAGCGTCACAAAAATAAAGCACGATTGCGACAACTCGTGAGCAAGGGCAGCGGAAATTACAGGGCCCACTGTAATCCTGTCCGTTCAACAAAAACAAACACCTCTATTTATATGGGTTCTCCCCTGTGTGGATTCTTTGATGCAAAGTGAGCTCTGAATGAAGTTCTTTCCGCACACCAAGCATTGATATGGTTTCACCCCTGTGTGGGTTCTTTGATGCATAGTCAGGTCGGACTTCGTACTGAAGCTCTTTCCACACACCAAGCAATTATATGGTTTCTCCATTGTGTGGATTCCTTTATGCAAAGTCAGCTTTGAGCTCCGAATAAAGCTCTTTTCATACTCTTAGCATTTATATGGTTCCTCCCCTGCGTGGGTTCTTCGATGCACAGTCAGGCTTGAGCTCACACTGAAGCTCTTTCCGCACTCCAAGCATTGATATGGTTTCTCCCCTGTGTGGGTTCTTTGATGCCGGGTCAGGCCTGAGCTCTCACTGAAGCTCTTTCCGCACTCCAAGCATTGATATGGTTTCTCCCCTGTGTGGGTTCTTTGATGCTTAGTCAGTTCTGAGCTCGTACTGAAGCTCTTTCCACACTCCAAGCATTGATATGGTTTCTCCCCTGTGTGGGTTCTTTGATGCACAATCAGGCTTGAGCTCATACTGAAGCTCTTTCCACAATCTAAGCATTGATATGGTTTCTCCCCTGTGTGGGTTCTTTGATGCACAGTCAGGTTTGCACTCTGATTGTAGCTCTTTCCGCACTCCAGGCATTGATATGGTTTCTCCCCTGTGTGGGTTCTTTGATGTAAAGTCAGGTGTGAGCTCGTACGGAAGCTCTTTCCACACGCCAAGCATTTATAAGGTTTCTCCCCTGTGTGAGTTTTTTGATGCTTAGTCAGCTGTGAGCTCATACTGAAGCTCTTTCCACACTCCAGGCATTTATACGATTCCTCTCCTGTGTGGGTTCTTTGATGACATGTTAGCTCTGACCTAGTAATGAAGCTTTTTCCACACTCCAAGCATTTATATGGTTTCTCCCCTGTGTGGATTCTTTCATGCACAGTCAGGTTTGACCAGTTACTGAAGCTCTTTCCACACTCTAAGCATTTATACGGTTTCTCTCCTGTGTGGGTTCTCTGATGCACAGTCAGGTGCATCTTCCGACTGAAGCTCTTCCCACACTCCAAGCATTGATATGGTTTCTCCCCTGTGTGGGTTCTTTGATGCACAGTCAGGTTTGCAGTCTGATTGTAGATCTTTCCACACTCCAGGCATTGATATGGTTTCTCCCCTGTGTGAGTTCTTTGATGCACAGTCAGGCTTGAGCTCATACTGAAGCTCTTTCCACATTCCAAGCATTGATATGGTTTCTCCCTTGTGTGGGTTCTTTGATGCACAATCAGGCTTGAGCTCATACTGAAGCTCTTTCCACAATTCAAGCATTGATATGGTTTCTCCCCTGTGTGGGTTCTTTGATGCACAGTCAGGTTTGCACTCTGACTGAAGCTCATTCCACACTCTAGGCATTGATATGGTTTCTCCCCTGTGTGAGTTCTTTGATGCACAATCAGGCTTGAGCTCCTACTGAAGCTCTTTCCGCACTCCAAGCATTTATAAGGTTTCTCCCCTGTGTCGGTTCTTTCTCTATGTTTTGATTTACTCCTGAAGATTTTTGCAAATTGAGAGCTTTGTTCCTTCCTCTTTCCATTTTCTTTCTCTGGATTGATGGGGATGACATGGAAATTCATACCATGAGAAGGATTAGATTTATTTCTCCACTTTTCTTTTTGGCTTTGCTCATGCTTCCCCAGTGTGTCTTGGTCACTAAAAGTCACTTCCTCTACATCAAGCGTGGTGGTTTCTGGTGACATCCCCCGAGTCTCCTCCTGATCCCCATTGTCTTGGCTGTTGCTTCCTGAAAAAAAAAAAAGAGAGCAATTCTGGATTAGTAGTGGAATTGAGAAATGGCACCTCGAACGCTCAGGTCCTCAGAGAAATCCTACTCCTACTCCAGCCACTATTTCATACCTGGGTTTGTTTGGTGGGATTCAATGTTTTAGTGAAATGCAAAGGAGAATCTTGCCAGCCTAAGAGAGTCTCCTGCACCACGCAAAGTTGCTTGCAGCTGGAGCGCCGATAGCGAGGCCCAAGCGTTCCACCGGCAAAGGCCCGATAACCCACCCTGGCAAAGGATGTGGGGGTTGAGCGTGGGAAGGAGGGTGGATCAAGTTCTAGTACAGGGTGTTTGACAGCAGTAGTGTTCCCAAAACGAAACTCCCGTCCCTGACCAGATCCCCCAACCTGGGTCTGGGAAGACCCATCTGCGTCCCGGAGGCTTACTTCCTTACCCAGAGCAGACCCCTGGGACTATTTTGGTGCAGCTGCACTAGTGCGGAGGGGAAGCATAGGACTGGGTCAGCGGTTCCCAAACCCTTGTGTAGTTTGGACCGCTGTAAGATGTCGCGGGGGAGGGGGAGCGACAGCAGCAACAGCAATCCTGGGACTGCGCTAGAATCAGGGGAAAAGGGTTTTGGGGGGACTCACCAGGTGTTGTGCTGGCCCTCCAGAGGTTGCAGGGGGGCCGTGGAGACCTCTGCGGTCCACCCCGCATCCCAGCTTAGCTTCCAAAGGCGACTTAAAGCTACTTTTTGTTTTCGCCAAAACAAGGAAGTAACCTGGAAGTAGCTTTAAATCACCTTTGGAAGCTAATCTGGGAGGTCTTCCAGGGAGTTCTATTGCACGTCACTACAGGTTGCCCCCCCCCCTTAAGGGGGTAGCAACATGATGCCCTAGTTTGGTAAGCTTTGGGAACCTCTGGACTGGGCTCTTACTTGTTCTAGTATACATTACATATTCTACAAATACAGTAAGTCTAACAGAGATGGAACGTTACCTAGAAAGGCAGAACAGAAATATGAGACCTTATAATGACGTACATTTATGTCATTATAATGACATAAATTTATAAGAAAATATTTCACTTTAACAGGGTAGCTGTACTATTATTCTGGGTGCTGACTGCTGTCTTACCCCAAAGGATGGCAGAGGGGTCTTCATCCAGTCCCTGAGCATCGGGCAGCCATGGATCGTCCCCTTGTTCCAGCTGGACAATGAGGTCAGGCTTGGCCACTGGAAATCCCCCTTGGGAAAGAGAAGAGGGCAGAAAGTTGAGCTGGAAAATCATTGAACTCCCACAGATACTCCTGTGAAGGCAGAGAAGCAAGCAAGCAAATGAAACCATTATTTTAGAGCAAGCAAACTTGTCTTCCTTTTAAAAAAAAGGGCCAGAAAAAGCCATTGCCCACACAGACAATTCAGCCCCCTTACCCAGCGAGGCCACGTTCCCGTAATTCTCCAGCATGACTTCCCTGTACAAGGATCTCTGGTCTGGGTTCAGCAGAGCTGCCTCTTTCTCCGTGAAATGCACGGCCACGTCTTCAAAAATCACTGGTCCCTGCAAGAACAAAATGCCCTCAGACGGTGTCCAGACCCCAGACTCCCTCGGCATCCCCCTCACTGGCAGGAAATGAATGTCTCCCTCCCCAGAGGAAACAATTTATTTTTAACTTTCATTTAAAACACCTATTGGTCTGGGTATAAGACGCACTATTTTCCCCTAAGGCAAATCTTTCAAGTAGGGGTCCTACAACCAAAGCCTAGCGTTTTCTGCCTAGGTTTTCAAGCCAAGACTCTCCCAGTCTCTTTCAAAGGTAAAACGGAGCTTCCCCCCCCCTTTTTTTCTTTTTTTAAACTGCAAAGAGCTGTGTTTTCAAGCCTTTACAAGGTTGTTCCTTGCAGCTCTTAATCACTTGCTAAATGGCCAAAAACAATTATCTCTCTAGCAGCCCCTAGCCTCAGAAAGCATTTGAAAAATTAACCATTAAGCTCCAGCCCCAGGACTCTGGAAACTAAGATATTTATTGATCCTGCAGTTTGAAAGTTGAAAGTGCAGTTTGAAAGTTGAGAGCAAGAGCTCCTGCATAGGCTTACCATAGCCAAAGGGGGACACAGTGCCAACCTTTAGGCTGCAATCTTATGCACACTTTCCTGGGAGTAAGCCCCATTGAAAGCAATGGGACTTACTTCTGAGTAGACATGCATAGGATTATGCTGTTAACCATTGAAATTTGAGCAGGTGGACAATTATGTCAGGTATTCTCAGATGCAGCAGTGGGCTTTTTTTTTTAAGCGGCCTGTCAAATTGTTTATTTATTTATTTATTTAGCCCTGGCCGGCTTCTTCCCGCAGCTGCGTCCTCTGCGGCCGGCCGGGAATGAATACTGGCTCGCGTGCGAACCTCGTGCAGGCGCACAACGCCTGGGAGCTCTGATTTTGGAATCGCCGGGGGAGTCCTGGACGATTCCGAAGAGCTCCCAGGCGTTGTGTACCTGTGCGAGGCTCGCACTGACGGGCGAGCCAGTATTCAATCTGGAGGACGCAGCCGGCCGGCCAGGAAATACCTGGACAGTGTTGGTTTCTGGGGCTGGCCGGGACAGACCCCGGAAACTGGTACTGTCCCAGATTTTCCAGGACGAATGATAAGCCTACCAACAAAATGAAAGGATAAGTATGTATGGAGAATCATCAAAGACCCATAACTCACCCGCTTTTCATAAAGAGAAAATATTTTGGGAGGTTTTTTTAAAGATGCATTCATCATCTCATGTAAAGCAATGTAACAAGATTTTGCACAGAATAAATGCTGCATCTCCATATGCAATGTATTTGTCTACATAGAAATAACGTGCAATTTATCCTTTCATTTTGCACACCGGTATAATACACAGGCTTGCATCCCTGCAAAGGTAAAACATATCACTGTGAGGCAGGTAGTATTTACTTTTATTTTTAAAAAGCCTTTCATTTTATCTCCTCAGCCCGCAAACAGCAGCGATTATTATTATTATTTATTATTAATCCCTGAAAACCAAGAAGTACCACAGACCTGGTTCCCTGCTGCTTTCTCCCACCAGAAAAGGATCTGCCCAGCAAATGCAGCATCAGCCATCCTCATGTTAGTCAGAGTTTGCCAAGTTTCCTCCCTAAGAAGCAGGAGTTCACTGAAGCTGTTTCATACTTGTCCTTCTGTTCATGGGGCAACATTGGCATCACTCACCCAGACCAATGGATGTGGGTTGTTTGACTGTGGAATTTGAAAAGGATCTATATGCACCACTCAGATTTTGTAAATGTTTGTCTGGCAAGTACAGTACAGGGTCCCTTACAAGCCTATTCACTGTAGGCTGTTTCTAAGCAAGGTGATCAAGGCTTTTGTTTTCTCTTCCTGCATTCCCTGAAGCTATGAGGGGGGGGGGGGTAAAGGGGGTAAATTGTAGCCGGACCCAGGGTCAAAAAGGCGGCCCAAGAGCCAAAGGAGTGGGCCCAGAAATTTCCTGGGATCTCAGCTGGCCTCATGGAGAGTGAAAGACGGTGGCTGGGTCAGGTCTACCAGGTGGGTAGACCTGGGCGCCGCATCGGGGGAAGCCTGGTCGACCTGTGTTTCAAAGACTTTTCCAGCTATTGCTGCCCTCCCCCCATCCTGTTTTGCCCTCTCCCTCTTTGAGAAGGGGCACAAATGAAACTTTGTACCCCCCTGATAAAACTCCTCTCAGAGGCCCTGCCTCACCCCACCCAGGCATCCTCACAGGCTCCTGTCAGCAGTCAGGTTTTCCTTTCTCTCTCAGCAGTCCAAAGGCACAGTGATCTGCCTCCCCGGCCCTCAGAACTCCTTTTTCCCGCCCAAAAATGCTAGGGTGGGCAAACTGCTGGCTCAGGGTGGGCAAAGCTACACACTCTAGCTACGGCCCTGTTTAGGGGCGGGGGAGGGGGAAAAAGACACGGTGAGGTTGAGGAGACAGTCCTCCCTCACGAAGTTCTCAATCTACAGCAGGGGTGGGGAACCTATTTGCGGTGGGGGGCCATTTCCCCATTTCCCCCCCCCACCGCAAATTTGACACACACACCCCGCAAATTTACCACTCCCTCCCACCCACGGACCACTCTCCCTCCCTCCCACCCACCCACGGCCGCTTACCTGAGGCTCCGGGCGGCGGCGGCGGCAACTGCCGCCGCCGCCTTCCCGCGTTACCTCTAGTTTAAATTGGCCTTTCTGCAGCTGCGCAGATTGCTGTTGAGGCCGAGAGATTGCCCTCTCGGCCTCAACGGCGATCTGCACAGCTGCAGAAAGGCCGGGTTCAGAAGGAGAAGGTGCCGACGTCACCTCGGCACCTTCTCCTTCTGAAAGCGGCCTTTCCGCAGCTGCGCAGATCGCCGTTGAGGCCGAGAGATTGCCCTCTCGGCCTCAACGGCGATCTGCGCAGCTGCAGAAAGGCCGGTTTCAGAAGGAGAAGGTGCCGACGTCACCTTGGCACCTTCTCCTTCTGAAAGCGGCCTTTCCGCAGCTGCGCAGATCGCCGTTGAGGCCGAGAGATTGCCCTCTCGGCCTCAACGGCGATCTGCGCAGCTGCAGAAAGGCCGGTTTCAGAAGGAGAAGGTGCCGACGTCACCTTGGCACCTTCTCCTTCTGAAAGCGGCCTTTCTGCAGCTGCGCAGATCGTCGTTGAGGCCGAGAGGGCAATCTCTCGGCCTCAACGGCAATCTGCGCAGCTGCAGAAAGGCCGATTTTAAAGGGACTAGGCGGGCGGTGGCGGAGCCTCCGGTCCCGCGGTCCGGCCCACGGGCCGGAGGTTCCCCACCCCTGATCTACAGAATGGGGGAAGTCACAAAAACAGAGAGAAACAACTACAAAAGGAGCAGCAGCAGCAGCCCTGTGGTCCAGGGCTGTGTGTGTGTGTGTGTGTGTGTGTGTGTGTGTGTGTGTGTGTGTGTGTGTGTGTGTGTGTGTGTGTGTGTGTGTGTGTGTGTGTGTGTGTACGCGCGTGCTCTCACACAAAAGCAGAAGAGCAGTAGCACAAGGCGGGAGAAGGAGAATGGCATTATGTGTATGTGTGACTGTGTGCGTGAGAAGAGAGTGAGCGGGCGGGTGGGCCGCACGTGCGTGAGAGAGACTGGCAGAGAGACCAGCCCATTTCTTGTTCCTGCTGCCCCACCGGCAGCGCGCGCCCGCAGGCGCCCCTAAGCAGCGTTGTAGGAGAAGAATCTGTTCTGCTAGGGTCCTAGTGCCTGGCATTATATGACTCCCTTCTGCCTCACCTAGCAACCCGGCAGCAACTGAGTTGCTGCTTGCAGGGCAGGGGGGATTTCAGGCTATGGGAATGAGATACTGTGCTGGTGCGGGTTGTTGAGCTCTGGCCCTTTCTCTAAACTGCATTTCTCAATAAGATCTCAATGTAATCCTTCTACATGGGCAAAGCTGTCTCCTCTTCAGGGTGCAACATCCTCCCGTGGAAGGCAGGCAGGCAGGCTGGCTTCCTTATCAACCCACCCCACCCCCATTACGCATGAATTAGCACAAGGCAGAGTGCAGAAGCAGCAGATTGACCTCCAACTAAGAATTGGGAGCGTCTGTGGCTGCTGCTAACCAGCTGCTTTTCCTTTTCCAGCGCTCGACTGGGTGGTGGTGCTCCATTGAGTCGGTTCCAGCAGGGGCTGAGAGCAGGAGAGATCGCAAGCAACAGGTGCGCACACAAGCACTCTCACAAAACTCCACACATCCAAACCTTCCCTACTCTGGCATGGGGTTTCAGGAGGTGCGGGGTAGGCTTACCATCGTCCCAGAATCGAAGTACGCTTCAGCCTAGAACGGACCCTAGCCGCTCCCAAGGATGCACTACGGCTGCCCAACGGGGTTCCAGCTTCAGTTGCTTCGTTGACCAGAAGTGTCGGAAGCCGGAAGCCCATTGGACAGACGCAGTCCACCCCTGGGAGCGGCTCGGGTCCGTTCTAGGCCGAAGCCTGCCTCAATTGCGGGACGATGGTAAGCCTAGTGTGGGGGAGCTGCCTGAGAGCCTCCCCGCTCCTTTTGCCGCCGCTGCCCTGGCTTTCCCGGCTCCCTCCTCTTGCAGCAATCGGGCTGCAGGAGGAGCACCTGGTTCTCTCTCAGCGGAGAAGATTGGGCAGTTGTGCCAAGAAGTGGCGAGCCTCCCTCTCATCCCCAGCAACCGCCCGCCCGTCTGCCAAGCATGCTCAGTGCGAGGCTGCTGCTGAGGGAGGGAAGCCTGACATTTCCCAGCACGCACGGCCACCCAACGCACAGACAAATGTGCCTTACTGTACCAGCGTTTGTTCTCTTCTCACTTACACAGAACAATCCAGCACCACCAGAGGATTCAGGCTCGTGAGTACGCGCAGAATCCTTTCCCAAAGCGCACCACCTCCCTCTTTGGCGTCTGTGTGGGCCAATCTTTTGATAAGGTTCAGATCATGAGATAAGGTAGCAAGATGGAGGTGCTCAATGGTTTCCACAATCCAGTCTGCATCGGCCGGCGACCCACAGTTTGAGAACCACTGATCTAGATAAATTGTTAATATCGTACTTGAAAAATACTTGAACACCGCCTTTTGGAGGGGGAAGGAAATGTAAATGTAAATTGTTTTTATTGTTTTAAATGAATGATTATTTGTTTTATCTGTTGTTGTGAGCCGCCTTGGGTCCCTTCGGGACCCAAGGCGGGATAAAAATATTGTAAATAAATAAATAAATAAATAAATACTGTATTGTCCCAAGTATAGGACACTCCTGATTATAAGCCGCACCCTTAAAGTTTGGTGCTATTTTTAAAAAAATACATTTTTTGACTTTTTTAACTTAAAGAGAATATACACATTAGTAGAACTGTAAAACAGTACAGCTTTAGTATAGTTGAAGGCATAGGCACCCTGTCCCTTATTGAATCTGGGCACCCTAGTATAAGTAGCCTTCCCAGATCCTAAGGGGGACAGAGTGCCTACCTTTGGAATTCGGACAGATGCAGAGAGGACAGTTCTCATAACTATCCTTTTTTGAGCATTTCAAGGGGGAAGGAAGTAGTGCTCAGTGATTCAATCCCTGAAATCTCCAAGTGAAGGTGTCAAGTATTAGGACCAAGCTAGATCCTGCATGACTCTGAGACTCTTGGGGTATTGCTGCCAGTCAGAGTACGCAGCCTGGGATAGGCAGACAGATGGCCTGACTCCATATGGCAGATTCATACAGGTGACGTCGTCTGAATTTTTTGTATGTATCAACAAACTTACAAACAAACAAACGCTGTTCTGCTCTGTGGCTTCCCCCCTCCCCCAAACTATCAAAATATTTCTAAGAATTTCATACCCGAGTTGGATGTGCTGCACCCATTTGCCAGTCGCTGAAAGGAAGAGATAATCCACACTGAATCTGCATTGTCATTCTGCATTCCGTACTCAATGGCGTCGCTCCCGTCAAGCGACGGGAGCGGGTCGCCTCGGGGTGACGCGCGCAAAGGGGTGACGCGCGCACCCCCGCGCGCGTCACCTCCGTGACACGTCGGCCTCCAGACGCTCCAAGACCGGCCCGTGAGCCGGCCTCAGAGCGTCCGGCCCCGCCGGGGGCCCCCCCAAAAGAAGGCCCAATGTGTCGATACTGGTACTTTTACTTGTTTCGCGCATGCGCAAAGACCAAACCTTGGGCCGGACGCTCCAAGGCCGGCTCACGGGCCGGCCTCGGAGCGTCCGGAGGCCAACGCGAAGGGGCGGGGGGGCACCCGGGGCAGGGTGCAGCCGGGTCGCCCTCCCAAAAAAAACGCAGCGCGGCCTATGGTCGTGCCAATAGTTAGATTGGGGGGGCATAGTCGGGGGCGTCACTAGGGTGACACGTGCCCCCCACCTTGGGGTGACACGCGTCCTAGTGACGCCTCTGTCCGTAGTAGCAGGAACAACAATCCATTTCAGAGCCATGTCTTTTCAACATCATACCATGGCTCAAAAACTGAAACAAAGCAAGTCTCAATGGGGAAATTTTGACTTCTGTCTCCTCCCCACTTCCCCAACTTCTGTAGAAATCTGTAGAATTCTAGGGCAAGGTGCTGAAAAAACAATTGAATAAGTGAAATCAGTAAGTGAAAGAAACCAGAGGTCTCCAATAAATACTTTTCTTACACACGGTGAAATACCCAGTACAGGTATATCTGCTGGGGATATGTTCCAGGCCCCTCCGTGGATACTTGAAACCGTGGATAAGAGTGAATTATCCATGGTTTCCTGAAGGCCTCCCCCTGCCTCCCCTGCAGGCAGGCATGCTTGCCCCCCCCCCCCAGCTCTTATTTTTATTTCAGCAAGCTTTGTTTCTTCCTTAAAACAAACAGAGAAGCAGCCTCCATTGCAGGCAAATAGAACGAGACTAAGTCCTAGAGAGGCTCTGCAAGGTTTCTGTTAACCTTGCAGAGCCTCTCTAGTACTTAGTCTCGTTCTACTTGCCTGTAATAAGCAGTCAGAGGCTGCTTCTTCTGTTTCTTTAAGGAAGAAACAAAGCTTACTGAGAAAAAAAAAGCCTGGGGGGGGTCCCCACGATCCGTGGATAACTGAAACCATGGCTAGCGAATCAGTGGAGATGGGGGCCTACCTGTATATTCTCCAATTCCTAGATCTTTGTGGTTATCATCACTTTTGCAGCAATTTCTCCCAAAGAAAATCTGCCTCCGCCGTTTGCATGATGAGTTATCTCCCTTCCCACCTCCAGCACAGGAAGATCCAAACGAAAGCCATTTCCCCTCTCGCCCCAGTGCAACATGCAAAGCAATCTTCTACAAAGACAAAGGGAAGAGGAGCCCACCCACCTCCTTATTCCCGGATCTTGCAAAGACCCACCATTTCCGGGAAATGGTTTCCACACTTTACAGCAGTCAGATGCTCCTCCTCCGGTCACCTCTCCGTCAGGCGATGCTTCAAAGGACGCTCCGACAAGACTGCCAAGGGAACGTCCCGACCCTGCCTGCCTTTTGCAGCCCCAAAATGCTCCCTAGCGAAGGTTTTTTTTTCTTCCGGCAGCCGTCGCTCAGACAAACGGAAAGAAAACGAGCCGCGAAGGACTTGCAGCCACCCCTTTTCCGAGATCCAGAGGATTCTGGGAGATGTAGTTTTTCATTGCTTTTTGCAAAAAGGGAGGCTTTATTGCAGCCTTTGGGTAGGAAGCTTGTGTGTGCGATCCGAATGCCTTACCACACTCAAGACCCAGGAGCAAAGGAGGATAAATTCTGTATATATAACTGTTGTGCAAAAGAAGGGAGCTTTGACAGGTTCTGGTTCAACTCTATCATGCAAGCGTGAAAAACCTGCATCTCATCTTCTAACCTCCGTGTCGTCCTCGGCATCATTGGTACTACCTGCTGGTGCTCGGGGGGGGGGGGGAGTGTACAAGAATGATGACCAATCTTAATTACACACAGTAGACACACACGTCGCACAGAGCTCTCCGAACCTGGGATGGGGAGGGGGTCGGGCTCCTCGTCCCTTAAACAAACAGCAAACACTTCCTCACTTACTGATTCTCTTTCTCTCCATTCGCTGGTTCTTTCGCTGGCCCAGACAGCAGACACACCCTGACCCTGCCTGCCAGCCAAGCCAACAACCGCCCCACAGCCTTGTTCGCACACACCTCTGTCTGGCTGCAGCAGCAACCCCCCAGCCTTTTTCTGTGGGGTCGCTGTGGGCGTTTGCCTGGCCTGGGCAGGGGCTGAGCTGAAGCCGGTTGATTCCTGTCAGCCACACACCTGGCACGCAGAGTGAGGGAGGCAAAGGCAGCTGCTGGGTCGCTGTGATCGTGGGGGCTGCTGCTGCTGGCCAGGGAGGTGAGGCAAGACAGTGAAGGAGGAGAGGACTTGACTCGAGCAGGCAGCAGCAGAACAAGCCGACACCGGAGCAGCCGCACGGGGGGGGGGGCATATTTGTTGTGCCGCGTAAAGCTGGACGGATTGTTGGGGATTCAATTAATTTAGGAAATTCAACCAGGTATTCTTAGCCAATAACGAAACCAAGTTGGAGAACTGAATCTTTCTTGTGCACATAAAGAGACGGTGGGGTTGGTTACACCCACATCACCGTAAGTACAAAAGTCAAAAAGCAAGATTCTTATACCTTTGAGAATCAGACGTCACAATAACACCACCCCACCACTGCCAGACGTTAAAGATTCAACAAATGAACTTTCTTATCTATGTATGCATACTGAAGTTACTCTTGGTGAAGCAAAGAAAATAGTTGAGGATGACCCGGGACGTTCCGGTCTCCTCCTTGCCCTTATTCTTGTAGTTTCAGCGGTTCCCATCATTATGTTTCTAGGGTCATTTTCCTCCAGTATATGCCACGTTATTAAGTATATAGAATTTAGAATCTTGATGTGTTGTTAGTAGTGCCAGTGTAAGTAATTGAGAAGTGAACCAGATTCTGATTATCAGAAACAACTAATGTCTGTCTATGTGTTCTGACCCTTTCCCTGTTGGCAGACAGACAGCGAAAAGAAAGAAAGAAAGAAAGAAAGAAAGAAAGAAAGAAAGAAAGAAAGAAAGAAAGAAAGAGGAACACATTTACACAAACCTTGTCTGTGTAAATAAGTCCTATTCATCTGTTTGTTAATAAAGCAAAGGGCATTATTTCGTTCGTTGAGCTATTTTCAATTTTAACTCTCAGCTATTTAGGCCGCCCTTCCGCACAACAGTTAAATACACAGAGTTTATCCTCCTTTGCACTGGCTCCGAGTGTGGCAATAATGCACATCGGATCGCAATGCATACAGAAGCTGCCTCCCAAAAGGCTGCAGAAAAGATCGATTGCTCGTCTCTTGCTAAAGCAACGAAACCTACGTCTCCCAGCATCCTCTGGATCTAGGAAGGGGGGGACTACAAGTCCCTTCGTTCCTTGAGTTTCTGATTGGAGGAGATCTTGGCGACGGCCGCTGGGGGAAAAAGGTATTGTTGACTGGGGAGTCTTTGCTCTGCCGCCCCAAATACAGGCAGGGACGATTCCTTTCCTGTCTTACCGGAGCGGAGCGTCCTTTGGAAGCAGAGCCTGACGGAGAAGGAGCCGGCAGGACTGGAGGGTCTGAGTGCTGCAAAGTGGGGAGACGGATGGTGGGTCTTTTTGCAAGACCCGGGAATATCGAGGTGGGGAGGGGGGCTCTTCTTCCCCTTGTATTTGTGTGCCTTAAGTTAAGATTGCTTTGCATGTTGCACTGGGGCGGGAGGGGAAATGGCTTTGCTTGGATCTCCCTGTGCTGGAGGCGTGGGAAGAGAGAGAGAGAGCTGATGTCGTATCCTAAGTGCTGGACGTAGATTTTCTTTGGGAGAATTTTTTAGAAATTGCTGCAAAAATGGTGTTAATAACCACAAAGATCTGGCAGTGTTTCACAGTGTGCAAAAAAAGAAAACCCTATTTCTTGTTAACCTAGTTTCTTTTACTTATTCGCCAATTGCTTCCAATTCATCTGTGGAACTCCTTGCCACAGGATGTGGTGATGGCACCTGGCCTAGATGCCTTTAAAAGGGGGTTGGACAGATTCATGGAGGAAAAGACCATCACAGGTTACAAGCCATAAGCAACCTACTGGTTTTAGAAGTAGGTTTTCTCTGTGCCAGGTGCAAGGGAGTGACAACGGGGAAACAGGTTATCTTGTTGTCTTGAGCTCCCTGAGGCATCTGGTGGGGCCACTGTGTGATACAGGAAGCTGGACTAGATGGGCTTTTGGCCTGATCCAGCAGGGCTCTTCTTATGTTCTTATGCTTTTCCAGCACCTTATGCTAGAAAGACAAAAATCAAAATCCCCCCACTGAGACTTTCACTCCAGAATGTCTCCATCCGCTTTTTTTTCAGTTGTTGAGGCAGAGTGTGATGTTAAAAAGACCCAGCCCAGCTCTGAAATGCGTTGTTCTTCCTGCTACCACAGAATGCAGAATGACAACCCAGATTCAGTGTGGATTCTCTCTTCCTTCCACGGACTGGGAAACGGGTGCAGGAGATCCAGTTCAGGTATGTGATTCTCCCAAATATGTTGGTTGGTTTGTGATGGGGAGCCACAGAGCAGGACAGTTTGTTGATGCTTACGGACAAATTCAGACTGCTAAACTGAGATTAAGGAAAGACGAAAGTAGGTAATCTTGGGGGAAAAGAATCCTAGAAAGACTGTCTAACACCACTACCACCCCTTGGTGTGGGTGGGTAACCGTTTTTAACTGAACTGTAAAACATTGTATATTTAATTTCTGGTGTAGTCTAAACATTATTGTCTTGCACAGCTGTAGCATCAAAGGGAAGCTACAAACCTGCCACAAAGGTTTCTTTGAGAAAGCCATGTTCACCATCCAACAGGAATATTCTACTTCATGCATATGAAGCTGCCATATGGAGTCAGATCATCAGTCTGCCTATCCCAGGGCTGTGTACTCTGACTGGCAGCAATACCCCAAGAGTCTTGTGCAGGATCTAGCTTGATCCTAATACTTGGCAGCTGGAGATTTGACGGATTGAATCACTGAGCAATAACACCTTCCCCCTTGAAATCCTCAACAGGTTAGTTATGAGAACTGTCATAAAGAATAATTTCCAAATCATTGGAAATCTTCTGTCCTAACAGCAACCACAACATTAGAAAAGAAACACAAAGTCCGAATGAGAAGACCAAATGCAGCTTCCTTGTGTAGCTTTTCTTGTACGGTTTTATTTTTAACTCTGTTTGATGCAGTTTAAACTGCTGAAATACCTATGTAGATAAAAGAGTAGGAAATGTTGATACTTAAACTATTTGTACACCTCCTTTTGGTGGAAAAAGGAAGTGTAGATATTATAAATGAGAGTAAGTAAGATGCTCCTGCTAACTGGGCAAGAGGCACTTTTTCAATGGGTGCTCCTCTTATATTTAGCAGGGGGAGAGTAACTGCCCCCTTTCACCCCAGCACAATGTCTTTTCTGGTGGCTGTTGCTGGTGTTCTTCTGTGCTGTTTTTAGATTGTGAGCCCTTTTGGGACAGAGAGCCATTTAATCATTTAATTTTGTCTGTAAACCGCTTTGTGAACATTTTGTTGAAAAGCGGAATATAAATAGTTAATAATAATAATAATAATGCTCATGTTTCCTCTGGGGAGGGTGATGCCGAGGGGGGTTAGGGTCTGGAAACGGTCTGATGACATTTTGTTCTTGCAGGATCAGGTGATTTTCGAAGATGTGGCCGTGCATTTCACGGAGAAAGAGGCAGCTCTGCTGAACCCAGACCAGAGATCCTTGTACAGGGAAGTCATGCTGGAGAACTACGGGAATGTGGCCTCGCTGGGTAAGGGGGCTGCATGGTCAATGGCCTTTTCTCGCCCTTTTTTTAAGGAAGACATGTTTGCTTGCTCTAAAAGGATGGTTTCACTCACTTGCTTTTCTGCCTCAACAGGGATTTCTGTGGGAGTTCAATGATTTTCCAGCTGAACTTTCTGTCCTCTTCTCTTTCCCAAGGGGGATTTCCAGTGGCCAAGCCTGACCTCATTGTCCAGCTGGAACGAGGGGAAGACCCATGGCTGCCCGATGCTCAGGGACTGAATGAAGAGGGCTCTGACATCGGTTGGGGTAAGACAGCAAGTCAGCACCCAAATCAGCACCCAGCTACCCCTTTAGTAAAATGTTTTCCCTTAACTTTTATGTCATTATTTTAAGTAGTTCTGTCCTGTCTTTCTGGGAAATGCTCCATGTATCTTAAACTTGCGGTATTTGCAGAATATATAATACATATTAGAAAAATTAAAACATATCAGTGAATCAACAAACAAAAGCACTGATCTAACTGAGGAGTGGGCAGAGACTGGCAAGATTCTACTTTGCTTTCCAGTAAACACCTGAACTCCACCAGGCAGAGCCAGGTGCAGAATAGTGTCAGGAGAAAGCAGACCTTTACTCAGAATGCAGGAGCAGGATGCCTCCGAGGACATGAGCATTCGAGGTGTCATTTCTCTATTTCACTGCTTACCAAGATAATCTCTTTGTTCTAGGAAGCAACAGACAAAAGGATGAGAATCAGAGACAGCTCTCTGGAGTGTCCCATGGAACTAACATGCATGAAGTACAGGAAATGACTCTTCGGGACCCAGCCAGACCAGAGAAGCAAGAGCGAAGACGGACAAAGAAATGGAGAAATAAATCTGATGCTCATCAGGGTGGGGATTTCAGTGTTAACCCAGTCGATCCAGAAAAACAAAATGAAAAGAGGAAAGAACAATGCTCCCAATGTGCAAAAACATTCAGGAGTACATCTAAATTTAGAAGACATCTAAGAACCTGCCCAGTGGAGAAACCCTATATATGCATGGAATGTGGAAAGAGCTTCAGAGTGAGCTCAAGCCTGACTATGCATCAAAGAAGCCACGCAGGGGAGAAATCATATAAATGCGTGGAGTGTGGAAAGAGCTTCAGTGAGAGGAAACGCCTGACCGTGCATCAGAGAACCCACACAGGGGAGAAACCCTATAAATGTTTGGAGTGTGGAAAGAGCTTCAGAGTGAGCTCAAGCCTGACTTTGCATCAAAGAAGCCACACAGGGGAGAAACCCTATAAATGTGTGGAGTGTGGAAAGAGCTTCAGTGAGAGGAAACGCCTGACCGTGCATCAGAGAACCCACACAGGGGAGAAATCCTATAAATGCGTGGAGTGTGGAAAGAGCTTCAGTGAGAAGAAACGCCTGACAGTGCATCAAAGAACCCACACAGGGGAGAAACCCTATAAATGCTTGGAGTGTGGAAAGAGCTTCATTCAGAACTGTGACCTGACTGTGCATCAAAGAACCCACACTGGGGAGAAACCCTATAAATGTTTGGAGTGTGGAAAGTGCTTCAGTGTGAGCTCAAACCTGACTTTGCATCAAAGAAGCCACACAGGGGAGAAACCCTATAAATGTTTGGAATGTGGAAAGAGCTTTATCGTGAGCTCAAACCTGACTGTGCATCAAAGAACCCACACAGGGGAGAAACCCTATAAATGCTTGGAGTGTGGAAAGAGCTTCATTCAGAACTGTGACCTGACTGTGCATCAAAGAACCCACACTGGGGAGAAACCCTATAAATGTTTGGAGTGTGGAAAGTGCTTCAGTGTGAGCTCAAACCTGACTTTGCATCAAAGAACCCACACAGGAGATAAACCCTATAAATTTATGGAATGTGGAAAGAGCTTCAGTGAGAGGTACAGCCTGACGGTGCATCAAAGAAGCCACACAGGAGAAACTACATAAATGCCTGGAGTGTGGAAGGAACAGTCAGAGCTCACAGCTGAGTGTACATCAAAGAACCCATGCAAGGTTAACTGTCAGAGAACCCATGAACCTGCACTGAGGAGTAGCCATATAAATGCTTGGAGTGTGTTGAGAGGTTGCGCCAAGGACAAACCTGTAAGATGTGGCAAGGTACCCAAATATGATGGAAACCACATCAGTGCTTTGAGTGAGGAAAGGGTCTCAATCTGAGCGTGAACACATCCAAAAATTCACACACAAAAATTCAGTACTTCTGTGTACTAAGATCACGACACTTGGTCATTAGTGACTTCAACGAAAGAACATGTATGTCAATATTGAGTCAAGTTTATACTTGTACAGATCAAAATTGTACTCAAATACAGGTGTGTTGTTCCCCGTAACTTGTTTTCTCCTTCCTTTCTCAGAGCAATATCGCTAGCGGTCATGTAACGAAACCGATTGGCAGGAGTTTCGGAATGGACAAAATACGTACTTCTTCACACAGCACATACGTGGTCTGCTGTGGAATTCTTTGCCACAAGGTGTGGAGGGGGCCACTAGCGTGGTTAGGTTTAAAGGAGGTCTTGCCGACTGGGCCCAAGCAGGGTGTGGCACCACAGAAGGGAGGCGATGGCAAGCTTGCCATCGGCTCCCTTCTGTGGTGCCACTTGGCACTTGGCATTCATGCCATTGCTGGGCCTGGCTGACTATGGAGCTGGATGTTGCCGTAGATGTGGAAGGATGGGTTTGGTGGCACTGGTGGCAGCCCCATTGGACGGTCTGGAGGGAGGTACACCAGACGAAGGAAGGAGCAGGGAGAGGGAGATGTAACAGAGCCGTGGTTCCCAAGCATTTTAGCACTGGGAGCCACTTTTTAAAACGACAATATCAGGACCCACCTAACTTTACGAGACTTTAAAAAAAAAAAAATATATATATATATATAAATTGATTTACAAGTAAAGAGCTCAGCTGCTTCTAGGGTAATTAGCAGCTATCTTGCAAACTGCAGGAGCTCAGCTCTTTGAAGGGCAATTAGTAGCTATCCAATTTTTGAATAGCTTCAGGGCTTGTGGCAATTACTTTTCTGATTTTCCATCACCTGGGACCCATCAGAAATCAGGTCGCGACCCACAGTTTGAGAAACACTATAATGGAAAGTAGAGGAGCAGGGAAAGGAAGTGAGAGAGGAGGAGGAAGACCAGGGGAGAAGAGGTGAAACGCAAAAGTGAGAGAAGAGGCAGGGGTTCATGCTCAGGTGCAGGGAGGTTGCGTATAGTCACCACGGCTTGTATCCTGTGATGGACGTTTCCTTCATAAAACTGTCCAATCGCCTTTTAAAGGCATCTAGGCCAGGTGCCTTCACAACATCCTGTGGCAAGAAGTCTCACAGGTTAGTTGTGTACAGGGTAAAGAAATATTTCCTTTTGTCTGTTCGGACTCCCCTGCCAGGCAATTTAATGGATGTCCCCTGGTTCTGCTGTTGTGTGAGCGAGAAAACAGCTTGCCTCTCTGCACTCTATCCATCCCATGTATCATTTTATGTCTCGGTCAGGTCCCCCCACAGGGGTTGTAATTGGGCCATCGCATCAAGCTCTCTCTTTGCAGTGCTTTAAATCGGCCCACATATGCGCTCACACGCACTTCTGTAACCTGTAAAGAAATGAAGAAGAAGAAAAGACAGGAGCTGAAGAGTCGCCGATCCATGGAACAATAAAGACGTGCAACATGGAAAAATCTGTTCAACCCTGTGAATAAGATATAGCCTGGCTGTGAAATCTCGGATTCCCAATACAGGCCCAGGGTTGTGGATACCAGGGTTCCTAGCATGTGTGGAAAAAACACAGTATGCAGCGTTGAGAGCAAAGCATTGTGACAGCTGCTTGTATCAGTGACCACAACTTTTTAAAAACTTTCTCTTTATTGAGTTTCTGAAATTATTGATCACCACTTTGCCCAGAGTAAAACTATCTGAAAAATGATCTGCCTCCTTGAGGCCCCTCTGGCATACAACTATTACCGTGGGGTGGGGTGGGGCACAGATCCCTAGAGTACCACCTGGAATCTACCCACCAACTGAAGGGAAACAAGGGCAAAAAAAAGGAAGCTTGTTCAGAAGGCTATTATGGTCCGTGGTATTAAGAACACAGATCAGCCCTCCCTGACTACTAGGCCAAAGGGGGCCGGTCAAGTCCAGCATCTGTTCCCCACAGTGGCCTGCAGGAAACCCACAAGCAGGAGAGAACGGCTTAGGGTTCTGTGGAAACCCAACCCCCCACTCTCAGCCCCATGTCCTACCCCTACCCCGGGCTCTTTGCCCGGATTCTTCCTTACCGGCTGATTCCTTCTCTCGTCTCAGCTGGAATGTTTCTCCTGATGTCGCTTGAGTCTCTCCTTTCCTACACTCTTACCCCCCTCCAGGTCTCCTTCCCTTCCCCGCATCCCTCCTTCCCTTCGTCTCCCCCTCCATTGACCCTGACTCTTCCCTCACGTGAGAGGGGGGTAAAGGGGGTAAATTGTATCCAGGCCCAGGGTCAAAAAGGGGGCCCAGGAGCAAAAGGAGGGCGCCCAGAAATTTCCTGGGATCTCAGCTGACCTCATGGAGAATGAAAGAAGGAGGCTGGGCCAACCAGGAGGGCAGGTCTATTGGTGTTACCTCAGGAAGCCTTCGGGCCGTTGCTGCCCTCCCCCTGCCCTGTTTTGCCCCCTCCCCCTTTGAGAAGGGGCCCAAAAGAAACTTTGTATCCCCTGATAAAATCCCTCTCAGAGGCCCTGCCTCAGGTCTGCATCCCATCTCTTCTCCCGTTCTCTTCCTCCTCGTTCTCCCTTCCCCTGCTCATCTGTCCTCCATTCCATCTCTCTCAGATCTCCCTGTCCCTGCTCACTCCTTCCTCTTATACCTCCCTCCCTCCCTCCCATCCCACAGGCTGCTCCCACTGCCCCCAAACCTGTCCTTTCACAGCCATGGCAACATCCAGCTCAGCAGAGTCACAGCCCACCATGGACTGCTCCCACTGCCCCATCCGTGGCTGCTCAAAGCCATGGGGAGATCCCCAGGGGAGGCCAAGTCTACCCAGAATTCAAAGCAGCAGGTAGACCTGGCCTCTGCCTTGAGATTCCCCCCCCCCCAGGACGCCAGGTCTACCCAGCATTCAAATGCCAGGTAGACCAGGCATCTGTCCCAAGGTTCCTCACAGAGAAGACCAGGTTTACCCGGCAATTGATGGGACAGGCATGCTGGGGCCCCTTTTGGCATGCACCGTGTGCAGACCACCCTGCCGCCCCACCCTTGGTACGCTACTAGAGGGACCCTCATCTGGTGCCTGTTTCACATGCAGTGGAATCGCACCACTCAAGTCAAAACCTCCCCAAGCCTTCCTATTTCTGGAGGCTGATCAGCAGTGGCGTGCCTAGGGAATTTGGCACCCACGGTGGGCTGCTCCCTCGAAGCCACGGTTAGACCTGGCCACTGCTTCGAGATCCCCAGGGGATGACCAGGTCTACTGGTGACTCAGTGGAGCATTTGACACCCGGGGCAAAGCGCCCTGCCCTTAGCACGCCACTGCTTTCCAGGCCCTGTGGAGGACTCCCCCATTTTTTCCCCTGACCTTTACTTTAACAGCATCTGGCTTTCAGCCCTCTCTGGATCCATGACTGATTCCTCTTCCAGGGGACAGCCTTATTCAGGCATCGCTCAGAGCCACCCTGTGGCTCTACCACGACATCCCTCATGCTCCATTCCACAGGGTCCACGTGGCTCTTCCAACAAAATCACAAACAACTGCGGCCTTTCCACAACCCACCCCCTCTCTCTGTGTCAAATCTGCCAGCCAGCACAACAACTAGAGAAAAGGCGAAAATCTCAAAACTTGTCTCTGAAAATCTCAAAACATAGATGTGCTATGTTGCAATGATATCTATTCTTGCTGCTGTTGTCTGGTTATTTTATATTATTATTATTCTTTTAATTTATTCTTCTGTTACTTTACTGTATATTTTATTTTAAGCAGCTGGGGGCACCTGCCAGAAGTCGGCTTATACATTTTATGTACCAATGTACATTTTTACCCCACCTTTCCTCCAAAGAGCTCAGGACAGTAGACAGAGAATTCTAAGGTGTGGCGAAGGCAACTGGTTTGCGCTGCTTTAAACGGGGCTTAGAAAAGCTCACATAGGTGTGGGCCTTTCAGCATAATAAGAACATAAGAAGAGCCCTGCTGGATCAGGCCAAAAGCCCATCTAGTCCAGCTTCCTGTGTCACACAGTGGCCCCACCAGATGCCTCAGGGAGCACACAAGACAACAAGATACCTGTGTCCAGTCGCCACTCCCTTGCACCTGGCACAGAGAAAACCCACTTCTAAAACCAGGAGGTTGCTTATGGCTTGTAACCTGTGATGGTCTTTTCCTCCATGAATCTGTCCAAACCCCTTTTAAAGGCATCTAGGCCAGATGCCATCACCACATCCTGTGGCAAGGAGTTCCACAGATGAATTACACGCTGGGTAAAGAAATATTTTCTTTTGTCTGTTCTAACTCTCCCTCCACTCAATTTTAGTGCATGTCCCCTGGTTCTGGTGTTGTGCGAGAGGGAGAAGAATTTCCCTCTATCCACTCTCTCCATCCCATGCATAATTTTATACGTCTCAGTCATGTCCCCCCTCAGGCGCCTTTTTTCTAGGCTGAAAAGCCCCAGACGCTGTAGCCTTTCCTCATAAGGGAGGTGCTCCAGCCCACGAATCATTCTGGTCGCTCTTTTCTGCACCTTTTCCAATTCAACTATATCCTTTTTGAGGTGTGGTGACCAGAACTGGACACAATACTCCAGATGTGGCCTTACCATCGATTTGTACAAGGGCAGAATGATATTGGCCATTTTATTCTCAATCCCTTTTTTAATGATCCCGAGCATGGAATTGGCCTTCTTCACAGCCGCCGCACACTGGGTTGACACTTTCATCGACCTGTCCACCAGCACCCCAAGATCTCTCTCTTGATCCGTCACAGACAACTCAGAACCCATTAGCGTATATGTGAAATTTTGGTTTCTTGCCCCAATGTGCATCACTTTGCACTTACTTCCATTGAAGCGCATCTGCCATTTTGCTGCCCATTCTCCCAGTTTGGAGAGGTCAACAAATTCCCTGACCGGGAATCGAACCCGGGCCGCAGCGGTGAGAGCGCCGAATCCTAACCACAGCAGCTGCAGCTGCTTTAGCAGCACCATCAGCACTTGCAGCTGCCAAGATTCTGGCTTCTACAATTCTTAAGAATGCAGAGGCCCACTGCCCTAATGGTGGAAGGTTGGCTACCCTGCTATAAAGGTGTTAAAAGAACTGAATCCCTAAACACACTTCTTTGGAAGGAAGGTCTCTATTTCTGTGAAATGCACTTCCCAGGAAATTCAGGTTCCTTCACCCCATCTCCATGCTGAGAAAAATCTATACCTGCTGAACTTCTGGTTGTCATACAAGTTAGCAAGGCTTGAGAGGGAATGTACGATATGGAAGCTGCCTCTGAGAGGCAGGATGGTGTAGTGGTTCTGGTGTTGAACTTAGACCTGGAAAATCTAGGTTCAAATCCCTGCTTAGTCATGAAGCTTCCTGAATGACCTTGGGCCAGTCACTATCTCTCAGCCTAACCTACCTCACAGGATTGTTGTGAAGACACAAGAAGGAACCATGTACACAGTCCTGATCTCCTTGGAGAAAGGGCGCTGAAATAATAAAAATTATAAATGTGTTCCAAATATCTGAAAGCTGCCACACTTTTTTTAGTTCTATTATAATTATTTTCATCTCAAATAGCAACATGATGTTCTCAAATAGCAACATCATTCTTATATTCTTACAGATCTGTGGCAATTTTTCTCCTTCACCAGCTGCGTACGGCCTACTTGATACTTACATGGAATTGAGTGGTGGCAGAGCTTTTCATGAACAGTAGCATCTCAGGCTCTATGGCGAGGAGTTTCATCTTTGAATATTCTTCCTTGGGGAGGGGAACACCTCCCTGCATGAAGAAAAACAGCATGCCAGTAGGAAGGCTAGGCCGAACCCTTTTTCCTGACATGCTAGCTTTCTATACAAAGAGAGATTTTCCACAGAGGAGCCTTTAAACACCTGCCTTTTCAAATGAATTGATGAAGTACTGAATTTAAACTATAACAAGTGAAGATAAGAAATTATTGAATAGAATGGTAGTTATCAATTAAGCTTGCCCTTGATAAACTTGTGACTGAAGCTACATTTTCTGATTTATTGTATTTTTAAAGTTTTATTTGATATGTTGTTATACCATGTTATGTTTGGACGTTTCTATACATTCTTACAAGCTGGCTTTTTGTATTAGATGTAGGGGAGGAAATGGATAAACCATCATCTACAGATCTTTTTATTCACTACTTGAAAATGATTGCAAAAAACTGAAATGTAAACCAAATATGGTAGCACAATACATATTTCTGCTCTGCACCAAGTTGTAGAACAAGCACAGGCCTAATTTGTAATGCTGTTTAGATCCTTTTGATCTTCCACATATATCCGTTTTGCATGGTAAAGAACCCAAGACATGTATTTTCAAAACTACACATTCACTTTCCTGTGTTGTTCTGCCTTGTTATGGGGAACACTTAACAATTCTGGTTCCTGAATTTAGTGTTTGGATCAGGTTCAGTTCCTGCCCTACACCCAAATGCAGAAACTACATGTGGTCTCTTCACCTTTCCTGCTTCTTTTCTACTGCCTTGCCTCACCCAAGCCACCCTTTTTCCCCAGTCAGGTACCAGGACATATTTATATAAGAAGAGCCCTGCTGGATCAGATCCATCTAGTCCAGCTTCCTGTATCTCACACTGGCCCCACCAGATGCCTCAGGGAGCACACAAGACAACAAAAGACCTGAATCCTGTTGCTACTTCCTTGCACCTGGTATTGAGAGATATGCAACCTCCAGGTTTTAGAGGTAGCCGAAAGTCACCCGTGTCTTGTAACCTGTGATGGACGTTTCCTCCATAAATCTGTCCAATCCCCTTTTAAAGGCATCCAGGCCAGGTGCCATCACCACATCCTGTGGCAAGGAGTTCCACAGATGAATTACAAGCTAAGTCAATAATATTCCTTTAGTCTGTTCTAATTCTCCAGCCATTCAATTTTAATGGATGTCCCCTGGTTTTGGTGTTGTGCGAGAGGGAAAAGAACCTCCCTCTATCTGCTCTATCCATCCCATGCATAATTTTATACGTCTCAATCACGTCCCTGCTCAGGTGCCTTTGTTCTAGAGAGCCCCAAATGCTGTACCCTTTACTCATATCCTGTATCCTGTTGCCACTCCCTTGCATCTGGCATTCAGAGAGAGGCTACCTCTAAAACCCAGAGGTTGCATATAGTCATCATGGCTTATAACCTGTGATGGACTTTTCCTTCATAACTCTGTCCACTCCCTTTTTAAAGGCATCCACGCCAGATGCCATCACGTCTTGTGGCAAGGAAGTGATTTTCTGGTCAAGTGGGAAAAGCTGCCAGGGGGAAAGTGTCAAAAAGAAAAGGGGGCCAGGCAGAGAAGGCTACGCAACTCACCTTCCCACTTGCTGCTTCTCTCCTACAAAGGTCTCCCCCTCCACTGCTTTGCACACCCGTGGCAAACGTGGCATTGGGAATTCCATTTTTGCCACGACAGACATAGTTTTGCCCAAAGACATACCAAAAGCGGGTTCATGAAACAGTTTGTGCTGCAGCAACTTTCAATAAACTCAACGTTCAGCAACTAGAGACCTGCAGAGAGCTGTCTGCAGGGTACACTGTGAGGGAAATTTAACCCTGCCTCAGTCCCAGTCAGAAACGGTGGGTTGTGGAGAAGGAATACCATTGTTTATGTTACTGATTCAAGTGCCTTTCAATCATATGGCTTTCAGGGAGGCACAAGTCTACCCCATCTCATGGCTGAATACTACAGAAGACCACTCCGTGACGCAGCAGGCCTCCTCCCTGACCCGTGAAAAGGGCCGTCTGAATTCACTCTGTGGGCACTTCAGCCGACAGCGTGCTCCTTTTAATCACGAGAATTCATTAGGCACTGCTCATGAAATAGCTTGCCAGGGCCTCCCTCACCAGGCTGCCATCTCGTGCATCCTCCGGAGACGTTGGGAACTTCAAGTGACCCTCAGGGGCCTGGTCCCACACACCGTCCTGGGACCAAGGCCCGTTGACCAAAGCATGGCCACGGTTCTCACAAAGATTGTGGAGCACCACCGAGCCCACCACCACCGGGATAATGTTCTCCTCCGCAACCTCCAGGCGGGTGGCCAGGCACCTCCATCGCCCCTTCAGCCGCCCAAAGGCCTGTTCGGCCACCATCTTGCAGTTGCTCAGGCGGGAGTTGAAGTGTTCCTTGCGAGGGTTTAGGTTACCGGTAAAGGGCTTCATGAGCCACTTCTTCAAGGGATAGGATGCGTCGCCCAAGATCAGTGGAGGAACCTCCACATCTCCAATGGCCATTGTAGGGTTTCCAGGAACGAACGAGCCTTGGTCCATGGCTTCGCACAGGGCCAGATTTCGGAAGAAGGAGGTGTCGTGATCTTTCCCACACCAGCTGAGTTCAATGTCAATGAAGCGGCCTTTGTGGTCGACTGTGCCTTGCATCGACATGGGGAAGAACCCCTTCTGGCTCACGCTGGTTCCTTTTCGAACGGTGCAGATGATAGGGATGTGGGTCCTGTCCATGACCCCGACACAGCTGGGAAATCCCATTTCTGCAAATCCCGCCATGACCTTCAAAACAGCAGGATTGAGCAGTTAGAGCGATCAAATGTTTATGGTCCACTACTGACGAGAGCAATCGTTCCAAACTGTCTTGCTAGGAACGGGATTCATTACATATTTTGGCCATCATCCCGCCCAGCATCAGATGGATGGGAGCCCTGGGATAAACCCATATCCCAGGTCCCCGATGGTGGTGCTTCTGCCTATCCCCTAATGCAGAGGTTCCCAAACTCCCAGGAAGAGTTTTCTGTTCTGTAACTTGCTATGCCCCCACCCCCCGACAGCAGCTACAGCACTCCTGGGATTGCACTGGAACTGGGGAAAAGGTTGTTTTGTTTTGTTTTAACTCACCAGGGGTTGTGCTGGCCCTCCAGAGAGTGCAGGGGGGGCCACAGACCCCCCCCTCTGCAGGTCTCCCCGCACCCCAGATTAGCTTCCAAAAGTGATTTAAAACTTTTTACTTCTTGGTTTTGACAAAATCCAGAAATAGCTTTTAATTGCTTTTGGAAGCTAATCTGGGGTGCAGAGAGGCACCCAACCCTTAAGTCCCCCCCCCTTAATCCTGCTAGTAACCAATCCTCCCAGGCTGGGGTGTCATGATGCCCCAGTTTGGGAACCTCTGCCCTAATGACACATTGAATGCTACCACTGCCACCAGTACTGAGGGTGTGGGGGTCAGCCTGGCAAGGTGGGTCACCCTGGCAACCTCGGATAGGGGTAGGCTTCTATAGTGTTATTATCACCACACCTTTTTTACACACACAAAGCTTTGTTTGCACCAGCAAGTGATCATTTATTTAATTTTTATCCCAATCTTCTTCCAAAGAGCTCAGAGTGGTGTATGTGGTTTCCCCCCCTGCTTTATCCTCACAATAACCCTGTGAGGGAGGTTGGGCTGCATGACAGTAATTGGCTCAAGGTCACCTAGTGAACTTCATGGATTGAACCCAGTAAGTCCAACACCGTAACCAGAGTACCTTGAGATGTGGTCAGCCAGGAAGCCCTGGGTTCAAGTCTCTATTTAGCCACAAAACGCATTGGCTGACCATAGGCCAGTCACTATCTTTCAGTCTAGCCTACCTCACAGGGCTGTCATGAGGATAAAGGAGCAAGGGGGGGGAAGAGAACCTTGTACGTTGCCTCGAGGTTCTTGGAGGAAGGGCAAGAGATATAAATGAACTAAACCCTGCATCAGCCTGATAATTATAACACTGCCACAGAGAACAGAGCTCTCCATCACACCCATGTTCTCTTGTTCTCCCCTTCAAATCCCCTTCCCAAGTCCACTTTTCCACAAAGTGGACTTTGGCGCAATCCTTTCCTCCTTCCCCCGTACAGATAGCAAGCTTAAGGCTGTGATCCTACACACATTTCCCTAGGAGTAAGGCTCACTGAACTCAGTGGGGCTTAGTTCTGAGTAGAGATACACAGGACTGCAGTGCAAGAAACGGCAAACATTCCCCTCTGTTACTCTTTCTTCTCTATCCTCCCCACAGAGGCATCTCCCTAAGACAGGGCCCAATCCTATCCAACGTTTCAGCGCTGATGCCAACTGGGTGTGTGCAGTGCGCTGCATCCTGCGGTGGGGAGGCAGTCACAGAGGCCTCTTCAAGGTAAGGGAATGTTTATTCCCTTATCTCGGGGCTGCACTGTGGCTGCATCAGTGCTGGAAAGTTGGATAGGACTGGGCCCAAAGAGGGTGCGACAACAGAGAAAGGCCAGGGGAGGAAAGAGAAAGGGAACAGTAACAGAGGAATACTAAATTTATTTTCAGGCTTAATTTTGAGAGGGGGAGACAACAGAAGGGTGAGCGAGATCTCTATTGTCTCTCCCCCCATTGTCAAAGTTTAGATTGAAGGCTCCTCAGGGCAGGGGTCCATATGCCTTCCTTGTTGCTTGCATTTGCAGTAAGTGATCAAAACTTGGCTTTTTAATAGGCCATGTGAGCCGATGTAATTACGTTGCTGAACTGTTTCTGGCTGTTTGGGGCTTCTGAGCCAGTGCTTTAACATTCAAAAATGTAAGCCACTCTGAAGGTAATTTAACAGCCAGGCAGGATATAAATTTAAAAAACACACTAAAAACGCACTCTCAGCCTAACCTACCTCACAGGGTTGTTGTGAGGACAAAAGGAGAGACCCATGTGCGCCACCCTGAGCTCCTTGGAGGAAGGGCGGTATAAAAATGTGAAAAATAGAGGCGTTATTCGCGCAACTACCCCGGGTCTGGGTCCACCCACTTTCGCTCTCATAGGAACCCATCGTTCCTTCCTTAATACGTTAGGGAACGCACACACTGTAGCCAGGAAGGGGACTTCACCTGCTATTGCATCTGGTGAAGTTGTCTCCCCAGTTGGCAGGTATATACACAGCGATTTCAGCACTCAATTTTGTTAGCCTTTAAGGCGCTACGAGACCCGTGGTTGTTTCCCCTGGGAAGCGAGAGAGACTGAGGAGTCAGTGGCTCAAATTCCCACAGTTTGCTTCAGGACCAAATGAAGATTTAGACCCAGTTCTCCAGTGCTCTAACTGCTGTCTGTCATAGAGAGTAAAACAACAAACAAAGGAGGAAAATGCTCCAGAACATGGTCACAAATACCTCTTGGGGGTCTTTGAGGGCCACCACCTTCTTGAAGAGAAGCTTCTCAATGGCCAGGCACACTTCGATGAAGACCTCCCCGACGGTGGAACGCCCAACCCCGAAATGGTTGGCCACAGACCGGTAACACTCAGTGGTTGCCAGCTTCCAGAGGGCGATGCCCACCCGCTTCTCCACACTGAGCGGGGCCCTCATGGTGGTGGTCTGGCGTTGAAGCTCTGGCCGCAGCTCCTCGCAAAGTTCCAGGAAAGTGTCTTTGGTCATGCGGAAGTTCTGAAGCCATTGGTTGGGATCCCAAGACTCTAGCACGACCCGTTCCCACCAGTCCTGGCTGATCTGGCGAGACCAGAAGCGATGGGGACCAGCGTTCAGCTCTTCCACCATCAGCCTGGTCTCATTGTCAGGACAAATGTCAGGCAGAAGCTGGTGCAACAGGGAAATATGGTTCGCCATGGCCCGCCTCATGGTTCGCCGGGCCCGGGCAGCAATGCCGCCACGGTGCAAGTGTAGGCGGACCAGGTTGTGGGTGGCCAAGATCACAAGGACGATCGCCTCAATGTTCTCCATGGTGAGGAGAGGCACAAAGAAATCCTATAGAAAGAATAAGCACTTTTTTTAAAAGTAGGGGACAACTGCTGTTTGGCGACAGACCTATCTTTTGCACCGTATTTTAACTTCCCAGAATTGCTCACACACAGTGGCCTACAATTGAATTAAAACAATACAAGCAAGAATGAAGAGCAGAGGAAAGGCACACAGAAAACCACAAATGTCTATTTTTAGAAGTACTTGAGTTAGGTGGGAAGCGGAGGTACCGTTTGGTTCTCAAATCTGCTCCAAAACTGCTCAAAGCAAAGCAGCCTGCAGTTGGATTAAAAAACGCTTTAAAACGCACTTAAAAGAGAACAATTAAAAGCACTTAAGAGCACTTAAAACTTAAAAGCACTTAAAAAGAAAGCGATTACATTTTTTTTAATCCCCCCCAAGACAGGAAGACGAGGATAAATCAATTCCTGCCTATATATCGGGAGGAAAACAGATCAAATGTCTCGGGATTTTGCAAAGTACAAAATAAACTTCCAGTACAGGAACTCTGCAAAGGACAGAAAGAAGGCTACAAGACGCCATGCCCCGCATCTAAGCCCCGCAGTACGGCAGTAGCAAATCAAAGAAACCCACGTTATAAACTGATTTTTCTCTGACGGTCTTTAAACCTGACGGTCTTTAAAAAGTAAAGAATAAGCACGTTGCACAAAAGTTTCTGGCTTATTTTTCCTTCTGGAAGATGGGCTTCTTCCTCACCTTCTCTGGCTTCGCTTCCTCTCAGGCTTCCTGGGCGTGTTTGTTTTTTAATCATTGTTACCTTGTCTAGTCTAACCTCAATAGCATGAAGGGTTAAAGCAAGAGAGCTTGGTTTCCTAGATTGTCCCTAAAATTCAATTGGGAGTGACATCACTTCGTCCACATACGCTGTCCCACTCAAATGCATACTCGGAAGTGTGTGGAAATTGAAGCTTCTCCACTAGGTGGCCTTCTGGGCAAAAGTCGCTCCAATTCCTATAGTTTCGATGAGAATCTCTCGGAACTGTATCTTTCGGAGCAAAAGAAAAAAATAGGGAGCAACAGCCCCAAATTCACATCCACATCTATGGCAGGGGGGCGATTCACTACAACTGGGGCAGGTGTTCGACCTTGGGCAAGTTTTAATTGCGGGACTACTGTCTTTACGTTCCAGTTCCAAAGAAGGGCAATGCCAAAGAGTGTTCAAACTACTATGACATGACCTCCGGCCCTCAGCAGGGGCCATGAATACCCTGTAGTGCTGTATGAAATGAGTTTGACACCCCTGCACTAGATGAGATGCCCATAGTGGCTCCCACTTGATGTTATTATACACCCCATATGAAGCTTGTCCTCAGCCCACTCTTCCCCACGGATTTCCCACCAAAGGCGGCTTTTCTCCCAATTTTGCAGGCTCCGTTCCGCCTGCTCTGTGTCCCCTTCGGCCAGCTCACAAGATTTCCTGCAACTGCAAGAACCTTCCAGGCCCCAGGAGTCAGTGACTGACAGAATCATGTCAGGCTGGGAAAAACAAGAATAAGAGCTGAGCTTCGGTGGTCCGAGTTGCCACTGGTAGCGAGCGGGGGAGGCGGAGGAAGATCAGCGCCAGGAGAAGCCCGCAGAGTCTGTGCCACGCAGGGAGCGTCGGGTGCTGCATCGCCGGGAATCGGGCGGGGGGAGGAGGGGATGCGCCTCCCCGTCGAGACATCGTCTGCAGCCTTTCCTCTCGGCTCTCTAAGGGTTAAAACAAGCGACATCGGATTCCTAGATGGGCGAGAGAGTGTGTGTGTGACGTCACTTCCTGGTCCCATTCTTTGCCTCCCCTTTTGGTGAGTCCAAAGCCCGTTGGGGTTGGAAGAAAGGAATATAGGGAGGGGTGGGAGAGAAGAAGCCCCCAGACTGAGGCAGAGATGTGTGAAGGGGCTGAGAAGAGGAGCTGCGTCATCTCCCCCGATTTGCATGCTAAGCTTTGAGTCTGCTCGGAATAGGAAGGGCCAGAAGGGGCCATTCCTCTCACTGAAAGGGTTGCAAAAAGCAGCGGGTTGTAAGACGGATAAGAACAATGTTTTTGGCCTGTGGGACTGATCCATTTTTCCAGAAACTGATGTGGTGGGGGCTTTTTAACTGGTTGTAGTTTTAATGTAAGTTATATCTTTGATATTGTTTGTTTTTTGAACTGTTAACTGTCTTGCTCCTGGTTTTAACAGAGGCAGGTGGGATAAGAAAGAGAGCTGGATTTTGCAGCTGAAATGGATCCTTCCAGCATCTGTGCCTGATCCCAAAGAACCAGAGAGTTCATTAGAGGGCTGATCTCTTCAAAAGACCTAACGGAGGAGGACAAAGCAGGCTGATCTTTCAAGGTGTGTCTCTGCAGGGCGGGGGATGACAACGAATCATTCCACAAACAAAATTAACACGGCTTCCACTGAGAACACAAGTGTCTGTTCTGGGCAACAGCCCTGCCAAGACACCTCCATTACATCCGAACAGCTTCCACCCCCTGAACCTGCAAATCAGGTTTTCCCCCCACATCATCTCTGATAGTTCAAGTTACAGAGCATCACCTTGTATCGCCACGGTATCTGTCTGTCGTGCTGCTAAATCTGAATCTTTGGACTCAGCTTTGTGAAAGGAATTTGATAAGAGAGTCGATCTCTTCAGAAGAAGGAACTGAGGAGGACAAGTCAGGGTGGTCTTCCAAGGTATGTCAGTGAGGCAGGGAAGTGGGGGTCTCATTCCACTGACAGAATTAACTGGGCTTCCACTGGGTACTAAAGTGTCTGTTCTGGGAAACAGCCCAGCCCAGATGAGTCCATTAATTACGACCCCTTCCACCTCCAGCATCTGCAAATCAGGGTTGCCCCCACATCAGCTCTGAAGGTCCGAGTTACAGGACATCACCTGGAATCAACTCAGCACCTGTCTGTCGTGCTGGTAAATCTGAATCTTTGGGACTCAGCTTTGTGAAAGGATAGCAGGAGGAGGATTGAACTGAGGGAGAAAATAGAGTAGGGAAGGCGAGTCTTGGTGGGCCAGGAAAGGCTTTGAAGGAGCAAGTTTAGCAAGGAGATTTCAAAGAGGGGAGGGAGTTGACTAGACAGGCTAAGAGGGGAAGAAACTGGGACAAGGTGGCAGAAGGAAGAAGCGGAAGAAAACGGAATCAGGATGTGGGGCTCACCTCATTTGTGCATTTCTGGGTCAGTGCAAAAGCTATGGAACAAATAGGAAGAGCCTTGCACAAGGAATTGGAGTTCGAAAGGGGCATGAAGGATACATTTATTTCCATCGTATTTGTCTCCCTCACAGGCACTGGGATGGCATTGGGGCCACGTTCCAGACCATCTCCTCTTTGGCAAGAAGCAGAATCAGCCACTCCGCAGCCTGCTCAGGTAAGGGGCAGATCTCCAGGGCAATGTGCAAGAAACGGCTTGGCTGCCTCCTTCTCACTTATTTAGGCCCTGAAAGAAGGATTTTTGTCTGGTACTGTAAAATATCGTATTTAACCACTCAGAAGAGTTTGTGGGAAGCAGGGTAGAGAGACATGTTGCTGCTCAAACCCCGTTACTATTTAATGAATCTTGGGGCTGCTGCTATGTGCAGAACTGGGGGTAAGCTAAGTAGAGGGATGTCTGGGTGATAAGGAGGGCTTGGAGCTTTCTCTTTTAATGTGTAGCTTGGTGTGAATGGCAAGGGAATTCTTTGTTTCTAATCGGGAGGTAGGTAAGCAGGGTTGCTTCAAAGGCTTAGCAGTGTCAGCTAAATGGTCACCAAACAGCGGTTCCGGGGGGGGGGGTGACTGGCGTCTTGAGATGAGGTTTACCTTGGCTCTGTGCAAGATGCAGGTGCAATAGGACAAGTGAAATGCAGGTGTTTTGGTACAATATACAGAGATTACTGAAGTTGCAATCACTAAGGGAAAACACAAACTGTAAATACGGACAGGAGATGCACAGAGAGGGTTACAGGTTGTGTTCAATGGAGACACAATGTGAGAGTACAGTCAGTTCTCGTTATCCGCTCGGGTTAGGTTCCTGGAAAACTTCATGGATTAGCGAATACAGAATCATTGGCCTATTGGAAAAATTGGGTTAGGTTCCAGGGAACCCACTTTGCCATATGCTATATGAACTTTGTGAACCTGAATCTTACCTTGAAGTTTATGGGCTGGGTGATAGTGGGGGCAGCATCCAGTATACCACATTGGCTCTTTCTAATGGAACAATTCCTAACTTTAGCAAATTAATTATTGTTCCTTCCTAACAACATTATGCAAATATAAAATGTATTGTACAGTATCCTGGAAGCCCAGACAGACACACAGTAACTCCAGAAGAAAGAGATTACCTTTTACAGTAAATGCAGCAAGGCATGGAAATTTGCTCCCAGAGCAACATGGAGACCTGCAAAAAAAGCTAAGTGCCCACCTGTGAGAACAATGGCCCTGACGAGATTGCAGATAGCGAGAACAGACTGGGAGAGATAGGTGACAGACGATTCTGCCCCTCGCAGATAAGCAAATTCGCAGATAGAAAATTTGAATATAAAGAGAACTGACTGTATCTTCTTCCTCCCATGGTATGTTAAGGGGGAGGGGGGAGAGATACTGTATACCAGAATTTGACACTTGACTTTGAGAAATACGGTATATGTGGGAGGAGGAGATAATGTACACCAGAGTTTGAGACTTGACCAGAATCCTTGAACATATGGCCTTCATGTCAGAGAAGTTGTGCATTTACTGTCCATGTTGTGCAGAGAAGTTCTTGGAAAACACTTCATCTTGTACACTGACATCTGAAGCTCACATTAATGTTCCATATTGTCCTTTATTATAATAGATGACATAACATAGCCAGGAAAGGAAAGGAAAATAAAAGGACAAATAAAATAAGGGGGAGGGCATACTGTCACTAAGAGAGAAAAAAGCGGCAGGGGGAGATCTATCCATTACAAGATGGACATAGCAGAGTGCGTGTGCATGTTCGTGTGAGCAAGAGAAGATGGCTGAAAGTTCTGGAAGGCTTTGGTTTTGACATGGCTGCAGGCAGCGGATGTCTCGACTCACAGCAGGACTCACAGGTAGGACAAGACTTGTGTTAAGAACAAACTCTGCCCTAAGAAGAGCTCTCGAAAGCAAAACAGTGCTGAGTTTGGAGCGGCTGAGGGGACGGGGTCCTAGAGAGGCAAAGGGCCAGGGGTCCAAAAGGAACTCGGCACAGCAGCGTGATGGAGGCTGCTGACCCCAGGGGAGAGAATGTGGGCGTGTCAGACCCCTGGCCTGAAGGACTGCGACACTGGCGCTGGCCATTCCACTTGCATGCCTGCAGGAGTCTGCTTGGTTAGGGAGAAATCCACAAATGTACAGCAATGAATTCGATGCTTTCTATGGTGACCAGTGAAGCTTCTTTGCAAGGTGAAGGTTGGCCTCAGTCTCTCCAAGAGAGGCCGCCTCTGAGCATCCCTATCCGGCCCCCACTTGGGCAGGGGGACTGCCAGGATGGTGGGGATGCCAGCCCCGTTTGCAAGTTGGGATCTGGTTGCAAACTCCTGCTCCCCTCCCTCATGCATAAATATAATTCACCGATTCTAAGAAGTTTTCGAAAATGTATCTACTGTATAAGATTATAAAATACGGTATAATGTAAAAAGGTTCAGTTATGTTCTGTGTCCCGTGTTGTATATCTGACTAAATATTCACACCGTCTGCCACCAACGTTTCCTAGGCCGCTTTTCAAGGACAGGTAAGTCGTCCTGCCTCTCGGGCTAATCTGGTAGCTGTGATCATGCGGTGAGCGATGTGGTGTTTCCTTCTGCACATCTCATTGGGTTGGCATTTGCACCATCAGAAAAGAAAGAAGAAAACACCCAGGCAACCCACTGGTATGATTTGCCAAATATCCTGCAGGAAAAACACTCAGTGGCTGCCTCCTTAATTTCTCTTTTCAGACTGAGCAAAAGAGCAGGGGGATGATAGGTGAAAAGTGTGGGACATTCTTAGTGAGGAGAGACTCCTTTCTCCTTGCAGGGTCTGGTGTCCTTCGCGGAGGTGGCTGTGCGCTTCACGGCGGAGGAGTGGGCTCTGCTGGATCCAGGCCAGAAGGCTCTGTACAGGGAAGTCATGCTGGAGAATTACGGGATCGTGGCCTCTCTGGGTAAGGACGCCCTTCCTTCTTGGTATGTAGGAACCAAAGGCATGAGCTGCTCTTCCTTTTTCCCATGTGTACCTGACAGCACTTATCACGCCTCGTCGTTCTCCTTCCTCTGCATTATCCAGCGTTTTAGCGCATTAACTGATGGTTGGTCCAGGACCAGGTGCTGCTGCTGGAGGGATTCTGCATGTTCCGCCCGCCCGTCGTCATATCTCCAGGCAAACGTGAGAATCATCAGGCTTACCTGAAAGGGGTGTGGTTACCCATTGCCTGTGCCTGGCAACTTGAGTCATCCTGCTCTTGTTTTTCTCGAGTGCCCAGATCATGATACTTTCTCTTCTTATGAAAACCTGCTTTGTTGAGGCAGAGCTTTTTGGCCCACGTCAGCAAAGAGGGACCCCCTGGCTGGCAACCCCCCCTTAAGAGTCTTTCCTCGCAGCCTACGCTTGTCTGGAGAGGCATTCATGCTGTTCGGGGACAGGCAGCAGCCCCCTCTTCCTGAGTCAGCCCATCTAGCTCTGTAACTGTCTACACTGACTGACAGCAGCTCTCCAGGGACTCAGGCAGAGACATCTCTCAGCCCTCCCTTGAGCTGGTGCCAGGAACAGATCCGGAGTCTCTTGCATGCACAGCAGGTTCTACCACTGAGCTACAGCCACTCCGGACTGGTGTGATGCACTGACGTTACTCTAGTTCAGTTCATCTGCTTGCTGTTTGTGGCTCTGTTCGTTCATTCATGCAGGAACCAGCTCTTCCGCTCATTATCAACATCAGCTGGCTGGCAGGACGAATTCTAACTCTTCTGTGTGTACCATCGCCCTGCTGCCTGCCGTGCCTGTAACTTGATGAAGTTCGCCGCATGACGAATGAAAAATTGTTTTAATCTATGTTTTATTACTCTTTAACTTTGGTTTTTTAACGTAATAAACAGGTCATTTTATCATGGCTTTTAACCCAGTAACAAACATTTTATCTTCTGCTATGGTAGCTTAAAAGTCTATTGCCTCTGTTGCTTTTGTTTTATTGTAAGCTGCTTTGCACTGCAGGCAAAGTAGGATAATTCATAAGAAATAAAACATATGTCCTTTAGAGCCGGAGATAGTCTGCTCAAGCCCATAGGATTATTCTTGGATATCTGTGTTGTTAGGTTTTTTTTTTTTAAAGAAGCTAGTCGATTCAAAAAGATAAGGCACACCACTGCAGATCCTCAGAGATCCTCTTATTTCAAGAAATGACAGGTGCCAGATTTTATTGCCTAGGGAAAAGCGGTCTATAAATAGGGAAAATAAATAAAATACTCTGCCTATGTTCAGAGACACTCAGCCTGAAGTGCCACCATTTTGGAAGCAAGCAAACTGAATGCAGTAACTCAGGTGGCAAACCGAGGCCAGGACCAGGAGGTCTCTCACAAAGACCAAACCTCCACCAGCCCCGCCGTGAAGCGCGCTGCGAGGCGCCTGCAAAGGTCACACACACACACACACACCAGTTGGCTTCTTGGTCCTAGACAGACTAGGAACTCTAAGGAAGGATGTGCTGCGGGTGGGGTCTAGAGCCCACCTCCTGACATCTGGGGGAAACCAGTGTTTGCAGCCTTCCTTGTCCCCAGGGCCAGAAGGGAGTGGTAAGGGGGGGGCTCCGAGAGAGGAGGGGCAGTTGCAAGGAGATGGAGAGGTCGAAGCAGCAATTGCAAAAGGGGCTGGAGGGGAAGAAAGGAAGCAAAGGAGCTCGGAGCAGCCATTGTGCCTTTCCGGCGCGTCCCCGACTCCTGTCTCCTTCCAAACATAACTCCCTTTCAAAGTAAGGCTGCAGTCCTATTCACACTTACCTGGGAGTAAGTTCCATTAAACCCAGTGAGGCTTACTTCTGAGTAGGCATGTATAGCATGGCACTGATTGTAATGGCTTGTGGCATGTTTACTCTTGAGTAAATTCTATTGCGTTCAGTGCATTAAGGCGTCCTACTGAAGTTACCAGCATCCCAGTAAAACAATGAGGGAGCTGGAATTTGAATTGGGAGGGTCAAGGGAAGGAGGAGGGTGGACGCTCCAGTCCAAAGCACTTTCTGAGGAAGCGGGACAAGAAGAACGAAGGGGGGCTGCTCAATGTCTTCACAATAGTCTAGAAATTCACCATGTGGTGTTAGGGGCACATAATGCAGAATGTAGCATCTAGAGTCATGCCTTCATATGGGGGGGGGGGGAGAAACAGTATTGCCCTACTGCCTGCAGCAGCTCTCCAGAGTTGGTGGGAGGGGACTTCCCTGGAAGGAATTTCCAAGGACTCCATCTGGGAGAGAGTTCAGAAGACCATTTTTGTGCAACATGCAGCGTTCTTCGGATCTTATTTTATTATTACTAGTTGTGCAAAAATAGTGCTGACTCTGCTTCTTCTTTGGAGTATAATGACTGAATCTTCTTTACGGTTGATGTTGTGGGAGAGTAAAGAACCAAAGCAACACACACCATATGTGTTTTTCACTGTCAGTTGGCAACCTTACTTGGGTGGAATTTCTTCAGAGTGATTTGCGATCTTGGGAATGTTGGTCGGTCTCCTTGTCAGAGGCGGAATCTCCTCCCCTTCCGCTGGCTGCTGTGCTTCTCTCCCCCACCCCCTTTGCACAGATCCTCACTGACTGGGGCCTTTTCTTTATTGTGCAGAGCACCGACATTGTCATTCAGAAGAGACACATCCAGTGACTGGGGGGCGGAGAGCAAACCCTGCAGACCAAACCACAGGAGACCATTGGGGGCTGAACTCAACCCTGTGGTGATGATGGAGAACTGGCGGCTGGCGGGAGCCAACGGGACATCTGGCCAGGAGAGCTCAGCCACAGCAGCCCCCCAGGTGGGGAAGAAGGGCGAGCAGAAGGCAGAATGGTGGGCAGAGATGGCCGGAGAAAGAGCCCCACAGGTGGCACAAGTGGGGAGCATTGCGGAGTTGCAGACTATTGCTGCGGCATCTCCCGAAGGTATTAAAAAGGAGCCCGAGCAGCTGGGGCCGCCAGAGCTCTGGGAAGCCCAATGGCAGGAGTTCCTGAGGACGCTGCAGAGCCCCGATTATTGGCACGAGACGGCCGAGGAGGAGCAGCAGCCCTCGCCCTGGGGCGACGCCAAGGCCTTTCTGGGCTCCTTCGAGCAAGTGGCCTCGGCCTGCCGGTGGCCTGCAGAGCAGTGGGCGGCCCTCCTGCTGCCGGCCCTGGGCGGAGCGGCCAAGCAGGCCTTCAGCAGCCTGGGCCTGCCGGAGAGGGGAGACTACGGGCAGGTGAAGGCCGCCATCCTGCAGGGGGAAGCCGTGGCCAGGGAGAGGCAGCGCCAGCACTTCAGGCGGCTCCGCTACCAGGAGGCGGAGGGGCCGAGAGGCGCCTACAGGCAGCTGCGGGAGCGCTGCGCTCAGTGGCTGGGCGTGGAGAGGCGCAGCAAGGAGCAGATCCTGGAGCTGCTGGTCCTGGAGCAGTTCCTGGCTGTCCTGCCCCCGGAGATGCAGAGCTGAGTGGTCCAGAGAGGCGGACTGGTGAGTGGCAGCCAGGCGGTGGGCCTGGCAGAGGATTTCCTGCTCAAGCAGAAAGAGGCCAGGAGAGTTCAGGAAGAAGAGGTAGGTTGAGTTGCTGCTGGCAGTTCAAAAGGGCCCAGAGTCATCAGGACATATCCTCTAGGATTAGGCTTAGCAGCACCCAAACGTCCCACCCTGCGTCCTCTTTTTTTTTTTTTTTAACGCATATGAAAGCCCCCACTTGCCGCTGCCTTTCCATCTGTCATGCCTCTCATTGCATCAAGCCACCTGGTCTCCACAGGCAGGGAGTTCCGGAGTGTCCTTTCTCCTGTGACTGGCCGCAGAACGTGCAGGAGGAGGGTCTCCCCTGCTGACCTCGGGGGTCACGCCTCACATGATGGGAAGGTGGTCCTTGCAAGGCTTCAGCCTGTCCAGCTTTTTACAGCTTATCAGAAGAAGGTGATGAGGAGGAGGGTGTGTTGGGGAGATGAGCAGTTGACACAGTCCCCTCCCCCCCATAGGGAAATCGAGATTTGTGGTGCTTGAATACACTTTACGTATGATTTTCACAGCTGTTGCAGGCGCCAACGTCTTTGCTGGAATCGGCTGCGGGTTCTTCTGAGGCAGAGGAGATTCCATCAGCAGATACTTACAATGACGGTGATATGGAGGTTAAGCAGGAATGGGAAGGAGGTGAGCAATTGCCTGGTGAGGATGTGCTGCGTTTGGTTTGGATATTCTGGTATTACTTGAATTTCAAATTTTAAAATGGTAACAACTTGATGTCACCACACACAAACAGCCCTTCTCAGGACCCTTGCAGCTTCTTTATAAATCGTGGCGTACTTCCTTTTGCAAAGCACTTTTAGCTGAATCATGTGTCTTGAACTGGTGTCTTGGGCCCCCACGTAAGCTTGTTGGCTAAACAGAAAAAAGTGAAGTTGAGAAAATGCTTTACCATGGAAAGGTTAAACTTCGTTAAGGCCACAGGTGTGGTGGGCGGATGAAATCGTTGCAGAGCTGGATGTGGTCTGTGGGAGATCTATCCTAAGAACGTAGGAAAAGCCCTGCTGGATCCGACCCAAGGCATTTTGATTCTCACCAGATGCCTCTGGGAAGCCACGAGTAGGAAAGAAGTCCTACCTCTCTCCTCCCCTGCAACTGGTAACGTCACTCATAGGCGTCACTCCATTAGTGCTGAGCACTGGGGGTGATGCGTCCGTCACCCCCTCAGCCCTCCCCAACCCTGGCTGTTGACTGTCGTGTCCCTGGGCCTGTCCGGACTCCTTCCTTCTGCCAGGACGGAGCCCTCGTCCAGCCCTCCATTCCATGCCCGGCCAGCTGCATTCTGGGCTACAGCCGAGGTTTTAAACTCCCAGTTGCATTCTACCCGCTCCCTTCCCCAGCCCCACTTTGTCCTTGTTATTTGGTGTCCTGTCACTATGGAAGTGCGGACGCCATTTCATGCATTGTGGAGCTGCTCAGGGCGTCCCTGAGTGGCTCCCGTCTCTTGAGGCTGGTTTGTCTGCAAGCCTGGCAGGCAGGCAAAGTGAGACCATGGCTTCGTTACTTGCTCTGTGGTGCAGGGAAATCCCAAGAGGGGAGTGTAAAGGACGAGGGCTTAGATTGCCAGGCATCAAGTCGGTTCACAACCGCTCCCCTGACCCTGGGTCTAACCCCCGTCAGTCGTTCCTTGCCTAGGAACACAAACACCCCCAAACTGGGGGGAAAGTACGCTGCCACCACCTGGGACTTTAGCCAGACCACCCAACCCAGGATTTGGGGGTCTTATCGGCCACTAGGCAACTGACCCCTGAACAAGGGGGTCAGGCCTCAGAGTATAAACTCTTATTAGAACTCAGCATACGCTGAACCATTTGGTAGCATGGCTTCAGCATTCTCGATGTGGTATTAGTACACACTCCTGTACTAGTCGCTCCGTTCCTTCAAAATTAAGGCTGTTTGCAGTGGAAATCGCATGTTCAGCCAGAGCAGAAAGGTCCTGGTGCCCCAATCTGCAAGCTCGTTGATATTCCTTAATGCGGATAGCGATAGAGCTCTTAGTGGTTCCCACATAAACCTTCCCACACTGGCAGGGCTCTCGGTAGACGCCTGGCATGAATAAGTCTGGTCTGGGGTCTTTTGGATTCCTCAGGAGTTGAGACAACTTTCGTGTGGGTTTAAAGATTGTTCTAATGTTGTAAGGTCTCATTATTCTGGCAATCTTATCAGTGGTGCCCTGTATGTATGGCAAGCACAGAGTAGTATTCTCATCCTCCTCCCCTGTTTCTCTATCCCCTTCTTCTCCCCCCCCCCCTCTTTTTTAGCTGACGGGATCAGGCTCTATTAATTAGTAGGAGAGCCAATAGTTAATAGAGAATCCGTGATCTTCGTTCTTTCCTAGGGCAGGGTTGAGACATCACAGATGTTCAATGCTCTATATATTAAAGAGTTAATTAGAGAATTCTTCTGTGATGGGTGGTTAGAATCCCTATGTAGATAGCGACCTGTGTGCGCGGGTTTCCTATAAACTGATCAATCAAGGATCAGATCATCTTTCCTCGAGATTAACACATCTAGGAACGGCAAAGAACCGTTCACTTCCTGTTCTATAGTAAACTGGATTGCTGGGCACATATTATTCAGATGTTCTAAAAATCCCAGTAAAGCCTTATCCCCATGTTTCCACAGGCAGAAAACGTCATCTACGTAGCGTAGCCATACATCTGGCCTCAACTTGGCCGAGCTTAAAGCTCTCTGCTCAAGGTTCACCATGAAGAGGTTGGCAACCACTGGGCTTAGGGGATTACCCATCACTACTCCATCTTTTTGTTCCCTGAACACCCCATTCCACAGGATTGTACATTATTGTCAAACAGTGCTTGACTAACCCAATAAAATCTTCTAGAAGCAATCCCTCTATCAACGCTAATGTCTCCCTTAATGGTACTTTCGTAAACAGAGAGACTACGTCAAAACTCACAAGTCTAGCAACTGGAGAAAGTCTCATATATTTAGTTAATTCTACCAAGTGATAGGAATTTTTAACATAACTTAGTATGTTGCTAATAAAAGGCTGCAAATGTCTTGCTAAATATTGGGACAGGCCATGGGTGGGAGATCCAATAGTGCTCACGATTATATTTTAGTATGGCTTTTAACCCTGAAGATTGGCCTCGTTTTTGCTATATTGTTGCTGGCCATAAAAGCTTTCAATTCTACTTAGCTTAATGAGAGTCGGTCTCTGCCCAGGGCTGCAGTCCTACCCATCCTTTCCTGGGAGTCACAGTGCCACTGAATCCACTGGGGTTTCCTTGTGAGTATCTGCGCCTAGGTGTGTGCGTTAGAGGTCCCTTTTGTCCATTGCACTGCTAAGCAAGGTTCTCTCTCTGTTCCAGAAAGCAACAGAGAAGACGGTCCGGATCAGAGGGAGCCACGTGGGGTGTCGCAGGAAATGACCACGCGTAACATACAGGAAGTGACTTTTAGAGGCCTGGATGGATCAGGGAGGCAGGAGGGAAGCCCAGCACCTGTCTGGGGGACGAAATCGGTAGTTTGTCAGGATTATGACAGACATGAAATCCTGATCAAACAGGAACATCTCAAAGGGGAGAGAAGGAATAAGCGCCCTTTGCATGGGGACAGAATCACTTGTACATCTAACGTTAATAAACACAGCAAAATCTACACAGGGAAGAAATCCTTTCAATGTTCTGAGTGGAGAAAGAGCTTCAGTACAAACACTCCTCCTACTTCCCATAAAAAGAAACAGGAAAGGGAGAAAGCTGCGAATCAAGAAAGCTCAGCGAAGCAGGAGGGAAACCAGACAGAGAAATGGAGCAGTAAATCTGATGCTCATCAGGGTGGGAATGTCAGTGTCATCCTAGTCAATCCAGAAAAAGGAACTGGAAAGAAGAATGAAAAATGCCCTCAATATGCAAAGACCTTCAGCAGTAAATCAGAACTTGGAACACATCAAAGAAACCACACAAGGGAGAAATCCTATAAATGCTTGGAGTGTGGAAAGAGCTGCATTAGTAGCTCAAAACTGACCCGGCATCAAAGAACCCACACAGGGGAGAAACCCTATAAATGTTTGGAGTGTGGAAAGAGCTTCAGTGACAGCAGAAGCCTGACTTTGCATCAAAGAAAACATACGGGGGAGAAATATAAATGCATGAAGTGTGGATTGAACTTCATTCAGTGCACACATCTGGCTGTGCATCAAAGAGACCACACAGGGGAGAAATCCTATATATGCTTGGAGTGTGGAAAAAGCTTCATTACTAGCTCAGAACTGAGCCGTCATCATCGAAGAACCCACCCAGGGAAGAAATACAAATGCTTGGATTGTGGAAAAAGCTTCAGATGGAACTCAACCCTGACTTTGCATCAAAGAACCCACTCAAACGAGAAACCATATAAATGCATGGAGTGTGGAAAGAGCTTCAGTGAGAGCTCAAACCTGACTAAGCATCAAAGAACCCAAACAGGAGAGAAACCATATCTGTGCTTGGAGTGTGGAAAGAGCTTCAGCAAAAGCTCCAGCCTGTTTTTCCATCAAATAATCCACATAGGGGAGAAAGCATATAAATGCTTGGAGTGTGGAAAGAGCTTCAGTTTTAGCTCACAACTGACCTACCATCAAAGGACCCACACAGGAGAGAAACTATATAAATGCTTGGAGTGTGGAAGGAGCTTCGGTCGGAACGATAAACTGACTTTGCATGAAAGAACCCACACAGGGGAGAAACCACATAAATGCTTGGAGTGTGGAAAGAGCTTCAGTTTTAGCTCACAACTGACCTACCATCAAAGAAAACCATATAAATGCATGGAGTGTGGAAAGAGCTTCAGCCAAAGCTCCAACCTGAGTTTGCATCAAAGTACCCAACACAGGGGAGAAGCCATGCAAGCCATTTACCATGCAAGCCATTTACCACAGCTCCAGTGAGACCACACACCAAACATTCCATAGAGAAGAGCAACCACATAAGTGTTTGGAGTGTGTAAAAAGTCTCACTCATTCCTCATAGTACATCAATGAATCCACATAGATCAAGAACCCATATAAATCCTTGGGGTGCAGGAAGTCCTTTCTGTCATGGGTATCACTTTGTTGGGAATTGTTCTGGTTTAGTTATAGGTGATGGAGATGGTAAATCATTTCTTTCATGTAAGATACTCTGTGAGATGCTTTGAAATGAAGATGATCTCTTAAGGTACTGTCAGCTTGGTTTATTCTGTCTTTAAAATAAATTCTTTTAATTAGAGCATGGTGTGTATGTATGCTTACTGATCAGGAGGGAATTTGAACCACAAGGGACCTGTGGGGAAAGTAGTGGAATTGAAGTTCCACAATCCCCCTTTTCTGGCTTCTCCCCTTCCTCTATCTCCAGCTATGCCTGCAGCCCTTGGGCTTGTCAGAGTGGCCCGGGGGAGAAGGGAAGCGCTCAGCAGTTTGCTGGACGGACAACGGGACAGAGAGAGGGGGTGAAGGCAGGGCTGGTTTCAGCACAGTTTGGGGAGCAGACTCCCACCTGTAAGCTGAAGCCCGGAACCCTTCATCAAGGTGAGCCCCCTTTCAAGCGTTACGTCCCATCTTAAGCCTTAAGTAAGACACATCCAGGTGTTCGATGAGCTGAGTCGGGTGAAAGAAGAAAGGAGAAGGGAAAGGGAAATATGGAGAAGGAAGGAAGACCTGGCAGTGGGGAAAGTGCCTGAAAGGAGAGATTCACGTGAAAAGAGAATAAGCTGGCGGAAATCCAAGGCCTACCTGCTGCAGGCTGCCCGCGGCGGAGATCAGGATCCGGCGGGTGGGATTGGGCTGTCCCTCTTTCATGTGACACAAACCTGTTGCTATGATTCAAGTGTGAGAAGACAGAATCAGTTCATGAAAAGGTTTCAAATTCAACTGTCTCATTCTAAAGCCTCCCTTTCAAGTTCCTTTGCTGACAAATGGTCACTGTCTGGCCAGCTTGTGGGATTAAGATACGAAATGACCGTGAACTAGGAAGCCCCGTTCAAATGCACCGGAGGAAATATATGAAAACTAGTGTGATACCCGCTCTTCGTTACGGGATGTAAGTACTTCAAATCCATTTTGACTCCAATAAACTTTCCTTTGATTGCAATGAACCATTTAAATGTAGCACAATTACCCCATGTAAGGCAACACCCTGCAATTATTAAAAGTCATGGTTCCATCGAATGATAACTGTCCCCCTCGCTGTCGTGGGACATGATGTCGTGGGACAACTCCTCCCAGTTGTCCACCACGTGCCTCACGATTAGCTCACGCACCTCCCTAGCCATGAGGTGAGTATCATACATGAGATAGGAGAGGGACCAAGACAGGCAGGCTCCATCTCCTGTGATGGGAACAATGGTATGAGGCACCACCTCCCCATTAACATTTAAAATCTCAATAGCCATACCAACTTAAAAAGCAATAGAGTGAAAGCGCAATCCACACTAACCTTAGACCGGCGGAGCACATGCTCCACCAGTCTAAACTGTCACAAACATGCCATAAAGCATGTTTGTGACGACTCTAGAGTAAGGGCTGCCGGCACAGAGGCTGGCAGCCCTCACTCCACCACCGAAGCGACCCAGCTGCCACCAGAAAAGTTAAGCCTTCCGCTGGCGGTTACAAGGGTGCTGCGGGTGGCAAGGGAGGACGGCAGTTGTCCGAGCCAGCCCGGGAGGGGGCGGGAATGTCAGCTGCCACATCCCCGTCCCATTTCCAAGTTTGGCGGCCATTACATGGCTACCTCAGACTTAGGCCAGCTTGAGAGTTGGGGGAAATCCAAGGAGGCCCATTGAGGCCTCCCAGCCCTACACCAGGGGAAGAGGAAGAACATCTCCTCCCCCTGAGGAAGCCTTCTGGCCGCTCCAGAGCGTCCCGGAGTGAGCATAGGATCTTGCGGGCGGCCCTAGGGCCACCTGCGGCTCTTTCAACAGGATTGCGTTGGGAGGGAGGGAGGGAGAGAAGGGGCAAAACGCTTTAAAAAGTGTGAAATAATCCTTTCCTAAATATATGAATTTAAAGTTTTTGGAGCCGGCACCAAATTTAATGCAAACTAATTACACAAATTTTCATCACATGATCAGCTATGTAATGTCTGTGGAATATTACTAACAGTTCTGAAGAGAACTGATTCAGATAGAAGGAAGGTTCTAGATAGCCAATGAAAAGTGACAGTTAGAGAGTGACAGTTGGGAGGGGAAAGGAAAGTTCAAGATCATAAAGATTTAGGGACACAAAAAATACCTGAGGGGAAAAAATGTACTTCTGAGTAGACATGCCTAGGACTGTGCTGTAAGCTTTAACAAGCTACACCTGCCCACATTCCTTCTCCTAAAGGTCTAGCTGCACTCTGTCCCGGTTGGAGATCTGGTAAGCCTACTGCTTTGCCCCTCAAGCAAGAGATTGCAGAAAAATGGTGGCTTTGATCTCTTCCCCCCCCCCCCAATTTTTGCTTTAAACATTGGTGACAAGGCTGCACATCCATGAGGGCAGTACAATGCGAGATTAAACATGGTGGGTGATAAAATGGAGCCTGTGGAAATCCACTAGTGTGGCTGAGCTCAGTGCCATCTCTGAGGCGTTTAAACCAGAACGCAGCCACTGATGGAACAGTCCCACTGTACAACATAACAAATTTGTATAAAAACAAATGGTTTTAATATATGTAAATGCTGGTGACCCACTGGGGTTGTTTATTTTTAATCTTAAGTGTTTTAATTAATTATTTTAATGTGTTTAATTAATTGTTTTAATGTGTGTATATGTATTTTAAGCCGCCTTGAGTGCCCTCGGGAGAAAGGTGGGCTACAAATTCCTTAAATAAATAACGGGCCTTTTAGTGTTTGAGAAGATACTGTAAGTTGCTGTGAGGCCTGAGAGAATCCCAAAGGAAGCCCCTGTTGTGACTTCTCCAGAGAAGCAGCATCATGACAAAACTGTACTGCCAAGAAGAACATATTTGCTGGTGGAACAAGAAGCACTTTTTGAAGGAGTTGCTAGAACAGAGGGGGGGAAGGGACTGGGGGAAATTAATTAACCGATGCCTGTCAAGTAGTGCTCAGAAGGTACAAAGAAGGCTCAGGCCAGGCAACAGGAGGATGTTCCTGTGTTGTGAGCACCCCTGGGTGGGATGAGTGATTTCAGCTCGTTTCGATTCGGTGGGCAAGCACCAGACCCCAGAGATGGAGAAGGTACCCAAAAACGAAAAAAAAGAAAAGGAAAGGAAAAGTCCGCGAATCGCGGAGGCGCCAAAACAGAGCTCCAAAACAGACCAGTACTGGGTACAAGATAGATCTTTACTTTGCTAGCAAAGGACACAATCAGCAAGGCAGAAAGTGTAACATATATGATTAATACAAAAGCTTATATACATTTCATTATTACAGGGGAATCATGGAGTACATTGTCGCAGAAAATACATGATAAAGACAGACCAACAGGGGAAAGGATCCAAGAAGTTACACGTTGATACAGCCAATAGGAAGTTGGATTGAAATTTTACATCAATGAGAACAGCAGCAGCATTTGTGAAACCTTGAACCAATAAAAGATAAACTTTATTAAAAGAACCAATGAAAAGTGTGGTGCTTTGTGCAACTGTGAACCAATTGTATGATGGCTGGGGGTACTGGGTGGCAGGAGGTAATAGGATTAGTCCCCCACTTCAGGTGAAGCGAGGTTTTCCGGAGTTTTATGAATGAGTCCTTTTGAGAAGCCTGCTTAACACAAAAGGCAGTGTTTCCAATTAAAATAGCCAAAATATGCCATACAATAGGTCCCTGCCCCTTAGCATCAAGCATACAGTTGAGTTGTTCCTGTCAATCAGGCCGAGCCAGGTAGGTGACTAGATTAGCATGTGAAACAAATGTAGCCAGGAAAAACAGGAACAATGGAGTGAGATAGTGGGAGCAGGCACAGAGGGACAAGTTGCAATCAGGAGGCATTTTGAATAATAGTAACAAAGAAAGACAGAGACAATGATTCCAGGATGTAGGAGATGGTAGAGATTGATGTAGGGAAGGTGCAGACCCAATGAGATAAGATTCTGAGGAAATGAAGTGGTGACAGTCTGACTCCTTGCTGTGATCCTGGGATTTCCCTCATCCCTGGCCTCAGCCGACTCCCCAGGTAGAAGGCAGCTATTTGAGGCCAGCACAGAACAGGCTGATACACAGGAGTTATGCTTTTAAAATGGCTTCCCCTACTCCTTGCAGTGCAGATCTATGGCAGGAGACGCCCCCCGGGCTGTCTTCGTTTACCCTAAGGTTTCCGTCATGGGAGGAGGGGGAGGGACTCGAACCGCTCTACTACCCTGCTCCTGGGATTCCAGAAGGATGCCCAGTTCCGAACTGGACTATTTACGGCTGCAGATCTATTGCATTGCTGCCAGGAGCCTCTCCGCTCCAGCTGGGAATGATCCCAATAGTGCGCGAGGATCGGGACCCTTCTGTGTAGAGACCCGTCTATGAGGAAGCCCCGATGATCCTCTGTGAAGATCCGGTACATAACTCCCAAGGGAAACCCATAAACCACAGCAATTTGACAGAATGGTCCACTATTTTAGAAATAGGTTCGTATTCCTTTAAGCTGTCAAATATAAGAAAAAAAACTATAGAGTGGGTTAGTGGGTCAGAACGGCTCGCAGTTCCGATAATCCTTTAATTAGAGAAACAGGTAGTACGGGTAACGCAGCCATATCTAAGTAAAAACACAGCAATCCGACTGAGGTTTAAAAACAATGACTATTTTATCTGGGTTTAATGATGTATTCCCGGACAAACAGAAATTATTAAGAAACCACGGCTGGACAAGTGAGCCCAACGTTTCGTGTCCTAATCTGGACACATCTTCTGGGGCAATCCCAAAAAGGAATGAGAGATGTTATAGTTCTCGGCGTCTTGCTTCGTTGTTTTGAACTTCAGAGGTTAGGGAAACATGCTGTCAGTTGAACTGAAACCATTCCGGAACTCCTCTGTCAATCAAAGAGATCGATCCTGCAAAAACTCTGCAAGTGAAAGCTTGCAATTTTGTCCTTTAGACCTGGGGCTGTTGTTCACTTAGAGACACGGTGACTATCAGTCACATAGTATCAACCCGCATTTTCTGTTATATTATTGCGAGCCTGTCCCTTCATAGGATGTTTACGTATTACAGGGAGCCAAATGCGATTGGCAAGATTCAATTCTTGCTGCCTATTCATCAGTAAGTGAGGTGGTTTTTTGCTGATCTCAAGAGCTTCCAAGTTCTTCAAAATCAATCCCTTGTTTTCTGTTCTTATAGAGCAGGTTTCTTTGAACAGTATAGAGTGTCCTGTGGTAAGAACATGTTCAGCCACCGCAGATTGTTCTGGGTGTTCCAGTCTTACCGAACCTTCATGTTCTTTTAATCTGGTGCTGATGGACCTCTGAGTCAATCCAATGTACTCCTTTCCACATGTACCACAGGGAATGCTGTAAACGCCTGGGTTGGAAAGGGGTGGTCTCTTGTCCTTGGGGTTGTTTAAAAGTGGGGTTGTTTAAAAGTGATCAAAGAAACCTGCTCTATAAGAACAGAAAACAAGGGATTGATTTTGAAGAACTTGGAAGCTCTTGAGATCAGCAAAAAACCACCTCACTTACTGATGAATAGGCAGCAAGAATTGAATCTTGCCAATCGCATTTGGCTCCCTGTAATACGTAAACATCCTATGAAGGGACATCCTATGAAGTGGATCTTGGCTGAACGCCCAGAAAGAGGATTAACGGCTTAGTGAGGTTAGAAGGCTGATAGGATTAAAAGGGTACAGGGTGAATTTTGCTGCTGACTGTTTCACTGGGGGTTGGAGGAGGAGGCTCGTGGTGTGCGCGTGCCTGAGAACTTTTGACCCCCGCTGGCGCGTGCCTGCTGTCAAAGTGCGCGCAACAGGAAAAGGAGCCGAATTTTTAATGCGTTTTGATGTAAATGGCTGTATCTCGGCAATTTCTTGATGGATTTTGATGGGGTAAAAAGGTGGGGGTTCAGGGGAGGGGGGGGTGACGACACAAAAATATTGGGGGAGGGGTAGAGCCCTCACTACACCTGCAAGATGAGCCTGGAAGGGGAAACAAGCTGGAAGACCTCAAGGGGGCAGAAAGGCAGGCAGGGGGCCTACTGGGAGTACTAACAGGGTGTGTGTGGCTTCCTGCTTCTTACGGATAATCAACATTTTGCTGCCAGCGCTTCTCAACTATGCCAGACGTCTTGCTTGCTCATTTCTGCTGAATCTTCTCTGCCTGAGCTGAACAGCAGAAAGGTGTCGGGGACAATTCTGGAGGCAGCTGGTCCTGCGCTGGGGCTCGGGCTGCTCGCTGTTGGGAGGGGAGCAACTGCCAGAAAGGGCCTTGTGGTTTCGGACCCATGGCTGGCGTTGGCTGTTTCTGCGGTCAGACGAACGAACTCAGGAAGGGGGGGGCTCATTTTTGTCCCCAACAGAACCAGGAGTGACATTTCTGGAAAAGGACTGGGTGCAAATTAGGCTGGCAAAGGAGGTGGGGGGGGAGTGCTTACTTTCTAAAGGGAGAGGAACTTGGGGCTTCTGCATCTGCCGGGGCACGGGGGTGGGGGGGAGGATTCGTGACTGTCTCCCTTCAGAAGGAAGAAACTGACCTGCCTGTTTCTCTTCCTCCTGGAAAAACGCACACTGCCCTTCCTCCAGCCGGGAAACGAAGGCAGGCTTGGGAAACTCCACTGGGAAGCAAACAAGGAGATGAGTGACCCCTTTTCCAAGTGACCTGATTCTAGCTGCCCCCCACCTCGCAAATATCAAGGAGCGGGACAGGAGAAGAGGCAAACTCTTTGAACTCTCACGGGTTAAGCATACAAGCAACTGCATAGATCCCAAAGTATTGGGCTGGCTTATGTGAGCTGAAGCTCACTGCTCAATTAACCAGGAATGAATCGCTGCTTGGGAATCCAGTTGTGGAGCTGAAACTCGCCACATTTCTTTCATCCACCTCCATGCACACGGAAGGGAAGCCTCAATCAGAAGGCTGACTGTCCCCCTTTCCCTTCTCCTTGTAAGGTAGTGTAGTAAGCAAGCTACCCCTCCCCAAATATTTTTGTGTCATCCCCCACGCTCCACAGAACCCCCACCTCTCCACCCCATCAAAATCGGTCCAGAAATCGCGAAGATACAGTAATTTTTGAACCCCTAGAGAAGCGGCAGCAGCAAAAGTTCACTCTGTACCTATTTAATCCTCATAACCTTCTCTCTCTTTGGAAGTTTCTAAAAAGTGGTATTCCTTTGATTCAGAGCAGTGCATTGTCCTAGGAAAATACTGTTTTCTTGAATTCCCTCCATGGTTATGGCACCGGATCCTTACCAGGGATCAATGGGGTGTCCCTGGGGAGGGGTCCCTCCACAGAAGGGTCCCCATCCTGACACTTTGGTGGAGTTCTTCTTCAGCAGAGTTCAGAGACTCCTGGTATAGTGCTCATATTCTTGCAGCTGGTAAAAGGCGTGGGGGACTTCCCCACGTGCCCTCTCTGGGGCCCAGGAGGGGGATTGGTAAGTGTGTGGTTTAGCCCCTTTGCCACCCTCGGCCTGGGCACAGGAGGTTGACTGAAGGCCAGGCGCTGGGAATGCTAAATGGGCATTGGGAGCGGGAGGCCTCCTGCCAAGAATCTGCACAACCAGGAGTCCAGGGAAACCATTTTAAAGCCATAACCTCCAGCTGACAACAACAAGCTTCCATTCTGTGATGCTCTTGAAATGTCTTCCTTCTACCTGGGAGGCCATTCAGGGGCAGGGAAAAGGGGGTCTCCAGGAATATGGGAAATCTGAGGTGTCACTGCTCCCTGGAAGCTATTACTCCTTCTCTGTGTGACTCATCCCCACTATCAAATCAACCTTTTGTCTTTCACCCTGCAGTCCTGACTCTGGTGTCTCTCATGCAAATGCCTATCTCCTCAACCATTGTTCTATTCAAACACCTTGTCCCATTTACATAGTTCCTGACCTAGCCTGCTACATTTAATCTAATCACTTGCTTCCCTCCTTCCTGACTGACAGCATTCACCTGGATGTCCTTCATTGTATACCTGGAGCCAGTGGGGCAGAGACTTATTGAATTGGCACTTTTACCCATCAATCTGGAAATTTAGTCTTTTGTGTTACCAAGCCTCACAAAAGACCCCATTCATCCGATTCCGGAACACCTCACTCACCTGGGAGGGGGAACTTAATCCCATTACCCCAGCCACCTGGCACCCCCTAACCTTCCTCCCATTGGTTGCCAGATCTCATCCCCATTGGTCCCAGTTTACACAAAACACAACACTTCTTATTGGTTCTTTTAATAAAGTTATCTTTTCATTGGCTAAACATTTCAAACACGCTGCTGCTGCTCTCATTGGTGCAAAACTTCAATCCGACCTTCCATTGGCTGTATCAACGTGCAACTTCTTGGATCCATCCCCTCATTGGTGTATCTTCCTGTCTCCATGTATTCCAATGTATATTCTGAAATAATGAAATGTATAAAACCGATTGTAAATGATTTATGTGGCACGCATTCTGCATAGAATCGCGTCCTTGGCTGGCTGAGTAAAAGATCTTCTCTTTTTACCCAACGTTGGTCTATCTGAGCTCTTTTTGGCGCCTCTGCAAACTGCAGAACTTTTTTTCTTTCTCTCACTCTCTCTTATTTTTGGGTACCTACTCCATCTTTGGAGCCTTGCCAAGGCTGCCTTGGTGTCAGCTCACCGAATCCCTTGAACTTAGATCACCTGTACCCTTGGGGGGTGCTCACTACAGTAGCTCCTGCTCTGCAAAGAGCCCGGGAATGTAGGCAAGCAGAGAAAGGATCCAGCCTCTCCTGCCTTTGCATCCCCTCAGCAGGACTCTCACAAGAGCACTACAGTAGTCCAGACCAGCTATAGCTCACTGCAGTTGAGTAGCAGGGCCGGGGCCACAGGGATGCAGTGCCCCTGGGTGGTAGCTGCGGTTTCCTTGCAAGGAGGAGCTGCGGTGTGAGATTTGTTTGCAGCTGGAGGGCTGCGTTTGCAGCCACAGAGCTGTATTGCGGCACGGTTTTTCAGTCCTCCCACCTGCCCGAGTTCCTGGAAGGCTTGAACTGAAGCCTTCTGGGAGTGCAGGGGGTGGGGCAATTACTCAGTGGCAGAGAAACAGCTTTGCATGCAAGAGACCCCAGGATCCATCCCTGGCACCAACCCAGAGGAGGGATCTGAAATGTCCTGCCTGACTCTGAGTGTAAAAGACAAGGCCTATGCCTGACTCCATCTTAGTTTGGTTTGACTCCATTTTGAATCCTTAGTGAAGAGTCAAGCCCCTGCCTGAACTTAAAATGGATAGCTGACTTAGCTGCTGGAAACAGAGTTCAACAGTAAGAAGAAGCTGAGAACCTTTACCTGATGCCTTCTATGTTGTACTCCAGTGGTTCCCAAACTGGGAAACCAGCCAGGGGAGCCGCGGGGTGCCACAGAATCCTCTCGGAAAACAGTGGAATGCCAATTGGCAGGCATCAACATCATGTAATGGGGAACCCCGGCCAATGGTTGCCAATGGTCAAGGGAGCCGCAGGTTGAAAATGTTTGGGAAACACTGGTTGTAACCTTTAAGTCTATTTAATAAACCAGAATCTATTTTACAGGCTTGTGTCTGTGTGTAAGTACAAGGGAAAACGGATTCTCCCCAGCCTGCCTGCCTGGTTCACTATTACCAGTGTTACCAGTGTGTTTAAGTTCAAAGACTCTGAGGCTTGAGTCTGGCTCTCCAGATTGGAAGGAGAGGCCAGCCTTGCAAGCACTGAGATCTGGCCCGGAGACCCCAGCTTTCCCTGGAGCTGTGGGGCTGGCATAACAGGGTGGTGGCAGCTATTCTACACTTGGGTTGGTGCCCAGTCAGGAAATTCAGTTTCCCTTGATTTGTCAGTCCTATTTAGAGCTGATCAGGTGGACCTTAGACAGTCAGCTTGTACTTATCCATTTGGTTCATTTGGCAAGAAACCCTGTTTCATCTTCCCTGGTGGAGTTGTTGTTCCTTGGGACGGGTGATCAGATCACGGCCAATAAACATCTTGAAAGAAACAGTGGTCTTTTCTCAGGCTCTTCTAGGGGAAGAGCTACTTGGTAAACTATTCAAGAGCTATAGGCCGGATCCATTGTGAGTACAAACACCTCCGCGGGCCCAACGTGTGTCAGGAACCTGAGGGGGGCTGAAACCACCTGGGTGCTCTGGTAAAATGTAAAAACCTCCCACACGAGTAACCGAATCAGAACCCCAATCTGTCTTTCCTGCTGCATTTTCTGCCTTAGTGAATTCCTCCTTCTGCGACTCTTTTGCATGAAGCCCAGTCCCTAAGACGCCGGGGGGGGGCTCACCCTGCTTCATCCTCCTCCATTCCCTCTTCTGAAGAGATCAGCGTCACCCCCCGCATTGCCACCACGTCAACCCCCCACCCCCACGTCACCCCCCTCCACTGAACAGTCTGCCTTGTGCAGCTGTGGCTGTCCTTTGTGGAACGTTTGCAAGCAGAGGCCAGATGGGGATGCCTGCCAGAGATACTGTAATCGCCTGCTCCGAGGAGGGGGTTGGACTAGATGACGTCAAAGGTCACGTCCAACTCTTTCTGTGCTTCAAATTCTAACTGTGCTCATAGCAGCATCAATCAAGGGCTCAGCAGCATCAATTAGCTGGTGGAATGTCCAGTTTCTGAACTTCAGCACCACAGGCTTATTCCAAATTCAACACTGCGGCTTTATCTCCCCATAGATGAGGGCTGAGTAAAGCTGGCCAGCAGACTCTACACAAAGCACAACCTCTGTGCACCCCCCCTTCTCCGCAGCCATAGGCGGGACAGCAGCACACCAGCTTTGCCCCCGTTCTCGCACAACACCAGAACCAGGGGACATGCACTAAAATTGAGTGGAGGGAGAGTTAGAACAGACAAAAGAAAATATTTCTTTACCCAGCGTGTAATTCATCTGTGGAACTCCTTGCCACAGGATGTGGTGATGGCATCTGGCCTAGATGCCTTTAAAAGGGGTTTGGACAGATTCATGGAGGAAAAGACCATCACAGGTTACAAGCCATAAGCAACTTCCTGGTTTTAGAAGTGGGTTTTCTCTGTGCCAGGTGCAAGGGAGTGGCAACAGGATATCTTGTTGTCTTGTGCTCCCTGAGGCATCTGGTGGGGCCACTGCGTGATACAGGAAGCTGGACTAGATGGGCTTTTGGCCTGATCCAGCAGGGCTCTTCTTATGTTCTTATAACTTCAACAGCTCAGGAGAGAGGGAAAGATGAATTATTAATGGAGTTCATACTTGAGCCAGAAGAGATATAAATGCTGGAGGCACCGAGGGGGGGGGCTGGTCCCTTGGAACACAGAACGGCTTAGAACTTGCTGCGTCTCTGCAGACCGTGCGCCCTTCAATAAAGATCCACCAGACTGTTGCTGGTGGGAAAAGTCAGACCACAAACAGATTTGTCCCTGACAAGATCTTGGTGGACAGCTTGAGGAAAGTGTTGACCTAGTGTGCGGCGGCTGTGAAGAAGGCTAATTCCATGCTCGGGATCGTTAAAAAAGGCATTGCGAATAAAACAGTCAATATTAATATGCCATTGTTAGAGCTGGGGCGTTGGTATCCCCCCCCAACATTTCTTGATTAAAACCACAAATAGTGGTGTTAGGTTGTCATGAACTGTTGCTTCATGTAGGTTTTCTTGTGGTGTTGTTGTAATAGAATTTTAGTAGATCTTTGCAGGACCTATTTTGCAGGACTCCTCGTGTGTAAAATGCCAGAAGTAGAGAGATAACTTAAATGGGAGAGGAACTACAGTTAATTGGAAACAGAAGGAATCCTCATTACGGGGTTGCGAGAGTTGGACCATAAGGAAGGCTGAGCACCGAAGAATAGATGCTTTCGAACTGTGGTGCTGGAGAAGACTCCTGAGAGTCCCTTGGACTGCTAGGAGATCAAATCAGTCAATCCTAAATGAAATCAACCCTGACTGTTCCCTGGAAGGACAGGTATTGAGGCTAAAGCTCAAATATTTTGGCCACCAAATGTGAAGAGAGGACTCTCTGGAGAAGACTCTGATGCTGGGAAAGATTGAAGGCAAAAGGAGAAGGGAAAGGCAAAGGATGAGATGGTTAGACAGCATCACCGATGCAACGAACATGAAAATGAGCGAACTCAGGAAGATAATGGAGGACAGGAAGGTCTGGCGGGATATGGTTCATGGGATCACGAAGGGTCGGACACGACTTAACAACAACAAAAATTTTTCAAGCAGAGTGGAGCTTTTGCAATATCTCTGGTGTTGTATTGGGGAGAGACAGGAATAACCCTGGTTAGCAGGAAGCTATAAATTAAGTTGATTTGTCAAAGGGAGATCTAGGGATATTATGAATTTTATGATATTTGAAGGAAATTCATGGAGGCCTTCGAGAAGCAAGCTCTGGAGACTGCCCATTTAAAACCAGACTGCTGGATCCGTTATATGGATGATATTTTTTGTATTTGGGCACATGGGGACCAGGAGCTGAACAAATTTGCAGAACATCTAAACAAACAATGTGAGGAAATTCAATTTATGATCGAATTAGAAAATCAGGGATCTTTGCCCTTTTTGGATGTGTTAGTTACGCGTAAAGAAGATCTTTCAATAGGGCATAGGGTGTATAGGAAACCCACCCATACAGGTAGATACCTAAATCAGGGATCGAACCATGATCCATCACAAAAGAACTCAGTGATTAATTCATTAGTCTACAGGGCTATTAAGATCTGTGATGAAGATACTATTGAAGAGGGAAAAAAGGGTCATTAGACTCAATACAGGCAAATGGATATTCTAAGTATCAGTTTAATAAATGCTGGGACAAACAGTACAAACAAATCAAGGCACAGAGGGAAGGGACTGTACAAATAAATGAGAACACCAACACGGAGGAAAAATTGGGGATATGCCTCCCATTTATTAAAGGCACGACAGATAAGATTGCACGGATCCTGCAACAAGGACAGATAAAAACTATTTTTAAACCAACAATAAAAGTGCAACAAATTATAGGCAACCCTAAAGATAAGCGGCAGGCTCTGACCCACGCGGGAATTTATTCAATTCCATGCGAGTGCAAGAAGTGTTATATTGGCATGACTTCTAGACATATTAAAACGAGGATGGCAGAGCACGAGAGATCGCTAAGATGAAATCATCCTGAACAGTCCGCGATTGTGGAACATGCGCTCAAAGAAGGTCATTCCGTGCACTTCAATGAAACCAGATGTCTGCAAAAAGAGGATAACTTTAAAGTTTTACGTCATCCGGCAGCATTAGAAATAAGTAAGAAAAAGACAGGAGAGCTGGTGAATCGCCAGCAAGACCTGGCATTCGCCAACCGAATTTGGCTGCCGATATTACGTAATGTACAGAATGGGATAATAGGAAGGTATACAGCAAACAACGGAGAATCGGCGGCAGAAGATCTGACAGCTGAGACTGGTGTGAGAGATACTAACAGGAGGGAAAGTGAAAGGCTCGTCGGAGAGCAGAGACTGTAAATTACAGAGTAAGTTCAGCTGAGGACGATACAAACTGAAGCCGGCTGACGCTCGGTTGATTGATTGTTTCCGCTGGAGCGATCTCCCTTCTTCCCACGCTTTTTTGAAGTTATATACGATAGGAAGACGACCAGAAGCAATTCCACCGCAATCTTCTTGATTTTGTTTCCCCCAGAAGAGGTTCCGAGGCTCAGAATGAAACGTAGGGGACCAGTAACCCTTGGATTTTAATTTGTGTTTTTGCCTAAAGACGACTGCCTGTTGAGGAGAGCGTCGGACGGTATTGGAATACTATTAAAGGACAAGTTTTTTACCCTCATGGCATCTAAACCCGTATGTGTGTACCATTGTGTAGATATTTGAAGAGTTTATCAGTTGTTTCAAAGTTTTAGAATACTACCTGTTATCTGCGAGGGATCTGTTCCAGACCACCACCACCCTTCAGAATGCAGCAAAAACCTTCAAAATGGTTCCTGTGAGTAGTGCACAGCCCTTTAACTGGCCGTGGGAAACTTCAAAATGGCACGGATAGCTTCTCTGCTGGCATTTGGAAGCTTCTGACTGCCAGTTTCCAGGACTGCACGTTACTAGTGGGTGCAATTTTGGAGGTTTTTGAGGCATTCCAAAAGTCTATGACTGCAGCAGAGACCTTCAAAATGACACGGAGCCATATAAAATGGTGCTCCTGAGTGCTGGGGAGCTTATCAAACCAAAGATTTTGAAGATCTCCGATGGACCCTGCTAGCTGGAAGGCTGCCCCTTCACCCATTGGATCAATGGTTTGCCATCTGTGAAATTGGTATCCGCAGGAGGTTTCAGGAACCTGACACCCGTGGATACGGTATCCGCAGGAGGTTTCAGGAACCTGACACCCGCGGATACCGAGAGCTGCCTGTCTATGGTTTCTCCCCCATGTGTGTTCTTTGATGCAAAGTCAGTCTTGAGCTCACGTTGAAGCTCTTTCCGCACTCCAAGCATTTATATGGTTTCTCCCCTGTGTGGGTTATTTCATGCTGGGTTAGGTTTGACCTCCGACAGAAGTTCTTTCCACACTCCAAGCATTTATAGGGTTTCTCCCCTGTGTGGGTTCTTCTGTGCAAAGTCAGGTAATCACACCGATTGAAGGTTTTTCCACACTCCAAGCATTGATATGGTTTCTCCCCTGTGTGGTTTTTTTGATGCAAAGTCAGGCTTGAGCTCTGACTGAAGCTCTTTCCACACTCCAAGCATTGATATGGTTTCTCCCCTGTGTGGGTTCTTTGATGCAAAGTCAGGCTTGAGCTCACACTGAAGCTCTTTCCACACTCCAAGCATTTATGTGGTTTCTCCCCTGTGTGGGTTCTTTCATGCAAAGTCAGGTTTGAGCTCAAACTGAAGCTCTTTCCACACTCCAAGCATTTATAGGGTTTCTCTCCTGTGTGGGTTCTTTGATGTAAAGTCAGGTGACACTTCTGACTGAAGCTCTTTCCACACTCCAAGCATTTATAGGGTTTCTCTCCTGTGTGGGTTCTTCTGTGCAAAGTCAGGTAATCACATCGATTGAAGCTTTTTCCACACTCCAAGCATTTATATGGTTTCTCCCCTGTGTGGACTCTTAGATGCTCAGTCAAGCGTGAGCTCCAAGTGAAGCTTTTTCCACACTCCAAGCATTTGTATGGTTTCTCCCCTGTTTGGGTTCTCTGATGCACAGTCAAGGTTTGGCCCCCATTGAAGATCTGACCACACTTAAAGCATTCATAGGGTTTCTCCCTCATGTTGGTTCTCTGATGCAAGGTCAGGTTTTTGCTCAAACTGAAGCTTTTTCCACACTTCAAGCATTTATATGGTTTCACCCCTGTGTGGATTCTTTGATGTGCTCTAAGATCTGATTTAAAGCTGAACATCTCTGCACATTGAGGGCATTTTTCCTTCCTCTTTCCAGCTCCTTTTTCTAGATCGACTGGGATGTTATTGAAATCCCCATCATGATGAGCATCAGGTTCATTATTCCATTTGTCTGTCTGGTTTCCTTCCTCCTTCTTTGATCTGCCTTGATGCACAGCTTTCTCCCTTGTGTGCATCTTTTTATGGGAAGTAAGACACGTGCTTGTACTGAAGCTCTTTTTCCACTCAGAGCATTTAAATGATTTCTCTTCTGTTTGGATATTGCTGCGTTTCCTAATGTTGGATTTATGACTTATGGTTTCCCTGTGCACAGGGCATTTGTGCCTACTATTCTCCTTGGGGTGCTCCTGTTGGATTTGGATTTCATAGAGGTCATAACCCTGAGAAACGACAAATTTAGTCCTCCGGATAGGGCTTCCCTTTTGACACCTTGATGCCTCTTGGTCTCTAAACGTCGCTTCCTCTGTGCCGAGCATCCTCGCTTCTGGTCGTACACCATGTGGCTCCCTCTGGTCTTCATTGTCTTCTTCATTGTCACCTGCAAGAGGGAGAGAATCTTGATTATTAGTGAAACAGAAAAATGGGACCTCTAAAGCACACTCCTAGGTACTGGCGTTGCTAGAGGTGGGGTGGAACGGTAAGTCTTGCACAGTGGTAATCGCTCCGTTCCACGGCAGCCCCACCCACTCGCTGTCAGAACCAGTCGAGCGGTGAAAGCAACGCGCAAGAGACTCCCTGTGCGTTGCCTTCACCACTTGGACTGGTTCCGATGGTGAGTGGGCGGGGCCGCCATGGAACAGAGCAGTTACCGCTGTGCAAGACTTATCGTTCCACCCCACCTCTAGCAACGCCAGTGCTCCTAGGCATATCTACTCAGAAATAAACCCCAGTGGATTCACTGGAACCGACTTCCTGGAAAGTATGCATAGGATCGCAGTCCTGCTCTCAGCTACCTGTTGTGAAGAAGTAGCACAGTTGTGGTCGATTGGCCTGCTGCAACCTTGCGCAAAGATATTTGCCCCTTTCCTTCCCACCTCCCTTAGTCTCCTTGGACCTATGCAAGCAAATTGCTGGCATAGATCCAAGGAAACCCTTTGCGGAAGAGGAGGCTTACCTTGTAAAGGCCCCCGTGACCCCCCCCCCGCAGGATCCAGCGAGTGCCCTCTTGGTGTGACTTCCTCAGCAATGAGGGGGGGTTAGTTAGGGTTGGGCTCTTAGTTTGGGAGAGGGGAGCTTCCCATCTCAGCTCCGATGAGAAAAGGGCCCTAAGAAGGGAATGGTGGTGAGGTGTCAACATGAATGGACAGCAGGAAGCCACAAGGAATTTTGTCCACTGGAGTACTTGCTGCTGAATCTCTTTCCTTATCTGTCGTGGGATCCACGACACAGCTAAGCAGCTACCTGCTGATCTGTCCCCTTCCTTCCAGTCCAGCACAAAGCGAGTGTCTCCTTCTTGGAACAGACCTTCCGTTCCAAAGCAGTGACGTGCGGTCAGGGGAAGTAGAGCCCCACCTGTCAAGGCAAAGCCCCATTAAATTGCGAAGTTAAAAAAAAGGACCTCCAAGTCCCGATGACCTATTTTTCGGTGGCTCTGTCCGTCACCGCCCCCTGGAAGCCCCCAGCCGCTTCCTCGGCGCGTTCTTTCTTCCTCAAGGAGAGGGAGTTGGGCTTGGGGTGGTGCGTGCTGGCACTTGCTCGCCGAGCCCAGTCCGAATGTATCCTAGCGTCAGCAGAGGAGGCAGCTAGGGGACGGCCTCCATTTGCAAAACAGAGCCAATGGGAAAACAGCAGCAGGGCGCCTGCGGAAGTGGCGCAAAGCAGGGGAGGCAGCTAGCAGAGCTGCCTCAGTTAGTAGTAGTAAGAACCTTGATTGGCATATAGCTGCCCTCAGTTAGGCAAGGTCTAGGAAACAGAAAAACAGCAGGGCGCTTGCGGAAGGTGCCTGCGCTCTATTTTATGCACCAGGGGAGGCAGCTATAGAGCTGCTGCATGGAGGGAGGGAGGGAGGGAGGGAGGGAGTGTGTGTGTGTGAGAGAGAGAGAGAGAAGTTCCATGCTGAGAGAGACTGCACTTCGGATTGCTCTAAAAAGGTGAGATGGCTTCCGCGAGATTTATGCCTCAGCTTCAATGCAATTTACAGCTTGCTCTGTTCCATGCGAACCCCTCTGTTTGGTCTGGAGCGTTAAAAAATGCAGGGGTGTGTGTGTGTGAGAGAGAGAGAGAATGAATGAATGAATGAATGCAGCACTTTACAGCTTGGCACAGAGGGGTCCAAAGGTAAGAGCAATTGGTGGTAAGTGGTGGTCCAGAGGTAAGTGGTGACCCGGACATTTGGCGGTGACGTGATGAGGTCATCACTTCAAACACCATACTTCTGGGTCACTGAGGTCCACCCGCAGTGCCTCCCCAGTCTTGGACCTCACCGCATGTCACTTCACATCACAAGTGCTTCAATGGCACCATGTCAGAACAAATCCAAAATGGCGTCAGCAACATGGCCTGGTACAACTGCTACTCATAGGAGTGGCTGCTGGGTTGGTCAAGGCCAAGCTGTTCCTCTAACCCTGTTCCTCCCCCTCTTTAAACATACACGTGCGAGCCAAGCCAGACCTCCAAGCCACTCAGGCAATAAGTAGCCTTACCTGATCCAAACCGGGACAGAGTGCCTGCCCTAGACCTTTAAGAGAAGGAATGTTGACAGGTGTAGCTTGTTAAATCTTAGAGCACAATCCTAGGCATGTCTACTCAGATGTAAGCCTCATTGAACACATCGACTCATCCTAGCCACCGCCAACATATCCAAGAAAAGAGGGCAATTTCTACTGTGGTGAAGGATCCCCATTCAGTCAGCATCCTCTGGGCCGAAGCTACTGCTGTGTTAAGTACTACTGTGTATAAAACAAGTTACCTGCCGATTTCTCTTCTTCCTGGAGATCCTGGGAAAATGCAGACTCCCCTTCTTCCAGCTGGGAAATGAAGGCAGGCTTGGGAAAGTCCTCTGAGAAGGTAACAAGGGGATGAGTTTCTTAGGACTATAGCCTCCCACATACATTCTTATATTGCCCGCTTCATAATGCATCCCATATAGAACATGTAGGTCTAGTAATAGCCAAGGTACAGGGTTTAGTGGACCAGCAGATATTGCGATACATCTTATCGACGTAGGAGGGCGATACAATGGAAAGGGTCACAGCCTTTGCTTGTGCAATTCCCGTGGATCAGATCATACGACCCATTAGCCTCAAGACTGTAGTCTGATGTTGGGATGTGAATATGTAATGCAAGTGTTGATTTAAAAGGTTCCTGAGTGACTTATGTCAGACCTGGCCACGGTGATCCATGCCACGGTGACCTCAAGGTTAGATTATTGTAACGTACTCTACGTGGGGCTGCCCTTGGAAACTGCAACTGGTGCAGAATGCGGCAGCCCGTGTAATCACCGGAAGTAAGTGGTTCGACTCAGTCGGGTCGCTGCTCCAGCGGCTGCACTGGCTGCCAATTCATTTCCAAGCCCAATTCAAGGTGCTGGTTTTGACCTTTAAAGGCCTATACAGCTTGGGGCCAGGCTATTTGAGAGACTGCCTACTTCCGTACAATCCGGCCCGCCCCCTTAGGTCATCGGAGAAGGCCCTTCTAAAAGTGCCGTCGCCTTCAGAGGTGAGAGGTGCGGCGGCAAGTAATAGGGCCTTCTCAGCAGTGGCACCAACCTTAGGGAATTCCCTCCCTCTAAACATACGAACTGCTCCCTCTTTGGAGGCCTGCTCCCGGTGGGGCCTAAAGACGTTCCTTTTTAAACAAGCCCTCTGAATTAGCCACCCAGCCTAACTATTTTGTGGTTTTATATATATATTGTTGTAAGCCGCTCTGAGTCCCCCCTATGGGGGCAGAAAGCAGGATAGAAATCTAATAAATAAATATCAAGGGAAGGTATCAAGATCTGGCCACTAAAGAAAACCAAGAGAAGAATGACTAGTTTGGCTTCGACACCCAAACAAGGCTGGCAAATCGACAAGTTCCAAAGACCTTTCTTGACACCATGACAGACCGACTCCAAGATAGCGTCAGCCACAAGCCCTGCATGTGATCCGGTCAATGAATGTGGCTCTTGGGATCAGGCGAACATACAAGAAATCTTGACTCCCGGTTCCACTGCTACTTCAATGTAAAACCTCCCCCATGAGTAACCGGATCAGAACTCTGTCATGCCCCAAGTGCAACAGGCCAATCAAGAGTCCAGGTCTCACTGGTGACATCAGGCACAGGCGACAGATAACCACACCCCCTTCCGGGAAGCCTGATGATTCCTGCATTTGCCTGGAGAGACGACAATGGACAAGCAGATCATGCAAACTCCCTCCAGCAGCAGCGCCTGGTCCTGGACAATCCAAGGAAAGGGCTAAAAACTGAACAGTGCAGAGGGAGGAGAATGAGGAGGCGTGACGAGCACTGGCGGTTCCAAGGGGCTCGTTTTACAGACCTGGCGTGTCCCAAACTGGGATTTGGTAATATTCACAACTGGTTTCTTTAGACATTTCTATCCCCCGATCTCATCCCCAAAGAGCATCAGTCTGGTCAAGCTTGGCTCTGCAACAGTGAGGCACAACAGGCATGCCGAGGGCACCAGTTCCAGCCCCACACGCCCCACTTCTATGGTGCAATCCTGACAGTGAGAAAAAAGAAGAGCAGCTCATGCCTTTGGTTCCTACATACCAAGAAGGGCGTCCTTACGCAAAGAGGCCACGTTCCCGTAATTCTCCAGCATGACTTCCCTGTACAGAGCCTTCTGGCCTGGATCCAGCAGAGCCCACTCCTCCGCCGTGAAGCGCACAGACACCTCCTCAAAAGACACCGGACCCTGCAAGGAGGAAACAGCCTCTCCTCACTAAAAATGTCCCATCTTCCCCACTTTTGACATAAAGCCCCCTGTGCTGTTTTCCTCACAGGCCAAAAAGAGAAATTAAATTAAAGTGGCAGCAACAGAGTTTTCTTCCAGAGTATATTTGGGAAATCAGACCAGTTGGCTGCCTGGGTTTTTTCTTCTTTCTTTTCTGATGGAAAAAGTGACAATCTCATACAACATACAGGTTCCTGAAGGAAAACACCACTTCACTCATTGAGTGATGGCACCAGCAGTACAGGTGTCCCCTGGTTAATGACGGTTTGTTTAACAACGATCCGCATGTACGACGGAGGTCTCCCAGTACAGTACCTTACAATACAAAAAGTCGGCGCTTGCTGCCTGAGCCTCCTGATGATTAGAAAATGGAGGCAGGAAATCCTTTTTAACACATCTTTTTAAATCCCCAGCCCATCAACTGTTAGGCACTAAACATCAAAGCACTAATCTAGCGCCAAACAGCTGATGGGCTGGGGATGTAAAAAGACATGTCTGGAGTACTTGCCATTCATTCCCTATTACAACTGCACTGTATTACATTACATTGAATAGGCTATACACACTATACCAAAGTCGAACACTAGATGGTGCTGAAGAATCACTTAACAACGGATTCACTTTACAATGGAGTTCACCGGAGGATGCCTGGGAGGCAGGACAACAGTACCTGTCATTGAAAAGAGGTCAGGAAGCATAGGCAGAGTGTGTGAATGTTCAGGTACAAAATGTAATTTAACATTCTTTTCAATATACAGTATTTGGTAATCCTATATTGTAAACACATTTTGGTAAACTCCCTAGAATTGCTGTATTATATTTATGCATGAAGGAGGGGAGCAGAGTTTGCAGCCGGATCTCAGCTTGCAGAGGGGGCACCTGAGAGGGGCAGAAGGGGTGTGCAGCCACGCTGGCATCCCCACTGCCCTGGCACTCCCTCCGTCCAAGTGTGTGGCTCAGGTTTGGCCTCTTGGAAAGACTGGTGGCAACATTCACCTTGCAAAGAAGTGTCACAGAAATTGACCCTCCTTCCCCGGCCCTTTGCCTCTCCGGGACGCGTCCCCTCAGACACTGCCAGCTCAGCCTTGTTTGGCTTCATGACCCTGTCTTGTCAGCAGAGTTCATTCTCCCTGCCTCTCCTCACTCCAGCCCCTGCGATCCAAGGGCCCCCTGATGCCGTGGAAAAGGGAGAGTGCCGCTTACAGAAGTAAGTTCTCGACCTCGAGGGACATCTGATAACATGCGAGGACAGTCAAATAATAGAGGACAAATTACAAGATTTTACTGATCAACTGACCAGCAGTTGATCAGTAAAGCTTGATCAGTAACTGAGGAGTTCACACACACACACACACACACACACACACACACACACACACACACACACTCTTCTTACAGCACTAGAAAAAATGCTTTTTTCAAGGCCAGAGAGAAAGGAAGAGGCACCCAAGCTGTTTCTTGCATTGCCCTGGAGATCCGCCCCTTACCTGAGCAGGCTGCAGAGTGGCTGATTCTGCTCCACGCCAAAGAGGAGACGGTCTGGAATGTGGAACCAATGCCATCCCGCTGCCTGTGAGGAGACAAGTGTGATGGGGAGACTTTCATCCTTCATGCCCTTTTCAAACTTCACTTCCTTGTGCAATTTGACACCATTTTCCTATTAGCTCTACTGCCATGGTTCTGACCCAGAAATGCCCAAGTGGGGTGAGCCCCACACATCTTGACCCACTTTCTCCCACTTCTTTCTCCCACTTTGCCCTCGTTTCTTCCCTTCTCTGCCTATGCAGCCACCTCCCTCCCGTCCTTGGAATTCCTTGCAAAACTTCAGAGCGTTTCCCTTTCCAGGCCCAGAAGATCCACGATTCTTTGGCGTCCAGCCCAGTCCCTACGACTGCCGAGAAGCTCACCCTGCTTCGTCGTCCTCCATGACTTCCTTTGGAGCGATCAGCTACTCTCTAACAAACTCTCTGTTTCTTTTGGATCCGGCTTGGATGCCAGAAGGATCCTTTTCGCCGGCAAACTCCTCTTTATACATAAGAACAGCCCTGCTGGATCAGGCCAAAAGCCCATCTAGTCCAGCTTCCTGTATCACACAGTGGCCCCACCAGATGCCTCAGGGAGCACAAGACAACAAGATAACCCGTTTCCCGTTGTCACTCCCTTGCACCTGGCACAGTGAAAACCCACTTCTCTTTCTTACAAATCTTATCCCACCCGCCTCTGTTAAACCCAGGAGGAGAGAAGTTTACAACCGTTCAAACAATGGAACACTATTGAAATTAAAATGTAATTAAAACAGAACCCAGTTTAAAAGGACCCACCCCTTCCCTTAATCCAGAACAGTGAAACAGTTTCAGGTTTGCCATATTCTTCTCCAGCGTCCCTCCTACATCCCGCTGTTTTCTGCATCGGACTCAGTACTGACTGGCCCCTTCCGGCCCTCCCAGTTGCGGCCCTTTTACTGTCCCTGTCAAAGCCCCCCAGCATAGAAATGCAGCCACTTAAGAGCAGACCCAAAGTTTCTCTTCTCAGCCCCCCTTTGAGCCTGGGCGTCGCCTGGGGGCTTCTCTCCCACCCCTCTCTATTTCCACCCATCGCCGCAATGGGACTCCCCTTCGCCCCCAACAGACTCACCAGAGGGGGCTGCGGACCCCATACACGGGTGGGGGAGGCAAGGCAAACAAAAGGGCGGAGCAGGAAGTCGCTTTTCCACTCATTCCCCCTCGCATTTGCTCGTCTAGGAAACCAGAGTCGCTCCTGTTAACACTTGGAGTGCTGGTCAGCCAACTCTTTGCAGAGGATCCACGTCTCGACCCTCCAGCTCCCTGGCGGGACGAGGAGGCGCATCTCCTCCGCCAGGCATCCCCCCCTTCCTCCTCCTCCTCCTCCCCCCAGGCAACACAGCCTATACACCCTGCCCAGCGGCGCAGAGACTCCGCGGCTTCTCGTCCTCCTGGGGCACATCATGCAGGGCTACAGAGTATTAACATGAAGAAAGAGGACAGAACAATGGGAAGCCTGCATTGAGCATGCTGTTTATTTACAGGTCTGCTTTGTAAGATCTCCTTGCCTGCTGCTACCAAGAGCCACGCTGCAACACCGTGCTGTTTTCCGTCCCCCCCCTCAAGCCAGGCGAAATCTTCCCCAGCACGCCCCGCCAGCCCTCGCTGACGATCGGAAAGGCGCTCAAGAGCCAAGCGCCATTCTGATCGTCAGTGGAGCACAACGCACTTTGCCTCTGCTCAACCAGCTTTTGTCAACCTAACACTGGCACGTTACATATGAACTGAGCTGAGTGCACACTCACTCACACGCGCGCACACACACACATACAGAGGACATGCTTTTAGTATCTACCAAAAGATGAACAAATCCACACTCAGTCCAGACACCAGTCGGGTTTTGCCATGTGAACTGACAGCAAGATGCTGACGCACGTGTCTTTCTGAAAAGCCTTTCTTTCAAGTCAAAGGTATTGCTTAAAATAAAACGACCGTGTACAAATTTGGTGGGGAAAGCGGAATCTCCGCGGGTTACGGATCTGTATCTCCGCGGGTTACGGAGATACAAAACACGAAGGGGAGAGTTGGGGATTGAGCTGGCCCCTGGCAGGGCTGCCCTCGCTCCTCGGCCGACAGGGAGCAACTGGCGCCAGTCCCGCTGCCCTCCAACTCGACACATGCGGTGGTGGCCCAGCTCCGCGATATGGCATGCCACCTTTCGTGCCAGCCACAAAATACCTTACGGTACCAAAACGCTAGTTCTGACAGCATAATGTCTGCATAGGATTGCGACCTAAGAAATCTATGGAGCAGAAATGTCCTTGGAATTGGTTGTCGTGCACACATAAACCATCATTGCATCCAAACAAACTGCGATATTCAACCAATAGGAATAAAAGCTGTAGTTGTCAGAATTTACAAACATTTGTATAGGGGGGGGGGGCTGTATCCGCTGATCTGCTATCAGCCCCCTGCGCCTGTAAAGTAAAAGGCCAAATCTCAGTGTCTCTGTGTGGCATCATCCATATTAAACAGGAAGAGCAGATTTTGCTTCTCTCATGGTGACTGGAAAGCAGCCAAATTCTCAAGGGCTTGCCTTTGTGTTCCCAGCCCTGGCGAAGCTGAGGTGCATGATGGGAAATCCTTAAATTGTGGGAAGAAGCTACAAGTTCTAGAGCTTCAGCTCCTTAGTGAAAACACTTGGGTTTTACTCCCTAATAATGAGAGGGGTGTGATACAGTGAGGTCACCCTCTGGAGGGAAGCTGTTGGATCCAGCTGTTGGATTCAGTCATTGGGTCACTGACCTGTCCATCAACTGGGGATCCTAAAATGTATTTCCTCTTCATCAACTGAATGAATCGCAAGTAGGAATCAAGAGTGCCGGGAGAAATATCAACAACCTCAGATATGCAGACGATACCACCCTAATGGCAGAAAGTGAAAAAGAACTAAAGAGCCTCTTGATGAGAGTGAAAGAGGAGAGTGCAAAAGTTGGCTTGAAACTCAACATTAATAAAACTAAGATCATGGCATCAGGTCCCATCAATTCCTGGCAAATATTAGGGGTGGAAATGGAAGCAGTAACAGATTTTACTTTTTTGGGCTCCAAGATCACTGCAGACGGAGACAGCAGCCATGAAATTAAAAGACGCTTACTCCTTGGAAGGAAAGCTATGGTAAACTTAGATAGCATAATAAAAAGCAGAGATATCACCATGCCAACAAAAGTTCGTATAGTCAGGGCGATGGTGTTCCCAGTAGCAATGTATGGTTCCGAGAGTTGGACCATAAGGAAGGCTGAGCGCCGAAGGATAGATGCTTTCGAACTGTGGTGCTGGAGAAGACTCCTGAGAGTCCCTTGGACTGCTAGGAGATCAAATCAGTCAATCCTAAATGAAATCAACCCTGACTTTTCCCTGGAAGGACAGGTACTGAGGCTGAAACTCAAATATTTTGGCCACCTAATGCGAAGAGAGGACTCTCTGGAGAAGACTCTGATGCTGGGAAAGATTGAAGGCAAAAGGAGAAGGGAAAGGCAAAGGATGAGATGGTTAGACAGCATCACCGATGCAACAAACATGAAAATGAGCAAACTCAGGAAGACAGTGGAGGACAGGAAGGCCTGGCGGGATATGGTTCATGGGATCACGAAGGGTCGGACACGACTTAACGACTGAACAACAACAAAAATGTATTTAAGAGTTGAGACTATAGGAGGAGGACTGAGGTGTCTCCTGGTCCTTCTAACATCGTGTCTTGCTTCACGTTGCTCTGCATGAAACCTAATGGAAGCTGGCCTGCCCTAACACCATGGGTCAGGCCCATTCCCTTCTCGGGGATGGGACCAGGCTGGTATTTGATCAGAGTTTACTATTGGGCGAGTGATAGGGATCAATCAGTCTTGAGAAGCATTCGCTTTGTTATTTTTTATCCTGTAAGTTTGTAGTGTAATGTCAAGTTTATTTCCGTTGCAGTTTATTCTGCCTTTTAAAGCTATGCACACATAGCTTAATAAAACACCTATATGTTATCTATCTGGTGTGTTTATTCTGGGAAATTGGATGGGCCAATACCACACCTGGATGCCAAGCCATTCTACCAAACCATTCAGCAAACGCTGTGTTGCTGAGTTCAGCTTTTTGTACCTTGTGGCCTGACACTCTTGCCCAGAGGTCAGCCCCACAACGCACTTTTCCTATAGACCCTCAGAGCCTGAGGCTGGGTGGTCTGGTGTAAACCTCAGGTGGTGGCAGCCGACCTTCCCCTTGTTCAGGGGTGTTTGGTTCCTTCTTCAGGGACACGGAATGGCTAGACCTAGGGGGCCAAGAGTGAGCAGTCTTGTCCTGAACCGGATTGGCGGCTAGCAATCTAAGCCCGTTCCCTACAGCGCCCATTACCTTCATTTATTTTCATAGAGCTGGCGCCAATCCAGCGCGGTTCTTACTTGCACAAAACGCTATAAGCAGTGTGATGCTCATAGTGACGAACTGGGCAGGCAGCCTGTTTCCTGTTCAGGGAGCCTCTCTAGCATGCAGGCTGCTTATAGTGTTTTGGTTAAGCAAGAAATGCATGGGCAGGGGGGGGGGTAACCTATCCCCCACGGATACCGGGGCCCTACTATATATACACAGAGTAACTGTACAAGAAAGTTTTTGTGACAAAGCTAATGTTGAATACAAAAAAAAAACACCCCTCAACATGACATTTTCTCACTTCCCATTCTCACATCAATCAGATTTTAGAAATGTTGGAGGGAGGGCAGGAGGGGTTGAATGCAGCGGGGCAAGGGCAGAACGAGGGAGGGGGTGGGTGGAATGGGGTGGTGACAGGGCAGGGAGGAGGGCGGAACAGGCCAAGGTGGGGGGGGAGTGAACTCTGGATCCGAGCCCCTTCGAGGGGCTGAGCCGCCTTCCAGGAGCAACATGGAATTGCACCAGCGATTCAGTAGGTGTGCAGGTCCGAGTAGCCCCATAGCGGTTGCTGGGGTTTACCCCAGGGAAAGGGGACAAATGTCCTATAACACGATGAATAATACACAGCAACCAGTGTGTCAGATGCAGGACAGTTTACTGCCAAGACGCGGGTCTGGCCACTCTCTCTAGAACTCTCGTCCAAAAGGCAGAAAGAGCAGCCCGAATTCTATTTGCCATCTCTCTTATAGTCAGCAAAAAGCAGGAACAGAACGCAAGAAGGCAGGTTAGAAAAAGGTACAATTCTTATTGGCGACACAGCTTACAAAGGCTTGGTTACAATTCTTGGTATTTTTCTACACCTACAAATTCATTGTATTCTACTAGACAGAAAGAAAAAACAGCTTATCGCTAGCAGAGTAAAACAGAAGCAGCTTCTCCCTTATTGCAACTCTTTCCAAGGTTCTTGCTTTGCCTTATCTGCATCTAGCTGCTGGGAGGTGCATAGTGTTGGGAGCATAGCTTCTGGGCAGCACTATTCTCCTGAAGAAAGAGAAACCTGGGCTAATATACGTTAAGGTTTCTGCCTGTGTCTTTTAGCTATAAGCGAGCTTGGACAGGTACGCATGGACAGGTATGCTTTGGCACAGTCTCTCAGTCCCCTTAAACGGAGACCTCCAGCAGTCGAAAACCACTTGCGGGATGCAGCGGAAGGCATCAGGCGCTCCTACATTGCAGTGTGGGGCCTTAGGTAGCATTGGGCTATAAGTGTCCTACACTGACATTGAACATTTTTGTAAACAAGTCCTCTAAATTTTGGTTGCGTTTTGTTCAAAATCAGTTGGAAAAGTGTAATCAAAGCATTCAAAGAATAGAGCGACAAAACACTTTGGCTTTTGAAATTTGTAGCAAATCGTAATTATTGAAAATAAAGCTTGCAAACAGGAAGACATTAACATTTATCCCTACAAAAGCTTTTTCCACACTCCAAGCATTTATAGGGTTTCTCCACTGTGTGGGTTCATTGATGCAAAGTCAGTTTATCACTCCAATTGAAGTTCTTTCCACACTCCAAGCATTTACAGCGGGGGCAACGTATCCGCTGATAAGAACATCAGAAGAGCCCTGCTGGATCAGGCCAACGGCCCTTCTAGTCTAGCTTCCTGTATATCACAGTGGCCTCACTAGATGCCTCAGGGTTTCCTGTTTTCACTCCCTTGCACCTGGCACAGAGAAAACCTACTTCTAAAGTCAGGAGGTTGCTTATGGCTTGTAACCTGTGATGGACTTTTCCTTGATGAATCTATCCAAACCCCTTTTAAAGGCATCTAGGCCAGGTGCCATCACCACATCCTGTGGCACCACATCCACAGATAGCGGAGGGCCCCCGCCCCCCCCCACCAGACACTTACTTTTAGAACTGGAAGCTTCATTTCTTCTTCCAAAGGAACGGATGAGCAGCCTCCTTGCAGGCCCGTCCAGTGAGATTAGGTGCTGCTAGAGAGTCTCTGCAACCTTGCAGAACATCTCTAGCACTTAGTCTCTCTGGACGGGCCTGCAAGGAGCCTGCTGATCGCATTCCTTTGGAAGAAGAAACGAAGCTTCCAATGCTAAACGTTTCGGGGGGGGGGGGGACACGAGGGGGTTGCGCACACCCGCGTGGGGGCTCTCAGAAAACCGCAGAGGGGGCGTTTACCCCAATCCGTGGTTTCAAGTATCCACGGGGGAGCCTGGAACGTATCCCCTGTGAATACCGGGGGGGGGGGGGCTCTATACACAGTAGTTTCTTTCTACCCTGTGTGGGTTTCTTTCACGCTTAGTCAGGCTTGAGCTCCAACTGAAACTCTTTCCACACTCCAAGCATTTATGTGCTTTCTCCCCTGTGTGGGTTCTTTGAAGCACAGTCAGGCTATTGCTCCTACTGAAGCTCTTTCCACACTCCAAGCACATATATGGTTTTTCCCCAGCGTGGGTTCTTTGATGATTAGTCAGGCTTGAGCTCTGACTGAAACTCTTTCCACAGTCCAAGCATTTATGTGCTTTCTCCCCTGTGTGGGTTCTTTGATGATTAGTCAGGCTATTGCTCCTACTGAAGCTCTTTCCACACTCCAAGCACATATATGGTTTTTCCCCAGCGTGGGTTCTTTGATGATTAGTCAGGCTTGAGCTCTGACTGAAACTCTTTCCACAGTCCAAGCATTTATGTGCTTTCTCCCCTGTGTGGGTTCTTTGATGCGACGTCAGGCTATTGCTCCTACTGAAGCTCTTTCCACACTCCAAGCACATATATGGTTTCTCCCCAGTGTGGGTTCTTTGATGATTAGTCAGGTGTGAGCTCCTACTGAAGCTCTTTCCACACTCCAAGCATTTATGTGGTTTCTCCCCTGTGTGGGTTCTTTGATGCACAGTCAGGCTTGAGCTTATACTGAAGCTCTTTCCACACTCCAAGCATTTATATGGTTTCTCCCCGGTGTGGGTTCTTTGATGCACAGTCAGGCTTGAGCTCTTACTGAAACTCTTTCCACAGTCCAAGCAAATATATGGTTTTTCCCCTGTGTGGGTTCTTTGATGCACAGTCAGGCTTGAGCTGTCACTGAAGCTCTTTCCACACTCCAAGCATTTATGTGGTTTCTCCCCAGTGTGGGTTCTTTGATGCACAGTCAGGCTTGAGCTCTGACTGAAACTCTTTCCACAGTCCAAGCATTTATGTGCTTTCTCCCCTGTGTGGGTTCTTTGATGCGACATCAGTTTATCACTCCTACTGAAGCTCTTTCCACACTCCAAGCACATATATGGTTTCTCCCCTGTGTGGGTTCTTTGATGCTTAGTCAGTTCTGAGTTCCAACTGAAGCTCTTTCCACACACCAAGCATTTATGTGGTTTCTCCCCCGTGTGGGTTCTTTGATGATAAGTCAGGTGTGTGCTCTGACTGAAGCTCTTTCCACACTCCACGCATTTGTGTGGTTTCTCCCCTGTGTGGGTTCTTTGATGCACAGTCAGGCTTGAGCTCCTACTGAAGCTCTTTCCACACTCCAAGCATCTATGTGGTTTCTCCCCTGTGTGGGTTCTTTTATGCAAAGTCAGGTTTGAGCTTATACTGAAGCTCTTTCCACACTCAAAGCATTTATATGGTTTCTCTCCTGTGTGGATTCTTTGATGCTTAGTCAGGTTTGAACTCACACTGAACCTCTTTCCACACTCCAAGCATTTATATGGTTCCTCTGCTTTGTGGGTTCTTTGATGTCTTCTAAGTTTTGATTTACCACTGAAGGACTTTGCACATTGAGGGCATTTTTCCTTCCTCTTTCCTGTTCCTCTTTCTAGATTGAATGGGATGACTCTGAAATTCCCACTCTGACGAACATCAGGTTTATTTCTCCATTTCTCGGTCTGTTTTCCCTCCTGCTTCTTTGATCTGTCTTGATGCACAGCTCTCTCCCTTTTCTGGTTCATTTTCGGGGAAGTTAGACATGTGCTTGAACTGAAGCTCTTTCTCCACTCAGAGCAATGAAATGATTTCTTCCCTGTGTGGATTTTGCTGTGTTTATTAATGTTGGATTTAGAACTGCTTGATTCCCCGTGCAAAGAAGGCGTATTCCTTCTCTTCCCTTTGGGATGGTCCTGTTGGTTTCGGATGTCATGGACGTCATTACTCTGAGAAAGAAAAGATCTGGTCCTCCAGGCAGGTGACTGGCTTCCCTCCTGCCTCCCTGATCCATCTTGGTTCCTACAAGGCTCTTCCTGCTCCACACCAATCACGGTCCTCTCTGGTGACACCTCACGGGGATCCCTCTCATCCTCACTGTCCTGTCCGCCGATTCCTGGAACAGGGAGAGAACCTTGATTAGCAGTGAAATTGAGAAATGGGACCTTTAAAGCACATTCCTAGGCATGTAGGGTCAGAAGTAAACCCAACGGTTTCAGTGGCAGTGACTCCCGGGAAAGTGTGCACAGGATTGCAGCCCTGCTCAGTGACAGACCCTCGGTTGTTCCATCCTGTTGCAGCCTGACCCGGTTCTGGGATGGAGGCAGTTTTGTTAGCCCTGCTGGGCAACGTTTCTCTGGAGAAGGCACAACAGTGGCCTCCCTCGCCGGACTCTTTCAGGCCTCACAGCAACTTATCTTCTCAAACGCTAAAAGGCCTGTTATTTTGTACAGTGGGGCTGTTCCGCAAGTGTCTTCCTTCTTGCTTAAACACCTCAGAGGTGGCACTGAGCTCAGCCACACTTGTGGATTTCCACAGCTCCATGTTATCGCCCACCTTGTTTAATCTCGTATTTACGGATGTGTAGCCTTGTCACCTCCAACAACACAAGCGGCGACTCTACACATGGACATCACCAGATGGTCAATACCGAAACCAGATAGATTATGTGCTTTGCAGTCAAAGATGGAGAAGCTCTATACAGTCAGTAAAAACAAGACCTGGAGCTGACTGTGGCTCAGATCATGAGCTTCTTATTGCAAAATTCAGGCTTAAATTGAAGAATGTAGGGAACACCACTAGACCAGTCAGATAAGACCTAAATCATATCCCTTATGAGTATACAGTGGAGGTGAAGAATAGATTTAGGGCATTAGACCTGGTAGACAGAGTGCCTGAAGAACTATGGACGGAAGTTTGTAACATTATAAGGAGGCAGCAACGAAAACCATCCCAAAGAAAAAGAAATGCAAGAAAGCAAAGTGGCTGTCAGATGAGGCTTTACAAGTAGCTGTGAAAAGAAGGAATGCAAAAAGCAAGGGTGAAAGGGAAAGATATAAACAACTGAATGCAGATTTCCAGAGAACAGCAAGGAGAGATAAGAAAGCCTTCTTAAATGAACAATGCATGGAAATCGAGGAAAACAACAGAATGGGGAGGACTAGAGATCTCTTCAAGAAAATTGGAGATATCAAGGGAACGTCTTGTGCAAAGATGGGCATGATAAAGGACAAAAAAGGCAGGGACCTAACAGAAGCAGAAGAGATTAAGAAGAGATGGCAAGAATACACAGAAGAACTATACAAGAAAGGTCTTAATGTTCCTGATGACCACGCTGGTGTGGTCACTGACCCAGAGCCGGACATCCTAGAGAGTGAAGTCAAGTGGGCCTTAGGTAGCATTACTAACAACAAAGCTAGCAGAGATGATAATATCCCAGCTGAGCTACTTAAAATCCTAAATGATGATGCTGTGAAAGTGCTGCACTCAATATGCCAACAAATTTGGAAAACTCAGCAGTGGCCAAAGGATTGGAAAAGGTCAGTTTACGTTCCAATTCCAAAGAAGGGCAGTGCCAAAGAGTGTTCAAACTACCGCACAATTGCACTCATTTCACATGCTAGCAAGGTTATGCTCAAAATCCTACAAGCAAGGCTTCAGCAGTACGTGGACCGAGAACTACCGGATGTACAAGCTGGGTTTCGAAGAGGCAGAGGAACTAGAGATCAAATTGCCAACATGCGCTGGATCGTGGAGAAAGCATGAGAGTTCCAAAAAAAACACCTACTTCTGCTTCATTGACTACGCAAAAGCCTTTGATTGCGTGGATCACAACAAACTGTGGCAAATTCTTAAAGAGATGGGGGTACCAGACCACCTTACCTGTCTCCTGAGAAACCTGTATGCGGGACACGAAGCAACAGTTCGGACCGGCCATGGAACAACCGACTGGTTCAAAATTGGGAAGGGAGTACGGCAAGGCTGTATATTGTCACCCTGCTTATTTAACTTATATGCAGAGTCCATTATGAGAAATGCAGGGCTGAATGAATCGCAAGCCGGAATCAAGATTGCCGGGAGAAATATCAACAACCTCAGATATGCAGACGATACCACCCTAATGGCAGAAAGTGAAGAAGAACTAAAGAGCCTCTTGATGAGAGTGAAAGAGGAGAGTGCAAAAGTTGGCTTGAAACTGAACATTAATAAAACTAAGATCATGGCATCTGGTCCCATCAATTCCTGGCAAATAGAAGGGGCAGAAATGGAAGCAGTAACAGATTTTACTTTTTTGGGTTCCAAGATCACTGCAGACGGAGACAGCAGCCATGAAATTAAAAGACGCTTACTCCTTGGAAGGAAAGCTATGGCAAATTTAGATAGCATAATAAAAAGCAGAGATATCACCATGCCAACAAAAGTTCGTATAGTCAGGGCGATGGTGTTCCCAGTAGCAATGTATGGACCATAAGGAAGGCTGAGCGCTGAAGAATAGATGCTTTCGAACTGTGGTGCTGGAGAAGACTCCTGAGAGGCCCTTGGACTGCTAGGAGATCAAATCAGTCAATCCTAAATGAAATCAACCCTGACTGTTCCCTGGAAGGACAAGTAGTGAGGCTGAAGCTCAAATATTTTGGCCACCTAACGCGAAGAGAGGACTCTCTGGAGAAGACTCTGATGCTGGGAAAGATTGAAGGCAAATGGAGAAGGGGAAGACAAAGGATGAGATGGTTAGACAGCATCACCAATGCAACGAACAAGAAAATGAGCGAACTCAGGAAGATAGTGGAGGATAGGAAGGCCTGGCGGGATATGGTTTATGGGATCACAAAGGGTCGGACACGACTTAACGACTGAACAACAACAAATGAGGGATAATCATGTAGGCAAAAAATTTCAAACTTTGTTTTTATATATGACTAGCGTGATACCCGCGCTTTGCTACGGGATGTACGTACCCGTATAGGCCGCTCCTGATTATAAGCCGCACACTTAAAGTTTGGTGCTATTTTTCTAAGAAAATAAACGTTTAACTTTTTTTAACTTAAAGAAAAAATACACATTAGTAAAACAATACAGCTGTAGCACAGTAAAAGACATAGGCACCCTGTCCCTTATTGAATCTTGGCACCCTACGTAAGAAGAGCCCTGCTGAATCAGGCCAAAGGCCCATCTAGTCCAGCTTCCTGTATCACACAGTGGCCCCACCAGATGCCTCAGGGAGCACAAGACAACAAGATAACCTGTTTCCCGTTGACACTCCCTTGCACCTGGCACAGAGAAAACCCACTTCTAAAACCAGGAGGTTGCTTATGGCTTGTAACCTGTGATGGTCTTTTCCTTCATGAATCTGTCCAAACCCCTTTTAAAGGCATCTAGGCCAGGTGCGATCACCACATCCTTTGGCAAGGAGTTCCACAGATGAATTACACGCTGGGTAAAGAAATATTTTCTTTTGTCTGTTCTAACTCTCCCTCCACTCGATTTTAGTGCATGTCCCCTGGTTCTGGTGTTGTGTGAGAGGGAGAAGGATTTCCCTCTATCCACCCCATGCATAATTTTATACGTCTCAATCATGTCCCCCCTCAGGCGCCTTTTTTCTAGACTGAAAAGCCCCAGACGCTGTAGCCTTTCCTCATAAGGGAGGTGCTCCAGCCCACGAAACATTCTGGTTGCTCTTTTCTGCACCTTTTCCAATTCAACTATATCCTTTTTGAGGTGTGGTGACCAGAACTGGACACAATACTCCAGATTTGTCCTTACCATCGATTTGTACAAAGGCATAATGATATTGGCCGTTTTATTTTCAATCCCCTTTTTAATTATCCCAATCATGGATATTGATGTCAGCTGTGGACCTCGTCAGATGTAGATGCAGTGTTCTGCCAGGATGTTAACGCACTAAAGGCAGTCACAACACACTTTGAAGAAGATTTTGGCGCCAAGCAGGAAAAGCGCGGGCAAATCCAAGCCCACCAGCGCGTCATCTGGACCGAACGTGACCTTCTCCACCTCGCAACCAGTCCGGGGATTATTATTGCCTTCATTTGTTTTTCATCATCTTGTGGAGCACTGGTAGCCAAATTTTATCATTAAAAGACATCTCTTGCTGTCTATTAAGAAGTCCTATCTGTTTCCTTTTACTTATCTCCACGGCTTCCAGATTAAGGCAGTGGCGTACATTTGTTTCTTGGAATGAACTTACTGTATTTTCAAACCTAATTTGGTGTCCTGTCTCATTTACATGTTCGGCTGACGCTGAATGTTCCGGGCGGTTAAATTTTACTGCTCGTACATACCGCTGACTACAACGTACCTTCCCATTTCAAATCCATCTGTTCTCATGCACCCTCCCTCAGAGCTTGCAACTCCCACACGCATAGATCTATGTAGCAGAAATGGCCGGGCAGAGGGGAAGCCAGACAATGCTGAGGTCCGAGGGGGAACTCAGCTCCAAGCAATGACCAGAGTCTCTGCAAACCCCTGGCTGGGTGCCAACTGTGCCCCTTGCAGTGGAGGACAATGTGGGTGGCACATGCTTTGGTCACACCCAGAGTGGGTTTTTGCCATGCACTCTGTGTAGGGCGACCCTTGAAAAGCAGCTGGAAGCCACAGCTGGACTGAATGGAACTGCACAGGTCCTTGCTGGGGGCTGCGCATGGGAGCGCATGAGAGCACATGGCTCCACCTTTATCTTGTATGAAGGGGTTGGCAGGATGTTTCCAGGCTCAGTTGAAGATGCTGGTTCTCACTTGCCAAGCCCTGAACAACTGAAGGAGTGATGCTCGCCACGTGACTCTGCTTGCCAATCTGTGCTCTCCTCTCTGGAGAACAGCCAAGCGGAACTTGAGTCCAAGACTCGAGTGGAAATTCCCACAACCTCTTGGAGCATTCAGACACGATAGGCAGGGCCTCGGCTCCACTCCCCAATTGCATGGACTGGCCATCAGTAGCAAGCGAGCAACCTTTGGGAACTCTCGGGGACTTGGAGCGCACACACACAGGCGTGTGTGTGTGTGTGTGTGTGTGTGTGTGTGTGTGTGTGTGTGTGTGTGTGTGTGTGTCAACCTTGGACATGCTCCTTTCTTGTCCTAGAGACCCTGCGCAGCTCCATTGACTATGGATGAAATGAGGGCTGCGATTTTGAAAACGAAGAATGGCAAAGCTCCAGGGCCTGAAGGATTTCCTGCGCAGTGGTATCAAACACGTCTGTATCTCTTGGTTCCTAAATGGCATCAACAGGTCTGCTCAGGGCGTCTGGGGCAACTGCTGCCGGACGATGCCCTTCCTCTGTCGCTCAGGGAGGGGCTCCCTCTGTAAGGCCATCAGGGGGGCAGGTCTCAGACATGGCCGGGGGAGGGGGTGACCTCACCCTTCCGCCTCATCCCGAGCCTTAGCTCTTCCAAGTCACAGGCCAATCGACCTGCCTGGCCCTTGGCCTCCCGCTACTGAGTTTCGTCATCGGTCAAGCATGTCTTTATATAGACAGAGGGCTGGCTGTGGCCCCTCCCCCCACCCTGGCCCAAATAGTGCCCTTCCCCATCTAGCCCCAGTTTGCCTCCCTTGCAGGTCAGGCAGGCAAGACTCTGATCATCTGACAGCCCCATTCGATGAGTTCTCCCCCCACCAAGGCAGCTGCAGCAAAAAGGGTTGTGCAGCATCCGGGGGGGGGGGAGCAGCCCGAGGGCTTACAAGACGTAAGTAGAAAACATTTAGACTGACCTCCTGGTAAGCCCCGGAGTCACCTATGGGTCTCCTGAGCTTTGCCATAGGTTTTCAGAGGACCTATTGCACATATTTCCTTCTTTTCTATCTTTTTTTCTTTACTACGGGGACCTGGTGTCCCAGGCATGGGAAAAAAAAGGGGGGGGGAGGGTTTTCCTTTGCACTACATGTACACTTACACATACACCTTATATACACACTTACACATGACTTTACAAATTTACGCAAAGAAATACACATGGAACCTAGATTGACTCACATAGTGGTATACATTAAGGTAAAACGGACTGGGTTAAATTTACACATTTGTTTAATTAAGAGGCACAGTCTTCTGGTTCTAGATAGGTACATTTATAGGTTGTGCCTTATCCTAGCCTTAGAGAGGCATAGTTACATACACCATAACTACATAACATAGGGTATATATTACATTTACCCACAAATTTCTGTGATTATCTCTGTGAATTATCTGCATTCATGGGGATACTCCTAAAGCAGCCAAAACGATGCATAGGAATCTTTTGGGGCAGAGGGATGCTAAGGACTCTTGTTGGGAACAGGTTGTCTGCATATCTACCTTCAAGTATGCTGGCATTATACACCAAGGTTCAGGCTGCATGTTAGCCACAGGGGAAATGAAACGGGATGGTGGGTGGGATGGACAGGGAGGTAGCTCACGGTCCTTGCCCCTTCCCAAAACATACCCCAGGCAGAACAAAACATGAGTCTGCATACCATAACAGAGGTCAGCCAATAAAGGAGATGCAGATGAAACAGATTGCCCTATGAATTACATAGTCCACGCTTCACCTCGCCCTAGTACCATGAGCCCCTTGAGGCATATAGTCTCAACTTACGCATGAGCATCCCCACCTTGACCGGATGTATTTGCAGAGACATACCGCATGTCGCAGTTCCAGCTCATAAGGCCTACACATAGATTGGTTGGGGGGGGGGGCTTTTCCTCTCGGACTGCTCCTTTGCTCTCACATAACAATACTTATAGCTATCTTCACCTCCAGGTGATGCCAGGTAATTCTAATAGTTTGGTCGGCCATTTTTATTTAAAAATGGCCAAGACAAAGAAATTGGGGAATTGTTGGAGTGAAGATTTAATTGATACCTCTTCACCATATAGAATCAACAATGGAGTTAAACATTGGTTCATAACATTGGTTCACAGGCCTGAGGCCTAAACAATAAACCGTAAATGAACTAAAGTACTTGGATAAATGGCCAGTTTTACACATCTGGATTACGCACATGTCCTTGGCAATACCATAACTCAGTCGGACCGTTGCTTCGGCGGCTACACTGGCTGCCGGTTCGTTTCCGGGCACAATTCAAAGTGCTAGTTTTGACTTTTAAAGCCCTTAACGGCTCGGGTCCAGGGTATTTGAGGGACCGCCTCCTTCCTTATAATCCGACCCGTACTCTGAGGTCATCAGGGGGGGCCCTGTTGACCGTGCCGCCACTGACGGAGGTGAGGGGGATGGCGGCACGGAATAGGGCCTTCTCAGCAGTGGCGCCCCAATTATGGAATTCCCTCCCCCTGGAATTAAGAACGGCTCCCTCCTTAGAGACCTTTCGGCGGGGCCTCAAGACGTTTTTATTTAAGTTGGCATTCGATGACTGACATGGCGGGCTGGCTTTTTTAACAAATGGCTTTTTTAACAAATGGTTTTTATAGGTGACCCACTGGGACTGTCTGTTTTACTTGTTTTAATTACTTGTTTTTAATTATGTTTTATTGTGTATTATGTATTTTAACATGCTCTTAACTGTAAGCCGCCTTGATTGCCCTTATTGGGAGAAAGGCGGGGTAGAAATCTATTAAATAAATAAATAAATAAATAACTTGTCAGGCTGACCTCTGGACCAAGTTATGAAGCTGCATTAAACCATTAAACAACTTGGCTGTACAATGAATTGTCAAACTGACCCGGACCATGTCATAAAGCTACTTGTCATAAACAACTTAAGATTAATTACAATAAGGTTTGGCAAACACATAATGCTTATACAATCCCTTATGTAACTGTGTCTATAAAAGGCATTCTCATGTCTTAATCGTGGTGGCAGCATAAGGTTGCCATCCTTGTCTACCATACATTTTGTATTGTATTCAAGCTATGATTGAATAAACAAACTCCTTATGAGTTCAAGTCTCTGTCTGTTTGCTTAGGCTGTTAGCACTTCCGGGAAAAAGGGCTTATCTATAACACACGTCACCACTTTTGGTGGTGTACGTCCAAGGAGAGGAAAGGAGCGAGTGGACTCAAAATGGAGAGGACAGGATCCGGCATGCACCATTGCTGATGGATCCACCCCCTCCTGCTACGGCCCTAAATTTGTACAGTACAGACTTCAGACTTTGGTCTCAATCAAAATGGACTCACTGGAATCAATGGAGAGCAAAACATCACCGCTTTGCTCCACCATTTTGCCCTAGGGTGGCATGGTGAATGAGGACCATTCACCACAAGAGAAACTCCCCACCTTTCTGAGTAACTCAGCGCTGGTTCGGATGAGTCAGGATACCACCTCTCTGCCGTTCAGATCTCATCACCTGCAAGGCCACGACAGCAGCTTGGCTTCTGCATCTGGTGGGGGGTGCGGGTGGGGGGAAGATTCGTGACTGTCTCCCTTCAGGGTTCGGCGCCCTTTGGGGTGTGGAGAGGAAGGTGGGGGGCCAGCCGAGGTTCCAGGGCCTGAAGCTACTGCTGGGTGAAGCTGAACTGGGCAGAAGGAAGAAACTTACCTGCCGGTTCCTCTTCCTCCTGGAAAAACGCACACTGCCCTTCCTCCAGCCGGGAGATGAAGGCAGGCTTGGGAAACTCCTCTGGGAAGCAAACAAGGAGATGAGTGACTTATGACTACCAAGTACCAACCCTTTCCCAAGTGACCTGATTCTAGCTGCCCCCACCCCGCAAATATTAAGGAGCGGGACAGGAGAAGAGGCAAACTCTTTGAACTCTCATGGGTGAAGCATACAAGCATCTGCATAGATCCCAAAGTATTGGGCTGGTTTATGTGACCTGAATCTCACTGTTCATGAATCCTGGAGTGAATCACTAGTTGAGAATCCAGTTGTGGAGCTGAAACCAGCCTTGTTTCTTTCATCTACCTCTGAGCACACGAAAAGCAAACCACAACCAGAAGACCAACTGTCCCCCTTTCCCTTATCCTTCTAAGGCAATTCACGCTCTGCAAAGAGCCCGGGAATTCAGGCAAGGAGGAGAGAAAGGATTCGGCCTTCTCCTGCATTTGCATGCCCTCAGCAGGGCTCTCACAGGAGCACCACTCAGGACTGGAGCAGCTGTAGGTGGTGGTGCAGCTGTTGAGCACCTGGGGTGGTGGTGATGGCTAGAAGCATCCCTGCATGAGTCCCTGGAGAGCTGCTGTCCGTCACTGCAGACGGTACCGAGACAGATGGGCCAGGGGTCTGACGCAGGGGAAGGTGGCTTTCCTCTGTCCCCAAACTCTGAGAACACGTCCCCAAACCAGCTCAGGCTGGGGGGGGGGGAAGAGAGCTTCTTTCATGGCCAAGACACCCCCTGTCTTCCCCTTGGCTGACGTGGGCCTAAAATCTCTTCCTGAAGAAGCAAGTTCTTCATATCAAGGGAAGGTATCGAGATCTGGGCACGAAGGAAATCCAAGAGAAGAATGACTAATGTTGCCAGTTCCTCTGTTCGACTTTGCCGCCCCCAAAAGGGCTAAAAACTGAACAGTGCAGAGGGAGGAGAATGAGGAGGCGTGATGTGCACTGGCGGTTCCAAGGGGCTCGTCTTACAGACCTGGCGTGTCCCAAACTGGGATTTGGTAATATTCACAACTGGTTTCTTTAGACATTTCTATCCCCCCATCTCATCCCCAAAGAGCACCAGTCAGGCCAAGCTCGGCTCTGCAACAGCGAGGCACAGCAGGCATGTTGAGGGCATAAATTCCAGCCACACATGCCCCACGTCTATGGTGCAATCCTGACAGTGAGAAAAAAGAAGAGCAGCTCATGCCTTTGGTTCCTACATACCAAGACTGAAGGGCGTCCTTACCCAGAGAGGCCACGATCCCGTAATTCTCCAGCATGACTTCTCTGTACAGAGCCTTCTGGCCTGGATCCAGCAGAGCCCACTCCTCCGCCGTGAAGCGCACAGCCACCTCCTCGAAGGACACCGGACCCTGCAAGGAGGAAACAGTCTCTCCTCACTAATAACGTCTCACCCACCTCCTTTTGACATTAAGCCCCCTGCCGTTTTGCTCACAGGCTGAAAAGAGAAATTAAGGTGGCAGCAATTCTGTGTTTTCCTGCAGAGTATTTGGCAAATCAGACCAGTTGGCTGCCTGGGTTTTTTCTTCTTTCTTTTCTGATGGAAAACGTGACAATCCTATACGACATGCAGGTTCCTGAAGGAAAACGCCACATCGCTCACTGAGTGATCACACCAACACTACTAGCCTGTGAGGCAGGACAACATACCTGTCGTTGCAAAGCGGTCTAGGAAATGTTGGCAGAAACTATGGGTGTTCATTCACATATACAACACAGAATTTAATTTAACTTACTTTTCAATATATTTGATAATCTTATACGTACATTTTTGGTAAGCGTCCTAGAACTGCTGTATGTACAGTATTTATGCATGAGGAAGGGGAGCAGAGTTTGCAGCCGGATCGCAGCTTGCAGAGGGGGCAGCTGAGAGGGGAAGAAGGGGTGTGCAGCCACGCTGGCATCCCCACTGCCCTGGCAATCCCTCTGCCCAAGCGTGTGTCTCAGGTGTGGCCTCTTGGAAAGACTGGTGGCAACGTTCACCTTGCAAAGAAGCGTCACAGAAATTGACCCTCCTTCCCCGGCACTTTGCCTCTTCAGGACGCGTCCCCTCAGCCACTGCCAGCTCAGCCTTGTTTGGCTTCATGACCCTGTCTTGTCGCCAGAGTTCGTTCTCCCTGCCTCTCCTCACTCCAGCCCCTGCGATCGAAAGGGCCCCCTGATGAGAGTGCCGCTTACAGAAATAAAATCTCGACCTCAAGGAACATCTGACCATATGCGAGGACAGTTAAATAATAGAGGACAAATTACAAGATTTTACTGATCAACTGACCAGCATTCCAAACCTTGCAGTTCTGAGAAGTTCTCACACACACACACACACACACACACACACACACACACACACACACACACACACACACACACTCCTTACAGCACTAGAAAAAAATGCTTTTTTCAAGGCCAGAGAGAAAGGAAGAGGCACCCAAGCTGTTTCTTGCATTGCCCTGGAGATCCGCCCCTTACCTGAGCAGGCTGCAGAGTGGCTGATTCTGCTCCACACCAAAGAGGAGACGGTCTGGAACTTGGCCCAGACGCCATCCCGCTGCCTGTGAGGAGACAAGTGTGATGGGAAGACTTCAAGCCCTTTTTGAACTTCACTTCCGTGTGCAATTTGACACTGTTGTCCTATTTGCTCCATTAACATAAGAACATAAGAAGAGCCCTGCTGGATCAGGCCAAAAGCCCATCTAGTCCAGCTTCCTGTGTCACACAGTGGCCCCACCAGATGCCTCAGGGAGCACACGAGACAACAAGATACCTGTGTCCAGTCGCCACTCCCTTGCACCTGGCACAGAGAAAACCTACTTCTAGAAAAACCAGGAGGTTGCTTATGGCGTGTAACCTGTGATGGTCTTTTCCTCCATGAATTTGTCCAAACCCCTTTTAAAGGCATCTAGACCAGGTGCCATCACCACATCCTGTGGCAAGGAGTTCCACAGATGAATCACACGCTGGGTAAAGAAATATTTTCTTTTGTCTGTTCTAACTCTCCCTCCACTCAATTTTAGTGCGTGTCCCCTGGTTCTGGTGTTGTGCGAGAGGGAGAAGAATTTCCCTCTATCCACTCTCTCCATCCCATGCATAATTTTATAAGTCTCAATCATGTCCCCCCTCAGGCGCCTTTTTTCTAGGCTGAAAAGCCCCAGACGCTGTAGCCTTTCCTCGTAAGGGAGGTGCTCCAGCCCACAAATCATTCTGGTCGCTCTTTTCTGCACCTTTTCCAATTCAACTATATCCTTTTTGAGGTATGGTGACCAGAACTGGACACAATACTCCAGATGTGGCCTTACCATCGATTTGTACAAAGGCATAATGATATTGGCCGTTTTATTCTCAATCCCATTGCTGGTTCTGACCCAGAAATACCCAAACGGGGTGAGCCCCACACATCTTGACCCACTTTCTCCCATTGTTTCTGCCCTTCTCCGCCTATGCAGCCACCTCCCGTCCTTGGAATTCCTTGCAAAACTTCAGAGTTTTTCCCTTTCCAGGCCCAGGAAGATCCGTCTGTCCTGCTGCATTTTCTGCCTCCGTTAACTCCTCCTGCCGAGATTCTTTGCCGTCCAGCCCGGTTCCTACGACTGCCGAGAAGCTCACCCTGCTTCGTCCTCCTCCAGGACTTCTTTTGGATCCAGGGATCAGCTCTCTAACAAACTCTCTCTTTCTTTTGGATCCGGCTCGGATGCCAGAAGGATCCTTTTCGCCTGGAAACTCCTCTTTCTTACAAATCTTATCCCACCCGCCTCTGTTAAACCCAGGAGGAGAGAAGCTTACAACCGTTCAAACAATGGAACACTATTGAAATTAAAATGTAATTAAAACAGAACCCAGTTAAAAAGCACCCACCCCCTCCCTTATTCCAGAACAGGTTTGCCATATTCTTCTCCAGCGTCCCTCCTACATCCCGCTGTTTTCTGCATCGGACTCAGTACTGACTGGCCCCTTCCGGCCCTCCCAGTTGCGGCCCTTTTACTGTCCCTGTCAAAGCCCCCCAGCATAGAAATGCAGCCACTTAAGAGCAGACCCAAAGTTTCTCTTCTCAGCCCCCTCCTGGGTGTCCTTTGAGCCTGGGCGTCTCCGCCCCCCGCCTGGGGGCTTCTCTCCCACCCCTCTCTATTCCTTTCCACCCATTACTGCCCTGGGACTCCCCTTCGCCCCCAACGGACTTCGGACTCACCACAGGGAGCTGCAGACCCCATACCCGGGTAGGTAGGGGGGCAAAGGACAGGGCGGAGCAGGAAGTCGCTCCTGTTCTCACTTCCCCTCCCATTCGCCCATCGAAGAAACCAGAGTCGCGCCTTTTTTAACGCTCGGAGTGCCGGTCAGCCGAGAGGAAAGACTCCTTGCAGGGGATCCACGTCTCGACCCTCCAACTCCCAGGCGGGACGGGGGGTGCATCTCCTCCGCCAGGCATCCCCCCCTTCCTCCTCCCCCCCCCCGGCAACACAGCCGATACACTGACCCTGCCCAGCACAGAGACTCCGCGCGGCTTCGTTCTCGTCCTCCTGGGGCACATCATGTTCTCCTCCCCTGGGCTGCAAGAGGCCATCGCGCACCGAAGCTGAGCTCTTCCCAGGTGACTCTTTTCCCAGCCCGACATCCTGTCCCTGCGTGAAGGGGGGCTGCAGCCTGCAGGATCTTTGCAGGAAATCTTGCGAGCAGCCCGAAGGGGACACAGGCGCAGGGGGGGGGGGGACCGACCAGGGAACGTGTAACTTGGGCAAAAGCTGCCCAGCCGGTTACTGGGATCCGCCTTCTTCGCTTCCCTCCTGCTGCAGGGGCCATTGGAGGCGGGCTAGAGCAGAAGGCGGGCGAGCCTTGGGCAGTGGGCATCATCAGGAGAGAAGGGCTCCGGCGGCAGCGATCCCTGGCAGAAGACCCGAGCATTGCCCGAGTGTCCCCATCATCTGCACCTCCAAAAGGTGGCAGAGAGTCTCCATCACCTCATTCCATTGCAGGTTTTTTTTCCCTTTCACTGCAGGGTCTTTTGCTGACCTCGCGCTGACTCTCCTGAAAGAAAAACCCTCCACAATCCATTCCTCTCATGTGAGGCAGCCCTAATGAATAGCCTCAAGGCTATGAGGGGCTTAGTTATGTGACCCCCAGGCTGCCCTCACCTGCCCCCACTACCTGTCATTGACAGACTTCGAAAAACAACACCAGAAAAAAGACACTGAAGAAGCATTTATCTCCCTGTATTTACACAAGCTTGCAAACTGCAGGAGCTCAGCTGTTTACAGGCCAATTAGCAGCTGTCTCATTTTTAAATAGTCTCTGGGATTGAGGCAATTCGTTATCTGATCTTCCCATCACCTGTGCTTTCATCACACTAGTATGCACTAAAATTGTATTGCGTTACATTAGTATGCACTAAAATTTTGTGGAGGGAGAGTTAGAACAGACAAAATAAAATATTTCTTCACCCAGCACGTAATTAATCTGTGGAACTCCTTGCCACAGGAGGTGCTGATGGCGCCTGGCCTAGATCCCTTTCCAAGCGGATTGGATAGATTCATGGAGGAAAAGTCCATCTCAAGTTACAAGCCATAAGCAACCTCCTGGTTTTAGCAGTGGAGAACTCTTCCTCCCACCCTGGCGCATCTCGAGCAGAGGCAAGAAGCAAGAGATGGGAATGTCCTGCAGTGTGTGTGTGTGTGTGGGGGGAGAGGTGGCTTTTTGCACACACATGGAGGTGGGGGGGATTTAGCGATGGATTTAGTACCGTCTTCCTCCCAGAGGTGTAGCTAGCCCGGGTTGGCACCCGGGGCAACTTGGCAATGTCAACCCTCCCCCCCCCCCCCCGACAAAGTTATTTTATGCAACAACAATTTGAAAGCTACTCTGTGGCTCTGTTTTGCACAGGGCTTGAGCCACTTTGGCAGCCAGTGCTGCCAAACCAGAACGAGCCTCTGATGCTTCTCCAGGGCAGTGGGTCCTCCCTCCCTCCCGCCCCCCAGCAAATGCACTCAGCTCCGACCTCTCCCGAGCCTACCAGCCCAATCTCCTCTCTTCCTGAACCTCAGGAACCTCAGGAAGAGAGCCGGTCAGGCTGGCTGCCTCGGCAGAGGTCACCATGCTCCAGCTGACAATCAGAAATGTGCTTGGCTCCTCGGATGCCGCGCATGCATAGTTCAGACACGGGATGGATGCACTGCATCTACGCCAGTGCAGGGGGCAGTCCGGGAGCGTTCAGATGCTCCAATTGCCCCCTGCGTCAACGGAGTTGTGCTGGCGTCCGAACTGCACATGCGCAACGTCCGAGGGGGGTTACGCCGGTATCCATCCTGCCTCCGTCAGCGTTCTGGTTCCTTCTTCAGGGACACGGAATGGCTAGACCTAGGGGGCCAAGAGTGAGCGGTCTTGTCCTGAACCGGACTTGGCGGCTAGCAGTCTAAGCCCGTTCCCTACAGCACCCATTACCTTCATTTATTTTCATAGAGCTGGCGCCAATCCAGCACGGTTCTTACTTGTCCAAAACGCTATAAGCAGTGTGCTGCTCATAGAGACAAAGTGGTCAAGCAGCCTGTTTCCTGTTAAGGGAGCCTCTCTAGCATGCAGGCTGCTTATAGTGTTTTGGTTAAGCAAGAAATGCATGGGCGGGGGGGGGGGGGAGAACCTATCCCCCATGGATACCGGGGCCCTACTATATATATACATAGAGTAACTGTACTAGAAAGTTTTTGTGACAAAGCTAACGTTGAATACTGTGAAGGAGCCAAAGATCACCCATACATTTATTTCATGTATCTATCTGTATCTATTTGTATCATGTAATACATGTCTGTAACTGTGATGTAAAGAAGGGCTGTAAGGGAAACGTAACTGACAAGTTTATAGCCTTCTTTGAAATGCTGATGTCTCTGTGTGAATGTAAGACAGCTTTGGAAAGAAACCAGGCCTGCTTTGAAATGCGGCTCAAGGACAGAGATAAGGAAGATCCCCTGCTAAAGTAATCAGTCAACATAAAAACATAGGAAAGTGAAACTAGGAAAACTTCACACAGGTGTCATAAATTAGACCAAGGCTCCAGAGATGGGTATACGTGCAGGACAGATGATTGGCCAGTTTGTGCCAACCTGGGTCCCCCCACCTTTGGAGAAATAACCGTTACTTTACTGTATAAAAGTGAGAGCTGCCTGGGGTCTGGGTCCTTCTCTTATCTCGGAGTGCAGCGGGAGGCTCTGTCCGATCTACATAAGAATGTCTGCAGCAGTCCTTGGGTATGTAACAGCTTAGAGTTTAGCTAGTCTTTGTTATTTTAATGTGCCTGTCTGTCCTGCCTTTCGGCAAGCCTCTTGTAACAGCCCCGGCTTGGGGATGAGGTTTGCACCTTAAACGAAATTCTTTACTTCTAAAATAAATCCTCTTATATTCTAAACAGGACTGTGTGTGTATTAGAATCTAAGACCAACCTGGAGTAAACATTGGTGGGTGAGGGGAACAGGGAACGAACAGTCTTGCCGGTGTGACAGCCGGAGGGAGGAAGAATTCCCAGGGTGGCCGAGCTCCAAGAAGGAAAGGCTGCGGGGATCTTTACGCACTGTGGGAATAAGCAGTGGACCAGGGATGGCTCTCGGGGTGTTGTAGATAAGACACAGCCATAGTGCCTGTAAACTACAGGGGACAACATGGTTGCCGTACATAAGGCCAGGCAAATTGAACCGTTTGCTATACCCCAGAGCCGCGTATCCTTGACAAATACAAAAAAAAAACCCCTCAACACAGCACTTTCTCACTCTCCAAGGTCATCAATCAGACTTTAGAAATGTTGGAGGGAGGCAGGGAGGGGTTGAATGCAGCAGGGCGAGGGCAGAACGAGGGAGGGGATGGGTGGAATGGGGTGGTGACAGGGTGGGGAGGAGGGCAGAATAGGCCAAGGTAGGGGGGGAGTGAACTCTGGATCCAAGCCCCTTCGCAGGCCTGAGCCGCCTTCCAGGAGCAACATGGAATTGCACCAGCGATTCAGTAGGTGTGCAGGTCCGAGTAGCCCCATAGCGGTTGCTGGGGCTTACCCCAGGGAAAGGGGACAAATGTCCTGTAACACGATGAATAATACACAGCAACCGGTGTGTCAGATGCAGGACAGTTTATTGCCAAGACGCGGGTCTGGCCGCTCTCTCTGGAACTCTCGTCCAAAAGGCAGAAAGAGCAGCCCCAAATTCTAGTTGCCATCTCTCTTATAGTCAGCAAAAAGCAGGAACAGAACGCAAGAAGGCAGGTTAGAAAAAGGTACAATTCTTATTGGCTACACAGCTTACACAGGCTTGGCTACAATTCTTGGTATTTTCCTACACATACAAATTCATTGTATTCTACTAGACCGAAAGAAAAAACAGCTTATCGCTAGTAGCTTCTCCCTTATTGCAACTCTTTCCAAGGTTCTTGCTTTGCCTTATCTGTATCTAGCTGCTGGGAGGTGCATAGTGTTGGGAGCATAGCTTCTGGGCAGCACTATTCTCCTGAAGAAACAGAAACCTGGGCTAATATACGTTAAGGTTTCTGCCTGTGTCTTTTAGCTATAAGCGAGCTTGGACAGGTACACTTTGGCACACTCTCTCTTTATCTACAGTATTTTTATCACTGCTTACCCAGTTATGCATGGATAGCGGGTGTCCCACCCCCCACCCCGCATCAGGCATTTAGCCTTGGAAGCTTCGTTTCTTCTTCCAAAGGAACGCGATGAGCAGCCTCCTTCCAGGCCCGTCCAGTGAGGCCTGTCCAGTGAGACTAGGTGCTGCTAAAGTCTCTGCAAACTTGCAGAGACTCTCTAGCACCTAGTCTCTCCAGATGGGAGGCTCCTCATCAATTTCCTTCTGAAGAAGAAACGAAGCTTCCAACGCTCAAATAAAGTGCCTGGGGGGATCGCGAGGGGGTCGCGCACACCGGCAGGGGGCACTCAGAAAACGGTGGAGGAGGCGTATACCCTTATCCACGGTTTCAAGTACCCATGGCGGGGACTGGAACGTATCACCCGTGGATAGGGGGGGCATCTATATGGTTTCTTTCTCCCCTCTGTGGGTTTCTTGATGCTTAATCAGGCATGAACTCTTACTGAAGCTCTTTCCACACTCCAAGCATTTATATGGTTTCTCCCCTGTGTGGGTCCTTTGATGCTTAGTCAGGCTTGAGCTAGTAATGAATCTCTTTTCACACTCGAAGCATTTCTATGGTTTTTCCCCTGTGTGGATTCTTCCACAAGTATTTACCGGTACGTGGTTTCTCCCTTGTGTGGGTTCTTTGATGCGATGTCAGTTTATCGCTCCTACTGAAGCTCTTTCCACACTGCAAGCATTTATATGGTTTCTCCCCTGTGTGGGTTCTTTGATGCACAATCAGACTTGAGCTCCAACTAAAGCTCTTTCCACACTCCAAGCATTTATGTGGTTTTTCCCCTGTGTGGATTCTTCGATGCTTAGTCAGTTCTGAGTTCCAACTGAAGTTCTTTCCACACACCAAGCATTTATGTGGTTTCTCCCCTGTGTGGGTTCTTTGATGCACAGTCAGGCTTGAGCTTATACTGAAGCTCTTTCCACACTCCAAGCATTTATATGGTTTCTCCCCGGTGTGGGTTCTTTGATGTGATGTCAGTTTATCGCTCCTACTGAAGCTCTTTCCACACTCCAAGCATTTATATGGTTTCTCCCCTGTGTGGGTTCTTTGATGCACAATCAGATTTGAGCTCCAACTAAAGCTCTTTCCACATACCAAGCATTTATGTGGTTTCTCCCCTGTGTGGGTCCTTTGATGCACAGTCAGGTGTGAGCTCCGACTGAAGCACTTTCCACACTCCAAGCATTTATGTGGTTTCTCCCCTGTGTGGGTCCTTTGATGCTTAGTCAGGCTTGAGTTAGTAATGAATCTCTTTTCACACTCGAAGCATTTATATGGTTTTTCCCCTGTGTGGATTATTCGATGCTTAGTCAGTTCTGAGTTCCAACTGAAGTTCTTTCCACACTCCAAGCATTTATGTGGTTTCTCCCTTGTGTGGGTCCTTTGATGCACAGCCAGGTGTGAGCTCCGACTGAAGCACTTTCCACACTCCAAACATTTATATGGTTTTTCCCCTGTGTGGATTCTTCGATGCTTAGTCAGGCACGAGCTAGTAATGAATCTCTTTTCACACTCCAAGCATATATATGGTTTTTCCGCTTTGTGGGTTCTTTGATGTCTTCTAAGTTTTGATTTACCACTGAAGGTCTTTGCACATTCAGGGCATTTTTCCTTCCTCTTTCCTGTTCCTCTTTCTAGATTGAATGGGATGACATTGAAATTCTCACTCTGATGAACATCAGGTTTATTTCTCCATTTCTCGGTCTGGTTTTCCTCCTGCTTCTTTGATCTGTCTTGGTTCGCAGCTCTCTCCCTTTTCTGGATCATTTCAGGGGAAGTTAGAAGTGTTCTTGTACTGAAGCTCTTTCTCCACTCTGAGCACTGAAATGATTTCTTTCCTGTGTGGATTTTGCTGTGTTTATTAACGTTGGATTTACAGCTGCTTGATTCCCCGTGCAAAGGAGGCATATTCGTTCTCTTAACTTTGGGATGGTCCTGTTGGTTTGGGATTTCACGGACGTCATTACTCTGAGAAAGAACAGATCTGGTCCTCCAGGCAGGTGACTGGCTTCCCTCCTGCCTCCCTGATCCATCTTGGTCTCTACAAGGCACTTTCTCCTCCACACTAACCACGGTCCTTTCCGGTGACACCTCACGGGGATCCCTCTCATCCTCACTGTCCTGTCCGCCGATTCCTGGAACAGGAGGAGAACCTAGATTAGCAGTGAAATTCAGAAATGGGACCTTTAAAGCACATTCCTAGGCATGTAGGGTCAGAAGTAAACCCAACCGGTTCAATGGCAGTGACTCCGAGGAAAGTGTGCACAAAATTGCAGCCCTGCTCAGTGACAGACCCTCAGTTGTTCCATCCTGTTGCAGCCTGACCCGGTCCTGGGATGGAGGCAGCTTTGTTAGCCCTGGCGGGCAACGTTTCTCTGGAGAAGGCACAACAGGGGCTTCCCTCGCCGGACTCTCTCAGGCCTCACAGCAACTTATCTTCTTAAACGCTAAAGGGCCTGTTATTTTTTACAGTGGGGCGGATCCCCCGAGTGGCTTCCTTCTTGTTTAAACACCTCAGAGGTGGCACTGAGCTCAGCCACACTAGTGGATTTCCACAGGCTCCATTTTATCACCCACCATGTTTAATCTCACATTGTACTGCCCTTCTCACCAATGTGCAAAGCAAAAATTGGGGGGGGGGGAAAGAGATCAAAGCCACCATTTTCCTGCAATCCCTTGCTTGAGGGGCAAAGCAGGGATGTGTGTTGTTTTGAGAAGCTCACGTTTGCAGACGACATTAAAAAAATAAACTTTTAACTTTTTTAACTTAAAGAAAAAATACACATTAGTAAAACAATACAGCTTTAGTACAGTAAAAGGTATAGGCACCCTGTCCCTTACTGAATCTGGGCACCCTACATAAGACGAGTCCTGCTGAATCAGGCCAAAGGCCCATCTAGTCCAGCTTCCTGTTCCTGTATCACACAGTGGCCCCACTAAAACCAGGAGGTTGCTTATGGCTTGCAACCTGTGATGGTCTTTTCCTCCATGAATCTGTCCAAACCCCGTTTAAAGGCATCTAGGCCAGGTGCCATCACCACATCCTGTGGCAAGGAGTTCCACAGATGAATAACACGCTAGGTGAAGAAATATTTTCTTTTGTCCGTTCTAACTCGTCCTCCAGTCGATATCCCAAGCACTGGATGCAGCGCGGGTTCCGTTGGTCGTCAATGGTGGGGAATAGGATTAGCTGATAATTGTTCATAGGAGAGGGGGGCACTACTACACCACAGGACAATTGGAAAGGGGGGGGGAGAAGACTCCATAGCAGATTATCCAAGGAGCTTCGCTCCACCATTTTGCCCTAGGGTGGCATGGTGAATGAGGACCGTTCACCACAAGAGAAACTCCCCACCTTTCTGAGTAACTCAGCGCTGGTTCGGATGAGTCAGGATAGCACCTCTCTGCAGTTCAGATCTCATCACCTGCAAGGCCACGACAGCAGCTTGGCTTCTGCATCTGGTGGGGGTGGGGGGAGGATTCGTGACTGTCTCCCTTCAGGGTCCGGCGTCCTTTGGGGTGTGGAGAGGAAGGTGGGGGGGACAGAGCATCCGTCGCCCACATCACACAGGCACTTGCAGCCCACAGCTCAGCCAAGCGGCGGTCAGGGCTTGAAGGGGATGAGGTCAGCCGATGTTCCAGGGCCTGAAGCTACTGCTGGGTGAAGCTGAACTGGGCAGAAGAAAGAAACTGACCTGCCGGTTTCTCTTCCTCCTGGAAAAACGCACACTGCCCTTCCTCCAGCCGGGAAACGAAGGCAGGCTTGGGAAACTCCTCTGGGAAGCAAACAAGGAGATGAGAGACCCCTTTCCCAAGTGTCCTGATTCCAGCTCCCCCACTCCACCCCAAATATCAAGGAGCGGGACAGGAGAAGAGGCGAACTCTTTCAACTCTCACAGATTAATATGCTGTACAAGCAACTGCACAGATCCCAAAGTATTGGGCTGGTTTATGTGACCTGAATCTCACTGTTCATGAATCCTGGAGTGAATCACTAGTTGAGAATCCAGTTGTGGAGCTGAAACCAGCCATGTTTCTTTCCTCTACCTCTCAGCACACGAAAAGCAAACCGCAACCAGAAGACCAACTGTCCCACTTTCCGTCCTCCTTCTAAGGCAATTCACTCTCTGCAAAGAGCCCGGGAATTTAGGCAAGCAGAGAAAGGATTCGGCCTTCTCCTGCATTTGCATCCCCTTAGCAGCAGGACTCTCGCTGGAGCACCACTCAGGTCCGGAGCAGCTGTAGCTCAGGGGTTGAGCACCTGGGGGGGGGGGGTGTTTAGAAGTGTCCCTGCCTGAGTCGCTGAAGAGCTGCTGTCCGTCACTGCAGACTGTACCGAGACAGAGGGGCCAGGGGTCTGGCTCAGGGAAGGAGGCTTTCCTCTGTCCACAAACTCTAGGAACACCTCCCCAAACAAACTCAGGCTGGGAAGAACAGCTGCTTTCATGTCCAAGACACCCACTGTCTTCCCCTTGACTGACGTGGGCCTAAAATCTCTTCCTGAACAAACAAGTTCTTCATTTCAAGGGAAGGGATCAAGAGAAGAATGACCAATGCTGCCAGTTCCTCTGTTTGGCTCGGCTGCCCAAATAGGGCTGGCAAACCGACCTTTCCAAAGACCTTTCTTGACGCCATGACAGGCCGAGTCCAAGATGGCGTCAGCCACAAACCCTGCATGTGATCCGGTCAATGAACTCTTGGGATCAGGCGAACATACAAGAAATCTTGACTCCCGGTTCCACTGCTACTTCAATGTAAAACCTCCCCCATGAGAAACCGGATCAGAACCCTGTCATGCCCCAAGTGCAACAGGCCAATCAAGAGTCCAGGTCTCACTGGTGACATCAGACACAGGCGACAGACAACCACACCCCCTTCCGGGAAGTCTGATAATTCCCACATTTGCCTGGAGAGACAATGAAGGACAAGCAGATCATGCAAACTCCCTCCAGCAGCAGTGCCTGGTCCTGGACTATCCAAGGAAAGGGCTAAAAACTGAACAGTGCAGAGGGAGGAGAATGAGGAGGCGTGACGAGCGCTGGCAGTTCCAAGGGGCTCGTTTTACAGACCTGGCGTGTCCCAAACTGGGATTTGGTAATATTCACAACTGGTTTCTTTAGACATTTCTGTCCCCCCATCTCATCCCCAAAGAGCACCAGTCAGGCCAAGCTCGGCTCTGCAACAGCGAGGCACAGCAGGCATGTTGAGGGCATAAATTCCAGCCACACATGCCCCACATCTATGGTGCAATCCTGACACTGAGAAACAAGAAGAGCAGCTCATGTCTTAGAAGGAAGGGCGTCCTTACCCAGAGAGGCCACGATCCCGTAATTCTCCAGCATGACTTCCCTGTACAGAGCCTTCTGGCCTGGATCCAGCAGAGCCCACTCCTCCGCCGTGAAGCGCACAGCCACCTCCTCGAAGGACACCGGACACTGCAAGAAGCAAACAGTCTCTCCTCAAAAATAATGTCCCAACCACTCACCCTGTTCACATAAAGCCCCTTGTTCTTTTGCTCACAGGCTGAAAAGAGAAATTAAGGTGGAAGCAATTCTGTGTTTTCCTGCAGTGTATTTGGCAAATCAGACCAGCTGGCTGCCTGGGTTTTTTCTTCTTTCTTTTCTGACGGAAAACATGACAATCCTATATGACATGCAGGTTCCTGAAGGAAAACACATCGGTCACTGAGTGATCCCACCTACAGTACTAACCTGGGAGGCAGGACGACATACCTGTTGTTGCAAAGCTGTCTAGGAAATTTTGGCAGAGTTCATGGATGTTCAGTCACATACACAACACAGCACAGAATGTAATTTAACCTTGTTTTCAATATATTTGATAATCTTATACGTACATTTTGGTAAGCGTCCTAGAATTGCTGTTTGTACAGTATTTATGCATGAGGGAGGGGAGCAGAGTTTGCAGCTGGATCCCAGCGTGCAGAGGGGGCACCTGAGAGGGGCAGAAGGGGTGTGCAGCCATGCTGGCATCCCCACTGCCCTGGCAATCCCTCCACCCAAGCGAGGGCCGGATAGGGAGGCTCAGGTGTGGCCTCTTGGAAAGACTGGTGGCAACGTTCACCTTGCAAAGAAGCGTCACAGAAATGGACCCTCCTTCCCCGGCCCTTTGCCTCTCCGGGACGCGTCCCCTCAGCCACTGCCAGCTCAGCCTTGTTTGGCTTCATGACAGAGTTTGTTCTCCCTGTTTCTCCTCACTCCAGCCATCGAAGGGCCCCCTGATGCTGTGGAAATGGGAGAGTGCCGCTTTCAGAAATAAGTTTATTTATTTATTTATTTAAAAAAAATTATACCCCGCCTTTTCCTATGTCGAGGCAAATGCCCAAGGCGGCTGAGTTCTCGACCTCAAGGAACATCTGACAACATGCGAGGACAGTTAAATAATAGGGGACAAAGTACAAGATTCTACTGATTCCAGCATTCTACAAAAATGCTTTTTTCAATGCCAGAGAGACAGGAAGAGGCACCCAAGCTGTTTCTTGCCTTGCCCTGGAGATCCACCCCTTACCTGAGCAGGCTGCGGAGTGGCTGATTCTGCTCCACGCCAAAGAGGAGACGGTCTGGAACGTGGCCCCGACGCCATCCCACTGCTTGCGAGGAGACGAGCGTGATGTGAAGACTTCAAGCCCTTTTTGAACTTCACTTCCATGTGCAATTTGACACTGTTGTCCTATTTACTCCATTGCCCTGGTTCTGACCCAGAAATGCCCGAGCGGGGTGAGCCCCACACATCCTGACCCACTTTCTCCCATTGCTTCTGCCCTTCTCCGCCTATGCAGCCACCTCCTCTCCTCAGAATTCCTTGCAAAACTTCAGAGCGTTTCCCTTTCCAGGCCCAGGATGGGCCCAGGCCCATCTTTCCTGCTGCACTTTCTGCCTCCGTTAACTCTTCCTCCTGCTGTGATTCTTTGGCGTCCAGCCCGGTTCCTACTGAGAAGCTCACCCTGTTTCGTCCTCCTCCATTACTTCTTTTGGATCCAGGGATGAGCTCTCTGACAAACTCTTTGTTTCTTTTGGATCCAGAAGGATCCTTTTCGCCTGCAAACTCCTTTTTCCTACAAATCTTATCCCACCTGCCTCTGTTAAAAAAACCAGGCGCAGAGAATCTTACAACCGTTCAAATAATGGAACTCCATTAAAGCCAAAATGTAATTAAAACGGAACCCAGTTAAAAAGCCCCCACCCCCTTCCCTTAATCCAGAACAGTGAAACAGCTTCAGGTTTGCAACATTCTTCTCCGCTTTCCCTCCTACATCCCGCTGTTTTCTGCATCGGCCTCAGTACTGACTGGCCCCTTCTGGCCCTCCCTGCTGCGGCTTTTTCACTGCCCCTTGGGTGGGGGGGATGCTGCAGTTTCTCTTCTCAGCCCCCTCCCCTTCACTGGGTGTCCTTTGAGTCTGGGGGCTTCAATCCCACCCCTCTCTATTTCTTTCCGCCCACTGCCCGCCCTGGGATTCCCCTTCTTCGCCCCCAGCGGGCTTTGGACTCACCAGAGGGGGCTGCTGACTCCACACACGTGGGGAGAGGAGGCAAAAGAAGGGGCGGAGCAGGAAGAGACCTTCCCACTCACCCAGTTCCCCCCCCCACGTGCTTCTCTAGGAATCCAGAGTCGCTTCCCTTAACCCTTAGAGTTCCTGTCAGCCGAGAGGAAAGACTCCTTGCAGGGGATCGAAGTCGCGACCCTCCGACTCCTCCTAGGCGCATCTCCTGCACAGACTCTGCACCTTCTCCTGGGACTGAGCTTCTTCTCTCAGCCGGGCAGCAAGTGGCTCTTCCCGAGTCTCTTTTCCCAGCCTGACAATTCGTGTCCCGGAGTCCAGGGGGCTGGAAGATCTTTGCGGGAAATCTTGCGAGCGGCCCGAAGGGGCCATGATATGTTCGTGACTAATCTGTACTACTTTTTCTGTTATTCTGTACTTTTCTTTTTTTCCTATTCTTTTTCTATTGCGTCCCTTTTCTATTGTGTCTTTTGAGTCTGGGGGCTTACACTCCTCTCTATTTTTTCCCCGCCCACTGCCCGCCTTGGGATTCCCCTTGGCCCCCAACGGGCTTTGGACTCACCAGAGCAGGTCTGGTTCAGTGGGCAGGAGGACATCTGGCTCAGGTGGTAGAGCGATCGTCTCATAAATGCCTTAAGATCTGAAGGACAGCAGTTCAAGATGGCCAGAACGTCATTGTATTGTCAAAACCCCTTGGGGTTTAGAAAGCTTGCCCATGTACACCGCCTCGAATTAAAGTCGGAGGAGAAATCTAATGACCAAGAAAGGCGGTATATAAATATTGTATATTATTATTATTATATTATTACTGTTTGTTCTTATGTATTATATATATATATATATATATATATATATATATATATATATATATATATATATATATATATATATATATATATATATATATATATATATAAAATGCATGTATATTGTCATCCTGCTTATTTAACTTATATGCAGAGTACATTATGAGAAATGCAGGGCTGAATGAATCGCAAGCCGGAATCAAGATTGCCGGGAGAAACATCAACAACCTCAGATATGCAGACGATACACCCTAATGGCAGAAAGTGAAGAACTAAAGAGCCTCTTGATGAGAGTGAAAGAGGAGAGTGCAAAAGTTGGCTTGAAACTCAACATTAATAAAACCAAGATCATGGCATCTGGTCCCATCAATTCCTGGCAAATAGAAGGGGCAGAAATGGAAGCAGTAACAGATTTTACTTTTTTGGGTTCCAAGATCACTGCAGACGGAGACAGCAGCCATGAAATTAAAAGACGCTTACTCCTTGGAAGGAAAGCTATGGCAAATTTAGATAGCATAATAAAAAGCAGAGATATCACCATTCCAACAAAAGTTCGTATAGTCAGGGCGATGGTGTTCCCAGTAGCAATGTATGGTTGCGAGAGTTGGACCATAAGGAAGGCTGAGCGCCGAAGAATAGATGCTTTTGAACTGTGGTGCTGGAGAAGACTCCTGAGAGTCCCTTGGACTGCTAGATCATCAAATTAGTCAATCCTAAATGAAATCAACCCTGACTGTTCCCTGGAAGGACAGGTACTAAGGCTGAAACTCAAATATTTTGGCCACCTAATGCGAAGAGAGGACTCTCTGGAGAAGACTCTGATGCTGGGAAAGATTAAAGGCAAAAGGAGAAGGGGAAGGCAAAGGATGAGATGGTTAGACAGCATCACCGATGCAGCGAACATGAAAATGAGCGAACTCAGGAAGATAGTGGAGGACAGGAAGGCCTGGCGGGATGTGGTTCATGGGATCACGAAGGGTCGGACACGACTTAACTGAACAACAACAACAACAATTATAATAAAATAAAATATATATTTTTTAAAAAGATACATGTAGGCACTGCTCAGAAATAAGAGATGGGAGAGGGATGCTTTTCAGCGCAGAGGCCCAATTCGCCAGTGTCTAACTCAAAAGTAGCAGGGCAGGGAGACCCTCGTGGCATTTATGCGTCTAACCCAAATCACAGAAGGGTCATTGGCAAAGCCAACCATCAGGATTAACTCCAGGAGTCCGCACTCGGGGCCTTTAGCGGTAGATCGTCTTCCAACCCCCCCCCCCAGAATGGAGAGCCGGGGTGTCTGGGGGCCCAGCCCACCTGTCGCTGCAGAAGCAGACTGGGACCCTGGCCGAATTGAGGAAACTAACTCCACAAACAAGACTTAGAAGAGTCATGAAAGCCAACCAAGGCTGAGCTGGCAGTGGTCGGCTGAGTGGAGGAGGTCCCGGAGGGCGAGGCCAAGGGCCAGAGAGGGAGGGTCAAAGCGGGATCCAGCGCAGCAGAAGCAGCAGCAGGTGTGTGTGTGTGTGTGTGTGTGTGAGAGAGAGAGAGAGAGTGAGAGAGAGAGAGAGAGAGAGAAATCTGGCCTGAAGTACAGCAACGCTGGAGTCGGCCATTGCAGTTGTTGCCCTGGCCTGGGCCCGTCAATGCTTAAGCACACCAGTCGCATTCTGCGTGCGTGCAGCCTGTTGCGGCCGGCTGCGTCTGTGTTCTTTCCGGCTGGAGGCAAGTCCCACTGAACGCCGAGAGCCGCAGAGAGGTCCGTTTGCGTTGACGCTTCCCCTGGAGAATTCTCAACTTTGCAACTATTTGAGAGTTATGGGATTTTCAGCCATGTAAAGTTGGAATGAAGAAATAAAGTTCTTACTAAAACCAGTAGTCTGTAGAAATTCCTTGAGACGAGGTAGCAGCTGTGAGTGCTAGTATCTTCAGGATTATCCAAAGCAGAACCACAGGCAATAACTTCAAACTACCTCGTCTCAAGGAATTTCTACAGACTACTGGTTTTAGTAAGAACTTTATTTCTTCATTCCAACTTTACATGGCTGAAAATCCCATAACTCTCAAATCGTTGCAAATTGTTACATGCCATGGGAACCTCCACACTCGATTCTCAACTTTGGCTGCGTTTCTCGCGCCGCACGCAGAATGCCACGCAGAACGCGGCCAGTGTTCTTCAGCCTTCATACCTGCGACGTGGAAGGACGCGTGTTGGCCTGAGTGGCTGCCAGGGAGGCCCCACCCACTTTTGGACAGCCTGTGTGATGGTCAGTGGCTGTGCGCCCTTTTGTCTCTCCCTGTGGCTGTTTGTCCCACCGACACATATTAATGAGGGCTAGAAAGCGTAACGTCTCTCTTCCAAGGAGCTACTTAGTCAAAGGGGGAAACACCCAGGTTTACACCCTTTCAGCAGCAGTGAGCTCAACAAAACAAAAGTGCATGTTTACTGAAAAATTAAGTACTGATTTTCTGCTTTTCAAGAAAGTTGATGATGAATGTGTGTGACTTGCACAAAATATTTGTCAACATTTTCCATCCACCATGGGGGGCTCCAGTGATATAAGGACATCAGAAGAGCCCTGCTGGATCAGGCCAAAGGCCCATCTAGTCCAGCTTCCTGTATCTCACAGTGGCCCCACCAGATGCCTCAGGGTCAGGGAGCACACAAGACAACAAGATATCTGTATCCTGTCACCACTCCCTTGCATCTGGCATTTTGAGAGAGCCTATTACTAAGACCAGGAGGTTGCTTATCCCCATCATAGCTTGTAACCTGTGATGAACTTCCCCACCACAAATCTGTACAATCCCCTATTAAAGGCATCTAGGTCAGGTGCCATCACCACACCCTGTGGCAAGGAGTTCCACAGATTAATTACACGCTGGGTAAAGAAATATTTTCTTTGGTCTGTTCTCATTCTCCCTGCACTCAATTTGAGTGCATGTCCCCCAGTTCTAGTGTGGTGTGAGAGGGAAAAGAACTTCTCTCTATCCACTCTCTACATCCCATGCATAATTTCACTGACCACATGAAAAGCTCACGGCACAAATCTGCGAAAGAAGCATCAGCATCTACTTCAAACGTTAGTAGTTATTTGAAGAAGACTGTGCCCAAAGACAACAATTTCATTGGGTCACTGACCTGTCCATCAATTGGGGATCCTAAAATGTATTTAAAATTTAAGAGACTATAGGAGGAGGACTGAGGTGTCTCCTGGTCCTTCTAACATCGTGTCTTGCTTCACGTTGCTCTGCATGAAACCTAATGGAAGCTGGCTGCCCTAACACCATGGGTCAGGCCCATTCCCTTCTCGGGGATGGGACCAGGCTGGTATTTGATCAGAGTTTACTATTGGGCGAGTGATAGGGATCAATCAGTCTTGAGAAGCATTCGCTTTGTTATTTTTTATCCTGTAAGTTTGTAGTGTAATGTCAAGTTTATTTCCGTTGCAGTTTATTCTGCCTTTTAAAGCTATGCACACATAGCTTAATAAAACACCTATATGTTATCTATCTGGTGTGTTTATTCTGGGAAATTGGATGGGCCAATACCACGCCTGGATGCCAAGCCATTCTACCAAACCATTCAGCAAACGCTGTGTTGCTGAGTTCAGCTTTTTGTACCTTGTGGCCTGACACTCTTGCCCAGAGGTCAGCCCCACAACGCACTTTTCCTATAGACCCTCAGAGCCTGAGGCTGGGTGGTCTGGTGTAAACCTCAGGTGGTGGCAATCTACCTTCCCCTTGTTCAGGGGTGTTTGGTTCCTTCTTCAGGAACACGGAATGGCTAGACCTGGGGCCAAGAGTGAGCAGTCTTGTCCTGAACCGGACTTGGCGGCTAGCAATCTAAGCCCGTTCCCTACAGCGCCCATTACCTTCATTTATTTTCATAGAGCTGGCGCCAATTCAGCGCGGTTCTTACTTGTCCAAAACACTATAAGCAATTTGCTGCTCATAGTGACGAACTGGGCAGGCAGCCTGTTTCCTGTTCAGGGAGCCTCTCTAGCATGCAGGCTGCTTATAGCGTTTTGGTTAAGCAAGAAATGCATGGGCGGGGGGGGGGGTAACCTATCCCCCACGGATACCGGGGCCCTACTATATATATATATCTATACACAGAGTAACTGTACGAGAAAGTTTTTGTGACGAAGCTAACATTGAATACAAAAAAAACAACAACCCCTCAACACGGTACTTTATCACTTTCCTGCCGGTCATCAATCAGATTTTAGAAATTTTGGAGGGAGGCCGGGAGGGGTTGAATGCAGCGGGGCAAGGGCAGAACGAGGGAGGGGGTGGGTGGAATGGGGTGGTGACAGGGCAGGGAGGAGGGCGGAACAGGCCTGGGTGTGGGTGGGAGTGCACTTCGGATCCGAGCCCCTTCGCGGGCCTGAGCCGCCTTCCAGGAGCAACATGGATTTGCACCAGCGATTCAGTAGGTGTGCAGGTCCGAGTAGCCCCATAGCAGTTGCTGGGGTTTACCCCAGGGAAAGGGGACAAATGTCCTGTAACACGATGAATAATACACAGCAACCAGTGTGTCAGATGCAGGACAGTTTATTGCCAAGACACGGGTCTGGCCACTCTCTCTGGAACTCTTGTCCAAAAGGCAGAAAGAGCAGCCCCAAATTCTATTTGCCATCTCTCTTATAGTCAGCAAAAAGCAGGTACAGAAGGCAGGTTAGGAAAAGGTACAATTCTTCTTGGCTACAGCTTACAAAGGCTTGGTTTGCAATTCTTGGTATTTTCCTACACGTACAAATTCATTGTATTCTACTAGACAGAAAGAAAAAACAGCTTATCGCTAGCAGAGTAAAACAGAAGCAGCTCTTCCCTTATTGCAACTCTTTCCAAGGTTCTTGCTTTGCCTTATCTGTATCTAGCTGCTGGGAGGTGCCAGCCTGGGCCCCTTCTGTGCAGGCACTATTCTCCTGAAGAAACAGAAACCTGGGCTAATATACGTTAAGGTTTCTGCCTGTGTCTTTTAGCCATTAGCGAGCTTGGACAGTCAGCTCCAACTGAAGCTCCTTCCACACCCCAAGCATTTACAGCAGGGGCAACGTATTCGTTGATCCAGTTATCCAAAGATAGCGGAGCCCCCCCCCCCGACACTTACTTTTAGAACTGGAAGCCTCATTTCTTCTTCGAAAGGAACGGATGCGCAGCCTCCTTACAGGCCCGTCCTGCGAGACTAGGTGGTGCTACAGAGCCTCTGTAACCTTGCAGAACATCTCTAGTCTCTCCGGACGAGACTGCAAGGAGGCTGCTCATCACATTCCTTTTGAAGAAGAAACGAAGCCTCCAATGCTTAACGTTCTGGGACACACACGAGGAGGTCGCGCACACCCGCGTGGGGGCTCTCAGAAAACTGCGGAGGGGGCGTTTACCCCTATCAGTGGTTTCAAGTATCCACAGGGGAGCCTGGAACATATCCCCCGTAGATACGGGGGGCTCTATATAGTTTCTTTCTACCCCGTGTGGGTTTCTTTCACGCTTACTCAGGCTTGAGCTCCAACTGAAACTCTTTCCACACTACAAGCATTTATGTGGTTTCTCCCCAGTGTGGGTTCTTTGATGCGCCAACAGGTGTGCACTCCTACTAAACCTCTTTCCATACTCCAAGCATTTATTTGCTTTCTCCCCAGTGTGGGTTCTTTGATGAGAAGCCAGGTTTGAGCTCCAACTGAAGCTCTTTCCAAACTCCAGGCAATTATATGGTTTCTCCCCTGTGTGGGTTCTTTGATGCAAAAACAGGTATGCGCTCTGACTGAAGCTCTTTCCACACTCCAAGCATTTATGTGCTTTCTCCCCTGTGTGGGTTCTTTGATGCACAGTCAGGCTTGAGCTTCTACTGAAGCTCGTTCCACACTCCAAGCATTCATGTGGTTTCTCCCCTGCGTGGGTTCTTTGATGCTTAGTCAGGCTTGACCTCTGACTGAAGCTCTTTCCACAATCCAAGCAAAAATATGGTTTTTCCCCTGTGTGGATTCTTCGATGCACAGTCAGGCTTGAGCTTCTACTGAAGCTCGTTCCACACTCCAAGCATTCATGTGGTTTCTCCCCTGTGTGGGTTTCTTTGATGCTTAGTCAGGCTTGACCTCTGACTGAAGCTCTTTCCACAATCCAAGCAAATATATGGTTTTTCCCCTGTGTGGATTCTTCGATGCACAGTCAGGCTTGAGCTGTCACTGAAGCTCTTTCCACACTCCAAGCATTTATGTGGTTTCTCTCCTGTGTGGATTCTTCGATGCAGTCAGGCTTGAGCTGTCACTGAAGCTCTTTCCACACTCCATGCATTTATATGGTTTTTCCCCTGTGTGAGTTCTTTGATGCACAGTCAGGCTTGAGCTGTCACTGAAGCTCTTTCCACACTCCAAGCATTTATATGGTTTCTCCCTTGTGTGGGTTCTTTGATGCTTAGTCAGGCTTGAGCTTCTACTGAAGCTCGTTCCACACTCCATGCATTTATATGGTTTCTCCGCAGTGTGGGTTCTTTGATGCACAGTCAGGTGTGAGCTCCTACTGAAGCTCTTTCCACACTCCAAGCATTTATGTGGTTTCTCCCCTGTGTGGGTTCTTCGATGCACAGTCAGGCTTGAACTCACACTGAAGCTCTTTCCACACTCCATGCATTTATATGGTTTCACCCCTGTGTGTGTTCTTTGATGCAAAGTCAACTGTGAGCTGTCACTGAAGCACTTTCCGCACTCCAAACAAATATATGGTTTCTCCCCAGTGTGGGTTCTTTGATGCACAGTCAGGCTTGAGCTCTGACTGAAGCTCTTTCCACACTCCAAGCATTTATGTGGATTCTCCCCTGTGTGGGTTCTTTGATGCAGTCAGGCTTGAGCTTCTACTGAAGCTCGTTCCACACTCCAAGCATTCATGTGGTTTCTCCCCTGCGTGGGTTCTTTGATGCTTAGTCAGGCTTGAGCTTCTACTGAAGCTCGTTCCACACTCCATGCATTTATATGGTTTCTCCCCAGTGTAGGTTCTTTGATGCACAGTCAGGTGTGAGCTCCTACTGAAGCTCTTTCCACACTCCAAGCATTTATGTGGTTTCTCCCCTGTGTGGGTTCTTCGATGCACAGTCAGGCTTGAACTCACACTGAAGCACTTTCCGCACTCCAAACAAATATATGGTTTCTCCCCAGTGTGGGTTCTTTGATGCACAGTCAGGCTTGAGCTCTGACTGAAGCTCTTTCCACACTCCATGCATTTATATGGTTTCTCCCCTGTGTGGGTTCTTTGATGCGCAGTCAATTTTCCTCTCTCACTGAAGCTCTTTCCACACTCCAAGCATTTATGTGGTTTCTCCCCTGTGTGGGTTCTTTGATGCACAGTCAGGCTTGAGCTCTGACTGAAGCTCTTTCCACACTCCATGCATTTATATGGTTTCTCCCCTGTGTGGGTTCTTTGATGCGCAGTCAGTTTTCCTCTCTCACTGAAGTTCTTTCCACACTCAAAGCATTTATGTGGTTTCTCCCCAGTGTGGATTCTTTGATGCACAGTCAGGTGTGAGCTCCTACTGAAGCTCTTTCCACACTCCATGCATTTATATGGTTTCACCCCTGTGTGTGTTCTTTGATGCCAAGTCAAGTGTGAGCTGTCACTGAAGCACTTTCCGCACTCCAAGCATTTATGTCGTTTCTCCCCCGTGTGGATTCTTTGATGCACAGTCAGGTGTGCGCTCTGACTGAAGTTCTTTCCACACTCCATGCTTTTATATGGTTTCTCCCCTGTGTGGGTTCTTTGATGCGCAGTTAGTTTTCCTCTCTCACTGAAGTTCTTTCCACACTCAAAGCATTTATATGGTTTTTCCCCTGTGTGTGTGCTTTGATGCTTAGTCAGATTTGAGCTCCGACTTAAGCTCTTTCCACACTCCAAGCACGTATATGGTTTCTCCCCAGTGTGGGTTCTTTGATGTGTTCTAAATTTTGATTTACCACTGAAGGTCTTTGCACATTGAGGACATTTTTCCTTCCTCTTTCCTGTTCCTCTTTCTAGATTGAATGGGATGACACTGAAATTCCCACTCTGATGAACATCAGGTTTATTTCTCCATTTCTCCGTCTGGTTTCCCTCCTGCTTCTTTGGTCTGTCTTGATGCGCAGCTCTCTCCCTTTTCTGGATCATTTTCGGGGAAGTTAGATGTGTGCTTGAACTGAAGCTCTTTCTCCACTCAGAGCACTGAAATGATTTCTTCCCTGTGTGGATTTTGCTGTGTTTATTAACGTTGCTTTTACAAGTGCTTAATTTCCGGAGAAAAGGAGGCGTATTCCTTCTCTTCCCTTTGGGATGGTCCTGTTGGTTTGGGATTTCACGGACGTCATTACTCTGAGAAAGAACAGATCTGGTCCTCCAGGCAGGTGACTGGCTTCACTCCTGCCTCCCTGATCCCTCTTGCTCTCTACAAGGCACATCCTCCTCCACACCAAGCACAGTCCTTTCCAGTGACACCTCACGTGGCTCCCTCTCATTCTCCCTGTCCTGTCCGCTGATTCCTGGAACAGGGAGAGAACCTTGATTAGCAGTGAAATTGAGAAATGAGACCTTTAAAGCACATTCCTAGGCATGTAGGGTCAGAAGTAAACCCAACGGATTCAGTGGCAGTGACTCCCAGGAAAGTGTGCACAGGATTGCAGCCCTGCTCAGTGACAGACCCTCAGTTGTTCCATCCTGTTGCAGCCTGACCCGGTCCTGGGATGGAGGCAGCTTTGTTAGCCCTACTGGGCAACGTTTCTCTGGAGAAGGCACAACAGGGGCTTCCCTCGCTGGACTCTCTCAGGTCTCACAGCATCTTATCTTCTCAAACGCTAAAAGGACTATTATTTTGTACAGTGGGGCTGATCCCCGAGTGGCTTCCTTCTTGTTTAAACGCCTCAGAGATGACACTGAGCTCAGCCACACTAGTGGATTTCCACAGGCTCCATTTTATCACCCACCATGTTTAATCTCACATTGTACTGCCCTTCTCACCAATGTGCAAAGCAAAAATGGGGGGGGGGGGAGAGATCAAAGCCACCATTTTCCTGCAATCCCTTGCTTGAGGGGCAAAGCAGGGACGAGTTATGTCTTGGCAGCCCTTTGCCCTCAGAAAATGTACTACGCATGCGCGAAAAACGTAAAACTTTAGGTTTTGAGCCATCGGGCCTTCAGAAGGCTCTGGTGCGCCGGTGGGGCCGGACGCTCCGAGGCCGGCTCACCGGCCTTGGAGCCGAGGTGAGTTCTGCTAAGGCGGTGTTTGGGGGGGTCACCCTAGGGCGGGGGGGTGACGCGCACCCCCATGCCCTAGGGTGACGCGCGTCTAATGACGCTCCTGGCCACACTAGTGGATTTCCACAGGCTCCATTTTATCATCCACCTTGGTTAATCTCGTATTTACGGATGTGGCACAGTGGGTTAAACCGCTAAACCATAAGCTGTCGATTGAAAGGTCGGCAATTCGATTCCCGCAACGAGGAGAGCACTTGTTGCTTGGCCAGCTCCTGACAACCTAGCAGTTCCAAAGCATGTCAATGCGAGTAGATAAATAGGTAGCGCTTGCGGGAAGGTAAACAGCGCTCCGTGTTCCAGCCGCATGCTACGCGCTGCGGCAAGGAGAGTCATGCCGGCCACACGACCACGGAGGCGTCTTCGGACAACGCTGGCTCTTCGGCTTTGAAATGGGGATGAGCACCACACCCTAGAGTCGGACACGACTGGACTTAATTGTCAGGGGATACCTTTACCTTTAGCCTTGTCACCAATGAAACATGTGCAAAGCAAAAATAGGGCGGGGGGGAGAGATCAAAGCCACCATTTTCCTGCAATCTCTTGCTTGAGGGGCAAAGCAGGGATGAATGTTGTGCTGGGAAGCGCACGTTTGCAGACAGGATTTCTTTTCTGTCGGGGGCAATTCTGGAGGCAGCTGGTCCTGCGCTGGGACTTGGGCTGCTCTCTGTGGGAGGGGAGCAACTGCCAGAAAGGGCCTTGTGGTTTCGGACCCGTGGCTGGCGTTGGCTGTTTCTGCGGTCAGACGAACGAACTCGGGAAGGGGGGGGGCTCATTTTTGTCCCCAACAGAATCAGGAGTGACATTTCTGGAAAAGGACTGGGTGCAAATTAGGCTGGCGAATGAGGTGGGGGGGAGTGCACTTACTTTCTAAAGGGAGAGGAACTTATTCTGGGAGAGGGGAGCATCCCATCCGAGCTCCGGTGAGGAAAAGAGAGTCCTCAGGAGTGAAATGTTGTGTGGTGTCCACCTGAATGGACCACAAAAAGCCACAAGGAAAGTTGTCCACTGGAGAACTTGCTGCAGAATCTCTTTCCTTGAAGAGAGTAAACACAACCCCCCAAAGGACAGGAGCCACAACTGAGCTAAGCAGCTACCTGCTGATCCGTCCCCGTCCTTGGAGTCCGGGACAACGGGATTCTCCTCCTCTTCTAGCCAGGAAACAAGTTCAGGTTTCGGGAAATCTTTGGAAGAAACAAAGCGAATACTTATTCAAACTGAGGTAAAATCTACAGGTTTAAAAGCCATGTAGAAAAGAAATCCTTTATGAGCAGACTGGGTAAAAATCCGATGATTAAAACTTTAAAAACCCACATTCAAGCACCATAAATAATCATAAAAGGACATACAAAGAACAGGACACAACGTTTTGTCCACATCATAAGAACATACGAAGAGCCCTGCTGGATCAGGCCAAGGCCCATCTAGTCCAGCTTCCTGTATCTCACAGTGGCCCCACCAGATGCCTCAGGGAGCACACAAGACAACAAGATAACCTGTTTCCTGTTGCCACTCCCTTGCACCTGGCACAGAGAAAACCTACTTCCAAAGCCAGGAGGTTGCTTATGGCTTGTAAACTGTGATGGTCTATTCCTCCGTGAATCTGTCCAAACACCTTTCAAAGGCATCTAGGCCAGGTGCCATCACCACATCCTGTGGCAAGGAGTTCCACAGATGAATTACACGCTGGGTAAAGAAATATTTTCTTTTGTCCATTCTAACTCTCCCTCCACTCAATTTTAGTGCATGTCCCCTGGTTCTGGTGTTGTGCGAGAGGGAGAAGAATTTCCCTCTATCCACTCTCTCCATCCCATGCATAATTTTATAAGTCTCAATCATGTCCCCCCTCAGGCGCCTTTTTTCTAGGCTGAAAAGCCCCAGACGCTGTAGCCTTTCCTCATAAGGTAGGTGCTCCAGCGATCATTCTGGTCGCTAAGCACTCCAGCGATCATTCTGGTCGCTCTTTTCTGCACCTTTTCCAATTCAACTATATCCTTTTTGAGGTGTGGTGACCAGAACTGGACACAATACTCTAGATGTGGCCTTACCATCGATTTGTACAAAGGCATAATGATATTGGCCGTTTTATTCTCAATCCCTTTTTTAATGATCCCGAGCATGGAATTGGCCTTCTTCACAGCCGCCGCACACTGGGTCGACACTTTCATCGACCTGTCCACCAGCACCCCAAGATCTCTCTCTTGATCTGTCACAGACAACTCAGAACCCATTAGCGTATATGTGAAATTTTGGTGGTTTCTCTATTTGCTTTAATTTGTCTATATTGTTTTTCCCAGCACCTGTTGAATTGTTGCCTAGAATAGCCATTAGCCTGTAATGAGTCTGACAAGACTCTTTTTTCGGCTTCTAAGGAGTCCCCATCACAGACTTTGATGGCCCTGTATACCAGTGAATTTATTACTGAGTTCTTTTGAGACGGGTGATGGTTAGATTCCTGATTTAAATATCTGCCCGTATGAGTGGGTTTTCTATATACCTTATGCCCTATGGTATGATCTTCTCTACGAGTAACTAAAACATCCAAAAAGGGCAAAGATCCTTTGTTCTCTCGTTCCACTGTAAATTGGATTTCTTTGCATTGTTTGTTCAGATGTTCAGCAAATTTATCCAATTCATGCTCCCCATGTTCCCATATGCAGAAAACATCATCCACGTAACGGACCCAAAAGTCTGGTTTTAACTGGGCTGTGTCCAATGCTTGCTTCTCAAAGGCCTCCATGAATAGATTTGCAACTACTGGGCTGAGGGGGTTCCCCATAGCCACCCCCTCTTTCTGCTCCCTGAATTCCATTCTCTGAGCATGGGAAGAGTTTCGCTCCCTGACCGGAACCCTCCCCAGCGTTTCTGTCCCACAGAAAGAAGCACAAGAGAGGCTTCCAGGAACCAGCCTGTTAGCCCCCACCCGTCAGAGCGAACACGGGTCCCTCTCTTGTTAAGTTTGCTTGTGCCACCCCCGGTAGCATATGCCATAGCTAGAGGGGGGCGGCGCTACAGGGTGGTGCAAACTGGTCCCTCCCACTTGCAAAGCTGCCTTCGCTGCTGGACTGGCTCTGAGGGTGACTGGGAGGGGCTGTGGGGGCGGACCGCTGCCCCAAACGCTCACCCTTACTGGCAAGGTTTCTAACAACTAGGTCTCAGATAACTGGCTAAGCACCCCCCTGGTCACCTTCAGCCTACCAAGTCCAACCTGTTAAGATGTCTTTATACTCAGAACAAGCAGGCCTCTGAAGCAGAATTTTTAGGTATTGTTTTATCCATGCCTGTTTGCCCATTAGCATGGGGAGCACTCTTGCATAAACAACTTCATCACTCCCTCCTCTTCGGAATGGCACACACATTAAGGCTGATCTACACTGCGCTGCTTCCGGTGTGGAGTCGTCCCCATGGCTTCCCTACCCCCCTCACCCCATGGACTTTTGGCAACCTTTGGAGGAGGGCGAAGTAAATGCCCTTCACACGTTTCTCTCTATTTCGTTTTAACACACACGTTGAGGGGTTTCAGGTACTGCTCAACTTCCCGTGCAACTCTGAATGAGTCAACATGGAGCATTCTGGTTTTCTCTCTCCTCGTCCTGTGGTTTCCTCTGGGATTCATCCTTGAAATAAAACCTCCACGGTGATTGGAGGTAGTTCTGATTGGCATGCAGCCACTCTCCTCCCCCCTCTTATCCGATTGGTGGCTGCATTGCCTACGGCGAAGCAACCCCTCAAAACATGGCAGGAACCATCTTTCCCGCTTTGTACACGCCGCAGCATCGGGAGTGCGCAAATGCTCCGCTATGCTCTCAGAATCTCCGCGAAGCACCGGCAGCAGTGCAGTGTAGATCCGGCTTTAGGCTGACTCTGGCAGTTGGGAGACTCCCAGAGCTAATTCAATTAAGTCTCCCTGGCTTCAAGGATCGGACCATCAAGAAGTCCTCTGCCTAGCTCAGTCCACTATTGTTCCTATTGTCTTCTGTAAAATGTAAATCCAAAATCTTTTGTAGAAACTGTATGACTCTGTGACTATGCACATTCTCAGCAACCATGTGATGTACTGTTGTTGGAAATGGATAAAAACTGTGCTCACATGGAGCAAAGGGTCAGTGCCCCCTCCTGGGGTGCTGTCCACTGCGCTGCGTAACCAATAAACCCATACTTTTTCCTTGTTCACCAGTCTTCCTAGTTCTCCATTATTAATTATCATTTGCTTAAAATTCCACTACACCTGTAATTCTTAGATGTTTTACTCAGGGAATCTTCTTCCATATCAACATTTGCTCAAGTGTGGGTAAAGGCCCACTGTTTTGTCCAGGGGGGGTTAACTCTGCGAAGCAACAACTCCAAGCAGAGAAAATCCAAGGCTCTCAGTTATTTGTCCAGGTTTCTAGTTCTCAGGGCAGAATAACACCAGAGAAGAGGAACCCCGGGTTCTTCGCCAAATCAAACCGATTCAATAAGTACAAGTTTACCTATTCAGTTCCGCCTGACTTAGTTCCAACAGGACTGACCAAATCAGAGGAATAGAATATTCTTGGCTTGGGCACCAATCCAAGGGTAGAATAAGCTGCCACCACCCTGGTACGCCAGCCCCACAGCTCCAGGGAAAGCTGGGGTCTCTAGGCCAAGTCTCAGTGCTTGCAAGGCTGGCCCCTCCGTCCGACAGGAGAACCAGACTCAAGCCTCAGAGTCTTCAAAATGGTATTACTGGTAGCACTGGTAGTAGTGAACCAAGCAGTTAGGCAGGCTGGGTAGAATTCCGTTCCCTTGTACTTAACCACACACACACAAGCCTGTAAAATATATTTTGTTTATTAAAGATTACATATAAGAAGGCATTCAAATAAAGATTCTTTGTAAGGGTTTGTAGGCATGGTATGCAAGACCATAAAACATAAAACATACATAAATACATAAAACAAGAAATCTATTCTCCTAAAACTTACTGGTCCTAACACTCACCCAATTAGCTCTCATAGCACGGATAAGGTGTAGATGTTAAGCTATTCATCCCAATAAACGTGAAAGGGACACGGCTCCATAACTGAGTTCCACCGAACCCCCAAACAAACTGAAGGTCCCAGAAGGTCTGGAATCTGCAATCTCTAGGCAAACTTTGGCTCCCGTATACCTAGTGACTGGGGAATAGCCAATCAGAGGCTCTAACTAGGTCTAGGACCGTGATGGTGAACCTATGACACACGTGGCACAGGTGACATGTGAGGTCATTTTGGGTGACATGCCAGCGTTTCCCCCAGGGCTCTGATACATTTTCGCAAAAGTTTTACAGGCTTGTCTTGAACATTTAGGACAGGGATTTTGGCAGACTTCTTTCAATTTATTATCTAGTAAAACTCAGCAACAAAAAAGTCACTAATTGATGTTAAATAAAATGCAATGTGTTCTACAGTTGTTTTCAGTTCAGTTCAATTCAAAATTACTGTTAAAAGTAGCAATAGTCAAAGTATTATTAGAAGTTCTTGGGGGGGGGGGAACGACGACACACCAGCAGAGTCAAGTTAGGCATTTTCAAAAATTTTGACACACCAAGCCCAAATGGTTCGCCATTACTGGTCTAGGACCTAGGTCCTTACGCAATGGTTACTCCAAGTTCCCCCTCCCAACTGGAAAGCACAGGTGCAAATAGTTTACAATTAAGATGTCCTTGACGAGTACCAGGATCCACCGGCACGGAATGAGAAACTGGCCAGACTTATCACTCCGAGATAATGGGTTCTGCTCTCAGGCTTGCACTAATTAGCTAGCTTCCCAGCAGCTGAACCAACTGTTCAAGTTGTTTTTGAGACATCAAAGAACTGACTTTCTACTCAGGCTTTCAAAATGGAGTCAGACAACTAAAATGAAGTCAGGCAAAAGGCCTTGTTCTTCACAGGGCCCACTTTGCACCACCGTGTAGTGTCGTTCAGCACTTTATTTATGGCATTTATATATATAAACCCTATTTTTGAAATGGGGTTTTTACAAGTATTGTTCCATGAGAACACAGAAATTCCCAGCTGTTTCCTTTCAAAGTATAGCCACGTCCTGCTGTGCTTCTGCCTTCTGAGCTTCCAAACCCACTTACCATGCCGTCGCCCCCCACTTGACACCCCTCCTGTGTTGCCCCGCAAGTCTGGATGGTATTGAAGAATTAACTTGCCATTTCTGTTTTTCATGAGCAGCGAGTGACCTCCTGGGACAAAGTGCCTCATTGGGACAAAGTGCCAAGGTAAGAGAAGACACAGCGAGTTGAGCAGCTGTGTGAGTTGAGCAGCAGGGAGAGGAAGCCAGGCCCCAAACACTTCCCATACACCGTCCTTGAAGAGAGGAGATCTCCTACTACATTAAGGTTCCCAAACGTAGATAGACCCATAACTTACACACAAAAGCTATGGAGGCAGACAGCCAGCAAAGGGGTGGGGGCTATCCAGTGTTTTGCACCGAGTGTCACATGTATGACTATATCAATGCCTCTTGGGCATAAGTCATGGGTGTGTGTGCGGTGCAAAGAGCTCCCACAACACCGAACACGGCCTCTCATTGGTCGTTCTGGTGCATTCCAAGTTGAATAAATTGAGCTGCAGCTCGTGGATGACTGAGACCCTGCTAGTCAGAGCCCCCCTCCCCCATGTCGCCTTGGCTGCATTTTCCCCCTCAGGCATGTTTCAGACTCCAGCCCATCTCTGTTCTGGATCAAGAACAAGTAATCGGATCCAGGAAGGCTGCGTATGACTCCTAGGAAGGAGTAGACAGGCTGATGGAGCAGGGCCTGGAGGAGCCCTGGCTGGTGGCGTGAAGGAAGGTCTGTCATGCAGCTGTTAGGGGCACAGCTGGGGTGGCAACCCCAAGGAACAGACCTCCTGGCACCTGAGGAGGCGACCTACATGCTGCTCTCTCATCACTGGTGATGCACCAGCTTCTCCTCCCTTGGAGGGAGGTAGGTACCCCCCCCCCCCTCCGGTCAATCTGCTGCCTGAAGCGACTGCCTCAACTGGCCTCATGGATGGGCTGGCACTCCTGGGTATGTTATTGAACAGGGGTGGGTTGTCATTCTTCTCTCAAGCCAATAGGGAAAACTAAAGGAAGTGGAAAAGGACAGCCAGGAATTGCCCCCTTGGTCCTCACCCAATCGCTTTGCTTTCTCATCCTTTTGCTTTTCCCCCACCATTCAGGAGGGCTATAGCCCAGACTTCCTCTTCTGTTCTTCCCTCCCTTCCTTTTCCAAGCCAGGGAGTGGGGGGGGGGGGAGCAGAGGCTGGCATGTCACCAGGGGGGAGGGGGGGCAGCACTTGGCACAGCAGGAGGTCTAGTTGGACGGGCTCTGTGTGAGGAATGCTGCCTGCCGTTTCCTCCTCGTTCTGTTTCTGAGAAAAGGCTGCATCTCTCACCGTCTCTCTGGTTCAAAACACCCTCCTGTCCTGCTGCAGTAGCTGAGCCACTTGCTTGCATTCAGGCCCCAGCGTGACATTTACACTCTGCACCGTTTCCGCTTTGGAACGGGTTTGCAAAGAGATGCGGGAGTGGAGGTCAGTCACCCCCCACCCCATGCCCACCTCTCTGCAAGGTGAGTGGGAGAAGTGGGCGGTCTTTCTACTTACTGCACCCAGGTCATAGTTGATGGGTGAAGACCCACAGGGGTCGGGGCATGTGAAATGCCCCATCATCAGGACTCTTCCGCCCTGGTGGAAAGGAGCAGAGAGTCCCTTGACAGAGTCTGTTCTCTGTTACAGGTGCTGGAGGGAGGGGCGGGCACTAAGCGGCCCAAACAAACACAGCCGCTGTAGAAACTGCACCTTGGCCGGGCCGAGTAGAGAAGTGAGGGGAGGGAGGGGCTGCTTAAGAAGCCTTTTTTCTCCTGCAGCATTTTCATGCTCTATTTATTATATATCTGCAGCCAGCTTTGTAGTCAACTTTGGCCCCCAGAGTGGCTCATGTAGTAATTGCCCCTTAATTGCCCCATCTCTCTGACCTTGCTGATTTCATGTAGTTTTATTTTGCCCACATTTTCAACAAAGCAGTGAAGGCCGATCCTCACTCTGGGAGAACAGGGGGCGCCTGCCTGGGGCTTCCGTTGCCAGGACTGGGCCCGCTCAGGAAGGAGGTGGGTCTTTCGTGGCCTGCGCCGCCTGGTCGCTGGTTGGGAAAGAGAGAAGAGAGAAGTCGTCGCTCTTGGGGAGAGAAGTGAAGCCCTGAGGTCCACTTTGGTCTAAAATGGCAGAGAAAGACAAATATTAATATCATCCCGACAACAGGATAGCAAAAACCACACTCACTCGCTCACAGCATAAAAAAGGGCAATGTTTCCACAACGTTCCATTAAAACACTGTTAGGCTGCAATCCTAGACACACCATTGACTATGGCGTGACTTGCTCCTGAGTAAACATGCACAGGATTACGGTGTAAGAGAAGTAAGACAGCAGGAACAAATTGCATCTCAAGGCTGTAAGGCCAGGGCCTGCTTCAGAGTAGGGCTGGAACCCCCCCCCCCCGGCATTCCTCAGCTGTGGACCCACCGCCAAGAGGGAAGACCTGCCCCTGGCACCCACCAACGCTGCCTGCAGGCACGTTTGCAAAGGCGGTGCAGGAGAAGACACAGACGACGACATGCCCAGCAGACTGGCTGCAGGTGCCTTCTGCCCCAGACCACATCGCTGGCTGGGCAAGGGGGGGGGCAGCACTGCTGGGAGGAAGCAGCCCCCCTGCAGCCTTGGGCCAGGGCAACGTCTGCACACACACACACACACACACACACACCTCAGCTCACCCCCATATCACCCCACACACCCCCTCCCGTTGAAGCGATCTTCCAAAGAGGAATGGGGGGGTCACTCACTTGATGCTGCTGTGGAGACACCCCGCTGTTTCTGTGCAGAGACAAAATCAGAGTCAGAAGGGACAGCCAGCCAGTTGTGTGTGTCATCGTCGTCGTCCACCGCCCCCCCCCTTCCGCAGTGAGGCAGGTCTGTCAGGCATCCCCCTCCCTGCCCCGCCCCAGACAAAAGCTTCTCCAGGCTCTTCCTCGCAACTGCCAGGGGAGGAGAGAGCCCATCAGCTGAGGCCCCCCCCCCGCAGCATCCCCTCCCTCTAGAGCAGCCCTGCAGGAGGATACCAGAGAAGGCAGGTTCTGAAGGGCCACGAGAAGAGCGGAGGCAGGTTCTCTGGGCAAGAACGTGGTGGGGTTTTGAGAAGGGTGTCGCAGCAGCAGCCAGCGTGGTCTGTAGCAGCCAAATATCGGCAGGCGGCACCGTGACGGCAAACGCTTTTCTGTCAGTGTAAGGCTGCCAGGAGGAGGGTGGAGGAAAACACAGAGCAGAGGCAGGTGGTTGTGGACTCACCATTTGCTTCCTGAGGAGCAGGAGGATCCCAGCCACCAGCAGGAGGGCAGCAGCCCCAGAGATGCTCCCCACAAGGGGCCAGGCGGAGGCTGAAAAGGGGGGGGGGAAACGACTAAATGCCTAGTGTGAGCCCCAAATGACCTCTCCTAGTGTGGGGAGATGCCTGCTGCTACAAACCCACACTTGGGCCCCACCTTCTCTCAAGTATTTCCTTGCTTGAAGGTAGCCCAAGTTAGCCAGGTTAGAGTTCCAGAGGCGAGGTGGATATCCAAGAACTGCCCCCCTCCATCTTCAGGAGTGGACAGGTGCGCCTGACCCCTGTGGAGCCAGAGCGGCTTCTCCCCACAGGGTCAGGATATAAAGGAATCCCTGTTGTGCAAGGGACAAGAGTGCAAAGCAGGGCCTGCTCTTGGGTGGCCCCATGTCGTGCAATTCCCTCCCCAGCTTTACGGGGCTCGTTTTGTACAGAAACTGACAAACAAGCATGTGCTGAAGAAAAGGGCACCTGCAAGACGCTCCGCCCACCTCCAATCCAACGCGGTCACCTGGGGTCCCAAGTGGAGTCCACCACCCCTGCCCAACCTGACGGGGCCTGCCCAGCCCCACCTACCATTCAGTACCCCATAGCACAGATTGGGCCCTACCCCAAAGTCTGCCCCCCTTCCCTTCCCCTGCAGCCTCTCACCAGACTCCTTCCAGGCCACCTTCAGGGACTCCTGCAGCCCGGCGTGTTCCACGCGGCACTGGTAGCGACCCCTGTCCTTGGGGTCCATCCGGATGCTGAGCCAGGTGTGGTAGGTCCCATCCGAGTTGGGAGTGACCCCCCCGTGGACCGTGTCCTCCTCCCAGACCTCCCCATCCTTCCTCCAGCCGATGGCGACCTCCTTGGGGTAGAAGCCGTGGGCCCGGCAGACGTAAGTTTCCAGGCTGTCGTTACTGGCCTTCCGCACCACCTTCACCACCGGGAGTTCTGCAAAAAGGGCCACATGGGGGTCGGTACTGCAAAGGGCACCTCTGCCATGCTGCCAGAGGAGGGAGGGGCGACATGTCAGGCAGGCCTCCTCCAGCCCCCCCCCCCCCGGTGGTTGGTCTTGCCCTGGACGTCCCGAGCCTCCTGCAGAAATGGAGCCTTCCCAAGAACAGGGACCCACAACCCTCTGATGGTGCTCAGATGGGACAACTAGCTGTTCAGTAGGGCTCCTTGGGGAGAAGGTGTGCCCAGGCCTCTTCCACAGCTGAGCTGGTTCAGATCCTGGTAACTGGAGGCCACGTTTTGTCCACGGACCCGTTTTTGTTTTTTAACTCCTCGTTACATCGCTTGAATTGCTGCCCCGGCTGTTTTTATGTTTGTGTGTTCTATTTTTGTATGTTTTTACTGTATGCATTTATTGTTTTGTGTTTGGTTATATAAAACTGTGTAAGCCATCTTGGACAGTTGCTTAGGCAGGGGAAAGGCAGGGTATAATTTTTTTTTTTTTAATCAATACATGGAAAAGAGCTCAGTCACGTAGCTGTTTTCAGTTCTTTCCTTAACCCTCATTTTGTTTTGTATGGAGCTTCCTGCTTATTTGAGCTTCTCATGCATCTCTTTGTAAACCAGGAACCAGGAAACCAGGAACCGGGAATTCGGGACAAAGAGAGACACCGTGCTCCCTCCCACCCGGGTGTCTGCAGCGGCCCTGGCGACTTCTCCAATCGAGAGTCCGTGCCTTGCTGTCAGGCCAGCTCTGCCCAGGGAGCAGAAAGAGAGGGGAGGTCCTATGGTGGCAGCGGAGGGGGGTTGCCCCCATCCCCATAGTTGCTGACGACAGAATGATCGTTCTATGACCTAGCTAGACAGAGCAGTGAGGGGAAGAGTACGCAGACCCTCTGTCCCCCCTCCACTTGTCACTCACCTGTCCTCAGCAGAGACTCCTTCCCATAGCCCAGGAATTCCTGCAGCTTTGCGATGCACGGCCCCTCCAGGTAGTCCTTCAAGTGCTGCGAAGTGGTCAGGTCTGCATCCCACTCGCCCTTGAGCACTTGGGCCAGGGTGCTGGCTGCCGTCCAGGTGAGAGTCTCCAGCTCAAAGCGGAGTAAGTCCCGTCCATCATAACCGTAGTAGTGCATCCGTGCGCCTTTCTGCCCATCCGCGGTCAGTTAACAGAAAGCGATGCGCTGAAAGGTGTAAAACGCTAGAAGGGAAGAGGAGGCAGAAGGTTATAGGCTGAGGCAGCTGAATCGAAGCTTTGAGGTATCTCAAATCATGCCCCCGCCCCCCGGCTGGAAACTCTCCCCTTTCAGAACTCTCTCCTGCCCAAAGTCGCGTGGCTTTCTGCACCACTCTGTGAAACACCTGGTGCTCCCAGGCAACACTGCACCCCAAAATAAGCCTTGGGCCTCCCCAGAGACACCCCAGGACAGGGATACTCGCCATGCTCGCGTGTACCGCCCCACGTCTGGAGCTGCAAATACATGTACAAATGAATAAGGAACTGGGGAGGGGGGGTCCCAAAGCAAACCTTGGGGGCCCCCGAAGCACAAACAGGAGAATGACATGAGTTCGACCCCATCAGTTCAACCAGAGGCTCAGCTTATGTAGACGTCCCTCGTACCAGGCAACCCTACTAGGGTGGCTGCTGAAAAGGAGGTCCGGCGAGCTCGTGTGACTGACTCTCACCAGGCTGCTGACAGGTTAGGGGGCTCGAGGAGACTTTTCACAGGGGCCCTTCATGGTCTGCGTTAAATGGCTCTGATCAACCAAAGCAAATCACACCTCCACACAGGGGCGTAGTGTGGGTGGTTCCTGAGGAGCAGCGGCTCTGGGTGCAAACCCAGGGGGACGCAGCCCTCAGGCCCCACCACCTAATGGCTGCCCTCCCGTTCGGCTCCGAACTCAAGGACAGCCATTTGCATGCAGCCTCGACGCGGCGCCCTTCTCCAAGAGAAGGGTGTGTGTGTGGAGGCTGCAGGTGATCAGGCGCATGGCTCTCGAATCATCCAGCCTCCGCGCACAACTTCCCTTCACGATCCCTGAAGGGTAGTGCTGGAGGCTGCAGGCTAGCGCCAAACCGGAAGTGGCGTCACGTGACGTCACTTCCTGGCACAGCAGGCTCCCCTGCTCTGGGTGGCATGGGAATTGTTACGCTGCTGCCTCCGCGGGTTCCCAAGATGTTATCCGTCTCTTGCCAGCTGACTCCTCTGAATCCCCTCATTCCACACTCTTAGATCCGTCCCCGGCTTCAGGTCACCCTTCCAAGGCTGATCCAGGGCTGAGCCTGCTTAGCTTCTTCAGCCAAGGCGACAGCTCCACCTGCAGACCACACCACTCGTCTTCTTGTATGTTGTGCTTCTCTCAGTCTGCCCCATTGGGTTGAGTTCTTTTCTCTTGGGCCTTTTCAGTAGGCTGGTACCGTTTTGACCCCTTGCCTGCCTAGTCTGTGGTCCCAGGTCAATCAGTGGGTTGTCCCATCTGATCGCTTGTGGGCGCTACAACGATTGGGTTTTCAACAAGAGTCCCTGGGTTCTGTGTCCTTCTGGGAGGGGAGCCTTTTCCCAGATGATCCCCTCTGCCTTTTCCTTAACCTGGATGGTGGCAGCAGCAGCAGATGCATCTACCAGTTTCCCCCTCCCCATTAATTGGCTGACCCAGTAAATGCATGAAGGGGCCCTCCCCAGACATGGCTGTGCACCTTCTCTATGCCCCCGGGAGGGAGGGAGACGCCCTGCCCCCCCCCCCCCGCACTCACCCCCTGTCTGGTTGCTGTGTTTCTGCAGCTTCGCCACGTGCTCCGTGAACTTCCTCCTCAGGTGTTCCGCGGCCCAACTTTGCCACTCCCAGTAGTCGGGGTTCTTCTCCTCCACCTTCCTCATCCAGTGGACGCGAGGCAGCGTCGTCCGGGTGTTGCTGTCGTACCGCATTAAGAGCTGGTCGTCCAGGTACCCCAGAGCAAAGAGCTGGTGCAGGCCGTGGTCAGGCCCCCACATGGCCATCAGGTAGCGCAGGGAGTGCGAAGAGGAGGAGCCTGCAGGGAGAAGGGGCGGGCAGAGTCAGGGGACGGGCAGGCAAGGGGGGCGCCCCCAAGCCATCCAGGCGGCAGGCCCCTCGTCGCCATGACCCTCCTCCCCACTCCAAGGCTTTAAGGGGGGTCAGGAAGGGGACGCAACGGCTGAGGCAGCGACTGGACTGCTCTGAGGCTCCCGGAAATGTTCAGGGAGGGATAGAGGTAGGCAGCTTCCTGTAAGCTGCGCAGCAGCTGGAATCGAAGCCGCACGCAGCTCGCAACCCCGTGGCTGCAGAGCTTGGCGATGACGTTGGTGTTGTCAAGTGCTCTGGATGATGGAGCCACTGGGGTGCTCTGCGCAATCACCCCCATTGGAGGTGGAGGCTGGGTGAGTTGGGTGTCTCTGGGAGATGGTGGCAGCCACAGCCCGCCGTCTCCCCCAGCAGCCCCCACCCTGCCCCCTGGATAGGCTGGCCCAGGAGGAGAAAGGGGGCCCGCTGCCTGCCGTGTCCTCCTCTCTCTGCTTCTGCAGCCCTCAGTAATGTCAGGGCCAAAGAACACCTTACACAACATGCTTCCCCCCCTTAAACCGCATGGGGGGGTTAAACTTTGCAAAACCGTGGTGGGGGCTGGGGACTCAGCATTCTGCCCCGCTGCGATTCCAACCCCATGTGTACCCCACCCCCAACGTAACTAGAAGAAAAAGTTCCCCTTGAAAGCCAGGGAGATTGAGTTTAAAACAGCGCATGGCTGGGCTGTGATCAGGATCGAACCACCGGGGGAGGGGGGGGACACACAGCGATTAGGCCCCTCCACACCCCACCATGGTTTTGCCCAGTTTCACTGGCACTCCAAACACTCTGTGTGATGTCGTCTTCCTTGGCCCTCCTAAGAGAACTTCCAAGCCTGAGGCGGAGCTACTTGCTTTCCTCCCAAATGTTGCATGCTGGCTGGCTATTTCTTTATGTTTCACATCTTCATTCTGCCCTTCCTCCAAGGAGCCCAGGGTGGTGCACGTGGTTCCTTGCCTCCTTTTGTCCTCATAACACCCCTGTGAGGTAGGTGAGGCTGGGAGAGAGTGACTAGCCCAAGGTCACCCAGGAAGCTTCGTGGCTGAGCGGGGATTTGAACCTGGATCTTCCAGGTCTAACATCACCCAGAAAACCCTGACTATACCATCCGGGCTCTTATCAGGGACCCAAAATGGAGCTTGTCCCTCAGGGATGGCCTCCTGGCCTGCAGAAGTCCCCCTTCGGCTGCAGTCCTCAACTGCATGCACTCTTGGGGGAAGGAAATCACGTACTTCCACGGGGCAGGCTGGTCCTCTTGCTTGAGGTTCGGGAGAGAGAGAGCCCACTTCCTTCCTCCTTCTGCAGCTCCAGGCTGGGGCTGGCAGTACCCAGGCTCACGGCCTGCCCACAACTCCAGGCCCTGCCCTGTCACAGCCTCTGGCAGACATCACAGGCCCAAGTCCATCGGCCTGCTCTACCCCTGCCACCAATTCTGAGGCCTGGGGTGTGTGTGTCAGTACTCAGCCACTGCCACCCTGTGCCCCCGTTCTATTGCTTCGTCTTTCCATATGGCCGGGCGCGATAAGGAGCTTTCGAGTTGACCTCTGACCAGCCTCCTCCAATGTCACAGTGTCTGTTCCTGCTTTCATGAGGCTGAAGACAGATCATAATTACTGATTTCTCTTTTCTTTTTCTATCTTAATTGTGAAACAGCACTCTTTTGCTATAAAAATGAAAAAGCCGCACAAGGAAACCAATAGCTAAAGTGACATGCCCTAGTGACATCTAGACTAGATTACTGCAATGCGCTCTACGTGGGGCTGCCTTTGAAGACTGTTCGGAAACTGCAACTAGTGCAGAATGCGGCAGCCCGGGTGGTTGCTGGGGCCTGTCGGTTTGACTCAGTCGGACCGTTGATTCAGCGGCTACACTGGCTGCCGGTTCGTTTCCGGGCACAATTCAAAGTGCTAGTTTTGACTTTTAAAGCCCTTAATGGCTTGGGTCCAGGGTATTTGAGGGACCGCCTCCCCTCCTTCCTTATAATCCGACCCGTACTCTGAGGTCATCGGGGGGGCCCTATTAACCGTGCCGCCACTGACAGAGGTGAGGGGGATGGCGACGCGGAACAGGGCCTTCTCGGCAGTGGCGCCCCAACTGTGGAATTCCCTCCCCTGGAATTGAGAACGGCTCCCTCCTTAGAGACCTTTCGGCGGGGCCTTAAGACATTTTTATTAGATCAGCTTTTGATGTCTGACATGGCGGGCTGGCTTTTAAACAGCTGGCTTTTTAACAGCTGGCTTTTAACATGTAAATATGGATGACCCATTGGGGTTGTTTGTTTTAATTGTTTTAACTGTTTTAATTCTTTTTAAATGTAAATATGTATTTTAATGTTTTATTGTAAGCCACCTTGGTTGCCCTTGTGGGAGAAAGGCGGGGTAGAAATTCAATAAATAAATAAATAAATAAATAAAGTATTTACACCTGAGAAATTCAGAGGGGCTCCGTATCATGTAACCCCCCAGCCACTACCAGAAGCAGCAAAATGGACTGAACCTGCAAATGAGAATCTGTGCATTAGCACCGAAAAGGACCTTTGCCGCCTGGGATGCCTGAGTAAATGCCATGGAAAGATCTTGGCCATGAGGATACAAAAGCAGGATAACAAATTCCTGTGAGACTCCTCCGTCCTCATCCACTTCTAGCCAACTGCAGAACAGGCTCCATAGTGCTCAAGCAGTGCGTCTTACCTGCGCGTCACCCGGTGGGTCGCCCCCCTGTCTGCAGATGTGGAAGTAAATGGCGGTGATGTCATCACGTCATCACCAAATACTTCCACTTTGCTCAGCAACCTTCGGTCTGCTTTGCGCCGAGTCGCCTCACTTCGTGTTCTCGCGAGCATCTCACAAGAATATGAAGGGCGTGACTCGGCCAGAAGTGGGCTGAAGGTAGGTCCCGGGGGGGGGCAGTGGAGAGCAGGTGAGTCTTTCCGCTTTTGCCTGCTCTGACTCGGCGACTCGACTCGGAGATAAGCAAGCCGAGCCAAGTCAGAGCAGGCAAAAGCAGCCAAGCCTGGGTAGCGAGGTGGGCTGCGGAACGCTTCCCTACCATGTCGCCCCAAAATGCGCGTCTTCTGGTGTGGGCCGCCCCCACACACACACTCCCAAAGTGAAGCCAGTGTGGGGCTCTCATGTGGAAGCCACCTCGCAGACCTGGGGCTAGGGGCTGCCAACTTTCTTTCAGAGAGGCCCCTGCGCCATTCGCTTCTTCCTGTCCTGCAGATATTTACTATGGGATGGAGAAAAAGACAGGGAAAGTTTTGCCTGCCAAATTTCTGCATCTCACACACCTGCTCTGTATAAAGGCCCTGAAGCCCCTGCTAGAGGCCAGGCAGCCAGCAGCACAGCGAGGTCCTCCTGGCGATGAACGGCCCCCCCACTGTCTTCCACACCCCATCTGCAGAGCCATCACACACACACACACACACACACACACACACACACACACACAGAGCAGATGATACACCAAGCGATCAAAGCCCATTCAAAGCTCAATCCAGGGTATGCTCAATCAAAGCTCAATCCACCCCATCCCCATGCTCCAAATTAGACCAGGTGCAAATGCTGAGCTCGCTGGTCCCTGGAATTGGGGTGCATGTTTAGCCCTCCCTCAAGGGTACTCACCAGAAGAGCCCCCCAGCCACAGGAGAGCAACCACCCCCAGGGGCAAGAGGCTCCCCCAAGGCAGAAAACCAGCCTGCATTTGGAGTCCGTTTGCACAGCTGCTCCCTCCCCGGCAAAGATCCTCAGGATGTAACCCTTCACTGGTGGGGAAGTAGGATCTCAGTAGAGAGATTCACTGGTGGAGAAGTAGGAGTGGGAGGGGCCCCAGGGAAACAGTCGACCAACAGGAAAAATGCATTCTGGCAGTTGCCGGGCAGATCAGGCAGGTCCGTTCTGCAAGGCTGTCGTGCCCACCTGGCTTCAGACACAATGGCACCCCAGTCTGTCGAGTGTGGGCAGACAAAGCGCTACGGAGACTTGCACGGGCTCCTCTGCCGTTCGTCAACAAAGTCTGCATTTGAAGGCTCTGCCCGGGGGGGGGGGGTCTGTTGGGGGCCCTGAGAGCCCTGCACAAGGTTCCCCAAGGCATCCCTGCCCTGCCCAACCCTAAATGGGCACATTGGCACTACCTCTGCCACCAGTGCTGAAGCCTCGGGGGGAGGTCAGTGCTCAGCCACACTGCCACCCTGTGCCCCGTTCTATTGCTTCGTCTTTCAATATGGCCGGGCGCAATGATTGTGTGGAGCCAGGATGGTGTAGTGGTTTGGGAGTTAGACCTGGAAGATCCAGGTTCAAATCCCTGCTCAGCCATGAAGCTTCCTGGGTGACCTTGGGCCAGTCACTATCTCTCAGCCCCACCTACCTCACAGGGTTGTTGTGAGGACAAAAAGGAGGGGAGGAACTATGTACACCACCCTGAGCTCCTTGGAGGAAGGGTGGTATAAAAATGTGAAAAATAAAAATGTGAAAAATAAAAATAAGGAGCTTTTGCATTGCCCTTTGAACAGCCTCCTTCAATGTCTTTCCAAAGAGAGTGGCCAAGCTTCACCGCAATCTCCCCCACCCCACTGCCCCATCATCGCCCCCTCATTACCCTCCCCAAGCCAGAGTAGGCAACACGCCTGTCGGGGTTCAGATGATCCCCACAGTCCTGTTTCTGCCACTGTCCCCCCCTCCTCCACCCGGCCCCTACAGGAGCACCCAGGAGGCTGCCAGGATGAAGCAGGGAGATGGGTCAGCCCAGAAGCGGCCAAGCTGCTCTTTGGAGCAGTGTGACACCATTGGCTGCGTGAGTAAAAATCCCCCCCTGCTAGAAGTAAATTCATAACCCGGACGGTGGTGGGGGGAGGGAGGAGTTTCCAGAGGACAGAAAAAGCAGTGCGGGAGGCATGAGCTGAATCCTAGAATCACAGAACGTTAGAGTTGGAAGAACCCTGGAGGTCATCTAGCCTAACCTCCTGCTCCGCACGGTCAATTATGCATCAGTTGGGGCCAGATGAAGGGGAGACCTTCAGCCCTGGGGTTTTTTGGTGCAGCTGCTGGGGCTGGGTGGGAGGTAAATGTTGACAGCATCACCGCGGCCTCCTTGGGCCTGTGCTTTAATTACTCTACTGGCCACACATATTCGGGGCGCGAGCAGCAGGGCCCTTCTGCGTCTCAAACTCCTGCTTATGAAAGAGAGCTGGTTGTAGAGCTGCTCTCGGTTACGTAACAGTAACAAACTCAGCAAGCAAACCGAAGAAGCACGCGGCCGGAGAACCGGGAGCGATGCCAGCCCCACTGCGGGCACCGCTGGGGATTTCCAGCCTGGCACAGGGCCTGGGGCGCTGCTCTTGCGAAGGCATTCCAGGAAAGAAGTCCAGCCCCCTCCCTAGCAAACGTCGTTCTGAAGCACTGTGGACATGAACGACGGTGCCTAATCGCAGCTTTTTCTCTTTTCCCCCCTCTAACTCCCCTCCTTGCTAAGCTGAATGGGGCCTGCGTAGTTCCTGGGGAGGCTCTGCCTGTGCCTCCGAGAGAGCGAGAGAGAGGGGGGGCGCCTGTCGTCCTCTTCAGCGGGGGCAGGCTGAGGGTACGTTAGGATGTCCACATGATTGGCAGTAGATAACGACCTTCCACATTCACCCCTGTACTGTGGGAAGCTCACGTTAAGGCCCCCACCTTAGTTTCTCTGTCATCATGGGAGCTGTGAACACGTTGCACAATCTGGCACGCTATTCCGTCTTACAAATTAGGCTCCTCCACACAGTCACACTTTGCTGTGGTCTTTTCAGCTCCACAATGGGCTTGGGATATGAGCCCAGGCAGAAGTTCAACAGGTGCAGCAGGAGCATAACAAGCTCCCGTGCCGCCTGAGGCATGGGAGCTTGCTGCGCCCCGGAAGTGATGTCACGTGCCAATTATGGAAGGAAGTTTCCTTGCCTTTTATTTAACTGTGCTTGTTAGCCATGCCGGCACCCTCCTGGACTTAATCGAGCCCTTCCTCCTTTGTGGGATACACTCCCGCTGGGCCTCTATTACTGTTGTCTTAAACAGCCTCCATGCACTCTGGAGCGATTGGACTCTTTTTACCTTCCTTTTCAGCTTTTTTTAACTAGTCTCCTCATTTTGGGGAAGTCTGCCCTTCGGAAGTCAAAGGTTTTTGTGTCAGATTTGCTAGGCGCTCTCCCCCCGACATGCATGGCGAAACAGATCGCAGCATGGTCACTGTTCATTTACCTCCCTGACAAGGTCCTGAGTGCCACACAATATCAAATCCAGAGTCACCTGTCCTCTGGTCGGTTCCGTGACTAGTTGCTCTAAGGCACAGTCATTTAGCATATCCAGAAATCCAGTCTCTCTTTCATGACCAGAGCATGAATTGACCCAGTTGATGTGACCCAGCTTTAGAGTCCTAACTTAGTGTTTACATAACCTGCAAGTGTTTCAGGCTGTACTTAAACATTTGAAGTTTTAAATTCTGTTTAAGTTTAGGTTTAACTCTGCATAAGTTTAAGTCTACCCCCCCTTCTTTTATCCTCATCTGTTCTGTTTGTTTTGGGCTCTTACTCTAAAGTAGACTCTGGTCTCTGCCCTGGTCTCTTACTTTCAAGTAAAATCTGGTCCTACTCAGAGTAAACCTGTTTAGTCTTGAGCTGCAATTCTCTTTAGAATCAGCTCCCAGGTTTCATTTGCCCAGTTTCTGCCCCTGTCCTTTAGGTATGTGCTTGTTTGTTTAATTGTATCTATTTAATTTCCCCACCTAGTTTCTGTGCCTGTGTTCTAGCTACTAGACCTCAAAATTCCCTTCCTCAGGTTAGATTTAGTTCTAACTTAACTAGATTTTGTTCTAACTTAAGTTTAAGGTAGCTTTAACCAAGTTTAACTTTAAAGTGCAATCCTATCCAACGTACACCACCGGTGTAACTCAGCTCAATCCTATCCAATTTACACCACCGGTGTAACTAGCGGTGCAGCAAGAGTGGGAGAACGGGAATTTGAATCCCTTTTCTGTTCGGGGGCCTCCCGTTCTCGCTGCACCGCTGGTTACACTGGTGGTGTAAATTGGATAGGATTGAGCTGAGTTACACCGGTGGTGTAAATTGGATAGGATTGCGCTGTTAAGTGGGTTGGATTAAATTAAATTCAGTTAAAATTTAGTTAACTTTAAAGATTAAAGTTATATAAATAAAGTTAGACAAATGAAAGAGTTCACTTACCTTCCCCTCGCACAGCTGCTAAACTCGCTGGCACTTACCTTACCTTGGCACTTTGTCCCAATGCGGCACTTCGTCCCAGGAGGCCACTCGCTGCTCGTGAACAGGGCTTACTCACAAACAGGCCCTAGTTTTATGGGCCTGCATGGGAGGCAAAGGCATCCATCAGGATTAACTCACCCTTGCTGGCTCCAGGAGTTCACACTTGGGGCCTTTAGTGGTAGATCGACTTTCAACCCCCCGAGAATGGAGGGCCGGGGTGTCTCGGGGCCCAGCCCACCTGTCACTACAGGAGAAGACTGGGACAAAATGAGCAATGGAGCTAACGAACTCTACAAACAATAAGACTCATGAAAGCCAACCAAGGCTGAGCTGGCGGTTGGCTGAGGGGAGGAGGTCCTGGAGCGAGGCCAAGGGCCAGAGAGGGAGGGTCAAAGTGGGATCCAGCGCAGCAGCATATATGAGAGAGTGTACGTACGTACGTTCGTACTCTGGCCTCAAGGACTGCGACGCTAGAGTCGGCCATTCCAGTAATATGCCTGCTAGAGTGTGCTTAAAAAGGTAAAGGTGACCCCTGACAATTAAGTCCAGTCGTGTCCGACTCTAGGGTGTGGTGCTCATCTCCATTTCAAAGCCGAAGAGCCAGCGTTGTCCGAAGACGCCTCCGTGGTCATGTGGCCGGCATGACTCTCCTTGCCGTAGCGCATAGCATGCAGCTGGAACATGGAGCGCTGCTTACCTTCCCGCAAGCGGTACCTATTTATCTACTCGCATTGACATGCTTTGGAACTGCTAGGTTGGCAGGAGCTGGCCAAGCAACGAGTGCTCACCTCGTCGTGGGAATCGAACTGCCGACCTTACAATCGACAGCTTATGGTTCAACGGTTTAACCCGCTGCGCCACCCGCTGGCCTTAGTTAGGGACAAATCAACAAAATCATGCAATGAATCTCGTGCTTCTTGGTAACTGCCAACCATGCAGGACGTCTAGCTCAGTTGGTAGAGCGATTGTCTCATAAATGCCTGGAGATCTGAAGGACGGCCGTTCAAGACGGCCGGAAGTGTCTATGTCTGTCGAAGAGCTGCCGGCACGCCGAGCTGCTAAATTGCAGAGCCTCTGTGGGGGAATGGAACTGCAGCTGCAGCACTTGAGTGGCAGTCAAGGTTGCCTGTCAGCTGAAGCGTGGTGAGGCGAACGCCAGAGAGAGGCTGGACTGTGAAAAACTATCTCAACCAGTAGTACTAGTACCACCAGTGGTACTTTGGCCAACTGCTGGTGGTACTCGGGCCACCAGACCGCCGGAACCCCGCTATGATGCAGCACTTTTGTGGGCGCGTTTTCACTCCCAAGAGGCTCCTGCCTTTGGTCGAGCCTCTCGGGAACGCTGGGAAGGGTCCTCCCACCCACCCAGAGCTTCCTACCTGTGTTTTCTGGCCTCCCCAAACCTGAAAACCCGGAAGTAACTGGCAATGAAGTCATCACTACTCACTTCCGGTGGTATGCAGCAGAAGAGTGGCGCCAGAGGTGGTACTCGGCCGGGAAGGGGTTGAGAACCCCTGGTCTTGAATGAAGGGTTCTACGAAAGATTAGAACATTATTGTATTGTAAAAACCCCTTGGGGGTTAGAAAGCCTGCCCATGTACACCACCTTGAATTATATTATATTATTATTAATGCAACTTCTTTGCACGATCAAAGCCGGCACCCGTCATTCCAAGAGAGGCCGCAACTGAGCATCAGTCTCCACCCGCCGCTGGGGCAGAGGGCTTGCCAGGGCTGGCTCTCGTGCTCCGGACTAATGTGTGGAAGAAACCAGGCTCCAAGGCTGAGCCTCCTCTCCGACCCCTGGGGACTTTGCCCAGATTCGTCCCGACCACCCCGTTCCTCCTCTCTCCTTCCTTGGCTGGGCTGGACATTTCGCTGGGTCTCTCCTCCCTCCCTCCCGTCTCCCCTTCTCTTCGCCTTTGTCTCTCCCTCCACCCCATCCCCCTCGGCCTGGGCCCCTTCCTCCTCTCTCCCTCCCTTCTGCCTTCCACCTCTTCTCTGCTGGTCTCCCTCCTCCTCCTGCTTCTGTCTCTCTCTTCCTTTCTCTGCTCCTCTGACCTCCAGTCCGTCGCTCTCTGACCTCCCCACCTTCCCTCGCGCTCCTTCCTCAGTTCAAACATTTCTGTGGCTTCTTTCCAGTGTGAATTTGTTCAGGAGAATTCAAGGACGAGCGGTAGCTGGCGGCCTTTCCGCATTCCCAGCGTTGATGTGGTTTTTCCCCCATGTGAAAACTTTGATGGGCTATAAGTACGCTAACCAACTGTATGTTTGCCGGGGCCTGTTCCGGATTGCGCCTGTTGTCCCAGCAGCATCCCCTCCTGTTCTGCACTGGGCCCAGAAGCAGAGCCACTGTGATGGGCTCAGCCGTCAGTGGGATTCTGCGCTGCCTTGGTGGGTGGAAACGTCCGAACATGGCAGACAGAGCCAGTGAACGCTCAGGAGAGGCTGGCTGAGGGCTCCAACGCCAGAATGCGTGCTCTCTGTCAGGCCGGAACTACACCGCGCGAGCTCAGGCGCGGAGGTGAGCAAGCGAAGGCGCCTGGCCACGCGCCTCCGCACGCTGAGCTTGTCTGTAGGAGTGTCTTCCCGCAATGTTGTCCCGCCTTCTTAAGAAAGCGCAGCTGTGATTGGCTAAACACAAGCGCGCTCTGATTGGCCGAAAACCTTGCAGGTCTGTTCTTTACAGCGGGGCCGTCGTCAAGTTCATTGCCGGTTTTTACTTTTTAACAACCCTACCCTATGCATCTTTACGTAGTCGCAAAGGCAGCTGAGACAAAATCACCCACAAGCTTCACACGTTTCTCTCTATTTCGTTTTAACACAGACGTTGAGGGGTTTTGGGTACTGCTCAACTTCCCATGCATCTCTGAATGAGTCAACATGGAGCAGTCGTAAGCAATATTTTCCTTTCAATCCATAAGCATCAAATCAGTCTGCAGTGGAAATATTGTTCTGCTCTGTCTGTGCACACACAACAGTCCGTTCCCTTGCTGCACCTTAAGCGAGCACCGAAACTCTTCGCCCCCCCACACAACACTCTCTGATTGTTCCTACTCTTTCTTGTTACAATTAATCCTCTTGGAATAAACCTCCACGGTGATTGGAAGTAGTTCTGATTGGCATGCAACCCCTCTCCTCCCCCTCTCATCTCATTGGTGGCTGCAGTAGCTCCGCAAAGCCGCCCCGTGAAAACATGGGCAAACAACTTTCTGCATGCGCCGGAAATCATGAGATCACAGCTGCTCCGCTCGCTTCCGCAATGGTAACCAGACACCTCAGCACAGCTCGGTACATCTCCGCGCTCGCCTGGGACGCGCCGGAAATCGTGCGGTATGGGTTGGGCTTCATACCTGGACGCGTGTTGGCCTGAGTAGATGCCAGGGAGGCCAGGCCCACTTTTGGACAGCCTGTGCTGGTCGGTGGCTGTGCGCTCTTTTGCCTCTCCCTGTGGCTGTTTGTCCCACCAGCGCATATTAATGAGGGCTTGAAAGCGTAACGTCTCTCTTCCAAGGAGCTACTTAGTCAAAGGGGGAAACACTCAGGTTTAAACCCTTTCAGCAGCAATGAGCTAAAAAAAACGTGCATGTTTATTGAAAAATTAAGTACTGATTTTCCATTCATCAAAAAAGTTGATGATGAACGTGTGACTTGCACGAAATGTTTGTCCATTTTCCATCCACCATGGGGGCTGCAGTGATATCACTGACCACATGAAAAGCAGACGAAAAGAAGCGTCAGCATCTATTTCAAAAGTTAATAACTATTTGAAGACTATGCCACCTACTCCTTGGAAGGAAAGCTATGGCAAATTTAGATAGCATAATAAAAAGCAGAGATATCACCATGCCAACAAAAGTACTATAGTCAGGGCGATGGTGTTCCCAGTAGTAATGTGTACTAATTTTAGTAATTTTAATTTTAGTAATTTAGTAAAAAGTAGTAATTTTAACTTAAGTGTTTTAATTAATTATTGTGTTTATAAATTGTTTTAATGTTTATATGTATTTTAATATGTTGTAAGCCGCCTTGAGTGCCCTCGGGAGAAAGGCGGACTACAAATTCCTAAAATAAAATAAATAAATGTATGGTTGCGAGAGTTGGACCATAAGGAAGGCTGAGCGCCGAAGAATAGATGCTTTCGAACTGTGGTGCTGGAGAAGACTCCTGAAAGTCCCTTGGACTGCTAGGAGATCAAATCAGTCAATCCTAAATGAAATCAACCCTGACTGTTCCCTGGAAGGACAGGTACTGAGGCTGAAGCTCAAATATTTTGGCCACCTAATGCGAAGAGAGGACTCTCTGGAGAAGACTCTGATGCTGGGAAAGATTGAAGGTAAAAGGAGAAGGGGAAGGCAAAGAATGAGATGGTTAGACAGCATCACTGATGCAACGAACGTGAAAATGAGCGAACTCAGGAAGATAGTGGAGGACAGGAAGGCCTGGCGGGATATGGTTCCTGGGACCACGAAGGGTCGGACATGACTTAACGACTGGACAACAACAACAACAATTACTAAGACCAGAGCCAGCAGGTGGCGCAGTGGGTTAAACCGCTGAACCATGAGCTGTCGATCGAAAGGTTGGCAGTTCGAATCTGCGACAGGGAGAGCTCTCGTTGCTTGGCCAGCTCCTGCCAACCTAGCAGTTCCAAAGCATGTCAATGCGAGTAGATAAACAGGTACCGCTTGCGGGAAGGTAAACAGCGCTCCGTGTTCCAGCCGCATGCTAAGCGCTGCGGCAAGGAGAGTCATGCCGGCCACATGACCACGGAGGCGTCTTCGGACAACGGTGGCTCTTCAGCTTTGAAATGGAGATGAGCACCACACCCTAGAGTCGGACACGACTGGACTTAATTGTCAGGGGTCACCTTTACCTTTTTATGCCCAAAGACGACCATTTACCCCTTGCCGCTGCAAAAGGTGCATTTGCACATCACTTTGTGAAGCATGACTTTTCATTTACATCAAATGATGGTTCTTCTAAGTTATTTCGATTCAACATTTTCTTGTGCAAGTATGGAAAAAGGATTTTACACACACACACACACACACACACACACACACACACACACACACACACACACACACACACACACACACACAGAGTATATCCTATTTCCTATCTCCTATTTCAGAATTGATGAAATGTTTTTCGAGATTAATCTGGTTATCTGATAAATTGGACACAATCTGAACCGGTGCCACTCGGAGACATTATTGTATGGAGAGTGTTTAATTCTGGGCAATTTTGATGGTGCCCAGAGTATTTAGGAATATTGATTCCTACAGATGCAACACAGATCGTTGCATTAAAAACCTGCTGTTATTTCTATTCATAAATACAAGTAGAAAAAAGGGGGAGGGAAGGAAACAAAGAAAAACAATCAACGTGGTGCTGCGTCTTCTCCTCCAAAGTGGTCTCTGAGCACAATTAAAGCAACTGGGGACATCTTCTCCCCTGTTGCAATGACTCCAGACGGAGCAGCCCAGGAAGTGACAGAAGCTCCCTTACGCCAAAGAGGCAACCACGGCGGGCAGATCCGTCACCGGAATTCTATGCCGCCATAGCCACGCCATCGGCACAACGCCACCAGCGTGGATTACGTGACGTACTGTATTGCCAGGTGTGAGCTCTGACTGAAGCTCTTTCCACACTCCAAGCATATACAGGGCTTCACGGCTGTATGAGTTTTTGACGCACGATTACACTTCTACTCCCAATGGAGTTCTTTCCACACTCCAAGCATTTCTAAGGTTTCTCTCCCATATGGGTTCTTTGATGCACAGTTACGTTATTCCTCCAACTGACGCTCTTTCCACACTTGAGGCAATTATACGGATTCCACCTTCTATGGGATCCTTAATGCAAACTCAGGTGTGTGCTCTGACTGAAGCTCTTTCCACATTGGAAGCATTTATATGTTTCTCCCATCTTGTTCCCTCTCGGGACTTCCCACCTCAATTTTAAGCCCAGTTTAGACTAACTAGCCCTCGCCCCCAGGAAACAGTCGTAGCCGTGTGCAAAACACTACTGAACTCCAACTCGGATGTGAAAGCACTTAAAATGTTTTATTGCGGTACAACCAATTCCTAATAATGCCCATAATCAGGCATTTAAGCTCAACCCCACAACAATCTGTCCCTGGGACTCCAGTAGGTTTCTTTCATAGCTGCAGATATTCATGATCTCATTATTGACTGCAGCTGTGGACCACACAAACTGCCCTCCAAAGGTCTGCCTGTTAATCCCATACTTCCTTGACTTGTCAAAACTGGGGACCACTGGTAACACCACTATCGCCTCATCAGATCTTGCGCAATTTCCACTACACATGTGTGGGTTCTTTGATGCCAACTCAGGTTATACCTCTTACTGAAGCTCTTTCCACACTCCAAGGATTGATATGGTTTCTCCCTTGTGTGGGTTCTTCGGTGCACAGTCAGGTTTGAGGTCTGACTGAAACTCTTTTCACACTCCAAGCAAATATATGGTTTCTCCCTTGTGTGGATTCTTTGATGCACAGTCATACTCAAGCTCTTACTGAAGCTCTTTCCACAATCCAAGCATTTATACAGTTTCTCCCCTGTGTGCTCTTTCCACACTCCAAGCATTTATGTGGTTTCTCCCCTGTGTGGGTTCTTTGATGAAATGTCAGGTTTGAGTTCTGAATGCTCTTTCCACACTCCAAGCATTTATATGGTTTCTCCCCTGTGTGGGTCATTTGATGCGAAGTCAGGCTTGAGCAGTTACTGAAGCTTTGTCCACACCAAGCATTTATACGATTTCACCCGTGTGAGTTCTTTGATGCGAAGTCAGGCTTGAGTTCTCACTGAAGCTCCTTCCACACTCCAAGCATTTATACGATTTCACCCCTGTGTGGATTCTTTGATGAAAAGTCAGGTTTGAGCTCTGACTGAAGCTCTTTCCACACTCCAAGCATTTATATGGTTTCACCCCTGTGTGGGTTCTTTGATGCTCAGTCAGGTGTGAGCTCTTCCTGAAGCTTTTTCCACACTCAAAGCATTGATATGGTTTCTCCCCTGTGTGTGTTCTTTGATGCAAAGTCAGGCTATCGCTCCTACTGAAGCTCTTTCCACACTCCAAGCATTGGTATGGTTTCTCCCCTGTGTGGGTTCTTCGATGCGAAGTCAGTCTTGAGTTCTCACTGAAGCTCTTTCCACACTCCAAGCATTTATAGGGTTTCTCCCCTGTGTGGGTTCTTCGATGCGAAGTCAGTCTTGAGTTCTCACTGAAGCTCTTTCCACACTCCAAGCATTTATACGGTTTCACCCCTGTGTGGGTTCTTTGATGCTCAGTCAGGTGTGAGCTCTTCCTGAAGCTTTTTCCACACTCAGAGCATTGATACGGTTTCTCCCCTGTGTGTGTTCTTTGATGCGAAGTCAGGCTATCGCTCCTACTGAAGCTCTTTCCACACTCCAAGCATTGGTATGGTTTCTCCCCTGTGTGGGTTCTTTGATGAAATGTCAGGTTTGAGTTCTGAGTGAAGCTCTTTCCACACTTCAAGCATTTATAGGGTTTCTCCCCTGTGTGGGTTCTTCGATGCGAAGTCAGGCTTGAGTTCAAACTGAAGCTCTTTCCACACTTCAAGCATTTATAGGGTTTCTCCCCTGTGTGGGTTCTTCGATGCAAAGTCAGGCTTGAGTTCAAACTGAAGCTCTTTCCACACTCCAAGCATTTATACGATTTCACCCCTGTGTGGGTTCTTTGATGAAAAGTCAGGCTATCGCTCCTACTGAACCTCTTTCCACACTCCAAGCATTGATATGGTTTCTCCCCTGTGTGGGTTCTTTGATGCAAAGTCAGGTTTGAGCTCTGAATGAAGTTCTTTCCACACTCCAAGCATTTATATGGTTTCTTCCCTGTGTGGGTTCTTTGATGCTCAGTCAGGTGTGAGCTCTTCCTGAAGCTCTTTCCACACTCCAAGCATTTATAGGGTTTCTCCCCTGTGTGCGTTCTTTGATGCGAAGTCACGCTATCGCTCCTACTGAAGCTCTTTCCACACTCCAAGCATTGGTATGGTTTCTCCCCTGTGTGGGTTCTTTGATGCACAGTCAGGCTTGATCTCTGACTGAAGCTCTTTTCACACCTCAAGCATTTATAGGGTTTCTCCCCTGTGTGGGTTCTTTGATGGGAAGTAAGGCTTGAGTTCTCACTGAAGCTCTTTCCACACTCCAAGCATTTATACGGTTTCTCCCCTGTGTGGATTCTTTGATGCGTATTCAGGTGTGAGCTCTTATTGAAGCTCTTTCCACACTTCAAGCATTTATAGGATTTATCCCCAGTGTGTGTTCTTTGATGTCTTCTTAATTTTGATATACGGCTGAAGGTCTTTGCACATGGAGGGTAATTTTCTTTCCTCTTACCAGTTCCTCTTCCTAGATTGAATGATATGACATTGAAATCCTTGCCCTGATGAACATTACATTTATTTCGCTGTCTGGTTTCCCTCTGAACACAATTCCCGCAACATGCGTCAGACACTCCTCTGCTGCAATGACCCCAGACTGAGCAGCTCAGGATCGGAGAGAAGCTCCCTTACCCCAAAGATGCCCTGATGCTGCGGGCAAATTCAGTGCCGCCATTGCCACACCATCGGCACACCTCCACCAGTGTGCAGCTAAACTGGGACAGAGGCACGAGGGCGGTGGAGAGGGGAGGGGGGTGTCAAACCCTGTGCCCCACTCAGACCACACTCAGGACCCCGACGGTGTCCTAAAATTGTGCCAAAATGGATGCACTGGAATCTGTGGAGATCAAAACATTACCGCTCCCCCCCCCACCCCAGCACTGGCTCCAGCCTGTGGAACAGAAGCCCTCTGAGTGCCCCCACCCAAGGCTGGCATGGTGAATGGGGACCGTTCACCGCTAGAGGAACTCCCCACTTTTCTGGGTAACTCAGCGCTGGTTCTGATGAGTCAGGATAGTACCTCTCTGCCGTTCAGATCTCATCACCTGCAAGGCCATGACAGCAGCTTGGCTTCTGCATCTGGTGGGGGTGGGGGAAGGATTCGTTACCGGGTCCGGCGCCCTTTGGGGTGTGGAGAGGAAGGTGGGGGGCCAGAGCATCCGTCGCCCACATCACACAGGCACTTGCAGCCCACAGCTCAGCCAAGCGGCTGTCAGGGCTTGAAGGGGATGAGGTCAGCCGATGTTCCAGGGCCTGAAGCTACTGCTGGGTGAAGCTGAACTGGGCAGAAGAAAGAAACTGACCTGCCGGTTTCTCTTCCTCCTGGAAAAACGCACAATGCCCTTCCTCCAGCCGGGAAATGAAGGCAGGCTTGGGAAACTCCTCTGGGAAGCAAACAAGGAGATGAGAGACCCCTTTCCCAAGTGTCCTGATTCCAGCTCCCCCACTCCACCCCAAATATCAAGGAGCGGGACAGGAGAAGAGGAGAACTCTTTCAACTCTCACAGATTAATATGCTGTACAAGCAACTGCACAGATCCCAAAGTATTGGGCTGGTTTATGTGACCTGAATCTCACTGTTCATGAATCCTGGAGTGAATCACTAGTTGAGAATCCAGTTGTGGAGCTGAAACCAGCCATGTTTCTTTCCTCTACCTCTCAGCACACAAAAAGCAAACCGCAACCAGAAGACCAACTGTCCCACTTTCCGTCCTCCTTCTAAGGCAATTCACTCTGCAAAGAGCCCGGGAATTTAGGCAAGCAGGGAAAGGATTCGGCCTTCTCCTGCCTTTGCATCCCCTGAGCAGCAGGGCTCTCACTGGAGCACCACTCTGGTCCGGAGCAGCTGTAGCTCAGGGGTTGAGCACCTGCTTTGCATGTCAGAGACCCCAGGATCTGTCCCTGGCACCAACTCAAGGGGAGGGCTGGGAGATGTCCCTGCATGAGTCCCTGGAGAGCTGCTGTCAGTCAGTTCACACAGTACTGAGCTAGATAGGCCAAGGGCAGCTTCCCTCTGTCCCTAGGGCAAGATACCCCCCGTTATCCCCTTGGCTGACGTGGGCGTAAAATCCCTTCCTGAAGAAACAAATTCTTCATTTGTACCAAGTATCAAGATCTGGGCACTAAGGAAAACCAAGAGAAGGGCGGCTAATGTTGCGGTTCCTCTGCTTGGCTCCGATGCCCAAATAGGGCTGGCAAAAGGGCACATTTCAAAGGCCTCTGTTGGTGCCATGACAGACCGAGTCGAACATGGCATTGGCCACAAGCCCTGGAGGTGTTCCGGCAAATGGATGTGGCGCTTGGTATCGGGAGAAGATACAAAACATCTTGACTCCTGATTCCGCTACTACTTCAATGTAAAACCTCCCCCATGAGTAACCGGATCAGAACCCCACTGTGCCTGAAGTGCAACAGGCCAACCAGAGTCCAGGTTTCACTGGTGACGTCAGGCACAGGCAATGGGTAACCACGTCCCCTTTAAGGAAGCCTGATGATTGCCACGTTCGCCTGGAGGGACCAAAAATGACGGCGGATCATGCAAACTCCCTCCAGCAGCAGCGCCTGGTCCTGGACGAACCACCAACTTAAAGGGCTAAAAATTGAGCCGTGCAGAGGGAGGAAAACGAGGAGGCGTGACAAGCACTGGCAGCTCCAAGGGGCTCTTTTTACAGACCTGGCATGACTTAAATTGGAATTTGGTACTTTTCACAATTGTTTTTGTGGGGAGTTCTCCTTCTAGGCTGGTCATGCAGCCCCCAGATTCCCCCTCGGCATGGGCTGCCCCATCATGGCTCTGGCCTCAGTTTAGGCAGGGAAGGCGGCTGAGCCCCCCTTCGCCCTTCTCCGGCCTTTTCGCTCCTTTTCCAGGGGTCATGGGCTGCTGGGAGTACAGGACTCATCAACTGCCTGCCCTCTACTGAGCTCCTCATTAGCCTGGACAGGGTCTTTTATACTATGTCTGAGCCCCTTGGTCCCGTCCCTCCCTTCCTGGTTGCTCCAGCCCTCCTCCTGAGTAGTCCCAACTGACCGGGTTAAAGGGGCCGCTCATCCTTTTGGTTGGGCTCGGCCAGCCGTGTGTGGAAGGGCTCCTCCCGGCCCCAGGGCCATCAACTGTGCAGTTTGAGCCCCAGCTTGGCTACCCAGTCACACACCAGCTGGCTGGGCCCCTGTCAGCTGCCTCGGTTGCTCCCCGGCTGCTGCAAGACCACATCGGGGGTAGTTGTGCCAGGGGCAGGGGTGGGTGGCTACGTCCGGGTAGCCATTGGCCTGCCCGTCAGGGCCGTGGGAGGCTATGGCATGGCGTGGTTCCTACGAAGCCATGGTGGGGCGGGCCTCGCTGGAATTGGCTGTGGTAGAGACCGGACTGGCGGGCTCAGCCACTGCAGGGGGGCTGCTCCCCTCGGAGGCTGGGGGTTCACAGCATTTGGTGGTGGCTGGACTGCCTAGACAGCTGCTGTAAGGTATATTCGGGGGGGGGGGAGAACCCAGATAGTTTTCCTTATGCAATCATTCCTATCCTGCTGTTTCATCCCTGAAAGAGGCCAAGCTCGGCTCTGTAACAGCGAGGCACAGCAGGCATGCCGAGGGCACAAGTTCGAGCCCCACACGCCCCACTTTTATGCTGCTGTCCTGACACTGAGAGACAAGAAGAGCAGCTCATGCCTTTGGTTCCTACATACCAAGAAAGAAGGGCGTCCTTACCCAGAGAGGCCACGATCCCGTAATTCTCCAGCATGACTTCCCTGTACAGAGCCTTCTGGCCTGGATCCAGCAGAGCCCACTCCTCCGCCGTGAAGCGCACAGACACCTCCGCGAAGGACACCGGACCCTGCAAGGAGGAAAGAGTCTCTCCTCACCAATAAAGTTCCAACCAACCACCCTTTTCACCTATCATCCACCTGCTCTTTTGCTCATAGGCTGAAAAGAGAAATTAAGGTGGCAGCAACGGAGTGTTTTCCTTCAGTATATTTGGCAAATCAGACCAGTTGGTTCCCTGGGTTTTCCTTTTCTTGTCTGACGCAGCAAATGCTGACCCTGTACGACACGCAGGTTCCTGAAGGAAGCCCCACATCTCTCACTGAGTGATCCCACCTACAGTACTAGCCTGGGAAGGACGACCCTTCTGTCATTGAAAAGCAGTCTAGGAAATATTGACAGAGTGTGTGGATGTTTAGTAACATATACGACACGGAACACAAAACGTAACTTAATCCTTTCTTCAATGTATTTGGTAATCTTTCGGATACATCTAGCTACACTTCCTAGAATCCCTGTATTTATGCAGGAGGGAGGGGGCAGGAGGTTGAAGCCGGACCCCACCTTGGAGAGGGGGCACATCAGCCACACTGGATCCCCGCAGGCCTGGCAATCCCTCCGCCCAAGCGAGGGCCGGATAGGGAGAATCAGGTGTAGCCTCTTGGAAAGACTTCTGCCAACTTTGGACCTTGCAAAGAAGCTTCATTGTTTGTTAGAGGAAAGCATCCAATTCATTGCGGTTCTTTGTGGATTGGTCCCTATCCAAGCACGTTCCTGCAGGCAGGCAGCTGGAATGGGCAGCTAAAATGTCGCAATCTTTGAGGCCAGAGTTCTTACATGCCCATGTTCTCTCTGTCCCAGGTCAGCAACCTCCATCGTGCTGCTGTGCTAAGTTCCTTTTTGATTCTCATCCCCTGGCCCTCTCCCTCTCTCTCCTCAGCCACTGCAGCTCAGCCTTGTGTGGCTTTTGTGGGCCCCTCTGGTTTGCAGAGTTTGTTCTTAACACACTTCCTGACCTTCCAAGCATTCCTGGATGTTGTAGCTGTTGCTTGCTCTGTGATCAGCTACCCTCCATAAAATGTCTACCTGGACCCAGAGGGACGCTCACGTTCTCGGACGCCGCGTCTTGCTGCAAGTCCAGTAACCTCCCTGGTGAGTCTGCATCACAACCTCCACCTGTCTGCAGGCAGAGGAGAGAGCAAAGGTCCCCGGAAAGAGTCACAGCACACTTAGAACTATTTCTGAGGCCAGTGTGCAACTTTGACTCCTGAATGGCTGAAGAGAAAAGGTTCTCTGCCTCTCCTCACTCCAGCCACTGCTGTGCGAAAGGGAGAAAAAGGAATTCTCAACTCCCCCCTCGACTCCCATGACAATAGGTGAGGATAGTTTTACTGATCACCTGATCATCATTACAACCCTTAGAGTTCTGTGGAGTTCTCTCTCTCTCTCTCTCTCTCTCACACACACACACACTTCTTACAGCACTCGACAAAAAGCTTCTTTCAGGGCCTATGAGGAAGAATGAGGCACCCAAACCGTTTCTTGCACGTTGCCTTAGAGATCCGCCCCTTACCTGAGCAGGCTGTAGAGTTGCTGATTCTGCTCCACGCCAAAGAGGAGACGGTCTGGAATGTGGCCCCGATGTCATCCCACTGCCTGCAAGGGAGACAAACATGATGGGAAGACATTCACCCTTCAAACCTCAGAGTGTTTCCCTCAAAACCATTCCGGTCCCACAAAGATCTGTCTTTCCTGCTGTAGTTTCTGCCTCAACTAACTCCTTCTGTTGCGATTCTTTTGCGTCAAGCCTAAGACTGCTGGGGGGGCTCACCCTGCTTCGTCCTCCTCCGTTCCTTCTTCTGAAGAGATCAGCCCTCTAACAACCCCATTGGTTCTCTTGGATGCTAGAAAGATCCTGGTTTTAGAGGTTTTAGAAGGGGTTTTCTCTGTGCCAGGTGCAAGGGAGTGACAACGGGAAACAGGTTATCTTGTTGTCCTGTGCTCCCTGAGGCATCTGGTGGGGCCACTGTGTGATACAGGAAGCTGGACTAGATAGGCTTTTGGCCTGATCCAGCAGGGCTCTTCTTATGTTCTTATGTTATGTTCTTTTCCACTGCAAAATCCAGCTATCCTTCTCTCCAGTTGTTATTCCACCTTCCTCTGTTAAAACCAGCAGCAAAAAAGCTTATAACTGTTAAAATAATGAAACAATATTAAAGATAACATACAATTAAAACAAAAACAACCCAGTTAAAAAGCACCCACCCCCTCCCTTTCGGGAACAATGTAACTGTTTGCAGATGATACTAAACATTTCCGGATGTTGAAGACCAGCAGGGATTGTGAAGAGCTCCAGAAGGATCTCTCCAAACTGGGAGAATGGGCAGCAAAATGGCAGATGCGCTTCAATGTAAGTAAGTGCAAAGTGATGCACATTGGGGCAAGAAACCAAAATTTCACATATACGCTAATGGGTTCTGAGTTGTCTGTGACGGATCAAGAGAGAGATCTTGGGGTGCTGGTGGACAGGTCGATGAAAGTGTAGACCCAGTGTGCGGCAGCTGTGAAGAAGGCCAATTCCATGCTCGGGATCATTAAAAAAGGGATTGAGAATAAAACGGCCAATATCATTATGCCCTTGTACAAATCGATGGTAAAGCCACATCTGGAGTATTGTGTCCAGTTCTGGTCACCACACCTGAAAAAGGATATAGTTGAATTGGAAAAGGTGCAGAAAAGAGCGACCAGATTGATTCGTGGGCTAGACTACCTCCCTTATGAGGAAAGGCTACATCGTTTGGGGCTCTTCAGTCTAGAAACAAGGCACCTGAGGGGGGGGGACATGATTGAGACGTATAAAATTATGCATGGGATGGAGAGAAGAGAGAAGTTCTTTTCCCTTTCGAACAACAGCAGAACTAGGGGACATGCACTAAAATTGAGTGGAGGGAGAGTTAGAACAGATAAAAGAAAAATATTTCTTCACCCAGCGTGTAATTCATCTGTGGAACTCCTTGCCACAGGATGTGGTGATGGGCACCTTGCCTGGATGCCTTTAAAAGGGTGTAGATGAAGGAAGAGGGGTCCCAGCATCCACACGCTGCTTTTAGGGCAGCAGTAGCGGCAGTAATGGCAGAAAGTGAAGAAGAACTGAAGAGCCTCTTGATGAGGGTGAAAGAGGAGAGTGCAAAAGTTGGCTTGAAACTCAACATTAATAAAACTAACATCATGGCATCTGGTCGAAATGGAAGCAGTAACAGATTTTACTTTTCTGGGCTCCAAGATCACTGCAGACGGAGAAAGCAGCCATGAAATTAAAAGACGCTCACTCTTTGGAAGGAAAGCTATGGCAAACTTAGACAGCATAATAAAAAGCAGAGATATCACCATGCCAACAAAAGTTAGCATAGTCAGGGCGATGGTGTTCCCAGTAGCAATGTATGGTTGTGAGAGTTGGACCATAAGGAAGGCTGAGCGCCGAAGAATAGATGCTTTCGAACTGTGGTGCTGGAGAAGACTCCTGAGAGTCCCTTGGACTGCTAGGAGATCAAATCAGTCAATCCTAAATGAAATCAATCCTGACTGTTCCCTGGAAGGACAGGTACTGAGGCTGAAGCTCAAATATTTTGGCCACCTAATGCGAAGAGAGGACTCTCTGAAGAAGACTCTGATGCTGGGAAAGACTGAAGGCAAAAGGAGAAGGGGAAGGCGAAGGATGAGATGGTTAGACAGCATCACTGATGCAACGAACATGAAAATGAGCGAACTCAGGAAGATAGTGGAGGACAGGAAGGCCTGGCGGGATATGGTTCATGGGATCACAAAGGGTCGGACACGACTTAACGACTGAACAACAACAACAACAAAAACGGCCCTACACCCCCCCCATGGGGGCACCACTGTGACACTGCCCACGGGACGCCATATGCCCCCATGGGATGCCACGCCCCTTGGGGCATGACAACAGTTTTGTGCGTCACCACGGCGCATAAACACCACCTTGGCGCTTTTGGGCTCCTTTTTGGAGCCAAACGGCACCCGGGACGGTGGGTGGGCACAAGCCAGGATGGTGTAGTGGTTTGGGAGTCGGACTTAGACCTGGAAGATCCAGGTTCAAATCCCTGCTCAGCCATGAAGCTTCCTGGGTGACCTTGGGCCAGTCACTATCTCTCAGCCCCACCTACCTCACAGGGTTGTTGTGAGGACAAAAAGGAGAGGAAATATGTACACCACCTTGAGCTCCTTGGAGGAAGGGCGGTATAAAAAAATGTGAAAAAAAACTTGCAGCTGGCTGCACGAAGACATCCAATAGCAGAAGGAGCGACAGATCCGCCAGCAAGTGCACCCCTGCGACCTGCTTGGGGCCCACCACCCCCACTGTAACGACACCTCCGCAGGGCAGTAGCACCTTGAACGCAGCACTCACTCCATTCCCTTTCCCCTCTCTTTCCCCCTTGGTTCAAGCACTCGGCTTACTGGGGACACCCCCTTTGGTAGTTCTAATCCGCTGCCACCAGCTCAGGGGACCAGGGTAGCCAGAGAGTTCCCCTGAGCAAGAACTCCCTCCTGGGACAATACTGGGCCACAGTCCTTAGATAATCCGCTCGTTCAGTAGCGCTTGCAGAGTGAGAAGATGGCAATTCTACTGGTTTCTCAGAACACGGCAACACAGCGTATTTTTGAAAAAAGATTTTATTAAAAGGCTAAGACTAATTTAAAAAGGGATAATAAAACAAATAGACCAGGAGTTTAGTTACAACTGCAAAGGTAAAACATTAATTGAAACATTAGGATGAACTATCAACGTTAGCCAGTAGGTGGCGCTGCAGCCTCACAGCTCTTATTCAGCATTGCTTGCAGAGCTCTGCCATGTGGGATTCCAAGCTCGGTCAATTTACATTATACAATGCTAGTTTAAACAAAAAGCTAGACCGCAGGGAAGAGAGACAAAACGCAAAACAACCACAAAGCCTGAAGGTTTCTGGCTAATTTTAAGCTCTATCAATTCTGCATACCTTGATAAATGGATTCAGCTCCTTATCAAGCAGGATCTTTCTTGAGATGTTGAGGAGAAGAGAGGAAAGGGCTTTCGGTTTCCCTTCAGAGATTCATCTCAGCCCCTCAAGTCAGCTCTTTTCTGATTGGAAAATAGGAGGAGCTCTTGCCTGGAAACTGATCCACCTTTCCATTCCTCCCCCACCTCTGCAGTCCAACAGGACAGGCTATTAACACAAGAAAGGATTTCGGCTGGCAGGACTGAATTTGCATTTCAGCTCTGCAACCACAAGAGAAGCTGTTGTTTGCACACAGAATTTTGAGTATAAGAACAGCCTAGGGAACATAGAACCCACATGAAATGGGGATGTCGTGACAAGGGGATTGGACAGATTGATGGAGGAAAAGTCCACCACAGGTTACAAGCCATGATGGGGATAGCAACCTCCTGGTTTTAGAATTTAAATCTCCTCGCTTAGCTGGCTCCTTCAAAGCCTTTCCTGGCCCACCAAGACCCGCCTTCCCTGCTCTATTTTCTGTCCCAATTCAGTTCTCCTGCTGCAGTCCTTTCAGAAACCTGAGTCCCCAAGATTCAGATTTACCAGCACGACGACAGACAGGTGCTGTGTCGATTCCAGGTGATGTCCTGTAACTAGGATCACCAGAGATGATGTGGGGGGAAAACCCAATTTACATATGCAGGAGTTGGAACCTGTTTGGATGTAACAGAGGGGACTTGGCAGGGCTATTTCCCGGAACAGACACTTCAGTCCCTGGTGGAAGCCCAGTTATCTCTGTCAGTGGAATGAGACCCCTGACCCGCTGAGACACACACCTTGAAAGACCACCCTGATTATTTGTCCTCCATTCCTTCTTGTGAAGAGATCAGCCCTCTAATGAACTCTCTGGTTCTTTTGAATCAGACGCAGATGCCAGAAAGCTCCTTTTCTGCTGCAAAATTCAGCTTTTTCTTAAGATTTTTATCCCACCTGCCTCTGTTAGAACCAGGAGCAAAAAACTTGCTACAGTTCAAATAATAAACGATATCAAAGAGATAGTAAACAACACCATTAAAAACTAGAACCAGTTAAAAAGCACCCCCACCCCCTCAGTTTCGGGGAAAATGGATCTGTCCCAGGCCTAAAACATTGTTCCTCTACATGCATCCCACTGTTTTTTGCAACCATTTCAGAGACAAATGTCCACTTCTAGGTCCTTCTGTTCTGGGTTTTACACTTCCTGTCAAACCCCCCCCCCCCCCAGCATAGAAATAAAACTATTTAAGAGCAGACCCAAAGCTTAGCATGCAAGGGGTGAGTGGTACCCCTCCCCTTCCTCTTCACCGGCTGGGCTTTGAGCCTGGCCGTCTCTGCCCCTCCGGGGGCTTCTCTCCCACCCCTCCCAATTCCTTTCCACCCACCGCAGCCCTGGGGCTCACCTTCGTCCCCGAACGACTCACTGGGGAGGTGACAGAGGCAAAGGAATGAGGCAGAGCAGGAAATGGCTTCCCCACTCACTCCCCCTCCCCCCCAGGAATCCAGACTCGCTCCTTTTAACCCTTGCACTGTCTGTCAGATGGGAGGAAGAAGACTCTTTGCGGGGGATGGAAGTCTTGATCGTCTAACCCAGGGGTTCTCAACTTATTCCAAGTGGGGCACAGGTGAAAATCACGTAAAAGGGGGGGCCACGGCACGAGATTAGGGGGCCACAGAGAGAAGTGAGAAGTGAAGAAAACAGAGAAGTGAAGAAAACAAAAAAAGAGAAGTGAAGTGAACAGAGAATTGATAGTGCTTCCCAGTGGGTGGATCGCCAAATGCACTTTGCAGCAGCGACGTCGCTTCCCCTCCCTTCTCCCTCCCACTTCTCCTACTTCGTATTTGGTAGAATCAGATTTCAGTCGTGTGAATTATTTACTCAGCCTAAGCGGGAATTGCCTTAACATAATGGACAGAGAGGTGAACCTCACAGCAATAGAACCGGATATAAAAAGCTTATTTTTGGTCATCAAGCAGAAGGGTCACATTGATCGAGAAATACTGAACGTATAAATTTAATTGTTGTATTTTGTATAAATTATAATAAAGCACTTTCTATTTACAAACGAAGCATTTAAATAGCTACCTTTCCACTGGTAGGACGGGGCACTGGTGGCGCGTACCTCAAGCTTGGAATCCTACTTTTGAGAGGGAGAGGAGCCATGCTATGCCAATCAGAACTACTTCCAATCTGTAAGCTGCGCTTTCTTAAGAAAGCCTCCGGGAAGCTCGCCAAAGCGAACTGACTTCGCCTCTCGTTTGTTTGCCCCTCCAGCAATTGCCTCCAGAGACCCTGGAGAGTCGCTTTCGCTGTCTTTGCTAACAGCCATTCACAGGCCTCTCCTTCTTTGACCTCTCCTCTCCTGCTCTTAGCTACTACCACGACTCACAGCCATCCCACGTGTCCACTAACCGTCCAGGATGGACTTCAGCTTCCTGTTCAGTGTCCGCTCGGTGGCAAGCCTGGATCAGCCGCCACAGAACGTGTGGACAGGATCTGGACCTCAGTCACTCCCCTCCCCGTCACCTGAACTCGGACTCTTTGCACTTAACCCTTGGAAGACAAGAGTGTCCTGTTAAAAAGCAAAGAAGAGGAGGACAGATTGTCACACAAAAGAGAAAGGCTGAGAAACTGTGAGGCAGGGCACCCCTATGGGGGGAGAAAGCGGGATAAAAATCTAATAAATAAAAATCTATTAAATAAAATAAATAAAAAAGATATCGGAGGGGGGAAAGTGATATTGTACAGCACCATGTGTGTTGAACACAACGCGTATAAGTCGATATCTATATACAGTATTGCATCTCTGCACAAGAGAGTTCCCCGCAACTGAGTGTTGGGGACGGACACCATTATATCTATCTACACACACACACACACATACACACACTGGTTGGAGTGTCTGATTCAAACATGCACTCTCCCAAGAAGCTGCCTGAATGGGTTGAAGGTGCCCCAGTCATTTCCTGTCAGGCAAACCTACCTCACAGGGTTGTTGTGAGGATATACCGGTAATGTACAAACCAAGTACGCTGCTTTGAGTGGCTCAGATACAAGTGGAATGAATCAACAGAGACGCACATGCAAAATGTGCCTTTATTCAGTTATAAGATTGTAACTAACTCGCCTTTTGGCTCCATAAAGAAACCTTCAAGAAAGCGAAAAACTCCCTTTAAAAAAATACAAATTTAAAAGCAAAGCTTGAAAATTAAGTTAAGAAACTAGAGCAGTGTTTCTCAAACTGTGGGTTGGGACCCACTTGGTGGGTGGCGACCTGATTTCTGGTGGGTCCCAGGTGATGGAAAGATAAGAACATAAGAACATAAGAAGAGCCTTGCTGGATCAGGCCAAAAGCCCATCTAGTCCAGCTTCCTGTGTCACACAGTGGCCCCACCAGATGCCTCAGGGAGCACACGAGACAACAAGATACCTGTGTCCAGTCGCCACTCCCTTGCACCTGGCACAGAGAAAACCCACTTCTAAAAAAAAAAAACCAGGAGGTTGCTTATGGCTTGTAACCTGTGATGGTCTTTTCCTCCATGAATTTGTCCAAACCCCTTTTAAAGGCATCTAGGCCAGGTGCCATCACCACATCCTGTGGCAAGGAGTTCCACAGATGAATCACACGCTGGGTAAAGAAATATTTTCGTTTGTCTGTTCTAACTCTCCCTCCACTCAATTTTAGTGCATGTCCCCTAGTTCTGGTGTTGTGTGAGAGGGAGAAGAATTTCCCTCTATCCACTCTCTCCATCCCATGCATAATTTTATAAGTCTCAATCATGTCCCCCCTCAGGCGCCTTTTTTCTAGGCTGAAAAGCCCCAGACGCTGTAGCCTTTCCTCATAAGGGAGGTGCTCCAGCCCACAAATCATTCTGGTCGCTCTTTTCTGCACCTTTTCCAATTCAACTATATCCTTTTTGAGGTATGGTGACCAGAACTGGACACAATACTCCAGATGTGGCCTTACCATCGATTTGTACAAAGGCATAATGATATTGGCCGTTTTATTCTCAATCCCCTTTTTAATGATCCCGAGCATGGAATTGGCCTTCTTCACAGCCGCCGCACACTGGGTCGACACTTTCAGCGACCTGTCCACCAGCACCCCAAGATCTCTCTCTTCATCCGTCACAGACAACTCAGAACCCATTAGCGTATATGTGAAATTTTGGTTTCTTGCCCCAATGTGCATCACTTTGCACTTACTTACATTGAAGCGCATCTGCCATTTTGCTGCCCATTCTCCCAGTTTGGAGAGATCCTTCTGGAGCTCTTCACAATCCCTGCTGGTCTTTACCACCCGGAAAAGTTTAGTGTCATCCGCAAACTTGGCCACCTCACTGCCTATCCCCAACTCCAGGTCATTTATGAATAAGTTGAAAAGCACCAGTCCCAAGACCGATCCTTGGGGCACACCGCTTTTCACCTCTCGCCATTGTGAAAATTGCCCATTGACTCCCACTCGCTGTTTCCTGGTCTTCAACCAGTTCCTAATCCACAAGAGGACCTGCCCTCTTATTCCCTGACTGTGGAGTTTTCGCAGGAGCCTTTCATGAGGGACCGTGTCAAACGCCTTCTGAAAATCCAGATATATAATATCCACGGGTTCGCTCGCATCCACATGCCTGTTGACCTTTTCAAAAAATTCTAACAGGTTTGTGAGGCAAGACTTCCCCTTGCAGAAGCCATGCTGACTCTCCCTCAGCAGAGCTTGTTCTTCTATGTATTTTAAGATTTTATCCTTAATGAGACTTTCCACCATCTTCCCTGGAACAGATGTTAGGCTGACCGGCCTGTAGTTTCCCGGGTCTCCCCTCCTTCCTTTTTTAAAGATTGGCGTGACATTAGCTATCCTCCAATCCTCTGGCACAGTGGCCGTTTTAAGGGACAAGTTGCATATTTGGGTCAAGAGGTCAGCAACTTCATTCTTGAGTTCCTTCAGAACTCTTGGGTGGATGCCATCCGGGCCTGGTGATATATTGATCTTTATTTTGTCAATTAAGTCTGAGACGTCTTCTCTTTTAACCTCTATTTGACTTAATTCTTTAGTCAGGGGAGACCGTTCTGGCAGCGGTATTTGCCCGAGGTCTTCTGCCGTGAAGAAAGATGCAAAGAACTCATTTAATTTCTCTGCAGTCTCCAAGTCCCCTTTTATCACCCCTTTCTCTCCCTCACCATCCAGCGGACCCACCGTTTCCCTGGCAGGTTTCCTGCTTCTAACATATTTGAAGAAGCTTTTATTATTCCCTTTTATGTTGCCTGCCATACGTTCCTCAAAGTCTTGCTTGGCCTCCCGTATCATCTTTTTACATTTCTTTTGCCACAGTTTGTGCTCCTGTTTATTTTCCTCATTAGGGCTAGACTTCCATTTACGGAAGGAAGCTTCCTTGCCTTTTATAGCCTCCTTAACTGTGCTTGTTAGCCATGCCGGCATCCTCCTGGACTTGGTCGAGCCCTTCCTCCTTTGTGGGATACACTCCCGCTGGGCCTCTATGACTGTTGTTTTAAACAGCCTCCATGCACTCTGGAGCGATTGGACTCTTTTTACCTTCCCTTTCAGCTTTTTCTTAACTAGTCTTCTCATTTTGGGGAAGTCTGCCCTTCGGAAGTCAAGGGTTTTCGTGTCAGATTTGCTCGGCACTCTCCCTCCGACATGCATGGCGAAACAGATCGCAGCATGGTCACTGTTCCCCAACGGTTCGGTAACATTTACCTCCCTGACCAGATCTTGAGTGCCACACAATATCAAGTCCAGAGTCACCTGTCCTCTGGTTGGTTCCGTGACAAGCTGCTCTAAGGCACAGTCATTTAACATATCCAGAAATCCAGTCTCTCTTTCATGACCTGAGCATGAATTGACCCAGTCGATGTGAGGATAATTGAAGTCCCCCATGACTACAACCCTGTCTCTCGTTGACACCTCCCTGATTTGCTTCCTTATTTCAAGATCCCCTTCAGGTTTTTGATCTGGAGGACGGTAGCATGCCCCTACTATTACATCACTCTTTGAGCCTGGTAATCTAACCCACAGTGATTCTATGGAGGAGTCAGAGCCCCCCTCCAGCTCTACTCTGGTGGATTCTACCCCCTCTTTGAACCCCCTCTTAGATCAGATAAGTAATTGCCACAAGCCCTGAAGCTATTCAAAAATCAGATAGCTACTAATTGCCCTGCAAAGAGCTGAGCTCTTGCCGTTTGCAAGATAGCTGCTAATTACCCTACAAGCAGCTGAGCTCTTTACTTGTAAATAAATACATTTATTTATAGATCACATTTTTTTACGTCTTGTAAAGTTAGGTGGGTCCCGATACAGTGTCATTTTAAAAAGTGGGTCCTGGTGCTAAAACGTTTGAGAACCACTGAACTAGAGAATGTGCAGCAGCAGTACAAATACTACACTATAAAAGGAGACCACTTATAAAACAGCAAATCAAGATGACCAAAATAAACAACTAAAGGACAGGCTAATCCTACTTATTGTGTTTTCCCCTGGTATAGATATGTTGATATGCTATATCAGGTCTGAATTCTCACTGAAGCTATTTCCAGAGTCCAGGAATTTTTATGGTTTCTCTCCTGTGTGGGTTCTTTGATGACAAGTTAGGTTTGTCCTCAGAGTGATGCTCCTTCCACACTCCAAGCATTTCAATAGTTTCTCCCCTCTGTGTTTTTTTTAATGCAAACTCCCTAAAGTTTCACTACAACTCCCTAGTGAAGGGGTTCTCAACCTGTGGTACAGGTAGGTACCCCTAGGGGTACACAGACCTCTTGCTGGGGGTATGCCAAGCCCTGCCCCTTATCTGCCCCATCAGCAGCGAATTAAGTGTTAACTAACATGGATTTTACATTTTAATTATTTTCGGAGACCTTCTCTCTCTGATTTTGGTTTTGGGCTTGTACTTTGGAAATGTACTTTGGTGGGGTGGGGGAGGGAGGAGCTGATTTTGGGAAGTTTGACTTGGAGAAAAAAGAGATCCTTGCATATCTCTCTCTCTCTCTCTCTCTCTCTCTCTCTCTCACACACACACACACACACACACACACACATAGAGTTAAATAAGACATTTTTTCACATTTAAAATTGTTTTAGTACTTTTTATGTAACCATTAATGACCTAATTAATTAACTGATTAATCCAATTAATTATCAGTTAATTAGCAGGGGTACTTCAGAAAATTAGACCATGATAGGGGGTACCCGGGCCTCCAAAGGTTGAGAACCCCTGCCCTAGTGTTTTAGTGTGGAACTCCCTAAACACACTAAAAGCATTGATATGGTTTCTCCCCTGTGTGGATTCTTTGATGCCGGGTCAGTTTTGAACTAGTAATGAAGCTCTTTCCACACTCCAAGCATTTATATGGTTTTTCACCTGTGTGGATTCTTTGATGTACAGCCAAGCTGTTACTGTCACCGAAGCTCTTTCCACACACCAAGCATTTATATGGTTTTTCCCCTGTGTGGATTCTTTGATGTACAGCCAAGCTGTTACTGTCACCAAAGCTCTTTCCACACGCCAAGCATTTATATGGTTTTTCCCCTGTGTGGATTCTTTGATGCATAGTCAGGTTGCCTCTCCTACTGAAACACTTTCCACACTCCAAGCATTTATAAGGTTTCTCCCCTGTGTGGGTTCTTTGATGCAAAGTCAGGCTTGAGCTCACACTAAAGCTCTTTCCACACTCCTGGCATTTATAGGGTTTCTCCCCTGTGTGGGTTCTTCTATGTACAGTCAGTCGTATACTATCACTGAAGCTCTTTCCACACTCCATGCATTTATAGGGTTTCTCCCCTGTGTGGGTTCTATGATGCAAAGTCAGGCTTGAGCTCCAACTAAAGCTCTTTCCACACTCCAAGCATTTATATGGTTTCTCCCCTGTGTGGATTCTTTGATGCAGAGTCAGGTTTATGCTCACACCGAAGCTCTTTCCACACTCCAAGCATTTATAGGGCTTCTCCCCTGTGTGGATTCGTCGATGCAAACTCAGGTTTGAGCTATACCTGAAGCTCTTTCCACACTCCAAGCATTTATAGGGTTTCTCCCCTGTGTGGGTTCTTTGATGCAAAGTCAGACTGGAGCTCAAACTGAAGCTCTTTCCACAATCCAAGCATTGATAAGGTTTCTCCCCTGTGTGAGTTCTTTGATGGGTAGTGAACTGTGCACGGTGAATGAAACACTGTTCACATTCCAAGCATTTATAGGGTTTCTCCCCTGTGTGGGTTCTTTGATGACAAGTTAGGTTTGTCCTCCGAGTGAAGCTCCTTCCGCACTCCAAGCATATATAGGGTTTCTCCCCTGTGTGGGTTCTTCTATGTGTTCTAACTTCTGATTTACTGCTGGAAGTCTTTGCATGTTGAGGATTTTTTTCCTTTTCCTTTCCCTTTCCAATTTCTTTTTTTGGATCGAATGTGATTGCACTGAAAACCTCACCATGATGACTATCAGATTTATCTCCACATTTCATTATCTGGTTTCCCTCCTGCTTCTTTGATCTGTCCTGATCTGCAGTTTTCTCCCATGTGTCCTCCTTTTTATGGGATGTTTGATGAGTGCTTGTAGTGAAGCTCCTTCTCCACTCAGAGCATTTTAATGATTTATTCCCTGTGTGGACCTTGCTCTGTTCATTAATGATGGATTTCCAATCCGGTTTTCCCCTGTGCAAAGGATGCTTATTCCTTCTCTTCCCTTTGATATTTTCCTGTTGGATTGGGATTTCATGGTGGTCATGAAAAGCAACAGATTTAGTTTTAGTCTTCCAAACATACATTGGGCTTCCCTCCTGCCTCCCAGATCTCTCTTGGTCTCGAAAAGACACTTCCGTTATGTCAGGAATGGTTGGTTCCGGTGACATCCCATGTGGCTCCCTCTGATCCTCATTGTCTTCTCTGTTGCTTCCTGAAAAAGAGAGAATCTCGATTAGCAGTGAAATCGAGAAATGGAAATTCTAAAGCGCACTCCTAGGCACAGAGACTCAGAAGTAACCCCAGTGGATTCACTGGAACCGACTCCCAGGAAAGCACACATAGGACTGCAGCCCTCCTCAGTGCTTGTGGTGGAGAAGTTGCACAATCGTAGCTCCCTGGCCTGTTGCAACGTGACCCGGTCATGGGATGGAGGCAGCGTTGTTAGCTTTGCCTGACAACGTTTCTGCGGAGAAGTCACCGGGGGGGGGGGCTCCCTCTGGATTCTCTCAGGCCTCACAGCAGCTTAAACGTCATGTCATCTTCTTATAAATGCTGAAATGCCTGTCATCTGGCACAGAGGGGCACTTCCACGAGCGATTCCGTTCTTTTTAAGGGGCATTGTGGATGGCACGGAGCTCAGCCTCACTGGAAAGGTCATGAGTGGATTTCCACAGGTGCCATTTTGTCACTCACCTTGTTTAGTCTCATACTGTATTGCCCTTGGGGCGGTGAAGCCTTGGCGCCAATCAAACGTGTGCAAAGCAAAAATAGGGAGAGACGAGCTCAAAGCTACCATCTTTCTGCAGTCTCTTGGCTAAGGGGCAAAGCGGGGGTGGTAGCGCGTGTTGGCAAACGCACGTTTACACACAAGGTTTTCAACTTCATTTTGAGGGTGACCTGCTGCTCCCCCACAAGCCTGCCCATCTCAGCAGAGTTGCTCCCTGTGCCTAGCTAGTAATAAAGATCTCCTGCCAATTGTCCCTCTGTGAAGTGTTTGGTGCTCGGTTGGGATAGCTTTAATTTGCTCTCAGTGAAAGAAACCCAGTTGTGTGCAATCACGGAGGAGAGGCGTAACATTCCCCTGCCTTGGCTGTTTTTTGCCATTGAGTCCTGGGACGATCAGTGCCTGTTCTTGGGTGCTGCAACCCCTGTTTGCTTTTGCAGGGTTTTGTTTGCATGTGACTCGTGGGCTGCATCAGCCACCCTTTTTTTTCCTGACTTTAGGAAGGATATAAAAAGGGGTCATGAGCTATGGTTCCTTCTCAGAGGTGAAACTAGACTGGAGCGGAGGCAAGTAGTTCTGCAAGACTCCGTTACACCGGAGCCAGCGGCCCCTCCCCTTTGCTGTTGGAGCCATTCTGGCAGCGACAGGGGAGTGTCCTGCGTGTTGCCATTGCCGCCAGAATGGCTCCAACAGCAAGGGGGAGGAGCTGTTGACTCCGGTGTAACGGAGTCTTGCAGAACTACTTGCCTCCGCTCCACTCTAGCTACGCCACTGCTCCTTCTCCTTTCTGATGTGAGACCTGTGAGTTGGCTATCTCATGAAGAAGAGGAGTCTCAGCCCTACAGTAAAGTTGGCAAATTAATGGTTGAGCCTTGGAGTCATCTATGTGAGATTAGTAGTATTAAGGTTTAACTAGAATTTAGTGTTTTATCATTGTGTGTGTTATCCCTGGATGTCCTTTTAGTTATATTTTGTTATATATAAAACAAAATTGTTTTAAAACAAAAAATTTATACAGGTGGGCCCCCATATCCACTGATCCGCTATCCACGGTTTCAGTTATCCACAGATTGCAGGGATACCCACCCCCCAAAGCTTTTACTTTTTTCCCCAGTAAGCTTCGTTTCTTCCTTAAACAAACAGGAGAAGCAGCCTCTGGCTGCTTATTGCAGGCAAGTAGAATGAGACTAAGTCCTAGAGAGGATCTGCAAGGTTAACAGAAACCTTGCAGAGCCTCTCTAGGACTTAGTCTTGTTCTACTTGCCTGCAATGGAGGCTGCTTCTCTGTTTATTTTAAGGAAGAACCAAAGTTTGCTGAAAGAAAAATGAGAGCTGGGGGGCGCAGAGGGGAGGCAGGGCGGGGGCCCCTCAGGAAACCATGGAGGGGGTGTTCGCTCCTATTCGCGGTTTCAAGTATCCACGGAGGGGCCTGGAACATATCCCCAGCGGATATGGGTGTGTGTGTGTGTGTGTGATATCTCCAATCTTCAACTGATCTTCAATTCTTCCATAATGCCGTTTGTGACTGCTGTAAAGAACATCCTGCCACTGAAATGCTACTTTTGGAAATTTCAAAAGTAAATGCCCAAAAGTACCGGGGGGGGGGGGTTACTTACTTATTTGCTTACTTTGAAGAGTAAGAGAAATGATCACACAACTATCTTGTTGTATGCTGAAAAAGCTTTTGACGTGGTTCACTAAAAAAGTATTTTTGTTATGTTGACAAAACTTGGATTTCCTAACATTTTTTTGAAATAGATAAAAATGTTATATTCCAGCCCAAGATCGGGGATATTGACTAATGGCTCTCTTTCTCCCACGTTTCTTCTTGAGAGGGGAACTAGAAAAGGGTGTCCTCTTTCTTGTCTTTGATTTGTGTTTAGAAGTTTTGCTGTGTTCCATCAGACAAACAGCAATGTACATGTATGTATACATATGTATATAGGGATTTAAAATCAATTTATATACAGATGTTATTCAATTATTTATTACTTAACTACAATCTCCTATTTCAGAATTGATGAAAGTAATAAATGTATTTGGAGATTTATCTGGCTATTCGGATTAACTGGACAAAATCTGAAATGATACCACTCGGAGACATTATTGTATGGATTTGGAGTGTGTATAATGTTTGGCAATTTTGATAATGCCCAGAGCGTTTAGGAATATTGTTTCCTAGACAACACAGATGATTGCATTAAATATCTGTTATTTCTATTCACAAATACAGGAAGAAAAAAAAAGGGGGGAGGGAAAAAACAAAGGGAAAATAACCCTTGCCATATATCAACATGATGCTGCTCCTCAGCCCCCAACCTGGTCTCTGAGCATGATTCCCGCAATGTGGGTCAGACACTCCTCTGCTGCAATGACCCCAGACTGAGCAGCTCAGGATCGGAGAGAAGCTCCTCCCTTACCCCAAAGATGCCCTGATGCTGTGGGCAAAGTCAGTGCCGCCATTGCCACACCATCGGCACACCTCCACCAGTGTGCAGCTAAACTGGGACAGAGGTACCAGGGTGGTGGAGAGGGGAGGGGGGTGTCAAACCCTGTGCCCCACTCAGACCACACTCAGGACCCCGACGGTGTCCTAAAACTATACCGACTTCAGAGGTGGACAATGTCAAAATGGATTCACTGGAATCAATGGAGAGCAAAACATCACCGCTTCACTCCCCCCCCCCCCAGCAGTGGCTCCAGTCTGTTGAACAGAAGTCCTCCGAGTACTCCACCCCCAAGGCTGGCATGGTGAATGGGGACCGTTCACCACAAGAGAAACTTCCCACCTTTCTGGGCAACTCAGCACCGGTTAGGATGAGTCAGGATAGTACCTCTCTGCCGTTCAGATCTCATTGCCTGCAAGGCCACAACAGCAGCTTGGCTTCTGCATCTGCCGGGGGTGGGGTGGGGGTGGGGGGAGGATTCGTGACTGTCTCCCTTCAGGGTCCGGCGCCCTTTGGGGTGTGGAGAGGAAGGTGTGGGGCCAGAGCATCCATTGCCCAGATCACACAGGCACTTGCAGCCCACAGCTCAGCCAAGCGGCGGTCAGGGCTTGAAGAGGATGAGGTCAGCCGATGTTCCAGGGCCTGAAGCTACTGCTGGGTGAAGCTGAACTGGGCAGAAGAAAGAAACTGACCTGCCGGTTTCTCTTCCTCCTGGAAAAACGCACACTGCCCTTCCTCCAGCCGGGAAATGAAGGCAGGCTTGGGAAACTCCTCTGGGAAGCAAACAAGGAGATGAGAGACTTATGACTACCAAGTACCAATCATTTTCCAAGTGACCTGATTCTAGCTGCCCCTCACCCCCCAAATATCAAGGAGCGGGACAGGAGAAGAGGCGAACTCTCTGAACTCTCATGGGTGAAGCATACAAGCAACTGCTTGGATCCAAAAGTATTGGGCTGCCTTATGTGAGCTGATTCTCACTGTTCATGAATCCTGGAGTGAATCACTAGTTGTGGAGCTGAAACCAGCCATGTTTCTTTCCTCTACCTCTCAGCACACAAAAAGCAAACCTCAACCAGAAGACCAACTGTTCCCCTTTCCGTCCTCCTTCTAAGGCAATTCACTCTCTGCAAAGGTCCCAGAAATTGAGGCAAGCAGAGAAAGGATTCGGCCTTCTCCTGCCTTTGCATCCCCAGAGCAGCAGGGCTCTCACTGGAGCACCACTCTGGTCCGGAGCAGCTGTAGCTCAGGGGTTGAGCACCTGCTTTGCATGTCAGAGACCCCAGGATCCATCCCTGGCACCAACTCAAGGGGAGGGCTGGGAGATGTCCCTGCATGAGTCCCTGGAGAGCTGCTGTCAGTCAGTGCAGCTGGTACTGAGCTAGATAGGCCAAGGGCAGCATCCCTCTGTCCCTAGGGCAAGACACCCCCTGTTATCCCCTTGGCTGACGTGGGCGTAAAATCCCTTCCAGAAGAAACAAATTCTTGACCAAGTCCATAATGGCACCAGCCACAAGCCCTGCAGGTGATCCAGCAAAACGATGTGGCTCTTGGTATCAGGAGAAAATACAAAAAAACGTGACTCCTGGTTCCACTGCTACTTCAATGTAAAGCCTCCCACATGAGTAACCAAATCAGAACTCAATCGTGCCCCAAGTGCAACAGGCCAATCAGAGTCCAGGTCTCACTGTTGACATCAGGCACAGGCAACAGACAACCACACCCCCTTCAGAGAAGCCTGGCGATTCCCACATTTGCCTGGAGAGACGAAAAAGGACGGACAGATCATGCAAACTCCCTCCAGCAGCAGCGCCTGGTCCTGGACCAGCCAAGAAAAGGGCTAAAAACTGAACAGTGCAGAGGAAGGAGAACGAGGAGGCGGGACGAGCGCTGGCAGCTCCAAGGGGCTCATTTTACAGACCTGCCGTGTCCCAAACGGGGATTTGGTACTTTTCACAACTGGTTTCTTTAGACATTTCTATCCTCCCATCTCATCCGCAAAGAGCACCAATTAGGCCAAGCTCAGCTCTGCAACAGGGAGGCACAGCAGGCATGTTGAGGGCACCAGTTCCAGCCCCACATGCCCCACTTCTATGCTGCAATAAGAACATAAGAACATCAGAAGAGCCCAGCTGGATCAGGCCAAAAGCCCATCTAGTCCAGCTTCCTGTGTCACACAGTGGCCCCACCAGATGCCTCAGGGAGCACACGAGACAACAAGATAACCTGTTTCCCGTTGTCACTCCCTTGCACCTGGCACAGAGAAAACCCACTTCTAAAAAACCAGGAGGTTGCTTATGGCTTGTAACCTGTGATGGTCTTTTCCTCCATGAATTTGTCCAAACCCCTTTTAAAGGCATCTAGGCCAGGTGCCATCACCACATCCTGTGGCAAGGAGTTCCACAGATGAATCACACGCTGGGTAAAGAAATATTTTCGTTTGTCTGTTCTAACTCTCCCTCCACTCAATTTTAGTGCGTGTCCCCTGGTTCTGGTGTTGTGCGAGAGGGAGAAGAATTTCCCTCTATCCACTCTCTCCATCCCATGCATAATTTTATAAGTCTCAATCATGTCCCCCCTCAGGCGCCTTTTTTCTAGGCTGAAAAGCCCCAGACGCTGTAGCCTTTCCTCGTAAGGGAGGTGCTCCAGCCCACAAATCATTCTGGTCGCTCTTTTCTGCACCTTTTCCAATTCAACTATATCCTTTTTGAGGTATGGTGACCAGAACTGGACACAATACTCCAGATGTGGCCTTACCATCGATTTGTACAAAGGCATAATGATATTGGCCGTTTTATTCTCAATCCCCTTTTTAATGATCCCGAGCATGGAATTGGCCTTCTTCACAGCCGCCGCACACTGGGTCGACACTTTCAGCGACCTGTCCACCAGCACCCCAAGATCTCTCTCTTCATCCGTCACAGACAACTCAGAACCCATTAGCGTATATGTGAAATTTTGGTTTCTTGCCCCAATGTGCATCACTTTGCACTTACTTACATTGAAGCGCATCTGCCATTTTGCTGCCCATTCTCCCAGTTTGGAGAGATCCTTCTGGAGCTCTTCACAATCCCTGCTGGTCTTTACCACCCGGAAAAGTTTAGTGTCATCCGCAAACTTGGCCACCTCACTGCCTATCCCCAACTCCAGGTCATTTATGAATAAGTTGAAAAGCACCGGTCCCAAGACCGATCCTTGGGGCACACCGCTTTTCACCTCTCGCCATTGTGAAAATTGCCCATTGACTCCCACTCGCTGTTTCCTGGTCTTCAACCAGTTCCTAATCCACAAGAGGACCTGCCCTCTTATTCCCTGACTGTGGAGTTTTCACAGGAGCCTTTCATGAGGGACCGTGTCAAACGCCTTCTGAAAATCCAGATATATAATATCCACGGGTTCGCTCGCATCCACATGCCTGTTGACCTTTTCAAAAAATTCTAACAGGTTTGTGAGGCAAGACTTCCCCTTGCAGAAGCCATGCTGACTCTCCCTCAGCAGAGCTTGTTCTTCTATGTATTTTAAGATTTTATCCTTAATGAGACTTTCCACCATCTTCCCTGGAACAGATGTTAGGCTGACCGGCCTGTAGTTTCCCGGGTCCCCCCTCCTTCCTTTTTTAAAGATTGGCGTGACATTAGCTATCCTCCAATCCTCTGGCACAGTGGCTGTTTTAAGGGACAAGTTGCATATTTGGGTCAAGAGGTCAGCAACTTCATTCTTGAGTTCCTTCAGAACTCTTGGGAACTCAAGAATGAAGTTGCTGACCTCTTGACCCAAATATGCAACTATGCAATCCTGACAGTGAGAAAAAAGAGGAGCAGCTCATGCCTTTGGTTCCTACATACCACAAACTATGGGCATCCTTACCCAGAGAGGCCACGATCCCGTAATTCTCCAGCATGACTTCCCTGTACAGAGCCTTCTGGCCTGGATCCAGCAGAGCCCACTCCTCCGCCGTGAAGCGCACAGCCACCTCCTCGAAGGACACCAGACCCTGCAAGGAGGAAACAGTCTCTCCTCACTAAAAATGTCCCATCATGTGACATGCACACATGCTCTCCGTCCCAGGTCAGCAACCTCCATCGTGCTTCTGTGCCGAGTTCCTTTTTGGCCCTCCTTCCCCGGCCCTCTCCCTCTCCGGGATGTCCTCCCTTCAGCCACTGCCAGTTCAGCAGAGGCGAGGCTAGCGGTTATGCCGCCTGGAGCTAGGGGGTTTGGCCGCCCTGAGGGTGGCCAACACCCCCCTAGCTCTGGGCAGCATAACCGCCCTGCCCGCCCGACCCCCGGGGGCCCACCGCCTGCCTCCCTCCTGGCTTACTTCTCCCTCTGGGTCCGCGCAACTCCGGAGGCCGGGAGAGAGCGTCCGCCCATCATGCCGGCTCGGCCTATACTGCCCAGGCCTAGCCGGCAATTTCGCACATGCGTACAACGCCGATACGGCCTGGGCAATATAGGCCGAGCCGGCATGACGGGCGGACGCTCTCTCCCGGCCTCCGGAGTCTCGCAGAGCCTCCGGGGGCCGGTTGGACAGCCTCCCGCTGCCCTGTATCGCCTGCCGTGTAGCTAGAAATTCCAGCTACACGGCGGGCAAGACAGGGCGGGCGGGCGGCAACTCAGGGCAGCGTGGCGTTCCGCCCCAGCCTGAGTTGCCGCCTGAAGCCATTGCTCCCTCCGCTCCACCCTAAATACGACTCTGCAGTTCAGCCTTGTTCGGTTCTCATGACCTCGTCTTGCTGGCAGAGTTTGTTCTACACACGTCGTGTCCTTCCAAGCGTTCCTGGGTTATGTAGCTGTTTGCCCTGCCTGCAGCCAAGTCAGAACCTCAGACTCTCTCTCTCTCTCTCTCTCTCTCTCTCTCTCTCTCTCTCTCTCTCTCTCTCTCTCTCTCTCTCTCCCCCTTTCTCTCTCTCCCTTTCTCTCTCACACTCGCCAGCAGGAGGCAGTAGGCCACAGTGCTCCACTGGCTGAGGAGAGGGCAAAGCCCCCTGGAGAGAGTCACTGGGCACAGGAAACTCTTTGGGAGGTCAGTGTTGTGTGTGACTTTGACTCCTGAACGGCTGGGGAGAAAAGACTCCCTGCCTCGCCTCACTCCAGCCACTATGATATGACTGATGTTGTACCAAAGGGAGAGAAAGGAAGTCTTGGCTGCAAGGAGCATCTGACAAAATGCAAGGGCGGTTGAAAAACAGCGGACAAGTTACAAGATTCCATTGCTCAAATGACCAGCATTCCAAACCTTGGAGTTCTGTGTTCACACACACGCTTCTGAGTGGTGAAGTATGATATTTGACAGCACCAGACAAAATGGCTTCCTGCAAGGCCCATGGAAACGAATGAGGCACCCAGGCTGTTTCTTACACATTGCCCTGTTGATCCGCCCCTTACCTGAGCAGGCTGCAGAGTGGCTGATTCTGCTCCACGGCAAAGAGGAGACGGTCTGGAACGTGGCCCCGATGCCATCTCACGGCCTGTGAGGAGACAAGTGTGATGGGGAGACTTAATTTTTTTATTATTTTATTTATTTACAATATTTATTATTATTATTACTATTATTGTTATCAACAGTATTTATATACCTCTTTTCAACTAAAAGTTCACAAAGCGGTTTACAGGCAAAATCAAATGAATAAATTTCCCAAAAGGACTCACAATCTAAAAAAGATTATCCTGCCTTTCTCCCCGAAGGGACCCAAGGCGGCTTTCACCCTTCAAGCCCTTTTCAAACTTCACTTCCTTGTGCAATTTGACATCATTTTCCTGTTTGCTCCACTGCCCTGGTTCTGACCCATATATGCTCAAGTGGGGTGAGCCCCACACATCTTGATCCACTTTCTTCCACTTCTTCTTTCTCCCACTTTGCCCTTCTCTGCCTCCCTCCCTCCGTAAAATTCCTTGCAAAACTTCAGAGTGTTTCCCTCAAAGCCTTTCCAGGCCAACAAAGATCTTTGCTGTGTTTTCTGCCTCAGTTAACTCCTCATAACATAAGAACATAAGAAGAGCCCAGCTGCTGGATCAGGCCAAAAGCCCATCTAGTCCAGCTTCCTGTGTCACACAGTGGCCCCACCAGATGCCTCAGGGAGCACACAAGACAACAAGATACCTGTGTCCTCCTGCTGCTATTCTTTCCCGAAACCTTTAGATTGAGGGGGGACGGACGGACTCACCCTGCTTCACCCTCCTCCACTCCTTCTTCTGAAGAGACCAGTTCTCTAACAACCCCCCTGGTTCTTTTGCCGGAAGGATGCTATTTTCAGCTCAGCTGCAAAATCCAGCTGTCTTTCTTATACTGTAAATCTTGTTCCACCTGCCTCTGTTAAAACCAAGAGCAGAGAAGCTAACAATGTTCAAACTATATTAAAGATAGAATTAAAAACACAACCCAGTTAAAAATAGCATCCGACCCCTCCCTTAATCCAGAACAGTGAAACAGTTTCAGGTTTGCCATATTTTTCTCCAGCGTCCCTCCTACATCCCGCTGTTTTCTGCATCGGACTCAGTACTGACTGGCCCCTTCTGGCCCTCCCTTTTTCACGACTTTTTCACTGTCCCTGTCAGTGTCAGAGCCCCCCCCCCCACAGAAACGCAGCCACTTAAGAGCAGACCCAAAGCTTAGCATGCAAATGGGGGGTGTCACCGTTTCTCTTCCAAGCCCCCTCCCCTTCCCCTTCCCCGGCTGTGCTCAGCTATGAGCCTGGGCGTCTCCACCCATCTGGGGGCCTCTCTCTCACCCACCCCATTCTTTGCACCCACCGCCCCCTAGGACTCCCCTTCACCCCTAAAGGGCTTTGGACTCACCAGAGCGGGCTGCTGACACCAAACACTTGGCTGGGGGAGGCAGAGGAAGAGGCGGAGGCGGAGCAGGAAGTGGCTGTGGCTTTCCCACTCATCCCCCCCCATTCACCTCTCTAGGAATCCGTAGTCACTCCTTTTAACCCTCGGAGTCGTGGTCAGGCGAGAAAGGAAAGACTCTTAGCAGGGGATCCAAGTCTCTCGACCCTCCAACTCCCAGGCGGGACGAGGCGGCGCATCTCCTCCGCCCGGACATCCCCTCTTCCTCTCCCCCCCCCCCTGCAGCATCGATCTGATGCAACGTACGCAGCAGAGACTCTGCGGGCTTCTCCTAGGACTATTTTCCTCCTCTCCCCCAGGCTGACCCAAAGCTCAGCATGCAAATGGGGGGAAGTTTGAGAGAGAGGGAGAGACGTTGACCACGCTGAGCTAGAGAAGCCGATGCTGCCTACGAATCAGCTCCGGGTGGTCAACACTGGCAGGCAGCAGCTCTGCACGGTTTTGGACAGAGGTATTTCCCTGGCCTGGGTGGAGATGCTGCCAAGAATTGAAGCTGCCGCCTTTTGCATGCGGAGCAGGGCCAGAAGATCCTCCAGTGAAGTGCGGTGATCCGGTTGGTCCTTGACTGCCATGATTGGAGGATCCGGAGGGAGCCAGTAGTTATTCTCTCCCCCGTCACGTCCCCCTCTTACCGGGACTGACCCGCTCACCTGGAAGTGTCCGGTCGTCTCCAGCAAAGCTCACCCCCTAAAGTCAGGGGCCGTGGGGAGATCCTTCATATATAATCATCATATTCTACTTTCCTGCCCGAACGATCCAGGATTCTACTCTAAGCTGCTTGGGGGGCTCTGCCTCCTTCAGAACAGAGTCCGGGTGCCTGTAATTCATTAAGATGGGGGGATGAGATTTTCATCTGATTCTAATAAATCCCACCCCTAAAGCGTACAAGCGTTTAGCATCCTGGACTGGGATGCAGGGTGTGTGTGTTCCCTTTTCCGTTTCCTCCCCGGCTCGATGGCTCCTCCTGGAGGGCAGTGAGCATGTTCTGCCAGGGCCGGCTCATCCATGGGGCCAACTGAGGCAGTTGCCTCTGGCAGCAGATTGGTGAGACATGAGTGAGCGCCCACTTCTGTCTCCCCACTGTCCTCTACTGTTCCTCCTTCTATTTCTGCTGCTCCCTGGACTGGAAGGTGGGAAGGTCTTTCTTTCCTCTTCTATTTTCCTGCCCTACAATCGAGGATTGGGTGGCCCCACTGCACTGCCCTACTGAGAGGTGTTCGAAGCTCACTGTTCGATCCTCTCGGGATGGGTTGGCCTTGCGACCCCATGTGTTGCAGCGTATCCCAAGCCCCCAGGGGGGCTGCGAGTCTCCAGAGAGAGAGAGTTCCACACAGCCTGCAGCACAACAGGAGCCTTGTTGTGGCCTTCAGACCCGCAATGGGACATGGATTTCTGAAGCTGGGTAAGAGCCACGAGGTCTCTAAGAGCATAATAACATAAGAAGAGCCCTGCTGGATCAGGCCAAAAGCCCATCTAGTCCAGCTTCCTGTATCACACAGTGGCCCCACCAGATGCCTCAGGGAGCACAAGACAAAAAGATAACCTGTTTCCCGTTGTTATTCCCTTGCACCTGGCACAGAGAAAACCTACTTCTAAAACCAGGAGGAGATTGCTTATGGCTTGTAAGCTGTGATGGTCTTTTCCTCCATGAATCTGTCCAAACCCCTTTTAAAGGCATCTATGCCGGGTGCCATCACCACATCCTGTGGCAAGGAGTTCCACAGATGAACCACACGCTGGGTAAAGAAATACTTTCTTTTGTCCGTTCTAACTCTCCCTCCACTCAATTTTAGTGCATGTCCCCTGGTTCTGGTGTTGTGCGAGAGGGAGAAGAATTTCCCTCTATCCACTCTCTCCATCCCATGCATAATTTTATAAGTCTCAATCATGTCCCCCCTCAGGCGCCTTTTTTCTAGGCTGAAAAGCCCCAGACGCTGTAGCCTTTCCTCATAAGGGAGGTGCTCCAGCCCACGAATCAATCTGGTCGCTCTTTTCTGCACCTTTTCCAATTCAACTATATCCTTTTTGAGGTGTGGTGACCAGAACTGGACACAATACGCCAGATGTGGCCTTACCATCGATTTGTACAAAGGCAGAATGATATTGGCCGTTTTATTCTCAATCCCTTTTTTAATGATCCCGAGCATGGAATTGGCCTTCTTCACAGCTGCCGCACACTGGGTCTACACTTTCATCAACCTGTCCACCAGCACCCCAAGATCTCTCTCTTGATCCGTCACAGACAACTCAGAACCCATTAGCGTATATGTGAAATTTTGGTTTCTTGCCCCAATGTGCATCACTTTGCACTTACTTCCATTGAAGCGCATCTGCCATTTTGCTGCCCATTCTCCCAGTTTGGAGAGGTCCTTCTGGAGCTCTTCACAATCCCTGCTGGTCTTCACCACCCGGAAAAGCTTAGTGTCATCTGCAACAGTGTCATCTGCAACAGCCTCTGTTACAGGGCTGGTGCACAGTGTGTGCAGGGGAGAATGGGAAAGGGGAAAGGTGGTTTTTCCCCCTTTTCCTTCCTCTTGAAAAAATCCTCCTTTAGTGCAGGGAGGGGAGCTTTTTTAAACTGACAGCACAGATTGTCACCCACCCCAGTTCCCCCTCTGCAATGCTTATTGTGAGGATGAGCACGCCAGTTTCCCTCTTCGGCCTCCTTTTTCCAGATGGTTAGCTTTACTCAACTCGGAGGTGAAAAGAGCAGAATGATGGTTTCAAATTTGCAGGCAGCCCAGGGGCCTAAGCGCATGGATGCTGCGCCAGAAACGCTCCTATAGGCCACCTTACAGACATGCGTCACATTGCTCATATGGTCGGTAAAACCCTTTCCCACCCTCCAATATATCTATGTATGGACCTACATCTCCTTCATGGATCATTGCCTTGTCGTGGCGAAGGGGCTTGCGTAACTCAATGAAGCCATGAGCTATGCTGTGCAGGGACACCCAAGACGGACAGGTCGTAGCAGAGAGTTCTGACTAAAACTGATCCACTGGAGAAGGAAATGGCAACCCACTCCAGTAACCTTGCCAAGAAAATCCCATGAACAGTACCAAAAGGCTAAAAGATATGACGCCGGAAGATGAGCCCCTCAGGTCGGAAGGTGTCCAATATGCTACTGAGGAAGAGCGGAGGACTATTCCAAGTAGACCCAGAAAGAGTGAAGCTTTGGTTGGGCCAAAGCCAATAGGACGTCCAACTGTGGATGTGTCTGAGGTTGAAAGGAAAATCCAATGCTGCAAGGAGCAATACTGCTTAGGAACATGGAATGTGAGGTCTATGAATCAAGGCAAGCTGGATGTGGTCAAAAATGAGATGATAAGATTGAACATTGACATCTTGGGAATCAGTGAACTAAAATGGACGGGCATGGGCGAATTTAAGTCAGGTGACCATCATATCTACTACTGTGGGCATGAATCCCTTAGAAGAAATGGAGTAGCTCTCATAGTCAATAAAAGAGTGGGAAAGGCAGTACTGGGGTGCAACCTCAAAAACGACAGAATGATTTCAGTTCGAATCCAAGGCAAACCATTCAACATTACAGTAATCCAAGTGTATGCCCCAACCACTGATGCCGAAGAAGATGAAGTTGACCGGTTCTATGAAGACCTACAACACCTTCTAGAACTAGCACCCCAAAAAAGATGTCCTTTACATCATAGGAGACTGGAATGCTAAAGTAGGAAATCAAGAAATAAACGGAACAACAGGCAAGTTTGGCCTTGGAGCGCAAAATGAAGCAGGGCAAAGGCTAACGGAGTTCTGTCAAGAGAACACGCTGGTCATAGCAAACACTCTTTTCCAACAACACAAGAGGCGACTCTACACATGGACATCACCAGATGGTCAATACCGAAACCAGATAGATTATGTGCTTTGCAGCCAAAGATGGTGAAGCTCTATACAGTCAGTAAAAACAAGACCTGGAGCTGACTGTGGCTCAGATCATGAGCTTCTTATTGCAAAATTCAGGCTTAAACTGAAGAATGTAGGGAACACCACTAGAACAGTCAGATATGACCTAAACCATATCCCTTATGAGTATACAGTGGAGGTGAAGAATAGATTTAGGGCATTAGACCTGGTAGACAGAGTGCCTGAAGAACTATGGACGGAAGTTCGTAACATTGTACAGGAGGCAGCAACTAAAACCATCCCAAAGAAAAAGAAATGCAAGAAAGCAAAGTGGCTGTCAGATGAGGCTTTGCAAATAGCTGTGGAAAGAAGGAATGAGAAAAGCAAAGGTGAAAGGGAAAGATATAAACAACTGAATGCAGATTTCCAGAGAATAGCAAGGAGAGATAAGAAGGCCTTCTTAAATGAACAATGCAAGGAAATCGAGGAAAACAACAGAATGGGGAGGACTAGAGATCTCTTCAAGAAAATTGGAGATATCAAGGGAACGTTTTGTGCGAAGATGGGCATGATAAAGGACAAAAAAGGCAGAGACCTAACAGAAGCAGAATCGATTAAGAAGAGATGGCAAGAATACACAGAAGAACTATACAAGAAAGATCTTAATGTTCCTGATGACCACGCTGGTGTGGTCACTGACCCAGAGCCGGACATCCTAGAGAGTGAAGTCAAGTGGGCCTTAGGTAGCATTACTAACAACAAAGCTAGTGGAGATGATAATATCCCAGCTGAGCTACTTAAAATCCTAAATGATGATGCTGTGAAAGTGCTGCACTCAATATGCCAACAAATTTGGAAAACTCAGCAGTGGCCAAAGGATTGGAAAAGGTCAGTTTACGTTCCAATTCCAAAGAAGAGCAGTGCCAAAGAGTGTTCAAACTACCGTACAATTGCACTCATTTCACATGCTAGCAAGGTTATGCTCAAAATCCTACAAGCTAGGCTTCAGCAGTACGTGGACCGAGAACTACTGGAAGTACAAGCTGGGTTTCGAAGAGGCAGAGGAACTAGAGATCAAATTGCCAACATGCGCTGGATCATGGAGAAAGCCCGAGAGTTCCAAAAATCCACCTACTTCTGCTTCATTGACTACGCAAAAGCCTTTGATTGTGTGGATCACAACAAACTGTGGCAAATTCTTAAAGAGATGGGGATACCAGACCACCTTACCTGTCTCCTGAGAAACCTGTATGCGGGTCAAGAAGCAACAGTTCAAACCGGCCATGGAACAACTGATTGGTTCAAAATTGGGAAGGGAATGTGGCAAGGCTGTATATTGTCACCCTGCCTATTTAACTTATATGCAGAGTACATTATGAGAAATGCAGGGCTGAATGAATCGCAAGCCGGAATCAAGATTGCCGGGAGAAACATCAACAACCTCAGATATGCAGACGATACCACCCTAATGGCAGAAAGTGAAGAAGAACTAAAGAGACTCTTGATGACAGTGAAAGAGGAGAGTGCAAAAGTTGGCTTGAAACTCAACATTAATAAAACTAAGATCATGGCATCTGGTCCCATCAATTCCTGGCAAATAGAAGGGGCAGAAATGGAAACAGTAACAGATTTTACTTTTTTGGGCTCCAAGATCACTGCAGACGGAGACAGCAGCCATGAAATTAAAAGACGCTTACTCCTTGGAAGGAAAGCTATGGAAAACTTAGACAGCATAATAAAAAGCAGAGATATCACCATGCCAACAAAAGTTCGCATAGTCAGGGCGATGGTGTTCCCAGTAGCAATGTATGGTTGCGAGAGTTGGACCATAAGGAAGGCTGAGCGCCGAAGAATAGATACGTTCGAACTGTGGTGCTGGAGAAGACTCCTGAGAGTCCCTTGGACTGCTAGGAGATCAAATCAGTCAATCCTAAATGAAATCAACCCTGACTGTTCCCTGGAAGGACAGGTACTGAGGCTGAAGCTCAAATATTTTGGCCACCTAATGCGAAGAGAGGACTCTCTGGAGAAGACTCTGATGCTGGGAAAGATTGAAGGCAAAAGGAGAAGGGGAAGGCAAAGGATGAGATGGTTAGACAGCATCACCGATGCAACGAACATGAAAATGAGCGAACTCAGGAAGATAGTGGAGGACAGGAAGGCCTGGCGGGATATGGTTCATGGGATCACGAAGGGTCGGACACGACTTAACAACTGAACAACAAAATGGACCTACATGGGAATTCAAGGGAACAGTGCTGGCCCATTGATGAGGCCTACTGAGACAGCTACCTCAGGCAGAAGACTGACCGAGGTCACCCACTTTCATCTACCCACTCCCTTCGCCGGACCTCCTCCTTCCACTCCAATGCTCTCGCCGGCCACTCACCTCTTCCCAATTCCTCTTCTGCTTTTTCCACTTTTTCAATTCAGGGATTAGGAGGATCAGAGGTAAGGTAGGGCAGCGTCTGGCACCCTGCCTCATGCGCCAGGAAGTTTTGCGCCAGCTCTGATGGTGACTAGCCATGCAATCCGCCCCATGTCTACTCAAAAATATCTCCATAGGGCTTGCTCCCTCCCAGTCAAGTGTGTATAAGAGCTCAGCTGAAGCAGGAAGCCATTTAATCATTTGATTTTGTCTGTAAACCACTTTGTGAAGTTTTTGTTGAAAATCGGTATATTAATACTGTTAATAATAATAATAATAATAATAATAATAATAATAATAATAATATAATTGTTGGCAGTTGTTGGCTCAAAGGCATTGGACCATGGTTGCACATTAAATTATTATTATTGTTGTTGTTGTTGTTGTTGTTGTTGTTGTTGTTGGCTCATCGGTCTCATTTTTCTCCCATTTGCTTTGTTTTATCTTGCACCGATTGGAATATTCTCTCCCTAGTGACAGCGTTTCCATGTGTTTAGCTCCTCTGGCCTGAGTACTACCCATCTTCCCAGGGCCAAAGGTTCAAGTCCTATTGGTACCTTTTTACTAAGGTGTCAAAGGTTCTCATAGATCAGGGGTGGGGAACCTCCAGCCCACGGGCCGGATCCGGCCAGAGGGTCGATCCTGTCCGGCCCCTGCAGGTCCGGCCTGATCCGGCCCGCGGGACCGGAGGCTCCACCACAGCCGGCCTTTCTGCAGCTGCGCAGATCGCTGTTGAGGGTGAGAGATTGCCCTCTCGCCGTCAACAGCGATCTGCGCAGCTGCCGAAAGGCCATTTTAAACTGGAGCTGAGGCGGGAAGGCGGTGGCGGCAATTGCCGCCGCCGCCGCCACCGCCGCCGCCGCCTCAGGTAAGCGGCTGTGGGAGGGTGGGAGGGAGGGTGGTCCGTGGGTGGGTGGGTGGGAGGGAGGGTGGTTTACTAAGGTAAATTCGTGGGGGGGGGTCAAATTTGCGGTGGGGGGCAAAAATTGCGGACGCCCTAACGGGCGGCCCGCGGCCAATTTTCCAAACGGGAAAATGGCCCCCCACCGCAAATAGGTTCCCCACCCCTGTCATAGATAATCTGAGACAGGAGACAAAAGGGAGGTCATTCAACACCAGAACAACGTCAAAACATCCAGCATACAGTAAATTGAGCAGTTAAATTAGCATCTCTATGAAAGTCTGTTGCAAAAATTACCCAAAGCTGCCTTCTACCCAGTCAGGCCCTGAGGGCATTGAGCTCAATATTGTCAACACTGGCTGGTAGCAACTTGAGGCAAGAGAATTTCTCTCCCCTGCCTGTAGGTGCCAGAGTTTGTCCTTCTGCAAGCAAAGGGCCCCTTCCTCGACGGCCTCTGATCCCACAACTCTTGTAATTAAGGTTTGTGGCAATATACCGTATGGGGCATGGTGTGGCATGTATTTCATACATATATTGGTATATATATTTTCCATGCCGCATGGAAAATATATATACCAATATATGTATGAAATAGAAAACATATTAACCTGCTTTTTTGGCTTTTGTATCAGCTTCTGCATATTAGCAAGCATGCAAGTCCCAGAAAAAGAGATAACCAAACTACCAAGGGGCCCACTTCTTAGCCTCGGTCTAGTCTCGGTCAGCCCTCACAACAGGGAAATTTACGAGGACAAGGGGCATTGAAGATAAAGAGCGACAGATGTGGAGAAAGGAGGGGGGCAGGGTGAAAGAAGGTTCATGAAGCATCTATTGTAATCCTATGGGGAGTGAAGACGACCCTCACTACGCCCCTGCTGTACTCTAAACTATAAAACTCAAGCCCCGAGTGTCACTCGGGGCCACACCTTGCTTTTGCTATGAAGCTCATGTGTGTGTGTGTGTGTGTGTGTGTGTGCCTACAGCGCTGCATTCTGACAGCAAACGAACTCAAACCTCCTCCAGTTGATTTGTGTTTTTCCTTGTGGGTAAAATGGACTTGCAGCTACAGAGCTGAAAAGCCTCCAGGTAACATATATGTGCCATACACTCTCTTAGAGAGGCCCATAAGATCATCTAAAGCCAGTCTTCTCCCACAATAGGCTCAAGAAACCCCTCCCTACCCCTGTGAAGGATTCATGGAGAATTTCAGGGCAGAACCCAGTCAGAATTGTGTGGGGAGCATGCGTGGGGCAAGGCCTTTCAGTGTGTGGGGGGGAAGGAATGAGGAAATGGGCGTGAGAGAGAGGTCATGATGGACAAGAGCACCCAAAAGAGTTGGAAGAAATGTCCCTTGGAAGAGTCAGTGACAAGGTATGAGGCAGAGGGGTGTGTGTGTGTGTGTGTGTGTGTGTGTGTGTGTGTGTGTGTGTGTGTGTGTGAGAGAGAGAGAGAGAGAGAGAGAGAGAGAGAGAGAGAGAGAGAGAGAGAGAGAGAGAGGCTTGCCAGGTGCTTGTTGTCAGAGGATGTATACTGTATGTATTGTTGGTTATTACAGGGATTACTGTTTCGAAAGATAAAAACATCCACTTGCTGCTTGGTTCTTTGGCAACCATTTGCAAGTCCTGTGGCCTGTGGCAACTACCGTCCATGCCACTTCCACGTAGCTGAAACACAGGAGACGCACAGCCCCGTTCAGCAGCCTAGTTTGGTGCGCCAGCTGTGACCCTTTTTAGTGGCACCCGCCAGGGCTCGTCTTGGCCAGAGAGCCTTGCCAGATTTAGCCACGGCTTCTAGCGCCCTATAGGATGGCTGAAATGCTTTGCATGCTGGGCTGCCTTTGCAGAAGATTAAGAACCTTCAGCTTAAGTAAGATTGGAAGCTCTCAGGGCCAGCTATTATGCATACTGATTTAATTTTTAAAACAGGATTAAAAGCCATGTTACATGAGAAAAGATAACTGTTCTTTGGCCAACCCAAAGCTCAGCATGCAAATGGGGGGGGGGGGAGAGAGAGGGAGAGATGTTGACTACGCTGAGCTAGAGAAGCCGATGTTCCGTAAGGCAAACTCGCAACTGTGCAGCATGCGGGCGCAGATGTGAAGCTGCCTGATGGATCAGCTCGGGGTGGTCAACACTGGCAGGCAGCAGCTCTGCACAGTTTTGGACAGAGGTATTTCCCAGGCCTGGCTGGAGATGCTGCCAAGAATTGAAGCTGCCGCCTTTTGCATGCGGAGCAGGGCCAGAGGCTCCTCCAGTGAAGTGCGGTGATCCAGTTAGTCCTTGACTGTCATGATAGGAGGATCCGGAGGGAGCTGCCCCTGACAGGCCAGACCGGTGATCTCCTGGCCCACTGCTCCCTACCCCAGCTGGCAGCGGCGCTCCAGGGTGCAGGTCCCTCCCCCTGTTACCAAAATTGCCTTTGTTATTATGGGGAATAGCTTTGCTAACTGGGCAAGAGGCACTTTTTCAATTGGTGCTCCTATTATATTTAGCAGGGGAAGAGTAACTGCTCCCCTCTCACCCCAACATAGTGTCTTTTCTGGTGGCTGTTTGCTGGTGTTCTTCTGTATCTTTTTTAGATTGTGAGCCCTTTTGGGACAGGGAGCCATTTAATCATTTGATTTTGTCAGTAAACCGCTTTGTGAATGTTTTGTTGAAAAGCGGTATATAAATACTGTTAATAATAATAATAAATATGGCAATTTGGACTGTTCTGGGATCTTGAGACCTGTGTATACCCAGTGGGGTCACTCCGCCCCCACGTGGGGGACCCGCCGCCGCAACTATTGTGTATACCAGAGTCCAGCACAGAATTCCGTTTTTAAATAATATTGAGGACACACATGGGTTGTTTTCCAATTTTTACTAAATATTTCAGTCAGACTCATACATATGCAACTACTACACAGCATACAGATCTAGGAATCTTAGGTAGAAGGTACAGAGGTTTAGCAGGTTTCCTTGATTTGCACATCGAAGTAGTCCCAAGAAGAAGCGTCCTCTATCGTCCTCCATATGCCAAAAAAGAATGTTAGGGATCTGTGGGGTTGGCCTTGCCGGCGAGCCCAGCAAGGGGGTGTTGAGGGCGAGCCCACTGTCTTGGTCGCTGCCTTCCCTGCGGGTAGACAGCCTGGGGGCTGCGGCAAGGTTACTGGGAGACGACCCAGGTTAAGGTAGGCCTCAGACCAGCTGGGGAGAGGGGTTTAGAGCACCCTGGTCCTCCTCCCCGACCGTTTCGGCAGTGGAATGGTGGGCTGTCACACCTCTTCTCCAGCCTCTCCGCCTGCAACTGCCCTCCTCATTGGCCGGTCTCTCCCTTAAGTAGCCCTAGCCCAGCCCTGTATCCCCTCCCCCAGTGCCTTGCTCTCGTGAGCCCAGAGCTGCACCCACCAGCTCCGTGGAGCACTTTGACCGATTAAAGCTTTATTCTTTCCCGAGGGTGCAAGGCTCTACAAGGCCTGCACTTGAGTCCTCGACCATAGGGACGATGTGCTGGAGAGGACAGCAAGGCCTGCAAGGAGGCTGCAACGTTGCAGAGTCTCTCTAGCATGTCATCTCCATGGTGGAAATGAGTCATGGCTTTTAATCCCATTGTTGCTTCCGTGAAAATGATTGCTGGCCATGAAAACATAAACACAACCCTATCAAACATGCTTAACATTTCACGTGGCTTCCTGCCTCCGCCCCATATCTCCCCTTACCCATTTTCCTAATACGGTTTTTCCTTCTCGTTTTGCTTACTCGCATCTTACCCTTGTCACTCGCATCTTACCCTTGTCATCCTTGACTTGGGTGCTGTGTCCCTTTCTTCCATTTTTCAAGCAGATTCTAACTTCCCTTATTTGGGTCTCTGAATTGGCTAATTTGCTGGCCACCAGTCTATCCTTCTCATCTGGTTCTTTCTGGTCTGCTAGTGAAGTAGAGGCCTGTAACTGTGAGAAGTATTCTTGCCTTCTCCAATTCTTGCCTTGCAGCACTAATCACGTAGAAGCAAGTGTCCTTGCACGTGCTGATCATGTACGCACGTATGTAACCCTAATCAGAAAGTACAGCCCCTCTTATGCAGACTCAGCCATGAACAGCCATGAACAAATAGTGTCCAGTAATGTCCAGTTGTGAAACTGGACATTACTGGACACTATTTGATAGATAAGCATATGAAGGTGGGAAGGAGTCAAAAGGAATCCACCATGTTAATAGGTCAGAAAAACACTGCAAAGAGGTGGAGATTTGTGATTATGCATGACGTTTAGTTTACTATAAAACCTTTTGTATGTCTCGTGATCGGGGCCTCAGTCTTTGGAACCAATTCCACAGGGTGCCTTTTATTCCTGGAATAAAACTATCCTGATTTCTACTTTTTCTTGCTGTGCAGTAATTAAACACCGAGTAGCTGGAATCCAGTACTACACTAGTCTCCTACCGTTGGTAGGTACTTCCTTTTTACACAAGCCCATCTGTCTGCCCCAGCTATTCTGGTCCTTCTCCTGTCTGTCTTTGCTCAAGCGCCTTAAGGGCCCCCCTCACCACATCCTCCTTTCTCCAACTGTCCTTGCCTGCTTTAGCTAAAAGACAGCTTTCAACTTCCCAAATTCTGTCTACAAAGTAATATTGAACATTTGAACATTAATTCTGCAAAAACAACAAACATATATTCAACAATTCTTACACCCAGTTTCCCTGAAAATAAGACCTCCCCCGAAAGTAAGACCTACCGTCATTTTTGCATGATTTTTGCTGGCACTCGTCAATATAACACCTCCCAGAAAGTAAGACCTAGCTAGGATCATAAGCCAGACGGACATGACCTTAGCCGGCACCCCCCCTCGACCCCTCTGGCACTTACTTTGAACGATTAAAGACTAATTCTTTCCGGAGGGTGCAAGGCTCTGCAAGGCCTGGAAGGCCTGCACTTGAGTCCTTGACAAGAGACTATGTGCTAGACAGGCCAAGAAGGCCTATAAGGAGGCTGCAACCTTGCAGAGTCTCTCTAGCACGTGACATTCTAGAGAGGCCAGCAAGGAGGCTGAAACCTTGCAGAGACTCTCCAGCATGTCGTCTCCATGGTGGAGGACTCAAGTGCAGGCCTTCCAGGCTTTGCAGAACCCTCCGGAAACCATTTTTTGGAGCCAAAATTAATATAAGACACTGTCTTATTTTTGGGGAAACACGGTACACACACACACACACACACACACACACACACACACACACACACAAAGAAGCTGCCTAAATGAGTTGAACTTACCCCAGTTTCTACCTCCTCACAGGGCTACTGTGAGGATGTAATGGGAGATAAGAACCATGTCCACTGCCCAGAGCAGTTCAGAGGAAGAGAGGCAGACAAGTGGAATGAATCACCAGAGACGCAAACACAAAACGTCCAGGCTTGATTTAGATATAAGACTAACTAACTCGCCTCTTCGAAACCCCCAAGAAACGCGGTGTGGGTTTTTTGATGCACAGCCAGGTGAGAGCTCACACTGAAGCTCTTTCCACACTCCAAGCATTTATATGGTTTCTCCTCTGTGTGGGTTCTTTGATGCACAGTCAGGCTTGAGCTCACCCTGAAGCTCTTTCCACACTCAAAGCATTTATAGGGTTTCTCCCCTGTGTGGGACTTTTGATGCAAAGTCAGGTTTGAGCTCTGACTGAAGCTCTTTCCACACTCCAAGCATGTATAGGGTTTCTCCCCTGTGTGGGTTCTTTGATGAACAGTCAGGCTTGAGCTCACCCTGAAGCTCTTTCCACACTCAAAGCATTTATAGGGTTTCTCCCCTGTGTGGGACTTTTGATGCAAAGTCAGGCTTGAGCTCTGACTGAAGCTCTTTCCACACTCGAAACATTTATAGGGTTTCTCCCCTGTGTGGGTTCTTTGATGCACAGTCAGGTGTATCTTCAGACGGAAGCTCTTTCCACACTCCAAGCATTTATTGGGTTTCTCCCCTTTGTGAGTTAGTTGATGCACATACAGGTGCGAGCTCACCCTGAAGCTCTTTCCACACTCCAAGCATTTATAGGGTTTCTCCCCTGTGTGGGTTCTTTTATGCACAGTCAGTTCCGAGTTCACAGGGAAACTCTTTCCACACTCCAAGCATTTATAGGGTTTCTCCCCTGTGTGGGACTTTTGATGTAAAGTCAGGTTTGAGCTCTGACTGAAGCTCTTTCCACACTCGAAACATTTATAGGGTTTCTCCCCTGTGTGGTTTCTTTCATGCAAAGTCAGTTTATCGCTCCGACTGAAGCTCTTTCCACACTCCAAGCATTTATATGGTTTCTCCCCCCGTGTGCGTTCTTTCATGCAAAGTCAGTTTATCGCTCCGACTGAAGCTCTTTCCACACTCCAAGCATTTATAGGTTTTTTCCACTGTGTGAGTTCTTTGATGCAAAGTCAGGTTTGAACTCATACTGAAACTCTTTCCACACTCCAAGCATTGAAATGGTTTCTCCCCTGTGTGGGTTCTTTGATGCACAGTCAGGTGTGAGCTCACCCTGAAACTCTTTCCACACTCCAAGCATTGAAATGGTTTCTCCCCTGTGTGGGTTCTTTGATGCAAAGTCAGCTTTGAGTTCACAATGAAGCTCTTTCCACACTCCAAGCATTTATAGGGTTTCTCCCCTGTGTGAGTTCTTTGATGCAAAGTCAGGCTATTGCTCCTACTGAAGCTCTTTCCACACTCCAAGCATTTATAGGGTTTCTCCCCTTTGTGGATTCTTTCATGCAAAGTCAGGTTATCGCTCCTACTGAAGCTCTTTCCACACTCCAAGCATTTATAGGGTTTCTCCCCTGTGTGGGTTCTTTGATGCAAAGTCAGGCTTGAGTTCACACTGAAGCTCTTTCCACACTCCAAGCATTTATAGGGTTTCTCCCCTGCGTGGACTGTTCTGTGTGTTCTAAGTTCTGATTTACAGCTGAAAGGCTTTACACATTGAGGGCAGCTTTTCTTTCTCTTTCCGGTTTCTTTTTCTAGATTGACTGGGGTTACATTGAATACCCCAGCATGATGAGTATCAGAGTTATTTCTCCATGTCTCTGTCTTTCCCTCCTGCTTCTTTGATCTGTCCTGTTCCGCAGCTTTCTCCCTTGTGTGTCTCTCTTTATGAGTGCTTGTACTGAAGCTCTTTCTCCACTCAGAGCTCTTTAATGATTTCTTCCCCGTGTGGACTGTGCTCTGTTCATTAACGTTGGATTTCCAATCTAATTCCCCCCCCTGCAAAGAACGCTTATTCATCTTCTTCCCTTTGGGACGTTCCTGCTGGATTGGGATATCCTGGAGGTCATAACCCTGACAAGCAACAGATTTAGATTTAGCCCTCCAGACATATGCTGGGCTTCCTTCCTGCCTCCCAGATCTCTCTTGGCCTTGGAAAGTCACTTCCGTTTCAGCAAGACTGGTTGCCTTTGGTGACACATCACGTGGCTCCCCGTGATCCTCGTCGTCTTGTCCGTTCCTTCCTGGAAGAAAGAGAGAGAATCTTGATTAGCAGTGAAATGAAAAAATGGAATCTCTAAAGCGCACTCCTAGCAGGGACGTGTGGTGCCGCTGCAGCAGGTGAGGCAGACCCACCACGTCGTAGTCCACAGAAAATAGCCGCAGCCTAACCCTGAGACTGCGTGCGCACTATGCGCTTGCACCCAAAGGAACCAGGGTTAGGCTGCGGCTCATTTATGTGGCCTATGATGGGGCAGGTCTGCCTCACATGGTGCAACCGCACCGCACGTCCCTGACTCTAAGGAATGTATACTCAGTAGTAAACTCCAATGTATTCAGGGGCACCGACTCCCAAGTAAGTATGCATAGGATCGCACCCCTGCTCAGTGACTGACTCTCAGTCATTGAGGAGAAGTTATACAATCGTGGCTGCTTAGCCTTAGCCTGTTGCGATGTGACTCGGTCATGGGATGGAGGCTACTCTGTTAGCCGTGAAGGACAACGTTTCTTTGGAGAAGTCACAAGAGATCTGGGAGAGGAGGGGGGTTACCATCATTTAATCCACTTGGAGGCGACTCTCATTGGAGCAAACACTCTCTCCAAAAGTACAATGAGGTAGGGTTTACATGATTAGAAACCTAAATTTCTAAGAAATTTAGAAACCCAGAATTTACCAAATAGAACAGGCCAGATAGGGCCAGCAGGCAAAAGGTTAGAAAAAATGGAGAAACTGCTGTGTCATTCGGAGGCAGGTTAGCAACGGAGGAGCTCATGGGAGCAACTGACATGACGTGATAGGGATGAGATCCCCAGCATGAGACAGAAAAGGTGAGGTAGGAATGAGCTAATGTGATCGGCTACCCAGACAGTTGGCAGAAGTATAAATGGATCGTGCAGACCTGGCCACAGTGACCCATGCCCTTGTGACATCTAGACTAGATTACTGCAATGCGCTCTACGTGGGGCTGCCTTTGAAGACTGTTCGGAAACTGCAACTAGTGCAGAATTCAGCGGCCCAGGTGGTTGCCGGGGCCTGTCTGTTCAACTCAGTCAGACCGTTGCTTCGGCGGCTACACTGGATGCCGGTTCGTTTCCAGGCACAATTCAAAGTGCTAGTTTTGACTTTTAAAGCCCTATACGGCTCGGGTCCAGGATATTTGAGGGACCGCCTCCTTCCTTATAATCCGACCCGTACTCTGAGGTCATCAGGGGGGCCCCTGTTAACCGTGCCGCCTCTGACGGAGGTGAGGGGGATGGCGGCGCGGAATAGGGCCTTCTCGGCAGTGGCGCCCCAATTGTGGAATTCCCTCCCCCTGGAATTGAGAACGGCTCCCTCCATAGAGACCTTTCGGCGGGGCCTTAAGACATTTTTATTTAGATCAGCATTTGATGTCTGACATGGCGGGCTGGCTTTTTTGTTGTTGTTGTTCAGTCGTTAAGTCATGTCCGACCCTTCGTGATCCCATGAACCATATCCCGCCAGGCCTTCCTGTCCTCCACTATCTTCCTGAGTTCGCTCATTTTCATGTTCGTTGCATCGGTGATGCTGTCTAACCATCTCATCCTTGGCCTTCCCCTTCTCCTTTTGCCTTCAATCTTTCCCAGTATCAGAGTCTTCTCCAGAGACTCCTCTCTTCGCATTAGGTGGCCAAAATATTTGAGTTTCAGCTTTGGTACCTGTCCTTCCAGGGAACAGTCAGGGTTGATTTCATTTAGGATGGACTGATTTGATCTCCTAGCAGTCCAAGGGACTCTCAGGAGTCTTCTCCAGCACCATAACTTACCTTTGTCTGACCCAGGACTAAGGGCTGGAAGACTTTGGCTGCCTCTGGGGTTACACTGCTGCACAAACTCCAATATGCCTGGGACACTAAAGTGACAGGGGGTGCAGTTGTGTTGTGTTTCCAGTTGTGTACCCTAACCAAATCGGCCTGACAAATCTGCAAACACTGCCTCGAGGCTTTGGAACAAACCCTCTGAGAGGCCCCCCAAGGGTGGCATGGTGAATGGGGACCGTTCACCACAAGACAAAATGGCAGATGCGCTTCAATGTAAGTAAGTGCAAAGTGATGCACATTGGGGCAAGAAACCAAAATTTCACATATACGCTAATGGGTTCTGAGTTGTCTGTGACGGATCAAGAGAGAGATCTTGGGGTGCTGGTGGACAGGTCGATAAAAGTGTCGACCCAGTGTGCGGCGGTTGTGAAGAAGGCCAATTCCATGCTCGGGATCATTAAAAAAGGGATTGAGAATAAAACGGCCAATATCATTCTGCCCTTGTACAAATCGATGGTAAGGCCACATCTGGAGTATTGCATCCAGTTCTGGTCACCACACCTCAAAAAGGATATAGTTGAATTGGAAAAGGTGCAGAAAAGAGCGACCAGAATGATTCGTGGGCTGGAGCACCTCCCTTATGAGGAAAGGCTACAGTGTCTGGGGCTTTTCAGCCTAGAAAAAAGGCGCCTGAGGGGGGACATGATTGAGACTTATAAAATTATGCATGGGATGGAGAGAGTGGATAGAGGGAAATTCTTCTCCCTCTCGCACAACACCAGAACCAGGGGACATGCACTAAAATTGAGTGGAGGGAGAGTTAGAACGGACAAAAGAAAATATTTCTTTACCCAGCATGTAATTCATCTGTGGAACTCCCTGCCACAGGATGTGGTGATGGCATCTGGCCTAGATGCCTTTAAAAGGGGTTTGGACAGATTCATGGAGGAAAAGACCATCACAGGTTACAAGCCATAAGCAACCTCCTGGTTTTTAGAAGTGGGTTCTCTCTGTGCCAGGTGCAAGGGAGTGTCAACGGGAAACAGGTTATCTTGTTGTCTTGTGCTCCCTGAGGCATCTGGTGGGGCCACTGTGTGACACAGGAAGCTGGACTAGATGGGCTTTTGGCCTGATCCAGCAGGGCTCTTATTATGTTCTTATGACAAACTCCCCATCTTTCTGGGCAACTCAGCACCCGTTAGGATGAGTCAGGATAGTACCTCTCTGCCGTTCAGATCTCATTACCTGCAAGGCCGCCACAGCATCTTGGCTTCTGCATCTGGTGGGGGTGGGGGGAGGATTCGTGACTGTCTCCCTTCAGGGTCCGGCGCCCTTTGGGGTGTGGAGAGGAAGGTGGGGGGCCAGAGCATCCGTCGCCCACATCACACAGGCACTTGCAGCCCACAGCTCAGCCAAGCGGCTGTCAGGGCTTGAAGAGGATGAGGTCAGCCAATGTTTCAGGGCCTAAAGCTACTGCTGGGTGAAGCTGAACTGGGCAGAAGAAAGAAACTTACCTGCCGGTTTCTCTTCCTCCTGGAGAAACGCACACTGCCCTTCCTCCAGCCGGGAAATGAAGGCAGGCTTGGGAAACTCCTCTGGGAAGGAAACAAGGAGATGAGTGACTTATGACTACCAAGTATCAACCCTTTCCCCTCACAACGGAAATATCATGGAGTGGGACAGGAGAAGAGGCAAAGTCTTTGAACTCTCATGGATTAATATATTGCAAAGCAACTGCAAAGATCCTTAAGTACTGGGCTGGCTTATGTGAGCTGAAACTCACTGTTCCTGAATCCTGGAGTGAATCACCAGTTGAGAATCCAGTTGTGGAGCTGAAACCAGCCACGTTTCTTTCATCCACCTCTCAGCACACGAAAAGCAAACCTCAACCAGAAGACCAACTGTCCCCCTTTCTGTCCTCCTTCTAAGGCAATTCCCTCTCTGCAAAGATCCCACAAATGTAGGCAAGCAGAGAAAGGATGTGTCCATCTCCTGCCCTTTCGTCCCCTGAGCAGCAGGGCTCTTGCTGGTGCACCACTCAGGTCCGGAGCATCTGTAGCTCAGGGGTTGAGCACCAGCTTTGCATGCAAGAGACCCCAGGATCCATCCCTGGCACCAACCTAGGGGAGGGCTGGGACATGTCCCTGCATGAGTCCCTGGAGAGCTGCTGTCAGTCAGTGTAGACAGTACTGAGCTAGATGGGTTCAGGGTCTGACTCAGGAAAGGCTTCCCCAAACTCTGTTAATGCCTTCCCAAACCGGTTCAGGCTAGCAGAAGAGCTGCTTTCAGGGCCAAGACACCCCCTGTCACCCCTTTGACCGACGTGGCCATCAAATCTCTTCTTGAAGAGAGCAGTTCTTCGTAACAAGGGGAGGTATCAAGATTTGTGCACTAAGGAAAGCCAAGAGATGAAAGACTCATGTTGCCAGTTCCCCTGTTCCTCTCTGGGCTGCCAAACTGGCATGTTCAAAAGATATTTGTTGACGTCATGACCAAGTCCATAATGGCACCAGCCACATGCCCTGCAGGTGATCCGGCAAACAGACGTGGCTCTTGGTATCAGGAGAAAATACAAAAAAACCGACTCCTGGTTCCACTGCTACTTCAATGTAAAGCCTCCCACATGAGTAAACAAATCAGAACTCAATCGTGCCCCAAGTGCAACAGGCCAATCAGAGTCCAGGTCTCACTGGTGACATCAGGCACAGGCAACAGACAACCACACCCCCTTCAGAGAAGCCTGGCGATTCCCACATTTGCCCGGAGAGACGAAAAAGGACGGACAGATCATGCAAACTCCCTCCAGCAGCAGCGCCTGGTCCTGGACAAACCAAGGAAAGGGCTAAAAACTGAACAGTGCAGAGGAAGGAGAACGAGGAGGCGGGACGAGCGCTGGCAGCTCCAAGGGGCTCATTTTACAGACCTGCCGTGTCCCAAACGGGGATTTGGTACTTTTCACAACTGGTTTCTTTAGACATTTCTATCCTCCCATTTCATCCCCAAAGAGCACCAATTGGGCCAAGCTCAGCTCTGCAACAGTGAGGCACAACAGGCATGCCGAGGGCACCAGTTTCAGTCCCACACGCCCCACTTCTATGCTGCAATCCTGACAGTGAGAAACAAGAAGAGGTGGAGCTCATGGCTTTGGTTCCTACATACCACAAACGATGGGCATCCTTACCCAGAGAGGCCACGATCCCGTAATTCTCCAGCATGACTTCCCTGTACAGAGCCTTCTGGCCTGGATCCAGCAGAGCCCACTCCTCCGCCGTGAAGCGCACAGCCACCTCCTCGAAGGACACCGGACCCTGCAAGGAGAAAGGAGTCTCTCCTCACAATTAATGTCCCACTCCCCCTTTGCTCACAGGCTGAAGTAAGGTGGCAGCACTTGTGTGTTTTCCTGCAGTATATTTGGCATATCAGACGAGTTGGTTGTCTGGGTTTTTTCTTTTCTGACGGACAACGTGACAATCCTATATGACAGGAAGGGCGGGGAGAACTCGGAGTGTCTGCAGGGACAGGGCCAGCGGCGGCGGTGATTCCGGGGATCGCTGCCACCACCGCTGAAAAAGTACCCGAAAACACCTTTGTTTCACTTACAGGGGCTGGTGGGGGGGCTTCGGGGAGGCCTGTTGGAATTGCGCGCCGGGGGGCGCGCGCGCCGGGGGGCGCGCGCGCCGGGGGGGCACACACACACACACACCACACCCTGCTTTACTTACCCCCTCCCCTTTTTTCCTTTTTTTTCCCCTTACCTTTTTCAGGCAGCGGCTACCGCCGCCACCGCCGCCAACCCCGCACGTGCTGCTCCCATGCCTCCTTTTGAATTCGGCTGCTTCTGCGCATGAGCAGCAGAAGCAGCCGAATTCAAAGGAGTCGTGCCGAGGAGAGCGCGCGCCTCGGAGAGCGCGCGCCTCGGAGAGCGCGCGCCTCGGTGCGACTCCTTTGGAGCCCGGCTGTTTCTGCTCATGCGCAGAATGAATTCGGCTGCTTCTGCTGCTCATGCGCAGAAGCAGCCGAATTCAAAGAAGTCGCGTCGAGGTGAGTGCGCGGGGGGCTGGCAGGGCTGCCGGAGCCTCCGGTCTGCTCATGCGGGCCGGACCTGATTGATTCGCCTGTTCCCGCCGGTTCCCCACCGCCGGTTCCCCACCCCTAAGCTACGGCCTGGTGACGTCACTTTCGGTTCGCGACATCACTGGGTGTGTGTGGCCACGCCTCTGTTCTCTGCCTCTCCCACTCCCACTCCAGCCACTGCTATCGAAGGCCCCCCCCCCCGATGCTGTGAAAAAGGGAGAGAAAGGAATTCTCGACGCCAAGGAACATCTGAGAATATGTGAGGACAGTTTAAAAACAGGGGACAAATGACAAGATTGAATTGGTCAAATGACTGGCAGTCCAACCCTTCACACACACTCTTCTTCCGAGCGGTCAAATATGACATCTTACAGCACCAGACAAAAATGCTCCTTCCAGGGCCTGTGAGAAAGGAATGAGGCACCCACCAAGCTGTTTCTTCCCCGTTGCCCTGGAGATCCGCCCCTTACCTGAGCAGGCTGCAGTGTTGCCGATTCTGCTCCACGCCAAAGAGGAGACGGTCTGGAAAGCGGGCACAACGCCATCTCACGGCCTGCGAGGAGACAAGCGTGATGGGAAGGCTTTCTGCATGCCTTTTTCAGACTTCACTTCCTTGCGCAACTTGACACTGTTGTGCTATTTAGTCCATTACTTTGGTTCTGACCCAGAAATGCTCAAGTGGGGTCAGCCCCACTCATCCTGATCCACTTTCTTCCACTTCTTGTTTCTTCTGTCCTCTGCCTATGCAGTCACCTCCCTCCCCTCCTTTGAAATGTCCTTGCCAAACTTCAAAACGTTTCCTTCAACCCTTTCCAAGCCCATGAAGACCCTTCTTTCGTGCTGTATTTTCAGCTTCAGTTAACAACTCCTGCTGCTATTCTTTCGCAAAGCCCAGTCCCTAAGATTGAGGGGGGGGCACTCACCCTGCTTCGTCCTCCTCCCCTCCTTCTTCTGTAGAGATCAGCCCTCTAACAACCCCCCTGGTTCTTTTGGATCAGGCTCGGATGCCGGAAGGATCCTTTTCTGCTGCAAAATCCAGTTCTTTTCCTTACAAATCTTATTCCACCTGCCTCTGTTAAAACCAGGAGCAAAGAAGGTTACAACCGTTCAAACAATATTAAAGATAGCATATATCATTAAAAACACAACCAAGTTAAAAAGCATGCACCCCCTCCCTTTCAGGAACAGTGTGAAACAGTTTCAGCTTCACAGTATTCTTCTCCAGCGTCCCTCCTACATCCCGCCTTTTTCTGCATCAGCCTGTTGTGGCTTTTTTACTGCCCCGTCAAAGGCCCCCAGTAGTATAGAAATGCAGCCACTTAAGAGCAGACCCAAAGCTTAGCAAGCAAAGGGGGGGGGGGGAAGAAGGAGGTTTCAGTTTCGCTTCCAAGCCCCCTCCCCTTTCCCTTCTCTGACTGGGCTTTGAGCCTGGCACCTCTGCCCAACTGGGGGCTTCTCGCCCTCCCCTCTTCTTTTCCGCCCACCTCTGCTCCAGACACCCTTTGCCCCCAATGGCTCTGACCCACAAAACACTTGAGTGGAGGCAGAGGAAGGGGAGGCGCAGCCAGGAAGTGCCTTCCCCACTCACTCCACCGCCCCCTCCCGTTCACCGCTCTAGGAATCCAGAGTCGCTCCTTTTAACCCGTAGAGTTCCTGTCAGCCGATTCCTTGCAGGGGATTGACGTCTCAACTCTCCGATTCCTAGGCAGAGTGGGGAGGCGCATCTCCTCCAGCTGGGCATCCCCCCTCCTCCCCCCGCCTATTCAGGACCCTTCCAGCCAGGCTCAGCAAAAGACCTGACTTTCCCCCGCTACATTATGCTCTACCTCGGCTCAATCCTCCTCCTGCTTTTCCTCCATCAAGCCCCGTCCCCACGAGTGAAACTTAGCAGCTTGCCAGGCAGGTTGAGCCTGGGCTCCTCTCCCCACCCCCTGGGGGCTCCTCTCCCAGCCCCCACGTTTCGTATTACTTTCCTTCCGCTGAGACCGACTCCCCTTTCTTTCCCCCAACTGCCTTTGGACTCATCTCCGCCACATCCTCCAAGAAGCGGCTGCTGATGGTCATATGGATGGTCATGGTTGACGGGGGAGCAATCAGTGACTTTTCCCATTCAGTCCTCCCATTTGCCCCTCTAGGAATCTGGAAGAAACTTATTTTAACCCTTAAAGCGCATCTCATAAAAAGCCAAGAAAAATAGAAGCTGTTTGCAGGCGGATCGAAGCCTTGACCCCCCCAGCCCCACCCTCCTGCCAGGCTGGATGGGAGGCGCATCAGCTCCCTCTTGCTCCCCCCCCCGCCGCCCTCCCCAGTCCCGAAAAGAAGCATTCAAAGCAACACGCGTGGCCCAGTTTCTGTGGGCGTCTCACTTTGGCTCCGTGGGCAGTCCCACCTACAAGGGCTGTCAGGCACCGGAACAGTCTGCCTTGTCTGTGGGCGCTTTGCAAGCAGAGGCCAGACTGGATGCCTGTGCCAGGGATGCTGCAGTCGCCTCAGTGGCGTACTAAGGGGGACGACTGTCGCCAGCAAGGAGGAGGGGGTTGGACTAGAAGACCTCGAAGACCCCTTCCAATTCCCACTTCCTGTGCTTCCAACTGCGCTCACACAGCAGCGTCAATTAGCTGGTGCGATTTCCGAGTTCCGAATTTCAGGCCCACACTCCGTTTTCCGTGTGTGCAGTCCGCTGCCTCTGGCGTGTTGCCAGGCGTGCTGTAGGAGTACATGTACAGTAATTGTTACACTGCAAGAATATCAGCATATATATATAAAAAAACCCCCAGAGAATCTGACTCTGAGAAGGAAAGAGGAGCTTTGCCGGCAGTCCAGCAGTGTGAAGTTAAGAAATCTCTTTCTGTGGATCTGTTCTCTTCATATTGTTCATAATTGCATAAACCTCCCAGTGGTCTTTTTTTGTAAACCAAATATCCCTAAACACGTAGGTTTTTGCACATAAGGGGAGGAAGCATGTTGGAGGCATTCCAACAGTCTGCAAAACTTAAAAGGTGGCATTTAGGAGGTTTCCTGTTTTGTACGTTTAATTTATATGCAGTTTCATTACAAGGGTTCTAGAAAAATAAACAAATAGACCATGCAGGACTCAAGTCTGCCCACTTGTGTATTGCAGTACGTCAAATTACCTCCACGCTGGACACGGATCAGGAAGGTCTTTTGTGAATGCAGGGCTCATGAAGCAAGCACCTCCTGATCAGAAAAGGAGAGGCATGTTGTGTTAATACTGTATTTCTTGGGACTCGAGAGACTGAAAAATGCCTTTTTTTCCTGGTGATACATGGAGTGGCCCTGACTGGGGTGTTTATGATGGGGGGGGGGCATCATCTGTGTAAATGATGGTATGGGTAATATGTTAGTACCACTTGCCCCCTTCACACAGACAAAAGCTTGCGGACAGAGCCTGTTTTACCTTTTACAAGTTTTACAAAGTTGTACTACGTTTTACCTTTGTAAAACTCCTAGTTTCTCTAGGCACTGAGTGTAATATTTTTCGACAAAGTTTTGCAATTCTTAAATATACCAGAGTAGGGTCTTTTTATTTGAAGGTATTGGAAAAGGATCCCCCCCCCCCCGAAATCTGAAGCACAAAAGCAGCAGTACATAAGAACATAAGAAGAGTCATGCTGGATCAGGCCAAAGGCCCATCTAGTCCAGCTTCCTGTATCTCACAGTGGCCCCACCAGATGCCCCAGGGAGCACACAGCCAATAAGATAACCTGTTTCCTGCTGCCACTCCCCTGCACCTGGCACAGAGAAAACCTACTTCTAAAACCAAGAGGTTGCTTATGATTTGTAACCTATGATGGTCTTTTCCTCCATAAATCTGTCCAAACTCCTTTGAAAGGCATCTAGGCCAGGTGCCATCACCACATCCTGTGGCAAGGAGTTCCACAGATGAATTACACGCTGGGTAAAGAAATATTTTCTTTTGTCTGTTCTAACTCTCCCTCCACTCAATTTTAGTGCACGTCCCCTGGTTCTGGTGTTGTGCGAGAGGGAGAAGAATTTCCCTCTATCCACTCTCTCCATCCCATGCATAATTTTATAAGTCTCAATCATGTCCCCCCTCAGGCGCCTTTTTTTCTAGACTGAAGAGCCCCAGACGCTGTAGCCTTTCCTCATAAGGGAGGTGCTCCAGCCCACGAATCAATCTGGTCGCTCTTTTCTGCACCTTTTCCAATTCAACTATATCCTTTTTGAGGTGTGGTGTCCAGAACTGGACACAATACTCCAGATGTGGCCTTACCATCGATTTGTACAAAGGCATAATGATATTGGCCGTTTTATTCTCAATCCCTTTTTTAATGATCCCGAGCATGGAATTGGCCTTCTTCTTCAGAGGAAGCCTAGAAAGGCCAGAGGACAATTCCTGAAGAGCAAGGAAGGGATTCCACCCTTTATTTATTTGGACATATTTGTACAGTATTTCACTTTTATCTCATATTTGTACAATATCTCACAGCATAGATAACAACCTGAACATCAAAATCAAGAAAACATCACCGTTGAAACTTACGTCCTACATAACAACAAACTCGTAAACAACGTGGCTGAATCGATGAAAAGAGCATGCACAGCAACAGTCAGTAGTGAAAAGTCTGTTGAAACAGGTGGGTCCAAGCTAAGCATTTGTACACAAGGAAAGAAGCAGCCTGGCAGACCTTCCCAGGGAGGGAGGTCCACAATTGAGGGGCCACTGTTGCGTTGAGCTGCACCTAATGATGAGGGAAGACTCGGAGGCAGTAGTCTGATGTATGGGAAAGCACACCGAACACAGCGGAACGCTCCCTTTTATTAAAATCCAGCATACCAGAAGGCAGGATGAATTGATACAACACAATAGTTGCATAGAGCTAATTCAGCAGGATTTAGTTCACACAGGCATATGTAGAATGTTACCATCTTATCATGTACTGCTGCTGTAAACATGCTGTGCTTTCGGACAGTCTTACATGTTCCAGAGGAAGTATGCTGATAATCAGGAACGCAAGGGCAGCGTGGTTTGCCAGCCACTGTCCCATTGATCCTTGGTTCACCGGCGTGGTTTGCCAGCCACTGACTCAATTATCGCCACATCTCCTCCTTTCTTTTATTCTTTTAATTTGTAAGCCGGATAGTTGCTTTTATTTTGTGGTTGAAGCCAAAACTATGTCACCAAGCCAGACCAAATATTGTATACAGCAGTAGTAGTAAATTTGTGTGATGATCATTCAAATAGCAATGAGTAAAGTTGAAAGAGGAGTGACATAACCCAATGGTTTGTCTGTATGTAGCATGTAGCATTTTGTTCAAAGTGAATCAAGAATACAATAGTAAATGCAGTTTGGTATGAAGTACAAAAGAAAAATGCATTATTATTTCATTTCAAGCAAGGTTTTCTTAATGCTGTGTAAAAAGCAGTTGCTTTGATTACTTAGAAAGAGTTGAGTGCTTATCACTAACTTCGGGAACACCGAGGCCTTTGTCTTGAACATTGGCAGACTTCCCAGCTTTTGGCTGGCATAGTAAAACTTTATCTCTTTTGACGTTCTGCCAAGTTACTGAGTTGCAGCTAATATTCTAGTTTCAAGAAAGTTTCTTAATGCAGACTGTGTTTTGAATCATAGGAAAAGCAATAAGAAAGCATATAAAAATAAGAAAGCATTAACAATTAATGCAAGCATAAACAGGTGTAAGATACAGTTTACAGGATAATGGTTTAAAAGCAAGAAATTGGTTTTCATACATATAAATGAACAATTATAAAAGCATACAATTCTTATTGTTGTTGTAGTTCAAACAATAGGCTTCTTCTTGTGGTTTAGAAATTGGCAAGCAAAAGTGTCCAAGAGAAGGAATGATAATAGAAAGTCTCTGACCAAAATAGTCAATAGAAAGTTCTTGTTTGTTTTCGGTAGGTTTTGCTCAATGAGCAGCTGAGTAAATTGCGCAAAGAAAGCTGTAAATTGTCCTCAGAGTATATGATAATTCCAATGAGGTGCTCAATCCCAATACGTTTGTAGATAATTTAAACCATTCAAGATTGGATTGTTGGATTATTTAGGCACCGGAATATTAGGCCTTGGTGCCACAAGTTTCTTCCACGATTTTATATACCAAATATGGATTCACATCGAACCTGTAATGGGAGTAAACATAACCTTGTTCCCTATTGGAACAGGTGGGTTAGGCAACAAATAATTTATACATTACTTGTGGTTGAGAATGTCTTGATTTACTTCAGAATGAGTGGATAATTAAAGTTGTGATACCAAAATGAAAGGTGAACCTGATTTGAAATTCAAAGGTTCATAGTTCATAGTTCAAAGTTAACGTGAAAAGAGTTAACGTAAAAGGAGTTATGCAGGGAGGCCTAGGGTATTCCCCCTGTTTGTTTTAAGTTTGTGTTTAATGTAGACAGTATATTCATAATGTTGTAAGGAAAATACCCCCCCTCATATATTTTTATGTCGTCCGCCCTGACCCCCTGAACCTATTGCTTTTTACCCCATCCAAATCGGTCCAGGAATCACGAAGATACAGCCACTTTTGTTAAAACGCATTTAAAATTCGGCTTTTCTCCGCTTTTCGCTACATTTGACAGCGGACACGCGTCACCCTAGGGCAAAAGTTCAATGACACGCGTCCCCCACGAGCCTCCGGAACCCCTAGAGAAGCGGCAGCAGCAAAAGTTCACTCTGTGCCTTTCTAATCCTATTAAACCTCTTGACCCACTGAACCGCTAATCCTCTTTACCTTCACGCTTCACCGAGTTCTGGGCGTACAGCCAACTCCGGGAGACCGGCACGTGCCGCTCATTACTAACCCAGTCTTCACCTTATTCGCCCTCTACATTTGACAGCTCCTCTTAAAGCCGCAGTGTTTTATTTCAGCGAAATTGGGTTTTCTGAGACGTTTTTGGCAATTCCAGGGGCCCCTTGGGAGGTTATGTGTCCGGACCCTTGCGGGGGTCAACGGGGCCTTCTCTAGGGAGGGGATCCACGCAGAATGGTCCCGATCCTGTCACTTGGCAAGGGCATGCCCCAGGCTTCAGTGGACAGGCTCCTGGGAGCGGTACAATGGATCTGCAGCTGGTAAAAAGCCCCGTTCGAGTCGGGGCACCCTACTTGGGCAATCGGGAAGTGTTGGGAATGATGAGCGGTTCGAGTCCCTCCACCCACCTTCGGCGAAATGACAAGAGGTTAAACGCAGGGAGCCCGGGGGGGCCCTCCTGCCATAGATCCGTACTGCAGGGAGTAGGAGAGGCCATTTTAAAACCACATAACCTAAGCAAGCCATCATTGCTCCCATTCTGTGTTGCTCTCAGATGGCTTCCTTCTACCTGGGAAGCTAGCTGGGGGGAAGGGGACCCATGGGAACTCCTGATTAGCCATGAAGGCTCGGATTGCCCATTTCCTGATCTAAAAACCTGTCTCTTGAATGTTTCTCTCTCCATCAGTCATCACCCCCCCCCTCATCCTGTTGCCTATCACTCAGCTGTATACTTCCCATTATCATTTCCTTAGCCCCAGCCTGTCTCTCTGTGCATGCTCTATTACAACTATCACCATATCTTCCCCATTGTTCCCGAACTGCCTGGTCTATCATTCAAATGTCTTGGAACTATTCACATTGCTCCTTCCCTGGCTTGCTACAATTGATTCAAATGCTAATCTAATCACTTGCCCTACTCGTCCTGACTGACAGCACAGACCCAGATATCTCCAATTGTATACCTGATGCCAAGGGGGGACAGGGACCTATTGTATTGGCATTTTAGCCTATCTAGTTTGGAAATTCAGTCTTTTGTGTCAACAAGCTACACAAAAGACCCCATTCATCTGATTCCGGAACATCTCACTCACCTGGGATGGGGACCTAATCCCATTACCCCAGCCACCCGGCACCCTTGCCCTTCCTCCCATTGGCTATCCGGTCCAATCCCCATTGGCCCCAGTTGCACAAAGCACTACACTTTCATTGGTTCTTTTAATAAAGTTTGTCTTTTATTGGTTAAACATTTCACATCTGCTGCTGCTGTTCTCATTGGTGTAAAGTTTCAATCCTCCATCTGATTGGCTGTGTCAACGTGTAACTTCTTGGATCCTTTCCCCTGTTGGTCCGTCTTTTATCATGATTTTCAACACGTTCTCCCGAATACTGTGCATTGGTTCCGGCTCGCTCCAGCTCATCAGATGCAGACAAAGCGCGAACGTTGAAGTGTAACACGGCCTTGAGTTATGCTGGCCGGCAGACTCTGCGCATAAAGCACAGCCTCTGCGCACCCCCCATCCACCCACCCACCCACCCACCCTTTTTTGCAGCCAAAGGCAGGACTCCATCTCCGCCAGCACTCATTCCCCCGTCGGGTCCCACTCCTCCTACCGGGTCTTCGTCAAACAGCAAAACAAGGACGCTGGGCGATCTGTCTGGCCTTGGGACTGACCACAGCACCGACGGGGTGGCCCTGCAGCCCCACCCGGTGAGGGGGAAGCTGCTGGATGTGCGGGAGGGAGAGGAGTCCTGCCCATGGGAGGAGCGAGGAGGCGGCAGCTCAGCTGGTGGCATCTCTGATCACCATCCTCTCTTGACCAAGGGGGTGGGAGGCAGAGGGTGGAGCCTCAGAGGGTTGGACCCAATCCTAGAGAGGGTCTGGGAGACTCTGTTGTTGTCCTGAGGTACCCTAGGTTATGGTTATGATTTTGCAATACTACTAGGTAACACTACCCTAATCACAAGTAAAGCTCCTCTCTGATTCTGAAGTAGAGGCCTGTAACTGTGAGAAGTATTACTCCAATTCTTGCATTCCAGCACTAATCACGTAGAAGCAAGTGTCCTTGCACATGCTGATCATGTACGCACATATGTAACTCTAATCAGAAAGTACAACCCCTCCTATGCAGACTCAGCCATGAACAAGCCATGCTTTGTGAAACTGGACATTACTGGACACTATTTCATAGATAAGCATATATGGAGGTGAGAAGGTGATAGGCTAGAAAACACCGCAAACAGGAGGAGAAATTGTTGATTATGCATGACGTTTAATTTGCTATAAAAGCTTTCAATGCCTCGTGTTCGGGGCCTCAGTCTTTTGGAACTGATTCCACTGGGGTCATTTGTTCCATGGAATAAAATCTATCCTGAATTCTATCATTTGTTTGCTGTGCTGTTATTGGACAACGTAGAGCCGGAATCCAGTACTACTTTATGGTGTACTACAGTCCTAGCAGCCAGCTTGGGGTCTCGTGTACCCCGGAGGTCCTGGTCTGGAGCTGGGTGCACTATTGAAGACTGGCTTTCATATGAGCCACAGCCACTCAGTTCAGAGACCCCCGGAGGACCAAGGGTGAAAAGAACTTGGGGAGAGGATGAGGACGGCCTCCCCCTTTTGCCTTTCTGTACCTGCTACGGCACTTTGGACAAAGCAATAAATGGAAGCCCTGAAGAGCAATTCCCCTTGCCGAAACTACCATGTTGCAGGGCTTCACGAACCCCCTGGAGGTGGAGCTCCCCCATGGAAGGAGGAGGTGGAGATGACAACTACAGTACTTAAAACACTTTCTCTTCTGCTTCAGAGAGGGGAGGAGGGTGGATGGAGGTGGATGCCTCCCCACCAATCTGCTACCTGAGGCAGTTGCCTCAGTTGGCCTCATGGACGGGCCTGTCCAATTCAGAAATCAGTGCCTGCCAATCACAGGGACCAATCTTTCATATTTCATAGTCTTTCGTAAGCCGTGCCCAAAGAGGGCTCTGAGGCGGCCTACACACTCTGTCCACAGTAGCCCATTACGCCAGGTGTTCCCAGCACCAGGGGCTCAGGATCCGCTGGCCAAAAGGGACCAGGACAGAGGAAGCCTAGGAAGGCCGGAGGACAATTCCTGAAGAGCTAGGAAGGGATTCCAACCATTTATTTATTTGGACACGTTTCTACAGTATCTCACTTTTATCTCATATTTGTACAATATCTCACAGCATAGATAACAACCTGAACATCAAAATCAAGAAAACATCACCGTTGAAACCTACGTCCTACATAACAACAAACTCGTAAACAACGTGGCTGAATCGATGAAAAGATCACGCACAGCAACAGTCAGTAGTGAAAAGTCTGTTGAAACAGGTGGTTCTAAAAAACTAAGAATTTGTACACAAGGAAAGAAGCAGCCTGGCAGACCTTCCCAGGGAGGGAGGTCCACAATTGAGGTGCCACCACAGAAAAGACCTTTCAGAACTGGCAGTATAATCAACGTCATTCCAGGCAAATGTGTCTGGATTATGGGTGCTTGGCATGACCTGGATAGGGTCCTTTCAGATTTATACCTCGACAGAGTGATTTTCAAACTTTCTACAATATGGGAACCTTTTCCACATTGGTTCCTTGGCCAGGAAACCTCTGCATGTCTGCCATGGGCTATCATCGCTGATTTTCGTATGACAATCGCCAGACAACCTTGTCTTTTGAGACTTACATCTCCTTTCTGAAACCTGCTTCTCACAGAGGCCAAGGAAAGCTTGCAAGTCTGCCATAGAACCCTAGTGCATCATGGGAGATCCCAGGGCAAGTTCTAGGACGCACAGCCAGTTCACATGACGTGCTGGTCAGGTCACAGACCTGTCTGGGCTTCTCCACCATCTGCCCTTCATGACCTGACTGAGAGAATGATCTATAACAAATTGTCCTGGAGCTGCACATTGCTTGGAAAGATGGGTAATGGAAAAGACAAGTCTTGCACATAGAAAACTGGCCTGTCAGGGGGAGAAGACAATAGCAAAACTCTTCTGCTTGATACAGGATTGCATTTGACATGGATGGAGGGGGGGGGGTTTCTAAACAGGAGCATTCCACCATGTACACCATTTGCGGTGTGTGAATTACAGGTGGGAGTCAAAAGGCCCAGCCTTCTCAATTGTGACAGCCCCCTTAGCCACAGTTTTTCAAAGTCTACAGAGGGCATAAATTGGGAGGGATGTGGGAGTTGTGGATTTAATTAAGGCCACCCCAAAAATTTTCCTTCAGAATTTGAGCAACGCCCCCATGCAGCCTGAAGTGGTACAGTCCAGACACAGGTTCACCACCTCAGTGAGAACTGGGCCTAAGGAACTGCAGCAGGGTACCCTGGAAGGCAGTTTGAGCACATCTTTGAATGTCAAGCCAACTGCTTTCTTAAGCATCAGTGAATTCACAAGAATGAAAGCTAATTGTTTGATCTTGGGCTGTATTTATCCAACAAATTTGTAGAACACACTGTTTAAAATATGACAAAACACCTCTATTCTATATTTAGAATCTTGCATCCTTGCAAGACATTAAGGGTGAAGTGAGGCACAACTGGGCACTATAAGCATCCTCCAGTTCGTGCCACGTGTGTTGGCTGCTGGCAGAAGGGATCCTTTTTCCTTCTTCTGGAGGCCAATACAGGCAGAGAAGGGTTTCCTTACACACAATCTCCTATTACGAGGGTAATGGGTGAACTGGCCTTGTTAACAGAGGCTCCCTTCCAAATATTCTCCCAAATCTTCCTCACTAGTCATTAGTCTAATGCAGGGGTGTCCACCTTTCAACATGAATGCTCCTGGCCCTTTCGGGAGAGCTGCCTTGCAAAGTCCAAAGATCGGCAAATGGCAAGTTTGAGACATGCCGCCAAACAAAAGCTGTGAAAATCCTCCATGAGGAGAGATAAGAGCTCCCAGTGGCATTGGTCGAGTGTCAGAGGCGCCAGCCAGCAGAAAAGCCAGGCTGCAAAAGGATATCACCTGGAATGTAGCTGTTCATGAAAGATTAGACATTTATATATTGTAAAACCTCTCATTAGGGGGGTTAGGAAAGCCTGCCCATGTACACCGCCTTGAATTGAAGTCGGAGGAGAAATCCAATGACCAAAAAAGGTGGTATATAAAAACTGTATATTATATTATATTATACTGTATATATTTATATATATTTAATGGTTGTATAGGTGAGGGCATTTCAGCAGGTGCAGCTGTTTTAGCAGCACCATCAGCAATGGCAGCTGCCATGATTCTGTCTTCGACACAACTCTTAAGAACACAGAGGCCCTAATGGTGGAAGGTTGACCACCCCTGGTCTAGTGAGTAATAACTAAAGACATTCCTTCTAGTCTTAATTCTAAATTTTTTCTGTGCAAGTGTTCGCACCATAGCAAATTCTGTACTCAAACAAAACATTTCCTATTGCAAGCATTTGAGGCTCCAAGCCTTTGTGGAGTCACTGAACTCTAGAAAAGCAGATATGCATCGTCAGGTTTCTTCTGTGTCAGTTTTTCAATAGTTCTTGTGGCTCCTGAATGGGTTTTACTGCAAACACCAGGGATTGAGCTACACCAGCTTTTTCCATAATCAGAGCACTGACATGACTGTTCTAATGCTCTGAGTTCGAAAGCTTATGGCATAAACTTTTTCCATTGTCTTAACATACACAGATTCCTTCCAGTGTGGATTCTCTCTGGTGTCAGAAGGAATAAGCTCCAGCTGAATCCTTTCCCGCACACCCATCTGGTTGCCCTTCTATTTTATATGGTTTCTCTCCTGTCACATGTCCTTCATCACTGTAGCTTTCCTCACCACCAGTTCTTGTATAGGATTTCTCTGTAGTGTTTTTTGTTTGATGCACGACAAGATTTGAGCTATCTTTGAAACCTTTTCGACACCCCGAGCGCTTGTATGGGTTTACTCCAGTGTGAACTCTTTCATGAGTCATAAGACCAGACTTTTGACAGAACCGTCTCCCACACTCTGTGCATTTATATGGTTTCTCTCCAGTATGAATTCTCTCATGTGTAATTAGATTGGAGCCATCTGTGAAACTTTTATGACATGTGGAACACTGATATGGTTTCTCTCCAGTATGGATCCTTTCATGGACCCGAAGGTCTGCAGACGTTCGGAAATTTTTCCCACATTCTGAACATTTATATGGTTTCTCTCCAAGGTGAATTTTTTCATGTGTCGTAAGAGTTCCCTTCTGACGAAAACTTTTGCTACATATCAAACATTTATATGGTTTCTCTCCAATGTGAATTTTTTCATGTGTCGTGAGGGTTCCCTTCTGACGAAAACTTTTCCCACAGTATGTGCACCTATATGGCTTCTCTCCAGTATGAATTCTTTCATGTGCAATAAGGTTGGAGCCACTGGTAAAACTTTTCTGGCACATGGAGCACTGATATGGTACCTCCCCAGTGTGAATTCCCTCGTGGGTCTTGAGTTGTGCTGACTTACGGAAACTTAGCCCACATACAGAACACTTATATGGCTTCTCTCCAGTGTGAATTCTCTCATGTACTCTGAAGTTAGAGCTCCACCGGAAGCTTTTCCCACAGTGACAAAGGTGGATTTTATGGCGGACCTTGTTTTCTTCTGGATCGAAATCACTGCTAACAGGAAGGGTTTCATCCATGCTTTTCTGTGCTGTGGTTTTCCACTTGTTCTCTGCCCCCTGCTGGCTTCCAAGCCTTGTTCCCTCTTCATAATACTGGGACGTGTCACCTCTTTCCAGCAACGTTTTTTCTGGTGCCTCTTGCTCAGAACTACCTTGATAAACGTTGTCTTGACCATTGCCTGCAGGAACAAACACAGGTGTAGGCCCCTTGCTGAGTAACTTTCTAAACAGACACCCGTCCTCAGAAACCTTCACTACAGGAATCTGAACTGAACCGGGACCCAAACCCCAGTTTAGAAAGAGTGCCTTGAATCTGAACAGATAAGTGGTAACTGGTTTAAACTAAGTGGCTGAATGATCATCAGGCACTCAGCTTTTGATTCTATGATTCATGTTGTATTTTCCAGTTTTTAATCTTGTTTATCCCGTCAAAACCTTTTTAAAATAAAAATATATATTCTATTGCAATGTATTTTTTACGCAAGTTAAACATTTTATCAGCGCTGGATAGGATTGGGCAGCCCGTTAACTAAAGAATTAAGGCAGAGAGAATCATATCCTGTCAGAGTCACACTATAGAACCAAATGGCCATGGAATGCAAAAAATGTAGCGGTTTATATCTGAAATACTTGGGATAAGTGCAGTTAAGAGAGTTTGATATTATTCTGCATGAATTGTGATCTACCCTGGCTCAATGTGTCTGAACCAGTTAGCAAACCACTTTTTAAAGCTGCTGTCTGAACCAGAGAGTTAAAAATATCCTGATGAACCAGCCAGGCAGCAGGTTGCTGAGTGAGGACCCTGGAGAAAAGACCTACACTGGGTGCCCCCAAAGCACCCCAATAGTCCACTGTACACTACCATTGCCAGTGGTATGCAGGGTTCAGGGGTCGGCCCAGCCAGGTGGGTCCTCAGTCAGTATCCAACCAATCCAGATGCAAGGGAGTGGCGATAGGATACAGGTTATCTTGTTGTCTTGTGTGCTCCCTGAGGCATCTGGTGGGGCCACTGTGAGATACAGGGAGCTGGACTAAATGGGCCTTTGGCCTGATCCAGCAAGGCTCTTCTTACATTCTTAACCCGGTCACTCCCTGACGCCACGCCGGAAGTAGAATCCAAATGTGAATGGGCTTACACTGGCTTACTGTCCCTTTCTGCATTCATCCTTGTTATTTTTAAAGCTCTCTGTGGCTTTGTTCCCTCCCCCCAGCTCCTACTTTGCCCTACGTTGTTACCTTGTGACTTTTGCTCCTCCTGATACCTTAAAAAAACCTCTACCCGTTTCCCCCTTGCTGCACCTCATACGTGAAACTCCCTCCCAGACCACTCAAGCGATGCTGGTGCCCCACACTTCCATCACGTCCCACTGTACTTGTGTGGTCTTTGGTTTAACCGTGTAATCGTCACTCCCAAATGGAAGTAAGTTTCAGGTATGTGTCACTGTATTTGTTCACAATTGTTCCTCCTTATCCATCTTCCTCTCTCTGTTGTTTCCCTGCTGTTTTAGATTTTAAGTTCCTTGGGATCCGTTTTCTTCATCTAGAGTTGGATCGCAACCAGTAGATGTTTATTCTACCTCCACCCTTTGGCATCACCAAGCGGAAAGGGGTGCCACACCACCAACCTCATCACCCAGGCGCAACCAGGAGGTCAGGTGAAGCTGCTGCTTTGAGTGGGACCTTGACCATAAGAACATAAGAAGGGTCCTGCTGGATCAGGCCAAAGGCCCATCTAGTCCACACACAGTGGCCCCACCAGATGCCTCAGGGAGTACACAGCCAACAAGATAACCCGTTTCCTGTTGTCACTCCCTTGCACCTGGCACAGAGAAAACCTACTCCTCCAACCAGGAGGTCGCTTATCCCCATCATGGCTTGTAAGCTGTGATGGACTTTTCCATCCATAAATTTGTCCGATCCCCTTTTAAAAGGCATCTAGGCAAGGTGCCATCACCACATCCTGTGGCAAGGAGTTCCACGGATGAATTACACGCTGTGTGAAGAAATATTCTCTTTTGTCCATTCTAAACTCTCCCTCCACTCCATTTGAGTGGATGTCCCCTAGTTCTAGTGTTGTGTGAGAGGGAAAAGAACTTCTCTCTATCCACTCTCTCCATCCCATGCATAATTTTATACGTCTCAATCATGTCCCCCCTCAGCCGACCAGCCTGCCTTCACCCTGAGTCCCAGCTCTCAAGCAAGAGGAGGCGCATCGGAACTCTTCCTCCAGTGCCGCTGCCACAAGCGGTCACAGCAGGGGGCTGCTGCAGGAGAGCGCAGGGGGCTGTTGTGCCGCCTGTGATCCTATTCTGATGGCTCCACTGCTCTGCCTCCCGCTGGGGCTTTCAAAACTGGCTGGGCAAGAATGCAGAGAGCAGAAGAGGACTTCCTCTTCCATTCGCAGAATGCTCTAGCCAGCCAAGCTTTGAAGAAACCAATGGGCAGGCAAGGAGGAGGAAGCGGTGCTGGAGGCGAGTTCGGATGCTGCTGTGTGTGCAAAATTGCTTTTAAAACTGGAAGCAGAAAGTGTGGGTGCTGCCTGCTTCAGCTTGGGCTGGGCCTGCCACCAACACGCCCAGACGGAGAGAGAGAGAGAGAGAGAGAAGACTGGAAATGGGGACAGCAGATACTCACCTACAGACCCGATAGCTCCATGATACCTCCATCTTCAGAAGTGGTGGGTGCCTCTGAATATCAGTTCCTGGTGGGCAGGCGATGGAGGAAGGCTGCCACCTTCATAGCCTGCTTGTGGGGTTAACACTGGCTGGCTGCTGCCCGATGTTGTTTAGTTTGTGCATAATGGACAGACTGGACACGAGTATAAAAACTTTTTTTTTTTAAAGACCAGGGATATTTTTTGAAGTGGACTACAATTAGGTCAGCAAGGGAAATGAGATCAAATGAGGTCAACAGTGAAATGGCCACATGAGAAAACCGCGCTTTACAGGTAGCCAAATAGAAGCAGAAATGGCTGGTGTTAGGATAGGTAAAGATGACCCCTGACAATTAAGTCCAGTCGTGTCTGACTCTAGGGTGTGGTGCTCATCCCCATTTCAAAGCCGAAGAGCCAGCGTTGTCCGAAGACGCCTCCGTGGTCATGTGGCTGGCATGACTCTCCTTGCCGCAGCGCGTAGCATGCGGCTGGAACACGGAGCGCTGTTTACCTTCCCGCAAGCGGTACCTATTTATCTACTAGCATTAATATGCTTTGGAACTGCTAGGTTGGCAGGAGCTGGCCAAGCAACGAGAGCTCACCCCGTCGCGGATTCGAACTGCCGACCTTTCGATCGACAGCTCATGGTTCAGCGGTTTAACCCACTGTGCCACCCGCTGGCCTTCGGTGGAATCCTTTGGTTTGGATGGTGGAATATAAAAAACAACCCACCCAGCCCCTGCGCTTCGCTGCACTGCATCCTTACCCAGCGAACGTGCCTCTTCTTCGTCCTGCTCTTGCTTGGCCTCCCTGCAGAGCTGCCTTTCCCAGGGGTCTGGCGGCAGAACCTAAGAACAGAAGAAGAGCCCTGCCGGGTCAGACCAACGGTCCATATTCTAGGCCATCCTCCTTCCCACTGAGATGCTGGAGGAGAGGCTGGTGGAAAAGCTGCCCATCTTCCACTGCTGTGCCCCAGTGGCTCACCTTAAAGGCGTAGCGCTCTGAAAACGAGCAGGGGGAGAGCAACGGCACCTCTTCACCCCGGCACAGCTTCTTTTCTAGCGGCTGTTGGCGGGCATTTCTTCTGCATATTTTGTAGACTATAAGCGCTTTGGGGACAAGGAACCGTTGAGTTATTTACGGTGCTATAGAAAAGCGGTGTAGCTGGGCGAGTGGGAGCCCGGTGTGGCGTGGCGATTGGGCACCTGGGTGGCATCATGTGACATCATGATGCCACTCCTGTCACTTACGGGTCCCACTTCTGGGCCTGTGGCAGCAGCAGCCACTGTGGCTCCTGTTCCTCCCTGGCGCAGCTCCCTCCTTCTCCTGCCTCTCCCAAATGGGCCCCCTCCTGCGCTAGGAGAGCCAGGGAGCTGCGAGAAGGAGCAGCAGGAACTGCTGCTGTGGCTGGATTGGGCACCTGAGTGGCGGGGAGGGAGGAGGGGAATGGACAGGCCAGCGGCCTGGCAGCAGCCAAGAGGAGGGCTGCCTGTTCTCCAGCTGCAATGGCCTCATTCAACCATGAACTCCCCACTTGGGCCCAGAACAGGCTCAGCAACGCTGCCTGCCCAACTGGGCCAATTTCCCAAAAAGTTGGGGACTCTGTGTTGGGCTGGAATGGGTGTGCAAAGCCACACTCAGCCATGGGCCTCTCAGGGTGCCCGACCGTGGGCAAGTCACCCTCTCAGAGTGGCCAACTCACCAGGGCTGCTATGTCGTCACCCGTCCTTCCCCCAGGGCATCTGGAGCCCGCCCGGTTCCACTGCCATCCCACTGAGCCCACCAACCAACATCGAGCTAAAACCAGTGGTGGCAACAGGGTCTCTGGTTCTGTTCTGAGCCCCTTCAGACAGCCAAACTCCAGTGGATTCTCACCAGTAAGAAACGCAAACCTGAGTCCTTCTATTTGGAGCCCCTTCTTACGAGACCGTGCTCAAATCCCCTCACCTCCTCTTCCTGTTTCACAGCGCTCTGCACCAGGAACTCCTCTGCGAGAACCACAGCCTGGGCGCAGGTCGCTGGGCCCCCGTTCCTGACCCAGTTCTGCATCTCCGGGGGCAGGACAGCCAGGAACTGCTCCAGGACCAGCAGCTCCAGGATCTGCTCCTTGCTGCGCCTCTCCACGCCCAGCCACTGAGCGCAGCGCTCCCGCAGCTGCCTGTAGGCGCCTCTCGGCCCCTCCGCCTCCTGGTAGCGGAGCCGCCTGAAGTGCTGGCGCTGCCTCTCCCTGGCCACGGCTTCCCCCTGCAGGATGGCGGCCTTCACCTGCCCGTAGTCTCCCCTCTCCGGCAGGCCCAGGCTGCTGAAGGCCTGCTTGGCCGCTCCACCCAGGGCCGGCAGCAGGAGGGCCGCCCACTGCTCTGCAGGCCACCGGCAGGCCGAGGCCACTTGCTCGAAGGAGCCCAGGAAGGCCTCGGCGTCGTCCCAGGGCGAGGGCTGCTCCTCCTCGGGCGTCTGTAGGTCTGCCCACCCCGAGTGAGGGGCCTGCACCGTCCTCAGGAACTCCTGCCACTGGGCTTCCCAGAGCTGCTGCAGCCCCTCCCCCGGCTCCTGCTTGATTCGCTCCGGAGTCCGCAACTCCCCGACGCTCCCGACATGTACCACCTGTGGGGGCTTTGCTCCCTCCATCTCGGCCCACAGCTTGAAGGTGGGCACACTCTGCTGCCCCTTTTCCAGCTCTGAGGTTACTGTTGTCCCCTCTTCCACAGACATGTTCACCTCCACACTCAGGGTCTCCATTGTGCAGTCAAAATGCCGGCCTCAATCTACGAGTTAAATCGCTCCAGACAGCGAGTCCATCTATCTCTTGTGAACCGACAATCCTCTAGGAAGGAAAAGAGGCAGGCAGTTGTTCAGCTACCAAGGCAGGATTCTTCTGAAAGGAAAGAAAAGACGTCTATATGGGAGAGAATAGTCAGAAGGGAAGATTCCCCCTTAAGTCAAAGCAGTTGATATTGTTACCATCACAGAGTGTCGGGATCTTCCTGAAGTGCTAGCTTTCCAAGTGCTGGGAGGTACTTTAGATGCTGGGAAGCATTTGAACAGATGGTTTCCCCCACACTCCGAGTGGTACAGTCCCATGCTGATAAATTTAACATTTATAGAGTGTGTCTGAAGTGGTTCACATATATGTAGAAGCCCTTATTTTGCTAATGTTTGGGGAAAGGAGTGCACAAATGGGGCCTACAGGCTGGTGGTTTTTTGCACCCCTTCTATAACCCACCCCATGGCATAGCTTACAAGGTTCAAACATACAGTTGCAAGAAGGGGACTGAGATAAACCCAGATGGCGACTTAAAACACTATTATTATTTACATATCCCAGGTTTTTACTGACCAATGCTAAAAAGCAAAAAAGCATGCAATCCTGCAGCAAATAAGAAAATGTGTCTATATGGGAGAGAATAGTCAGAAGGGAAGATTCTCCCTTAAGTCAAAGCGGTTGATATTCTCACCATCACAGAGTGTTGTGATCTTCCTGAAGTGCTAGCTTTCCAAGTGCTGGGAAGTGCTTTAGATGCTGGGAAGCATTTGAACAGATGGTTTCCCCCACACTGTGAGTGGTACAGTCCTATGCTGATAACATTTATATTATAGTGTGTGTCTGAAATGGTTCACATATATTAATGTAGGAGTCCTTACTTTGCAAAAGTATGGGGAAAGGGATGCAGAAATGGGGCCTACAGACTGGTGGTTTGTACCTCTTCTATAACCCATCCCATGGTATAGCTTACAGGGGTCAAAAATGCAGTTGGTGTAAGTGTTGCAAGAAGGGGGTTGAGATAAACCCAGATAGGGACGTAACACACTATTATTACCGGTATTTACATTTTCTTTATATCCCAGGTTTTACTGACCAGTGCTGAAAAGCAAAAAACATGCAATTCTATAGCAACAGGAATACAACACAACAGTGAAAGATTTGGAAGAATATACAGTATACCCTCATTATACACGGACTTGGCACCTGGGAATTTGACTATCCGTGGATGCGTGTGTCCGCTTAAAAAACCTTTTAAAAAATTAAAAACTTTTTTTTTAACCTTTGCGTGGCAAACCGCTCCAGCTGCAGGGGGGCAGTCTCTGGCGCTACTGGAAGCCATTTCCGGGTCATGCTGAGGCCCACGACCTCCTTCCTTGGTCCTGGGTCACCCCAGCATGCATCGAGCAGACCTTGGCACGACCCAGAAGTGGCTTCCAAGGGCTCCAGAGACTGCTCTCCAGTCCTGCAGTCGGTGCGGTTTCCTGTGCAAAGATTAAAAAAAATGCTTTTTTAAAACTTTTTTTACTTTTTAAAAGATTTTTTAGGTGTACTTCAGCTCCCAGTATCCCAGTGTACTTCAGCTCCCAGTATCCCAGTAGCCCACCAGATGCCTCAAGGAGCACACAAGACAACAAGATCCCTGTATCCTGTTGCCACTCCCTTGCGTCTGGCATTTCAGAGACAGGCTACGTGGAGGTGGTTGCATATCATCATCATCATTATTGTGGCTTGCAACCTGTGGACTTTTCCTCCAGAAATCTGTCCAATCCCCTCTGCTTCAATACCTGGTGTAGCATCGCCAGATACGACCAGGGAGGGTCCCTGCTAGAAACTGTGGAGCGCTGCTGCCGGACAACATCTAAGCTAGACAGACCACTGGCCCCTGACTCAGGAGAAAGCAGCTTCCTGTGTATGAAGGTTGCTAGTATATAGAGCAACCTTATAACAACACATAAAGGTAAAGGTAAAGGTGACCCCTGACAATTAAGTCCAGTCGTGTCCGACTCTAGGGTGTGGTGCTCATCCCCATTTCATTCCCCTTCTTACAGCTTCTATCTGCATCATGGCTTTAGCCTGGAGGAGAGATTGTTTTAAAAGGCGTGTTGCCTTCATGTGCTCCCAGGGTTTGGCAAACAAACCTGCTTCACAATCGGCCATCCCCTGTCGCTCAGCTATATTCTCTCTCCAGCTCCCTGCAGCTGCAGCTGCCTCCCCCCGTTTTGAAAAATATAGCCCTGCCTTTAACTCACCTCTCCCTGCAGGTTGCACCTCCCCTTGGCTGGAGAATCTTCTGCAAGGCCCTCCTATTTCCCCCCAAAAGAAGCTAAAGAAAGACATTCAAAGCCAGCTTCCCATCAAAAGGTGAAAAGGGGGAGGAGGAAGTGAATTCTCCACTCCATTAACAACAAAGAGATCTGAAACCAGAGTTCCACGCATCATTTCCGGCTCTCATTTGAATTCTCCAGCTGCACTGCAGGGCAAGAGTGGTGGAAACACTTAGGAATGAATGTCGGAATGCCGGAAATGATACGTGCAACTCTTGGTTAAGATCTCTTTGTCGTTAATGGAGTGGAGAACTCACTTCCTCCTACCCCCCCCCCTTTTCACTGATGGGAAACTGGCTTTGAATGTCTTTCTTCAGCTTCTTTTGGGGGAAAACAGGAGGGCCTTGCAGAAGATTCTCAAGGGAATCTGCAGGGAGAGGTGAGTTAAAGGCAGGGCTATATTTTTCAAAAGGGGGGAGGCAGCTGCTGAGGGGATTGGAAAAGTCCATCACAGGTTACAAGCCACAATAATGATGATAATATGCAACAGTGGCCTGTCCACGTAGCCTGTCTCTGAATGCCAGACGCAAGGGAGTGGCAACAGGATACAGGGATCTTGTTGTCTTGTGTGCTCCTTGAGGCATCTGGTGGGCCACTGGGATAGTGGGAGCTGGACTAGAAGGGCCCTTGGTCTGACCCAGCAGGGCTCCTCTGATGTTCTTAGATCTTCTGCACACAAAGCAGGTGCTCTGAGAGTCCTCTGGCAAGGCTGGTGTGTTTTCACAGACAGAGATGCAACAGGCACAACGTCCTGCATCCATCCCTGACTCGCTGGGCTAGTTGAAACTTCCTCTGTTGCCTTTCTGTTTATTGTGCAGCTGAGATATGGAATGTCGCAAGGAAAATACTGCCGCAAGCGCTCCTGCATTTCAAGGCATGGTTTTGCAGTGAGGGAGGCTTCTAATTTATTTCCTACATAACACAGGCACCAGCACATGGTTAGAACGGACGTCCTAGTCAGAGACCCCACATTAGTGCAAGCTCCACCGTCAGAAACAAGGTTTTCCTCTGCCGGAAACAAGGCCTTTTTGGTGGTGGCTCCCAGTTTGTGGCCCTCTTTCCCGAGGTGGAGACTTGCTTTAAGATCCATCTTATTGACGCTTTGAGGAGGGCAGCAAAGGCATTGCTGTTTCGCCAGGCCTTTGAACTTGTGGTTGTAAGCTGCAGCTTTACAAAACAAACAAACAAATTTTGTCCTCTCTTGCTGTTTATATTCTTCCAGTTCTTTCACTGTTGTGTTGTATTCCTATTTGCTGCAGGATTGCATGCTTAAAAACCTGGGATATGTAAATAACAATAGTGTTTTAAGTCGCCATCTGGGTTTATCTCAGTCCCCTTCTTGCAACTGTATGTTTGAACCTTGTAAGCTATGCCATGGGGTGGGTTATAGAAGGGGTGCAAAAAACCACCAGCCTGTAGGCCCCATTTCTGCACTCCTTTCCCCAAACATTAGCAAAATAAGGGCTTCTACATATATGTGAACCACTTCAGACACACTCTATAAATGTTAAATTTAGTACCTCCCAGCACTTGGAAAGCTAGCACTTCAGGAAGATCCCGACACTCTGTGATGGTAACAATATCAACTGCTTTGACTTAAGGGGGAATCTTCCCTTCTGACTATTCTCTCCCATATAGACGTCTTTTCTTTCCTTTCAGAAGAATCCTGCCTTGGTAGCTGAACAACTGCCTGCCTCTTTTCCTTCCTAGAGGATTGTCGGTTCACAAGAGATAGATGGACTCGCTGTCTGGAGCGATTTAACTCGTAGATTGAGGCCGGCATTTTGACTGCACAATGGAGACCCTGAGTGTGGAGGTGAACATGTCTGTGGAAGAGGGGACAACAGTAACCTCAGAGCTGGAAAAGGGGCAGCAGAGTGTGCCCACCTTCAAGCTGTGGGCCGAGATGGAGGGAGCAAAGCCCCCACAGGTGGTACATGTCGGGAGCGTCGGGGAGTTGCGGACTCCGGAGCGAATCAAGCAGGAGCCGGGGGAGGGGCTGCAGCAGCTCTGGGAAGCCCAGTGGCAGGAGTTCCTGAGGACGGTGCAGGCCCCTCACTCGGGGTGGGCAGACCTACAGACGCCCGAGGAGGAGCAGCCCTCGCCCTGGGACGACGCCGAGGCCTTCCTGGGCTCCTTCGAGCAAGTGGCCTCGGCCTGCCGGTGGCCTGCAGAGCAGTGGGCGGCCCTCCTGCTGCCGGCCCTGGGTGGAGCGGCCAAGCAGGCCTTCAGCAGCCTGGGCCTGCCGGAGAGGGGAGACTACGGGCAGGTGAAGGCCGCCATCCTGCAGGGGGAAGCCGTGGCCAGGGAGAGGCAGCGCCAGCACTTCAGGCGGCTCCGCTACCAGGAGGCGGAGGGGCCGAGAGGCGCCTACAGGCAGCTGCGGGAGCGCTGCGCTCAGTGGCTGGGCGTGGAGAGGCGCAGCAAGGAGCAGATCCTGGAGCTGCTGGTCCTGGAGCAGTTCCTGGCTGTCCTGCCCCCGGAGATGCAGAACTGGGTCAGGAACGGGGGCCCAGTGACCTGCGCCCAGGCTGTGGTTCTCGCAGAGGAGTTCCTGGTGCAGAGCGCTGTGAAACAGGAAGAGGAGGTGAGGGGATTTGAGCACGGTCTCGTAAGAAGGGGCTCCAAATAGAAGGACTCAGGTTTGCGTTTCTTACTGGTGAGAATCCACTGGAGTTTGGCTGTCTGAAGGGGCTCAGAACAGAACCAGAGACCCTGTTGCCACCACTGGTTTTAGCTCGATGTTGGTTGGTGGGCTCAGTGGGATGGCAGTGGAACCGGGCGGGCTCCAGATGCCCTGGGGGAAGGACGGGTGACGACATAGCAGCCCTGGTGAGTTGGCCACTCTGAGAGGGTGACTTGCCCACGGTCGGGCACCCTGAGAGGCCCATGGCTGAGTGTGGCTTTGCACACCCATTCCAGCCCAACACAGAGTCCCCAACTTTTTGGGAAATTGGCCCAGTTGGGCAGGCAGCGTTGCTGAGCCTGTTCTGGGCCCAAGTGGGGAGTTCATGGTTGAATGAGGCCATTGCAGCTGGAGAACAGGCAGCCCTCCTCTTGGCTGCTGCCAGGCCGCTGGCCTGTCCATTCCCCTCCTCCCTCCCCGCCTTGGGCCCAATCCAGCCACAGCAGCAGTTCCTGCTGCTCCTTCTTGCAGCTCCCTGGCTCTCCTAGCGCAGGAGGGGGCCCATTTGGGAGAGGCAGGAGAAGGAGGGAGCTGCGCCAGGGAGGAACAGGAGCCACAGTGGCTGCTGCTGCCACAGGCCCAGAAGTGGGACCCGTAAGTGACAGGAGTGGCATCATGATGTCACATGATGCCACCCAGGTGCCCAATCGCCACGCCACACCGGGCTCCCACTCGCCCAGCTACACCGCTGTTCTATAGCACCGTAAATAACTCAACGGTTCCTTGTCCCCAAAGCGCTTATAGTCTACAAAATATGCAGAAGAAATGCCCGCCAACAGCCGCTAGAAAAGAAGCTGTGCTGGGGTGAAGAGGTGCCGTTGCTCTCCCCCTGCTCGTTTTCAGAGCGCTACGCCTTTAAGGTGAGCCACTGGGGCACAGCAGTGGAAGACGGGCAGCTTTTCCACCAGCCTCTCCTCCAACATCTCAGTGGGAAGGAGGATGGCCTAGAATATGGACCGTTGGTCTGACCCGGCAGGGCTCTTCTTCTGTTCCTAGGTTCTGCCGCCAGACCCCTGGGAAAGGCAGCTCTGCAGGGAGGCCAAGCAAGAGCAGGATGAAGAAGAGGCACGTTCGCTGGGTAAGGATGGGTGGGTTGTTTTTTTATATTCCACCATCCTAACACCAGCCATTTCTGCTTCTTTTTGACTACCTGTAAAGCGTGGTTTTCTTTCGGGTCCATTTCACTGTTGACCTCATTTGTTTTACTCTAGTAGGAAATTTTTTACCCCTGCCTTAGTTCATTAGTTAACAAACTCAGCATAGCCTAGGAGGCTTCCTTATGTTTTGATGCTCAAGTTGTGACGCCTCCTTGTACTTTTTACATAGTAATGGTCACTAATGGTCTCCTCTAGTCCCAACCTGTCACCGCCCTGTTCCCCAAACAAGAGTTCACTGATCATAGGCTTTCTCCCCTTTTGGGTATCTCAGCTCAAGGCAAACAAAAGATAGCTAAATTGGGGTAAGGAGTAATCAGTTCCTTCACAAGAAAAACCCTTACCCAAGGCTAGTAACATAAGTCACTTTATTAAGACAGGTTTTTAAACTAAATTTATTCCTCAAGGGGATATTAAAACCCATCAGCAGAGAGAACATACAAATCAACTACAATTTTTAAACAAGAAGAGGCGAGACCAGAAGGGGGACTACCTTTTCACCCAGATGGTCAGAGAAAAAGGGATGTCTCTCTCTTAGCTCGAAGACTCCTTTTTTATATCCTCAACCTCAAAACAAATCAACTAACCAGCCTTTCCTTCTCACTAATCAAATTGATTCCCCCCAGTTGGTACAGATATTTACATGTTAAAAGGACAGAATCAAACTAAAGCCTTAAAGGGACCAGTACATTACACACCTGTTAACACTTTTACTCATATCCACGTATATATGACTTCCTACTGAAGATTTCACTTCATGCATCTGATGAAATAGACTCTAGTCCACAAGAGCTGGTGCTGAATAAATTGTTTAGTCCAGGAGTTCTCAACCTTTGGAGGCCCGGGTACCCCCTATCATGGTCCAGTTTTCTGAAGTACCCCCTGCTAATTAACTGGATTAATCAGTCAATTAATTAATTAGGTAATTAATCGTTAAATAAAAAAGTACTAAAACAATTTTAAATGTGAAAAATGTCTTATTTAACTGTGTGTGTGTGTGTGTGTGTGTGTGATACACACACACATATGCAAGGATCGCTTTTTTTCTCCAAGTCACATTTCCCAAAATCAGCTCCTCCCTCTCCCACCCCACCAAAGTACATTTTCCAAAGTACAAAAATAAGCCCAAAACCAAAATCAGAGAGACAGAAGGGCTCTGAAAATAATTAAAACTTAAAGTCCATGTTAATTAATTAGCTGCTGAAGGGGAAGATAAGGGGCAGGTCTTGGTGTACTCCCAGGAAGAGGTCCGTGTACCCCTAGGGGTACCTGTACCACAGGTTGAGAACCCCTGGTTTAGTCTTTAAGGTGCCACAAGACTCCCTGTTGCTTTCCTGCAACAGATTTAGCACACCTTAGCCTCTGGAAGTCCTTCCTTCCAAAGTTATTCTTTCAAAAAAAAAACATTTATCAAATACAGGTGGGCCCCCATATCCACTGATTCGCTATCCACGGTTTCAGTTATCCACGGATCGTGGGGACGCCCCCAGGCTTTTACTTTTTTCCCCAGTAAGCTTCGTTTCTTCCTTAAAGAAACAGGAGAAGCAGCCTCTGGCTGCTTATTACAGGCAAGTAGAACGAGACTAAGTCCTAGAGAGGCTCTGCAAGGTTAACAGAAACCTTGCAGAGCATCTCTAGGACTTAGTCTCATTCTACTTGCCTGCAATGGAGGCTGCTTCTCTGTTTGTTTTAAGGAAGAAACAAAGCTTGCTGAAAGAAAAAATAAGAGCTGGTGGGGGGGCAAGCCTGCCTGCCTGCAGGGGAGGCAGGGTGGGGGGCCCCTCAGGAAACCATGGAGGGGGTGTTCGCTCTTATCCACGGTTTCAAGTATCCACGGAGGGGCCTGGAACATATCCCCAGTGGATATGGGGGCCCACCTGTATTTAAACTTGCATAAAATACAGTATCTGTTTTTTCGTTTGAACCAGTTACCACTTAGCTGATCAGGTTCAAGGCACTCTTTCTAAACTGGGGTTTGGGTTCCAGTTCAGATCCCTGTAGTGAAGGTTTCTGAGGACGGCTGTCTGTTTAAAAAGTTACTCAGCAAGGGGCCTACAACTGTGTTTGTTTCTGCAGGCAATGGGCAAGACAACTTTCATCAAGGTGGTTCTGAGCAAGAGGCACCAGAAAAAACATCGCTGGAAGGAGGTGACGCGTCCCAGTATTATGAAGAGGGAACAAGGCTTGGAAGTCTGCATGGGAGAATTCACACTGGAGAGAAGCCATATAAGTGTTCTGTATGTGGGCTAAGTTTCCGTCAGACAGCACAACTCAAGACCCACGAGGGAATTCACACTGGGGAGGTACAATATCGGTGCTCCGTGTGCCAGAAATGTTTTACCAGTGGCTCCTACCTTATTGCACATGAAAGAATTCATACTGGAGAGAAACCATATAGGTGCACATACTGTGGGAAAAGTTTTCGTCAGAAGGGAACCCTCAATGCACATGAAAAAATTCACATTGGAGAAAAACCATATAAATGTTCGATATGTGGCAAATGTTTTCGTCAAAAGGGAACTCTTACGACACATGAAAAAATTCACCTTGGAGAAAAACCATATAAATGCTCAGAATGTGGGAAAAATTTCCGAACATCTGCAGAACTTCGGGTCCATGAAAGGATCCATACTGGAGAGAAACCATATCAGTGTTCCACATGTCATAAAAGTTTCACTGATGGCTCCAATCTAATTACACATGAGAGAATTCATACTGGAGAGAAACCATATAAATGCACAGAGTGTGGGAGACGGTTCTGTCAAAAGTCGGGTCTTAAGACTCATGAAAGAGTTCACACTGGAGTAAACCCATACAAGCGCTCAGGGTGTCAAAAAGGTTTCAAAGATAGCTCAAATCTTGTCGCGCATCAAGCAACAAACACTACAGAGAAATCCTATACAAGAACTGGTGGTGAGGAAAGCTACAGTGATGAAGGACATGTGACAGGAGGGAAACCATATAAAATAGAAGGGCAACCAGATGGGTGTGCGGGAAAGGATTCAGCTGGAGCTTATTCCTTCTGACACCAGAGAGAATCCACACTGGAAGGAATCTGTGTATGTTAAGACAATGGAAAAAGTTTATGCCATAAGCTTTCGAACTCAGAGCATTAGAACAGTCATGTCAGTGCTCTGATTATGGAAAAAGCTGGTGTAGCTCAATCCCTGGTGTTTGCAGTAAAACCCATTCAGGAAACACAAGAACTATTGAAAAACTGACACGGAAGAAACCTGACGATGCATATCTGCTTTTCTAGAGTTCAGTGACTCCACAAAGACTTGGAGCCTCAAATGCTTGCAATAGGAAATGTTTTGTTTGAGTACAGAATTTGCTATGGTATGAACACTTGCGTGTTCATACCATAACGTGTTCATACGTATGGTATGAACACCATCAGGGCGATGGTGTTCCCAGTAGCAATGTATGGTTGCAAGAGTTGGACCATAAGGAAGGCTGAGCGCCGAAGAATAGATGCTTTTGAACTGTGGTGCTGGAGAAGACTCCTGAGAGTCCCTTGGACTGCTAGGAGATCAAATCAGTCAATCCTAAATGAAATCAACCCTTGACTGTTCCCTGGAAGGACAGATACTAAGGCTGAAACTCAAATATTTTGGCAACCTAATGCGAAGAGAGGACTCTCTGGAGAAGACTCTGATGCTGGGAAAAATTGAAGGTAAAATGAGAAGGGGAAGGCCAAGGATGAGATGGTTAGACAGCATCACCGATGCAACGAACATGAAAATGAGCGAACTCAGGAAGATAGTGGAGGACAGGAAGGCCTGGCGGGATATGGTTCATGGGATCACGAAGGGTCGGACACGACTTAACGACTGAACAACAACAACAAATGAACACTTGCACAGAAAAAAATTAGAATTAAGACTAGAAGGAATGTCTTTAGTTATTACTCACTAGACCAGGGGTGGTCAACCTTCCACCATTAGGGCCTCTGTGTTCTTAAGAGTTGTGTCGAAGACAGAATCATGGCAGCTGCAATTGCTGATGGTGCTGCTAAAACAGCTGCACCTGCTGAAATGCCCTCACCTATACAACCATTAAATATATATAAATATATACAGTATAATATAATATAATATACAGTTTTTATATACCACCTTTCTTGGTCATTGGATTTCTCCTCCGACTTCAATTCAAGGGCAGGCTTTCCTAACCCCCCCTAATGAGAGGTTTTACAATATATACCGTATTTTTCGCTCCATAAGACGCACTTTTGTCCCCCAAAACAATAGGGGGAAAAAAGCCTGCGTCTTATGGAGCGAATAATAAAAAAAGTAAAGAAAAAATACTTACCGGGGCTTCAGGGAGGCCTGCAGAGGCTCGTGCAGGCCTCCTCAATCTTCATTTCGTCAAAAAACGGCCATTTTCGGACACTTCCTGTTTTGACGAAAACCGGAAGTGGCCGAAAATGGCTGTTTTTTTGCCGAAATGAAGATTGGGGAGGCCTGCACGAGCCTCTGCAGGCCTTCCCGATCTTCATTTCATCAAAAAACGGCCATTTTCGGCCACTTCCGGTTTTCGTCAAAACAGGAAGTGGCTGAAAATGGCCGTTTTTTGACGAAATGAAGATCGGGAAGGCCTGCAGGAGCCTCTGCAGGCCTCCCTGAAGCCCTGGTAAGTGTATTTTGCTTACATTTTTTATTATTTTTATTTTTATTTAAAAAACCTTTTTTCCCCTATTTTTTGCTCCATAGGATGCATGCGTCCTATGGTCCGATGCGTCCTATGGAGCGAAAAATACGGTAAATGTCTAATCTTTCATGAACAGCTACATTCCAGGTGATATCCTTTTGCAGCCTGGCTTTTCTGCTGGCTGGCGCCTCTGACACTCGACCGATGCCACTGGGAGCTCTTATCTCTCCTCACGGAGGATTTTCACAGCTTTTGGTTGGCGGCATGTCTCAAACTTGCCATTTGCCGATCTTTGGACTTTGCAAGGCAGCTCTCCCGAAAGGGCCAGGAGCATTCATGTTGAAAGGTGGACACCCCTGCATTAGACTAATGACTAGTGAGGAAGATTTGGGAGAATATTTGGAAGGGAGCCTCTGTTAACAAGGCCAGTTCACCCATTACCCTCGTAATAGGAGATTGTGTGTAAGGAAACCCTTCTCTGCCTGTATTGGCCTCCAGAAGAAGGAAAAAGGATCCCTTCTGCCAGCAGCCAACACACGTGGCACGAACTGGAGGATGCTTATAGTGCCCAGTTGTGCCTCACTTCACCCTTAATGTCTTGCAAGGATGCAAGATTCTAAATATAGAATAGAGGTGTTTTGTCATATTTTAAACAGTGTGTTCTACAAATTTGTTGGATAAATACAGCCCAAGATCAAACAATTAGCTTTCATTCTTGTGAATTCACTGATGCTTAAGAAAGCAGTTGGCTTGACATTCAAAGATGTGCTCAAACTGCCTTCCAGGGTACCCTGCTGCAGTTCCTTAGGCCCAGTTCTCACTGAGGTGGTGAACCTGTGTCTGGACTGTACCACTTCAGGCTGCATGGGGGCGTTGCTCAAATTCTGAAGGAAAATTTTTGGGGTGGCCTTAATTAAATCCACAACTCCCACATCCCTCCCAATTTATGCCCTCTGTAGACTTTGAAAAACTGTGGCTAAGGGGGCTGTCACAATTGAGAAGGCTGGGCCTTTTGACTCCCACCTGTAATTCACACACAGCAAATGGTGTACATGGTGGAATGCTCCTGTTTAGAAACCCCCCCCCCCTCCATCCATGTCAAACGCAATCCTGTATCAAGCAGAAGAGTTTTGCTATTGTCTTCTCCCCCTGACAGGCCAGTTTTCTATGTGCAAGACTTGTCTTTTCCATTACCCATCTTTCCAAGCAATGTGCAGCTCCAGGACAATTTGTTATAGATCATTCTCTCAGTCAGGTCATGAAGGGCAGATGGTGGAGAAGCCCAGACAGGTCTGTGACCTGACCAGCACGTCATGTGAACTGGCTGTGCGTCCTAGAACTTGCCCTGGGATCTCCCATGATGCACTAGGGTTCTATGGCAGACTTGCAAGCTTTCCTTGGCCTCTGTGAGAAGCAGGTTTCAGAAAGGAGATGTAAGTCTCAAAAGACAAGGTTGTCCGGCGATTGTCATACGAAAATCAGCGATGATAGCCCATGGCAGACATGCAGAGGTTTCCCGGCCAAGGAACCAATGTGGAAAAGGTTCCCATATTGTAGAAAGTTTGAAAATCACTCTGTCGAGGTATAAATCTGAAAGGACCCTATCCAGGTCATGCCAAGCACCCATAATCCAGACACATTTGCCTGGGTTGACGTTGATTATACTGCCAGTTCTGAAAGGTCTTTTCTGTGGTGGCACCTCTCAATTGTGGACCTCCCTCCCTGGGAAGGTCTGCCAGGCTGCTTCTTTCCTTGTGTACAAATGTTTAGTTTTTTAGAACCACCTGTTTCAACAGACTTTTCACTACTGACTGTTGCTGTGCGTGATCTTTTCATCGATTCAGCCACGTTGTTTACGAGTTTGTTGTTATGTAGGACGTAGGTTTCAACGGTGATGTTTTCTTGATTTTGATGTTCAGGTTGTTATCTATGCTGTGAGATATTGTACAAATATGAGATAAAAGTGAGATACTGTAGAAACGTGTCCAAATAAATAAATGGTTGGAATCCCTTCCTTGCTCTTCAGGAATTGTCCTCCGGCCTTCCTAGGCTTCCTCTGTCCTGGTCCCTTTTGGCCAGGGGATCCTGAGCCCCTGGTGCTGGGAACACCTGGTGTAATGGGCTACTGTGAACAGAGTGTGTAGGCCGCCTCAGAGCCCTCTTTGGGCACGGCTTACGAAAGACTATGAAGTATGAAAGATTGGTCCCTGTGATTGGCAGGCACTGATTTCTGAAAAGGCCAGTCCCAGAACAGGCGCATCCATGAGGCCAACTGAGGCAATTGCCTCAGGTAGAAGATTGGTGCGAAGTCATCCACCCCCATCCACCCACTTGCCTCTACTGCTCCTCCTCCTCCTCCCCTCCCTGAAACAGAAGAGAAAGAGGAGGGTGGTGGGCTAGGGTGTCAGAGATTGGAGAACCCACCCGCTGGCTCAGCACACACGGCCCTGTCGCAGCCTGAGCTGCTCACGTATGAGTTGATGCACTGCTTTAGTTGCTAAGCAACAGGTTTGACAGGCTTAGATATCCCACTACCCACCTGATACTGATGACTGGGAAGTGTTGGAACTCGTATCTTGAGAGCCAGTGACGGGTATATGGAAAAATACCCTGCAGAAATATAAGGGCCTACTGGGGGTACTTTTCTGGAGTGCTTTGCTTATGACAGTATCGCCCCAAAGCAGCAACTGCTAGACTAGGCCCTGGTACTCTGGCTCTTTGACCAACTGAGTCACAAAAGCACAGCCCCATCTTCTCCTTTTCCACGCTTGTCTCTCTTTAATTTGCCTGTATCTTCTTCATTACCTTCTGACTTGTCTGCCTACTTATCGGAAGGAAAGCAAAAAACTAGTTTAGTGACCTGGCTATGATGGGCTACATATTAAGGGGTTGTTTTTATTATGGGCTGAAGCAAATTCCATCCTTAGCCTTTTCTTTCCAGTTCCTTTCAGCTTCTGGACAGTGTCAGTCCAGCAACAACAGTGTATTTGTTGGCTTGTAAATAAAATGAATAGATGCTTTATTTTATTTCAAGGTTATTCCTGTACAAAAGCAGTTTGGGGCTTTTAAAAATAGTTCCACAGAGGTTCCTCAGTCTATAGCATAGGTGGCCAACCCACGGCACGGGTGCCACTTAGTGGCACGCCGAGCCTTTTGAAGTGGCACGCACTGCTGTTCCTGCTCAAGCCGAGTGCTGAAATCCCTCTCTCTTTCTCGACCCCAGCACGCCTTTCCAAGCCTGTGGCACTAGAGGAGGTCTCTGCATCCCACTGCGACTCATTCTTCTTGCACTGTCACTGTGCTTTAAAATATTTTCATTGCCTTAGAAATATTTATTTATTTATTTAAGTGGCACGCTCAAGATTATCTACATAAAATGTGGCACATGGCATGCCACAAGTTGGCCACCACTGGTCTATAGGGAGCCATACATTTTGTCCTAATTTTAGTTACAATTCATCATCATATCCATTTTATTTTTTTATATACATAATTGAAAATCGTCTTGATGTTAGCAATAGAAACAGCATTTTATGCGCAAGAAAGAAAAGCTGCATAACCGTTGGGAATGCTCAGAAAAACACGAAGAATCTAGGAGTGCTCAGGAAAACCTGTGGGCTGAAATCAAGGCTCCTTCCATTCGGCGGTTCTATCGCATTCAACTTGGGGTGTCAGGGTTCAGCTGTTTTACTGGCACCTCTTGCTCCACATGAAATGGACATTGACAGGCCATGGTTTGCTCAAAGAAAGTACAAGAACTCTGTGGAAGCTCAGAGTTTACGTGAACTCTCACCTCTCAGACACATCCTGGAAGATTTAATCCATCTGGCGTCTCTAGTTGAATGTAAATGTATAATCCTTTATTCATATTTTACAGTTTCTGTAAGGCCGCCTCAGAGCCCTCTTTGGGCGCGGCTTACGAAAGACTCTGAAATACGAAAGATTGGTCCCTGTGACTGGGAAGTACTGATTTCTGAAATGGACAGGCCCATCCATGGGGCCAACTGAGGGGATTGCCTCGGGTAGCAGATTGGTGGGGAGACACCCACCCCCATCTACCCACTTGCCCCTACTGCTCCTCCTCCCCTCCCTGAAACAGAAGAGAAAGGGGAGGGTGGTGGGCTAGGGTGTCAGAGATTGGAGAACCCACCTGCTAGGCCTGGCTCAGCACGCACGGCCCTGTCGCAGCCTGAGCTGCTCCAATATGTGTGAGCTGATGCACTGCTTTAGTTGCTAAGCAACAGGTTTGACAGGCTTAGATATCCCACCACTACCCACCTGATACTGATGACTGGGAAGTGGTAGAACTCGTATCTTGAAAGCCAGTGACAGGTATATGGAAAAATACCCTGCAGAAATATAAGGGCCTACCGGGGGTGAGGTACCCTAGGTTATGGTTATGATTTTGCAATACTACTAGGTAACACTACCCTAATCACAAGTAAAGCTCCTCTCTGATTCTGAAGTAGAGGCCTGTAACTGTGAGAAGTATTACTCCAATTCTTGCATTCCAGCACTAATCACGTAGAAGCAAGTGTCCTTGCACATGCTGATCATGTACGCACATATGTAACTCTAATCAGAAAGTACAACCCCTCCTATGCAGACTCAGCCATGAACAAGCCATGCTTTGTGAAACTGGACATTACTGGACACTATTTCATAGATAAGCATATATGGAGGTGTGAAGGTGATAGGCTAGAAAACACCGCAAACAGGAGGAGAAATTGTTGATTATGCATGACGTTTAATTTGCTATAAAAGCTTTCAATGCCTCGTGCTCGGGGCCTCAGTCTTTTGGAGCTGACTCCACTGGGGTCATTTGTTCCATGGAATAAACCTATCCTGAATTCTATTATCTGTTTGCTGTGCTGTTTATTGGACAACGTGGAGCCTGAATCCAGTACTACTTTATGGTGTACTACAGGGGTACTTTTCTGGAGTGCTTTGCTCGCACCAAAGCAGCAGCTTATAGAACCTGGTACTCTGGCTCTTTGCCCAGTTGACACTCAAAAGCACACCCCATCTTCTCCTTTTCCACGCTTGTCTCTCTTTAATTTGCCTGTATCTTCTTCATTACCTTCTGACTTGTCTGCCTACTTATCGGATTGAAAGCAAAACCTAGTTTAGCGACCTGGCTATATGGACTAAACATTAAGGGGTTTTTATTATTATGGGCTGAAGCAAATTCCATCCTTAGCCTTTTCTTTCCAGTTCCTGTTAGCATCTGGCCAGCAACGTCTGTTTGTTGGCTTGTAAATAAAGGGAATAGAAGTTTTATTTTTATTCAAGAAGGTTATTCCTGTACAAAAGCAGTTTGGAACTTTTAAAAATAATTCCACAGAGATTCTTCTAAAGCAGAACTAAGCTAATTTTAGTTACAATTCATCATCATATCTATTTTATTTTTTTATATACATAATTGAAAATCTTCTTGACATTAGCGATAGAAACATCATTTTATGTGCAAGAAAGAAAAGCTGCATAACCGTTGGGAATGCTCAGAAAAACATGAATTTAGGAGTGTTCAGAAAAACGTGGGGGCTGAAATCCAGGCTCCTTCCATTCGGCGGTTCTATCGCCAAGCTGTGCAGACGGACACTGGTAAGAGGCATTGCATTCAGCTTGGGGTGTCAGTAGGGCTGCCATCCGTACCGGAAAAACCAGGACAGTCCCAGAAATCGGCCCTCCATTCCTGGGAAAGTCCCGGGCCGCTTTTGTGCCTCCGCCGCCACCATCTTATTTTTTTTTTAACTTACCCGGGCCGGCATCATGGATCACGAAATCTCACAAGATCCAAGATGTCGGCACCTAAATCTCGTGAGATTTTGTGATCCAAGAGATGATGCCGGCGCCCAGGTAAGTTAAAAAAAAAAAGATGGCAGCGGCGGCGAGCGGGTGTCGTCCGCCCGGTCTCCCACCGGCACGGAGCCAGCGAGGGAGCACAGGCGAGCAGGCTGTGTTTCTCCCGGTCTCCCACCGGCTCCATGCGGTTCCAGTGGGAAACCGGGCCAGCCTGCTGCCCGTGTTGCGCGAGCCTCCGGCAGGCTCGCCAGCACAGGCGAGCAAGCTGCGTTTCCCCCGGTCTCTCACCGGCTTGTAGTTGCTGCTTTGATGGGCCACTTCCTGCCCGGACGTTTTAAGTATGTTGATGATTCCCAGTGTGAGTCCTAAATTATTTGTGGGACAGGCAAGGGCTGTATTTCCAGTTCTTCCCAAGGTAGGAGGTCTCCTGGACTGGAGCAAAGTCTTCTAGCCTATGAGTAGCCCAGCCAAAATTGCCTCCTCCTAGCCACCAGTTGCCAGAAAAGAAAGACTCAACGTTGTAATCATTTGTGCACAGGTCATACTAGTACCACATCCTACGCATCCCATGGGCAGGGGGACTCCTCCCACAGGTCCAGCTTAAAACATATGCCCCATAGAAGTAGTCTGCTCAAGCTCATAGGATTATTCCTAGAAATCTGTGTTGTTAGGTTTTGTTTTTGTTCCTTTTAAAGAAGCTAGTCGGTTCAAAACGATAAGGCAGACTGCATATCCTCAGAGAGACTCTGTCCTCTTTTTTCAAGAAATGGCAGGTGCCAGATTTTATTACCTAGGGAAAAGCGGTCTATAAATAGGGAAAATAAATAAAATACTCTGCCTATGTTCAGAAGCACTCAGCCTGAAGTGCCACCATTTTGGAAGCAAGCAAACTGAATGCAGTAACTCAGGTGGCAAACCGAGGCCAGGACCAGGAGGTCTCTCACTAAGACCAAACCTCCACCAGCCCCTCAGTAAAGGGCGCTGTGAGGCGCCTGCAAAGGTAACCCCACCCCCCAGTTGGCTTCTTGGTCCTAGAGAGACTAGGAACTCTGAGGAAGGATGCGCTGCGGGTGGGGTCTAGAGCCCACCTCCCCTCCTGACATCTGGGGGAAAAAAAGTGTTTGCAGCCTTCCTTGTCCCCGGGGCCAGAAGGGCATGCATTGCTGAGCTCTGTAGGGAGTGGTGAGTAGGGGGGGGACTCTGAGAGAGGAGGAGCAGTTTGCAAGGAGATGGAGAGGCCGGAGCAGGAATTGCAGAAGGGGTTGGAGGGGAAGAAAGGAAGCAAAGGAGCTCCGAGCATCCCTTGAGTCTTTCCGGCACATCCCCAACTCCTACCTCCTTCCAAACATAACTCCCTTTCAAAGTAAGGCTGAAATCCTATTCACACTTACCTAGGAGTAAGTTCCATTTAACTCAGTGAGGCTTACTTCTGAGTAGGCATGGATAGCATGACACTGATTGTAATAATCCTGGCTTATGGCATGTTTTGAGTAAAATCTATTGTGTTCAGTGCCGCTCCCTTTACAATAAGGCGACCTACTGAAGTTACCAGCGTCCCTCAGTAAAATTCCTAGTTGCTGGGAGCTCTCTCTAAAAGACATTGCTCTCAGCAAAGCCATTCGAGTTTTACGTATGAAGCAAACGGAGGCAGAGCTGGAAGCCCCTCCAGCCGCCTGCAGTCTCCGTTTTCCCGCCTCAGCCTGCAAAGGAGGTCAACCCCTAGCCTTTGCCGACAACAGGGACTCTTCAGCAGGGCCGACTGCACTCTTGAGGGGGTTCTCGGAAAAGTGCCCTTTGCTGGCCCTTTCCTACCTCAGTGAACATAAGAACATCAGAAGAGCCCTGCTGGATCAGGCCAAAAACCCATCCAGTCCAGCTTCCTGTATTTATTTATTTATTTACAATATTTCAATCCCGCCTTTCTCCCCAAAGGGATCTCACAGTGGCCTGACCAGATGCCTCCAAGAGCACACAGTCAGCAAGATAACCTGTATCCTCCCTTGCACTCCCTTGCACCTGGCACAGAGAAAAACTACTTCTAAAGCCAGGAGGTTGCTTATGGCTTGTAACCTGTGATGGGTTTTTCCTCCATGAATCTATCCAAACCCCTTTTAAAGGCATCTAGGCCAGGCGCCATCACCACATCCTGTGGCAAGGAGTTCCACAGATGTTCCACATCTCATGTAGTCACCTGAAGGAGCCTAGAGTCATGCCACCATGGGGGGGGGGGGATACAGTATTACTCCACTGCCTGCAGCTGCTCTCCAGAGTTGGTGGGAGGGACCTTCCTTGGAAGGAATTTCCAGGGACTCCGTCTGGGAGAGAGTTCAGAAGACCATTTTTGTGCAAGATGCAGCGTTCTTCGGATCTTATTTTATTACTATTAGTTGTGCAAAAATAGCGCTGACTCTGCTTCTTCTTTGGAGTATAATGACTGAATCTTCTTTACGGTTGATGTTGTGGGAGAGTAAAGAACCAAAGCAACACACACACACACACACACACACACACACACACACACACACACACACACACACACACACAAACCATATGTGTTTTTCACTGTCAGTTGGCAACCTTACTTGGGTGGAATTTCTTCAGAGTGATTTGCGATCTTGGGAATGTTGGTCGGTCTCCTTGTCAGAGGCAGAATCTCCTCCCCTTCCGCTGGCTGCTGTGCTTCTCTCCCCCACCCCCTTTGCACAGATCATCCCCCATCATTTCCCTGACTGGGGCCTTTTCTTTATTTTGCAGAGCACCGACATTGTCATTCAGAAGAGACGCATCCAGTGACTGGGGGGCGGGGGCGGAGAGCAAACCCTGCAGACCGAACCGCAGAAGACCATTGGGGGCTAAACTCAACTCTGTGATGATGATGGAGAACTGGCAGCTGGCGGACGCCAACTGGACATCTGGCCAGGAGAGCTCAGCCACAGCAGCCCCCCAAGTGGGGAAGAAGGAAAAGCAGACGGCAGAATTGTGGGCAGAGATGGCGGGAGAAAAAGCCCCACAGGTTGCACATGTGGGGAGCATTGTGGAGTTGCAGACTGTTGCTGCGGCATCTCCCCCTGAAGGTACTAAAAAGGAGCCCGAGCTGCTGGGGCCGCCTGAGCCCTGGGAAGCCCCACAATGGCAGGAGTTCCTGAGGACGCTGCAGCAGAGCCCCGATTCCCTGGCTGTCCTGCCCGCGGAGATGCAGAGCTGGGTGGTCCAGAGAGACGGACTGGTGAGCGGCAGCCAGGCGGTGGTCCTGGCAGAGGATTTCCTGTTCAAGCAGAAAGAAGCCAGGAGAGTTCAGGAAAAAGAGGTAGGTTGAGTTGCTGCTGGCAGTTCAAAAGGGCCCAGAGTCATCAGGACAAATCCTCTGGGATTAGGTTGTTGTTCAGTCGTTAAGTCGTGTCCGACCCATCGTGATCCCATGAACCACATCCCGCCACGCCTTCCTGTCCTCCACTATCTTCCTGAGTTCGCTCATTTTCATGTTCGTTGCATCGGTGATGCTGTCTAACCATCTCATCCTTGGCCTTCCCCTTCTCCTTTTGCCTTCAATCTTTCCCAGCATCAGAGTCTTCTCCAGAGAGTCCTATCTTCGCATTAGGTGGCCAAAATATTTGAGCTTTAGCCTCAGTACCTGTCCTTCCAGGGAACAGTCAGGGTTGATTTCATTTAGGATTGATTGATTTGATCTCCTAGCAGTCCAAGGGACTCTCAGGAGTCTTCTCCAGCACCACAGTTCGAAAGCATCTATTCTTCGGCGCTCAGCCTTCCTTATGGTCCAACTCTCGCAGCCATACATTGCTACTGGGAACACCATCGCCCTGACTATACGTACTTTTGTTGGCATGGTGATATCTCTGCTTTTTATTGGACTGCTAGGAGATCAAATCAACCAAAATATTTGAGCTTTAGCCTCAGTACCTGTCCTTCCAGGGAACAGTCAGGGTTGATTTCATTTAGGATTGATTGATTTGATCTCCTAGCAGTCCAAGGGACTCTCAGGAGTCTTCTCCAGCACCACAGTTCGAAAGCATCTATTCTTCGGCGCTCAGCCTTCCTTATGGTCCAACTCTCGCAGCCATACATTGCTACTGGGAACACCATCGCCCTGACTATACGTACTTTTGTTGGCATGGTGATATCTCTGCTTTTTATTATGCTATCTAAATTTGCCATAGCTTTCCTTCCAACGAGTGTCTTTTAATTTCATGGCTGCTGTCTCCGTCTGCAGTGATCTTGGAGCCCAAAAAAGTAAAATCTATTACTGCTACCATTTCTGCCCCTTCTATTTGCCAGGAATTGATGGGACCAGATGCCATGATCTTAGTTTTATTAATGTTGAGTTTTAAGCCAACTTTTGCCCTCTCCTCTTTCACCCTCATCAAGAGGCTCTTTAGTTCTTCTTCACTTTCTGCCATTAGGGTGGTGTCGTCTGCATATCTGAGGTTGTTGATGTTTCTCCCGGCAATCTTGATTCCGGCTTGCGATTCATTCAGCCCTGCATTTCTCATAATGTACTCTGCATATAAGTTAAATAAGCAGGGTGACAATATACAGCCTTGCCGTACTCCCTTCCCAATTTTGAACCAATCGGTTGTTCCATGGCCGGTTCGAACTATTGCCTCTTGACCCGCATACAGGTTTCTCAGGAGACAGGTAAGGTGGTCTGGTACCCCCATCTCTTTAAGAATTTGCCACAGTTTGTTGTGATCCACACAATCAAAGGCTTTTGCGTAGTCAATGAAGCAGAAGTAGATTTTTTTTGGAACTCTCGTGCTTTCTCCATGATCCAGCGCATGTTGGCAATTTGATCTAGCCTTTTGGTACTGTTCATGGGATTTTCTTGGCAAGGTTACTGGAGTGGGTTGCCATTTCCTTCTCCAGTGGATCACTTTTAGTCAAAACGCTCTGCTATGACCTGTCCGTCTTGGGTGGCCCTGCATGGCATAGCTCATGGCTTCATTAAGTTATGCAAGCCCCTTCCCCACGGCAAGGCAATGATCCATGCCTTCCCCACGGCAAGGCAACTGACTCCTGGGGGAAAGCCGACAGGAGCCGAGGGACATCCGGTTCGGGACTCCTCATCCCTAGGGAATGAGGGTGCAGAGGATGGGGAACAGTCAAGTAATAGCAGAGTAAAAATTGGGAGTGGTAGCGTGATGGGACATGACAGCCAGTCTAGCAGGACAGAAGGCTGCAGGAATAAAGGGGCAAACATGCAGCCCTTCTTGGGGGACCAGGTATATAAGTGCTTTTATGCAAATGCCCGAAGTCTACGGGCAAAGATGGGAGAACTGGAATGTTTGGTGGCTAGGGAAAACATTGACATAGTAGGTGTAACAGAAACCTGGTGGAATGCGGAGAACCAGTGGGATACTGCAATTCCAGGATATAAACTCTATAGGAGGGACAGAGAGGGGCGTGTTGGAGGTGGGGTGGCCATCTATGTCAAAGAGGGGGTAGAATCCACCAGAGTAGAGCTGGAGGGGGGCTCTGACTCCTCCGTAGAATCACTGTGGGTTAGATTACCAGGCTCAAAGAGTGATGTAATAGTAGGGGCATGCTACCGTCCTCCAGATCAAAAACCTGAAGGGGATCTTGAAATGTGGAAGCAAATCAGGGAAGTGTCAATGAGAGACAGGGTTGTAGTCATGGGGGACTTCAATTATCCTCACATCGACTGGGTCAATTCATGCTCAGGTCATGAAAGAGAGACTGGATTTCTGGATATGTTAAATGACTGTGCCTTAGAGCAGCTTGTCACGGAACCGACCAGAGGACAGGTGACTCTGGACTTGATATTGTGTGGCACTCAAGATCTGGTCAGGGAGGTAAATGTTACCGAACCATTGGGGAATAGTGACCATGCTGCGATCTGTTTCGCCATGCATGTCGGAGGGAGAGTGCCGAGCAAATCTGACACGAAAACCCTTGACTTCCGAAGGGCAGACTTCCCCAAAATGAGGAAACTAGTTAAAAAAAAGTTGAAAGGGAAGGTAAAAAGAGTCCAATCGCTCCAGAGTGCATGGAGGCTGTTTAAAACAACAGTCATAGAGGCCCAGCGGGAGTGTATCCCACAAAGGAGGAAGGGCTCGACCAAGTCCAGGAGGGTGCCGGCATGGCTAACAAGTACAGTTAAGGAGGCTGTAAAAGGCAAGGAAGCTTCCTTCCGTAAATGGAAGTCTTGCCCTAGTGAGGAAAATAAACAGGAGCACAAACTGTGGCAAAAGAAATGTAAAAAGATGATACGGGAGGCCAAGCAAGACTTTGAGGAACGTATGGCAGGCAACATAAAAGGGAATAATAAGAGCTTCTTCAAATATGTTAGAAGCAGGAAACCTGCCAGGGAAACGGTTGGTCCGCTGGATGGTGAGGGAGAGAAAGGGGTGATAAAAGGGGACTTGGAGACTGCAGAGAAATTAAATGAGTTCTTTGCATCTGTCTTCACGGCAGAAGACCTCGGGCAAATACCGCTGCCGGAACGGTCTCCCCTGACTAAAGAATTAAGTCAAATAGAGGTTAAAAGAGAAGACGTCTCAGACTGAATTGACAAAATAAAGATCAATAAATCACCAGGCCCGGATGGCATCCACCCAAGAGTTCTGAAGGAACTCAAGAATGAAGTTGCTGACCTCTTGACCCAAATATGCAACTTGTCCCTTAAAACGGCCACTGTGCCAGAGGATTGGAGGATAGCTAATGTCACGCCAATCTTTAAAAAAGGAAGGAGGGGGGACCCGGGAAACTACAGGCCGGTCAGCCTAACATCTGTTCCAGGGAAGATGGTGGAAAGTCTCATTAAGGATAAAATCTTAAAATACATAGAAGAACAAGCTCTGCTGAGGGAGAGTCAGCATGGCTTCTGCAAGGGGAAGTCTTGCCTCACAAACCTGTTAGAATTTTTTGAAAAGGTCAACAGGCATGTGGATGCGAGCGAACCCATGGATATTATATATCTGGATTTTCAGAAGGCGTTTGACACAGTCCCTCATGAAAGGCTCCTGAGAAAACTCCACAGTCAGGGAATAAGAGGGCAGGTCCTCTTGTGGATTAGGAACTGGTTGAAGACCAGGAAACAGCGAGTGGGAGTCAATGGGCAATTTTCACAATGGCGAGAGGTGAAAAGCGGTGTGCCCCAAGGATCGGTCTTGGGACCGGTGCTTTTCAACTTATTCATAAATGACCTGGAGTTGGGGATAGGCAGTGAGGTGGCCAAGTTTGCGGATGACACTAAACTTTTCCGGGTGGTGAAGACCAGCAGGGATTGTGAAGAGCTCCAGAAGGACCTCTCCAAACTGGGAGAATGGGCAGCAAAATGGCAGATGCGCTTCAATGTAAGTAAGTGCAAAGTGATGCACATTGGGGCAAGAAACCAAAATTTCACATATACGCTAATGGGTTCTGAGTTGTCTGTGACGGATCAAGAGAGAGATCTTGGGGTGCTGGTGGACAGGTCGATGAAAGTGTCGACCCAGTGTGCGGCGGCTGTGAAGAAGGCCAATTCCATGCTCGGGATCATTAAAAAAGGGATTGAGAATAAAACTGCCAATATCATTCTGCCTTTGTACAAATCGATGGTAAGGCCACATCTGGAGTATTGTGTCCAGTTCTGGTCACCATACCTCAAAAAGGATATAGTTGAATTGGAAAAGGTGCAGAAAAGAGCGACCAGAATGATTTGTGGGCTGGAGCACCTCCCTTACGAGGAAAGGCTACAGCGTCTGGGGCTTTTCAGCCTAGAAAAAAGGCGCCTGAGGGGGGACATGATTGAGACTTATAAAATTATGCATGGGATGGAGAGAGTGGATAGAGGGAAATTCTTCTCCCTCTCGCACAACACCAGAACCAGGGGACACGCACTAAAATTGAGTGGAGGGAGAGTTAGAACAGACAAAAGAAAATATTTCTTTACCCAGCGTGTAATTCATCTGTGGAACTCCTTGCCACAGGATGTGGTGATGGCATCTGGCCTAGATGCCTTTAAAAGGGGTTTGGACAGATTCATGGAGGAAAAGACCATCACAGGTTACAAGCCATAAGCAACCTCCTGGTTTTTTTTTTAGAAGTGGGTTTTCTCTGTGCCAGGTGCAAGGGAGTGTCAACGGGAAACAGGTTATCTTGTTGTCTTGTGCTCCCTGAGGCATCTGGTGGGGCCACTGTGTGACACAGGAAGCTGGACTAGATGGGCTTTTGGCCTGATCCAGCAGGGCTCTTCTTATGTTCTTATGTTCTTATGTTCTTATGAAGTGCAACACCCAAACATCCCTGAGCAACACCCAAACATCCCACCCTGTGTCCTCTTTTTATATACAGTATATGAAAAAGCATATGAAGAGCATATGAAAGCCCCCCCTTACCGCCGCCTTTCCATCTGTCATTGCCTGCCCAGCCCTTCTTCCAAACGTCCTGAGTGGGAGCGTGCTGGAAACGGCCCTGGAAGTCCTCTCCCCGAAGCAGTTTGCTCCCCCGCCCTGGTCCTTTTCACCCCGATATTTATCCATTTATTTAAACGCCGCTCTGTGACCTTTTGGACAGGCAGCTCCAGCAATCTGGTTCTCTCTTTGGAAGGTGGAGTCAGACTATTCTTGATCCAACCGTTTCTATTGATCAGGAAGAATCCCGTGGAGTTTCCATTCTCTGAAAGAGCTCAGTGCAAGAGACTCTGCTTATTTATTTCATTTATTTTAAACATTTACACTTCTATTTTCTCCTCACAACTGGGCGGGGAGGGGAGTTTACCAAGCAGTTAAACTATAGCGGCGGAAATGAACCCGCCACGATGAAAGAACATTTGTGAGTTTCCAGCCGCTATTGGGTACAGAGAGAGAGAGAGAGAGAGAGAGAGAGAGAGAGAGAGAGAGAGAGAGAAGCCACCTGGTCTCCACAGGCAGGGAGCTCCAGAGAGTCCTTCCTCCTGTGACTGGCAGCAGAACGTGCAGGAGGAGGGTCTCCCCGGCTGACCTCGGGGGTCACGCTGCGCATGATGGGAAGGTGGTCCTTGCAAGGCTTCAATCTGTCCAGCTTTTTACAGCTTATCAGAAGAAGGTGATGATGATGAGGGTGTGTTGGGGAGATGAGCAGTTGACGACTGCTCATCTCCCCTCCCCCCATTAGGGAAATCGAGATTTGTGGTGCTTGAATACACTTTGCGTATGATTTTCACGGCTGCTGCAGGCGCCAACATCTTTGCTGGAAGCGACTGCCGGTTCTTCTGAGGCAGAGGAGATTCCATCAGCAGATATTTACAATGACGGTGATATGGAGGTTAAGCAGGAATGGGAAGGAGGTGAGCAATTGCCTGGTGAGGATGTGCTGCGTTTGAGTTGGATATTCTGGTGTTATTTGAATTTCAAATTTTAAAATAATAACGATGTCACCACACACAAATCTCAGGACCCTTGCGGCTTCTTAATAAATCATGGCGTGCTTCTGTTTGCAAAGCACATTTAGCTGAATCATGTGTCTTGAACTGGTGTCTTGGGCCCCCATGTAAGCTTGTCGGCTAACAGAAAAATGCGAAGTTGAGAAAATGCTTTACCATGGAAAGGTTGAACTTCGTTAAGGCCACAGGGGTGGTGGGCGGATGAAATCCTTTCGGAGCTGGATGTGGTCTGTGGTTGAACCAGCGATCCAGCCTAAGAACGTAGGAAAAGCCCTGCTGGGTTTGGCCCAAGGCATTTTGATTCTCACCAGATGCCTCTGGGAAGCCACAAGAAGAAAAGAAGTCCTACCTCTCTCCTACCAATCCTCCCCTGCAACTGGAGAGCATCTTAGGCGTCACTCCATTAGAGCTGCGCACTGGGGGCGATGTGTTCGTCACTCCCTCAGCCGCCTCCCCCCAACCCTGGCTGTTGACTGTCGTGTTTGTGGCGAGTAGCCTGACATGGCAGTCAAAGCAGCGCCGGCCACGAAGCGAAGGCGGAGTCAAGGGGGAGTCGGGGCGACACGCCATTGGCTGATTCGGCTGCTGCGATCCAGGAGTAGAACCCAACCCTCAAGTTGGTTAAGAAGCGACTTGCGGCTTCAGCTTGCAGGAAGCCAGGCCCCAAACACTGCCTGACACTTCCCTTGAGTAGAGGAGAGCTCCAACTACAGTAAGTTCCTTGATAAACCCAAAACTAACACACAAAGCTATGCAGTCAGACAGACAGCAGCGGGGTGGGGGCTATCCAGTGTTTTGCACCCAGTGTCACATATATGACTATTTACCTCTCGGGCATAAGTGTGTGCGCGGTGCAACGAGCTCCAGGCTCTCAGGAAATGGGTCCGCTCCCTTGAAGCCTTGGTTGCTGACCTGGAGAAGCAGAGACAGGCAGAGAGGGACCAGGGTGGAGGCGTCGTCCCACCCTCAGTTGGCCAGCTCCTCAGCTGCCAGGAAAGGGAGTCTCAGAGCTGGAGGACATCGCTCTGGAAAAGAGGGAAACAATCCCACAGTGGGGACCACTTCTTCAGGTGATGGGCCCGTATCCAGTCGCACTATGGATACTTCTCTGGGGATGGGGGGAAGGGGGCTTCTTGTTGTGGGTGACTCTATAGTCAGGAACATAGAGAGGGGGGTCTGTGACAGATGCGAGGACCGCATGGTGAGTTGCCTGCCTGGTGTGAAGGTTGCGGATGTCATGTCTCGTCTAGATAGGCTGGTAGAGAGTGCTGGGGAAGAGGTAGCGGTTGTGGTGCATGTCGGCACGAACGACGTGGGGAAATGTAGCCGGGCTGTCCTGGAGGCCAAATTTAGGCTGCTAGGTAGGAAGCTCAAATCCAGGACCCCAAAGGTAGCATTCTCGGAAGTACTACCTGTTCCACGCGCAAGGCCAGCTAGGCAGGCGGAGCTCAGGGGTCTCAATGCGTGGTTGAGACGGTGGTGTCAGGAGGAGGGGTTTAGGTTTGTTAGGCACTGGGGAACGTTTTGGGACAAGCCGGGCCTGTACAAGAGGGACGGGCTTCACTTGAACCAAATCGGAACCAGACTGCTGGCGCGTAACATTAAGAAGGTGGCAGAGCAGCTTTTAAACTGACCCCTGGGGGAAAGCCGACAGGAGCCAAGGGGCATCCGGTTCGGGACTCCTCATCCCTAGGGAATGAGGGTGGAAAGGTTTGGGAACAGCAAAGTAATATCAGAGTAGGAATTAGGAGTGAAAGCATGATGGGACATGACAACCAGTACAGCAGGACAAAAGACTGGGGGGATAAAAGTGCAGACATGCAGCCCTTCTTGGGGGACAATTTGCTTTTATGCAAATGCCCAAAGTCTCCAAGAAAAGATGGGAGAACTGGAATGTTTGGTGGCTAGGGAAAACTTTGACATAGTGGGAATAATGGAAACCTGGTGGAATGCGGAGAAGCAGTGGGATACTGCGACCCCAAGCTATAAACTCTGTAGGGTAAGGAAGGCAAATCTTGGTGGTTCAGGAAAGGCTTTGAAGGAGCAGGTTTAGCGAGGAGATTTGAAAGAGGGGGGGAGGTGATTAGAACAGGCAGAGAGTGGAATGAACGCGGACAAAGTGGCAGAAGGGAGAAGCAGAAGATGTGTGGGGCTCACCCCATTCGGGCATGTCTGGGTTAGAACCAAAGCTATGGACCAAATAAGGCTTGCGCAAGGAATTGAAGTTTGAAAAGGGCACGAAGGGTAAATGTCTTCCCATCACACTTGTTTCCTCACAGGCCTTGAGATGGCATCGGGGCCACATTCCAGATCGTCTCCTCTTTGGCGTGGAGCAAAATCAGCAACTCCACAGCCTGCTCAGGTAAGGGGCGGATCTCCAGGGCAATGTGCAAGAAACGGCTTGGCTGCTTCCTTCTATAGGCCCTGAAGGAAGCATTTTGGTCTGGTGCTGTAAAATATCATATTTCTCCACTTAGAAGAGTGTGTGTGAAACAGGGTAGAGTGACAGGTTGCTGCTCAAAACCCCTTACAGCGCAATCCTATCCAACTTACACCAGTGGAAGGCCCCAGAACGGAAAGAGATAGAAGGGGATTTGAATCCCCTTTCCATTCTGGGGCCTCGCGTTCTCGCTGCACCGCTGGTTACACCGGTAGTGTAAGTTCGATAGGATTGCGCTGTTACTATTTAATTATTCTTGTGCTGCTGCTATGTGCAGAACTGTAAGAATACCTGTGAGAATACCTGTGAGAATACCTAAAGGGCCGGCTGCAGTATCTTATGGCCATCCCTGGACAGCCTATCCTATGGACAGCCCAGGAGCACCTCGGGAGAAGGGGCTCTTGTCCCCTTCCCTGTGTGCAATCCGGCCGAGGCCCTGTGGGCCTACTCGAATGTACTCCAACTCTGAAGCTGGCGTACAGTCAAGCCGGGGTTATAATGCCGAACTGGGCCCGGAAAGGGTTCGGGGTATCGGTGGAGCTCACCGCCGATATCCCCACCCTTTCCCAGTCCGGTTCAGCCAATGGCCACCCCCAGACTGCCCCTCGTTCCGCCCTCCCTCTGCCCCTGCCGTGGCCGGTGCAGGACTTAACTTGCCCGGTGGCAGGGATGGTCCACTGGGGGAGTAAGGGCTGCTGGCCTTCGTTCCAGTGGCCCTTGTTCTGAAGTAGTTGCAAACATGCTCTACAGCGCGTTTGTGTCGCGCTAGAGCGGCGGAGTGCACGCCTTTTGCCTGATCCAGCAAGGCTCTTCTTATGTTCTTATGAGACACTCTTTCCTCCTTGCAGGGTCCGGTGTCCTTTGAGGAGGTGGCTGTGCGCTTCACGGCGGAGGAGTGGGCTCTGCTGGATCCGGGCCAGAAGGCTCTGTACAGGGAAGTCATGCTGGAGAATTACGGGATCGTGGCCTCTCTGGGTAAGGACGCCCTTCATTCTTGGTATGTAGGAACCAAAGGCATGAGCTGCTCTTCTTGTTTCTCACTGTCAGGATTGCACCATAGACGTGGGACCAGCCCAGGCTACCAGTGGTGTCGCTGGCCCTCCGGGTGCCCGGGGCATGGGTTCCCCGAGCGCCCCCCAGAAGGGCCCGAGCACCCCCACCCCCCCAAAGAGCGCTCCCCCCCCAGAAGAGCGCTCCCACCCGGCCCCTGCGCCCACCCCCACCACTCTCCTTACCTTCTTCAGCCTCCTCGCCGCCGCCGCCCCCGCACTCACCTTGGCGCGGCTGTTTAAAAGTCGCGCCGCGGTGAATGCGGGGGCGGCGGCGGCGAAGAGGCTGAAGAAGGTAGGGAGAGCGATGGGGGTGGGCGCTCGGGGGCCTCCTACCTCCTCCTCCTCCTCCTCCTTCTTCTTCTTCAGCAGCAGCAGCAGCCGCAGCCACCGCGCTCACCTCGGCGCGAGTCGGCTCCTTTTCAAATTGGCTGTTCTGCGCATGTGCAGAACAGCCAATTTGAAAAGGAGCCGACTCGTGCCGAGGTGAGCGCGGGGTCGGCGGCGAGGAGGCGGAAGAAGGAGGTAGGAGGCCCCCGAGCGCCCACCCCCATCACTCTCCTTCCCTACCTTCTTCAGCCTCCTCGCCACCGCCACCGCCGTCCCTGCACTCACCGCGGCGCGACTTTTAAACAGCCGCGCCGAGGTGAGTGCGGGGGCGGCGGCGGTGCCCCGGCTGAAGATGGCGCCCCAGAAGATGGCGCCTGGGGGCCCTGTGGTCTCGGCCCCCCCCCCAAAGAACGCCACTGCAGGCTACAAAATGAGCCGCTTGGAACTGACAGCGCTTGTCACGCCTCGTCATTCTCCTTCCTTTGCATTATCCAGCATGAACTGATCTGCTCCAGGATCAGGTGCTGCTGCTGGAGGGATTTTGCATAATCTCTCCAGGCGAACGTGGCAATCATCTGGCCTACCTGCAGGGGGCGTGGTTACCCATCGCCTGTGCCTGATGTCACCAGTGAGACGCTGGGCTCTGATTGGCCTGTTGCACTTGGAACATGATGGGAGTTCTAATCCGGTTACTCACGTGGGAGGTTTTACGTTTCAGTAGAAGTAGAACCAGGAGTCAAGATTAGTTCTATCTTCTCCTGATACCAAGAGCCATGTCCATTCAGAGGCGTAGCCAGCCCCATCTGAGCTTGGGGCTGCCTGATGGAATGACATCACCCCCACCTGCACCTGCAAAAAGCCTCCTCTAGGCCGTTTTTTTTGTGTGTGTTTTTGCAGCGTCCAGGAGCGCCGGGGTGTGTGTGTGCACGAGCCGTCACCACTTACCCGGCCTTTGTCTTGCTGCCAAGCCCGGAGGCAGCCTTCTTGTTGCTGGCCATTGATGTCCAGAGAGAGGCTGCACCTGCACTGTTACTGCAGATACTCTCTAGCTCCTACTCTCGCTGGTGGAGCTAGAGAGGCTCTGCAGTAATTGCGCAGGCGCAGCCTCTCTAGGGACATCAATGGCCAGCAACAGGAAGGCTGCCTCCGGGCTTGGCAGCAAGACGAAGGCCGGGTAAGTGGTGACGGCTCGTGCACACACACACACCCCGGTGCTCCTGGACGCTGGAAAAAAATGGCGTTATTTAAAAGGGTCCTAATCAAGCACCGGACTGCTGTTCGGCGCTCTTCAATTGCATAGTGCTGATATTGGAGTGAGGGGGAAGAATGGAGGTAGCGAAGACTGCAATCCAAATAATCCATTCAAAAAGCCTCCTCTCGTGACTTCTCCATAAACACATTGTCTACCAGGGATGAAAAAGCTGCTTCAGTCCCAGGACCACTCAGGCTGCAACAGGCCACAGAGCCTTAAGTTTTCTACTCCTGCAAAACAGCTTAATGAGAGTCGGTCACTGCCCAGGGCTGCAGTCCTACCCATCCTTTCCTGGGAGTCACAGTGCCACTGAATCGACTGGGGTTTCCTTGTGAGTATCTGCGCCTAGGTGTGTGCTTTAAAGGTCCCTTTTCTCCATTGCACTGCTAAACAAGGTTCTCTCTCTGTTCCAGGAAGCAACGGAGAAGACAGTAAGGATCAGAGGGAGCCACGTAGGGTGTCACGGGAAATGACCACGCGTGACATACAGGAAGTGACTTTTAGAGACCTGGATGGATCAGGGAGGCAGGAGGGAAGCCCAGCACCTGTCTGGGGGACGAAATCGGTAGTTTGTCAGGATTATGACAGACATGAAATCCTGATCAAACAGGAACATCTCAAAGGGGAGAGAAGGAATAAGCACCCTTTGCATGGGGACAGAATCACTTGTACATCTAACGTTAATAAACACAGCAAACTCCACACAGGGAAGAAATCCTTTAAATGCTCTGACTGGAGAAAGAGCTACGGTAAAAACACTCATCCTACTTCCCATAAAGAGAAACAGGAAAGGGAGAAAGCTGCACATCAAGAAAGCTCAGGGAAGCATGAAGGAAACCAGACAGAGAAACCGAGGAGTAAATCTGCTGCTCATCAGCATGGGAATTTCAGTGTCATCCTAGTCAATCCAGAAAAAATAACTGGAAAGAGGAAAGAAGAATGCCCTCAATTTCCAAAGACCTTCAGAAGCAAATCAGAACTTGGAACACATCAAAGTATCCATAAAGGAGAGAAGCCATATAAATGCTTGGAGTGTGGAAAGAGCTTCAGTCAGAGCTCACACCTCACTGAGCATCAAAGAACCCACACAGGGGAGAAACCTTATAAATGCTTCAAGTGTGGAAAGTGCTTCAGTTGGAAATCACACCTGACTATGCATGAAAGAACCCACACAGGGGAGAAACCATACCAATGCTTGGAGTGTGGAAAGAGCTTCAGTTGGAGCTCACACCTGACTGATCATCAAAGAACCCACACAGGGGAGAAACCATATAAATGCTTGGAGTGCGGAAAGAGCTTCACTCGGGGCTCAAAACTGACCCGGCATCAAAGGACCCACACAGGGGAGAAACCATATAAATGCTTGGAGTGCGGAAAGAGCTTCAATCGGAGCACACACCTGACCCGGCATCAAAGAATCCACACAGGGGAGAAACCATATCAATGCTTGGAGTGTGGAAAGAGCTTCAGTTGGAGCTCACAACTGACTGAGCATCAAAGAACCCACTCAGGGGAGAAACCATATCAATGCTTGGAGTGTGGAAAGCGCTTCCTTACTTGCTCAGGATTGAGCTATCATCAAAGAACCCACACAGGGGAGAAACCATATCAATGCTTGGAGTGTGGAAAGCGCTTCCTTACTAGCTCAGGATTGAGCTATCATCAAAGAACCCACACAGGGGAGAAACCACATAAATGCTTGGAGTGTGGAAAGAGCTTTAGTAGGAAGGCAGACCTGACTAAGCATCAAAGAACCCACACAGGGGAGAAACCATATAAATGCTTGGAGTGTGGAAAAAGCTTCCTCTGGAACTCACACCTGACTTTGCATCTAAGAACCCACACAGGGGAGAAACCATATAAATGCTTAGAGTGTGGAAAGAGCTTCAGTCAGAGCTCAAAACTGACTAAGCATCAAATAACCCACACAGGGGAGAAACCATATAAATGTTTTGAGTGTGGAAAAAGCTTCCTCTGGAACTCACACCTGACTGAGCATCTAAGAACCCACACAGGGGAGAAACCATATAAATGCTTAGAGTGTGGAAAGAGCTTCAGTCAGAACTCAAAACTGACCAGGCATCAAAGAACCCACACAGGGGAGAAACCATAACAGTGCTTGGAGTGTGGAAATAGCTTCAGTCCAAACTCAAACCTGACGGGACATCAAAGAACGCACATGGGAGAAACCATATAAAGCCAGGTTTCTGAGCCTTTGTTGCCAGGTGTACCACTTGTCATGGTCAAATTTTTTGAAATACCACCTGCCCAAATAAATAAATAATAAAATGGATTTGTTTACTTACGTGCTTCTAATGTATCACGAGCACAGGTTTATTATTATTATTATTATTATTATTATTATTATTATTATTATTATTATTTACTCCTGTGTACGACTTTGCATGGAAAATATCAGTTGTGGAATGACCCAAGTATCTCTCTCTCTCTCTCTCTCTCTCTCTCTCTCTCTCTCTCTCTCACACACACACACACACACACACACACACACACACACACACACACACACACACACACACACACTTTTCTGAACGTCTGCAAAGTGCCTTTCATTTTTTGCACCACAACGTTCTTGAAGAGAAAAGGGTAAAGAGCAAAGCCTCAGTATTTTTCAATAAGAAAAATGACATATGATGGGCCTTATCTAGTCCAGCATCCTCTTTCCCACAGTGCCCAACCAGATGCCAACGAGCAGGACATGAGATCAAGATCTTCCCCAGTAGTTGGGGAACAGTATTTCAGAAACAGAGGTAGACTGTTTCTGAACGTGGAGGATCTTATTTGGTTATCACCACGTCTGAGCGACCTTCTCCTTGGATCTGCTGAACCCCCTGTTAAAGCCATCTAAGCCAGCAGCACATCTTGGGGTACGTCCCATAGATTCTGCAAGGTGTTTCCTATTGACTGTCCTGCATCTCCTACTCATTAGATACTAACTTTTATTTTTTTTATTAATAATAATAATAATTTCTACTACTGCCTAGAAGCTTTGGAGAGAAAATATCAGGTGGGCAATGATGACCCAAGTGACTCTTGCAATCTCTCTCTCTCTCTCTCTCTCTCTCACACACACACACACACACACAGATTGCAGCTCTGCCACCCCCAGCCAGCTCCTTCCTTCCTTCTGACTCAAAAGGTCACTGTCTCTTTAAGTATTCCAAATCGGTATTCATTCACAGCAAACGCTCTCTGGATTCTGGTGCTGCTTCTGCTTCTGCCGGGTTGCCTGTGAGAGACTCAGAGTACCAATAGGCGCCATTCAAAGTACCACCAGTGGTACATGTACCATAGGTTGGGAAACTGATATAAACCATTTACCATATATCAGTTGGAACGCCGATCGTACAGCATATCAAACATTCCATACAGGCGAGCAACCACATAAGTGTTTGGAGTGTGTAAAAGGTTTCACTCATTCCTTATGGTAAGGGGTGACCAAACTTGCTTAACGTAAGAGCCACGTGTGATAAACTTCAGTTGTAAGAGAGCCGTAATAGAGATGTTTGAGAGTTGCAATATTTAAGAAGCATTTAAATTCTTAAATATATTTACTCACCAATGAACATTAAACTTATGTTTTCATCCAGTAGACTCTCAGTTTATACCTGGTAAATAATTATAAAGTTTGAAAATGTGTTATTTACCTTTTATAATAATTGTGATGCAAAAAGGAGTTCAACCAACATATTTCCGAGAGCCACACATTATATGTCAAAGAGCTGCATGTGGCTCAGGAGCCACAGTTTGGCCACCAATGTTTATAGTACATCAACGAATCCACACAGGTGAAGAACCGTATAAATCCTTGGCGTGTGGGAAGTCTTTACGTCCCATCTTAAGCCGTAAGACGCTTCAAAGAGCTGAGCTGAGTTGGAGGAAAAAAGAGAAAGGAGAAGGGAAGGGGAATGGAGGGAGACTGGGGAATGGAAAACCTGACTGAAAGGGGAGATTCAACCAAAAAGAGAATAAGGGGCAAAGCCTAGCCGAGGAGAGACGATGACGGTGATATGGAGGTTAAGCAGGAATGGGAAGGAGGTGAGCAATTGCCTGCTGAGGATGTGCTGCGTTTGAGTTGGATATTCTGGTATTACTTGAATTTCAAATTTAAAAAAGGTAACAACTTGATGTCACCACACACAAACAGCCCTTCTCAGGACCCTTGCGGCTTCATTATAAATCGTGGCGTACTTCCTTTTGCAAAGCACATTTAGCTGAATCATGTGTCTTGAACTGGTGTCTTGGGCCCCCACGTAAGCTTGTCGGCTAAACAGAAAAACGCGAAGTTGAGAAAATGCTTTACCATGGAAAGGTTAAACTTCGTTAAGGCCACAGGTGTGGTGGGTGGATGAAATTGTTGTGGAGCGACATGAAATTGTTGCGGGAGAACCAGCAATCCATCCGAAGAACGTAGGAAAAGCCCTGCTGGATCCAGCCCAAGGCATTTTGATTCTCATCAGATGCCTCTGGGAAGCCACGAGTAGGAAAGAAGTCCTACCTCTCTCCTCCCCTGCAACTGGTGAGTATCATAGGCATCACTCCATTAGCGCTGCGCACTGGGGGCAACGCATCCATCAGCCGCCCCCCAATGTGGGGGGAGCGCAATTTTTGGACTCACTTTAAAAAGTGGCTTAAGGGCTGGTAAAGGAGTAGGGAGGCAGGTGGCAGCCAGACAGCGGGGGCTTCTCCGTCTGAGTTCTCCTGGAGAAAAAGGCGTGTTTGGAAAAGGCAGCCTTCACTGTGTCGAGCACAGTGATTCTGGCCAGTTCGGGGAAAACGCAGCTGCGCTGTGAACCCTCTTGAGAGTATTCAGGATGGCAAAAGAGGAACTCAGCAGCAGCAGCAGCAGCAGCAGCAGGTACTATAGCAAGAGATCACAGAGCAGCCGAGTTCCCCCGACTTCACTAGAGTTGCTGCGCTTGGAAAATGCCTTGGAAATTTTTCAGCAGGGAAATGGGGGGGGGGGATATGTTTGGAACACTTTCAAGTTTATTCTGCAGAGCAAAATTCACAAAATGCCTCATCATGTGTGCTGCTGGAAATGGAGACAGGAGGTACGAAGTGGACAAGGAGGCTTCCAAAATGAAATCAAAAATCCCAAAAATTTGCAGCGCGCCTGCGCCGTGGGGCGTAAAGGATTACAGCCGCGCGTTTTTATGGGGGGGCGTCAAGGGTTTGGCCCCGGATCAAAAATGGTCTGGCTCCTCCTCTGGGGGGAATCAACTAGTCATGTACCACCAGCATGGGTTCAAAAAACCACTGGTGGTACACGTACCACCGGTTGAGAACCCCTGATATCAATGCTTGGAGTGTAGAAAGAGCTTCAGTGCGAGCTCAAGTCTGACATTGCATCAAAGAACCTACACAGGGGAGAAACCATATAAGTGCTTAGAGTGTGAAAAGAGCTACAATGTGAGCATAAGACTAACTGATCATCAAAGAATCCACACAGGGGAGAAACCATATAAACCATTTACCATATATTAGTCGCAGCTCCGATCAGCTGATGACTTGGGGCTTTAAAAAGAACGTCGTTTTTTTAAAACCCCAAGTCATCAGCTGTTTATTTAGCGCTAGAGATAAGGACTTGGATCTTTAGCACTGTGGCTTTAACTTGTTTATCTCTGAGGGCCATTAATTAGCTAATTAATCCAATTAAGTAGCTTTTTGAATTAGTGATTAATTAGCAGGGGGTGCTTCATAAAATTGGACCATGACAGGGGATACACTGGGCGACAAAGGTTGGGAACCGCTGTCCCAGCGGCGGAACTATGGTGGAGGTCCAGGCGCTCGCGGGCGGGGGGCGCGCTTGCCTCAGCCTGCCCACTCTCCCTCTCTGGAGCCCGTTCGGCTCCGAAATGAGCGGAAAACGGGCAGGGGGCGCGTTGACGTGACGCGATGCAGGCCCCGCCCCCACGCGCCCGGGCGCTGGGAGGGCACTTCCCGTCTCTGCCCTGCCCTAAAGCATATCAAAGAGCATATCAAGGATTGTGTCTGAGGGCACTTCCAAGGGCCAGTGAGGCCATCGTCGGGCTGTGTGATCTCCTGGACAGGAGGCCTCAGTACGGACCGAGGGAGGGGGTTTACAGCACCCTACTCCTCCTCCTCCTCTCGGTCCAAGGATGGCAAAGGTCTCTGATGTAAAGCAGACCCCTGTGCTGGAACTGCTCTCACCTCACTCCAAGCCAACCTTCCTTATCGGCTGCTCCAGCCTTTATGCTGTCTTCCACCTCAGTGTCCCTCCCTCCACCCTCGGAAGCCCCGCCCCCAGGGGCTGAGTATCGCCTGCCACGCCTCCCTGTCCAGGCCCTACCTTCAGTAAGGTACCGATCCTGCCCATGACTTTGAAAGGCTGACATACCTTTGGGCTGTTTTGGGGACAGGCGTGGCCGGCAACAGCGAGCGAGCCATCGGAGGCCAAGGAGTTGGGAACGCTCACGGTGTCCAAGGCAGGAATCAGAGCGAGTTCGGAAGGTGGCTGGGGTGAGCTAGGACTGTCCCGCTCCACCAGGGTGGGGGGGGGGAAGCCAGCGTGATGGCGGTTTCGCCGGAGGCTGATGCAACAGATGCGACAGTGGGCTCAGTGATTCAGGGTGCATCCCTGGATGCCTTGCTGATCGTCCCGCCAGTCTCTGCAGCCGGGCCGGGTGAGGCACCAGCTTCGTGGCAGGATGCCTGGTGTACGGCTGGGAAACGCGGCCATCCCATCCACCCAGTTGGGGACGTCGACTGGGCCTCACCTCCCACTCCTGGGATCGGTACGTCAGGGCCCCGACAGAGACGTCTCAAAAGAGAAGGTTGTCTGGCGTTTGCAATACGAAAATCAGCGATGATGGGCCATGGCAGACATGCAGAGGTTTCCTGGCCAATGTGGAAAAGGTTCCCAGAAGGTAGAAAGTTGAAAATCACTCTGCTGAGGTGTAAATCTGAAAGGACCCTATCCATAGGCTTACCATATTTCCCCCCCTCAAATCAATTTAATTTTAAAAAATGAAGGGGGTGGAAAGCGCCCCCCTATTGCTACGCGAAGCGCGCCCGCATTTTTAATTATTGATTTTTTCACTTAAATAATTAATTAAATTTACTTACCCCATCGTCGCCCTCGTGCTGCTGATCCGGCAGTTGCTCGTGCTGCTGATCCGGCTGTTCCTCGTGAGTCGTGCTGCTCCTCTTCGTGCTGCTAATCCGGAGAGAGCCTGCCCGGGCCGCGCAAGCCTCCTGTAGGCTCGCGCAGTCTGGGCAGTCTCTCGTTCACCCGCTGTCTCGCCGGCTCCAAGCGTCCAGCGGCTGGGAACTTCGCGCAGGCGCCAAACGCGACTGGGAGCTCCGCGCAAACATCGCAGTTGCTGCGATGTTAGTGCAGGGCTCCCTGGTCGCGTCCAGCGCCTGCAAAGTTAGCGCAGGCACCGAACGCAACTGGGAGTTGAGGAACCCGAATACTGGAGCTGCAAAACAACCACCAGGTAAGCTGTTAAACTGTTTAAAGCAAGACATTTTTTCCCCTATTTTTAGCTCCATAATACACATGCGTCCTATGGTCCGGTGCGTCTTATGGAGCGAAAAATACAGTATGTTGGTTGAGGTCCTTTTTGCGTCAAAATTAATATAAAAGGTAAATAAGACATTTTCAAACTTTATAATTATTTACCAGGTACAGTAGCGTCACTAGGACGTGCGTCACCCTGGGGCAGGGGGCGCGCGTCACCCTAGTGACGCTATGATATCGCGGCGCGGGGGGCGACCCGGCTCCCCCCCCGCGTCGCCCTCCGGACGCTCCGAGGCCAGCCCGGGAGCCGGCCTCGGAGCGTCCGACCCCGTTGGCGCTCCAGGGCCTTCTAAAAGAAGGCCCAGGCAGCGCGTCCATCCGGGTATTTTTCGGCCTCAAAACGGGTCTGCGCGTGCGCTTTTTGCCCTCAAAACGGGTCTGCGCATGCGTGAAAATCCAAAAAATACCCGGATGGACGCGCTGCTTGGGCCTTCTTTCAGAAGGACCTGGAGCGCTGACGTGGTCGGACGCTCCGAGGCCGGCTCCCGGGCCGGCCTCGGAGCGTCCAAAGGGTGTCGCGCGTCACGGAGGTGGTGCGCGTGGGGTGCGCGCGTCACCCGGGGCACCCCGCGTCACCCAGGGCGCCCCGCCCCCCCGCCACGCTCTAGCGACGCTCCTGACCAGGTATAAACTGAGAGTCTACTGGATTAAAACATAGCTGTCTGCCCCAGCTATTCTAGTCCTTCTCTGGACCCCTCACCCCCAACCGTCTGTCGGTTCAGAAAGCCTGTCTCAACTTTTTAGATTCTGCCCTCATGACTATTGTCTCAGCTCTCCTGTTACTGAATTAGTTTCAAAGCATCAAACATTAGACAATCATTAATTGTACAAAATCCAACATTTAATAATTATAACATAATTATTTCCCACAAACCTATGCACGCTTAGCCTTAATAAACACCTTTCTGTTATCTACCTTGTGTGCTTCTTCTGGCCCAACCGAATGGGCCAAATCCTTGGCCTTACATGCCTAAGCCATTCTACCATACAATTCAGCAAATGCTGTGCCGCTGAAGCTGAAGTCTTAAGGAACCTTGTGCCTGGCTCCCTTGCGCAGGGAGGCCAGTGCCACAACACTGACTTCCAAGAGACGCTTGGAACCTGGGAGCCCAGTGGTCTGGTGTATATCCCAGGTGGTAGCAGCCACCTTCCCCTTCCCCTTCTTCAGGGGTGTTTTCTCCTTGTTTCAGGAGTGTAGGGCAGCTAGGCCCAGAGTCAGGGGAGCGCTGGCCTTGTTAGTGCTGGGACCTGATGTCTGGTACCCTATACCCATCCAGTACACTGGCTATTAATATGGGCTAAACATTAAAGGGTTTTTATTATTATGGGCTGAAGCAAATTTCATACTTAGCCTTTTCTTTCCAGTTCCTGTTAGCTTCTGGCCAGCAACGTCTGTTTGTTGGCTTGTAAATAAAGGGAATAGAAGTTTTATTTTTATTCAATAAGGTTATTCCTGTACAAAAGCAGTTTGGGGCTTTTAAAAATAATTCCACAGAGGTTCTTCTAAAGTAGAACTAAACTAATTTTAGTTACAATTCATCATCGTATCTATTTTATTTTTTTATATACATAATTGAAAATCTTCTTGACATTAGCGATAGAAACATCATTTTATGCACAAGAAAGAAAAGCTGCATAACCGTTGGGAATGCTCAGAAAAACAGGAAGAATCTAGGAGTGCTCAGAAAAACGTGGGGGCTGAAATCCAGGCTCCTTCCATTCGGCGGTTCTGGCAGTTCTATCGCCAAGCTGTGCAGACGGACGCTGGTAAGAGGCATCGTCGGGTGGTGTCGGGGTTCATCCAGGTCGCCTGTCAGAGGGCCAGGCCGACTCTGGAGCCCTCCGCACTGGTGACGGTGCCCAGAGCGCACCCTCAGAGGGGGGGCAGAGGCCGCTACACGAGGTCTAGCACAGCGTTCGGCTCCAGCACCCACTGTGAGACTCCCAGTTTTCCTCTTTTTAAAAGGAAAAAAACAACACCTCAATACTCCTCACGCATGCAAAGTTCAGCTCCAAGGTACAGTACTGTATGTGGAAAATGTCTGCTCTAGGCCACCACTCTCCTCTGCACTTCCTCTTTTCCTATCCAGGGCTGTTTTTCAACTCCGAAATAGCAGGAAGTGACGGTCCTAGTCCTAGCATGCTTGAATATTGCTGCTACCGGGGATCCCAAAAAGAATGGAAATGGCCAAAAATCAAAATGGCTGCTCTTGCGCCTTGTACCTCTCACTACATCTCCCAAGCTCCTTTGCTTGGAGGAGCAGAGGCTGGCAGATCCCCCAGTGAGAGGGGGGCAGCATTTGCCTCACCATCTCACACTCTGGGAGGTCTTGGGCCAACCCTAGAGCCAGCTCATCATGCCCCTTAAACGGGGCAAACTGAAAGCATGCCCTCAACAGCTTCCAGGAGAGCCTCGTAGTTGCTGCTTTGATGGGCCACTTCCTGCCTGGACATTTTAGGTAAGTCGATGATTCCCAGTGTGAGTCCTAAATTATTTGTGGGACAGGCAAGGGCTGCATTTCCAGTTCTGCCCATGGTAGGAGGTCCCCCGGACTGCAGCAAAGCCTTCTAGGCTATGAGTAGCCCAGCCAAAATTGCCTCCTCCTAGCCACCAGTTGCCAGAAAAGAAAGACTCAACGTTGTAAACATTTGTGCACAGGACATACTGGTACCGCCTCCTGCTGCCTTCTAGCTCCACCCATGGATGGGGGGACTCCTCCCACAGGTCCAGCTCAAAACATACAGTATGCCCCTTATAGAGGTAGTCTGCTCAAGCTCATAGTATTATTCCTAGAAATCTGTGTTGTTAGGTTTTGTTCTTGTTCCTTTTAAAGAAGCTTGTCGGTTCAAAACGATAAGGCAGACTGCATATCCTCAGAGAGACTGTCCTCTTTTTTCAAGAAATGGCAGGTGCCAGATTTTATTATCTAGGGAAAAGCGGTCTATAAATAGGGAAAATAAATAAAATACTCTGCCTATGTTCAGAGGCACTGAGCCTGAAGTGCCACCATTTTGGAAGCAAGCAAACTGAATGCAGTAACTCAGGTGGCAAACCGAGGCCAGGACCAGGAGGTCTCTCACAAAGACCAAACCTCCACCATGCCCGCAGTGAAGGGCGCTGTGAGGCCCCTCTCAACGTCAACCCCCCTGAGTTGGTCTCTGGGTCCTAGAGAGACTAAAAACTCTGAGGAAGGATGCGCTGCGGGTGGGGTCTAGAGCCCACCTCCCCTCCTTTACATCTGGGGGGAAACCAGTGTTTGCAGCCTTCCTTGTCCCCGGGGCCAGAAGGGCATGCATTGCTGAGCTCTACAGGGAGTGGTGAGTAAGAGGGGGGGCTGAGAGAGGAGGGGCAGTTGCAAGGAGATGGAGAGGCCGGAGCAGGAATTGCAGAAGGGGCTGGAGGGGAAGAAAGGAAGCAAACGATTTCGGAGCAGCCATTGTGCCTTTACGGCGCATCCCCGACTCCTGTCTCCTTCCAAACATAACTCCCCTTCAAAGTAAGGCTGCAGTCCTATTCACACTTACCTGGGAGTAAGTTCCATTAAACTTAGTGAGGCATACTTCTGAGTAGGCATATATAGCATGGCACTGATTGTAATGGCTTATGGCATGTTTACTCTTGAGTAAATTATATTGCGTTCAGTGCATTAAGGCGACCTACTGAAGTTACCAGCATCCCAGTAAAACAATGAGGGAGCTGGAATTTGAATTGGGAGGGTCAAGGGAAGGAGGAGGGTGGACGCTCCAGTCCAAAGCACTTTCTGAGGGAGCGGGTCAAGAAGAACGAAGGGGGGCTGCTCAATGTCTTCACAATAGTCTTGGGGAATTCACCATAGGGTGCTAGGAGCACATAATGCAGATAAGAACATAAGAAGAGCCTTGCTGGATCAGGCCAAAGGCCCATCTAGTCCAGCTTCCTGTATCTCACAGTGACCCCACCAGGTGCCTCAGGGAGCACAAGACAACAAGATAACCTGTTTCCTGCTGCCACTCCCCTGCACTTCGCACAGAGAAAACCTATAGCTTGTAACCTGTGATGGTTTTTTCCTCCATGAATCTATCCAAACCCCTTTTAAAGGCATCTAGGCCAGGCACCATCACCACATCCTGTGGCAAGGAGTTCCACAGATGTTCCACATCTCACGTAGTCACCTGAAGGAGCCTAGAGTCATTCCTCCATGGGGGGGGTCATACAGTATTACCCCACTGCCTGCAGCTGCTCTCCAGAGTTTCAGGGAGGGGCTTTCCCTGGAAGGTGTTGCCAGGGTCTCCGTCTGGGAGAGAGTTCAGAAGCCCATTTTTGAACACATGCACTGTTCTTCAGATCTTATTTTATTACTACTAGTTGTGTAAAAATAGCATTGACTCTGCTTCTTCTGCGTCTTTGGAGTATCTTCTTTAGGGAACGTGAAGACCCAAAGCAACACACACTCAAACACACAGCACCATCTGTGTTTTTCATGGTCAGTTGGCAACCTTCCTTGGGTGGAATTTCTTCAGAGTGAATTGTGATCTTGGGAATGTCGGTCTCGTTGTCAGAGGCAGAATCTCCTCCCCTTCCGCTGGCTGCTGTGCTTCTCTCCCCCACCCCCTTTGCACAGATCATCCCCCATCATTTCCCTGACTGGGGCCTTTTCTTTATTGTGCAGAGCACCGACATTGTCATTCAGAAGAGACGCATCCAGTGACTGGGGGGCGGAGAGCAAACCTTGCAGAGCGAACCACAGGAGACCATTAGGGGCTGAACTCAACCCTGTGATGATGATGGAGAATTGGCGGCTGGCGGGAGCCAACGGGACACCTGGCCAGGAGAGCTCAGCCACAGCAGCCCCCCAGGTGGGGAAGAAGGGCGAGCAGAAGGCAGGCGCCTACTATGCACGGTGGGCAGAGATGGCCGGAGACAGAGCCCCCCAGGTGGCACATGCGGGGAGCATTGCGGAGTTGCAGACTGTTGCTGCGGCATCATCTCCCGAAGAAGGTATTAAAAAGGAGCCCGAGCAGCTGGGGCCGCCCGAGCTCTGGGAAGCCCAATGGCAGGAGTTCCTGAGGACGCTGCAGCAGAGCCCCGATTATTCCCCCGAGACGGCCGAGGAGGAGCAGCAGCAGCCCTCGCCCTGGGGCGACGCCGAGGCCTTTCTGGGCTCCTTCGAGCAAGTGGCCTCGGCCTGCCGGTGGCCTGCAGAGCAGTGGGCGGGCTTCCTGGAGGCCCTGGGCGGAGTGGCCAAGCAGGCCTTCAGCAGCCTGGGCCTGCCGGAGAGGGGAGACTACGGGCAGGTGAAGGCCGCCATCCTGCAGGGGGAAGCCGTGGCCAGGGAGAGGCAGCGCCAGCACTTCAGGCGGCTCCGCTACCAGGAGGCGGAGGGGCCGAGAGGCGCCTACAGGCAGCTGCGGGAGCGCTGCGCTCAGTGGCTGGGCGTGGAGAGGCGCAGCAAGGAGCAGATCCTGGAGCTGCTGGTCCTGGAGCAGTTCCTGGCTGTCCTGCCCGCGGAGATGCAGAGCTGGGTGGTCCAGAGAGGCGGACTGGTGAGCGGCAGCCAGGCGGTGGGCCTGGCAGAGGATTTCCTGCTCAAGCAGAAAGAGGCCAGGAGAGTTCAGGAAGAAGAGGTAGGTTGAGTTGCTGCTGGCAGTTCAAAAGGGCCCAGAGTCGTCAGGACAAATCCTCCGGGATTAGGCTGAGCAACACCCAAACGTCCCACCCTGCGTCCTCTTTTGTTTTTAAGCATATGAAAGCCCCTCCTTACTGCCTCCTTTCCATCTGTCATTGCCTGCCTAGCCCTTCTTCCAAACGTCCTGAGTGGGAGCGTGCTGGAAACGGCCCTGGAAGTCCTCTCCCCGAAGCAGTTTGCTCCCCCGCCCTGGTCCTTTTCACCCCGATATTTATCCATTTATTTAAACGCCGCTCTGTGACCTTTTGGACAGGCAGCTCCAACGATCTGGTTCTCTCTTTGGAAGGTGGATCCCACCGTTTTTGTCTATCAGGAAGAATCCAGTGGGGTTTTCTGTTCTCTGAAAGTGCTCAGTGCTTAGAGACTCTGCTCATTTATTTAATTTATTTAAAATATTTACATTCCTATTTTCTCCTTGCAACTAGGGTGTGTGTGTGTGTGTGTGTGTGTGTGCGCGCGTGCACGCGCTGCTGGCAGCTCACAAACATCTACAAAAACTTTAAAGCAATACGAACTGAAAAGCTAAAGCAGCTGCAGCATTGACCATTAACCTCAGAGCAGCTGAGGACCAAGCAGCTAAATTATAGCGGCAGAAACAAACACCCCACAATGAAAGAACATTCATGAGTTTCCAGCCACTGTTGGGTACAGAGAGGGGGAAGGAGGGAAGCCATCTGGTCTCCACAGGCAGGGAGTTCCGGAGAGTCCTTCCACCTGTGACTGACAGCAGAACGTGCAGGAGGAGGGTCTCCCCGGCTGACCTCGGGGGTCACGCTGCGCATGATGGGAAGGTGGTCCTTGCAAGGCTTCAATCTGTCCAGCTTTTTACAGCTTATCAGAAGAAGGTGATGATGATGAGGGTGTGTTGGGGAGATGAGCAGTTGACGACTGCTCATCTCCCCTCCCCCCATTAGGGAAATCGAGATTTGTGGTGCTTGAATACACTTTGCGTATGATTTTCACGGCTGTTGCAGGCGCCAACGTCTTTGCTGGAAGTGGCTGGGGGTTCTTCTGAGGCAGAGGAGATTCCATCAGCAGATACTTACGATGACGGCGATATGGAGGTTAAGCAGGAATGGGAAGGAGGTGAGCAATTGCCTGGTGAGGATGTGCTGCGTTTGGTTTGGATATTCTGGTATTATTTGAATTTCAAATTTAAAAAAGGTAACAACTTGATGTCACCACACACAAATAGCCCTTCTCAGGACCCTTGCGGCTTCATTATAAATCGTGGCGTACTTCCTTTTGCAAAGCACTTTTAGCTGAATCATGTGTCTTGAACTGGTGTCTTGGGCCCCCACGTAAGCTTGTCGGCTAAACAGAAAAACGCGAAGTTGAGAAAATGCTTTACCATGGAAAGGTTAAACTTCGTTAAGGACACAGGGGTGGTGGGCGGATGAAATCGTTGCAGAGCTGGATGTGGTCTGTGGGAGATCTATCCGAAGAACGTAGGAAAAGCCCTGCTGGATCCGGCCCAAGGCATTTTGATTCTCACCAGATGCCTCTGGGAAGCCACGAGCAGGAAAGAAGTCCTACCTCTCTCCTACCATTCCTCCCTTGCAACTGGTGAGCATCTTAGGCGTCACTCCATTAGCGCTGCGCACTGGGGGCGATGTGTCCGTCACCCCCTCAGCCGCCCCCCCAGACCCTGGCTGTTTACTGTCGTGTTTGTGGCGAGTAGCTTGACATGGCAGTCAAAGCAGCGCCGGCCACGAAGCGAAGGCGGAGTCAAGGGGGAGTCGGGGCGACACGCCATTGGCTGATTCGGCTGCTGCGATCCAGGAGTAGAACCCAACCCTCAAGTTGGTTAAGAAGCGACTCGCGGCTTCAGCTTGCAGGAAGCCAGGCCCCAAACACTGCCTGACACTTCCCTTGAGTAGAGGAGAGCTCCAACTACAGTAAGTTCCTTGATAAACCCAAAACTAACACACAAAGCTATGCAGTCAGACAGACAGCAGCGGGGTGGGGGCTATGCGGTGTTTTGCTCCAAGTGTCACATATATGACTATTTACCTCTTGGGCATAAGTGTGTGCGCGGTGCAACGAGCTCCAGGCTCTCAGGAAATGGGTTCGATCCCTTGAAGCCTTGGTTGCTGACCTGGAGAAGCAGAGACAGGCAGAGAGGGACCAGGGTGAGACTTCTAGGGACGTGGAAGCGTCGTCCTACCCTCAGTTGGCCAGCGCCTCAGCTGCCAGGAAAGGGAGTCTCAGAGCTGGAGGACATCGCTCTGGAAAAGAGGGAAACAATCCCACAGTGGGGACCCCTTCTTCAGGTGATGGTCCCGTATCCAGTCGCACTAAGGATACTCCTCTGGGGAGGAGGGGAAGGGGGCTTCTTGTCATGAGTGACTCTATAGTCAGGAACATAGAGAGGGGGGTCTGTGACGGATGTGAGGACCGCACGGTGACTTGCCTACCTGGTGCGAAGGTCGCGGACATCACCTCTCGTCTAGATAGGCTGGTAGAGAGTGCTGGGGAGGAGGTAGCGGTTGTGGTGCATGTTGGCACCAACGACGTGGGAAAATGTAGCCAGGCGGTCCTGGAGGCCAAATTTAGGTTGCTAGGTAGGAAGCTCAAATCCAGGATCCCAAAGGTAGCGTTCTCAGAAGTGCTACCTATTCCACATGCAGGGCCAGCTAGGCAGGCGGAGCTCAATGTGTGGATGAGACACTGGTGTCAGGAGGAGGGGTTTAGGTTTGTTAGGCACTGGGGAACCTTTGGGACAAACCGGGCCTGTACAAGAGGGATGGGCTTCACTTGAACCAAAACAGAACCAGACTGCTGGCGCGTAACATTAAGAAGGTGGCAGATCAGCTTTTAAACTTTCCCCTTGGGGAAAGCTGACAGGAGCCTAGGGGGATCCGGTTCAGGACTCCTCATCCCTAGAGAAATGAGAGTGGAGAGGTTTGGGAACAGTCAAGTAATAACAGAGTAAGAATTAGGAGTGGTAGCGTGATGGGACACGACAGCCAGTCCTGCAGGACAGAAGGCTGCAGGGATAATAGTGCAAACATACAGCCCTTCTTGGGGGAACTGAAATATACCAGTAAGTGCTTTTATGCAAATTCCCGACGTCCCCAAGAAAAGATGGGAGAACTGGAATGTTTGGTGGCTGGGAAAAACATTGACATAGTGAACATAATGGGATCCTGGTGGAATGCGATGAACCAGTGGGATACCGCGACCCCAGGGTATAAACTCTATAGGGCAGGGAAGGTGATTCTTGGTGGGCCAGGAAAGGCTTTGAAGGAGCAAGTTTAGCAAGGAGATTTCAAAGAGGGGAGGGAGGTGATTAGAACAGGCAGAGAGTAGAACAAACGGGGACAAAGTGGCAGGAGGGAGAAGCAGAAGATGTGTGGGGCTCACCCCATTCAGGCTTGTCTGGGTCAGAACCAAGGCTATGGAACAAATAGGAAAAGGCTTGTGCAAGGAATTGAAGTTAGAGCTGGGCATGAAGGGTAAATGTCTCCCCATCACGTTTGTGTCCCTCGCAGGCAGTGGGATGGCATCGGGGCCACATTCCAGACCGTCTCCTCTTTGGCAAGGAGCAGAATCAGCAACCCCGCAGCCTGCTCAGGTAAGGGGCAGATCACCGGAGCACCGTGCAAAAACAGCTTGGCTGCCTCCTTCTCTCTTATAGGCCTTGATGGAAGGATTTTTGTCAGTTGCTGTAAAATATACAGTATTTTACCACTCAGAGTGTGTGTGAAGCAGGGTAGAGTGACCACTCCCTGATCCAAATCCCTGACTATGTCATGATTCTTGTGCTGCTGCTATGTGCAGAACTGGGGTTGGGCTAATTAGTGCAGATATTTGGGTGATCAGGAGGGCCTTGAACAGCCCAATCCTGTGTAAGAATAAAGGGCCAGCCGCTGTATCCTGTGGCCATCCCGGACTGCCCGGGAGCACCTCGGGGGAAGGGGCACTCATCCCCTTCCCCCTTTGCAAGCCGGTTGAGGCCCCGTGGGCCTCCTCGAATGTACTCCAACTTTGAAGCTGGCGTACATTCAAGCCAGGGTTATAATGCCGAACTGGGCCAGGAAAGGGCTCGGGGTATCGGTGGAGCTCACCGCCGATATCCCCACCATCTCCCAGTCCGGTTCAGCCAATGGCCATCCCCAGGATGCCCCCTTCTGCCCTCCTTCTGCCCCTGCCGTGGCCGGTGCAGGACTTACCTTGCCTGGCGGGTGTAGGGATGGTCCGCTGGGAAAGTAAGAGCTGCTGGCCTTTGCTCCGGCGGCCTTTGCTCTGAAGTAGTTGCAAACATGCTCTACAGCACGTTTGTGACACGCTAGACCAACAGAGTGCACGCTCTGCCACTCTTCCATTACATAGGATGGAGCGGTTCTTGTGTAACTCGGTGTGTGAATGGCAACGGAATTCTTGGTTTCTAATCAGGACCTCGGTAAGCAGGGTTGCTTCAAAGGTTTAGCAGTGTCGGCTAAATGGTCACCAAACAGTGGTGCCAGGGGGGGGGTGACTGGCGTCTTGAGATGAGGTTTACCTTGGCTCCGTGTAATAGAACAGGTAAAATGCAGTGGAGGCACAAAGTGAGATTATCGTCTTCCCATGGTATGTGAGGGGGGAGGAGATAATGTTTGAAGCTTGACCAGGGTCCTTGAGAATAATGGCCTGCATGTCACAGAAGTTGTGCGTGTCCGGTCCATTTTGTGTGCAGCTGGGATCCTTTGCAATCTGGGATCCGGTTGCAAAACCCTGTTTTCAGAAAAGTTATCTATAAGATTACCAAATATAATGAAAAGAAGGTTCAGTGTCCCGTGTTGTTTATCTGACTAAATATTCACCCAGTCTGCCACCAACGTTTTCTAGACCGCTTTTCAAGGACAGGTAAATCGTCCTGCCTCTCGGGCTAATCTGGTAGCTGTGATCATGCGGAGAGTGACGTGGTGTTTCCTTCTGCACATCTCATCGGGTTGGCATTTGCACCATCAGAAAAGAAAGATGAAAACACCCAGGCAACCCACTGGTCTGATTTGCCAAATATCCTGCAGGAAAAACACTCACTGGCTGCCTCCTTAATTTCTCTTTTCAGACTGAGCAAAAGAGCATTTTGATATGTCGGGGGGGACGGGACATTTTTATTGAGGAGAGACTGTTTCCTCCTTGCAGGGTCCGGTGTCCTTCGAGGAGGTGGCTGTGTGCTTCACGGCGGAGGAGTGGGCTCTGCTGGATCCAGGCCAGAAGGCTCTGTACGGGGAAGTCATGCTGGAGAATTACGGGATCGTGGCCTCTCTGGGTAAGGACGCCCTTCATTCTTGGTATGTAGGAACCAAAGGCATGAGCTGCTCTTCTTGTTTCTCACTGTCAAGATTGCATCATAGAAGTGGGGCGTGTGGGGCTGGAACTTGTGCCCTCGGCATGCCTGCTGTGCCTCACTGTTGCAGAACTGAGATTGGCCTGACATACCCTTTTGGAGATGAAAGATATAAATATGTTGTTGTTCAGTCGTTAAGTTGTGTCCGACCCATCGTGATCCCATGAACCATATCCCGCCAGGCCTTCCTGTCCTCCACTGTCTTCCTGAGTTCGCTCATTTTTATGTTCGCTGCATCGGTGATGCTGTCTAACCATCTCATCCTTTGTCTTCCCCTTCTCCTTTTGCCTTCAATCTTTCCCAGCATCAGAGTCTTCTCCAGAGACTCCTCTCTTCGTATTAGGTGGCCAAAATATTTGAGCTTCAGCCTCAGTACCTGTCCTTCCAGGGAACAGTCAGGGTTGATTTCATTTAGGATTGACTGATTTGATCTCCTAGCAGTCCAAGGGACTCCCAGGAGTCTTCTCCAGCACCACAGTTCGAAAGCATCTATTCTTCGGCGCTCCGCCTTCCTTATGGTCCAAATCTCATAACCATACATTGCTACTGGGAACACCATCACCCTGACTATACGAACTTTTGTTGGCATGGTGATCTCTCTGCTTTTTATTATGCTATCTAAATTTGCCATAGCTTTCCATCCAAGGAGTAAGCGTCTTTTAATTTCATGGCTGCTGTCTCCGTCTGCAGTGATCTTGGAGCCCAGAAAAGTAAAATCTGTTACTGCTTCCATTTCTGCCCTTTCTATTTGCCAGGAATTGATGGGACCAGATGCCATGATCTTAGTTTTATTAATGTTGAGTTTCAAGCCAACTTTTGTACTCTCCTCTTTCACCCTCATCACGAGGCTCATCACCCTCATTCTTCTTCACTTTCTGCCATTAGGGTGGTATCGTCTGCATATCTGAGGTTGTTGATGTTTTTCCCGGCAATCTTGATTCCGGCTTGCGATTCATTCAGCCCTGCATTTCTCATAATGTACTCTGCATATAAGTTAAATAAGCAGGGTGACAATATACAGACTTGCCGTACTCCGTTCCCAATTTTGAACCAATTGGTTGTTCCATGGCCGGTTCGAACTGTTGCTTCTTGACCTGCATACAGGTTTCTCAGGAGACAGGTAAGGTGGTCTGGTACCCCCATCTCTTTAAGAATTTGCCACAGTTTGTTGTGATCCACACAATCAAAGGCTTATGCGTAGTCAATGAAGCAGAAGTAGATTTTTTTGGGAACTCTCGTGCTTTCTCCATGATCCAGCGCATGTTGGCAATTTGATCTCTAGTTCCTCTGCCTCTTCGAAACCCAGCTTGTACTTCTGGTAGTTCTCGGTTCACGTACTGCTGAAGCCTAGCTTGTAGGATTTTGAGCATAACCTTGCTAGCATGTGAAATGAGTGCAATTGTACGGTAATTTGAACACTCTTTGGCACTGCCCTTCTTTGGAATTGGAACGTAAACTGACCTTTTCCAATCCTTTGGCCACTGCTGAGTTTTCCAAATTTGTTGGCATATTGAGTGCAGCACTTTCACAGCATCATCACTGAGGATTTTAGGTAGCTCAGCTGGGATATTATCATCTCCGCTAGCTTTGTTGTTAGTAATGCTACCTAAGGCCCACTTGACTTCACTCTCTAGGATGTCCGGCTTTGGGTCAGTGACCACACCAGCGTGGTCATCAGGAACATTAAGATCTTTCTTGTATAGTTCTTCTGTGTATTCTTGCCATCTCTTCTTAATCTCTTCTGCTTCTGTTAGGTCCCTGCCTTTTGTGTCCTTTATCATGCCCATCTTTGCACAAAACGTTCCCTTGATATCTCCAATTTTCTTGAAGAGATCTCCCCATTCTGTTGTTTTTCCTCGATTTCCTTGCATTGTTCATTTAAGAAGGCCTTCTTATATCTCCTTGCTATTCTCTGGAAATCTGCATTCAGTTGTTTATATCTTTCCCTTTCACCTTTGCTTTTCGCATTCCTTCTTTCCACAGCTATTTGTAAAGCCTCATCTGACAGCCACTTTGCTTTCTTGCATTTCTTTTTCTTTGGGATGGTTTTAGTTGCTGCCTCCTGTACAATGTTACGAACCTCCGTCCATAGTTCTTCAGGCACTCTGTCTACCAGGTCTAATGCCCTAAATCTATTCTTCACCTCCACTGTATACTCATAAGGGATATGGTTTAGGTCATATCTGACTGGTCTAGTGGTGTTCCCTACATTCTTCAATTTAAGCCTGAATTTTGCAATAAGAAGCTCATGATCTGAGCCACAGTCAGCTCCAGGTCTTGTTTTTATTGACTGTATAGAGCTTCTCCATCTTTGGCTGCAAAGCACATAATTATCTTGTTTCGGTATTGACCATCTGGTGATGTCCATGTGTAGAGTCGCCACTTGTGTTGTTGGAAAAGAGTGTTTGCTATGACCAGCGTGTTCTCTTGACAGAACTCCGTTAGCCTTTGCCCTGCTTCATTTTGCGCTCCAAGGCCAAACTTGCCTGTTGTTCCGTTTATTTCTTGATTTCCTACTTTAGCATTCCAGTCTCCTATGATGTAAAGGACATCTTTTTTGGGTGCTAGTTCTAGAAGGTGTTGTAGGTCTTCATAGAACCGGTCAACTTCATCTTCTTCGGCATCAGTGGTTGGGGCATACACTTGGATTACTGTGATATTGAATGGTATGCCTTGGATTCGAACTGAAATCATTCTGTCGTTTTTGAGGTTGCACCCCAGTACTGCCTTTCTCATTCTTTTATTGACTATGAGGGCTATCCCTTTCTTCTAAGGGATTCATGCCCACAGTAGTAGATATGATGGTCACCTGACTTAAATTCGCCCATGCCCGTCCATTTTAGTTCGCTGATTTCCAAGATGTCAATGTTCAATTTTATCATCTCATTTTTGACCACATCCAGCTTGCCTTGATTCATAGACCTCACATTCCATGTTCCTAAGCAGTATTGCTCCTTGCAGCATTGGATTTTCCTTTCAACCTCAGACACATCCACAGCTGGACGTCCTATTGGCTTTGGCCCAACCGCTTCACTCTTTCTGGGTCTACTTGGAATAGTCCTCCGCTCTTCCTCAGTAGCATATTGGACACCTTCCAACCTGAGGGGCTCATGTTCCGGCGTCATATCTTTTAGCCTTTTGGTACTGTTCATGGGATTTTCTTGGCAAGGTTACTGGAGTGGGTTACCATTTCCTTCTCCAGTGGATCACTTTTAGTCAGAACTCTCCGCTATGACCTGTCCGTCTTGGGTGTCCCTGCACGGTATAGCTCATGTCTTCATTGAGTTACACAAGCCCCTTTGCCACGACAAGGCAATGATCCATGAAGGAGATATAAATAAAAATGACCGGATATAAATGTCTAGATCAAGAAACCAATTGTGAGCAGTACAAAAATCCCATTTTGGGACCAGACCAGCCTACAAAATGAACCACTTGGAACTGACAGCACTTGTCACGCCTCCTCGTTCTCCTTCCACTGCATTATCCAGCGTTTTAGTGCATCAACTGATGGTTGGTCCAGGATCAGGTGCTGCTGCTGGAGGGATTTTGCATGATCCGCCCGTCCTTCAGTGTCCCTCCAGGCGAGCGTGGGAATCATCAGGCCTACCTGCAGGGGGCGTGGTTACTCACTGCCTGTGCCTGATGACACCAGTGAGAGGCTGGACTCTGATTGGCCTGTTGCACTTGGAACACGATGGAGTTCTGATCCGGTTACTCATGTGGGAGGTTTTAAGTTTCAGCAGAAGTAGAACTACTCTTGACTCCTGGCTCTATCTTCCCCTGATACCCAGAGCCACGTCCATTCGGAGGCGTAGCCAGTCCCATCTGAGCTTGGGGCAGCCTGATGGAATGACATCCCCCCCCCCCGCCGCACCTGCAAAAAAGGCCTAAAAGGAACCTTAAAAAGTCTCTTCTAGGTCGTTTTTTGCAGTGTCCACGAACGCCGGGGTGTGTGTGTGTGCACGAGCCAGCACCACTTATCCGGCCTTGGTCTCGCTGGTGGAGCTAGAGAGGTTCTGCAGTAATTGCGCAGGCGCAGCCTCTCTAGGGACATGAATGGCCAGCAACAGGAAGGCTGCCTCCGGCCGTGCCAACAAGACAAAGGCCGGGTAAGTGGTGCCTTTTCTGCTGTCGCCCTGCCAGCTCGTGAAACCCCTCCGTGCGTGTCGCCATGCGTTCCGAGGTGTCCACGAGCCGGGGGGGGTGCACAAATCGTGCATTGTTCCTCTGGACCTATTTGCTTGTAAGTGCTCAAGCTCATTTAGTCTATATTGCCATTTTAAAAAAAAATGAAGCAAAGAATAAAGGCAAGCCCCAATGTAAAAAATAACAGATGTTCTAGCATTTCTAGGAGGATAATGTGAAATGAAAGCAGTGGTGTAGCTAAGGGGAGGCTGGGGGGGGGGCGTTATAAGTCCCTGGGTGCCAACTCTCTGTGGGGGTTGCCATGCTGTGCCAGCCAAGATGGTGGTCAACCCCGGGTGGTCAGCCACCGCCCAGCCCCTAAACTTCAAAGTGCCGATCAGGTGATGGGCGCTATAAAATTTGCTTAGTGCCCATCAGCAGATCGGTGCTTTGATGTTAAGGGGCTGGGGAGGTTGAGCTTGGGTTTTAAAGATTTAAAACGACCCTAATAAAGCACCGAACCGCTGTTCGACGCTCTTCAATTGCATAGCGCTGATATTGGAGTGAGGGGAAAGAATGGAGGTAGCGAAGACTGCAATCCAAATAATCCATTCAAAAAGCCTCCTCTCGTGACTTCTCCATAAACACATTGTCTACCAGGGATGAAAAAGCTGCCTCGGTTCCAGGACCACTCAGGCTGCAACAGGCCACAGAGCCTTAAGTTTTCTACTCCTGCAAAACACCTTAATGAGAGTTGGTCACTGCCCAGGGCTACAATCCTATCCATCCTTTCCTAAGAGTCACAGTGCCACTGAATCCACTGGGGTTTCCTTATGAGTATCTACGCCTAGGTGTGTGCGTTAGAGGTCCCTTTTCTCTATTGCATTGCTAAACAAGGTTCTCTCTCTGTTCCAGGAAGCAACGGAGAAGACAGTAAGGATCAGAGGGAGCCACGTGGGGTGTCACGGGAAATGACCACGTGTGACATACAGGAAATGACTTTTAGAGACCTGGATGGATCCGGGAGGCAGGAGGGAAGCCCAGCACCTGTCTGGGGGACTAAATCAGTTGTTTGTCAGGATTATGACAGACCTGAAATCCTGATCAAACAGGAACATCCCAAAGGGGAGAGAAGGAATCAGCGTCCTTTTTTCAGTGTCATTCTGGTCAATACAGAAAAAGGAACTGGAGAGAGGAAAGAAGAATGCCCTCAATTTCCAAAGACCTTCAGAAGCAAATCAGAACTTGGAACACATCAAAGAAACCATGAAGGAGAGAAGCCATATAAATGCTTGGATTGTGGAAAGAGCTTCAGTGACAGAAGACACCTGACTGTGCATCAAAGAACCCACACAGGGGAGAAACCATATGAATGCTTGGAGTGTGGAAAGAGCTTCAGTGACAGAAGCAACCTGACTGTGCATCAAAGAACCCACACAGGGGAAAAACCATATAAATGCTTAGAGTGTGGAAAGAGCTTCAGACAGAACTCAAAGCTGACTGTGCATCAAATAACTCACACAGGGGAGAAACCGTATAAATGCCTTGAGTGCGGAAAGAGCTTCAGTTGGAACTCGCACCTGACTGAGCATCAAAGAATCCACACAGGGGAGAAACCATATCAATGCTTGGAGTGCGGAAAGAACTTCAATCGGAACTCAAGCCTGACTGTGCATCGAAGAACCCACACAGGGGAGAAACCATATAAATGCTTGGAGTGCGGAAGGAGCTTCAATCGGAGCGCAAAACTGACCCGGCATCAAAGGACCCACACAGGGGAGAAACCATATAAATGCTTGGAGTGCGGAAAGAGCTTCATTCGGAGATCAAAACTGACCCAGCATCAAAGAACCCACACAGGGGGACTTCCGGCTAGGAGGACATGGCTGGTTGCCAATTCCGCCGATCACTCTGTATCGACGGAGTACATCTGATGGACTTAATTATTCTACCCCTGGATTAAAAGGGAGTACGAAGAGAGAAACCACATTTCTTTCAATCTCCCCCCTTCTGACACTTCAAGGCAAAGGCTCTGAAGTTTTGGATTCTTGGCAAGGAAGAAGGATTACGAACGAGCTCAAACCACAGATGAAACTGTAAGCCAAGTCACCTCCCACATGCTTTGCTTTACTTAGGCAAGAGGCTTAGAAATAATTTATGAGTTGAAGAAATTAGCTGAGATAAGAGTTAACGTTAAAAATAATACGTTGTGATAAGGCGAACTGAACATTTGAAAGTGAAAGTTGGAAAAGACGAAGTTAAAGTTTTAAAGTGGAGAGTTTTATCTATATTCTGTACTTATGGAAGATTAAAACAGTAAGAAGGAGAAGGAAAGATATGAAGAAGTTTTTTAAATAGACTATTGTGGCAAGAGAAAATTGTTTGGGATTCGTGTGTGTTTTTTGTTGTTGACATTCCTGACATTTTTGCTAAAAGAATATGAGCCCTTCTGTGTCAGAGTTCATGGATTTTGGCAATTAATCTTTCTGTTTCACGTCGGCGACTGCGGACGTTTTTTTAATTTTACCTCTTTTTTAAGAGAAGAGAGATTGGCACCTGGTGAAAAATTTGCAACATGACTACACAATTGGAGTATTGTTTTAAAAAAATGGGAACAGAGATTTGATGCAAAAAAGGCAATTTTGCAGGAAAAATTTCAGAACATGAACGCAGAACTGAAACAAGCGGTGAAGGAAAACGATGAATTGTAAGAAATAAAGGCTACGATGGAAGTACAGGAAGATAAAGAGAAAGATAATGATAAAGAGAAAGATTTAGTGGAAGAGATTGTAGCAGAGGAAGTACCAAGAGTTAAACCAATACTTGAGATAGAGAAGCAGAGTACTTTACTAAAAGACATTTCATTAAGAATTATACAGAAAAAGAAGAGTTATATATTTTTCGTGGAGGTGCTGAAGATTGTCTTTCGGGGGAGGAATTTAGAAGACGTGAATGATCCTGTGGAAAAAATTGCAAAGTGGATACAATTCAAAAAACAAAGGTCTTTTATATATTAAATTATTATATTTATTAAAATATTTGAAGCGGGCATTAAGATTTTTAGATGATAAAGGAAAAGTTAATCTTTTTGTGAATATTTGGATACTTATAGATTCTTTGAGTTTGAGAGAGAGAGATGAAGTGTGGATTTAATGAATAGTATTAGAGATATAGGCTTAGTTAGATATTATAAGTAGAAAATATATAATAGTATACAAGTAGGATTTACTGTTTCGCACTTGCTGTAATCTTTTGTAGTATGTTGTATTGTTTTTTTTGTTTCGTTTCGTTTGGTAGATTACTAATAAAATTAAATATATGGCAAAAAAAACCACACACCCACACAGGGAAGAAACCATATAAATGCTTGGATTGCGGAAAGAGCTTCAATCGGAACTCACAACTGACTGGACATCAAAGAACCCACACGGGAGAAACTGTATAAATAGGGGTTTCTCAGCCTTTGTCGCCAGGTGTACCACCAGGCCGGGTCAAATTATCCGAAGTACCACTAGTGCCATTTTTTAAAAATAAAGACTGATAGTAATATATGTAGGCTTAATGACTCATTAAGGTAGGTAGCTTATTTATTATTATTATTATTAATAATAATAATAATACTGTATTGTCCCGAGTATAGGCCGCTCCTGATTATAAGCTGTACCCTTAATGCCTGGTGCTAGTTTTAAAAAAATACATTTTAACTTAAAGAAAATATACACATTAGTAGAATAGTAAAACAGTACAGCTTTAGTACAGTTAAAGGCATAGGCACCCTGTCCCTTATTGAATCTGGGCACCCTAGTATAAGTAGCCTTCTCAGATCCCAAGGGGGACAGAGTGTTACTAGTGGATCCCCCCAATGTTTCATTCTTCATTATGCTGTTTTATGAACTCTGATATCAAGCAACACTATGTCAGATGACAACACCAAGGAATGTTAAGGTGCAAAATGAACTGTTTTACTGGCACCTCTTGCTCCACATGAAATGGACATTGACAGGCCATGCTTTGCTCAAAGAAAGTACAAGAACTCTGTGGAAGCTCAGAGTTTACGTGAACTCTCGGACACATCCTGGAAGATTTAATCCACCTGGTGTCTCTAGGTGAATGTAAATGTATAATCCTTTATTCATATTTTACAGTTTCTGTAAGGCCGCCTCAGAGCCCTCTGTGGGCGCGGTTTACGAAAGACTCTGAAATACGAAAGATTGGTCCCTGTGACTGGGAAGTACTGATTTCTGAAATGGACAGGCCCATCCATGGGGCCAACTGAGGGGATTGCCTCAGGTAGCAGATTGGTGGGGAGACACCCACCACCATCTACCCACTTGCCCCTACTGCTTCTCCTCCCCTCCCTGAAACAGAAGAGAAAGAGGAGGGTGGTGGGCTAGGGTGTCAGAGATTGGAGGACCCACCCGCTAGGCCTGGCTCAGCACGCACGGCCCTGTCGCATCCTGAGCTGCTCCAATATGTGTGAGTTGATGCACTGCTTTAGTTGCTAAGCAACAGGTTTGACAGGCTTAGATATCCCACCACTACCCACCTGATACTGATGACTGGGAAGTGGTAGAACTCGTATCTTGAGAGCCAGTGACGGGTATATGGAAAAATACTCTGCAGAAATATAAGGGCCTACCGGGGATACTTCTCTGGAGTGCTTTGCTCGCACCAAAGCAGCAGCTTATAGAACCTGGTACTCTGGCTCTTTGCCCAGTTGACACTCAAAAGCACACCCCATCTTCTCCTTTTCCACGCTTGTCTCTCTTTAATTTGCCTGTATCTTCTTCATTACCTTCTGACTTGTCTGCCTACTTATCGGATTGAAAGCAAAAAACTAGTTTAGCGACCTGGCTATTATGGACTACATATTAAGGGGTTGTTTTTATTATGGGCTGAAGCAAATTCCATCCTTAGCCTTTTCTTTCCGGTTCCTTTCAGCTTCTGGACAGTATCGGTCCAGCAAGAACAGTGTATTTGTTGGCATTTTAAATAAAGGGAATAGACGTTTTTATTCAAGGTTATTCCTGTACGAAAGCAGTTTGGGGCTTTTAAAAATAGTTCCACAGAGGTTCCTCTATAGGGAACCATAAGTTTTGTCCTAATTTTAGTTACAATTCATGATCATATCTATTTTTTTATATATATACATATTTGAAAATAGTCTTGACGTTAGCCATAGAAACAGCATTTTATGCACAAGAAAGAAAAGCTGCATAAACGTTGGGAATGCTCAGAAAAACATGAAGAATCTAGGAGTGCTCAGAAAAACGTGGGGGTTGAAATCCAGGCTCCTTCCATTCGGCGGTTCTGTCGCATTCTGCTTGGGATGTCCGGGTTCAGCCAGGCCGACTCTGGAGCCCTCCGCACTGGTGGCGGTGAGTGACCAGAGCCCCCTCAGAGGGGGGGCAGAGGGTGCTACACGAGGTCCAGCAGAGGGCTTGGCCCCAGCACCCACTGCGAGGCTCCCAGTTTTCCTCTTTTTAAAAGGAAAAAAACAACCTCAATATTTATACTCCTCACGCATGCAAAGGTCAGCTCCAAGGTACATTACTGTATGTGGAAAATGTCTGCTCTAGGCCACCACTCTCCTCTCCTTTGCACTTCCACTTCCTTTTCCAATCCAGGAAAGGGGAGGAGCAAAGGCTGGCAGATCACCCAGTTGGGGGGGGCAGCATTTGCCTCACCACCTCACACTCTGGGAGGTCTTGGGCCAACCCTAGAGCCAGCTCCTCCTGCCCCTTAAACGGGGGAAACTCAAAGCATGCCCTCAACAGCTTCCAGGAGAGCCTTGTAGTTGCTGCTTTGATGGGCCACTTCCTGCTTGGACGTTTTAGGTAAGTCGATGATTCCCAGTGTGAGTCCTAAATTATTTGTGGGACAGGCAAGGGCTGCATGTCCAGTTCTGCCCATGGTAGGAGGTCCCCTGGACTGGAACAAAGCCTTCTAGCCTATGAGTAGCCCAGCCAAAATCGCATCCTCCTAGCCACCAGTTGCCAGAAAAGAAAAGAAAAGAAAGATTCAACGTTGAAAACATTTGTGCACAGGTCATACTGGTACTGCCTCCTGCCGCCTCCTAGCTCCTCCCATGGGCGGGGAGATTCCTTCCACAGGTCCATCTTAAAACATATGCCCCTTATAGACGTAGTCTGCTCAAGCTCATAGGATTATTCCTCGAAATCTGTATTGTTAGGTTTTGTTTTTGTTCTTTTTAAAGAAGCTAGTCGGTTCAAAACGATAAGACATACTGCATATCCTCAGAGAGACTCTGTTCTCTTTTTTCAAGAAATGGCAGGTGCCAGATTTTATTGCCTAGGGAAAAGCGGTCTATAAATAGGGAAAATAAATAAAATACTCTGCCTATGTTCAGAGGCACTGAGCCTGAAGTGCCACCATTTTGGAAGCAAGCAAACTGAATGCAGTAACTCAGATGGCAAACCGAGGCCAGGACCAGGAGGTCTCTCACTAAAGACCAAACCTCCACCAGCCCAGCCGTGAAGGGTGCTGCAAGGCGCCTGCCAAGGTCCCCCCCCCCCAAGTTGGTCTCTTGGTCCTAGAGAGACTAGGAACTGTTGGAAGGATGTGCTGCAGGTGGAGTCTAGAGCCCACCTCCCCTCCTGACCTCTGGAGGGAAACTAGTGTTTGCAGCCTTTCTTGTGGGGGGGGGGGCAGAAGGGTATGCATTGCTGAGCTCTACAGGGAGTGGTAAGGGGGCAGCTCTGAGAGAGGAGGGGCAGTTGCAAGGAGACGGAGAGGCTGGAGCAGGAATTGCAGAAGGGGCTGGAGGGCACATCCCCGACTCCTACCTCCTTCCAAACATAACTCCCTTTCAAAGTAAGGCTGCAGTCCTATTCACACTTACATGGGAGTAAGTTCCATTAAACTTAGTGAGGCGTACTTCTGAGTAGGCACGTATAGCATGGCACTGATTCGAAAGCATGTCAATGCGAGTAGATAAATAGGTACCGCTTGCAGGAAGGTAAACCGCTCCGTGTTCCAGCTGCATGCTATGCGCTGCGGCAAGGAGAGTCACGCCGGCCACATGACCACGGAGGCGTCTTCGGCCAACGCTGGCTCTTCGGCTTTGAAATGGAGATGAGCACCACACCCTAGAGTCGGACACGACTGGACTTAATTGTCAGGGGATACCTTTACCTTTTTATGGCATGTTTACTCTTGAGTAAATTCTATTGCGTTCAGTACATTAAGGCGACCTACTGAAGTTACCAGCATCCCAGTAAAACAATGAGGGAGCTGGAATTTGAATTGGGAGGGTCAAGGGAAGGAGGAGGGTGGACGCTCCAGTCCAAAGCACTTTCTGAGGGAGCGAGTCAAGAAGAAGGGGCACTGCTGCACAATATCTTCATAATAGTCTAGAAATTCACCATGTGGTGTTAGGAGCACATAATGCAGATAAGAACATAAGAAGAGCCTTGTTGGATCAGGACAAAGGCCCATCTAGTCCAGCTTCCTGTATCTCACAGTGGCCCAACCAGATGCCTCAGGGAGCACAAGACAACAAGATAACCTGTTTCCTGCTGCCACTCCTCTGCACTTCGCACAGAGGAAACCTACTTCTAAAGCCAAGAGGTTGCTTATGGCTTGTAACCTGTGATGGTTTTTTCCTCCATGAATCTATCCAAACCCCTTTTAAAGGCATCTAGGCCAGGCGCCATCACCACATCCTGTGGCAAGGAGTTCCACAGATGTTCCACATCTCACGTAGTTACCTGAAGGAGCCTAGAGTCATTCCTCCATGGGGGGGGGTCATACAGTATTACCCCACTGCCTGCAGCTGCTCTCCAGAGTTTCAGGGAGGGGCTTTCCCTGGAAGGTGTTGCCAGGGTCTCCGTCTGGGAGAGAGTTCAGAAGCCCATTTTTGAACACATGCACTGTTCTTCAGATCTTATTTTATTACTACTAGTTGTGTAAAAATAGCATTGACTCTGCTTCTTCTGCGTCTTTGGAGTATCTTCTTTAGGGAACGTGAAGACCCAAAGCAACACACACTCAAACACACAGCACCATCTGTGTTTTTCATGGTCAGTTGGCAACCTTCCTTGGGTGGAATTTCTTCAGAGTGAATTGTGATCTTGGGAATGTCGGTCTCGTTGTCAGAGGCAGAATCTCCTCCCCTTCCGCTGGCTGCTGTGCTTCTCTCCCCCACCCCCTTTGCACAGATCATCCCCCATCATTTCCCTGACTGGGGCCTTTTCTTTATTGTGCAGAGCACCGACATTGTCATTCAGAAGAGACGCATCCAGTGACTGGGGGGCGGAGAGCAAACCTTGCAGAGCGAACCACAGGAGACCATTAGGGGCTGAACTCAACCCTGTGATGATGATGGAGAATTGGCGGCTGGCGGGAGCCAACGGGACACCTGGCCAGGAGAGCTCAGCCACAGCAGCCCCCCAGGTGGGGAAGAAGGGCGAGCAGAAGGCAGAATGGTGGGCAGAGATGGCCGGAGACAGAGCCCCCCAGGTGGCACATGCGGGGAGCATTGCGGAGTTGCAGACTGTTGCTGCGGCATCATCTCCCGAAGAAGGTATTAAAAAGGAGCCCGAGCAGCTGGGGCCGCCCGAGCTCTGGGAAGCCCAATGGCAGGAGTTCCTGAGGACGCTGCAGCAGAGCCCCGATTATTCCCCCGAGACGGCCGAGGAGGAGCAGCAGCAGCCCTCGCCCTGGGGCGACGCCGAGGCCTTTCTGGGCTCCTTCGAGCAAGTGGCCTCGGCCTGCCGGTGGCCTGCAGAGCAGTGGGCGGGCTTCCTGGAGGCCCTGGGCGGAGTGGCCAAGCAGGCCTTCAGCAGCCTGGGCCTGCCGGAGAGGGGAGACTACGGGCAGGTGAAGGCCGCCATCCTGCAGGGGGAAGCCGTGGCCAGGGAGAGGCAGCGCCAGCACTTCAGGCGGCTCCGCTACCAGGAGGCGGAGGGGCCGAGAGGCGCCTACAGGCAGCTGCGGGAGCGCTGCGCTCAGTGGCTGGGCGTGGAGAGGCGCAGCAAGGAGCAGATCCTGGAGCTGCTGGTCCTGGAGCAGTTCCTGGCTGTCCTGCCCGCGGAGATGCAGAGCTGGGTGGTCCAGAGAGGCGGACTGGTGAGCGGCAGCCAGGCGGTGGGCCTGGCAGAGGATTTCCTGCTCAAGCAGAAAGAGGCTAGGAGAGTTCAGGAAGAAGAGGTAGGTTGAGTTGCTGCTGGCAGTTCAAAAGGGCCCAGAGTCGTCAGGACAAATCCTCCGGGATTAGGCTGAGCAACACCCAAACGTCCCACCCTGCGTCCTCTTTTTATATTTATGAAAAAGCATATGAATGCCCCTGCCCACTGCTGCCTTTCCATCTGTCATGCCCATCATTGCTTATTTATTTCATTTATTTAAAACATTTACACTACTATTTTATCCTCACAGTTGGGGGGGGGAGTTTACCAAGCAGCTAAATTATAGCGGCGGAAACTAACCCCCCACAATGAAAGAACATTCATAAGTTTCCAGCCACTGTTGGGTACAGAGAGGGGGAAGGCGGGAAGCCATCTGGTCTCCACAGGCAGGGAGTTCCGGAGAGTCCTTCCTCCTGTGACTGACAGCAGAACGTGCAGGAGGAGGGTCTCCCCGGCTGACCTCAGGGGTCAAGCCACGAGGTCCTTGCAAGGCTTCAGCCTGTCCAGCTTTTTACAGCTTATCAGAAGAAGGTGATGATGATGATGAGGGTGTGTTGGGGAGATGACTAGTTGATGCAATCCCTTCCCCCCCCCCCCCCAGGGATATCGAGATTTGTGGTGCTTGAATACACTTTGCGTATGATTTTCACGGCTGTTGCAGGCGCCAACGTCTTTGCTGGAAGCGGCTGCGGGTTCTTCTGAGGCAGAGGAGATTCCATCAGCAGATACTTACGAAGACGGTGAAATGGAGGTTAAGCAGGAATGGGAAGGAGGTGAGCAATTGCCTGGCGAGGATGTGCTGCGTTTGAGTTGGATATATTATTTGAAAAAATGGTAACAACGATGTCACCACACAAATAGCCCTTCTCAGGACCCTTGCGGCTTCTTTATAAATTGTGCAGTTTTTCTGTTTGCAAAGCACTTTTAGCTGAATCATGTGTCTTGAACTGGTGTCTTGGGCCCCCACGTAAGCTTGTCGGCTAAACAGAAAAACGCGAAGTTGAGAAAATGCTTTACCATGGAAAGGTTAAACTTCGTTAAGGCCACAGGGGTGGTGGGTGGATGAAATCGTTGCGGAGCTGGATGTGGTCTGTGGTTGAACCAGCGATCCATCCGAAGAACGTAGGAAAAGCCCTGCTGGATTTGGCCCAAGGCATTTTGTTTCCCACCAGGTGCCTCTGGGAAGCCACAAGAAGAAAAGAAGTCCTACCTCTCTCCTACCATTCCTCCCCTGCAACTGGTGAGCATCTTAGGCGTCACTCCATTAGCGCTGCGCACTGGGGGCGATGTGTTCGTCACTCCCTCAGCCGCCCCCCCCCCCAACCCTGGCTGTTGACTGTCGTGTTTGTGGTGAGTAGCCTAACATGACCGCCAAAGCAGTGCCGGCCACAAGGGGAGTCAAGGGGGTGACAGGGGTGACTCGCCATTGGCTCATTTGGCTGCTGCGATTCAGGAGTAGATCCTAACCATCGAGTTGCTTAAGAATTGACTTGCTGTTTCAGCTCGCAGGTGGGGCTCCGAACAAAGCCGAAGCGAAGAGGTGATGTGAGCCTCAATCCCAAGACCAGTCAGGCTGCAGCAGGCCACAGCCTTAACGATTCTATTCCTGCAAAACAGCTTAATAAGATCCTATCCATATTTTCCTGGGAGTCAGTGCCACTAAATCCACTGGGGTTTCTTTGTTAGTATCTGCGCCTAGGTGTGTACGTTAGAGGTCCCTTTTCTCCATTGCATTGCTAAACAAGGTTCTCTCTCTGTTCCAGGAAGCAACGGAGAAGACAGTGAGGATCAGAGGGAGCCACGTGGGGTGTCGCAGGAAATGACCACGCGTGACATACAGGAAGTGACTTTTAGAGACCTGGACGGATCAGGGAGGCAGGAGGGAAGCCCAGCACCTGACTGGGGGACTAAACCAGTAGTTTGTCAGGGTTATGACAGACATGAAATCCTGATCCAACAGGAACATCCCAAAGGGGAGAGAAGGAATAAGCGTCTTTTGCACGGGGACAGAATTAGTACTACATCCAAGGTTAATAAACACAGCAATATCTACACAAGGAAGAACTCATTTAAATGCTCTGAGTGGAGAAAGAGATTCAGTACAAAAACTCATCCTACTTCCCATAAAAAGATAGAGAAAAGGGAGGAAGCTGCGCATCAAGAATGTTCAGGGAAGCAGGAGGGAAACCAGACAGAGAAATGGAGGAGTAAATCTGATGCTCCTCAGGGTGGGAATTTCAGTGTCATCCTAGTCAATCCAGAAAAAAGGACTGGAAAGAGAAAAGAAGAATGCCCTCAATTTCCAAAGACCTTCAGCAGTAAATCGGAACTTGGAACACATCAAAGAAACCACAGAGAAAAGCCACATCAGTGCTTGGAGTGTGGAAAGAGCTTCAGTGAGAGATCAAGCCTTACTTCGCATCAAAGAACCCACACAGGGGAGAAGCCCTATAAATGCTTGGAGTGCGGAAAGAACTTCAGTGTGAGCACAAACCTGACTAGGCATCAAAGAACCCACACAGGGGAGAAACCCTATAAATGCTTGGAGTGCGGAAAGAACTTCAGTGTGAGCACACATCTGACTAAGCATCAAAGAACCCACACAGGGGAGAAACCCTATAAATGCTTGGAGTGCGGAAAGAGCTTCAAGCAGAGCTCACACCTGACCCGGCATCAAAGAAACCACGTGGGAAAAAACATATAAATCGGGGTTTCTCAGCCTTTGTTGCCAGGTGTACCACCTCTCATGGTCAAATTATCCAAAGTACCACCAGTGCCACTTTAAATAAATAAAGACTGATAGTAATATATGTAGGCTTAATGACTCAGTAAGGTAGGTAATGACTTGAGATGCTTTTTGCTCTTTTGTTATTAATGAGATACTTGAGACTGGGTCATGAACACCAATTTAATACCCCCCTCTCTTTCATACCCCCTCTCTCTTCCCCCACACTCTTTCTTATCCTCTCTCTCTCCTCCTTCCTTCATCACTTGCATTTTCTTTCTCTTCTCCTCTGCCTCTTAACCCCCCTAGAAAGAGGGAACTCAGCAACTTTGCACAGCCATCGGCAGCCATTCAGCGATTGGGGGGAATTTTGGACTCACTTTAAAAAGTGGCTTAAAGGCTGCTAAAGGAATAGGAAGGCAGGGCAGCAGCCGGACTGTGGGGGTTTCACACCCCCTTTTTGGGCATGTTTTCCCCCTCCCTCTGACCTCTAAATTGTCGGCAAAGCCCCTCCATCAGCTTGGCTCGCTGCAGCACCTAGAAGTCTGCAATTCAAGCTGCCCCTTCTCATCGTGCCTTCTCCGTCTGAGTTCTCCTGGAGAAAAAGGCGTGTTCGGAAAAGGCAGCCTTCGCTGTGTCGAGCGCAGTGATTCTGGCCAGGTCGGGGAAAATGCGGCTGCGCTGTGAACCCTCGTGAGCGTACTCAGGATGGCGAAAGAGGAACTCAGCAGCAGCAGCAGGAACTCTCGCAAGAGATCACAGAGCAGCCGAGTTCCCCCGACTTCACTAGAGTTGCTGCGCTCAGAAAATGCCTTGGTAAATTTTTCAGCGGGGAAATGGGTGGAGGGGAATCAACCGGTCGTGTACTACCAGCATGGGTTCAAAGTACCACTGGTGGTACACGTACCACCGGTTGAGAACCCCTGATACCAATGCTTGGAGTGTGGAAAGAGCTTCAGTCGGCGCTCGCACCTGACTGATCATCAAAGAATCCACACGGGAGAAACCCTATAAAGCATTTACCATATGTCAGTCAGAGTTCCGATCAGCTGATAACTTTGGGCTTTAAAAAGACCGTCTTTTTTTAAAACCCCAAGTCGTCAGCTGTTTAGCGCTAGAGATAAGGGCTTGGATCTTTAGCGCTGTGGTTTTAACTTGTTTAGCTTTTGTTGTTCAGTCGTTAAGTCGTGTCCGACCCTTCGTGATCCCATGAACCATATCCCGCCAGGCCTTCCTGTCCTCCACTATCTTCCTGAGTTCGCTTATTTTCATGTTCGTTGCATCGGTGATGCTGTCTAACCATCTCATCCTTTGCCTTCCCCTTCTCATTTTGCCTTCAATTTTTCCCAGCATCAGAGTCTTCTCCAGAGAGTCCTCTCTTCGCATTAGGTGGCCAAAATATTTGAGTTTCAGCCTTAGTATTTGTCCTTCCAGGGAACAGTCAGGGTTGATTTCCTTTAGGATTGACTGATTTGATCTCCTAGCAGTCCAAGGGACTCTCAGGAGTCTTCTCCAGCACCACAGTTCAAAAGCATCTATTCTTCGGCGCTCAGCCTTCCTTATGGTCCAACTCTCGCAACCATACATTGCTACTGGAAACACCATCGCCCTGACTATGCGAACTTTTGTTGGCATGGTGATATCTCTGCTTTTTATTATGCTGTCTAAGTTTGCCATAGCTTTCCTTCCAAGAAGTAAGCGTCTTTTAATTTCATGGCTGCTGTCTCCGTCTGCAGTGATCTTGGAGCCCAGAAAAGTAAAATCTGTTACTGCTTCCATTTCTGCCCCTTCTATTTGCCAGGAATTGATGGGCCCAGATGCCATGATCTTAGTTTTATTAATGTTGAGTTTCAAGCCAACTTTTGCACTCTCCTCTTTCACCCTCATCCAGAGGCTCTTTAGTTCTTCTTCACTTTCTGCCATTAGGGTGGTATCGTCTGCATATCTGAGGTTGTTGATATTTCTCCCGGCAATCTTGATTCCGGCTTGCGATTCATTCAGCCCTGCATTTCTCATAATGTACTCTGCATATAAGTTAAATAGGCAGGGTGACAATATACAGCCTTGCCGTACTCCCTTCCCAATTTTGAACCAGTCGGTTGTTCCATGGCCGGTCCGAACTGTTGCTTCTTGACCTGCATACAGGTTTCTCAGGAGACAGGTAAGGTGGTCTGGTACCCCCATCTCTTTAAGAATTTGCCACAGTTTGTTGTGATCCACACAATCAAAGGCTTTTGCGTAGTCAATGAAGCAGAAGTAGGTGGTTTTTGGGAACTCTCGTACTTTCTCCATGATCCAGCGCATGTTGGCAATTTGATCTCTAGTTCCTCTGCCTCTTCGAAACCCAGCTTGTACGTCCGGTAGTTCTCGGTCCACGTACTGCTGAAGCCTAGCTTGTAGGATTTTGAGCATAACCTTGCTAGCATGTGAAATGAGTGCAATTGTGCGATAGTTTGAGCACTCTTTGGCACTGCCCTTCTTTGGAATTGGAACGTAAACTGACCTTTTCCAATCCTTTGGCCACTGCTGAGTTTTCCAAATTTGTTGGCATATTGAGTGCAGCACTTTCACAGCATCATCATTTAGGATTTTAAGTAGCTCAGCTGGGATATTATCATCTCCGCTAGCTTTGTTGTTAGTAATGCTACCTAAGGCCCACTTGACTTCACTCTCTAGGATGTCCGGCTTTGGGTCAGTGACCACACCAGCGTGGTCATCAGGAACATTAAGATCTTTCTTGTATAGTTCTTCTGTGTATTCTTGCCATCTCTTCTTAATCGATTCTGCTTCTGTTAGGTCTCTGCCTTTTTTGTCCTTTATCATGCCCATCTTTGCACAAAACATTCCCTTGATATCTCCAATCTTGAAGAGATCTCTAGTCCTCCCCATTCTGTTGTTTTCTTCGATTTCCTTGCATTGTTCATTTAAGAAGGCCTTCTTATCTCTCCTTGCTATTCTCTGGAAATCTGCATTCAGTTGTTTATATCTTTCCCTTTCACCTTTGCTTTTTGCATTCCTTCTTTCCACAGCTATTTGTAAAGCCTCATCTGACAGCCACTTTGCTTTCTTGCATTTCTTTTTCTTTGGGATGGTTTTAGTTGCTGCCTCCTGTACAATGTTACGAACCTCCGTCCGTAGTTCTTCAGGCACTCTGTCTACCAGGTCTAGTGCCCTAAATCTATTCTTCACCTCCACTGTATACTCCTAAGGCAGTGGTACTCCACGAACAGCCAGGGGTGTCACATGCAGCTGCCTTGGGTTGGGAGAGTGTTGAGTGACTTGCTAGCCCGAAGGAGCTCCGCTCAAGGCAAACGAGGCAAAACAATAGCAGCAGCTTATCAAACAAGGTATGGAGGGGGGGGGAGGAATGTATTGTAGGAAAGGGGGAGGCTTTGCAGTGGGGAGCAAGTTCGGCAAGCAAGCACACTCACCGCCAGCCGCACGAGGCCTCTCTGGAGAGGCCTCCTGCTGAGCGTGCTTGCGAGGAGGAGGGGAGGAGGGGAGGCCGGAGGAGAAGCGCGGGAAGGCCTGTCCCCAGAACCCGTATGCAGCACGCCGATCCGATCCTGTGACGACTCCCTCGCCTCTGCCCAAGCCCGAAGCCCCCAGCAACAATAGATACCGTATTGTCCCGCGTGTATGTCACACTTTTTTACCCTAATTTAAAATTTTAAACTAGGGTTGCGCCAGCACTGTTGCGATGTTGCAGGCGGCGGCGAGCAGGAGGGCTTTTCCCAGCACGTGTTTTCACGCGCTGCAACTGTCCCCGACATGCTGAGCCTCCAAAGTTGCATGGGGGGGAAATGGCTGTCTCCCCGCTCTTGTTCTTTCCCTTCTCCCTGGTCTGCTCCCCCTGCTACCTCAGCCTGCTTCTCTCCACTTGGTTCCAGGCACCTCTCCTTTGCCGAGGATGGTCGGCTGGAGCTCCCAGATCTCAGCCAACAAGATCTGGCAGCGTGCTCCACCCAACTCCTCCATCTGGCTTTTCTCCTTCCATCTTTCACCCTCTCTTTAGGCTTCCCTCTTCTCCTCCCTTCTTGCCCGGAGCAAGGCAGCTTGGAGGAAAAGCAGGAGGGCTTTTCCCAGTATCCGGAGCAAGGCAGGTTCAGAGCACGGGGGGGGGGGGGGTTTGGAGCGTGGGGGCGCCGCATGGAAAACGAGAGCGCCTTTCTCTCTTGCCTTCTGTTTTCACCACCCCCCTCCTTCCCCACATAGTTCGCTGAGCTCCTTTGGTCTCCCTCCTCGTCTCTCGGTTCTCTTCCTACTGCTCCACTCTCCTTTGCAGCTCAGTAGTGCTCTGCAAAATGACCCCACAGAGAAGAGGCGCTGCTAAACAGGCCCCTGTGTTGGCTCTCCCAGCACCTGCATCCCGCTGGGAGATGCACCCACCCCCGGCGCTTATACTTTTGCCCCCAGCTCTTCCTCTTCCAGGCACTGGCACTTGCTCTACTTTTCTGCCTGTTCTGGGGTTCCTCTCCCCTCCCAGTTCCAGTCTCTACTTATTCCTTCCAGTTTTCTCAAGCCTTGGCTATATATGTTGTCCCAGTATTCCTCTGTTGTGCTGGATCTTTCTGGGCGCTTGTCTGGCTGCGAGGGAGGAGGCTGGGAGATACACACCCCAATGCTGGAGAAAGGTGCGTCTGACACGATCACAGAAGCTCCTCAGCCCAGAGGGGGGTTGAGTTTGGGGAAGGGTGAGCAAGAAGTCCTGGATGGGGAGAGGGATTGATGGACACCCCCCCCCCATGAATAGGATTTGGCAGCCATGCATTGAAAGGAAATGGGAGAAGGCAAGGTGTGGGGGCTTCACTTGCACAGGAGGGGTCGTGTGTGTGTGTGTGTGTGTGTTTGTGTGAGAAAGAGAAAGAGAGACTAATTTGGTCTTTATGGAAGCAGAACTGAACGTGAGGGGGGGTATATCCACATGTCTGGTAGATCCACATGTCTCCTGTTATGATGGATTATTGTTTGTTTATTCATTAAATAAAGTACTATACTAAAATAAAATACTATACTATAATATTTGCAATACCTTCATCCCAATTATTGGGGTAATTGAGGTGGGGTAATATAATGGGGAGGCATGGGCAACTGCCACAGGGGTCAAGGGAGTCATGGGCTAGAAAAGTTTGGGAGCCACTGTCCTAAGGGATATGGTTTAGGTCATATCTGACTGGTCTAGTGGTGTTCCCTACATTCTTCAGTTTAAGCCTGAATTTTGCAATAAGAAGCTCATGATCTGAGCCACAGTCAGCTCCAGGTCTTGTTTTTACTGACTGTATAGAGCTTCTCCATCTTTGGCTGCAAAGCACATAATCTATCTGGTTTCGGTATTGACCATCTGGTGATGTCCATGTGTAGAGTCGCCTCTTGTGTTGTTGGAAAAGAGTGTTTGCTATGACCAGCGTGTTCTCTTGACAGAACTCCGTTAGCCTTTGCCCTGCTTCATTTTGCGCTCCAAGGCCAAACTTGCCTGTTGTTCCGTTTTTATTTCTTGATTTCCTACTTTAGTATTCCAGTCTCCTATGATGTAAAGGACATCTTTTTTGGGTGCTAGTTCTAGAAGGTGTTGTAGGTCTTCATAGAACCGGTCAACTTCATCTTCTTCGGCATCAGTGGTTGGGGCATACACTTGGATTACTGTAATGTTGAATGGTTTGCCTTGGATTCAAACTGAAATCATTCTGTCGTTTTTGAGGTTGCACCCCAGTACTGCCTTTCCCACTCTTTTATTGACTATGAGGGCTACTCCATTTCTTCTAAGGGATTCATGCCCACAGTAGTAGATATGATGGTCACCTGACTTAAATTCGCCCATGCCCGTCCATTGTAGTTCGCTGATTCCCAAGATGTCAATGTTCAATCTTATCTCATTTTTGACCACATCCAGCTTGCCTTGATTCATAGACCTCACATTCCATGTTCCTAAGTAGTATTGCTCCTTGCAGCATTGGATTTTCCTTTCAACCTCAGACACATCCACAGTTGGACGTCCTATTGGCTTTGGCCCAACCGCTTCACTCTTTCTGGGTCTACTTGGAATAGTCCTCCGCTCTTCCTCAGTAGCATATTGGACACCTTCCGACCTGAGGGGCTCATCTTCCGGCGGCATATCTTTTAGCCTTTTGGTACTGTTCATGGGATTTTCTTGGCAAGGTTACTGGAGTGGGTTGCCATTTCCTTCTCCAGTGGATCAGTTTTAGTCAGAACTCTCTGCTACGACCTGTCTGTCTTGGGTGTCCCTGCACGGCATAGCTCATGGCTTCATTGAGTTACGCAAGCCCCTTCGCCACGACAAGGCAATGATCCATGAAGGAGTGTTTAGCTTTGGGGACCATTAATTAGCTAATTAATTAATTAATCCAATTAAGTAGCTTTTTAATTATCAATAAATTAGCAGGGGGTGCTTCATAAAATTGGACCGTGACAGGGGGTACACTGGGCGACAAAGGTTGGGAACCCCTGCCCTAAAGCATATCAAAGAGTTTGAAGAAGCAGACTTCAAAAAGGAGACTGTCTGGGATTGTGTCTGAGGGCACTTCCAAGGGCCAGTGGGGCCATCGTCGGGCTGTGTGATCTCCTGGACAGGAGGCCTCAGTACGGACCGAGGGAGGGGGTTTACAGCACCCTACTCCTCCTCCTCCTCTCGGTCCAAGGATGGCAAAGGTCTCTGATGTAACGCAGACCCCTGAGCTGGAACTGCTCTCACCTCACTCCGAGCCAACCTTCCTTGTCATCAGCTCCAGCCTTTATGCTGTCTTCCACCTCAGTGTCCCTCCCTCCACCCTTGGAAGCCCCGCCCCCAGGGGCTGAGTATCACCTGCCACGCCTCCCTGTCCAGGCCCTACCTTCAGTAAGGTACCGATCCTGCCCATGACTTTGAAAGGCTGACGTACCTTTGGGCTGTTTTGGGGACAGGCGTGGCCGGCAACAGCGAGCGAGCCATCGGAGGCCAAGGAGTTGGGAACGCTCACGGTGTCCTAGGCAGGAATCAGAGCGGGTTCGGAAGGCGGCTGGGGTGTGCTAGGACTGTCCCGCTCCACCAGGGTGGGGGGGAGCCAGCGTGACGGCGGTTTCGCTGGAGGCTGATGCAACAGATGGGCTTGGTGATTCGGGGCACATCCGAATCACAGAAAAGGTCTTTTCTGTGGTGGCACCTCAATTGTGGACCTCCCTCCCTGGGAAGGTCTGCTAGGCTGCTTCTTTCCTTGTGTACAAATGTTTAGTTTTTTAGAACCACCTGTTTCAACAGACTTTTCACTACTGACTGTTGCTGTGCGTGATCTTTTCATCGATTCAGCCACGTTGTTTATGAGTTTGTTGTTATGTAGGACGTAAGTTTCAATGGTGATGTTTTCTTGGTTTTGATGTTCAGGCTGTTACCGTGCTGCATAGGAAAGTGAGATACTGACTTCCGGCTGGGAGGACATGGCTGGCTGACAACTCCGCCGATCGCTCTGTATTGACGGAGTACATCTGATGGACTTAATTACTCTACCCCTGGATTAAAAGGGAGTACGAAGAGATAAACCACATTTCTTTCAATCGCCCTCATTCTGACACTTCAAGGCAAAGGCTCTGAGGTTTTGGGTTGTCGGTGAGGAAGAATTGGACTACCATCGAAGCGCCGTCCGCAGATGAAGATAAGCCAAGCCATCTCCGACATGCTTTGCTTTGCTTAAGCAAGAGGCGTAGAAATGATTTATGAAATTATGAAATGATTTAAGAAATTAGCCGAGATAAGAGTTAACGCTAAAAATAATACGTTGCGATAAGGCGAACTGAACATTCGAAAGTGAAAGTTGGAAAGACGAAATTAAAGTTACAATAGTGGTGAGTTTTATTGAATTATTTTTTTGTTTTGTACTTATGGAAGATTAAAACAGTAAGAAGGTTTTTTTTTAATAGACTATTTCGGCAAGAGAAAATTGTCCGGGACTTTGTTGACATTCCTGACATTTTTGCTAAAAGAATATGAGCCCTTCCGTGTTAGAGTTCATGGATCCTGGCAATTAATCCTTCTGTTTCACGTCGTCGACCGCAGAAGTTTTTTATATTGCCTCTTCTTTTTTTTTAAGAGAAGAGAGATTGGCATCTGGTGAAAAAATTGCAACATGACTACAATATTGTCTTGTTTTAAGAAATGGGAACAAAGATTCGATGCAAAGATGACAATTTTGGAGGAAAATCTTCAGAATATGATTGCAGAACTGAAACAAGCAGGGAAGGAAGATGAATTAAAAGATTCTACGTCGGCCTCCCTTGCTCCTGATAAAGAGAAAGATTTATTGGAAGACACTGTAGCAAGAGTTAAACCAAGACTTGAGATAGAGCAGCAGAGTACTTTACTAAAAATGTTGAAGATTGTCTTTCGGGAGAGGAATATAGAAGACGTGAATGATCCTGTGGAAAAGATTGCAAAGTGGATACAATTTAAAAAACAAGGGACTTTTGGGAAAGATTCAAAGATGAGGAAGAAGAAGAAGAAGAGGAAGAAGAAGAGGAAGAAGAGGAAGGAGGAAGGGGAGGGATGGAAGGGGTAATGGCAAACTGTCAAAAATGTTTTATTATTAAGAAACAAACTTGTTATGACTTGTTTTTAAGGAACTTATATTAAGAGTGATGGAAAATTTTTGATGATGAATTAACACATTTGAAGACAAAAATGGGGTGACTTAATAAATTTAAAAATTTGAAGTGGAAGTTAAGACTTTTAGATGATAAAGGAAAGGTTAGTTAACCCCTTTGTGAATAAAAGAAAAATGTTTTATTATTTGAAAAGACTTAAGTAAGATGTGATTTGTTTTTAAGAATTTTATATAAAAAGGGGATATAGGTTTTTTTTTTAAAAGAAACATTTGAAGGTTTTTATTTTAACACATTTGGAGAAAAATGGGGTGGCTTTATATATTAAAATATTTGAAGTGGGAATTAAGATTTTTGGATGATAAAAGAAAAGTTAGTTAATCTTTTTATGAATATTTGGATACCACTTATAGATTCTTTGAGAGAGAGAAAGAGAGAGAGAGAGAGAGAGAGAGAGAGAAGGAGTGATGAAGTGTGAATTTAATGAATAGTATATTAGAGATATAGGCTTAGTTAGATATTAGAAGTAGAAAATAGATAATAGTATACAAGTAGGATTTACTGCTTCGCGCTTGCTGTAATCTTTCGTAGTATGTTGTATTGTTTTGTTTTGTTTTTGTTTTGTAGTTTATTAATAAAAATTAAATATTTTTTTTTTAAAAAAAGGAAAGTGAGATACTGTAGAAATGTGTCAAAAATAAATAAATGGTTGGAATCCCTTCCTTGCTCTTCAGGAATTGTCCTCCCGGCTTTCTAGGCTCCCTCTGTCCTTGTCGTTTCCGAATGGGCATTTTCGCCAGGGGATCCTGAGCCCCTGGTGCTGGGACCACCTTGTCTAATGGGCTACTGTGTTTCAGTTCAGGATCTCGGGTCGCAGGGCTGGCTGGGTAAGGCCCCCTCTTGCTTGAGAGCTGCCACTGCCAGAATAGACAAAGACAGGTCGACGGGTTGATCTGAGAGTCAGTATAAGTCAGCTTTCTATGTAAACCTGCTTCGCAGTTCCTGGACACAGCACGTGCTGCACATTGATTGATACCCACTTATGTGTGCCTAGCTACCTGCACATGTGCCATACTCTGGTCTACTCAGAATTCCTTGCAATGCCAGAATTCTGTTCTCCTCCTCACAGTCCCTAAGGAGCATGAAGTGGGATGCTTTATCCTGCTCCCAAAGTCAGAGAAAAAAGCAGCAGAGAGACAAAATTCCTGAATAGGTTAAATCCAGTGAGTTCGGCTTCAATTCCTAGAAAGACCAGAGGGAGGGGGAAATGTCAGTAGGGGGACAAATAGGGAAACCACTTCCTATCCAGACCCTTCTTCAGCCCTGATGAGAAACTAGCTTGTGGTTCTGTTTTTCCTTCCCCAACCTGAAAAGAAAGGGGGGGGGAGGGGTTCAGCCTACAGCGGCTCTCCTAGAGGTGATTGCATTGCTAAGCCTGGGAGGAGAGAGAGGTGAGTGGAAAATGAGTGTTTAATTTAAAGACCCAGCCAGCTGCAGAGAAACAGCTGGAGAGGCAGGAATTCTTCGGCTGCAAGAAAAAGAAGAGGGGGCTGGACCAGGATGGCTCCTTTCCAGGATTCACACCCTCCATCTGTCCCTTTTTACCAAGGGCAACCTTTATTTTTCTAAAATGTCTAGTATTCTGCTGGGTAAGCTTTATTTTTCTGCTTCCTGCCCCAAGTTGGGGTGTGTGTGCCTTTTGATTGTTTTCCATTTATAACCATGTGTAAAGTGAGCCCGTTAACCCTCCATCCTTGCCCCCACCCCATGTGCATAACTGGCTATCCTGATAGCGATCCTAGTGGAGAGCATTCAATTAGAGCTGCCCGATTCTAGATGAGATTAAACTCTGGGCAAACATTTGTAAAGTGTTTTTTAAAAAAAAATTTTTTTTTTGAACCTCTTAAAAGAGAAAAAGTAGGGTAATTTAAAAATAAATGAAAGTATCTTCTTTTAACAACAAAACTGCTTGGGTCAGTTACTTGGTTTGAAAGTGCCAGCCTGGCCCATCCATGAAGCCAACTGAAGCTGTCGCCTCAGGCAGCAGACTGGCAGACACACTCACCAGCTTTCCTCCACTGATCCTCCTCCCCTCCCTCCCTGGATTGAAAAAGGAAGGGGGGGAGTGGAAGTGTGGAGGAGAGGAGAGTGTCGGAGGAGCAGAGGCTGGCGCATCGTCCGGTAAAGGGGGGCAGCATTTGGCACACTGCCTCGGCGCCAGATCTTGTGCCAGCCCTGGGCTGTTGTGGAAAGAAAAATGAACCCTGGCAGGTAGGAAACTGCCTTCCAGCATTGTGGAATGCAGGGAGAGGCTTGGCTGATTGATGGTGAAGAGTATAGTGGTGTAGTGGTTTGGGAGTCGGACTTAGACCTGGAAGATCCAGGTTCAAATCCCTGCTCAGCCACGAAGCTTCCTGGGTGACCTTGGGCCAGTCACTATCTCTCATCCCCACCTACCTCACAGGGTTGTTGTGAGGACAAAAAGGAGGGGAGGAAATATGTACACCACTCTGAGCTCCTTGGAGGAAGGGCGGTATTAAAAAAATGTGGAAAAAGATATAGTGGTATAGCACCAGCAATGTGCAGGCTATTTTACAAGGTCCAAGATGACAGGTCCCAGGCTCCTAAAATCTGAGGCAGGGGAGATCATAAAGGGAGCTGGCGGGAGAGGTAGGCAGGGGAACAAAATGTGTTTGGAGCCGTTGAACCCAGCTAGGAGGTCTGGGGACCAGAGGCTTCATGGAGGGACAAGCATTTTGAGGAAAGATTTGAACCCAGGCGCATTATAGGAGGCCGATCCAGCCGTGAGGACAGGAAGGAAGACAGGGCAGAGCCATTTGAGGGAGAGGAGACCTTTGGACAGATGAGGATGGATGGTGGAGCCAGAGGAGTGAAGAAACTTGTATTCACTCTTAGTTGTGGTGCTAACTGGGAATATGGCCCACAGTCTTGCTATTTGACTACAGGCTCTCTTACTCGGTCCCTAGCCAGACAGCGCCAGGAGAGCATCAGCCTCTTCTATTGACTTAGCTGGAGACATTGGGCAGTTTTTCCTGTTTGAACTGCAAGGTGGGGGATTTGAGAACAGGAGAGGAAGGGAAGATGGCTGAAGAGGAGACAGCAGCCCCAAGTCTGGAAGTGAAAAAGAGGAACCCCCTGAACTCCGAAGCACGGGAGGCGACAGGAAGCAGTCGCCAGGTAACAGACTGCGGACAGGAGCAGAGAGTTTCTGCTTGGGGAATCTGCACCACAGATTTATAGTCTCCAAGTGAGAGGCGACCACAGTACAGGATGCAGCAAACTAGCAAAGCCCAGATCTGAGCTACCTCAGCCCATGTCAGAACAACACCCTAAGACAGTGGTTCCCAAACTGGGAGGCGTGGCTCCCAGGGGTGTCATGGAAACGAGCCAGGGGAGCCATGGAATCCTCTCAGAAAACAGTGCAATGCCAATTGGCAGGCATCAACATAATGTAATGGGGAGCCGTGGCCAATGGTTGCCAATGGTCAAGGGAGCCACAGGTCAAAAAAGTTTAGGAAACACTGCCCTAAGGGGATTTCTGCCCCCCTTCAAGGGCGAGTGGCTGATGCCAACCAGCCAGCTAAAGGAAAGAGGCAACCGAAATCATGGCAGCCCTGCAGAAGCAAGAAGTGGGACAGTAGTCTGGCATGCAGTAGTCAGGCAGCTGCTTGGAGCAAAGCGGGGGGGGGGGGGGAGAGAGAAATGGCCCTGTCCTGACTAAGCCCAAACCCACCTGCCATGTGGTAAGCTGGGAGAGCAGGATGGAGCAAGCTGGAGGGGGGGGGCAGGATAGGCTGGGGTCAGTGGGGCAGAGGCATGCACACAGAGGCCCAGACTCTCACCACCCTGCTGCAAACCCTGAGGGAAATGTAGTTCCCAAGATGGCTCCTGCCACCTGGATGGATGCTTGAATGAAAATAATGAATTTTTAAAAAAATGATAATCAGCAATACATTTTTAACAGGTACAGATTGTGCTATAAAACTATCTTGTACCTATCTACTCAGAAGTAAGGCTCATTAAATTCAGTGGGACTTACTCTCAGGAAAGTGTGTATAGGATTGCAGCCTTATAGTAGCCCAATCCTATCCCCCACCAGCCCAGAGCGTGCAGCTACACCGACACAGATTGCGTTCTGTGCCATAGACCAGCAGGGGACCAGACGGCCCAGGAGAGGTAAGTAAAGGGTAAGTAAAGACATGTTTTACTTACCTCCCTGTAGGCCATTGGTCCCCAGTGGGTCTCTTCAGCACTTTTGCTGGTGTAAGTCTGAAGAGCCTCTGGGGGTGGGTCCGGGCCAAGAAGGAAGAATAGGATCTGGTGTGCAGGGCTACTGCCGAGATCCCCTCCCTGAACTAACCCCAGCCCAGCCGGCTCTCTGCCCCGGTCTGCCTCCGCTGCTGACAGCGCAGGTTCTGTGGGCTGCTGTTGCCCACGTCTGGTCTCTGGGGCTTTGCAGCAGCCTACAGAACAACAGACCAGCTGCTGTGGCAGCGACCCAGGCCTTGGGCTGTCAGATCACTAGATCCGACAGTGTGAGGCCTGGATAGGATTGGGCCATTAGTTAATCCATCTAATTAGGCAATCACCTAAATATTGCAGCCCTAATCATCCTCATTATTCTGATGACCCAGGATGAGAAATAATGTATTTCCTTGTTGTTGTTGTTGTTGTTGTTGTTAACATTTTTATACCACCCTTCTTCCAAGGAGCTCAAGGTGATGTACATGGTTCCTCCCCCCTTTTGTCCTCACAACAACCCTGTGAGGTAGGTGAGGCTGAGAGATAGTGACTGGCCCAGGGTCACCCAGGAAGCTTTGTGGCTGAGTGGGGATTTGAACCTGGATCTTCCGGGTCTAAGTCCAACTCCCAAACCACTACACCATTCCTTGTTGTTGTAGCAACAGCTGGCAAGGTTTATGATGTTTTAAATATTTCTAAACTGTCTTCTTACTATGTGTACCCAAAGTAGTGTTCAGAAATCTAAAAGGCAACATTTTGCAATAACAAATCCTGGCATAAAAAGTACAACTCAAGTGCATCATATTATGAGCATAGACACCATAACAGTGAAGAAAGGCATAAAATAATTTCAGGAGCAATTAGTCCAAAGAGCTCTGAGAACCAGCATGTAAAACGTGGGCTCTGGGCAGTGGCGTTCCTAGAGGGGGTGCAGTACTGTAAGTTAGGCAAGACGCTCCTACACGTGAGTAAGCAGCCCCGCCCACTCGCCGGTCGTGAGTGGCGATTAGTAAGCAGCCCCGCACCGCTTACTCGTGTGTAGGAGTATCTTGCCTAACTTACGGTACTACACCCCCTCTAGGAACGTCACTGGCTCGGGGGCAGGATCTGACCCTTAACTGTAAGCCTATCCATCTCTGAATGGTTTTCTCACTGCCGTTCCAGGTGCTGAGGACTGGGGGAGGTGGCTGTGAATTCATCTGAGACAGGTCTCATTCCCTCTGAGCCTTGGAATGGGAAATTCAGCAGGGTAGCCAAATGGGAGTCAGAGGAAGGTGTGAGCTCAGTGGGTAAGGATTTGTTGTGTCTGCATTCTTGGATGCTGTAAGGGTCTTGCGGCATCCTTTCCCTCAGGATTCCCCCATTTGAAAGCTTGCCCAGTGCAGAATGCAGCTCACATTGGAATTCTCTCTTTTCCTCTGCAGGTGATGGGCAGGCGCCTGAGAACAAAATGAAGGAACTTCAGGATGAAGACAGTGAACGCGTAGCCACAAGAAGCAGTAGTGATCTCTGGTGTTACCAGAAGGAAACAAAGCTGGGGAATCAGCAGGCACAAAAGAATGAGAAGGGAAATGATTCAAGGAAGGGTATGGAGGAAGCTCCTCCCTGCTGCAAAGGTGCTTTGGATAGAGAAGAAACCAGAGATTGTGATCATGCGAGACTAAAAACATGTACTGATGTGGAAAGAAGCTTCAAACAGAGCTCAGACCTTCTTAAACAACAAATGATGCCCACAGGACAGAAACCATATAAGTGTTCAGAGTGTGGGAAAACCTTCAGTCGAAGCACCAACCTTCTGGTACATGAAAGAACCCACACGGGAGAGAAACCGTATGAGTGTTCTGACTGCGGGAGAAGTTTCACACACAGCTCCAACCTCAGAGCACATGAGAAAATCCACTCAGGAGACAAACCATACACATGCACAGACTGTGGGCAGACTTTCTATCACAGCTCAAGCCTAACAGCACATGAGCGAATCCACACAGGGGAGAATATACACAAGTGTCCACACTGTGAGAAAGTCTTCACCCGTAACTCTGTCTTTAAGAAACACTTGAGAATCCATACAGGAGAGAAACCTTTCAGGTGCTCAGATTGTGGGAAGAGTTTCTCTCAGAGGTGCAATCTTCTGATCCACAAGAAGACCCACACAGGTGAGAGACCCTTTCACTGTTCCAGCTGTGGGAGAAGCTTCAGCCGGAAATGTGATCTCATTGCACACAAGAGAATCCACATCGAGGAAGACCCTTACAAGTGCTCACACTGCGGGAAAAGCTTCTCACAGAAGTCCAACCTCGTGATACATGAGAGGATCCACACAGATGAGAACCCATATCCATGCTTGCATTGTGGGAAACGCTTCCGCCAGAAGGGAAACTTGATGATACATGTGCGGATTCACACAGGAGAGAAGCCATACCAGTGTATAGACTGTGGAAAGAGATTCAGTCAGAAGGGCAGTCTGACATCACACGAGAGAACCCACTCAAGAGAGAAAAGGATCAGCTAGAAGATAGGCTACAGCTGTGGGTATCTGGTGTGCTTTCAGAGAAGAATAGTTTTCAAACTACCTATGTTGCAGGATCCCTGGGACACTTCAGAAGCTTATCAGATGTTCCTCCATCAGAAGACTAGTCATGACAGAGTAGACAAGCTTTCCTGAAAGAGATCTTGTCCACTACTGCTAATCTCCCCCTGCAACATGAAGCCACAGGAGAGTGCCCAGGGTATACTAAGACACATTTTTGGTCTGTGTGTGTGTGTGTGTGTGTGTGTGTGTGTGTGTGAGTGAAGGGGGGGGGGGAAACAGTGAGGCCCAGCAGGATTTCCGAGTACTTTTCATGGACTGAGCATGTACTTTAGAACATTCCCCAAAATTCTTTGCAGTGCACAGCAGCTGTGTTGAAACACTTGGATGTGGGAAGCTACCTGAAGGTTGATAGTTAGAAAAAACAGAAGTAAATTTGTAACAGGATTGGATGATGTTCTGCCGGATTATGGTCACAAAAACAAAACACAGTCTCAAAATGTTAAAAAATGTGTTTTGTTTTTGTGACCATAATCCTGCGGAAGATGATCCAATCCTGTTACATCATAGCTGGTCATAACAGTTTTCGCTCTATTCCAGAAGTAAATTTATACTATAGAAGAGCAGTGTTTCCCAAATTGTGGGTCACGACCCACCAGTGGGTCACAAGCTGATTTTTGGTGAGTAGTGACAAGTTTGCAGCATTTCTGTCCAGGGAAGTACTTACCTGGCCCAGACGACAGGCTACAGGTGACACAGGAAGCGCCAGCTCCTGCCTCGCCAGCATGACACCAAGGCAGCCACGTGAGCTGCACACGGCTGATTTCACCTCCAGGTAGGCTATGGGAGAGGATGGGGGGTGGAGAGGGCGAGGTGGGAGGAGGTGGAGGCGGGGCCCCTTTTGGGCCATATGGGCAGCTGGAAGTAAGGCTGTGTGAGTCGCAATAGATTGTCTAGTAAAGCCATGTGGGTTGCAATAGATTGCAGTGGTGGTGTTAAGGAGTACTTAGATAATGTATGAAGTGCTTTGAACACTAGAAAGAATTAAATTACTACTACTACTACTTCAACCCACTGGATGTCCTGTGTGATTTCTTCCTGCAAATATTAGCACAGCATTACTACTACTACTACTACTACTACTACTACTACTACTACTTTTATAGGCGTCTATAAGGTTATAGAATATAAATCCTATATTCATATTATAGGATCCAATCCCAGGGAAGCAGGTACCACGTGTCTCTCTCCAGTACCATTTGAATCAGGGCTAGGGGAATGGCTTATTTCAGACCACAGGGAAAGCCCTGCTGGACTGGACCAAAAAGAATCATCTCATCCAACCTTGTTTTCAAGATAAGCCAATAGGATGCCTCTGGAAACCTCACAAGAAGGGCATGAAGGCAAAAGCCCTCTCCTTTCCTGCAAATGATATTCAGAGGTAGACACTCTCTAAACGCAGAGGCTCCATTTCATTTCTCTGCCTAATAGTCAACATGGACCAGGTTTGTGTGAATTAGGCCACTCCAGGGAGGTTCTCAGTTGCTAACCACAAGGCACCTCACCTGGTCTGACCTCCGTCTTCTATTATACCAAGAGACAATTTACCTCAGGTACATGGTAGGAAATGCAGCTTGGATTCTGCAAAGGGAGATGTGGTTACACCAGGATATCAGTACAAAGAAATGCAGGTTGATTTTTCCGCACCTGGTTGGCGTTTGCCTCTCTTTCCTTTTGCAGCTGTCCCCCCTTTTCTGCATTGCACCTCCTCGAACAAAAACAGGCACAGGTTCTGACAAAAATCAAACAGGAAGCTGCCAAATACTGTGTCAGATCCCTGGTGCATTCAGCTCCATGCTGGCAGTGCCTCTCCAAGAAGGTTTCATGTTTTTTGTCCTAGCTTTCAGGGATTGAACCTGGAACTGTCTGTATACAAAGTGACTTCCCCCCCCCCCCCGAAGAACCTTGCTGGATCAGACCAAAAGGACCATTAAGTCTAGTATCCTCTTTCTACCACCTCCCCAGAGTCCACAAGTCAAGCATGAAGGCAGTGGTGGCAGCCATCTCTACTCTAGCAACTGATATTCAGAGGTATGCTGCCCCTGGCCCTGGAGGTTCCACAAGGCATGACTAATACCACTGATAGACTGCTCCTCTTCCTCCACACCTAATCCTAAAGCCCAGAGGCGTATCTGCACTGATGCTGCCTGGAGCAGGGCTGCTGCGGTGGCGCCCCGAAGGGTCGGCGCCGCTGCTGGGGGGGGCACCGCCGCTCCGGGGGGTGGCGGCACCGCTCCGGGGGGGAAGACCCGGCTTACCTGCGCGCGCGCCCGGTGACGCGGGCGGGTGCTCCGAGGCTTTCTCCCCCGGCCTCTGAGCCGGAGAAAGCCCCGGAGCGTCCACCACGACCGGCAGCCAGGGCTTTGTGAAGGCAGCCGACTGCGGCGCCACGTTCTGCGCATGTGCGAAAAAGGATAAATAGCACGGCGCCGCAGTCGGCCACCTTCAGAAAGCCCTGGCCGCTGGTCGTGGTGGACACTCTGGGGCTTTCTCCGGCTCCGAGGCTGGGGGAGAAGGCCTGGAGCGCCCGTCCACGTCACCCGGCTGGTGCGCGCTCCGTGGAAAGACTGGATCGAGCGGAGCAGCGTCATCCGATGCCGCCCGGAGCCGCGGAGCCACTGCTCCGCTCGCTCCAGTCTTTCCACGCCTCTGCTAAAGCCACCTAAGCTAGTGGCCATTGGCACATCTTGTGGCAGCAAATTTCATCAGTTAATGACATACAGCTTGAAGTAGTCCTTTTCCCGGTTTGCTGGGCCAGCTGGAGGTGGCACGTCAAATGCTGCCCCTGCTCACCTGATGTGTCAGCCTCTCCTTTGACCACACCCTAGATTTTAGAGATTTAATTGTTACGGGCATCATAGGCATGTACAGAAAACAGACTTGAATAAAAACAAATAAAATTGTTTTTATTCAAGTCTGTTTTCTGTACATGCCTATGATGCCCGTAACAATTAAATCTCTAAAACTAATTGCTGGCCATGAAAGCTTTCGTGCTAAAAAAAAAAAAACACCAACACCACCCTAGATTGTAACAGGAGGATGAACCAGAAAGGGGGGGGGGAAGAAGAGTGGTAGACTAGAGTGGCAAAGACACTCTAGCCCCCTACTCTCCTCTCCTCTCCTCTCCACACTTCCTCTTCCACTCTATTCCCCTCTTTTTTCTGATGCAGGGAGTGGGAATGGAGGCAAGTGAGTGGATGGAAGTGGGCACCCGTCACCAATCTGCTGGCTGAGGCGACCGCTTCAGGGTTGGCCCTGCCTGGCTGTGTAGAATCAGTCCATTTCACTAGATGACCTGAGGGCAGTGTTTCCCAAACTTTTTCGACCTGTGGCTCCTTTGACCATTGGTGACCATTGGCCATGGCTCCCCATTACATTATGTTGATGCCTGCCAATTGGTATTGCACTGTTTTCCGAGAGGATTCTGTGGCTCCCTGCAGCTCCCCTGGCTGGTTTCTATGGATCCCCTGGGAGTCGCGCCTCCCAGTTTGGGAACCACTGCCTGAGGGCTAAACCAGACATGACCCTAAATGCATCATAATCTAGTCATAAGTTTGAATTGACTTACTGTAAAGCAGCAGCTGGGCAGGACTCTATTTCACCTGGGGACCATGCTGGGAAGGAAAGAGGTGTTTAACTCTTTACTTGCATACCATTTTCTTCTGGTTATTCAATCCTGAAAATGCCATGGCATTCTGGGGTATTCAGGCCAGCCACATACTTGCCATGATGAGACATAGTTTGCTAGTCCAGAATCATGACCTGTCACAAAGCACAGGTGGGCCCCCATATCCGCTGGGGATATGTGGATACTTGAAACCGTGGATAAGAGCGAACACCCCCTCCATGGTCATGGTTTCCTGAGGGCCCCCCCATGATTGCCCCCCCCCCGCTCTTATTTTTCTTTCAGCAAGCTTTGTTTCTTCCTTAAAACAAACAGAGAAGCAGCCTCCATTGCAGGCAAGTAGAACAAGACTAAGTCCTAGAGAGGCTCTGCAAGGTTTCTGTTAACCTTGCAGAGCCTCTCTAGTACTTAGTCTCGTTCTACTTGCCTGTAATAAGCAGCCAGAGGCTGCTTTTCCTGTTTCTTTAAGGAAGAAACGAAGCTTACTGGGGGGGGGGGTCCCCACGATCCGTGGATAACTGAAACCGTGGATAGCGAATCAGTGGATATGGGGGCCCACCTGTACTTTCTCTGGCTCCTGACATGAAATAAAATCAAGGAACCTACCCCCATCTGCCACCTTGCCCCACAGTGTGGATGGTGTATAGAATCCACAACCCTCAAATGCAGCATTTCATAAGGAAAACCAAAGGATTTGCACACAGATCTTACAGTCGCTGCACCTGTGGAATTGATATTCAAATGTATTACTCGCTTACACTTCTCCTTAATTCTAGCCGACAGTTCTGGGTGGTTTAAGAAAAATTGAAAGTAGATTCAGATATTCAAAATAATCTTTTAAAAAACAAAACATGACAATGTTCAAATACTCCATTCCCATGGGAGAAAATACAATTATCTCAAACCTTCCATACAGTGAGATGCTTTAACTCTAATACAACGACATTTCTCTCATTATACAGCTATAAATGGGAAAAAAGAATGCATTAACGGAAAAAAAATATTTCAAACATTCTTACATATTCAACAATGGTGTTTGTTAAACCAGCAAAAAATTCTTTGTCGCCAGCACTTGCTCGAATCAATACTTCAATGATGGGCGGTCGAATCCAATCAAAATCTAGACATGCATTTTTTTTCTCTAGCACATAGTTTAAAGGTGACTGAACGTGAACTTTAACCTTGACTGAACTCATAGTGCTTCCCTTCCACTGCTTCCAAGTCTCTGGGGACGAGTATGCTATGATGAGCAAACACAAAATACCTTGACTGTGGGATATACATTCTAACAAGTTATACATAACCTTTAACAAGTTATACATAACCTTTAAAGCATGATTAGCCCTGAAAGACATAGTTTTTCTTTAGGTATACAGCAACCAGACCACTCCTCCACACAAATCAGAATCGTAGTTGGGGGGCTTTGACACAGATTATCTCCCACGTTCTCCATCTGCAAGAGGGGTGGGAGAATCCTGCTGATTTTACACTGGGGAAAAAAAATCTCATTGATACCAGTGGGAGTTTCCGCCACCCCAAGATAACTAGCAGTCAGATCAGAGTCCCCACAGATCAAACTCTGAAAAGGTTTAGGTTTAAAAGTCCCCCTATCTCTCGCCATGGTTTCAATCTGTGAGGTGCCCAATCCAAGACTTTAAATGTGTCATGGAACTTTTAAAGACACTGAGCGACAGTGTACATTTTTCTGCTCATAAGTAGCATACAACAAGCTCATCCTGGTGAGCCCCAATGAAGATTTTTCTATTCATCATCACACATCTCCCCACCCCGCCGGGGCCTTTCTTCATTCTTTGATTTCTGAAACTTTCCAACCATCTCAGCAGCTTTAGGATTCCATTCCAGTGTGGATTTCTGGGTGGTTACGGAAGCAAGCCAGCACAGAGCCTGATCTGTTTTCACAGGCCTGATCTGTGTATAGAGCAGAATGGGATGGGAGCCGGCTCAGTTTTTGTTTTTAATGCTCTCTTCCTGATGTGGAAGAAATCCCTGCAAGCTGAAAGCGAGCCCAGTAGGGAGCGGATTAGGCTAGAATCTCTCTCCCTGATGTCCTACTTTTTTAACTGAATGCAATTTTTATTGCACTTTGCTTTTAACTGACTGACTTGCAACGATTTTAATGGATTGTACCCTGCTGCTTAATGCTTTTAATGGTGTTCTTGTAATCTCGTTTTTCAAAAGTTCCCTGCAATTATTATTTGTGCGCGCATGTGTGTGTGTGTGTGTGTGTGTGTGTGTGTGTGTGTGTGTGTGTGTGTGTGTGTGTGTGTGTCTTAGTGTTTTACTGTTCCCTTTAAAAATATGATTTTAAAAGGCAATATAAAATATGCACATAACAAATTGCAGAGAACCTTTTCTCCATGGGGGAGCATTCCAAAACAGTGTCCTTCACCTGCAGTTTGAGATGGTTTGGCCTCCCCCTCTGCCCAGCCCCCCCTCAAGTGACTCCACCATCTCATCCTGCTGCAAGCTCGTCTCTGAGCCCTTATAACAGTTCTGCTGTGTGTCAAATCATTATGCAATCCTGACATTTTTTTCCCCATGCCCGCACCAGTTACTGTATACAGTTTCTCTTATACGGAAGTTGTCTTATCCCAAAGGGATGCTTCCGCCACAGTCTGAGCACCTCAGACTCCTATACAGAATTACTTATGGGGCAGAAAGATAGAGGGCTGAGACAACCAGTTCTCAAGACTGTGAGCATTTAGACAACCCCTCTCCAGTGTAGATTTCCTCACCATTTTACTAAATGCAAGCATGGATGATATTTCTCTCACCTTCCTCCCTGGTTGGAGTTTTCTTCTATTAAGAGTAGCCTGAACTGTGGGTACAACACCGGAGGACCTGAAAGCCCTATTTAGATAGAAGCCCTGGCACAGGGGACAGAGAAGGGGCTATTTATCTCCCCCCACAATGCATGTTCCCTGAAGCAAATCTCACCCCTGTAGCTGCTATGAGGCTTGGAACTGGAAACAGCCAGGCACACATCTTGTACCGCTATGCTTTACCCTCTGTAGCTAACAGTAGCTTCCCAGGGTCAGTGGTGCCACTGCAAAGGGGGAAAGAGACAGACCCCTTCCTCCAGCCCTAATCAAATACTGCACACATGACGACTGCTTGGAGGACAATAGAGAATTCCACTCATGAACCTCCCACACACCATGGCAGCTTGGCCCAGCCTGTACGTTGAGAATCCATAAGAAAGCTTGTCCCATGCGCACTTCTCCCACCTGGCTTCTCTTGTGTTTTGTAAGAGTTGACTTGTGTACGTAGCTTTTGCCACAGTCAGAACACTCGTGTTGTGCCTAATAAGGTGTGAACGGCAGCTGAAGCTTTCCTTGCACTCAGATCACACTTCCACGCCAGAGTGGGCTTTCTGGTGCATAGTGGAGGAAGTTTTTTACTGGAGTCATTTGCAGCACTTTGAATTGTATCAATGTTGGCTTCTCTTATGTGCTAAGAGGTCAAGGTGTTGAGGGAACCGCTTCTCACACTGTGAGCATATATAGACTTTTTCTCGGATGTGGGCTCTCTCATGGGCAAGCAAGTCTGAACTGTCCCCAAAACTTTTCCCACAATAGGAGCAATTGTACGTTTTTCCTTCTCCTGTTGGCATCATCAGATTCGGAGGGAAGCTCTGAGGGCGGCTCTTTTCACAGTCCTGGCCTGTCTTTTTCCTTCCATGCCTCAGGAGTCTCTCAAGGAAGGTCTCCACACGTAAATATTTTGTCTCTTCCTCACAAAATGAGGCTAATTGGCGTTTACATCCTGAATTGTTCCCCTGGGGGATTTTCATCCCCTGCTGAATTCCAGAAATCTCCTTCACTTCAGGGCTCTGGAAAGGTTTTCCTTCCGCTCTTTTCAGCCATATCTCACTGGAGCTGATTTGCTCAGGTTTTTCTAGCCAAAAAGTATTCTCGGACTCCAGCACTTGGTTATTCTTTTCTGCTGAAAAAAAAGAAAGCTCATGACACGGACTGTAGCGCAGGCACCCCATATAGAGCTGAGGGACGAGGGGAGGGTAGAGTACAACGTAGGATTGTACAACAACAATGTACAACGCACAGTTATATCCATCATGGTTGCAAGACTCCCGGATGGCTTCTGGGCCCCTCACTATCTCCCACCCTAACCTACTTTCCAATTGCTGGAGGTTTTTTGTTTTAGTTGTGTGGAGGGAAAGGGGGGGTAAGACCCCAAGGCATTGAAAGGATTATTTTATTATTGTAAAATGGTCCATAGAAACATGAATGCTCAAGCTAGTAAGTTCTTCCTCAAAAGCCAAGATAGTTTAATAAAAAACTGGGGAAAAAGTACATGCATTCCTGGGGTCAGATGGACTCCATACAATTCTTTCCAATTAGTAAAATGCCATTGTAGTGGGGCTCCATTTAACCCCTGTAATGAACATGCCTTTCCATTTTTTAATGAAACTACTTAAGTTTGCCTGAGATGTGTCAGGCATTCATGTTCCTATTGGACCATTTTACTAGAATAATTTTTAAGAAGCCATTGGAGTCTTCCTTCTCTCCTTCCCGTTTTCCCCTCTATTTCTCATCAGGGTCTGTGGCAGCTCAGAAAAGAATTTTGCCTTGAGCAGGACGCAAAGGAATAACCCTGAAACCTGAGTTCGTTGCACAGAGAAGGATCTGGAACCGTCCCAGAAACTCTCGGCCCAATCCTATGGGCCATTTCCGCACTGGAATGAGTGTTCTGGGGGTGGAAGGCACTTTCCAGTCATCGTGAAAGGTGCTCCAGAAGCACGCAGAGTCGCACGTTTATGGACCACTGTCGGAGAGGGTGTGGAGGCCCAGCACACAATGGCGGGAAGAGGAATACCCGTCGATGGTGGTGAATCGGCGGGGAGGGTGGAACAGGGAGGGCGGGAGGGGGTGGCACCCAGGATGGGCGACTTGTGCCAGATGCTATCCCCTCTGGAGCAAACCACCATGCCCCCTTTGTCTCCTCGGCTAAAGAGCTGGCGCAGGTCCAAGGAGACCCATGGGCGGTTGTGGGGCTTACGGAGGGGTGAGGGAGAATAATTTCCCTTTTCCATTCCAAGCCTCCCAGTCCCCCCCCCCCTTATATCATGCAGCACAGCATATTTTGGCACGGCTGCATGCTATGGCGGGGAAAACCATAGGATTGGGCTGCTTGTGTATTGTACAGGGGCAGTCGTGGCTCAGTGGTAGAGCACCTGCTTTGCATGCAGAAGACCCCAGGTTCAGTTCCCAGCATGGGAAAGACCCCTGGTAAAAACCTGGCAGAGATGTCAGGGGCTGCCTTTGTAGAAGACAGCTTTGTATGTTTGATCTTTCTTGGATTTGTGACCTAACCATGCTTACCCAGAAGCCCCTCATTCTTCTCCTGCTTGATCTTCATGGAGAACTGCATCTTCACGGTGCCAGATGGCTTCCAAGTGGACGTAGGGGAGTCCAGAGCCATACTTTCCAAACACCTTGGTATCTAGAACAAAAGGGGGGATTCAGTTCAGAGCCAAACTATGTTAGGGTTTGAAAGGCCTGCTCTCAGCCACCCCCCTTCAAACGCCTTCCACATAACCAGCACCACCAAAAAACGGGGATTAGGGGGCTGGACTTCCCTTCTTCCCTCCTATATTATACTGCAAAGACAGGACGTAGTCTAACATCAGCATTGCCAAGTGGCCCAAACTGAAAAGACCAGAGTTCAGGGTCTTTTAGGATAAGTTAAACTTAGATGATCTCACTTCTGCCTGTGATTTCTTCCGCGTGTTCATGCCAGTGCTGTGCCTATCCAGAATGTTTTCCTGCACCTTCACAAAATAATTCAGGCTTTTGTGGGCTTCGCCACCGAGGCCTGGTAGGGGTTCAGTCACTCCCTCACCACTAGGCCACTGGCTGACATTAGCTGCTCCATTCAAAGAGTCCTGGGATTCTCTCTTGTCACATTCCACCAAGGGATGAGGGCTTGTCCCTCCTGAGGGAGGAGACTCCACTGTCTTCAGGTAGTTCAGGAACTGGTCTTCCCACTCCCGCTGTAATTTAGTCGCTGGATTTTGCAGTGCCACTCCAGTCAGACACTTCCTGTCGGCCCCAACTTGGACAAGAGGCGAGTCTTTTCTACCTCTTGCTATTGTCTCTCTGGATTTGTGAGCTGCTGGGTCCGGCTGTTCCTCCGTATTTATTCCTGGCTGCAGCTCCTGGGCTGGAAAGAAAAAAAAACTGCTAATTTGGATAGCAGCAGCAACTAAACAATCATAACCACCCCGCTAAGAAATATGAGCCAGCCCACTCTTGAGGTCCAGTTCACACAGAACAGCAGACACCGTGGATAGCCTGCGCCTGGAGAAAAGCGCACAGATCAATGCTTCCTTTTGAAAAACAAAATTCCCTGAACATACAAAACAAACAAAGCAGGGAGAAGGCTAAGCCAGAATTCTCTTCCTCCCCCCCCTCCCCCCGCCTCGCCGCCACTTGCCAAAATGCTCCTTTTCTACTCTGCAAGGCATTTTTGTACATGGAAAAGAATTCAATCATGCCATCCCTTGCCAATGGGATCGTTCAGGAATACTTTTCCCTCCTCTTCACCACCTTTGTTTCCATGAACTTGCCCTGAGAGAGACACCCAGAGACCCTGCCACGTGGAGAGTCAGAGATGTGGTCTCAGGGCCACTTCTAGTGTCCCTCTTTGTACTCTGTGGTCCGTGTTCCCATATACAAAATACAGGGATGCTTGAAGACTTCTCCCCATCTGAACTTCTCTCCCGATTTTGGGGCTCCGAATTACAAACAGCAGCAGCAGCAGCAGCAGCAGCAGAACACCAGTCTTCCATTTGGATTTCTGGGTTTGCTTGTTGTCGAGAATACTGTTCATGCGCAGTTTGCCAAGCTGCACATGGGACAGAACTACATGCCATGCACAGAATTCTGAAGTAAGTGGCTGTTACTGTTACACTTCTGAGTGCTTCCAGCAGGAACAAGACATAGCCGTGCTTGCAGAAAGCAAGCTTAATTTACCCCATGATACTGTATCTATTTATTCATACATGCACATGTATGCTTGGGACCACTGACAGACTACAGGGGATATCAAAATTGTTGGGGTACTTCCATGTGATCTAGAAGGCTGCAATTTGATACACACGATACACAATTGATTCTTAGAACAATGCGAAAAAGAGGCACTTCAACACTTCTTCCTCAAACTGGGGGACTCTGCGCCACTCAGAAATGTGCGACAAGACACTCTGAATATTTGAAAAATCTAGAAAGGAGGCCATTTAGTTCGTGATCTAGCACTAATGGTTAAAGCCAAGCTTCAAACATTAATTCTAGAATGCATGATGGAGCTGGCTTTTTGAAACCTTTTTTTTTTTTTTTTGTAAAGTTGAATTTTCATAGATGAAAGCTTAGTTAAAAGTGAATTTTATACCTAAATCTAGATTTACCTTACGTGGATTTTATGTAAGTCACGAAGTGGATTTTATACCTACATCTAGATTTACCTCATAGAAAGAGTCACCAAGCATTAAAAGTTTAAACTGTAGATTGTGAAGCTGATATCTGCTGTAGCTGTTGCTATGTGAGCCGACAATGACAGAAAGCCCAATCCACACACTTCCCTCTCAGTATCCCTTTAGTGCAATGATTACAAAAGTAAAATATAAAAACACAATCAGGAATCCAGGTCTTTCATCACCTATTCCACACGCAGAAAAGAGATTCTTACCTAGAGAAGTCACAGTCTCAAAATTCTCTGCCATGACTTCTCCGTACAGAGCCCTTTGGCCCGGATCCAGCAGAGCCCACTCCTCTGCCGTAAAATACACAGCCACCTCTTCAACAGTCACGGGCCCCTGTTAAGAAGAGAACGCTCTGGTACATGCAGGATTCATGTTCCTGCATTTTTCCCCCTGTTACATATCTTTTGTTTGTAAGGTCCCTTAACAATTCAAAAATAAACAGCTAAAACTAATAAATATTTCAAGGTGGGGGGGTGCGCGCGTGTACATGCACATTGGTCAGGTTAACTCAGTATTGTCTGCACTGACTAGCAGTACATTTCTAGACAGGGGTCTTTCCCAAACCTAATAGGAGATGCCAGCAATTGAACCTGCATAATCTGTCACTGAATTATGGCCCCATCCCTACCAGGATCGGAACCTGCAACGTCAGGATTAGAGAGCAGGCTGGAACTGCCCCAAGCCACCAAGGGTCCTCCTGATTCGGCATGCGCCAAAGCATGTGCCATCAGAACAAAAGCAAAGCAAAGGGCAATCTCTTGTAGGCATTCATTTATTTAAATTTATTTAAAAAATTTATATCCCGCCTTATCCTATGCTGAGGCAAATGCCCATTCATGTCAAGAAGAAATAGTCTCACCTGTCTATCCTCTGGCTGACTCAGTAAGTAACCTTCTGCCAAGGCCACCGCCTGGGCACAGGTCTTTGGCCCACATGCCCTGATCCAGAACCACATTTCCAGGGGCAGGATTGTCAGGAACTGCTCTAAGATTAGCATCTCCAGGATCTGCTCCTTGCTGTGCCTCTCTGGCTCCAGCCACTGGTGGCACAGATCTCGGAGCCGCCTATAAACTTCTCGGGGCCCACTGACTTCTTGATAGGAGAACTGCCTGAAGCGCTGGCGCTGGACATCTGAGCTGACACTATTTTCTTCCCGCAGTTGTTGCATTCTCTCCCAGAATTCTTCACTCCTCCCAGACTGGAACACGCAAGGGCCTTCTCCTGCTCTGTGTTTTGCTTTAGGACCCGTCAAGTTTTGCTCATCCATATTCACACTCAGCGGCACTGCTGTGCCAGTATAGCTCCTTGCCTTTTGAGATAGTGAAAGAGATTTTTCCTTTGGAGGGGGGAAAAAAAGAGAGAGAAATGTCACAAATTAGGATGAATCTAATGCAGACTTCCCAAGCTGTGTACCATGGAAGAGATGCACCATGCCTTGAGAACTAGGCCACTACAGTGGATATACCCACTACTCCACGTCCCTCAGAATAGAAAGGTTGCGCTGCAACATACTGTGAGACCCCCAACCACTAATGTATGAGAAATACAAGCGTCCCCCATCTGCGAGTCCTGTATCCGTGGTTTCAGTTATCCACAGATCGAAATTAGTGCCCCAGAATGCCTTGCATGGGCATTTTGAATATCACAGTGGCTATTTTAATTGTTTTACAGTGGTGCAAAAACGCACCAGCGATAAAAGAGCCATCCAAGCCATTCTGAAGGTATGTACTGAATATGGGGGTTAACTACTATCTGTGGTTTCAGGTATCCGCGGTAAGTCTAGGAATGTATCCCCCATGGATACGGGTCAACGCCTGTACTTTAAGTTGTTCTTTAAGGGATATTTCTTATCTCAGTGGTTCCCAAACTGGGGCGCCGCAACGCCTCAGCTGGGAACAATGGGTCACTACTCCCTTAAGGGAAGTGGCGACCCATGGTGACGGCGATGGCGCTTCCAGGATTGTGCCACCAAGGGGAACGGCTTTTTTTAGCCCTACCTGGGGGTCATGCTGGGCCTCCAGGGGGTGCGAGGAGCCTGCGGACCCCTCCGCAGGCCTCCCCACACCTCAAAACGGCTCCAGATTGCGATCACGACCCACTTCTGGTTTTTGGGCGAAATTGGAAGTGGGTCGCGATTGCGATCTGGAGCTGTTTTGAGGTGCGGAGAGCCTGTGGAGGGGTCCGGAGGCCTGGCACACACCCCAGGTAGGGCTAAGGAAACCCTTTTCCCCCCAGCGGTGCAATCCCGGTAGCACCGTTGCCGCCATAGCCACCCCCTCGCAAACACTTACAAGAGGTCCAAATGTTTGGGAACCTCTGCCTTATCTGGATGCGCTACATGAAAGACAGAAGACAGCGAGCGTGCCTTGCCAAAGCAAGCTTATAACAACACAGGTTCCTAGAGATCAGCACTGCCTGAGGAGACAGGGCAGCCCCTTCCCTACCTTCCCAGGGACTGCTTGATAGCCTCATGCCCTGAGGGGACAAAAGTCAGATAAGTGTCCAGGCCAGAGGGGGCTTATAACACCAGGTCCTATAGAGACCAAAACAGCCTGAGGAGATTGTTAAGGCAGCGCCTGTCACTTAAGTGGGTTTTTTGACTTGGATATAATTCTGATCTGGCCTGAATTGAAATCTTCAGCATTGTAAAAGTCTGAGAGCACCACCTAGTGATCAGCTTAGGTTACAACCCCCATTAAACAGCAACGCTTTTAAAAGTCATTTCTTTTGGAAGGTTAACGTGCTTTGGGATAGGCCAGTGATAAAGTTGTCATCGATTTGTGTAAGATCTTGAGGAATGCTTTGAATTTTATTGCAAAGAAATGCTTAGAAGAAGTTCTGAGTTAAAAGGTGTAAAACATTTCTGCTGAGTTGTTGCTCTAGTCGTCTCTTTCAGTCTCCTGATTGGGGGGAGTCATCTGCAGATGGGTAAAGCTGATTTCTTATCATGATTCGGTTCAGCTGTGAGGTTCACGTGGGGACCTTGGGCGATAATTTTAATTTGGCCTACATGGCCAAAAGAGCATCCCTGATGGCATGAGTCAGCAGAATTTAGAGCAGAGGTTCTCAACCTGTGGTACGGGTACCCCTAGGGGTATGCGGACCTCTTGCTGGGGGTATGCCAAGCCCTGCCCCTTATCTGCCCCAGCAGCAGCTAATTAAGTGTTAATGAACATGGATTTTAAATTGTAATTATTTTCTGCGCCCTTCTGTCTCTATGATTTTTGGTTTCGGGCTTATTATTGTAATTTGGAAAATGTACTTTGGTGGGGTGGGGGGGGAAGGAGGAGCCGATTTTGGGAAGTGTGACTTGGAGAAAAAAAGAGATCCTTGCATGTGTCTCTCTCCCCCCCCCACACAGTTAAATAAGACATTTTTCACATTTAAAATTGTTTAGTACTTTTTTATTTAACGATTAATTACCTAATTACCTAATTAATTGATTAATCCAATTAATTAGCAGTTAATTAGCAGGGTACTTCAGAAAATTGGACCATGATAGGGGGTACCCGGGCCTCCAAAGGTTGAGAACCCCTGATTTAGAGAGGTCTTGATTGGACTGACATTTCTATAAAAACAGGTGCCTTAAGGTCACCTGGCCCCCTCCCTTCATTCCACCTTGGTGGAGCAAGCTGAAATGCTGCCAGATTTTCCCGGTGACCAGACTTCTGTCTCGGAGCTTAAGTGCAGCTTGAATGTGTTAGAGCAGTTTAGTCAGGTGTTGTTATTTTTCTGTACTATGCGGGAAATTCTTATCTCTTCTTTGAACTCATCTTTCTGAGCGTAAGCTCCTTACTTCTAACTATGGAATTTATTCCTTTTAATAAAATTTCATTTTATCTTGAAATTATGGTGTCTGTCTCTGAATGAGGAAAAGAGTGTTCACTTAAATTTGGTCCTTGGACTGTTGGTCATACTACTGAATAAGTATTGATTTGGCAGAGGGAGTGAGGTGGGTGTAGAGCACTCTGCATACATCTTGCACTCCAACTCTGCAGTGTGGGAAAGGACTCCCAGGTTCCCTTGTGGGAAGTTCCGACGCAGTTATTAAGGGAGCGGTGGTAGTGCTACTGGTTAGCACCGCGAAGGCGGATCTCCCCTGGGTTGGTGGATCGTGCCTGGTATTTCACCCCTCCACACACCGGTCCCCTTGGATGGAAAACAGACTATGTGGGACCGGGCTGCACTTGGCTGGGAGCACGAGAGAGAGAGAGAGAGAGAGAGAGAGAGAGAGAGAGAGAGAGAGAGAGAGAGAGAGAGAGCCAGCCTATCTCTTAGGCTCGGAGAGATATTGACTTGGTTTTTGCTTACAAAGGTTACAAATGCTTAAAAACATAATTCAGGATCTCGCCCTAATCAACCCCTAAAGGGGTGAAACTAGATTTGGGAGTCAATTATAGAACCCTTTGTATCTTTTGTGTTTGTGGAGTTCTAACATTCTTTTTTGGCATATAGGTGTCTTTAAAATCTTTAGAAACTGTTTTAATGGTTGTTGTTGTTTTTAAATTACCCCTAGGGGTAAAAGGAAAAAGGGGGTGATAGAGGATGTTTTCTGTGAATAATTATTTGTTCTTAGGACTACTTTGTGTTTCAGTAATTTTTTTCCTCAGGTATTTTTTGTGTCCCCCAATCTTTAACTTTCCTTTCAACTCCCAACTGTCACTTTCTAACTTAACTGTCACTTTTCACTGGCTAGCTAGAACCTTCGTTCTATCTGAATCAGTTCTCTTCAGAACAGTTAGTAATATTCCACAATTACATAGCTTCTTCTTCTTCTTCTTCTTCTTCTTCTTCTTCTTCTTATTATTATTATTATTATTATTATTAACAGTATTTATATAACACTTTTCAACAAAAAGTTCACAAAGCTGTTTACAGACAAAACCAAATGATTAAATGGCTCCCTGTCCCAAAAGGGCTCACAATCTAAAAAAGATGCAGAACACCACCAGCAAGCAGCCACCAGAAAAGACACTGTGCTGGGGGGGGGGGGGTGTCTGTGCTTATCATGTGATTGAACATTTATGCAATTAGTTTGCGTTAAATTTGGCGCTGACTCAAAAAACCTTACATTCAGAAGCGTCGCTCCGGTAGGGGCGGGGCTGTAAGTATCGCTGCGGTCATAGTCTCTTTACCGAGCGAGGAGGAGGCAGCCCCGCCCCCTCACTGTCCGAGCCATTTCCGTGCGGAGAAAGTAGCAGGCAAGCTACTTTCTCCGCACGGGACTGGCTCGGACAGTGCGGGGGCGGGGCTGCCTCCTCCTCGCTCGGTAAAGAGACTATGACCGCAGCGATACTTACAGCCCCGCCCCTACCGGAGCGACGCCTCTGCTTACATTCATATATTTAGGAAAGGATTATTTTATACTTTTTATTGCATTCCCCCCCTTTGCTTTTTAAGTCGGTATGGCTTAAGTCCATATAGTTTTTAAACGTTAATGGGGTGATGGTGCCTCACACTATTGTCCCACAGGAGATGGAGCCTGCCTGTTCTGGTCCCTCTCCTGTCTCATGTATGACACTCACCTCATGGCTAGGGAGGTGCGTGAGCTAATCGTAAGGCACATGGTGGACAACTGGGAGGAGTTATCCATCATGGTCCATGACAGTGAGGGGGACAACTACACCAGCTCCACTGAGTACCTTGCTCACATGTTCTAACCCTTAAAAGCCGTAACAGACCGCACACGTCTCGCTGTATCACGTCCCAGAGTCGATTCTGATAGGCCCAACGCGTTGCTCCGCATCCCACCCCCCCAGAACAGCAAACATGGCCTCTCATCGGCCGAAGGTCATTCTGGTGCGTTCAAAGTTGAATAAATCAAGCTTCGGCCAATGAGAGGCCACATTCGGTGTTGTAGGGGCGGGACGCGGAGCAACGCGGAGAGGTCAATCAGAATCGATACGTCGGCTACTCTGGAATGGGACGGGACCGTGCAGTGCAGGAGCGTCACTAGGACGCGTGCCGCCCAAGAGCAGGGGCACGTGCGTCACCCTAATGGCGCCGCCTCGTTGCAGCCGGCTCCGGGGACATCTTCCCCGGCCGGCTGTCCTGGGCCTTCTGACGAGGTCCAATGCGGCGATACGTAATTTATAACATTTTTCGCGCATGTGCAGACCGTTTCTGAGGGCAAGGGCTGCCCTTTTTCCCTCAGAAACGTTCTGCGCATGCGCAAAAAATGTTATAAATTACGTATCGCCGCATTGGGCCTTCGTCAGAAGGCCCTGGAGCGTCGGCCGGGGAGGTAGCTCCGAGGCCTTCTCCCGGCCTCGGAGCCTCCGGAGGGCGACGCGCGCAGTGGAGGTGACACACGTGGATGCGTGTTACCTTTCTGCGCGCGTCACCCCCAGCTGCCACGCTCCAGCAACGTCCATGGTGCGTTGTAAGGGCAGCTTTATGGTGGTTTATGCGAGCTGGTGGCAGCTGGGCATCTGTTCGAATTCGTCTTTGAGATTTACCGCAATGGTGAGCTCTAAGAGTCTCAGTGCTGAAGGTTACCCCGTGAGGAGGCTACGCTTTACGCAGGACCTTTCTAGGGGCCATTTTGATGCGTACCTGCCACGTGAACCTGAAGAAGCGTCCACCACACCACCCTCCCTTAGCCCAACTCTGCCTCACACCTCTCACAGCCATCACCTCTTCCTGTCCCCAAGAAGGGTCTCTGCATCAACATGCTTCACTTTATTCAAACTACATATACTTTTTCTATAAATTTCGAATTCTATATACAAATGTCTAAAAATGTAATGTGAGGTATCAAATTAAAGGGAATTTCAACCTGAACATGAATGTGGTGTGGGTCATGTTGTTAGAGTTAAAATAGCCAGGGAACTATATGTTTAAAAAGTTATAAAAATAGGTTTGAGGTCCAGAAGGAAAACTACAAAAAAAAAAAAAGGAGGCTGAAAGAGAAAGAGGGTGGAGTGCAAACTATTGGTCTGCAAAAATTAGGGCCTTGTGGAAAAGGGCTATAAAAGGAGGCCCTGTCTCCTCAGAAAGACACATATACAGAGACAAACACACAGAGAGATGATCACACAGAGACAGACACACAAAGACAGAGAAAGAAGTAGTCCAGCAGATCAGAAGTTGGTCAAGGACAACAGCTGCTGTTGACAGTTAAAAGCTCCTCTCCCACTCCACCTTCACTTACAGCTGACAGTTTTAGTTCTGTATCCATTCTCCTCACCAATGTCTGGCAGCTCCTCTCCCCCGCTTCAATGTATCAACCTAGGCTATCATGACTTGGGCTGTCTGTCTCCTCTAAGAGCCTGGGACAAGGGTTTTACGGGGCTACAAGTGTAGCTGAGGGTCAGTTGACCGATCCTAACCCATTGGTATTTGTTTTTATTCTGGTGCAGATCCAAAGTTCCATTCCACCTGTTACTTATACTAATAAAGTGTGCTTATTCTATCTACCAAATTGTCTCCTAGGGTTCCTTGTTCCTTGGGGTTCCTTGGGTGAATTATAGAATCCTTCATATCTTGTGTTAGTGGAGTTCTAACATTCTTTTTTTCATATAGGTGTCCTTTAGAAAGTGTTTTAATGTTTTTTTAACATTTCACCCCTAGAGTGGTAAAAAGGAGGTAAACGTTGGGGTATTTTTTATTCAATAGAGAACATTTATTCAATAGAGGACATTTTTCTCTACCGTACTTAAGAACATCTTTGTAGACCATATTGGTGGTTCTCCCCTCAGGTGTTAGGATCACCAGGCTGCTGGGTGAGCTCACTCTGGAACAGGCCACGAAGAACTGCCCACGTGAGAAACAGTCATGTCATTCGATGGCACCATGACTTTTAATCATTTAGGGTGCTGCCTGACATGGGGTAGTTGTGCTACATTTAAATGGTTCATTGCAATCAAAGGAATGTTTATGGGAGTCAAAATGGATTTAAAGTACTTAAATCCCGTAGCAAAGTGCAGGTATCAAGCAAGCTAGTCTGCAATATTGGGATAATAATACTTACCTTACAGAGCTCTTGCAAGGATTAGGACACCTCCCTTATGGGGGAAGGCTACAATGTGTGGGACTCGTCAGTCTAGAACAGAGGTCCTCAAACTACAGCCCGTGGGCCAGATCCAGACCGCCAAGGCCATTTGTCCGGGCCGCCAGCCCACCTGCCGACTTGTTCTCTTTGCCTGCTTGTTTGAGTCCACCCGCTGCTTCGAGTTTCGGTGGCTCGGCCGCTTCTGACGAGGGCAGGCCAAGGCAAGGCTAAAGCGGCGCAAGCGCACCACGCCGCTCGAAGCTTTGCCCTTGTTCATGTCTTTGAACAAACATGCCAGGGGGGACTATAGTCCTGCCCCTCCCAACTATAGTCCCACCCCATCCGGCCCCCCAGCAGTTTGAGGGGCAGTGAACTGGCCCCCTGCTGAAAAAGTTTGAGGACCCCTGGTCTAGAAAGAAGAAGGTGTCTGAGAGGGGATGTGATTGGGACCTACAATTATGCATGGGATGAATAGAGGGAAGTTCTTTTCCCTCTTGCACAATACCAGAACCAGGGGACATCCACTGTTGGAAGAGTCAGAACAGACAAAAGGACATATTTCTTCAGCCAGTACATTATTAATCTATGGAACTCCTTGCCACATGATGTGGTGATGGCACCTGGCCTAAATGTTTTTAAAAGGGGATTGGACAGATTTATGAAGGAAAAATCCATCACAGGTTACAAGTCATAACAACTATACGCAACCTCTGGGTTTTACAGATAGACTGTCTCTGAATACCAGATGCAAGAGAGTGGCAACAGGATACAGGCACCTTGTTGTCTTGTGTGCTTCCAGAAACATCTGCCGGGCCACTGTGAGATACAGGAAACTAGTCAAGGTGGGCCCTTGGCCTGATCCAGACCATTCTTATGTACAACAAGTGAAACTCTTGATACTCAACAACAGAGCTATAAAACTACTTCTTAATATTATTTCACACAGACAATCTGCAAAGCACTCATCTCAGACCAACTTGTCTTGAATTAAGTCAGGTTCTTTTGTGTCAAACCTCCCCCAGCAGCCCCCAATCTGGAATAAGTTAAACAAGAGCAACAGGCTCATTCACAATCATAAGACCGCAGACTTACAGCACTATTATTCTTAGGTTTGGTCTTTCTTAAGCAAGACTTTTTTTTCAGAGACACAAATCCAAAAATAAAAAATATGGACAAACCATAAATATTACAGGTGGAGCTCCCAAGATTAAAAAAAAAATCTTCAAAATATCATGTGTGGAAGAGGGAGACAATCCTGACAGCCACATGGATGTTATGGTAAACACAAAAAGCACAGAAAGCATTCTCTCTCTCATCACTAAAGTTGGTGGGAAAAGATCTTTCCTTGGGTCAAATGTATTACTCCTCACACATCTCTCCATCCTGCTCCTGATGCCGCAAGAAAAAAGGTGGTTGATTGGTTTTCTCCTCATAATAATGCATCATTAGCTTGTGGAGTTCATTGTCCTGTGAAGCAGTGATGGCCACTGAATGAGGCAGTGTTACAGGGAGGGTGCAGAGGCATGACAGAGGTTTATGAAAGGCTGCATGGTGTGGAGAAAGATACATTTTTCTCCTTTCAGAACTACCTAGAACTCTGGGACAGCCAGTGAAATTGGCTGGCAGGAGATTCAGGACAGACAGGAGGAGAAGACATTTCTGCACACAGTACGTCGTTAAATTATGGGACTGGTTGCCACAGGAGATGGTGGCAGCCATGAGGTTATGTAGATGGCTTTAAAAGCGGATTAGACAAACCCATGCAGGAGAGGCAGGCAGGATACCTCTAAACACCAGCTGCTGGAGGGAACTGGAGGTTGTTGCCTCATGCCCTGCTTGGGCTTCCCAGGGTACCTAGCTGGCCGCTGCAAGGGAAAAAATGCTTCACCTGATTGGTCTGATCTAGAAGGAGCTTATGGACAATTTGGAGCTTCTTTGCCAGGAGCTTCTGATCTAGAAGGAGCTTATGCTTAGAAGAAGCTTTTGGACAAATTCAAAGAGGAGAGGGGCTATATCAGCAGCAGCTACTGGCCAGGATACTTAATTGGAAACTCCAGGTTTAGAGGCTGCATGGATCAGAATATCATAGAATCACAGAGTTGGAAGGGGTCTTCAAGGCCATCTAGTCCAGCCCCCTGCCAGACGAAGGAAAAGCCTCTCTTCTAGAGCATCTCTGTCGAGCCTGTGCTTGAAGACCTCCAGCGAGGGAGAAACCACCACTTCCCTCGCCAATCTCTTCCATTGTCGCACGCACACAACTGCGTCTCAGTTCTTGAAGGATAGAAGAAAATCAACAGAGGGCAGCGACTGCTTTCATACCCTATTGGTGCGCCGCCTCTCCCAAAGCATCTGGCTGGCTTGCCGGTGTTGGAAACAGGATGCTGGACCAGAGAGACCTTTGGTTTGATCCAGCAAAGGCAATTCTGGTGCGAAGCGCCCTCCCCCCCATGGAGTTATTTCTAGCCTCCTCTGGTCTTCCTGCTCGTTTTCTCTACCCCCCTCCCCAGTTACATTGTATGTACACGTGTGTGCACGCGCGTCCATACACACACACTTACCGGTACCTTGAACTCACTGGTTCCAAGCCCCAGCTTCTCGCCAAGGCAATTCAAAATCCCGGCTTTGCAGCAAAGGGGAATCCAGTTCTAGCCCACATTCCTTCTGGGCAGCTCCAGGACGGCAGCTGGCGACTTGCGCCCACGCACGGGACAGGGGGCGTGAGTCGCTGCACCCCGGAGGTGTCAATGGACAGAACGGCACCTCTCGCCGCTGATCGACAGAGCATCTCTCTACACATCCCATAGAGGTTTCTTTAGGTTAGAGAGCAACGTGCAGCCCGCACTTCCGGTAAAAAGAGAGCCACCCGGATCCGGCTGTGTCGGGGTTCGCGAAGGCCTCTCTTCGCTCTATCCCCTGCCTGATCTATGATCCGCTGTGCGTGGGAAGCGAGGCTGGAAAACTAAGCCCCTTGCACGCCGCCCTTGCGAGGGGACGAAGCTGCTCCACTGCGGACTGCAGGGCGGCAGAGGGAGGACGGACGCTCCAGTTCCCACCCAGATCCATGGGAAATCCCACTCAGATCTTTTTGAGGCCAAATTGGAAAAAATAGCGCCCGGCAGTCCCCAGTGCCGAGTGCCCCTACTACGTAGCCGGTGGGCGATTTGCTTGCTACAACTGGGGCGGGCGGGGTGCTATCCTTGGGCAAGTATTAACTGGGGAGCTGGTGCTCTCCAAGAACTCACACTCGCTTGTCAGTCTGCAAAAGGCATGTATTGTATTTGTAATTGAAAAGACTGTGAAGAAGCAGACCTCAAGTTGCCCTTTGCCAATGAGGCTGCTCTGCAATGGTGAACAAAGGCACGCACACAATTTCAGTACCCGGTGCCTCTGAGCAAGCTGCTAAATCCAGTCCTTTGGCCCGAGACTGGACTGGCAGAGGATTTGAGTTCTGAGGTCTGAGTTCTGCTTCCGGAAATCCTCTTTCTTAGCTAGAGATTGAACAACAATGAATGCTAGCCCCGCCTGCTCCCTTATGATGAAAGGCATGCCCTCCCTCACCCCATAGCAATTCCATCAAGATTCAAACCAGCACCCTCAGGACTACACTGAAAGAGTAGGTGCGCACCAGGTGGGATCACTTTAGGGTCCACCACCCCACCCCTTCCTTGCACCTGGACACCCAGACAGTGGCAGGATGCTGCTGCCCAGCACACAGCCTAGACTCTAGGTCCTAGAGCAGTGGTTCTCAAACTTTTTAGCACCAGGACCCACTTTTTAAAATGACACTCTATCGGGACCCACCTAGCTTTACGAGACTTAAGAAAAGTGATCTAGAAATAAATTTATTTACAAGTAAAGGGCTCAGCTGCTTGCAGGGTAATGAGCAGCTACTGTACCTTGCAAACTGCAGGAGCTCAGCTCTTTGAAGGGCAATTAGTAGCTATCTGATTTTTTAATAGCCTCAGGGCTTGTGACACTTAATCTGATCTTTCCATCACCTGGGACCCACCAGAAATCAGGTCGTGACCCACCAAGTGGGTCCCGACCCACAGTTTAAGAAACACTGCCCTAGAGAAATCAGATCACACTGCGCTGTGTCATTTTCTCTGGCTGCTGGTATGGTTTGGAGTGCAGTTCAACAAAGTGCTCATTTTAACCTTTAAGGCCTTAAACACTTAGACCCAGCGTAGCTGAAGGGTCGCCTCCCACTGCCATGAACCTGCTGACCTCCGAGATACCAACGCAAGACTTTTTTGTCTGATGGTTCTGCCTATGGGTACTACTACTGTCACTGGGCTCCTTCTGGGTGTGTTTTAAATCTGATGTGATTTTAATTGTTTGAGAGTATTTTATCTTTCTTGTTCTAAGTTGCCATTCGCACCTCCCGATAGAAGACGAAAGAGCAGAGTATAAATCTTTCAAGAAATAAATATTTTGAACAGAACAATGTGCAATGTGCCTTCCTAGATGGGATTCTTATTTTCTCTGGAGGAGGAAGGGGGGGGGGGCATTCGGGACCGAATGGGTTAATACCTTCCATCTTCTGAGGCAGGGCCGGCACTAGAAGTTGACTCCTCCTCCTGGACGTGCCCTTCCCAGTTCTGGTCCTGCCTCAGTAGAGCGCTGTCGGCACTTTTAATCAGACAGAACTTCTTAAAAAGTTAAACTCCCTTTTTAAAACTTCATTTTTATTGGAAATTCTTCCTCAAATGTTTTTACAATAGCCTGAAGGAGGCTTTAACAAAATATACACAAACAATAAAGAAAAATAAATAAGAAAAGAGATGCACACTAAAGTGAGAATGAAGGAAGAGGCACAGAATATTGTCATTTCCCCTTCTGACTTGTCTCAAAAACCTAAAGCCACCACCCCCCGCCGCCGCCGCCATAATGGTTGATTTCTACAGTGTGTTATGTTCTTTCTTGAATATTTATAAAAATTCCTATTGCGATTAAGTTAATTATGATTTTATTTCAATCAATGATACGTAATCTATAAGCCAGATCTTCAAACAGACATTCGTTGTATTATTTTAGCATATTCCCAAAAGAGAGCATTTGTGATCTGAAATGCACCAGGATAACACAAGAGAAGCCCAGATGGATCCATATTGGTTTCCAACAATGACCTTCCAACAATTCGTTCAGTTTCCAACAATGACCAGCCAGATGCTTCTGAGAAAGCCCACAAGCAGGCCAGAGCCCTCCCCTTTTGCATACCCCCACCCACCCAGCAACTGGTATTATTCAGAGGTAGATACAGAGCTTGTGAACATGGAGCTTCCATTTAGCTGTCATGACTAGTAGTTGTTGATAAACTTGTCCTCCATGAATTTATCTACTCCCCTTTTAAAGTTGTCTAAACTAGTGGCCATCACTACCTTGTGGCAGCGAGTTCCACACATGACACTTGTATTAAAATTTATTTTTCACATTTTTTTTATACCACCCTTCCTCCAAGGAGCTCAGAGTGGTGTACATATTTCCTCCCCTCCTTTTTGTCCTCACAACAACCCTGTGAAGTAGGTGGGGCTGAGAGATAGTGACTGGCCCAAGTTCACCCAGGAAGCTTTGTGGCTGAGCGGGGATTTGAACCTGGATCGTCCAGGTCTAAGTCCGACTCCCAAACTACTATACCATCCTGGTGTAAGAAAAGAAAATACTTTCTTTTGCCTGTCCTGAATCTAGTGCTCCACAATTTCACTGGGTGATCCCCAAGTTCTAGCAGCACGAGAGAGGAAGATAACACTTTTCTCTTTGGACAAAGATTGCTTAAACACTTTTCTCTTTATCCTACCTTCTCCACACCATGCATACGTTTACAAGCCCCTACCTTGTCCCTTCAGCTGAATTTTTGCTAATCCTAGGTGTGTCTACTCAGAAGTAAGTCCTATTGTGCTCAATGGGTCTTACTGCCAGGTAAGTGTGGATAAGATTTGCAGCCCAAGAACCCCCAAAGCTTTAGCCTTTCTTCATGGACACAGTGCACCAGCCACCTTCAAGATCCCATTAAACATTTTCACACTTTTGTGGTTTGCCACTGTCAGTTTACTCGCATGTTACTTTTCTATGAACATTTTAGAAAAGGCAACATTAAAAAGGAAAAAAGTTATGCATTTATCTTTCAAAGAAACCCCATTCCCACTGGACAGGTGAGTATTGGTCAGTACCAATGCTGCAGCCTCTCTTAGCATCCTGATGTATTCACTCCTGCATGGATCTTCTCATGTCTCCGGAGATCACTCCGATTAAGAAACCTTTGCTCACATGAGGAGCACTTATATGGTCTTTCCCCTGTGTGAATCCTCCTGTGGATGAGAAGGTATCCTTTCTGAATGAAGCTTTTCCCACAATCTGTGCATGTGTTTGGTTTCTCCCCGGTGTGGATTCTCTCGTGCGTCAAGAGGGAAGAGCGGCGAGTGAAGCACTTCCCACACTGAGCGCATCGGTAGGGGGTCTCTCCTGTATGGGTCCGCCTGTGTATGACAAGCTGCAGCCTCCGGCTGAAGCTCTGCCCACAGTCAGAGCAGCTGTAAGGCTTTTCGCCCGTGTGGATCCGTTCGTGATTGATCAGGTTGCAGCGAATGCTGAAGCACCTCCCGCACTCGGCACACTCATACGGTTTCTCTCCCGTGTGCATCCTCTTGTGTCTGACGAGAGTCGACTTCCGGTTGAAGCTTTTGCCGCAGTCTAGGCAGGTGTACGGTTTCTCCCCAGTGTGGGTCCTCTCATGCACCACGAGATTGGCCTTGCAGTTGGAGGTCTTCCCGCAATACAAGCACTTGTATGGCTTCTCCACCATTTGCAGGGCCTGGCTATTAAGCAGCTCGAAGCTCCCATCATCAGCCTGCTCCTTCTTGATCTTAAACTTGATGATTCCTTCCTGAAAGGGGCTTTCGCGTAAGCCCGACTCCCCTTCCTCGTAAAGGAAGCTCTGCTTGGTGGCCTTCCCGGGGTGGTTTTCCCAATGGCTTCCTGGGGCCTGGGGACTCCCTGGCATCAGCCCCATCTCAAGCCCTTGGAAAAAATCCCCCTTGGCCCTTTCCAGGGATATTCCACAGATGTCCACTGGCTCAGGTCTTTCCAGCTGAAAGGACTCCTCCTCTTCATCCTCCTGCACTTTCTCATCACCTTCTGGAAACAAACAGAAAATCATGATACAAGAGAGAATGGGTAGACCGCGTCACGTCCAAAGAAACCAGGGGTGAAGCAGGCTCTGAGGCCTGGTCCACACTTAGGGCCGGCCCATCTATGAGGCCAACTCAGTCAATCGCTTCAGGCAGAGGGCAACTGCTGCTGCTGCTCCTCCTCCTCTTCTTCCCACTCCCTGGATTGGGTAAGGGAGAAGGGGAAGGGAGCTCTTCTGCTCTGTCCCCATCTTCCTTTCCCAAACCAGATAGTGGGAGGACGAGAGGCTGGTACAGTCATCAGGTGGGGGGGCAGCATTTGGCACCCTATCCCAGGCTCTGAAAGGACTTGGAGCCCTAACTCCAAGAAAAAAAATGAGCAGCACAGATGACCTTCCTCAGGAGAGATCCAGTTCGCCATTAGGGCCTGGAGGAAAGAACATGTGCTAAACTGTTCTTATTTCGGCAAGCATGTGCTCAACCACTGAAAAATGGATTCTCTCTGAACATACGAAGCTGCCTCATGCAAATCTAGCCTAGTACCACCTACACTGGCTGGAAGCAGCGCCCTTGGGTTTCCAACAGGGGTCTTTCCCAGCTCACCAGAGGATCGCTGGGTTTTCTGCATGCAAAACAAGTGCTTCGTCTCTGAGCTACAGAGACTCCCGACGAACATATGAAGCTGCCATGTACCGAACAACTGCTAGTCCATCGAGCTCAGCACAGCCGCACTGACTGGCAGCGTTTCTCCACGGTTTCAGTCTCTGCAGCCCTACCTGAAGATGCCAGGGATTGAAACTGGGGTTCGCTGCATGCAAAGCAGCAGTTGCCCTCCCACTGAAATATGGCCCCTTCCCTAAGTGCCCCTCTTCTCCCCGTTTGCAAGGGCTTGGATGGGCAACAGGCACAATAGTTTTCCATGCAGCGAAGACAAGTGGCTTGTGTTGGAATCATCCTGGGACAACTTCAACAGCCAATGACTGAACCAAAGGAGTCGTTACCGAAGAAGCTGGACTCTCCATCACCCTCCTGCTTGGCCTCCGTGGAGAGCTGCGTCTTCACAGCGTCCGACAACGGGTCCTGCCCTGGACTGGAGCTGATGTTCACAAAGGACCCAAGCAGCAGCCCTGGCTCCTGAATAAAGGAAGCAGGTGAAGCATAAGAGGAGACTCGAATTGAAGGTATGGAAAGCAAAACAGAAGAATACGAGAAGGACCTTGGCTCAGGTAGCCCAGCAGCCTGTCTCCAAGAGGAACCATCCAGATGCCTCCTGGAAGCTCACAAGCAACTTTCCTATTGTTTGCCAGCTTCACCGGGGGGGGGGGGGGATCATTTTGGACTGCCGCCCCCAGTAGGGGGCAACGTTCCTATACCACTGTTCAGATAGAAGAAGGTTCTAGCTAGCCAATAAAAAGTGACAGTTAACTTAGAAAGTGACAGTTGGGAGTTGAAAAGATCATAAAATAGGGGAACACAAATGCCTGAAACATGAAGTAGTCCAAAGAACAAATAATTATTCACGAATAAAAACCACCCCTTTTAACACCTGCTGAGTTCTGGGTGGCCTAACCAACGCCCATCGCCTCACCTTTTGCTCCCACCTCTCAGGCTCCTGCCTCCTCAGGAGGAAATCCTCTGCCAGGACCACTGCCTGGCCACAAGTCTCCGGGCCGTTTCCCCTGACCCAGCACTGCATTTCCCAGGGCAGGACTGCCAAGAACTGTTCCAGGATCAGCAGCTCCAGGATCTGGTCCTTGCTGTGTCTGTCGGGCTTCAGCCACTGGTGGCAAAGCTTCCAGAGCTGCTTGCAAACATCTCGGGGGCCCTCGGCTTCCTGGTAGCAGAAGTGCCTGAAGCGCTGGCGTCGCATCTCTGAGTTGATGGCGTCCTCGCTCGCCATCTCCTCCTTCACTTTCACAGAGAAACTGAGGCCTCCTTTGGGCTTACGGGGTCCCCTAAGGCCAGACACAGTTTGAGCTGCCCGCTGACCTCTAGGCCACTGGCTGGCACTGGCGACTTCCTTGAAGGAGATCTGGAATTCCTTGGTTTGCTTTTCAGAGGCCGGCTCAGGTAACTTTCGGTGCTTCCACCCCGAGTGAGGGGCCTCCACGGTCTTCAGAAACTCCTGCCACTGGCTTTCCCAGCGCTGCTGCAGCCCCTCCTCGGTTTCCAGCTTCATTTGCGGTGGAGCTGCCCCCGTCACAAACTCCTTGCTGGTCCCAATGTGGACGATGTGAGGGTCACTTTCTCCTGCCTCCAGTCTCCCTCTGGGTTCAGCTCCCATTGCGTCTTGCTCCTCCATTTTGATTTCTGGTTGCAGTTCCTGGGCTGGAAAGGAAATTCAGTATCTCTTGATAATGCAAAGTGATTATAGCTACAATATTAAACAATTAAAATCCTTTTTAAAGGCACACCCGATTATGTAGGCAACATATTCTTCAAAAAAACCTTTCAATTAATGCAAAAAATGCAGACAGCAGGACCATAATTTCTCCTTCACTCTCACATAAGAGGGAATGTCTCTCCTAAAAGGTCACCTGACACAGCCCAACAAGAGAAGTGCCCCCTTTTCTTTCAAAACAATTGCTTCAGTCATATGCAAATACATGCAGATTTAATCAATAAAGGCTGCAATCCTACCCCACTTACAATGAAGACATGCAGAGGACTGGGCTGCACTATTATTATTATTATTAACAGTATTTATATACCGCTTTTCAACAAAAAGTTCACAAAGCGGTTTACAGACAAAATCAAATGATTAAATGGCTCCCTGTCCCAAAAGGGCTCACAATCTAAAAAAGATGCAGAAGAACACCAGCAAACAGCCACCAGAAAAGACACTGTGCCGGGGTGAAAGGGGGGCAGTTACTCTCCCCCTGCTAAGTATAAGAGGAGCACCCATTGAAAAAGTGCCTCTTGCCCAGTTAGCAGGGGTTAAATGAATGCGATCAATCATCAACATCAGGCAATTGCACCCTTACAAACAGGACCAAAATATGCCCTCAATCACATGGACGTTGGGAAATTCAATCTTGCAGAATAAGACCAATAGGTGCACAAATTTCAATATTTCGCCTCCAACAGGAGCCAGCCAGCTGCCTTTATCAACTTGGGGAGAAAATCCATAGAAAACCAGATCCAGATCCTGTCCTTTGGCGGAACTTGAGAGACAAATGGACTCCATTTAAATGGAATACACATCATGATTATATCAGCACAGAAAGGAGTTATTGTTCTTTTGTAATTATGAATCAGTGGTCTAAAATGTCCTTAAAACAAAGTTACTCTGAGCAATTGCTACTATGAGAGTTGCCACATTTTTTACCAGCCTTCCACACCTTTAACAGCAGAAGGATCTGCTGGCATTAGTGGCTGATGATAGTTATCTTCATACACTGAATATATCTTCACCAGGGCTGTTGTTAAAGGCATTAAGCAGAGGAACATGTCAGAGCATTTTATGGTCAGCTAGCATACCTAACTACATTACAGCACACCTGTTGCCCCTCCCCCCTGAGCTGGGTGCAAGGGTTGCCAACAGACCAGGAAAAACACCATGGCCTGCATCTGTGCCTTCAAGTGAGCCAGAAATCATCCAGTGAAGCTTTCCAAGGCATGAAACTCCACGTTATCACCTGCTACTATCCGCGCGTCAAGTCACCGTCAAAAGCACAGCTACAGCAGGCAGTTGAAACGCTGGCAACCCTAACGGGAGCTCTTGCCCCCCTGGCGGTCCCGCCTTAAGCCCAGTGATGTAAATAAACGGCACCTCCTGTGTCAGTTCATTGGTTTCTCATTTCCATGGGTGGCTTCTGGGTGGGTGCTTTAACTCACCCCCTCCTCCTTGCAGCTTGGGTATTGCAACCTCTACCTCTGGAAAGGGATCTGCAGCCCCCAACAGCTCCATCCAAAGGCAGCACCCCCTGCAGCGAAGGGGGTGGATCAGGAAGGTGGCTTCGCTACGGTCACTACGTCGCAGGCTTCTCTAGGCTCTAGAGCTCGCTGCGTTTAACCCCTTCAGGTCGGCGGCTAAGCTAACGCGTGGGTTGCCTGCCAACTTCTGAACCGGCTCCTGCCGCTGTTCCTGTCAAGCCACGAATCACTGCTTGGCTCCATGATGCCCTGAAAAGCTGGCTCTGCTGGTTTCTGCAGAACAGGCACAGGGGCAACTTAGCTAGGTTTAGTTCCCCACCCACTAGGCAATCCCACCCACCTGGACGAGGCTTCGAGTGAACTTTCGCCTGAAACACAGTCGAAAGGAAGGGGGCAAGCAGGAGACGAAAGCTCTGCAAAAAAGTGCATCCCTCCTGGCCTCATAAGAAGAGGCAGTGTTCATGCAAGTTAGTAAGGGGGAAAGGGAGAAGGATAAGCTAAGGACTGAGTACCATTACTTCTTTGCTTAAAAGTAAAGTCTTAAAGTTAATACATCATCATCATCCATTTGCATGCAACCATTCTATAATAAATTATGCCTGAGTGGACATACAGTAAAGAAAACTAAAGTGAAAACATGCAACATCAACAATACACTGGCTGTAATATGATGATCTTCAAGGGAGCCTTGCTGGATCAGGCCAAAGGCCCATCTAGTCCAGCTTCCTGTATCTCGCAGCAGCCCCACCAGATTCCTCAGGGAGCACACAAGACAACAAGAGACCTCTTTATTTCAGTTCAGAGTACTCACGCTCCCCGCCTGCATGTCCACATCCTTGTCTGGAAGCCTTCCTTAAGATGTGGGTCTAGGGTTGCCAACTTTTGGACTAACCTCTGAAGCTGTTCTTTTAACAGCAGTTTTCTCTGTAGCGACGAGCAGGTGGCTCTTCTGTTTACCTGCCTGGTGTGAAAAGGTTGGCACAGATTTCTACATGTCAAAACTGTCTTGAAGGCACAAGAGCAGGCCATATCAGTTTTTTTTAATCAGTTGGCACACGCAATTGACAAACCTTTTTTTTTTTGAAGAGAAAACCTTTCACCTAAAAGGAGTAACACGCTGCCCTGTTTTGCCCACCCCTCCCATTTCATGCCTTTAACAGCTGTGTCATATGTACCTCAAATTCAGGCAGGGTTCTATTCCATCTCCCCATGGTTTGGTTAGTCACTGAGTTAGTCACTAACCAAACCATGGAGAGATGGAATAGATAGAACCCTGCCTGAATTTGAGGCACATAACACAGCTGTTAAAAGCATGAAACAGGGGAGGGGTGGGCAAAACAGGGCAGTGATGGGGGAGGAGGGTGGATAAGTGCCTGGGAAGGGGGCAGGTTTGGCGGTAGTGGTGCCCGCCAAATCCTAACCCCTTTCCCGGGCCTGATCCATCTTTCATGGGTCAATGCGGACTTGCTCCAGCTATAGAGCTGGCATAGGTCCAAGTTGACCCATGGTGGCTGCTGGGGCTTACTCCGGGGCAAGGGAACAAACGTTCCCTTACCCCGAGGAGTTAGATCTCCTCAACATGCCGAAACTCCCCCGCAAGCAGTGGCAGGACACGGCAGAAGCTGCATTGGTGCCACTGCATCGCTGTGCGAGGAGTTACATAGGATTGGGCTACATAGGATACCGCGGAGGTATAATAACCTCTTCAAGTATCTGCAGGGCCGTTGTCAGGGCCACACAGAGGAATTTTATCATGGGGTTCAAAGTTTCTTTTGGGCCCCTTCCCTTCATGTGAATTTGGCTCCTGGGCCTGCCTTTTTTGCTCCTGGGCCCCCTTTTTGACCCTGGGCCCGGGTACAATTTACCCCCTGCCTTAACCCCCCTCTCAGAGGCCTTGGCTGTCATGTGGTAGAAGGGGAGGACTTCCTCATCTGTGGTTCAAAGTTAGGACTAGAACCAATGGTTTGAAACTACAGGGAAGTAGATTTAGGTTAATATAATAATAATATTAGAACAAAAGCTCTCATGGCCAGCAACGATTTGTAGCGAAACAGGAATCACGGGTGTAGAAGCCATGTAAACAACATTCAAAGTCCAGCCAAGTTAAAACGACAGACGATCTTTTTTTTTGCCTGTTTGCCTTGCTGGAGAAATCCAGAGATCGCTGACAGGATCGTCTGTCATTTTAACTTGGCTGGACTTTGAATGTTGTTTACATGGCTTCTACACCCGTGATTCCTGTTTCGCTATAATAATAATAATATTATTATAATATACAGTATTTATATACCGCCTTTCTTGGTCATTGGATTTCTCCTCCAACTTTAATCCAAGGCGGTGTACATGGGCAGGCTGTCCTAACCCCCCTTGGGTGTTTTTTACAATATATAAATGTCCAATCTTTCATGAACGGCTACATTCCAGGTAGTATCCTTTTGCAGCCTGGCTTTTTTCTGCTGGCTGGTGCCTCCACACTCGACCGACACAGCTGGGATCTCTTATCTCTCCTCCTGGAGGCTTTCACAGCTTTTTGTTGGCGGCGTGTCTCAAACTTATCAAGTTCACCGGTCTTCAGGCTTTGAAGGCAGCAGCTCTCCCAACTGAGCCAGACTCTTCTGCCCTTAGAAGACATGAGGAAGAATTTCCCGACTCTACGAGCTTTCTGGAACCCTCTGCCACATGTTGCAGGGGTCCCTCCCTGGTGGAAAGTTTTCAAGCAGAGGCTGGATGGCCTTCGTAGAGGCGAAACAAGGGTGGAGCAAAGGCAAGTAGTTCTGCAAGACTCCGTTACACTGGAGTCAGCAGCCCCTCCCCCTTGCTGTTGGAGCCATTCCAGCAGCAACAGGGGAGTGTCCTGCGTGTTGCCTTTGCTGCCAGAATGGCTCCAACAGCAAGGGGGAGGGGCCGCTGACTCCAGTGTAATGGAGTCTTGCAGAACTACTTGCCTTTGCTCCACCCTTGTTACGCCTCCGGGCTGTAGTCACCTACACAGAGTAGGGGGTTGGACTAGCTGACCTCTGAGGTCCCATCCAACTCTAACATTCTATAACACAGCCCAACAAAAAAAAGATACATTTTTTTCTGGTGCCTTAAAAGTTAGACCTATTCTTGGGTATCAGTTTTGCCCTATGGCATATAGGCATGGTGCTGGTGGCTGTTTAGTTAAGGTGAGTGAGATTTTCAGCATTCTGTCATTATAGCATCTGAAAATTCTGTTCCACATATAATATACACAAACATGGGGATGGGGGGGGGGGGGAAGCAAGGGAACCCAGTGGCCATAAAATGCGAAAGGAATAAGCTCTTTTCAGGATTCTGCAAACAAGCCCCTTCCACGTGTTGATTTGAAGAGAGGCTTTCGTTTGTGATGATTAATTCTTCTCTATATAACGCTTAAATGCCTAGAAAATAAGCGCCATGAATGATCATCACAACAACCAAACTGGAACAGTAATCCTGTACTTTGAAGATTGACACAAAATTGACACAGACGTGGCCCTCTTTCTTGCATATCGCAGCCAGTTGATCCTGTGGTTTATATATAGGCTTACCATATCCAAAGGGGGACAGGGTGCCTACACCTTTAACCATTGTAAAAAGAGGGAATTTGGGCAGGTGCAGCTCATAATGGAAGGGTGCAACAAGCTGCACCTGCCCAAATTCCCTCTTTTTACAATGGTTAAAGGTGTAGGCACCCTGTCCCCCCCTTTGCATATGGTAAGCCTATTTATATACCATACATACTATCGCTTTCTCTCTCGTCTAGCCATTCTGAGGAGAACGTTTTCACGCATCTGAAAAGTGGCGAAAGGTGGGTGGTGTTTGGAAGCGTTTCAGGCTGTAGCAAACGTGTTTGACCTCAAGGTGTCACAAGACTCTTGTTGCTAGCACTGCAATGGACGAACATGGCTACCTGATGGACGTTTTCTATGAGAGGCTCACAATGGGTTAAGGACACGGAGCTCGCCTGCCTAGAGAGGCCCCGAAATGCAGAGAAAAAAATAAACTAATTGCATGGCATTCCTCTTCCTGTCCCTCCCCTTGGCTAGCTGGCCTTTTAGGTTGCCTAAACTTTGGATTCTTTGAGAATTCTGCGGAGGCTGCAGCTGAATCAGCACTTTGGAGAGGTGAGTTTAAAAGGGGGGTTGGGAGACGGTAGAGATCAGAGGGAAGGTAGAGAAAGGAATAGTAGAAAAAACAGGACTTTGGTGGCTGGCAGGAGAAGGCAAGCCTCTCTCTGCCTCCTTCAGACCAGAAGGAGTTGCTTTCTGCTGATACTGTACCAGCAGGGTCCCAATGGAATGGAACTTCCATGTTCACAGGCAGTATACCTCTGTATATAACAGTGGTGGCCAAACTGCGACTCCTGAGCCACATGTGGCTCTTTGACATACACTGTAATGTGCGGCTCTTGGAAATATGTTGGCTGAGCTCCTTTTTGCACCACAACTTAATATAAAAGGTAAATAAGATGTTTTAAAGCTTTATAATTATTTACCAGGTATAAGAGTCCACTGGATTAAAACATAAGTTTAATGTTCATGGTGAGTAAATATGTTTAAGAATTTAAATGCTTCTTAAATATTGCAGCTCTCAAACATCTGAAGCTTATTGTACGTGGCTCTTTATAAGCACGTTTGGCCACCCCTGGTATATAAGATGCTAAAGATCAAAGAACAGGGCAGCATCTGTTGTCTTTTTGTCTTGCAAATAAAGCTTAAGAACATAGGAATTCAAGCCCTGCTGAATTCCAGCATCCTGTTTCACATGGTTTCACATTGTATGCTTTGGGGAAACTGGAGGCAGCAAGCATCAAAGGCAATTATCTGTGGCCTTCAGAGGTGTGCTGCTACTCCTATCCTAGCAAATAGCCATTGCTACACCAATGCACATTAATTTATCTGAGCTACTAATCCTCTCCACATCTTGTGACAGTGGATTCCATGAGTCAAATGAACTCATGGAAGAAATACTGTGCTCTGTTCCTTCTGTGCTGCATCTCCCTATCTATGTGGGTTCATCAGATGACCTGGAGACTTGGGAGCTGGTGTAGCCTAGTGGCTAAGGCTGCAACCCTGTACACATTTACTTGGAAGTAAGTCCCACTGAACTCAGTAGAACTTCCTTCTGAGTAGATGTGCATCGGCTTGCTCTGTAAGAGATTGAGCTATGGCTTGAGAATTGCACAGTTCAGTACTCTGCCAGGAGCTCACTGGTGAACTTGGGCAAGCTACGCCAACTCAGCTGCAATAGGGGGATGCTTACCTACCTTACAAGGTTGTTGTAAGGGCAACATTGAGGTAAAACATATGGAGTGTATTGTACACTCAGAAAGTGCTATACTGTACAAATCCTTAGTGCTAGTATTGTAGGAGAGGGAGAAAGTTCTTGCTCTTCACTTTTCCCATGCCATGCATTATTTTATAAAACTCTATCATCTTCACAGTGGGTTTTTTATTCCCCTACACCAAAAAGGCCCCATAGCATTAGCTTTTCCTCATAGGAAAAGTGTTCCAATTCCCTGATCGTTTTGATTGCCGCCCTTCAGCTTTTCAGAGGCATGAAAATACCAAGAGCTGCCTGGCTTGCCACTGTTGAAGAGAGTATTCTGGGCCAGAGTGTAGTTGGGGGGGCTGGTGGCAAAAATCTGCACTGGACCCTCCATGACACCCCCTCCATCTGTGCGCTGATGGCGCAGTGGGTACTGAGATGGGCAGGGTACGACCTTGTGTCTTGACCCCACCCTGGACTAGATGGTCTGATTGAGCAGGCCTCAGATTTAGACCATCCAGTTGAGGTCTGGTTACAGATTTACTGTTTTACTATGCATTGTTGTGTATCAATGTTTTGCTACGCATTATTGTATATCAACATTATGCATGTTGTGGAGAAAGTGAGTAGAGCAAATTCCTTTTCCTCCTGTAATGTTAGAATTCAGAGTCATCCAGTGAAACTGATGGGCAGTAGAAGTACGTTTTCTTTAGCGCGTGATTAATTCATGGGATTTGTGCCACGGGATGTGGCTATCATCACTAACTTAGATGGCTGGAAAGCAGGATTACACAATTTTATGGAGGATTGGTCTATCCCTGCCTATTAGCTGTGGCAGCTCAGTGGAACCTCCATGTTCAGAGGCAGTGTACCTTCAAATACCTGTTGCTGGAGGGTGGGGAAAACAGCAGGAGTGACGTTTTGCTTTCAAGCCTCGGCTTGTGGGCTCCCTGGAGGCATCTGGTTGGCCAGTGTGGGATGGAGGTTGCCAGAGAGTAGGTGAGCCTTTGGTCTGAGCCAGCAAGGCTTTTCTTACCTTTGCGAGTGAACCAGTTTACTGCAGATAATAGCCATTAACATGTGCTGTAATTTCCCCATCATTGTAAAACAGGACATGGAAGTTGATGTTTTGTAATCATAATTCATGCAGAAGCTGAACTCCATGGTCCTCTAATGGTTAAATCAACAAAGCACCAGTTGCTAGAGAGGAAGGACGTTGGTGGGGGCGGAGCTGGAGAGAGAGCAGTGAATGCCACTTCCTGTCCAACCCCTCTGCAAACTGGGATTTTGAATTGCCTTTGGGAGAAGCAGGAGTCTGATGTCTGAGACCAGTGAGTTGAAGGTGAAATGTGGGGGCACTTGATGGGGGGGGGATGTGATTTTTTTTGAGAGAAGGCAGGAGGACCGTTTTGGAAATGCATGCTGCGAAGACATTTAGAAATTCCACAAATAAGTAAAAGACCGAAGGAGACGGGCAGTTGCTGGCTGGGCTGGGAGATGGGGCGGATTTCTCTCTCTCTGACCAACCACTCCCCCCCTGCATCAGGAGTTGGGTGTGTGTGTGTGAATGTCTGTGCGTTGGATCTTGGAAAATACCTTTTCACCATAAGGAATGGCAAGAAAGGTGAAAAAACATCCTTACAGCCTCACAATCCTATGTATGTCTACTCAGAAGCAAGCCCCATTATGTTCAATGGGTTTTACTCCCAGGAAAGTGTGTATAGGATTGCAGCCTTAGCCAGCCAGAGAACTCTATGGCACATCTCTGGGGCATTTGCTCTCCTGCTTTTTCATTGTGCCCTCAAACCTTGGACAGCCCCCTAGGTAAGGAAATATTTGTGGGTCAGTTATAAGAGGCTTAATCAATTAAATTGTTTGCCTATGAGGAAAGCTGCAGTTCTGCCGCAAAAAGCACACTTGTCTTTGTATTTTGAGTGATACATGCTTATTTTGTACCTGGAATCGCAGAAAGGGCATTCTTCCTCTCACACAGACAGGGAATACCTTTTCTATGATGGTGCTGGCCTTCTGGTGTTTTGACATGTATTTGGATTTCATTAAATGTATGTATTATGTTTTTGGCCTCTCTGTAAGCAAACCAGGGTGGCATATATGTTGCTCTCTCTGCCCCTCTTATCCTCACAAGAACCCTGTGGGGTAGGTTAGGTGAGAGTGATCACCCCAAAGTCACCCAGTTAGCTTCACGGATGAGTGGGGATTTGAGCTCTGCTCTCTTTACTCTGACATTTTAACTGCTTCACCACACTAGTTTATGATAATACAGGTGGGCCCCATATCCGCTGGGGATATGTTCCAGGCCCCTCCGTGGATACTTGAAACCGTGGATAAGAGCGAACACCCCCTCCATGGTTTCCTGAGGGCCCCCTCACCCTGCTGCCCCTGCAGGCAGGCATGCTTGCTCCCCCCCCCGCTCTTATTTTTCTTTCAGCAAGCTTTGTTTCTTCCTTAAAACAAACAGAGAAGCAGCCTCCATTGCAGGCAAGTAGAACGAGACTAAGTCCTAGAGAGGCTCTGTAAGGTTTCTGTTAACCTTGCAGAGCCTCTCTAGGACTTAGTCTCGTTCTGCTTGCCTGTAATAAGCAGCCAGAGGCTGCTTCTCCTGTTTCTTTAAGGAAGAAACGAAGCTTACTGGGGAAAAAAGTAAAAGTCTGGGGGGGGATCCGTGGATAACTGAAACCATGGATAGCGAATCAGTGGCTATGGGGGCCCACCTGTACTGTTTCAAAAGCTGCTTCCCAGGTAATTAGGCACTTCCTGTGTCTGTCAGAAGTTTTAAAGAGATCACTTATTCTGATTACTTGATTAAGCTACCCACCCTATGCACGTTTATTTAGGAATATACCGTATTAAACTCAATGAGCAGAGAGTGCCAGCTTTGAGCAGGGCCATCAGGCATAAGCCCTTGGGGTGGTGGTGTCCTTTTTCGTGTGCAGGGATGCTAGCTTCACCCTTCCATCTGCCCAGAAGTTGTGCAGGAAACAGAGGAGGGTTTTTCTTTGTCCTGCTGCCAGGAGAACTCCCTCACCTGCGGCTGCTGCCTTCCCTCCCCACATCGCTCAGTAAGCATCCCATGTGCCATGTCAGGGGTGGGAATTTGAAAACGGCTGGTGCTGAGGGGGGTGGGCCACTGCAGTGATGGCTTTCTTCACATTGCCCAATAAACCAAGTGATGCTTATCGGGCAAGGGGGGGGAGTGGGAATGGCGACTGTGTGGACGGGGTGGGGGCGTGGACCCCATCAGGGGCATGAGCCCAGCCAGGCCCCATCTGTGATGCCAGCCCTACCAATGGGGTTTGCTTCCAAATAATCGCACATGGCGCAGCCCTTGTGTAACCTGTCTTAAACAATGCACTGCATAGCTGTGGAAGTGGTGGAGGGAGGAAGTGTGGTGGGGGATACAGCAGAGGAATGTGAAGCAGGGGGGTTGACAGTCTCCGAAATGATTATCTGCAAGGATGCACAGAGAGCGCTAGGAGCATTGCCAAGGGAGCCCCATTGTCCATTCCGGGGCTTCACCTTGCTGTGGTTATTATACGACTCACTGTAGGCCTGAGTCCAAGGACAGAGTTTCCTTGCATTTTGTAGGAAAGGGCTGGGCTGGGTTGAGAATTGTCCCCTTGCAAGAGAAACCGACTGCAGAGCAGGAGGGAGATACTCTACTATTGGCTGTTGGCATACATGGTGCTTTGCAAAGTTAGACAGGCAACATAGGCAGGTCCCTCATCCCCAAGAAACTTACTATGTAAATCGGAAATGAGCATATGGTGGGAGAGATCTGCGGGGGAAATGCAGGCAAATGCTGTTACATGTACATGAAACCTGGGTACCGTTGAAAGTGGGGGCGTCTAAGGCAATACTGTACACCAAAGGCCATGTGGAAGAGGTGTGTTTTGAGGCAGGGAGAAAGGGAGCCCCATGCACATGCGCAGAGAGGGAGTTCTGTGCATGGGCAGACAGCAAGGAAGAATGGGTGGAGCCATTTGAGAGGGCAGGAGGCCTTTAGGCAGCAGAGGGTCACAGGGATGGAAGATTAGAGGTCACAGCTGGGGGTGTGATGTCAAACAAGGTCTGCAGGGTAGGGTGGGGCAAAGCCGTGGATAGCTCTATATGTAAGCTAAGCATAAAATTAAGAACACCCAGATGAAACTAAGTTGATGCAAACAGCAGATGAGGGAGGTACACTCATTCCTGGACTGTACCACATTAAAGTGCATTTGGGGGATTATTTGGTTGAACGCTTCCTTATGGGGAAAAATCCCTGCATATAGAAAACTAGCACATCAGGGAGAAGGATAGTCTAGAACTCTCTGGCATGTTAGCTTTCTATGCATGGAAACTTTTGAGTCGGCATTCTGTTGTTCCATCTTCCAGCAGCAGTCTACAGTGGTACAACCCAAGAACATTTTACTACCTTGCCTCTTCTAAATGTGAACTTCAACTAGGCATCCAAATTCCAGTGGAACCAGTGTGTTCCAGTGGACAAGATGTTTGCTTGCTTGGGCCTGGCAGGCGTGGGTTCCATTTCTACCAGTGCTGTGAACATAAGAATAGCCTTGCTGCATCAAACCAAGTGCACATCAAGCTGTCAGAGGCACACCCAGAATCCACCAGGAGCAGGGCCTTTTCAGTGGTGGTGTCCCCACAGTACATTCTTTCAGGTGGCAAGTTAAAATGTGGCTGTTCTGTTGTGCATTTGGATGGGGCTGGGATTGAGAGGGTTACAGGCGTTGCTGCTGTTGGGTTTAGGGGTTGCTAGTCCTGGGTTTGTGCTCTCTGATTGCCGTGGCTGGTTAGTTGTTTTGGCATTTTAATTATGATTTATTATTGCAGCGTATCCTTGATTTCTTGCATCTGATAAAGGCTGCTGTTCTAGCTGCAGTAGACTAACATGGCTACCTTTCTGGGAGTTATTACTGTGTTCCGTTTATTCTCCTTGTTGGTCATCTCTAGTTGCAAGAAAGGTGGGTCTTAATTTTTTCCAAATAAAAAGAAAATAAAGACCAGCATCCTGCTTCCAACAGGGGCCAACCAGATGCCCTGGGAAGCCTACAACTGGAGCGTGAAAGTGACAGCCCTCCTCTGTTTTTGTCTCTCCCCATCCCACACCTTCCCCAGCCCCTGATATACCGTATTGGTCTGAGTATAAGACTCACTTTTTTCCTCCTAATTTAAGTTTTTAAACTAGGGGTGTGTCTTATAATCAGGCTGTTGCAATTTAATGCCAGTGATTTAATTAAAATGTTTTAATAGCACCAAACTTTAAGGGTGCGTCTTATAATCAGGTGCGTCTTATACTCGGGACAATACGGGGTATTCAGGAGAAAGCTGCCTCTGGCTATGGAGGGTTAGCTGCTGCATGTGGATTCCTCCTGCGGTCTTGGGGAAGCCAGCAGATTTGCGATTGGTAGGGTTGCTGTGGGGACGTGCTCTGTGAAAGCATGGCCAGCACTCTGCCTAATAAACCTGCTCTGTAAATCCTTTTTTATTATATTAATAAAAGCAAGTCAGACTCCCGCACTAGGTTAAGCAAGCCAATAAAGAACCAGGATGGCAGGCGGCGCACAGCGCAAAGCATCACATAGCTTTGTGCCAACGAACAGAGGACGATGCAGAGGTCTCCATCTTGCCTCCTTAGTCTGGATAAAAAGCATTCTCCTTGGACCGGCTCACCACCCATCTCGCCCTGCCCCGGAGGCAGACATAGATGTAGATAGGATCTGGGGCCATGTTTAATCCATGCCTGCTTTTAATGACCCGGATACCAGTGGAAAGATAATCACAGTAAAGATTGTACTGGTGGAGGAAAGCTGAGTTTAAGGCAGATGGTCTGTCCTGCCTATAGAGGTCTTTAAGAGTTACAGCCTTGGAGTTAAGCAAACAGAGAAGGGGGGGGAGGAAGCGTAGAGGAGGCACACACCAGACATTCCTCATCAGCATTCCTCACCTAAAACTGAAGTGGTTCTCCATCATAAGGGCCATTGCCAATTTAATTGGGGGGGGGGGGAGAAGTCCTCACAGAGATGTGAAAATACAGAGAGACGCTATGCCACACCCCCAAAGGATCATGGCTGATGCTGACTTTCCATGTTAATTTATTGAAACAGTTTTTTTGTCCTGCTCTTCTGTCGGGTGACTCTCAAGGCCATTAATAATGCCAATTAATAAAACGACGACTGCCATTTAAATACCGTATTTCTTCGAGTCTAAGGCGCCATCGATTCTAAGGCGCACCTTTACTTTCAGTACCACCAGCAGGAAAAAAAAAATCCATCCATTGTAAGACTCGCCTCCCTTCATTAAATCTACCTGCTCAGCACCAACTCTCCCCAGCATGTCTCCTGCAGCTGAGGATGACTGAGTGCACTGCCTTTGCATAGCATTTCTGGCCCCTCAGAAAGTGCCATTTCCTTCGTTAGCTGGGCTTGGGGGAGCTTCAAGGAGGCCTGCGCAACCCTCTGCAAGCCTCCCTGATCTTCAGTTCAGCAAAAAACAGCGATTTTTGGGCAGTTCTGGTTTTCACGAACACCGGAAATGGCTGAAAATCACCGTTTTTTGCCGAACTGAAGATCAGGGAGGCCTGCAGAGGGTTGTGCAGGCCTCCCTGAAGCTCCCGCAAGCCCCAGTAAGTAGATAGCATTTTGGGGTGCTTTTTGGAGACCTTCGATTCTAAGACGCACCCCATTTTTTGAAATGCTTAATTGGGAAAAAACATGCGTCTTAGAATTGAAGAAATACAGTAAAACGACGTAAAGAGTCGTAAAAACACAGACATTGCTAAAATAAGACCAACCAGCCGAACGGATCAGGAAAAACAAGCAAATAAACTATTCCTCCACCACCACCACCACCACCACCACCCCAGATGCCTTCTCAAAATACCATGTTTTTGCTGCTTGTCAAAAAGTGGGCAGCAGAATGGACAGTCGGGCCTTTCTAGAGGCACTCTGCATGCGTTCAGAGGCATTTCACCCTTGCGTCCAATGTCCTGAAAATGAGAACCATGGATTGAATCTGGGATCTTTTGCAAGCAATGCGAGTGCTGTAAAATTGCGCTATTTACCAGAAGTTCTGTGTGTTCGTTTGTTTGATTTTAACGGGGTGGTGGTTGAAGGGATCCAGATAACACTTACCATAGGCTGCAATCCTGTATGCACGTCCCTAGGAATAAGACCCCTGGACTCAGTAGGACTTACTTCTGAGTCAGAATGCCTAGGGTTGCACTGTTCATGGCCCAGGAGTGTTGCTATGACAGCAAGCTTTCTGCTTGCACAGAGCTCTTCCTCTGCCCTGCCTCCACCTCCTAGAATCTTCATTGAGTAGAAGGATGTTTTGAAAGGGATTTCCCCTCCCCCCCAGCCCACTGCCTCTTCACTGAGTTGCAGTGCTCCCTCCCCAGCTCTGCAGCCTGTCTCTGGAGAACTGATAGTGAGGAAAAATGCAGAAAAAGACATGTAGTAAATGCTACTCTATTGGTATTTATTTTAAAAAGATGTCTACCCTGCCTTTCTCGAGAAGGCAAGTCAATATGGCTTGCCGCCAAAAATAACACCAAACACAGTAAAAAATCAGAAACGACACAAACAGCCACCCCCACCAGAAGCCAGCAGCAAACCAGCCGCCAACACGCCCGACTACAGCCTCGCACAGAAATCCGCCACACAAGGGAAGGCCCTGCTGGGTCAGACCAAAGGCTCATCTAGTCCGGCATCCTGTTTCCCACAGGAAGCCCGCAAGCAGCAGCAGCAGCAGAGGAAGGCAAGCGTCTTTCTCGCCTGCAACTGGTACTCAAAGGGAGGGCTGCCTCTGAGTTTGTAAACAGCCAGGGCCGGCCCACGACCTCCTGGCGCCTAGTGCAGCGTGCCAGATGCTGCCCCCCCTGCTTTACCTGGTGTCAAGGATGCCCCCCCCTCTAAGAAGAGAGGGGTATCCTGTGGGTTCTTTCAATTCACCTTATGGGAATCCCCTTCGCACCCTCAAAAGTCACTGGACAGATGCCTTCTTTCAACCGTTTATTGTAATTTCAATATAAAAACTAAACAAAAATCTTGTAAAGCATGTGGGAGGAATGAACTGGAACAAACTACGGAAAGGGCATGAAATGAAAGGGCTTTGGGGGTTTCAAAGGACTGTGTTTTGCTGACTGGAGGGTTTCTTTTCTCCCCTCTCACTTTCCCTCAGCCTGTCTTCTTCTCTCTCCTCAGACTATTCCTCTCAGCCGGATCCCTCTCTTACCCCTCCCCCTCTGCCTCAGTCTCTAGTGCCTAAGGGAGCCCTTAAGGGACAAACTGGATGGCTTTTTAAAGAGACAGTGCCCTTCTTTCCCTTTTCCACTGTTATTGCTAGCTCCAACTGCCCTAATAAATTCTCTAACACTAAAGATAACTTTATTCCCTTGACACCTGGTAACATGCCAGCCTCTCCTCCCCTGGATTGGAAAAGGAAGAGGGGGGACAAAGCCCACGATTCTCCCCCCCCTCTCTCCTGCTCTTCCTTTTCCAGTTCAGAGAATGGGAGAAGAAGATGCAATGGGTTGACAGAGGTGGGTGCCCTGTCAATCTGCTTCCTGATACAACTGTCTCAGTTGACCTAATGGATGGGCCAGCCTTGCAAATAGCCATCATGACTACTAATAGACATCCTCTATGAGGCCTAGAGCCCAATTCTATGCATGTCTACTCAGAAGTAAAGCCCCATTATAGTCAATGGGACTACTCCCAGATAAGTGTGGATAGGTTTGCAGTTTAAGGCTACAATCCTGTACACACTTTCCTGGGAGTAAGTCTCATTGAACACATTGAACACTTCTGAGTAGACATGCATAGGCTTGTGCGGTAAGGGAAAGGAGTAGCAGTGAGAGAGCCACACGCTGATTGTTCAGACTAAAGAGTCTGAAATTGCAATCCTAGGCAAACAGACTGACTAAGCACAGTGAGGTTTGCTTTTGAGTCAACATGCATAGAGCTGCATTGCATATTATGTGAACTGAGCTGTCCCTGGTTTCATGTCTTGGTGACCCACCAATCATCTCTAAATGTCGGCTCTTGGTCCTGGAGCCTTTCGGGAGCTCTTGGAACTCTGGGAGTTTGGGGGATATAATGGCTCACCTGAGCAGGTGTACCATCGTGGCTAAAAGACCAGGCTACAAATCAGGAAATTCCTGGTTCAAATATAATGTCTGCTGTGCGTTCACTTGGTGGGATTAGGAAAATTGCCCTTGCTTAGCCTGAGTCCCTGATCTGCAGTATGGGCGTAAGAATACAGACCTACCTTATGGGGTTATTGTGAGGATTACTGAGATAATATACCTGAAGGGCTTTGGACATTCTGAAATACTACGTACTGTACATGTTTTGGAAGAACAGCAATGGTGTTTCAATGGGTTTGCCATCTTTCTTCCTGAGAGAGGTCAGGCTCATGACTGACAGAAATTCAGTTGGTCTATCATGGTGATACAGCAATGCAGGGTTGGGGGGGGGGGGGGAGAGAAGCTGCGCATGTTGAGTTTATCCCTCTGATGCCATCTTGTCTATGTATTTGTTTGACGTCTTTGTGCACTGCTTTTATGCCGTGGGGACTAAACAAACAGCCACTATAAAATAAGCCGAGAGCATCAAAAGCATAGCAGCCAGCTTGCAAGACGCAGACAACATAAGCAATAAATAAGAGCGCTAGCCAATAGAGAAAAGAAGGCGGCAGCATAATCAATGGCAGAACAATTGGGAGCAGCTATTGCTATTTTTCAAGCATTTGTTCTCAGTGAGTGGGGGGGGGGCGGACACTCTGCACGTTGTAAGAGGCACTTTGTCATTGGGCCCACGGTATTGAAAATAAGGTGTGTGACACATACTCTGTCCCAAGTTTGTATAAAGGGAGGTTAAATTGATGTGGAGTAGGGAGACCTTTTGTTAAAGCCACAAGCCCCACCATGACTCCCCCCCCCCATTTTAGCCAAATCATGCCCCCCTCGTAGCCTCCTAAAACAGTAGCAAAAGGGGTCATTGCCAAAGGTTAGGGAGCTGGGGCTCTCTAGTCGTAGGAGCGCTGGGCGGAGGTGGGAGAAACTGGTCAACAAACACTGGCCTGTCTAACTAGGTGAACAGTAATTGTGGTCAAAACCCCCCCCCCCCCCGTGCCACTGGGGAAAGGGGCAGGCATTTGTTTCAGCTCATTGCGGAGTGAAGGAGGAGAAGTTTCTGCAGAGGCCTCGGTCGGAGTGGCTTGTTCACCCCTGTGCTTGGGCCTGGCAACCTGCCAAGCCGTGTCAAAAGTATGGAGTGGAAAGTGGTGCATTTCTTCTCTTACACACACAGACAGACTCCTGGAGTCCTGTGAGAGCCCAGTTTTCATGGGCCTGGAGGGACGGTTCCTATTGCCTTGGCAACCAGCCGCCACTCCGTCTCCTCCTCCTCCTATTGGGCACCGGAGTGAGCCTCTGGTGCCCAGGCAACTGACTGTGGGGCTCCTGCCATGTCCTGGTTCTGCGGCCTTCCCTTCCCCGGTGGCTGGCACAACCGGCTGGATCACTCTGCCCTCAAGGCGTGGTGGGAGCAGAGCTTCAGAGAGCAGCTCGTGGCCCTCTCACTGCTACTCCTTTCCCCCAGTGTTTATTGAGGCATTTTGGCAGGAGGAAGCAGCGAGAGGGATGTGGGTTGCTTTGGGGCTTTCTCCTGCCGCCCCTCCCCCCCCCCCGTCTCTGCATGTTTGTGCTGGCTTTTGCAGAAGCAGTGCAAACTGGGTCAGCCCTCAGTAGCCCTACTCAGTCTTTCTCCCTGCATTCAGGCTGAACAGGTGGAGAGGGAGGGTGGCGGCCAGATGAGCCTGCGCAGTCCCGTGCCTGCACCCCTGTGGCTCTGGCGCTTGTCTGCAGGGGCCAGCCCTTCAACTGCGGAGAGTTTCTCCTTGTGAAACGTGGGCTGGAGCAACTCTCTCTGCAGGGTGCTGAACCTGAGGCGGCCACGGGGGTGGATCAGTGAGGTTAGCCGGAGCTCTGCCCCCTCCTCAGGCAGGACCCTGACGACGGGGCTACAAGAAGTAATATAATAGTAATATTACTACTACTACTACTATTGCTAGCCTGCCTTTCTTCCAGTGAGCTCAGGCCAACTAACAAAGTTCTCTCTCTTCCCCATTTTATCCTTGCAACAACCCTGTGAGGTAGGTTAGTCTGAGAGAGGAAATGACTGGCCCAGGGTCACCCAGTGAGCTTCATAGCTGACCTGGGAATTTGAACTGGGATCTTCCTGGTCCTTGTCTGACACTCAAACCTCTATAGCGTACCACGTATCACATTAGTTTGTGGACAGCTCCCCCTGCCAGGGCCATTCAAAGGAATTTTATCAGGGAGTACATAAGAACATAAGAAGGGCCCTGCTGGATCAGGCCAAGGCCCATCTAATCCAGCTTCCCAGATGCCTCAGGGGACTACACAGCCAAGAAGATAACCTGTTTCCTGCTGTCACTCACCTGCACCTGGCACAGAGAAAACCCACTTCTTAAACCAGGAGGTTGCTTATGGCTTGTAACCTGTGATGGTCTTTTCCTCCATGAATCTGTCCAAACCCCTTTTAAAGGCATCCAGGCCAGGTGCCATCACCACATCCTGTGACAAGGAGTTCCACAGATGAATTACACGCTGGGTAAAGAAATATTTTCTTTTATTTGTTCTAACTCTCCCTCCACTCAATTTTAGTGCATGTCCCCTGGTTCTGGTGTTTCCCTCTATCCACTCTCTCCATCCCATGCATAATTTTATACGTCTCAATCATGTCCCCCCTCAGGCGCCTTTTTTCTAGACTGAAAAGCCTTTTTTCTAGACTGAAAAGAGTACAAAGTTTCTTTTGGGTCCCTTCCCTACATAGGAATTTTGCTCCAGGGCCCCTTTTCGACCCATTTTTCGCCCTGGGCCTAGGTGCAAATTACCCACGTAACCCCCCTCTCAGAGGCCCTGCCCCCTACCCCCCCCCCATGCCAATGTTCTTTTCATGGAGAATTTGGGGAAGGAGCTGGGGGGAGGGTTGTGGAGCCCTGACATCTTTTCCTTGGGTGGTGAAACTGCATGTCACTCAACCGGGGGGGTGGGAGTCTCGCCTTGCTTCTCCTCTGCACAAATATGGTAGCCAGTGGCAGCCAGAGATGTCATTCTGGGGGTCTGCATGCTATACTCTGCCACAGGAATCGCCAGTTTTTCAAAAGTCTTTGGCAGAGAGACCATCTTCCAGAATGGAGCCTGGCTGCAGTGTTGGGGTCAGGTGACTTGAGGCTCTGGGACAAAGCCCTGCATTGGTGCCCCCCACCGCCCAGGTGGTACACTGGGTGCTACTACTCCCACTGATGCTGAGGATTCAGGGGTCTGCCCAGCCAGGTGGATCTTGCGATGGGCGCAGACCTTCAACTGTGTCTTGTGTTGGGGCACAGCATGAGCGACATGGGTGCTCATGGCTGGGGTATGTGTGTTGCTGCTACCATGTTTTCCTGAAAATAAGAGTGTCTTATATTTATTTTGGCTCCAAAAATGCAGTAGGTCTTATTTTCAGGGAGGTCTTATTTTCCTAACCTGTGGCACGGCACCCTCGCAACACCCCCCCCCCCCGGCACTTACTTTGACCGATTTAAACCTTCATTCTTTCCTGAGGGTGCAAGGCTCTGCACGGCCTGCACTTGAGTCCTCCACCATGGAGACAACGTGCTAGAGAGACTCTGCAAGGTTGCAGCCTCCTTGCTGGCCTCTCTAGCACGTCGTCTCTATGGTGGAGGACTCAAGTGCAGGCCTTGCAGAGTCTTGCACCCTCGGGAAAGAATGAAGCTTAAATCGGTCAAAGTAAGTGCCGGGGGGGTCGCGTCCGTCTGGCTTATGATCCTAACTAGGTCTTATTTTCAGGGAAACAGGGTACAGTGATACCTAGGCCACCCACTGTTGAACCTGCCTTTGTGGAGCGAGAAAGTTGCGTCTGGGTGCCTTGTGAGAGAGCAATAACTGGCTACCAAGTGCCGCCAACATCTACAAGAGCCAGGGAGGACTAGGCCCAGGGAAGCATTTACCAGTACTCTGCCTCTCGGCTCTGTAAGGTCTGACTATCCTCCTCTCACGGGCACAGCATCCATGCCAGTTAGGTTGTCTGTTGAATTCAATCGGCAGTACTTCCGCACAGGTATTGGTAACTGACAAGCTTATTAAACAGGACTCTGTAAATCTCTGAGCAGGTCTTTTATTTTTGTTCTGTGATCAAGCAGCCAAATATGCCCATTGCTTGAGTTAATCTTGTGAAGCCACCTTGTGCAAGCATTTGGCTACCTTCTGAAGTTCAGCTGGCTGCAATGTGTGAGGTCGTTTTGTGTGGTGGCACTCCGTTTGTGGAACTCCCTGCCACAGGAAGTTAGATCCGTTACTTCTTTGCTGGCGTTCTGTCGCTGATTAAAACCTTTCCTCTCACCCTTCCCTCCACCCCCAGAAAGCACTTCAGTTTTATCTGGTTTTGTCTTTTGAGCTCTCCAAGTGTATTGTTAAGAATATACATTCTTAATACATTCAAATGTGTTGCTGCCTATTTTGTTGCTGCTGCTGTATGACTGTATTCTCCAGCAATGTGTATTTTTAGGCTTGTTTTGATACGTTTGGTTTTTAAAATAGAAGATTATTATCTAATGTATGTTACAGTATTTTGATGTTTGTTTTTACTGGGTTGTCAGGCACAGGTTTCAAGCGAGGAAAAGCAGAGAATCGAAGTGTTTCTTTAGCTTTATGGGTTTATTAGAATAGTGTAGCAGATGCAAGAAGGTTCTGTGATCACAGTGTCTGTTTTCAGCTATCACTGGGCTTCTCCTGTAAACACCTGAGCTTTGTTTAGGAATGCCAGAGTTGACTGTTTGCCATTCATGAGCATTTGGCCCCACTACTCACCTTGCTCGCCTCACTGCTTTTTGCCTCTGTGCTGCGCCAGTGACAGTCTGTACATAAGCTCTGCTGGATCAGGCCAAAGACCCATCTAGTCCAGCTTCCTGTATCTCACAGTGGCCCCACCAGATGCCTCAGGGAGCACACAAGACAACAAGAGACCTGTATCCTGTTGCCACTCCCTTGCACCTGGCACAGAGAAAACCTACTTCTAAAACCAGGAGGTTGCTTATGGCTTGTAACCTGTGATGGTCTTTTCCTCCATGAATCTGTCTAAACCCCTTTTAAAGGCATCTAGGCCAGGTGCCATCACCACATCCTATGGCAAGGAGTTCCACAGATGAATTAAATAAGAAGAACCCTGCTGGATCAGGCCAAAGGCCCATCTAGTCCAGCTTCCTGTATCTCACAGTGGCCCCACCAGATGCCTCTGGGAGCCCACAAGACAACAAGATACTTGTATCCTGTCACCACTCCCTTGCATCTGGCATTAAGAGAGAGCCTATTACTAAGACCAGGAGGTTATCCCCATCATGACTTGTAACCTGTGATGGACCTTTCCTCCATGAATCTGTCCAATCCCCTTTTAAAGGCATCCAGGCCAGGTGCCATCACCACATCCTGTGGCAAGGAGTTCCACAGATTCTGCCTCTGTATTAAACAAATGCTAGTCAATTAATCACATGAGTTTTGGGTGATACATCAAATAATTTATTAAATGTCTATGCATCTAAAAACAAGAGTTTTGAAGGAAGAGGTATGCTTGTTTGATGCACATGCACACGTGTGTCACACCAAGTATCTTAGAGGCATTCTTGTGTGTGAATGAGAAGCGGGAATGCCTCTTAAGGTCTCGTTTCCACATACAACCAAACGAAGTGGTAGATTCAGACTATGGACATGCACACACGTTTGGAATCCTCCCCATGTCAAAAACTCCCTGCAGATGGAAACTAGCCTAAAAGCAAATGAGCTGGGTTAGAATAGCCAGCTCTGGTATGCAGTTTTACTCTGCGCAACAGGAACACAGAAAGCTGCCTTACACAGATTCAGACCATTGGTCTACCTAGGTCAGTCTTGTTAACACTGGTTGGCAGCGACTCTCCAAGGTTTCAGACCAGAATTTTTCTCTGCCCTATCTGGAGATTGAACCTGGGGCCTTCTCCATGCAAAGCATGTGTTCTCCCACTGAACAACCGCTGGTCCTGAAATTATCTGAACTATGGTCCCCATCTCCCCAGCTGCATGGTCTTGTCTGGGGTGTAGCCCCAGGGCCTTTTGTAGCCAAAGAAAGAATTGTGCTCCTGGACCCAGACGAACAAGCCCTACACATGTTTGTATGCAGAAGATCTGTGGCATATCTGGGGTGGGGTGGGGTGGGAAAAGACCCTTTTCTGAAACCAAGGCAAGCTGCTGCTAGCCAGTGTAGGCAATCCTAAGTGAGATCGACCCCAAGAACCTGACTCAAATATCCTTGTATTCCCCTCCCCTTTTCTCTCTCTTGAATTTTGTAAACTGTACTGTACATCTTAGTTTCTCTTTTCGTAATGGTCTCAAAAACAGATATATCTCAATTTCTGTTTGCAATTGTTTTGTTTGTATTGTGTTCTTAAATTAGGCTTACCATATGCAAAGGGGGGGACAGGGTGGCTACACCTTTAACCATTGTAAAAAGAGGGAATTTGGGCAGGTGCAGCTCATAATGGAAGGGTGCAACAAGCTGCACCTGCCCAAATTCCCTCTTTTTACAATGGTTAAAGGTGTAGGCACCCTGTCCCCCTTTGGATATGGTAAGCCTATCTTAAATGTATTTTTTTCCTCTCACAAAAAATGAATTTAAAAAGAGAGAGAGAGAGAACCTCCAGGGCTGGCTTCAGTCGGGGATGATGGCAACCCTATTTGCGTGTATGGTTTTTGTCAGCCGCACTGGGTGGGAAGGCTACCCTGAACTAGCATCACCATGTATCACTAAAAATACCTAAAAAAGAGGGGGAAGGGAACCACGCCACAAACGCTCGCCTGCATAGGCGAGTCTCCGGACGGCGAGCGCGTCCCGCGTCTCCCTTCCACGCCAGCTGCTGGGCCGGCATCCTGGTTTTCCCCTCCCCGCCTCCCTGCCAGCGGCTCAAGGGGTTAACCGTACCAAGCTCGGGGTTCCTAGAAAGGCCCGCGAAAGGCGCTTTCCGTCCCGCCTCCTGCCTCTGGGCTGATATGAGAAACGGCCTCTTGCAGTTTGTTTCCCCGCCCGGGAGCAGCTGGAGGGCTGCGGCAGACACAAAGGCTGCATGGAGCGGGTGAGTCCGCGCGCTGCTGTCCCCGGGAGGATCTGGCCTCGGCGCACGGTCCGAGGCGGCGGCAGCAGGCGGGGGGCTGCGCGGGGCCGCGTCCTGGCCGAGCCTCTTCCCGAGCGCTGCTGCTGCTGCTGCGGGGCTCAGAGCTGTGCGCGCCTCCGAAGCTGCGCCCCGGCCCCTCCGGGCTGCCTCGGTCGGCGCTGGTCGCAGCGAGCGATCGCGGGGCTGCGCTGCGGCGCTCCCTGGACAGCAGCCGAGCAATGGCGGACGAGCCTCCCTGGCACGCGGCCCGCCCCCCGCCGCCCGTGCAGCCTCCGGGCGTGTTCCTGGGCTCGCCCTCCCTCGGTGCCTGCGGGGACAGGGAGGCCCGAGCGAGCGGGCCTCGTGCGTGCGGACTGGGGGAGGGCGTCCGCTCCCCGGGCTCCCCCGTCGACCACGTCCATCCATGTGCCATTATTTGGGGCGGCTTTTCGACGCCCTTCGGGAAAGGGAAAGCGGGCTAGAAAGAAGTCGCGTTAGTGTAACGTGGGGAGGTGTAAAGTTTGGAAAAACCCCGGACACACACACAGAAAAGAACAGGCAGCCAAGGGGCGAGTTGGGAGGGGGCGTCGTTTGGACACCCCCCCCCGGGCCCCGAGTGAAGAGACATTGTAACAACCCGAAGCAGAGCTCTGGCCCAGGGATGGGGCCGGGCGAATGCCCTGCTCAGCACAACCAATAAAAGGAAGTGCTGGATTACAGTGACGCACAACGGTCGAAAACTAGGGGACAGTGAGGTCTGGTCAGCAGAAAGGGGTAGCGTAGGCCGTCTTGGGGGGGGGGAAGAGAATGACTAGGTCTCCCTGCAAGTAGAAACATAGTGCTGCAGGGAGTGGACCAGGATTGAACCTTTCTCCCTGCTGTGCTGGTTCCCACTCTTCCCCCCCCCCTTTTCTCCATTCAAAAATGACCTGCCGCAGCTGCGGTGTCAGGGTTGCTGGCTAGATTCTTACTACCTCATCCTGATGCGTGTGTAGACCAGGCTAATTTCCCCGGACTGGTTGATGTTCTTGCTGGGATTGAAGGTGAGACCAGGCAACACATCTCCAGTGAGCCTTGGGGGATATTCTACCTGCTCTTTCAGAACTGCCAAAATAAAGAACTTATTTGCACAACATTAACGCAAGGAATTCAGTGCCACAAGATGATGTGATGGTCACTGGTGTAGATGGCTTTAAAAGCCATGAGACAGATCCTTGGAAGACAGCAGGTCTTGTCCATTACTACTAGTCATGATGGCTGGGTGAAACCTCCAGGTTCAGAGGCAGGTTACCAGTTGCTCAGAAGCAACAAGAGAGGACTATTGGCCAAGATGATCGGCTTCTCTGAGGCCTCTGTCTGGCCAATGCTGGAAACAAGATCTGTAGACCAGGGGCGTTCATAGGGTTTGCGTTGCCTGGTGCGGGAGGTCAGTGCGTTCCCCCCCCCCCCTGTGATGAACCTTCTCCCATGCAGTGGGTGTGGAAACGCATTATTGGCCCGCCCCCATGGCATTGCCCCACTCCCGCTTAATCAAAATTACACCTTTAAATTTACAATATTATTTGTTGTTGTTCAGTCGTTAAGTCGTGTCCGACCCTTCGTGATCCCATGAACCATATCCCGCCAGGCCTTCCTGTCCTCCACTATCTTCCTGAGTTTGCTCATTTTCATGTTTGTTGCATCGGTGATGCTGTCTAACCATCTCATCCTTGGCCTTCCCCTTCTCCTTTTGCCTTCAATCTTTCCCAGCATCAGAGTCTTCTCCAGAGAGTCCTCTCTTCGCATTAGGTGGCCAAAATATTTGAGTTTCAGCCTTAGTACCTGTCCTTCCAGGGAACAGTCAGGCTTGATTTCATTTAGAATTGACTGATTTGATCTCCTAGCAGTCCAAGGGACTCTCAGGAGTCTTCTCCAGCACCACAGTTCAAAAGCATCTATTCTTCGGCGCTCAGCCTTCCTTATGGTCCAACTCTCGCAACCATACATTGCTACTGGGAACACCATCGCCCTGACTATGCGAACTTTTGTTGGCATGGTGATATCTCTGCTTTTTATTATGCTGTCTAAGTTTGCCATAGCTTTCCTTCCAAGGAGTAAGCGTCTTTTAATTTCATGGCTGCTGTCTCCGTCTGCAGTGATCTTGGAACCCAGAAAAGTAAAATCTGTTACTGCTTCCATTTCTGCCCCTTCTATTTGCCAAGAATTGATGGGACCCGATGCCATGATCTTAGTTTTATTAATGTTGAGTTTCAAGCCAACTTTTGCACTCTCCTCTTTCACTCTCATCAAGAGGCTCTTTAGTTCTTCTTCACTTTCTGCCATTAGGGTGGTATCGTCTGCATATCTGAGGTTGTTGATATTTCTCCCGGCAATCTTGATTCCGGCTTGTGATTCATTCAGCCCTGCATTTCTCATAATGTACTCTGCATATAAGTTAAATAAGCAGGGTGACAATATACAGCCTTGCCGTACTCCCTTCCCAATTTTGAACCAATCAGTTGTTCCATGGCCGGTTCGAACTGTTGCTTCTTGACCCGCATACAGGTTTCTCAGGAGACAGGTAAGGTGGTCTGGTACCCCCATCTCTTTAAGAATTTGCCACAGTTTGTTGTGATCCACACAATCAAAGGCTTTTGCGTAGTCAATGAAGCAGAAGTAGGTGTTTTTTTGGAACTCTCGTGCTTTCTCCATGATCCACCGCATGTTGGCAATTTGATCTCTAGTTCCTCTGCCTCTTCGAAACCCAGCTTGTACGTCCGGTAGTTCTCGGTCCACGTACTGCTGAAGCCTAGCTTGTAGGATTTTGAGCATAACCTTGCTAGCATGTGAAATGATTACAATATTATATGCACAGCCTAATGTATGTTTGCAGCCTAAACAAAGGCATCACAAGGGTTTGCGTCACCCAGTTTGAGAGCATTAACTTTATTTATTTTCATATATAACCATACAGGTCACCCAACAAATCAGTAACCAACTCGGCTCTCAGAACAATCAGTCTCATTGATCTGTTTTGAGTTATGGAAATCCACTTTTTGTTACACAAAGAAGTTGTGTTTTCTGTTTCCGGTTATTTGGTCATAACGTTTGATAGAATAGAGATATTTTGAAATGGTTTATTTCATTGTATTCCGCATGTGAGTATGCATCAAATGATATATAACATGATAATATTATTCTTAAGGACAAAGGTTTTCACAATTTTGACCATTAGTGATGTCATCCCCCCTGAGGTGGTCACATGGTGCAGTCCGCACCCCACCCCGCACCAGTGGAGGGATGCCACTGCTGCAGATCTTTTGGTTGTATCCAACAGGGCTCTTCTTTTATGTTTTTTTTACTGGTTTTGCAGCTGCATTTTCCTTCTTATAGATGCTATTTAAATTTTGTATTGGGTTTTCATCTCTCTAAGCTTCCTTGGAGGTTCTTATTAAAAGACAGCCTATAAATATTTGTAAGACATGAATCACAAGCCTACAGTGCGTTCTAGAAGAACCGGTGAGAAAAAAATGGAAAGAGGAGAACGTGTAACACAGTTACAGATTTCTGTAGTTAGTGTATATAACCTTGATCCTGGCTACCCTCGGCTGGCAAGGCCGGGGAAGACAATAGTCTGACTCGGTAGAAAGCAGCTTCTTCCTTTCTCCGGAGAATCAGGCATGAATAATACATAGGCAACTGCCCGAGAGCCAGGATTAGCCGCAGCGCCATGCCCTGTGGTGGTTCTGCTGTGCAAAAATGTGTTTGCTTGACTGCCTTGAAGCATATCAAGTGCCCCCCCCCCGCTGCTCTCAGTGGCAGGTTGGGGGCCACTTCTGCATTTTATTTATTTGCTTATTTTCATAATGTAGATCTTGCTTTTTGCACGTAGTCTGCCTTCCTGCCGGAACTCCGCATACATGACTGGTGGCCCTCTTCCTGCCCTCACACCTGCCATCTGAGGACCGGCAAGCGAGAAGATGTTTTCAGTCGTACCGGTAGTGCTCCCTGTATGGGATACCCTCCCCAGAGAAGCTCACCTGGCACCAACTTTGATGCCTTGTTGGTGCCAGGCGACAAATTCTTATTTGCCCATCCTTTTCAGCATGTTTAGCGGCTGGTGTCAGTGGTTAGTTTACAGTTCTGCTGGATCGTATTGTCTCTCTCAAGGTGCAGCTTTTTAAAACTGATTGTGGAGTTTTTAATCATACCATTTTTATCTTTGTTCTGGGAACATTAGGGCAGCTAGCTGATGTTCCACATCGATTAAATAAATGTGCTTCAAGGAATCAAACACAATCGTAGAGCGATAAGTAACAAATAGGGACCCAGATGGTGTGATCTCATGCTTCAAGAGAGGAAGTGTGTGAGAATACAGGTGGGTCCCCATATCCACGGATTCGCTATCCACGGTTTCAGTTATCCACGGATTGTGGGGACCTCCCCTTTTTTTACTTTTTTACCAGTAAGCTTCGTTTCTTCCTTAAAGAAACAGGAGAAGCAGCCTTTATTACAGGCAAGTAGAATGAGACTAAGCCCTAGAGAGGCTCTGCAAGGTTAACAGAAACCTTGCAGAGCCTCTCTAGGACTTAGTCTCGTTCTACTTGCCTGCAATGGAGGCTGCTTCTCTGTTTGTTTTAAGGAAGAAACAAAGCTTGCTGAAAGAAAAATAAGAGCTGGGGGGGGGGGCAAGCATGCCTGCCTGCAGGGGAGGCAGGGTGGGGGGGCCCTCAGGAAACCATGGAGGGGGTGTTCGCTCTTATCCACGGTTTCAAGTATCCACGGAGGGGCCTGGAACATATCCCCAGCGGATATGGGGGCCCACCTGTACTTTTATTGTGTTTACTTCAAAGATATGTATTCCCTGCCTTCCATTCTAGAAGATTTCCCCCCCCCCCCAGTCGACTTTCAGTAGATTAGGGTATACAGTACAAAGCTGTGTTTGCAGGATAGCGAGGAGAGACTCCGGGGGGACTTGTTTGAGGTGGGCAGCCTGCATCTGGGCTGGAGGTGGAAAGGGTTAAAGTAGCTCTTGGCAATGCATCATTTTCATTTATGGAATTCACCGCAAATTTGGCATTGGGTGCTGAATCAGACCTGGTTTTCGCATGGGACAAAATGAGGCGGTGGAGGTGAACCGTACGAGTATGGGGCTGTGTGTCACTTTATTCGATGCTCCCCCCCATTTTGTTTTTACTCTTCCCTGTAAGTAAGAACACCTATAGCACCAGCAAGAAGAATCCTACCCAACCCTCTCCTTGCTATGCAAGCCTGTACTTAATAGCAATCGTTTTTACATGGGGAGGATTGAAAAATGTGGACACACACACACACACACCCGGCAACCTGGCCTTAGGGATTTGACAAATTCATGGAGGAAGATAGTTCTGTCAATGGCTATTGGTCATGATGCCTCAGTAGAACCTCCATATTCTGAGGCAGCATACCTCTAATGCCTGGGACACACTGGCTACATTGTGGTGCGTTGCATAGGGCAGCGTCTGCACGTGGCTGGAAAATCTCGGTGTGTCTTGACTTTTACAAGCTCGCATCGCAACGCAGGAGAGCTGTGTTGCAGTGCGAGCAAAGTTGGAAAATTTGAACTTCGGCTGCGTTCGGCCAATGAGAGGCCGCATTCGGTGCTGCAGGGGCGGGACGCAGAGCGACGTGTTGGCCAATCAGACTCGAGTCTGAAAAGAGTCTATTTTGATTGACTAAAAGAGCAGGGGGCGGGGCAGGATGTCTTACTCTTCTCCATGCAGCTTCCTCAGGATGCGTCCAGTGTAGACAGGGTGCGGTGCGTTACGGCGCGTTGGCTACTTTCGCGCCACAACGGGACGCACCGCACTGAGACTCAGCCGGTGTGTCCCAGGCATAAAGTTCAGTTGGTGGGGGACAAACGGCAGGTTGTATGTGTGCTGCCTTCATGCCTTGCTTGTGACTTCCTGGAAGCAGCTGATTGGCTACTGTGGGAAGTAGGATGCTGGGTGCCATGGCCCTTTGGTCTGATCCAGCTGTGGTCTTCTTACGTTCTTTATCTGGTGGGTTATCTCCTTTTTACGTCTCTTTGGTACTTTTAACAAAACGGACATTTTTGTTTCCAATTCAGAAGTTGGAGTCAGAAACCAAAATGGAGGAACAGGAGCCCGCTGGACCCAATCCACAGGAGAGTGCGGAGGGCGGAACCAGAGACCTTCGTGTTGTCCAAATTGGGGCCACTGGGGAGTTGCTGGAAGGGTCCACCCCAGCCCAGCAGGTAAAGCGAGAGCCGGAAGAGCAGTGTTGGGATAGCCAGTTGCAGGACTTCCTGAAGACCATGCAGCCACCTCGTCCGGGATGGAAGAATCCACCGCCCCACTATCTGTCGGGAGAAGATACCAAATATTTCCAGGCCTCCTTCAAGAGAGGGGTCGATGGCAGCCCGTGGCCTAAGGTGGAGTGTGTGGCCCAGACCATCTCAAGCCTCACCGGGGATGACAGCGAGGCCTACGACAACAGCCGGGACTCGCCTGTGAAAGTGAAGGTGGAGGTTCTGGACGAGGAGGACCCGATCGGCTCAGAGGTGCGGCGCCAGCGCTTCCGGCTCTTCTGTTATGAGGAGGCCGAGGGGCCCCGCGAGGTTTGCAACAAGCTCTGGGAGCTTTGCCATCAGTGGCTGAGGCCGGAGACGCACACCAAGGAGCAGATCCTGGAGTTCCTCATCCTGGAGCAGTTCCTAACTGTCCTGCCCCCGGAGATGCAGAGCTGGGTCAGGGAACAGGACCCAGAAACCTGCACTCGGGCCGTAGCCCTGGCAGAGCGTTTCCTGCAGGACTCTGAGGAGCCAGAACAAAAGGTAGGTGCCTCAGTAATCCTGAGAGACAGCGGGATTTTTTTCTCTTGCTAAGTATTTTTACCAGCTCTTCTGTCAAATGAAAGAAGACATTGTGTTTAATAATCGCCGTATCCTCTTAAGGCAGCGGTCCTGTAGTTAGACTGTTCTTCTCGTGGCTGGTGTTGTGTTATCTCATGCTCTGGAAGTTTCAGAGAATTATAAGATATTCTGGGAAGATATTCAGGGAATTATACCTATGAAAGGGCAGGACTTTGCTGAGATTAACAAATATAAGAACATAAGAAGAGCCCTGCTGGATCAGGCCATCTAGTCCAGCTTCCTGTATCACACAGTGGCCCCACCAGATGCCTCAGGGAGCACACAGTCAACAAGATGAATCCTGTTTCCCGCTGCTACTCCCCTGCACCTGGCACAGAGAAAACCTACTTCTAAAACCAGGAGGTTGCTTATGGCTTGTAACCTGTGATGGTCTTTTCCTCCATGAATCTGTCCAAACCCCTTTTAAAGGCATCTAGGCCAGGTGCCATCACCACATCCTGTGGCAAGGAGTTCCACAGAAGAATTACATGCTGGGTAAAGAAATATTTTCTTTTATCCGTTCTAACTCTCCCTCCACTCAATTTTAGTGCATGTCCCCTGGTTCTGGTGTTGTACGAGAGGGAGAAGAATTTCCCTCTATCCACTCTCTCCATCCCATGCATAATTTTATACGTCTCAATCATGTCCCCCCTCAGGCGCCTTTTTTCTAGACTGAAAAGCCCCAAACGCTGTAGCCTTTCCTCATAAGGGAGGTGCTCCAGCCCACGAATCATTCTGGTCGCTCTTTTCTGCACCTTTTGAATCGATATCGTACTGAGCAGCATGCAAATGAACGTTTATTAGCTTTCTTATTGCAGTTAGAGTAAACTGAGAGCAATGCAAGGTGCATGAACAACCTCAGAAATACCACACTCGGATGCAAAATACAGGAGCACTACCTGGAGAACCTGGGAACTGAACTTGTGGGCAATATATATGGGTTGATACTGGAATGAACACACACACACTCTCTCTCTCTCTCTCTCTCTCTCTCTCTCAGGCGGCCAAATAACCATCAAATATAATATGAAGAGACATAGAGGTGATGTTTGGGGACAACCAACAGCTCCAGGGATCAGGAATTACCTTGTAAAGCTTCTTGAATAATAATTCTTTCTGTTTAGGTATCGGGAACCTTGGAGAAAGTGTTCAGTTCCCCCAAGTCCGATCGCTCGCCATCAGAAATCCTGAAGATGCATCTCCCCCTGGATGACAAGCAGGAGGCTGATTGGGAGGCTACCTTGTCTGGTGAGCGTTCCTGCCCTTGGAGTCTTGGGTATCAGATACTTTTCTGGGAAAGACATTGTCGTGTCTTTCTTTGGCCTTGTTCTTGTTGAGGCAGCCAACGTTTGTTGGGCTGTACCACTTCGGATTGCAGGTGAGACTCTCACAACTGAATCCATAATGGGGAGAGAAATCTTAGACGTAGAAGCATGTGAGGGAGAAGGTAAGGCTGGAATCCTTCTCCTGACAGGCTAGTTTTCTATGTGTAAGGAATGTTTTTGTATGGAGGAGAATTCAGGCAGTAGATTAAAAATAAAAACATAGTGTACCATATTGTCCCGAGTATAGGCTGCTCCTGATTATAAGCTGCACTCTTAAAGTTTGGTGCTATTTTTAAAAAAATAAAATTTTAACTTTTTTTTTAACTTTAAAGAAAATATACACATTAGTAGAACAGTAAAATAGTACAGGAAGTCCTCAGTTAAAGTTGTAGATAGGTTCCTGGAAACTGCAACTTTAAGTGAAACAACTTATAATGAAACAAATTTTACCATAGGCTAACATAAGTAAACAAGAGTTAGGTTCGTATGGCATATTTCTGGTCACAAAAGCATCACCAAACTTCTAAATAAAGTTTGGAATTGTAACTTCTAAATAAAGACACAAAACACTTCTAATATTATAAACATTGAAATAATGTTTACTCTGTAACAAAATAGCAACATAATAATGTATAAGTAGCCTTCCCAGATCCAAAGGGGGACAGAGTGCCTACCTTTAACCATTGGAATTTGGGCAGGTGCAGCTTGTTGCACCCTTCCATGATGATGAGCTGCACCTACATACTCTGCTTGCAGGCCTCTTAGAAGCATCGACTGGACAAGATAGATCTGCAGGTCTTATATTCTATGGTCTTTGTCTCCACAGGCAACGAGCAAGTGCAGGATGAGGAGGAGGAGGAGAACTTTCAGGCTGACCGGCCTGAACAAGTGGGTATTGGTGGAATAGCCCTGGAAAGAGCCAAAGGAAAACGTTTCCAGGGCACTGAAATTGAAGAGATGGCCAACAGTCACCAGGGACCAGACAGTCACCAGGAAAACCACCCTAGGAAGGAAGGCGAGAGGGGCTCACGGGAAACCACCTTCCAGGAGGGAGTCCACAGGCACGCTGACTCAGGGGAAAGCTCCTGTCATAGTTTTGGCCATACAGACATGCAGGTCCCAGAGAAGCCACACAAATGCACCTTTTGTGAGGCCAGCTTCTATGAGCGAACACACTTGGTGATACACGAGAGAATCCACACGGGAGAGAAACCCTATAAATGCTCGGTGTGTGAAACGTGGTTCTCTCACCCCTCTGAGCTTATGCGCCATGAGGAAACCCACATGCCAGAGAAGCCCCATAAGTGTGCGGTCTGTGGCAAAAGCTTCAATCAAAAAGCCTCCCTCATTACCCACGAGAGAACTCACACGGGGGAGAAGCCATACGAATGCTCCGAGTGTGGGAAGAGCTTCAGTACTAGCTCCCAGCTCATCACACATAAGAGAGTCCACACAGGTGAGAAACCATACAGTTGCTCATACTGTGGCAAAAACTTCAACCAGAAAGCATCCCTGATCACACACAAGAGAACCCACACAGGGGAGAAGCCGTATGAATGCACACTGTGCGGGAAAAGCTTCAGCGCCTGCTCTCAAATTATTAATCATATCAGGGTCCACACAGGGGAGAAACCCTATGAGTGCTTGGAGTGTGGGAAGCGCTTTGGGAGTAGCTCCCACCTTACAGATCACAAGAGAACCCACACAGGAGAGAAGCCGTACAAGTGCCCCGACTGTGGGAAGAACTTCAGTCGAAGTTCCAACCTCACAGCACATAGCAGGATACATACAGGAGAGAAGCCATATATATGCTCAGGTTGTGGCAAAAGCTTCAGGCAGAAAGCGTCCCTGATTACACACAAGAGAACCCACACAGGGGAGAAGCCGTTCGAATGCTCCGAGTGCGGGAAAAGTTTCATTTCCAGCTCTCGCCTCGTCAGTCACAAACGGGTGCACACAGGAGAGAAGCCCTACGAGTGCTTAGAGTGCGGGAAATGCTTCATTTCCAGCTCTCACCTTCTGAGTCATAAAAGAGTTCACACAGGAGAGGAGCCCTATAAGTGCTCATAGTGTGGGAGACGGTTCTGTTGTTCTGCTGCCCGTCGGAGGGCCGGCTCACGAATACCCTGGCCGGGAATCCTGTGTAGCAGGGATGACCAGCTTCTGTTATGTCGAGGGCCGTTTTCTTCTCCAGATGTAACGTTAAAATATAGAATTGCTCTTACAATTTAGAAACATTTTTGATTGGCCAGGTAAGTTTCCTCTGAGGGCCCAAGGATCAGTTGCTGATCCTTGCTGTATACATTGTACACCAGTGGGCACTTGGCCTTGCTGTGGCACATATGATGTGATCCGGACCATGCATGACAGCACATTTGGGAGTGTGAGGCTGATTTGTGCAGTCTTTCTCCCACCCTCCCCAAAGGGCAGGAGGAGAGAGTGTGCAAAGTGCAGCACAAACCATTCCTGCACCACCTATCAAATCTGTCGTGGGAACTGTGGGTACTGGGCTAGTTGAACCAATCACTGACTCTGTAGGACAACCTCCTGTGTTCCTATGTGCCCATTGCATGGATGTGACTCCCAGCTGGTGCCCGACTGAACCAGCCCTGAAATGCAAGAATTCCTATACATAATAGCAAAGGGAAGATCAACAGGGAGGCGAGCCATAAGGCTGCTGTTAGGGCTCTTAATAGGGCGGTTTTTTCAAACTGCCTACTTAGTTTCAGGGAACCTTTTCACAGGGAGGCCCTGAGCAATTGCCACAAAATTCCAGCATGTTGCAGAGGGTTCTGGGAAATTTTCGATGGCACACAAATAATTTGCATGAGGCACTAGCTGGGCCTGTTAGGCCTCGCTGCGTCTGTTGGGCCCACTGCGGAGAATGTTCTGAGCAATTATAACAGCATATTGCAGGGGATTCTGGGGCAAACATTCTACATGGGGCACTGGCTGGGCCTCACAGTAACAAAGAGTGTGCCCTGTCGGGCATGGCCAGCCACGCATTTCAAGAGTAATGGAAGACCATCTGCCGTGGGCCAGCTGCCTTTCCGAGAAGCTCCGCCATTAAGGACCTTAAACCTCCAGGAAGCTTCTGAGGAAGGACGTTCCCTGGGACACAATTTGAAAACTGCTATTGTAGTGCAGTTCTCCAGCTGAATCAAAGCCCTGTCGGAAAGCTGGCAGGTAGTAAGTAGCTTTGTAGGCAAAGAAGAATTTTCAGCATGGTGGCGGTGGACCTGTAGAATTATAATCCCCTCTGCCACCAGCACTCCAGGCTCTCACAGGCCAGTGGTCCTGCTGCTGGCTGGTGAGTCAGTTTCTCCTCTGTTGCCGCCTGGCCCATGAAGGATGACCCTGTCCACATGCTCTGATTGGCTGGGTGCATCGCCAGCAGCTTCCTTCCGCCCTCCCCTTTTCTGCTAAAAGCATTTCTGTGCCTGTGAGTTGTTGCATGCTTCCTGTAATGCCCGGGCCAGCCTTGCCCCAAGGATGGCCGGATTGGGGAATGGCTAAGCGCTTGTGTTGCAGAGAGGGAACAGCAGGTGGCTTCCTTTTCCCCTCTTCCCGAATCACAAGACCTAGAGTGAGTGTCCTTCGTCCTCTTGTGAGACCTGAGTTGAGGTGTGTGCTAGAGGCTGGCCAGATTCCAGAGCTGCTCCAGTCCCAACCCTAACAGCATTAAGCCGTCACTGCTTTCATACACCCACCTATCTGGCCAGCTCTGGCCCATCAGCCAGTCTGTTTCCCACCACCTGGTCCTCAGAGGACACAGGTACTACTGATTTAAAAATAAGAGTCTTGTGGCAGCTTCTCTCTACCTACTCACTCACGCATGCACAGGCCAACTGAAGGTAACACGTCATGCATCTGATGAGGTGAACTGTAGGCCTTGGAATACAGGTTGAGTATCCCTTATCCAGACTGCTTGGGATGGGAAGTTGTCTGGATTTCGGATTTGTCTGGATTTCTGGATATTTGCATAAATAGAATGAGAGAGATTTTGGGGGGTGGGACCCAAGTCTCAATATGAAATTCATGTATGTCGCATATACATCTTTACACATAGCCTGAAGGTAATCTTATACAATATTTTTAATAATTTTGTGCCCCAGCATGCCTTGCGCTATGCCAGCCAGGTGCTGGGAAACTTTTTTTTTTTAAAAAGTCATAGCCCCGAAAATGTCTGGTTTTTGGAATAGTCTGGATTCCGGCTGTCTGGATAAGGGGTAATCAACCTGTAATACAATACATTTAAGTCTTTAAGATGCCACAAGATTCTTTGCTACAATTCTTCCTGCAACAGACTGAGGGCCCAATCCTATCCAGCTTTCCAGCACTGATGCAGCTATGCCAACGGGGTGTGCGCTGCATCCTGCGGTGGGGAGGGAGGTGGACAGTCATGGAGGCCTCCTCAAGGTAAGGGAACATTTGTTCCCTTGGGGCTGCATTGCAGCTGCATCAGTGCTAGAAAGATGGGTAGGATTGGGCCCTAAAACAGCCCCTCCTTTGGAAGTGGTTACTACTGATTTAAACCCCTTGCAAAGTTGTTGGAATGTTGTGTTGCTGAGCTGAAGAAATGTAGGAATTGGTCGTTCTATCATGGAAACAGCCAAGGGACAGTGGTTCTGAGCACATTTAGAGCACAGTCCTGCGCATGTCTACTTAGAAGTGAGACCTCTTGTGTTCAGTGGAGCTTCCTCCCAGGAAAGTGTGTATAGGATGGCAGCCTAAGAAAACTGCAGTTTGCAAGGTTCATGGAGGGGAAAGTGGTGACTACTTAAGCTGGCCTCAAAGACAGTGGATGTGTCCAGAATTACGCTGCCTCTGAAGTTTTCACTATACACTATTACACTAGTTTTCACTATCGCCAGCAATAGCTAAGCCACTGATAGACCCAATTTATTAAACCTAAAATCAAGTCCTCTAACCTGCACCTGCAAATCCACAGTGAACGTTTCCCCCCCCCTCCCTTTGTCATAGTCCTACAATGGGGGGGGGTTACCCAATTAAACAGCTGAGTTATAGATTCAGGATAGACAAAAGAAAGTTCTTCACACAGTGCATAGTTAGTCTGTAGAATTTTTGTTGCCGCAAGATGTGGTTATGGCCACTAGCTTGGATGGATTGAAAAGAGGACGGACACGTTCACGGAGGCGAGGCTATCGCCAGCTATTACCCATGACAGCTAAATGGAACCTCCACTGTCACAGGCTCTGAATGCTAGTTGCTTGGGGAGCGGAGAGCTGTTGCCTTCATGTCCAGCTTGTGGGTTTCCTGGAAGTATCGGGCTGGCTATTGTAGGAAACAGAATGCTGGTCCAGATGGGCCCTAAGTCTAATCCAACAGGGCTCCTGTGTTCTTCAGTTCCATTTTATCTGTGTGTGTGTATGTATCGGAGAGCAAATTGCAAAAGGTAGTTTGTGTGTGTGACTGAGCGAGCGTGAATGAATTGCAAAATCTGGTTCGTTGTGTGTGTGTGTATGATGAGCAAGAGGGACACTAAGGCCTGGTTCAGACTCTGTAGTAAGCACTATACACTTGATGGTTGACACCTAAATGTGTGAACTGACTCCATTGCAAAGCACAGAGTGTGAAGTGAAGTGAGGAAATCTAAAAGCTCTGTCTGTGTTGTTAGATCTTCTACAGTGGGTCTGTTCATACATGCAAGTTGTCACTTGATGCTTCCTCAGTTCACACAAGTGTGAACCACCCCCACTACAGGGAAGGTTGTGTTTTTTGTATCTTTGAGAGCATGGCCTTCCCAAGGAGAACCCGGGGGGGGGGGGGGAGAGAGGAAAAGGGTTGTCGGCTCACTCTTCAGGGTGCAGAGAATGGAACTTTTTGAGAAGATATGGTATAGTGGAACTCGCATTGGCAGCTTGGTGGAAGGGCAGGGGAGAGGTTGGTGTACATGGGAGGGGAGAGACCCTCTCTTAGATTGTTTTAGAGACCCTCATCTCCCTTGCCCAAAAGACAGATATGTTGTTTGCAAGCAGAAGGGGAAGACTCGGAGAGGCTACACTGGGGGTATCTGGACATCCCCACCCCCACCCCCCGCAGCCATGGAATTTGGGTTCTTGGTGCCAACAACGGTCCTCTTTCCCCTTTAGTTTCCCTCATTTCTGTGGGGTCTCTTGTTGGACCATGAGAAGGCAGGGGCTGTTTCCTCATCCACATTTCTTCTCGCATATCTGGAGTTGGCCAGTTGCTGTGGGGCATTTGTAAGAGAAATTAGTAATTTTAAGTGAAGTATAAGAAAAGGAGGCATGTCTAACACTTTAGCGAGGCAATATTTACAGTTTCCGTCCCATCTGTACCCCCTTCTTCCTCCAATGAGCTCTGGGCAGCATACAAATAGAAGATGATCCCATTTTGTCCTAACAAGGTAGGTAGGTTGCAGGTTTTGTCCTGTCAGGTAGGCCGGACTGGGAGGCGGCAGCTGCCTGTAAACTGCTGTGTTGATTTTCCTCATGCCTGCCCTGTTCACACATAAAGGGGGGGGGGGGGAAATCTACATTTTGGATGAAAAGGAGTGGGGGTCCCTCTTCACTTACCATGTGAAGCAGCAGCACCACCGCGAGATGACGGAAGGGCAGCATTTTGATTATAACATTGTCCAGTTCTGGTCACCACACCTCAAAAGGGATATAGTTGAATTGGAAAAGGTGCAGAAAAGAGCGACCAGAATGATTCGTGGGCTGGAGCACCTCCCTTATGAGGAAAGGCTACAGCGTCTGGGGCTTTTCAGCCTAGAAAAAAGGCGCCTGAGGGGGGACATGATTGAGACTTATAAAATTATGCATGGGATGGAGAGAGTGGATAGAGGGAAATTCTTCTCCCTCTTGCACAACACCAGAACCAGGGGACATGCACTAAAATTGAGTGGAGGGAGAGTTAGAACAGACAAAAGAAATATTTATTTACCCAGCGTGTAGTTCATCTGTGGAACTCCTTGCCACAGGATGTGGTGATGGCACCTGGCCTAGATGCCTTTAAAAGGGGTTTGGACAGATTCATGGAGGAAAAGACCATCACAGGTTACAAGCCATAAGCAACCTCCTAGTTTTAGAAGTGGGTTTTCTCTGTGCCAGGTGCAAGGGAGTGGCGACTGGACACAGGTATCTTGTTGTCTTGTGTGCTCCCTGAGGCATCTGGTGGGGCCACTGTGTGATACAGGAAGCTGGACTAGAGGGGCCTTTGGCCCCATCCAGCAGGGCTCGTCTTATGTTCTTATCCTGCCTTTCGTGTCTGTCAGGGTAGCTTACAGTAAGATAAAACAACGAACTAAAAGAAGGGAGCAAAAGACAAAACCTAACACCACAACTGAAAAGCCACACAACTAAACAACCCTACCACCTCGATTAAACATCACTCCCCACCCCAAGCTGAATAGAAAAGCCTGCATTTTATTCTATTTTAAAACATTCGGCTCCCCCCCCCCCCGCAGTGGAACACTCCTTTCCATGTAAAAAATAACGCCCACCCCTTCATGTGTGAATGGAGCAGCCACATGGACAAAACGTGCATGGCTGCCTCATCTAGTCTGGACCTCCATTCCCTGGATGAAGGAAGAGTCGAACCTCGGCCTCCCCAGTGCCACCAGGCTCCCTCCCCCCGTTCCAGCACTTCAAAGCGCTGCTTCGCCGGCACCTGTACGAGGAGGGGCCCCAATATGGCTGCCTCTTGCGTGTAGGAAGGGCGGCTGCTTTTGGACTCTGTCTGTGCTTCCAGACTGACCTGAGCCTCGGTTGCTCTTTAGATGTTACCCACCGCCTTCCTCCCGCCGTCTTTGGCCTTCTCACTTCTTCTTAACTCCACCTTTTCACGTCTGTCCGTCGGCACTCCTTGACGTCTTTGCATGCCTGTTCACACGAAGAGGCGGCATGGAGAGAGGTGAACACTGCTTCCTTCCTATGAATGTTTGTGAATCTGTAGTTGTAAATGCATTTACAAAAAAAAAAAATCTTAAATTTTAATTTATGCATATGCATTACTTGTAGATTTTACATTAAACCTTTTTTTCATTACCTTCTGTGTTTCAAGGTGTCCTCTGTGTTCCTGTTGGAAGTGCAAAGGGGAGCTTCCATTTAATTGCAACCTGCGTGTCACACCTGAATTTCTGCCTTGGTACACTGATCTTGTCTCATGAAATTCCAGGAAGCCAGTTTTTACGAGCACATTAACCACAGGCCTTTAGCATGAATATGCTGGTTAAAGTGACAGGAGGAAGAGGCAGAGTTGGCAGCCTTCTGGGGCCTGGTTCTTACTGAGGCTGGAAATCTGTGTGTGGGACAGAAAACTTCTGACTGTAGGTGGGGGGGGGGCTCTCTCTCAGAACGACAGACCCAGCCAAACAAAATGGCCTGCACGCTTCTTGCAGTCTCCCTGCAGCATGTGTTACGGCAGTCAAGCAAGTCGAGTCCCTTTTTTGAAGTCGTTTGTTTCGCTGAAATGCTGAAGATAGCACTTCCTCAGTGGGTGTAGATGGCTCAAAGATGGTTCTTCTTCCCTGGCTGCTGGTGGCTTGTGGCTACTAGATACAGAAATTTGTAACCCATCCCTTCTACTGGGCCAGGGCCTAGAGAAAACCCATTCGGCAACTGGAATATGGATGGTGGAGAATTTTTGCAATCCCCTGTGTATGAGCGAGGCAACAGGGATGGGAGAGGCATGGCTAGTGTATGCTTTTTAGATAACGGGTGCTGATATAAGGACTAACCCAGTGGTTCTCAAACTTTTTAGTACCAGGACCCACTTTTTAAAATGACACTCTATCGGGACCCACCTAGTTTTACGAGACTTTAAAAAAGGGTGATCTAGAAATAAATACATTTATTTATTTACAAGAACTCAGCTGCTTGCAGGGTAATTAACAGCTATCTTGCAAACTGCAGGAGCTCAGCTCTTTGAAGGGCAATTAGTAGCTATCTGATTTTTTTAATCATCTCAGGGCTTGTGGCAATTACTTACCTGATCTTTCCATCACCTGGGACCCACCAGAAATCAGGTTGCAACCCACCAAGTGGGTCCTGACCCACAGTTTGACTAACCTTGTCTGACTGGGTGATATTTATCCCCCCCCCCCTCCATTCAGCATCTCTGCAAAGAAACAGATACTACTGGAGACATACAATATTGTCTCTCTTTAGGGGAAAATTATCTCTGTTGAGCCTCTCCCCACCCCACCCCCAGAACTTCCAACCATCCGGGGAGGTGACTAAGTCAGGGAGCACCCACAGCTGGGACGCATCTCACCCATAGCCCCTTCAGACCACTTGGAGACATTGGATGGGGAGTTACTGGGCTCTGGCAGTCTAAGCACACTGGGGGGGGGGGGAGCTGGGCAGATGGCAGATCTGTTTGAAGGGGGGGGGCTTCTGCGTATGCTCCTCCATTGAGCTACAGGCCTTCCCCATTTGGTCCAGCATATTGTCAGCTGTGCTGCGACCCGGAATCCCACCTCTGCCCTACAAAAACACACACACACAACCCCAACCTTGCTCCACGTGTGCTGCCATCAAAACCTGGAAGTGCAGAACTTTTGCAGGAAGTGCAGGAGGAGCACAGTAGGGAGGGGAAGGGTCTGCTTCTAACTCGAGCAAGCGGCAAGTAGATCATTGCGGTTTGCCTTGGCAGCAGGTTGAAAGGAGGCAGCAGCAGCAGACTCAGGGTGAAAGGCACCCTAAATCCCCCCATCCCCTTGCAATCTACTGCTGACCCAACCCGTCTCAAGGGGCCTGGTGGGTGGGCTGGCCATGCCCACGGTGGACAGGCAACTGCTTCTGGGAAGCTGTGGTGAAAGAGGGTGTATGCAGAAAGTCTGGGTGGAGGTTGGGGGTATGTGGGGATTGGGTAGGCTGCCCTAGACGCAAACAGCCAGGCAGAGGGAGGTCACCTTGGAAGCCTCCCTCCCTTCCTGGACTCTAAAGGGGTTTCCACAGTTGGGCAACGATTCCCACTTTCACAAAAACCAACAGTAGCAAGAACATGGCTAACCCACTTTCTCCTTCGTAAATGGAGGCCAGAACTGTAAAAATGAAAAGGCGTTTATTCAAGGACTGGTTTAAACAAGGCAGATAAATAAATAAATGGGGAGAAGATGCAGTCAATCAAAAATCAAAAGACAGATCAAAGGAAAAGCAGGGCCGTCCCCAAACGGAGTTTGGCAAAATACTGGCACAGTTTAAAACACACGCCGTAAACAAAATATGTCCCCATATTTAGCTACTGGCTGCCACTGTCTGGGTCCAGTTACTGCACCCCTATGAGGGGTGGACGAGCCATTTGCTAATACATAGAGATGGCACATCTGTGATGAACTAAAGGCAACAGCCAGGGCATCTCTGTGTGTGTCCTTAAAAAACCTGGGTTTGCTGATGTCATAGGGTCAACCAGTCGGAGGAATGGGGGGTCACCTTGCATTCCACCCCACCTCATTACAGGGCCAGCCCAAGACCTCCTGCCGCTTGAGGAGGCAGCATACCAAATGCTGCCTCTCCTTACCCGATGAGGTGCCAGCCTCTGCTCCTCCCACTCTCCAGTGTTCCAGCTCAGTGCTCCCCTCTCCTCTCCTCCATATTTCCTCTTCCACTCTGTCATCCTCTTCCTTTTCCAATCCAGGGAGTGGAAGGATAAAGATGAGCAGTGGAGGCAAGTAGGTGGACAGAGATTTGGGCCCCACCAATCTGCTGCCTGATGCAACAGCCTCAGCTGACCTCATGGATGGGCTGGCCCTGCTCAGTAGCTAGGCTGCTCAGTCGATGGGCACATGCCCATCTCAGCAGGAAGATCAGTCAGGATCTTTTTTTCTAGGTAACACCAGATATGAAAACAGGGAATCTTCTTGTCTGGGAAGCCATGTGACTTTCTGCAATGGTGCTGAAGTCAAAAAGACCAGGCTACTGCGGGCAGACATCTCAGCCACTTTTAAGATGCTGAAGCATTACAGAAGGCCCAAGGAGGGTTTAAGAAGATCTTTAAAAATGGAGAAAAAAATAGGCAAACACAAAAATCAAGGCTTTTTGTCGCAGAAGACCACAGGCCTAAGAACAGACGAGCCCTGCTGGATCCAGCCAAAGAACTACATATCCCAGCATCCCATTTCCCACAGTGGCCACCAGATGCCTCCAGGAGGCCTCAAGCAGGAAATGAATACCTGCCGCCTCCCACTTTTGCTCCCTGACTTGAAGTATTTGCTGGCACACTGGCCTGGAGCCTGGAAGTTCCCTATGTTTATTTACTTAGTATGTTTCTAGCTGGCTTTTCAACCAGAGTCCTCAAAACAGCTCACTACATTCCTAAAATGCAATGGATATGTTAGAGGCCGCAAAACAAAACAAGCCCAACTGGAGCAGGAGCAGGAGCGGGCTGTGCTGCCTAGTAGCCAGCGCCAGTGTGATCTCCTCCCTGAGCCAGCAGCCAGCCCGAGTCCCCTCTACTACAGGCTCCGACAGGAAGAGCCTGGAACTTGGCCTATGGCACTACTTGCCACTGGGACCAGAAGAGCTTCCCACAAATATCCCCTCCCCATATGTGGTACATTTTTGTTGACTTGAATCATGGCAAGCTGCCTTGGAGCCACCCTTGGCTGAAAAGGGGCAAGAAATAAAAACAAGACAACCTGCTCCAGACCCAGCTTCCCAGTCTGCCTCGCCTTCTCCTGGGCTGCCACCTCTTGCACCCGGAGCACCTGCGCGACACCTTGTCCAGGCACCTGCTGCTGGTCCCTCTGACCGGCCTTCGCTGCTCTGACCCGCACTGCGTCTCCACCTCTGGCTCCTCCATCCGACTGGGGCTCCAGCCTGGCCCCCACAGCTTGGCACACGCAGGCCTTGGCGCAGTTTGGGACTTCAGCTGGCCTGTCGCTTCAACTGAAACGACGGACCGTTTACACCAAGACCCTGGCGGCAGCTGAGGAATGGGGTGGGCGACTTCACCATCAGCCCTGATGCCCCTGCCCAGTGGAGCCCAGCTGACCCCCAAGGAGGCCAGCCCACCCGCCAGCCAGCTGGGAGGTGCGTTCCTGCTACCTTGTGACAACACTCAGGGCTGGGCTGTCCTCACCTAGGAAGGAGGCTGTTGCTAGCGGCAACCCCTGAAGAGCTGTGGCCAGGTAGTGGAAGCTATTCTGAGGCAGATCGATCAATACGCAGACTCAGGTAAAGACAACCTCAGGCGTTTACTCTGGGTTGGAGGAAACACAGACCCCAGGTCTGGATGAACATACAGCTGTCCATCGTCCCCAGACAGATATAAACAGGACACAGCCTTTTAAAATGGAGACTTTAATGAGGAAAACAAGCTTTTCAACGTAAGACTTACAGCCAATGCATTTCACCTCAACTAGATTTAAAGGATATGAATTTAAGACTTTCAAATTCTCACCATACACATCTGGTCAGCTTGGTGCAGGGAACCATGGTGGAAAACAACTATGAAGAGCAACATTACGAAACATGCTAAAATTCTAAAATAACTGGTTGCCTATGCAGCGGAACATAACTTTTTTTTCCCCCTTCCCAGTGGCCACATACCTTCCACAACAGGTCTGAGAAAGTGTTTTAAGACCAACCATTGTTGCTTAGGCTGGTTCCAAAGCTCAGAACCCCTGCTCTGCACAAGAGGTAGATAAGAGGTAGATAAGGGCTTGTGGCACCTTAAAGGCTGACACCTGTATTGGGGCAGAAGCTTACGTGGGTCAGAGATGACCTCATTTCATTTATTTATTCATTTTACACACCCTGCTTTTTAGCAAAACCGGCACTCAAAGCAGCTTACGGTTAAAATGCACACAAGGGTTCTAAGATAATAACACAACACAATACAGGGAAGTGTGCAAGGTCTGTCCAAGACTTCCTGGCACCAGAGGCCGTGTGCCAAATGCAACTGATGTCCCTGACCTGACGCTGTGCCAGCCTCTGCTCCTCTCTCTCCTAGAATTGGCAATGGAAGAAGGGGATGGAGCAGAAGAGTGTGTGTGAAGGAGAGGAGAGTGCTGGGCTAGAGTGTCTCCTCCATGCACCCACTCCATCTCCCCTCTTCCTTATCCAATCCAGAGTGAGAGGAAGAGAAGCAGCCCAGACTGTCTGAAGCAACTGCCTGTTGGCCTCATGGATAGGCTTACCATCGTCCCGGAAATGACCGGGAAAGTCCCGGCAAGCCCCTTTTGTCCCCCCGTCCCCCCCGAACTGTAGTTTAGTCCCGGCCCCGGCCAGCCGGCTACATCGCAGCCGGCCGGAGCACTTCTGAGACTGTGCTGCCTCCTGCAGCACGTCTCCGTCCTAATCTTCCTAGTCTCGCGCGTTTGTGCGAGACTGGAAGCACTCGGAAGATGTCCGAAGTTCACTCGGACATCTTCCGAGACGTTCCAGCTTCTCGTCGCGTATTTGCGCGACGCTGGGAGCTCTCCGGAACAGCCCGAGTTCACTCGGGCCGTTCCGGAGAGCTCTCAGTCTCGTCGCGTATTTGCGCGACGCTGGGAGCTCTCCGGAACGGCCCGAGTGAACTCGGGCCGTTCCGGAGAGCTCCCAGCCTCAAGGGAGGAAGTCCCCGCCCTCGGCCACGCCCCCATGCCCCCGGCCACACACCCCACGCCCCCAGCCACACCCCCAGTCCCGGCCGAGTGCCGGGGAATCTGGTAGGCCTACTCATGGACAGACCAGTTCTGGATCTGTGGGGAGCAGAGGGCAGGCAGGGTCTTCTGGAGCAGGTTCCAGGCTCTTCCCTCCAGAGAGAGGGGCTGATACAGGAAGGGAACCAAACCGGAGCTGCAGTTGGACTTGGGCTGGCGGGTGGCAAAGACGGAGAAACTGGTCTCTAGTCTATGAGAGTTTTCGCCACCATAAATCTTTAAGGTGCCACAATACGCCATTTTGTTTTTGCTGTGACAGATCAACAGCCCAGTTCTATCTACGTTTAGCGAGAAGTCAGTCCCACAGTGTTCAATGGGGCTTGCTCCCAGGTCAGTGCGCATAGGATTGCAGCCTAATACAGTTACCCCATCTGGAATAGGCCCATCTACTCCAGCTTCCTGTATCTCACAGTGGCCCCACGAGATGCCTCCGAGAGCACACAGCCAACAAGATAACCTGTTTCCTGTTGTCCCTCCCTTGCAAATGGCACAGAGAAAACCTACTTCCACAACCAGGAGGTTTCTTATGGCTTGTAACCTGTGACGGTCTTTTCCTCCATGAACCTATCCAACCCCTTTTAAAGGCATCTAGGCCAGGTGCCATCACCACATCCTGTGGCAAGGAGTTCCACAGATGAACTACACGCTGGGTGAAGAAAGTGCCAGCCCAAGATTCCTGGGGGACTTACTGTCCGAGGGTGGGGTTGCTTTTGCTGCAGCCGTGGGGAACTGCAGCAGCAGCAGCAGAAGCAAACCCTTCTCTGTGCCCCCTTTTGTCTTTCTCCCCTCCTTCCATGGGTAACAAGGAGCTGTGCTCCATTGCCGCCACCGCCTCCTTCCCCCTGCCTGCCCCATTCATAACTGGAAGCTTTCCTGAAGAGGCCCCTGCAAAGACACAGTGATCGTTCTGGGAAAGCTCCCACACTTTTGGGAAGACAGGAAGTGACACATAACAAGTAGTTCCATCACTGGTGTAGGCACAGATGGCCAGGGATTGGCAGTGACCCCACCTGAGGGCCCGGGCCCCCCAGCAGCTGCTGGCCCAACTCTCTAGCCGTGACTCGTCACCCGACTTCACCCTGATGTTTCTGCCAACTTTTCTTCTAAGATTCTGCATCTGTGTGGCTGTCCCAATATTCAATACGGTTCTGAACTTCAACTGACGTTTTCTGTGCCGTAATAATTTCTACACACGTTCTCAGTTCTTCACCCATGCCTGCCCCCTCCCCATTTTTTTTTAAGTGTATATAATCCAGGTTGGAGATGATATATTCCATGTGGGAGAGTGATCGGCAAAATCTGGGGAGCATTAAGCATTGTTGTAGCTCTTTGAGTTTACTGCTGCAAAAATCCCAAGTTTTCTCCTCTCCCGTCATAAGTCTTGAATGGCTGAATGTGCTGCGGTCACAGAGCCAGCGAATTGCTGCAATAGTGCCACCCTGCCCGGCATGGCTCCCTTACTGAGCCTCTGAGTAAGCCAAATGTCTGCCTTTTCAGGTGCCGTCTTGAAAACATACCTGTTCATTTTATACCAGGCAAGACAAAGACTGCACAACGGAAATCTTTTCATAAACGCTAATATACTACAAGACTCTTGATGCTCATACGGTCTCCCTGCCCAAACTGTGCCTCATCTCCCCATTCTAGTTACTAGTGGAAACTCCTCCCAATCACTGGGTGATGATCGCACACTGTAGCCTTTCCTAAAACCCAGCTACCTCTATGATGCCTCTCCTGGGTGGATTTTCATGTGTCTATGAAAAACAGAGGAGCTACAGAACCTTTTCTCGCACACTGAGCATTCATAGGGTTTCTCTCCGGTATGAATCCTTTCATGCACGACCAGGTTGGATTTTTTACTGAAGCTTTTCTCACAGTACGAGCACTTATACGGCTTCTCTCCTGTGTGCACGACGGTGTGTTTCCGAAGGTGAGAGCTGGAAACAAAGCTTTTCCCGCACTCGGAGCAACCGTATGGCCTCTCTCCTGTGTGAGTTCTCTCGTGTATAACAAGGCGCGACCGCTGGCTGAAACTTTGCCCGCAATCCAAGCACTGATACGGTTTTTCTCCTGTGTGTGTTCTTTTGTGAGTCTTTAGCTGAAAACTGGTCCGGAAGCTTTTCCCGCACTCGGAGCATTCGTATGGTTTCTCTCCTGTGTGGGTTCGCTTATGTTTAATAAGGGAGGCAATCTCCCTGAAGCTGTTGCCACAGTCCGAGCATTCGTGCGGCTTCTCGCCTGTGTGCGTCCTTTTATGAATGACAAGCTGAAAGCTGATCCGGAAGCTTTTCCCACACTCAGAGCACTCGTATGGCTTCTCTCCCGTATGGGTCCTCTCATGTTTGACGAGAGAGGCTCTCTCGCTGAAGCTTTTGCCACAGTCCATACATTTGTGCGGTTTCTCACCAGTGTGTGTTCTTTTATGAAGTTTAAGGTGACAGCTGATCCGGAAGGTTTTCCCGCACTCAGAGCATTCATATGGCTTCTCCCCGGTGTGGGTTCTCTCATGTTTAATAAGGGCACCTCTTTCGATGAAGCTTTTGCCACAGTCTGAGCATTTATGCGGCTTCTCTCCTGTGTGGATTCTCAGATGCTTAACAAGGATCCCCTTTTCACCAAAGGCTTTCCCACACTCGGTGCATTCATATGGCTTCTCTCCCGTGTGAGACCTCTCATGTTTAATAAGGGTGGATTTCGCATTGAAGCTTTTGCCACAGCTTGAACATTTATATGGCTTCTCCCCTGTGTGGATTCTTTTGTGTTTAAGGAGATTTGTTCTCCAACCAAAGCTTTTCCCACACTCAGAGCAGATGTACGATTTCCCTCCTACATGGGTGCTCTCTTGTGGAATACAGCCGGGTGCCTTGCTGTTTGAGATTTTCCCACAATGTGCATACTTATGCAGTTGACCCTTTGCTCGTCGTACTGCCTGATTCTCAGGAAGATCCATGCTCTCGTGCCATCTCTGATGTCCACGGTCAGTCCCTGACTTTTTCCTACACTGGAAGGTCCTTTCATACAAGCTTTGGCTTCCTTCCTCACACAGGAAAGCTTGGCTGGCTGTCTTCCCTTGATATTTTGCATGGTGCCACTCTGGGTCTTGTTTCCTTCCAGGCTCCTCTTCCCCTCCGGGACCCCAGAAAAACTTCACCTTCCCTCTTTCCAACAACAGGCCATCGATGCCCACTTGCTCCGGTCTTTCTAGCTGAAAGGAGTCCTCCTCAGTCTTCAATACCCGCTCATCACATTCTGGGACAAACAGAGAACCACTTAAAATAGAGCGAAAACTGCAATAATATACCAAGAACGAACCATCTTCCCCAGGATTAAGGTCATAAAAAATGAAAATTAATGTGTAATTAAAACTTTAAAAATGACTTTAAAGTCTCCTTTAAAATGCAATAAAAACAATTTTAAAACGCACAGCATGACGTTTCATTCATAAGCTATGAATATCATCAGATGCAATGAAAGCCTGTGACCGGCACAAAGATGGTAATCAACACAACTGTCTTGCCGGCATTTAAAGGATATCAGGCACAACATCTGCAGTAGAAGCCAATTAGCACCGGAAATGTAAAGCAAGCACTTAGCTGCTGGTGACCTAGCTCTGTGATCCCCTACTACTGCCTTTAGTGGTTGCTTGAGTTATTGCAGTTTTGCTTAGTGACGGAGTCCAAATTTTATTGATCGCTGACAGTTCTTGCTTCCGATTAAGAACCCTAGAGAACCACTTATTTATGTACAGATTTATTTTTTCATTTAAGCCCAAGCTACACTGTTCGCATGCAGCCAACGTACGGCATGGGCACGCACGTCAAATAGAGACTGCCGTTGGCAGCCGGCGCTGGCCCATCGGCAGCCAACGTCCCCACAGGGCAAGTTGACCTCACCTCAACTTTTGCCCATTCGGCTGTGCTCCGGCTGCGTCAGACGAAGGCGGAGCGCGAACGTTGATAGCTTAGCACGGCCTTTACATGTTAGTAAGCTTTAGCACACACTTGTCAACCAAAAACACCCATTATTATTAACTTCATTCTCACCCGGCAACACAAGGACGACAATGTACGTGGAGATTATCCCATCCTCACAATATCCCTATGAGTTAGGTTAGTTGGAGAAAGTACACAGCTGGCCAGGAACCACCCAGTACAGTTTGCTAAAGATTACAATCGTTTTCATGCACCACTGATTATTGCAGCTAAACGTCCGTGAGGCCCTGGCTGGCTAACATTATAAGGCGGAATGATGAGCTAGACGAAATTTCATAGCGTCACCACTTACATCCTGTTTGTGGTAGCTGAGGGTGAAGACAGATGTAATGTAAGAGAAGAAGTCATAGTTTTCATGCACCACTGATTATTGCAGCTAAACCTCCTTGAGGCCCTGGCTGGCTAACATTATAAGGCGAAATGATGAGCTAGATGAAATTTCATAGCGTCACCACTTACATCCTGTCTGTGGTAGCGGAGGGTGAAGACAGATGTAATGCAAGAGAAGAAGTCATAGTATTTCTGGCCACCATCTTGAGCAGCCCATTGCTTTAGGTCGGACATCTGTCTTCACTTGTAGCCGATTATTCAGCGGTGAAGCTAACTCTTCAAATGACCCAGTAACTCAATAGTTACTGCTGTTAGGAGGACAAGTTAGATACAGTTTAAACGCATCCTGCACACAGAGTAGAAGTAGGTTGAGCTTCTCAGCTATAGAGCTTCCCCCGTTTCCAGTAGTAGGAAGCTGGATGTTGTTGGGAAACTCTTCCCTTGTTTGCTCTCTAGCACCTGGTATTCAGAGGTATACTGTCTCTGTACATGGAGGTTCCACTGAGCCACCATGTCTAATAGCTTGAAAAGAGGCCTGCACAACCTGGGACCTATAAAGCTGAATGCAGCTCACTAGCAAGGCATCTTGACCCTCCAAGTATCTCACTGCACATGTTTGCTGTCCTAGACGATCAGCACAACCAGAAGGGTTATCAAGACCCTAGTGGGCCACCATACATGTCTAGTGACTGGCATTTAGCCTGATGGACCACAAGTTGTGCAGCCCTACACTAGATGATGCTTCTGCAAGGAGCTGCAGACCACCGTCTCCTCCCAGATTGTCCAGATCCTTGTGGAGAGCAACCGCAGAGCTTCAAGGCAATCGGACACGCCTGTACTAAAATTTTAACTGCTGCTGGTCTGGTCTGCTGTCGTTTTATAATTGCGTATGTTCTTGTTGTTGTTGTACACTGCCTCGTTTCATCAAGGAAGGCTGGCACAGGAATGAGTTAAATAAAAAATACACAAGTCTTACCTGGTGAGCTGGCCTCCCACTCGCTCTCCTGCTTGACCTCCCCAGGGAGCTGGAACGTCAGAATGTCTGAGGAATCTTCCTCCGACTTGGGAGACTTGACAGTCACCTCCTCCAGAGTCTCTGCTGTCTGAAACAGGAAACAGAGACCCAGGTCAAGGCACAGTGGAGGGGGAATAGCCAAAGCTCCACTCATTTCCAGGTTGAACCAAGCAAGCAGCCCTAACAGAAAAGGTAAGAAAAAGGCAGGATTTCTTCTGCGTTCCACAGGCCTATCCAGGAGGGCGACTGAGGCGGTGACCCCTGGCAACAGATTGGCGGGGGGGGGGGGGCACCCATCTCTGCATCCCACCGGTCTCCACCACTCCTACTCCTTCCACAGAACTGGAAAACAAGGAGGGGGAGGAGCGGAACGTGGCCCGATGCTCCAGCTCGCCATTCTCCCCTCCTCCACACTTCCTCTTCCACTCCTTCCCCCTCTTCCCTTCCCAATCTGTGGAGGCGTCCAGGCTAGCACATCACCAGAGGAGGGCAGCGCTTGGTACGCCACCTACGGCGCTGGGACGTCTTGGGCTGGCAGAGGCACCCCACAAATAGTGTTGCAAAGACCAAAAGTAGCGCCACACAGATATTCAAAGAGGGTTGGTGGTTCTTTTGTTTCCCATGGCAAGCAAACACGATCACCATGGCTTTCTCTTGATTACTTAGAATGAAAAGCTCTCTCTTTTGGTTCATTCTCTTAACCTGCTGCTGCCTCAGCAAAACATGACCTGCCAGCGCTAATGCCAAAGCACAGAGCTCTGGAGCACAGGCCCGGCGCTAGTTTCCTGCTCCCTGAAACATCAGGATTGCTGGTCAAAAGAGAGACGCTATATTCACAGGCCAGAATCCTCCCGGATCTGGGAACTGGGCGATTGCATAGAGCCAACCCTGTGCCTCTGGCTGCTAAACGGGCACCGATCTGCCACACGACCTCAGTCTGCCCAACCAGCTGCTGAAGGAGGGTACTGGAGTATTTCTTTGTGCCGACAGGTAGAATAGATTGACTGATGTCTGTTTTTCCCCAGGTACTTAAAACAACAGATTCAACAATGGAAACAAACATTCGATTAAGAATATTCCATGATTCTAGGCTGACCATATCCAGAAAGGGACAGGGTGCCTATACCTTTAACCATTGTAAGAAGGAGGAAATTGGGAAGGTGTAGCTTGTTGCACCTGTTCATGATGAGCTGCACCTGCCCAAATTTCAATGGTTAAAAGGTATAGGCACCTTGTCCCTTTTGGGATGTGGTCAGCCTACATTATTCTAAGACCATCATTAAGTTTAGTCTTTACTGAATTCTGCGAATTTCCAGATCTTTTGCTGCTTGGCAGGAATCAAATTCATTCGCCTTTTCATACGTATTTTCCTGCTGCAACAGTTTGCTTAATCCTTGGCATTAGATCTTTGTACATGATGAAAATTTGGCTGTTCTAGTCCTGTACCCCACTTGATCCTATGTATGTTTACTCAGAAGCAAGACCAACAGTGTTTGATCGGGCTTGCTTGTATGTCAACATACATAGAACTGCAGTCTGAAATATTTACAGCGCAATCCGACTTAACTTTTGTGCTGGTTTAACCAGCAGCGCAGTGAGAACGGGAGGCCCCAGAACGGAAAAGGGATTCAAATCCCCTCCAAAAGAGGAATTCAAAGGGGATTTGAATCTCTTTTCCATTCTGGGGCCTCCGGTTTTCACTGGGCCACTGGTTACACCGGCACAAAAGTTAAGTCGGATTGCGCTGTGAATTCCATTGTTATTGTGGGAGACGGATTAAGAATAAACTAAAATGGAGTCAGAAATAAAGTATTATAAAGCAATACATAGTCTGTGTGTCTGACTAAGCATAGACAAGCACTATGTCGCATAAGCTTGGCAGAAACCGCAAGAAGCCTTATCCTGGGCTAGCTGGTGAGCCAGAGCAATGTCTTCTAACACCCTGTCCTTGGGGATGTCCACCCTTGACCGGCTTAAGGCTTAAGCCTTAAGGAAACCAACAATAAACATAGCCTATATGCTGTATGCTTGCATAAACATCTTATCAGGAAAACACGCAGGTTGTTACTGAACACGGGTACAGTTACAGAACTGCTTATCAAGGATAACCTCATGTTGTTGCTGTGTATGGCTGCATGATGAAGGTATATAAACCTTGTGGTTTACCTTATATCGGTGTGCGAGCTTATCTCGCACCCCTGGTACACAACTTGACTGTCCTTGTGTATAAGGAGTAAGAATAAAGACTCCCTGCTTTGAGACACTGTGTTGTTTCCTGTTATTTACCACAACCTGAGCTAAGAACTATTCTAGAGATTTTAACACCCAAGACATTTATCTCTAACATTATCCTTGTTGTTGTTATCTTTTTGTGGTTTCAGTATCTGTGTGGAATAACCTCCCTTTTGTTCATTGCCCCAAGAACCTGCCATCAGCCTGCCTGATCAACCCCCACTCTGCATTTCCAGAGGTGGGATCAGTGGTTCCAGGATCTGCTCCTTCAGGCGCCTCAAGACATGAACAGAGGAAACCATCCTCTATGGAGTCAGTCCACCGGTCCCTCCAGCTGAGTTTTGTCTACACTGAATGATGGCAGCACCTCTCTAGGGCTTAAGGAACATAAGAACATCAGAAGAGCCCTGCTGGATCAGGCCAAAGGCCCATCTAGTCCAGCTTCCTGTATCACACAGTGGCCCCACCAGATGCCTCAGGGAGCACACAGCCAACAAGATAACCTGTTACCTGCTGCCACTCCCCTGCACCTGGCACAGAGAAAACCTACTTTTAAAGCCAGGAGGTTGCTTATGGTTTGTAACCTGTGATGGTCTTTTCCTCCATGAATCTATCCAAACCCCTTTTAAAGGCATCTAGGCCAGGTGCCATCACCACATCCCTCTTAGGGTTCTACTGGCATCTACTGAGAGATGCCAGGGATATCTTCTGCATGCAAAGCATGGGCTCCAGTGCCAGGCTACTTTCCATCCCTCTGGCTCCACAGCCACAGATATCAACGTTCCTGGAGTTGGTGCCATACCTCTGCAGGACTCCTGGCCGCCTGGCCACAGAAGAGGTGCTGGTGCTGCATCTCCAGGTCAACCTCCTCCCCCTCCTCCACTATCTCTTCCTTCACTTTCACGCAAGGATTCAGGCTTCCATCCGTCTCCTGGGCATCTCCACTAAGGTTTGGAGTCCTACAGGCTCCTCTTGGCCACCGGCTGGCGTCGTCAGCTGCCCTCTTCAAGGAGGCCTGAAATTCCTTCGTGTCCTCCTCTGGCTGGGGTGGAGGCAGGGCTGAGTTTTCCTGTCCTTGCTCAGGGGACGCCACCGTCTTCAGGAATTCCTGCCACTGGGATTCCCAGCACTGTGGCAGAACCTCGGCTGGCTCCTGCTTAATATGCGGAGGCTCTTCCCCTGGGCGAAACTCCTTGATGGTCCCAACCTGGACAACATGAGGGTCTCTTTCTCCAGCTTCCAATCTCTCCTCTGCTTTGGCTGCCAACGGTTCCTGGTCTTCCATCTTTATTCCTAGCTACACTCCCTGGATGGACAAGGAAATAAGAGTTTCAATGAGCACAAAGGGATGCAAATTATAGACAAATACCCCATCCTGGCATGTCCCTCAAAACAAGGCACAATACGGTGCCAATGTCCTAAAAGAGATATTATTAGGGATTTTGAAGAGAGAAAGGAAATGCCCTAAGAATCGTAATGCCTGTTGCAATAGCCTTGGTCAGCTTGCCTTCAAAGGCCTCAGCTAACCTCAGATCCATACAAGATAAACCCAGTGACCATTTACAATAGCAGTAATTGGTGAGAAACACAAACTTGGATCCATCAAAAGTTAAGAGATAGAAGGGGTCTTAGAGGTCTAGTCCAACCCCCTGCTCAGGGCAGGCAAGCAAACGTTACAGCATCCTGAGAGGCAGCCATCCAGCTTTGGCTTGAAAACTTCCAACAAGGGAGAGGCCACAACTCCATGAAGCAGGCTGTTCCAGTGCCAGATGGCTCAAGTTATAATGAGAGCGTTTTGATTTCCTATGCTAGTGTGAACAGTCCCTTGGACTGCTAGGATATCAAATCAGTTAATCCTAAATGAAATCAACCCTGACTGTTCCCTGGAAGGACAGGTACTAAGGCTGAAACTCAAATATTTTGGCCACCTAATGCGAAGAGAGGACTCTCTGGAGAAGACTCTGATGCTGGGAAAAATTGAAGGCAAAAGGAGAAGGGGAAGGCCAAGGATGAGATGGTTAGACAGCATCACTGATGCAACGAACATGAAAATGAGCGAACTCAGGAAGATAGTGGAGGATAGGAAGGCCTGGCGGGATATGGTTCATGGGATCACGAAGGGTCGGACATGCCTTAACGACTGAACAACAAGTGAGAGTGAAAACCCATGTCTCAACTGGGTCCCAAAACAAATAGAATCAAGCTTGCTGAGAAATGTTAGTCCTGGAATTTTGTGCTGGAGCCTCCCTTTGAAAGTGTCTCCAGTCTTACATTTGCTGTAGCGGATTGATATGGCTGCCCTCAACACAGACCACCAAGGCAGGATGATGATCAGGCTTTTCCTGGCAAAGAGACACACATTTGGGGGGATATCAGAAACCAGCAGTTAAGAGGAGACCATAGATATGTGACACCTGGTCCTATAATAGCAGAGGCGGTTTGGCCCATGCAGGCACTAACTTAACAGAGGACTACATTTAACTCAGCCAGTTTCATGCAACATATTCCAAAGGTTAGAACTGCAGTGTCAAAGGGGGGGGGGGATGTTTAACCCTTTCCTCTGTCTACAGTGTTTTCCAGGCAATTGTGTGTGCCCCACCTGGCCATGTCTACCCCAAGTCAGGCTGTGAAACCAAAAGTACGCTCTGCTGGAGGAAAAGCAGATGGAGGAAAAGTGTGCAGATTTGCAATGGAGAACTGGCCGCATTATGTGACAATCAGTCACTCCCCACACCTCCACATTATGGCAGAGTCTTGTCGTGTTGGACCTGAATATTCACAGGTGGCGGCTATGGCCGGGGGGCCTTTGCCCAGCTTCGGCTGGTGCGCCAGTTGCGACCGTACTTGGACCGTGCAGACCTGGCCACAGTGACTCATGCCCTAGTGACATCTAGACTAGATTACTGCAATGTGCTCTACATGGGGCTGCCTTTGAAGACGGTTCGGAAACTGCAACTAGTGCAGAATGCGGCTGCCCGGGTGGTTGCTGGGGCCTGTCGGTTCGACTCAGTCAGACCATTGCTCCGGCGGCTACACTGGCTGCCGGTTTATTTCCGGGCACAATTCAAAGTGCTAGTTTTGACTTTTAAAGCCCTTAACGGCTCAGGTCCAGGGTATTTGAGGGACTGCCTCCTTCCTTATAATCCGACCCGTACTCTGAGGTCATCAGGGGGGGCCCTGTTAACCGTGCCGCCATTGACGGAGGTGAGAGGGATGGCGGCGCGGAATAGGGCCTTCTCGGCAGTGGCGCCCCAATTATGGAATTCCCTCCCCCTGGAATTAAGAACGGCTCCCTCTTTAGAGACCTTTCGGCGGGGCCTTAAGACATTTTTATTTAGGGAAGCATTCGATGTCTGAGATGGTGGGCTGGCGTTTTAACAAATGGCTTTTTAACAAAGTACATACAGGTTGACCCACTGGGGTTGTTGTTTTTAGTTTGTTTTAATTGTTTTTAACTACTTGTTTTTAATTTTTAACGTATATGTATTTTAATGTTGTAAGCCGCCTTGAGTGCCCTCGCTGGGAGAAAGGCGGGATATAAATTCTTTAAATAAAAATATTGGGTGACACATTCTTAATTTCTCATCTGACAGTCAGCAAGGATTTGCAGGAACTGGGGAGAAGTAAACGTTACTGTTATTTTATTTATTTTTCACATTTTTATACCACCCCTTCCTCCAAGGAGCTCAGAGTGGTGTACATATTTCCTCCCCTCCTTTTTGTCCTCACAACAACCCTGTGAGGTAGGTGGGGCTGAGAGATAGTGACTGGCCCAAGGACACACAGGAAGCTTCGTGGCTGAGCGGGGATTTGAACCTGGATCTTCCAGGTCTAAGTCCGACTCCCAAACCACTACACGTTAACTAGAAAGTAGGGTCAACAACACCTTTTTATTGAACCAACGTCAATGAAAGCAGGAACATGCCAACTTTTGTGTTCCACAGAACTGCCAAAGTGTTTTGTGAAAGCCCCAAAGTCTGCAAGCTCAAATCCCAATATAAGTGATAAAAGATGCAAAGCAATCCAGTGTAAAAAAAGCGCCGTGGGAACACGTGCTCTCCCAGCGCTGGGTGTCGTAAACACTCTGGAAAGCGCGTTTACGGCACCTGGAGAGTAAGGGCTGCCGGCGCAGAGTGGTGGCCCACTCTCCCCCGGCACTCCCTGAGCCCGCCAGACCAGGTAAGCCCTGCACCAGTCGGTGCAGGGGTGGGGGGAGGGCGGACCGGGTGGCGAGGGAGGGTAGCCATTGGCTGCACCAGGCAGGGAGAGGGCGGGGATATCAGCGGCGAGCTCTGCTGATATCCCAAGACCTCTCCCAGCCTGGTGCAGCCTTACATGCCGGACTCAAATGTACGCCAGCTCCAGAGCTGGCATACATTTGAGTAGGCCCATAGGGTCTCAAGCTGCTTGCACCCAGGGAAGGGGATGAGTGTCCCCTTTCCTTGAGGTACACCCGGACTGCCCCAGGGCAGCCGGGGAACAGGCTAGGATGCGGTGGCCAGCCCTTGAGACTGTCCGCTGCATCTTACACAGGATTGGGCTGTGAACCTCGTATTTCTTGGCTGTGTGGTCCACTGTTTACATTTTTTTTAATACACTGTACATACATGTGTATGTGCATCAGCCAACTCAGGATACACTTCATTTCATGTTTTTATTGACCCAGACATTTATATCCCACCTTTCAGCCTCCAAACAGGGGTTGCATCTGTTGAACTGTATGCTCGCTCACAAAAGCTTCTGCCAAAATAAATGAGTACAAATGCCACAAGACTCATTCATGCTGCCATTGTAGCAGTGGCACGAATGAGAACTCTCCTCCGTCTCCTGTCCAGTTTCTGGGCAAATAGGGAGAAACCAGCATGTACACTCATGCATGTGTGCATATAAAGGGGGCCCATGGTGGGGCTTGTGGACAAGTGCCCCCAAAGTTGGCGCCAACCCTTTTTCAAAACAAAACAGTAACATGCCCAAAGAAAAATATAAACTAAATCAGCAGCATTACTTAACAACAAAGAAAATCATTCACAACCATCAGAACGCCTTTCCATTCTGGAGCGCCCTTAAGGTTGTTATTCTAAATACACTTATTAGAGGTAAGTCCCATTGAGCTCAGTGCGACTTCCTTCCAAATAAATACAGTACATTTAGGATTGATCCTACTGCACAAAGAAGCATCTAATAGCCTGTCTCTTGAAGGCAAAGCTCTCAAGTCTGCAGAATCTCAATAAAACAAAACAAAACCGAGTCTTGCGACACCTTAAAAGCCAAGAAACGTTCATGAGCTAAATCGCGGCTTAATACATGCATCACCATAACACTTCATCATGCACCTCCAAACCTGGCCCCTCAAAACCTTCTGCCACAACAACTGTATTCCTCTGTCAAGTGCCATCAGCCTCTTGTGTTTTGCTGCCATAAATTAATACAGCTGCCTCTCCAGCATTGATCTGGTGGCAATGAATTCCACAGACCCTGGGCAGCTACTGAGCACACTCCGTTAATGGCCGAGGACCATCTAGTTTCTGCAGGCGGCGACACCGGCAGCACAAATTCATCACTGGACTTTGGTGATCGGGCAGCTACATATGGAAGGAAGGAGGTGCTCCTTCAAGTGCCCTGGATCCAGGCCGTAGAGGACTTTCAGGATAAGGAGCTGCAGCTTGGTATTAGCCAGGAAACAGACTTGGCAGGAGGGAGGGAGGGAGGATATAAAGAGAGAGACCCTACCGAGTCCAGTTGCACAGGCAGGCACCCCCTGCTGCTCCAGAGGGTGTCTGCATCCGGGCTGTGTGTGCTTCTCTCTGGCTTTGCAACCTTGCAGCCTCCCTCTCTGTCTCCTGCTATTATTCCCTGCATTTATTGGCGTTTGTCCCCTTTTCCCTGCATCCAGGCCTCTCCTCCTTGCTTTCACTCACCTGCTGCTCCTTGCAGCCTTTGCAATGCACCCACCCTGGGATTTTTTTGCTGCTGCCGTCTCCCCAGTCCCTCCACGTTCCTCCGCAGAGGGGGGCAGGGACAGGAAGGTGACTTCTCGTTTCACACCTCCCTCTTTTGTGGCCTCTCTAGGCAAAGGAGCTCTATGCATTTAACCCCTTGAGCGTCTCTTGGAAAAGCAACTGCTTCACCCAGCAGCGCATATTAGTTGATATAGCAATCTCTGTGCCCTCAGATTAGGCTTACCATATGCAAAGGGGGGGCAGGGTGCCTACACCTTTAACCATTGTAAAATGAGGGAATTTGGGCAGGTGCAGCTTGTTGCACCCTTCCATTATGAGCTGCACCTGCCCAAATTCCCTTTTTTTACAATGGTTAAAGGTGTAGGCACCCTGTCCCCCTTTGGATATGGTAAGCCTACCTCAGATTGATGTGGTCGGTGTACCAGGTTGCTGGGGCAAAGCCCTCTGATCTGCTGGGCTCCCCATTGTACCCCATCCTTGATGACCAGCAGCTGCAGAGGGCCTGTGGGGCCCAATTAGAAACATTTTTGGCAGGGCCGCAGGTTCACAGCCAAGGTCTGTAGAATAATCTATAAAATAAAATGTATTATAGACTTTATACCTCTACAGTTGAATGGAAGACAATCAAAATGTGCGTTTAAAAAGTGCATGTGAGTTAATGGAGCAAATGGATGCACATTTTAATATAAAATTGCATACATGTAGTAGTAGTAAGCTCCTACAAGTAAAATGTGTAGATTACCTTTGAAAAGTAAATAGTTACAAAACCACTTGTTTTAGTGACTGTACTTGCAGCCCAATCCTGTCTAGCTAGGCTTCTAGCTAGGATCTAGATAGGACTCCATGCCAGTTCAGTGTGTCGGTTCTCTGTGGCTATGACCAGGCCCCCCCCCATCTTGCCTCCCCCATGATGGCTTTCCGCTGCGAGCTGGATGTGGTCTTTTCCCTTTTAATGGTGATGGCAGTACCGCCCAGTGCCCACCACCAGTAGTGAGGGGTCAGAGGTAAGTCTTCTGCTGGGCTTGGGCCCTCAGCCAGGGTGACTTGACATCACTGCTGGCCTGGGGTTTGCTCCGTTTGCAGGAGACCCTGCCCGTTTGGCTTCGCTGCGTGGAATGGCTCCGACGGCGAGGGGGCGGGGCCTCCTCACTCCGGTTCATGAACGCGGTAGTAGGTCGGGGCGCAACTTACTGTCGAGCCCCTACCGCAGGAACGCCACTGTGAACGGCTACTTTCCAGGTGGTATCCTTTTTACAGTCTGACAATTCTGCTGGCTGGTGCCTCCCACACTCGACCGACGCAGCTGGAAGCTCTTATCTCTCCTTCTGGAGGCTTTTACAGCTTTTTGTCCGCGGCGTGTCTCGAACTTGTCAAGTTCACCGGTCTTCGGGCTTACAAGACGGCAGCTCTCCCAACTGAGCCAGACTCTTCATTTTAAGCAACTTTATGTTATTCCATGGGGTTTTCCTTGAATGCCACTTTAAAACTGTGACTATGTCAATAGCATACTGCTTTTATGTGGTTTCCTCCCCCATCTTAAATTTGCGGTCACCTCTTTTCCCCCTTACTTACTCAATCCCTCACAAACTGAGTGACGCTGCGTCCTGTTATCCGCTTACTGGCACAATTTCCTCACAATCTGAAATGTCCGACACCCTGCTCCCAAACACGTGTGCATGAGATAGAGCTGGCTCTAGTTACTTAGTAAGGCAATGCACTTGATACATGCTCAGAGGCACTCTATAGTTGCACGCACCCCACTTCCCCAAGAGGCGAAACTTCCAGCAACAACGATGCCTGGATTTAGTTTCCTTGTGTGACAGCACTAGAGATGTTGAATATCTTTGTAAAGTTTTACTTACAAGTATACAAGCAAAATTACGGTGGACGCAAACAGCCACCACTCCTATTAGCAACAGATCCAGATCCGCTACCTCACATCAGGTCCTGAGAGAGTGGCTCTGTAGCCCTGGGGTGCTTCAGCTGTCAGTGAGCTCTCAGCTCTCTCTGGGCCTAAACGGACATTAAACATGTCGTTCCCCCTTCCAAGGTTAGTTCTTCTTCTTCTTCTTGCAAATAGCAGGCGCAGAGGGTCTGATAAGGATCAGGACAGTGATATTGGGTGGGTAGGTGACCTCTTCACCCCTGTTCCATGGAACCCAGTGAAAGTAATCCGTACTGTAGCTATTATTTGCAAAAAATAAACAAAAAGATCGACTATGTTGAAAGTCCTGTCTAGTTTGGCCCATGTGGGGTTTTTTAGTTTAGAGAAAAGCCACGGGGGGGGGGGGGGGGAAGGACAATGAATGAGGTTTATAAAACTATGCATGGTGTAGCGAGACAATGCATGGTGCACAATTCGTCTGTGGAATTCACTGCCACAAGGTGCTATAATAGTCATTAGCTTGGGTGGCTTTAAAAGGAAAATTAGACAAGTATATGGAGAACAGGCCTATCAATGACTATCTAGTCATGGTTGCATACGGGTTTCTGGGGAGAGTAACATCACGGGAGAGCTGTTGCCATCACACCTCTGCTTGTGGGCTTCCCAGAGGCACGTGACTGGCCAGCGTGCTGCATCCGACGAACCTTTAGTCTGCTCCAGCAAAGTTCTTCTTGCATCCTTAAGGGAGACAGTCCATTTACCATCTTCAGCTCTGACCACCTCATTCTGCACCATGCACAGCTCCCCCCCCCCTTCCATTCATTTTAACCCACAGATCCAACCACCCAAAGAGTGACGCACACACAGAAACCCAACCCACATCTCACTGTTTAATAAGCACATCACAAAATTTCAACGGGGTTCATTTTTTCATCTTGGGTCACAAGCCATCAAGAGACATAAGAAAGGGTAAAGTTTGAATAATAACTCCTAATATTTGTATAACATTTTCTGAGTGCACAAAGCACTTCACGGGTAACATTTTGATATCATCCTTACAACAACCCTGTAAGGTATTAGTATCATCATCACCACCGCCGCCGCCCCCATATTAGCCTGGAAGACTGAGGCTGAGAGGGAGTGGCTTATCAAAGGTCCCCTACTTGAGTTCATGGCGGAGGCAAGACTTACAACGCAATCCTATCCAACTTACACTACTGGTGTAACTAGCAGTGCAGCGAGAACGGGACGCCCCAGAACGGAAAGGGGATTCAAATCCCCTTTGAATCCCCTTTCCATTCTGGGACATCATGTTTTCACTGAACCGCTGATGTAAGTTGGATAGGATTGCACTGTTAAACTGGGGAAGTCCTGAGTCATAGCTTAGTCTCTTAACCACTGTGTTAACGTAGTTCCAAAAGCAAATCAGGAAAGGCAGAAGTAACAGTGGCCTTGAAAGATAACAGGCGCCCAGATGTCAGCCTTAATCAGGGTCCAAATGCACAGAGCACCATAATTCAGGTACATCCACAGTAGTCACTGGCCAATAGCACCCCCTGTGACTTCAAAACCAAGGAAGCGTAATGAACACGAAATGTTGAAAGGTCCAGTTTTCAAAAGGGAAGACAACTTAAAATCTACAGCTGGGTACACATCATCCTTCTAGCCAATCTCAGCCCGCTAGCTCCGGGCAGGTTGTCTCAGTTAAACACAGACAGATGTATAAAACGATTATACTGAAAACACGACAAACTCTAAAATACCCCACCCCCAATGGCGTGGAATAGAACTTCTGCATCCATCCACAAAAAACAGCAGTGCCAAACAAAGCCTAGATTCATATTTTGACACGTCAGTCGCAGAAAGAAAATGTCTCCAGTCCTTTCAGCGTCAACTTCAGGGTTCTGGGTGCCCCAGGGCTCTGAATCTTTTTTTCCTAGTGGATCTTGGAAGTAGAAACACACTGAAAAGTTTCCAGCCAGTTCTCTAGTGACCTGTAGGGCAAAAGATACCAAGGAATGTTTGGGCCTGTTTATAGACCCTAGCTAGTTCCATGCGCTAGTTCCCTTTGCACTTCAATCCTCCCCCCCCCCGCCGCCTGTGGCTTTACTCCCTGCAATCTCTTCTCCCCCCCCCCCCCCCCCGCAGCACCTTTCTCCCAAATGGGCTCGTTTCCAAGGTCAGAAAACGGTGAAGCGAAAAGTGACGTCCAGGGATAGACTGTGGAGGAGGTAAACCACGGAACAGTTAACCATGTGTGGGGAAGTGAGAGTTTGGGACCCTCCCTTCTTGCTCTTCCAATCAGAACTTCTGGTCTCAAACTGGATGCGTGGCTTTGCAAAGGCCCAGACTGAAAGCCATTTGTTCTTCTGCGATCGCGGCTCTGTTTGGCCCTAACACGGCTCCCCATCTGGGTGCAGGCTTCCCTGCTCTGCAAGCCCCGAGCTACACACGGGGTCTCCAGCACAGGCGGAACGCTTCCCTCGGTGCACCTTTTTATGCTTGGTGAGATCCGAGCTCGAAATGAAACACTTCCCACACTCGAAGCACGAGTAGGGCTTCTCCCCTGTGTGGGTCCTCTGGTGCGTAATGAGGGACGACTTCCGATTGAAGCACTTGCCGCAGTCAGAGCACTTATGCGGCTTCTCCCCTGTGTGGATGATGTTATGATTTAGCAGGTTCGAGCTGGTGCTGAAGCTTTTCCCACACTGGGAGCACTGGTAGAGGTTTTCTCCCGTGTGGGTCCTCCTGTGTGTAATCAGGGGTGCTTTGGCATTGAAGCTTTTCCCACACTCGGTGCACGTATAGGGCTTCTCTCCCGTGTGGGTTCTCTCGTGGATGATCAGATGTGTCCGCTGGCTGAAGCTCTGCCCGCAGTAGGAGCACTTGTACGGTCTCTCCCCGGTGTGGACCCTTTTATGCATCATAAGGTTTGTTCTGGTGCCGAAGCCTTTCCCGCATTCGGAGCATTCATAGGGTTTCTCTCCCGTGTGGATTCTCTTGTGTGCAATGAGAGATGCTATCTGGTTGAAGCTCCTGCCACACTCGGAGCAATTATATGGCTTCTCGCCTGTGTGCACCCTTTTATGCCTCAGAAGCTGAGAGCTATTTCCAAAGCTCTTCCCGCACTCAGAGCATTCATATGGTTTCTCTCCCGTGTGTGTTCTCTCGTGTGTAATCAGGGACGATTTCCAGTGGAAACTCTTGCCGCAATCAGAGCACTTATGTGGCTTCTCTCCTGTGTGTACTATGTTATGATAGATAAGGTTAGAGCTGGTCGTGAAGCATTTCCCACACTCGGAGCACACATAGGGTTTCTCTCCGGAGTGGGTCCCTTTGTGCTTCAGAAGGGAGGCCTTTGTGCCGAAGCTTTTGCCACACTCTGGGCACGGGTAGGGCTTTGCGAGAGTCCCCTGCTGCTGCGGAACAAGGGATGTGCCATTTTTGAAGGCTTTTCCACATCGTGCGCATATGTAAAACTCCTCTTCTGTGTGTGTTTTCTGATTTGCAGGAAGGTCGAAGACCTCACAGAGGTTTCCACACTCCGTACATGTCTTTTTGCTCTTATAGCGGAGGTTCCCCTTGTCCGCTGTACTCGCACGCAAACTTCCGTCACCTTCTTCACGAAGAAAGGCTTTTTCGGTTTCCTTCCCTGGGTGGCTTTCCTGAGGTCTTTCCAGTCCAGGCTGTTTTCCTGTCATCATCTCTTCTTTGTCTTGAAATGGGAAGACGTTCCCTTTGGCCTTTCCCAACAATGTCTCATTGAGTTCCACCTGCCCAGCACTTTCCAGTGGAAGGTTCTCCTCTTTTGTCCTCAGTGGATCATTGCCTGGTGGAATAAATGGAGGCTCATGAGTCAACACCAGCACTATAAACATGTTATATAAATGCTAGGTTTGTAGCACTTTAGGACACTCAACTGGTTCCATATATATTATTTTGCTGTAATCCGTACAACAACCCTGTAGGGTAGGCAGGTCAGTCTTCTCAGTGGTGGCTCCACTGAATTATGCAAATCTCTCCCTGGTGAGATCTATCAGGCTCCCTCCTTACCTACCTTCCAGCAGGCTGTTCAGACTCTTCTATTTAGGCAAGCTTTGGAGAATTCCTTTTATTGCAGCTCAATTGCCCTTACAGTTATTTTGTTGCCTCCTGCTGTGTTGTTATCTTTTACAGGTGGGCCCCCATATCCACTGATCCGCTATCCATGGTTTCAGTTATCCACAGATCGTGGGAACGGCCCCAGTCTTTTACTTTTTTCCCCAGTAAGCTTTGTTTCTTCCTTAAACAAACAGGAGAAGCAGCCTCTGGCTGCTTATTGCAGGCAAGTAGAACGAGACTAAGTCCTAGAGAGGCTCTGCAAGGTTAACAGAAACCTTGCAGGACCTCTCTAGGACTTAGTCTCGTTCTACTTGCCTACAATGGAGGCTGCTTCTCTGTTTTAAGGAAGAAACAAAGCTTGCTGAAAGAAAAATAAGAGCTAGGGGAGGCGAGGTAGGGGGCCCTCAGGAAACCATGGAGGGGGTGTTCGCTCCTATCCACGGTTTCAAGTATCCACGGAGGGGCCTGGAACATATCCCCAGCGGATATGGGGGGGGGGGAGTACTGTATTACGTTGAACCCGTACCCAATGCATTTTGTGAAGAAAGGCCGTTGACAAATAGCATGAAATAAATTATCTAGAGGTAAATGGAGGGGGAGCAGCTGGTCCGAGGCAACCTAGGGAGCTTGTGCGCAAAGGAGATTCAAGCCAAGGTCTTCCAGATTCATAGCTCAGAGCCACCCGGTTACAACAGCCTTAGAAGTCAGTACTATCTCCAGTTCATGGGGGGAGGGACACGATGGGAAGAGCGGCTTTCCTAAGGATGGAGCCACAGTGGAGGGGAGGAGGCGGAAAGGCCCCCCACGTCACTACCATGACCGAACTGGGGCCTGAACCAAATTACACGTTTGCCCCAACATTCGTTTGGTCCAGCCTCTTTGCACTGCTTATGACAGCTCTCAGCAGTGCGCTGGGATAAGTTTCCCAAGAGATGACGCCGTATCCCGGCCACCCAAATACCTACCCAGCACGCCAGCCTCCCTCTCCTTCCCTTGCTTGCAATCTGTGGCAAACTGCACCTTCGCCACGTCCGACACACCCTGCTCCATGGGGGAATTAACAGCCGCGACCTCCAAGGACGCCGGCACCTGGAAAAACAAACAGGGGCACAATTTTAAAACACAACGAGCAACTGGGGAGGATGAATGCATGCCAGCGATCCTGGCGACGGTCTGTTCTGTGCCCATCCTGAATCTATCCTGAGCAGCCATGCTCCTATCTCCTGCCATGCTCCTACCTCAGGCCAAGCACAAAGACTGGAACAGGCGCTCTGTTTCCCGCTTGCCTTATAGTTAGGCTTACCATCGTCCCGGAATCGAGCCTGGCTTCGGCCTAGAACGGGCCCGAGCAGCTCCCAAGGGTGCACTGCAGCTGCCCAATGGGGTTCCAGCTTCGGTCGTGTCGTTGACCGGAAGTTCCAGAAGCCCATAGGGCAGCCGCAGTGCATCCTTGGGAGCTGCTCGGGCCCGTTCTAGGCCGAAGCCAGGCTCGATTCCGGGACAATGGTAAGCCTACTTATAGTCACATCATTGGCATAATTCGCCCAGCACTGTTTACGCAAACCAGCAGTGGTTTTCCAAGGGCTCCGGCAGAAAAAGGTTATTCTCAACCCGGTTAACAGAGTTCCCAGGTATGAATGAGGAATCTTCAGTGTACAGTCAAGAGGTGGTGTCAGGGGCTGGTGAAACAGGGCACTGGCCAAGGGGGCAAAACACACAAAATTGCCTTATTATGCCAACTCAGATACTGTAATGGGTGGATCTGACCCAGCACTGCTTACTATGGCTGGCAACGACTCCAAGTTCTCAGGCAGAGACTGTTTCCTTGCCCTGCTACCCAAGATCCTGTAACTGAAAACCATTTTCTCCCTTACGATCCTGCCCAAGTCTTATGATCCTGATCTGCGTCCTGTCACTGAAAAAGACAGGGGCTTTTTTGTGGTGGTGCCAAAACGGGAATGCTCTTCCTGAAGAGACAGCCCAGGCTCCTTGTCTTCCTGCAGACAAGTAGGCCTTAAAGACATGTTTCTAGAAGTTTTTGATGGTTAGCAGCTACTGTTTCCCAATTGTTTTAATTAACTAGTTCATCTTAACATTATTAGGGGTGACATTTGTTTAAACTGGGATTATTGCTAGCCTGGATATTCCATGGTTCTGATGTACTTTCAATGCATCAGTTGCTTTGAAGATGCAGTTCTACAGAAGCGGGATAAAAATCTATTAAAGAAAGAAGCTGGAGATACCAGGGGTGGCACCAAAGCCCTTATGTCCCCGCATGCATGCATGCCGTTGGCGCTACCACCAGGCTACGGTCCCCTCCCACCCTGTGACTTTATACGGTGCAACACAGACATTCCAAGGCAGGCTGCTGCCGACATTTTCTTGGGACCCCTTCGAAGGACTAGGCTGGGCTCTCTCCTCCGCCTCTGGCTTTCTCAGTAAGAACTCCTCCGCCAAGGCCACCACCTCAGCACAGGTCTCTGGGCTCTGCTCCGTGACCCAGCGCTGCATTTCCTGGGGCAGGATGGTCAGGAACTGCTCCAGGGTCACCAGCTCCAGGATCCGCTCCTTGGTGTGTCTCTCGGGCTTCAGCCACAGACGACAAAGCTCCCAGAGCTGGCTGAAGACCTCGCGGGGCCCGCCGGCCTCCTGGTAGCGGAACTGCCGGAAGCGCTGGCACTGTCTCTCCGGAGCAAGACTGGCCTCCTCCAGAACCTCTTCCTTCACTTTCACAGAAAAATCCAGGCTTCCGTAGGCCTCGGGGGTTGTGTCACAGGGGTCTGTCGTGGTTTGGGTGGCATATTCTCTTCTAGGCCAGAGGCTAGCCTCAGCCTCTCCTGGCAAGGAGGCCTGAAATTCTTTAGTGCTCGGCCCCGGTTGGGACTGTCTATTTTTCCATCTTGAACGAAAAGCCTGCGATGTGTTCAGGAACTCTGACCACTGGGCTTCCCAGCGCTGTTGCAGCCCCTCATCTAGTTCCTGTTTAACTTGTTGCAGAGTTGCTTTAGTCACAACCTTCTTAGCAGCTTCCACCTGCGCAATATCACGGCCTCTTCCTACCTCCTCCAATCTCTCCCCTGCTTTGGGTCCCGCCAAATCTTGTTCCTCCATTCTTGTCCGCAGCTGCAGCTCTTGATCTGGAAAGGAAACTCTGCGTCAATAAATGCGAGATGCACCTCAGACAGACAGACAGACACAGAAACACGCAGACAGACAGACAGAGAACAATGTATATCATTCCCTCAAATTTAATTGTGATCGTCATAATAAAGACATGTTGGCCTCATTCTCAGACAGCAGATGAGACCGCTAAATCTCTGTGGGGACCATGCCACTTTACATTGCAGGTGGGAGGGGGAGAGTCACATTGCCACAGGAACTCCTTGCCACAGGATGTGGTGATGGCACCTGGCCTAGATGCCTTTAAAAGGGGTTTGGACAGATTCATGGAGGAAAAGACCATCACAGGTTACAAGCCATAAGCAACCTCCTGGTTTTAGAAGTGGGTTTTCTCTGTGCCAGGTGCAAGGGAGTGACAACGGGAAACAGGTTATCTTGTTGTCTTGTGCTCCCTGAGGCATCTGGTGGGGCCACTGTGTGATATAGGAAGCTGGACTAGATGGGCTTTTGGCCTGATCCAGCAGGGCTCTTCTTATGTTCTTATCATGGGCAGTTGGCCTATGCAAAAACAAACAGATAAATAAATCCCTGCACACAGAAAACTAGCATACGATGGAAAAGGCTTCTAGCCTAACCTCCCAGATACATCAGCTTTCCACCTATACAAGCTGAAATCTTTGTCTTCATCAATTGGGGCTGCAATCTTATACACTAACCAGGGAGTAAGTCCCACTGAAATCAACAGACCTTATTTCTGAGTAGACATGCATATGCCTGTCCTGCAAATCTGCATACATTTGCATACATTTTCTCCTTTGGCGATATGCACATGGGTCACAGCAAGAAAAAGCTGTGGCAAGAGCCATATTAGGAGCACAGACCCCCTTCTCTCACACACTCGTCTGTAATTGTGCTGGTCATCTGTAGTTTTTAGAAGCACTTGTATGAAAAATAATTAACATTTTTTAAAAATCAAGCTGGCTGATTTAAATAACTGGGAACACATTTTTAGACCAGCACAATGTTCTTCATCAAACGGATGCCTAAATTAACTGTCATTACCTGCCTTGAACGTTTGTATTTGAGATGGAAAGAGAAGAATGAAATATTTGTAATAAATACCTGAATGTTGCTTCCCAAAAATCGCACAAGTGGTTTGGTCCTTGTTGCTTAGGGTGGGTCCTGAGTTTTGCTCCCCTGGCCTTAGGAGGCATTAAGGTAGCAACACGTGTTACGAGTCAAGCTCCCCCCCCCCCTTTTCCTTATTTTTTCTTTCCTCATTATACTATATTATGGACTCCGATACCAAGCAACATGATGCCAACATCAAAGAATGTTAGTGTGCAAAATGAACTGTTTTCCCAGAACAAAATATATCTACAAAATGGATAGAACACTTTGGAATTACAAGCCATTTTCGGTTTTTTTAAAGGTTTTTTTAAAGGTTTTTAGCGCTAACGGGGCTTCTAACAGTGTATGTATGCTTTGCGCCTACTTATCGTGTTCTAGGACCCTCCAGCGACGATCAGGGGCGACGATCGTTCCTCTGCTCCCGGGCGCGAACTCTGCAAAGCGCTTGCAGAGTTAACGCATGCACAGAGCGACAATGTTTCCAGCGACGATCAGGGGGGACGATCGTTCCTCTGCTCCAGGGCGTGAACTCTGCAAAGCGCTCCTGGGCGCTTTACAGAGTTCGCGCCCGGGAGCAGAGGAACGATCATAGCCCCTGATCGTCACTGGAGGGTCCTAGAACACGATAAGTAGGCGCAAAGCATACATACACTGTTACTAACAGTCTGTTAGAAGCCCCGTTAGCGCTAAAAACCTTTAAAAAACCCAAAACTCATTATGCAAATTAATTATTTAATTTGCATAATGGGGCGGCAGGCTTTTCCGCCCCAGTAGCAGGGGCGCCTGGCTACCCCCCTGGTCCTCACTCACCTTCAGTATAATGTACTCACCTGATCACTGGTTCATGAAAAGAATTCCACTTAAGGAAAGTCTGATTGAGAAAATAGGGTGAAGCTCACAGTAGTTCCACTGTGAGTGAGGTCTATCAATGGCTATTCATCATGGTGGTTCTAGCTAACCTCCAGGAGCAGAGGCAGTATATCTCTGAGTAACAGCGCAATCCTATCCAGCTTACACCACTGGTGTAACTAGCGGTGCAGCGAGAACGGGAGGCCCCAGAACAGAAAAGGGATTCAAATCCCCTCCAAAAGGGGATTCAAAGGGGATTTAAATCTCCCCTCCCCTCCAAAGCCTCCCGCCCTGCCCTCCCCCGCTGGTTACACCAGTGGTGTAAATTGGATAGGATTGTGCTGTAACAGTTGCTGAGGAGACACACTAAGAATGCCATTGCCCTCATGCAATGTTTGGAGACATCTGGTTGTCCACTGTAGGAAACAGATGGACTTGGGGTCTGATCCAAAAGGATCCTTCTTATGTTCTTGCATTTTGAGAACCAATTATTATAAAATGTATTTGAAATACACAGAGAAACCCATTACTTCTCTTCCTCACATTGAGCAAAGATTATTCAGATTTGGGTAGGGCCACCATGGACTGGATAAGGTTATTTTAGCAGCCTGATCTGGCCTGGAGACAGCCAGATGGTAATAAACACTCTAATCATGTAACTAGTCCTGACTGTTAGCAGATGGACGCAATGCCAGCCAGCCTTACCCCATTTCCTCAATAGTCCTCAACAGCACTTTGAATCCTCTTTGAGAACCACAAAAGTTCATGATACCCAAGGACCTAGAAGAAGAAGTACTGCAGGTGGACAGATTTCAAAAAGGTTTATATTCCCTTGAACAAATATCTGGTTGTGATTCTTCAGGCAGTGACTAGCCTGCCCTGGCCCCTGGAAGGACAAGTTATTTATGGTTCTAAGGTGTGGGAATCAGCAGCTCGCTGAACCATAAGCTATTGATCGAAAGGTCGGCAGTTCGAATCCGCGACGGGGTGAGCTCTCGTTGCTTGGCCAGCTTCTGCCAACCTAGCAGTTCCAAAGCATGTCAATGCGAGTAGATAAATAGGCACCGCTTGCAGGAAGGTAAACAGCGCTCCGTGTTCCAGCTGCATGCTACGCGCTGCAGCAAGGAGAGTCATGCCAGCCACATGACCACGGAGGCGTCTTCGGACAACGCTGGCTCTTCGGCTTTGAAATGGGGATGAGCACCACATCCTAGAGTCAGACACGACTGGACTTAATTGTCAGGGGATACCTTTACCTTTTTAAGGTTGGCCAGAGAGCTGTAAGTTCTTGCTATATTGCGGTAGAAGGGAGTGGGGTGTCTCAATCAGTTATGGCTGGGAGATGTACTGGACCTAGGAAGCTGCCTTATACCGAGTCAGGCCATTAGTCCATCTGTCTCAGCACCGTCTCTACCCTGACTGGCAGCAGCTCTTCAAGGTCACAGGCAGAGAGGGGCCTTTTCCCAGCTACCTTCAGCCCGCCAAGTGCTGAACAACCTGCAGCTTTTTCTATGCAAGCAAGGGGGGGTGTTTCCCCCACGGAGCAACAGCCTCTCACCTAAAAGGTTCCTCTCTCCAACTCCAATAGCAGGGTAGAAGAGGGAACTTCTGTAGACCGTTTCCTGCCATGCAGCCGCAGGGGCTGGAGAAAAAAAAAGGGGGCACTGGCCCAAACCCGCAATTTGGCACCACTTGAGCCGCTAGGTGGCCTATGTAAACCGCCTTGAATAACATCTGAACAGCAATCGGAGGATAAGAAAGGCGGTATATAAATACAGAAATAAATAAAATAAATGAATCTTGGATGGTTTGTTTTAAGCGCGCTCGTGCACAGTTCTTAGTTTGGTGCCTGGAAGGAACAGCAACCAGCCGCACACGCGCCCGCCCCCCCCCCCCTCATTATTAGCCTGGGAGAGGCGGGTGTCCTTCGGCCGCGTCCCCTTCGCGTTTCTGCGCCCCACCATCAATTTCCTGCCTTTTGTGCAGCTTCTCCCCGTCTCCGCTCCCTCTCCTCCCGCTGATCTCCCCCTTTCCACTCAACTCACTTCGCCAGTTAACACTGCAGCTCCTGGGAATCCGCAAAGCAAATGCTGGAAAAAATTTTTATACAGTAGTATTACAAGAAAATTCGACCATCCACAATGCAGTTTCTTCTTCCCACCCAGCCGGGAAGAGGGGGGGGGGACACACACAGGAAGAGGAATGTGGTGCTGCTTAAAAGACATTCCTTTTATCGCCGGTCTAGGACGAGGAGCTCTGTCTCTTTAACCCTTTGAGTCCCTCGTAGAAAATCACATAGAGAAGAGCAGTTTGTGGTCAAGCCGCGGGGGAGACGCGCACAGGCTGAAGATGAGCATTGCTGGAGGAGGAAGCATGTCCAGGACCAGAGAAGTCATACCTCCTTCAGCCCTAGAAAAACTTTTTCTTTGTATACACCACAACTATCCGGGGCTGCTGGCACTATTCTCTTGTCCTGCTCCCGAAGAAGAGCCATTCAGCAATGGCAACCAAGAGCAGTTTTGTGACAGCTTAAAGACAATTTGAGCTTGCACAGACTGCATACTGTGGATGTCTGCCGTCCATTGGCTGTGTGATGCCACCTTATCGTCTTGGAGTGTGTGTGTATGTACACGCACACGCACGCACAGAGAGAGGCCAAATGGCACTGAAGTGCAAGATACAGTTTGTGACACCGGGGCAAAGCTGAAATGTATGCACACAATATAAGCACACAGCTCCCAAAGGAGCAACTGTGTTAGCTGTGGCAGGCACCACAAACCACAAGGTCTGGGGCACCTTAAAGACTAAAGGCTGAAGCACACCGGCCGCGTTCTGCGTGCGTGCAGCCCGTTGCAGCCGGCTGTGTTCTTTCCGGCCGGAGGCAAGTCCCACTGAACGCCGGGAGCCACAAAGAGGTCTGTTTACGTTTGACGCTTCCCCTGGAGAATTCTCAACTTTGGCTGCGTTTCTCGTGCAGCATGCAGAACGCAGCCAGTGTGCTTCAGCCTTAATCAATGTATTGTGAACTAGAGCCTATGCATGAAGTCAGGGTCGGCCCATCCGTGACGTCAGTTGAGGCAGTCGCCTAAAGCAGCAGGTTGGTGGGAGGCCCCCATCTTCCCACTGCCTCTCCCCACTCACCTCCACTGCTGCTCCTCCTCCCACTCCCTGGATTGGAAAAGGAAGAGGGGGACAGGGTCTAAGACAGGGGTGCACAACATGCGGCCCGAGGGCCGCATGCGGCCCTCCAAAGGTTTTCTGGTGGCCCCCAAAGGTTTTCTGGCTAGAGCGGCAACATTGCTTCTTTGTTTGGCCGCTCTAGCCAAGCACTTCCCATAACTCCGGCACTTCTGTAACACGGCTGGAAGCTTCGGAATCGTCCGCTCCTCGGACGATTCCAAAGCTTCCAGCCGTGTTACAGAAGCGACAGAGGTATGGGAAGTGCTTGGTTAGAGCGGCAACATCACTTCTTTGTCGGGCCACTCTAACCAAGCACCTCTCATAACTCTGTCGCTTCTGTAACATGGCTGGAAGCTTCAGAATCGTCCGAGGAGTGGACGATTCCGAAGCTTCCAGCTGCATTACAGAAGTGCCGGAGTTGGTGTTGGCACAGCGGTTATGACAAAGATCCCCGGGGAAGTTGGGCTGCTATGATGATGGCGACTTCCTTAGGAAGCAACGTGACTGAATTTCTGAAGAAGAAATCCCGGGATTTTGAGGTAAGCATGGGCTCTGGCTGAAAGCCCTGCAGAGGCTCTGGGAGGAGTGAATGAACATCTAAGCTCGCCGAGGTGACCGGCGGCCGATTCTGTGATGCTTCAACTCTTCTTCAGGCTGTTGGACCCTCACGTCGGGGTGGCAGAGTTTTTCCTCTGCTGGTCAGTTATGCATTTGAGAGCTGCAGAATCGAAGGTCTCCAAAAAGCACCCCCAAATGCTACCTTCTTACTTACTGGGGCTTGGGGGAGCTTCAGGGAGGCCTGTGCAACCCTCTGCAGGCCTCCCTGATCTTCTGTTCGGCAAAAAACGGTGATTTTCTGGTGAAAACCAGAAATGCCCAAAAATTGCTGTTTTTCGCCAAACTGAAGATCAGGGAGGCCTGCAGAGGGTTGCACTGGCCTCCCTGAAGCTCCCCCAAGTCCAGGTAACAAAAAAAATGACACTTTGACGGGGCCAGAAATGCTATGCAAAGGCAATGCACTCAGTCATCCTCAGCTGCAGGAGACATGCTGGGGAGAGTTGGTGCTGAGCAGGTAGATTTAATGAAGGGAGGCGAGTCTTACAATTGATGGATTTTTTTTCCCCTGCTGGTGGTACTGAAAGTAAAGGTGCGCCTTAGAATTGATGGTGCCTTAGACTCGAAGAAATACGGTATGTTGCATTTCCGGAGATTTTCTAGCTCATGGACACGCCCCCTGTGATGTCACTTCCTGAGGAAGTGACATCATGGTTCCTTGCCACGCCCCCCGCGACACCTATCTGCGGCCCCGAAGAAGTTTAGTCTATTCATTTCGGCCCCTACCCACTGCCAAGTTGTGCACCCCTGGTCTAAGAGGAAGGAAGCATGGAGGAGAGTCTCCACTCTCTAGCCTACCACTCTTCTCTCCTCCACAGTTCTTCTGGCACTCTGTCCCCCTCTTGGTAAGGGGGGGGAGTTAGCATTTGATACACCACCTCAGCAGCCAGGTGGTCTTGGATTGGCCCTGTTTTCACCCTCCCATTCCCCTTTCTTTGGTACACAACATTCTCTGAAGGCACCTTTTGATCATTCCGGAACAACTTGCACATGTGTAACTTAAAATTGTTATTCTGAAAACTTCAGTTGTGAGGAAAACAAAGCACCATTGAAAAGAACTGTACTGATGAACTGAACCCTACATGAATGTGGAACTTGAATTACGCTTCTGTGCAAATAATGTCTCAGAGAAAAAAGCCCTGGCCTAGTTTCTGAAGAAAATCTTCAAGATCCATCCTTGGGCTTGAACGAAGGCACAACAGCACTGTTCCAAGAAGCTGGTATTAGAGGAGTTCAGGTCAGAAATGAATTGAGTATATTTTAAACTATGGGTAAAATCTGTATCTTCTGAACTCACCCCGTTTGAGTGTAAAAAGCTCTCTGAGATTTGTGGAATTCTCTTTATTCTGATTTATTGTAGTTGTGGTCTCTGAATGGAGAAAGAGTGCTCTGAGATAAGAACACTGTGTCACACAGTGGCTGCGCGTTGCTTTCGCTTCCCTGAAAGGCTCCGAAGGCGAGGGGGCGGGGCCGCTTCGTTCCTCCGTGTAACGGAGGCTCCGATCACAGCTGAACTTAGAGCTCCGCCCCCCCTGCAGTGACGCCACTGCCTTTGCCCACTATTTCAGTCGTTCCCACTTTTAAAGAAGCACCTCAAGGCATACAGTCAGACCTTGGTATCCGCGGGGGTTCTGTTCTGGGCCCCTCGCGGATACCGCGAATCTGCGTATAATTAAGTCCACTGTAGAAACCTGTTAAAAAAGTTTTTAAAAGCCCCCCAACCGCTGTTCCTACCTTTGTGTGGGCAAACCGCGCCGTTTCCAAAACTCTGAAGCACTCTCTGAAGCTGAAAGACCCACTTCTGGGTTGCACGGAGGCCCCTCTCTCCTCCCAGGCTCGCCCCAGAATGCATCCCATTCTGACGATGCATTCTGGCAAGCCTGGGAGGAGAGAGGAGCCTTCGCTCAACCCGGAAGCGGGTCTTTCAGCTTCAAAGAGCTTTGGAAATGGTGCGGTTTGCCAACGTGAAGGTAGGGACAGCGATTTGGGGGCTTTTAAAAAACCTTTTAACAGGTTTCTACATTGGACTTGATTATCCGCTGGCATCCGTGTTGCGGATGCCAGATCCGCGGATACCAGGGGGTCCATTGTATTTATTCTCTCAGGGCTTCCCAAATTTGCTGTGATTATAACTTAATGCCTCTCTGGGGGCATGTCAGCAGTTCTCTTGCGGCAACCTGGGATGCCCTGGGACAGAGTTTGGAAATGTTTGCCTTAGGTGCAAATGACCCCTTTTCTCAATGCTCAGCCCACAGTCAAGCAATATTGAGCTGCTTCCTACTGAGTCAGGCCTTTAGTCCTCCACCTAGCTCAGAACTGTTCCTCTGACTGGCAGCAGCTCTCTAGCATTTTAGGCAGGGGTCTTTTTCAAAGTAGCATGGAGATTTACATGACTTGTTGCAATAGGTAAAGAAGCACAATTTATGGGTTTTTCAGCCATGTATATTTTTTTAAATTGAAGAAATAAAAATAGATACTGTATTTTTCGCACTATAAGACGCACTTCCCCCCCCAAAAAAAACATAGGGGGGGGAAAAGTGTGCGTCCTATGGTGCGAAGCCTGGGCCTGGGGGTGCTTCGGGGAGGCCTGTGGGGGCTTCAGGAAGGCCTGCGTGAGCCCCCACAGGCCTCTCCGATGTCTACTTCGGCCGAAAAAATCGCTATTTTCGGCTGAAGTAAACACTTGGGAGGCCTGCAGAGGCTCGCGCAGGCCTCCCCGAAGCGCCCCCAAGCCCAGGTAAGTAAAAAAAAAATTCTGTATTTTATGCTCCATAGGATGCTTATTTACCTATAGGGGTCTTTTTCTCCTGGTCCAGGAATTGAACCTGGAACCTTCTGCATTAAAAGCCAGTACTTCTCCTAGCATATTTTGAGGGGACAGAGATCAAAGGCAGAAACTCTCCAGGGAAGCAGAGTCACTTCCTGTTTCCTGCATGCTAGGAATATTGCAAAATAGTCTGAGAATCTTCCTGTGCTATGCAAGGTCCAATCACCAGTATCCTAAGATCTCACCCTTCATTATTTAATTCTATTGATAGAAACACATGTACACCCCTGGGTTTCCAAGCAAGACTGGCACCCAAATAGGCTTACAGTTGAAATGCACACAAGAGTGCAATCCTAAAAGGAATGGCAGAGTCGCCTGGTCCCTGATTGACAGCGCATGTTGGAAGTCCAGGCTCTTCCCTCCAGAGGGAGGGGACTGGAGGAGGAGCTGCAGATGGAGGCTCCAGAATGTTTCACTGCGTCAGCTTTTCCCGCTCTTTTGTACCATGGCGTTTCATACAGACACCTGTCCAGAGTTTTCCTCTGTCCATCAGTCGTCCCTCTAAGCTGTGTGGCAGCGCGGCCGCACAGCTAGAATCGTACAGCTTCCTTCATGGCGCTCTGGAGCTTGGCATGATGACGACATCATCACTGATGAGGATGTATGATGATGACATCATCGCTGCAGGCTCCTGAGCTGCCCTTGCCCTCTGTTGGGCTCCCAGCAGTCACTGTAATTTTTACACGGAACACAGGTGAGCATGTTACGGTTTCACTCCCATGTGGGCCTTTTTATGTTTACGAAGACCTGTGAGACCACAGAATCTTTTCTCGCACTCCAAGCACTGATACGGCTTTTCCCCTGTGTGCGTCCTTTTATGAGCAGCGAGCAATGAACTAGACCTGAAGCTCTGGTCACAGTCCGGGCACTTAAAAGGTTTCTCTCCAGTGTGGATTCTCTCATGTTTAACAAGATTGGTCCTCCGACTGAAGCTTTGCCCGCAGAAGGAGCATTTGTACGGTTTCTCCCCCGTATGCGTCCTTTTATGCACCGTGAAGACAGAGCTATTTCTGAAGCTTTGCCCACAGTCCAGACACTTGTACGGTTTTTCTCCTGTGTGGGTTCTCTCATGTACGACCAGATGTGGTCTCCGGCTGAAGCTCTGCCCACAGTTTAAACACTGATATGGCTTTTCACCTGAATGGACTCTTTTATGAGTTATGAGCTGAGAGCTGGTACTGAAGCTTTTCCCACATTCAGAGCATTCATACGGTTTCTCTCCGGTGTGGGTTCTCTTGTGTATAATAAGGGATGCCTTCTGGTTGAAGCTTTTATCACAGTCTATACATTTGTAGGGTTTCTCTCCCGTATGGGTTCTCTCATGTCTGAGAAGGTTGGAGTGCTGGGAAAACGATTTCCCACAATTTGAACACTTGTATGGTTTCTCTCCAGTGTGGGTTCTCTCGTGGATTGCCAAGTGGGATCTGTCCTGAAAACTTTCCCCACAATATGTGCATTTGTATGGCTTCTCTCTTATTTGCCGCCTCTGATTCTCGAGGAGATCAAAGATCTGACGGATTCCATGTTGGAAGGTACTTTCGTTTAAACCTTGGTTGCCATCCTCACATAGAAAAGCTCGTTTTGGTGTCTCCTCCCGATGGTGTCCCTGTTGATTTTCCAGTCCCTCTTGACTTCCAGGCATCCTGTCCACTTCAGAATCCTCACAAAGTTTCTCTTGGGCTTCTTTCAGGGACATTCCACTGACCTTCACTTGGTTGGGTATACCTGGCTGAACGGTCTCCTCCATATAGTCGAGCTCATGCTCATCCTCTCCTGGAACAGAGAAGCAAGAGGTGAGTCACTACAGTGAAGAGAAGACTCTAAACAAAACTATAAGACAAATATTGCAGAAATGATAAGGACATAGGAAAAGCCAGGCTGGATCTGGTCAAAAGCTCATCTAGTCCAGCTTTCTGTTTCCCAGCAGCCCAACATCTGCCTCTGAGAAGCCCCCAAGCAGGAGAAATGAATGGTGAATGACTGAAAGGAGTTATTCATGACCTTGTCACACATGAGTATCTACATTTGGGCCGTGGTAAAAAAGTAGGAAGAAATTCACACGGCTAGCCCACCAGCAGGCCACAAAGATAATAGCTTTCCCTCACTACTTGTCACCCCCCCCCAGCACGTGGAACGGAGGGGCACAACGTCTCTGAACACAGAGGGTCTATGGAGTTCCGATAACTAAGCGCCATTGATGGACCGATCCTCCATGAAATGTGCCTCACCCCCTTTTAAAGCTATCAAAGCCAGTAGCTCTCACCACGTCTTGCGGCACTGAATTCCGTAAGCCAGTTATGCCATCTGTAACAAATCTATTTCATTGGATGATTCGTGAGTTGGGGTATTGTGGTATTGTGAAAACAGGAGAAACATCCCTGCTGCCCCCAGAAACAGTACAATTAAAGGTGTTCCATGGAAAAATCTATACCAGTGGTTCCCAAACCTTTTAGCACCGGGACCCACTTTTTAAAATGACACTCTATCAGGACCCACCTATATTTACACAAGCTTGCAAACTGCAGGAGCTCAGCTCTTTGCAGGGCAATTAGCAGCTGGTTTTTGAATAGCCTCAGGGCTTGAGGCAATTACTTATTTGAGCTTTCCATCACCTGTGTTTTCATTGGAGGCTCTGCGGGACCCACAAGAAATCAGGTCGCGACCCATCAAGTGGGTCCTGATCCACAGTTTGAGAAACACTGATCTATACCCAACACGCTGGTCTCCTCCTCCTCCACCTCCTGCTTGACTTCCAGGGAAATTTGCATCTTGACGACGTCTGATGGATCCTTCTCTGATTTGGGGGAATTAGTTGCCACGTTTTCGAAAGGCCCCTCCTGGGAAAATAAAGTTCATGTTAGAGGAGAGAGAGAGAGAGAAGCTGCAGAAGATGCCAAGAATACCCCTAGACACTAGGAGGGAGAGGCAGCAGAAGGAGTGTTGCTGCCTTCATGCCCCACTAGCGGGCTTCCCAGAGACATCTAGCTGACCCCTGTTGGGAACAGGATGCTGGGCTAGATAGGCCTTTGGCCTAATCCAGCAGAACTTCTCTTAGGTTCTTAGCTAGCAGCCAAGTGTGAGTTGTTATTATTACTGTGGTTTATTTCCTTCTACCCTGCCTTGAAGGAGCTTAAGGCAACATTCATGATTTTCCCCATCCCTCTTTTATCCTCACAACAACCCTGTGAGGTAAGTTAGGCTGAGATGAAAAGAATAACTGGGCCAAAGTCACTCAAGATGTGTCATAGCTGCGCAGGGATTTGAACCCAGGTTTCCTACCCGGCCTACTCCACTTAACCCTGAATGGCCCTTGGCAGTTATGGTTCCAGCTCAGCATGTGCATGTCATTCTACCTGGGACTCTCAGGGTGATTTGAAATAGTCACCTTTTGTTCCACATTCTCGCCCTCTTGCAATCCCACCAAGAAATCTTCAGCCAGGGCCACTGCCTGGGCGCAGGTCTCTGGACCCCCTTCCCTGACCCAGCTCTGCATCTCCGGGGGCAGGACAGCCAGGAACTGCTCCAGGATCAGCAGCTCCAGGATCTCCTCCTTGCTGTGTCTCTCCGGCTCCAGCCACTGATGGCAAAGTTCCTGGAGTCGGCTCAGAACCTCTCGGGGCCCCTCGGCCTCCTGGTAGCAGAACTGCCGGAAGCGCTGGCGACAGAAGTCCAGGCTCACGGCCTCTTCGCCATCTAGGATCTCTTCCTTCACTTTCACAGGAGAATCCAGCCTTTCCCGGGCCTTTCGGGTTTCTCCACAGCATCCTGGCAGCATCTGGGTCCCATAGACTCCTCCAGGCCACTGGCTGGCACCTACTCCTGCCTTAAAGGAGGCCGGAAGTCCTTCAGTGTCCTCCCTGGGCTGGGGCTGAGGGCGGCTCATCTGTGCCTGCGGGGGCTGCATTGTGTTTAAGAACTCCTGCCATTGAGCTTCCCAGCGCTGGTCGAGCTCCTCGCGTGGTTCTTGCTTAATCCGCCATGGGCCTTCTGCACTCAGAAACCCCTGGATGGTCCCAACCTGGACAACGTGAGGGTCTTTTCCTCCTGCCTCCTCCAACCCCTCTCCTGGTTTGGGTTCCGCGGAGTTCTGCTGCTCCTCCATGTTTATTCTCGGCTGCACCCTCTGAAGTGCAATGGAAAACACGTTCATCAAAATGGTTCTGTCCAGAGTTTTATTTTATTATGGCAGGGATGAAACCTGGAGCTTTATATGCATAGCTGGTGCTCTACTCCTGAGCAATCATCCCCCCCCCCCAGCTGCTTTATACTGGATCAGACCAGTGTCCTTCTCCATTCCCAGCACTGTTGCATTCTGAAGTTACAGTCCTCCCTCCCATTCTTGTTTCCTGATCCCCCCCCTTTTTTTTTTAGCATTTCACAACCATGCTCTTGAGCCAGATGGCATGGCAGGTTGCCAACTTTTCTCCCAGCCCCAACTCCTGTGTCTTTAGTTGCAGCTCTGATCTGCAGGCATTCGCAAGCGATTGTTCTTGCTTCCATGCCAATGTATGCCAGCCAATCAAGCTCTGCTAAAGGCAGAGGCGCAGGCCACGCTGGCGCGCCTTCTGGTCAGCTGGCAACCCCAGGTGCCTGGTCCTGATCAGGAGGGACTTTTCTCCCGTCTCTCCCTCCAGCAGTTGTTTCCAGCCAGCCCTTCCTGCTGTTTCTTTCTCTGCCTTCCCTCTCTGACCCCCCCCCCTCCCCTCCGCCCCTTTCTACCTCTTGCGACTGCCGATTTAGCCGCGGCAGCCTCTGAAGATTTGCAATTCCTTCCAACGTCAAGTTCAGACCATCCAAAAGCACCGGCTGCTACTTCCCAACCAGCCGAAAGGAAGCACAGGAAAAGGAAAGTCAGTGCAATTCACATTTCCGGGACTTGTCTAGGCACGAGATTCCTCTCTGTTTAACCCCTTGAGTTCACCACAGATAATGCAACAAAAGGGCTCATGGAAAACGACCGAGAGGCGATGCATGTGTGGAAGCCGTGCTTTCTGCTGGCTCCTTAATTCCAAACATGTGCAATGGGTGACTACTTATGTTTTGTCAGTGCACTCTGCATATGCACAGGGACCCTCTTCCTTAGCTAGCAACTTTATACAGTACTTTTCAGCTGCAACTCTGCTTCTGAAGACAGACTGAGCACTGCAGAGAGGGAAGCAGGCCTAGTGAAAGAAAATGAACCTGAACTGGGCATGGTAAAAGAGATTTAACGAGGGGGGGGGTTGCTGTTTCAAATAGCAGTGGGGGGGCAACATTTTCAGCAAAATGTAAAGTCGTTAGCTTCTGGATAGTATTAAATCTTGAATGAAGGGAGACAGATACCCTATATGTTTTAGGCTTCTGAGGGGGGGCTGTATCAGTGTGGGAGGGCATGATCTGTCCATACAGAGAGCCCCCCCCCCACGTTCACAAGGTTGCCTTGTCAGCCCTCCCATCAATCTCCAGGTAACTACTGGAAGCAAACCTGGAGTTTTGAACAGGGCCTCTAGGAAAGTCCAACATTACATCATATTGGGAAAACAAAATCTCCAGGAATAGCTTCAGTCTGAGTTTGTTGGGATGGTGTAAAGTTAAATGTTGACATGGAAAAGACCTTATAATAAATGAAATGGACGCAAAAACAGTGGGATGCATTCGAGACAGATGACAACAACATTTTAGACTGAAACTGTTCCAATATCATGGTTGTATGAAACCCATCCAGCTAAAACCCATCTGGAATGGAACAGACCAGACCAGTATGGACATTTTAAAATTCTTTATTGTGTAAAAACCAGTGGCATATGTTAGAGACACATGATGAGAAGAACCGTATTTGGGAAATGACATTCACAAAGTATTGAAACTGTACTAACTCCTTCTCTGCCGGTTATTTACACTCAGCTTCGAATGCTTGATCGTCAGAGATGCCAAACCAAGTCACAAAAGAGCCACAGATTAGGTAGGGCTGATCAAACAAGCCACCAAACGATCCCAAGAACCGTATACTGGGTCCTGATGTGGTATTCTGGAAAAATATTGGAATGTTTTCCAATCATTAGAATATTTCCAGTATTCTGGAAAAATATTGGGGATGCCAGCTTCAGAGCTAGGCAGACCAACCAAAATTACGGGTCCCAGGAATGGCTGGGCCACCCACAAGGCCACCTGATGTGGGCTGCACCAGCGCCAGAGTGGGAGGGCTCTGAGGGGCAGCAGCTTCGGGGTGCTTTCACTCCAGCCTGCCCCCAACGCAAGCTGCAACGATCTGCTTCCCACTTGCTTGAGTGAGAAGCAGATCATCGTTCCCCTCCTTGCCGTGCTGCTCCTTGTGCGCTGTTGTGAAAGCGGGAAGTGTGTGTGTGACTTCCGTTTTCATTTATGGAAAATGGAAGCCCTCCATTTCCAGGTTTCATGGCAGTGTGTGAGGAGCACGGTATGGTAAGGGCCGTGTTCTGGGTCTCTCTCTCTCTCTCTCTCTCTCTCTCTCTCTCTCTCACACACACACACACACACACACACACACACACACACACAGAGGTCCCATGGGACTAACTGAGAGTCATATACCAAGCCACAGAAAGCCCCCAAATTCCATGTTTTGGTACCCATTCTGGGCTATAAACTATTTTTCTGCAAAAAGGACCCAGAACATCAACATCCAAAATATGAGGAGAAACCAAAATCGCAAACCCCAGGGGATTAATTGGGGATGATATAGGAACTCGCAAGACTCCACTGCTGGGCCCAGAGGTGTCGCTAGGGGGCGGTTTTTAGGCCTCTTTTAGGCCGTTTTTTGTGGCGCTGCCTGCGGGGGTGGTGGTGGTGGTTGTGTGTGTGTGTGTGTGTGTCCCCGTCCGGGGGCCCCCCACTCAGCAGGGGCTAGCTACACTTCTGGCCCGGCCAGTTCTTTAAAGCAGGCTGGGCTTTGAGCAGTTCGTCCAGCCTATTGAAAGAGATGTCTGTGTGAGCAAAGGCCCACTCAGCGCTTCTGGAGAACCCCGCCCCCTTCGCTTCAGCTCTGCCTCCTTCTAGTTCCCACCTGGCGGCTTCTTGAACCACACCGGTTGGGTGGAACAGGCTGGGAGTGGAGTTCTCCAGAGCAGGATTGCCTCAGCCCCCTGCAGCATCACCATGGCAATGGAGAATGAGGTGGGTTGCTGCTGCTGCTTCAGCCCACCTCCCTGCCTTGGGAATATAATTTTTTTTGGGGGGAATATAATTTTTTTTTTAAAAAAAACCATACTACTTCAATTGTACAATTGCCACCTCCCTGCCTTGGGTACAGTCCTTCCCCTATGCGCTCTCTCTCCTTGCTCTTTCCCATAGGGAGAGTAGGTTGCAGTGAGGTGGCTCGAGAGGAGCGGTGGTACATGGTCTAGATTTCATTTCTGTGTACTGAAGAGGTGCAGGAAACATGCATCTGAACAGATGTACGGTACTTCTGGTGCTAGGCGTCTGCCTGGAGAGCAAAGGACCGGACCAGTGACCTGCCGACTAAAATGACTGTTGTCAAGAGGCCCGAGATCCAAAGACCAGGAAGGCCACACTTCTAATCCCAGCCATGCAACCAATGATCCCCCCCTGCCTTAATTAAGCCTGGAGTTCAATGCTTCAGATTGGGATGGAACTGGTTTACAACTTGAATGTTAAAAGTAGTTCTCACACCTCCCAAATGCAGATGACACTTTCCAGGTGTGTTTAGGATTGCAGCCGTCATAAATTATCTAGGACAGGGGTTCTCAACCTTTGGAAGCCCGAGTACCCCCTATCATGGTCCAATTTTCTGAAGTACCCTCTGCTAATTAGGTAATTAATCATTAAATAAAAAGTACTAAAACAATTTTAAATGTGAAAAAGTCTTATTTAACTCTGTATTTAACACACACACACACACACACACACACACACACACACACACACACACACACACACACACACACCTCTTTTTTTCTCCAAGTCACACTTCCCAAAATCAGCTCCTCCCTCCCCCACAATTTAAAATCCATGTTAAATTTCATTCTAAAGCTTTCATGGGCAGCTATCAATTGACAATGTTTAAGGAATACGGGAATTAAAGCCATGTAGTAAAAGAATCTTGAACTTTAATTGGAATAAAAATCACATTAAAATCCAAGGAACTGAGCCCAACGTTTCGTTCCAGCCCCGTGGAACCTCTTCATAGGAATCTCGAAAGATCATAGATGGTGCTGTCCTCAATTCATCATAGTAAATTTAAACCAAAAAACGCAGGGAAACCCCAGCGGTACAGAGCGGACAGAGCGGACAGGTACAGAAATGACAGGTCCGGAGCGAAGCGATAGCTGTCAGGCGAGCCATGACAGCTATCGCTTCGCTCCGGACCTGTCATTCTGTACCTGTCCGCTCTGTCCGCTCTGTACCGCTGGGGTTTCCCTGCGTTTTTTGGTTTAAATTTACTATGATGAATTGAGGACAGCACCATCTATGATCTTTCGAGATTCCTATGAAGAGGTTCCACGGGGCTGGAACGAAACGTTGGGCTCAGTTCCTTGGATTTTAATGTGATTTTTATTCCAATTAAAGTTCAAGATTCTTTTACTACATGGCTTTAATTCCCGTATTCCTTAAACATTGTCAAATCCATGTTAATTAACACTTACTTAGGTGCTGATGGGGCAGATAAGGGGCAGGGCTTGGCGTACCCCAAGCAAGAGGTCCGTGTACCCCTAGGGGTACCTGTACCACAGGTTGAGAACCCCTGATCTAGGATGTTGCTTTTTCTCCTAGCTCAGAAGCACAAAGACACATTTTTTCAAATACTCTTGGCTATAGAAAAAGCACTAGTTAAAGGCTAAACTAAATGTTTATTTATTTTATTTATTTACAGTATTTTTACCCCGCCTTTCTCCCCAAAGGGTTCTAGTCAGAGCAAAGCTGCATGAGTCATGTGCAAGAGGCTTGTTTGGGTTTGGTTTGAGGGGAGCCATTGCAGAAGGAAGAGTGCTTCTTTTCAGAAATTCTATGTCCACTCATAATCAACAGCTTAAAAAAAAATCCTGTGGATTTATGCTTTGCAATATGTATTGATCCTTTCATTTTGATTTCAGCACATGCAAGTTTGACAGTTATCAATACTGAAAACAAAATGGCTAAACTGTAAAGGAGCACCCAAGAAAGCTACAAGGCCTTTTCTTTTGTGGGAAGATACTATGAGGTGCTTCTACTTGTGGGAAGCAAATATTCTCTTCAAGATTACCAAGCAAAAACAAAAACAGGGCTAACACTTTTTTTGTGCCTACCGTATTTCTTCGAGTCTAAGGCGCCATCGATTCTAAGGCGCACCTTTACTTTCAGTACCACCAGCAGGGGAAAAAAAATCCATCTATTGTAAGACTCACCTCCCTTCATTGAATCTACCTGCTCAGCACCAACTCTCCCCAGCATGTCTCCTGCAGCTGAGGATGACTGAGTGCACTACCTTTGCATAGCATTTCTGGCCCCGCCAGAAAGTGCCATTTCCTTCATTACCTGGGCTTGGGGGAGCTTCAGAGAGGCCTGCGCAACCCTCTGCAGGCCTCCCTGATCTTCAGTTCGGCGAAAAACAGCGATTTTTGGCCATTTCTGGTTTTCGCAAAAACCGGAAATGGCTGAAAATCACAGTTTTTTGCCGAACTGAAGATCGGGAGGCCTGCAGAGGGTCGCACAGGTCTCCCTGAAGCTCCCCCAAGCCCCAATAAGTAAGAAGATAGCATTTTGGGGTGCTTTTTGGAGACATTCGATTCTAAGACGCACCCCATTTTTTGAAATGCTTAATTGGGAAAAAACATGCGTCTTAGAATTGAAGAAATACAGTATATATATAATCTGTCTGTCCTGGCAAAAAGTCTTATGGTAAAGCTTCCTGGTTTTGAAATGTCTGCATATCAAGAATAAGGCTAAGCGTGTTCCCCTTCCATGTAAGATTCTGCGTGAGAAGCATAGCCTCTTCTTGAGCATGTTTGCCAGACATAGGTGTTCCAAGGCAGCCACATGGCCTAATAGAGGAGCTTTCAACACACCGTTTGCAGAAGTCCTCCTCTGCTGTGTCCGTTATATAATTTTACCCCGAGTCGCGTCCTTGGCATTTTCAGGAATGGCCGTACTGAAGTTTCAAAGAACCGTTTGGTTCTGTACGCGATTCTGAAGCTTGCGGGAAACCATTTTGATGCCTGTAATTCTCCAGTTTCCATTAAGACAAAACCAACGCAGCAGATCACGCGAGCGACGGCCTCAGGGAGAGAGGCTCAGGCGGCTACCTACATACACACAAAAGAAGGGCAGGATGGTCTCTCCGCAGAAGAAGGCTTGGGGGAATGCGAAGAGCTGGGCTCCTGTGTCGGCATCGAAAAAGGCCACTTGCTGGTGAGTACAGTTCAGAGTCACTCGGATCCTCCTCGGCTCCCCACTCAAGGTCCCAGGGAGGAAATTCGGAGGGTTGAGAGTCCTGTACCCGGCCCCCCACTTCCCCACAGCCCAGATCCCGTGCCAAGGATGGAGGACCACCTTTTCCTTTCTCCTCACAGACCTTCTGGCAACCCCCACGGCCCACCCTTCCTCACCTCCCACAGTGACGTCCCAGAAATGGATGCCTGCAGTGAACCCCTCCCGGCCCAGCACAAAAAGCTGTTTGTTAAATCTTCCAGGATGGTCTGGCCAATCTTGACGTCTCCTTCCCCGCCTCACACTTTTACAGTCCGCAGACAGGATGAGAAATGGATGCGCCGTGTCTGGATCCAGAGTGACGTTTGCTGTGGGGAGGTTTGGGGGGAGGCACAAGAAGGAAGAGAAAAAAAAACAAGAATCAGCTGGGAGACTGTATGTGTGTTTTCAGGACAGTAGATGCACTTTCCAGTCATCACTGTCACACTCATACAGCACAAACCTATCCAACTTACACCACTGGTGTAACCAGCGGGGGAAGGCAGGGTGGGAGGCTTTTGAGGGGAGGGGAGATTTAAATCCCCTTTGAATGCCTCTTTGGAGGGGATTTGAGGCCTCCCGTTCTTGCTGCACCTCTGGTTACACTGGTGATGTAAGTTGGATAGGTTTGTGCTGTATGAGAGTGACAGTGGTGATTGGAAAGTGCATCTACTGTCCTGAAAACACACGTACATTTTTTTACCCTAGAACTAGCTCTGAAAATTGCAAGAAAGGTTGGCTGAGGTGGGTGCCTATTGGGTAGCACCCATGGCATCACCAACTCTCCTCCCCCTCCCAATCCCCAGAGATGTTCTGCAACTTTCCCTCAATCCCATCCTGTGAATTTAGACCCTAACTAGTCCCTCAAATTTACCTTTCTGCAGCTGTGGTCGAGATCCAAGAGTGTCTGGGGAAGCAATGAGAACAGCTATTAAGCACCACACCACCACAAATTGATCCATTCACAACATTATAGCCTCTTTTTCCTCTTATTTCAAGGGAGAAAAAGGAGCCATGGAAACAAATCTCCTCACAACCCTAACCTGCATATGACTGACAACGCAATCCTGACTAGGATCCGGCTGGGAGCCCATGGCCGCCAGCCAGATCCTGTGCACCACCAGCCAGCGTAGCTGCCGGGCGATAGGTCTACTTGGGGAAGGGGACGCTCGTCCCCTTCCCCGAGTGTAAACGGAAGTCGCCTGGATGGGCCTCCTCGGATTTCCGACAGCTATTTTGCTGGTGGAAGTAAGAGGAGGCTGTGTAAAGGCCCCGGCACCTGCCGGGGCCAATGGCCACTCTCCCTACACCGGCGATCCGCCCCTCCACCCGCTGGATCCTGTCTTACCTGGGTCCAGCGGCCAGCGGGAGCTCCGTCGTCGGAGCAGGAGAGGTCAGCCTCTGCGTCAGCCTTCCCTGCTCTAGAGTAGTAGCAAACATGCTTTACGGCACGTTTGCGACTACTCCTGGTGCTAGAACACTCGTTCCAGCACCGGAGTTTACTTGAGGATTGGGCTTCCCATCATTCACCTTTGCCTGGTTTGGGACTTAAGAGAGTTCTGAAGTATCTGGTAGGTTGGGAAGAGTCCATGGGTGGGAACCCACAGGAAGCAGCCTATGCCAAGGCCTTAATGCCCCCGTAAGAACATAAGAGCGCAGACCCAAAATTTATCTCAAAATTTATCACCACAGGATGTGGTGATGGCACCTGGCCTAGATGCCTTTAAAAGGGGTTTGGACAAATTCATGGAGGAAAAGACCATCACAAGTTACAAGCCATAAGCAACCTCCTGGTTTTAGAAGTGGGTTTTCTCTGTGCCAGGTGCAAGGGAGTGGCGACTGGACACAGGTATCTTGTTGTCTCGTGTGCTCCCTGAGGCATCTGGTGGGGCCACTGTGTGACACAGGAAGCTGGACTAGATGGGCTTTTGGCCTGATCCAGCAGGGCTCTTCTTATGTTCTTATCTCCCCCAACAAAAATCCACATCCCATATGAAGCCATCCAAGTTAGAGTCAGCCATTTTGTGGGGCGGAGTGAATTCCACACATGAAGCACTGCATCATGCCAATAAGTCCTTTTTTGGACTGTCCAATATTTCATGTACGATTTTTTTTCTTTTCGAAGCATGCAAGGGGCTTAAGCACCGTTTCCACAGATCCCTCCTTTGGGTGCCTGTTCTATCCTTATCTCATAGTGCACAGAGAGCCAAAAGGGAGACACGGGTGACTGGAAAGATAATTTGAAAGGATTCTAGAGAATGCGTTTCTGAGCCAAGGTTGCCGGTGGCCATTTCTACAGAGAATGAAAACCGTCTTCTCAACTAGCTCCTTGGGCCTGCTAATGTTATAAGCGACCTAAAAGAGGAGCATAGCCAGAAATGCTGTGGGGAGGGGGGAGGGTCGAACGGCAGACCAAATAGGGTGGGGGAATCCATGCAGAACAGGCAGAAACTACCTACAAGAGGTCTACCATATCCTTGAAGTGATAATAGTGTCTTTTTTGTTGTTGTTCAGTCGTTAAGTCGTGTCCGACCCTTCGTGATCCCATGAACCATATCCCGCCAGGCCTTCCTGTCCTCCACTATCTTCCTGAGTTCGCTCATTTTCATGTTCGTTGCACTGGTGATGCTGTCTAACCATCTCATCCTTTGCCTTCCCCTTCTCCATGATTTAAAAAAACTGGTTAAAATAAATGATTTACCTTGTCTTCCCCAAAAAACATTTTTGCGTATTGACCAGAGCAGCAGAAAGCAAGAGGAGGTTCGCTCTGATCGAGTGATTGTCAGAAACTCCCTTGCAAGTTTATTCCTTCTACCTCCACAAGGACAAGGACAAAAGACTTGCTTTTGAAAAAACCCTGGACTATCCTGTGGCTACGACAAAGGGTTTGCCACCTCCACTTTCAGACAACGATCATCTCCATAATAGGACATCCATTCTTTGTTACCTTTGAACTGCTTCACGACCCCCTTCAGAAGGGGGTTCATGTCACAGAATTCCCAGATCTTCCACTTCAGATCAAGAGGAAAAGCCGCAGGATTCGCAAACAGCTCCTTCTTCTCACACCTGGTGGAAAGAAACAATGTTGTCCAGTCAACCCAGACTTCCTGAGTGGAACAAAAGACAGGAACGGAAGAGAACGAAACAGCTGAAAGCCAAGAGCTGCAGGCTTTGGGGAGAAGCCCCCCCTTCGCTAAGGCTAAAAAAGGTAAAGGTGACCCCTGACAATTAAGTCCAGTCGTGTCCGACTCTAGGGTGTGGTGCTCATCCCCATTTCAAAGCCGAAGAGCCAGCGTTGTCCGAAGACGCCTCCGTGGTCATGTGGCCGGCATGACTCTCCTTGCTGCAGCGCGTAGCATGCAGCTGGAACACGGAGTGCTGTTTACCTTCCCGCAAGCGGTACCTATTTATCTACTTGCATTAACATGCTTTGGAACTGCTAGGTTGGCAGGAGCTGGCCAAGCAACGAGAGCTCACCCCGTCACGGATTCGAACTGCCGACCTTTCGATCGACAGCTCATGGTTCAGCGGTTTAACCCACTGCACCACCCGCTGGCTACTAGCCCCCAAAGTCAGGCATCTTAGGGCCAAACTGGCAGCCGGCTCACGTTCCTTTATGTCTCCCTGATGATGTCTAGGCAAGGAGAAGCGTCATGCGACATCATCATCATGCTCAGCATCCTGCTGTCTCTGGACCACTTCGTCAGGTGCCCCAGGCAAGAAGCGTAGCAGCTTTGGGTAGGACTTCATCCCGTCACACATCTTTTGCTAGATGTCACCAGGGAGACATGGGGTGGAAACAGAGAGCTACCGCGCTTGGCAACCCCCCAAGTATTCCTGTGGTGCACCCTCAGCGAGTCAGGATGGTGTAGTGGTTTTGGTGTTGGACTTAAGACTTGGAAATCCAGGTTCAAACCCCTGCTCAGCCACAAAGCTTCCTGTGTGTCCTTGGGCCAGTCACTATCTCTCAGCCTCACCTACCTTACAGGGTTGTTGTGAGGATAAAAAGGAGGGAAGGAACTATGCATACCACATTGAGCTCCTTTGAGGAAGGACAGTATACAAATGTGAAAAACAACAACAACAACAAAAACGCAGGACTCTCAAGTGATATGAAGTGGGCCACGAACATGGCAACCCCCCCCCCAGCTCTTTCTGCCTTGCAAGTAGCCGCAAGGACATCCTGTGGAACATTAAGTGTGCGCACGTGTATGTGTGAATATGCACGAGATGGGCGGGCAGCTAGCAGACTGTGGGGCATGAAAGTGACCCGCTGGGCAACTTAGATGCCAATCAAACCATCTGATTTGGCCAAATACGGCAACCCGTTCTTCTCCTGTGGGAGCAAAACAGTGGAGGTGCTGCGTTGTCTGAGTGACATGTAGGGAGGTTCAAAGTCCTTCCAGACTGAGGGCTTTTAGTGCTATCCATTCGATGCTCTTCCGCTCAAAACTACATGTGGATTCAATAATAATACTTAGCATTTGTATGGCAGTTTGAGTGTGTAAAGCCTTAGCTTGACATAGTGCTTACAACAATCTTGTCAGGTAGGTCAGCAGGCATTATGATCCCCATATTGCAGCTGGGGAAGAGGCCACAGAGTGACTTTATGGCCAACATTCGAAGGAGACAAGTCCCGCTTCGTCGCTCAGCCTCATAGCCGTGACATTTATCTGGCTCTCTACTGCAGCCGACTTTCCACTCTTGGACCCATCTTGTGCCCCCCCCTCCCGCTGCGTTCCATTCAAACTCGGGGGCTTAGCCTTCTACCCTTGTTGTTCATACTGCAATTGTTCACTCCTTCCGGACAGGTATCTACATGATCGCACCAGCAAAGCACTGTCTCCCTGGGCATCTTCCTTCCAGGGTGAGTTGAGGGAGGGGGCCATAGCTCAGCTGGCAGAGCAGCTGCATTGCATGCAGAAGGTCCCCGGTTCAATCCCTGGCATCTCCAGCTGGGCCAAGGAAGGTTCCCGTCTGAAACCACTGAGCTAGATGAACCAAAGGGTCTGACTACAACGTCAAGCAGAGGCATAGTAAGGCGCCCCCCTACCGGGGGCGGGAGACCGCGATGATACCCCAAGAGGCCACGCCCCTGCGACGTGATGTCGCCGCAGAAGCCACGCCCCCGGGTGATGTCACGCAGCCGAAAATGGCCCGAGGGGGGGTGGGCGGGAGGGCCGCAAAGGCCTCCCGAAGCCTCCTGGGGCCTTGGCAGTAGCGTTAGGAATTTAGCGGCTGCAGAGGCTGAAGGAAAAAAAGGGGGCCCGAAAAAAAGAGCCGCTGCACGGGGGTGATTATGTGCCGCTGCTCCCCAACCGGGCCCATGCGACAGCAACTCCTTCCCCCCCACGCAGCTGCAAAAAGCGGCATTTTTTTTTGCTGCTTTTCGCAGCCACGTGGAGGAAAGGAGTCATCCCCGCGGCCGCTCGTGCCCATAACAGGCCTTTTCTGGATGAAAAAATGCCGCTTTTCGCAACCACCTTCCTCCCCCCCCCCCGCCTTGCTGCCAGGGGCGGGAGCCTGCTGCCTCTTGCCCGGGGGTGGACCGCCCCCCCGCCCCCCATTACTACACCTTTGACATCAAGTAGAGGTCCTGTTTTCATATGTGGATGACCCTTCCCAGTATCGAGAAGGGAAATGGGTGGGATCAACTTACCTCTGCAAGGTGCTCCTCACACCCTAAATGGAAAAGAGAGAGAGAAAGAACTCAGTGCCTGCCCCAGGTTAGGAAGACCTTTCAGCTCCTGGCTGGAGATGCTCTCTGGTCCTCCAACCCCCAGCTGGCAAAGGTCTGCCTTGCAGGAACCACTCAAGGACCATCTAGGGCTGTGTCTCCATAAATCGGAGAGAAGGAAGTCAGCAGGCAAGGTGGGGTGCCTCTTCGGGGTAATGCAGAAAAACGCAAGAGTTTGAGCACATAAGTTGGCATTTTGTCAAAACCGACATTGCAAAATCCTTCTTCTGAACATGCATCTTTTGTACGGTCCTCGTTTCCAGTTGTTCCCAACAGTTGTGGACCTGTTTTTCCTTCTAGGAAACTGCCATCAGTCCATTCATTTCCACAGCCCAGAGGTCCAAGCGCCACCCCCACATCGATTATCTGGTCCTGCAGGGCCTTCTGCAGCAAGCTGGGCTTGGAGACACAGGGAAGAGTCACTGGGACTCTTGTGCTGCCAGAGTCGCCTCTCCTTGGCTCCCGACGAGAACCTGGGCGAGGTAGGACAGAGTTCCGAGATGGCCCCTGTTGCCGTTCACCCTGCAGAGGAGGGGGTGAAAGGGGCCTTTGCTTCTGTCTCAAGCCAGCCTGCCTAATCAGGAAACGGGGATATGCCGAGAGGGACACCAGCCGCCTATCCCTACCCCAGAACCAAGACTTGAACGCTCTCTTTCGATCCAGTCCCAGCTCCTATGTCTGTCCCCTTCTTACCTTCAGCAGTTCTATGGCTGGCTGCCGATGCTTCTCCTCCACCTCCTGGATGATCGTTTCCAGAGAAGAGAGTTCCTCGGAGACTCTGGCCAGCTGCTCATCTCTTTTCTGGGCAATCTCCTTCTCCACCTCTTCCATCTGGGCCAGCAGAAGATTCTCTTCTTCTTCCAGATACTGATGCAGTTGCCTGAACTCAGCCACCATCTTGTCCCTCTCGGTGCCTATTTGCTTCTGCAACACAGAGACAAAAAGAAGAGAAAAGCAGGTTTGTCTTTCCAGTGTCAACAGGCAGAATTCCACAGACAAGGCACTTAGGACTTCTTGGCCCACAGATGGCATCAACTGGCGGCACCAAAGCCTTTCCTAGAGTTACAGAGGCCCACCTGAGAACGGCCCTTTGGTGAACTTCTTCGGCAGAAGATCAGGGCACTGCAAGTAACAAGCCCCAAAACTTTGGACACTCTTTGCATTTCATCATCACTTCTTCCGGATGTGGGCTCCAGTTTCCTAATGTTTGTATGACACCTTTCTAAACTGGGCTCTCAAGGTGACGTGACAAGATATAAAATAATATGAACAAACAGAGGCGTAGGAACGGGGGGGGAGCAGTCCGCCCCTGGGCAGGGGGCAGCAGCAGCACGGCGGGGGTGTGCGTAGGAAAATGCAGTGGCAAAAAAGCAGTGTTTTTCGCCGCCGCGCAGAGGAAAAGAGTCACCCCCATGGCCGCCCGGGCCCGTAACAGGCCTTTTCCGGGTGAAAAACCACCGGGGGGTGGGCGTGTTTTCAGCCGGAAAAGGCAAGGGAATGACGTCTCTCCCGAAGTGGGCGGGACCAATGACATCATGGGGGTGTGTCACTGGCTCCCTCCCCCAGAAGCACGGCCTACCCCCCCCCCAGAGGCTTGCCATGCCTCTGTGAACAAATACTGTATATTTCAATTTAAAATGTCAGTTACATGCACCGCTGCCGCTGAGCTACACCACATAAAAAAGTAGAAAGCAGAGGCATAAAACAATTCAGATATTGTACCAAGAGAGCCAAAACACATAGAAAATTGAGTAGTTCACCACCAAAGGCCCATTCGAAGAGAACAGAGTTTGCTCGGTGCCTGAAGACCAACAAGGAAGGTGCCAGGCAGATCACTCTTGGGAGGAGCCGCCGTAGTCAGGTTCGGTCCCCGAACGGCCCTCTTCCCTGCAGCCAGCACCTTGTGGGACGGCCCTGCAGAAGGACCACCAATTAAGGTGAGGGGTGGCCAAACATGCTTCATGTAAAGAGCCACGTATAAGAACATAAGAAGAGCCCTGCTGGATCAGGCCAAAAGCCCATCTAGTCCAGCTTCCTGTGTCACACAGTGGCCCCACCAGATGCCTCAGGGAGCACAAGACAACAAGATAACCTGTTTCCCGTTGACACTCCCTTGCACCTGGCACAGAGAAAACCCACTTCTAAAAACCAGGAGGTTGCTTATGGCTTGTAACCTGTGATGGTCTTTTCCTCCATGAATCTGTCCAAACCCCTTTTAAAGGCATCTAGGCCAGATGCCATCACCACATCCTGTGGCAAGGAGTTCCACAGATGAATTACATGCTGGGTAAAGAAATATTTTCTTTTGTCCGTTCTAACTCTCCCTCCACTCAATTTTAGTACATGTCCCCTGGTTCTGGTGTTGTGCGAGAGGGAGAAGAATTTCCCTCTATCCACTCTCTCCATCCCATGCATAGTTTTATAAGTCTCAATCATGTCCCCCCTCATGCGCCTTTTTTCTAGGCTGAAAAACCCCAGACGCTGTAGCCTTTCCTCATAAGGGAAGTGTTACAGCCCACGAATCATTCTGGTCGCTCTTTTCTGCACCTTTTCCAATTCAACTATTTATAGTCAAATTTATTTTGTCAATTAAGCCCTATTTGACTTTAGTCAGGGGAGAACGTTCCGGCAGCGGTATTTGCCCGAGGTCTTCTGCCGTGAAGACAGATGCAAAGAACTCATTTAATTTCTCTGCAGTCTCCAAGTCCCCTTTTATCACCCCTTTCTCTCCCTCACCATCCAGCGGACCAACCGTTTCTCTGGCAGGTTTCCTGCTTCTAACATATTTGAAGAAGCTTTTATTATTCCCTTTTATGTTGCCTGCCATACGTTCCTCAAAGTATTGCTTGGCCTCCCGTATCATCTTTTTACATTTCTTTTGCCACAGTTTGTGCACTTGTTTATTTTCCTCACTAGGGCAAGACTTCCATTTACGGAAGGAAGCTTCCTTGCCTTTTATAGCCTCCTTAACTGTGCTTGTTAGCCATGCCGGCACCCTCCTGGACTTGGTCGAGCCCTTCCTCCTTTGTGGGATACACTCCCGCTGGGCCTCTATGACTGTTGTTTTAAATAGCCTCCATGCACTCTGGAGCGATTGGACTCTTTTTACCTTCCCTTTCAGCTTTTTTTTAACTAGTCTCCTCATTTTGGGGAAGTCAGCCCTTCGGAAGTCAAGGGTTTTCGTGTCAGATTTGCTCGGCCCTCTCCCTCCGACATGCATGGCCAAACAGATCGCAGCATGGTCACTGTTCCCCAACGGTTCGGTAACATTTACCTCCCTGACCAGATCTTGAGTGCCACACAATATCAAGTCCAGAGTCACCTGTCCTCTGGTCGGTTCCGTGACAAGCTGCTCTAAGGCACAGTCATTTAACATATCCAGAAATCCAGTCTCTCTTTCATGACCTGAGCATGAATTGACCCAGTCGATGTGAGGATAATTGAAGTCCCCCATGACTACAACCCTGTCTCTCATTGACACCTCCCTGATTTGCTTCCTCATTTCAAGATCCCCTTCAGGTTTTTGATCTGGAGGACGGTAGCATGCCCCTACTATTACATCACTCTTTGAGCCTGGTAATCTAACCCACAGTGATTCTACGGAGGAGTCAGAGCCCCCCTCCAGCTCTACTCTGGTGGATTCTACCCCCTCTTTGACATAGATGGCCACCCCACCTCCAACACGCCCCTCTCTGTCCCTCCTATAGAGTTTATATCCTGGAATTGCAGTATCCCACTGATTCTCCGCATTCCACCAGGTTTCTGTTATACCTACTATGTCAATGTTTTCCCTAGCCACCAAACATTCCAGTTCTCCCATCTTTGCCCGTAGACTTCGGGCATTTGCATAAAAGCACTTATATACCTGGTCCCCCAAGAAGGGCTGCATGTTTGCCCCTTTATTCCTGCAGCCTTCTGTCCTGCTAGACTGGCTGTCATGTCCCATCACGCTACCACTCCCAATTTTTACTCTGCTATTATTTGACTGTTCCCCATCCTCTGCACCCTCATTCCCTAGGGATGAGGAGTCCCGAACCGGATGCCCCTCGGCTCCTGTCGGCTTTCCCCCAGGAGTCAGTTTAACAGCTGCTCTGCCACCTTCTTAATGTTACGCGCCAGCAGTCTGGTTCCGTTTTGGTTCAAGTGAAGCCGGTCCCTCTTGTACAGGCCTGGCTTGTCCCAAAACGTTCCCCAGTGCCTAACAAACTTAAACCCCTCCTCCTGACACCAGTGTCTCATCCACGCATTGAGACCCCTGAGCTCCGCCTGCCTAGCTGGCCCTGCGCGTGGAACAGGTAGCACTTCTGAGAACGCTACCTTTGGGCTTTTACTCTTGAGTAAACACTGGTTTTACTCAGAGTAGACCTGTTTAGATTTGGACTGCAATTCTCTTTAGAATCCGCTCCCAGGCTTGTCCAGTTTCTGCCCCTGTCTTTTAGATAGGTGCTTGTTTGTTTATTTGAATCTATTTAATTTCCCCACCTAGCTTCTGTGCCTGTGTCCTAGCTACTGGACCTTAAAATTCCCCTCCTCAGGTTATATTTAGTTCTACTTAGCTAGACTTAGTTCTATCTTAAGTTTAAGGTAGCTTAAGGTAGCTTTAATCAAGTCCTTTACAGTTAATGGTAAATTACAGTTAGACAAAGCTGCACAACTGAGAGAGTTCACTTACCTTCTCCTCGCCCAGCTGCTTAACTCACAGTGTCTTTTTTACCTTGCCACTTTGCCCCAGTGAGCCACTTGGTCCCAGTGAGGCCACTCGCTGCTCCTGAAAGGGCTCACTCGCAAACCAGCCCCAGATTTAAACTGTTTTGTAGCTCCTCCCCCTGCCTACCTGAAAGTTTGAAAAGATTGGCCTCTAAGGGGGGTGGGGCCTGATGGGGGTTACTGGCAGGAAATTCCTGTTGCTATTGTTCCTGCTACTGCCTCAATTTACATCTGGTCTACTATACCATGCGGTCTGTATGTTTTAAATTCTGCTTAAGGTTTAACTCTGCTTAAGGTAGTTTAGCTTGCTTTCTTCTCTTCTTTTAGCCTCCTCCTGTTTTGTTTTGGGCTCCTACTCTAAAGTAGACTCAGGTCTCTGCCCTGGGCTTTTACTCTTGAGTAAACACTGGTTTTACTCAGAGTAGACCTGTTTAGATTTGGACTGCAATTCTCTTTAGAATCAGCTCCCAGGCTTGTCCAGTTTCTGCCCCTGTCTTTTAGATAGGTGCTTGTTTGTTTATTTGAATCTATTTAAATGTTAAAGGGGAGATGGTGCCTCACACAATTGTCCCCATCACAGGAGATGGAGTCTGCCTGTTTTGGTCCCTCTTCTATCATAAGAACATAAGAAGAGCCTTGCTGGATCAGGCCACAGGCCCATCTAGTCCTGCTTCCTGTATTACACAGATGCCTCAGGGAGTACACAGCCAACAAGATAACTGTTTCCTGTTGTCACTCCCTTGCACCTGGCACAGAGAAAACCTACTTCTAAAACCAGGAGGTTGCTTATGGCTTGTAACCTGTGATGGTCTTTTCCTCCATGAAGCTATCCAAACCCCTTTTAAAGGCATCTAGGCCAGGTGCCATCACCACATCCTGTGGCAAGGAGTTCCACAGATGAATTACACGCTGGGTAAAGAAATATTTTCTTTAGTCCGTTCTAATTCTGCCTCCACTCAATTATAGTGCATGTCACCTGGTTCTGGTGTTGTGCGAGAGGGAGAAGAATTTCCCTCTATCCACTCTCTCCATCCCATGCATAATTTTATACGTCTCAATCATGTCCCCCCTCAGGCGCCTTTTTTCTAGACTGAAAAGCCCCAAACGCTGTAGCCTTTCCTCATAAGGGAGGTGCTCCAGCCCACGAATCATTCTGGTTGCTTTTTTCTGCACCTTTTCCAATTCAGCTATTTCCTTTTTGAGGTGTGGTGACCAGAACTGGACACAATACTCCAGATGTGGCCTAACTGTCGATTTGTACAAAGGCATAATGATATTGGCCTTTTTATTCTCAATCCCTTTTTTAAAGATCCCGAGCATGGAATTGGCCTTCTTCACAGCCCCCACACACTGGGTTGACACTTTCATCGACCTGTCCACCAGCACCCCAAGATCTCTCTCTTGATCTGTCACAGACAGCTCAGAACCCATTATGACACTCACCTCATGGCTAGGGAGGTGCGTGAGCTAATCGTGAGGCATGTGGTGGACAACTGAGAGAAATTCTCCATCATGTCCCTGGACAGCGAGCGGGACAACTATCATTTGATGGAACCATGACTTTTAGTAACTGCAGGGTGTTGCCTGACATGGGGTAGTTGTGCTACATTTAATTGTTTCATTGCAATCAAAGGAACGTTTATTGGAGACAAAATGGATTTAAAGTACTTATATTCTGTAGCAAAGCACAGGCATCACACTAGTATTACATCAATTTTCAATCACATGATCAGCTATGTAATGTCTGTGGAATATTACGGTACTAACAGTTCTGAAGAGAACTGATTCAGATAGAAGGAAGGTTCTAGATAGCCAATGAAACGTGACAGTTAAGTTAGAAAGCGACAGTTGGGAGTTGAAAGGAAAGTTAAAGATCATAAAGATACCTGAAAAAATGTGGGTGGCACATATCATGCATCCCCCCCCCCGCTTGCCTTGCTACCCCCCCACTGCACTGGGAAGAGGCGGGAAAATGCCGGCAGCCTACTGACTGCAACGCGTTCTGGGGCGGGGTGAGAATGAGGGGTCATAGGTGTTCCGCAACGTTCCCCTTAGAGGTCTTCCTTGTCCTTGAGGCTGCAGGTCGCTAAGGATATCACCATAGTCAGGGGTTGGATTCCGCGGATTGTTATCCTCTGGTCCGACATGCTTCCACACAGAGTTTGGCTTGGGGCATTTTACCCACGTCATGTTGACATTGCTTGGCGCATGGCGAACATTTACATGAGGAAGATCTTCAATGCACAGGGTGGAGCGACTATCGCTCACCCTGGTATTCTCCAAATTAAAAATTTTCATATTGCCGGGTAAACTCCGTCGTTGTAAGACTTATTTGTTCAAATAAACAAGATGTTAAAAACAAACTTAACGTTTCACCCCAAACATCTGGGGCATCATCAGAAGTTAAAACAGTTGCAATTGAAGAACATCTACTTATATTTCAACCCCTTGAGAACCAGGATGTAATTCAAATGTAATTACTGTCAGCTGTCAAACCCATGACTGCTTCTACTCACAATCCTTTCAGGTGAAAAAATCCTACTCTAATTAAAACAATCCAACACAATTTACAACCAAACACGTATACATTTCTCCACATGAGCCAGCAGTACTGACAGGAAACACACTAACCAATCTCCCCCTCCCCATGTTTCACCCCACCCTCCAGTCATAGACAACCATTCTCACATTACCCAAATCAAACAGACATAGAAACATCAGTTCTAGTGATATTATATAGTCCTACTGTTCATTCTCAGACACTACAAGAGACAACTACTTTGCAACAACTCTGTAATTAACTTTTGTTCCTAATTTGTAAGTCTTTCAGGACTGGTAACCAACTGCTACTCACTTTTGACAGTAGCCTGGGAGGGGGCGGGGATGTTGGCCGCTACATCCCTGTCCCATTTCCGGGCTTGCCAGCCATTACACGACCACCTCGGACTTATGCCAGCTCTCGCTCACCCTGGTATTGTTTATACTTCACCTGGTAGATGTAATGGTGTCTACCTCTCTACGGCTGGGGCCGACATTTTCCTCAGGGACCTGCAGCAAGGACTTTTGAGCCTCCTGGCTGGTTGTGGGGCAGTTGAGGTCAAGCACTAGGCTAAGCCCTCTGTGTGGCAGGTTGTGTGCAGGATGGGTAAGTAGAGATGCATTCTGAGGTAGCAAGGTCTAGGGGTGAGCCAGGACTGCTCAGATGATACTTACCCAGGTCAGCGAGGCTAGCTGGCAAGCCCCTTTGGCTGGGTATGCAAAGACCACCACATGGCTTGCCTAAGGGGAGTCTGGGCTGTCCAGCTGCCTCAACCCCTTCAGGAATGGCTGTAATAAGCTCAGTCTATGAATGGACAGAGCTTGGAGTCAGAGTGTCATGGCCGAGGGTAGCAGGGGGAGCATATGGACAGCACCGTTTTCGCCTCACCTAGTGCCCGCACGCTGGGGGATATTATAGTTTTTTCCCCGCTACAGATTTTATCTGTTTATTAGACTTTAATAGTGACCCTTTATCCAAGTCTCTGTCTATCGTGTTTATTTAGGGGGTTTCACAGGTAAGAACTGAAACACCAAGTAGTCCCAAGAACAAATAAGCGTCCTCTATCGTCCTCCATATGCCAAAAAAGAATGTTAGGGATCAATTAGGGCAAAATCTGGAAATAAGTTTTTAAGCATTTGCTTAGGTAACCTTTGTGAGCAAAACCCAAGTTGATCTCTCGTCGGGCCTAGGAGATCCCAGGTAATAGCGAATAGGATCGCAGCACCCCTTTTCACACCCTTAGGAGTGAAATTTCTAAAAATCCCTCCTTAGTGGGTGCTAACGCCACGAAAGGAAATATATTCCCCGAATTTCACGTTTCTAGGCCCAGGGGTTGGGGTTGGGCAGTGATGTCACCCCTTTTTTCTTTGACCCCCTTTTTACCCATTTAGGTGTGAAATTTCAAAAAACCGTTAAAATGGTTTCTAAAGATTATACAAAGACACCTGCCAGCCAAATAGGAACATTATAGCTCCACAAACACAGGAGATAAGAAGGGTTCTATCATTCACATCTGAATCAAGATTCGCCCCTTTCCGGGTCGATTAGGGCAAAATCCCGAAATAAATTTTTCAGCATTTGGACGGGTAACCTTTGTAAGTCAAAACCAAGCGGTTATCTCATCGGGCCTAAGAGATATCGAGGAATCCCTGAAAACGCATTCCACCCCTTTGGGGTGGAATTTAAAAAAAACCCCTTCTTAGTGGGTGCTTGCGTCACGGAAGGAACGTGCTCCCCGAAATTCACATGTCTAGGCCCAGGGGTTTGGGTGGGGCGGTGATGAGTCAGTCAGTCACTCAGGACTTATTCTTTTATATACTAGATTGCATTAAATTTGATGCCGACTCCAGAAGCGTTAATTTCATATAACTAGGAAAGGATTATTTTACATTTTAGTGCGCTTTGCCCCATCTCTCTATCTCTAAATATTAATGGGGAGATGGTGCCTCACACTATTGTCCCCATCAAAGGACAATACTGGGCCGTGCTGAGTGAGTGAGTCAGGACTTGTTCTTTATACATATGCATATACATCAGCAATACATGAACCGAGAACTACCGGACGTACAAGCTGGGTTTCGAAGAGGCAGAGGAACTAGAGATCAAATTGCCAACATGCGCTGGATCATGGAGAAAGCACGAGAGTTCCAAAAAAACACCTACTTCTGCTTCATTGACTACGCAAAAGCCTTTGATTGTGTGGATCACAACAAACTGGCAAATTCTTAAAGAGATGGGGGTACCAGACCACCTTACCTGTCTCCTGAGAAACCTGTATGTGGGTCAAGAAGCAACAGTTCGGACCGGCCATGGAACAACCGATTGGTTCAAAATTGGGAAGGGAGTACGGCAAGGCTGTATATTGTCACCCTGCCTATTTAACTTATATGCAGAGTACATTATGAGAAATGCAGGGCTGAATGAATCGCAAGCCGGAATCAAGATTGCCGGGAAAAATATCAACAACCTCAGATATGCAGACGATACCACCCTAATGGCAGAAAGTGAAGAAGAACTAAAGAGCCTCTTGATGAGAGTGAAAGAGGAGAGTGCAAAAGTTGGCTTGAAACTCAACATTAATAAAACTAAGATCATGGCATCTGGTCCCATCAATTCCTGGCAAATAGAAGGGGTAGAAATTGAAGCAGTAACAGATTTTACTTTTTTGGGTTCCAAGATCACTGCAGACTGAGACAGCAGCCATGAAAGACGCTTACTCCTTGGAAGGAAAGCTATGGCAAATTTAGATAGCATAATAAAAAGCAGAGATATCACCATACCAACAAAAGTTTGTATAGTCAGGGCGATGGTGTTCCCAGTAGCAATGTATGGTTGCGAGATTTGGACCATAAGGAAGGCGGAGCGCCGAAGAATAGATGCTTTCGAACTGTGGTGCTGGAGAAGACTCCTGAGAGTCCCTTGGACTGCTAGGAGATCAAATCAGTCAATCCTAAATGAAATCAACCCTGACTGTTCCCTGGAAGGACAGGTACTGAGGCTGAAGCTCAAATATTTTGGCCATCTAATGCGAAGAGAGGACTCTCTGGAGAAGACTCTGATGCTGGGAAAGATTGAAGGCAAAAGGAGAAGGGGAAGGCAAAGGATGAGATGGTTAGACAGCATCACCGATGCAACAAACATGAAAATGAGCGAACTCAGGAAGATAGTGGAGGACAGGAAGGCCTGGCGGGATATGGTTCATGGGATCACAAAGGGTCGGACACGACTTAACGACTGAACAACAACAACAAATATACACAAGCTTGTAAACTGCAGGAGCTCAGTTCTGTGAAGGGCAATTAGCAGCTATCGGATATTTGAATAGCCTCAAGGCTTGTGGAAATTACTTTGTTGATCTTTCTATCACCTGGGACCCACCAGAAATCAGGTCGCGACCCAGCAAGTGGGTCCCAACCCACAGTTTGAGAAAAAGCGCCTTAAGAGGACTTATCCTCCACTCTCCTCTGGGCGTAGCTCCAGAGAGGGCTGTCACAGGGCATCCAGAAAGTGAGTCACATACGCCAGAGTTTCCCAACCTGTGGTACGCGTACCACAGGTGGTACTTTGAACGACCTCCGGTGGTACAGGGCAGGCTGGTCATCATCTGCTTTTCTGATCTTGACAGGCAGCCAGGCAGGAGCAGCAGCACCACATCCAGAGAGTATGTGCTGTGACTGTTCTCTAGTTTGCAGAGCTAATTGCTCACTTAGATGTTAGTTAGAGGCTAATTAGTCTTATCAGATAAGCCTCCCAGCCAGCAGGGGCTGCCTGCGGGGAGGCTTAAGGACACAGTTGAAGAGTAAAAGACAACACAAATCGCCGTTTTACCTTTAAAAAGCCAAACCACTCTATTTTCAGGACTGTAGAAATCAAAACCACGCTGCTTTCAGGCACTTCCTGGTTGCTCAATTTCCCCCTCTCTTCACCAAGGTCACCACAGAACAGCTACGATGTGTGGGTGGGTGGGTGGGTGGAGGAAGGCAGGGAAGAGCTGGCAGGGCTGATTAGTAGCACATAAGTAAGCCTAATACACAAGTAGCTCTGACTTACAAATTAATTTTACTTAATTAATAATTATTTGATTGGCGCAGGTGGTACTTCAAAAAAAAGTTGACCATGACAGGTGGTACACTTGGTGACAAAGGTTGGGAACCTCTGACATAAGCTATTGGAAAGCAGCAGGAAAACAACAAAGTCTAACTAGCTAATTGCCTACTTGGCCAATACTTGACATTCTGAAGTTCCAGGGTCCCAGATGGATGGTCAGTGGGGCAGCGACTCCGGCAGAAAGGGGGGCCGTGGAATGACAGACACTGGGCCCAGTTCTCCCAGATTGATACAAAACACCCACGTTGTTGCAAACCAATCAAAGGTCGCCATCAGATCACTGGCCACCTGCAGATAGGAAAAGTCCTCCCTGCAGATAGAAAGTCCTCCCTAGCGTGTTCTCAGCAGTATTTCTTCTCTCTGACGCCTCCTTTAGCAGTTTTATAATCCTAACTGTCTCAAGACACTGGTCCTGCAAATACGTCAAACAGTTTCACGCACACCTCTTCGCAGATGATACAGAACAGAATCTCCATATGGTCTAGCTCTGGCAGCTGCACTGGCTGCCAATTCGTTTCCGGGCCCAATTCGGAGGCAGCGAGCTGGGCAAGCCTACCGGGTCTACTCGGAGAAGGGGAGCAGCAGCAACAGTGAGCCAGGAGACCACTAACTTCCGTAAATTCCGTACTATTTTCGGGCACTTCCAGTTTTCGTGAAAACCGGAAATGGCTGAAAACCACTGTTCATCGCCGAACTGAAGATCGGGGAGGCCTGCAGAGGGTCGTGCAGGCCTCCCCAAAGCCCCACCAGCTCCAGTAAGTAAGAAGGTGGAGTTTTGGGGCTGCAATTTGAACATCATCGATTGTAAGACACACACCCTTTTGTGAATTGCTAAATTTAGAAAAAACATGCGTCTTAGAATCGAAGAAATACGGTATATGGTTTCTGCCCTGTGTGGTTTCTTGGATGCAAAGTCAGCCTTAAACTCTCAGTGAAGCTCTTTCCACACTACAAGCATTTATGTGGTTTCTCCCCAGTGTGGGTTCTTTGATGCCAAGTCAGCTGTGGGCTCTGACTGAAGCTCTTTCCACACTCAAAGCATTTATATGGTTTCGCCCCTGGGTGGGTTCTTTGATGCAAAGTCAGGCTTGAGCTCACAGTGAAGCTCTTTCCACACTACAAGCATTTACAGGGTTTCACTCCTGTGTGTGTTCTTTGATGACGAGTCAGTCCTGATCTGTCACTGAAGCTCTTTCCACACTCCAAGCATTTATAGGGTTTCTCCCCAGTGTGGGTACTTTGATGCGAAGTCAGGCTTGAGCTCGAACTGAAGCTCTTTCCACACTCCAAGCATTCATATGGTTTCTCCCCTGTGTGGGTTCTTTGATGTACAGTCAGGTGTGAGTTCATACTGAAACTCTTTCCACACTCCAAGCATTTATATGGTTTCTCCCCTGTGTGGGTTCTTTGATGAGCGATCAGCTGTGAGCTCTCATTGAAGCGCTTTCCACACTCCAAGCAATGATATGGTTTCTCCGCTGTGTGGGTTCTTTGATGTCGGGTCAGGTTTGAGCTCCAACTGAAGCTCTTTCCACACTCCAAGCATTCATATGGTTTCTCCCCTGTGTGGGTTCTTTGATGCCAAGACAGTTTATTGCTCCGACTGAAGCTCCTTCCACTGTCGAAGCATTTATATGGTTTCTCCCCTGTGTGGGTTCTTTGATGCACAGTCAGGCTTGATCTCTGACTGAAGCTCTTTCCGCACTCCAAGCATTTATATGGTTTCTCCCCTGTGTGGGTCCTTTGATGCCGGGTCAGTTTTGAGCTCTGACTGAAGCCCTTTCCACACTCCAAGCATTGATATGGTTTCTCCCCATTGTGGGTTCTTCGATGCGCAGTCAGGCTTGAGTTCATACTGAAGCTCTTTCCACACTCTAAGCATTGATATGGTTTCTCCCCAGTGTGGGTTCTTCGATGCGCAGTCAGGCTTGAGTTCATACTGTAGCTCTTTCCACACTCTAAGCATTGATATGGTTTCTCCCCTGTGTGGGTTCTTTGATGCCTGGTCAGGTCTGCCTTCGCACTGAAGCTTTTTCCACACTCCAAGCACTGATGTGGCTTTTCGCTGTGGTTTCTTTGATGTGTTCCAAGTTCTGATTTGCTTCTGAAGGTCTTTGGAAATTGAGGGCATTCTTCTTTCCTCTCTTCAGTTCCTTTTTCGGTACTGACTAGAATGACACTGAAAAAAGGATGCTTATTCCCTCTCTCTCCTTTGAGAAGTTCCTGTTTGATCAGGATTTCCTGTCTGTCATAATCCTGACGAACAACTGATTTAGTCCCCCAGACAGGTGCTGGGCTTCCCTCCTGCCTCCCTGAAACATCCAGGTCTCTAAAAGTCATTTCCTGTATATCACGTGTGGTCATTTCCTGCGACACCCCACGTGGCTCCTTCTGATCCGGACCGTCTTCTCCGTTGCTTCCTGGAAGAGAGAGAGAACCTTGCTTAGCAGTGCAATGGAGAAAGGGGACCTCTAATGCACACACCTAGGTGCAGATACTCACAAGGAAGATACAGGTGCAGATACTCACAAGGAAACTCCAGTGGATTCAGTGGGCATGACTCCCAGGAAAATATGGATAGGATTTACTTTAAAATAGTGTTCGTGTCTGGCTTTCAACAAACACTATAAGCAACATGCTGCTGCTTAACATAGACACCAGATGAGAGCTAGACAGGCTCAGCCGAAGACCAGGAAACAGAAACTGAAACTGCTTCCTGGTCTTCGGCTGAACCTCTCTAGTACTCAGCCGGCATTTGTTCTACAATCAGCAGCATGCTTCTTATAGCATTTGTTGAAAGCAAGACATGAACACCATTTTACGGCAAATGAAATGCTGGTAGGGGGTGCGCAGGGAGGGGGGCTCCCGCCATCCTCAAATAAGTGAATCCGTGGATAGCGGATCTGCAGATAGTGGGGGGGGGGGGGCTGTATTCAGAAGTAAATCCCAGTTGGTTCAGTGGCATTGACTCCGAGTAAGGTATGGATAGGATTGCTGCCCTGTCCACTGACCAACTCTTCAGAATATTGGAATCTGCAGTTTCAATAGCACTCTGATTGATGAATAACCCATTGTCAATCTCATGCCTGTCTCACTTGAAGATCAAATTTCTTTCCAGGTCAACTTCACTTCAGCTGTGAAGAAGGCCAACTCCGTGCCCGGGGTCATTAGGATTGAGAATAAAACGGCTAATATTATTATGCCGTTGTACAAATAGGTAGTAAGGCCACATCTGGAGCATTGCATATAATTCTGGTATGGTTTGGGAACCCGTGAAGTAGGCTCTCTCTGAATGCCAGTTGCAAGGGAATGGCAACATAACACAGGTCTCTTGATGCCTTGTGTGCTCCCTGAGGCATCTGGTGGGGCCACTGTGAGATGCAGGAAGCTGGACTAGATGGGCCTTTGGCCTGATCCTGCAGGGCTCTTCTGATGTTCTTATTCCTGCAACTTGTGTGATACTGTACATTCCTGTGCTGCAATTACTCCAGACTGAGCAGTGCAGGATTTGAGAGAAGCTCCCTTACACCAAAGATGCCAGTATGATGGGCAGACATGGTCACAGGAACAGCTTTGCTACCGGTAGGTATAATTCTCATTTAGTTATAGGTGATGGAGGTATAATAGTACGTTTTCTTACAGCATAGTCTATGGGATATGCTGACAGGAGAATGTGAAACCAAGGTGCTTTGAAACGGGAAAGGAGTTCCTGTGGTATAATAAAATGCACTACACGTTGAAGGGAAAACATTTTGTAAAATCAGAGGCATAGGAAGTGGGGGGGGTCGGCTCCTGGGCGGCATGTGGGGGTACAATCGTGATGGTGGGAGGAGCGGGCGGGCGAGCGGCGGCAAGAAGGTACGAGATTTTGGGCCAACTTCGGATGTTTCGAGCTCTTATGAACACTTATGCGGTGGCAGCGGTGGTAACATCACGGGGGGCGGCATTTTGTATGCCACCCTCCGGCGCAGGGTGTTGTGGCGCTGCTGTGTAAAATACCAAGACTTCCTGAATGTAGGCATAGGATGATACTGGTATATGTTCAACTGTGAAAGACCGTTGGAAGTCTTGACAGGACTAGGATCCTGAGACATGAGGATCCTAAATCCGCGAAGGGAGGGCGCCAGGGAGAAAGAAATATTGCTGGGAACATGCTAGAGACAGGCCTTCCTATCGCCAGGTGGCCGGTTCTCTGATGGCAAGAGGCGCCACCAAGGACAACTTCCAGGTGCTAAAATCAGGAGATATGTAAGGACAAGTGACAGGAGGACTGATGCGGAGGCAATGATTCAGCATCATTTTGGGGATGGTGATTGGTTTGGATTGAACCCACAACGTGGGTTCTTTCTATAACACTCCCATAGTGCCTGGAGGCGATGTCATTCTTCCCCCCCCCCCCCTGTTGCTGCCGGAGGCGCTGGCCGACTGAACTCCAGTTGAGACCTGGAATCTTCAGCATGTAAATAGGGTAGGCATTCTCGTGAGAATTGGGTGCCGCCATCTTGGGTCTCGAGAGATTTTGTGAGATCCAAGATGGTAGGAGCTACCGGGGACATCTCGGGGACATTTTTCAGGGTTACGGCGCGAGCGGGCCCTCCCGCTTGCGCTGCAACCCAGAGGGAAAGGGTACACCGGGGGGGGGGGTAAAAAGCTAAGCGGGGGAGTACGAGGGCCTCCCTAAGGTCCGGGGGTACGCGGGGCAGCTGGACGCCCACACTGGGAATGTGGGCCTCCGAAGATTAGGAACCCCTGAACTAGAGCACTGAGAAACAAAGAAGCCCAGAGGAGCAGTTCCTCACAGGCTGGAGATCAGTCGGACCACATCTGCAACACCCCGTCTGATGGTGGTCGTGCTGGTGTCAGGACACAGTCAGCCAAACCTTTATCTGGATCAAGCAGTTACTGCATGTATGCGAAAGGAGAAGCAGGCAGGAGACGGCCTAGGACAGATAATAGGATCTGGGAGGAGAACGATAGAAGCCGCGGGGTCCAAGAGTTGAGTGGAAAATTCCTCTACAATCTCTTGGAGGACGCGGACACGATAGACGGGGCCTCTGATCCACACCTGAATTGCACTGGCCAGCAGTGGCAAGCGGACAGGTTTAGGGAACTATCAGACACTTGGAGCATGTATGTACGTGTGTGTGTGTGTGTGTGTGTGTGTGTGTGTGTGTGTGTGTGTGTGTGAATTTGTGGATGCACAAATTAACCTTGTAATAATGTGGTGTTGCTGCTTCTTATCCCCCAAATTAATCTCTGCGCATAATTCCGGCAACTTCTTGTGTGATACCCTCCTGAGCTGCCATGACTCCAGACTGAGCAGCACAGGATTTTAGAGAAGCTCCCTTACACCACAGATTCCACTATGCAGGGAAGACAGGTGGGTGAGATTTGATGCCGCCATAGCCACGCCATCATCACAACTCCACCAGTGAGGGGCTAAAACGGGACAGAGGCACGAGGGTGATGGATATCGAGGTGGGGTGTCCATTCCTGTGCCCCACTCAGATCCCAGTGCCAACCCCGATGGTTGCCTTACAGCTGCACTGACATCCGAGGTGGTGCAAGTTAAAAAGTACTGAATGGAGTCTACAGAGAGCAAAATGCCACTGCTCTCCTCACTCTACCTCACCATGGATTCAGCTTTTGGGACAAAAGGGCCCCCTTCCAAAGGTGGTGTGGTGAATGAAGATCCTGCCCCCTAACCGAAACTGCCCTCTTTTCTGGGGAGACTCGGCGCTGGTTGGGATGAGTCGGCACAGTACAGCTAAGGGGTTCGGATCTCTCCGCCTGGAAGCCCTGGACAGCAGCTGGGCTCCTGCGTTGGCTGGGCTGATCTGGGACTGTCTTCCACAGGGTCCGGTGCCCTTTGGAGAGGGACGTGGAGGGCCACAGCGTCCGTCCCCTCAGTCACACTGGCACTTCCAGTCTACAGCTCGGCTGAGTCGAGGCTCGAAGGTGATGAGGTCAGAATGGCACAGCTGGACTTTGACACCGAACCAGCACCAACTTACGCAAGGGAGGAGGGGAGTTTCTGTGGTGGTGGAGGGTCCCCATCCACCCAGCACACTCTGGTCAGAAGCTTCTGATGTGTGAAACAGGACTGTGCATAAGGCAAGTTACCTGCAGGTTTCTCTTCCTCCTGGAGATCCTGGAAAAACGCAGACTCCCCTTCTTCCAGCTGGGAGATGAAGGCAGGTTTGGGGAAATCCTCTAAGGAGGAAACAAGGAGATGAGACACTGTATATATTCGCATATAAGGCAATCTCACTTATAAGACGAGGGGCGAGTTCGAGCCAAAAATCCTGACATTTGCTACAGTGGCGTTCCTACACCCCTGTGGGGGCCCCCACTGACGCTACAGCCCTACGTAACGCGTCAAGCCCCGCCCCCTGTGGGATGTGATGTCATTTTTGCGTGCTTCCACCGAAATTCAGCAGCACAGCGCGAAAACACCTCCCTGGTGCTTTCTGAAGCATTTTGGAGTCTAATGGCTCCAGGGCAGGCAGGCCGATCTCGCTGGCGGAGCGACAAAAATGAAGAAAAAAGCGGCAGAGGGGGCCACCCGGCGATGACGACTCCAGAGGCAAGTACACCCCCCTACTGCGTCCCCCCCCAACGATGCCTCTGATTTGCTATGATCCTTCAATACGTCGAGGGTAAAACGTAAGGATTTGTGGACTTCTTTGAATTATTATATAATTTCGCCTGATTTTTCCCAATGACCGGAGCCTGGAGGAGGGTGTGTGGAGGAAGAAGGGAGACTGGAAAGGGACAGTAGCCTGGGGCTGGAGGCTCAGAGGGAGGAGCTTTGCCACCCAGTCTCATCACAGCGACTGTATTTTAAAGATCCATGCTACCTCAGGGTTGCGTGAGGCAGAGGCGTAGCTAGCCATTTTTCGGGAGTGAGGGCCCACGACTTTGCAGCCCCCACTGTTTTTGTCACCCCCATTTTTTGTCATCCCCAACACCCTGGTGGGGGTGCAAAATTTTGGGTTTTTTTTTTGCAAAAATGTCCACTTTTATTCTTTTTGGGTGTTTTCCCCCTTTTTTTCAATTTTAGCAGGCAGCTGCCTTCCCTGCTGCACCTCCAGGGCGGCAGCTGCCCCGTGTGCAACCCCCCAGACACGGGGGGCATTTTCGGTGGAGCGCGGGGGCGAAAACAAACAGTAACTGTACGTATCCTCGTTCACATCAACTCACATTTCCCTGATTTTCGCCAGCCATGAGGGCGAGCAGGAAGAGAGGTGCCTCTCTAGGATCTGGAGGACCGACCACCAGCGAGACTAGGTGCACGTGCGTCCTAGAGAGGCACCTAGTCTCTTCCTGCTCGTCCTCATGGCTGGTGAAAATGTGAGCCGAAAATGCGGATGAGGATAAGTACAGTTAGTGTTTGTTTTCACCCCCATGCCTGGCAGCGAGGGGGAAGGGGGGAAAATAAATAAAAAAAGCTCAGACATTTTCTCACCCTCTGGAGCCGTGCATCCATGCACCCTGGGCCCACTGCCCCCCCCCCCCAACGATACCACTGGCGTGAGGGGCTGCCATTTGCAATGATCACTCTGGGAGCTGCATTTTAAAGATCCTCCCTCCCTCCCTCACATACTGTTGTCTCTCGTAAAAAAAGAAAAAAATCAATAGCAGCCAGAAAGTGTACACAGGCGCGCGCACACACACACACACACACACACACACACACACACACACACACACACAGAGTTCCCCTTCAGCAACATGCAGGAAATAATAAAGAACCCAACCCCCGCTGCTCCCCCCATTACCTTCGGTGTGTTTCAACTGAACCCTGTGTCTTGCTTTTACAAAACATCTGATTCTATGCTGTAACTAGCAGGGAAGCCGACTGGGTGGTAGAGATAGGCTTCCCAGATCCCAAACCGGGACAGAGTGCGAGACCTTTAGGAGAAGGAATGTGGGCAGGTGTAGCTTGTTAAATCTTAGAGCACAATCCTAGGCATGTTTACTCAGATGCAAGCCCCATTGTGTTAGATGGGGCTTGCTTCTGAGTAGACATGCCTAGTATCATGATTTGGGCACTCAAGAAAACCAAGAGAAGGATGACTCAAGTTGCAGGTTCCTCCATTTGGCTCTGATGCCCAAATAGGGCTGGCAAAGCGGCAGATTCAAAGGCTGAGACAAACTTGGCATCAGCCACAAGCCCTGGAGGTGATCTGGGAAATGGACAGGGCTCTTAAGAACTTAAGAACAGCCCTGCTGGATCAGGCCAAAGGCCCCCATCTAGTCCAGCTTCTTGTATCACACAGTGGCCCCACCAGATGCCTCAGGGAGCACAAGATAACCTGTTTCCTGCTGTCACTCCCTTGCACCTGGCACAGAGAAAACCTACTTCCAAAGCCAAGAGGTTGCTTATGGCTTGTAACCTGTGATGGTCTTTTCCTCCATGAATCTATCCAAACTCCTTTTAAAGGCATCTAGGCCTGGTGCCATCACCACATCCTATGGCAAGGAGTTCCACAGATGAATTACTCGCTGGGTAAAGAAATATTTTCTTTTGTCCGTTCTAACTCTCCCTCCACTCAATTTTAGTGCGTGTCCCCTGGTTCTGGTGTTGTGCGAGAGGGAGAAGAATTTCCCTCTATCCACTCTCTCCATCCCATGCATAATTTTATAAGTCTCAATCATGTCCCCCCTCAGGCGCCTTTTTTCAAGCCTGAAAAGCCCCAGACGCTGTAGCCTTTCCTCGTAAGGGAGGTGCTCCAGCCCACAAATCATTCTGGTCGCTCTTTTCTGCACCTTTTCCAATACAACTATATCCTTTTTGAGGTGTGGTGACCAGAACTGGAGGCAATACTCCAGATGTGGCCTTACCATCGATTTATACAAGGGCATAATGATATTGGCTGTTTTATTCTCAATCCCTTTTTTAATTATCCCGAGCATGGAATTGGCCTTCTTCACAGCCGCCACACACTGGGTCGAAACTTTCATCGACCTGTCCACCAGCACCCCAAGATCTCTCTCTTGATCCGTCACAGACAACTCAGAACCCATTAGCGTATATGTGAAATTTTGGTTTCTTGCCCCAATGTGCATCATTTTGCACTTACTTACATTGAAGCGCATCTGCCATTTTGCTGCCCATTCTCCCAGTTTGGAGAGATCCTTCTTGAGCTCTTCACAATCCCTGCTGGTCTTCACCACCCGGAAAAGTTTAGTGTCGTCCGCAAACTTGGCCACCTCGCTGCTTATCCCCAACTCCAGGTCATTTATGAATAAGTTGAAAAGCACCGGTCCCAAGACCGATCCTTGGGGCAAACCGCTTTTCACCTCCCGCCATTGTGAAAATTGCCCATTGACTCCCACTCGCTGTTTCCTGGTCTTAAACCAGTTCCTAACCCATAAGAGGACCTGCCCTCTTATTCCCTGACTGTGGAGTTTTCTCAGGAGCCTTTGATGAGGGACCATGTCAAATGTCTTCTGAAAATCCGGATATATAATATCCACGGGTTTGCCCGCATCCACATGCCTGTTGGCCGTTTCGTAAAGGTTTGTGAGGCAACAGTTCCCCTTGCAGAAGCCATGCTGACTCTCCCTCAGCAAAGCCTGTTCTTCTATGTGTGTTAAGATTTTATCCTTAATGAGGTATTCCACCATCTTCCCCGGAACTGGCCTGTAGTTTCCCGGTCCCCCCTCCTTCCTTGTTTAAAGATTGGTGTGACATTACCTATCCTCCAATCCTCTGGCACAGTTGCCGTTTTAAGGGACAAGTTGCATATTTTGGTCAAGAGGTCAGCAACTACATTCTTGATCCTGCCCATCGGAGGTCAAGGGTTTTTGTGTGAGATTTGCTCGGCACTCTCCCCCCGACATGCATGGTGAAATGGATCGCAGCATGGTCACTGTTCCCCAAAGGTTTGGTAACATTTACATCCCTGACCAGATCTTGAGTGCCACACAATATCAAATCCAGTCACCTGTCCTCTGGTCGGCTCCGTGACAGTCCTTTAGCATATCCAGAAATCCAGTCTCTCTTTCATGACCAGAGCATGAACTGACCCAGTCGATGTGAGGATAATTGAAGTCCCCCATGACTACAACCCTGTTTCTCGTTGACACCTCCCTGATTTGCTTCCTCATTTCAAGATCCCCTTCAGGTTTTAGATCTGGAGTACGGTAGCATGCCCCTACTATTACATCGCTCTTTGAGCCTGGTAATCTAACCCACAGAGATTCTACGGTGGAGTCAGAGCCCCACTCCAGCTCTACTCTGGTGGATTCTACCCCTTCTTTGACATAGATGGCCACCCCACCTCCAACACGCCCCTCTCTGTCTCTCCTATAGAGTTTATATCCTGGAATTGCATTATCCCACTGGTTCTCCGCATTCCACCAGGTTTCTGTTATACCTACTATGTCAATGTTTTCCCTAGCCACCAAACATTCCAGTTCTCCCATCTTTGCCCGTAGACTTCGGGCATTTGCATAGAAGCACTTGTATACCTGGTCCCCCAAGAAGGGCTGCATGTTTGCACTTTTATCCCTGCAGCCTTCTGTCCTGCTAGGCTGGCTGTCATGTCCCATCACGCTACCGCTCCCAATTCTTACTCTGTTATTATTACTTGACTGTTCCTGAACCTCTCCACCCTCAATCCCTAGGGATGAGGAGTCCTGAACCGGATGCCCCTCGGCTCCTGTCTGCTTTCCCCCAGGGGTCAGTTTAAAAGCTGCTCTGCCACATTTTTAATGTTACGCGCCAGCAGTCTGGTTCCGTTTTGGTTCAAGTGAAGCCGGTCCCTCTTGTACAGGCCTGGCTTGTCCCAAAATGTTCCCCAGTGCCTAACAAACTTAAACCCCTCCTCCTGACACCAGTGTCTCATCCACGCATTGAGACCCCTGAGCTCCGCCTGCCTAGCTGGCCCTGCGCGTGGAACAGGTAGCACTATTCAGACCAAGTCTAAGATGGCGTCAGCCACAAGCCCTGGAGTTGATCTGGTAAATGGACGTGGCTCTTGGTATCAGAAGAAGATAGAACTAATATTGACTCCTTGTTCTACTTCTACTGAAACGTAAAGCCTCCCACATGAGTAACCGGCTTAGAACTCCATCATGATCCAAGTGCAACAGGCCAATCAGAGTCCAGCCTCTCACTGGTGTCATCAGGCACAGGCAGTGAGTAACCACGCCCCCTGCAGGTAGGCCTGATGATTCCCACGTTCACCTGGAGAGACAACGAAGGACGGGTGGATCATGCAAAATCCCTCCAGCAGCAGCACCTGATCCTGGACCAACCATCAGTTCATGCGCTAAAACGCTGGATGATGCAGTGGAAGGAGAAGGATGAGGCATGACAAGCACTGTGAGCACTAAGTTTTAGGTTTTGTTGCGAAAACCAGAAGTGGTCTAAAATCACCGTTTTTCAGCGATCTGAGGCTCGGGGAGGAATGCAAAGGGTCGTGCATGCCTCCCCACCCTCTCAAAGCCCCAGTAAGTGATGATAACCCAGTTTTGGAAAAAGAAATTGGCGGCAGGCCGGCGGCAGCAATCTCAGGGTGTCTCCACCCCTTAAGGGGGCAGGTGACAGCTTTTGTTCTCATTGGTGGGTCGTGACCTACCACTGAGAACCACCGATCTAGACATTTATATTCTGCCATTTATATTTATATCTTTCATCTCCAAAGGGTATGACAGACCACGCTCAGTTGTTGCCCAGTGTCCTTTTAAAATGAGAACTGTTGCCAAAAGACTTTTAAAAATGTTTGTTGCCATGAGGCTTTTTGAAATGGGTTGTGAGCAGGAATGGAACATGTGCCAGACTGGACTGTATTATGGCGCAACGCGAGGGCCACGCCGCGTTTCTGCGCCAAGTTTAGTGGAGCCATGCTGGAGAAAGGTCTCCCCAAGAAGCCATGAGGGAAAAACCTGACCAGCTGCCAGGCTGCCACCATGTCTGCCATGTGTCTAAGCTCTCACAAACTCTACTCTGCATTCCCCCCCCATTGATATGCTAAGTATGGACCTGGGAGAAGACAACAGACAGGCCACCTGAAATGACTCATCCCAGACTCTCCAGAGCCTCTGCTTTGTCTCAAGCCAGCTCCTTAAGGACTGGACCATCAAACCAGATCCCCCTCCCACCTTTCTATTGTTTGTGTATAGTTTTACCCAGAGGTGTACAGGAAGTCCACTCTAGAGTCCTCCTTCCCTTTTTCTGTGTACCTGGTCCTCTCGAGGTATCCTCCCCTTTTTTGTGCTTGGTTCCCTATAAAAGGTAAAGACTGCCTGCCAGTCTCTCTCTTGCGTTTTGGACACTGGTGAGCTCTCTGTTCTTTCTTGTTCTCCCTTCCCCCCCCTTTTGCCCCCCCTCTTGCAACCCCCCTCCCTTCTCTTTGCATTGCTTCTCAGTTAGCCAGTCTGTTGGTTCCTGAACCCAGCTTGTTCAGAACCTTAGAACCATTTTGTTTCCCCCCCTTTTCCTCATGTCTCCCCCCCTCTCTATTACTACACCCAGTACTGCAATCCCAGGACAACTCTCCAGGGAAATATTACCCATGTGCAAATCAAGAAACCTGCTAAGTCTCGTGTCTTTTTCTGTCTAAGTTCTTAGCTCTGTAAATTGGGTGTGCCTGGTTTTGTGAATGTATGTATGACAGAACTAACTAGTAAATATTGAAAGCAACCCATGTGTGTCCTCAATATTATTTAAAATGGAATTCTGTGGAAGCCCAACTCTGGTATACACAGGTATCAAGATCACTGAACATTCCAAATTACCATATTTAAAGCTATTCCCCATAATAACAAAGGCAATTTTGGTAACAGAGTTCTGCAAGAGTGAGGCACAGCAGGCATGCCGAGGGCACCCGTTACAGCCCCACATGCCCCACTTCTATGGTGCAATCCTTACAGTGAGAAACAAGAAGAGCAGCTCATGCCTTTGGTTCCTACAAACCAAGAAGGAAGGGCGTCCTTACCCAGAGAGGCCACGATCCCGTAATTCTCCAGCATGACTTCCCTGTACAGAGCCTTCTGGCCTGGATCCAGCAGAGCCCACTCCTCCGCCGTGAAGCGCACAGCCACCTCCGCGAAGGACACCGGACCCTGCAAGGAGGAAAGAGTGTCTCTTCACTAATAATGTCCCACCCTTTTCACCTATCCATCCCCCTGCTCTTTTGCTCAGTCTGAAAAGAGAAATTAAGGAGGCAGCCAGTGAGTGCTTTTCCTGCAGGATATTTGGCAAATCAGACCAGTGGGTTGCCTGGGTGTTTTCTTCTTTCTTTTCTGATGGTGCAAATGCCAACCCGATGAGATGTGCAGAAGGAAACACCACATCGCTCACCGCGTGATCACAGCTACCAGATTAGCCCGAGAGGCAGGACGACTTACCTGTCCTTGAAAAGCGGCCTAGAAAACGGTGGTGGCAGACTGGGTGAATATTTAGTCAGATATATAACGCGGAACACAGAATGGAATTGAACCTTCTCATTATATTTGGTAATCTGATAGATGCATTGTTTTAAACTTGCTAGAATTGGTGAATTAGATTTATGCATGAGGGAGGGGAGCAAGAGTTTGCAACCAGACCCCAGCTTTCAAAGGGAGCTGGCATCCCTGCCGTCCTGGCAGTCCCTCTGATCTAGCAGGGGCCGGACACAGATGCTTCATCTCCGGGGGTTGGACACAGATAATTCATCTGTGGAACTCCTTGCCACAGGATGTGGTGATGGCATCTGGCCTAGATGCCTTTAAAAGGGGTTTGGACAGATTCATGGAGGAAAAGACCATCACAGGTTACAAGCCATAAACAACCTCCTGACTTTAGAAGTAGCTTTTTTCTGTGCCAGGAGCAAGGGAATGACAACAGGAAACAGGTTATCTTGTTGGCTGTGTGCTCCCTGAGGCATCTGGTCAGGCCACTGTGCGATACAGGAAGCTGGACCAGATGGGTAGGCTTACCACAGTCCCGGAATCAAGTCGCGCTGTGGTCTAGAAAAGACACGAGCCACTCCGAAGAGTGCACAGCGGCTGGCCGCGGTCGCCTCGTTTACCGGAAGCTCCAGAAGCCGCGGCTTGAATTTGCCAGCCGCGGTGCACTCTTGGAAGAGGCTCATGTCTTTTCTAGGCCGCAGCGCGACTTGATTCCGGGACTATGGTAAGGCTATAGATGGGCCTTTGGCCTGATTCAGCAAGGCTCTTCTTATGTTCTTATGCTCAGGGGCGGCCTCTCTTGGAGAGACCGGGGCCAACCTTCACCTAGCAGAAAGCATCGAATTCAATACTTCTTAACAGATTTCTTGTCCTACCAGAAACCAGAGAGCAGCCGACGTTCTCTGAAACCTGGTCCCGCTGTGAGCCGAGTCATCCGCTGCCAGCAGCCATGTCAGAACTGCAGCCTTCCAGAACCTTCAGCCATCTTCTCTTCCTCACACTCACTCACACGCGCCTGGCTACGTTCATCTTGTAATGGATGGCTCTCCCCCCGCCGCTTTTCTCCCTCCTAGTGACAGTATTCTCTACTCCCATTTCTTGTCCTTTAATTTTCCTTTCCTTTCCTGGCTACGTTATCTATTCGAATAAAGGACAATATGGACTCTGATAACAAGCTTCGGATGCCAGTGTACAAGATGAACTGTTTTCCAAGAACTTCTGTGCAGAAAATGGAAAGTAAACATGACTTCTCTGACATGCAGGCCATAATTCTCAAGGACCCTGGTCAAGCTTCAAACTCTGGCGTACATTATCTCTTCCCCCCTCACATACCATGGGAAGAAGAATATCTCCCATTGTGTCTCCATTGAACATAACCTGTAAACCTCTCTGTGCATCTCCTGTCTGTATTTACAGTTTATTTTTGCCCTCAAGTGATTGCAACTTCAGTCATCTCTGTACATCGTATCAAACCATCTGCACTTCACCTGTTCTATTGCACCTGCATCTTGCACAGAGCCAAGGTACACCTGATCTCAAGATGCCAGTCACCCCCCTGGCACCGCTGTTTGGTGACTGTTTAGCTGACACTGGTAACCCTTTGAAGCAAACCTGTTTACCTACATCCTGATTAGAAATAATTCAATTGCCATTCAAACACCGAGTTACATATTAAAAGAGAAAACTCCAAGCTCTCCTTATCACCCAGATATCCCCAGTTCTGCACATAGCACCAGCCGAAGAATCATGAAATAGTAAGAGGTTTTGACAAGCATTTTTCACTCTACCCTGCTTCACACACACACTTCTAAGTGGTGAAATATATGACATTTTACAGCACCAGACAAACATCCTTCCTTCAAGGCCTATAAGAGAGAAGGAAGCAGCCAAGCCATTTCTTGCACGTTGCTCTGGAGATCCGCCCCTTACCTGAGCAGGGTGTGGAGTTGCTGATTCTGCTCCATGCCAAAGAGGAGATGGTCTGGAACGTGGCCCCGATGCCATCCAACTGCCTGTGAGGGACAGAAATGTGATGGAAATAAATTTATCCTTCATGCCCCTTTCGAACTCCAATTCCTTGTGCAATGCTCTTCCTATTTGTTCCATAGCTTTGGTTCTGACCCAGAAATGCCCGAAAGGGGTGAGCCCCACATCTTGATTCACTTTGTTCCGCTTCTCCCCCCTGCACCCTTTCCTCTGGGTGCAAATTTCCTCCTTCAAAGCCTCTCATGAGCCACCAAGATCCACCTTCGCTGCTCTATTTTCTCCCTCAATTCAGTCCTCCAGCTACTATCCTTTCACAAAGCTGAGTCCCAAAGATCCAGATTTAGCAGCATGACAGACAGATGCTGTGGGGATACCAGGTGATGCTCTGTAACTTGGACCATCAGAGATGATGCGGGGGGGGGGGGGAACCTGATTTGCAGGTTCAGGGGGTAGAAGCTGTTCGGATGTAATGGAGGTGTCTTGGCAGGGCTGTTTCCCAGAACAGACACCTTGGTCCTCGGTGGAAGCCTAGTTAGTTTTGTAAGTGGAATGAGTCCCCCCACCCCACCCCGCTGAGACACACACCTTGAAAGATCAGCCTGCTTTGTCCTCCTCCGTTCGGTCTTTTGAAGAGATCAGCCCTCTAATGAACAATCTGGTTCCTTTGGATGAGGCACAGATGCTGGAAGGATCTTTTTCAGCTGCAAAATCCAGCTCTCTTTCTTATCCCACCTGCTTCTGTTAAAACCAGGAGCAAGACACTTAACAACAGTTAAAACAGTAAACAATATCAAAGCTATAAGCTTACATTAAAACTACAGCCATTAAAAAGCCCACAGTACATCAGTTTCTGGAAAAATGGATCAGTCCCAGGCCAAAAACATTGTTCTTATCCGACTTACAACCCGCTGCTTTTTGCGACCCTTTCAGTGAGGAATGGCCCCTTCTGGGCCTCCCTGTTCCGGCTTTTTCTCGGTCAAAACGTTGAGCATAGAGCAGACTCAAAGTTTAGCATGAGGGTCAAAGTCTCGACCCTCCAACTCCCACAAGGGACATGGTTGCGCATCCCCTCCTCCCCCTGCCCGATTCCCCGGCGATGCAGCACCCAATGCTCCCTGCGTGGCCCAGATTCTGAGGCTTCTCCTGGGGCTGATCTTCCTCCGCCTCCCCCGCTCGCTACCAGTGGCAACTCGGACCACCGAATCTCTTCCCCGGATCTTTTGTTTTTCCCAGCCTGACATCCTGTCACTGACTCCTGGGGCCTGGAAGGTCGTTGCAGCAGGAAATCCTGCGAGCTGCCCGAAGGGGACACAGCAGGCGGAGCAGAGCCTGCAGAACTGGGACACACAAAAGCTGCCCTTGGTGGGAAATCAGTGGGGAAGAGAGGGCTGAGTAGGTATGGGGTCTATAACCTCAAGTGGGAGGAGCCTATATATCTGCCTCTCATCTAGTGCAGGGGTGTGATGCAGAAAATGTAGGTCTTTTTATAATCACATCAGTCTGTCCATGAGCCAGGGGAGAATCTCATACATAACAACTTCTCCACTCCCTCCTCTCTGGAACGTCTCACACATTACTCGGGCTCCTGGAGGCAGGAACTCCTTTGGGTGAACTCTATTAACAGCTCAATCCGAACCAACTTTCCAGGGCCGGTGCATCCGCAATCCCGTCCCAAGGTAAGGGAGCAAATGTTCCCTCACCGTGAGGAGGCCTCTGTGACTGCCCCCGCACTGCAAAAGGCAGTGTGCACCCTGTTGGCACAGCTGCATCAGCGCTGGAAAGGGGGTTAGGATTGCGCTGTAAGTCTCGCAAGACGGGCAGGAACCACCCTGAGTCTTCTGATTCTATTGTACCCCTGCCTTTCCTCACTGTCCTTAAGTCATGTCAGTTGGAAATCACCTGGAGACCTGTATGCATGTACTCTGTAAGCATGTGATGTACTGTTCTGTACTGTATCAAACTGTGTGTTCTCCCCTAGCAAGGGGTCAGCCCTCCTCTCCTCGGGACTAGCTGTCCACTGCGCTGCATAACAATCAACCCAGACCTTTTTCCTTATTCACCGGACTTCCTGGTCCTCTATTATTAATTGCTATCTGCTTAATTGGCTACAGGTGTTAAACTCATTTCAGACAGCAGGGCATTCACACACACACACACACACACACCCCGCTGAGGGCCGGACGTGATGTCATTAAATAGGAAGTGGCATCATTAAGCAGGATATGACCAGAAATAAGTACTTTTTTATCTTAGGAAATCGTTAGCTGCAACTGACAGAAGAGAAAATATGCAAAACATGAACCTATTTTCAAGATATGGGAGAGCCCAATTTTCATGCAGGCCACCCTTTTCGCAGCGCCACTTCTGCCCAGGCCTCACTTTGCAGCTCAGCAGCTGAGAGGAGCTCTGCAAAGTGATGCCTAGGCAGAAGCAGTGCTGTTAAAAGAGCGGCCCACAGGATAATTGGGCTCTCAGTTCCAAGACACCCGCAGAAGCATCCCCCTTTCTCACCCCCCCTTGTTCTGTCTCTTCCCCTGTACTGTACTGTTCATTGCCTTCCTTCTGTCTATCCCTCCCAGCGCCCCGGCAGAAGCAGCGCTGCTGAACTGGTGGTGCTGGGAGAGTCCAATTATCAGCTGTGACTCAGCACTGCTGAAAGGGCCAGCCCACATGATGATAATTGTCCTCTCCCAGCAGTGCCACTTCTGGCAATAGATCAATTCAATGATCAGCAGCTGATGGTGGTGCTGGGAGAGCCCAGCAAATCATGTGTCCAGATAAAGAGCTTCTGTGGGCCGCATCCAGCCTTATGACTCCCTGCTCTAGAAGCTTTCTAGCTGAAAAGCAGCCTAGAAATTCTGCAACATATAAAGTCCCCGAAGACTTTGGAACATAGAAAGCTGCCTTGCATACCTTACACACTCTGCCTGCCCATCCATGAGACCACCTGATGCAGGTTGCATCAGCGGCAGATTGCAAGGGGTCTGAGGGGGCTGCTTCACCCTGGGTCTACCACCGCTACTCTACAACAACCCTGTAAGGTAGGCCATGGAGGGTGTCAAATTTGTCAAATGCAGGACTGCGGCTTGGAGAACACATCTTGAATGAGAAGCAGATCTCGTTGGTATGGGGTGTATATAAGGTCCTCTGCTGAGCTGGCCCAAGGAAAGTGATTGCTGCAATGGACTCCAAAGCAGAACTATTTACATGTTAATGAGATAACATTATGTCCTCTGCTGAGCGCTGACCGGAACTGACTATTGGAACTGACTATTTCAGTGTTAACGACATCCAGCTGGCCAGCGATCTTGCGTCTTTATAAACCTGGAACTAAAGAGACAATCAATTTCTGGTCCCATCAATTCCTGGCAAATAGAAGGGGCAGAAATGGAAGCAGTAACAGATTTTACTTTTTTGGGTTCCAAGATCACTGCAGACGGAGACAGCAGCCATGAAATTAAAAGACGCTTACTCCTTGGAAGGAAAGCTATGGCAAACTTAGACAGCATAATAAAAAGCAGAGATATCACCATACCAACAAAAGTTCGTATAGTCAGGGCAATGGTGTTCCCAGTAGCAATGTATGGTTGCGAGAGTTGGACCATAAGGAAGGCTGAGCGCCGAAGAATAGATGCTTTTGAACTGTGGTGCTGGAGAAGACTCCTGAGAGTCCCTTGGACTGCTAGGAGATCAAATCAGTCAATCCTAAATGAAATCAACCCTGACTGTTCCCTGGAAAGACAGGTACTAAGGCTGAAACTCAAATATTTTGGCCACCTAATGCGAAGAGAGGACTCTCTGGAGAAGACTCTGATGCTGGGAAAAATTGAAGGCAAAAGGAGAAGGGGAAGGCCAAGGATGAGATGGTTAGACAGCATCACTGATGCAACGAACATGAAAATGAGCGAACTCAGGAAGATAGTGGAGGATAGGAAGGCCTGGCGGGATATGGTTCATGGGATCACGAAGGGTCGGACACGACTTAACGACTGAACAACAACAAAAAGAGACAATCGAAGGATGATAGAAATGTTGCCCTACTAAGATCTATTTTTAATCTATAAAGTTTTAAACAGAGTTTTTTATTGTGTTTTTAACCTTAGATTTTAATTGTGTCATGGCTTTTATTTATTTAAAGAATTTATATCCCGCCTTTCTACCAACAAGGGCACTCAAGGCGGCTTACAAAAACATTAAAATAGACAAGTACATTAAAAACAACCAATTAAAACAATTAAAACAAACAACCCCAGTGGGTCACCTATATTTACATTTGTTAAAAGCCATTTATTAAAAAGCCAGCCCACCATGTCAGACATCGAATGCTAATCTAAATATAAATGTCTTAAGGCCCCGCCGAAAAGTCTCTAAAGAGTGAGCCGTTCTTAATTCCAAGGGGAGGGAATTCCATAATTGGGGCGCCACAGCCGAGAAAGCCCTATTCCGCGCCGCTATCCCCATCCCCTCCGTCAATGGTGGCACGGTTAACAGGACCCCCCCCATGACCTCAGAGTACGGGTCAGATTATAAGGAAGGAGGTGGTCCCTCAAATACCCTGGACCCGAGCCGTTAATCCCCGGTTTTGTCTTTGAAAAAAGAGAGAAGCAGATCGTTCACCTCCTTACCATGCTTCTTGCGCACTGTCGTGAAACCCAGAAGTCTCGTTCTTCCAGTTCCACACCAATGTGCAAGGGGCATCATAAGGGTTTGGGGGGGAGTAACTAATATTACTAACCGTTCTGAAGAGAACTGATTCAGACAGAAGGAAGGTTCTAGCTAGCCAGTAAAAAGTGACAGTTAAGTTAGAAAGTGACAGTTGGGAGTTGAAAGGAAAGTTAAAGATCATCAAGATTGGGGGACACAAAAAATACCTGAGGACAAAAATGTGGGTGGCACATATCATGCGCCCCCCCCACTTGCCTTGCTACTCCCCTCTGCACTGGGAAGAGGCGGGTAAATGCCGGCAGCCTACTGACTGCAACGCGTTGTGGGGCGGGGTGAGAATGAGGGGTCACAGGCATTCCGCAATGGTCCCCTCAGAGGGCTTTCTTGTCTTTGAGGCTGCAGGTCGCTAAGGATATCACCATAGTCAGGGGTTGGATTCCGCGGATTGTTATCCTCTGGTCTGACAGGCTGCCACGCAGAGTTTGGCTTGGGGCATTTTACCCACGTCATGTTGACATTGCTTGGCGCATGGTGAACATTTACATGAGGAAGATCTTCAATGCACAGGGTGAAGCGACTATCGCTCACCCTGGTATTGTTTATACTTCGCCAGACTTTTTTTAGGAGTAATGGCATCCACCTCTCCACGGCTGCGGTCAACATTTTCCTCAGGGACCTGCAGCAAGGATGTTTGAGCCTTCTGGCTGTTTGTAGGGCAGTTGCGATCAAGCACTAGGCTAGCCCCACCATGTGGCAGGTTGTGTGCAGGATGGATAGGTAGAGATCTTCAGTGGCATGCATTCTGAGGTAGCATGTATGGGTAACCTTTGTGAGCAAAAACCAAGTCCATATCTCATTGGGCTTAAGAGACATTTAGGAATCCGTGAAAATACATTGTGAGCCCAAGCCTATGCATGTCTACTCAGAAGTAAGTCCTGTTCTAGTCAATGGGGCTTACTCCCAGGTAATTTTGAATAGGATCACAGCACCCCTTTTCACACCCTTAGGTGTCAAATTTTTAAAAATCCCTTCTTAGTGGGTGCTTACGTCACGGAAGGAATATACTCCCCGAGTTTCATGTTTCTAGGTCCAGGGGTTTGGGCTGGGCGGTGATGCAGAGGCGTCGCTCTTGTGAAGCGAGGAGAGCGGGTCGCCTCTAGGTGGTGTCACCTCCCCTGCGCGTGTCGCCTCCGATTCCGAAGACATCCCCGGAGCCGGCTCCCGGCCTCGGAGGGGCCTTCCGAGGCCGGGAGCTGGCTCCGGAGACGTCTTCCCCGGCCGACGCGCCAGGGCCTTCTGACGAAGGCTCTGCGTCACAACGGAATTTATACCATTTTTCCCGCATGCGCAGACCGTTCCTGAGGGGAAAGGGCTGACCTTTTCCCTCAGGAACGGTCTGCGCATGCGCGAAAAACGGTATAAATTCCGTTGTGACGCGGAGCCTTTGTCAGAAGGCCCTGGCGCGTCGGCTGGGGTGGTCGCTCCAAGGCTTTCTCCCGGCCTAGAAGCCTCCGAGGCCAGGTGAAGGCCTTGGAGCGGAGCCGGCTGCAAAGGGGGGCAGCGTTGGGGGGGCGCCCGGGGCAGTGTCCCATCGGGTCGCCCCCTCGGAAAATTGCAGCGCGGCCTTCTGGCCACGCCAAATTAACACTTGGGGGGGGATTAGGGTGACACGTGTTGCCCCGTCTTGGGGCAGCGCATGTCCTAGTGATGCCGCTGCGGTGATGAGTCACCCCTTTTTACTTTTACCCCTTTAGAGGTGAAATTTTGAAAAACCGTTAACGGTTTCTGAAGCTTTTAAAAAGAACCCCACATGTCAAAAAAAGAATGTTAGAACTCCACAAACACAGCAGTCAGGAAGGGTTCTATAATTGACCCCCGAATCTCAGCAGTATTTCTTCTCTCTGATGCCTCCTTTATCAGCTTTATAATCCTTGCAGCCTCAGGAGACAGGTAGAAACAGTTTCACTCGCACCTCTTCACAGACAATACAGAACAGAATCTGCATATGGTGACATTCAGGAAAGATCTTACTGTTTCACAAGAAACCCTTTTCCCATTTCAAAGCACAATACATCTTTGAAGCATCTCTTGAGATGCAATTTCAAAGCATCTCACAGAGTATCCTACATGAAAGAAATAATTTACCATCTCCATCATCTATAACTAAATCAGAATAACATCCAACAAAGCTACACCCGTAACAGTAAGGACATCCCGCACCCCAAGGATTTATATGGTTCTTGATCTGTGTGGATTCATCAATGTACTATGAGGAATGAGTTACATTTTTTACACACTCCTCCAAACACTTATGTGGTTGCTGTCCTCTACGGAATGTTTGGTGTGCCATCTGATTGGAGCTCCGACTGATACTTGGTAAATGGAGGTTCTCAACCATCAGAGGTTCTCAACCTGTGGTTGGGGTACCCCCAGGGGTACATGGACCTCTTGCTGGGGGTACGCCAAGCCCTGCCCCTTATCTGCTCCATCAGCAGCTAATTAAGTTTTACTTAACATGGATTTTAAATTGTAATTATTTTCAGAGCCCTTCTGTCTCTCTGATTTTGGTTTTGGGCTTATTTTTGTACTTTGGAAAATGTACTTTGGTGGGGTGGGGGAGGGAAGGGCTATTTTGGGAAGTGTGACTTGGAGAAAAAAAGAGATCCTTGCATCTCTCTCTCTCTCTCTCTCTCTCTCTCTCTCTCTCACACACACACACACACACACACACACACTCACTCTCAAACTCACACACTCACACTCACACTCACACAAAGTTAAATAAGACATTTTTTCACATTTAAAATTGTTTTAGTGCTTTTTTATTTAACAATTAATTACCTAATTAATTAATTGATTAATCCAATTAATTAGCAGTTAATTAGCAGGGGGTACTTCAGAAAATTGGACAGTGATAGGGGGTACCCAGGCCTCCAAATGTTGAGAACCCCTGGCTTACATGGTTTCTCCCCTGTGTGGGTTCTTTGATGACTTCTCAGTTCTGAGCTAGTAATGAAACTCTATCCACACTACATGCATTTATATGGTTTCTCCCCTGTGTGGGTTCTTTGATGAGAAATTAAATCTGCTCTCTGTCTGAAGTTCTTTCCACACTCCAAGCATTTACATAGTTTCTCCCCTGTGTGGGTTCTTTGATGCACAGTCAAACCTGAACTCCGACTGAAGCTCTTTCCACACTCCAAGCATTTATATGGTTTCTCCCCTGTGTGGGTTCTTTGATGCACAGTCAGGCTGGAGCTTTGGCTGAAGCTCTTTCCACACTCCAAGCATTTATATGGTTTCTCTCCTGTGTGGGTTCTTTGATGGTGGATCAGGATTGAATTCCGACTGAAGCTCTTTCCACACTTCAAGCATTTATAGGGTTTCTCTCCTGTGTGGGTTCTTTGATGCACAGTCAGGCTGGAGCTTTGGCTGAAGCTCTTTCTACACTCCAAGCATTTATATGGTTTCTCTCCTGTGTGGGTTCTTTGGTGATAGCTTAGTTCTGAGCAACTAATGAAATTCTTTCCACACTCCATGCATTTATATGGTTTCTCCCCTGTGTGGGTTCTTTGATGCACAGTCAGGCTGGAGCTTTGGCTGAAGCTCTTTCCACACTCCAAGCATTTATATGGTTTCTCTCCTGTGTGGGTTCTTTGATGAACGGTCAGCTGTGAGCTGTCACTAAAGCGCTTTCCACACTCTAAGCATTCATATGGTTTCTCCCCTGTGTGGGTTCTTTGATGGTGGATCAGGTGTGACCTCCGAATAAAGCTCTTTCCACACTCCAAGCATTTATATGGTTTCTCCCCTGTGTGGGTTGTTTGATGGCGGATCAGGTATGACCTCTGACTGAAGCTCTTTCCACACTCCAAGCATTTATATGGTTTCTCCCCTGTGTGGGTTCTTTGATGCACAGTCAGGTTGGAGCTTTGGCTGAAGCTCTTTCCACACTCCAAGCATTTGTATGGTTTCTCTCCTGTGTGGGTTCTTTGATGAACGGTCAGGTGTGAGCTGTCTCTGAAGCTCTTTCCACACTCCAAGCATTTATATGGCTTCTCTCCTTTATGGTTTCTTTGATTTACTGATTTACTGCGGAAGGTCTTTGGAAATTGAGGGCATTCTTCTTTCCTCTTTTCAGTTCCTTTTTCTGCATTGACAAGGATGCCACTGAAATTCCCACTCTGATGAGCATCAGATTTAATCTTCCATTTCTCTGTCTGGTTTCTCTCCTGCTTCCCTGAGTTTTGTTGATGTGCAGCTTTCTCCCTTTCCTGTATCTTCTTATGGGAAGTAGGATGAGTGTTTGTACCGAAGCTCTTTCTCCACTCATTGCAATTAAAAGATTTCTTCCCTGTGTGGTGTTTATTAACCTTGGATGTAGTACTAATTCTGTCACCTTGCAAAAGACGCTTATTCCTTCTCTCCCCTTTAGGATGTTCCTGTTGGATCAGCATTTCATGTCTCTCATAATCCTGCCAAACAACTGAGTTCGTCCCCCAGACAGGTGCTGGGCTTCCCTCCTGCCTCCCGGATCCATCCAGGTCTCTAAAATTCATTTCCTGTATGTCACGCGTGGTCATTTCCCGTGACGCCCCATGTGGCTCCCTCCGATCCTGACTGTCTTCTCCGTTGCTTCCTGGAAGAGAGAGAGAAACTTGCTTAGCAGTGCAATGGAGAAGAGGGACCTCTAACGCACACACCTAGGCGCAGATACTCACAAGGAAACCCCAGTGGGCATGACTCCCAGGAAAATATGGATTGCAGCCCTGGGCAGTGACCAACTCTCATTAAGGTGTTTTGTAGGAATAGAAAAATTATGGGGTGAATGCCCCCTCGGCAGCCCCCCCCCCCATGCTCCCAAGGCGATTCTTTTACTTTAAAATAGTGTTCGTGTCTGGCTTTCAACAAACACTATAAGCAACATGCTGCTGCTTATAGCATAGACACCAGATGAGAGCTAGACAGGCTCAGCCGAAGACCAGGAAACAGAAACTGAAACTGCTTCCTGGTCTTCGGCTGAACCTCTCTAGTACTCAGCCGGCATTTGTTCTACAATCAGCAGCATGCTTCTTACAGCATTTGTTGAAAGCAAGACATGAACACCATTTTACGGCAAAAGAAATGCTGGTAGGGGGTGCGCAGGGAGGGGGGCTCCCGCCATCCTCAAATAAGTGAATCCGTGGATAGCGGATCTGCAGATAGTGGGGGGGGGCTGTATTCAGAAGTAAATCCCAGTTGGTTCAGTGGCATTGACTCCGAGTAAGGTATGGATAGGATTGCTGCCCTGTCCACTGACCAACTCTTCAGAATATTGGAATCTGCAGTTTCAATAGCACTCTGATTGATGAATAACCCATTGTCAATCTCATGCCTGTCTCACTTGAAGATCAAATTTCTTTCCAGGTCAATTTCACTTCAGCTGTGAGGAAGGCCAGTTCCATGCCCGGGATCATTAGGATAATTAGGATTGAGAATAGAACGGTGGATATTATTAAGACTATCTCTGAATGCCAGTTGCAAGGGAGTGGCAACAGGATACAGGTCTCTTGTTGTCTTGTGTGCTCCCTGAGGCATCTGGTGGGGCCACTGTGAGATCCAGGAAGCTGGACTGGATGGGCCTTTGGCCTATCCTACAGGGCTCTTCTGATATTCCTGCAACTTGTGTGTCCCCGTCTGAGCAGAGTCGTCATCGTCACTCAGCAATCCGGCAGCATGTCCCCGTGGCGAGCTGGTGAAGTGTCTTACTGCTCCTACTGCTGCTGCTTTTATACTCTTACTCCCCATGAACTCTTTATTGGTTGTAGCTGTGGGCTTGCAATCACTGCCTTCATTATTGCCCACAGCTGTGAAAGTCCCAGTTAGCGCTAATTGAGTGCAGCTGCAAACCACACCCACTGCACTCAAAGTCCCAACACACCCAATTGCTTGCAGGTGTGCACCCACGCAGTTCTGGGTGTTAACCACTTGCTGTCCAGTCCTGTCAAAGTCCAAGTCTTCATCTGTTAACTCCTTGCTGCCTGGATCTGTCAACAAGGGTCCACTGCTGACACCACACTTGGCTCCTGCCAGTCTTCTGGATCTTTCTTCCACTACAGGGCCACAGCGTCAGTCCCCTAAGTCACACTGGCACTTCCAGTATACAGCTCAGCTCAGAAGCAGCTTGAAGGTGATGAGATCAGAATGGCACAGCTGGACTTTGCCACATAACCAGCACCAACTTACCCCAGGAAGGAAGGGAGTTTCTATGGTAGTGGAGGGTCCACATCCACCCAGCACACTCTGGTCAGAAGCTACTGATGTGTTAAGCAGGACTGTGCATAAGGCAAGTTACCTGCCGATTTCTCTTCTTCCTGGAGATCCTGTAAAAATGCACACTCCCCTTCTTCCAGCTTGGAAACGAAGGCCGGTTTGGGAAAATCCTCTAAGGAGGAAACAAGGAGATGAGATACTGTATATATTCGCATATAAGGTGATCTCGCTGATAAGAAGAGGGACAAGATTGAGCCAAAAATCGTGACATTTGCTACAGTGGCGTTCCCGGTTTGCCAATTTGACAATAACCCGTTTTTGGGAAAAATTTTGGTGGCGTCAGCAGCAATCCTGGGGTGTCCCTGCCCCTTAATGGGGCAATTGACAGCTTTTTTTTCTCATTGGTGGGTTGTAAATTCTGCCATTTATATTTATATCTTTCATCTCCAAAGGGTATGTCAGGCCACACTCAGTTCTGCAACAGCGAGGCACAACAGGCATGCCGAGGGCACCAGTTCCAGCCCCACATGCCCCACTTCTATGCTGCAATCCTGACAGTGAGAAGCAAGAAGAGCAGCTCATGCCTTTGGTTCCTACAAACCAAGAAGGAAGGGCGTCCTTACCCAGAGAGGCCACGATCCCGTAATTCTCCAGCATGACTTCCCTGTACAGAGCCTTCTGGCCTGGATCCAGCAGAGCCCACTCCTCCGCCGTGAAGCGCACAGACACCTCCTCAAAGGACACCGGACCCTGCAAGGAGGAAACAGTCTGTCTTCACTAGTAATGGCCCACCCTTTTCACCTATCATCCCCCTGCTCTTTTGCTCAGTCTGAAAAGAGAAATTAAAGAGGCAGCCAGTGAGTGTTTTTCCTGCAGGATATTTGGCAAATCAGACTGGCTGGCCCCACTGCTGGCCCCACTGCTGTCATGGCTGTCTCCGTGATCTAGCGGGGGCCGGATACGCTCAGGGGCAGCCTCTCTTGGAGAGACTGGGGCCAACCTTCACCTTGCAAGGAAGCGTCATTGGTCATCACAGAAAGCATCAAATTCAATACTGTACATTTGTTGCTTGGTCCCTATCCTAGCGCAGTTCTGCAGGCGTGCAAGTGGAATGGCCAGCGCCAGTGTCGCAGTCCTTGAGGCCAGGGGGCTGCCATCCCCACACTCTCCTGGAGCAGCAGCCTCCATCATGCTGCTGTGCCGAGTTCCTTTCGGACCCTCCTCCCCTGGCCCTTTGCCTCTCTAGGACCCCGTCCCATCAGCCGCTCCAAACTCAGCACTGTTTTGCTTTTGTGACCTCTTCTGAGGGCAGACTTTGTTCTTAACACACTTCTCCTCCTGTTCCCGCTGTGAGTCGAGTCATCCGCTGCCAGCAGCCATGTCAGAACCGCAGCCTTCCAGAACCTTCAGCCATCTTCTCTTCCTCACACTCACTCACACGCACCCTGCTACGTCCATCTTGTAATGGATGGTTCCCCCCCCCGCCGCTTTTCTCTCTCTTAGTGACAGTACTCTCTCCCCCTTTTCTTGTCTTTTATTTTCCTTTCCTGGCTACGTTATGTCATCTATTATAATAAAGGACAATATGGACTCTGATGCCAAGAATGTTACTGTGAGCTTCAGATGTCAGTGTACAAGATGAAGTGTTTTCCAAGAATTTCTGTGCAGAAAATGGATAGAAAACACATGACTTCTCTGACATGCTGGCCATATGTTCAAGGATTCTGGTCAAGCCTTAAACTCTGGTGTACATTATCTTCTCCCCCCTCACATACCATGGGAAGAAGAAGATAATCTCCCATTGTGTCTCCACTGAACACAACCCTGTAACCCTCTCTGCGCATCTCCTGTCTGTATTTACAGTTTATTTTTGCCCTCAAGTGATTGCAACTTCAGTCATCTCTGTACATCGTATCAAACCATCTGCATTTCACCTGTTCTATCGCAGCTGCATCTTGCACAGAGCCAAGGTAAACCTCATCTCAAGATGCCAGTCACCCCCCTGGCACCGCTGTTCGGTGACCGTTTAGCAGACACTGGTAACCCTTTGAAGCAAACCTGTTTACCTACGTCCTGATTGGAAACAAAGAATTCCCTTGCCATTCACACACTGTGTTGCACATTAAAAGAGAAAATCCCAATACCTCATCACTGAAATATCCCTGTACTTAGCTTACGCCTAGTTCTGCACATAGCATCAGCCCCAAGAATCATTAAATAGTAAAGAGTTTTGACCTGCGAGTTGTCTCTCTACCTTGCTTCACACACACTCTTCTGAGTGGGGAAATATGATATTTTACAGCACCAGACAAAAAGGCTTCCTTCAGGGCCTATAAGAGAGGAGGGAGACAAACGGTTTCTTCTCCGTTGCCCTGGAGATCCGCCCCTTACCTGAGCAGGCTGCAGGGTTGCTGATTCTGCTCCATGCCAAAGAGGAGACGGTCTGGATCGTGGCCCCGATGCCATCCCACTGCCTGTGAGGGAGACAAGAGTGATGGGAAGAAATTTACACTTCATGCCTAGGCTTACCATATGCAAAGGGGGGGACAGGGTGCCTACACCTTTAACCATTGTAAAAAGAGGGAATCTGGGCAGGTGCAGCTTGTTGCACCCTTCCATTATGAGCTGCACCTGCCCCAATTCCCTCTTTTTACAATGGTTAAAGGTGTAGGCACCCTGTCCCCCTTTGGATATGGTAAGCCTATTCATGCCCCTTTCAAACTCCAATTCCTTGTGTAATGCTCTTCCTATTTGTTCCATAGCTTTGCTTCTGACCCAGAAATGCCCAAATGGGGTGAGCCCCACACATTTTGATTCACTTTCTTCCGCATTTCCCTCCTGCCACTTTGTCCCCGTTTCTTCCCCTCTGCCTGTCTTGTCACCTCCCACCCCTCTTTCCTGGCTCACCAAGACCCACCTTCCCTGCTCTATTTTCTCCCTCAATTCAGTCCTCCGGCTACTATCCTTTCACCAAGCTGAGTCCCAAAGATTCAGATTTAGCAGCACGACAGACAGGTGCTGTGTCGATTCCAGGTGATTTCTTGTAACTCGGACCATCACAGCTGAAATGGGGGAAAGCCTTGATTTGCAGGATCAGGGGTGGAAGCTGTTTGGATGTAACAAAGGTGTCTTGGCAGGGCTGTTTCCCTGAACAGACACTTCGGTCCTCTGTGGAAGCCCAGTAATCTCTGCCTGTAGTGCAATGACACACTCACCAGTCCCACTAAGACACACACCTGGAAAGATCACCCTGCTTTGTCCTCCTGTCTTTTGATCAGGTCTGTAATGAACTCTCTGGTTCTTTGGGATCAGGCACAGATGCTGGAAAGATCCTTTTCAGCTGCAAAATCCAGCTCTTTTTCTTACGGTTTTTATCCCACCTGCCTCTGTTAAAACCAGGAGCAAAAAGCTTACTACAGAATCATACAATGAAACAATATCAAAGATACAGCATACTTTAAAACTACAACCAGTTAAAAAGCACACAGCCCCTCAGTTTCTGGAAAAATGGATCAGTCCCAGACCTAAAACATTGTTCTGCAGCGTCCGTCTTACATCCCACTGTTTTTTGCAACAGTTTCAGTGAGGAATGGCCCCTTCTGGGTCTCCCTGCCTGTTCCTAGCCTTACCAGATTTTCTGGGACCCCCCCCCCCCGAGGAGGGGCGGAAGTGACATCACAGGGGGTGGGCCCTGGAACCATGATGTCACTTCCACAGGAAGTGATGTCACAGGGGTGTGGCCAGCTGGCCACACCCCTTGTGACATCACAAGGGGGCGTGTTGGCCAGGAAAACCTCTAAAATAAATAAAATAAAAATTATTTTTTAAATAAATTGTTTTTATTTTAAATAAAATAAAAATTGATCTGGTGGTCTTCTTCCTTCAGTCACTGTTCATCTTTTTTTCTGGCACTCTCTCTCTCTCTCTCTCTCTCTCTCACACACACACACACACACACACACACGTTTTTACAGCAAAAGCAGTGCATCAAAGAGAAGACAAAGAAGGTTGTCAGTGTCAGTCTATCTAAATAAAACAGTCTACTTTGTAAACAAACCACCTGCAAGAGTGGGGGGGGGAGCTGTAGCCACTTGGTACTGTAGTAGAACCTCCATGAGCAGGAGCATGCTGCTGCAAGGTATTATTTTATAATCAGACAACATTGTGGGCATGCATGCACAAAGTGCCTCTCATTCTCTCTCTCTTTCACACTCACAAACCACCTGCAAGAGTGGGGGGGGGAGCTGCAGCCACTTGGTCCTTCATCATGCAGGGGGGGCAGGGCAGCAGGGGGGCTAGTCCGTCACATCATCAGGATCCAGGATGACAGCAGGATGCTATGATAGCAGCAGGTGGGGGGAGGGAGCTGCATGACAGCCATGGGTGGTTGGCAGGCAGCCTGGCCGGATGGGGGATTTAAATGTATAGCTGCTGACGCGGGTCAGGCTCGCACAACAGTAGGGGGGGGGGGAGAGCTGCGCGTTACTTTAGCCACGTGGTCCAGCAAGGGGGGGGATTTAAAATTGTTTACAAAAACTAGGCAAGCAATGAATGCGGACAGGGAGGGAGGCGCACACACACCATGACGACGACTACAGGCGGTGACAGACCAGCTCCGGTGCTCCGTGTGCGTCCGTGCGCGTCCGTGCTGCGGGCGCGTTTTCTCAATCTGACATGGCTCCGTTGCTGCTCCGTCAGCAGCCCCCGGCGCGTAAACGCGTCAGCTGCCCCAATCCCAGCGCTGGCCACGTTCATCCCGTTCCGTCCGTGTCCCAGCCCCCTGGGGGAAGGACACAGAGCGGCCAGAGCCAATCAAAGGAAAGAAAGCCAACGTCAATCAAAGGGAAAGAGGGGCAGAATGTTTTCATAAAGCAGCCATTTTTCTCCTCGCTTAGTGAGCGCTTTGTTTTTCAAACTTTCGAGCGTCAGGTCCCCTCACCTCTTCTCTCCCCCTCGCTAGTGTGTGTGTGTGGGTTTACTAAATCTACAATATAAATGGCAGTAACTATCGCAAGTTGCGATAGTTACTGCCATTTATATCGTGGCTTTAGTAAACACACACACACACACACACACACAAAAGCGTTTCTCTTCTGTGCAGTCCCCACTAGTCAACAGGTTATGGTTCGTATGTCAGTGGTTTCCCAGCGAGTTCCTTCTCGGCTTATCTCTGACCATGCCTCTCTCTTCAGCTTTCCTGTTGAACTACGCAAGCAAGCAAGCAAATGGTCTCCAAAATGCAATCATCCCCACTAGTCCTGACCTCTTCTGAGGGAAGATCCGCACCGAGGATCGAGCAGCGAGTGAGCGAAAGGGGGGGGGGAGAAGGGGGATATCTCCCTCCTTCTCTCCCCCCCCCACTGGCTGCTCGATCCTCGCTGCGGCTGCGATCTGGTGGGACATGCAAACATCCCATCCAGCCCCCTAGCGTGCGTCCGGTGCGGCAACGCAGCCGGAGCGACGCACGCTCCGCCCGAACCACGGGCTTGGTCTGTCTCGGCCATACCGGAGGCGGAGCAGTGCAACCGCTCAGCGGAGCGCAGGCAGGCACCACCACAATTCAATCTAATTCAAGAAGAAAAAGCCCCTTTGCTTTTTGCCACGGACAGAGCACGGGGAAAAAGAGGGGAGGCACACAACAACTAGGGACTCGGACGACTGGAGGGAGTACCGGGCGCGGGCGGAGCGCGCAGGCAGCAAACGGTCCGACCGAACAGCAGCAGCACGGCGTCAGCAAGACCAAGGCTTTGACCAAGGCTGATCTACACGACAGCGTCGCCTCTGCCTGGCGCCTCCGCGCTGGAAGCGGGGGGGAGTGTCTTCAAGCCTGTTACCCCTCATGTTGTCCCGCCTTCCTAAGAAAGCGCAGTTGTGATTGGTTAAACTCTTCCCCCCTCTCTGTGATTGGTAGGCTGCAGCAGCTCCGCGAGCCACCTCCAAGCTCTGCCGTACGCCTCCTAAAAAATAGAGCACTCGACTTGGAGTACGCGGCAGTGGGGCGGAGGTCCGGCGGCTCCGCCGGATTACAAAAACGCTCCGCGACGCTGTCGTGTAGATCAGCACACTGTCCCTGACTGTCACTGTCAAAGCTTCGACCATAGAACAGCCTCAGGCAAGACTGTCGCACGCAAGCCTGACCGTCTCTGCCCCTCTGGGGGCTTCTCTCCCACACCCCTCTAGGAATCCAGTCTCGCTTCTTTTAACCCTCAGAGAGCCGAGAGAAAAGGCTGCAGAGGATGTCTCGACCCTCCAACTCCCACGCGGGACAGGGAGGCGCATCCCCTCCTCCCCCTGCCTGATTCCCCGGGGATGCAGCACCCGACGCTCCCTGCGTGGCCCAGACTCTGCGGGCTTCTCCTGGCGCTGATCTTCCTCCGCCTCCCCCACTCGCTACCAGTGGCAACTCGGACCACTGAAGCTCTTCCCGGCCCGGGTCTCTTGTTTTCCCCAGCCTGACATGATCCTGTCACTGACTCCTGGGGCCTGGAAGGTCGTTGCAGCAGGAAGTCTCTTGCAAGCTGCCCGAAGGGGACACAGAGCAGGCGGAACGGAGCCTGCAAAATTGGGACAAAAGCCGCTTTTGGTGGGAAATCAGTGGGGAAGAGTGGGCTGAGGACAAGCTTCGTACGGAGTGTGTAATAACATCAAGTGGGAGCCACTATGGGCATCTCATCTAGTGCAGGGGTGTCAAACTCATTTCATACAGCACTACAGGGCAGTGGTGTCACGGCGGTGGAGCCGGTTCAGCTGAACCAGCCGCTGCCTGCTGCAGAGGCGCCGAGTCCGACTCGAGTCCGACTGGAGAGACTACAGGGTAGTACATTCATGGCCCCTGCTGAGGGCTGGAGGTGATGTCATTAAATAGGAAGTGGCCTCATTGACCAGAAATAAGCAAGTTTAACTTTGCTCAGGAACTCATTAGCTGCAGAAAATCTGCAAACCTTGATCATATTTTCAAGATATGGGAGGGCCCAATTTTCTTGCTATCTCCCCTTTTCTCAGCGCCTCTTCTGCCCAGGCCTCAGTTTGCAGCTCAGAAGCTGAAAAGGGCTCTGCTAAGTAACGCCTAGGCCAGAATCAGCGCCCTTAAAAGGGCGGCCCACATACTAATTGGCCTAGTCTCCCAGCTCCATGTCAGAACCGCAGAATCTTCTGGCAATTGATCACAGCTCAGCAGCTGGTGGTGGTGCCGGGAGAGCCCAACTGTATCACGTGAGCCGGATAAAGAGTTTCCGCAGGCCGCATCCAACCCGCGGGTCTTAAAAAAAATTTCCATCTTCTCCACACCTTCCATGGTTTTATAAACCCCTCTCATTCCCTCCCTCCTCCTCCCCCTGCAAGTGCAATCCTAGGACCCTTCACTCAGAAATTTACTCCATTGTATCCAATTGGGCTTCCTTCCTAATAAGTGTGCTTAAGCTTCCAGCCCTTAGTCTCGCGCGTTCGTGCACGTGTTAAAGGCACAACAGCAGTCCAGGCTGTTTGTTCCAGTCCGTTGACAACCCCACCTCTGACTGGCAGTTTGTTTCAGTGCTTTGCATGCGTAACTGAAGCAATGAACACACACCAGTGACTGCACACTCTGAAACGGGTCTTTCTAGCCACAAAGAGGGTGAATATTAGATCACAAACCCCCAGCCTGGGCCCCTGGTATGTTCAAGGTATGGGAGAGCCCAATTATCACGGGGGTTGCGCTCAAGTGCACTGTGAAGTGATGCCATGTCAGAAACCGCACTGCTGAAAGGGTGGTCTTGTAGTGGGCACCCAGGGGTGCCAGTGATTTCAGCTCATTTGATTCGGTGAGCAGACACCAGACTCAGAGGTAGGAGCGGGTACCCAAAAGTAAAAGAAAGAAATAAAAGGGAAGAAAAAGTCTGCTAGGTGCAGAGGCGCCAAAAGAGCTCAAAAACCAACGTTGTAAAGAAAGATCTTTTACTCAGCTAGCGAGGACACAATCATAAGACAGAAAGTGTAACATATATGATTAATACAGAAGCTTTTATACATTTCATTATTTACATACAGAATCATGGAATTCATTGTCTTGGGGAAATACATAATAAAGAGGGACCAACAGGAGAACGGATCCAAGAAGTTTGCACGTTGATACAGCCAATCAGATGGGGGATTGAGATTTTGCACCAATGAAAACAGCAGCAGCAGATGTGAAATAGTTAACCAATAAAAGACAAACTTTATTAAAAGAACCAATGAGAAGTGTTGTGCTTTGTGTTAACTGGGGCCAATGGGGATGAGAACTGGTAGCCAATGGGAAGAGGGGCAAGGGTGCTGGGAGGCTGGGGTAATGGGATTAGGTCCCCATCCTGGGTGAGTGAGGTGTTCCGGAATCGGATGAATGGGGTCTTTTGTGCAACTTGTTGACACAAAAGATTGAATTTCCAAATTGATAGGCAAAAGTGCTAATACAATAGGTCCCTGTCTTCCCTGGCACCAGGTATACAATTGGGGAAGTCTGAGTCCATGCTGTTAGTCAGGAAGAGCAGGGCAAGTGATTAGATTAGCATGTGAATCACTTGTAGCAAGCCAGGGAAGGAGCAGTGTGAAGAGTTCCAAGGAATTTGCATGACAGACCAGGCAGCTGGAGGGGCAATGGGTGGGGAGATGGAATCAGAGGTGCACAGAGAGACAGGCTGGGCTCAAGGAAATGGTAATGGGAGGCATACATGTGGTTGATAGGCAGCAGGAAGAGGGGCGTGAGAACTGCTGGAGAACGAGTGTTACGTTTTGAGATCAGGAAATGGGGCAATCCAAGCCTTCCTGGCTGATCAGGAATTCCTATGGGTCCCCTTCCCCCCAGCTAGCTTCCCAGGTAGAGGAAGCCATCTGAGAGCAACACAGAATGGGAGCAATGGTGGTTTGCATAGGTTATGTGTTTGTAAAATGGCTTCTCCCCACTCCCTGCAGTACGGATCTATGGCAGGAGGAGCCCCCCGGGCTCACTACGTTCAACCTCTTGTCATCTCGCCGAAGGTGGGTAGAGGGACTTGAACCCCCGTCATTCCCAAAGCCTTCCCGATTGCCCAATGAGGATCCTCCGACTCGAACGGAGGTTTTTAATAGGCTGCAAATCCATTGTACTGCTCCCAGGAGCTTGCTCACTGAGCCTGGGCAGACCCTTGCCAAGTGTCAGGATCGGGACCATTCTGCGTGGATCCCCTCCCTAGAAGAAGCCCCGTTGATCCTAGTAAGGTTCCGGACACATAACCTCCCATGGGACCCCTGAAACAGCCATAAATGTCCTGAAAATCCCACTTTTCGCTGAAATAAAATACTGTATCTTTAAGAGAGAAAGAGCTGTCAGATGCAGGGGTTAAATAAGGTAAAAGGGCTTCCCTGGCTCCGTAACGAGCAACACACGCCGGTCTCCCGGAGTTGGCTGAACGCCCAGAACTCGGTGAAGCGTGAAATAGGATTTGCCGGTTCAGTGAGTTTAAGAGGGTTTAATAGGATTAGACAGGCATAGAGTGAATTGTTGCTGTTGCTGCTTCTCTGGGGCGCGTGGCGGACGCGTGTCAGTGAACTTTTGCCCTCAGAGACGCGTGTCCGCAGGGAAAAGCGGAGAAAAACCGAATTTAAAGTGTGGTTTGACAAAAAGGGCTGTATCTTTGTAATTCTTGGACCGATTTGGATGGGGTAAAAAGCAATAGGTTCCGGGGGTTATGGCGGACGACATAAAAATATATGAGGGGGGATTTCTCCTCACTACAATTTGTGTGATAATTGGGCTCTCCCAGGGCCTCGGCAGCGTCTCCCCCTCTTACCCCTTGTTGGGGCGCACCTTGAGCGTGGTCCGGCGGAGGCGGGGTCGGGTTGCCTTGGGGATTGTCCTCAGATTGGGTCCAGGGAGGGGGTTTACAGCACCCTTCTCGTCCTCTCTTCCTGCTGGCGTAGTGAGAGTTGGTGGCAAGGGAACTCCCCCAGCCCTATGCCAGGCTCTCGTGCGACCAGCCTCCTTCCTCACCGGCCTCCAGAGCTTTCATGGCTTCCCAAGCTCCCTCCGAGGGCCTTCCCCCACAGAACTGGTTCGGCCAAAGGCAGGGGCGGGTCCGGCCCTACCCTTTTCTCCTAGCCTTCCCCAGGACACGTTATTCCAGGGGCGGATGGCTTCCAGCGGCGAGCCGGCTGTCCGTGCCCTGCTGGAGGGCATGCCGGGGGCGGAGACCCTGCGGCCAGGGTCGAAGGAGTTTGGGGCAACCCCGGCTATTGGCTCAGGTGGCCGACATGGGCGGCTCTGGTGGTCCCAATGTGACTTCCAGCAGAAAGGGCAGTGCTGGGTGAGCCCAATTATTACGTGGACCTGAAAAAGAGCTTCTCCGTGCTGTATCTGGTCCACGGGCCTCATGTTCTGACACCCCTGGTTTAGGACTTTATAGGCTAAAACCAGTGCTTTGAATTGGGCCCAAAACCAAATGGGAAGCCAACGACGCAGCAATTTCACACGATCACAGGAACAGCTCCCTCCTCAGCCATCCCTACTGCGTTCTGCACTGACTAACTTGCACTGGCAGAGCATATTACAGGAGCCTCGGGAGGGAATCGGGCTGCAGGGCAACACAAAGATCTGGCCAAGGAAGTGCAAGACTGGAACATAACAACCCCCCAGCTGGATCATGCCAAAGGGGGCTCATCCAGTCCACCCTCCTGTTTCCCATACAAGCCCACCATGTCCCTCTGGGAAGCATGAGGGTCTGCCCTGGTGATGGCCAGAGCTCAGGGGTCTGTGGAAACCAGGCCCCCACTCTGCACACCCCTTTTCTACCCCTTGGGACATGGCCCAGATTCTTCCTCCACTCTCCTCGGCTAGGCTGTGCCCCTTATTCTCTTTTCATGTGAATCTCTCCTTTCAGCCACTTTCCCCACCGCCAGGTCTCCCTTCCTTCTCCATATTTCCCTTTCCCTTCTTTCTTTCTTTCATCTGACTCAGCTCATTGAACACTTTGAAGTGTCTTATGGCTGAAGATGGTACCGACGTAGTGCTTGAACCTTACTGAAGGGTTCCGGGCTTCAGCTTACAGGCGGGAGTCTGCTCCCCAAACTGTGCTGAAACCAGCCCTGCCTTCACCCCCCCCCCTCTGTCCCGTTGTCCGTCCAGCAAACCGCTGAGCGCTTCCCTTCTCCCCCGGTCTACTCTGACAAGCCCAAGGGCTGTAAGCATAGCTGGAGATAGAGGAGGGGGAGAAGCCAGAAAAGGGGGATTGCAGAACTTCAATTCCACCACTTTCCCAACAGGTCCCTTGTGGTTCAAATTCCCTCCTGGTCAGTAAATGTACACGCATGCCATGCTCTAATGTACAGCACAGGAAGAACAACTAGCACAGTGGTTCTCAAACTGTTTAGCACCGAGACCCACTTTTTAAAATGACACCCTCTCGGGACCCACCTAGCTTTACAATACGCTCAAACACTTTTCTCCCTATATTTACACAAGCTTGCAAACTGCAGGAGCTCAGCTCTTTGAAGGGCAAATAGCAGCCACCTGAGTTTTGAATAGTCTTCTCTTGCCACGAATAGGACTAACGCAGACGACATCCGTGCCCTCTACCAGGTAGGCACCCCAGGCCTGCCAATGGAGGGAGGGCAGCATCCCAACCCCACCTTGCGAGCTCTTGGCTTAGCTGCTGCTCAGTATAAGCATGGAAAATCCACTTTAGGGCTCATTTTGGGAATATACATATACATATAAGAAAGGGTGCCTCTGAGCATGTAAAAAGTGCCTGTCTCTTGAGTGCACTGTAATGGAGAGTTACGGCTAATGGCGAGGGAGGTCAAGGGAGCTGCGAGTCAAAAAAGTTTGGGAACCACTGGTTTCAGGGCTTGTGGCAATTACCTTACTTATCTGATCTTTCTATCACCTGGGACCTACCAGAAATCAGGTCACAACCCCACAAGTGGGTGCTGACCCGCATTTTGAGAAACACTGCTCTAATTAAAAGAATTTATTTTAAAGACAGAATAAACCAAGCTGTTAGCACCTTAAGACAGTGTTTGTCAAACTGTTTAGCACCGGGACCCACTTTTTAAAATAACACTCCATCGGAACCCACCTAGCTTTACGAGACTTTAAAAAAAGGTGATCTCGAAAGAAATGATATATTTATTTACAAGTAATATTTTTATTTGCAAAAAAACTCAATCCATTTCTTGTAATGAGGCAGCCCTAATGAATAGCCTCAAGGCTTGAAGGGCTTAGTTATGTGACCCAGCCATCTCCTGCCCCCACTACATGTCATTGGCAGAACACACACACCCCGGAAAAAGACCAACATTTATCTCCCTGTATATACACAAGATTGCAAACTGCAGGAGCTCAGCTCTGTGAAGGGCAATTAGCAGCTATCTGATTTTTGAATAGCCTCAAGGCTTGTGGCAATTACTTTGTTGATCTTTCTTTTTCTTAGTATATATTTATATTTTATTGATATATCAAAACACAAAAACAATACATATTTCATAAAGTTATAGCAAGCGCGAAGCAATACATCCTTGTTGTTGTTCAGTCGTTAAGTCGTGTCCGACCCTTCGTGATCCCATGAACCATATCCTGCCAGGCCTTCCTGTCCTCCACTATCTTCCTGAGTTCGCTCATTTTCATGTTTGTTGCATCGGTGATGCTGTCTAACCATCTCATCCTTGGCCTTCCCCTTCTCCTTTTGCCTTCAATCTTTCCCAGCATCAGAGTCTTCTCCAGAGAGTCCTCTCTTCGCATTAGGTGGCCAAAATATTTGAGTTTCAGCCTTAGTACCTGTCCTTCCAGGGAACAGTCAGGCTTGATTTCATTTAGAATTGACTGATTTGATCTCCTAGCAGTCCAAGGGACTCTCAGGAGTCTTCTCCAGCACCACAGTTCAAAAGCATCTATTCTTCGGCGCTCAGCCTTCCTTATGGTCCAACTCTCGCAACCATACATTGCTACTGGGAACACCATCGCCCTGACTATACGAACTTTTGTTGGCATGGTGATATCTCTGCTTTTTATTATGCTGTCTAAGTTTGCCATAGCTTTCCTTCCAAGGAGTAAGCGTCTTTTAATTTCATGGCTGCTGTCTCCGTCTGCAGTGATCTTGGAACCCAGAAAAGTAAAATCTGTTACTGCTTCCATTTCTGCCCCTTCTATTTGCCAAGAATTGATGGGACCCGATGCCATGATCTTAGTTTTATTAATGTTGAGTTTCAAGCCAACTTTTGCACTCTCCTCTTTCACTCTCATCAAGAGGCTCTTTAGTTCTTCTTCACTTTCTGCCATTAGGGTGGTATCGTCTGCATATCTGAGGTTGTTGATATTTCTCCCGGCAATCTTGATTCCGGCTTGTGATTCATTCAGCCCTGCATTTCTCATAATGTACTCTGCATATAAGTTAAATAAGCAGGGTGACAATATACAGCCTTGCCGTACTCCCTTCCCAATTTTGAACCAATCAGTTGTTCCATGGCCGGTTCGAACTGTTGCTTCTTGACCCGCATACAGGTTTCTCAGGAGACAGGTAAGGTGGTCTGGTACCCCCATCTCTTTAAGAATTTGCCACAGTTTGTTGTGATCCACACAATCAAAGGCTTTTGCGTAGTCAATGAAGCAGAAGTAGGTGTTTTTTTGGAACTCTCGTGCTTTCTCCATGATCCACCGCATGTTGGCAATTTGATCTCTAGTTCCTCTGCCTCTTCGAAACCCAGCTTGTACGTCCGGTAGTTCTCGGTCCACGTACTGCTGAAGCCTAGCTTGTAGGATTTTGAGCATAACCTTGCTAGCATGTGAAATGAGTGCAATTGTACGGTAGTTTGAACACTCTTTGGCACTGCCCTTCTTTGGAATTGGAACGTAAACTGACCTTTTCCAATCCTTTGGCCACTGCTGAGTTTTCCAAATTTGTTGGCATATTGAGTGCAGCACTTTCACAGCATCATCATTTAGGATTTTAAGTAGCTCAGCTGGGATATTATCATCTCCACTAGCTTTGTTGTTAGTAATGCTACCTAAGGCCCACTTGACTTCACTCTCTAGGATGTCCGGCTCTGGGTCAGTGACCACACCAGCGTGGTCATCATGAACATTAAGATCTTTCTTGTATAGTTCTTCTGTGTATTCTTGCCATCTCTTCTTAATCTCGTCTGCTTCTGTTAGGTCCTTGCCTTTTTTGTCCTTTATCATGCCCATCTTTGCACAAAACGTTCCCTTGATATCTCCAATTTTCTTGAAGAGATCTCTAGTCCTCCCCATTCTGTTGTTTTCCTCCATTTCCTTGCATTGTTCATTTAAGAAGGCCTTCTTATCTCTCCTTGCTATTCTCTGGAACTCTGCATTCAGTTGTTTATATCTTTCCCTTTCACCCTTGCTTTTTGCATTCCTTCTTTCCACAGCTATTTGTAAAGCCTCATCTGACAGCCACTTTGCTTTCTTGCATTTCTTTTTCTTTGGGATGGTTTTAGTTGCTGCCTCCTGTACAATGTTACGAACTTCCGTCCATAGTTCTTCAGGCACTCTGTCTACCAGGTCTAATGCCCTAAATCTATTCTTCACCTCCACTGTATACTCATAAGGGATATGGTTTAGGTCATATCTGACTGGTCTAGCGGTGTTCCCTACATTCTTCAGTTTAAGCCTGAATTTTGCAATAAGAAGCTCATGATCTGAGCCACAGTCAGCTCCAGGTCTTGTTTTTACTGATTGTATAGAGCTTCTCCATCTTTGGCTGCAAAGCACATAATCTATCTGGTTTCATACAGATCAATACATCCTACTAGCATACTATTCACTATTTTCTACATATAATATCCAACTAAGCCAAAATAACAGCCACATTCTATTCATTAAATCCGCATATCATCACATTGTTCTTCTCTCTCTCTCTTCAAAAATTGATAAATGGTTTCCAGTTATTCACGAAAAGGTTAAGTGACTTTTCCTTAATTGAAATTGTAAGTTTATCCATTTCAGCATAGTCCAAAACTTTCAGCCACCAATCTTCCAGCGAAGGTATCTCCGAATTCTTCCAATATTGTGCATATAAAATTCTTGCCGCAGCTATCACATATAAAAACAAAGTTTGAAATTTTTCGCCTACATAATCACCCTCATACCCAACAAAAAGGTTTCCGGTTTCATTTGAACCTTAATCTTTAAAATTAACTCAATCTGTTTATGAATCTGAGTCCAATACTTCTTTGCTTGGGGGCATGTCCACCACATATGGTAAAAAGTTCCTTCTTGCTTTTTACATTTCCAACATCTATTCGTCACCTTCTCATACATTTTTGCTAATTTTCTTGGGGTTATATACCATCTATACATCATTTTATACATATTTTCTTTAATATTAACATTCAACGTAAATTTCAACTGTTTTGACCATAGTTGTTCCCATTGGTCCATTAAAATAACATGACCTACATTTTTCGCCCAATGAATCGTACATTCCTTAACCTGTTCTTCTTCTGTCTCAAACTTCAAAAGCAATTTATACATTTTTGATATTACCTGGTCTTCAGATTTTAATTGTACCTCCAATATTGATTCTTCTTCTACAAATCCATATGCCTTCTTGTCCACTTTAAATCTCTCCAAAATTTGAGCATATACAAACCATTGGCAATTAATTTTTCTCTTGACTTCATTGTACAATCTCCTTGTGAAAAATTTAATAAGTGTCTGTATAGTAGTCTTTTTTCTTTTGGCACGCCACTTCCACCAAAGTGTGCTTCATATGGTACAACCCATAATGGTATTTTCTCATAAAACCTCATTTTATATCTATTCCAAATTCTCCATAATGCATGTCTAACATAATGATTTTTAAATTCTAAATTTGCTTTCACTTTATCATACCACAAATACCCATGCCAACCAAATCTCAAATCAGAGCCTTCTAACTCCAATAATCTCCTATTTTGTAAATACACCCAGTCTTTCAACCACACAAAACAACATGCTGCAATTACTTTGCTGATCTTTCTATCACCTGGGACCCACCAGAAATCAGGTCGCGACCCACCAAGTGGGTCCCAACCCACAGTTTGAGAAACACCGCCTTAAGAGAACTTATCCTCCACTCTCCTCTGGGCATAGCTCCAGAGAGGGCTGTCACAGGGCATCCACAAAGTGAGTCACATACGCCAGAGTTTCCCAACCTGTGGTACACGTACCACCGGTGGTACTTTGAACGACCTCCGGTGGTACAGGGCAGGCTGGTCATGATCTGCTTTTCTGATCTTTGCACTGGCTGCCAATTCGTTTCCGGGCCCAATTCGGAGGCAGCGAGCTGGGCAAGCCTGCCGGGTCTACTCGGAGAAGAAGGGGAGCAGCAGCAACAGTGAGCCAGCAGACCACTAACTTCCGTACAATTCTGTACAACTTCAGTGAAAACCGGAAATGGCTGAAAACTGCTGTTTTTCGCCGAACTGAAGATCGGGGAGGCCTGCGCGACCACCAGCCCCAGTAAGTAAGAAGGTGGCGTTTTGGGGGTGCAATTTGAACATCATCGATTCATTTACAGCATTTATAGGGTTTCACTCCTGTGTGTGTTCTTTGATGATGGGTCAGTCCTGATCTGTCACTGAAGCTCTTTCCACACTCCATGCATTGATATGGTTTATCTCCTATGTGGGTTCTTTGATGCACAGTCAGGCTTGAGCTCCGACTAAAGCTCCTTCCACAATCCAAGCATTGATATGGTTTCTCCCCTGTGTGGGTTGTTTAATGGAGGATCAGGTGTGACCTCTGACTGAATCTCTTTCCACACTCCAAGCATTGATATGGTTTCTCCCCTGTGTGGGTTCTTTGATGCACAGTCAGCTGTGAGCTCTGGCTGAAGCTCTTTCCACATTCAAAGCATTTATATGGTTTCTCCCCAGAGTGTGTTCTTCGATGCGCAGTCAGGCTTGAGTTCATACTGAAGCTCTTTCCACACTCAAAGCATTTATATGATTTCTCCCCTGTGTGAGTTATTTGATGCTGGATCAGGGATGCGTTCTGACCAAAGCTCTTTCCACACTCCATGCATTGATATGGTTTATCTCCTATGTGGGTTCTTTGATGCACAGTCAGGCTTGAGCTCCGACTAAAGCTCCTTCTACAATCCAAGCATTGATATGGTTTCTCCCCTGTGTGGGTTGTTTGATGGAGGATCAGGTGTGACCTCCGACTGAATCTCTTTCCACACTCCAAGCATTTATATGGTTTCTCCCCTGTGTGGGTTCTTTGATGCACAGTCAGCTGTGAGCTCTGGTTGAAGCTCTTTCCACATTCAAAGCATTTATATGGTTTCTCCCCAGAGTGTGTTCTTCGATGCGCAGTCAGGCTTGAGTTCATACTGAAGCTCTTTCCACACTCCATGCATTTGTATGATTTCTCCCCTGTGTGAGTTATTTGATGCTGGATCAGGGATGCGTTCTGACCAAAGCTCTTTCCACATTCAAAGCATTTATATGGTTTCTCTCCTGTGTGGGTTCTTTGATGCACAGTCAGCTTTGAGCTCTGACGGAAGCTCTTTCCACACTCGAAGCATTTATATGGTTTCTCTCCTGTGTGGGTTGTATGATGGCGGATCAGGTGCGACCTCTTACTGTAGCTCTTTCCACACTCCAAGCATTTATATAGTTTCTCCCCTGTGTGGGTTCTTTGATGCACAGTCAGGTGTGAGCTCTGACAGAAGGACTTTCCACACTCCAAGCATTTATAGGGTTTCTCTCCCGTGTGGGTTCTTTGGTGACAGCTCAGTTCTGAGCTAGTAATGAAACTCTTTCCACATTCCAAGCATTTATAGGGTTTCTCTCCCGTGTGGGTTCTTTGGTGACGGGTCAGTTCTGAGCTAGTAATGAAACTCTTTCCACACTCCATGCATTTATTTGGTTTCTCCCCCGTGTGGGTTCTTTGATGCCGGGTCAGGCCTGAGCTCTCACTGAAGCTCTTTCTACACTCCAAGCATTTATATGGTTTCTCCCCCGTGTGGGTTCTTTGATGCCGGGTCAGGCCTGAGCTCGCACTGAAGCACTTTCCACAGTCCAAACATTTATATGGCTTCTCTCCTTTATGGTTACTTTGATGTGTTCCAAGTTCCAATTTACTGCTGAAGGTCTTTGGAAATTGAGGGCATTCTTCTTTCCTCTTTCCAGTTCTTTTTTCTGGATTGACTAGGATGACACTGAAATTCCCATCCTGATGAACATCAGATTTACTCCTCAGTTTCTCTGTCTGGTTTCCCTCCTGCTTCCTTTCTTGATCCGCAGCTTTCTCCCTTTCCTGTATCTTCTTATGGGAAGTAGGATGAGTGTTTGTACCGAAGCTCTTTCTCCACTCAGAGCATTCAAAGGATTTCTTCCCTGTGTGGATTTTGTTGTGTTTATTAATGTTGGATGTAAAACTGATTCTGTCCACCGGCAAAGGGCGCTTTTTCCTTCTCTCCCCTTGGGGATGTTCCTGTTTGATCAGGATTTCATGTCTGTCATAACCCTGACAAACTACCGATTTCGTCCCCCAGACAGGTGCTGGGCTTCCCTCCTGCCTCCCTGATCCATCCAGGTCTCTAAAAGTCACTTCCTGTATGTCACACGTGGTCGTTTCCGGTGACACCCCACGTGGCTCCCTCTGATCCTGACTTTCTCTGTTGCTTCCTGGAACAGAGAGAGAACCTTGCTTAGCAGTGCAATGGAGAAAAGGGACCTCTAACGCACACACCTGGGCGCAGATACTCACAAGGAAACCCCAGTGGATTCAGTGGCACTGACTCCCAGGAAAGGATGGATAGGATTGCAGCCCTGGGCAGCGACCGACTCTCAATAAGCTGTTTTGCAGGAGTAGAAAACTTAAGGCTCTGTGGCCTGTTGCAGCCTGACTGGTCCTGGGATTGAGGCAGCTTTTCTATCCCTGGTAGTCAAGGTTTTTATGGAGAAGTCACGAAAGGAGGCTTTTTGAATATCCATTCAATTATTATTAACTGAAGCCTTCAGTTATTAGGATTGCAGTCTTCGCTACCTCCATTCTTCCCCCTCGCTCCAATATCGGCGTTATGCAATTGAAGAGCGCCGATCAGCCATTCGGTGCTAGATTAGGGCTGTTTTAAATCTGTAAAATCCAGGCTCAGCCTCCCCAGCCGCCCCCCAGCCCCTTGACTTCAAAGAGCTGATCTGGTGATGGGCGCTATACAGTTTTATTAAAATGGCAATAAATACTAAATGAGCTAGAGCACTGAGAAACAAAGAAGCCCAGAGTAGTAGTTCCTCACAGGCTGGAGATCAGTCGGGGCACATCTGCAACACCCCGTCCGATGGTGGTCGTGCTGGTGTCAGGACAGGCTCAGCCAAGCCTTGATTTGGGCCAAGCAGTTACTGCATCTACGTGAAAGGAGAAGCAGGCAGGAGACGACCTAGGACAGATGATAGGATCTGGGAGGAGAACGATAGAAGCCGCGGGGTCAAAGAGTCGAGTGGAAAATTCCTCTACAATCTCTTGGAGGACGCGGACACGATAGACAGGGCCTCTGCTCCACACCCGAATTGCACTGGCCAGCAGTGGCAAGTGGACAGGTTTAGGGAACTATCAGACACTTGGAGCATGTATGTACGTGTGTGTGTGTGTGTGTGTGTGTGTGTGTGTGTGTGTGTGTGTGTGTGTGTGTGTGTGTGTGTGTGTGAATTTGTGGATGCACAAATTAACCTTGTAATAATGTGGTGTTGCTGCTTCTTATCCCCCAAATTGGTCTCTGCGCAGAATTCCGGCAACTTGTGTGATACCCTCCTGTGCTGCCATGACTCCAGACTGAGCAGCGCAGGATTTCAGAGAAGCTCCCTTACACCACAGATTCCACTATGCAGGGAATACAGGTGGGTGAGATTTGATGCCGCCATAGCCATGCCATCAGCACAACTCCACCAGTGAGGGGCTAAAATAGGACAGAGGCATGAGGGGGATGGACAGGGAGGTGGGGTGTCTAATCCTGTGCCCCACTCAGATCCCAACCACGATCCCGATGGTTGCCTTACAGCTGCACTGACTTCCGAGGTGGTGCAAGTTAAAAAGTACTCAATGGAGTCAACGGAGAGCAAAATGCCACTGCTCCCCTCACTCTACCTCACCATGGATCCATATTTTGGGACAAAAGGGCCCCCTTCCAAAGGTGGCGTGGTGAATGAAGGTCCTGCCCCCTAACCGGAAAGGCCCTCTTCTCTGGGGAGACTCGGCGCTGGCTGGGATGAGTCAGAACAGTACAGCTAAGCGGTTCGGATCTCTCCGCCTGGAAGCCCTGGACAGCAGCTGGGCTCCTGCGTTGGCTGGGCTGATCTGGGACCGTCTTCCACAGGGTCCAGTGCCCTTTGGAGAGGGAGGTGGAGGGCCACAGCATCCGTCCCTGTCCGGAGGTGGGCAACACCCCAGGGCCGGGGACACCTCGGGGGACTCCTCGGTGGGAGGGAGGAGAGACGACGATACCCCTGAGACAGGGGCACCCACCACCGGACTGATCCCCCACATCCCGGGACAGCTGTGGAGCCAAGAGGGAGCCGCCAAGAACTCACCTGTGCCGCCCTCCGGCTACAATGAACCCGGCGCGGGCAGCAGTGACAACGGGGAACAGCTCCATCCCGGTCTGCGGCAGGCCGGCGGTGGGACTAGCGTCTCCGCCACCCCGGCCGCACCCTCTGGGGGCAGGGACTACGACGCCGACCCGACGCCCGCGATCCCTGGCACGTGCCTTGGCGGGGAAAGGGACGAAGGCGCCGATAGGTTGGCTCGCCTGTCGGTCGACAGGCAGGCCTGGTGGGATTGGTTGCGGGGTTGGGGGACGGACAAGGGAAGGCGGGAGCAGGAGGTCCGGCGAGGTATAAAGCAAGAGCAGGCCAGTGATGAAGAGGCTGGCGTGCGGGCTGGTATCCAGGAGCGACAGCCCGCACATACCCGCACCGGCCGGCTGGGGGGCGAGGACCCGGGTGAGCATAACCCCCTCCACCCCAGCTACCTCTGAGGCCTTGCTATCGCAGCCCCGGAGGCTGGATCTCTAACAGGGAGGTTGACCTGATCACCAAACAACTCTAGCCAAGACGCCAGACTACGGGTTGACCTGGACCCCGGGGAACTCGTGAAAGGATGGCCAACCTATCCACCGGAGAACCCTTGGTTGGACGACTGCGGGATCGTAGGTTGACCTGTCCCCCGTAGAGCTCTTTGTGAGACTGCCGGACTGGAGGTTGACCTACCCCCCGGAGAGCCCTTTGGGGCAGACGCCGCCCTGTCTATACCCCTACCGGGGTCCCCCACAAGCACGCACCAACAGTCCCCTCAGTCACACTGGCACTTCCAGTCTACAGCTCGGCTCAGTAGCGGCTTGAAGGCGATGAGGTCAGAATGGCACAGCTGGACTTTGACACCGAAGCGGCACCAACTTGCCCCAGGAAAGAGGGGAGTTTCTATTGTGGTGGAGGGTCCCCATCCACCCAGCACACTCTGGTCAGAAGCTACTGATGTGTGAAACAGGACTGTGAATAAGGCAGGTTACCTGCCGATTTCTCTTCTTCCTGCAGATCCTGGGAAAACGCAGACTCCCCTTCTTCCAGCTTGGAGATGAAGGCAGGTTTAGGAAAATCCTCTAAGGAGGAAAGAAGAAGATGAGATACTGTATATATTCGCATATAAGGCGATCTCGCTGATAAGAAGAGGGACAGGTTTGAGCCAAAAATCCTGACATTTGCTACAGTGGCGTTCCTACACCCCCCGTGGGGGCCCCCACCGACGTGACAAGCCCCGCCCCCTGTGGGGTATGATGTCATTTTTGCATGCTGCCGCTGAAATTCAGCAGCACAGCGCTAAAACACCTCCCTGGTGCTTTTTGAAGCATTTTGGAGTCTAACGGCTCCAGGGCAGGCAGACTGATCTCGCTGGCGGAGCGACAAAACTGAAGAAAAAAGCGGCAGAGGGGGCGACCCGGCGATGACGACTCCAGAGGCAAGTACACCCCCCGCTACGTGGCAACCCCCACCCACCCACCCCAACGACGCCTCTGGTTTGCTATGACCCTTCAATAACGTGAGGGTAAAACGTAAGGATTTGTAGACTTCTTTGAATTCTTAGCTAATTTCGCCTCATTTTTCCCAATGACCGGAGCCTGGAGGAGGGTGTGTGGAGGAAGAGGGGAGACTGGAAAGGGACAGTAGCCTGGGTCTGGAGGCTCAGAGGGAGCAGCTTTGCCACCCAGTCTCATCACAGCGACTGTATTTTAAAGATCCATGCTACCTCAGGGTTGGGTGCAAAGATCACTCTGGGAGCTGCTTTTTAAAGATCCAACCTCCCGTAAAAAAGAAACACACACACACACACACAGAGCTCCCCTCCAGCAACACGCAGGAAATAATAAGGAAACCCCCCCGCTGCTCCCCCATTACCTTCGGTGTGTTTCAACTGAACCCTGTGTCTTGCTTTTACAAAACATCTGATTCTATGCTGTAACTAGCAGGGAAGCCGACTAGGTGGTAGAGATAGGCTTCCCAGATCCCAAACCGGGACAGAGTGCTAGACCTGTAGGAGAAGGAATGTGGGCAGGTGTCGCTTGTTAAACCTTAGAGCACAATCCTAGGCATGTCTACTCAGATGCCAGCCTTGCTTCAAGGGCTTGCTTCTGAGTAGACACGCCTAGTATCATGATTTGGGCACTCATGATTTGGAACCTCCGACGCGACACCCCTACGTGATGTGACAAGCCCCGCCCCCTGTGGGGGTGCAAAATTTAGGGTTTTTTTTTGCAAAAATGTCCACTTTTCTTCTTTTGGTGTGTTTTTTTCCCATTTCCTCCAATTTTAGCGGGCAGCTGCCGCCCCCCGCTGCTCCCCCAGGGCGGCACGTGCCCCGTGTGCACCCCCCCAGGCACGGGGGCCATTTTCGGTGGAGCGCGGGGGCGAAAACAAACAGTAACTGTACTGTCATAAAGGGTTGGGCCCCCTGAAGCTTCAGTTCCGGCACAAGACAAGGCCACACAATCTTAATCACTCAGGGGCTTGACCCTTTATGGGTGTTTGAATCCACTACTAGACAAGGAGGGCACTCCTGAAACAAGGAGAAATGGAACAACTACCCCTGGACAAGGGAATAGTAACTTGGTAGAAATCTGCCACCAGCCAGGAATGCCTCCTAACCCTTTCAGCTCCAGGCTTCTGAAGAGGGCAATGGAGTGAACCGTTGGTCCACTGGACTGCCTGAACAAGGTAGCCAGGGATGCAGCGTGCAAAACATACAGGTAGTACGCGACGAAGCTCAAAGGCTTCCAGGACTTAGACTCCTTGGTTCCAAAGAAACACTCTCAGGTAAAATAGATAGGTGTTTATTTGTTTAGGCTACGCAAACCAAGCATAGTAAGATACTTAAAAGCCGCCTTGGGTCCCTTTGGGGAGAAAGGCGGGATAGAAATATTGTAAATAAAATAAATAAAAATAAAAGGTACAGGCAGCAATTGCTGCTACAGAGAAGGCATAACATCCAGATACAGAAATACAGCACAAAATAATAAAGGAATAATTCCTCAGCTAAATACGTGTCCCTAGCACTCACCAAGATGAGAAAGGATTTTCAGCCATCCCAGCAGGGATGGTCCAGGGCTGACCCGCCCGATGACGGAGGGCTAGAGCCAGAGGAGCCGTAGAAAGGGAAGAACTGTCTCCAACAGAGTCAAGTTAGAGAAAGAAAAGAGAACACGCAAAACGGTTTCCTACAGTGTAGTTTAAATAGTCTTTTGGGGTCAGATGATTGACATAGGGGAACAGACCACTCAGAGGGTGGCACATAGGGAAAGTTCTCAAAGATGAGCTCAACTCCTCGCTCCCCCTCCCAGTTCGAAGAAGCGCATGACATCCAGCGCAGGTGTGGGAAGGTAACTGGGAGAAGTTGCACTATCACTGTTCCCATGCCGATAAGGGGTAAACAGGACGGCTCAGAGCAGGGCTCCCAAGGCCTCTGGCCACCCGCCAATCACTGGGGCTCTGCAGCAGGCAGGCAGAAAAACCAAGACAGGAAACCCAAAACGGAGACAGACCAAGGAATTGGAAATCTTCACCACATGTACTTATCCTCGTTCGCATCAGCTCGCATTTCCCTGATTTTCGCCAGCCATGAGGGCGAGCAGGAAGAGAGGTGCCTCTCTAGGATCCGGAGGACCGACCACCAGCGAGACTAGGTGCACGTGCGTCCTAGAGAGGCACCTAGTCTCTTCCAGCTCGCCCTCATGGCTGGTGAAAATGCGAGCCGAAAATGAGGACGAGGATCAGTACGGTTACTGTTTGTTTTCACCCCCGTGCCTGGCCGAAAATGCCCCTCCCGGGCCTGGCAGCGGGGGGGGGGGGGAGGAAAAAAGGGGGGAAATGAAAAAAAAAGCTCAGACATTTTCCCACCCCCTGGAGCCATGTGTCCATGTGCCCTGCCCCCCCCCAACGACACCACTGGCGTGAGGGGCTGCCAATTTCAAAGATCACTCTGGGAGCTGCATTTTAAAGATCCTCCCTCCCTCACATACTGTTGTCTCTCGTAAATATGTTGTTGTTGTTGTTCAGTCGTTAAGTTGTGTCCGACCCCTCATCCTAGGCTTCCCAGATCTCCAACCGGGACAGAGTGCTGGACCTTTAGGAGAAGGCATGTGGGCAGGTGTCGCTTGTTAAACCTTAGAGCACAATCCTAGGCATGTCTACTTGGAAGCAAGCCCCACTGAACATGGTAAGCCTACCTTACCGTAAGAGACCTCCAGCAGCCAAAAATCCCCAGTGTGAGCCACAAGCCCTGGAGGTGATCTGGGAAATGGACGTGGCTCTAGAACAAGGAGTCAATAGTAGTTCTACTTCTACTGAAACGTAAAACCTGCCACATGAGCAGGCTTACCAGATCGCCGACCGGGACGTTCCTTTTTGCCCTTAAGGGCCCTTTTCTTCTCCTTGCAGAAAAGAAGTTTTCTTTTGTCCATTCTAACTCTCCCTCCACTCAAATTTAGTGCATGTCCACTCAAATTTAGTGCAATTTTAGTGGTGCTGTGCGAGAGGGAGAAGAATTTCCCTCTATCCACTCTCTCCAACCCATGCATAATTTTATACGTCTCAATCATGTCCCCCCTCAGGCGCCTTTTTTCTAGACTGAAAAGCCCCAAACGCTGTAGCCTTTCCTCATAAGGGAGGTGTTACAGCCCCCGAATCATTTTGGTTGCTCTTTTCTGCACCTTTTCCAATTCAACTATATCCTTTTTGAGGTGTGGTGACCAGAACTGGAGGCAATACACCAGATGTGGCCTTACCATCGATTTATACAAGGGCATAATGATATTGGCCGTTTTATTTTCAATCCCTTTTTTAATGATCCCGAGCATGGAATTGGCCTTCTTCACAGCCGCCACACACTGGGTCGAAACTTTCATCGACCTGTCCACCAGTACCCCAAGATCTCTTTCCTGATCCGTCACAGACAGCTCAGAACCCATTAGCGTGTATGTGTAGTTTTGATTTCTTGCCCCAATGTGCATCACTTTACACTTACATTGAAGCGCATCTGCCATTTTGCTGCCCATTCTCCCAGTTTGGAGAGATCCTTCTGGAGCTCTTCACAATCCCTGCTGGTCTTCACCACCCGGAAAAGTTTAGTGTCGTCCGCAAGCACCTCGCTGCTTATCCCCGACTCCAGGTCATTTATGAACAAGTTGAAAAGCACCGGTCCCAAGACCGATCCTTGGGGCAAACCGCTTTTCACCTCCCGCCATTGTGAAAATTGCCCATTGACTCCCACTCGCTGGTGCCTCTCTAGGATCCGGAGGACCGACCACCAGCGAGACTAGGTGCACGTGCGTCCTAGAGAGGCACCTAGTCTCTTCCAGCTCGCCCTCATGGCTGGCGAAAATGCGAGCCGAAAATGAGGACGAGGATCAGTACAGTTACTGTTTGTTTTCACCCCCGTGCCTGGCCGAAAATGCCCCCCCGGGGCCTGGCAGCGGGGGGGGGGAAGGAAAAAAGGGGGGAAATGAAAAAAAAAGCTCAGATATTTTCCCGCCCCCTGGAGCCATGTGTCCATGTGCCCCCCCCCAACGATACCACTGGTGTGAGGGGCTGCCAATTTCAAAGATCACTCTGGGAGCTGCATTTTAAAGAATTTCCCTCCCTCACATACTGTTGTCTCTCGTAAAAAAGAAAAATATCTTCTTCAAAAACCAGCAATAGCAGCCAGAAAGTGTGTGTACACACACACACCCCTCCCCTTGAGCAACTCGCAGGAAATAATAAGAAGCCCCCCCCCATTCCCTTTGTTGCGTTTCGTCTGATTCTATGCTTTAACTAGCAGAGAAGCCGACTGGGTGGTAGAGGTTGGTAGGCCTACCAGATCCCAAACCGGGACAGAGTGCGAGACCTTTAGGAGAAGGAATGCGGGCAGGTGTCGCTTGTTAAACCCAAAAGGCTGATTCACACTACAGGCGGAGGCTCTGCCGCCGCCTCTGCCTCGCCTCCGCGCTGGAAGGGGGGGGGAGTGTCTTCCAGCCTGTTGTCCCTCATGTTGTCCCGCCTTCTTAAGAAGGTGATTGGAGGCCACTCTCCCCCCCCTCTCCTGCGATTGGCAGGCTGCAGTAGCTCCGCGAATTGCCCCCTAGCTCTGCGTCCCGCCCCCTGAAAAGTAGGACTCCTGCCTACTTTTACGTGCCTGCCGTGGGGAGGTCGCCTCGCCTACGCTTGCTTCGAAAATGAATGGAGAAGCTCCGCGAACGCGTGTAGTGTGAAGCAGCCTTCAGAGTCGCTTGTTGCTGGTTTTATTTGGGCTGCTTCCTTCTGAGTACCAAACCCAACCTGATACAAAGGACTTAGAGAGAGATTTAACACCTAAGGGCCCCCCAAATTTCTGTGGCATAGCACAAAAACACCTCCCTGGTGCTTTCTGAAGCATTTCAGGGCAGGCGGGTGGGCGGAGTTCACCAGCGGAGATACAAAACTGATGAAAAAGGCGGCAGAGGGGGTGACTCGGCGACAACGACTCCAGAGGAAAGTTCACCCCCCGCTGCGTGGCACCCCGCACCCCACCCCCCCAACGACACCTCTGGTTTGCTATGACCCTTCAATAAGTCGAGGGTAAAACTTAGGGATTTGTGAAATTCTTTGAATTCTTAGCTAATTTCGCCTCATTTTTCCCAATGACCGGAGCCTGGAGGAGGGTGTGTGGAGGAAGAGGGGAGACTGGAAAGGGACAGTAGCCTGGGTCTGGAGGCTCAGAGGGAGCAGCTTTGCCACCCAGTCTCATCACAGCGACTGTATTTTAAAGATCCAAGCTACCTCAGGGTTGGGGGGGGGCTGCCATTTGCAAAGATCACTCTGGGAGCTGCTTTTTAAAGATCCTCCTTCCCTCCCTCCCATAAAAAAAGAAAAAAAATCTTCTTCAAAAACCAGCAATAGCAGCCAGAAAGTTCTCACTCACTCACTCAGTCACAGAGCTTCCCTCCAGCAACACACAGGAAATAATAAGGAACTCCCCCCCCCGCTGCTCCCCCCGATACCTTTGGTGTGTTTCAACTGAACCCTGTCCTTGCTTTTACAAAACATCTGATTCTATGCTGTAACTAGGGAAGCCGACTGGGTGGTAGAGATAGGCTTCCCAGATCCCAAACTGGGACAGAGTGCTAGACCTGTAGGAGAAGGAATGTGGGCAGGTGTAGCTTGTTAAACCTTAGAGCACAATCCTAGGCATGTCTACTCGGAAGCAAGCCCCACTGAACATGGTAAGCCTACATTATCCCAAAGAGACCTCCAGCAGCCAAAAATCCCTAGTGCGAGCCACAAGCCCTGGAGGTGATCTGGGAAATGGACGTGGCTCTAGAACAAGGAGTCAAAAGTAGTTCTACTTCTACTGAAACATAAAACCTCCCACATGAGCAGGCTTACTAGATCGCCGACCGGGACGTTCCTTTTTGTCCTTAAGGGCCCTTTTCTTCTCCTTGCAGAAAAGAAGTTTTCTTTTGTCCATTCTAACTCTCCCTCCACTCAATTTTAGTGCATGTCCCCTGGTTCTGGTGTTGTGCGAGAGGGAGAAGAATTTCCCTCTATCCACTCTCTCCATCCCATGCATAATTTTATACGTCTCAATCATGTCCCCCCTCAGGCGCCTTTTTTCTAGACTGAAAAGCCCCAAACGCTGTAGCCTTTTCTCATAAGGGAGGTGTTACAGCCCCCGAATCATTTTGGTTGCTCTTTTCTGCACCTTTTCCAATTCAACTATATCCTTTTTGAGGTGTGGTGACCAGAACTGGAGGCAATACACCAGATGTGGCCTTACCATCGATTTATACAAAGGCATAATGATATTGGCCGTTTTATTTTCAATCCCTTTTTTAATGATCCCGAGCATGGAATTGGCCTTCTTCACAGCCGCCGCACACTGGGTCGAAACTTTCATCGACCTGTCCACCAGTACCCCAAGATCTCTTTCCTGATCCGTCACAGACAGCTCAGAACCCATTAGCGTGTATGTGTAGTTTTGATTTCTTGCCCCAATGTGCATCACTTTACACTTACATTGAAGCGCATCTGCCATTTTGCTGCCCATTCTCCCAGTTTGGAGAGATCCTTCTTGAGCTCTTCACAATCCCTGCTGGTCTTCACCACCCGGAAAAGTTTAGTGTCGTCCGCAAACTTGGCCACCTCGCTGCTTATCCCCCACTCCAGGTCATTCATGAACAAGTTGAAAAGCACCGGTCCCAAGACCGATCCTTGGGGCAAACCGCTTTTCACCTCCCGCCATTGTGAAAATTGCCCATTGACTCCCACTCGCTGTTTCCTGGTCTTCAACCAGTTCCTAACCCATAAGAGGACCTGCCCTCTTATTCCCTGACTGTGGAGTATTCTCAGGAGCCTTTGATGAGGGACCGTGTCAAATGTCTTCTGAAAATCCAGATATATAATATCCACGGGTTTGCCCGCACCCACATGCCTGTTGGCCGTTTCATAAAGGTTTGTGAGGCAAGACTTCCCCGTGCAGAAGCCATGCTGACTCTCCCTCAGCAAGGCCTGTTTTAGGTTTTGTTGCAAAAACCAGAAGTGGTCTAAAATTGCTGTTTTTCAGCGATCCAAGGCTTGGGGAGGAATGCAGAGGGTCGTGCACGCCTCCCCACCCCCTCAAAGCCCCAGTAAGTGACGATAACCCAGTTTTGGGGATTTTTTTGGCTGCGGCAGCAATCCCGGGGCGTCCCCGCCCCTTAAGGGGGAAGATGACAGCTTTTGTTCTCACTGGTGGGTCGTGACCTACCACTGAGAACCACCGATCTAGACATTTATATTCTGCCATTTATATTTATATCTTTCATCTCCAAAGGGTATGACAGACCACGCTCAGTTGTTACCCAGTGTCCTTTTAAAATGAGAACTGTTGCCAAAAGACTTTTAAAAATGTTTCTTGCCATGAGGCTTTTTGAAATGGGTTGTGAGCAGGAATGGAACATGTGCCAGACTGGACTGTATTATGGCGCAACGCGAGGGCCACGCCGCGTTTCTGCGCCAAGTTTAGTGGAGCCATGCTGGAGAAAGGTCTCCCCAAGAAGCCATGAGGGAAAAACCTGACCAGCTGCCAGGCTGCCACCATGTCTGCCATGTGTCTAAGCTCTCACAAACTCTACTCTGCATTCCCCCCCCATTGATATGCTAAGTATGGACCTGGGAGAAGACAACAGACAGGCCACCTGAAATGACTCATCCCAGACTCTCCAGAGCCTCTGCTTTGTCTCAAGCCAGCTCCTTAAGGACTGGACCATCAAACCAGATCCCCCTCCCACCTTTCTATTGTTTGTGTATAGTTTTACCCAGAGGTGTACAGGAAGTCCACTCTAGAGTCCTCCTTCCCTTTTTCTGTGTACCTGGTCCTCTCGAGGTATCCTCCCCTTTTTTGTGCTTGGTTCCCTATAAAAGGTAAAGACTGCCTGCCAGTCTCTCTCTTGCGTTTTGGACACTGGTGAGCTCTCTGTTCTTTCTTGTTCTCCCTTCCCCCCCCTTTTGCCCCCCCTCTTGCAACCCCCCTCCCTTCTCTTTGCATTGCTTCTCAGTTAGCCAGTCTGTTGGTTCCTGAACCCAGCTTGTTCAGAACCTTAGAACCATTTTGTTTCCCCCCCCCTTCTCCTCATGTCTCCCCCCCTCTCTATTACTACACCCAGTACTGCAATCCCAGGACAACTCTCCAGGAATGGGAAATATTACCCATGTGCAAATCAAGAAACCTGCTAAGTCTCGTGTCTTTTTCTATCTAAGTTCTTAGCTCTGTAAATTGGGTGTGCCTGGTTTTGTGAATGTATGTATGACAGAACTAACTAGTAAATATTGAAAGCAACCCATGTGTGTCCTCAATATTATTTAAAATGGAATTCTGTGGAAGCCCAACTCTGGTATACACAGGTATCAAGATCACTGAACATTCCAAATCGCCATATTTAAAGCTATTCCCCATAATAACAAAGGCAATTTTGGTAACAGAGTTCTGCAAGAGTGAGGCACAGCAGGCATGCCGAGGGCACCAGTTCCAGCCCCACATGCCCCACTTCTATGCTGCAATCCTGACAGTGAGAAACAAGAAGAGCAGCTCATGCCTTTGGTTCCTACATACCAAGAAGGAAGGGCGTCCTTACCCAGAGAGGCCACGATCCCGTAATTCTCCAGCATGACTTCCCTGTACAGAGCCTTCTGGCCTGGATCCAGCAGAGCCCACTCCTCCGCCGTGAAGCGCACAACCACCTCCTCGAAGGACACCGGACCCTGCAAGGAAAAAATGTCCTCACTAATAATGTCCCACCCTTTCCGCCTAATTTGTCTGCACTTTTGCTCAGTCTGAAAAGAGAAATTAAGGAGGCAGCCAGTGAGTGATTTCTGCAGGATATTTGGCAAATCAGACCAGTGGGTTGCCTGAGTTTTTCCTCTTTTCTGATGGAACAAATGCCAACCCGAGGAGATGTGCAGAAGGAAACACCACATCGCTCACCGCATGATCACAGCTACCAGATTAGCCCGAGAGGCAGGACGACTTACCTGTCCTTGAAAAGCAGTCTAGGAAAGGTTGGCGGCAGACTATGTGAATATTTAGTTAGATATACAACATAGAATGGAATTGAACCTTCTCATTATATTTGGTAGTCTGATAGATGCATTGTTTTAAACTTGCTAGAATTGCTGAATTAGATTTATGCATGAGGGAGGGGAGCAGGAGTTTGCAACCGGACCCCAGCTTTCAAAGGGAGCTGGCATCCCTGCCGTCCTGGCAGTCCCTCTGATCTAGCGGGGGCCGGACACAGATGCTTCATCTGTGGTGGCTGGACACAGATAATTCATCTGTGGAACTCCTTGCCACAGGATGTGGTGATGGCACCTGGCCTAGATGCTTTTAAAAGGGGTTTGGACAGATTCATGGAGGAAAAGACCATCACAGGTTACAAGCCATAAGCAACCTCCTGGTTTTAGAAGTAGGTTTTCTCTGTGCCAGGTGCAGGGGAGTGACAACAAGAAACAGGTTATCTTGTTGGCTGTGTGCTTCCTGAGGCATCTGGTGAGGCCACTGTGCGATACAGGAAGCTGGACCAGATGGGTAGGCTTACCATAGTCCCGGAATCAAGTCGCGCTGTGGCCTAGAGAAGACACGAACCGCTCCCAAGAGTGCACAGCAGCTGGCCGCGGTCGCCTCGTTTACCGGAAGCTCCAGAAGCCGCGGCTTGAATTTGTCAGCCGCGGTGCACTCTTGGGAGAGGCTTGTGACTTTTCTAGGCCGCAGCGCGACTTGATTCCGGGACTATGGTAAAGCTATAGATGGGCCTTTGGCCTGATCCAGCAATGCTCTTCTTATGTTCTTATGCTCAGGGGCGGCCTCTCTTGGAGAGACCGGGGCCAACATTCACCTAGCAAAGAAGCTTCATTGGTCATCACAGAAAGCATCGAATTCAATACTTATTAACAGATTTCTTGTCCTACCAGAAACCAGAGAGCAGCCGACGTTCTCTGAAACCTGGTCCTGCTGTGAGTCGACTCATCCGCTGCCAGCAGCCATGTCAGAACTGCAGCCTTCCAGAACCTTCAGCCATCTTCTCTTCCTCACACTCACTCACACGCGCCCGGCTACGTCCATCTTGTAATGGATAGTTCCCCCCCCCCCCCCGGCCGCTTTTCTCTCTCTTAGTGATAGTATTCTCTCCTCCTATTTCTTGTCCTTTAATTTTCCTTTCCTTTCCTGGCTACGTTATGTCATCTATTCGAATAAAGGACAATATGGACTCTGATACCAAGCTTCAGATGCCAGTGTACAAGATGAACTGTTTTCCAAGAACTTCTGTGCAGAAAATGGAAAGCAAACATGACTTCTCTGACATGCAGGCCATAATTCTCAAGGACCCTGGTCAAGTTTCAAACTCTGGTGTACATTATCTCTTCCCCCCTCACATACCACGGGAAGAAGAATATCTCACATTGTGTCTCCATTGAACACAACCTGTAAACCTCTTTGTGCATCTCCTGTCTGTATTTACAGTTTATTTTTGCCCTCAAGTGATTGCAACTTCAGTAATCTCTGTACATCGTATCAAACCATCTGCACTTCACCTGTTCTATTGCACCTGCATCTTGCACAGAGCCAAGGTAAACCTGATCTCAAGATGCCAGTCACCCCCCTGGCACCGCTGTTTGGCGACTGTTTAGCTGACACTGGTAACCCTTTGAAGCAAACCTGTTTACCTACATCCTGATTAGAAATAATTCAATTGCCATTCAAACTCCGAGTTACATATTAAAAGAGAAAACTCCAAGCTCTCCTTATCACCCAGATATCCCCAGTTCTGCACATAGCACCAGCCCAAGAACCATTAAATAGTAAGAGGTTTTGACAAGCATTTTTCACTCTACCCTGCTTCACACACACACTTCTGAGTGGTGAAATATATGACATTTTACAGCACCAGACAAACATCCTTCCTTCAAGGCCTATAAGAGAGAAGGAAGCAGCCAAGCCGTTTCTTGCACGTTGCCCTGGTGATCTGCCCCTTACCTGAGCAGGGTGTGGAGTTGCTGATTCTGCTCCATGCCAAAGAGGAGACGGTCTGGAACGTGGCCCCGATGCCATCCCACTGCCTGCGAGGGAGAGAAATGTGAAGACATTTATCCTTCGTGCCCCTTTCGAACTCCAATTCCTTGTGCAATACTCTTCCTATTTGTTCCATAGCTTTGCTTCTGACCCAGAAATGCCCGAAAGGGATGAGCCCCACATCTTGATTCACTTTGTTCCACTTCTCCCCCCTGCACCCTTGCCTCTGGGTGCAAACGTCCTCCTTCAAAGCCTCTCATGAGCCACCAAGATCCACCTTCGCTGCTCTATTTTCTGCCCCAATTCAGTCCTCCTGCTACTACACTTTCACAAAACTGAGTCCCAAAGATCCAGATTTAGCAGCATGACAGACAGATGCTGTGGCGATACCAGGTGATGCTCTGTAACTTGGACCATCAGAGATGATGCGGGGGGGGGGACCTGATTTGCAGGTTCAGGGGGTAGAAGCTGTTCGGATGTAATGGAGGTGTCTTGGCAGGGCTGTTTCCCAGAACAGACACCTTGGTCCTCGGTGGAAGCCTAGTTAGTTTTGTAAGTGGAATGAGTCCCCCCACCCGACCCCGCTGAGACACACACCTGGAAAGATCAGCCTGCTTTGTCCTCCTCCGTTCGGTCTTTTGAAGAGATCAGCCCTCTAATGAACAATCTGGTTCCTTTGGATGAGGCACGGATGCTGGAAGGATCTTTTTCAGCTGCAAAATCCAGCTCTCTTTCTTATCCCACCTGCTTCTGTTAAAACCAGGAGCAAGACACTTAACAACAGTTAAAACAATAAACAATATCAAAGCTATAAGCTTACATTAAAACTACAGCCATTAAAAAGCCCCCAGTACATCAGTTTCTGGAAAAATGGATCAGTCCCACAGGCCAAAAACATTGTTCTTATCCGACTTACAACCCGCTGCTTTTTGCGACCCTTTCAGTGAGGAATGGCCCCTTCTGGGCCTCCCTGTTCCGGCTTTTTCTCAGTCAAAACGTTGAGCGTAGAGCAGACTGAAAGTTTAGCATGAGGGTCAAAGTCTCGACCCTCCAACTCCCACAAGGGACATGGTTGCGCATCCCCTCCTCCCCCTGCCCGATTCCCCGGCGATGCAGCACCCGATGCTCCCTGCGTGGCCCAGATTCTGAGGCTTCTCCTGGCGCGGATCTTCCTCCGCCTCCCCCGCAAGTTACAAGTGGCAACTCGGACCACCGAATCTCTTCCCTGGATCTTTTGTTTTTCCCAGCCTGACATCCTGTCACTAACTCCTGGGGCCTGGAAGGTCGTTGCAGCAGGAAATCCTGCGAGCTGCCCGAAGGGGACACAGGCGGAGCAGAGCCTGCAGAACTGGGACACACAAAAGCTGCCTTTGGTGGGAAATCAGTGGGGAAGAGAGGGCTGAGTACATGCTTTGTAGGTATGGGGTGCGTGTATAACCTCAAGTGGAAGGAGGAGCCTATATCTGCCTCTCATCTAGTGCAGGGGTGTGATGCAGAAAATGTAGGTCTTGTTATAATCACATCAGTCTGCCCATGAGCCCGGGGAGAATGCTTGACCACTTCACCACTCCCTCCTCTCTGGAGTGTCACGCACATTCCTGGAGGCAGGAACTCCTTTGGGCGAACTCTGTTAACAGCTCAATCCGAACCAATTTTCCAGGGCCGGAGCATCCGCAATCCCAAGGTAAGGGAACAAATGTTCCCTCACCGTGAGGAGGCCTCTGTGACTGCCCCCGCACTGCAAAAGGCAGTGTGCACCCTGTTGGCACAGCTGCATCAGCACTGGAAAGTGGGTTAGGATTGCGCTGTAAGTCTCGCAAGACGGGCAGGGACCACCCTGAGTCTTTTGATTCTATTGTACCCCTACCTTTCCTCACTGTCCCTAAGTCATGTCAATTTGAAATCACCTGGAGACCTGTATGCATGTACTCTGTAAGCATGTGATGTACTGTTCTGTACTGTATCAAACTGTGTGTTCTCCCCTAGCAAGGGGTCAGCCCTCCTCTCCTCGGGACTAGCTGTCCACTGCGCTGCGTAACCATCAACCCAGACCTTTTTCCTTGTTCACCAGACTTCCTGGTCCTCTATAATTAATTGCTGTCTGCTTAATTCAGCTCATTTCATACAGCACAACAGGACATTCATGGCCCCTGCTGAGGGCTGGAGGTGATGTCATTAAATAGGAAGAGCGGTATCATTAAGCAGGGAATGACCAGAAATAAGCATGTTTTTCTCACTTAGGAACTCATTGGTTGCAAATGACAGAAGAGAAAGTACGCAAATCTTGAACATATTTTCGATATGGAAGAGCCCAATTTTCTTGCTACCCCCCCCCTTTTGCAGCGCCACTTCTGCCCAGGCCTCACAGCTGAGAGGAGCTCTGCAAAGGGATGCCCAGGCAGAAGCAGCGCTGTTAAAAGGGCGGCCCACATGATAATTGGGCTCTCCCAAAACAACCACAGCAGCATCCCACTTTCTCACCCTCCCCTTGTTCTGCCTCTTCCCCCGTACTGTTTGTCGCCTTCTGAGGCTTCCCTTCCATCTCTCCCTCCCAGCATCTCCGCAGAAGCAGCGCTGCTGAAAGGGCAGCGCTGGGAGAGCCCAATTATCAGCTGTGACTCAGCACTGCTGAAAGGGCCAGCCCACATGAGGATAATTGGCCTCTCCCAGCAGTGCCACTTCTGGCAATAGATCAATTCAATGATCAGCAGCTGATGGTGGTGCTGGGAGAGCCCAGCAAATCATGTGTCCAGATAAAGAGCTTCCGTGGGCCGCATCCAGCCTGGGGGCCTTATGACTCCCTGCTCTAGAAGCTTTCTAGCTGAAAAGCAGCCTAGAAATTCTGCAACATATAAAGTCCCCGAAGACTTTGGAACATAGAAAGCTGCCTTGCACACCTTACACACTCTGCCTGCCCATCCATGAGACCACCTGATGCAGGTTGCATCAGCGGCAGATTGCAAGGGTTCTGAGGGGGCTGCTTCACCCTGGGTCTACCACCGCTACTCTACAACAACCCTGTAAGGTAGGCCATGGAGGGTGTCAAATTTGTCAAATGCAGGACTGCGGCTTGGAGAACACATCTTGAACGAGACGCGATCGTTTCCCTCCTTGCGCACTGCCGTGAAACCCAGACGTCTCGCACTTCCAGTTTCACACCAATGTGCAAGGAGCATCATAAGGTTGGGGGGAGTTATAGCACAGGGGTGGTGTACCTGAGACGGCCTCAGGTGGCATCCCGGGCTACGCCCTCCCTGCGTACACTGTCCATCCAGCCAGCTCAGTACTCTTGGCGCTGACTGACAGTGGCTCTCCAAGGTTTCAGGTCAGGGGTTTTTTTCTGTCCAACCTGGAGGTATCAGGGGTTGAACCCGAGTCCTTCCCCAGGCACAGCAGATGCTCTTCCATGCAGGCAGAGCCCCTTCCCCATCCTTGGAGTTGTATACAGGACTCTTAACCTCCTGAGCTGTGCGGTCTCCATGGAGGGGGGGGCTGCATCTTCACACTATCGGACGGATCCTGTTCTGACTTGGGGGATTTAACAATCGATCATCTCCTGGACAGGCACCAGGAACTAAAATGGAAAGGGCCAGGGGGACACAATAGGACGCGTAGTGGGAAAGAGACTGAGCTACAAATCGAGGGGATAATTCAGGAGATCGGTTTGGGCCATAAAATACCATTCTATCTTGCCCCCACTCCGATCCGTGGACGGTGGGGCTCCAATTAAAAACCAAGGCAGATCCTACTCGTTAGCTGCAACTGATAGAAGAGAAAATATGCAAAAAATGAACCTATTTTCAACATATGGGAAAGCCCAATTATCATGCGGGCCACCCTTTTCAGTGGCAACTCAGACCACCGAAGCTCTTCCCCGGGTCTCTTGTTTTTCCCAGTCTGACATCCTGTTACTGACTCCAGGGGCGTGGAAGGTTCTTGCAGTTGCAGGAAATCTTGTGGGGCTCTTGGCTTAGCTGCTTGGCTTAGCTACTGCTCAGTATAAGCATGGAAAATCCACTTTAGGGCTCGTTTTGGGAATATACACATACATATAAGAAAGGGTGCCTCTGAGCATGTAAAGAGTGCCTGTCTCTTCAGTGCACTGTAATGGGGAGTCATGGCTAACAGCGAGGGAGGTCAAGGGAGCTGCGACTCAAAAACGTTTGGGAACCACTGGTCTCAGGGTTTGTGGCAATTACCTTACTTACCTGATCTTTCTATCACCTGGAACCCACCAGAAATCGGGTCGCAACCCCCCAAGTGGGTCCTGACCCGCATTTTGAGAAACACTGCTCTAATTAAAAGAATTTATTTTAAAGACAGAATAAACCAAGCTGTTAGCACCTTAAGACAGTGGCTCTCAAACTGTTTAGCACCGGGACCCACCTAGCTTTACGAGACTTTTTTAAAAAGGTGATCTAGAAAGAAATGATATATTTATTTACAAGTAATATTTTTATTTATTTGCAAAAAAACTCAATCCATTTCTTGTAATGAGGCAGCCCTAATGAATAGCCTCAAAGCTTGAAGGGCTTAGTTATGTGACCCAGCCATCTCCTGCCCCCACTACGTGTCATTGATGGACACCCCCCCCCCCCCCCCGGAAAAAAGACATCAACATTTATCTCCCTGTATATACACAAGCTTGCAAACTGCAGGCGCTCAGTTCTGTGAAGGGCAATTAGCAGCTATCTGATTTTTGAATAGCCTAAAGGCTTGTGGCAATTACTTTGTTGATCTTTCTATCACCTGGGACCCACCAGAAATCAGGTCGCGACCCACCAAGTGGGCCCCAACCCACAGTTTGAGAAACACTGCCTTAAGAGAACTTATCCTCCACTCTCCTCTGGGCATAGCTCCAGAGAGGGCTGTCACAGGAGGAGGGCATCCAGAAAGTGAGTCACATACGCCAGAGTTTCCCAACCTGTGGTACGCGTACCACCGGTGGTACTTTGAACGACCTCCGGTGGTACACAGCAGGCTGGTCATTATCTGCTTTTCTGATCTTGACAGGTAGCCGGGCAGAAGCAGCAGCACCACATCCAGAGAGTATGTGCTGTGACTGTTCTCTAGTTTGCAGAGCTAATTGCTCACTTAGATGTTAGTTAGAGGCTAATTAGTCTTATCAGATAAGCCTCCCAGCCGCTGCCTGTGGGGAGGCTTAAGGACACAGTTGAAGAGTAAAAGACAACACAAATAGCTGTTTCACCTTTAAAAAGCCAAACCACTCTATTTTCAGGACTGTAGAAATCAAAACCACGCTGCTTTCAGGCACTTCCTGGTTGCTCAATTTCCCCCTCTCTTCACCAAGGTCACCACAGAACAGCTACGATGTGTGGGTGGGTGGGTGGGTGGAGGAAGGCAGGGAAGAGCTGGCAGGGCTGATTAGTAGCACATAAGTAAGCCTAATACACAAGTAGCTCTGACTTACAAATTAATTTTACTTAATTAATCATCATTTAATTGGCGCAGGCGGTACTTAAAAAAAAGTTGACCATGACAGGTGGTACACTTGGCGACAAAGATTGGGAACCTCTGACATAAGCAAATGGAAAGCAGCAGGAAAATAGCAAAGTCTCTCTAGCTAACTGCCTACTTGGCCAATACTTGACATTCTGAAGTTCCAGGGTCCCAGATGGATGGTCAGTGGGGCAGCGACTCCGGCAGAAAGGGGGGCCGTGGAATGACAGACACTGGGCCCAGTTCTCCCAGATTGATACAAAACACCCATGTTGTTGCAAACCAATCAAAGGTCGCCATCAGATCACTGGCCACCTGCAGATAGGAAAAGTCCTCCCTAGCATGTTCTCAGCAGTATTTCTTCTCCCTGACGCCTCCTTTAGCAGTTTTATAATCCTAACTGTCTCAGGACACAGGTCCTGCAAATACGTCAAACAGTTTCACGCACACCTCTTCGCAGATGATACAGAACAGAATCTCCATATGGTCCAGCTCTGGCAGCTGCACTGGCTGCCAATTCGTTTCCGGGCCCAATTCGGAGGCAGCGAGCTGGGCAAGCCTACCGGGTCTACTCGGAGAAGGGGAGCAGCAGCAACAGTGAGCCAGGAGACCACTAACTTCCGTACAATTCCGTACTATTTTCGGGCACTTCCAGTTTTCATGAAAACCGGAAATGGATGAAAACCACTGTTCTTCGCCGAACTGAAGATCGGGAGGCCTGCAGAGGGTCGTGCAGGCCTCCCCAAAGCCCCACCAGCCCCAGTAAGTAAGAAGGTGGCGTTTTGGGGGTGCAATTTGAACATCATCGATTCTAAGACACACACCCTTTTTTGAATTGCTAAATTTAGAAAAAAACATGCGTCTTAGAATAGAAGAAATACGGTATATGGTTTCTCCCCTGTGTGGTTTATTTGATGCAAAGTCAGTCCTGAGCTGTCAAGGAAGCTCTTTCCACACTACAGGCATTTACAGGGTTTCATTCCTGTGTGTGTTCTTTGATGATGGGTCAGATCTGATCCGTCACAGAAGCTCTTTCCACACTCCATGCATTGATATGGTTTATCTCCTATGTGGGTTCTTTGATGCACAGTCAGGCTTGAGCTCTGAATGAAGCTCCTTCCACAATCCAAGCACTGATATGGTTTCTCCCCAGTGTGGGTTCTTCGATGCACAATCAGGTTTGAGTTCCAACTGAAGCTCTTTACACACTCAAAGCATTTATACGGTTTCGCCCCTGGGTGGGTTATTTGATGCAAAGTCCGGCTTGAGCTCACAGTGAAGCTATTTCCACACTACAAGCATCTACAGGGTTTCATTCCTGTGTGTGTTCTTTGATGCTGGGTCAGTCCTGATCTGTTTAGGTGTTTCCACACTCCAAGCATTCATATGCTTTCTCCTGTGTGGGTTCTTTGATGCAAAGTCAGGCTTGAGTTCACACTGAAGGTCTTTCCACACTCTAAGCATTCGTAAGGTTTCTCCCCTGTGTGGGTTCTTCGATGCACAATCAGGTTTGAGTTCCAACTGAAGCTCTTTCCACACTCCATGCATTGATATGGTTTATCTCCTATGTGGGTTCTTTGATGCTGAGCCAGGTGTGTGCTCTGAACGAAGCTCTTTCCACACTCAAAGCATTTATATGGTTTCTCTCCTGTGTGGGTTCTTTGATGCAAAGTCAGGCTTGAGTTCACACTGAAGGTCTTTCCACACTCTAAGCATTCATATGGTTTCTCCCCTGTGTGGGTTCTTTGATGCAGAGTCAGGCTTGAGTTCACACTGAAGGTCTTTCCACACTCTAAGCATTCGTAAGGTTTCTCCCCTGTGTGGGTTCTTCGATGCACAATCAGGTTTGAGTTCCAACTGAAGCTCTTTCCACACTCAAAGCATTTATATGATTTCTGTGGCTTCTCCCCTGTGTGAGTTCTTTGATGCTCAGCCAGGTGTGTGCTCTGAACGAAGCTCTTTCCACACTCAAAGCATTTATATGGTTTCTCCCCAGTGTGGGTTCTTCGATGCACAATCAGGTTTGAGTTCATACTGAAGCTCTTTCCACACTCCAAGCATTTATATGGTTTCTCCCCAGTGTGGGTTCTTTGATGCTCAGTCAGGTGTGTGCTCTGAACGAAGCTCTTTCCACACTTAAAGCATGTATATGGTTTCTCTCCTGTGTGGGTTCTTTGATGCACAGTCAGCCTTGAGCTCTGACGGAAGCTCTTTCCACACTCCAAGTATTTATATGATTTCTCCCCTGTGTGATTTATTTGATGCTTGATCAGGGATGCGTTCTGACCAAAGCTCTTTCCACACTCCATGCATGTATATGGTTTCTCTCCTGTGTGGGTTCTTTGATGCACAGCCAGGTGTGTGCTCTGAACGAAGCTCTTTCCACACTCCAAGCATTTATATGGTTTCTCTCCTGTGTGGGTTCTTTGATGCACAGTCAGCCTTGAGCTCTGACGGAAGCTCTTTCCACACTCCAAGCATTTATATGGTTTCTCTCCTGTGTGGGTTCTTTCATGTCGGATCAGGTGTGACCTCCGACTGAAGCTCTTTTCACACTCCAAGCATTTATATTGTTTCTCCCCTGTATGGGTTCTTTGATGCACAGTCAGGCTTGACCTCACACTGAAGGTTTTTCCACACTCCAAGCATTCATATGGTTTCTCGCCTGTGTGGGTTCTTTGATGCAAAGTCAGGCTTGAGTTCACACTGAAGGTCTTTCCACACTCCAAGCATTCATATGGTTTCTCGCCTGTGTGGGTTCTTTGATGCAAAGTCAGGCTTGAGTTCACACTGAAGGTCTTTCCACACTCCAAGCATTCATATGGTTTCTCCCCTGTGTGGGTTCTTTGATGAATAGTCAGCTTTGACCTATCACTGAAGCTCTTTCCACATTCGAAGCATTTATATGGTTTCTCCCCTGTGTGGGTTCTTCGATGTACTTTAACACTTTCACTGTTACTGAAGCGCTTTCCACACTCCAAGCATTTATATGGTTTCTCCCCTGTGTGGGTACTTTGATGCAAAGTCAGGCTTGAGCCACTACTGAAGCACTTTCCACATTCAAAGCATTTATATGGTTTCTCCCCTGTGTGGGTTCTTCGATGTACTTTAACACTTTTACTGTTACTGAAGCACTTTCCACACTCCCAGCATTTATATGGTTTCTCCCCTGTGTGGGTTCTTCCATGTACTTTAACACTTTTACTCTTACTGAAGCACTTTCCACACTCCAAGCATTTATATGTCTTCTCTCCTTTATGGTTTCTTTGATGCGTTTCACGTTCCGATTTACTGCTGAAGGTCTTTGGAAATTGAGGGCATTCTTCTTTCCCCTTTTCAGTTCCTTTTTCTGCATTGACGACACTGAAATTCCCACTCTGATGAGCATCAGATTTACTCCTCCATTTCTCTCTCTGGTTTTCCTCCTGCTTCCCTGAGCTTTCTTGATGCGCAACTTTCTCCGTTTCCTGTTTCTTTTTATGGGAAGTAGGATGAGTTTTTGTACTGAAGCTCTTTCTCCACTCAGAGCACTTAAAGGATTTCTTTCCTGTGTGGATTTTGCTGTGTTTATTAATGTTGGATGTAAAACTGACTCTATCCCCCTGCAAAGGGCGCTTATTCCTTCTCTCCCCTTTGGGATGTTCCTCTCTGATCAGGATTTCATGTCTCTCATAATCCTGACAAACAACTGATTTCGTCCCCCAGACAGGTGCTGGGCTTCCCTCCTGCCTTCCTGATCCATCCAGGTCTCTAAAAGTCACTTCCTGTATGTTACGCGTGGTCATTTCCCATGACACTCCACGTGGCTGCCTCTGATCCGGACTGTCTTCTCCGTTGCTTCCTGGAACAGAGAGAGAACCTTGCTTAGCAGTGCAATGGAGAAAAGGGACCACTAACGCACACACCTAGGCGCAGATACTCACAAGGAAACCCCAGTGGATTCAGTGGCACTGTGACTCCCAGGAAAGGATGGATAGGATTGCAGCCCTGGGCAGTGATCGACTCTCATTAAGCTGTTTTGCAGGAGTAGAAAACTTAAGGCTTTGTGGCCTGTTGCAGCCTGACTGGTCCTGGGATTGAGGCAGCTTTTTTATCCCTGGTAGACAAGGTTTTAATGGAGAAGTCACGAAAGGAGGCTTTTTGAATATCCATTCAATTATTATTAATTGAAGCCTTCAGTTATTAGGATTGCAGTCTTCGCTACCTCCATTCTTCCCCCTCGCTCCAATATCGGCGTTATGCAATTGAAGAGTGCCGATCAGCCGTTCGGTGCTAGATTAGGGCCGTTTTAAATCTGTAAAATCCAGGTTCAGCCTCCCCAGCCGCCCCCCAGCCCCTTGACTTCAAAGAGCTGATCTGGTGATGGGCGCTATACAGTTTTATTAAAATGGCAATAAATACTAAATGAGCTAGAGCACTGAGAAACAAAGAAGCCCAGAGGAGCAGTTCCTCACAGGCTGGAGATCAGTCGGGGCACATCTGCAACACCCCGTCCGATGGTGGTCGTGCTGGTGTCAGGACAGGCTCAGCCAAGCCTTGATTTGGGCCAAGCAGTTACTGCATCTACGTGAAAGGAGAAGCGGGCAGGAGACGGCTTAGCACAGAAGACAAGATCCGGGAGGAGAACGATAGAAGCCGCAGGGTCCAAGAGTCGAGTGGAATATTCCTCTACAATCTCTTGGAGGACGCGGACACGATAGACAGGGCCTCTGCTCCACACCCGAATTGCAATGGACAGCAGTGGCAAGCGGTTTTGGCAAGTGGCTAAGTGGTTTTGGTTTTGGGAGTGTGTGTGTGCGTGAGCGTGTGTGTGTGTGAATGTGTGGATGCATAATAAATCAATGTAGTGTTGCTGCTCCATATCCTCCAAATTGGTCTCTGCACATAATTCCGGCCACTTGTGTGATACACTCCTCTGCTGCCATGACTCTAGACTGAGCAGCGCGGGATTTCAGAGAAGCTCCCTTACACCACAGATAGCTCTATGCTGGGAAGACAGGTGGGTGAGAGTCGATGCCGCCATAGCCACGCCATCAGCACAACTTCACCAGTGAGGGGCTACAATGGGAGAGAGGCACGAGGGTGATGGACAGGGAGGTGGGGTTTCTAATCCTGTGCCCCACTCAGATCCCAGCCACGACCCCGATGGTTGCCTTACAGCTGCACTGACGTCCGAGGTGGTGCAAGTTAAAAAGTACTGAATGGAGTCAACGGAGGGCAAAATGCCACTGCTCCCCTCACTCTACCTCACCTTGGATTCAGCTTTGGGGACAAAAGGGCCCCCTTCCAAAGGTGGCGTGGTGAATGAAGATCCTGCCCCCTAACAGAAACTGCCCTCTCTTCTGGGGAGACTTGGTGCTGGTTGGGATGAGTCGGCACAGTACAGCTAAGCGGTTTGGATCTCTCCACCTGGAAGCCCTGGACAGCAGCTGGGCTCCTGCGTTGGCTGGGCTGATCTGGGACCGTCTTCCACAGGGTCCGGTGCCCTTTGGAGAGGGAGGTGGAGGGCCACAGCGTCCGTCCCCTCAGTCACACTGGCACTTCCAGTCTACAGCTCGGCTGAGTCACGGCTTAAAGGTGATGAGGTCAGAATGGCACAGCTGGACTTTGACACCGAACCAGCACCAACGTACCCCAGGAAGGTGGGGAGTTTCTACTGTGGTGAAGGGTCCCCATCCACCCAGCACACTCTGGTCAGAAGCTACTGATGTGTTAAAGCAGGACTGTGCACAAGGCAAGTTACCTGCAGGTTTCTCTTCCTCCTGGAGATCCTGGAAAAACGCATACTCCCCTTCTTCCAGCTGGGAAATGAAGGCCAGTTTGGGAAACTCCTCTAAGAAGGAAACAAGGAGATGAGATACTTTTGTCATATCAAAGCTTTCCCAAGCAACCTGATCCTAGGCTGATTCCTACTTGTGATGAACATGGTACAATCACTGGCTAGGTCTGACTCCATCTTGCAGGCCGGAAGCCATTTTGAAGCTGCTGTACAGGTACGCGTTAGGACAGAGGTTCTCAACCCCTTCCTGACCGAGTAACACCTCCGGCGCCACCCCCTGCTGCGTACCACCAGAAATGACAGGCAATGACATCATCCACCAATTACTTCTGGGTTTTCAGAGGCCAGAAAATGGAGGTCGGAGGCTCTGGGCAGGTGGGATTGACCAAAGGCAGGAATCTCTCATGAGTGAAAATGCACCTCTGAAAGTACTGCGTCGGAGTGGGGTTCAAGTGGTCCAGCGGTCTGAGTACCATCAGCAGCTGGACGAAGTACCACTGGTGGTACTAGTACCACAGGTTGAGAATCCATGCGTTAGGAACAAGTACGTTTAGGTGTTTAGCATTATTGTTTTAGTACTGTAAGTGTACAGTCGCTCCCTATTTCCCATGGATTCGGAACTGGCGGATTTCTCTAACTGCGGACTCCAAACCCACGGAAAAAAGGCACTTCAAGTACAGGTTCTTGCATACCCCCACCTTACTGGCCAAACACGCCAGCCGAATGGGCGTGCGGGTTCTCAGGGCTCACTGCCCTATGTTAGGTGCCTTTTACCAGCCAGTCCTCTAGCTGAAGGGAAGCTGAAGTCCTACGGGCCAACTCCCCAGTCCTCGGAAACTCTGAGCCCCCCAACTCCAGGGACTCAAACCCCAAGGCTCTGGCTTATGTCTGTCTGAGTAACAAGGAACAGACCCATCTACGTCCAGCCTGGGCCACACAGTCATACTACCGAAGCAAACCAGAGCTTGAGTTCGAGTCCCTGGAGTTGGTGGTGGTGGAACCTCCCGTAGGACATGTTGGCCCCGAGAACTGTGCGCTGCGATCTCACTGACGGCGGTGACGTATGAGGTGGGGGAGCACATAAGAACGTATGGAGAACATGATGTTCTGACGTATGGGTCAGAACGTCTCTGACCCACGGGGCGTTATTAGCAGTCCAGTCCTATCCTTCCCCCACCCCCACTGGTGAAGCTGCAGCACCAAAAACAGGCGCGCTGTATCGGGGTGGGGGGAATCGGGAAGCTTCGAAGGGGAAAAGGGATTTAAACCCCTCACACTTCCATAAGCCTCCTGCTCCGCAATGAGTCTCCCCGATTCTGCAGCAGCGATTTCACTTCTAAGACAATTCCCTCTGTATAAAGAGTCTGGGAATTCAGGCATACAGAGAAAGGTTGTCGCCTTCTCCTGCCTTTGCATCCCCTGAGGAGCAGGACTCTCATTGGAGCACCACTCAGGTCTGGAGCAGCTGTCGCTCAGTGGCAGAGAACCTGCTTTGCTTGCAAGAGACCCCAGGATCCATCCCTGGCACCAACTCAAGGGAGGGCTGGGAGATGTCTCTGCCTGAGTCCCTGGAGACCTGCTGTCAGTCAGTAGAGACAGTAAAGAGGTAGATGGGCTGACTGAGGAGGAGGTGGCTTCCCTCCGCCCCGAACACTGAATGCCTCACCAGATAAGTTCTGGTCGCCGCATCTGAAAAAGGATATAGTGGAACTGGAAAAGGTGCAAAAGAGAGCGACCAAAATGATTAGTGGGCTGGGTCATTCTACAAAAGGGGGTCCCGGTGTTAAAGAGTTTGGGAACCACTGATCTAGATATTTATATTCTGCCATTTATATTTACATCTTTCATTTCCAAAGGGTATGTCAGGCCAAGCTCAGCTCTGCAACAGTGAGGCACAGCAGGCATGCCGAGGGCACAAGTTCCAGCCCCACACGTCCCACTTCTATGGTGCAATCCTGACAGTGAGAAACAAGAAGAGCAGCTCATGCCTTTGGTTCCTACACACCAAGACTGAAGGGCGTCCTTACCCAAAGAGGCCACGATCCCGTAATTCTCCAGCATGACGTCCCTGTACAGAGCCTTCTGGCCTGCATCCAGCAGAGCCCACTCCTCCGCTGTGAAGCGCACAGCCACCTCCTCGAACGACACCAGACCCTGCAAGGAGGAAAGAGTCCTCACTAAAAATGTCATCCCTCCCCTTTTGACATAACATCAAAATGCGTGTGTGTGTGCGTGCGTGCGTGCATGTTCTGTTGAATGCCATTTGCAATGCAATAGGAACTGTTTGTGCTCTCTCTGGGCTTCCAGAGACTGTACAATACATTTTATACATAATGTTGTTAGGAAGAAATTTTTTTTTGCTAAAGTTAGCAGGTGTTCCATAAGAAAGAGCCAATGTGAAATACTGGATGCTGCCCCCGCTATCACCTAGCAAATAAACTTCAAGGTAAGATTCAGGTTCACAAAGTTCACATAGTGTATGGCGAAGAGGGTTCCCTGGAACCTAACCCAATTTTCCCCATAGGCTCAATGATTCTGAATCCGCTAATTCGGTATCCACGAGGTTTTGCAGGAACCTAACCCGAGCAGATAACGAGAACTGACTGTAGTCTCACTTGGTGTCTCCATTGAACACAACCCTGTAACCCTCTCTGTGCATCTCCTGTATGTATTTACAGTTTGTGTTTTCCCTCAGTGATTGCAACTTCAGTAATCTCTGTACATCCTATCAAACACCTGCATTTCACCTCTTCTATTGCACCTGCATTCTGCACGGAGTCAAGGTAAACCTCATCTCAAGAAGCCCATCACCCCCTGGCACCGCTGATTGGTGACCATTTACCTGACACTGCTAAGCCATTGAAGCAAACCTGCTTACCTACCTCCTGATTACAAACGAAGAATTCCCTTGCCGTTCACACACCAAGTTACACATTAAAAGAGAAAACCCCAGGCCCTCATCACCCAAATATCCTCACTAATTAGCCCACCCCCAGTTCCACACAGTGCACCAGCCCAAGAACCATTAAATAGTAAGGGGTGGTTGACCAGCAACATGTCTCTCTACCCTGCTTCACACACACTCTTCTGAGTAGTGAAATATATGACATTTTACAGCACCAGACAAAAATCCTCCCTTCAAGGCCTATAAGAGAGAAGGAGGCAGCGAAGCAGTTTCTTGCACATTGTTCTAGTGATCTGCCCCTTACCTGAGCAGGCTGCGGAGTTGCTGATTCTGCTCCATGCCAAAGAGGAGACGGTCTGGAACGAGGACCCGAGGCCATCCCAGTGCCTGCGAAGGATACAAGCGTGATGGGAAGACATTTAACATTCGTGCCCTTTTCAAACTTCAATTCCTTGTGCAACACTCTTCCTATTTGTTCTAAATGGGGTGAGCCCCACATCTTGTTTCACCTTCTTCCGCGTCTCCCTCCTGTCACTTTGTCCGCATTTCTTCCCTTCTGCCTGTCTTGTCATCTCCCACCCCTCTTTCCTAGCCTACCAAGACCCACCTTCCCTGCTCTATTTTCTGCCCCAATTCAGTCCTCCAGCTACTATCCTTTCGCAAAGCCGAGTCCCAAAGATCCAGATTTAGCAGCATGACAGACAGATGCTGTGGCGATACCAGGTGATGCTCTGTAACTTGGACCATCAGAGATGATGCGGGGGGGGGGGGGACGACCTGATTTGCAGGTTCAGGGGGTAGAAGCTGTTCGGATGTAATGGAGGTGTCTTGGCAGGGCTGTTTCCCAGAACAGACACCTTGGTCCTCGGTGGAAGCCTAGTTAGTTTTGTAAGTGGAATGAGTCCCCCCACCCCACCCCGCTGAGACACACACCTGGAAAGATCAGCCTGCTTTGTCCTCCTCCGTTCCGTCTTGTGAAGAGATCAGTAATGAACAATCTGGTTCCTTTGGATTAGGCACGGATGCTGGAAGGATCTTTTTCAGCTGCAAAATCCAGCTCTCTTTCTTATCACACCTGCCTCTGTTAAAACCAGGAGCAAGACACTTAACAACAGTTAAAACAATAAACAATATCAAAGCTATAAGCTTACATTAAAACTACAGCCATTAAAAAGCCCACAGTACATCAGTTTCTGGAAAAATGGATCAGTCCCACAGGCCAAAAACATTGTTCTTATCCGACTTACAACCCGCTGCTTTTTGCGACCCTTTCAGTGAGGAATGGCCCCTTCTGGGCCTCCCTGTTCCGGCTTTTTCTCGGTCAAAACGTTGAGCATAGAGCAGACTCAAAGTTTAGCATGAGGGTCAAAGTCTCGACCCTCCAACTCCCACGCGGGACGGGGTGGCACATCCCCTCCTCCCCCTGCCCGATTCCCCGGCGACGCAGCACCCGATGCTCCCTGCGTGGCCCAGATTCTGAGGCTTCTCCTGGGGCTGATCTTCCTCCGCCTCCCCCGCTCGCTACCAGTGGCAACTCGGACCACCGAATCTCGTCCCCGGATCTTTTGTTTTTCCCAGCCTGACATCCTGTCACTGACTCCTGGGGCCTGGAAGGTCGTTGAAGCAGGAAATCCTGCGAGCTGCCCGAAGGGGACACAGCAGGCGGAGCAGAGCCTGCAGAACTGGGACACACAAAAGCTGCCCTTGGTGGGAAATCAGTGGGGAAGAGTGGGCTGAGTAGGTATGGGGTCTATAACCTCAAGTGGGAGGAGCCTATATATCTGCCTCTCATCTAGTGCAGGGGTGTGATGCAGAAAATGTAGGTCTTGTTATAATCACCCCATGTCTGGGGTGATTCAGTCTGCCCATGAGCCCGGGGAGAATGCTTAACCACTTCACCACTCCCTCCTCTCTGGAGTGTCACGCACATTCCTGGAGGCAGGAACTCCTTTGGGCGAACTCTGTTAACAGCTCAATCCGAACCAACTTTCCAGGGCTGGTGCATCCGTAATCCCGTCCCAAGGTAAAGGAGCAAATGTTCTCTCACCGTGAGGAGGCCTCTGTGACTGCCCCCGCACTGCAAAAGGCAGTGTGCACCCTGTTGGCACAGCTGCATCAGCACTGGAAAGTGGGTTAGGATTGCGCTGTAAGTCTCGCAAGACGGGCAGGGACCACCCTGAGTCTTTTGATTCTATTGTACCCCTGCCTTTCCTCACTGTCCCTAAGTCATGTCCGTTGGAAATCACCTGGAGACCTGTATGCATGTACTCTGTAAGCATGTGATGTACTTATAGGCATGACTTATAGGACGATTAGAACGAGAGTGAAGGAGCATGAGAGATCGGTGAGACTTCTTCACCCGGAACAATCCTCGGTGGCCGAACATGCAATTTCCACGGGACACAGGATACGCTTTGAAGATACCAGATGCCTGCAGAGAGAAAGTAATTTTAAAGTTCTTCGTCATTTGGAGTCATTAGAAATAAGTAAAGGGATTAAAGAAGGACTGATTAACAGGCAACAAGATTTGGTTTTTACGAACAGGATTTGGCTCCCTATTATTCGTAAGTTTCAACAGGATGAGGGAGAAACAGGAGAAAGCGGAGCACTGGCCCTTTTAACAAATGCAGCTCAGTAGGATGCTCTTAGGTATTTAAACTCCTGTCAAATGGGTTACAGCTTTACCATCTTGATCTGATTGATTCCCATGACTAGGTTCCGGGCTTGAGCGGAACGAAACGTTGGGGCTGCTTTACCTTTGGGTTTTTAATGTTTTCAGCCCACGCACGGCTGCCTACAAAGGAGACCCGTACGTGGTTTTTGAAGTTCATCTGAACATCAAAGGTTTTTCTTGTTTTTGGACAACATGGCGTCTTTACCCGTACAACTAAGACACTGGAGAGATGTGATGTACTGTTCTGTACTGTATCAAACTGTGTGTTCTCCCCTAGCAAGGGGTCAGCCCTCCTCTCCTCGGGACTAGCTGTCCACTGCGCTGCCTAACAATCAACCCAGACCTTTTTCCTTGTTCACCGGACTTCCTGGTCCTCTATAATTAATTGCTGTCTGCTTAATTCAGCTCATTTCATACAGCACTACAGGACATTCATGGCCCCTGCTGAGGGCTGGAGGTGATGTCATTAAATAGGAAGAGCGGTATCATTAAGCAGGGAATGACCAGAAATAAGCATGTTTTTCTCACTTAGGAACTCATTGGTTGCAAATGACAGAAGAGAAAGTACACAAATCTTGAACATATTTTCGATACGGAAGAGCCCAATTTTCTTGCTACCCCCCCCCTTTTGCAGCGCCACTTCTGCCCAGGCCTCACAGCTGAGAGGAGCTCTGCAAAGGGATGCCCAGGCAGAAGCAGCGCTGTTAAAAGGGCGGCCCACATGATAATTGGGCTCTCCCAAAACAACCACAGCAGCATCCCACTTTCTCACCCTCCCCTTGTTCTGCCTCTTCCCCCGTACTGTTCGTCGCCTTCTGAGGCTTCCCTTCCATCTCTCCCTCCCAGCATCTCCGCAGAAGCAGCGCTGCTGAAAGGGCAGCGCTGGGAGAGCCCAATTATCAGCTGTGACTCAGCACTGCTGAAAGGGCCAGCCCACATGAGGATAATTGGCCTCTCCGAGCAATGCCACTTCTGGCAATAGATCACTTCAGTGATCAGCAGCTGATGGTGGTGCTGGGAGAGCCCAACTATCATGTGGCCAGATAAAGAGCTTCCGTGGGCCACATCCAGCCTGGCTGGGGCCCTTATGATTCCCTGCTCTAGAAGCTTTCTAGCTGAAAAGCAGCCTAGAAATTCTGCAACATATAAAGTCCCCGAAGACTTTGGAACATAGAAAGCTGCCTTGCACACCTTACACACTCTGCCTGCCCATCCATGAGACCACCTGATGCAGGTTGCATCAGCGGCAGATTGCAAGGGTTCTGAGGGGGCTGCTTCACCCTGGGTCTACCACCGCTACTCTACAACAACCCTGTAAGGTAGGCCATGGAGGGTGTCAAATTTGTCAAATGCAGGACTGCGGCTTGGAGAACACATCTTGAACGAGACGCGATCATTTCCCTCCTTGCGCACTGCCGTGAAACCCAGACGTCTCGCACTTCCAGTTTCACACCAATGTGCAAGGAGCATCATAAGGTTGGGGGGAGTTATAGCACAGGGGTGGTGTACCTGAGACGGCCTCAGGTGGCATCCCGGGCTACGCCCTCCCTGCGTACACTGTCCATCCAGCTAGCTCAGTACTCTTGGCGCTGACTGACAGTGGCTCTCCAAGGTTTCAGGTCAGGGGTTTTTTTCTGTCCAACCTGGAGGTATCAGGGGTTGAACCCGAGTCCTTCCCCAGGCACAGCAGATGCTCTTCCATGGAGGCAGAGCCCCTTCCCCATCCTTGGAGTTGTATACAGGACTCTTAACCTCCTGAGCTGTGCGGTCTCCATGGAGGGGGGGGCTGCATCTTCACACTATCGGACGGATCCTGTTCTGACTTGGGGGATTTAACAATCGATCATCTCCTGGACAGGCACCAGGAACTAAAATGGAAAGGGCCAGGGGGACACAATAGGACGCGTAGTGGGAAAGAGACTGAGCTACAAATCGAGGGGATAATTCAGGAGATCGGTTTGGGCCATAAAATACCATTCTATCTTGCCCCCACTCCGATCCGTGGACGGTGGGGCTCCAATTAAAAACCAAGGCAGATCCTACTCGTTAGCTGCAACTGATAGAAGAGAAAATATGCAAAAAATGAACCTATTTTCAACATATGGGAAAGCCCAATTATCATGCGGGCCACCCTTTTCAGTGGCAACTCAGACCACCGAAGCTCTTCCCCGGGTCTCTTGTTTTTCCCAGTCTGACATCCTGTTACTGACTCCAGGGGCGTGGAAGGTTCTTGCAGTTGCAGGAAATCTTGTGGGGCTCTTGGCTTAGCTGCTTGGCTTAGCTACTGCTCAGTATAAGCATGGAAAATCCACTTTAGGGCTCGTTTTGGGAATATACACATACATATAAGAAAGGGTGCCTCTGAGCATGTAAAGAGTGCCTGTCTCTTCAGTGCACTGTAATGGGGAGTCATGGCTAACAGCGAGGGAGGTCAAGGGAGCTGCGACTCAAAAACGTTTGGGAACCACTGGTCTCAGGGTTTGTGGCAATTACCTTACTTACCTGATCTTTCTATCACCTGGAACCCACCAGAAATCGAGTCGCAACCCCCCAAGTGGGTCCCGACCCGCATTTTGAGAAACACTGCTCTAATTAAAAGAATTTATTTTAAAGACAGAATAAACCAAGCTGTTAGCACCTTAAGACAGTGGCTCTCAAACTGTTTAGCACCGGGACCCACCTAGCTTTACGAGACTTTTTTAAAAAGGTGATCTAGAAAGAAATGATATATTTATTTACAAGTAATATTTTTATTTATTTGCAAAAAAACTCAATCCATTTCTTGTAATGAGGCAGCCCTAATGAATAGCCTCAAAGCTTGAAGGGCTTAGTTATGTGACCCAGCCATCTCCTGCCCCCACTACGTGTCATTGATGGACACCCCCCCCCCCCCCGGAAAAAAGACATCAACATTTATCTCCCTGTATATACACAAGCTTGCAAACTGCAGGAGCTCAGTTCTGTGAAGGGCAATTAGCAGCTATCTGATTTTTGAATAGCCTAAAGGCTTGTGGCAATTACTTTGTTGATCTTTCTATCACCTGGGACCCACCAGAAATCAGGTCGCGACCCACCAAGTGGGCCCCAACCCACAGTTTGAGAAACACTGCCTTAAGAGAACTTATCCTCCACTCTCCTCTGGGCATAGCTCCAGAGAGGGCTGTCACAGGAGGAGGGCATCCAGAAAGTGAGTCACATACGCCAGAGTTTCCCAACCTGTGGTACGCGTACCACCGGTGGTACTTTGAACGACCTCCGGTGGTACACAGCAGGCTGGTCATTATCTGCTTTTCTGATCTTGACAGGTAGCCGGGCAGAAGCAGCAGCACCACATCCAGAGAGTATGTGCTGTGACTGTTCTCTAGTTTGCAGAGCTAATTGCTCACTTAGATGTTAGTTAGAGGCTAATTAGTCTTATCAGATAAGCCTCCCAGCCGCTGCCTGTGGGGAGGCTTAAGGACACAGTTGAAGAGTAAAAGACAACACAAATAGCTGTTTCACCTTTAAAAAGCCAAACCACTCTATTTTCAGGACTGTAGAAATCAAAACCACGCTGCTTTCAGGCACTTCCTGGTTGCTCAATTTCCCCCTCTCTTCACCAAGGTCACCACAGAACAGCTACGATGTGTGGGTGGGTGGGTGGGTGGAGGAAGGCAGGGAAGAGCTGGCAGGGCTGATTAGTAGCACATAAGTAAGCCTAATACACAAGTAGCTCTGACTTACAAATTAATTTTACTTAATTAATCATCATTTAATTGGCGCAGGCGGTACTTAAAAAAAAGTTGACCATGACAGGTGGTACACTTGGCGACAAAGATTGGGAACCTCTGACATAAGCAAATGGAAAGCAGCAGGAAAATAGCAAAGTCTCTCTAGCTAACTGCCTACTTGGCCAATACTTGACATTCTGAAGTTCCAGGGTCCCAGATGGATGGTCAGTGGGGCAGCGACTCCGGCAGAAAGGGGGGCCGTGGAATGACAGACACTGGGCCCAGTTCTCCCAGATTGATACAAAACACCCATGTTGTTGCAAACCAATCAAAGGTCGCCATCAGATCACTGGCCACCTGCAGATAGGAAAAGTCCTCCCTAGCATGTTCTCAGCAGTATTTCTTCTCCCTGACGCCTCCTTTAGCAGTTTTATAATCCTAACTGTCTCAGGACACAGGTCCTGCAAATACGTCAAACAGTTTCACGCACACCTCTTCGCAGATGATACAGAACAGAATCTCCATATGGTCCAGCTCTGGCAGCTGCACTGGCTGCCAATTCGTTTCCGGGCCCAATTCGGAGGCAGCGAGCTGGGCAAGCCTACCGGGTCTACTCGGAGAAGGGGAGCAGCAGCAACAGTGAGCCAGGAGACCACTAACTTCCGTACAATTCCGTACTATTTTCGGGCACTTCCAGTTTTCATGAAAACCGGAAATGGATGAAAACCACTGTTCTTCGCCGAACTGAAGATCGGGAGGCCTGCAGAGGGTCGTGCAGGCCTCCCCAAAGCCCCACCAGCCCCAGTAAGTAAGAAGGTGGCGTTTTGGGGGTGCAATTTGAACATCATCGATTCTAAGACACACACCCTTTTTTGAATTGCTAAATTTAGAAAAAAACATGCGTCTTAGAATAGAAGAAATACGGTATATGGTTTCTCCCCTGTGTGGTTTATTTGATGCAAAGTCAGTCCTGAGCTGTCAAGGAAGCTCTTTCCACACTACAGGCATTTACAGGGTTTCATTCCTGTGTGTGTTCTTTGATGATGGGTCAGATCTGATCCATCACAGAAGCTCTTTCCACACTCCATGCATTGATATGGTTTATCTCCTATGTGGGTTCTTTGATGCACAGTCAGGCTTGAGCTCTGAATGAAGCTCCTTCCACAATCCAAGCACTGATATGGTTTCTCCCCAGTGTGGGTTCTTCGATGCACAATCAGGTTTGAGTTCCAACTGAAGCTCTTTACACACTCAAAGCATTTATACGGTTTCGCCCCTGGGTGGGTTATTTGATGCAAAGTCCGGCTTGAGCTCACAGTGAAGCTATTTCCACACTACAAGCATCTACAGGGTTTCATTCCTGTGTGTGTTCTTTGATGCTGGGTCAGTCCTGATCTGTTTAGGTGTTTCCACACTCCAAGCATTCATATGCTTTCTCCTGTGTGGGTTCTTTGATGCAAAGTCAGGCTTGAGTTCACACTGAAGGTCTTTCCACACTCTAAGCATTCGTAAGGTTTCTCCCCTGTGTGGGTTCTTCGATGCACAATCAGGTTTGAGTTCCAACTGAAGCTCTTTCCACACTCAAAGCATTTATATGATTTCTGTGGCTTCTGCCCTGTGTGAGTTCTTTGATGCTCAGCCAGGTGTGTGCTCTGAACGAAGCTCTTTCCACACTCAAAGCATTTATATGGTTTCTCCCCAGTGTGGGTTCTTCGATGCTTGATCAGGGATGCGTTCTGACCAAAGCTCTTTCCACACTCCAAGCATTTATATGGTTTCTCCCCAGTGTGGGTTCTTTGATGCTCAGTCAGGTGTGTGCTCTGAACGAAGCTCTTTCCACACTCAAAGCATGTATATGGTTTCTCTCCTGTGTGGGTTCTTTGATGCACAGTCAGCCTTGAGCTCTGACGGAAGCTCTTTCCACACTCCAAGCATTTATATGGTTTCTCTCCTGTGTGGGTTCTTTCATGTCGGATCAGGTGTGACCTCCGACTGAAGCTCTTTTCACACTCCAAGCATTTATATTGTTTCTCCCCTGTATGGGTTCTTTGATGCACAGTCAGCCTTGACCTCACACTGAAGATTTTTCCACACTCCAAGCATTCATATGGTTTCTCGCCTGTGTGGGTTCTTTGATGCAAAGTCAGGCTTGATTTCACACTGAAGGTCTTTCCACACTCTAAGCATTCGTAAGGTTTCTCCCCTGTGTGGGTTCTTCGATGCACAATCAGGTTTGAGTTCCAACTGAAGCTCTTTCCACACTCAAAGCATTTATATGATTTCTGTGGCTTCTCCCCTGTGTGAGTTCTTTGATGCTCAGCCAGGTGTGTGCTCTGAACGAAGCTCTTTCCACACTCAAAGCATTTATATGGTTTCTCCCCAGTGTGGGTTCTTCGATGCACAATCAGGTTTGAGTTCATACTGAAGCTCTTTCCACACTCCAAGCATTTATATGATTTCTCCCCTGTGTGATTTATTTGATGCTTGATCAGGGATGCGTTCTGACCAAAGCTCTTTCCACACTCCATGCATGTATATGGTTTCTCTCCTGTGTGGGTTCTTTGATGCACAGCCAGGTGTGTGCTCTGAACGAAGCTCTTTCCACACTCAAAGCATGTATATGGTTTCTCTCCTGTGTGGGATCTTTGATGCACAGTCAGCCTTGAGCTCTGACGGAAGCTCTTTCCACACTCCAAGCATTTATATGGTTTCTCCCCTGTATGGGTTCTTTGATGCACAGTCAGCTTTGACCTCACACTGAAGGTTTTTCCACACTCCAAGCATTCATATGGTTTCTCGCCTGTGTGGGTTCTTTGATGCAAAGTCAGGTTTGAGTTCACACTGAAGGTCTTTCCACACTCCAAGCATTCATATGGTTTCTCGCCTGTGTGGGTTCTTTGATGCAAAGTCAGGCTTGAGTTCACACTGAAGGTCTTTCCACACTCCAAGCATTCATATGGTTTCTCGCCTGTGTGGGTTCTTTGATGCAAAGTCAGGCTTGAGTTCACACTGAAGGTCTTTCCACACTCCAAGCATTCATATGGTTTCTCCCCTGTGTGGGTTCTTTGATGAATAGTCAGCTTTGACCTATCACTGAAGCTCTTTCCACATTCGAAGCATTTATATGGTTTCTCCCGTGTGGGTTCTTCGATGTACTTTAACACTTTGACTGTTACTGAAGCGCTTTCCACACTCCAAGCATTTATATGGTTTCTCCCCTGTGTGGGTACTTTGATGCAAAGTCAGGCTTGAGCCACTACTGAAGCACTTTCCACATTCAAAGCATTTATATGGTTTCTCCCCTGTGTGGGTTCTTCGATGTACTTTAACACTTTTACTGTTACTGAAGCACTTTCCACACTCCCAGCATTTATATGGTTTCTCCCCTGTGTGGGTTCTTCCATGTACTTTAACACTTTTACTCTTACTGAAGCACTTTCCACACTCCAAGCATTTATATGTCTTCTCTCCTTTATGGTTTCTTTGATGCGTTTCACGTTCCGATTTACTGCTGAAGGTCTTTGGAAATTGAGGGCATTCTTCTTTCCCCTTTTCAGTTCCTTTTTCTGCATTGACGACACTGAAATTCCCACTCTGATGAGCATCAGATTTACTCCTCCATTTCTCTCTCTGGTTTTCCTCCTGCTTCCCTGAGCTTTCTTGATGCGCAACTTTCTCCGTTTCCTGTTTCTTTTTATGGGAAGTAGGATGAGTTTTTGTACTGAAGCTCTTTCTCCACTCAGAGCACTTAAAGGATTTCTTTCCTGTGTGGATTTTGCTGTGTTTATTAATGTTGGATGTAAAACTGACTCTATCCCCCTGCAAAGGGCGCTTATTCCTTCTCTCCCCTTTGGGATGTTCCTCTCTGATCAGGATTTCATGTCTCTCATAATCCTGACAAACAACTGATTTCGTCCCCCAGACAGGTGCTGGGCTTCCCTCCTGCCTTCCTGATCCATCCAGGTCTCTAAAAGTCACTTCCTGTATGTTACGCGTGGTCATTTCCCATGACACTCCACGTGGCTGCCTCTGATCCGGACTGTCTTCTCCGTTGCTTCCTGGAACAGAGAGAGAACCTTGCTTAGCAGTGCAATGGAGAAAAGGGACCACTAACGCACACACCTAGGCGCAGATACTCACAAGGAAACCCCAGTGGATTCAGTGGCACTGTGACTCCCAGGAAAGGATGGATAGGATTGCAGCCCTGGGCAGTGATCGACTCTCATTAAGCTGTTTTGCAGGAGTAGAAAACTTAAGGCTTTGTGGCCTGTTGCAGCCTGACTGGTCCTGGGATTGAGGCAGCTTTTTTATCCCTGGTAGACAAGGTTTTAATGGAGAAGTCACGAAAGGAGGCTTTTTGAATATCCATTCAATTATTATTAATTGAAGCCTTCAGTTATTAGGATTGCAGTCTTCGCTACCTCCATTCTTCCCCCTCGCTCCAATATCGGCGTTATGCAATTGAAGAGCGCCGATCAGCCGTTCGGTGCTAGATTAGGGCCGTTTTAAATCTGTAAAATCCAGGTTCAGCCTCCCCAGCCGCCCCCCAGCCCCTTGACTTCAAAGAGCTGATCTGGTGATGGGCGCTATACAGTTTTATTAAAATGGCAATAAATACTAAATGAGCTAGAGCACTGAGAAACAAAGAAGCCCAGAGGAGCAGTTCCTCACAGGCTGGAGATCAGTCGGGGCACATCTGCAACACCCCGTCCGATGGTGGTCGTGCTGGTGTCAGGACAGGCTCAGCCAAGCCTTGATTTGGGCCAAGCAGTTACTGCATCTACGTGAAAGGAGAAGCGGGCAGGAGACGGCTTAGCACAGAAGACAAGATCCGGGAGGAGAACGATAGAAGCCGCAGGGTCCAAGAGTCGAGTGGAATATTCCTCTACAATCTCTTGGAGGACGCGGACACGATAGACAGGGCCTCTGCTCCACACCCGAATTGCAATGGACAGCAGTGGCAAGCGGTTTTGGCAAGTGGCTAAGTGGTTTTGGTTTTGGGAGTGTGTGTGTGCGTGAGTGTGTGTGTGTGTGAATGTGTGGATGCATAATAAATCAATGTAGTGTTGCTGCTCCATATCCTCCAAATTGGTCTCTGCACATAATTCCGGCCACTTGTGTGATACACTCCTCTGCTGCCATGACTCTAGACTGAGCAGCGCGGGATTTCAGAGAAGCTCCCTTACACCACAGATAGCTCTATGCTGGGAAGACAGGTGGGTGAGAGTCGATGCCGCCATAGCCACGCCATCAGCACAACTTCACCAGTGAGGGGCTACAATGGGAGAGAGGCACGAGGGTGATGGACAGGGAGGTGGGGTTTCTAATCCTGTGCCCCACTCAGATCCCAGCCACGACCCCGATGGTTGCCTTACAGCTGCACTGACGTCCGAGGTGGTGCAAGTTAAAAAGTACTGAATGGAGTCAACGGAGGGCAAAATGCCACTGCTCCCCTCACTCTACCTCACCTTGGATTCAGCTTTGGGGACAAAAGGGCCCCCTTCCAAAGGTGGCGTGGTGAATGAAGATCCTGCCCCCTAACAGAAACTGCCCTCTCTTCTGGGGAGACTTGGTGCTGGTTGGGATGAGTCGGCACAGTACAGCTAAGCGGTTTGGATCTCTCCACCTGGAAGCCCTGGACAGCAGCTGGGCTCCTGCGTTGGCTGGGCTGATCTGGGACCGTCTTCCACAGGGTCCGGTGCCCTTTGGAGAGGGAGGTGGAGGGCCACAGCGTCCGTCCCCTCAGTCACACTGGCACTTCCAGTCTACAGCTCGGCTGAGTCACGGCTTAAAGGTGATGAGGTCAGAATGGCACAGCTGGACTTTGACACCGAACCAGCACCAACGTACCCCAGGAAGGTGGGGAGTTTCTACTGTGGTGAAGGGTCCCCATCCACCCAGCACACTCTGGTCAGAAGCTACTGATGTGTTAAAGCAGGACTGTGCACAAGGCAAGTTACCTGCAGGTTTCTCTTCCTCCTGGAGATCCTGGAAAAACGCATACTCCCCTTCTTCCAGCTGGGAAATGAAGGCCAGTTTGGGAAACTCCTCTAAGAAGGAAACAAGGAGATGAGATACTTTTGTCATATCAAAGCTTTCCCAAGCAACCTGATCCTAGGCTGATTCCTACTTGTGATGAACATGGTACAATCACTGGCTAGGTCTGACTCCATCTTGCAGGCCGGAAGCCATTTTGAAGCTGCTGTACAGGTACGCGTTAGGACAGAGGTTCTCAACCCCTTCCTGACCGAGTAACACCTCCGGCGCCACCCCCTGCTGCGTACCACCAGAAATGACAGGCAATGACATCATCCACCAATTACTTCTGGGTTTTCAGAGGCCAGAAAATGGAGGTCGGAGGCTCTGGGCAGGTGGGATTGACCAAAGGCAGGAATCTCTCATGAGTGAAAATGCACCTCTGAAAGTACTGCGTCGGAGTGGGGTTCAAGTGGTCCAGCGGTCTGAGTACCATCAGCAGCTGGACGAAGTACCACTGGTGGTACTAGTACCACAGGTTGAGAATCCATGCGTTAGGAACAAGTACGTTTAGGTGTTTAGCATTATTGTTTTAGTACTGTAAGTGTACAGTCGCTCCCTATTTCCCATGGATTCGGAACTGGCGGATTTCTCTAACTGCGGACTCCAAACCCACGGAAAAAAGGCACTTCAAGTACAGGTTCTTGCATACCCCCACCTTACTGGCCAAACACGCCAGCCGAATGGGCGTGCGGGTTCTCAGGGCTCACTGCCCTATGTTAGGTGCCTTTTACCAGCCAGTCCTCTAGCTGAAGGGAAGCTGAAGTCCTACGGGCCAACTCCCCAGTCCTCGGAAACTCTGAGCCCCCCAACTCCAGGGACTCAAACCCCAAGGCTCTGGCTTATGTCTGTCTGAGTAACAAGGAACAGACCCATCTACGTCCAGCCTGGGCCACACAGTCATACTACCGAAGCAAACCAGAGCTTGAGTTCGAGTCCCTGGAGTTGGTGGTGGTGGAACCTCCCGTAGGACATGTTGGCCCCGAGAACTGTGCGCTGCGATCTCACTGACGGCGGTGACGTATGAGGTGGGGGAGCACATAAGAACGTATGGAGAACATGATGTTCTGACGTATGGGTCAGAACGTCTCTGACCCACGGGGCGTTATTAGCAGTCCAGTCCTATCCTTCCCCCACCCCCACTGGTGAAGCTGCAGCACCAAAAACAGGCGCGCTGTATCGGGGTGGGGGGAATCGGGAAGCTTCGAAGGGGAAAAGGGATTTAAACCCCTCACACTTCCATAAGCCTCCTGCTCCGCAATGAGTCTCCCCGATTCTGCAGCAGCGATTTCACTTCTAAGACAATTCCCTCTGTATAAAGAGTCTGGGAATTCAGGCATACAGAGAAAGGTTGTCGCCTTCTCCTGCCTTTGCATCCCCTGAGGAGCAGGACTCTCATTGGAGCACCACTCAGGTCTGGAGCAGCTGTCGCTCAGTGGCAGAGAACCTGCTTTGCTTGCAAGAGACCCCAGGATCCATCCCTGGCACCAACTCAAGGGAGGGCTGGGAGATGTCTCTGCCTGAGTCCCTGGAGACCTGCTGTCAGTCAGTAGAGACAGTAAAGAGGTAGATGGGCTGACTGAGGAGGAGGTGGCTTCCCTCCGCCCCGAACACTGAATGCCTCACCAGATAAGTTCTGGTCGCCGCATCTGAAAAAGGATATAGTGGAACTGGAAAAGGTGCAAAAGAGAGCGACCAAAATGATTAGTGGGCTGGGTCATTCTACAAAAGGGGGTCCCGGTGTTAAAGAGTTTGGGAACCACTGATCTAGATATTTATATTCTGCCATTTATATTTACATCTTTCATTTCCAAAGGGTATGTCAGGCCAAGCTCAGCTCTGCAACAGTGAGGCACAGCAGGCATGCCGAGGGCACAAGTTCCAGCCCCACACGTCCCACTTCTATGGTGCAATCCTGACAGTGAGAAACAAGAAGAGCAGCTCATGCCTTTGGTTCCTACACACCAAGACTGAAGGGCGTCCTTACCCAAAGAGGCCACGATCCCGTAATTCTCCAGCATGACGTCCCTGTACAGAGCCTTCTGGCCTGCATCCAGCAGAGCCCACTCCTCCGCTGTGAAGCGCACAGCCACCTCCTCGAACGACACCAGACCCTGCAAGGAGGAAAGAGTCCTCACTAAAAATGTCATCCCTCCCCTTTTGACATAACATCAAAATGCGTGTGTGTGTGCGTGCGTGCGTGCATGTTCTGTTGAATGCCATTTGCAATGCAATAGGAACTGTTTGTGCTCTCTCTGGGCTTCCAGAGACTGTACAATACATTTTATACATAATGTTGTTAGGAAGAAATTTTTTTTTGCTAAAGTTAGCAGGTGTTCCATAAGAAAGAGCCAATGTGAAATACTGGATGCTGCCCCCGCTATCACCTAGCAAATAAACTTCAAGGTAAGATTCAGGTTCACAAAGTTCACATAGTGTATGGCGAAGAGGGTTCCCTGGAACCTAACCCAATTTTCCCCATAGGCTCAATGATTCTGAATCCGCTAATTCGGTATCCACGAGGTTTTGCAGGAACCTAACCCGAGCAGATAACGAGAACTGACTGTAGTCTCACTTGGTGTCTCCATTGAACACAACCCTGTAACCCTCTCTGTGCATCTCCTGTATGTATTTACAGTTTGTGTTTTCCCTCAGTGATTGCAACTTCAGTAATCTCTGTACATCCTATCAAACACCTGCATTTCACCTCTTCTATTGCACCTGCATTCTGCACGGAGTCAAGGTAAACCTCATCTCAAGAAGCCCATCACCCCCTGGCACCGCTGATTGGTGACCATTTACCTGACACTGCTAAGCCATTGAAGCAAACCTGCTTACCTACCTCCTGATTACAAACGAAGAATTCCCTTGCCGTTCACACACCAAGTTACACATTAAAAGAGAAAACCCCAGGCCCTCATCACCCAAATATCCTCACTAATTAGCCCACCCCCAGTTCCACACAGTGCACCAGCCCAAGAACCATTAAATAGTAAGGGGTGGTTGACCAGCAACATGTCTCTCTACCCTGCTTCACACACACTCTTCTGAGTAGTGAAATACAATATTTTACAGCACCAGACAAAAATCCTTCGTTCAAGGCCTATAAGAGAGAAGGAGGCAGCGAAGCAGTTTCTTGCACATTGTTCTAGTGATCTGCCCCTTACCTGAGCAGGCTGCGGAGTTGCTGATTCTGCTCCATGCCAAAGAGGAGACGGTCTGGAACGAGGACCCGAGGCCATCCCAGTGCCTGCGAAGGATACAAGCGTGATGGGAAGACATTTAACATTCGTGCCCTTTTCAAACTTCAATTCCTTGTGCAACACTCTTCCTATTTGTTCTAAATGGGGTGAGCCCCACATCTTGTTTCACCTTCTTCCGCGTCTCCCTCCTGTCACTTTGTCCGCATTTCTTCCCTTCTGCCTGTCTTGTCATCTCCCACCCCTCTTTCCTAGCCTACCAAGACCCACCTTCCCTGCTCTATTTTCTGCCCCAATTCAGTCCTTCTGCTGCTATCCTTTCGCAAAGCCGAGTCCCAAAGATTCAGATTTAGCAGCATGACAGACAGATGCTGTGGCGATACCAGGTGATGCTCTGTAACTCAGACCTTCAGAGATGATGTGGGGGGAAAACCCTGAGTTGCAGGTTCAGGGGGTAGAAGCTGTTCAGATGTAACGGAGGTGTCTTGGCAGGGCTGTTTCCCAGAACAGACACCTTGGTCCTCCATGGAACCCATGTTAATTTTGTACGTGGAATGAGTCCCCCCCCCGCCCGCTCGCTCGCTTGCTCGCTCAGCTGAGACACACACCTTGAAAGATCAGCTCTTCTGAAGAGATCAGTCCTCTCTCTGGTTCCTTTGGATCAGTCACGAATGCTAGAAGGATCTTTTTCAGCTGCAAAATCCAGCTCTCTTTCTTATCCCACCTGCCTCTGTTAAAACCAGGAGCAAGACACTTAACAACAGTTCAAAAAACAAACAATATCAAAGATATAACTTACATTAAAACTACAACCAGTTAAAAAGCCCCCACCACATCAGTTTCTGGAAAAATGGATCAGTCCCACAGGTCAAAAACATTGTTCTTATCCGACTTACAACCCGCTGCTTTTTGCAACCCTTTCAGTGAGAGGAATGGCCCCTTCTGGCCCTTCCTATTCCGAGCAGACTCAAAGCTTAGCATGCAAATCGGGGGAGATGACGCAGCTCCTCTTCTCAGCCCCTTCACGCATCTCTGCCTCAGTCTGGGGGCTTCTCTCCCACCCCTCCCTATATTCCTTTCTTCCAACCCCAACGGGCTTTGGACTCACCAAAAGGTGAGGCAAAGAAAGGGGCAGAGCAGGAAGTGATGTCACACTCACATAGGAAGTGATGCCACCGCCACCTCCCCCCCCCATTCGCCCCTCTAGGAATCCGGTGTCGCTTCTTTTAACCCGTAGAGAGCCGAGAGGAAAGGCTGCAGAGGATGTCTCGACGGGGAGGTGCATCCCCTCCTCCCCCTGCCCGATTCCCCGGCGATGCAGCACCCGACGCTCCCTGCGTGGCCCAGACTCTACGGGCTTCTCCTGGCGCGGATCTTCCTCCGCCTCCCCCCCCCCCCCCCCGCTACTACCAGTGGCAACTTGGACCACCGAAGCTCTTCCCCGGATCTCTTGTTTTCCCAGCCTATGATCCTGCCACTGACTCCTGGGACCTGGAAAGTCCTTGCAGCAGGAAATCCTGCGAGCTGCCCGAAGGGGACACAGAGCCTGCAGAACTGGGACACACAAAAGCTGGCTTTGGTGGGAAATCAGTGGGGAAGAGTGGGCTGAGTAGGTATGGGGTGTATAACGTCAAGGGGGAGGAGGAGCCTATTACCTGCATCTCATCTAGTGCAGGGGTGTGATGCAGAAAATGTAGGTCTTTTTATAATCACATCAGTCTGTCCATGAGCCAGGGGAGAATCTCATACATAACAACTTCTCCACTCCCTCCTCTCTGGAACGTCTCGCACATTAGTCGGGCTCCTGGAGGCAGGAACTCCTTTGGGCGAACTCTATTAACAGCTCAATCCGAACCACCTTTCCAGGGCCAGTGCATCCGTAATCCCGTCCCAAGGTAAAGGAGCAAATGTTCCCTCACCGTGAGGAGGCCTCTGTGACTGCCCCCGCACTGCAAAAGGCAGTGTGCACCCTGTTGGCACAGCTGCATCAGCACTGGAAAGTGGGTTAGGATTGCGCTGCCGCTGTCTCAAAAGATGGGCAGGGACCACCCTGAGTCTTCTGATTCTATTGTACCCCTGCCTTTCCTCACTGTCCCTAAGTCATGTCAATTGGAAATTACCTGGAGACCTGGCTGTATGCATGTACTCTGTAAGCATGTGATGTACTGTTCTGTACTGTATCAAACTGTGTGTTCTCCCCTAGCAAGGGGTCAGCCCTCCTCTCCTCGGGACTAGCTGTCCACTGCGCTGCCTAACAATCACCCCAGACCTTTTTCCTTGTTCATCAGACTACCTGGTCCTCTATAATTAATTGCTGTCTGCTTAATTCAGCTCATTTCATACAGCACTACAGGACATTCATGGCCCCTGCTGAGGGCTGGAGGTGATGTCATTAAATAGGAAGAGCAGTATCATTAAGCAGGGAATGACCAGAAATAAGCATGTTTTTCTCACTTAGGAACTCATTGGCTGCAAATGACAGAAGTGAAAGTACACAAATCTTGAACCTATTTTCAAGATATGGGAAAGCCCAATTATCATGCGGGCCGCCCTTTTCGCAGCGCCACTTCTGCCCAGGCCTCACTTTGCAGCTCAGCAGCTGAGAGGAGCTCTGCAAAGGGATGCCCAGGCAGAAGCAGTGCTGTTAAAAGGGCGGCCCACATGATAATTGGGCTCTCCCAAAACAACCACAGCAGCATCCCACTTTCTCACCCTCCCCTTGTTCTGCCTCTTCCCCCGTACTGTTCGTCGCCTTCTGAGGCTTCCCTTCCATCTCTCCCTCCCAGCATCTCCGCAGAAGCAGCGCTGCTGAAAGGGCAGCGCTGGGAGAGCCCAATTATCAGCTGTGACTCAGCACTGCTGAAAGGGCCAGCCCACATGAGGATAATTGGCCTCTCCCAGCAGTGCCACTTCTGGCAATAGATCACTTCAGTGATCAGCAGCTGATGGTGGTGCTGGGAGAGCCCAACTATCATGTGGCCAGATAAAGAGCTTCCGTGGGCCGCATCCAGCCTGGCTGGGGCCCTTATGATTCCCTGCTCTAGAAGCTTTCTAGCTGAAAAGCAGCCTAGAAATTCTGTAACACACAAAGTCCCCCAAGACTTTGGAACATAGAAAGCTGCCTTGCACACCTTACACACTCTGCCAATTCAGGTTGCATCAGCGGCAGATTGCAAGGGGTCTGAGGGGGCTGCTTCACCCAGTGTCTACCACTGCTACTCTACAACAACCCTGTAATGGGGCCATGGGGGTGTCAAATTTGTCAAATGCAGGACTGCGGCTTGGAGAACACATCTTGAACGAGAAGCGATCGTTTCCCTCCTTGCGCACTGCCGTGAAACCCAGACGTCTCGCACTTCCAGTTTCACACCAATGTGCAAGGAGCATCATAAGGTTGGGGGGGAGTTATAGCACAGGGGTGGCGTACCCGAGACAGCCTCAGCTGGCATTCCGGCTGTGCCCTCCCTGCATACATTGTCCATCCACCTAGCTCAGTACTTTTGGCGCTGACTGACAGTGGCTCTCCAAGGTTTCAGGTCAGGGTTTTTTTCTGTCCAACCTGGAGGTATCAGGGGTTGAACCGGAGACCTTCCCCAGGCACAGCAGATGCTCTTCCATGGATCCAGAGGCCCTTCCCCATCCTTGGAGTTGTATACAGGAATCTTAACCTCCTGAGCTGTGCGGTCTCCGGGGGGGGGGGGGCTGCATCTTCACACTATCGGACGGATCCTGTTCTGACTTGGGGGATTTAACAATCGATCATCTCCTGGACAGGCACCAGGAACTAAAATGGAAAGGGCCAGGGGGACACAATAGGACGCGTAGTGGGAAAGAGACTGAGCTACAAATCGAGGGGATAATTCAGGGGATCGGTTTGGGCCATAAAATACCATTCTATCTTGCCCCCACTCCGATCCGTGGACGGTGGGGCTCCAATTAAAAACCAAGGCAGATCCTACTCGTTAGCTGCAACTGATAGAAGAGAAAATATGCAAAAAATGAACATATTTTCAAGATATGGGAAAACCAAATTATCATGCGGGGGGGGGACACCCTTTTCAGTGGCAACTTGGACCACCGAAGCTCTTCCCCGGGTCTCTTGTTTTTCCCAGTCTGACATCCTGTTACTGACTCCAGGGGCCTGGAAGGTTCTTGCAGTTGCAGGAAATCTTGTGGGGCTCTTGGCTTAGCTACTGCTCAGTATAAGGATAGAAAATCCACTTTAGGGCTCGTTTTGGGAATATACACATACATATAAGAAAGGGTGCCTCTGAGCATGTAAAGAGTGCCTGTCTCTTCAGTGCACTGTAATGGGGAGTCATGGCTAACAGCGAGGGAGGTCAAGGGAGCTGCGAGTCAAAAAGATTTGGGAACCACTGGTCTCAGGGTTTGTGGCAATTACCTTACTTACCTGATCTTTCTATCACCTGGAACCCACCAGAAATCGGGTCGCAACCCCCCAAGTGGGTCCCGACCCGCATTTTGAGAAACACTGCTCTAATTAAAAGAATTTATTTTAAAGACAGAATAAACCAAGCTGTTAGCACCTTAAGACAGTGGCTCTCAAACTGTTTAGCACCGGGACCCACCTAGCTTTACGAGACTTTTTTAAAAAGGTGATCTAGAAAGAAATAAATGACCTGGAGTTGGGGATAGGCAGTGAGGTGGCCAAGTTTGCAGATGACACTAAACTTTTCCGGGTGGTAAAGACCAGCAGGGATTGTGAAGAGCTCCAGAAGGATCTCTCCAAACTGGGAGAATGGGCAGCAAAATGGCAGATGCGCTTCAATGTAAGTAAGTGCAAAGTGATGCACATTGGGGCAAGAAACCAAAATTTCACATATACGCTAATGGTTTCTGAGTTGTCTGTGACGGATCAAGAGAGAGATCTTGGGGTCCTGGTGGACAGGTCGATGAAAGTGTCGACCCAGTGTGCGGCGGCTGTGAAGAAGGCCAATTCCATGCTCGGGATCATTAAAAAGGGGATTGAGAATAAAACTGCCAATATCATTATGCCTTTGTACAAATCGATGGTAAGGCCACATCTGGAGTATTGTGTCCAGTTCTGGTCACCATACCTCAAAAAGGATATAGTTGAATTGGAAAAGGTGCAGAAAAGAACGACCAGAATGATTCATGGGCTGGAGCACCTCCCTTATGAGGAAAGGCTACAGTGTCTGGGGCTTTTCAGCCTAGAAAAAAGGCGCCTGAGGGGGGACATGATTGAGACTTATAAAATTATGCATGGGATGGAGAGAGTGGATAGAGGGAAATTCTTCTCCCTCTCGCACAACACCAGAACCAGGGGACACGCACTAAAATTGAGTGGAGGGAGAGTTAGAACAGACAAAAGAAAATATTTCTTTACCCAGTGTGTGATTCATCTGTGGAACTCCTTGCCACAGGATGTGGTGATGGCACCTGGCCTAGATGCCTTTAAAAGGGGTTTGGACAAATTCATGGAGGAAAAGACCATCACAGGTTACAAGCCATAAGCAACCTCCTGTTTTTTTTATTTTTGTTTTTTTTAGAAGTGGGTTTTCTCTGTGCCAGGTGCAAGGGAGTGGTGACTGGACACAGGTATCTTGTTGTCTCGTGTGCTCCCTGAGGCATCTGGTGGGACCACTGTGTGACACAGAAAGCTGGACTAGATGGGCTTTTGGCCTGATCCAGCAGGGCTCTTCTTATGTTCTTATGTTCTTATGAAATGATATATTTATTTACAAGTAATATTTTTATTTATTTGCAAAAAAACCTCAATCCATTTCTTGTAATGAGGCAGCCCTAATGAATAGCCTCAAGGCTTGAAGGGCTTAGTTATGTGACCCAGCCATCTCCTGCCCCCACTAAGGTTCCACATTTACGGAACCCCCCCCCCAGAAAAAAGACATCAACATTTATCTCCCTGTATATACACAAGCTTGCAAACTGCAGGAGCTCAGCTCTGTGAAGGGCAATTAGCAGCTATCTGATTTTTTGAATAGCCTCAAGGCTTGTGGCAATTACTTTGTTGATCTTTCTATCACCTGGGACCCACCAGAAATCAGGTCGCGACCCACCAAGTGGGTCCCAACCCACAGTTTGAGAAACACCGCCTTAAGAGAACTTACCCTCCACTCTCCTCTGGGCATAGCTCCAGAGAGGGCTGTCACAGGAGGAGGGCATCCAGAAAGTGAGTCAAATACGCCAGAGTTTCCCAACCCGTGGTACACGTACCACCGGTGGTACTTTGAACAACCTCCGGTGGTACAGGGCAGGCTGGTCATTATCTGCTTTTCTGATCTTGACAGGCAGCCGGACAGAAGCAGCAGCACCACATCCAGAGAGTATGTGCTGTGACTGTTATCTAGTTTGCAGAGCTAATTGCTCACTTAGATGTTAGTTAGAGGCTAATTAGTCTTATCAGATAAGCCTCCCAGCCAGCGGGGGCTGCCTGCGGGGAGGCTTAAGGACACAGTAAAAGAGTAAAAGACAACACAAATCGCTGTTTCACCTTTAAAAAGCCAAACCACTCTATTTTCAGGACTGTAGAAATCAAAACCACGCTGCTTTCAGGCACTTCCTGGTTGCTCAATTTCCCCCTCTCTTCACCAAGGTCCCCACAGAACAGCTACGATTTGTGGTGGGTGGAGGAAGGCAGGGAGGAGCTGGCAGGGCTGATTAGTAGCACATAAGTAAACCAAATACACAAGTAGCTCTGACTTACAAATTAATTTTACTTAATTAATAATCATTTAATTGGCGCAGGCGGTACTTAAAAAAAAGTTGACCATGACAGGTGGTACACTTGGCGACAAAGATTGGGAACCTCTGACATAAGCTATTGGAAAGCAGCAGGAAAACAACAAAGTCTCTCTAGCTAATTGCCTACTTGGCCAATACTTGACATTATGAAGTTCCAGGGTCCCAGATGGATGGTCAGTGGGGCAGCGACTCTGGCTGAAAGGGGGGCCGTGGAATGAATGACAGACTCTGGGCCCAGCTCTCCCAGATTAATACAAAACACCCATGTTGTTGCAAACCAATCAAAGGTCCACTCCCAAGGTCCTTGCTGGCTTCTCTCGCCATCAGATCACTGGCCACCTGCAGATAGGAAACGTCCTCCATGCAGATAGGAAAAGTCCTCCCTAGCATGTTCTCAGCAGTATTTCTTCTCTCCGACGCCTCCTTTAGCAGTTTTATAATCCTAATTGTCTCAGGACACAGGTCCTGCAAATACGTCAAACAGTTTCACTCACACCTCTTCGCAGATGATGCAGAACAGAATCTCCATATGGTTCGGCTCTGGCAGCAGCACTGGCTGCCAATTCGTTTCCGGGCCCAATTCGGAGGCAGCGAGCTGGGCGAGCCTGCTGGGTCTACGCGGAGAAGAAGGGGAGCAGCAGCAACAGCGAGCCAGGAGACCACTAACTTCCGTAAATTCCGAACTATTTTCAGGCACTTCCCGTTTTTGTGAAAACCAGAAATGGCTGAAAACCACTGTTCTTCGCCGAACTGAAGATCGGGGAGGCCTACAGAGGGTCGTGCAGGCCTCCCCAAAGCCCCACCAGCCCCAGTAAGTAAGAAGGTGGCGTTTTGGAGGTGCAATTTGAACATCATCGATTCTAAGACACACACCCTTTTTTGAATTGCTAAATTTAGAAAAAACATGCGTCTTAGAATCAAAGAAATACGGTATATGGTTTCTTCCCTGTGTGGTTTATTCGATGCAAAGTCAGTCCTGAGCTGTCAAGGAAGCTCTTTCCACACTACAAGCATTTATGTGGTTTCACCCCAGTGTGGGTTCTTTGATGATGGGTCAGATCTGATCCGTCACAGAAGCTCTTTCCACACTCCATGCATTGATATGGTTTATCTCCTATGTGGGTTCTTTGATGCACAGTCAGGCTTGAGCTCTGAATGAAGCTCCTTCCACAATCCAAGCATTGATATGGTTTCTCCCCAGTCTGGGTTCTTCGATGCACAATAAGGCTTGAGTTCATACTGAAGCTCTTTCCACACTCAAAGCATTTATATGGTTTCGCCCCTGGGTGGGTTATTTGATGCAAAGTCCGGCTTGAGCTCACAGTGAAGCTATTTCCACACTACAAGCATTTACAGGGTTTCACTCCTCTGTGTGTTCTTTGATGCAAAGTCAGGCTTGAGCATTCGTAGGGTTTCTCCCCTGTGTGGGTTATTTGATGCTGGATCAGGGATGTGTTCCGACCAAAGCTTTTTCCACACTCCATGCATTTATATGGTTTCTCTCCTGTGTGATTTCTTTGATGCTCAGTCAGGTGTGTGCTCTGAACGAAGCTCTTTCCACACTCAAAGCATTTATATGGTTTCTCTCCAGTGTGGGTTCTTTGATGCACAGTCAGCTTTGAGCTCTGACGGAAGCTCTTTCCACACTCCAAGCATTTATATGGTTTCTCTCCTGTGTGGGTTGTATGATGGCGGATCAGGTGTGACCTCTGACTGTAGCTCTTTTCACACTCCAAGCATTGATATGGTTTATCTCCTGTGTGGGTTCTTTGATGCACAGTCAGGCTTGACCTCACACTGAAGGTGTTTCCACACTCCAAGCATTCATATGGTTTCTCGCCTGTGTGGGTTCTTTGATGCAAAGTCAGGCTTGAGTTCACACTGAAGGTCTTTCCACACTCCAAGCATTCATATGGTTTCTCCCCTGTGTGGGTTCTTTGATGCAGAGTCAGGCTTGAGTTCACACTGAAGGTCTTTCCACACTCCAAGCATTCATATGGTTTTTCACCTGTGTGTGTTCTTTGATGAATAGTCAGCTTTGACCTATCACTGAAGCTCTTTCCACATTCGAAGCATTTATATGGTTTCTCCCCTGTGTGGGTTCTTCGATGAACTTTAACACTTCCACTGTTACTGAAGCACTTTCCGCACTCCAAGCATTTATATGGTTTCTCCCCTGTGTGGGTACTTTGATGCAAAGTCAGGCTTGAGCCCCCACTGAAGCACTTTCCACATTCAAAGCATTTATATGGTTTCTCCCCTGTGTGGGTTCTTCGATGTACTTTAACACTTTTACTGTTACTGAAGCACTTTCCACACTCCAAGCATTTATATGGTTTCTCCCCTGTGTGGGTTCTTCGATGTACTTTAACACTTTTACTGTTACTGAAGCACTTTCCACACTCCAAGCATTTATATGGTTTCTCCCCTGTGTGGGTTCTTTGATGCTCGGTCAGGATTGAGCTCTGACTGAAGCTCTTTCCACACTCCAAGCATTTATAGGGTTTCTCCCCTGTGTGGGTTCTTTGATGCACAGTCAGGTGTGAGCTCACACTGAAGCTCTTTCCACACTCCAAGCATTGATATGGTTTCTCCCCTGTGTGGGTTCTTTGATGCAAGCTCAGGCTGGAGCTTTGGCTGAAGCTCTTTCCACACTCGAGGCACTTATATGTCTTTTCTCCTTTATGGTTTGTTTTATGCGTTTCACGTTCCGATTTACTGCTGAAGGTCTTTGGAAATTGAGGGCATTCTTCTTTCCCCTTTTCAGTTCCTTTTTCTGCATTGACAAGGATGACACTGAAATTCCCACTCTGATGAGCATCAGATTCACTCCTCCATTTCTCTGTCTGGTTTCGCTCCTGCTTCCCTGAGCTTTCTTGATCCGCAGCTTTCTCCCTTTCCTGTATCTTCTTATGGGAAGTAGGATGAGTGTTTTTACTGAAGCTCTTTCTCAATGGAGAGCATTTAAATGAGTTCTTCCCTTTGTTGATTTTGCCGTGTTTATTAACGTTGGATGTAGTACTAATTCTGTCCCCCTGTAAAGGACGCTTATTCCTTCTCTTCCCTTTGAGATGTTCCTGTGTGATCAGGATTTCATGTCTCTCATAATCCTGACAAACAACTGAGTTCGTCCCCCAGACAGGTGCTGGGCTTCCCTCCTGCCTCCCTGATCCATCCAGGTCTCTAAAAGCCACTTCCTGTATGTCACGTGTGGTCATTTCCCGTGACACCCCACGTGGCTGCCTCTGATCCGGACTGTCTTCTCCGTTGCTTTCTGGAACAGAGAGAGAACCTTGCTTAGCAGTGCAATGGAGAAAAGGGACCTCTTACGTACACCCCTAGGAGCATATACTCACAAGGAAACCCCAGTGGATTCAGTGGCACTGTGACTCCCAGGAAAATATGGATAGGATTGCAGCCCTGGGCAGTGACCGACTCTCATTAAGCTGTTTTGCAGGAATAGAAAAATTAAGGCTCTGTGGCCTGTTGCAGCCTGACTGGTCCTGGGATTGAGGCAGCTTTTCTATCCCTGGTAGAAAAGGTTTTTATGGAGAAGTCACGAAAGGAGGCTTTTTGAATATCCATTCAATTATTAAAAATGAACGAAGACTCTTATAACCAGCGACAATATAGCAAGTACGAATCATCATCGGGATTACTGGTTAAAAATATTTATGTAAATGTCTTAATTATAAAAACACCATAGTTCATCCATAAATTCACACAATTAGCAATAAAAGCTAAAAAGTTCATGTAAAAATACATGAACTTGAAAAAAAAGTTCAATTATTATTAATTGAAGCCTTCAGTTATTAGGATTGCAGTCTTCGCTACCTCCATTCTTCCCCCTCGCTCCAATATTGGCGTCATGCAATTGAAGAGCGCCGATCAGCCGTTCGGTGCTAGATTAGGGCTGTTTTAAATCTGTAAAATCCAGGCTCAGCCTCCCCAGCCGCCCCCCAGCCCCTTGACTTCAAAGATCTGATCAGGTGATGGGCCCTAAACAATTTCATAGTGCCCAGCACCTAATTGGTGCTTTGAAGTTAAGGGGCTGTGGGGCGGCTGGCGGGGGTGACCAGGGGTTGGGGGCGACCCCCATCTTGGCTGGAAGAGCATGGCACCCCCCAGAGAGTAGGCACCCAGGGTCTTGCACTCCGCTAGCCGCCCCTTAGCTATTCATAAGAACATAAGAAGAGCCCTGCTGGATCAGGCCAAAGGCCCATCTAGTCCAGCTTCCTGTGTCACACAGTGGCCCCACCAGATGCCTCAGGGAGCACAAGACAACAAGATAACCTGTTTCCTGTTGTCACTCCCTTGCACCTGGCACAGAGAAAACCTACTTCTAAAGCCAGGAGGTTGCTTATGGCTTGTAACCTGTGATGGTCTTTTCCTCCATGAATCTGTCCAAACCCCTTTTAAAGGCATCTAGGCCAGGTGCCATCACCACATCCTGTGGCAAGGAGTTCCACAGATGAATTACACGCTGGGTGAAGAAATATTTTCTTTTATCCGTTCTAACTCTCCCTCCGCTCAATTTTAGTGCATTTCCCCTGGTTCTGGTGTTATGCGAGAGGGAGAAGAATTTCCGTCTATCCACTCTCTCCATCCCATGCATAATTTTATACGTCTCAATCATGTCCCCCCCTCAGGCGCCTTTTTTCTAGACTGAACAGCCCCAGACGCTGTAGCCTTTCCTCATAAGGGAGGTGCTCCAGCCCATGAATCATTCTGGTCGCTCTTTTCTGCACCTTTTCCAATTCAACTATATCCTTTTGAGGTGTGGTGACCAGAACAGGACACAATACTCCAGATGTGGCCTTACCATCGATTTGTACAAAGGCATAATGATATTGGCCATTTTTATTCTCAATCCCTTTTTTTAATGATCCCGAGCATGGAATTGGCCTTCTTCACAGCCGCCGAACACTGGGTCGACACTTTCATCGACCTGTCCACCAGGACCCCAAGATCTCTCTCTTCATCCGTCACAGACAACTCAGAACGATGCTCACAGAAAGCTCAGAGAAGAACGATGTGATGATATGCGGATTTAATGAATAGAATGTGGCTGTTATTTTGGCTTAGTTGGATATTATATGTAGAAAATAGTGAATAGTATGCTAGTAGGATGTATTGCTTCGCGCTTGCTATAACTTTGTTTTTGTTTTTATGTTTTATCAATAAAATATAATTATATATGAAAGCTCAGAACCCATTAGCGAATATGTGAAATTTTGGTTTCTTGCCCTGTGGCAGCACAGGAGTGTATCACACAAGTACACCCTCCAAAGGTGGCGTGGTGAATGAAGATCCTGCCCTGTAACCGAAACTGCCCTCTTTTCTGGGGAGACTCCGCGTTGGTTGGGATGAGTCGGCACAGTACAGCTAAGCGGTTCGGATCTCTCCGCCTGGAAGCCCTGGACAGCAGCTGGACTCCTGCGTTTGCTGGGCTGATCTGGGACCGTCTTCCACAGGGTCCGGTGCCCTTTGGAGAGGGAGGTGGAGGGCCACAGCGTCCGTCCCCTCAGTCACACTGGCACTTCCAGTCTACAGCTCGGCTGAGTCACGGCTTAAAGGTGATGAGGTCAGAATGGCACAGCTGGACTTTGACACCGAACCAGCACCAACGTACCCCAGGAAGGAGGGAAGTTTCTATTCTATTCCCATTCACCCAGCACACTCTGGTCAGAAGCTACTGATGTGTGAAGCAGGACTGTGCAGAAGCAAGTTACCTGCCGATTTCTCTTCTTCCTGGAGATTCTGGAAAAACGCAGACTCCCCTTCTTCCAGCTGGGAAATGAAGGCAGGCTTGGGAAAGTCCTCTGAAAAGGAAATAAGGAGATCTTGTTTATAAGACGAAGGGCGAGTTTGAGCCAAAAATCCTAATATTTGCTACAGTAGCGTTCCTATACCCCCCATGGGGGCCCCACTGTAGAACATAACAAGTCTTTCCCAAACGACCTGTTGGAAGTAGGAAACCTGCCAGGGAAACAGGTGGTCCGCTGGATGGAGAGGGAGAGAAAGGGGTGATAAAAGGGGATTTGGAGATTTGGAGTTCTGGTTGTTGAATCACAAAAAGGATATAGTGGAACTGGAAAAGGTGCAGAAGAGAGGTGCAAAATTTTGAGTGTGTGTGTGCTAAAACGTCCTGTTCCTTTTCCCCAAAAGGCGCATTTTCTCAGCCCGGGGGGGGGGGGTGTTTTCCAGGCCTGTAGGGGCATTATCGGCTGGATGAGGGGGCGTGTATACTTACTTAGATCCTGAGGGGGGACATGATTGAGACGTATAAAATTATGCATGGGATGGAGAGAGTGGATAGAGAGAAGCTCTTTTCCCTGTCACACAACACTAGAACTAGGGGACATAAACTAAAATTGAGTGGAGGGAGTATTAAAACAGACAAAAGAAAATATTTCTTTACCCAACGTGTAATTCATCTGTGGAACTCCTTGCCAGAGGATGTGGTGATGGCACCTGGCCTGGATGCCTTTAAAAGGGGATTGGACAGATTTATGGAGGAAACGTCCATCACAGCTTACAAGCCATGATGGGGAAAAGCAACCTCCTGGTTGTAGGAGTAGATTTTCTCTGTGCCAGGTGCAGGGGAGTAGGGACTGGACACAAGTATCTTGTTGTCTGTGTGCTCCCTGAAGCATCTGGTGGGGCCACTGTGTGATACAGGAAGCTGGACTAGATGGGCCTTTGGCCTGATCCAGCAGGGTTCTTCTTATGTTCCTTCGGCTGCTCGGTCGCATTTTCAGCAGGCATGAGGGCGAGTCTCGCTGGTCGTTCCTCCGGATTCTAGAGAGGACTCTGGAGGACCGACCAACAGCGAGACTAGGTGCACGTGCGTCCTAGAGAGGCACCTAGTCTCTTCCAGCTCGTCCTCATGGCTGCTGAGAATGTGACCGAGCAGCCAAATGAGGATCGAAGTAAGTACACTCACCCCCACGTCCGGGTGATAATGCCCCCACGTGCCTGGGGGGGGGCTGCACACAAAGCAGCTGCCGCCCTGGGGGTGCAGCGGAGGTGGCAGCTGTTTGAAATAGGAGAAAACCCATTTTTTTTTAAAAAAAAAAAACACAATTTTTTTTGCGCCCCCTTCCCTTGAGGATCTCTTCCCCACCCTCGTGGATCGTCCCTCTGTGAAGGTCAGGAGAATACCAGATGGGAACTGGCAATCCTATCTGGAGGAGCCTGCAGTTAGAAGGGAGGGCTAATGGATGTTGCTGTTTTAAGTATTTCTGGATGGAATGGTGAGAGACAAATGTTTTCAGAAGGATGATTTGCTGTGCCTTGAGACTCCAATTCACGGCCTTTACTTTGGGCTTTGTTTCTGGGATTGGCTCTGGAATGGAGCCGGCAAGGCTGTATATTGTCACCCTGCTTATTTAACTTATATGCAGAGTACATTATGAGAAATGCAGGGCTGAATGAATCACAAGCCGGAATCAAGATTGCCGGGAGAAATATCAACAACCTCAGATATGCAGACGATACCACCCTAATGGCAGAAAGTGAAGAAGAACTAAAGAGCCTCTTGATGAGAGTGAAAGAGGAGAGTGCAAAAGTTGGCTTGAAACTCAACATTAATAAAACTAAGATCATGGCATCGGGTCCCATCAATTCTTGGCAAATAGAAGGGGCAGAAATGGAAGCAGTAACAGATTTCACTTTTCTGGGTTCCAAGATCACTGCAGACGGAGACAGCAGCCATGAAATTAAAAGACGCTTACTCCTTGGAAGGAAAGCTATGGCAAACTTAGACAGCATAATAAAAAGCAGAGATATCACCATGCCAACAAAAGTTCGTATAGTCAGGGCGATGGTGTTCCCAGTAGCAATGTATGGTTGCGAGAGTTGGACCATAAGGAAGGCTGAGCGCCGAAGAATAGATGCTTTTGAACTGTGGTGCTGGAGAAGACTCCTGAGAGTCCCTTGGACTGCTAGGAGATCAAATCAGTCAATTCTAAATGAAATCAAGCCTGACTGTTCCCTGGAAGGACAGGTACTAAGGCTGAAACTCAAATATTTTGGCCACCTAATGCGAAGAGAGGACTCTCTGGAGAAGACTCTGATGCTGGGAAAGATTGAAGGCAAAAGGAGAAGGGGAAGGCCAAGGATGAGATGGTTAGACAGCATCACCGATGCAACAAACATGAAAATGAGCGAACTCAGGAAGATAGTGGAGGACAGGAAGGCCTGGCGGGATATGGTTCATGGGATCACGAAGGGTCGGACACGACTTAACGACTGAACAACAACAAACATGTCCCTGACTGTGGGTTGCTGCTGTCGTGTCAGGAAAAGCAGTGGATGTTGTTTTTTTCCCCCGCAGTTGCCATTTGGCTCTCCTGAAAGAGGCAAAGTTTGTGATGTCACAGGGGGCGTGTCCGACTGGACACGGCCCTTTGCGACATCATTTCCGGTTGTACCGGCAGAAATGACATCGCAGTTCCTTGACCCGCCCCCCGTGATGTCACTTCCGCCCCCATCGGGGTGCCAGAAAATCTGGTAGGCCTACCTTTAACTGATGACAAGTTAAAGAGGAGGGGTGACAGCCAAGGGGGGGTTCCTCTTCGCTGCTGTGGGCCTAAAAGCTCTGCCTCAACGAAGCAGCTTTTCATAAGAAGAGAAAGTATCACGATTTGGGCAAACCAAGAGAAGGATGACTCAAGTTGCCAGGCACAGGCAATGGGTAACCACACCCCTTTCAGTAAAGCCTGATGATTCCCATGTTTGCCTGGAGAGAAGACGACGGACGGGCGGATCATGCAAAATTCCTCAGGCAACAGCACCTGATCCTAGGCCAACCATCAGTTAATGCGCTAAAACGCTGGATAATGCAGAGGAAGGAGAACGACGAGGCGTGATAAGCTCAGTCAGTCACAAGTGGCTCATTTTGTAGGCTGGGCTGGTCCCAAAGTGGGATTTTTGTACTGTTCACAACTGGTTTCTTGATCTAGACCAGTGGTTCCCAACCTGGGGGTCAGGACCCCCAAGGGGGTCGCAAAGCAGTTTCTGGGTGGTCGCGGGATGACCACACCCAAGACGGCAACTCACTCCCCCCCACTGCAAAAAATGTTCCTGCTTAGCGACATCACTTCTGGCCCTATGTCTTAGGGGGGCATGTCCCAACAGATTGTCATTCTACAAAAGGGGTTCCCGGTGTTAAAGAGTTTGGGATCCACTGATCTAGACATTATATTCTGCCAGTTATATTTATATCTTTCATCCCCAAAGGGTATGTCAGGCCATGCTCAGTTCTGCAGCACTGAGGCACAGCAGGCATGTTGAGGACACAAGTTCCAGCCCCACACGTCCCACTTCTATGCTGCAATCCTGACAGTAAGAGACAAGAAGATGGGCAATTCAAGCCTTTGGTTCCTGCCCACAGGGAGAAAGGGCGTCCTTACCCAGAGAGGCCACGATCCCGTAATTCTCCAGCATGACTTCCCTGTACAGAGCCTTCTGGCCTGGATCCAGCAGAGCCGCCTCCTCCGCCGTGAAGCGCACAGCCACCTCCTCAAAGGACACCGGACCCTGCAAGGAGGAAACAGTCGCTCCTCACTAAGAATGCCCCCCCCCCCGACATAACATCAAAATGCTCTTTTGCGCAGAAAGAAAAGAGGAATCCATCTCAGGCCCGCATCCTCCATCATGCTGCTGTGCCGATCTCCTTTCTGACCCTCCTTCCCTGGCCCTTTGCCTCTCTGGGACCCCGTCCCCTCAGCCACTCCAAACTCAGCACTGTTTTGCTTTCGTGAGGCCTGGATGACGCTCTCCATTCGTCCGTCGCTGCTTCTGTCTCTCTCACTGAGCGGGGATTGGGCCCGCCCACCCTGGAGCTGTTTGGCTCCAAAATAGTAAGGAAATCGGCACAGGGGGGCGTGGTTGGAGCCGCGTGACAACACGCCCGGCGTCACGTGGGGGGATTGCGTCGGGGGGCCCCACGTGGGGGCCCAGCTTCGTCTCTGTCTCTTGGAGAGACTGGGGCCAACCTTCACCTTGTCAAGAAGCTTCATTGGTCACCACAGAAAGCATCAAATTCAATATTGTACATTTGTTGATTGGCCCCTATCCAAGCACACTCCTGCAGGCGTGCAAGTGGAATGGCCAGCGCCAGTGTCGCAGTCCTTGAGGCCAGGGGTCTGACACGCCCACATTCTCTCCCCTTGGACCAGCAACCTCCATCATGCTGCTGTGTCGAGTTCCTTTTGGACCCTCCTCCCCTGGCCCTTTGCCTCTCTAAGACCCCGTCCCCTCAGCCGCTCCAAACTCAGCTCTGTTTTGCTTTCGTGAGCTCTCCTCAGGACAGGGTTCATTCTTAACACACTTCTTGTCCTACCAGGAACCAGAGAGCAGCCGACGTTCTCTGAATCCTGGTCCTGCTGTGAGTCGAGTCATCCACTACCTGTAGCAATGTCAGAACCTTCAGCCATCTTCTCTTGCTTACACACACACACTCACAAACACACAAGCACCCGGCTACGTCCATCTTGTAATGGATGGATCTCCCCCCTGCCAGATTTTTCTCTGTTACTGACAGTATGCCCCTCCCCGCTATTGTTGTCCTTTTATTTTCCTTTCCTTTCCTGG